>OW028627.1:5034076-10034076 GCA_932294325.1 Allophyes oxyacanthae | reverse complement strand
CACCTATTGAACGGAAGTTAGTAGAAAAAAACGCTCTCAAGTCACAACTTAGGACTATGCAAGAGCAACTCGCAGAAATGCAAGAAAAATATATGCAACTATGTAATCGCATGGGACAAGAGTCAGAGACGATCGACAACGATGGTGTTTCTAGTGATGTAGAACAGAACGATGATCCTGTGCCCAAGTCAGAGCCTGCGTCGCCGGTCAAGGAGGTGCCCCCACCGATCCCAAACAGTGTCGCGCCAAACATGCTCTCACAAGTCATGAGCAAGATGATGTCGGCGAAGATACATGCGCACGCGGTAGGTCACCCACACCTGCCACCTGGCTTCAACGGTGGGCTGCCCATGATGCCGCACATTCCACCCGAACACATGCATCCGCCGCATCCGCACCAGCACCTCAACAACGCCGCCGCTATGTACCTCAACGTCAGCCAGAAACTGTTCCTTGAACAGGAGGCACGCATGAAGGAGGCCGCCGAGCACCAACACCAACAACAACAACAACAACAACAAAACAAGCAGCAACAGAGGCCACATTCCAACCAACACTCGCCGCAACAGCGACACCTGGGGCAGACGCCGAAGCCCCCGCTATCCTCAGAATTGGCCGAGCGGCTGGATGCACTACGAAGCAACGCAGGCTCAGTGGGCCCCGTGACTGGAGCCGACCTCGAGGGCCTGGCTGAGGTCCTCAAAAGTGAGATCACAGCATCCCTCGCGAGTCTTATCGACTCCATCGTAACGCGATTCATGCATCAGCGGCGGATCATGGGCAAGCAATCAGAGGCGGCTGCTGCGGCAGCTGAGCAGCTAAACAAAGACATCATGATAGCGACACAGATGCTCGAGAGGAAGTCGCCCGTTCCAAAGCCACCGCAGAGACCGTCAGGGCAAATGTCAGGTAATCAACCCGTCCATCACCCGGGCCCGCCAAATGGCGTCCCGTCGTTTCTGACACATAACCCGATGTTAATAAGCCAAATGAACGGCCCTCGCGCTCCGAGCGGTGCGTCATTCTCTATGCACGCCGAGGCGAGCGGGCCAGGGCATGGTGCTCACGTGCGTCCTCCCACAGGCATGTTCCAGACGCCACCGAAACCGCTTGGACAGCTCTACGGACCTATGAATGGACACTTCGATCGCGAGCCGAATCCCGAGCAGAACGAGGCACTGAGTCTAGTCGTCACGCCCAAGAAGAAGCGGCATAAGGTGACGGACACAAGAATCACGCCGAGGACTGTGAGCCGCATACTGGGGGAGGGTGTTGGACACTCGCCGGAGAGCAAGTTCCCGGAGTCGCCGTCACCGCGGCCGTACCCGGGAGGCATGGCAGGGCTACCGACGCCGGTGGCGATACCAAACCCTGCGTTGCACGAGAGCCAAGTGTTCTCCCCGTACTCCCCGTTTTTCGGTGCTGGGGGCGGGCTGGCGCGGTCGCCGCCAGCGGCACCGGAACGCGAGTCGCCGCCCCTGCCGCACGCGCAGGCGCTACTGCATCCCGCGCTGCTGGCGCACCATGCCTCGCCCGACTACATGCGGCACCACCACGCCAATATGGCGCACCACGTTGGCCAGCCGCACCACCCGATCATGGACGCGCAGGATCCGCACTCCGACTGCAACTCCACAGACCTGCCTTACGACGGAGTCCAGCCTACTATATCCTTTTCAATAGTATTACATTAACATTTTCCTTCCAGCGATCACCAAATGAGGTCAACTTGTTGATGAAACCCGAGCCACACGAGGGCATAAATCCCTTGAACGCCCACTCATATCTTATTTCTGTAGTGTTTAACCTTACGACTGCTGCCGCCTACTTCCTACTTACTGGTTAGGTATTACGACTGAGGAAACCCCACAAATGCTGCGGTTTCTACATTTTCAATCCCAGGACTATCGCCTACTTAGGTATAGAGCGTAAAATAGAATAATCATTAATTTTTCCTTACTTGAACGACATAGATACAAAACGAAACAACTCAATAACCTTCAATACCAATTGTAAAATACTCAATTTCCTCCTTTCTAAATATCATTCTATACATAATCAATCTTAAATAGTCTCCCAGACACTTTAATTAAGATAAACTAAATCCCCAATTTTAAACCATCTTATAGTTAAGTATAAAAAGTATAAACAAAAAGATTCACTGGCACATTAAATTGACATAAGCACGCGTAACTGCAGACACGGCTAAGGGACATTACGTATAAGATTAGAAAATGCAAACGGATTAAGTATTTGTGGTGCTTCGTAGCGCGCCTACAAGCCGGGATCTAATCAGATTTTATATAAAAGAAGCGACAATCCTGAGAGATACCTCAACTACTCTTTTAGAAATAAAATAGACACCACGTTATTTAACTGTCTTTTTACTTTACAAATACTTTAGAATTAGAACAAGGAAATCGTAGTCGTAAGTATTATTATTTTATAACATATTTACAGAACTATGAGTAATTTGTGAATTATTCTATTACTTACGTAGCGTAGGTACCAAGGCAGGAAGCAATCGTAAGATACTTAAAGGCCTATTCAGACCTAAGCGGTATTCGCTACCGTCTGCGGCAGAGAAAACCCAGTGGGTATGCGGTAATATTACTGTTCACACCAAAACGGATTTCAGTATCCTTGTGGGTAGAATAACGCGCGGTAGTCGAGTTTCGCTCAGAGAGGTAAGAAATTTTCGCCAGTTAGTCATTTCTGAGTCGCCAAAGAATATACACGTCAGTCACGTTGTACCCACAGCGGCAGCGAATATCGCTCAGGTTTATATAGGCCTTAAAATAACATACTTCTTACTTTTCTTACTCTTTTAACGCAATCAGTCATGCTGACAGAATTAATTTTTCTTCATATTTCGACGGATATTTTAAAAATAAAATTCTCAATTCAAATTAATTGTAAAAAAACAAACGAACCTATTATTTTTATTATTTCAAATTTCGAACATTTTGTAACTATTTTTAATGTTGCCATTTTTAAAACCAATAAGCCTTTAACTCCTGTGAACTCCTCAACGCTGACGCCCATGCACCTCCGCAAAGCGAAGCTGATGTTCTTCTGGGTGCGGTACCCCAGCTCCGCAGTCCTCAAGATGTATTTCCCCGACATCAAGTTCAACAAGAACAACACGGCGCAACTCGTCAAGTGGTTCTCTAATTTCCGGTGAGTCATAGATTAAGTTTTTTTTTAGCATATTTCCTTATACATATTTACTTTCATCTCAAAATTCTTAATTCCGAATTAACTTATGAAAAAACTTAAAAGACCTTAGAGAGCAAACATTTTAAAAATAATGTTCTCGTGTATTTTGTCAAAACAACCTGATAATATATTTAATATCATAATAAGGCATAAACGTTATGTGGATAATGAACTAATTGGACGCAATACATTTAATTAAATATTATAATATATCAACAATACCTAACTATTCCATCATTTTCGGAGTAGATATATTATTTTCCGTATCCTATATTTGTGCAAAGGTTTTTGAGATTACTATATTATATATTATGACATAATCTTGCGGTTTATTCATTTTAGATATCTAATGGGTATAATACAGTGGTGAAAAACATTCCTGTAATACAATTTATTTTTATGACTAAGTAGTTTAATATAGAACACAAATACTTATTTAATCATTATCCCTATGGTTATATCGGTATTCTAGAGAGTTAGTTACCTGTTATCTTGTTTTTAGAAACACTAACTAGGTATTCATACAAAATACTGTACGTCAATATTATGCGATACAGATATTATATTTTTATTTATTTATTAATTTATATACAGTGTTCACACATGAAAAGACACAGAAAACATTAAATAGGAGAACAAAGTACAAAGATATTACTTATATCACAAAAGAAATCTCTTCCAGCAGACTTCCGAGAGGAGAATTTAAAACATGAAATAGAATAAAACTACAAATTAAATAACAATATAAACACAAATAAAACAAATACACATAAATAAATAAATACAAACACATTTGTACATAAATTGTCAACAAAAGTATTTATGAAACTATGACAAGATAAAATGCTCTTTTTATAAATCATAACTATAATTGTCAAAAAAATTACAATATGAGAAAGTTGCATAAATTATTCTTGTTATCTTTTTCCTACTAATCAAATATGTTTATCTTTTCTACCCAAATATCCGATTTACCTTAAAAGGATTTTACACAGTTAACTCAATAATACCTTCAAAATGGGGTAAACCGATTGACTTATACCAATTCAGTCATCTTCCTTTACAGTAAAAGGTTTAGAATTCACTATTTCCTAATTATCAAATTCCCGTAAGGGGTGTCTCCCCTTAACTAAAATTTGAACGGGTTAGTGTAAACAAATGGGGAATTTAGTGGCATTTACTTTGATGGCATAATGTTTTATATCACTGACAAGTAACTTTTTTTTATAAGTCGTATGAACTACCCTTAAATAGATAATAATTAGTTAGCTTCAAAGGTTGCAACGTAAACAAAGTAACAGTGGATAGATAATTTTTCTAGACCAAACGGAATAAAAAATGAAGAAATTAAAATAAATTATATAAGAAAGGGCACAAGTTACCTTGAAATTCAACAAATACAAGGTAACCCTGCCTTATAATTTATCCAATTGAACTCACATGTCAAACATTATTCTAGAAAATTATAGAAACATTGATAAAGGCACTCCCTAAACGTTAGGGGGAGGTAATTCTACTTTGTAGTGTAACAACGACCCTAGATTTCACTTATTTCTTATTCTGTATACAATTAAATACGAAAAAAAAAGTTAAAAAAAAAGTTGATTTTCATTGTCAACTATTTTTTTTATTGACCGTAATCTCATTACCAATAATTTTGTTATCAAAAAAGGTTTTTTTTTTTTTTTATTCATTTTCATAAAAACAAAACACATTGGATCGTCAAACTTGTACAAGTAACGGAAAAATCCGCCCCAGTATTGATTTCTACTCGACTAATTTTTTGCGTTATCTAAGTCCTATGATAAGAGGCACCTGCCATAAGCTGCGTACTCCTATCACAAACACCTTCCCCCTTCTTTCACACTATCTGATTATTCTGATTCACTCGACTCCATATCGATTTTTACGCTGTCGCGCTTCCCTGCAACTCTGCCATTGAAACATCAGTAAAATACGCACGGCCATATCAAGCTATACATTTTCAGTATAAGCTGACCTCTCAATTTACAGAAAGCCTATACAATGCGAGGTCAGTTTATACTGGAAATGTTTAGCTTCATAATGTAACCGTGTGTACTTCAGTATTTCTTGAATTTTTCTGTATTTGCGAATCACTTGTGTCGTTGAAAGTATTTAAAACAATGATGACGATTTAAAACAACAGATTAAAAACTTATTTTAAATTGTTCCAATTTCAAATTAGAATTTCTTACAAAACGCCTCAACAAAAAAATACAGTATTATCTATTACACAAGATTCCAAATTTCAAATATCGAATATTAAGATGACTGTATCACCGTTGCGTGAATAAGCGATATCGTATCAATACCGTATCTTTACTTCCTATCGCGATATCGGTCGCAGAATAAGCGCGTGGCCGCGATGTATGCAAAACACTTGACGTTGTCGATATATCGAGTTTCATATTAAAGCTTTCTAGCTATCTCAAGCTTGTATTATCATTATCTAAGTTAGATAAACGTTACTGAGTGAAAGCTTCGATAACGATGTTTGTATAACGCAGTTTTGTTGTCGATACGTAACTTTATCCAACTTAATTTTCAAGCTGAAAATATTTTGGATTAAGAATGCAGAATTTTAAGAATTAAATCGAATTTTTTGCATATGACCCAATTTATTGACGTCTCGATCAGAACAATTGTAAACAAATACAAAGCGACTGGTCAAGCCGTCATGACTCAACTCAAAACATAAACAATTCATAAACTAAAATCAAAATAGCCTGAAAATCTTCCTTACACGGCTTGGACAACTTAGTCCATTAGCATTGTCCCTTTAATGGTAGCATTGTGGACAACGGAAAACGGCCATTTCCTTCGCGATAAACATCTCTGAAAGGACTGAAAGGGTGAGGGTAGTTCTATAATCGCACGAAAGGCAATTACTAAGGTGTCCGGCGAATGGTTCGTTTTTATTTTTTCAAAGTCGATTAGGCTAAGTTTAAAGCCGAATATGAAGGCTTTTATTAAAGGTAAATTATAAGAGTGGCATCATCGATATTTTTTAGGTTATTTTTAATGAAAATATTGCTTACGTCAATCTTAATCTGTTTACTAACCGTCACAAAAGCATTGCAGGCATCCGCCCATTGTTTACTGTCGTTTGCGAACGTAGAATACAAAAAATATATTAGCCTAAAAACTTAATAAAAAATAAGTCGCGCAAAAATACAGAAAAAAAAGGTTGTTATTCTAAAACTTTCTTCCTTGTTCGTTCTAATAATGAATTTGAGATAACTTTCATTTAACGATCATTATTAATGTTTTGTTATTATTTTTATCGATTTCACATCATTAAACTTATCTAAGGCTATCGTTAACTTTGACTTCACACTGATTAGAGCACCCACTTTTTTTTAATTAAACCTAATCAGTGTTATATTGAACAATTTGTATTGTATTGTTATAAGGATTTAGCGAAACAGGGCTAAAAGTTCACGATAAACTTTGTGATAACTGATTGTAATAAGCTAATTATATCAAAAAGATTTGTCCACTTAAGTTTTCTTTTTAATTTTTTACGACGTAAAGCCAGATTTATATTCTTAAGTAAACAAGTCTCCGCCATCTTGTAAATTTAATTTCAAATTTTCGAATATAGAATTAATTGTCAATTTCGAGAAGCGTTCGACATTCGAAGACGTAAAGCCCCTACACACGACCGGCCACTTGTTGACGTGTAGGACAACCTCGAGGGCTCTAGCTGCCAAGAGCTCTCCTTGTGTCTTTTAGACGCCTCGGCTCGTGTGTCGCGCCTTTATATTTGTTTTCTTTAATGTTTAGCTACTCTTGATTTCGGAGCGGGGAAATCAATTTTTAAAAACTAATTAAGGAATAGAAATTAAACTATGAGTATGTCCATGCCGATTTAGAGGCGATTTAATACTGTCTTAAAATGGTTACACGGGCAGGCTCATCCGGTGGGATACAATCGGCTGAGTCTGCATTAAAAACAATTCTTATAATACTAAGCTGACAATTCTTATAATGCTAGGCATGCAAAAAGGATAACCTACGCTTAGTCTAAGGCAGAGGGGTGAGGGGTATCCATAACTCCTCCCTCCCTAAGAGGAAAATTATCGGATGGATCGATTTGAGATTTGTTCCGATAATTTTGCTTAAATGTTATACATTTCAGAAATTTTAGCCGGAACACATAAAATAAAAACACAAGAAAACTTAAAATTACTATACCTAAAGTTATATATCCTAAAATTTCACTGAAGCTAAAGTCCTTATTTTCATTCAAAACACTTTCGATCACTTCACTGTGTTTTAAAGAGTACGCCATATATTTCACTTCATCTAAGTTGATCCCATTCATGTTAAGTGCATGTGCACTGGATAAGTTTGCGTTCATACGTAACTGTGGTAAGGTAATTATTGGGATCGACTCTACAACATCTGATTCTATGCTGATACGGTGCCGAATTCGTGCTCCTTGGATCTCCAGGTCACAGGGCTCGTCGATGGTAATAAGGTAGCTCCCGAATACCAGCTGCTTACTGACCTCATTGTCACAATGTGTCGTTAGCGTAGTTTTCAGCCTGGTATAAAGGATCCAACTGTTCGCGTTCACTTGTTGGACCTTGACCTTTTCAACTTGTATCCGATGCTGTGTGCAGTGAGTGGGGTTGTCATCGAATTTCATGAGCTGCTCTATACAGGTAAGTTCATAGTAAAAAGCTAGGTTTTCTTCAGTGCACAGGAAATGGTCGCCAGTAGACAACGGGCGGCATGGTTTTACAATCGGTAAGTATTTCATTCCTTTCGCCAAAAGGTATGGATATTTAGGGAAAATAGTTAAGGTTTTATTTTCAGGTTGGTGGAAAATAGGTAAGGAATATATTTTAAAATAGTTATAAGTAAAATTATCAGTAAGTGGAATTTCCAATAAGAACGTAATCTGGTTTTTCTTAATAAAGGATTTCACACAAATAGTTTCCTCTATTTTTAACAAATTTGCTTCTATAGGTGAATACATCAAGTTTTCAGAGTTAGAAATCAATTTTAAATGGTACAAAAGTTCTGTAGAGTTCACAATAGATTGATGTAATATAGAGACTTTACTTAATGCTAATGCAGTTTCAATTTCACTCAGTCTGATAAAGATTGTACGAAAACTACTTACAAATACATTAAACAATCCAATAAGATATGTTTGAAAAATCCAATTCTTTTCCTTAGCAGCTAAATCTCTTAACATTGTCTCGACCTTATTAAGGCGATTATTAATATTAACAGTATTCTGATTAATTGTTTCAGTTACATTAATAAAGCTATCGAACATTTTAGAGACCAGAGTAATCTTTTTTGAAATAATGATTTGATCATGACTCAATTTAGAAATAAATTTATCATATTTAATTGCATCGTCATGGTCAAGGTTTCCCGTAATAATCTTTATAATAGAACCCAGTGGATTTATGAGTCCTCTTTTAGAGCGCTGCTGCGGAATAAGTTGTCGATACTTTTCTATAGTTATATCGCGTATAAACTCTGTATGCATTTTTATACTTATAAGTTCTTCAGAATATGATGTATTCCAATCGATTAATTTACTTAATTGTTCATATTTCATAGATACGTAATTTAAGTCATTGTTAACTCTTTCTAAATTAATAACCTTAACTATAGTCCAATGACCAGTTTGAACATGTGCTTGACCTTCCTTTACCGGAAGTATTCCCGGGTTTCCTTCAAGTGATTGCAGATGAAGGGCCAGCGTCGGCATCGCTATTAGTAGTATGCCGCACCACCTGCGAAGGGCGTTTGATATTTTTAATAGGAATTTTAGTTTTTCTTTCTCCTATTTGTATGGGTAAAATATTTCTATCTGGTTCGCCTATAACTTTCGATTTTACATATCGAGGCTTATCTTTGCTTTTCCGCTTATTGACATCTTTAGCAAAAATAGTTTTTCCTTCGGGAAATTCTATTTTTCCTTCTCCGCCTTTTCTTTCCCTATTCTTTTCCTTAATTGCTATCATCTTATCTGCCAAATACTCATACAAAGTTTTAGTACGCTTTGCATGATCTTTAACCATTTTCTGGAAATAACGCTTTTCTAATTCTATGCTATAAGGGCTGCTTGTGTCAGTATGTCCGAAGACAACTTCGAATGGAGTCAGTTCAGTAACAGAATGAATCGTGTGATTGTATGCCATAACTGAATACGTCATGACTGATGCCGCATCCGTACATCGTTTATCATATTTAGCCAGTCTGTAAATTTCAATAATTGTGGAATGAAAACGCTCTATAAGACCCATTGAATTTGGATTATTGGGTGTGCCAATGTGAAGTTCTACTTTGTGTAAACTTAAAAATTCTTTCATCAATTCGTTATTAAATTCGGTGCCGGGGTCTGAACTAATCTTTTTAGGAATTCCGTAGTATGAGAAATACTTCATTAAACCTCGGATTACCTCAGGGGTTGATTTACCTTGTATTTCAATTGCTTGTCCTAACTTACTAAAGGCATCAATAAGGGTTAGATAGGTATTTCCTTCAATACTAAAGAGATCAATGAAAATCTCTTGAAATGGGGCATCCTGAGTTTGTGTTAACTGTAAAACTGGTTTGATAGGTTTCCTGTCATATTTAATTTTTTTACATGCTTCGCAACTATTTATAACTGCCGTAACTGTCTCTTGCATTCTATCCCAAAAGTAATTTCTACGGAGTCTAACCAAAGTTTCCTTAATACCGCGATGGCATGTTTTTCCTTCATGATGTTGACCTATCAATGCTTTTTGTTCTCCTTCATCTTCAATATAAATTACTCGTTCTGTGCATTCATAAAAATTTACCATGTCTTTCTTAAAAAGCTGAATTATTATATTTCCGAATAATCTACGATGTTCCTTTTCCTCAAAGTAGATAAAATATTTTAATTTTGGCTTAATGTACTGTTTCAAAAAACTTTTAACTAATTCGGGATTATCTGTAGGTAAAAATACTTCTAACACTTTTTGCTTATCTCGAGAGAGATTCTTTACTTGCATTTCATTTTTAAACCATGAATATACTAATATTTGGTTCGGCTTGGTATCAATTGCTTCATGTAAAATCGGTATTCCAGTTGACTCTAAATCTATACCAGAATGAATTGTTTGTGATTTACTAGATTCTGATCGCATAGGGTAATCTAGTTCATTTTCAATATTAGGTCTCAATAAAGTGTCTGAAGTTGGGCTACATGTCGCTGTTCGACTTGAATCTGATATGGTTATTGTAGATGAGTTATTACGTGCCGTTTTCTTTTCAGCTGTTAAATTTCCTATTTCCGTAACTACGTCATCTAGGTATTTTTTAAGCTTTTCATCCTTTTTATCGATGTTAACTATCATTGCTTGATTATCGTCATCTGAATCTAAGGCATTAATTTGAATTCTGGATAGGGCATCTGCGTTAGTGTTTTGTTTTCCATTTTTATATACCATTTCGTAGTCATAATCTTGTAATCGTAACCTCCATCGTGTAAGTTTGCTGCTCGGATCTTTAAGAGATCGAAGCCATATTAATGGTCGATGGTCTGTGTATATGAAAAACCTTCGACCGTACAAATAAGGTCGGAAGTGTTTCACTGCCCAGACAATAGCGAGCAATTCACGTTCGATGGTGCTATACCGCGTTTCGGTATCACTAAGTGTACGACTAGCATATGCTACAGGTTTGTCACTGCCAATTTGTCCCTGGGATAGTACTGCACCTACCGCTACATTTGACGCGTCAGTCGTAAGTATAAAAGGTTTGTCATAGTCAGGGTACTGTAATAATGGGGCATGTGTCAGAAGTTCTTTACATTTATTAAATGCGTCAGTGTATTTTTGGTCGATTACAATTTTATTTCGCTTTTTCAAACAGGCTGTTAATGGTTGAGTTATTTTTGCAAAGTCTTTAATAAATCGTCGATAGTATCCTACGAGTCCTAGGAAACTTTTGATTTCAGTAGTCGTTTTAGGTATAGGGTAATTAAGTACAGCGTTAATTTTGTCATTATTCGGTCTTAGTCCGTCTTTTGTTATAGTGTGTCCTAGGTAGAGTACTTCCTTTCGCAAGAATTCCGATTTGTCTAACTGTATTTTTAAATTAGTCGACCTAAGTCTGTCAAATATAGTCCGTAATTTCTCTATGTGTTCTTCTAGGCTATTTGAGTAAATTATTATGTCATCCAGGTAAACCATGCAATGTAATCCTTGTAGACCACGTAAAACGTTGTCCATTGTTCTTTGAAATGTTGCGGGCGCTGTCTTTAGTCCAAATGGCATTCTGAGAAATTCAAAATGGCCGTTTTGTGTGCTGAAGGCGGTCTTTTGTCTATCCTGCTCATTTACTTCTATCTGATGATAGCCGCTTGCTAGATCAAGCGTGCTAAAATAAAGACTTTTCCCTAATTTATCAAAAAGGTCAGTTATGTTCGGTAAGGGGTATTTGTCGTCTATGGTTATGTCATTTATTCGTCTATAGTCTATTACCATCCTGTATTTGACTTCACCAGATGCGTCCATCTTCTTAGGCACCAGGTGTACGGGTGCGCTCCAAGGAGAATGAGACTCTTGGATAACATTGTCCTTCAATAATTTGTCTACCTGTTTATTAATTTCGTTTAGTAGAAACGGGGCCTGTCTGTATGGTTTTACGTATATGGGATCCTCGTTTTTAGTCCGTATGTGGTGTTTGACCTGATTAGTAAATGTCAATGGAATTTGGTCACAGTAAAATATGTCCTTGTATTCCATGCAAAGTCTATAAATTTTTTCACGTTCTTCTTCGTTAGTATGGTCAAGTCTAAGTTTGTTCAAATTTTGATCAAGTAATTTGTCAGTCTCTAGGTCAGTAAAATTGTTTGTCAAATTTAAGTGGCTTTCTGTATTTTCATATTTCGTTACTGTAAAGGGTTGTCTAATAGTCAGTCGCTTTGGTCTATCTAACGTATTTTGGATTACTGTAAATGCATAGCCATTTACGCAATTTACTATAGCACTAGGCATTCGAAGGCCGTTCTCAAATTCCTGAAAGTCTAGGATAGCGTCGCCAGAATGTTGGTCGATTGGCAACCTGACTCGATTTTCAGATCGGGGTGGTATATCAACAGTATAATTTAAATTATTATTTATAATTGGAATGCAAGTCGTATTTGTTTTTAATAGCTTTTCTTTTAAATCAATTATTGCGCCTAATTGTTGCAAAAGATCGTTTCCAATAAGACCGTCATAACGTGCGTCAACGTCATACAAATAGAATTTATGCCAATCATTATTTTCGAAAGTAGGCAAGAGAGGGATTTCCATCACTTCATCATGTCTACTGGACGCGTGGGTGCTAACAACTTGAAATGGTTCCTTCCGAATGAATTCACCGAAATATTGATAGGCTTTTCGCGGACTAATGAATGATCGCATACTTCCGGTATCAATCATCATTTTCGCGTCTATTTCCTCTAAATAAATGTACGGAAGTTTTAAATTTGGATCACAATTTACTTCTAGGATTTCTTGTCTGTCGAGGCAGTTTCCTGAAAATCCGATGTCTGAGGTGTGTCAGTCTGTTCCGGTACGTCATATGGTACGTCAGTATTTTCTAAGTTATTTTCGTCATTACAAAAGTTCAATCCGTTTGCGTCACCGTAACTGTAATCTTCATTGTAATAGGGTTCATAGTAAATAGGATCGTATTCGTAAGTGGTCAGTTCATTTAACTTAAAACCTTGTTGTGGTACCTGTGGTCTAGGAGGTGCTGTCCTCATTGTTACGTCACTAACTTGTAATTGAGGCTTTTGTACCTGCGGGGGATTATGCCCAAATTGTTGAGGAGGCTTATAGCCAAATTGTTGTGGTGGTCTGTAACCTATTTGTTGTGGTGGTCTGTAACCAAATTGTTGTGGTGGTCTATAACCAAATTGTTGTGGTGGTCTATAACCAAATTGTTGTGGTGGTCTATAACCGAATTGTTGCGGTGGCCTATAACCGAATTGTTGCGGCTGAAGGCCGAACTGAGGGCGATAACCAAAAGCTGGCGGGCGAACCGCTCCAAAATTTTGTGGTTGACCTTGTCCTTGAATTTGAGGCATCCTAATTGGTGTATTTTGGGGACTACCAAAATTAAATTTAGGCGGTGCGTTGTTAATTTGCACCATAGGTTTGTACCCAGACGGCTGAGTAATCAATGGCCTTGAACCTGAACCAGAAATTTGACTGTTACCGTGAATACGATTTCTCATATTATATTGTTCTAGGAAATTAACTTCTTCGAGGACGACACTCAATGCTTCTTCTAACGTCGCGGGTGTCTTAAGCCTTACGACCCGAACCATATTTTCAGGAAGGTTGTACAAAAATACATTTAGAGCCGTATTATTATAGATAATCGACTTAGCGCGTTTCAAATCACTATCATTCCCTGTGTTCACTTTTGAGATTAATAAAGATCGGACACCTTGGATTCGATTACAAAAATCCAAATAACTTTCACCTGATTTAATTTTTAAAGATTCTAATTCTATATTTATGCACGCTTCGCTACGCGGGTCTCCAAAATGCTGTATAAGCAATTCTTTCAACTCGGACCAAGTCACAACATCCTCTCGTTCTGATAAGAGCGCAGCTGCATTCTCTTTTAACCGGCTTGTTAAAACATTAAAAACGTATAAATTTTGTTCTTCATTTCCTTTATAACGGTCAATAACATATTGACATTTTCTCAAATATAAATTTAACTGTCTTTTATCGCCATTATATTGAGGTATCAATTGGATAATTTCTTTAGGTATGGGCTCGACTGCCATTGCGATAGAGTAATGAACAGTTCAGAGAAGGCAACTAGCACTCACTTTTACACGTTAACAAAATTACACACACAAAAATAACACAATAAAAAGCACAATAAAAGCGTAAAGATGATTAGGAACACGGAAAAATTAATATTAAAATTTTAAAACAATGTAAAATATTTGGTGTGAAAAATAAGATTTCACCTTAAAATTTAAACACATTAATTTGATCAATTTGAAGATCAATATATGCTAATTTACACTAATAATTAACTTAAAGCACAAATCTGAATTTTAAAATCTGTCCTGTCTATAATGTTACTTACTCTATGATAGTTCTATTTTTAGAACAGAGATAACTCGATAGAATTTAATACAAAGTTACCAGACACGTTATAATGAGAGAGGTTTAATCTCAATAATAACAATTACTTATAAAATAGTTAAATCTATGAAAAATACAGGAGGATTTGGGGAACAAAGGATTGGCGAAAAGTTTTACTCACCAACCGACTGTTTTACCGCAAACTCCCATACTCAGCTTTCCTTTACCCGATCGAAGAGAATATTTATTTGGTTCGAAGGATTTGACTCTATTCTCGCGAAACTTTTCGTGTCACTTTTTCCAGACGAATTTGGACGTCGGAAAATCGCGGTAAACGAGAAAAATCCGATCCGGCTGCGCCACTCTTGATTTCGGAGCGGGGAAATCAATTTTTAAAAACTAATTAAGGAATAGAAATTAAACTATGAGTATGTCCATGCCGATTTAGAGGCGATTTAATACTGTCTTAAAATGGTTACTCGGGCAGGCTCATCCGGTGGGATACAATCGGCTGAGTCTGCATTAAAAACAATTCTTATAATACTAAGCTGACAATTCTTATAATGCTAGGCATGCAAAAAGGATAACCTACGCTTAGTCTAAGGCAGAGGGGTGAGGGGTATCCATAACTTGAAAACAACGTTGTTGTTCTGGAGAAGCTGTTGTTAACCGAAATTGTATTATTGTAGGCATTATAAACGCTAAGCGCTTAGAACGAACAAATACGTCGAATTATTGGAATAGTTAAAGGTAAATTCTATTTAATGTTTATTATAATCCAATAATGGCCATATAATGAGGCGGGATACTTTATAAATATGTTTCTATCGAGTATATTGCAAAAGAAGGTACTGCCTATATTTTAATTAACTAACTAATTAATTTCTAGACTAAATGCAGCTAATGGAAATCTTTAGTAAATTCTCAAAACAATTACAATGGATATTTTCTAAAGGAGTCCACTGGCGATGTTTACGTCTTCAGCTCATTTAAAATCAACGCCGCAAAAGTTCAAACAAACACAAAAGTCTTCTGAAACTCTCCCGGGGGCAAAACAAACATCCTTTACTCAAAGTCGATGCAAAGACAAATTCTTTTGGCGCGCGAACTCAAAGAAATGCGCGGGCTTGCAAACAAAGAGTCACTCGTAGAATTAGCCGGCGCGACGATAGCACTAATTAGCAACGGTGACTCGTTTAAGTTATTTCGCTTAATTAAGTTGCGCAGAAGTGGTCTGCGGCCGGCCCGCCCCGAGAAGGCGTCGTAAATTGTTAGAAACACGGGCTACACTCCAATTAATCTTTTTACACATCCAACTAGTCGCACGAGGGTGTGCACTTAGACCAGTCGAGGTAAAAACCTTTTAAGCGTTTACACATAAGCGTGTGCGGTCGCAGCTGCGAAATGTACATACGTGTGACGTGTGTACTCACCTTTAGAAATAATACCACACATATTTTTTTCCAATTCATTTCAAACTATCTAGGTATATCACTCGAAAAATGTTTTCAAATGTTATTGAAGAAACACGAAAGTATTTAAATTTTTAAATAAAGAACGGAATGGTTTATAATTAGAACAGAAAAAAATAAACGGTCCCATTAAGTACCGAAACATTTTAAAACGATTATCGGCAGCGAATGTTTTAACTGAGATTTAAATCTCTCATCTGTAAGGACTCTTACACTCGCATACGGAAATGTTGCCAACCTTACGTCGCAATTTCCACATGCCTTTTTAACTTGCCGTGTTAAAAGCCAGAGGCTGTAGTAACATATTTAGTTCAATATTTAATTTTGTAATTAAAAAACTTAAGTGTACAATTTTATCGGTCGCTATTTAGTGTAAACATGCTTTGACGTACTAGAAACGTTATCAAAGTGTAAAGGTAAGTATTAAAGTAAACTAACGCATAAATGGTTGAGCGAAGTTATAAGGGAGTGTATAGACGAGTCTAGTTAGTGACACTAATTCATCCCCCGCCTTGCAGTCTCCTCGCACCGCATTGTATACAGAAACTGTAAAATTTAATTGGTTGGCTAATACACTGCGCCCGTGTGGAGTCTAATTTACGTGTTAACATTTTTAATAAGGCCCGGCGAGGCTAGGGCGCCAAGTGGCCGGCCATTTATATCGCGCCACGCTCATACGAGCACCTCCAGTAATTAATACGACCCTTTCGAGGAAGCTTATGAGTAGTTTTCCTTCAAAAAACCTGCTAATTACACGTTAGAAGTTTTCATTTCTCTGAAAAATGTCGCTAGGAGCGCCGGCCACTCAACGTCAATCCCATTAGTAGGCGAGTTTATTTAGCATAAGAATTCGTCTAAAGCCCCAAACGCGACCAAAAAGAACGTCACGCCTTAGTACTAAATTCTCGCTAACGTGTCTTTACTTCCGAATTAAAGTTCACACGCACGCAACGACGTACGTAATAGGTGAAGAGGGCGCGGCTTTATATTTACATATCATTGCGATACACTGGCCATTATAAAATATTAGCCTTTCGCCGGCCATCGTCGTTAATAATATAATTAAAACACGCGAAGGCGCGGTCTTACTTATCGCCGCGATCAAGGAGCGCGTCGTGTATAAGGGGGTTTACGTTACGCGAACGAGGTTTCGTGTCCTACTTTGTCTAATTTTTAAATAAGGAACGCGTTCTATTTATTTTTAAAATTGTAAAGTCATCTCAATAAAAAAGAAGGTCTGTTGGTTTCCTTTCTTTGAATGTCAATACGATCAATCAACGTAATTTACATGGTGTCTATAGAAAAAATCGGACTTGCAATTGGCTCACAAGGCACGCCGCACGGTAACCGCAAACACAAGCAAACGGCCGATGTAACACACGCGATGTATCATCCATCAGCTAATGAGAGAGTAATTAGAAAAGTGGTGGTTTCTTCCGACGGCCAACCTTATCTTGTCTTCGATGGGGCATTAAGTTTTTTAATTACTCCACCCTTCGCGAAGCCTATACGCCGTGGTGTAATTAGAACAAAGGGTATTCAACTGAACTGACTTTTGACCCTTTGTGTTTCAAATCCGATGATTAGCCATAGCGTGAACCATTACCTATAGCTTCATGAAGGAATAGGTATTTCAGATCAAAATAAACAAAACTGAAATACATTCCATTAGTCACGTAGCGATTCGACGCAAAATTATTTTGTCAAGGAAATATTACGCCCAGCTAAGTAATAAATAAACCCAGGAATGTTCACATGAATTTCCACGTTATCCAAGTAGGTACCTATATTTAAACTAGTGTTTTGTCATGCGAGGTCGTGGGCACGCCTTGTGGTCGGTCTCGAAGGAGCGGGTGCGTTCTTTTCATTAGCCTCCACCTTACACCTTAGTCTGACAGTTGTTATGAATTTGGGCGGGAACGTCACGCGATTTTTTTTACGAGGACATGATATGATGCGCGGTCTTAAAAATATTGTTTATGGTTTTAAATTGTGTTAATGAGATTTAGTAATGTAAAAACTGGCCGGTTACAAAGTTACGAAAAAATAAGTCAAGTAGATAGAGATTTTTTTTATTGCAAGACAATTTTATAAAAAAACCCTAATATAATTCCTAATTCAAAATTAACTTTGCATAATCGTTGTTATTTGAGTTCATTTAATAAGTTATCTTAAAAATAATGACACCTTTAAAAATTAATTAACATTTAAACTTGTTACTTTGGAATAAATATTTCTTAGAATTGAAATATCTGTAATATTGTTTTGTCCTTATTCTATCCTTACAGTAATGGCCACTATCGGCAGCAACGGAAGTCGGCCAGTGCTCGTTCTTATCTGGCGCAGCACTTGGCTAGTGCGGACCGATTGTTATAAAGTAATGTTTTGTAATCGAATGGAAAATTTGAATCGGTAGGTTATGATCAAGTGATTATTTTTCACATTCCAAATATGAACAGAAAGATGACAGGTGTAAATCTGAAAGAAACTGTTTCTTTTATGTAAGTTTCGCTGATAAACTTAAGATGAACTTTAGATCTACAGCAAATATCAATGGTTACGGTGAATGCGGCTTCTTACCACCTTATTATTTTGTTTCAATAAAGACGTTATTTAAAATATCTCGATAAGATTAAATCGACTTTTCACAGTTCTTATTTGTATACAACTCTATCTCATGGAGTCATGACCAGTAACTGAAGATACGTAGCATTTTAGTGCTTCGACAGTAACCGATTGTTTGGTTGAGTATCGTAAGGTCTTGTTATAATGGCTTTTAAATAGTATATAAAAACATAAATAGTAGTGGTTTTATATGTTAGCCAGGCATTTTTATATGAACTCTACATTCTACACATAAAATTTCCAGCTTCTGTTATATAACTACAGCAAAAGTCGAAAATTGTAAATTTATGTGAGGTACATGTAGACAAAAGTATTTATTTATGTATAAGTACACCAGGAATTTAAGTTATAAAAATGTAACACAAATATGAGTATAATGGTACCACTTTTTCTTCAGAAATTTCTTCCAGTAGTCCTGCGACTGGAAATATAGGTGTTAGACACGTAGACACAGTGTAAAAGAAATTTTAAATTCAGTTCTATTTCATTTATTTACGAAATATGGGTTATTGTTACATTAGGTGTATACAAGTTTACAAATTATCACCATAACGATTACTTCGAGCTCTTATAACCGGGCTGAAATTAAACTGCCCAAAAATTTCCATAATAAGCTGACCTTTCATTGTACGAAAAGCCTATACAGTGCGAGGTTAGTTCATACTGGAAATGTCTGGGCAGTTCATTTTCAGCCCTGCTATAAGAGTTCGTAGTAAAGGGCCAGTTCCGAAATGAGTGCATCTTCCAGACCACGGATGTTTATTAGTGCTGCAGTAAAACATGACCTTTACGTTGACGTAAAAAGTTGTAAAATTACCGCGAGTGACTGCCATTGGCGCGTGGCGGTTCGATCAGGTACATCGATGTTACTTCTTAGTTGTTTCATTCTGTATTCATATTAGGACATTATATTATTAAATCTAAATAACCTAACTAATTTATAACAAAACGCAAACGGAGTTGGAATTCCCAAATAATTCAAGGATATTTTGGTATAATTATACTTACGAGTCATCATTATTACCTACCTACGTCAAAGTAACGTATAGGAAAAATTGTTTTACCATTAATAATTAATTTTATTATACTTAATATTTGCAATACTTAATAGCTTAGTAATACATAAATTAACTTTCACTTAACTTTTAAACAATGCCAAAAAAATAAATCAATAAAATGACCTTTCATTTCAGTCAAGTTTTCAATTATTTGTCGTTGTCAAAATTACACAAAAAATTCTCGCTTAAGTCAAAAATAACAACAACATCAGACAAGCCAGGAAAATAATTATTAAGACAATTATTTTATAAAAGCACTGTTATCTGCGTTGCAGTAAGTAAACAAGAATACATACCGCATTACTAATTAATTAAGAACGAACATAAAACCTTCACTAAATAAAAATATATCATACCTACCGTACTCCCGTCTCAAGGATAAAATAAATAATACCTATGTAATTTTAATTATATTAGACTGGAATTATAGAAACCTTTCAATTCTTGACAGCCTCCATCTTTAACAGACTTCAAATAATATTATAGTTTAAAAAAAACTATAGAACACGCTTTAGTCATCCAAACTGATCATGTATGCAAAATTTCAGCTCAATCGGAAACCGGGAAGTGAGTCAAATTAAACTTCCATGATTTTCTTAAAAATTAAAAAAAAATCATACGCGTCGAATTGAGAACCTCCTCCTTTTTTTGAAGTTGGTTAAAAAAAGGAGGAAGTTCTCAATTCGACTGTATGTTTTTGTATGTTTGTTACGCGATTACTACGCCAATTGCTGATTGATTTTGAAAATAGTTTTTTGTTTGAAAGGGTAGATATACTCCCGAGGTGGTCCCATTTAAATTTGGTGAAAATCTGATGAAGATTTTCGGAGATAGACAATGGAACTCTTGAATGAATAGCATATCAGTCGCGATTACTGTAATCGCATGTTTATGTATTGTTTATGCCTCCCAAATAGAAAATTAAATAAACTTAAAAAAATTATAAAACTAAAAAGTATAAAATAATTTTCATAAAAAACTTAACAGCTTCTGAAGTCGAAGCCTTTAATTCTTCAATGCACCTAGCTTGGCAGTGGCACCGACTTCAGAAGCTGTTAAATTAAAAAAATTTGAAGTCGGTTTTTACTTTTTTTATTCTGGTTAAAATCTCTTCATTACTCATATCTTGGGGAAGTTTTTACTAGGTACAAAAAACTTTAAGGAATCATACACGGCGAAGGCAAAAAGGTGTGGTAGGCTTTATCCACAAGGGAAATTAGGAAAGTGCGACAAGTCGCAGACCCGCCCTAAGACATAATTAATTAATATATAACCTACCCTTACGTTTACGAGAACGTTATAGTTTTTATTATAGTGTCGTGTTATGTTTACCTATTAATTAAAATAATGTCTTGTTGTGTGACGGTTTTAAATATAAAAAACTCACTTTCTTTACTTACGGCCGCAGCTACTGTATTTCCGTATTGAAGCCAGGGGTCTACCGCGTAACTAAAATGGTAATGAATATCGACTCTGGTAATAAACTTCAATACGATCGTAAGAGATTGAACTTCGAGCTACCTTGTAAAAAATAGGCCAGTCATAAAGTTGGGACTCCTATCTTCATGATCAGCGAAATTTTTACAAGGTAGCTCACGCTCAGCTTTAGTCTCTCACGATCGTATTGAAGTTTATTACCAGAGTCTGGTGTTCATTACCATTTTAGTTACGCGGTAGACCCGCAGGAATACTAAGTCATATTTTGTGCAATTGTTTTTTTAACAGTCTTCCTAAAAAATAGTTCCGTACATTAAAGGTTCAATATCAGCTAGTAGAACAACTGAACATCGACGATCTTCTTTTTTTCATAATTTAATAACTGTATTGCTAGGCAAAGAGGCCCGCTCTTTACAGAATGGGAAGGGTTAGGCCGTAGTCCAGCACGTTGGCCTGGCCCTGGGGCGAGTTGCCTCACTACACACACCATTGACGACTTTATGAGATTCTCTCTGGTGTGCTGGTTTCCTCACGATGTTTTCGTTTACCGTTAACGCAAGTGATAATTAAATTGTGTTCCGCACATAAATTGGAAAAGTCAAGTACGGGCCGGGTTAGATCTCAGACCCTCCTACATGGAAGGCAAGCGTTCAACCACTAGGCTATCACTGCTTGTCGGCCACCTAATTAATGTTACGTTGTTTTTTTTTTATATATATTATTTTCGCCCGACGATTTTATTGCAGTTTGTTTTTAGGTGCATAGGAGGATAGAACATAGTCATAACATTTCTAAAAGATAAATATCAAAAAACGAGTTTCTTAAAAGATTTACACACCCAAGATTCCTTTTTTCATAAATATTAATATAACTGTTGTAAAAATCTTGGCAAGTAGCAATGATCACGACCCTAGGGAAATAAACTTAAGTAACACACCAAGCTTACGAGTATATCTAGTCGCATTAAAGTAATTATCGTTAGACACACCCTGTATATTAATACAGGGATGATGCGTAGCTTATGAATATTTCTTTTTTATTTGGAGTTCCGTACGGCAATGCGGGAAACTGATTGAGATCGATCATTTGAATATTTTAGTGTTCGAGTTGAGGATGCGTATATTTTTTGGCTGTAAAAACATTAATGATTGATTTTGTTACTGGTTTTGTGGCTTCATACCTCTCAATTAGGTATCAAGTATAGCTATAATTATATATTTATATATCCTGTTACCTTTTATCCTAATTATTGCAACATTATCAATCTAATCAAGTTTAAAATGTTGCTTTTCTGTTCATTACCATATTTTTTAACTAAAGATCTCAAAAAGAAAATTAAACAACATTAGTACATAATAATCTGCGACTACTGACCTCTGTCATAAACCAAAACATTCACAAACAGAATCATAATAACAAAGTACCTCTCAAAAAAACTGTTTTGAAACTGTCTCCGGACAGTAATTAACGAACTAATTCAACGATCAAGTAACCGTGAATGGTCAGCTTTATGTGGCCCTTAAAAGGCTACGCGTACGTTTAACCCTTTTTTTTTCGAAAAAAAATTAATACCGAAGCGAGTAGTTGGGGTAATAAAATCTCGGCAACCACTCAAATGAGCTGAACTTTTGAAGCCTGGGGTACAAGACAGACGGGTCAGTGTGGAGGGAGACGATGCACAGGGCCGAACTAAGAGCGGATGTTATGTAACTCAGGTAGTACAAAATATAGTACACACAACAACATTATACTGATAAAGATTGTAATCTATTATTTGAAAAGAGTTACCATGGAGTTTCTTGCCGGTTCTTCTCCATAGGATCTATTATTTGGAACCGTGCACCCTAGAGTCTCGACATTTCATAAGTGCCTGTATCTAAGTTACATGAAATAAAGATCTATTCTATTCTATTCTATAGGAAACAGTTGCATCAGTGTATTCACACACCGAAGCAAAAACTGACATAACGCAGAATAAAGCAATTATGTATTGAAGGGTAGTTTTTTTTTATATATTTTGTTTATAAGATTTGTTTCGTAATTTCTATGACTGTGTGACTGAGGAACATAATATATATTTTGAAACATCCTCATTAAAAATAAATGTCACAAAATTCGGCCAATTATTTTAACATAACATGTTTAAGCACTAGGAAATACTGAAAATAAATAATAACAACGAATTTATCCTAATAAACAAAATAATAATCATTTAGTGGTCAATATAACGAACACGTTAAACTAATGCCCATTCTGAGTATCGAAACAACACAGAATTTTTTTCCTTAGTCTATATTTATTTATTTATTTTATTTAACAATTTATGTACACACAGAAAGAAGAATAATTACAATTAAATAGGAAAAATGACACAAAGGTACTGCTTATTTCTAAAGAAATCTCTTCCAGCAGACCTGCGAGAGGAGAGTTTGAAAGAAAGAAATGTAGACTATAGTGTGAAATTAATACAAGAGGATAACTAAATAAAACTGATGACATTATATTACATCCTAATAGAAGATATACATAATACAAACCTACATAAATACACACAAATACATATTTATATATAAATAAATATAGAATAAATAATATATAAATGCAAACTATTTCGATAAGGAAAGGAAGTGTACTTTTAGACGCTTTTTGAAAAGAGAGATGGTATCACAGCCTCTAATTTCAGGCGGGAGTGAGTTCCACAACCGAACCGCATGAACGGTAAAGTCGGTCTATAGTTTAGTGTTAATAACTAAATAGGTATGTAGGTTTGTTGACAACGCAACTGGAATTCCCTTACATAACAATGCATAACGCCTGTATTCCCGAAGAGTTAGGCAGAGATATACTGCTGTGGACGAACGAGGTATGGTGTTCCTGCATTGAAAAGGGAGGATCCTTCGACCAGGGGAGGTGATTTTGCCTGGCGGCTGAATCCGGCGATTGATGTCGAACAGTTGTATTGTATTGTTCATTTTACTTGCGTGATTCAGGCTTCGTAATCTGATTGGTCGAATTCGTCCTTCGTCCATACAAAGAAGAATGCAATGAAAACTGGTGCAAAAAAATTAATTAAGTTAAAAATATAACTTTTTTTTTCATAAGGTCACACCTTGGTCTTTCGCACCGGGTGACACCCGGTGACACCACTCTAGCGACGCCACTATTAAACATTACACTATATTCGCGAGAAAGTTGCCCATACGTAAACCGTAATCATAGATACTGCAACCCGCATGCGCAGCGACTTGAAAATATTTTCATAAAAGAAAGTTGGAAGTTGTAAAATGAGCAATAAAAGTAGCGATTGCAATTATCACACTGGTGAGTAATGAGCATAAAAGCAATATGAGAAGGATTGTGTACTCCTGTTCATTATAGATTTTATACATTTTTCATTTAATTTACATACAAAAAATTAAAATGTATAAGAAAAAAATGTGCACGTGTAATGATCTAAAAGTTATGAAATTCTACAAGATCAAATTAAATGCCATTCTTAAAAATGTGAAACAGCTACTATCTTCATTTGAAACTAAAATCACAACAATATTCAAACACAAAATTTCTACTCCGCTAAAGTTTCTATCACGCAACATAACAACGATAACACGTCGCATCTGACATTAAAGAGAACAATACAACATAATTCTCAAACACCCAACATTCTCATTATATCATAATTTCAACATTTCCCACCACTGATTACGTCCCTGTGCCGGACGGCGCAGTCTGAAAAAAAGTTTTTTCACTAACTGAAGCATTAATCCGGCCTGGTATTAGTTTACTCGCTTTTACTTGCCTGTGTGTGCGTTGTCTGCATGTGTGCGCACCGCCGGCCAACTTTTTTGCATAGACCAAGTAATATGCAGATGCGTCGTTTTATATTGAGCTGTGAATCTGTGATTCAGTGATTTAAGATCGCTGTGATTCAATGATTTAAGATCGTTCATGAAAACAGTTGATTGTTTTTACTACCTTTTTGGTTGATAGTCAAGGTATTGTATAGTTTAACGTTAAAAAAAAGTACCAAAAGTAAAAAATACAAAAGTAAGTTAAGTAAGGTAAGTAGGTAAGTTTTATCCTTTTGTTCAAAATGTTTCTCTAATATCTTTACCAGACCATACAGACGTCACACATTACCGATAAGCAGAACACAAACATAAAAATCCGTTGTATAAAAACCACAGTTTTCCTAGAAAAAAATTCGCCGTCTCTGCATAATCACACTCTGTAAAATGCAGTCTGTCGGCTCATTCTCCCGTGCTCCTCGAAACCTGGACGCCGTCCACTCACACACACAGCGGAAATACATACATTCACATACATACAATCTACGTACACACAGTAATACCTGGCCTTTAGGTACGAGTATCACGTTTAATAACTATTGTATTTGGGAACGATCGAAATGAGTGTGTTTGGCGAAGTCCGCGGTGAAAAAAGTCTGGAAACTATTTTTTTTTGGCAAATTTCGTGCGTGCCGCGAGTTTTGATGAGGTTTTTATCAGATATTGAAGTTTGTTTTATACTGTGGGTTTGCAGGCTGGAGAGAATAGATATAATTAATTATGGATACCTGTAAAAAAGCAAATATTTGAATTTTTCATTGTTTAAATCTTGACTGACAACTGATTAAATTCGATATCGTTAGTAATAATTATGATTTAAGAAGTATTCAACTATCTACCTAACTTAGAGAACCACTTATTTAAGAATTGAGGTTGTACACAAACCAATATAAATATGAAAATCAGGATTCCAGTATAGCCCGCACCAAATAAAGAATCATAAAGAAAACTTCAGTACCCAACATTTAAGAATTATAAAAGCAAAACTGTTGCTCGCGGTTTCACTCGCATCCTAGCGAAACTGCTTCATGTACCCAGATAAAAAGTATCTTATATGTTAATCCAGGTCATGATCTATCTGTCTGCCAAATTTCATCCAAATCCGTTCAGCCGTTAACGCGTGATTGATTAACAAACTAGAGTTGAGTCCGATATCATGTCACATGTATAAAACATCGATATTTTAAAATCATTTCGAATGACAAAATCTTCAATGCCTAAAATCATCACTCGTTAATGATCATGACTGAAAGAACGTGAACTCCGGGTTCGACTGTGACATGACAATGACAAGATGACAACATGCAATGCCTGAATGCGGCGACAGATAAAAATCATTGATGATTTTGTCATTGTTCCCTTCATCGATATTTCTCTGTTATTGTCATGAATTCATTGATATCCAAAAATCATCACTCAGCCCATCTCTATAACAAACATCCAAATTCACAAACTCACTAACTCACAAACTTTCCTACTTATAATATTAGCAGGATAGGATTCTTACCACGGACATACCAAAGGCCCACCCTTGCACCTGACCTGACACCCCTGGGGCTCTTGCTGCCCTATATATATTTAGCTGATAAATTTTGAGCCTATGCCTATTGCCTGAAGTATAGATTTCTGATGTCTCTAGTCTAAAAGCTGGATACGCCCAAAGTAAGCATTTTGGGCGTACCTATCCAGCTTTTAGACTAGAGACATCAGAAATCTTTAAAAGTTAAAATAAATTATTTCCTTAATTGAAACATACCTAATTACAATTGCTTTCATGTTTTATAAAAGATTCATCAATATATTTAAAACATTTAACCTACACTTATTATTTTAACCTTTGTCCACAGTATTAATACAATGCACACGATCTGTATTTCCCCAATACCTAGCGAAGTACGAGTAAATACAAAAGGAGCACGTCCACTAATTAAAACTCTTATAATCTTGCGCAGTATCATATTAAGGAAAATAAATTTTAATTAACAAAGCAAAAATATATAAATAAATTAATATCGTTATTCCTTACAAGTTATATTGAACAACAGAAGATTGACCTGGATCTTTCATTTAAAAAATAAATAAATCCAGCCCATTACTGTCCCACTGCTGGACACGTGCCTCTTAGGGCTCAATTTTGGAGAGGCGGAAAGTCGCGCTGAGCACAAAGTGGCGCGCAACGCGGAGACAGGCGCGTATCTCCGTTCATGGAGAGCGAGGGAGAGAGCGATACGCCGCTTTGCGCGCCGCGCGACTTTCCGTCTCTCCATGCTGACCTGTAGGGCTACCACGCCAGAAAAAAGGAGAGAGAAAAATTCGAGACGAAATATCTCTACCGGTTGCTCTCTTAGTTTTTCGTTTTGTTTTCTATCAAGGGGACAAAAGGTGGAAAATATTCACCCGCCTTGCTAACACTGCTGGGCATGGGCTACTTAGACAGTACAGTTAAGCCTTATTCCAGCACGCTGGCCTAGTATGACTTGGCAGACTTGATACACCATCGAGAACTTTATGGAGCCGAGCCCTCTTAGCTGTGCGATTCCTCACGATGTTTTCCCTTAACCCAAAGGCAAAGCAAAGGCTGGGCAAAGGCCCAGTTGAAATAAAAATCTTTGACTTTGACTTTGACTTTGAACCGTATACCTAATCAAATTCTGATCCGGACACGACTTCGAAAACTCAGAGTGTGCGGGCCGGCCGCCCGATTACGTATGATAAATATGACAGTTGCTGTCGCAAATAACCGACCTATTCTGTATCCTCTTATGAAAACGTCTATAAGCGAAAAAAGAGAATTCTTACGTAATCAAAGCGCCGGTTCAAACTCAGACCCTCCTGCATGGAAGGCAAGCGTTCAACCGCGAAGCTATCTGCTTCTTAATTTAATAATAATTTATTTTAGGATATATTTTTTTTTTTTTTTTTTTTTTAGTTTGAGTTTGAGTTTATTATTTTGAAAATATCCTGTACAACTAAATTTGGCTGGAAAATGCTATAAAAAACCTAAGTTTTATATTTATCAATGCCTCAAGTGTAGAGGTTCTTACCCCGCGCTATCGGTTAGCGGTATGCGCACGCGCCCGCATCGCGAAGCACCGTAAGCTATGGAAATAAAGATCACCGATCGACTCTCTGCCCTACATACTTGGATGTTTTGCTAATCAACCAGTTAACTGCTCGGTTTTCTTTAATTATTCTGTGGAATTACTACGTCAATTTACTTTCATAGTTAATAGATCACATTATACAAAGTCCTACCTTTCGAGTACCGATCCCTTAAGGGGTTGTACTCATCATTATGAACAATTTTTACTAAGGGACAAAATTAGAAATCGAGAAACAAAGAATCTGCTGTTCCATACTTTAGTCTATTAGTATTGAATTATTTGTATGGAACAGATAATATATATTTTTTTGATTTCGCGGTTGGGCACATAGTTACAGTTGTTTATAATTATGAGTAGTATTAGTTATTACCCTAAAGGGATCGGGACTAGAACGGAAGGACCTTATATTATAATTAGAAATTTTTAGGGATTTCTGGTGTTGCAAATATTAAAAATGAAATTCAAATAAAACTTCTAAGCAGCAACTGATTTAAAACCAAGTCGATCTGGTTCATATAAAAATTGCAAGAACGATACAAGCCAAGCAAACGACTATTTCGACAATCGCAAATGCGACTCGATCGCAAATCGACGTTCAAAATTCGAATTTCAGTTAGCACAAAAAGTCCACACACTCGTTCGAGTCAACAATACGAAGGGATGAAAAGAAACCAGAAAAAAAAACAATGTGTGACCCCCCGACAAACGTCTTGGCTCCTTGGACATAGAGTTTCAAAGTTTAAGATCGGACAAAACGTTAAAATCTATTGTGAGAGTCCTGATTAATGCAACACAAGTTTTAATCCTACCGATATATTACAGTTATTAGGGTTAATTACAACGTAATTAATAATTATAACATACGTTATAACACTGAAGAAATTAATGATTTCCTTATTTAGTAATGAAGGAAAATTTTAGGTACAATTAATTCACCTCAATAATAATTATGAAACTATAATCATCATTATATTTGATGAAGGAAAAGCCTAAAGCGAAAAATGGGGTGCCCCTAAACCTGGGGGCATTTTCCGGGTGTATTATTTTTAAATAAATAAACGAGTTGTCTCTTCTTCACCATATTTATAATCTGTGTTCCTTTCGTATGTTTCACACGGGAATCGAATCGCTTTCTTGAGGGGTCCCGCTGCTCTTTGCTCAAGAAGTACCCGGTAATATCTCTGACAATGTTAAGTCACCCTAATGGTGGGTTTTATGGTGTCGACGAGAAATAAAATAAAAGTTAAAATTTATTTGTTTATAAGAAATGAATAGATTTGCACGTTTATTTCACCTTGCCACAAATGGTTTTGATGTACCTACTTATATAGATACAATGACTTCTTATGATACAAGTCTGAAATCCAAAGAATGTTCGTCAAAGTACCTACTTTTGTTTCTTACTGGTCATTTGTTATCATAAATTTTCTCCTAATGACCTCCATACATTTTTAAATTGAATTCTTCGTCAATGTAGAATAGAGCAACAGATAATCTAATACCGTCTCTGTTCGAAACAACATCTTTCCATCGAAGACATCTTCCATCTTTTAATTCCGGTTCAATTGACTTGAAGAAACTTGCGTAAAAAATCTTCCAAATAATAAGACGTTGGGGTCCAGGTAAGCAAGATGCGAATTCTTAAGAAAACATGACAATAGCCGCAGCAACTACAGAGGTATAAACCTTATCTGTATCAAATTAAAGTTCAAAATTAACTGTCGAAATATATTACCTGTTTGAAATGTTGATTATTGTAATTGTCAACCGGTCAAGGGATATTGTACTTTAGCGAGCAAGACGGAGGCTTGATATTTCTTTGCAACTTTCGTTGCCAAAATATTCTTACAAGGGTGAGTTGTGTGAACAATGCAACAGCTGATTCCCACACGTAACGGTTTTATTTAAAATACTAGTTTTGACAATTTCTCTTGTTATAGCGGAGAAAGTGTTTCAAAACAGTAATTAACAATTAAGAAAAATTCTAGATACGCCAAGGGGTAAAATTAAATGAAAAATGGTGCAGGATTTTCTAAGATTTTCCTGTTGATTACGTTATCGCAACAAGCATATATGCAAAATAAAAATAGTGTAATAATAATTTAATTTTCTCAAAAACTATACACATTTTTACAAGAAATGCTTAGGCTAACAGTGTTTCAACTTATTATATTTGGATGCCTCTGCAGCTGAACTGAGTTACCTGTAAAGCCTCTCAGAACAATGTCAATTTTTAGTATTAAGCTTAGATATTTTTATGTTATGGCGTCATACTGGGCGTAGAAATAAAAACTTTTTCTTTCTTTCTCTCTTTCTGTATATCAGCGTATAATGCCAATCCCTTCAAAAATAGGTAAAATATAGTGAGAATTACGAGAGTTCGAATACACAAACGTAAGATCGACATTTCTGTAGGGCAAAAGATTCTCCAACCAAAATTTTCCAGCAATACCAATGATTACCTATACAGGGTGTAAATGACATCGTAACGAAAACCATAGATTCAGTGCATAATTCTGGGAACCTAAGTGTTAGAATTCCTAGTCGATCTTTTCAAAAAAAATACGATTTTGTTGGCAGATTTTATAACTAACATCTGCGGACAAAATCGTAAAATTTTTGATAAGACCGACGCAAAATTTTGCCTATTCGGGGTCAGGAATCATCTTCTGATTCCCATGATAAGAGTTTTCGTTATGATATCATTTACACGCTGTATAATATACCTACACATTCCCATTAAAAACGGTGTTATTCTTTAATGTAGGTAACTATCTTGTTTACCTAAAGGCACACTTTTTCTTTTTGCAATCGCTAGCCCGCATTTAATTAGCATAACCTAAGCGTTCGTACGTTAACCGCTTACAAAACGTCACGTTTACGTCGATCGCTATCGATATGTCGATATGTCGATAAACGATGACCTACAATACTAAATTGAGAAGTTTCTAATTTTATTATCTAAACTAATATTATAAAGAGAAAAGATTTGTTTTTTTTTTGTTTTTTTTGAAGCGGCTTCGCCCGCGTGATATCTTTATAAATTATAGCCTACGTTACTCACTGCTGTAGCATTCTGCTAGTGAAAGAATTTTTAAAATCGGTCCAGTAGTTTTTGAGTTTATCCATTACAAACAAACAAACATACAAAAAATCTAATCTTTTCTCTTTATAATATTAGTTTAGACTATGAGGAGTCCAATATTTGGCAATATATGTTTACAGGTTGGTTTTATGTGATGACTGATGATGATCCATCTTGTAGAATGCCTTAGTCGACTCTACAATACCTACGCCGACGATGAGGTGGCCTGCTAACGGGACGTACCATAACTATTGAATTTATAAATAAATTCAATAGTTGAATTCAATAGTTCAACTATTGAATACTTATCACTTATTTCAAACACTTTCTTTTAACAAGACTCAAAGTCCAAATAACAGCTGTCTATATATTTATGGATATTAATTACTATCATTAATATATCACCCACTTAGGGAGCATGTGATGACATGCCACATGTTCGTAATGGTTGCCATCAAAGATATCAAAATGTGTGTCCCATTGAGGCGTATCAATAATTTTAATATCAGCCATGACGAACTCATGAGTAACTGATAATATGACTAACTTTGTTACTCATGATGAAAAAAATATATATGACACGAATTGAAAGAGAATCTTCTCCTTTTTGAAGTCGGTTAAATACCATCGCTTGACTGTTCAAATTACAGATAATTAAGTCAATAAAATATAGCAAATTCTATCAATATAAAACGTTAATGAAACCTAATTTCCAAAATATTGTATGCTGTTTCATTGGTATAAAAAATAACACAATTATTACGACTATCTACTGAAAACAATGTACCTGTAAACGTTTCTACAAAAATATTTTTTTTATCAAAGAAATATCAACGACTAATTATTACAGCCAAAAGTATTTCATTCTGCCTACTTAAAATTGCACAGTGGTTACACCGCCTCTAGCGCCAGCCAAAAAGACATCTAATTATTTAGACACTTCATTTACTTATTCAATTAGTAAGGCTGCGATATCGCGTAGAGTGCCAATTAAAAAATAATAGAAGCCCCCGTGTGTGCGAGCGAGAGGAGTGTCACAAGAGGTTTAGAGATGATCCATGCTCATTGACACATGAGTGTCATGTTATTCGCTAATTTTGCTTGACGCGTACTTTCAGCCTTTAAAATTGTCATAAATTAGGTTTTGGTTCTCTATGCAAGAAACGTGTTTTATTGATAGTGGATGATTCATGACAAATTTTATATCTCCCAAATTAAATCTCTATGAAGTAGTCACATTAATTTTTCATATAAAAGACTGAGTGTTTATGCCTTTTTGTAATTAAACCCACTTTTCGTGAAAACGTAACCCTAAAAAGCTCATAAAATTACCCCCTGCAACTAGCTCGTCACTTGCAGGAACGTGAAAAACCGAATTAGCTTGTCTGAATGCGAACTCGTAAGTAATTAGCCTCGCGAGACTCTCGATCCGCTCAACTCGCTCTCGTAAGCGAACCGGAGCGAAGATAGCGAAGCGATGCGACGCCGAGAGAGCGAAAATGGCTAATCAAATCCTTTCCCGCTCTCGACGGTATTCGAGGGCTTTTTATTTTCATTGTGCCGTGAAGTGTCATGGTGTAGATCCGTATTAAGTTCGTTATAGATATAGTTCGTTAACCAAGCTTCATCAAGATTTTATTTTTACAGAACAGATGGATCTATGATCTGTGCGTTCTTCCTACTAACATGTTTTGCTTTTTTTACATTGATCTAATGTGTGCCCTTTCTTTCTTTACAGAGAATTCTACTACATCCAGATGGAGAAGTACGCGCGGCAGGCCATTAGCGAAGGCCTGAAGACAGCGGAGGACCTGCACGTAGCTGGTGACTCAGAGCTGTACAGAGTGCTCAATTTGCACTATAACAGAAACAACCACATTGAGGTAGGCATACATGTAAGGACAGCTACAATTTCTTAAGAAAAAGATATAAATAATGGATAAAGCAACTCAGACAGAGTTCTTATTGACTTGCAAGAATATTTTTTGATGGTAAACAAGTCCCCAAAATGATTTCAGGAATACATGATAATTTTTTATGTAGTGCGCATTTGCAGAGTGATTCAGTGTCCGTTCCCAAATACAACCGCAGAACTAAAATTCACTCCCAAACAAAATAAAAAATTGATTTTCTATGGCTTGCGCTAATAAATTATACGTGTCCCCCATACTAAGTCGAATTTTAATTTTGTTTTAAAGTGTATCTTGCGGTTGCATTTAGGAACAGAGACTGAATCACTACAAATTATGCGTACTACATAAAAAAATATCCTGTACCTATTTATTGTTGGTAAAGATCTCAAAAATATAAACTGAACTGTTGCAATTAAGATATTTTGTTCTAAGTTTGTTTTTCGTACAATTTCAGGTGCCGTCAAACTTCAGATACGTGGTTGAACAGACATTACGAGAGTTCTTCCGCGCCATCCAAGGTGGTAAAGACGCGGAACAGAGCTGGAAAAAGTCTATCTACAAGGTGATATCGCGGCTGGATGACCCCGTGCCCGAGTACTTCAAATCGCCGAACTTTCTCGAACAGTTGGAGTGAGCGCCAAATCGACGCGACGCACATTGTTTCGGCTAAAAACTAAATTATTAAAAAAAGTTAAGCAAATCATTGGACGATTTTTTCGCACACCAAAATTTTACGACACTCGCATTTAGGCCTTCAGATTCAAAATTATTGATAAAAAAGTTTAATTAAATTATTAAAAGAAAATTTTGAATTTGTACGTTGGACGTCGAGTGACGTGGTGACCGCCACGCCACACGCTGCGCTCTACTAGGAAATTCATTAGGTTATACGAGTAAGAGAAAATTTAAGTCACCTAGAATTTTATTTCTGCACATAATATATTTCGCTATATATAATTATTATTATATTATTATTAAGTATTATCTTAAAATGGTTTTATAGTTGTGTATATCTTAAATCATTTATTGATTTATTCTTTAAGGAAAAAAACGATTAATATATTAACTGCTTAAGTTTTGAATTTTTTGTTGTTTTTATTTTTGTTTTTCCTTTGTTTCCTTGTCCTTTGGAGCATGCTTTAGTTGATTTATCCCTGGTAGTAATTACGTTACAGGCACGCCACGTGCGGCCGGAAATTGTCAACCTTTACCTCGTCATACTTATTTTAGGAGTAATTAATTAAAGTTAACCATAGTCATTAGTACAATAGAGCAGGGTTATTTTTCGATCCACAAATAAAGAATTTAAAGATTATTTTTATACTGACAGCCGGTTTTATGTTCGTGCAGAGAATTTATCAATAGAATAACAATAATGAAGACACAAAATTCGAAAAAATTATACATCTTAAGTAAAGTTTAATGTAAACATCCTTATTTGTATTTACAATATTTCGGCAGTGTTCGGATCGCAAGTTCAGTTCGTCCGGAATGTGTACGGGTTCCGCACCACTCCGGATTAGGGTTAAGTTTATTTGTTAGATAATACTATTTTCCGAAAATATGCGCGGGCATCACATACATTATGCGAGTGCGAGGCGTCACTCTCTGACACATTTAACTAGTATTATTTTATCCAATATTATCCATATTCATAAACAATACACACCATATATCCGATAATGATAAGGCAATTTAATGTAACACTTTTCATTTTGTTTCAACGTTCACACTCGTTTTTTTTTTGTCTACGGACTAAGTTGTTTTTCCCCACAGTGATGCTCGTACTCGGCAGGCGAGCACTTCGCGGTGGCTATCAAGCACATAGACATTTGAACCACATCCAAACAGCAGCAATAGTTGAAGGCAATACAAGACAATAGAATGAATCCCACAAATTCACCCAAGATTCAAAATTTCAGCTACATTATTTGGCATCCGACAGTTTACCCCTTCGCACTGGGCCACCTCGTCCGAACAGAAGTGCCTTCAAACAAAAAGTTGATTTTTTAAGAAAAAAAAATAAGAAATTAAATTCAAAAGGGCCCTCTATAGAACAAGCCGCCTAACCAGGGCCGCCGCGTAGTGCTCGCGTTCCGCCGCCCGCGCATACAGCAGTTTGCCCGTATCGAACAAACAGTATACATACACACACTTACTATTATACTATAGAAGAATAATTAGTTTGATTCGTAGATATATGTAGCGCGGTATGCTGGAGGCTTGCTTCCTGACTAGGCAAGCGAAAATTACATAACTCAGGAAGTGACATTACTGATGACTGAAGCATCGTAAGCTGGGAAGCAAGCTCGAGCAGCATCGTAATCTCGATGTATTTGTTATATCATGTAGATGCCGGCCGCCGACCCGCCACGCGGTGACACTTTAATTTCACATCCTTAGTTTACAGGACACACAAATATACAAATAATTTCGCTTCTCAAATAGATTATAAAACGATAAGATAGATAGTTGTACAGAAATGTATAGCCATTTGTACATAATAACGATAGTTTTAATACAGATGAGATAATATCGAGTAACTATCTTAGCGTAAATGGTATTTAATTAAGAGACAATAGAAAAAAACGGGAAATATCTATTGTTTTGCTGAATTGTACAAATGTTTAAGCCATCCTAATTTTCGAGTACGGACCCGCGCGGGTAGTCGGCCGGCCCTAGCTAAGCAAGTAAGCATATTTCATTTGATATTACACGTTTGTTATCGTTTCATTTGTAACCATTTTGAACTATTACGATAGTATAAGAGTACCTCAGTTTAGGATGGACCAGGCGTCGACTGGTGTGCTTCGTAGATCAGGTTAGGTGTGAGTTAGAGATACTGAAGTTTTTGAGACATCGACACATAGATTAACACGCAGCCTCCCCCTTTTTCGGAATACCGGTTTTTAGTTCGAAAATCCTCCCCCAGATGTCGTTGGACGGTGGTTCGGCGGCGTCTCCATCCACCCACCCCCTCAGGACAATAGCCCGGGTTAAGTTTCCACGATTCGCGCCAATATGACAGTACGCAGTCGTCGCTGGGCTTATTCGAGATCGAGCAACGTTCCGTGTTACGTTTACTATTGTATTTTGTTACAAGTTGTTTGTTTCTCCGTAACATAGGCACTGACGTTTTAGAGCTGAGAAGTTTACAAGTATCAGAATTGATAAACGGAATTGATGTCAAGGTATTCTTAAGCACAATAGATTTATTAAGACCACTAGCTGTATGGTAACATTGTTTATTATCACAGCCGTCTTTTTAGCTCTAAACTGACATTTACCGATTAATTCCTTGTATAGTAAGTAATGAATTCGTTATTCCGATCTCTTCATAGATTTCTTCATATCTAATAGAAGTGTTACGCAGGCTACACAACACATATTACAATAGAAATGTATTGGTTTCCCATCAACAGTAATTATCAACCGACATGCCGTAATTTGCAGATACTTGGAGCCGTTATAAAATGTTTTACTACAATATAGTTTCATGATCAAAACTCAGAATATTATGTACTTATAAATTTTTGTGATTAAAATACAATTTTTGTCCGGATTTTATACTTGAGTGACTCACTGTGCAATATAACAAGACCACAATGGATATAACATGCGATCGAGCCGATTTTTAAATGTATTCGATAACCAATTATTTATAAGATATCGGTTGACAATTTTTCTAAATTTAATAAAAAATTAAGACTCAAGTTTGAAACATCGAAATATTTAGTCCACAGTGATCATGGGACTATCCCACAGAAAAAGTACAAAATTCGGTGTTGACTTTAAATCTCATGTTTGTATCTATATCTATATGTACCTATGTAGATTTATTGAAATTGCCCTGTTTGGCGTCATTTCTAATTGTTTTCATAAATATTTTTTATCTAGATGATAGTTTATTTACGTTTCATTAAAATGTATCAAAAGTTTTTGCTTTACACTTTTAGTATTTTGGAATCCGTCTACGAAAATGTTTGGATTATCAATGTAAAATGAAATAAATATTGTAATTATTTTCAAAATTAATTATAAATAAAAAAAAACAATATATTTAGAAAGTATTTGGTTCACGTTTGGGTATTATGGTTCCTAAATTTTCGAAATTGTAATAGACTATTGTATGTAGCGTTTCATTTTTTGGAGGTTAGGACATTTAGATGTACCAAATAGCTGTATCAACTTTTCTATACGTGAAAAAATCAATAAGGGAAAATGCTGAAATTTAGGTAGTTATGGAAATAAGTATCATTCTTAATATATATTATATATTATCTCATAAAAAATGACAAAAAATTGAGCACGGATATACTATTAGGATGTCTTGAAACAAAATACTGCCGACGCTTATCAATAAAATTTAGTGAGATAAGCTCAAACGCCCAATTATGCATGTAAAACAACGTATCATGAGTCCCACAAAAAGGGAACAAAGCGTTCATAATTTTATATTCGAGGTTAACCATATTGTAGTGAGTTCAAACAATATTTTAAATATCCTTGTGGTCTTCATTGGTAACAGCGATACACGTTCAGTTCTGTATTGTGTGTTCGTATGTAATATGTTAATTTAGTTATTTTGGTGAGCCACAGTCCATAATGTGGCGACATTTTTTATAATATATTTGTAAACTATAGCGAGCGGACGCGGACGCCAGTGATAAAATTAGAAACAAAATTTAAAAAATACAAAATTATTTTTGATAGTGATGCGTTGTTTTTTGTTCACACCACGACCTCTTCCGACACACTGTGATCGTGCAGTGGACAAAAGGTGAAGTGTCATTAATAAAATTGAAATTTTGACTAGTGTTTAGGCGTCATTTCGGTATCCTCGCATTTCGGCTAAGTGTTAAGTGCCCGCGTCCGCTTGTTTTGATATATTTAGTACAAATTTCATGATGTTAAGGTTACGAGGCTCAAAGCTTTTCTTTTGAGGCGCCCGCACAACCGCCCCCGGTACGCGCCTACGATATAAATGAGTCGTGTATAAAATTTTATTCAAAAAGAGTATTTTTGTATTGAATATTTCTAAAGTTGGTGTAAAGGTCAAAATTCATAAATTATAGCGGTGACAAAATGGGACATTAGGTAAATTTAGAATGTCATGCGTTTTTTGTATTTAATTTTAAGAATAGTGTCGGATATAAAACGTTTAGGAGCATTAACCATTTGTAAATAAAAAGTTGAGCGGCGCGGCTGAGGGGCGGCGGCGCGGCCGGCCGGTTATATAGGTAAAAAAATATATAAATAACTCAAAGATGTTTATATGGTTCTGGATGTAAAAAATATAAATTTAAAAGCAATTTTAAGGTGAAATGTGGAAAATTTGTAAACGATTCTTCGGTATTTGTGTTAGAATGGCTGCTAGCGGGTCACTATTGTAATCTGTGGGCCTCAGACAAGTTATACCTAATGTCACGAAAACTAACCTAACCTAACTACGCATTAATTATTACGGTTCTTAATACTACAACAATACTTATACATTAATATAATATCACATTGTCATAATGCTTATAATTTACGAGCGTGTGTCTTTGTCCGTGAATGTTTTAGGATCTAACCACTGTTCGGTGTATTAGACATAAAGTGGAATTATTGTGAATGAAAATAAAATTGTATCTAAATTGAGCCTGCCGGTCGCAAGGTCCGGCGGTTCGTGCAAATTGCGTTCGTTTATTGGAATACAAATTGGCGGTTCTAAAGTCTGTTGATCAAAATTATCAAAATTAATCGATTGAATATTTGAAATACGGTGAAACATAAGTTGTATCTCTACTAGCAATGTCAGCTTGGAGACTTGTTGATACCAGTGAGGGATGTTTCTTCGTGAATATAACGAGTAATAAAGCTAAGCTTTTATTTGAATAAGGTCTTTTATTTCTTAGTCCTACCTACCTTTTTTCCTTGTCTAGATTAATCATGCTGAGCATAACATTTTTTCTGAGACATGTTCATTTCGAACCACCGTGCGACATTCTCGCAGATGTTTTTTGGTCTTGAAAATTAATCCGATCTGTCGGTACTTACTTTTTCAGTTTCTTCATCAATTTGAAACTTCAATAGAGCCACAATTATAAAATTTTGAAATGATTTGAGAATATTGACTGAAATACTTAAAATAAAGTCATTGTTGTATTGACATTTAAATCATTTAAATATAATACAAGAGGGGTAGTCGAGGCCTTCGAGAAAGATTGAATTATTTGTATGACACAGCAGATTTTTAATTTTGTGTTTTCAATGTTGGCCTCATAATAAAAGTTGTTCATAAATTATTAAGAGTAGATCTCCGCAAATAAAGCTGGACAATAAATGAATTATTATTATTATCATACATATATAATTTACATGATTTTACGGCACGAATGACGCAGTGGTTATGCGAATGGGTTGCAATTACCAACGTGGCGCGGGTTCGATTCCCGCACGGAACAAAATATATTATATGACCTGCAGATAGTTGTTCGGAGTCTGGGTAGGTAGGTATGTGAAATTTATGCCCGTAAACTGTACCCACGTTACAGGAACAACATAAGAGTGGCAAATTATTAAAACAAATCTTACCGTGTCTCACTTATTAAAAGCACAAGCTGCCTTTGAAAGAAAAGCATACAGTAGTAAGAACTCTAATTAATCGACTAGAATAAAAAATGTACTCTCAGTACCTATCTATTATCTATTCTGTGGCTCGTTCTTTGAGACATTGCTGCTGCCGCGAGATGCTTTATCAGGCAAATGATATCTGTATTTCATGGGATCGAGAACAACTAGTTAAAATGTGCTCTAAAAACGATACCGAAGCATTGAAGTTCTTGAATGTACTAAAAACTGAATGGGCATCCAATAGATGGCGTTACCTACCCCTGCCGTTATAGTAAGTATTTTTAGCCAGGGACTTGAAACGTTATTCAAAATTTCGTTATTTTTACATTACGTAACGTTATTGTAATAACGTTATAAGCCCCCCCTGTTTTAGCATATGCAAAATCCCGTATGCTAAAACGGGAGGGCTTATAACGTTATTAAAATAACGTTACGTAATGTTGAAATACCGGAATTTTGAGTAACGTTTCAAGTCCCTGTTTTTAGCATCACAGAACAATACAGCGCGCTCGCTGTATTGTTCTGTGATGCTAAAAACAGGGACACAGGGACACAGGGACAGGGGCTAGACAGGTTTGTATAGTAGTTCAAACTTTTGCGGATAGATGCCACTGTTTCATGAGTGTAATATTCTGAATGGCGGTGTTAAGATTTTCCGTCGTTTAATGACTCCAAACATTTTCTCCTAAACAGTATCGCTTCTCGGTAGCGGTGGGTCGTTGACACATTTCTGGTTAACGAAACTAGACCGTCCATTTTCGATCATGGACGAATCAATCGACTAGTTGAATTCGACGACTAGTTAACTATGGGTTCAAATATGAACTCTGTCTCAGTTGACTTAGAGTTCAAATTTATTTAAATCAACGATGGAATTAACGTCGTAGATTGAACTAACATCGTCGATTTAAATAAATATGAACTCTGTCCTAGTTGACTTAGAGTTCAAATTTATTTAAATCAACGATGGAATTAACGTCGTAGATTGAACTAACATCATCGATTTAAATAAATATGAACTCTGTCCCAGTTGACTTAGAGTTCAAATTTATTTAAATCAACGATGTAATTAACGTCGTAGATTGAACAAACATCGTCGATTTAAATAAATATGAACTCTGTCTCAGTCGACTTAGAGTTCAAATTTATTTAAATCAACGATGGAATTAACGTCGTAGATTGAACAAACATCGTCGACTTAAATAAATATGAACTCTGTCTCAGTTGACTTAGAGTTCAAATTCATTTAAATCGACGATGTTAGTTCAATCAACGACGTTAATTCTATCGTTGATTTAAATAAATTTGAACTCTAAATCAACTGCAACAGAGTTCATATTTGAGAGCGTGAACGATGGACTAGTTGATTGAATGACAGTGAACCGTCCATGCGTTGATTGTACTTGGACGTTTTATTTAACTAGTCCGTTCATTCAACGCTCATCGCTACTTCTCGGCCTTTTGGCTAAGATCAAAGTGTAGTATCTGTTCTTTTCAGCTTAATATCTGAAAGTTCCCTCAATGAGGGACCAGTATATTAATCTGATTTTTGTAAACTGACGGGATGTTCGGGGCTCGCTCCACTCCCGTCACGGGTCGGCCCGGCATTGCAGTGCCGCCGGGATCGGCCCACATAATAAACTAAAATTATAATGGTTCACATGTCGATTGTATAAGATCAACAGACAAACTCATTAGCAGCTTCAAGTACTTTAATTAACTGATCGAACTCGAAAAAGAAACCTACAGTTATCTCGAAACTGTATGATATCCGATCCGGATGTAATGCCACATATTTTTTTTTGTAACACCATCTTTAATTTTTTTATTTTTTACTAGATTATGTTTAGTGCCAAATCCTATTCTCTATGATTATGTATTGTACATATTTTAATCCCTTAATAATAAAAACTGAAGATTTTTAAACCGATTTAATTAGAAAGCCCCTGACCACAGTATATAATATGCCCCGACCGATCAAGGACCTATCACAATATACTCAAAGATCTCAATCACAATTCACACTTCAGTTACAGAATTTCAACCCTAAAATCATAATGCTAATTTTATTCAAGTAGTTTCCAACCAAATGGATAATAATCAACCCTCGCATCTTGAGACTATCAAATATTCAAATTAACCCTAATTTGTCGCTAACCGCTTAGGGCAGCGACTTTTGAGCTGATTATGGGTATTTATGATCTTAGTAATAAGTCTGGAGGGAGAGCACTTGACTTTTTATTAGTCTAGTGCTTCAGAACTCTGATTGTAATTAAAAACGTCTCCTTTTTTGATGAGTTTGGAGATAAAGAAGTACTGAACAAACTGAAAAACAAATTACTTACCAAACTATAATCTCCTTAGTTGGCACTGACTGCACATCAAAGAACAGTTCCTACTGTGTGAACAACTTCACAAATAACTGACTAACACAAACAAGGTTAATTTACAGTAACATTATAGTTTTAGTATTTTATGGTATATGGTTTAAGTTACAGATATTATTTATTAACCCCCAGCAAAAAAGAGGGGTGTTATAAGTTTGTAGTGTCTATGTATCTGTATGTGGCATTGTAGCTCCAAAACAGATGTACCGATTTCAATGTAGTTTTTTCAATATAAAGCTAGTTCAATTGGGTATCATCTTAGCTGTTTCATGAAAATGTGTTCAGCTATTTGAAAGTTACAACTGTTTTTCTAGTTGGAGTCGGGGGTTTTTGACGGTTAGGTTTGGTTATTGAAATCATCACTATCTGAGAGAATAACTGGGTCATGTAGGGTGTGGGCCCAGTGCAGTTTGGTGGATGCTTTGTGAAATACAAGACCTATAACATTGACTGGTTCTTAGAGATGGCATCATAGACTTTTTATTTATTTATTTAGTTTTACATTGAAATATATTGGAAGAACACATTATTGAACTATTTATGTAAGTAATATAAATATTATATAATTATAATTATTTTAGTCTTCTCACAAAAATTGTATGTTGATTGATGTTAGTAAAACAGAACTATTTCATATCAATATTCTTAATTCAAATTCCTAATATCATTTTTTATTATAATTTTATACATGCAATAAACCATCATTAGTTGATTGCAAAATTCTTTTACAGTGAAAAGTCGCCATAAACACAATAAAACTACTATAAACAGGATATTTTTTATGTACTACCTACAGTTAAATTTGCAGTGATTCAACGTCTGCAGTATTGAAATTCACTTTAATCAAAATTAATATTCAACTTAGTACACACACAATTTAGTAAGCAAGCTATACAAAATCAAATTTTTGTTTTAGTTGAATATGATTACTGCTGTTACATTTAGGAACAGACATTGAATCATTTTATATTATCTATACTACTTAAAAAAATATCCTGTATAAAAATAATATATATAATTATTGTCCATTTAAGAATATCTTCCAGTTAAAACTTATCTAGTCTGGTATAGATAAATTATCACCTTCCCATCCCAACTTTATCCTGCAGTTCTCCAATGCCAAACAACATCAATTTAATATGTGCCTTAGTCTCGGCCGCTTTATTTTGTATTTCTTCAGCCTTCTCCTCAAATGCTTTAATTCTCACATCCAAATATTTATTTGCTTCTTCAATAGTAAACTCTAAATGATGATTCAAACCTATATTTACTAGCATTTTCGAAGTATCTGGGACTGAAGCCTCCATAAAGAAGTTGCAACCAAGGTTTACTTGAGTTTTGAAGCCCTGAGGATGCATAATTTTATCTGTGATGACTTTCAACGCGTGTTTCTGTTGAATTAAGTCGGTTATTTCGGCATTTACTTGTTGCATTCGGAGTTCCAGCTTACGTAGGTCTTCTTTGAGCACATCATTGATAAAATTCTCGTATTTTATGAGTGTCTCTTCAATATTAGGGTTCGTCATTCTGAAGTAGGTATTTGATTCAAGTAGATTCACAATTCACAATATTCACATAAGTTCATACATAACCTCACAATGAGGCGTGAAAGTTGTTTTTTAAACGTTGAAAAATACTGAAGTACTGTATAAATAAATTAATATTCGCAACACATGTTCACACCGATGCCGATTTTAGCAATTTAGAAAATAGGAACACAAATCAAAACAACAAAAGTGACAGCTGACTGACAAATGACAAAACACTCAAGGGCTACGTTCAGTAATTCAGTTTTCGGTGCGAAAGTCACTCGGGCGAATGTCGCTCGCTCATCGGGAATAATTGAACGGCTTCGAGCAATCCACAACTGCGTTACACGAGTGACCAATCGAACGACTTCAAAATATCTGCTGTATCCTATGACTACAGTCATTGGTCGGTTGACAGCAGTGCGACCGAGTGCGACTTTCACCCTCCTATTTCACGGAGTGACCGGAGCGATCGTCCGACGACGCTCGCTCAAATAACTGAACGGTTTAGTGTGATCGCCCGCGTCGTCGAGCGTCGTCGGGCGTAATTACTGAACACACCCAAGGATATTAACAAAGAGTATGTAATCACTACGTTTAAGAGACGGGAGTCCCATAGAAAAAGATGAAAAACGTCATTTGTATGAAACGTGCGCTAGAACTGTATACCAACAAAGCAAAAAGAAATGCAGCCATTGCCGTAAAGGCAGAGTTGCCAACATAATCACCAAATAGGGATGTACTATTCATGCGTAATTCTATCGATAAATCGCTACAAAAATGTAGGGTTCCTATTTTTTTATTACATTTAAGATAGGTTCATTTCCGCCAACGTGAACTCTCTGTTTAAACTGACTAACAATTTTATTACAAAAAGAAGCCAGTAAACCTAAGTTCACATTGGCGCAAGTGGTGATGAGACAAATTTCATTGTGCAGTCAAATTATTTTGACTACATAATAAAATTTGAATGATTTGCTGTGATGATGATAAAATAAAACAAAGCTTTGGATTTTATTTTCCTGTGCTCAGCTGCTGCGCTTTCGCTTCGCTTTGTCTCCAAAGGCATAATATATAGATATTTAAGTCAACTTCTATCAATGCTAAATGTGTGACCGCTGCAAACAATTTTGTTTGAAACATTCGCACAATTGGCATTGATAGTTGACTTGAATAATATCTATAATTATGCCTTTGGAGACTTCTTGTAGAAGAGGAGAGCCACACATTTATTTATTTTAGACCACCGACGACCTCTTGATTTCCGTTTTTCGTTCTTTACAGTTGATTCTATGAGATTTTTTTTCGATTTGAGCAACTTTTTTCTTCAGGCTTTTAATTAAAATGTTATATATCTTCAATTTATTCAAAAGTTTTATTTTCTAGGTGTAAGTAGCTTTTATTTGTGCAGTCATCGTTAGTATTATTTCTCGAGGTCTTGCATGCGCTATTTTTGCAGTACTGGGTGAAGGTTCTGGAAAATTTACAAAAAACATGTTAACATAATTAATTAAACGGGTTTCCCTGTGATGTTATAAACAGACAGACAGAAAACAAAAATTAAAAATATTTTTAATGTACAGACTTTTCGACTTCTACGATTTTTTTATAGTAAAGATAATTAATCAATTTAAGCAAATGGTTTTGTAATAGACACAGAAAAACCTGTGATGATAACATTATGGCATGTTAATACAGTGAATTAAATGGTAAACATAATTTGAAATTAACATAAGCCTTACCCGCAATAGAACATCTTTTCCTTTCGTTAAATTTTCGTCACTCTCCGCTCGATTAAGGTCCGATTAAATTGAAAATATAATAGATTTCTCAGAATTGGTGGTCAAAGGGCAATGGCAATTGGCAATGGTTCAGCAGTTGATAATGAAGGTACTGTAATATAGAAAAAATGTGAAATGACACACAAGCGAATTTAAATTTAAACCTAATCATGAAAATTTACTTGGGCTAAGTCTTTCCTTTTTATTACATATATATATTATACATACAAGGAAAAGAAAATCAAAAACAAAAGTAAATTTATATTTAAAAATGAGAATATCGACTGTCGAGAAAAAATGTCACAACACTATCGATACTTGATTATGATAGGTTATTTTCTAAAATCTGGATTTATGTTATAATCACGTAATTCCTTTTCTGTAATAGCCTAACAATTGTAAATTTAAGCACTTATTTGTAAAAAAAGAATTACCTGTCTTCATTCAAAGGAAATTTTGCCATGAAGATTCGTTTTTGGCCATCTGACCGGCCAGTTGATAAACCACATATTTCTCACGTTTTACAATGCATTACAAATATTAGATACGTCACACGCATACACATACACGATAGGTAACAAACAACTTAGGTATGTGATTATTTAAAAGAACGATGAAAGCAAAAACTTTAATCAAACATGAATCAAACCGAACCAAACAACTCTTTTGACAACCAAAACAAAAATGGCGGCTGCGTGCGATAGAGTCGAGAATATGTTAAAGCAAGACAGCGATATCCGCCATTAGTCCGCCATTATTTCTAGCGCACGTTTCATACATCAATTTTTTACTAGGGAGTTGCGCCAGACTGGATAATAATCTATAGTCTAATTTTTATACGAAGCCAACTGACAGTAGCTAATGTCACTTTGTAAAATAATGTTGCCATATTTAAAGTAATAGTGATGCGTTCAGTTCTCGTTCAATCAGATGAATGAACAATGAGTGTGAATAGTTAATCATTTCAAACTATTAAAAGAATATTATTTCTATTTTACAATAAAATTGTATAAAAGTGCTCTGATATAAGTTACTAGTAGTATGTAACTACAATGTTTAAAACACTCGGTATTCAGTATAGGTAGATACTATAGGAACATAGTCGTCGAAAACTCGTTGGTATGTACAAAGCACGACTAAAATTCGAACCCCGTATCGGCAGTTCGGCACACTAACTATTCACTAGACAATCGAGGCAATTTCATTCATTGAGGAGTTTTTTCAATCATTCACTTTGTCACAACACTATTTTTATTTCATCAAAAACTGACAACACAGTAAACGTCAGTTGACTTCGTCTAATTAAAAATTCGACTATATGCTCAAGGGTTTTTAGAGACAGTAAACAGTAATATATAGTCCGATTTAGTTGCTATTAGGACTGTCAGATGCGAAGATCGATATGAAGTTGTCTACAAAATGCGAAAATTTTCGTAGAGTCAACATAAAAATTTCCTCAACTTGTTATCATTCAATCATTCAAAACCATTCATTAGTGAAATTATTTTTGTTTTAGGTTAATTTTTCAATCACTTTTATTAAAATTTTATGTGTTATGTACAAGATGGATACAGATTAAATAAATAAATGATATATTTTTACAATTAAACAAACAACAACATGAATATAATATTAAAATAAAGATTAAAGATAACATTGTAGATTGTATGATATAAATAAACAATTTTACAACTAAAACGTACTATAATCTGGCAGTTCTTCTACACCACTTAATTTAAATTAGGTAACTCATTCATTCATTCGTTTCCATTCACATCTATTTAAGCTAACCGTACAGCCGATTTTTGACGTTATTACGAATGAAGTTCGCGAAGTCGCGATCCTAATCATGCTATGGCAACTACGAACAATCAAAAATTTTGATTTATTTATTGAAAACAGCGCCATCTAGCCCATAGTTAGTAGAGATTAGAAGCTCGAAAAATGCGATGTTCCTATATTGAAAAATTAATAACAATGCTGGGAATTTTCTCCCTACAAAGTGTTATTAATAAAATATTTATGCTTGATAATCCAAAAACGAATATGGAAATAAATGTATATTAAATAAATAGGCATTTAAATATATTAAACCGCAATGGAATACAGAAAAAAATATATTTAATCTTATATCTTTTCACAGCAATTACGGAGATTCCATTGTCGTTATAGCAACACTACAATTCACAATTGCAAATGTCTGCTGCGCGTGAGTGTTATTGCTCGTACGGATTTTGCTTTTGTAATAAAGTTTTGGTTGTTTCGCATATGCATCTGTTATCCACGTTGAGTTGAGCATCTGTTCCTCCGTGTTTCCGTGCCGTGTTACAATCTTCTTTGTTACGTACGTCCGCAAGTTGAGCTTCCTGCTCCTTGTCGCCGAATCGTAAACTTTCCAAGAACTTTGTGAAGTTACTGTGCACCAGCATAGGCACTCTCTCTGTAGAGTTTGGACCCATAATTGCGAGTAGTGAACAGTGAACTTCAATCCAGTCATGTCACAAAATTCTTGTTGTGTACCTGGATGTCTGTCGACTAGGAAAGCCGGTATGTATCTACCTGATGTTTTCTATACTTATTTTCTGTGGCTTAAATAGTCTAATACCTACCTAGTCCGATTTTTTTTGGCATTAAGATCTGTTTCAAAATGTCAATTTTATTCTTCCAAATGCAAAGTTTCTATGAAATTGTTTTTAATTTATTTTAATTTCCCCTACATTTAAGACTGTAATTGATTAATTATCGTTAATATCTACATAAACATTTCATTTTTAAGAACAACTAGTGTAAGTACGTTCTAAGTACCTACTGGCATTCCTAATAACATAAAAATCGGCTCATACTTAACACTATATCCAATGTTTCACTAAAAGCAACGTGGAAAGATTGAGATCCTGAGTCCTAGTTTTGACACTGATAAATTGATTACTTTGATTCTTATGTATCGCTTGTTTAGCTTACTGGTAACGAATAACAATCTGAAAAAAATCATGAGTACTGGGCATATAGTATATTATTATGCAACCTACAATTATTAAATTTTTAAAAGTTTATGGAATTAGTACTTTATAAAAAATGTGGTCCACTTTGAAAAATCCTAATAAAACCATGTACAAAACCAATGTCTATGTGTAAGAATTTATTGAAAATTACTATTAAGTGTTGAATATTTTAAATGATTACTTGGAAACGATTGCCACCCCCAGCACAAAATTGTTAGTGAAATCACCATTGTACAGATAATATGTATTTTTATTGTTACTACTTTAGTAACAATATTTTCAAATATCTCTAACAAATTAATAGTATAGTTTAATTTGAACATGCTACATTATAATGATACTACTACTAATATTATTTATGTAATTTGTAACTTGTAAATCTATATTTAAATATGTAAAGATTAATGTAAAGAAAGTTGGTGATTATTAATGAATAAAACTTTTGACTTGCTTAACGTAAAACAAAATCACAGTATTGGTAAAGATACCATTCAACCAATATAAAGACTGGATCTATTGAGAAGTTAAAATTAAAAGAATATCTGTGAATCTCATACCCAGATTCGCTTTGTTACGATTTTAGTATAAGTGAGTGTAGATAAATAATAAGAAATCAAACTTCTGACTGATTTGACTTTTTTTTCAGGTGTTTCTCTACATCGGTTTCCTAATCCAGAAAAGCATGCAGAGAAATTCAATACTTGGATTTTAAATATTGGGGGTGAATTAGCTACAATGGATCATATAACTATCTATGACAACAGGCGTGTTTGTCATAAACATTTTCAAGACGTTCATAAGTATCCAAAGAATAAACTCTGCAATTTAGCAACTCCTGTACTGAATATGCCAGGTAAATTTTTAATCATTACTAATTCATCACAGATATTAGGGTTTGTACTTAAAAGGTGAAAACATAATCTTTATGGTGAGACTTTCGTGTTGGTGCCCATTGATTTCTGTGATTATTGTAGCTATCGACTTGAAATTCGATATAGTTCTGAGTAATGTAATAATAATATTATTAACATGTAACACAATAATTTCATTTATTCTATTCTATTTATTCTATTCTATTCTATTTAATTCTATTCAATTTAATTATATTATTATTCTATTTAATTTCATTTCATTTATTCTATTCTATTGTGATTGCATCACAATCGCTTTCCTTGTGTGGAGTTATTTCACATGGTATAGTGCATAAGGGCCATGATCACAAAATTTAGATTGAAATACAAAATGGTTAAAAATGTATTTTTTGCTGTTAGAGTCATATTCTAAAGGTGATGTGAATGAATGTAAATATTACTTCACAAAACGTTTTCTTATACGAAACTGAAAGTTTTTAGATTTCTAAAATGTGTGTATAGATAAAAATTAAAAAATTATGTCAAGATTGTTTACCTTTAGTAAATTACCTAAGCAATAAAACAAGTAAGTAAGTATAAGGCGTAAATTGTTTTCTTTTCTAATTTTCAGAACAATCATTTGTTCAAGTCATAACAGAGGAGCCTGCCCTACCTTCTACATCTGCTGTGCAAAATATTAAATTGGATTTTCTTATGTCAGGTTAGTATCTTATTTATTGAATTCTCGGAGTACCTTTTTAAGATTATCAGTGAGTCTGTAATGTCCGGTTGTCTGTCTATCACAAGGCTCTATCTCATAAACTACAGCTAGCTGGTTGGTATTTTCACAGATTGTATGTTATTATCCTGGCAAATACTAAAAACACCAAAAGGTCTCCATAGGAGACGCCCATATTTGAATTCCTTAAAGATTACAAATTTTTCAATATATTATTATTATGTATCTTCAAAGTGGCTAAACATTGTGGTGTAAAATTAAGACTGATTATAGTTAATTACTTATAGTTGCTGGTTTTATTATACTAAACACCAGGCAGACAAAAAAGTCGGCATCTAGTTCACAAGGCAAACAAGTTTAGGGACCTCTGGCTTCAATTGATGTTTTTATTTTTATTTTCAGATCCATCACACATTGCAGCTGAAACACAAGAGCCTGCCCTGCCTTCTACATCTGCTGTGCAAAATATTAAATTGGATTTTCTTATGTCAGGTTAGTATCTTATTTATTGAATTCTCGGAGTACCTTTTTAAGATTATCAGTGAGTGTGTAATGTCCGGTTGTCTGTCTATCACAAAGCTCTATCTTATAAACTACAGCTAGCTGGTTGGTATTTTCACAAATTGTATGTTATTATCCTGGTAAATACTAAAAGCACCAAAAGGTCTCCAATAGGATATATTTGAATTCCCTAAAGATTACAAATTTTTCAATATATTATTATTATGTATCTTCAAAGTGGCTAAACATTGTGGTGTAAAATTAAGACTGATTATAGTTAATTACTTATAGTTGCTGGTTTTATTATACTAAACACCAGGCAGACAAAAAAGTCGGCATCTAGTTCACAAGGCAAACAAGTTTAGGGACCTCTGGCTTCAATTGATGTTTTTATTTATATTTTCAGAAGCATCACGTATTGCAGCTGAAACACAAGAGCCTGCCCTACCTTCAACATCTTATGTGCAAAAGACTCAGTTGTCAGATTTTGTTATATCAGGTTTGTATCTTATATTATTATAGTATACATAAAGTGCTATTAACATATCCAATAAAATCAACATCATTACTAACCCACTTTATTGGATAAGGAAATGGGATATTGTCATAAATATAATATAATACTTGGCATGATCAGTGATCGCAGTGTGTTGATATAAGCACAAGGGGAATGCTGCCCCATTCTCTTGATTTAATCCCTTTTTCACGATTATTATAATTAATTATTTCATTTAAGATTACTTTTATTTTTAAAGGTGTACAATATAGAGTACTTACCATTTACAAATTAATAAATGTTTTAGACATTATGTATGGTTCACGCAGTAGCTCCGATTAACTTTCTGCGCTACGTGCCGCGGGTACGATCCCCGCACAGAATAAATATTAATATTTGTTAATTAATTAATAGTGGTTCCGGGTCTGAGAATGCATGTGATATGTGTGTTTGTAAACTATACCCTCGATACAGGAGAAATCCTAGTGTGGGGCACCGTTTTATATAAAAATAAATCAATACAATATATTATAATAAATTAACACTGAATTTACAGGAAATCAAAAAGTTCATAAGATAAAATCCAAGAAAACCCTAGGAATTGTTACCAAACAAAATGAGCGACAAATTAAGAAAAGGACAAAATCAAAAGGTATTGTATCATAAATAACATAATAAATACACATTGAAGTGGCATTCGATCAGTGTTGAATATCATAAATCCCTAATTATTTAATTTACTTTATGAATAAAATAATATTAAAGTCCTAGGAATTTTAACATGACATTGGTTACTTATTAATTTTCATGGTAATAGTTTGACTTATGATTAAAGATATTTCACGGTTTTTTTCAGGTCCTCGTATATCAATATCGCAACACAAGAAATTTCAATCTGTCCTAAAACAATTGAAGAAATGTGAAAAAGATAAACTACATTTTAAACGAAAATATATGATTGCTAAAAAAATTACAAAAACAAGTGCATTTAACATTGTGTCCAAGCACATGTCGGCTACTGCGAAGACATTTTGCCAAATGCAAGCCTCCCAAAGTGGGAAGAAAAAGCGAGGAAGGCGATTCACATTAGATGAAAAGATTTTGGCGCTGTCTCTGTACAAACCGTCTCCGAAGGCATATCGTTTGCTAAGCAACTTGTGTATTTTACCAAGCAGGAGAACACTGCAAAATTTGCTACATCAAATTAATTTGAAATCAGGAATTAACGATTTGATTTTTGAAAATTTAAAACATAGAGTAGCCAAATTGCCTGAAAATTATAAGTACTGTACTTTATTATTCGACGAGATGGCTATTGGCCCAGGTATAGCATTTGACAGGAGAAATGACGAAATCACTGGCTTTGTCAATAATGGGGAAACGACAAAAAAAGAGTACTGTGATCATGCCTTAGTTTTTATGCTAAGAGGTACAGTAAAGAAATATAAGCAGCCTTTAGCCTATTACTTTTGCAGTGGAAGCACCAAGGCTGCTGAATTAAAAATTCAAATAAAAAAAGTCATTTTGAAAGTTCAAGAAACCGGGCTGAAAGTAATAGCGACGGTTTGCGACCAAGGCGCCTCCAATATGGCTGCCATTAATTTATTGTTAAAAGAAACAAGAGAAAATTATATCCGCAATGACAGAACATACAAAGAAGGATTTTTCGAAATTGGAGATGAAAAAATGTTCCCAATATTTGATCCACCACATTTAATGAAGGGGATAAGAAACAACTTAATCACAAAAAATTTAAATTATACAATGAAAGGCAAGGAATGCGTTGCCAAATGGAGCCACATCGTGGCTTTGTATAATAGGTGCCCAGGATACAAAGGCGTAAAACTAGTGCCTAAATTAACATCGCATCATGTGGTGCCTGCTCTTATACCTAAAATGAGGGTGAAGCATTGCACTCAGGTTTTTAGCAAATCCGTAGGAGTAGCGCTTGGGTTCATGGCAGGTAAGCAGCTTTTTACTAAACACTATATATTATATTATTAAGGATGCGACATGCCACGATCCGTGAAAGCTATGGAGTTTGCATTCCTGAAAATAGCGAACTATATTTCTTTACAGTACCCATTAAAATAATCAGTGATAGTTTAGTGCTGAGACTAATGAGCTGCCAAGTCGGAGGTCTCAAGTTCGATCCTTATTCGGCTTATTAGAAATGAATTATCACTTGCTTGATCGGTGAAGGAAATCATCAATCGTCAAAATTGTAAATGTCCACTGTTGGACTCCATATGGACTACTGTAATGAGTAGTAGTTGTTAGGTCCCTAAACAGTGACATTTTCGTTGCAGATCGGTGATTTTAGTATCTTGTTATCATCTTACTTTAAAATGCTGGTCATTGTCTTGATATAATACCTTAATCACCATTTACAAAAACTACGCCACGGACAGGGAGAGTTTACAATTGTGTAATGTAATTATTTTTTGTTTACAGGATTTGGGACTTTGGAAAAAGAGAGCACCGACACAGCAGACTTACTGATGTTCTTTGACGATTTATTTGATAGCGTCAATGGTAGCTACAGCCAAATAAGAAATGGGAAAATTTATAGGGCCGCAGTGACCCCAACCTCACCTCACCATAAATTATGGAATTATAGCATTCCAGTGCTAAAAACAATGAAATATATAAACGCTAATAGTCAGGGAGTAGTGCCTTCTTTATCAAGTTGGGTTAAGTCTCTTGAAAGCTTTAAAAGAATTGTTAAACATTTAAATTCTAAAGGGATTAACTCCTTATTGCTGCGCAATTTTAACCAAGATGCTTTAGAAAACTTTTTTGGGGCTATTCGAGCTCATGGCTATAGCAATATTATGCCGACATCGTCTGCGTTCGAAGGTGCATTCAAAACCTTATTAGTCAATAATATTTCATCTTCACATTCCGTAGGATCAAATTGTGAAAAAGATGATAGTGTTTGTCTCCAATCGCTAAAATATTTTTTAGCGAAGCCTGGAGACAGCATATCATCTGAATGTGAAGATGAAATAGACAGTGACTTTATATCATTAGAACTGCTAAACACAGACGATTTGATAAATAGCGAATCTCCTATGCATATTGAAAGAAGCGCAGCAATAGGTTATTGCAGTGGGTGGATAGCACAACTAGCAAAGAAAAATATTTACAAAAATTGTGTCGCCTGTAAAAATGATTTAGAAGAAGATGAAATGCAGAGCTTTCACAAATTTATAAAAATGAAAGAATATGACGATAAAAAGTGGTTGTGCTATCCGACTAGAGCATTATATGATTTCTTTGCCCAAGTAGAAAACATTTGCATAGAAGTATTAAAAGAGCATGCCAACAAAAAAAATATATCAAATTATATAAAATTAATCATTAATATTAATTTAAATGTAAGTTTTTTAACCTGTATGTTACACAAAAATGATTTAGGGAAATACTTAATACATAAATGTACAATGTTTTTCATAAATAATTGGTGCAAAGATGTCAATAGTATTCTCACTGGCAAAACTACTTTTAGGGATAATAACGACCCCATGAAAGAAAAAGCTGATAGGCACTACTCCAAACATAAGGGTAGAAAGAGGAAACGTCAAAATACATTATAATTATGTTGATATTATAATGATGTATATCATAATTATGTTGATGATATAATAAAGCTATATAAAGAACTTTGTGTATTATTCATGATTTCTAGTAACTCCATTTTTAGCTAAAACAATGAATTTATTATCTTGGCGTATTATTTATCGATTTTTATTAATACCTGTGAAAGGTATTAATAAAAGTCAATAAATAATACACCAATATAATAAATTATCTTGTTTTAGCTCTAGTAAAGCAGTAATGCTAACCTATACATATAGCAACCTATATCTATATAATATTGCTAGGTAACTACGTATACGTATAGCTAGGTAGGCCAGGTTGGTGTAATAGTTTCGGCTAACTTGAAACCAGATGGCGCTATTGTTGACAATTCTCTAAGCATTAAAAAAAACACTGAGCTGCCTGTCTATGTCCAAGTATATATTGTAGTCTTTGATCCTAATACCAAAAAAATCGGAATAAAATTCAATTGTTTTATTTTATACTCATGCAAACTCCATTACGCAAACGTTATAAAATTAACATTATCAGTATTTTTAAAATGCAAACCTTTACCTAAATATATTTTAAGACGGTCCTAAATTTTAATAATGTTCTGAAATGACGATGATCTAACTTTGTAAATGTTTATATTAAGTTTCAAAAAGCGCCATCTACATAATTCCGTATGCAGCTTTAAGCCAGCCATCTTGTACAAATTAAACGAACTACGTAGTGCACTTTAGCGTTGATACAGATTATCGCCAGTGGCAGCCTTTTCACATATTTCCAAAAGATGGCGCTATTATTAATTGACAGTAGCACGCACGCCCATATCAGAGTTATGTATTAAATATTGTAGGTACTCTTTGATCAGAGTAACTGCAGCATCGTAGGTATGAAGAATATTATACATATTCTTGGTAGGCATAGATTGAACTAGGTCTATGGTTCACAATTATAAGCAGTAGGCAGATGAATGATAAAAATGTATCAAACGCTAAGTAATTTTCATAAATTGGCACATTTATCATTGTACTTCCTATTATCAGTATTAGTGTATAATCTATGCTTCCTATCTCTGGGATTCGCAATGACATCTTCAATAGCTTCACGCCTCGTTCGATGAATCGAGCTTTCAAAATATTGAAATATTTATATAATAAATTATGTAGGTAAATTCAGAATAGGTATTGATTCTTATTTTTCCAGACTCGGCTTCATCATATCAGCCGGTAACGATCACTGCTGAATATGAGCTGATAGACCGAGCGGTCAATTAGCCCAGATTCAGCAGTCACAGACGTCACAGTAGCGTTACCATGACTGGTTGTAAGGGAATACTGCCATTCACTTCTAGGGCCTAGCTTGTCAAAATCTAAGCGCCAATGGCAATAAGGTACGAACTACAGGTAAAATGGTAAAATAAACTTGATTAAGATCGTGAGATAAAATTTCAAGCTACCTTGTAGTTTTTTTTAAAATCATGTATTTTAGAAGTCAGAACTTCATGGTCGGTTAAGTTTCATGTTCTGTAGGTACTTACAATTAGATATAGTTACGCGGCAGACCCGCTGATCATAGCGCACAAGGTACCTACTGCTGTCTATTACCGTTATCATTGCCCTATGATGCCTGCAGTTGACTTACCTGCGTTGTATTTGGAAAATGTGTATTGTAGTCAATAATGATACTGTGACGGCTTCCGACTTCAATGAACTCTTACAACGTATACGGCACTTTAGAGATCCAAATGTGCGTAGGTAAATAGGTACCTATCTAAATAAGGTTCTACTTTAATAGCAGAGATTTTTTTAAAAGGTTATAGTAGTCATCATTATGAACAACTTTTACTATGGAACCAACCCTGAAATAGCGAAAATTAAATCGGCTCTTTCATACATTTAGGGCCATTATCACCGACAAAATAACAGACGATTAGGGCAAAATAAGCCGTTTAAACATGAATTTTTGTATGGGTAATCAGCTGCCCATTTTAATATCTGTTATACTGTTGGTGAACATGGCCCTAGTCGAGTAATATTGAATTATTTGTATGGAACATCTGATATTTTTTTCGTGATTTCAGTGTTAGTGCCATAGTAAAATTGTTTACCGGGACCGGGACTAGAAAGGTAGGACCTTATAAGGAACAGGGGCAAAACAAATAAATCAAACAAAATACTAAACGATCATCGAAATCGTTTATTTGACAAGAAATAGTTTAAATATCACTTTTCACATAGAAAACCAGCAAACTTGCAGAAATATTTTATATTTCAAATTGTATTTGATATTTATTTTAAATTATAAGATGACACAATACATAAGATGTTCAGTTCGAAAATACTCAGTAATCTGTTAAAACAATTCAAGTTTTATGTGAAGTGGTGCTCCAACCTTTGAAACTCATTAAAAATTAACTCGGGGTAGTATTAACTGTATACCTTAACTCACAATGATTCAAGTACCACTTCGGTCAAAACAGAATTAGAGTGCATTTTTGGTATTTTTTGGGACCATTAACTTGATTTTTGTAGAACATTCCATCTTTCTAACTACAATGTATCCTGGTGAAAATAACATATCACCTACTTGTCAGTACTACGGTTACAGTTATGCGCGTCGGCAATTTTCGGCTATCTTCGTAAAAAGGCGCGATGATGATATCTCTAATATAGAGCTAGCTGTAAGCTGAACCAGGGCCTTGAAACGTTACTCAAAATAACGTTACTTTTACGTTACGTAACGTTACAACGATTACTTTTCAAAGCTCGTTAGTGACTGAAAAGACTCATAGCAAGTCTATCCGACGTCCTAAAGTAAGTTTTTCTTAACAATTCCGATTTTACGTATCGACTGTGTTCGGCGCTCCGATTGGTAAAATGGATTGGAGCGGGCCAATCAGCACCCAGAACGCGCTCGGTGCGTTAAAACGAGATTGTTAAAAGTAAAAATTTCGAAATGAAATTCGTTTTCGTAAATTTTTTCTAATACCAAAGTTACTCTCTTTTACAGCTCATAGCCTCTTCATAACTTAACTTACTGATCATTTTCGAACTGAAAAACTGAATACACAGATTTTTTCGAACAAAATATCAACGACTTAATAAACAGAAATTATTGTACAAAATGGAAAATTTTAACGAAGTTCACATTTACAGTCATATTCATTTTTAACATAAAATTAGTTGGGTTGGATTAGCAGGGATAATTTATAGGCTATTTTTAGCAAACAAATGGTACTCTTACTATCTGTACTCAATGCTTAAAATAACAAGTATGAAGTCCTTAAAATATCGTGAGAAAACACAGATTTCTATTAGTTTAAAAAATATTATGTAGGATATTTTTAATTTACATGAACTGCAGATGTGAACCAGGTTTAGAAACCAGCACTTTATAAGGAAAGTCGCGGTATAATCATTCAAAATCATCCAATAGCTCCTCTTCCCACTTACTCTCAAATAAAGGGCTGTCTACACAATAATAAAAAAAACCAACGAAATGTTTCCGCAATAGATGTCGCCACTACCGATACGACCCAAAACCGTCTCCTTCTTACTTCGATGTCTTAATACTAGCTTAAATATTTTAATCGATAATTAATTTTTGTTAGCTACACTACTGTGGTGGACTGTCGCTTATTATAAGTGCTGTTATTGACTTCTTACTACTATACAAAAGAGAAAAATGTATATCGTATGTTTAGGAAGATTGTGACATAAGCACCAAACATTACGGACGATTGGGTAGGTACTTACACTTCTTTACAAATATCTCGTAAACGAAAGCAGCTAGACAATAAAGAACTTTGGCGTTTTTTTTAAATGTTTGCTTTAAGATAAAAAATCTACTTTAAATTTGTCACTACTTAAAATCTTAGTGGACTCACGAATTGGACAAAATTACAAAGAAGTTTAAATTTTTCTATAAGGTACATTAAATTTTTATTTTGAATATCACAAAATTGTGATGCCTCGACTCGATGGGCGGAAGTTTCACATTTAAATTTTAATCTAAACGTTACAACAATAATCATAAATAAGTAATGTCAATGTTATATCTAACTTACTAAATACAAGATCTTAAAAATTACTAGGATCCATTCACAATTTACAACTACAATTACCTACAATAGGGTAAAATTAACTTCAGTTCTTACTGTGCTATCAACAAAAACTTCACATTTTTATTATTTAAACGAATATTCAGAGGATTTATAACAGTTTAGGTAACCACTCCGAATCCGGAGAATATCGTACCTAATTAAAACTAAATAATATCCCGACTTTAATCGACAATATAATATATTTACAAAGTATTTACATAATGTAATTGTAATGACGTAGGTGCGATGTCGTTATAATCTTGAATATATCCAAGTTTGCCATAGATGAGAAATATTACGTCTTTGTATAGTTGATGATGATAACTATACAAAGATGGAATATTTATATTACATATTTGTATATGTATACAAAGGTACAATGAAACATACTAAAGTATGCAACATTTTGTCTAAGACGGCTGTTAATAAAGGACGTAATTTGGTACGGCTGAATTCATATTACCATGGACGTAATAAGTTTCACAAAAAAGTTATTAATTATTTTCTTTTACAGGTTGTAGCGCAATTAAAAAAATATAATGGGAAAATGCGATCGTTGCTAAAATCTATAGCATTATTTTTTTGGTACAAGCCTAAAAACTAAGTAGAATACAGTTCACTGTCAATATTATTGAAATACAATTCCTTTTAAAATATGTATGCGCCATCTAAAAATTAAAGTTAAATTTGGAATAAATTAGTTATTTCTAAAATGCCATATAGAAAGATAAGAAGTTTAAAAAATATTTGAAAAAGGCTTTTAAGTTTTCCTCGTCTTGACTAGCAACCATTTAATATCAAAATATAAAATACAACATTATGTATAAAACTTTTGTTTAAATTAAATGAAAACCTGCTAGAGAATCTACTTATACTTTAACTGTAGGCTGGTATAAATTTTACAAAAAATACATTAATAAAAAATATAAAAATGATCAGTTGATGAATTTGAGATCAAAAACCAATTCGTAATTTAGAAAATATCACATTTTACCAACCCTACGCAAATAGATTTTTATAGGATGGAATGAATACAGTTAAAATTAGTATATGTATATATAGGTATTTAAAAAATACAGACACACCGTGTTATATCTAGACATGCAAAGGAATAAAATAATATTCCGAATAATGTGTATGTATGGTACAAAAAAAGTACAAAATTACGGTCACATAATAAAATGTAGATATAACAAAAAATAAATAAAAAACACACTGGGAATATTATTGAACTTGGTAAAACAAATTGTCTACCTCCGATACTCAGATACTTTTTGTAATGTTGCATGGAAGAAATTTTATTTTACCTAACTCAACCGTAGACTATGATTTAGGATTTTGCAATTTGTGGACCTTTCAATCTGGGGTTGCGCGAACTTGGTACAGTCAGCGACAAAACTGCCGGGGCTAAGTACAGTTGTGTTTACAGATTTTTTTTTAATATCATGCGCATTGTTTGCAGAATGATTCAGTGTCCAAATGCAACCGAAGTACTAAAATTCAGTCCAAAACAAAATAAAAAAATGTTTTTGTATGGCTTGCGCTAGTAAATCATGCGTGTCCTCCATACTAAGACGAATTTTAGATTTGTTTTAAAATGAGTCCCAATACTGCGGTTGTATTTAGGAACAGACACTGAATCACTCTGCAAGTTATGCGCACTACATAAATTAATATCATGTATATCCTGCGCCCGCGGCCAAAAGGAGTAAGGAACGCTGCAGGTTTTTAGTTGGTAAGAGTCCCCCCCCCCCTCCCTTGGGTGGAGGACACCCATGAGGATATAGGAAAAAGAAAAAAAAACAACGGTAAAAGTAACTGCTGGTAAAAATTTCAAATGTTTTTTTATCTATGAAAACAATATTTTTACTTCATTTTTGTTAAAATTATTTAATAATGAAATAACATAACTTTATCGATCGGTATAATGAGTTGTTAAAAATAACAATTATTTTCTTTGATAGTTGATTTTAAATTTACAAATATTTTCGGTCGTTCTTATTTCATTTCAATTTTTTTTCCTAAAAATAATCCTACATGGCCACTGTATGTATATGATTTTGCAATTTGTGGACTTCACTCCTTCGACCTGACAATGCGCGAATTTGGTACAATAACTTGCCGTTCTGAATTAATATCTATTTTTTTATTAATGCATGTATACTGTGTCTATTTTGTCTATATACCCATATTAACAAACTCGTTAGAGTATGTAAGCTAGGGGCGGCGCTCTACATGCCCCGCCCGACGACGCCTGCGTACATTGTATCCCTAGCCTTATATTATAGTGTATGTAACTAGCACATTAAATATGTTACGGCCTGTTACGGCTTAACATCTCACAGCTATTAGCTTCATAAACGACAACAAGTGGGGAATGAGTTTTGGTGAAAATCCGTGACATCCGTGGAGCACAAATGTTCCAGATGAAAACCAGCGTCAAGCACTTTCTGGTACTTGACATTAAGCTGATCTGACACCTATTTGGTCACACTTTGAGACACATTTCCATGAAGTTTTTGTTCTTTTTATTTAATTTTATGCCATTCACTTCGTTCTTGTGCTTTCTGTATGTTGTGTCTTCTTCTATCACATGAGAATTGAGGAACTACTCATTTAGAGTGAGTCTTGTGAGTCTTTTTCAGTTTCAATACTCACATTTCCAAAGTGTTGACTGGATAATGTAACAGCAGTTTCTGGATAACTGTGCTATTTTATGTTGTATCGGTTTAATTATTAAACTGTATAACAATATCATACTTATACCTAATATTATATTTCCCGAAGTCAACTGGACGGTCGATCCTCAAAGAAAATATTCAAAGGACCAAATGATAAAAAAGTACGGGATCAAAAGACCAATTTTTTTGGTGAGGTCAGTTGATTTTTGTCGGATAATAAGATTTATAAACATCTTAAGGGATCAAATTGATTAATGAAAATATTCCAAATGGTTAAAAAAATATTTCTCAATGACCACGCGTTTTTTTATAGAAAACATTTCACAATGAACACGATTCAGACAGGTAATTATTTTTTCTTAAATGAAGTATGTCAGAACACCGATGATGGAATGACGATAATTAATTTTAAGAAACGTTTTTGGGCATTACAAATTGACACGTGCCCATATGCGCAAATAAATATCAAAATAAAGAAATTCAGACCAAAAACGGCCAGATTACTCTGGAAGAATGAATTTCTCGTTTTTGGACCGGTGCATCAATAACAGATATAATCGTTGGTATAAAAATCTAACAGTTGCAATTTAATTCGCTCAACCCCAGACAATAATTATTCTGATTCAAAAAAGGCTTAATAGAACTTCACTATTATTTGTGTCCACAAATTGCAGCTACATAAAATAGTACATTGCTTTACAGGATCATTACCAATACAATCAGATTTCGAAGAATTATAGAAACAGATGTTATAAATATTAGTGTTCATATACAAAGTCAAAGCTCACAAATAGCTTAATGATAGCACAAACAATTCTCGATAACATCGTATGGCTCTTAATTATAGGCGTGTATTGTAAAAAAATAAACATAATCTATGGATTGTGACCGTCGCACTACGCACCGACATTGATCAAAACCTCACGATTTTTAAACTATAATTTTCGAAGCAGACTTTTTTTTATTCGTATTCTGTTTTTGAAATGTGCGTTTCGAACAGTTTCGAACGAATGACAACATAGTTCTTCAAGATTCGATTTAAAGATATCAAGTTTTACGTTTTCAAGAGTTGTGATCGAAAAAAACGGATGCCTTCGTGTTATGGCGTTGGAGGAGAATGCTCAGAATTCTGTGAACAGCAATAAAAAAAAAAGTTCATCCTTGAAGAGCTGAATATTAAAGTGGTCTCTGTGATTTGCCACCCAGTTCTGAGATTTTTCGGGAACATCATGGGATCTCAGAAGCACAGCTTGGAGAGTAAGCTCATACTGGGTCACATGGAGGGTAGGAGAGCGAGAGATCGGCCGCCCGTCAGATGGAGCGATGCAGTCAAGAGAGCGGTTAGCGGCAACGTACAACTAGCCGTGCACTCTACGTCAGACAAATCTAAATGGAGACGAATTTGTGGTCGCGATCCTCAGTATTGAGGGACCGAGGAAGAAGAAGAATCCACCTAATTATGTGACATCGACACAGGCGGAGATGGTGAATCAGCGAACATTTCTAGATACACTATCCCCTTACTAATAAACGCTGTATATCTTAAGTTATGTAATGTAAACCGATTTTAACCATAAATGCTTTGACGTATAAGCTTGACATAACTTTATTCAACGTTTATTAGTAGATAGAGGGTATGAAAATATTTTTGATAGGAGAATTTCACGATTCCAAATTGGATACTGAAGTTACATCTCTACATAGTATAAAATGAAGTTGCTTTCCGCGTCTGTCTGATAGTAGAGAAATTGCACCCGTGCGACGCGGGGGACGGGTCGCTAGCAGTGGCGAAGAGTCCATACAACCTGATTCCCATCGGCTTCCCTTTAGGAATTGGTTAATGCATAGACCAACGTAATTTTATATTATTTACTCCTCTAACTGACAAAAAAAGGCTTGTCATTCAGTTAGGTCGAGCTCTTCCAGACATGACTATATAAAGATTACAAGAGACGGTAATGATTTTTGTGTTGCAGCATTCATTGCAGCAACTTTTAGAGGGTATTTTTGGGACGGCTTCCCCTTTTATAACTGTCACCCTTCGCCGCTGGTCGCTAGTAATGTACAAATTGATATTTTTAAAGTCAAAACTTAAAAGAGCTAGTCTCATTCATTCCATTTCACTATGACGTCAAAATCAAGACAATTCACATGTCAGTGCGCAAAATAGGTCTTATAACAACATAACATAAGGTACATTTTCGTGTGGGCCTGTTGACGCGTAACTTAACAGATCTAGCACTAGGTGTCCTGAATTCACACAAAGTCCCACTGGATGGCGCTGCTAGCTCCCTACGAGGTGCTGGCGCTGTCGCCCGCCGCTGACGTCGACGTGGACGTGGAAGCGGGCGGAGTGGGCTCCTGCGCCGTCTGGAAATGGAACAAGAAACATGTAAGTGACATAATCATTTGAGCTGTCGATTATGGGCTCAATTGTGGAGAGGCGGAAAGTCGCGCGGAGTGCAAAGCGGCGCGCAATGTGGAGTAACGTGCGCCGCGCGACTTTCCGCCTCTCCTTAATTGAGCCCTAAGGCGGGCTATACACGTAGGTATGCATTTCCGAGTTTTCTTTGACCTCGACCCTTTAGGTACCGTAAAGCCAAAAATGTATGAAAAAAACGTGCGCACGCATTTGAGTGAGCTTTTATCGAAAACATTTTCCTAATAATGAAATAAAAAAGAGAACAAAAGACAAAAAGAAGGAAAACATAAAAAAGGGAGAAAAAGAAAAAAAATACGGTAGAAAAAAAAAGAGTATTCCTATCTTAATTTTGGCAGTGCATGCAGAAAAGATAATATACAATATCTTTTCATACATGCGCGATTGCCGTTTGCGTATACGCACCTTAAATTTTTGATGGTATTTATCAATGTGATCGGTATGTCTTTTTATTAGGGCGTCCCTTCCACTTACGTTCGCAGTATAAATTCCTTTCGTAAATCGACTCTCATTTATCTTATCTACATGACCACACCAGTCAAGCTTGAAAACATCAAACGATCATGCCATATCATTGCGAAATGGAAGAAATAATTAATTCAATGCATAAAAAGTATGAAAAAGAGGTAATAAAATTTCAATTAGCTTATAAACACGCGATAGCAAGTTACCTTGTAGTAAGATTTATAGTTCGTGAAGTAATAATTGCTTGATTTCTATGTACTAATTTAATTTTAACTTTATGGTCATATTGTAGGATTGAATGACGTTAAAATCGATTTTTCCCAGTCTTATTACCCACTAATGAATTAATGTGTGATAAACACTCATTTTATATTTCATTTACTATTAGCTAATCATTATTTTAACTTATTGTATTCAATATTCGCGACCTCCCATACATTAGTACAGAAACATAATTTTGCTACAATTAAACGAAGACAGCTTGTATTTTATTTAGTGTCCCAAATTCCCAATCCCAATTGCATAATTTAACGAAAATTATCTAATTATGTCTTTCTAAGCGCGGCCCATGACGTCATTTGCATGACTCATCAACATTTATTTACATTTTAATTAATTTTTATTTTCAACATTTTTTATTATTATTTATTTATTATTAAGCCCCCCGCCATTATTTGCATTTTAAAAAATCATCCGATTCGGCTATAATTAGTTTTTAGTGCGCATCTACGGGCCCATCGGTTAAAATACAGTATTTTTTAATTTTTTTACAATATTTTGGCCTATAGACTGAACAATTATCATCATTCTTCTGCCCTTATATCATTTTATTTGAGGTCCACGCGATATGTCTTTTTCGCCTAAAAACTGAACGATGAATGAAAAAAATGTTTGAGTAGCTATTGTCTTTAGATAAATAACCCGCTAACAATAAGATAAAAGAAAGATCAAGATGTACAATCGACAATTTTTTCGGGCGACCATATTTAAGGCTAAAATCGTCCAAATGCAGAGTTACTAACTCTAAGCGGACCGCAGTCGTTCAAAGTATTTGTTTGCAAATGTATTTACCGCAACGTATCGTGACGGTACAAAGAAGTGCAAGAACAGTAGGCTAATTCACGTAACTAAAGAAGTGCAGTTGCCGCGCAGTTGCAATAAAATATTGATCAAAACAACACACTTGGTAATCTTCTTCTTCTTCTTTCGTTATGGCAATTGAGCCGATATCGACTATTCTGCCATTTGGCAGCTCTGAGCTTCAATGAGATACGCTCTCGTCAAATTCGAGCGTCACTGCAATACGATCGGCGCGTCCTAAAATTACGTGTATTAGCCCTCTGAATACAGACAAGAATGGAAAATGCTACACCGATAAGTATCAAACTCTTAAATTTATGATAGCTGAAACTAAAACATAAAATAAATAGTTTTATCAAGAAGAAAAATGTTGTAGGTAACAAAAAAAACCGGCCAAGTGCGAGTCGGACTCGCGCACGAAGGGTCCTGTACCATTATTTATAAAAACGGCAAAAAATCACGTTTGTTGTATGGGAGCCCCCTTAAATATTTATTTTATTCTGCTTTTTAGTATTTGTTGTTATAGCGGCAACAGAAATACATCATCTGTGAAAATTTCAACTGTCTAACCATCACGATTCATGAGATACAGCCCGGTGACAGACGGACAGATAGACAGACGAACGGACGGACAGCGGAGTAATAGGGTCCCGTTTTACCCTTTGGGTACGGAACCCTAAAAAAGGTCTCCAGGTGTACCTGAGTTTACGTTAAAAATTCGAAGAAGGTTACAAGATAATTTACTTCGCAAAAAAGCGCGCATTATTCCTTTTTTAACTTGCTGTAATATAAATTAAGGAACTCGGCAAACGACAGACTTTTTGTCCGGCGAACTGCCCGACAAGAATGTTTACGACAAAAACTTTCGGACTAGAAAATACGACGGTTATTTGTGCGTAGTTGTCGTGTGTCCTCACCGGCAACGACTACCAACCACGCCTATGATAATGATTTTTAACCCCCTACAAAAAAGAGGTATGTTATAAGTTTGTAGTGTGTATCAGTGTATCTGTGAGTCTGTGTATCTGTCTGTGGCATCGTAGCTCCAAAACAGATGGACCGATTTCAATGCAGTTTTTTTAATTGAAAGCTAATTTAATAGGGTATCATCTTAGCTATGTTTCATGAAAATCTGTTTAGTCGTTCGAAAGTTATAGCGCTTTTTCTAGTTGGAGTCGGAGGTTTTTGTCTTACATTAGAATTATAGTAATAATAATTAATAATAGAAGGTAAATAAAAATCCTGGCAATCGTTAAAATTCGGCATTTAATCCTATGCGAACGAAATTTTCTGGTATAATATAACTCTCTATAAAAGCGAGAATTTTATGTAATTTATTAATTGTGTTATAGTGTTTATAATGTTCATGATCCTTAATTTAAATAAAAATAAAAAAAAATGTATTGATACTGTACAACGTGTACGACCATTAAATTTGGGCGGTTGTCTGCCCAAAAACATTTCATTTAAAGTAACTTCTAAATAAAGTCATTCTGTATTTCCGTGTACCTACATCAAAATACTTGTAACCCAAAATGTAAATCAAATTATTACATTATACCTGTCCAAAGCACCTACTTATCCATGGAGATAGGATCTCCGACTTTACTTTACGAACAGTAGCTAGCCTTTAGTGCACTCACACATACAGACTTACACACACACTTTATATACGTGTTTACTTAGTTGCATCAAACCAAACATACTGGTCGCGGCGAGGATTGGCTTAATTTTCATTATTTACAATCATTAGGATATTAAACAGATAATATTTATTTTCATCGTAATCGTTATAGTGGTCAGCATAGATAAATTATACTATGGTGGTCAGTTTAAGAAAATAAATCTGACTACTGTCTACATTATTTAAGATAGAGCCGCCATGAGTTGTGCTAGTACTGAGATATTTGATTGAACAGAGGTTTAAAATAAAAATACCCATTTAACGACTTTTCAATTGCCTTTGTTGAAGTGACAACTAGATAATGTAGATAGAGGCAATTGGTTACTGTAACTTCTAAGTTACCGCTATTTGGGTATTCAAAAAGCCTTGGAGCTGTCAAAAGAAAATTGGCAGAAATATAAACAATAAAAAAAAAATGGTTGAACAGATCGGCCCAAAAGTTTTTACGTGAAGAGTATAGGCCGTCTCTGTTGGGCACTACGGGACGCACTTAGCTATGCTGTCGCTTATTTTTTTTATTTTTTTTTTTAAAATTCGGAGGCCCTTTAGGCTTCACCAAAAGTTCGGTTAAACAGTTCATTGGAAAAGCAAATAGAGATCACATTGAAAAAAAAAACTTGAGAAAAAAAAGGTTACAGACAATAAAAATGCACATAATTAAATCTCGAGTCCTTATAAAACGGTGTTTCTATGGCTACCCTATATTATTATAATGCCCACTGACCACTATGCAAATCAAAGAAAAGACGTAAAAGGAAAATTACTTAATCTTCTTAATCGATTTAATGTGTTTGGTAAAACCAGGTAAAACATTCATTGAAGATTGTAAGGCAGAATCTGCATTGATTACACCGGGCGGCGCGTGCGCATCTCGAGACTCGTGATCTACAAGTACTTTGTGTCGTACATGGTACACTTTTAATTTCGTTAGTGTGCTATTTTTTCTCATATGTAACATTAATTACTTGATATTAGTACGTGAGAAAGATTTATATAAAAAAATTGCCTCTTCTACCAAATCAAAGCGTCCGTTTATTTATTTATCCATAAAAACAATAGTACAAAGCTTACACTAAAACTATATCGGTCAATAGGCCAATGTCCGACGCCCGTACAATACCAGACCGGATCGCACAGTTGTTCGGATAAAAAACCAATAAAACAATTACGCGTGCCGCCGCAACAATGTTGCAAACCTGTCGCTGTGACAGGGCCGGACTTGGCGCCAAGAATATCCCAATAATAGCCACTACAGGCTGAAAAACGTAGTAAAAAAAATATTTTTGTAGTCGTCATTTCTTAGAACTTATGGAAATAGTCCTGCCTAATTATTACATTTTTAAATTTGGTCAAAAGAAAATGAAGATTTTATGTATGTAGGTAATAGATAATATACGTATTTATACATTTTTTAATATGTCATAATTTGAAATTAATATTTATCACATCACATTTTTACTGTTATATAACATCATATAGGATGCTGTGACTGCAAGTTACGGTATAAAAAAATAAGTATAAAATTACTCATTATCAATAATATCTGAAAGGCAAATGAAATACTGCCTCAAATACGTCTGGAATAAATCTCTTTACAAGTAGCACTTCAGAAATAGACACGAGTTTGGTTTCAATTAACGTGTCTATTTATATTTATTAAATAGTTACAGATTTTGTGACATAGTAAATATAGACTGCCATATGTTAGGCGGCGGCTTACAGTAAGCTATGAGTCATTTGGCGAAATCAAAACATACTAGTCAAGTTTATAATATTGTTAGCAAGAAACTGTACCTACATAAAGTCGGTCGATACCTGCTGTATTTGATAAAACATTCATCGGGCGCAGCCGCCTATCACACAGAGTTGTAATTGTCTTGTCTCGGTTCAAAATATAAGGACTTCGATTCACGACAACTATTTGCACTGTTTCACAAACACTTGGACAACTCAATTGCTTATTGGCTCATTATGAAATCATGCTATCGAAATAAGAGTTTAAACGACTGTATATTTGATGAATATATAGCATACAGAATTACTGTCAAAATGAAATCCTATGATATCGTACATTTGCGCGAGTAGTAGTTAGTAGAGATACAGTTTCTGATACAGTGATGAAGTCGCACGTATCTTTTTATCCAATTTGCATCGTGGCTAGCGAAAAGCGAGTATTGTTATCGCTACACGTGTACAAAGGCTGTAACATTTTAGCAGCGGAAGGGAGTGTATTATGCCAACTTATACGGTGTGATAGAGGGAGCAATTTCTTCGAACAGAAAACTTGAAATGGGAGTGCGACACGTGTTCCTATATTGATTCTGTGGAAGGCACTGAAAATAAATTTGTATTTTCATTTTATTGCTTACGGAGAAATTGACAAATGTCCACTAGGCAGTACATTTCGTTTTAAGCTGCTCGTCCAGTTAACCGTTCGCAATGGCTGCACGCTACTGATATTTAAATTTGCTGTTCTAAAATGCTACTACAGTCGACGCGTAACGTAGTTAGAATCAGATTTTGACTCGCTTTGTCAAAGAACTGACAAAGCAAGACAAGCAAGTGACCTGACTGATTTTGTGGCCTGTGTGCGTTGCTACTGATTGTGATTAGTGGATCATTACCCTTACACGTAATTTTATGTTTAAATTTTACCTTGTTTGGGTAAATTTTGAAAACAACTTGATAAGCATTGATTATAATGTTAGTTTTTCTTTGACTAAATAAGTACTTTCGCTTTATAAACTAGCCATCTCACAATTTTTATGTTCTCAATTCGTCCCTGAAATAAAACTAACTGTTAAACGAAGATCTTTTTTACTATTTGCAATTTATGACTATAAAAAACTTGAACAATAATTATGTAGGTACATTTAAAATTACTCTATACTAAGAGATAGGTACGTATGTACTTTTTGCTAGTTGTAGGTTAATTAACTATTTCGTATAAATTTTGTAGATATATTTATTATGTGTAATACACATGACGAGCCCACTATTAATAAATAGTTACCCCCAGTTACAGACGTTTAAATATTATAATTTACATTATTAACATATAAAATAAGACTGTGTCTTCAAGAAATATATGTTTTCTTAACAAATAACGAAGATTCTCAAAAAAAAAAATGGTTATAATTTTATTAAATCCAATCATATCTAAGAATATCGTATAATAATTAATAATCTTGGATCCCTTTTTGACTTCATTTTTCACGGTCAAAAAATGATGAATATAAAATAAAGAGTGTTCATAAACTGCAAAAAAAAATCACTTCGTCCATCAAGATATCCCTAAATATTTTGACAGGCCCGAATCAGGCCCTGTATTCTAAGGCCATGTTCGGGGCTTCGAGCACGTCAAAAAAATCAAATTCGGCCACACTACACACGGGCATCTTGCGGCCGACTCACGTTACGCGCCGGTTAACCATAAACTGACTTACGTGACGTATTAAAAGTAAACGCCATTTAATTATGGAATAAACAGGATATTTTTTGTGTAGTGTCTGGCAGTTATTCAGTGTCCGTTCCCAAGTGTAACCGCAGTACTAAAATACACTCCAAAACCAAATAAAAAATTGATTTTGTATGGCTTGCGATAGTAAAATTATGCGTGTCCCCCATACTAAGTCGAATTTTCGTTTTGTTTTAAAGTGTATCCTAATACTGCGGTTGCATTTAGGAACAGAAACTGAATCACTCTCCAAATTATGAGTACCTACTACATACAAAAATATCCTGTATTTATTTTAACTAGAGGTTGCCAAGTGGTCGAAATTCGACCTTAATTTTAGCTTTCTGCACTCCTTCTCCATATAAACTTTAACTATGCCAAATCTCACACTCCTCCGTGCGCGCAATACCTATGTTTAAAAAGGGGTACCAAGTTTTCCCTAGAGCAAGAATTAAAATAATATTTTGAGAGACTTTTTGGTTATCTTGGCAGCCATGCTTGGGTTACATCGTGATTTGTGTCCCGGACCCTTTTACGAGTACCAAAGAACGCGAAAACGCGCGATTCTGCTGCAAAAATAAGTTAGTGGTCCTTACTAATATCGTAATATCGCCAATAGCCAGATCTCCATGTTTACAGTCAAAGTTTTCATCACAATCTTAACCACAAAAGCAAAGGTTAGTGACTGTAAGGACAAACAGTTGTGAGCTTCTGATAGTATTAATTCTGCGACAATAGTGTCGTGCAAACGAAGCAACTCGATCAAGATGGCAGGACAATGTACTAGTTACACAGCCTCATATTTATTGCAAAGCGATGGTAAGTAGATCCTGACAAAGAACTGTAAATAATGAGGAAAGAAGAAAAAAGTTAAAACCGACTTTTAATAAACAACAATTAAAAAAATTAAAAATCTTAACAGCTTATGAAATCGAAGCCTTTAATTCTCCAATGCACAGTTTAGCACGAACTCCAGAAGCTGTCAAGTTATAATAAAAAATATTTTATTCCTTTTAGATTTTTGAAGTTTGGTTGTTACCTTCTTTTAAAGTTTATTTATTTTTATATTTCAACATGCGATTATAGCAATCGCGAGTGATTTGATATTATCCATTGAAGAATTCCATTGTCTATCTACCAAGATCTTCATCAGATCTTCACAAGTTTAAATGGTACCACCCCGGGAGAATGCACATTCAAACAAAAGAAAAAAGATTAAAATCGGGTCACAAAATAGCGACGATATCGCTGAACAGACAAAAAAAGTAAAGAAAAAACATTTATTTGCCACAAACACAAGACGCACTAGAATGATAGAGATAGATATTAAGAAGAGGACAGGTGCATAGACAGAGAATACAATTTTAGGATGGCAACAGTGTAAGACTAAGCAGAAAAAAAATAATTGAAAAAAATAAAAATTATGTGGGTAAGTACAGTCGGATTCAGAATCTACTCCTTTTTTTTTAGTCTGATAAAGACATAAATTATTTTATTTGACAAGTGATAAAAAAAATACAAAAATGTTCATCGACTTATGACGCTGACTATACCACCCGGCCGTAATTTGTAGCGGATTATTAGGGCCATCAGTCGTTTACTAGCTGATATGAATAATAGAAGCTTGTACCATATTATTCGCTGGCCTACAATTAATATCAGGAACCACATATTAATACGTCGATATTGCAGGGTAGGTGGGCCCATCACGAATGGGTGACTACAAATTGTAGTAAGGTTGCAAACAATAATTACAATTTAATATGCGCATGCGTATTACGGCCGTAGGTAGCTTTTATACCCTATATTATTATTTAATCGATAGTGATAGAAGCACTAGGGAACTTTAAAACTAAAATTATGCGATGTTACGTCACTGTCTACGTACAAAACGGCAACGCCTGTGTTTATGTATATTACTTTGTGGATGGGGTTGTAAAGGATTGATACCGACGTATCACTTCAACGGTTTACTGCGAACTTTTTAGGCATCAGCTGAAAATCAGCGCTGCAGTTACATGCAGCACGGAGGTCGGTCATCTATGAAAACCAGCGTCATTGGTGTTGCCAATGACAACAAGCTGATCGATGCCCATTTTCTTGCACATGAGGGACACACTTCCATGCTTTATTTTTCATTGCTTTATTTTATGTACCTAATTTTCTGTTTTTTTTAATATTTTGTTATGTGTGCATGCTCAGTGTCCTGTGTGCAAAAAATAAATTGATTTTCTTTCTTCTTTCTTTCTTTCTTTCAGCAATATGCTGAGCTGAGGCCTATTAGACACGCATTACTACACCGAGCCCGCCACGCATCGCACCAACTATCAGGGTAACCTGATACCCTCGATTATTGTTGTTGTTTATGTAATTTTTATTTTATTTTAGTGTGTGTTGGTTTTAGTGATATCTAATAATGTAATTTCTTTCTTTCAGAAAAGAGCTGTAACTTTTGAACGGCTGAACAGATTTTCATGAAACACAGCTAAGATGATACCTGATTAAACTAGCTTTCAGTTTAAAAAAACTGCATTGAAATCATTCCATTCGTTTGGGAGCTACGATGCCACACACACACAGAGATACACACTATAAACTTAAAACACCCCTCTTTTTTGTTGGGGGTTAAAAAGTGCATCATAAACCGGCATTAAGCATTATTTACGAGTGTCTACCGCACCGCAGACGCGAACTGCGCAAGTTTTAACGTCACAACTCTTTACGAGCCGCAGCCTCATTATTGGTTATTCAATGAAATACATTACCAAGATATTGATACTTGGTACTTTGGTACTTTAGCGATTTCATGGCCCGCTTTATTATTTTTGGCGACAGTACCTGTAACAACCACTGTTAAGGCGAAGAATTGAAAATATAGGCGGCAGTGATCTCAATATTTCTCAGCAATTACAAAGGCAAACGCCCACTCTTGGCCAGTAGGTAGGCAGGTTCGTTACACCAATGTGAAAAATACAAAAAAATATCTTATTTAGTAACTAAAATATTGTTATTATTTATTTGTTTGTAACACTCGGGAATTAAAAACTTATATTAAAAAGATATTCAATCAAATAAGCATGTGATGCAATCTTCATTTCCGCACGGTATGTCAATCTTATAAAAGTAGTGATGGCAAATGTCACAAAAATCGAAATCAAATAAATCGAGAACTGAATGATATTCTGAAAAACTTTTTTCTTTTGTTTCGCTTCCCATATTAAAACGTTTAATTTCTATAGAATAGGTAAAATAAATGTCTATTGATTGTCTTCCGAAATCTATGCAGTGCTGGTTCAAGTTTATTAAAAATATCGATTCATAGCTCTATAACATCGGTTTTTGATAAATCGATGCCGAATCGCCATCACTACGTCAATGATAATTGAAATTGACAGTCTGTGTTGACAGTTACCATTTTGTTTGTTGCTTTGTGTGTGTGTGCTATTGTTGTTGTGCTTGTTGAGTTGTGATTTTTCCTCCACGGTTTTGCTATTTTCTATCCGATGACTTTGAATAGTATTATGGCGATGACAACCTTCGCTTTACATTGGATTCCGTACCCGCTTACCACGATGACACTGGCTCACTGGCTTGCCAGTCAACTCCATGTTTGTTTTATATCAACCTTGAATTTTTTTCATAAAATTTTAAAATTCTGTCTAAGTTCTATGTAAAAAAATTTGCTTGATTTTGTGTCTATGATTTCAACCCTAATGCCTATGATTTGCTGTATTTATGGACGCCACTTGGCCAAAACCTCCTTTACGAATGGGCATATCCCTTTGGAACTAACATTTATTTACTTTATTTATCAAGTTTTTGAAATAATTTCGGCAGTTGCTTTAGAATAGAATAGATCTTTATTTCATGTAAACCAGATACAGGCACTTATGAAATGTCAAGACCCTAAATGCACGGTTCCAAATAGTAGATCCTATGGAGAAGAACCAGCAAGAAACTCCATAGTAACTCTTTTCAAATAATAGATTACAATCTTTATCAGTACAATGTTGTGGTACAATGATTGGTTAACGTTTACAGCAGAGAAATATAAAAAAACCGCTCTTTAAAAACAGAGATTTTCATTCTACAGGGAAACGAGACCAATTAACGCCGCTGAATTCTCTGTATCGATTAGTCTAAACCAAGCGTGGCTGAATAGCCGTGATCGACCGGCCGATCACGGCTATTCAGTCGACCGTGGAAAAGCAAAAACCACATAATTATGTATTACATATTAAGTATTCATTTAAAATTTCAAGAAGTATGTAGATGGTAGGTCGCACAGGGTTTCGTCAGTAACCAGTAGATCTTGGGTCTAATCGGGTTGGCCACCCCTGGTCTAAACCAAGAGTGGGGAAACGTTTACCATTAGCCAAGAAAATCATAGGAAACCTGATAGAGGCCAGATTTTTTAAAATATAGTTTTATAAATAACTTATGGGTATATTTTAGTATTTTTCGTTCACAGTATTCTCGCCGTTTTTATACCAATATTTATCCTTACATTAAATTCAGTTGACGCAAACACAACGCAGGTGTCAATTTTTTTTCGAAACTGTCCACAACTTCGGTCCTTGGCGGGCCGAATCAAAATCGGTTCGTGAACCACTTCAATACGGTAATTGGAACATATAAAATGAACGATTGGCAGAAAATGCCTATGGCATTAAGTCCGCCTTTGTGCAGTGTTTTTTTTACCTGTGCATAAAGCATTAAATAAATAACGATAGTCTTTATTTTAAACGACAAATACATACTATTTTGACGCAATACATACAAGTTAGCTCGCGCGCGTTTTTGTATGCAGCCGAATTGAGATTCATTGTTTACCACTGCATCGCCATAAAACGGACGGATGTCATACATGAGCTCTGACATGAAATTTGTTCATGTCTGACTGCCCACGTTAAGCCAGACGTACTAAGGAATTGGGACGCAAACTGTCTTAATACAAAAAAATGACTTATGGTTTTCTTTCTTTCAAAGCAAGTGTTGCAAAACTCAGGTTTTAACATAAAGTTATTATTAGTGGTAATAGAGGAACACAGTGTGCGAGTGAGAAACCGATCTTTACGAAAATCCGACGTGCGAGAAAGAGACACAATTAAATGTTCGTAGGACCGATTTGAAACAATTTATGAACTAGTAGGATACCTGTCAAAATAAGATCTCGTATTATTTTATGATTTTCTTCACAATCGTTCTGTATTTTATTGGATAAATATCAATAATCGAAAAGGTTTCGTGTCCTGTGTTAGACTGCAGTGTAACTTACAGCAATAATGCAAATAAAGAGACCTTTTACAGGTAAATACCGTACAGTGCAATACTACTTTCAGAGTGCATATTTCCATAGAAAATATTCCTAAAATTATTTAGTAATACGTTTATAACATGCAGTAAGCCCTCTATTTTCTAAATAATATATTATTTTAAATAATTATGTGTAAGATAAAAAAATATTGTATTCGTGAAAATGTGAAAATTAAACCGTTTGGCATAGGTTGTGTGTACAAAATCTATCGATATGTCGATATTTCCAAATTAATTTTTCGTACTACCTAGCTTCGTCCATTGCATAACTTGAGAGTTATTGTTAATCCTTGCTTATTTGTATATTGAAAGGTTGATTTAGTCCGGCACCGCACATTGTCAGAAAATCATAGTCGGAATATTTCTGACGCACCGGAGGGCACTCGACACTATTCACACCATGTTTGTACTATTACAACATTTTAATAGTACGTACATAGCCCATACCCGCATTTTGTACTAGCCCCACAGATGACAAAATTTTCCGAATCGTATGTCCGCTTCTACAAGAAGCAAACTTACGATTCCGAAGATTCTGATTCTGTCGCACATTAAAATGCATAAAATAGCGCTATTTACAGACAAAGAGTAGCCTGGTGAAAAAAATAACTTCATTATATTGACTGGCTAACTTCATAACTTTCAGGTTTCCGGACCACATATCTCGGCCTGTGTCAGTGTACAAATACAGGGACCTATCACCAGAACCTTCAACATCAAAACCGAAACGTCTGACATCAAGAAATAATGAATATGATAATGAATGATTACATAATGTTTACAAAAAAAAATCTTTTTACTTACCTATTCATCACTTTCGTGACGTTAATAATTTTGCCATCCTAATATAAACCTCTATTACGTAACTTTTAATATTTTAAAATGGCAGATTAAATATGTCAAATATGGTATTTTAGTATAAAGAACATTTGAAAGATTTAATTGGTAATTTTAAAAGATTATAAGTTAGGTACATAATTTAGCCTAGCAGATTCTAAATGATATTCCACTCCTTATTAGTATAGCCGATTTTGATATCGATATTGCAGGGATATTGTCAATTCGGTGATATTATAATTTCACAATAACACGGCCATATCGATAATGCGGAGACGTCAAAGTCACATCCCTAAACTTCACACACATGTCAAATGCGCTAACATACGTATTTCTTTTTTGGTCTCGCGATAATGAAGACAGTGTTCCTCTATTACCACTAGTAATAATAACTTTATGGGTTTTAAGGTAGTCCCATCTCTTTCTGTTACATGACGCTAGAAAGTGATATTTAAAAGGCACGACACGGTTTGCGCAGTGGCTAAGCGATTAGCTTTCTGCGCTACGTGCCGCGGGTTCGATCCCCGCACGGAACAAAATAGCTGTTCCGGGGTGTGTGTGCATGTGAGATGTATGTTTGTAAACTGTACCCTCGATACAGGAGAAATCCTAGAGAGGGCAAAGACTTAAAAAACAAATAACATATTTTCTAATAAGATGGTGAGTTTAGTTCCATGACCCCTGCTTTTATTTCGCCAACGTCTAAACTCCTCGATTTTTTGTCCTATGAAGCAGAACGACATCTGTGTGTCCGCTAATTTTGCTTCTTTTTCTATCCAGTCGGCATGAGCTATAGGTATAATATGGGTTTTGCTCATGCCGTAGACAAAAGATTAGCCAATCAGTAATGCTGATATCGAGGCCTAACCGCCCAGAACGCGCCAGACGGTTTCTCGTCACGCGTGGAGCCAGTTTCCTTTCATTACCCCGACATCTCATTAATAGAAAAGTACCTCTTGCCTATCTCAAAGTGCACGTGTTAATGAAACATTAAACATAGATAGTATACCTATAATATATTTCCGCGATTATCAGGTTAATTGACGAGTTAACCGCCATAATTACACACATAACGTAATCCTACCCGATCGGTTCACAAGATTCCATTGTTTTACAATGTCTATAATAAATTTACAATAACATGCAATATCGTGTCCAAGTGTTTCCACCGTTTTCTCCGATTGTCCTACAAATATTAGACGATGTTTCAAATAACCAGCATGATAATGTTTAATAATAGTAGTGACTGTAGATCATCGATTTACATTAAACCCGGCAAATGTTTGATTGGAAGTGTAAACAGGCTTGAGAATTATAACCAAATGTTTATAACTTGTGTGATCTTGTTCATCTACAAAATGACGGGTTTTCGCGTAATTGTAACTGTAACAGAGGAGACGTGTGATGATTAAATCTTACATTTTGATGTGGGAAGATAAATTACGGGCAAAATGTGTCCGGCGCTTATGAGTGCAAGTTAGCCCGTTTACATTGGCAGAGTAGAGTGCACTTGTAGTTTTTAGCCAATCCACTAAACTCTATCATTTCTTGAGGCTTAACAACCGATTACTCTCTTACACTAACTCCAGAGTAGAGCGTTTACATTACGCTGGTATTAGGGTAGTTAGTAGGAACTCTAGTTGTACCACTGATATTGTATTTTGATTGTCTTGTTATGAGAGGTAGGGCATAGCGCGACTTTCGCCTCAAAGTTGGAGCTACCCGACTGAGGAAGTGCCTCCACCTTGCAGAATATCGTAGCCAAATAACACTGTTCTTTTGCAGTGTTTTGTGGTAAGCTAAGTCACCAATGCTCCTTGGGGAGGCGTCGTGTTGGCACTAGGGGGACCCCTACGTCAGTAGTAGGGTCGGCAACGAGCGAGTGACGCTCTTGGTGCAAGCGTTCATTGGTTACAATAACCGCTTACTAACAGGCGGGCCGTATGATGGTTTGCCTAATTAGTAACATAAAAAAATGTCAAAAATGTAGCAAAATATATTTTTATACGAATCTTCTCATTACCTACCTGATCTCAAACAAATAATCTAATCGTGTCTCATAACGAAGTCTTTAAACTAAACGATTATCAAATTTAAATAAAAACTCATTTAAAATAAAGGACGAACGCCGAAAGCTATCAATGTAACATTCTGAGAAACGTTACACATTGAATGTCATTTAGAGATATAACTTTTACGAGTCAAAATGACCTAAATTATAATTTTGAAGGCATTTAACGACTGACCAGTGTGTATTATCTCCGATTATGACGTTTTTTCCTACATCCGAAGCTAAGTTCCTTCTTTATATTGTTATTTTTAAGGATTTTGTTAAAAAACGAAAAAATATAAAATTTTACGAGCCAATTTTGGTCGATTTTTGACGATAAGCCAGAAATTCTGAGTTGTTGTCTTCAGGATAATCTCAAATAATAATTTCGATGGGAAATGAAATTAGTTATTTAGTTTTACTTCTGATTAATAATAATTATGGACAGTAATAACTTGGGTTCCGATCCTATAATTTTATCCAACAGCTGTATTAATGAGGGCTACCGTTTTTGTGCTCACCAGTTGGCGCCACTGTCGAGTAAGGTCCTGAAGTATAGCTGTAAAAGTTTGTAATTACGGGCATTATTTAATACTTAAAAAACCGCAAAGCCTCTAAATTAGCTGTTCTTTCAGCCCGCTTAATTTTGCACCTCTTTTTCTTAGCTCCCCTTCATATTTACCATAATTAATCTCAGGTATTGCAAAATATTCACAACATTATTCAATTTAAAATAAACCCGCGTAGCCCACCCACAAACAGTGACATTTGACATTTCGAAAACCCCATACTACACTAGCGCCTCTAGCGGCGAATTATACGCGATACCCTCATTATCCAACTACATTCATACATAACCGGTTCAAAGTCAAACACAGTATTAGAAACATGTAAAACACATCTTAGTTATGGTAACAGTCGCAGAAACGTCTGTTCATAGTAGAATGGGTTTGAATACTCTTTATAATCCGGTGGCTACATATGAAGCTATACATTTTCAGTATAAGGTGACCTCTCATTATGAGCTAGACTTATGTAGTTTGACATGTTGTCGTGTGTACATCGATACATTACAATAGATACTATTAATTCTAAGCTACAAGCCTATTTAGTTTTTTTGGACAAAATAAACGACTATAAGAGTAATAGATATTCCTTACACTCTTTTTTCTCTCTTTTGTTTGTCTGTCTTTCTCTCTTTTGTGTCTATTCTATTCTTTATTTACGCTCTCTGAAAGTCAACACGGTTGACCCAGTGGCTAAGCTATTAGCTTTCTGCGCTACGTGCCGCAGTTACGATCCGCGCACGGATCAAATATTTGTATGATCTACAGATATTCGTTTCGGGTCTGGGTGTGTGCATGTGAGATATATGTTTGTAAACTGTACCTTCGATATAGGAGAAATCATAGTGAGGGGGGTAAAAAATAATAAAACTTTATTTTATTTACCACTTTTAACTTACATAAAACTTTTTTTTTATAAATGCCATCCCTACTCGCAGCCTTATGTCACGCAAGGATAAGATATCATGAGACACATCTGATGCAAGCGTAGCATCTGAACCTACCCTTACTTCCACAAACGCTACGCATTTGAATACTATATTATTATTTCCATTCAACAAGACTCAATTTAATTAAATTAATATCAACTTTTTCAATGGCAAACTTCACAATCATCTAGAGAGGGTCGTAATCCTTAAGTAAATTGAACCGAGTGCCAATCACAACACTAAGGATCGTAAAAGACTATATAAACCACTTTAAATTAATATAGACTTGTATAAATAACTAGTTTGCTAAAGAGGATCACCAGATTCAGTTGAAATTTAATTTAGTAAGATTATAAACGGCATAGTTTAATCATGGTAACGCTGGGTATCGTGCAAGTTATGCGAAGACGCATAAAACGTGGCCATAAACGCTGCATCCACTTACTTTTATTGCCTGCTACCAGTGTTGCCAGGAATAGATTTTGCTGAACATCTAGCAATTTTTAGGCGGCATCTGGATGTTTCCAGAAACTTTTATTGCGGAATGTGGTATCATGGAGCAAAATTAATGTGGGCTTGTAATTATATTTTTAGCTCACTTAATTATCTACGTTTGTTATTACTCTTAACTGGTTATACTGGGATCCAACCCAAAAATAGTTGGGAAAAGATTAGACAGCCGAGTATATTTTCAAAGATATATCCGTTCTGGGCTTTTGTAAACGTCAATATACATCGAAACATCAAAACACTATCAGGATACTGTAAAAATACTCACATTTGTGAGATTATAAAAAAATACGGTAAAGTATTTTCTTATAATCTCTATGTCAATCGCGTTTCAAGTTTTCTTTGTAGTTATCATTTGTATAAAAAAACTAAAACCATTTAATTTAAAAAAAAAACATTTAAAGAACAAAATATATTTTTCATGATCCAATTAGAATAAAAAAAATACTTTTTAAATTATTTAATTGTTACCTAACCGGGCAACACTGGACTGGCCGATCTGATATTTCTCCGAAATCCCCGGCTATTATAAGTCAATATGCAGCAACATAAAAGTTATGGCTTATTGCCGGGAGGATTGCATATAATATTCCAATTTTAACAATAACATCTTGTTTTGAACAAACTTTCCTAGAGTATACAATTTTTTTTATAAGTACATATTTGAATATTCAAATAAAAATAGTACATTTAGCAAATCTAAACTAGTAAACAGCTATTTTCGAAGCGGTATAAAGTATTGCTAATAACTATGGAGATCGAATTAATAACAAAATAAAGGTGATGTAAGAAGTAATTGCCCAATAAAAATAATTCAGGCAGTGAAGTAAGTTCTCACCAGGAAAATACATTAACTACTTTTCATATCGGGTAACTAAGAAAATAAGACACGGGTGGAGTCGCGGATTAAAAAGGGCACTAATTAGCAAGCTTCTATATCCTTTGGTGATCAGCTGATCTAATTACTTTTTTAAGTGGAGTAAGTTCAAAAGATCAAGACTAAGTTTTAACAATGAAGTCGGTTCTGCGCGACTAATTCCATAATTTACGACCATTGGTGGACAGTTCTAAATTAATATCTAACTCAGTTTTACGAGCACCGACTAGTTTGAGCATAAATTGTTATAACTCAAGATTTTGTTGCACATATCAATGATATAGATAAGGTGACAATAGGAACATAAAAGAAATAAAAGTTATAAGTAGGTACTCCTGAAAAATGCCAAGATACACCGACTGTACGTCTGATGGTAATATGTAATAATATATGGTCCTAATAAATAATAATAAGGTCCTAATACCTATATGGTCCTAATAAATATATAAATAATAATAATATATGGTCCTAATAAATAATATATGGTCCCAATGTGAAAGGCATTTTTTTTACGCATTTCTCTGGCTGCCGCCTCAGAGAGTCTTGCCTTCGGTCAACCGGCTAGACCAGAGGGCCTCTTGCCAGACAAGAATTAATTTTTGAGCAACAATACGGCTAAGGGCACCCCACCCCATAGTGGGATTCGAACCTTGGATTAAGGCGTCGTGGGGGGACAAAAAAAGGTGTGTATCTAGTTATGATCAATGTGATAGGAAGGAAGTATATATATTTATTTTAATAAGATTTATTTTTTTAGAACAGGCATTCAAATTACTTTTATTCCGTTCTTGACATTTCATTGAAGACCAGGCATACAAGCGCAGCAATTTATTTTATAGTTACTAATAAATACATCATTCTAGTCATCTGGTAATCTGGAAATTAGTATTAATCTGTGATGCGTAAAGTAACGATGAAAACTTAGATCTGGACCCCTCTGGTCTCGCTCGATGACTGCGCATGACCATATGGAATGTATCTCTAGATGTTATTTACTGATTAGTGCTTTCTGCCAAGCCTATGGTAGCAAATTTGTCTAGGAAAAAAAAAATCCGATGCAATACAATACAATAACTTTATTTGTTTGAATATGGTCATTTACAGATCTTATAATTTAAAATATAGTAACAACATATTCGGCCATTTAGGGCGTGCAAATTAAACAATTGAAATAGGTACATTGAAATTTGATGGTCTGATTTACTGAATCATGAATAGCTAAGTATACTTACGCGGTTCTGTAAGGAGTCGTAAATAACCTACGGATTTAGGGGGTAGAGCAAAATATACAGAAAGATATGGTTTGTCCTGTAACTAATATGGCTACATCCCTGCTTGTGTATCCAGCGGGTTTACCGCGTAACTAAAATTGTAATGAACATTGACAATGGTATTAAACTTCAATACGATCGTGAGAGCCTAAACTTTGAGCTAACTTGTATTTTTTTTACCGATCATGAAAATAGGAGTCCTAACTATATGATAGGTAATTTTTTTACAAGTTAGATCAAAGTTTAGGCTCTCACGATCGTATTGAAGTTTAATACCAATGTCGATGTTCATTACAATTTTATTTACGCGGAAGACCCGCTGTTTATTATTAGAAAGTTTGTAAGTCTATTGATGTATTACTGAAGATTAATGTATATCGTTCGTCTGGCACCTTAAGCTTCAGCTGAAAATCAGCGCTGCAGTTACATGCAGCAATATGCTGCGCAGAGGCCACACATTACCACACCGAGCCTGACACGCAGCACAAACTATCGGTAGCCTGATACCGTCGATTATTGTTGTTGTACTTCTTTGTTGTTTATGTCTTATCGTAGTAATTTTTATAGATTTTTTATTTTATTTTATTTTATTGTGTTGGTTTTTGTGGTGTCTAATAAATGTTTTTTCTTTCTTTCTTTCTTCTTTACATTACTATATTTTGTTGTATCTACTTGATATTTTTTCTGTGATGTACTATAATTCTACAACATGACACTCGATCGAGTTCGAATGCCACTCATACCGGTGATAATAATAAATGCTAGTTATACAATATACAAAGAATCTAAGACTCGTCTGTAATTTTTATTGTATTGTAATTCATTATCTTCTACTAATTGACGTTACCTATAGCTGATCTCCAGACAATCTGTAGAATTCAGCGGGCGTTGCATTATGTAGGCGCATGCGAACGACTGAATGTTCTAAGATCAGATTACTATCTGTCTCTTCCTGCTCTGTGGTTTTACGATCACAGTCACCACATGCCAGGTAAAACAAAATTAGTCTTTCTGTTATAAAATTACATTCTAGCATTTTGATTTGGCTTAAATATCACTCACATTAGGACCTCAATAAGATGTACAATTATCTATTCTGTATTTATAAATTCAATCTTTGGAGAACACTTGGGCTGACATTCAGAGACGACAGAAACGAGTCTATACGTGAACTTACGCTTCCATCTGTCAAAATTTGTTTGTAAGTTTGACAGATGGAAGCGTAAGTCCACGCTTAGACTCGTTTCTGTCGTCTCTGAATGTCAGCCTTGGTGTATACGATCGCCTTAACTTCCATATAAGACGTAAAATCCAAGTTTGAATCAAGCTTTTTTTTTTCTTTTTTATCTTTTACGGCTGCATTTCAAGCTATACATTTCCAGTATAAGCTGACCTCTCATTCTACGGAAAGCCTGTACAATGCGAGGTTACCTTATAATATACTGGAAATGTGTATCTGATAGCGAAGATGAAGTGACAATAACTTCTGTCTGCCAAAACTCAGTTTCACAGGGAGAGATAAAGACGTTTTGTTCTTTGAAAAGATATGAAAAAAGCAAACTGTGCTAATATATTAGGTATTCGTTAAAAAAGGGAATGAAAGTCTTGCCAACGTATGCAAACGATTATTTAAAATGCTTCAATTGGCCAAAATGCCTGTTAAGTGTTCTTGTCCAGTTCATGGTCGATATGTAGCCCGTGTTTATCACATTTAACAGTTGCAAGAAAACGTTGTCACCCTACAAATCGTTAACCTAATTTTATTTTATGCATTTCTGTCACTGCAGTGCCAACCAGAGTTACTAGCGTTTATAAATAAAGACTTTGTAATCCCGTCGAGTGATCGAGTGCAGTGGACACCTAGTAACACAGTTTGTCACACAATACAACATGACATAATGGCCTTTATTGTTTTAAAATTAAGAGTCGTAACAACGTGACGATATTTTTATTACGTACCAATATTATGGGAACATAAAATTTGAAGTTGATGAGCGGGTTTAAAAAGTTATTATAGCTTTGTAATGTTGTGTGGTCGAGGGTAAATTATAATTGCACAAATGACTAGACTGCAAAGGAAATACATAATTCTATATTCTTTACATCTTGTTGTATGTATTCAGAGTGAGATATTGGCAAAATGACTAAAGCGCCAATATGTAAACTTTAAAGGGACACATTTTAAAGTTATATTTTTATTTCTGTAAAACGTATATTCTAATACTTATCATAATATTATTATGATAAGTATTAGAATATACGTTTCAATAAATCATGTTATGTTATGATTTATTAGAAATGTACGTTTAACAGATAATTATTCATTAGATAAATTTAATGAATTATGTCGTAAAAAAATCTTTAAAATGTAAAGTTACGAATTGGCGCGTTAGTCATTTTACTTTTCCACTATCGGTGTTAACATGTCGTTGTTATTTGAAGACATCCATAGATTTGGTAAGTGATAGGGAACTACAGACTTCCGTCACAATCAGTATTTGCGCAAAATTTTACGTCTAACCCATAAAAAAGTTCGCTTACATTTCTATGAAGGAAAACATAAAAATATTCGTAGACGCGCAAGAAATAAAGTGCAGACATCAAGACTTTTCGAGGGGATAAACTAGTGATGACGATTACAAATACATTGCTTATAGCACAAAATATACTGTTTTGATAGAAACTGCAAAATAGTTATTTGTTATGCAAGGCTGCAAAGTCGTTATTTGGTGCGAGTAGAATATTGAATACCGATCAAGCGAAGAATTCGATTCAAAGGCACGAGACGCAAATAATTTTGCAGCCGTGGCAAACACACAACTTTTCATCTCACTTAAGCGAGGAAAATGTTAGATGCCTAATTATATTTGAATTGTTTTTCTTCACCACTCTACACTAATTGTCCCTGTCCAGGGCCGTACGTCAGCTAACTCCTGCTATCTCACTCGTGGCAGAATGCTCTCGTAATTACAAAAGACTTGGGGCACCATAGTTCGTCACGTTCTAATTTCGAATAACTTTTCCACGCTAGCGGATAAAATAGACTTTTGCGCTCAGATTTCGAAGAATAAAGAAAGCCTTTCCGAACTAGTGAGATGAAAAAATATTTGTGTTTATCAAGTAATGCTATGGTTGCATCGGAAATAGTTATTTGTTATACAAGAGTGCAAAGTTGCTTTTTAACCGCGTGTTCAATTTTGATGACCGAGCAAGCGAAGGATTCTAAAATTGAATCACGAGCGCAGCGAGTGATTCAAAATTAGAATCCTGAGCGTTAGCGAGGGAATCAAAAGAGCACGAGGTGAAAAATCTTTGCACTCGAGTGCAACACGTAACTTTTCATTCCACCTCAGCGAGGAAATGACTAAATGCAAAAAAAAAACGTTTAATTCACAAACTTAGTGCACACGATGTTCTAAATTCAATTTACTTTATCCTCTAGAGAATAAAAACGGCTTTTCCACTCAGATATTGAAGATTAAAAATACTCTTTCCGAGATGGTGGGATGAAAATTTACTTTATCCTCTAGAGAATAAAAACGGCTTTTCCACTCAGATATTGAAGATTAAAAATACTCTTTCCGAGATGGTGGGATGAAAAGATGTTTTCTACTGCCGGCTTGATACAGATGGATAAAAGAAACAGAATGACTGCAGTTTGGAAATATTCATGCAATATTGAAATTTTGGTTATTAAAATTTGTATCATTTTGTTTCGATAACTTGAATACACATTTTCTTCATTTTAAAACATGTTTTAATTAATGAATGTAATATCGATTATTGTGACTGGTAATCCTAATCGAAATCGCAATCGCTAGTGATAATAATTATGATTGAAAAAGCCGTATCAAAAAGAAATTGAAAAACATATTGCCCATCCTGGGAATCGCATCTAGCCCTTCGACTCACGCTCAACAATCAGACTTGCGACCACTGGACTTAGCCTGAAATCTATAGAGCTTACTTAGACTTTACTCGTACTTTGCTTTGCTTTGTTTAATGACTTTGAGGCTATTTTTATGAACTTCGTCGGTCTTAGTGTATGCTCAGCGGAATTTCAGCGTGTTATGACTATAAATTCCAAATCATAGTTTATATACTTAGCTTAAGTAGTTCGAACTAAGTCAAAGTACGCACTATAGATCTCAGCTAGGAGGCAGATGAATAACGACTTTTAATTTAATCGTAGAGTAGTTAGTCACAGAAACACTTACACGCGAAGTTCTTAATCGACTCTTGATTCAATTGAAATAAATTCAATCAAATGTCGTCATTACACATTGAACTTTATGAAATAAAATTTACAGCTTAATTTTGAATGTTGAAAGCTCTTTAGTAGTAAGACTATTTTATTTGCGAACCTTTTATGTGTTTGTTTCTTCACGGTGTGGCTTTCAGTGTTTATTTAGTTCTATCGAGTGGCAAATGACAACTCCCTTCAAGTCTTCATTCGTTTTTATCCTTTTTTTATCCTTTAAGCTTATTGCTAAATAGCTTTCACCAGCGGTTCTACGTGATTGTAGTTCCCTATCGCTCCTTTTCTTGCTGGAAGTCTCAAAATCTCTTTGCTGTTAGATTATTAATAATTTTACGTATTATTATTATTTTAATACGAGTTTTGAAGTCTTTGTAACTTAGGACTAGAATAGAATAGATCTTTATTTCATGTAAACCAGATACAGGCACTTATGAAATGTCGAGACTCTAGGTGCACGGTTCCAAATAGTAGACCCTATGTAGAAGAACCGGCAAGAAACTCCATGGTAACTCTTTTCAAAAAATAGATTATAATCTTTATCAGTACAATGTTGTGGTAGGAGCTGCGAGAATAATGTAATTTAATGTGAATAAAAATAAGACTAGGATAATAATGATTTGCCTGTGAATAAGATTGCCATGGCAGTTACAAGCTGACCAGTTCCGACAGACGGCTAGACTAGATTTTTTTATACAATTTTTTTTTCTATATTTTCTGCTTCACAAGGAAGTACCTAAATAAGCACGTCTCCGAAATTAAGCAAAACAATTCAATGATAAATTAACTCTTGGCTCCTCGCCAATAGGTGTAGCTAATAAATCTATGCACATTTTATTTGTTAGTATAATTATAGTTTGAATGAGCCATGAAAAGAGGTGTCTTCAAGACACTGCATCATCCGTTAAATATAAGGACTGATGACGATAGTTTTACATACATCGTTATACTGTTTAAGAATTATTGTATAAAATGATTCATTAGGGTCATGGGATACCAGACTTTGAGAGCTTTCAGAAGCATTCGATACAATCAACATCAGAAGCTTTTTGTCGGATAAGAAAATATTACCGAAGATCAAGATTACGCTCGTGAGCGGTGCGATCTTTTATTAATTCACCGCTGCACGTGCTCTTTCATTCAAGAGAAAAGAACGATTAACAAAGAGAGTCAGAAAAATGGACTTACCCAGGGAAGCATTCTGGCACCAACACTCTTTAATAGGTATTTATACTACAGAAACGATGAGCCTCAGACTCAACAACTAAGCCTGAACCTAGCTTCAAAACTGCAGCTCAATCAAACGACCACATACACACCAATTCACTATAAAAAGCTTCGTGGACAAATGGACAAATCTGCACCTCCCATTATCAAGTTAGTATCCAGTACATTAAGATATAAGACTCTAGGTGGCAGTAGAGTTTTTAAAGGCAGTAATTTGTAGCAGACGGTAGTAGCAGTTCTATTCTTTATAGTGGACGGAGTTAAGTGTCCGGGCCAAGCGTATGGCCAGCAAACTATGTGCTTACTACGTTTACTGGCGATTTCTGGTTTATTACGCTATATAGAGAAACTGTTTGCCTCTTTGGCCTTTAAAGTGTACTTATGTCTTCTTTAACCAGGTGACTGAATTCTTAAGGGAGGGAAGTGTAGATGGGTGGAGGGCGTAGAAAATGGTATTTGGCATAATTTGGTAGAGGTCTATTATAAATCCATCAGTCATCCATCAATGGATAGTCTGAGTTGATTAATATCTACTTTTATCTTTGGATGGTCAGGTCAGGCTAAACCTGAACTAAATTAATAAATTGTCACTAATTTATTGCCATGGTCTGTTTTACTTAAGAAAATAGTAGAGTCGGCAACGCGTGAGTGATGCTCTTGGTGTTGCAAGTGTCCATAGGTTACAACACCAGGCGGGCCTTATGCTTGTTTGCTACCTTAGTATGTAGTATAAAAAACTTAAGAAAAGAGTTAGGTACATGTTCACCTATTTACTTCAGAAGAGTGAATAGGTACGGATTGAAAGAAATCAGAGTATTTTAATTAATGTTATTTTATACTGATGTAAGTATATTATAAAAGGAACGGTATAGTACTCTAGTGTGAACAAAGGAACAGACTCATCAGCTGCCTAGCCTTTACCCAGTGAGACACTGATATCTTAAGGTTAGACCGGTTCAGACTCTTTTGGGTTGCCGACTCCCGTAACGACTTTCATAGGTATTTATATAACATTCGGGAACCAACAGCTTAACGTGCTTTCTCTCTATGTGCGAAGAAACGGTCACCCATCCAAGGACTGACCGCGGCAAGCACTGCTTAACCTCGCTGATCGACTGATCTGCGCGGAAGCTACGAGCCCCTCACTATCTTTGTGTGAACAGATTATCTCATTAAATATTTCATCCAACACGCATACCTAAAATGATTTACACAACATTCGTTTGAGCAAAATGATGATTATTATTAGTCTGCCGTATTTACAATACAAAATATCTATTCAGAAACAGATAATTACACATTGTTTATGTGTTCTAATGTTCCTTCGATGGAATTTATATCAAAACTGCGTTATTAGAGTTTATTGGCTACTGAAATTAATAAGGCCACTGCTGACGGTAATTTGGTGTACCGACGGCATTATGGCAGGAAATCTGACAGACAGATACTAGGAAGGGATAGGATTCGTTGTCGACGTTGTTGTTTGTTGTTGTTGTGGATGTTTGAGATAATTTGTTTTACAAATAATATATAGGTAAGTATTATAATATACAGGGTTATTTGTAACTCACCGGCAATGCTTTAAGGGCTGAAAATACTCATCAATATGAACAACTTTTATTAAGGGACCTACCATGAAATCACGACAAAAAAATAAAATTTTCATACAAAGGATCAACTTTGCTCCATCGAAATCAATGAAAAGTTTTAATTTAAATAGCTTCACAATCAGTTAGCAGAAAGTGGATGCGGAGAGCCGAAGACCGGACACAGTGGCGCTTACTGGGAGAGGCCTATGTCCAGCAGTGGACGAATGTGGGCTGATGAGCCTCATTCGGGAAAATGCCAACATGTTCCTAAGTTCAACATTGTTCTGATGTAATCCTACAAACTGATACACACTACAGACTTATAACACTCCTCTTTTTTGTCGGGAGTTAAAACAAAGTAGGTATATTAATACACTAATTAAACATGGGCATTCTATTCGCTAAAAAGGCATAAACTACAAAATTATGTGCGAATAATACATAGTTTTATAGAATAGCCGATAAAATATAATAACAATTGATTAAAAAAAAACTTAGTGTATACGCATGCCAATTTACCATTGTCATCTGTTTCCGAAACGTGCAATAAGAAGGCGTATAATCTTGCGCGAATGTATGACAAATAATTCGTTTTGTTGCTAAGGCCGGTACACACAGACGCGCGGGCGCTCACACCGCTTTGTTTACGTTAAAATCACGCGCGCGTGACCGGACCATGGCGATTATTTCCAAAACAATCATGCAGAGCGCACCGGGACTCAACTTTCGTCCGCTGTTGTGCACAGACCACATTATTTGCACCGAAAATGTATTATGACAAATGGTTTTTACCTTTCGATGTCGGTGAGTAACAATTTGTGTATTTTTGAGACTTGAGGCAACAATCAGAATTATTTTGCAATTTTCTAATTGCTATTACTTTAGAATCATCATTCAACTTTGCTATGTATGATATTTTAAAAGTAATAATATAATAAAATAAGGCTGCTAGAAATAAGTGTGAAATAATAGTTATTTGTTATACAAGAGTGCAAAGTTGCCTTTTAACCGCGTGTTCAATTTTGATGACCGAGCAAGCGAAGGATTCTAAAATTAGAATCCTGAGCGTTAGCGAGGGAATCAAAAGAGCACGAGGTGAAAAATCTTTGCACTCGAGTGCAACACGTAACTTTTCATTCCACCTCAGCGAGGAAATGACTAAATGCAAAAAAAAAACGTTTAATTCACAAACTTAGTGCACACGATGTTCTAAATTCAATTTACTTTATCCTCTAGAGAATAAAAACGGCTTTTCCACTCAGATATTGAAGATTAAAAATACTCTTTCCGAGATGGTGGGATGAAAAATAAATTAGTCTGTTTAATAAATTAAACGTCAATGACTTTCATAATTGCTATTCTTTCTCAGTTCTATGCTCTTTGCAAGTAGAAGACTGCAAAACGAATCTTTCAGTGTTACAATTGTAACGTATCAGTTATTTATTAATAAGAGATTTTCGTTCTTCTTAGCTATTTGACATGTAGAGATAATTCATAAACAGTCTCTAGTAATTTGCCCATTATCTTTTTATTAAATATAAACATCTTGCAGGTGAATTTTTTTTTTGCCAAAAAATTACACCTTCGCACGTTATGTTCGAAAAAACTACAGCGTCATAAAAAGTAATGTTCAAATCGTGTAAACATAGCCTTACGTGACTCCTAAGTCGTTTTCCGTTGATTTAAAGTGGTGTTTGTTGGCTAACATCCGGAGCGAGCACTACCGATCTAAAACGTATTTACGACGCCTTCAATGTAGCACTAGCTTTATAAATACCTTTGAAGGGGTCAAAATGGGCGCCGTATCATAATCGTATCGTAACACATAAGTTATTGGTATTGTCTTTGTTTGAATTTGTTTCAGAAACACGTGAACGTAGAGTAAGAACAAGTGGGTATGTTTGTGTTACTACGTACAGACGGACCAAGCTCACTGATGCACTTCCACTTAACAAACGTCTAGCTTTTGTTGTATACGAGTGACCTTACAATGCTGGCATAGTCATCAAGGTGAACTAAAACCTCGACAAAAACATGAATAAAAAAAAAGTCTAGCTGCTTCGTTTGATTGGGTAAGTCGACTACGCTGAAGTAAGATTGAATAATTTATCACATGCATAGATAAGATCCCCGAAGACCCTAAACTATTGGACATAGATAATATGTCGAAATTTAAGTTTAATAACCTAACCGTCAAAAACCCCCGACTCAAACTAGAAAGAGAGCTGTATCTTAACGGCTGAGCAGATTTTCTTGAAACTTAGCTATAGCTTTCGATTAAAAAATACTGCATTGAAATCGGTCAATCTGTTTCGGAGCTACGATGGCTCTGACAGATACGCAGATACACAGATACTTAGATACACACTTTTTTTTGTTTTTTGTTTTTAGCGTTGTAAAATCATCAAATGAGTCCTCCCACCCCGGGCAGGGCGGGAGGGACTGTCAGACTTATACTGACTAAAATCCACGGTGTTCCTTCAATAGCCCTTTACGTTCCGGGGTCACGGTAATGAGATAAGTCAAAGTTAAAACACCCCTCTTTTTTATCGGTGGTTAAAAATGAAGTTTGAAAACGTTAAAGTTCTTTTAAAAGGCTTTAGGCCTAACAGAGAACAGTAAAGTCAGTAATAATAGTAAATCGATGCCACTGCCACCTCTACGATTATGAATCTTCATAAGGTCACAATCGCAAAGACGAAGAGTTGTTGCTGATAAAAAGAGTTATTGCCCAAAAACTGAAAAGAAAATGTTATATCTACAAATACAATGTTGTGACAATCTTGTATCTCGGCTGTGTGGTCGATGAAACGAAAACGATATTAATTATTGTTATCACTGCAATGTAAATAGATGTAATCTTAGGAATACCTAACTGATGCTCTAATTAGTAAAGTAATTAGACGAAGTTCGCAATCTACTAATGAATCGTGAAATTGAACAACACATTACAAATTTAGAATTCGTATGAATTATTATTGATAAATGTTCCGAGTCAGTGTGTATTGTGTATGTAGGAATTTGTGTCTACAACGTGTATCAGGAATGCATGGTCATATTTAACGGTGTGGATCAGACCATCACATGAATTTTCTTAATGGGACCAAAACCGTAATCGCCAATTTTTTTTGGCATCTCATACATTTGGGTCGAGTAGGTATTGAAGTTTTTGTTTATTGTTAAGTTACAGTCATTTACATACATAGAATTAACAGGTCTTTATAGTTAATAACACAGTAGGTAAGTAAGCACATGTACCCTGTAAGGGCGTTTGCAACTGGGTGCGAGCAATTACATTATTCACTATTACCTACATTATTAAACATAACAAATACATAGTTACAGGTCATGTCATGTCAAATGGTAAAAATTAATGTTCAGAAGGCTATGTCTATGTTTAATGGGACAGCTGATATTTTTTTCGGGATTACGATGTAATATTTAATGCTTTATGCACAGGTAAAAAAACACTGCACAAAGGCGGACTTAATGCCATAGGCATTTTCTGGGAGTCTACCTTAGGTTGATGCTGAGACAAACATAGTGGGTTGATCCCATAGACAACGATGTTCAGTTTGATGGTGTGATCGACCACGCATTTCTGGATAGGTACACGTTGTATAAAAGCACCCAAAAATCTCGATACACGATATTCGATATCATCGTCAAAAAAAATTCTGTTCGTGTCATTCTCCTAAACTCTACCATCATTACTATTAGAGTTCAAAACGGGGTATTTACCATGTTCAATTGTTCATATCTTGTTTTTGTTTCTACCATCATTGACCTATTTATATATCGATTACAATTCAAAAATCGAGTTCCAGAACGGAAGCTCTGAATCATGCGCGGAAGCGGTAGCGCACACGTTTAGTGCGTGCTCTTGCGCCGGTAACAGGATACGAAACAAAACATGCAATTTATCATTTACTTTGTTATACGTTCGTCGCCCCACAGTCTCGCTAGTGTGCATGGCTTCTACTGATTCACAGACGGGACGATGTCTGCTAGTACCAGCCATTGAATTACTTACTGGAAGGAAGAGATAGGGAATGATATTTTTTTTTACGGTTTTTCCTACGAGAAAATAGTCCGTTTTTAAATTAAAAAATAAATAAAAAACGTTTCCCCACACTATGATTAATCCTGTATCCTGGATACAGTTTACAAACATCCGTTGCATATTCATATAAACCAAGACCCGAAACAAATATCTGCAGATCATATAAATATTCCGTGCGGGGATCAAACCCGCAGCACGTAATATAGAAAGCTAATCGCTTAGCCACTGCGCCAATTAAGATTATTTATTTTTTCTCTCCTTCTAATCATAATCTACTAACCGTGCACTCCACGTCCGACAAATATAAATGGAGACGAATTTGTGGTCGCGATCCTGAGTATTGAGGGACCGAGGAAGAAGAAGAATCATAATCCACAAATAACACTAACACTCGTTTCTCAAAGGCTGATCAAATCCAGCTGATAAATCTCATTTCAAATGATGATTAATTGTTGATTAACCAATCAAATGCTAACATGGGATTTGAACCACCCAGTCAACCAATCAGAAACCGGATGTAAGTTGCAGTTACTACCATACAATGCTCAGCTAATTATAAATGATTGACCGCACGTTCTCATATCGACAGAGCTGCGCGTACGCAATCGTCATGCGTTTAATAATCCTATTAGTTTATTTGTCACCGCGCAATAAATACTAGCGCGCTAATTTGTTGAACGGCTGTCCTCACACGACTTACTTTGATTTAAATATTTATTTATTGGATCACCAACAGAGGATACACAATTACTTTTAAGAAAACAAACTAAAGGACAATACAAAGTGTGCTCCTCCAATTACAGGAGACCACATCTTTCACTTATAATCTAGGTAAACTAAAATTATTGTGTTGTATGAAATAATCTATGTAGGACTTATTTGGAGAAGCAATTAAATAAGTTTTATGCCACTAAGGTGGCAAACAAGCATACGGTCCGCCTGATGGTAAGCTGTTACCGTAGCCTATGGACGCTTGCATCACCAGGGTCTCTTGGGGAAACCTCCCGCTCCGCTCCCGGATTTGCACGGGTACACTTTCTCTACTATCCTAATACAAGTAAGTATTATACATATAAACCTTCCGTGAAAAATTATCTAACTGATGGTGAAAACCGCATCAAAATCTGTTGCGTTTTTAGGAAGAGTAAGCGGATATACAGACAGACGCGGAGAGCGACTTTATTTTATACTAGCTTCCGCCAGCGGCTTCGCCCGCGTGATATCTTTATAAATTATAGCCTATGTTACTCACTGATAATGTAGTATTCCGCTAGTGAAAGAGTTTTTAAAATCGGGCCAGTAGTTTTTGAGTTTGTCCATTACAAACATACAAAAAATCAAATATTTTTTCTCTTTATAATATTAGTTTAGACTATGTAGAGATAATAAGGGGGTAGACATATAAAGGGGTAACAAGTAACCTGAATCACAACATCGTAATTTGTTTTTTCCAGCGTAAGTAAACTGGTATTTTTTCACTTTTTATTAGTACGCGTATGTGGTCCTACCACAACTCCACAAAGACCTAAAGGTGACTCGGCCATAAAAATTGCGGTCGTTAACTTTTACGACCAACTACCAAATGGGGGACGTCTACAGTCCACAGCACAGCAGATTTAAATAGAAAATAATTCACTAAATGTATGGCAAAACTACGTGTTTAAATTATATTCTGGACTTATTTGCATGGAGTCATGAAATTTTGAGTCGTAAAATAAATATAATTTAATGTTTGTGTTTGTTTGTTTGGCGCTCAATTACTTGGAAAAGAGGGGCCTATTTCGTAAGGTGTTCTGATCGTAAATCATATTTATTAACTTAAACAACGCCTTAGATAGTTACATTTTAAATCATTTTAACACACACAAGTTCTTTTATTTGAATTCATATTTATTTGAATTTTTTTCTGTACACAGAACGCGTTATTTCAGGGTTGGTCCCATAGTGAAAGTTGTACATAATAATGAGTACTACAACCCCTTAAAAGGACCTCTTCAAATAAAGTAGGACCTTAAATACCACATTTTTCTTTTACGAAGACGAAATCCACCCGTAATGTCCAACGAAATCTAACGAAACTAAATTATTTATTCATTTGTTATTTTACATTATTAATATTATTTTGAACCTAGAACATGATGCTAATTAAATATCTAAACTAAACCAACTTAATACTACCAATAAAAGACAGCACAAAATACTCCAGAGAATGCCAGTAATATACGTAGGTACCTCACTACCATCCAGTTCTCGAAATAACCACCATTTTACCCAATTCCAATATATCTGGTAGGTACCTTTTCTTATGTGCGCTCTAAAGTTTACATTGCCAACTATAACAAACAACGCACCTAAATGTCGAAGTCTCGAAGCACTAATTCGCACGATTGTAAGCCGATATGATCTCGCGGTCCCCGAGACCCACCCGCGGTGCGTGTTAACAAAAAAGTAATTCTTTCTTCATCTTTATTACATTTGTTAATGTTTGACATCTTAAACGAACGATATCCAGTGAAATATGTCGCATACTTAAAGAATTCGTCCCCTGTATAATAAATCATGTCGTACGGGTTTGTAACTTAATTACGAGTGGTTTGAGAATGGGGGCAAGTATTTTGAATAGAATTAGAATGTTATAGGCTACGTATTTCCATAGACAACACATAATCTTTCACTATAGTTCATAAAAAGCTTGACATCCATAAATGCTTGAGAAGTTTTTCCTGTTGTTGCCATTTTATTTAGACGACTATAAAAGGCGATTTAGTTATAATAGTCTTATATAACCTTCTAGTATAAGTATTTGTAAAAGAAAGAAATTATTTTTATTTTGGACTCGCCAGGAACAAATAAAAGTAAAAAAATAAAACATAAAAAAATACAATAGAAAAACAATAATTAAAGCAACCTGAACGCTGTAATTTGTCTCAATTAAGTTATAATACTTAAGCTTAACATTAAAAACCAGAAATAAATTCCAATTATAATACCTTCTACACGATTCAAGTTACATGTATAAGAATAGAATATCAATATTAGCAATATTCGATTTCCATATAGGAGAACCAATAACATTATTATAAAGCAAAACACTTGAAACTAAAATATACAATAATAATGTCGAATTGAAGCAGTTTTGTTCTAAGTTACTAGTATGGCAATACTTTTATGTTGAGCGTGATTGCTGTGGCACACAAACAGTCCTACAGTCATCTCCAGGTTCACCATATCTGGTGACGAAAACCCGTAGGATAGAGTGGCGAAGGGTGACAGTTTTAAAAGGGGAAGCCGTCCCAAAAATGCCCTCCAAAAATTGCTGCAATTAATGCTGCAAGACAAACCGTACCGTCTCTTGTAATCTATAGATATATAGTCATGTCTGGAAGAGCTCGACCTAACTGAATAACAAGCCATATTACGTTGGTCTATTCACTAACCGATTCCTAAAGGGAAGCCGATGGGAATCGGGTTGTATGGACTCTTCGCCACTGGTAGGATATGACAATAACTATACCTGCGGCATCCCGCTGTTGATCAGCGTTCGGTTCGAACATCCACAAATATATTGGAAAAATATCGTTCAGTCTCTCCGCTCGATTAAGGCCCGATTAAATTGAAAACATAATAGATTTCTCAGAATTGGTGTTCAAAGGGACAACATTGACTCTATGGTAATATTAATTCTTGGTAAGTAGGTTTGAAGTGTCTTTCCTTTTTGAGTTTAAAAGGTAATGATTGCCAATAAGAATGCGTCATGATTCTGAAAATATATATATTGAGAAAAGAAACTAACCACAATCTGTGACATTAAAATCTGTTTTAATTAAAGAAAGAGTCACTCTGTATACAACGTGTATCAGAAATGCGTGGTCATATTTAAAGGTGCGGATAAAACCATCAAACTGAACAACTTTCTCTATGGGAGCAACATCGTAATCGCGGAAAAATTATCAGCTGTCCCATACAAAACTTCAATACCCATTCGACCTACTCGTATAGGACCACGGTGATTACTTTTCCGCAATTACGATGTTAAAATGTGTGTGTGTGTTACGATGTGAAAGAGTCACTCTGTATACGGACTGTTTGTACCAGACCAAGAAATATAATAAATACAGTAAAATAAATTTATACCTATTATTATTATTATTTTTTATTTATGCCTGTATGTACTAGACTGAAAACTTATCCAAAGAGGTGCAATATCGACTCTATTTAGTGAACGACGTAATAAAACGACAAACACCTAAACACATCGTATTTATTAGTCAAGTCGTATTGTGTCAGGAGCGAACACGTAACGGATTGGAGCCCATAAAACACATCCACGTTCCTCACTATTGACGGCCAGGCGGACATTGAAAAGGAAACATTGTACATTTTATTGCAATTTTAATACACTTATAACAAGCATGGCGATTGAGAACCGCGTCCGCGTTAAAAATATATAAAAACTGAAGATTTTAGTGCTTAAGAATAAGGCGAGAAGTAATAAATAGTAACATTTTGTCCTGTCGGTATTAGTCGTGAATGACAACTGTTACTGAGCAGGAAATAGTAACAAAATCGTAAAGTCATGAGAATAGCCCCCTTACTTGAAGGTGATCTTTTTAAACTCTTGAGAATAGTCGTCTAACTTTAGGGTGGTCTTTAAATATACTTTTGACGTTTCTATTGAGTAACGAGGTTATTATGATTTGTATTCATGCTTCAAGTATTCGGCGTTTGATTTGAATTGATGGGCTATGCTGTAAAGTTTCGCTGAAAGGTCTCAATTAAACGTAGTTTGACTAGATTTTATAGCTAAGCAGATGTTTCACGGAGAAAAATATTGTGATAACATGACTACCAGAACGTTTAAAGTTGCATCAACTAAACGTTAGTACCTCCAAAGTGAATATTCTATTTCTAAATACATCCATTGCGTTAACTGTACAATTTTTTTATTATTAATTACTACGAGGTAAAGTTTTCTAAATGCTTCTGGTTGTCTCCATTACAACGAGATTTTTTCTCAGTGTATATCCGATAACGATGGAAGTAAGTATAACCAAATCGTCAAAAACTCCCGACTCCAACTAGAAATTGAACAGCTGTATGTTTGAACGACTGAACAGATTTTCATGAACCATAGCTAAGATGATACCCGATTAAAGTAGCTTTCAATTTTAAAAAAACTGCATTGAAATCGGTCCATCCGCTTTGGAGCTACGATGCCACGGACAGATACACACTACAAAATAACACTCCTCTTTTTGGCGCGGGTTAAAAATACACGTATAGATTGAATTGATAGAACTGAAAGGTGATTTTGGAATTTTGAATTGGATGAGAAATACCATTTTCCATGTCACACTCTCCATATATCACATAGTAGTCTAGCATTAGCACTTAATACGGTTTGATCCGCACAAATTAGCGCTAATGAGGAAGTGCAAGCTTCCACACAGATTTCCGAGAATAGAACATAAATCATACTGCCAGCCTACTAAATCTTTGTATTAACTAGATTGAAATACTTCGCCGTTGGAATATATTTATGACTGCCGCAAGGGCGTCCCCGGCCAATTGGAGAGAACGGGGGAGGGGGGGGGGGGGGGAGATGATAGAATACAGAGGGAATACGTGGAATCGTGAACTCATTAGACATGCAGGCACTGCCGAAGTAATTTTAATTATTGGTTCCATACAAAATTCGATCGCATCCCATGAGCATTATATACTCGTCAAAACAAAATAAGGGCCACTTGCAAAGGGATATGCCCATTCGTTAAGGAGGTTTTGGCCAAGTGGCGTCCATAAATACAACAAATCATAGGCATTAGGGTTGACATCATAGATACAAAATCAACCATAATTTTTTACATAGAACTTGGACAGAATTTTAAAAATTGTATGAAAAAAATTCAAGGTTCATATAAAACAAACATGGAGTTGACTGGCAAGCCAGTGTCGTCGTGGTAAGCAGGTGCGGAATCCAATGTAAAGCCAAGGTTGTCATCGCCATAATACTAATCAAAGTCATCGGATAGAAAATAGCAAAACCGTGTAGGAAAAATCACAATTCACAAAGCACAACAAACAACCCGCAATAAACAAAATGTTAACTGTCAACACAGACTGTCAATTTCAATTATCATTGACGTAGTGATGGCGATTCGGCATCGATTTATCAAAAACCGATGTTATAGAGCTATGAATCGATATTTTTAATAAACTTGAACCAGCACTGCATAGATTTCGGAAGACAATCAATAGACATTTATTTTACCTATTCTATAGAAATTAAACGTTTTAATATAGGAAGCGAAACAAAAGAAAAAAGTTTTTCAGAAGATCATTCAGTTCTCGATTTATTAGATTTCGATTTTTTGTGACATTTGCCATCACTACTTTTATAAGATTGACATATCGTGCGGAAATGAAGACTGCATCACATGCATAATTGATTGAATGTCTTTTTAATATAAGTTTTTAATTCCCGAGTGTTACAAACAAATAAGTAATAACAATATTTTAGTTACTAAATAAGATATTTTTTTGTATTTTTCACATTGGTGTAACGAACCTGCCTACCTACTGGCCAAGAGTGGGCATTGGCCTTTCGACATTATGGGTGATTTAATGATCATTAACTATATCCATGTGGTAAATTGTACAGTGTTGTGTTATCTTAAGTGTTTGCGAACACTTTTACAGCATTCCGCTTGAAAAAACGTTAAAATGGGTAGATTTTATCAACATTTTTGAAAGCAATTAATTTTACACTGTTTTTATCGTGAACTTTAAGCTCATTTAACATTTGTATTGTACTGAGAACAGTTTAGTGTTTCGAGTCAGTGCGTACATCGGCATTTTAAGAACGTAATTCCATAGTTTCGACTTCAAATGGAGTTGACTACAACGACCAGGACCATAACACTCATCCAAGAAGGCAAATCGTAGCGATCTGTAGTTTTACAGCCGAGATTTTCGCAGCGAGCGATTAAGAATGCCTGGAATTGCTTTTATGAGATCCAAAATTTTGTCAGAAGTCAGGAATTAGGCAGAGCCATAGGAATCACCGCTCAGGAAGACCGCTACATAGACTTACATGCACGCAGAGAGAGCACCGTCACTTCCCGCTCTTTGCAAACCCGCTTGTGCCTGGCCACAGGCACGTGACTTAGTGACCAAACAATTAGAAACCAGTTTTATGAAGACCAGCAATTATCCAGGAGTCAAGTGGTGCGAATTCCATAGACCAGTATTCATCATGCAAATCAATAAACATCCTCAAGGCAACAATTGGACTGTAGCGTAAGTGACTGAAGCACATTGCTTTTTACAGATGAGAGCAAAGTAAAAGTTTTTAGTGTTGACCGTTGCATAAGGGTGTGGAGATGAAAAGGTGACCAATTTGCAGATGCCTGCATCCACAACAATGATCGATTTGGGGGACCCAATGTTATGGTGTGGGAGGCATAAACCAAACTGGAAGAACTGAGCTCATAATTCAGAACCAGGGTACAGTAACAACTTAACACTACATCCAGGAGGTCATAAGACTCTATGTGGTGCCATTTGCATAGCAAGTGGGTGCAGGTTTCAAGCTGTTGCACGGCAATGCACGCGCTTATACTGTTACGGCCACCAGAGAGACACTAGAAGAGGCTTGTATACAAGTGTTGCCGAGGCCAGCGAACAGTTCGGGCTTGAACACAATTGAACACATGTGGGATCTGTTGAAAAGAAGAGTATGAGACACAAATTGATCAGTGGACAATGAAAGACAGCCCTAAACGTCCTAAAATCGAGCTAGGAACAAATCTCACAAGAAACAATGCGGCATCTGATAGAAAATGCCCTCTAGGCTTCAAGAATATGTTCAGAAAAGAGGAGGTTACACCACATATGGATTCAAAAAGGAAGAAGAATAAACGCCGTGGAATTTCATTTTTATTGCATTTTTAGTCCAAGTGTACTTTTTGCTGAAATTGCACTTTTTCTTGAAAATGTTGTAAAATTGATTTTCTTCTCTGTGGATTGTGTAAAATTTAAGCCCATTTCATTAAAAACAAATTATTGCAATGAATTTTACAACTTAGAAACCTAGGAACCTCATAATTTGCCCAAAAGATCAAAAATATAAGGTGGCCCTTATTTTGTTTTGACGAGTATATAATAAATTGGATATTAGTGAACTGGTAATTCATCAATCTCCAAAAACAAACCATCAAGCAAAACTGTCGCATAATTTCGAACATCATCTCACATCACAAACACAACTAAATTAAAAAAATTAAAAACAATATTAATTAGCACAAAACAAAAACTTTTTTACACTCAATTTTGAGCTCACCTATGTTCATGTATTTTCCATTTATCTATTTTATTTGTATTTATGTGTATCATCTCAAATTGTGTGATGGATGAAACAGCGGGCATTGATCTGAATGCTGGTCTGAATGAATCAGCCAGGACGGCCGTACACCTGTTGATAATGATGTGACATTCAGACTCCCATCAGGGACCGGGTCAAGTTATAAGCTGATGTCCGGACCAAGTACAGCAACCGTCAAAAGTAGTTCAAGATTGTTTTTATGTATAACAACTATCCAATTATATTATTCTTTGTGACAATTCATGCTGAATTATCAATCGGTTTGATATTTGTTTAAGAACAATAATTATTTTCTTTCATAATATGTATGTAGGATTACAAAACAAAAATGTTCATCTACTTATAATGTGTTTAATATGTGTGTTTTTGTTTATAATAACCACCTAAACATATCGGCACAGATACAAAAAATGGGTACTTCCATACAACAACATTTTTTCTGGGACAGAAATTGTCCAAGGTTTCGGGACATCACTTATGTATATTAATAATTAATGTTATTAATACAGTAAGCGAATTGAATTAAATTCAGGTTTTTTTTTCCTAGAATTGACAAAAATTCTGTACCTAGACATTATATTTCATCATTTAAATTTTTTTTAGTATTTCTCGTTGTTTTAAATTTCTAACTCTATTCGTTTTTCTTATTTTAGGATGTAGAAAATCTGATTAATAATTAGCAATGGTGGCAAACGTGTCTACTTAATTTTTGTCAATTCTGGGAAACAAAAACCTGAATTCAATTCAATTCGTTAAATTTTTATTTTTATTAAATGGATAAAATGGGTTTGTCTACCCGCCTTCTTAGCCCTGCTGATAGTTTATAGGTAGTTAGTAGATTTACTGGTGGATTGACGTTTGGTATGGTCCATTAATAAATCAATCGGACTGCCCGTACGCCTGATAATTATGTAACATTCAGATTCCGAAGAGAGACCGTTTCAAGAGCTCATGCCAAACGACTACAGGTTAAGGGCTTGTTCACACGGGACGCGATAACGCTTACGCGAATGCACATTGTAAATAAATCATACATAACCTAACCGTCAAAAACCCCCGACTTCAACTAGAAAAAGAACTGTTACTTTTGAACGGCATGAAACATAGCTAAGATGATACCCGATTCAACCAGCTTTCAATTAAAAAAACTGCATTGAAATCGGTCAATACGTTTTGGAGCTACGATGCCACAGACAGATACACAGATACACACTACAAACTTATAACACCCCTCTTTTTGTCGGGGGTTAAAAATATGAGATTAAGCGTGATAAGTCCTGAATAGAGGAGGGACTTTCAGGGACCATAGATATGTAGACATGGCGATGTCTTTTCACGTGTAACAATTACGTTTCGCTTCATGTCTTGTTGAAATATTTGTGCATGTAATACTTTAATTTATTAATATTGTACTGATTTCAAAAACAATGAATGAAATGAAAATTAACCAAAGATATCTCTGAAATCAGACTTAGTTCAAGATGAGCTGTTGCATAATTTCAGCAATTATCTCAAATTGTGGATGGGTTAAAAGGCAGGCAGTGATCTGGTCCGTGAATGAACACGCACCTGTTGGTAATGGTAAGACTTTTGGACTTTGATGAGAGACTGGGTCCAAAGCATAAGCATATACGCGTAAAGGCGTAAAAAGACACTTGGCTTATGTGACGCGATGCCACGTTATATGACGTTTGAAAGTGTCAGCGACGTCACACATGACAAGTCTGATTCTAAATTGTGCTATTTCTTATATTTAACATGAAAGTGAAAATGAAAAAACTATAAAGTATTTTGAACCATTTTCGTGAGGACAGTACATAGTGTATGTCATATGACTCAAACATATTAGCGTCAAATAGTCGACAGCCAACACGCTGGTTAAACTCATTTTATCATACACATAAAGAATTAAAAAAAAAAAAAAAAAAAAAAAATCATACGCGTCGAATTGAGAACCTCCTCCTTTTTTTGGAAGTCGGTTAAAAAGGAAAGATTTTTTTTTCTTTGGTTGCATAATTATGGCACCACATGCAATAATAAACAAAATTATAAAAACAACAAGACAAACAAAAATTAAAATAATCACATAGATATATTATATAAAGTATGTAGGTAGGTAAGTCATTATACCAGTACCAGAATCGTGTGGGCCTCACGGCCGCACCAAAAAGGTTCAGTTCAGCGTATGTCATACATTTCATTTTCAACTGAACCCGTTTGTGACTCACGGATGGTCAATTTAAACAGATTTAAAACAAAAAGTCAACTACCCCAACATTTAAATGATAGATACATCACTGGCGAAGGGTGACAGTTTTAAAAGGGGAAGCCGTCCCAAAAATGTCCTCTAAAAATTGCTGCAATTAATGCTGCAAGACAAAAATCCATACCGTCTCTTGCATGTCTGGAAGAGCTCGACCTAACTGACTAACAAGCCTTTTTGTCAGTTGGATGAGTAAATAATAATTATAATATTACGTTGGTCTATGCACTAACCAATTCGTAAAGGGAAGCCGATGGAAATCGGGTTGTATGGAGTCTTCGCCACTGAGATACATATCACATATCTATACATAATGCTACCTTGACATCGTCAGAATCATCGATAAGCAATGGAGCCAAAAAACGAATACTGAACCGCTAATCGCTCATGAATTAGTCTTGTTTACTTGCAACAATGTTGCAGACGACACCGGCCGACCGAATACGGCGCGGAATGCCACTCGAGCCCGACACGATATATTTAATCGGTATTATTCGATTATAGCGAGCCATCGGACAAACATCTCGATGCGATTCCGTTTTTTTTGTTTTTAGTAGTAACGTAGTAGAGTATATAAAAATGTCCAGAAGGCTAACTAACAACGCCTTATTTTAATTTTCATAGAAATATATTTTAAGCTTTCGACGTTTCCTTCAAAATGACGTTTCGCCGTCTTGCCGAATTGTCTTTGCTGTATTGGCAATAGAGTAGATATTATGTTGCAACTTATGCCACTGACCAATGATGCTATCAACTTTTGGTGGGATAACCTACCCCAATCACGATACACGCTCGTAATCGCAATCGATTAAACGACAGTTCAACAATGTACAATTAGCAAAGTCAGCGGTCGACCACCCTTAAGGTAAAAATCGCTTGGCAAAACCGTTCGCTCTCAGCGTTAAGTGTATCGAGACTTCGTGAGACGTTCAAAGGAAATTGTTTGAAAAGTGGTCGACCGCGAGCTTGCTCGACTGTACATTGCACAGTATGCTTTAAAAATCACTAACGCAATTAACATTTTTGAACTGTAAAAAATTGAATCGATTCCGATACCGAGCGTGTACTCTACTAGCTAGTGATGTGTAGCAGCGGTACTAGTGCGTTAGGAGTTCAGTAGGCTAATTCACGTAACTAAAGAAGTGCAGTTGTCGCGCAGTTGCAGTAAATTTTCGATCAAATCAACACATTTGGTATTCTCTTAGTTTCACTGAGATGCCCTCGCATCAAGTTCGAGCGTCACTGTAATATGATCGGCGCATCATAAAATTACGTGAATTAGCACTCAGGACTATCAGCATCGCATAATAGCTCTCTTTTGAGAGATGCCTTTTTCCAAAATTGCATTACATTATTGGTGTTAGTTAAAGGTAAAATGGATCAGTCTAGAAACACTGCAATCGCAAATTACGCACGATTCAAACATATTATTTCTGATTTGTCTTTACGCATGAGAGGTTTTCATTTCCCATTGTATGAAATGAATTTACTGTTCACGTATGTTTAGTGGGAACCGTTACAGGTGTGATGAAGACGTGTCGGGTATAACGGTATTTCCCGCTATAAATTCTGAGACTGGGGAAGTACCTCGACCTTGCAGAATAACACTATTCTTTTGCACTGATGTGCTCCTAACGGTGAGCCAGGTCGCCAGTGCTCCTTGGGAAGCGTCGACGCCGTCGACAGTACACAACTCGACTATTAGTAAGGTCGGAAACGCGCAATTGATGCTCCTGGTTTTGCAAGCGTCAATAGATTACGGTAACCGCTTACCATCAGGTGGCCTGTGGTGCTAGTTAGCCCACTAAGTAGCATAATAATAACCTAACCGTCAAAGAAACACTCCAACTAGAATAACATCTCTTCATCAACTAGAAAAGAGGTGATGATCTTCAAACGGCTGAGCAAATTTTCTTGCAACATAGCCAAGAACACTCGATTAAGATACCTTTCAAACGAAAACATCTTACTCAAAATCGGTTCATCCATTCAGGAGCTATGATGCTACAGATAGACACACAGATACTCACTACAAACTTATAACAGCCCTCTTTGTCGTCAGGGGTTAAAAAAATTAAATAGATCGGTGTGAGAAAATACAGGAACTATTTGGAAATTAATCTTGACAGCCCTTACCCCGGCTGAGTAAATAGAAAGAAAGAAAGAAATATCTTTATTGACACCACCTACTCTGTTACACCACTTTAAAATTATATCAAACCTTATAAGGTACAAGAAGCTACCCATAAATAAAGACAGAATCCACCGAACAATTTAAAATGCATAAATCCGCCTTCGCAACAAATTAGGGTTACGTTTAACTTTTTATTTTTTTGGTTACTCCGAAAGTTGCCTGCGGCGACGCGTTTTAGGGCCCGTTCACACGAGCTACTTTTAGCATCGGCGACTAGCGATTCAGTCGCTTTTCGGAAGCTAGATGCAGCGATCGATCGCTACCCCGTTCACACGCGATACTTTTAGCATCGGCGACTAGCGACTCGGAGGCCCGTTCACACGAGCTACTTTTAGCATCGGCGACTAGCGATCGGAAGTTAGATGCAGCGATCGATCGCTACTCCGTTCATTCGCGATACTTTTAGCAACCGCGATCGGACACAGTGAGTCGCTAAAACGCGATGCAGGATCGATGCTATCGCAAAATCGCTAGTCACGGATGCTAAAAGTAGCTCGTGTAAACGGGTCCTTAACGTCATGTAAAGAATTCGATCAACCCGCACATTTTGTTTCACACGAGTAAATACATCACAGGATCATGGAGTGGAATTTCTTGCCGGTTCGTCTCCATAGGACCAACTTTTTAAGAGCTAGAATCTTTTCGTTTCAAAATATTTTAGTATTTTTTTTGACTCATTTCTCTCGCATGCGGCTCAGGGAACCTTCTCTGCTTAATCAGTCAAGCGGCAAGACCAGAGAGCCTCTAGCCAGGCAAGAATTATTTTTTACGTAACCACACGGCTAATGGCGCTAGTGGAACACCACGTTCCAAAGTGCATACCTATATATTTGATGACCCCTGCCCTATAGCATGAGCTATATATATCCATGTGTTAACTCATGCCGACTCCGCAGTTGGATCGCGGATATCAAGATTATTACGATACTGTCAATACCATCAAGGATCGTGATATCGCGTATCGCGTGTTAATAATGACAGTGTGACATGCCCCATTGGCTGAAGGTTTATACTCTTTGCTTACATGCTTGGGACGTTTCATATAGCTTCGAATCTACATAATAACTCGGTGTATAAAATTAATAAAGCGAACGCTAGAACTCTGAATAGTTTCAGAAAACATGAGGAAATAAGAAAACTAAATAACATATAAAATACTGTAGATAAATAATTATAAATTAATTTTTATGATTTATCTGTAATCGTTAAATTCATAGTGCATGATTATTTGAGTTTCATATACGGAAGCGTTTAAAAAGTCAATACTGGCAGGGAACAAAGGATTGACCATAGATAATAGAATAGAAAAACTCTTTATTGTACACCTGATAAAAAAGGAGAAATTAACATAATAATCACTATTAACATTTAGGCCCTCGTAAGTGTAAATTTTACGCACCGACCGCGTTCGGCGCTCTGATTGGTGGAGAGCTCGGAGCGGGCCAATTAGCACGCAGAACGCGTTCGACGTTAAAATCGATATGTTTAAAAGAAAGTTACACTAGGGCTCTACACCAAAAATAAATGGTATGTTTTTATTGTCAGCCGTATGCATCCCGACCGGTGGGCTTTACACAATGGATGTCTGAGGATGGACGACGCCGCCGAGGCCAGCCCCAAAAGAAGTGGTGAGGCGACAGTATTCCAGAGGGGCTGGTTCCAGGTGGCGCACGAAAGAAATGTATAGAAGAATTTGGTGAAGGCCTTTGCCCAGCAGTGGGACATTTTTTTGTATCTCCTTATAAGCGTTTTTCTTGGTATCTGCTTTTATTAGTTTTTAAATATTCTCTTAGCTGTTAAAAATAAGTCGCCTAACAGTCCCTAGAAAATACATAACTTTAACTAAATATTTATTATTTTACCATTATCCATTGAAACCACTTAAAAACTAAATTAACTCCACCATTTCACTTTTTATAGTTTCTAGAAAAGATAATAGCCGGGTTTTGCATCGATGTCCCCTCGGTAAAGCCGTAACCACACTCACCGACTTGTAGCTTCCATTTTCGCGATATTTTTGACATAAAAATAATTACTTTCTAGGTATTTTTGCATAAAAACGTTGAGAAGAAATGCGCCATTCCTATATCAGTTAATTTAAAGTTTCATAATAAAATTATCGTGGTTAATTTAACTAAGAAACCAACATATAAAATTTAAAAAGAATGTGTCGGTTCTATTAATTTTTTTGAGTAATTTAGGTAAACATCTATGTTTATGCCTTTCTAATGGTAGTAAGTGACGTACTATCATTCAGTCATCGAGGCGTTCAAACGTCATCTTTCATGGAATTCATTTAAATGTTAATAAAACAATTATAAAGGGTGTAAAAAGTCCCTTAACGAAGCTGAATTCTTGGCATCAAACTAAGTAACATTTTGCAAAAATAATGACTGGGAAACATCGTTTATTTTCAGGTATTTAAAAACAGCTGTTATATCGCACGCAACATACTGTGCTGTATGTGACTGTGTAATGTGTACAGAAATGGATGGGTCCGGGAGTACATGGGCTTCAAATAGTTTGATAATACATTTCAAATCGAGTATCGTAAAAATGTCAAAAATTTTCGTGATGATGGAAAGATTATGTGGCGCTCGGCTTTGTTAGGGGTGTTTTTTTTTACACCTATATATTCATAATAATATAATATAAGTATACTCATTCCCACGTCGATTAATAATATTAATATGAACAGCAATTTTATTTTTGTATTTTTCTTCCTCAACCATATTTTTATCGCATAATATGACAAGTATATTTGCGTCGCAAAGTCGCAAGTCAAGCAACACCCTAACTTTTCCGAAGCTATCTAACTAATGTAAGCAGTTTCAGATGTGGCAAGCGTTTAGTGGTTATAAACCTAAATGACCGGGACTTTCGAGAATTGAACTTCCTGAATTCGATTCTGTATAATGAAGACATTTTAAGTCCGCCATTTTGTTTGTAAATGTTAAATGTATTACTGCTTGGCCTGTAATGGCTTTGGTGTAAATAGTTTATTAGTGAAATAAACGAATGATATGATGTAGGAAAAGTTATTATGTTTTAATTATGTACTGAAATAAAATCTGCTAACTATTATTAAAACGGCCTTTGTAATAATTAACAGTATATTTTTTTATATCTCGGCAGAAAATTGCCAGCTGTATAGAATAGCATGGGCCGAAGCCACAGATTACCCCCAATAGATACCGCATGTTGAACATTTTGTTCCGTTTCGAATTCACTAAAATTGGCGGAATGCACGGGTTGCGCGGGGAGTGACAACTGCAATATGATTGGCTATTTCAAGGACACACTCGATCATGCACTTGACATAGTGATGGGACAGGAACATTAAATATCTATTTTGTTTTCGATATTTTTTTAAAAGTAATGGAGATAATGTATTATCTTTTGCGTCATAATATATAATGTTCATATGTAACTTCTTTCTCATCGATGTCATACAAAATAATTTTCAAGTTTGTATGAGAAATAAAATTATAGGTTCTTTATATTAAAAAATATAAATCTGCGTATAAAATATTACATCTGTAAATATCATAAAATATCTGTGGCCGAAGCCAACTCCTAATCTACAGAATTGGTGATAGATAAGGTGATGATGATTTGTTCTGACCGGGTGATCCAATGGCGGATATTTTGCGTGTGGGATGTGTTCATGCATGTATCATTTTGCAGGAATTTTCTAACATACAGCATGTTTAGAATAGAATAGATCTTAATTTCATGTATACTCCGTTTGAAATAAGATTAGACAAGACAAGACAAACCCTTTTACAGTGTATTCAACCGATTTTGACTTCTATTCCGTACGCATAAGGATGGCATTAAAAGAAAAAACGTATTTACGATAACAAATGTTAACTGCAGCTGTAATTTGTCATGTCACCAACGTAATAGAAGTTAAAATCGGTTGACTAAAGTGTAAATGGAGTTATTTAAATTTTAATGTTATTTCGAACGCAGTATAGACCAGATACAGGCACTTATGAAATGTCGAGACTTTAGGTACGCGGTTCCTAATAGTACGTCCTATGAAGAAGAGCTGACAAGAAACTCCATGGAAACTCTTTTAAAATAATAGATTACAATCTTAAGTATTACAATGTTGTGGCAAGAACTGCGAGAATAATGTGAATACAAAATAAGAATAGGATAATTATGATTAGTCTCAGAATAAGATTGCCATGACAGTAACAAGCTAATTAGAACCGACAGACGGTATTGTTACGACGCGACGGTGTTATGTATTCAGTATTAAATAGGCTTCTTGTACATGTAAGGTACTAAGTCTAGAGTTTATTAAGTGACAAAATAATTTACGATATTTCAGTTTTAGTAAAATAAACTGTTGATTAAACCATTATCTACATAACTGATCACTGGTCACAGTCGAATTTCGACCACTAATTAAAATATAAATTTTAGCTTTCTGCACTCCTCCATATAAACTTTAATTATCACACTCCTCCGTGCGCGCAATACTTATGCTTAAAAAGGGGTACAAAGTTTTCTCTTCACGTATTAATTAAATAAGATTCAATTATTAAAACAATTCGAAGGAATCTAGGACAAAAATTCTCGCATGGTTTCAACAGAACTTCATAAAAGCGTCACTTCTCACTGACTATAAAAAGTAAATAAAGCATAAAGTTCTCGAATATGCACCTTATCTTAACCGCTGACAATAACTTTTTATTGTTTACATCTTCGCGAGACAATAAAAACTATCTTGTTAAAATAATCACGTGACAATAGATCTTATACTTGGTTACCAGCAACCTATATAGTTTCGGGTAAAAAGAGGCAGCCTCGTTTCACGTTTCGGGTAAAAATAGGTAGACTCCTTTCAAATTTCGGGTAAAAATAGACATAAGGTTGATTATAAATTGATTTAGTTTATATCGGCGATCTATCGTGTCTGCGCGAACGAAGATTCACGACGCCTCTTATTTCTTGTGTCATATTGTACGCGTCTATTTATGCGTACGTCTGTTATCGGTCGTTGTATGAAGCCGCACCCTAATTACGTAAAAATCACTTGACAGCGACCCGACAGCCACACGACAGCAGACGTAGCGCGATCGGTCGCGAACTGTCAAAAAAATTCGTAATAATATGTACGGCATACGACGGCTCTGGCTGCTTGTCACGTTTGCAGCGCCAAGTATACACTTTTTATTTCGTTTATTGTCCGCCAGAGGATGAACCCGGAAGCGGTATCTGTTGCGTCGCTATCGACAAATACAATAATACCAAATTGATATTTGACAGTAGCTACCGCGCGATTTCCACCTGTCACAAACTGTCTGCTACATCGGTAATTAGGGGGCCAACCTTCTGTACCTAACTAATTTGTGATATGAATAAGGATTAGAGTGCAAAGAACCTAACCGGCACTTGATGGTAAGCCATAAATAACCGCCGCGCATGAGTATCCGCAATATAGTGATTACTAACGAGTTGCCCTTATGTTGGAATGCCTTGTATTCCGATAAGTTCAAGCTGCTTTCCGAGTGAGGGTAGGCCTCACTCGGAAATAATTACTTGAATTTTGCGTCGGTCTCTTCAAAAGTTTTACGATTTTGTTCGAACACTTATAACTCGAGAACGGCTGGACCGATTTTCATGGCTTTTGATTTGTTGTATTTGTCTCCGTCCCAAATAGCAGAATAAATATAAAAAACAATGGAAAATTGACTAAAAAAGTTACGAAGAAAAATCATTTATCCATACAAAATGATAAGGTATGTAGGTAGGGTAGGTAGGTCGGTAGTTAGAAATTTAGGATAGGTAGGTAGGTGGGTAGGTAGGTGCGCCGTAGATACTTAGTGCTACCCGTACGAAGTATGGAATACAATAAAATTTTGAGTTTGAGTTTGAGTTTGAAGTCGGGGCGGGCCGCTAGTTAGTTATAAAAACTGCGAACAATATCGTAATTTTTTTTAAATTACCATGGAATGAGTTTTCGTTACGATGTCCCGTACACCCTGTATTATTTAACAGGGAACTCGTATATATTTTTTGCACATAGATTGATATTAAATAACATAGAAAAAATAATAAATATGCACGAATAATTAAAAATATTACTTTCAAATGTTCGCGCCAAAACACGGAGTGACGTGACATGACGTCCTTGCATCGCTCGTTCATAGCGTGTGAATATTGTTACCAAGGAAACACGAAGGAGTGACGTCATAAACTCGATGATGGTGTTTGAAATAACGTTCCTAATGTTTCGTAACGTAATTTATAATAATGATAATTTGTAAAAAGAAGGTATAATTTTTTAATAAATCTTTCTTTCAATAAAATACTTTTCACAATTTTTACTATTGATTTTTGAACATAATTTCTCATTATAATTTAGATTAAAGATCACTATTAAAGAAAGTTTTAATTTGATTAGGGTTACTTACTGCCTATTATACAAAAAAAATTGTGTACAGTTTCATAAGAAGCTGAAGCTATAAATAACGAATTATGGTCAATCGATGAGTATCAGCACAACCCTATCATTACGCGCGGTAAAGAGCTGAGAACCGGCAATTTATGCGCATGCGTCAGGCCTAGAGTTGAAAACTTCCAGGAAAGTTTCCTTTTCTGAGGAAAGTTTCCTGAAAACTTCCAAAACTTCCGAAACTTTGGAAGTTTTCAAATTATGTTTTTCTATTTATGAAATCAACAAATTCGTTGCTTTGGGATTACTCAGAATCAGTAACGGCAAATGAAAATGATCCTTTAATTTAGTTCTGTTTTTTTTTATTATTTTAATTATTTATGGTACCTATTGAAGCAAATTGATGAAATAACGTTTTGTATTCAATCGGCATAAATCATACGAAGGCAACGGGCATAATGTAAACACCGAGCGGTGTGACGGAAGTTTTGGAAATATTTATTTTTAACCTGTACCCTACCCCGCATCCCGTCCCGTGCTCGCTGTGTTCGAATATTTAAAATCTAGCTAAATGTAACATATTTTAAGTATAAAGTATCCCCAATTACTGTTTTTATAAGTAAAAAATCATTTCTGAAAACTTCCAAAACTGCCGCAGTTTTGGAAGTTTTCAGGAATATTACCGGTAAACTTCCGGAAAACTTCCAAAGTTTCGGAAACTTTCCGCAGTTTTCAACTCTAGTCAGGCCCTGCATATTTTCTGCTACTAGCTTTGCTGATGATCAACGATCGGTATTGTGTTTAATGGACTGGAATCGATATCTCGCACGCATTGTCCATTGGTAGATAATTATGATGTACGACAAAGCGCACATCATAACAATGTAATGGGGTATTACCTATGTGAAATGCGCGGTATTAGTTATGTCACCGCTTCGGTACAGTGCTCGTTTAATTGCCCACTAAACTAAAGTTAAGATGCGTGTGCGCCGAACTGAAGGATTTGAAGGATTGTTTATAATACCAATACTCGTTGTTTGTGTAGAGTTGACATGTATGACGTCTTGATATGATTTATGTCAGTTGAATTAGTGCAAAACTACCGTACGTACGAAAAAATAAAAACGAAATGTGTGCTGGGACACATAGTACTAGAAGTGAAACTTCAACTGATATAATCGTCTACCACCTCCACGTGGCTGTAACGCTTTTTCGTGACAGAAAACTTCTATATAGTCTATATAGAAGTTTCACTTCAATAAAGCCGAAACATTAATCTTGTATGTCTTAAATCTGCGTTCATTAATGTTGTATTAATTTAATTCAAGAAGCTCCGTGCGCGTAGACACAGAATTACCATCGCTCGTGATGTAGCGGATAAGTGCGCGGCTATGTGCGTAGCAGTGCCTTCTAGCGCGGCTACGTATGTAGCGGATCGTAGAATCGCGGCTATATGCGTAGCGGTGCGTAGTAGCACGGTTACGTGCGTAGTAGCGCGACTACGTGCGTAGCAATACTGATCCACACGATAACTCACGTACTAAACGGCATGCGGCACAGGATGCGCAAATTCTTTTTGTGTGAATGAACGAAAGCTTTCATTACATTTCACCACAAAATTTATTTAAAACCTTAATTATTTAAAAAATCCACCAAGTTTTTTTAGAAAATATAATCTATATTGGTGACCCTGTATCTTTGTTACACATTTTCAGTATAAACTGACCTCTCATTGTACGGAGAGCCTAATACAAAGAGACGTCAGCTTATACTGGAAATGTATAGCTTGATATGTAGCCAAGAAGTTCTCTTATACAGAGTGGCGATTTAGTCACTTGCATCTTTTAAGGAGTTGATTCTACTCATCATTATGAACGACTTTTACCATGGGAAAAACACGGAAAACGCGAAACGCATACATCAATTCTATCGTCCACAGTGACAATTGTCGGACTGCCAAAAGTGGTGATAATATCAAAGATCTCACGACGGTTCTGTAGCGGCCTTTTAAGAGAACCATGTTTATTTTTATGGGAGCATATATGATTGAATAGTCCGGAAGCGTTCAAAAGACTTAATATAAATTTATTAGAAACTCATTGTGTTTTATCCACATATATAATATAATATATATTACGTCCCTTTCATCCGCAGATGGCCATGGAAAATGGCCAAACTCATCCGCCGTGTTTAATGGGCAATTAAAGTTGCCGATTCTGTAACAACGTGGAGATGTCGTCGTAAAAAGATGACAAACGTGCTGCGGATAAGTCCGCTTTATACGGTGAGTTGACTATCTATTAAAAAGTTAAATAATGCAAAAATAGATTTAAGAAGTAATTTTTTGTCTGTAAAAAAACAGCAGTGGTAGCCTATCGGTTGAACGTTTGCCTTCCATGCCGGGGGGACTGATTTCAAACCCGCAGGGTAATCACGATACACACTCGCAATCGGAATCGATTCAATTTTGACAGTCCAACAAACTACATTGCGCGGTATGCTTTTAAAACCACTACACCCTACAATTTGAGCAACACAATGAACACTGTTGTTGTGTCAAAATTGAGTCGATTCCGATTACGAGCGTGCATCGTGATTAGGTAGCCGGCCCGCACCTCTGACTTTTCGAATTTATGTGCGGATCGCTATTTGATTAGAAAAACATTATGAGGAAACCTGCACATCTGAGAGGGCCTCATAAAGTCCTGAATGGTATGTGTAGTGATATGTGTAGTCCGCAAATCCGCACTAGGCCAGCATCGTGGACTAAGGCCTAACCCTTCTCATTCAGAGAAGAGGCCCGTGCCCAGCATTGGGACAGTAATGGGCTGGATTTATTATTTTATAAATCGGTCCAGTAGTTTTTGAGTTTATTTATTACAAACAAGAATACAAATCTTTATAAAATTTGTGTAAAGAAATCAATATCTATCAAACTGTGCCAATATTTTAACAATTCGCCTAGGACGTTCCAAATTAACCTAGCCATAGTATTACAGATAAATTTAAATACTCAGACAATATTTTATGGCTTATTTTAGGTACAGTTTACGACAGGAGACGGGACCCGCTGGATGAATGTCTGGCTAGATTTTATGGTAGCTTCACACAGGAATGCTCTAGACTCGTCTAGATAATGCAGTTGAGAATATTTGTTCAAGTATTTGATGACTGTTTTATTGTGGCTTACTGTACGCGAGCCAACTCATAGAACAAACAGCTGTCAAAGTTGAATAACTGTGTCTAATCTGTACAAGCCTTTATGACAACCAAACTAAAAAACTAAGCTTTATAATATCACTTTATCAGTTACGAAGAAGATTTATTTTTTTACATTGTCTCTGATATTCCTCATATTCTTATTGAGAGTAGCAACGACAGAAAATTCGAAAAATAAATACAGCCTCAGATTTATATCTTATTTTCCTAACACAAAGTATAAAAGCCTTTTTTGTGACGATTCATAACAGCCAAACAAGATCACAAACAACATCTTTTATTCGATTGTATAAGGTCAAAGACCTCACACCAGAAACACGCATATTAAAATTTAGGAACAATATACCGGTAAGCAGTAAATCAATATTGTTACTAGACGGTTGCGGCACAAAGGGGCGCTGCGAAGCGCTGCATCTGCTAGCCAATGTCAACGGTGACGTTTACGCGCGAAAAGTTTTACGATCCGCAGACGACGACGCGTCAAACGAATAGTGATGTTATTAGCTAGTGTGTTAATATGTCGATGCTTCTATTACTTTGGGTCATCGAAACGGAATTCTTGAAGTCCTAGTTTTAAATTTAAAGATAGAAGGCTAATCGGCTACTTATGATAGTGACTCTATCTTCATGTTTGGTAAGAAGAGACTCATGGGTCTCGTGCTTAGGCATGCTAGCTATAAGCTTACCAACAAACCTAGCAAGCTTAGCAACCTTATATGTAAAAACGTTACATATAAGGTTTGCATGAATATTTTAACAGTTTGACAAAATAAACCAATGCAAATGCTATTTAATTTTGAAACTCGATTACAAGACCTGCACCAACCCGCTGGTTCTGAATTACTAATGAACATTATGAACATGTATTTGTAACGTAATACTGCAACGACACATGATAATTATCTTCTCCGTTTGATTCAAACCGCTTACAAATCAGCAATGGCTTATGGTAATAGAGCTCGGTAAAATATTGAACGGATTACCTTAAACTATACGCATTGTGTTTTCCGGGAATATGCAATTATTTTTATCACAGTAATTTTATAACAGTAACATTTTCAAACAAATTACACAAGAAATGTAATGAGAATTGTATAAAATATAATTGCGTCTATGCATATAATGGTAAAATTGATTCATAAAAATTGCGAGTTCGTTTTCTTTTCATCGATACGGAGAATTCTGAACGTGGTACGTCACTCAAGACGTTCATTTTACGACCGTCTCGTTCCCGAGTTCCATTTTTAAATGGGTTGGCTTGTGGTAGGTCATCAGATAAATAATAATAATTATTAGTATAATGTACCGATATATCTCTTGCTTTTAATTTCGACTTTGTTGATATTTAAAATAATAGTATTGATGTGTAATGTTTCTATACATTTCTGTCTTAAAAGGTACTTTAAAAACGATGCATTTTTTTAAATTTCCCCGACCCGACGTTAAGACTGCGTAATTTACGAGTGGCCGGTAATAAAAGTTTTTGTTGCGAAAAGCGACGGAGTGCTATAAAAGTTTGCTGTCCCTTTCCACTGTGAGTTTACGAGCGTGAAAACGCGAGATAGGTATACCGTACCGGTAGTTTTATTACCGGGTATGCGAGCGATGTGAACTTATGTACTAGCGGTAGCTAGGAAGCTTTGGGGCAAAACACAATATGTCAAAACTGTTCATGTTTTAAAACGGGTTTAATTTAAATTTGGAACGTGGTCTTACCCTACGTTTATGGTCTTACCCCACAAAACTTTTACATAGCTTTTGCATTTTTTAATTTTAAAAGTGTCAAAATAACAGATGTTTAAATCTAAATCGGCCGATTACCCATACAAAAAGTCATGATTAAACGGTTGATTTTACTCTAATCGATTGTTATGTTGTCGGTGAACTTGGGCCTTAGTATGAAATAACTCAAATTAATCATTCACACGACAATACAGACGCCGCCATAGCGTCGTGTTAGCTGATTAGCTCCAGCACCAACGCTTGTGCTGACGCTCATGTGAACAGTAGGCTAATTCACGTAACTAGAGAAGAGCAGTTGCCACGCAGTTGCAGTAAAATATTGATCCAAACAACACATTTGGTATCCTCTTATCTTCAGTGAGATACGCTCGCGTCAAGTTTGAGCGTCACTGCAATAATACGATCGGCGCGTCATAAAATTACGTTTACAAGATGTAGTAATTGGCAATCCTAAACGACTTTGCGTCAGTTTATAATAAATTACGACATGATTAAAAATGTCAGTAATTAATTATCATACCGAAAACAACTGACAGACTGACAACATATCAAAGAAAAAAATAAAATAAAACGTAATTTTCTTTTTTTAAATGTTGACAGCTGTCACATTGTTTTTTTAATCTGCTTGATATTATGGCAGTGAAAGCTATTATATGCTATAAGCTATTATTCCACGAGTGTCAAAACAGTTGATTGAGAATCGAATCTTCAACTGACCATTTCCATGTATTGTTCATCACACATGGAAATGGTCAGTCGAAGATTCGATCCTTAGTTTAGTTAGTGTTATCAGATGTGGTTATTATCAGTATTTTACATGAAGCGAATCAATCTGAGCTCCGTTTAATGGACTACCTCAACTCTTGTTAGCCAATTTAAAAAAAAACGAGAAGGTTCTCAATTCGTACCGCTTTTTTAATGCATTTTCTTAGCTTCTCCCTGACCCGTAGCCAGGATACTCATTTAGAAGAAACCTGTATATAAAAGTAGCTGGAATTGTCGCAATAAATAGCAAAGCAATTCTCAATTTAAGGTTTGTAGGGTTTTACGTCTCGCTGTTTAGGTCCTAGGTCTTAAAATTTACGCTATGTGTGCTAAACGTGACCCCAGCAGAGTTGAAGCTCGTTGTTCTTTTATGGTAGAGTTTAACGTTTTTACGAGAAAGCTACGTATGTTGAGCTTACACATAAGTTGTATATTTTTAGTAAATTTCGTATATTTAAGGAAATTAGCTCTACGAACTCGAGAATTCCCATAGTTTATGGTTATTTTTGTTACATGTCAAAAACCATTTTGGACTCTTAAAATTATAGCTTGAATGCTACTGACACGAACTTTAACAAAAGCTTGTCTATATAATATTATAAAGAGGTAAAATTTATTTGTAGGGGGGAACTACTGATACGATTCTAAAAATTCATTCACTAAAAGAAAGATACACTATGCCTTAGTGCAATGGGCTACAATTTATTTTGCTAAAAATAAAACGCGCCGGTAAAACCGCGGGCAAAACAGCTAGTGTTAAAAAAGTTAATATTATCTCCTGGAAAACTATGAATACTTAGGTATATTAACAGACCTTACATTTACAGAACAACGCTCAACGGTTATCTGCACTTGAGCAGCCTTTGAATGACGTATTTGTATAAAACGAGAGACTCAAATCGATGTTTCGGTAGAAATCACCGTTAAGAGTCCAATACGGACCTTTGAATATGACCTTATTATTTTTGTATGACTTTGGATATGGCTTTCTACGAGCTTTTATAGCGGGAGTTTTATATATATAATATATATTAATAATATATAAAAATTATAACCCGACTAAATAGAGGGGTGTTATAAGTTTGTAGTGTGTACCTGTGTAACTGTATGTGGCATCATAGCTCCAAAACGGATTGACCGATTTCAATGCAGTTTTTTTAATTGAAAGCTGGTATCATCTTAGCTATGTTTCATGGAAATCTGTCCAGCCGTTTAAAATTACAGCTCTTTTTCTAGTTGGAGATGGGGTTTTTGTCGGTTAGGTTTATTATTAAATTGAAATCCAATGTATTTTTGCTTTGGTCATAAATCCTTACACAGTTGCTTATACTTTATACTATTTACGGGTGAATGACCTCCATGTGTGTCTTCCGAGTCGTACTTACAGAATTTTCCATAAATCTTTGGCACGCGTCACCTTTTAACTCAATCACTTGCCACTTTGGTTTGATTTCGGTGACGAAATGTGGCTAAAAGCATGCCATATAATCGTGGGATGAAACGGACATTTTAAGATTTCGAGAGGCAAATTATCTGTGCAATTCGACTCCACATCGTGACAGGATTGAAAGGTGCGACGGGATAAATAACACGTAACTTTTTTTTTACAGCTCACCAAGTTACTGTTAACGTGGCAGTTATAGGGTTATGTTGTTAGTTAATCTATTTAATCCGCGTACTTCTTGCCGGATACCTTCTCTATAGGGCCAACTCACTTGGAACCGTGCACCTAGAATCACGACATACTGAAAATGCCTGAAAGGGCCCAATTGCAATAAAAAACTTTGACTTAGTGTTAAAATTGTAACAACAGTCTACAATAGTCTACATTTCATGTTTTAAATTCTCCTCTCGCAAGTCTGCTGGAAGAGAATTCTTTTGTGAAATAAGCTGCACCTTTGTACTTTGTTCTCCTATTTAATGTTTTCTGTGCCTTTTCATGTGTAGTGTATACATAAATGATTAAATAAATAAATAAACAGTTTTTCATTTTTTTACTAAACGAATTGGATACCCTCAAATAGAGTTCAAATTCAAACCCACGTTTGTGTGTTCTACTAATTACTTTACACGCAGGAAAGCGCGTTTTCAAACAGGTAATTAGTATGCGTACATGAAGGTCGTCCGTGGAGGGGCTATGGCATGCTAATGGCCGCTATACGAGTGCTATGGTTGGCCCATGGGGCCAGGCGGCCCAGCGGGGCGCGGGATTTTATGGCACCTAACGGCAAACGCCACGGGTGTGCCTGTTTCTCTATTATATAGGATTGATACATGATAGGCATACATGCCTGGCGTTTCTACATATTTAGATACGAGTAAACTTTCGTCGATTTTATACGGCCCTCTCAGATGAGGATTCCTCATGATGTTTTCCTTCACCGTTATCGCAAGTGATAATCAAATTCTAATCTAATGAATACGAAAAGTCAGAAGTGCGGGCCGGTTTCGCTAGGCTATTATAATAATAATAATAAGCCTTTATTAACCGCTAAATAGAAATTATTTACATAAAATATCAAGAAAAACATTATTGTTGCACTTCGGTATTTCCATCTATCAGCGCGTCCTTTGACATAGGCCTCCTCCAGGTTCTTCCAATTCTCGCGGTTCTGAGTCATTCGCATCCATAATGGACCGGCTGCCTGTGCAATGTCGTCATCCCAGCGTTTGCGTTGTCTGCCTCGACTTCTTTTTGAACCATCTCTGATTTGCCATTCCGTTACGGTTTTAGTCCACTTGTTGTGTTTATCTCGAATGATATGATCCGCCCATCTCCATTTCAATGTTTTTGTGTGGACGGTAGCATCTTTGAGTTTGGTAATTTGTCTCAGGTCGTCAGCTCTCATTTTGTCTTTCCTCTTGAAATTGAGTATGCTGCGTTCCATGCCTCTCTGGCAAGTAGTAATCTTTTGCAGGGTTTTTTGAGTCAATGTCCATGTTTGACAGCTAGGCTATTATCAATGTTTAATAAAATAAATAAAATAAAATGAAAAATATTCGCCAATGTATTCACAATTTCAAAGGGAACCATCTCAAAACACAATTCCTAAAGTATAACGTAACATGCTTGTCACTTTTCTAACAACTTCTACCTCATATTATTTATCTGTGCTAAATGACGTCATCCAGCTTATTTTTAGTGTTGCAACGAGCATTGTTCAAGCTTTTATTGCTAATAACACTGTTCTGCTGGACACCTATGTTTTATTTTACAGTTGACACACCGTTTTAGTGGCTATTCATGGTGTTCGAAGTCGGTGATGGGTACTAAACACGACTAGAAGTCGGTGTGGGCTAGTTAGAGCGGGAATGGTTATAAGTTCGTTTAACACATTTTAATGGGTTTTAGAAATACGAGGTAAGACTTGACGAAATAGTTTAGAATAGCAAGTTAGAAGTTTTCTTCCAGAAGGAAAACTAAATGAATTTACTGCACCATCGCAAGTTTATAGGAAAAGCTGGCAATTAATTTAAATGTTAATCTAATAAATATAAAATATAATAAAATACACACTACAAAGTTATAAAACCCCTCTTTTTTGTCGGGGGTTAAGAATATACAAATATACTACAAAAAGTGAGCAATAAGACGTCAAAAAAATTCTAATTATATACTTCAGTACATTTTTGTTGGATCAAGACGGTTGCAGTATGTCGTAAATTGTAGACGTATTTTACGATTTTCACGGCTCTAGTACAAATAGGACTTTTATGACTTTTTAAAGAAGAATTTGATGGATCTTGTTATAATGGTAGAAGCAAAATGTTATTGAATTAATACGCTGAAGTAACAGCCGACTATGGGCCTTGAGAATAATGAATAATTTCTGCAAAGCAAAAAATATTTTTATTTGTTACTAACTTATAAATTATTAGACAAATATATATAATATATACAGGGTGTACCTGGAAGTATGGATCAAATCGTATAGGGCCGTGGACAAGGTCATTTCTAAACGTAAAAAGTTCACCTGAAGTTACCCTGAGAATGCAGCTGCAATTTTTTACGGTTCAAAAGTCATAACCAATAAAAAAAATAGTTTTTCTTTCATGGCTATCAATAAAAAAATATCAGGACGCTGTAGAAGATTGGGCCTTTCCTGTGGTAATACTTTTACGCAGAAAAACAACGAAATGAGAATTTTAAAAAAATTGCCCCTATAGTTTTTTATTATGATTTTTTTCTTTGAGCACTATTCGAACTGATTGAAAGAAACTTAAAAAAATAATAATATAAATATACATATTTATGTATAATATGTATATTATAATATTCTATACATGAATATTCTCTTATTTTACGATTATTATCGATAGGATTAAAGGAAAACAAACGTTGCTATTTCAATACCTAATCACTAGGTATATCTGAATGAAGTTCAAATTAGTAATTAATATGCCATTATTAATGATCGCTCATTTGTTGTTGTGGTTCAACTTGATATAGCGGTGCAATTGTCAATAATTACATACTATGGTGTTTTTTAATTGTAACCACAGCGGCATATCGCCTTGGTGACAAGGATTTTTATTTATATAAAAAAATATTTAGTGCGCATAATTTGTAGAGTGATCCAGTCTCTGTTCCTAAATGCAACCGCAGTCTTGGGATACACTTTAAAACAAAACGAAAATTCGACTTAGTGTGGAGGACACGCATGATTTACTAGCACAAGCCATACAAAATCAAATTTTTATTTTGTTTTGGAGTAAATTTTAGTACAACGGTTGCATTTGGGAACGGACACTGAAAGACTCTGCAAATTTTGCGCACTACATAAAAAATATCATGTATTACATGCACATTGGTTTCGATTCAGTTGCGCATTTTGACAGTACTAGAGTAAAAGGATCTGTCACTTTCTTTTTCTATTGAAACAGAAAGAGACAAACGCCCTTAGCTTAGTATAGTCCTATCAAAGTAGGCAACAGAATCGACACCATTGTTATTTTATTAACAATTCGACTTAAATTTTGTTTTTTAATGTTAGCTTGTTTAATAATTAATAGATATTCATTATTACTTTTTAAAAAAATCCCTCCCACGTGTTATCTTCAGTCATTTTTTAATAAGTGTTAATTAATATGTGTAAGTAAAGATTGGTAATGTAATTAATGTTTCCATAGAGCGTATTGTTGTAAAGGCAAGGTGGAATTTATGGTGGAAGGCTGGTGCCTTCAAGGAAATGGGGGCGGTCTGGTGACCGCACGGAATGTCCCATACGATGGGCTGAACTGACCCGACCTAACCTGTGTGCCCTTGCAGTAGTTCACCAGAATGTGTACCAATAGGAAATATCGACATTACTTAAGTGCCTGTATCTGGTTGACATGAAATAAAGATCTATTCTATTCTTTAAATGATGGCGAGATATCTTGAGGCGAGTCACATCTGCCTCTGACAATGATACTACATGAACAGATGACCACGACCAACCGCTTTGTCAAGAGCGAAACGACAAAGAAGAAAAGCTAAGTTTTATTCAAGTTATATTTTTTAAAACAACAGCTCCAGAAATATCTCAATAAAAAATTGCAAGTATTATTTATCCCCCTGTGGATCAGACAGGGCCGCAGACAAAAATTGGTACGAAAAAAAAATGAAAATGTTCACGATCCGATTACCTTCTGATTGCCCAAGTTTCCGACTCATACAACATATTTGAGTAAATTTCGAATAATTTCATGTCTTTAGTTGCTTAATTAACTGTAATCATGTGTATGTACTTAAATATAACTTTAATATCATGTTACAGCAAAATACCTTACTTTTGTCTTCGTGCCAACGATTTTTTTTTTACGTCGTTATTTTGACCTTATATCCAATATAATAATACATTGAACAAGCTTACTAGAGATAATGATTTCTGATGTTTATCGATAAAACAACTATGTTAGTATATGTATTGCCCATAAATATCCAATCTTTTGAACCAATAATTTAAACATCCTAGGTCTTATTTCAATAATGCAAAATATTTTAGGAGGTAAATCAAATAATTAATTAATTAACAAATAATTTTAGCAACAAAATGTATTAGTATAAATAATTATATAGGTTTTTTTTTTTAATTATTATTTCATCCGTTTCATACCATGTGGCTCAAAATGACACTGTTTATTATTAGGCAGCCGTCTATCTCAGGTGTAAAAATCCTTCACCACACTATAAAAACATACATCTTGTTACAATCTACTTACAGAATCACTACATGTCAAAGGAAACCAAAGAAGACCTATTATCAAACACAGTTTTTCTTCTTGGTAAGCTGAGAAATATCGTGACATCGCTTACCTGCTGCGGCGCATGTTCGCATCGCTACAAGTGCGCGGGCGGCGGCGAGGGCCGCTGCGTGGTGAGCGGAAGCGGGAGCAGGTGGGGCGCGTACTCCGGCGCGAGCACGTAGCGCGGCGAACAGCACATGGAGTACGACCCTTTGCGCGCCTGCAGCTCCAGCAGCGAACACAGCGACCGCTCGTACAGCCGCCATTGGTGTACCACCCAGTGCGCTGCAACGGGGACCATGGTAAGAGTTCTATTCAAAACAGCAAAGGTGACTGCACAGCTTACATAGACCAGAGGCTTCTAAATATAAACATTAAACCACCGTTAACGTTTAGTCACCCAAAGAATGTATATCTTACATGAACCGTTGTATGCACAGCACTTAGCAGCCTGTACCTCTATTATGAGAAGTCTATACTAGCTAGTGACTATTGAATGAAATTAGTATGAAACCAGAAGTTGGTCAGGACACCTAGCAAGGCATAGTGATGATAGGTGGAGTAAAGCTGTGACCGAATGGCGGCCAAGTTCTGGAAGTAGGAATATCGATCGACCGGTGGTGAAATCGGCGGACGTTAGACGTTAGAGCCATCGCGGATTGAACCTGGATGAGACTGGCACACAAGAGGCCTATGCCCAGCAGTAGGTGAAGTCGGACTGTGGATGATGATGATGATTGATGAGTAGGAAATCAAGCGCGGAGCCACAAGCGACTCTACTCATAATAGAAGTACAGTACACGATGAGACCGGAGGATTGTATAACGAATAGTCTTCAGAACTGTTCAGAACGCAATATTTCTGCGCAATACGATGGTAATTATTTTAAAGATTCTGGTACTTACCTCCTCTTGCAATAGATCAGGTATCTAGATGGATACCAGGAACGTAATGTTTTTGTCTGTAGAAATAAAAAAAACTATAAATAGCATATCTACCTACAGTCAACACATTATAAAAAGCTCGTAAATCACAAACAGAAATGATTTTATTTAATAATATTTTTATTATTAAAATATGTGACTATGACTCTAGGATTTCTCCTGTATCGGCTCTATCGTACTAGAGCGCCGATTACTACTGATATGTTAATTCTCAGGACACGTATACAAAGCAACCACAATAATGATTGCCGATTAAATCTACAAACATACATATTTTTACTTCGTATCAAATCGGCCTGACAACCTCTTTTTTATCAGTCCTGAATCGACATGGCTCAAAAGATTATGTAAAACGGTCTTGAATTTACAAGGCGTGCTTCAAAACGCCGTTAAACGTCAAAAAACTTGCCATCATAAATTTTGATGGAAACAAGCTGACACAGTGACATGTCGGCACAATGTCGGTCTGTTTTCGGATGACAAAATAAAGACGTATTGACACGTCAATAAAAATGCGCATGCGATAGTATATGAATAACTTGTTTTTGATTTTGGAATCGCATACGCTTATTTTTTTGGTACCAAAACGTGGTGTCTTGTAGTTTGTTTTTAAACGGTTTTTTATAAGCAAAATGCGAAAATGTCGATTGAGGATTATGATTTTAATGTCATCTGCAAAACGACTTCAATATTGTGATTTGGATCTTTACTGATATGCAATTATGTGAAGATTCCAATGAGATTGAATCAGTTAGATTATAAATTATATACCTGCAGGTTGCACTATCGAAAACTTTTTAAATAATCGGTAAGAGTCAAATCCTGCAAAAATCTAACCTACAGCAGAACTACCAGTAAATATACACACACATCCACTAATAATCGTAGTTGGTTTGTTTCATTTATAAGTTCAACAAAATATTATAGGAAAACTTTATTAAATAATTCTTATATGTTCGCAATAGAATAAACGCAGGCTTATCAACGGCTAACCTTGACCATAAAGATATACATATATCTACCTAATAATAATAAACGTACATACATACAACATAGATATAAACTTGTCACACCTCGTCTAGACAATTTAAAACAAATACAACTTAATCAGACAATAATCAAACAAATCGAAACAGTGAACTAAACTTATTAACAACCAGATGAATATCGTACCGTCGAACTGAAAATAACTTACAAACGTTATTATCAAAATGAGGAAGCAAAGGGATATAAAATGAGAACCGAATAGCAACAAGTATGCAACATTGTCGCACCGCGATGCATATTTAAATCTCCGACGTAATGCCACTATCAAACTATATCTATTTTCATTACCTCACCCACACACACCTCAAAACTATTTCACACTACTCAATTTCAGACCCTATTTTCTGTCTAATAAAATACAATTTTACTCACAACAAAATGACGTACACGACGTTTCGTTTCATGAAATTACAGAAGTGAGAATGTGGTTGTGTCAATGATACAACTGCCAACTCTTATGCAGTTAATACGTACCACGTGCCGAAGTATTTATACATGTAGACACATAGAAATAGATGTATTATCTCTATGTGTAGACACGATTCAAAAGTGCGTTCCACTATATTCTGAACCGTTTGATTAGGATCTAAAACATCCAATACTCGTTACATTGTATTGGGAAAGGGGAACGGGGAAGGTCAGTATCACTGGTCAGTTTTCTATACGAAGATAGAAAATGTTGTGTTCGGTACGGTTATATTGTTCAAAGATTAATTACATAGTGATAGTGGTATTTAACATCCGTCTGTGGAATATAGTTATAAAATAGTAATTATTGCGACAACTTCCTGCTAAATATTATGTATAATTATATAATATCAGTTTCTAAAGTTAGAAATTGACCTAGAGCAAAGGAAACTCAAATAGAGTCTCGGTGACGTAAAAAGATAAAACATTCTATTCTATTGTTTCTGCAGACATTGAATTGCTCTCTCAAGTTATTATCTGTACTAAATATATTTGAAACAGTTCTTCAATGCGTAAGATAATATTGACAAATAATGACAAATGATTCACATACATACATTACATATAAGTATCCCAGTAGTATTTACGTGGGGATTATAAAATGTGGGTATATACAAGGTCCTATATTTCTAGTCCCGAACCCTTTATGGGGTTATTATTCTCATAATTCTGAACAATTTTTACTATGGGACCAATCCTGAAATCGCCAAAAAAAACAGCTGTTCCATACATTTAGTGAAATAATAATGAATTGAAAAAAAAAAAAAACAAAAAAAAAAATTAAGTAATTGTATAGACCAGATAAGCTAACCTAACCTTCAGGGGAGGAGACTGAAGAGCGAATTTTTTGCCTATTCAAACCACCTCAATATCCATTTTTAAAGCATGTGGAGAGACGGCGGGAACTCCAGTAGATAAAAAGGGCAAAACATGTATATAAATTTTTCACAATTACTTTTTTAGGTATATTCGTTTGTTCGAAAAGGAAATTTTATCTTTGCTCACAGGTCATAGGTTAATTATAAACCTTAAGAAATCCTTAGCTCCGCAATTTATGACTTCTGATGGATCAAGCCATTTTGATGGGACTTTCACAATCAGAAAGTTTATTATTTTGCGTGGGTATAAATTTTCGTAGTTAAATCTTACATTCGTGACTAGAATAATAATAATAAATTAATTATGTATATAGAAAATAAGGAAACATCCTCTCATACTAAAATGGCATAAATTACATAAGAAAAAGCCTCTCTAGATCTTTTCAGAGGGTAGGCAGATGCTACACGCTGCGATTAATTAAAAGATCTAGATAAACACATTTGTTTACTAATTTAATAAAAAAATATTATAGTTTAAAAAAAAAAAACTCAAGAAAACGCTTTTGTCATCCAAACTAAACGTGTATGCTAAATTTCAGCTCAATCGGAAACCGGGAAGTGGGTCAAATTTTACTTCCAAGATTTTTTTACATAGTTACAGGTGAAGCTAATAAAAGCGTTTTAAAAATGTTGGTACTTATTTCATTAATGCTTGCTTGGGCCACGTTATTGGGCGATTCGCTTCGTGTGGCCCTAAGCCGGTTCGAATTTATCTCATGCGCTAGAGTCCTTATATTATCTGTAGATACAGGATAACTTTTTATGCAGTGCGCATTATTTGTAGAGTGATTCAGTCTCTGTTCCTAAATCCAACCGCAGTATTGGGAATATTGAAAATTCAACCTAGTATGGTGGACACGCATAATTTACAAACGCAAGCCATACAAAAATCATTTTTTTATTTTGTTTTGGACTGAATTTTAGTACTGCGGTTGCATTTGGGAACGGACACTAAAGTGCTCTGCAAATTTTGCGTACTACATAAAAAATTAACCTGTAGGTATATCCGAACCATACAAAATAAGTCTATGTAGGACGCGTGCCTTTAGTTGATTAGGTGATTAGGTCATGAGATATCTCCACTCACCACCTGGCGGGATACATTTGGTCAAGCAATATTGAATTAATTGTATGGAACAGCTGATTTTTTTTCGCGTTTACAGGTTTGTTCCCAGCCATAGTAAAAGTTGTTCATAATGATGAGTATTGAATACAATAACTCCTTTCGTTCCGTTCCAACTAACATTGAATTAATTTCAATTAAGAAAGAAAGACAAATCATTTATTTGACACAGCATAAAAAAGATTAAGATTTTAAAGATCGAACAGATAAAACAAAAAAACATGTAAGTATAACAAAAATAAAAATAAATCTTAAATAAAATGGATTGTAATTTGTACGTCGCAGCTGTGTCAAAAAGGCTTCCGCTCATCATATACCCCATGCCACGCTGCGTGCAACCAAACAGCGCTGGATTTTAGCGGGAGCCGCATCCAGTGACAGTATGAGTACCTACATCACGTAGGTACGTGTACAGAAATTAAAATATGAATATGAATAATTAATTCCAAGTCAAGAAATCATTAACTCAGTTTCTCGTTACATTCTACAACACTGCGATTACTAATGAATCGAGGGTCGCGGACGTAAGGTCGTGAGTTCAAGATTATATCTTGTTCATTTATTTATACTAGTTTTAATTGCACCAATCATAATTGACCTGTGACGTGTATTGACGTGCAAATCTACAAGTGCGGCCGCCGAACAATTATGTGTTCCTGAGACATGTCAAAATATAATGGTATCTTAAAAAAAAACCTAATAAAGATTTTTTACTATTATTTTAAGAATATTTGTAAGGTGTCAGGAATACCTTGAGCATATACACCACTCAGGGTTAGTGCAGCTTTATATTAGTGAAATTAAAGGTAGGAAAACCTTTATGCAAAAACTTACGTAAGTGTAATAAGGTAAGGTATAATGGAATCACTGAGCTGAATAATTCAAAGTACAGAATGTAGTCCGAACACTGACAGAGTATAAATGATTTGAACTCAGTGAGTCCGAAAAAATGAAGCGTTTTTTTTTTGCACAATTACTTATTTTTAAATAAATTAAAATGATTTATATCTTTCGATTCACTTCTCCTAGTAATTCAATCTTTTTTATTTAAGTATCTAATAAACTTGTGGTTATAATTATTATAAACGTGCGCTTGAATGCTACTTCGTTATTTTTTACAATTTTTGGGTCCAATTTCGCCATCATCATTCCTAGAAAAAAAAATACGGATCTATCCCTGTGCGGACGAACGGCTGGACATTGACAGACAGACCAGAGGATCCTCACTGTGGCTAATTGATAGCCTATTACTTATTAACTCAGACAGATCCACTAGGTTTCAGCCTAAAGGGAAATTTAATTTTAGTTGACTCGTCTAAATTGTACGTGTATTTCAGGAGTGACTTCACTGAGTGGTTTCGACGCTGGGAGACATTTAATTATGAATTATTGAGTACTCAACTACCATTGACTTCATCAGAAACTGGCTTTGAGTAACTGGTAAATATAAATAAAAAAACGTAATCTCCTTACTAGTAAACAATGAAAAAAGTTCCGTGAAGCTTATACGTCAAAAAATTGGATATAATGACGTTATTTATTCATGGCATAACTGGCATAACTTTATTCCCCATTTATTAATAATAAGGTTTATTTATTAATTTTTTTAACTTTATCTCAGTTGGCTCTTTTACTCTATCTATCACCACCATAAAGTTATTATTACTAGTGGTAATAATAACTTTATGATCACCACACGTTTTTCCAACACCTTTGACATTGGCAGAATTGTCGACATCCGCACCACTTGCCATAATGAAAAATAGAATAGAATAGAATACTTACGTTTTTAAATTTTAAATGTTTTATTACTAATGTGTGTATAAACACCCATGTTTTCTATATCTTCTAATTAACTTTATTAATTAATAAGAGGAAATCTTAGCTGTGCTCCGGCGGGTAAGTCTATAGGCTTTTAGCTATAAGAAAGTTACGTGAATAATTTTTTTTTTATCTAAAATAGCGACTATTTCCTAGCAGTTACAGATTCTGATTTGCGATAGATAGAACGTGGGATCAAAACCTGATTTAACCGCGGGATTGTGGATAATAAGATATTGTATAAGCAAATACAGGCTGGTATGACATTACAAGAGTTCTTTGTCAAAGATTTTGACCGCAACTTCTACGTAAAATATTTTATGTTTATGGGGTTATTTGTAATCACCGGCAGTGCTTTAAGGGGTGAAAGTGCTCATCAATATGAACCACTTTTATTATGGGACAAACCGTGAAATCACAAAAAAAAAATCTTTTCACACAAAAGTTCAACCTTTCTCGATCAATATGTGTGAAAAGTTTGAATATTCTTTTCCGCAATTTCAATTTTTATTTATGCTCTACCATAAGTGGTCACACATGTAGTGGTACATGGTCTTACAGTCAACCTTATCTTAATTAAATATACAAGAAAAAACGTCTTGGGTGGGACGATAATCAGCTAATTGTCGATAAGATTGAGGCAGTGGCTAAGCGCTTGGTTTTACCTCCTTGGGAGGGGCTGCACTTTACAAAATCCTTTCTAAGCTAACTTCCATTACATTTAAATATTAAGTTTGTAGGTTTTGTAGTGTAGATTCTATAATGCCTCTAATGTGAGTTTACAAGTCTATAAACGCTAGCGATTAATCTCATATTAGTATGATAAATAAAATAAACTTTAAAAAAAAAACAACATAACAAAACAAGACAGTAAAAAAAAAAACATAACAGCTTCTGAGGTTGGTGCCACTGCCAAGATAAGGTGCATTAAAGAATAAAACGCCTAGAATTCAGAAGCTGCTAAGTTCTTAAAAAAAATGATTTTATTCGTTTTAGTTTTTTGAAGTCGGTTTTTACTTTTATTTTACTATACTTATTTAGTTTGCAACTAACTAAACTATTTTTTTTTACGCTAGGAAATCTTAGACTTGCCAACTCACAATTGAGGGTAAACAGATATACTTCGAGAAGAGCCCAAAGACTTCTCATAGTACGTACTATTTGGAACCGCGAACTTACAGGCTCAACATTTCATAAGTGCCTGAATCTGGTTTACATGAAATAAAAATATTATACTCTATTTTATCTGGCGTTATCTTATTTACAAAATTCATTCTTCAAGTTTCATGTATCTCCTCAAACGTTTTTTATTACAAATTAATTACATTGTAAGCATTAAACTGCTGATTTACAAACGTACCAGTTAATAAACGAACATTAAGACATTTTTATCGGACTGTATTTCTTTATACGGCGAAATAAAAGAACAAGCCATCACTGTTTCTTATTTCTTATCATAAATGTCATTACACTGTAAACATTAATGACAACAATTGAATCCTTGTGTAGTCTGATAACTTATTATGAATAAAATTTGTTTTATAGTTTTAAAATGTGATACAATGTTTTTATACGGAGTGAAAGAGATGCCGAATGTCGGCGACGCTTTTAGATTATGGGGATACAAAAGAGGTGTTGTATTGTATGAAGAGAAATGTAATTGTTATTGTATGAAATTAATGCTTTCATTGTTTGTATTCGTCTAATAAGTCATCTCGTAAGAATATTTTTGTGTTAACACTGCCGTGAGAATTTATGTTTATCATGGCGTATGAACTAAGGCCTGAACTTTCCCATTCTGAGAAGACCGCCTGGGCGTGCAGTGGGCCCATTTTTGACGTAGCAACTTTAGTTGAAGCAACTGTCAACTTTTTACATGTTTCCGTACAAAAGAAGTTTCCGAAACTAGCAACTAGATTTGCTATGTCTGAGCAGTATCTTGAAATTATATGAAAATCGTCATAAACAGATAGTTGCGGATTGCCAGTTGCCGAAACAAATTGCCGAATTAAAAACCTTAGTGTCAGGGATCACAATTTTTCACAGCAATTACAAAACAATCGGAACTGAAATTTATGTACTTAATTTACCATGTCTTTGATTTAATTTTGGTAATTACTTTACAATTTACAATATTGGTTAACTTTTACAACAGAGAGAATTTATATCAAAAACTGCTCTTTAAAAACCAATTCTTATTCGAGGCATGCCATTTCGACACCAGCAATGAAATGAACACTACGCTAACTTTACTAAAAGTCGATTTTACACCAGAGTCAGTTGAAGCGTAATACACATCGGTTGATTACGAAAATTACATTCAATTAGCGTTGTGTTTAATTCAAAACTTCTTTATTTTTTTAGAATTTCCATATGATTTATTTTGTAATAATTTATAGTGCATACGATAAACAATTTGGGATTAAAAACGGAAATTGCCCAAAATTCAAGTTAGCGTAGTGGTAATTGCTGGTGTTGATTTAGCGCTCCAATTCGAACCGCATCAAGACTTCAAGATTATTCCACATAGAGAACTAGCGTGGTGCGCAACAAAAAAATTAAAATTATTTATGGTAAACGAGACCTTAGATTAGTTTAAACACAAACATCAGTATGTTAATGACTTTTATAAAATTAACGATACTCTTTATATTAAAGTAGCTCGCGCGCGTTTTTGTATACAACCGATTGGAGATTCATTGTTTACCGCTGCTTCAGCTTATGCCAGATTAATCTCAGCGATTGCAGTTGGTCTAGAATAGTCACCCCATGGGATTCACCCGCAGCTGATCCATTTCTGAAGCCCACACGATCCCAACGGGATTTTGCAACGTGCACCGTCCAATATGTAGTCATTGTCATCAGTGCCTAATTGTGATCAATCCTTAGGGTATTATCTAAATGTGCTAGTTTTCGAACTTCCAATACCTTTTTGGAAGCGAATATTAGTTGCTAACCGGTGTTTAGCCGAGTAGCTGCTCGTTTAGATAGAAGTAATAGTATCTAAGGCAGATTTCCATACGAACTCATGGAATTTGCAGGCAGAAGAATTTAAGTAATGAAATATAATACATTCTTAAAACGCGTGATACGACTCTTGCACGATACATGTGGTCAGAATGTTTTGAAACCACGCGCAAAACGCGACGTCTAGACAAGCGCCAAGCTTCTACTTTGTAACGATTCCCACATTATCACAATATGTTCCGTTAAAATGTGTGAAACACTTTTTGCTTGTACATTACTGGCTGTCAACAAGAAATATATAAACTTCTTTGGTGTAAAAAAGCCGTGTATGAGTGATTGAAGTTCTCGATCGTGTTGTATTTCGTTAGTGGTGACGGGAGATACCGCAAGGAGGGGCTTGCTTGTGGTAAGTATTTACGGGGCTCAGGTATGTGCGGTTTTAGGGTCATCAGTAATGATGAACTACAAGGATAAACGTAATTTTTTTTTTTTACTTCGGTGTTTTTCGAAAATTTATAAATGCGTTTAACTGTCGGCGTGGGAGTCAGCAACCCAAAAACTCTGACAACCAGTATAACTTTAGGGTATCAGTGTCTCCCAGTAATTGGGTGGCGAAGGTCAGATGGCAATCGCTCCGTATAAAATACTGTTATTCAGCCGCATCTGGTTAGACTGGGAGCCGACCCCAACGTAGTTGGGATAAAGGCCAGGCAGATGATGATGTTGTTGTGCGAAAATTAATTTGAATGAATGTTTTTTTTATGATTTATCAACGATAGGTACAGGCAGTTAAAAAAGTAATTTATTTGGCGACACATATATGTATACTGAAAGTAGTACGTAAACGAATTTTTGTACGTTGATAAGGATGTTTAAAAGATACAAAAAATAATTGGTGTCAAGTACTACCTCTACCTTAAAAAGGACAGGTACGATACAAACTACAAGTACAGTTGTCTACATCGATACAAATAGCTACAAATCATTGTACCAGAGCAAGAGCCTGCAACATTGTAGCGATACCTTGACACGGTAAACTTGGGTTCATTATTATTACATAATTGCAACATGTGTTACTGGCTGGCATTTGCAATACAAAAGAAACAAAAAATACCTGTATGTTGTTGTTTGATGGTCTTTTGACATGAATGCTATGACATTTTGGTTTTAGAATAGATAACCTAACCGTCAAAAACCCCTGACTCCAACTAGAAATCGAGCTGTAACTTTTGAACGGCTGAACATATTTTCATGCAACATAGTTAAGATGATACCCGAATAAACTAGCTTTCAATTAAAAAAACTGCATTGAAATCGGTCAATCCGTTTTGGAGCTACGATGCCACAGACAGATACATAGATACTTCTTTTTTGTCGGGGGTAAAAAATAGACGTGGGTTATGTTTTGACATTAGGCAGAGTTAACTTGATCGGTCTGGATTTCAATTACGTTTAGCTTATAATTTTTTATTATAATCTGGAGTATATACGTAATATTATGTATACAGGGTGTGTCGTAAAGAATGGATAGGGCTGCTACCAACCTATGAGAATATAAAAATATACACATCACGTATTAGCGTTCGTTCACACTCGATACGTTTAGCCGCACAATCGCGTGTTGTCGCGTTCGTTGACTGCCTTTTGCTTTCAAAAAGTGAATAACGAACTAGAAAACGTGACATTCTGCTGCTAAAAGTATCGAGTGTGCATGAACCCTTAACTCTCATAGAACTGCGTCTACTATTCGTTCTGTTCTTCAACGGCTATCCATTATTTAAACGATTGGGCTACAATGTCTAAAATAATATTGATGGAACTATTGCTGGTACCATCAGAATAATTATCTATACAGTGACACCACGTTATCCGTGAACAGAGTGATGGCGCTGTTGGCTAAGAAAAAGCATTTTTGACAAGACTTCAACTGTCAAATCGTATGAATTTGTTGTAGTTCCATTTTCTGCCACTTCACAGATAAGTTGGTAGTTTACGTGAAGAGAAAACTTTGCACCCCTTTTGCGCGCACGGAGCAGTGTGTGATTTGGCATAGTTAAAGTTTATATGAAGAAGGAATGCAGAAAGTTAAAATTATGGTCGAATTTCGACCACTGGACGACCACTAGTAATGATTAATGATTGTCAAGTATTTGTAAACTGTTTACCAAATGTGGCTAGTATTTCAGGAAAACGAAAACCTAGGTATCAGATATTTTTAGCTTGATCCCAAGAATACAGAATTTAAAAATAATAAAAATAATAATAAAATAATAAAAAAATTTATTCGGACAGCAAGAGACACAATACACAAATTAAACAATAAAATAAGAGTACAAGAAAAAACGACAAAAAGCAATTAAATAGAAAGAAAGAAAAGAACATTTATTCGGCACAGACATATTGACAACATAAGAGAGAGAAGATAAAAAAACAAAAAAATTATAATAATAATAAAAATAACAGACATCAAAAGTTGACAAATAAGAAATAAAACGAAATAAAATATTTTTAAATAGGTATATTTTTAAGAGACATCATATTGTACTACACAAATTCGACCGTAATTTTAGCTTTCTGCACTTCTTCTCCATATAAACTTTAACTATGCCAAATCTCACTGACCGCCGTGCGCGCACTATGCTTAAAAAGGGGTACAAAGTTTTCTCTTCACTTATTAAAATATAAATTAATTATCATAGTAGTCATTGAATTATTTATTTTATACAACATTATGCTTAGCTTATCCGAAAGCCGAAAGGGGTTATTGTAGTCGTCATTATGAACGACTTTTACTATGCGACCAACACTGAAATCGTGAAAAATAAATCGGCTGTTCCATAAATTTATTTAATCGAGTAATATTGAATTATTTGTAAGGAACAGCTGTTTTATTTTTGGCAATTCCAGAGTTGGTCCTATAGTAAAAGTTGTTCATAATGATGAGTACAATAAGCGAAGTATAATGTTGTCTATGTTATTTGCTCTATCATAATGCGTTATAAAAAACGGGATTTATTTATAAAACATGATCCAGTTTCTCTCTTAGAAGGGAGGCGTAAGTCATGCTCAATTTAAGAAATTTATTATGCTGATGATGGTACAATGGTTTATATTTTCGTTGCTGACTGTACTTGTATAATGTGGACGGCAGATCCCTAGCTGCCGTCCACATTATACAAGTACTGCCACTGCACTCGTGCGATTGTATTCAAACGAAACATCTGATCTACATCGCAGGTCAGGAGCGTTTAGAATATATTAGATGTTCAACATGCCTTTTTCCAACTAAATCGTTCTTTTAATAAGTACTTGTTAGGCTCAGGTACTAGTACCTACAGCTGTTTTTTTAACAGAAATCTTTGTCTTGGTCGCTTGTTATTTATTTTCCAAATACTATATTTTATGCAAATAAATGATTTATTATTTATTAGGTAGTAAACGTGCACAAATCAATTTCTTTTTTGTTGCGATTGGCATATGTTTTCGTGTATTTATGCATATATATTACAATATTTTATTGAATCGTATCTAATAGTGTGTATTTGATGATGATGATGAAGTATTTGATGCAAGTACAATAATGTACCAACATGTACACTTAAGACAGCCCGATACCTATTTCTCTTCTGTTATCCAAAGGTTGTCTGGAACAGATCGCTGTGCTCGATTAGACCGCCCATTGTACATTAGCTTATGTGAATCTCAATCCTGTTATATTACCTGGTGTACAATAAAGGATGTAAATAAATAGATTTTATACGAAACGAACACTGTAGATTATCAATTTATAAGTTTTTTTATAACAATCGTTTCGACATATCACAGACAACAATCAATCAAGCAATACTTATGTTATCATATTTTACGATAACAATCGAACAGCAGAAACAGCCTTAACAGCATTCCTTATTCGAAATTATCCTCGGTCAAGAGAAGACAGCGGGACATATATGGCACAAGAGCTTAAAAGATGACAAAGTAATTGATTGGTACAATATGATGTGAATAAAAATATTTTTTTTTTAAATTCCGTCAACCAATCCGTACGAGGACTCGTGTTGAAATAAGGTACGGTGATCAACTAGGTTTTTTTTTTGCAAAAATCTAAACATCAAAATCTCCCGACTCCAACTAGAAATAGAGCTGTAACTTTTGAACGGCTGAACAGATTTTCATAAAACATAGCTAAGATGATACTTTCAATAAATAAAACTGCGTTGAAGTCTATCCGCTTTTAAACTACGATGCCATAGACAGATACACAGATCCACAGATACACACTACAAACTTATAACACCCCTCTTTTTTGTCGGGGATTAACCAATATTGTGTGTATCCTGAAGGAATTGAATGGACAATTTACTAAAAAAAAAATGTTAAACGACGCCATAAATGCCTTTCTTGTTGTAAACACTAACATTGTTTGGCCGCAACTGTAGATAGAATTTACGAAAAATTCCAGAATTGAAAGTTGCCCGGCAACAAACAAGATCGTACCGTAACGTAAGAATCTCAATGAGTATTACATCAACATCGCAACATTGTCGTTAGTGGCCTTGACCCTGCATCAGCTGTGCCGCCACATTGTAAGCGACACGCGACTTAATTTGAAGAATTCCGTAGTAATGAAAACAAACAGGTTGGGTCCGCCGTTTACACGAACACGAACACGACACGAGCACGCGACGGCGACGAAGTTGACAACATTTTGGTAGATAACATTCTAATTTTGTTCTACTTAAGATCTAGGTCTACCGCGTAACAAAATGGTAATGAACATCAGACTCTGGTAATAAATTTCAGTACGCTCGTGAGAGCCTAAACTTCGAGCTACCTTGTACAAAAATTACCGATCATAAAGTTGGGACTCCCATTTTCATGATCAGTAATTTTTTACAAGGCAGTTCGAAATTGAGACTCACAATCGTTTTGAAGTTTATTACCAGAAAATCGGATGTACAATACCATTTTGTTACGCGGTAGACCTACTGAATTTGATTATCACCGCTAGCTACCCTCGATTTTTATATGCTGTACTGTCCATCCAAAGGTCTGTAAAAAATCGCCGCTTGCGATAAGACCGCCCATTGTACAATCGTAAAATGTTAATTGTAATTATGACGTTTATTCCTCCGTTTTTATTAGGTGTACAATAAAGAGTATTATATTCTATTCTAGAGGACACCTCCCCATAAAGTTCTCGATAGTGTTTACCTGCATCGTTAACTCAGGCCTTACCTTCTCATTCTGAGAAGAGGTCCATGCCCAGCAGTGGGCCCGTAATGGGCTGGATGATTTTATGATTTTAATAAGTGGTTGGCTGGTTGTGTGTGCATGTGACATGTATGTTTGTAAACTGTACCCTCGATACAGGAGAAATCCTAGTGGGGTAACGTTTAAAAAAATAAAAAAAATAAGGCCATTGGTAATTTTATTTTTATTTTCCAAATAAAGATATGAAATATTCAAAACAAGCAAACCACATTTTATGTTCATATCGAACATAAAATGTGGTTTGTAAAAGTAAACTTTATTCAAGGTAGCAGTCTTGACATCTCTTAATTTTATAAATAACATTAACAAGATAAAGTAAACATCTGCGATGAATGGCATGGCCTATTTGGATGCTGTATAGGTACGTGTTTTAAATTTAACTTGAAAGACATCCGTACCTATTGCAGTCTCATTCAGAAAAGTTAGAACCATTTGCTTATATCAAGCCTGAGTGGACAGTAATGTACGATTACTGCATTTAACAAAGTATAAGACAATTAAAAATCGCTCCATGTTAATCTACTTGTGTTGCTGATCTTACATACGCTGGAATCGATTTAGTTTTACCAGATACAGCAACAGCATTTACGTGAAGTCGGAAATCATGTCGTGTGAACTAAACGTTCCTTTCAAGATGATCTCGTGAGGTCAACGCACTGCAACAATGTAGGGACACCTTGAAACTGATACTTGGTTGCGAATACTTGCGAAGCGAATGCCACCACTTTTTCTACACTAACTAAACTACTTTACGGCTCAGATCGAGACATTATTTTAACCCGATTATTTAAATACTCGCTGTATGATAATTAAACTTTACAAATAACCAGTCAAGTTTTTAAAGTTTATAGCAATTTTGTGACCCATTTAAATTGGAATATTATTTAGTCCGAGTAAAATGTAAACAACTCACAATACATTTAAATAAAAACAATCTTATTTTACAAGACTTTTGACTCTTAACCCACAAAAAATTTTGACATTTTATAAAAAGAAATGAATGACTTAAATTTCCCAAAAACGAAAAGAAATTTACTATTCTAAGTATGTATTGAATATAAACTTAAAAAAAAAGTAAAAACCGACTTCAAAAAACTAAAAACTATAAAAGAATTTTCATAATCGGTCTGCCATTGACTGAGTAATCGCGTAACAAATATACAGATTTTTTTTTTTTTAAAACACAGTCGAATTGAGAACGTCTTCCTTTTTTGAAGTCGGTTAAAAATTAAGAGTAATTATCAGTTTTTTTGTTTCTGTAAATTGGACAGGTGTGGGTACAACATTTTAAACGCTTTTGTAAGGTGTAATTCAATCATCATAATATTGCCGTTAGTTTTAAAAGGCAGCAGAGACCATGCACTTTAAGTTTCGCTATACAGTTACATACTTTTTTATAACTAAACCCTTAAACAGTGTAGATTTTTTTAACAACAAAATTACAAAATGTATTACAGATTTTTTGCAATTTCTGACATAATTCTAGTATTCTAACCTCAGTTGGTCTAGTAGTCTTTTGATCCTTAAAAGAAACAGGATCGATTGGAATCAAAAAAAGTTTTTGTGTAAATTGCACATTTTCATGCAGGTCAAAATATCTTCCAAAGTTAAGGACAGTCTCCTAAGAACGTTTTCCCTACTTGCCCTTACTGCCCCATCTCAAAAATCCATTCTGTATATTTTAAATTTATCATTTCCGTTATTCGGTCATAACGTTATGATTAAAAAAGGTGATCATTAATTAATCCAGACATGACGTATTCGAACGTAGTATGTTTGCTTTAACAATAGTTTTCTTTTTAACTTTGCCCCACACTAGGATTTCTCTTGTATCGTGAGTACAGTTTACAAACATACATCTCACATGCACGCACCCCCAGACCCGGAACATCTATCTGTAGATCATACAAATATTTCGACTCTGGAAAAGCAAAATGGCTAAAGTGCCAAATATGTAAACTTTACAGGAATACATTTAAGTTTTTAAGTTTAAGTTTATTTATTTCAATGAAAACACAGTTTACAGAAACTCTGTGTTCGATAACAACTGCATTAGTATAATACAGTGTCGCAGTCATTAACGTCCAAAAAGTCGTGACAACAGCAAAACTAAAAGAAATTGAATTAAAAGTAATTAAAAATAAGATCAGATAAAAGAGAATTAATATAAATATAAAAATTTTGAATTAGGACCTAAAATAGACTGAAACCATCTTTTCACTATACAATTTTATGTGGGATTGTGTGTTTGTATGGAAGGATTGTGTAGTTTTATGCATGGAGTGTATGCGTGTGTGTGTGTGGGGAAATTTTAAAGCTATTTTACGAACAAATTCATATAAATTTATGTAATGGATAATTTTCAGGAAAATGTATATTCTAATAAATCATAATTATGATCAGGTACTAGAATATAAGTTTTACAGAAAAAAAAAAAAAACTTCAAAATTTGCTCCTGATAAGTTTACAATTGGTGCTTTAGCCATTTTGCTTTTCCAGTATCAATTTGTTCCGTGCGGGGATCGAACCCGCGACACAGCGCAGAAGTCCAATCGCATAGTCACTGCGCTTTGCACAACCGTAGCGTTCTAATTGCCAGAAAAAGCCTTGAATGCAAAGTTCGTAGCCTTGATTACGTAAGAAAAATCTGTTAGCCACAACAAACAATGCATCCCTTTCTCGCTTATAGATGTTATCACAAGAGGATACGGAATAGGACGTTTCTTTGCTACAGCAACTGTCATAATTTATCAGGCGGCCGGAATTGTTTATAATGTATTCTCTATAATAGCTGAAAATTTTAATTTCAAAATTTTCATTATACATGCGCTGCATTAATATGTGTGCACATGCATAATATTATGTATACTTTTTTCAAGGCAAATAAGTCAAAGATCAACACAAGTACACACTTACAACTATACATAATTCATTGGCTTTGTAAAGAAATGCATTGCGTTCAGGTCTAGTAGTGTTAACGCATAATACATAATACATCTTCTTTTTTTACACAACCCAGAAGTCAAAGTAACTACAAAAACTGTACAATCAATAGCATTTATTCGGTCTCTATTTTCGAATTCATCACTAATAAAATATAAAAATAAATCCAGTCCATTATACTGTCCCACTGCTGAGAAGGGTTAGGCCTTAGTCCACCACGACGACACGGTTGGCGCAGTGGCTAAGCGATTAGCTTTCTGCGCTACGTGCCTCGGGTTCGATCCCCGCACGCAACAAATATTTGTATGATCTACAGATAGTTGTTTCGGGTCTGGTTGTGTGTGCATGTGACATGTATGTGTGTAAACTGTACCCTCGACACAGGAGAAATCCTAGTGAGGGGCAAAGTTTAAAAAAAAAAAAAGAAAAAAAAAACGACCTCAGACCCTCCTGCATGGAAGGCAAAGGTTCAGGCGCTAAGCTATACTAAGTCATCACTACATAGCAGTGGCGAAGAGTCCATACAACCCGATTCCCATCGGCTTCCCTTTAGGAATTGGTTAGTGCATAGACCAACGTAATATTATATTATTTACTCATCCAACTGACAAAAAATGGCTTGTTGTTCAGTTAGGTCGAGGTCTTCCAGACATGACTATACAAGAGACGGTATGGATTTTTGTCTTGCAGCATTCATTGTAGAAATTTTTAGAGGGCATTTTTGAGACGGCTTCCCCTTTCAAAACTGTCACCCTTCGCCACTGCTACATAGTATAAAATAAAGTCGCCCACCGCGTCTGTTTGTTCGCTAACTACATCTTAACTATACAACGGATTTTGATGCGGTTTTCACCATCATTTTAAGCATTTCTTCCGGAAGGTTTATATGTAATACTTTAATGTTTAATGTAAGGATCGTAGAGAAATTGCAGCTCTTGCTATTAACCGATATAAGTATGATTTTTCTCTAGTAAAACACAGAAAACATAATTACATACATGACATAAAAAAACGTAATTGATTATGAATCTAAAATAATTTGAAATTTTTTGGCTAAGTTTTCGTATCCAATACTTATCTCATCTTTTCAGTAATTTCGGATTTTTTTTTAAAGGTACTGTATCTACAATCTACATACATCAGGATTTGAATAGATAAAATAATTATCCCCGATAACTGGTTCTCGTACAATTCGACCTACATTTCTTTGGTAGAAAAATCTCAAACATGAAAATGTAGTTATAAGGAGTTAAAAGTTTAAAAGAAAAAGCACTTTTTAAATACGAAAGACTTTTTTACACGACAAAGAACATAAAAGTCAAATAGTTTAATTGCAGAACCATAACTCGGCATTATGCAAGAAGAATGCAGGAGGCACAAAATTAAACTTTTATAGGAAAAAAGGACGCCCACAATTTCTCGGATAAATAGGATAAGTCCAATTTTAACATCATTCGCAGTAAAATCGTAAAACCAAGCGTTCAGATGACCTAGGCGGTTTAAAAAACTCATATAATTATATTTATAACTTCTACAATGTTGCGGCTCGTAGGTCTCAAGAGAGTAAATTACCTACGATTTTTATGGTATAACTTAAATATGGTTAAATTCTAGTCTGTATGCGTGTTGTTTTCAGTTAAACATGTATTTTAATTACGTTTATTAGGATGACGTCCAAATTGCCTACAGTACGGCTTTCTATGGTAAAGTGCGTGAACTGGATTTTGAAATTGCAAATGTAACAACTTGTAGTTAACATTACATTTATTTAAATGAGTAAAAAACTTGCAAAGAAAAATATAGTGCAATTATCGTTGGTACCTAAAACCAGATTTTATGACGGAGAAAGAAACACATTAAGCCTATTTTTTTTATTTTATTTTTTTGCACAAATTTTTCAAAATTACTGTTTTTAGTGTAATGCACGCATTTCAAGTACTCCGCTTAACCGCAGAGCGTTTGGTCACGAACTAACACCGGTTACTGCACTTACAATACCAAGGCCAAAACTTTAAAATAAATAAAAACGTAAATATTCAATTCAATTTTAAAAGTTGAAAAATGACGAGCTATTATAAGAATTTGTTTTGAGACGGTAAAATACATATAAATCACATTTACATGTGATTTCCAGAAACAAAGGCTCAAGTGTAAACCTGAGCTTGAAAGCTTCGGATATCTCAATTAAATTTTGTAAAACAATAATATTCTTACACTGTATCAGAATGCGCAGGAGTTTCGAAATCACAGATTTAAGGCCAGGGCCATTTTTGTCGTCCTTTTAACATTATGCGTATTATTTTTATACTGATCTATATCGATGGATTCTCAAAAGACAACTTTCATTACGTTACAACTTGCACGCTGATATATAAACATGCCAACTGACAAACTGTAATTTGTTGGATGTATTAATTATTGTATTGTAAACTGTAACCCAAATTATACAAAAAACTAAATTTTGTAATGTAAGATAAATATCTACTTATTATCTTTGAGTATGCTATATTATGTCTGCTTTATCATGTGTGTCTGTATGCTTAATTTTTGTATGCCTATAATTGGCAGATCATGGAGCACTTATCTTTAAAAATACTTAACAACTATTGTACCTATGTATCACAAATAAAGTTTTACTTACTTACTTACTAAACAGTTAAGTTCAACCGCTATCATTGTTGGTGACATTTATTAGCATAACAAGTCCTATTCATTGTAAATCAATTGCTTATTTCCGTTACACGGAGTGCGTACCTAACTATCTCAACACTCAAGGAGAGACCTAAGCCCTCCTATACATACACCTATAACTCTGCGGGCCAACTATATTGCCTGTCTTGTGATCGGGTTTTTAAAACCAAGTTTGGTCTAGCGAGCCATATTAGGGCTCACGCTAGAAGATAATTTATAGTAGGGTCGCCGTCGTCGAAACCGATAAAGAGGACTATATATCTCAACACTGGAAACAACAAGTTTCGGCCTTGCTAAATGTCATTCGTATTCTTTGAGGCGTTCTTAGTGCACTTATAAATTAATGTTCTGTAGAGTCCGCGTGAGCTATCACATGGGCAGTGCTTACATTAAATATGAAAGTATTATACATATAAACCTTCCGTGAAAAATGATCTAACTGATGGTGAAAACCGCATCAAAATCGGTTGCGTGGTTTAGGAGTTAGCGGATATACAGACAGATAGACGCGGAAAGCGACTTTATTTTATGCTATGTAGAGATAGAGATGACAGACTCAAATCTGTATTCAAGTAGAGATCAACGCAGAGCGTCGTTCTTTAACACGGACCTAGTTAAATAGAAATTAAAAATATATATATAAAAAAATATCAAGAAATCATAAAACAATACTCGTATTTGTTTGTCCGTGAAAAGTTTACAAAATCAAGGTTACACTACCGACGTGCAACAACATCGCATGTAGCTAATCTTTTATTACTTAATAAAAAAAAACAAGCTTTTTAGTTTATTGCTAAATTAATATTTTCATGAATTATTTAAAAAATACAAATAACCTAACCATCAAAAACCCCCGACTCCAACTAGACAAAGAGCTGTAACTTTTGAACCGCTAAACAGATTTTCATGAACCATCCCGATTAAACTAGCTTTCAGTTTAAAAAAAATTGCATTGAAATCGGTCCATCAGTTTTGGAGCTACGATGCCACAGACACACACAGATACACACCACAAACTTATAATACCCCTTTTTTGTCGGGGTTATAAAAATCGGAAACAAAACCATCTCTTTACCGTTTTTTCTCTCAATTTTTCATTTTGTCTTCTATCGAGGAGATAAAGGGCGGAGAAGACGGGTTTGTCTACCCCTCGTTCTAACCCTTCAGATGGTAAGCGATGATGCGTTCGATGATGGTGCACGCTTTAGTAGAAGTAACCTATTCGAAACGACTTTCAGCTTATAGCCACGAGTGGCGAAGGGTGAAAATTTTCATAGGGGAAGCCGTCCCAAAAAAGCACACACACAAAATCCATACCGTCTCTTGTAATCTAAGGGAAGCCGATGGGAATCGGTTTGTATGAACTCTTCGCCACTTAAGCCACTAGATATTAAGATAGAAAATTAAAAAACGTCAATCGGTCTCGGTTTCTGTCAACATCCCACCATCTATTTCTGACTCATACACTGATCTGTCGGTCAAGGTGCGACATTGTATGCGCGCGCGCCGCAATCGTCACTACCAGAGTGCAAACATGCACATTGCACAATGCAACATAATTAAATTGAATGCTTATACATTATGTTGTTTGGCACGATATGACCAGTTAATCGACCTACACGTGGAAATTTATACATTATGCACTCATGTATTATACAATAAATTGTTTGTCATACTGTTTCTATGTAAAAAGTGATCGATTATCAAAATAATGGTCTACACTACCTACCCTGTCGCTATGGATGTTATGGAGTTTCTTGCCGGTATCTTCTCCAGGACCAACCCACTTGGAACCGTGCGCCTAGAATCACGCCGTTTTGAAAGTGTCTGCAAAGGGCCAGTTGAAATAAAAATCTTCGACTTTGACTTTGGCTACATAGTTCACCGCGTGTCAGCATAAAGATATTTTAAAATTGAGATATGTTTGATTATTCTAAGGTTCCACCCAGTTTCTTGGAATCGTGTTCACCGACAACATAACAGACGATTAGAACAAAATGTGATGTTTAAACATCTGTTATATTTTCGGTGAACATGACCCTTAGAGGCAGATCAAAACTCTAAAAAAACTAAACGTAGGGACATGCGAGTGATCGATATTTCTATCATAATTTTATTATTGTTTTTATAGAATTTCAAGTCAGTTTAGCTGATAGAGATGAATGACACTATTTTCATTGAATTTGATTGATGTATAATCGAGTCATACGTTTGTATGAAACGCTACCCGCTCGAGTAAGATCAACATCAGCAGAGTTCAAAAGTATTTATTTATTGTACTAACTTCGAATAATGTGACAACGCGGTATAATTTGTAAGATAATTATGACCTATTTTATGTACGGGTTAACTATCAAGCTTCTCCGCGGTAGGTGCATCAGCACAGTTCAAGGTCCCTTGTTGTAGACATGATAGGAGATAAGAAGTCAGGAAAATGGATGTGGACAGCTAAAGATGCGAGACGTATGGAAGTGACGAGAAAACTTTATACGAGTACAACAATAAGTGAAAACTGGTTGAAAAGTATAGTGACAAGAACATTTTTTTTTACATAGTATTTATTTTTAACCCCCTACGAAAAAGAGGGGTGTTATAAGTTTGTAATGTGTATCTGTGTCTGTGGATATGTGTATCTGTCTGTGGCATCGTAGCTCCTAAACGGACGGACCGATTTCAATGCAGTTTCTTTTAATTAAAAGCTAGTTTAATCGGGTATCAGCTTAGTTATATTTCATAAAAATCTGTTCAGCCGTTCAAAAGTTACAGCTCTTTTTCTAGTTGGAGTCCGTTTTTGACGGTTAGGTTATTATAGCTTGCACAGCTTCAAAACGCGAGCTCGTGTAGACGTCAAATGAGACTTTTTACGAGTGACAAATGTTTAATGTTTTCCATATTATTGTTAGTGCTATTCGAATTATTATTACCAGCTCTAAAAAGAAAAATATTTGACTTTTTCACTGAGATTTTTAAATAAACATTATCTGTAACGACGAAGAAAATAATCAAAATAATGATTTCGTTTTGGCGTCAACGTCTCAGGTGGACACGATCGCATACGGTTCCGTCATGGGATAAACAGCTGAACTTCTGAAGACGGACCACTGCTTAATCCTTTGGAGATGACGTCACAGGTGTGATATAAGAGTTGCTATCTTCTTCTTCTGTCGTGTCGGCACGAGCTTATCACATGGGCTAATCTTTCCACTATGGCATTACTGATGTAATGCCATAGTGGAAAGATTAGCCATTCGGCAATGATGGTATCGAGGTGGACTGCTCAGATGTGCCATACGATCTCAGGATTCGTCACTCGTGGATACTCTTTCCTTACACCTGGGGGCTCACTACGAACTCTTATATAGCAGCACATTTACAGTATGAGCTGACCTCACACTGTATAGGCTTTTCGTACAATGAAAGGTCAGCTTATTCGGGAAACGGGGCAGTTCAATTTCTGCTCTGCTATAAGAGCTCGTACTAAGCCCCCTGTTCATACCTAAGTTCCTTCCTGGTTGTTGTACAGTAACATAACAGTTACAAGTACACACGGCTACATATATCAAATATGAACTGACCTCGCATTGTATAGGCTTTCCGTGCGATGAGAGATCTGCTTATACTGAAAACGTATAGCTTGATATGTCCGTGCGTACAAGGAACTTCCTAAACTAATGAAGCAAAACTAACTACTTGTTTAGAGCGCAGCAGTGTAATTTATCTTTTGTTTTCTTGATACTTTTTGCCATAATTGTCTTAGATCATGGGATACCCTATCTTCTACTCACAGGGCATAATCTTTCCAAAACTTTAATTTTACATACTACCTTCATTACATACGTTTCTTTAATATAAATAGGGTTGCTACCAGTCCGGATTTTCCCGAATTTGTCCTAGTGTGAAGGGTGTACGGTGCGTCCGGGCGGGGTCTTCTACGCCACCTGTGATCGGTCAACCTACCAACCTAAACTTACAGCTAGGTAAAAATTAATCTCAGATAGTAAATGTCCGGACTTGGTCTTCGGATTGTAATGAATATGGGGTAATTGAGGATGTTTATAATAAAAAAATAAAAAAAATAAAATCGGATCAATCTCTTGACACAATGTTTTAAACCCACCAAACTGCGTAACAGTTCGTCGGCGGGATTAGTGCTCGTTTAAAACAGCAGGTTCCTTATTACTAAGGTTTAGTGGAATAGTACAGTGATTGAAACATCTACAACTATCTCACAATTAGTTTGATACACTAGCTTGCGGTGAACTCACTAAGTAGTACATGTCTTAGTTTATTTTTTAGAGATAATTTGCTTAATTTACCGTGATATTTCCTAAGCCAAGGAATATTATTGAATATTGTGGGGGTCATATCATAATGGATTGTGTCAGGAACGAAGTTTTTAGACGTCATATGCGAACCGAACTTGATATAGTTCCTTATGACGTTGGAAGGTGTAACAGCGTATTGTCTTCACCTCTATCAGAGGAACTTAAATTATTGTATAAGCTGACGCAGATCGGCATTAAAAATCTTCTTCTATAGTCTTAAGTTAGTTATATTTTAGTATTAGTTCCAAAAGTGTTTAGTTTTGTTTTTGAAGTGAAACTTCTATATAGATATAGTATTAGGATTTTTCCGTCACGAAAAAGCGTTACGGCCGCGTGGAGGGTAGACGATAATATCCGTTGAAGTTTCACTTCTACTATGTGTCCCAGCACACATTTTTTTTGTTGTATTATCATATTATGGAGGTGACATTTTCATGTGTGACCAAACCTCCCTTATTAAATAAAGTTTTTTTTTTAACTCCGGACTTTAAGCTCCAAAATCTGGAGTTGTCCTGGATTCATGAAGTTGTTGTAGGCAACCCTACATACAAACAACAAGAAAAAGATCGTTAACCCTAAACGCGAGGCAGTTCACGCGACAATCTTGGCTCGCAACGATAAACACGGATTAGCAAATCGGCAAGATGTTTTGGAGCACAGGGCAACAATGTTTGAAAACAAGCAACAACTGAGAACGGCCTGGCCTACTTAAGAGCTTCCGTTCAACATTTGTAATGTAGCTAGAAATGTGTGCGTCGCATAGCGATAAGCTTTAAGTCAGTCACACAATTGGATAAACTGAGGGTCTATCGCGTAACTAATACGCTAATGAACATGGACTCTGGTAATAAACTTTGTTATGATCCTGAGAGATTAAACTTCGAGCTGCTTTGTAAAAAAATTAGCCATCATGAAGTTAGGACTCTCATCTTCAGAATCGGTAAAAAATTATAAGATTCAAAGTATAGTCTCTCACGATCGTATTGAAGTTTATTACCAGAGTCAATGTTCATTACCATTTTCGTTACGCGGTAGACCCGCTGGACAGTTTGTTAAGAGGAAACGCGGGCTGCGTTTTGTCCATACAAACGTATTCCCCGATTTTCTCTTTAGATTTCATTGCTAGAGCATTGTTTTTTTTATATGATATAAATATCGACCACTAGCATGTCCCTACGTTTAGCTTTTTTCTTTCATAGTTTTATTAACTATAGACTCAATGGCACCTAATTAATTTCTGTTTTATCTACCATCTATATAATTTTAATTTATTATTAGGATGCTAAGTGCCGGAGACTTCCAAATTAAATTTTCACCACTGCTCTTAATCAGATGACTTAAGTCACTTAAGGTCGTCTTAACAGTTACTTGAAGTTCACCCCACCTGCGCCGCTTACTTTAGTCGTTACAATGTTTTGGGGAAAATTGTATGATGTGTTTAACTTTTATTAAGACCAAATGGCTATTATGTTAAAATGAGGATTGTGAACGGTTTTAATACATTAAAAATCAAAATCATACTTATAGTGATTGAATTACTCTTATATTAATTGACAGCGTGTATCGTAGAAAATTACCGTTTTTTTTAGTATCAATTATTGTGAAATAATATATCTTATATCAGTTAATTAAAATTAAATATAATTGTTATTACAATTATAATTTATTTTTAATTAACTTAGAACTTGTAATAGGATATTGTTTAATAGATACTTGTATGCTCGATAGAGCGAAACATAGCCATCACATATTACCTGTGTTTAAAAAAAAATAGTTTTTATTTTTATTTGACGAGCCTCGTGTCATAATTATATTGAAATAGTCGAGAAAATAATTGTTAAAAAATCGAATGAATGCTATATTTTTATTAAACTTTTAATTGCTAGGGTGGTAGTAATATTTTTAAAACCCTTTGTTTAGTTAAACGTTCATAAAATTAATTTAAAAAGCGGCACTTTATTATAATGGACACAGTCTAAGAACCATATCTGAGACTGTGGTCTGTCTGATGATTACTTATTCTAGATATTCTCAAAAAAAGCAGTCGAAAACTCGTAGAAAAGTAAAATTCAGCGAAAAGTTACAATAAATAATTAAGCTATGCTACAGATAAAAGAAACACAAGTTAACATTAATAAGAAAACTTCGAACACAGGTAACTTGACCATCGCATACAACATTACTTTAGTGATCTAATAAAACCAGCTATTTAACTAAGATGGCAACTACGGCTCTTTACGAGCTATATAAAGCAACTTTGTATGGTAAAAACACAACTCAAATTAACCATGGAACAATAAAATACAGAAGGCCAACTTTCCAAAACAAAAAATCGTACATAAAAGGTATGGTAATACGAAGAGTATCAAACCAATCCGCGCTTTCATCCCGTCCGATATGTCGCCAAAAAGCAAGTCAGTTTTGATAAGTAACAATTTTCCGCGGAACTGAACAAAAATAACACAAGTGAATTCAGTAAGTGACTTGATACATTCATATTGGCTAATCCCTAAACTGTCATCAAAATGCATATTTTATTTATTTATTTGAAGGAAAATCTATAGCTAACGATACAGTTGTAGCGGTAGTGGATATAAACAGAAAAACAATAACAGATTTTCTAGTAAATTGCGTAGGTAAGTAGTAGTAATTACACGACTAAGCCGATACTGGCTTCATGTAAAACAACTCAAACATAGTGTAAGTGATAGTAAGTTGGCTTTCTAACTGGCCACGTGCGGCATCTCAGCATCCGTGAGCTTTTCCTGTTCGTTGAGTAGAGTAGTCCTTCTGTATGTATCTGTGTTGTGTGTTAAGGCTGTATACGTATCGATTCGTAACGAAACAGGCTAGACGTCAATTCCTTCGTTTTATTGCCTTCACATTCGCCGCAGACGGTTGCTGAGGCCCGAGCGATTTTCTTGTAAACACATATACCGCCTTGTTTTTATTAGTCTGTATTTCAGTATTTCATGACTTTATTTGTGATCTGGCAATTTGACTGTAAAAAAACTTCTAAGGCAAAAAAGCCGAGGATTGGATCTCTCTATTATTTTTGTGAATGAATCACAAATACTCTGTTTTCAGGAATTAGTAATTATTTTAATGTTCAATGATTACTGTAGCAGTTAACTGTACTGAAAAAGAAGCTTGTTGTCTAATTTAAAAAAATTCAACACGTGGCAAATCACACGTTTTTGTAATTTAAAATTGTTTGAAGTTTGAAGTTTTGAAAATCAACAGAAAGCAGATGCTAAAAATAAAATCGCTTTAAAGACACTTGACGTCCTTACAATAAAAAAAAGTAATCTCGCAAACCGTTTAAGTACTTTGTAAAAAAAGTTGACGTATTGCGTGCGGCGCGTCCATTAATCTACTAGGTAGGTACTCAAATTACGCCGATTGACACGTAAGTTATTTTTACACTCCTTGAAGTTTATGAAGTACTAGCGACCCGTCCCCGGCTACGCCCGGGTGCAATTTCTCTATTATCCTTACATTAAATATTAATGTATTATACATATAAACCTTCCTCTTGAATCACTCTATCTATTAAAAAAAACTGCATCAAAATCCGTCGCGTAGTTTTAAAGATCTAAGCATACATAGGGGGAGAGAGACAGCGGGAAGCGACTTTGTTTAGACGACGGATTTTTTTGTCCGGCGGACAAATGGACCAAAATGATCTTTGTTGGTAGGTGTTGCCAATGAGGACACTATAGTTCTGACGACAACTACGAACATAACCGAACCTTCAAAAACCCCCGACTTCAACTAGAAAAAGAGCGTAACTTTTGAACGGCTGAACAGATTTCCCTGAAACATAGCTAAGATTAAATTAAACTAGCTATCAATTGAAAAAAACTACATTGAAATCGGTCCATCCGTTTTGGAGCTACGATGCCACAGACAGATACACATATCTACATATCCACAGATACGGAGCTCAAGTTCAGCATTGGACCTTTACAGACCATGACGCTAATTAGACTAATAGCTTGGCATAATGCTGTTTACAAGGATTTACTTCCTTAAGTGAGTTTTGAGTATAAAAACAGTTGGATATCGCGTTTCTTTTTTTCTGTTTCATTAATCATGATTAACTTAGCGAGTTGCGAGCGCGCAGTGAAAACGTCAAATAAAACAGCTTAAACTTTATTAAGGACAGTAATTGAGACGTGAATTCAATGCATGAGATCTTTTGAAGTTATCGCGGTAAAGAGATTTAGTTACTTCTTAATTTGTCATAATATTATAATGTTGTATGTCACCATACCATAATTATATTGGCAATACCTAGCTAGATGCTTATCTAAATGGACGTTGCAGGGATAGACTGAACTTGGAAGGCGGAGTTATAAAAGTTAGGAAGGCTTATGTTCAGCAGAAGACTGCAAAAGGCAGATTTCTATTTTTGTTGAAACATCTAGGATCATAATTTATGTATACTTTTACTCCTATACTTTTGTGTTATAATGATAGAGATTACATACAAAAGATAAAATATAATATATTTATGAGCGTACCTACCTAAAGTGTGGTGAAGTTGTGGTCAGACACGAAATACACCGCAAAGAATGTCGACACGATTTATTTTCTTTGGCAGCCCTAATTGCTACTTAAAAAGCACAAATCTACACGGCCTTTTATGGTACAAAATAATTGAATCACAAACCTTATACAAACATGAGTAAATAGTTGTAATACTTTGAAAGATTTAGTTGTGTACTACTTGTTAAAATTAAATGAAACTTGTCGCCAACAACATATAATGGAGAATCCAAATTAATATCGAACCTGTCGAATCCAGGACTGGGAGTTCTGCTTTTTGCTGTGTTTAATACAATTATATTTCAGATCGCCGCGAAATAAAATTGGGAATCAAACGAGCTTACCTGCTAAGCGAAGTCTTGATTCTTATATATTAACTAGCGGCCCGTCCCGACTTCGTTCGGGTACAAATTAGCCGGTAGATACTTTTTAATTTTCATCAATTCCAGACCTCTTACAAATCGTTCGGCTTCAAAAAATACGGACTCTCATATAACTATTTCATCCGCTTAGAGGTTGAATTTCGAAAAACACGAAACTGATTTTGTTTTTAATTTTAACCAATTTCACGTTTCTAACTTCAAAAACATTTTTCACTCCTTTATCGCCCCTTTGGGGGATGAATTACCAAAAACGCAGAAACACGTGTTTCTTTATTTCTAACCAAAAGCCTAAATCTCAATTTTCACGTTTCGCACTTCCAAAACAATTCTCACCCCTATTTCGCCCCTTTAGGGGATGAATTTTCAAAAACACGGTGACACGTGTTTCTTTATTTCTAACCAAAACCCTAAATCTCAATTTTCACGTTTCTCACTTCAAAAACAAATTTCACCCCTATTTCGCCCCTTTAGGGGATGAATTTCCAAAAACGCGGTAACACGGTATCTTTATTTGTAACCAAAAGCCTAAATCTCAATTTTCACGTTTCTCATTTCAAAAACAATTTTTACCCCTATTTTGCCCCTTTAGGGCATGAATTTCCAAAAACGCGGTAACACGTGTATCTTTATTTGTAACCAAAAGCCTAAATCTCAATTTTCACGTTTCTCACTTCAAAAACAATTTTTACCCCTATTTCGCCCCTTTAGGGGATGAATTTCCAAAAACGCGGTAACACGTGTTTCTTTATTTCTAACCAAAAGCCGAAACACCAATTCTCACGTTTGTCACTTCAAAAACAATCCCAATATACACGTTTTACACTTCTAAAACAATTTTCACCCCTATTTCGCCCCTTTAGGGGATGAATTTCCAAAATCGCAGAATCACGTGTTTCTTTATTTGTAACCAAAAGCCTAAATCCCAATTTTCATCTTTCTCACTTCAAAAATTAAGGGACTCCCATACAAACTTTCACCCCCTTTTTCCCCCCTTTAGGGGCTGAATTTTCAAAAATCCCTTCTTATTGCTTGCCTACAATACAAAAGGGACCTACTCTCCAAATTTCGTGACTCTAGCTTCAGTAGTTTCGGCTGTGCGTTGATGATAAGTCAGTCAGTCAATCAGGACTTCTCTCTTTATAATATTACTATGATAAGTAGCAGACAGTATGGCTAAATGGCTTACCTAAAAATGATCTAATTGGTAATAATGAAATAAACAAGTACTTAATATAGTTCAAACAACTTGATCACAGAGATTTAGATAAGGGAATCAGTAATCCTAATCACATACGGAAAGCCTATACAATGCGAGGTCAGCTTATACTAGAAATTTATAGCTTGATATGTAGCCGTGTGTACATAGAAATAAATAAAATTGTTTATCATGTAATTACGATATTTTAATTACTTTACACGTCATTTTTAAATGCGACGGTGGCGGCGTTGTCTACCTCTGAGAAGAAACGCCGAAAGAAACTCATGGACCAAGGTTTGTCAGACAAAATTATCAATTATGTGAGAACCATGTATGGCAAAGTCTGAAATGGATTTTTGAGGGAAATGTCATAGCAGTTTGACCTGACCATGTCAAAGTACAATTACTGTTCCAGTGGGCTTATTACGATCTCTTATAGCGGGCAGAAATTGAACTACCCAAACTTTCCAGTATAAGCTGACCTCGCACTGTATACGCTTTTCGTACAATGAAAGGTCAGTAAGTGAAAATGTATGGGCATTTCAATTTCTGCCCTGCTGTAAGAGCTCGTAGTAAACCCCCAGTAGGGCTAACACTGCAAAAAAGGGAAGAGAAAAAATGGGACAAAATCATCTCTTTATCGTTTTCTCTCTCGATTTTTCGTTTTGTCTTCTGTTAAGGAGACAAAGAGAGGAGAAAATAAGTTTGTCCACCTGCCTTGCTGGCGCTGGCTTTTATTCAATGCGAATAAAGACATACATGACATTTTATGGAGTTTCTTGCCGGTTCTTCTCCATAGGACCTACAATATGGTACCGCGCACCTAGAGTCTCGACATTTCATAAGTGCCTGTATTTGGTTTACATGAAATAAAGATCTAGTGGTCGTCTAGGGGTCGAAATTCGACCGTAATTTTAGCTTTCTGCACGCCTTCTCTATATAAACTTTAACTTGCCAAATCTCACACTCCTCCATGCGCGCAATATGCCTAGAAAGGGGTAAAAGTTTTCTCTTCACGTATTTGTATAGATTATATTCTAAGTACGTAAATTTAGCAGCTTCCAATATTCAAGCTTCACCCGATCAACCCAGCCATACATAAACCTCGCTACTCAGAATCGCAATTCGTTCAATTTCGCGAACTAATCAAAGTATGTTATTAGCTAAAAAGTCACGCGCGGGGTACAAGCCGATCGTAAACTGCGAACTCTTTACTGCCATCGAATTCCGAAACAAGGCTACGTTTTTAAAGGATTTAAGGCGCGTCAGTTAGCAAACGAATTTGTCGATTTCGCTTCCTCCACCCGCGCAACCCGCGCGACCCCCTGTTATATTACGGAAACCGCTCGGAGCATGTCAACGCGAGCATCGCGCCAGACACTAAAAAACTATATAATAAATAGAGGTGGCAATGTAAAATATATATTTGTACATTGTTTCACTTATGGTCTATATAGTAACAGAGTTACTACTAGAAAATTAATACCAATAACAGTGGTACAATCACTACAATGATGAATGATTTTATAAAAAAGGGAAATAAAAAATTTATGCTTCGTCAACGAGCTTCCGAGCAAAAAATGCCCATTACACTTGCCGAGTTGTTAGATGATTTGGTATTAACTAATTATAACTTGCTCTTTTATTTGAAGGATTGCTTGATTCATTTAATATTCACTCATATAAATATATCACGATTATTATATATACCTACCATTAAACTAAAAAGTGTAAATAAATTTCTTAAATTCTTCAATGCACCTAGCTTGGCAGTGGCAACGACTTCAGAAGCTGATAAGTTTTTTAAGAAAATTATATGTATACTTTTTAGTTTTTTGAAGTCGGTTTATACTATTTTTTAACGTTTATTTTATATTTCTAGTTTGAGTGGCTTAAACAATTCATAATCATGCGATTACAGAAATCGCAAGTGACATGCTGTTATTCATTCAAGAGTTCCATTGTATATCTCCGAAGTTCTTCATCAAATCTTCAACAAATTTAAATGCCATCTTGAGAGTACCCTTTGAAATAAAAAAAGAATTTTCAAAATCGGTATGCAATTGGCGGAGTAATAGCGTAACAAACATACAAAAAAAAACATTCAGTCGAATTGAGAACCTTCTTTTTTGGAAGTCGACTATAAATGGGATTAATAAACACTTACTTCATATCTTTGTTTGGTAGCAGTGTTGGTGAATAGTAATATATAAAGTATAATCGATAAGTATTAAAATAAAACTAGGTTGGCACCTACATAGTATTTATTATTATATATAGTAAAGGAATAGTATAAAGAGAAACAACAGTAGGACGACGCCTTTGATCTCGCCGACAACGTCAAGACATTGTGGCGATAGTGCATGGAGGCTAGGGTTGTTACAAGTAGTGTAGTGGTTTTCTACGCTACGTGCCGCGGGTTCGATACGCGCACGGAACAAATATTAGTCTGGGTGCGTGTGCTTGTGAGATGTATGTCTGTAAACTCTACCCACGATACAGGAGAAATCCTAGTGAGGGACAAAATGTTTTATTAAAAAAAAAACCAACATTTATTTATTTTAGATCAACATCGTCATCAACATATTATTACTTACTATTTTAAACGTTGATTATGGCAAATTATCAATTCATTAATAGAAGGTAGCTCTGAATTTTGGTCACGTAGTCACGTGGTCACGGTTTATATCTTTATATGAATAGACCTCACCAAAACATGAAGTTTGAATGCCAACATGATGGGACTGCGTCCCATAGTTTGGGAGATATAAGCTTTCAAAGTTTTGGTGACGTGGCCACATAGATCTCACCAAAACATGAAGTTTGAATACCAACATGATGGGACTGCGTCCCATAGTTTGGGAGATATAAGCTTTCAAACATTCGGTCACGTAGTCACATACTGAATTTGAATTTATGTTTATAGAAAACATCAAAAAGATGGTACCTATATTTTAGACGAAGTATTTTAGAAGATGAAACACAATTTGTATTGACTTGACAGATAACGTGACAGATCAGTAGACTATCTATATCTGATTTTACTAAAATAATAATATTTCAAATATGTACTCAAAAAAAATCAAAACATTAGAAGTACATGCCATACTACTGAGGCAAGTTATATAGGTTGCCCCCTCTACACAATATTGTGTCTAGATAGCAAAATAAATTCTGAATTTATAAATCGAACGCGTTAGCCTCGATCGACACGGGTATCCCGTCCGAGAGCCAGCGGCAGACTGCCGCCCGTCACCCGAACACGACCCTTCAGCTGAAAATTGGCACAGATTTACGTTTAAATTCATGGAAAAATTAAAAATTGACTTTTTTTTTAATGTTAAACGTTGGACTTATAGAGAAAAGAATTATCTATCTATTGCTGAAAATCAGAAATAAATTAAGCTCAAAGTTCCGAAGAAGATGAAGGTTTGAATTCTGATTTAGGTGTTTTATAAACGCCAATTACCATAATATAAACTAATTTAAAAAAAAAATTGAAACGTTGGATTTGAAGTAGAGATCTTGAACTTTAAGACTGTATTTTTGTTTTATTTGTATATGGTATAATTACGGAGGAGATGGCGATATAAAACGGCGTTTTTGTAGGGGTACTGCCTTAAAAGGAAAACTTCTTTTATGACCTAGTGCAGTTTGTGCAATAAAGGCGTTTTACGAGCGCGGGTGGCGAGGTAATTAATAAGTTTTAATTGGTTATCCAGTCACTGAAATGGCGTTAGTTTGTTATACTGTTCGATTTATTACCAGTTTTTTTTGCATGGTTTTCTTTTGATGGGTTTTCAGTTGAGGAGATGCTCCTGGGATGCGTGTTGAATTGATGATACAAGACAGTAATGTCACAGTGTAACTATCTATTCCATGCAGCGAGTCAATGTTTTTGACATATACATCTTAGCCTCGACCCGCTACCCCGTGTTAGACGACTGGTTGCAGTTAGACATATTGTTTAGACTGTGGTAGGTAATGTAGTGTAGTTATTGAGCTTCTGTTACAACACGGAAAATTGATAACTGACAGAATTTCTTTACCTTCGTGGGTCCATAATATACAATCAAATTAATACAAAACTATTAATCTATCCACTTCCAATAAATTATAATGTAATGTTTGTATTAAATATATTATAAAACGTCGAGAATAATGATATAGTAAAATGCAATTAGTCTCTCCAGAAGGTAGTTTGGTGTGTGTAACACAGATTTTAGCCATTACAGACACCAGTGTCTACTTAAGTTGTTATTTACTGTCACTCTGTAATGTGATGATGAGATATTCTAACCGTCAAAAACCGGGGGTTTAACTCCAACTAGAAAAAGAGCTGTAACTTTTGAACGGCTGAACAGATTTTCATGAAACATAGCTGTGATAATACCCGATTAAACTAGCTTTCCAATAAAAACTGCATTAAAATCGGTCGATCCGTTTTGGAGTTACCATGCCAGAGATAGGTACACAGATCCACAGATACACACTACAAACTTATAATACCCCTCTTTTTGTCGGGGTTTAAAAATAAACATTTACTTTACAGTGAAAGTACGTATTTCAAATTAATTAAGTATTATATCAAAAGTTTAATAAATACTAAGTAACACAAGTTGTTACTAAGTTTAACTGGCTTCACACGTTCATTGCAGTCTTAAAAATAATGAGTTTGAGTTGACCAGTGGATTAAAGGAGATGTAGCGACACCTAGCGCCACAAAAAGGAACTAAGTAGCAGCATAGCAAGCTAACTACAATAGTCGTCAATGCTTATACAATACGAATTCGACCAATCAGATTACGAAGCCTGCATCACGCAAGGAAAAAAGATTATCATATCTAAGCGTTCGTTCACACTTGATACTTTTAGCAGCAGAATTGTGCTATTTGCATTTCTTGGCTGCCTTTTGCTTTCAAAAAGTGAATAACGAACGCGAAAACGCACGATACAATACAATATAATACACTTTATTGCACACCAGTAATAGAAGAAAAAATACAATAATTAGACAAAGAAATGTACAAAGGGCGTTCTTATCGCACGTGGCGATTTCTACCAGACAACCTTAGGATGGACAGATTTGCAGATTAAAAGAGAGGGGTAGTTCACGGTACGATTCTGCTGCTAAAAGTATCAAGTGAGGATGAGCCCTATCACATTGTATTGTCCAACATCAACCGTCGGGCTTCAGCCCGCTAGGCACACCTCGCCTGGTCAGAGGATCCTCCCTTTTCAATGCAGGAACCTCGTTCCTCTACAAAGGAAATAAATTCTTTTAGATCTTTTCACCATGCACTTTATTTAAGATCGGAAACGTGACGTTGCCCTTGGCCTTAAACAAATTATGCACTGTTTCGCGCTAATGGAATGCAGGACGAAGATTGTAGGAGACAATCGCACAGTGTTTCGTAATAGGCCATATCCTGCAGGTCTGAAACACGCGATATCGCGTTACTGGAAATGAACGTGTGAACTAATCTTAAAGTCTTTTAGTTATCTTGCACTTGAACGACTACTTAAGGTGACGTAGTTATGAACTTTAATCTCAAATCGGCCGCAAACAAAAATGCGCGCGAGCTAGCTTGTGTGTATTGCGTCAAACCAGTTTTTGTCGTTTAAAATAAAATCTACAAAATCTTATAAACATATTGAAGTTTGTTTAGACTAATCTATTCAAAAAAAATTGAGGCATGAATCGGTATCGTTTCCCTGTAGAATGAAAATCTTTATATTTATTTATATAATTTATTATTTATAAGTTTGAAGCGTGTATCTGTACTTTTTGTGGCATCATAGCAGCTCCTGAACGGATGAACCGATTTTGATAGTTATTTTTTTCGTTTGAATGGTGACTGAATCGAGAGTATTCTTAGCTATGTTTCATGAAAATCAAATGAAATTCATCAATCAAATGAAAATGAAATTCAAAAGTTACAACTCTTTTTCAAATTAAAGTCTGGGTTTTTGACGGTTAGGGGTTCTAAGCAAAAAACAGGCAACGAACGCGAAATCGCGCGATGTTTCTGCTAGAAGTGTCGACTGTGCTATGGCCCTTTGGCGTTTCGCGAGCCAATCGGCGTTAGTAGCCTCCCCAACCCTTCCGGATACGCCACTACAAGTAGAAATGCGTTGGCAGTGATTGAGTTGGAGTTATTGTGGAATCCGTTCTCAGGTCTTCAAATTGGAACTTTTAAAATGCAGACGAAACAATTCTACGCACTAGATGTGTCGACACAACGTCGAGGCTACTCGATGCATGAGGCCCCACGATATGTATCAAGCCTTCATAGCCTTCGCACACAAGCTGCCACTGTCTGACGATTACTGATCCAGGTGATTATGAGCGCCACTTATTTATTATCTTTCCCTCAAACAAAATAAAAAAATCCAGCCCATTATTGTCCCACTGCTGAGCACGGGCCTCTTCTGAATGAGAAGGGCTAGGCCTTAGTCCACCACGGTGGCCTAGTGCGGGTTCGCGGACTACACACTCCATCGAGGACTTTATGAGGCCCACTCAGATGGGCAGGTTTCCTCACGATGTTTTTCCTTCACCGTTAACGCAAGTGATAATCATATTGCGATCCGCACATAAATTCGAAAAGTCAGAGGTGCGGGTCGGGTTCGATCTTAGATCCTCCTGCATGGAAGGCAAGCATTCAAACGCTAGGCTATCACTGTTATTCCCTCAGACAAAGTCGACATAATTATATCTTCAGAGCAATCTAACATAAACAATGTATTAAAACAGCTTCCCACAAAACTATTGTATTGTTTCATTAGTCCTCACGATACCAAAATTCACAAATAAGCTATCCTACGAATGACGTCACGGGTATATGGTGCCTTAATAACTCGCCACTTTACGAGCGTCGAGCACTGCCTGACATGGTCTGTACAGCTCGAGCATAAGTTATGTGCCGTTAAACTGAGACCATGGCTGTGTGAAAACTGTCGTAGCAGTTGAAGGGTTGCGAAATATAAGTGAACTACTGTTGGGCTAACATGAGCGCCGCGACATAATTTTCTCGTCGCATTATCTCGTGCGATAACAGGTTCTTAAAGGCATTATCTCGTCTTGTCATGACGACAAAATTTTGTCACGGTGCGCATGTTAGCCGTGCAGGACGTGCAATTCTTCTTGCATGGTTCGTGTTATGCCTAGGTATTTGCCTATCTGTGATGCAAAGTGGGCCCTAGAATTGGGTATAATGCGCTGCATTGTGACTTTCTTGTCTGCCACAAAAATTTAAATTAAGAACTCACTGACAGTTGCAATCATAACATACAGACTGTAATAATAAATGTCCACCATGATGATGGGAACAACCCGCCATTACATGTCATGATGGTATATCTACAATCATGTCCGACGTGACGCGATTAATCCCAGCTATTACTCAACTCCGTCACCACACACATCTCGGAAATCATTTCGGTACTTTTAAATGCGCATCGATGCTGCGTCTTCCGTTATAACACAAAAGGACAATTGCCTGGGCAAAATTCGTTATTATAAAAATGGACTTATACGATAAAATTGTTATTTTCCGCAGAAAACATCCGCTCAGATCGATTTGGCGTAATCCAATGAAAAATGTCCAGAAGGTTATTTTGGCAGTACGCACGAGAATCCACGTTCATTTGGGGTTGGGTAACTCTGACAATAATAGGTAATCATCTTGTCCAGAATAGTGGAATGCATGGAAGCAAGATGAAGTGAACGAAGGACCTCCTATAAGGCTTATGTAGACAAATCTGTATAAATTCCAAGTTATGTTATTTCTTCGAAGGAATATGGAGAGAGCTGCTTCAGCTACACCAACAAGAGCAAGGCTTTTAAATTTGAAGAAGAAGAAGAAGGCTTACTAAAACACAATACGGGCACAAGGTTCTTTGTTCTCGTATTTTAAGTATTACTGTTATTTATTGTAGTTTTTAGTAGTATTTACTTGTGTATACATAAATATTTAAATAAATAAAAAATACAATTTTCTAAAAAATATCTAACAAAACATATATACATATTTTTTATTTAATCATTTATGTACACAAATGAAAAGACACAATACTTTAAATAGGAGAACAAAGTACAAAGGTAGGTATTGCTTATTTCACAAAAGAAGTCTCTTCCAGCAGACCTGCGATATATTTAAAAAGTCTCCAAAATTATTGATTGGTAATCTACAAATTGAATTACGTATAATCAACAAAACCGTCAGTTAAAGTGACACAACTACAAATCTACATTTTCAACCAAATACATATACTATTACCAAGTTAATGATCGATTAGAGTCTAACGTTTAATAGTTTCGTTTTCGTTTCGTAATAGCTACCGTCACATCGCAATACAACTCCCAGTCTCACGTTGATTGTTCGTACTAAGACGGGTATCAAGTGCCAAGTCACCACTAAACTCACTTTATTAGACACTATCTGTGACACTCGTAAAATCGTATTTATGACGTTTCAATGTTTACTTTGGCAATACTAATTGGTAACGACACAATACGGTGATATTTGTTAAGAGCAAAAAAGTGCTAAGTCGTAAAGTTGAATTGCTATCTGACGTTTGATAGCTGCAGACTGACGTTTTATTAATACCTAAATCTTTACCTTTTTGTTGAGATAGTTCTGTTTGATAATTACTTTTTATAGAGAAATTTAATAATTCGGTATTAAATCATTATTATTATGACTGTTTACGTTTAGAATTTTACGCGTAACTTTAATAGGTATAGAAAAAGAAACTTAAAGTCCTGCAAAATTTAAGTCAGCCACAAATAAAATCATAAAGCTCCACGAAAGACATTCTGAACTAAATCATAATAACTTTGTGCCATTCTCACGCGTAGCGAAGACGTAAAATTCACAAGTACGAGAACGGCGCAAGAGAGACGGACTACCGGAGAAACAAATGCTGAAGATTTCAATAGGCGCATCTGTCAAGACAAGATAAACGGCACATTTCATACATAAGAGTTAACGCTGCCGCAGACATAACTACACATTTACCATAAACTAGTGCCTCGTAAAATTGCACATATGTTTACCGGAGCGAGGTGCAGTACCTTAAAAGCATTGGTAATATAACAAAACGTCTGAACCGAAATTGCCCATAAAAGTCCGACGGCGTTTTCTAACTAAAGCTATGAAACTGAAACGTTGGTGGAATTTACAATGGCCGCCTTCGTCTACATTTAACGTTCATGACGTACACCTTAGTTTAATTAAAGTGCCTCAACTCGAAACGCGGACCGTTTGCGAGCTCCAATATTTTGACTAAAAGCAAGTATTCAGTTGGATGTATATGTGATTGATGGGAAATAAATTCTTGGAGTTTTAAAGACTCGTTTCACAAGCAATTACCAGATAAATGTATTTATTCATTCATTCATCCACTATAAACGTCCAATCTATTGTCATCGGATCTACATTAAAAAGCACACATTTCTAACAATTTCTACATATATGTATTAAGCGAAAACGATACATGTGCCAATTTAAATAAAGAGAAGCACTTTAAATAGGCATACTAAAAAGGAAAGCCACATATGAATCTGACTTTGGTAGCTAAAGTTAATAAAAACTAAATTAACATCATTAAATTCTTGCTTTTCGTTTTACCTGATTCTGGAAAAACATACGGAACGAATGTAATAGGTTTGCGTAAAGTTACGATGCTCGGTGTAAAAACCTTATAACCGAATACTCCCATTTTTATAGCCCGGAATATATTTACGAGAATTCGCTTTCAGGAATTGCACGTAAATTCAGCTACTGCAGCATTTTTCATTACCCAGTACGTTAGCGATCCAAGATATTGTTCAATTTTAACTTTATAACTAACTGCGGTTGGAAAGGGAGAGGGATAAAGTAGACATTTTTAACGACTACTAAAATTGCATGTTTATCGCTGCCCAACTTCTTGAGGACTTTAGTGCTTCATTTCTACGATATACGATTCGGTTATTTGATTTATGTAGTAGGTACTAGCGCCCCGTCCCCGGCATCCCACGGGTGCAATTTCTATACTATCCTTACATTAAATATGAAAGTATTATGCTTAAAAACCTTCCGAAAGAAATGCTCAAAATTATGGTAAAAACCGCATCAAAATCCGTTGCGTGGTTTAGGAGCAGTAAGCGGATATACAGACAGACAGACTAGGAACGCGACTTATTTTATACTATGTAGAGAATCTTTTTTGAAAGGAGAGTTTGACACACAACAGCGCAGTGCCTGCAAAAACGTGAGAAACTAAAAGCTCGACCAACTTTTGTCAACAGTGATTGCTGAAACTGAAGCTTGAAGGCAAAAATGCTAAATATAAATGCGTCCAATAGTGAATGGAATCATCATATTCCTAAATCCATTACCAACAAAACTTACATCACAACTCAAACCGAAGTGGATAAAACCCCAAGTTATATCAAGAACGGATGAACTAATCTATATATCGAGAGACCCAGATATCTAAAGGCAGGAGCCTTTCAATCCACGAGACGCAATAAAAATATGCGATGCTTCACAAGAAGCATAAAACTTGCAACGACAATGAATTCCTGAAAAAGATAATACTATGCTAGCGTCATCTCCTTTTAACTGTGTTAGTGCGAGCGGGACAAAGGACGGCGACAATAAAAGTTTTGATAGGAACCGTCGGAATCCGCCGTATCGGACTTACGCCAGTTTACTGCCGGGCTAGCCGTGTATCGTCTTAGTTTTATGGGTGCGTTTTAAAATTTTTAGAGATTTTTATTACATTACCCTTTTATAGCGTAGGTCAGTACCGTCTAGCAATATTGCTACTACATGCAAATATCGCAGCTTGTTAATTTTTTTACGGTTGAATGTTAACGAGGGTAGGTATTGGTGTAAAAGTGGTACAACCTTAAATCATGTGTCAGAACGTTTTGAATGTAACAGCTGCTGAAAGTGTGCAAAGAATTTTTAGGCTTTCGACACTAGAGGTTTCTAAAAGTAATCGGTAAGTAAGTCCAACAGGCCAGGACAGGTAACAAAAACTCGGATAATTAATTAAGTACTAAACAGTACCAAAATTAAAGTGACATTACTACTCAATTAACGCAAAACAAATGAACTAACAAGACAGGACAAACTTTGCATACTGACCGCTCACGGAACTTTCGACAATTATTCCCTTGCTTTGATTGTTTCCCAAACGTGGTCTATCTGTGGTCCTGCACATCTCCAAGTTCCAACCCCAGACTGTCCGAACCACGCAAAATATTCCACCGATTTCCCCCCAAACAATTCTGAACCTTATCACCTCATTACAAGACTGAGATTAAATCAATTATGTCGCGTGTCGTGTCACCGAAAATTGCCGAGAACTCCCGAGTAGAGCCGTACAAAACCGCAACATGCGGAACTTGTTCATAAACGATTGTAAACAACTGTTGCTTAGAGTTGTTTCTAGTTAACAATTGAAACATTTTCCAGTTGGAGAGTTTACCTTTGTACCAAATCTAGCCCTAATAAAGACATGGGCCAGTTTGAGCAGCTACCGTCGAAGTCTAGACATCGAAAACTTGCCTTAAGGTACCCCAATATATTTAAATTCTGAATTGGATTGCATTGATTTACAAATCCCAGAACAGAAAGAAAGAAAGAAAGAAAGAAAAATCATTTATTTGCCACAAAAACAAGACACACTAGAATGACAGATACAGGTAATAAGAAGAGGACAGGTGCATAGACAGAGAAGACATTATTTTAGGATGGCAACAATGTAAAATTGAACAGACAAAATAAATGAACGTATGGCAAATTAATTGCTCAATCTTTTTCTGCAAGTAACTGGAAGTATAAGATACCGGAACACTCATTAAAATCCTTCAAACGAATACTAAATAAAGGGTAAAGAAACTTTTTTTACTCCCAAAATCAAATCAGCATTAGCCGCAACGTTTAATTAAAATCAGATAATCAATTTGTTAGTGACACATCGACACGAATTAAAATCGGATAATCAATTTGTTACTGACACATCGACATCCTTTTGAAAATAAGTCATTGAATTATAGGGACTGGATGCGACAGCCACGTCTGGCTTGGATTGCGAAATTGCAGACCTCGCTTGCGAAACAGATTTAGATAATGCGTGAAATTTCACGCATCATCATCATGTTGTGTCATTACAAAGTGATCATTTGTAATTACAAATGATCACTTTGTGCATTTCAAGTTTCAAGCAGAACTGGTATACCTAATTAATAATACGCGCACAACCAGTTCTTCGAAGTGAACTTTGGAAATATGTAGCATTAAAATTAGTACTGCTACTCGTGACTGGTAGCACCCAACCGTTAAAATAATAATTTCAAAACGTTTAGAAAGCTCGTGATAAAGACATAAACAGGTGATCACTTTTGACTAGTTCTGACACGTAAATGATTTTAGCATAATTTTATAAATTGCCAGTGTTTTAAATATAAACTGGAAGCTTGCAGCATAGTAACTGGAGACGTCAAAATGTCAACAGTTAATTGATATGCTAGATAACAGCAAGGCGTATTTTTGAATCGTGGAAATAAATTGACTAACTTTAGCTCCTATAACAGAGTTAGGGAAGAAGTAGAATTCACAAGCAATAGAAGGTCTCAAAGTCAAAGGTTTTTATTTCATCTGGGCCTTTGCAGGCACTTTCAAAACGTCGTGATTCTAGGTGCACGGTTCCAAGTGGGTTGGTCCTGGAGAAGAGTCCGGCAAGAAACTCCATGGATACTCTTTTCATAAAACAACTCTATTGTATGGCTCTTAATTTCTATGATGCAATATTTTGCTCTTATGAAGACGGAAAAAACATATTACATCTCATCCCAGTTGGTACAAAATCAAAAATAGCATTCTAAATCTCTTCCATTATTTTAGCATCTATGTAGACTGCATTTGACACAAATGAACGAGTCGGGTCCGAACGGTGGGACATAAATGAGATGGTCGCCGATAATTGAACACCTTTTAATTGTTTAGTTTACACCGCTCGGACACATGCGTTTTCTAATTACAATGTTGGAAACTTATCTATAAATTGAAAAAGTATATGGGATTTTAATGGATGACCAAAAATAGAAGCACTTTGAAAGATTTGTACCAATTTGTATGACCTAAAATTGTTGGAGAAAGTTATGTATGAAAAGAAATTAACATTTTAAGCTTAATTAACGTTTTATGTTGCCCTATGATATTAGCGGCAAGAATCGGAAATATTCTATCTACCCTCTTACACATAAATAATAATTAAACGCTATTCAAAATTAATTAGCTCTCAAGTCTATTGCCATCTCTATTCATTGGAATACAAATACAGGTATAGTTTAATCAGTATTTAAAAATTACATGTTTTTATTAATAAGGGTACTATCTATTTAGTGTCTGACATTGTCTTTTTACTCTATCCTTCAAAGAACTTCGCAAAATATCGTCATACACGGAAATACAACTTTACATACTCCATCCGAACCAAGTTATTAGGTTGTAAATAGCAATAACTTATTTATTTCTAGCCGTTACGTTATTTCAGTGTACATAATGCATCTCATGTTTTTCAAAACTTCGTCATCTTCCGCCATTGTATATTCCATGACATAAACGACAAGATATTCTATCCGAAGACAGTTTACTTTTTATCAGACCCTTACGTCATTTTCACACTACTGGAAACCATAATAACGAATAATACTCTGTATTCATTTCTCGGATAAAAATCTTTATTTAACATAACAATCTAGGAAAACTACGTGTTTTCTAGAAGTTTCTAAGGATGAATGAGATTAAAAAGGATTGCGTCAGACGGTAAACCAGATATTGGTGGGTGTACTCGTAAAATGGGATGATATAAAATTGTTTGTTCGTAACTTTAATGTGCAAGTCCTATAGATATCGATATTTGATATCAAAACAACTATGATTTCATACCAAATAGTACGTAATAGAGTTGAGTCCGATATCATCTCACATGTATAAATCACTGATATTTTAAATTTCGTCATGTAGTGACAACGACAAAATCATCACTGCCTAAAATCATCACTCGATAATGACCATGACTGAATGAACGTGAACTTCGGCTTTGGCTGTGACCAGCTGTGATAATTATGATAGTGACACGACGACGACATGAAATGCGTGAATGCGGTGATAGTTAGAGAAAAATCATTGATGATTTTGTCATTTTTCCCGTCATCGATATTTTTTGTCATAGTCATGTACTCATCGATATTGAAAAATCATCACTCAGCCCATCTCTAGTACGTAAGTTATTTTTGACAGCTCGTTGCTGAACGACTACCCCTATTACTGTTGGCACAAGTCTTCTTCTTCTGTCGAGTTGGCTCGAGCTGTCTATCACATAAAAATCACTTATGTCGTAGTGGACAGATTAGCCAGTCAGCAATGAGGCTGACTGCCCAGGGAGCGCAGGCGCGGATACAATGGGTGCAATTGCCAAACTCCGACCAAACACATTATTATGATACTTCAAAATTCTGCTTGTTTTGTCTCCATACAAAAACAAGTAATGGAAAGTCAAATACAAGTACCTATTTAATTACATGAATAACAAATTCATTATTTTTTTTATAAAGTCATAGCCATAAAGTCATTAAAAAGTACGCTGAAGGTCACGAACTTAGACTTCATCACCATGTAAACGCCGAGGCAGTCCAGCTCCTCGACCACACGGATATAGTTAGAAGACTTTAAAGGACAAAACCGTTCGAGTTAGTGTTTAGTGATAGTGAATAAGTGAAATATAATACAAGTACTACCTATTAAAGAACACATGAACCAAGTGTCTTCTCCATAACAGAGACAATAAGAAAAGTGCTATTGGACACAATCTTAGTTTAATTTAATTACATAGTTTAAGTTATAATTAAATTACTTATTAGCCTAATTACAAGGCTAGATTGTAGTAAGATTAGGGTGCATTCTAGGATGAAAATTAGGACAAGGAAAAAAAAAAAATTTTTTTTTTTATTTATTAGATACGAATTTTCTGTAATATTACCTAGGTAAAATCACACAGTTAATATAATATTATTAGTCTTCTTAGCATAGTAGTACTGATATTTACAAGATTTTTTAAATTATGAAATTGCATTTTAATTGGTACAATTTCACTAAACATTCCCGTTGGGCTGTATAATCTAACTTAAATTAAATAAAACGAGAAGTTAACGTTACCATTCACCTTCCCATAACACTACGAATGTTACTACAAGAAATTGATGCTCTGATTTCGTGTGCGACGAAGATTCTCGAAAACATAAAGATTGAAGATTCGATACAGGAGAAATCCTAGTGAGGGGCAAAGATTTATTAAAAAAATAAAAATAAAAATAAAAAAATTCTAAGAATAAAAAAATACAAGCTAAAAAATTATATCGATGCGTACAACAGTACAAAGTCTTTCAGTCGCATCTTTGATCAGTGATCTACCGGAAATGGTGACGAGGAAGTGTTCATAATACAGTACATTTCATTAATATTTATGGTAAGCTAAACGAGGGTATAACTCTTCAGAATTAGCTCGCGAACCTTGGGAGGGCCTTGTCAACCGGATGGAATATTGTAAACTAAGAGTATTTGTGAAACTGTGCCAATATTCCCCTTGTTCCTTATGCTCTATAGTAATTCATTACATTATTACACATACATTTAATATTACTAGTGGTCGCCTAGTGGTCGAAATTCGACCGTAATTATAAACTTTAACTATGCCAAATCTCACACTCCTTCGAGCGCGCAATTTTTTTTTTTTTTTTAAACTTTGCTCCTCACTTGGATTTCTCCTGTATCGAGGGTACAGTTTACAATCATACATGTCACATGCACATACAACCAGACCCGAAACAACTATCTGTAGATCATACAAATATTTGTTCCGTGCTGGGATCGAACCCGCGGCACGTAGCGCAGAAACCTAATCGCTTAGCCACTGCGCCAACCGTGTCGTCAAATATGCTTAAAAAAGGGTACAAAATTTGGCTTCACGTATTAATAATTTAATATAGGTATAGATGATTACTAGAGAAATTGTTCCAGTGAGCGAGAACGAATTAAACTAACTAAACAAACAGTGTTAACCTCCAAAAGGCTTTTATTGGTTCATAAGATGGCGAATGAAGATTTCAGGCGCTCTACTGAAATCTATGTAATTTATACTAGTATTTAATCAAAATTTGTTTTTTTGTATGTAGAGGATAATCTCTGTAACAACTGAACCGATTCTAAAACTTCTTTCATTAATAGGAAGCTATACTATCCCTAGGTAATATAGTGCAATATATTATTTTGAAAAAATAAATACGCGCGTGTTATACCGCGAGCAACAGCTATAACAAGACAAGAACTGTTTCTACCGTATCTTAGGTGTCGCTAAAGACATAGTTAGAGGTGAAGCCACACACAGACACGAATGTGCCTGCAAAAAGCCCTGATAGTTCAATAATGTTCATTGCGCCGTATGTATTACGAAGCTCTTCGCTCTTAGCTCTTAGCTCGCTTGACAACTGGAACAACGCAATGGACATTATTGAACTGTCAAAATTAAAGCGATTTCGATTACAAGAGTATTGTATTATTCGAAATGTAATATTGTTCATGTTCCAATTATTGCAAATAGACCAACACTACGGATAGAATAGAATTCAGGAGCAGCAATCATTTCTAAAATAGTGTCATGATCAGACTGTTCACTGCTAGTATTTATTACACCCAGGATTTACTTTGCAGCGATCAATGAGAGAAACTCATATTCAAGTCTCATTTATGACGATGAAGCCTATAAACAACCAGTGGGAATGCGCCTGTTATTACAACTATAACGACATCAATTATGAAGAGCCCCAATAACAGCAAAGACGACCTTAATCAGCGTTAGGATGCGTTCAAGAAAACTTATTAACATAATACGGTAACATAAAAGCCATAAAACACCACGAGTAATATAGAATTTCTTGGAATACCTATGTTCCTTCTCGGCTGTTGGCATAAAATTAGTCACAGAGCAAAATAAGCAATGAAAATTGTTTAAGCCCTTGGCTATACACGATCTAGTCGTAAAATTTTATGTCCGTCACTTTCGCGCTAAGCCGATAATTGTTATGAGGGAGCGAGAGGCGAATAATCCTGCAACATTGTAAGCGAATGTCGATACTGGAATAAGAGATGCCAATGTGCACTTTAATACGAATTATGTACTATGGTTAGGGCTGTCGTGGGCGAAACATCAAAAGAACTTAATAAATTGGCTAAACGACATCTCTTTTGGCATCACCATTCCTAGGCTATCATAATTTTTTAAGTGTTATTGTTCCTGAACATATATTCGTTTTTAATTCGATTAGAAACCAGATTCGGTAAATTACAGTTACACTAATGGTTCACCAAGCAAATGTTCGGTAAAGCAAACGCAATCTGAAATCTATTGAAACAACCCAGTGACGTAGAAGCACTAACTTCGGCTCAGCGCTCAAAAATGTCCAAACCGAATGTAGACTAAAATGCGAAAAAGTAGACTAATCGCCCGTCAGTCGTCATTTGGGCGAGCGAGCGACTACACGGCAATGTGTGAGTGCCGTGCAGTCCAATCTTCATAATATGGTGAAAAATTGTTGCCAGCTAAATCAGGCATTGTGATGATGACGTAGGATTTAAATTAGTTTGTTGGTAGTTCTAAAGGGATATGCCCATTCGTTAAGGAGGTTTTGGCCAAGTGGCGTCCACAAATACAGCAAATCATAGGCATTAGGGTTGACATCATAGAAACAAAATCAACCACAATTTTTTACATAAAACTTGGACAGAATTTTAAAATTGTATGAAAAAAATTCAAGGTTGATATAAAACAAACATGGAGTTGACTGGCAAGCCAGTGTCGTCGTGGTAAGCGGGTACGGAATCCAATGTAAAGCCAAGGTTGTCATCGCCATAATACTAATCAAAGTCATCGGATAGAAAATAGCAAAACCGTGTAGGAAAAATCACAATTCATAAAGCACAAGAAACAAAATGTTAACTGTCAATACAGACTGTCAATTTCAATTATCATTGACGTAGTGATGGCGAATCGGCATCGATTTATCATAAACCGATGTTATAGAGCTATGAATCGATATTTTTAATAAACTTGAACCAGCACTGCATAGATTTCGGAAGACAATCAATAGACATTTATTTTACCTATTCTATAGAAATTAAACGTTTTAATATAGGAAGCGAAACAAAAGAAAAAAGATTTTCAGAAGATCATTCAGTTCTCGATTTATTTGATTTCGATTTTTTGTGACATTTGCCATCACTACTTTTATAAGATTGACATAACGTGCGGAAATGAAGATTGCATCACATGCATAATTGATTAAATGTCTTTTTAATATAAGTTTTTAATTCCCGAGTGTTACAAACAAATAAATAATAACAATATTTTAGTTACTAAATAAGATATTTCTTTGTATTTTTCACATTGGTGTAACGAACCTGCCTACCTACTGGCCAAGAGTGGGCATTTGCCTTTATATAATTATGTAAACTCAGAACGTTTTTTCGTGACTTTGGTACTAGACCGTTGATCCATTTGTTTCTACGTCAAAGAAATAGCGCAATGAATTTGCTGTTGTCAAGCAAATAGGTGACAACCCCGGAACAGTAAGCGAATTTAAGCGGAGACTATAAACAGCAATAACATTGATATTACTCGTTAAATTAAAGATAAGAATATAACCGTTTAAGATAGCAATGAAACATTTGTATTTAATGCTGTAGGTACGAAGGTAATTTATTCTACACTGTATAAGCTAAATTCAGTTTTGCATACAGTTCTTAAACCGTGGCATTAGTTACCACCTTAGACGAAAACGTTTTATAACAATTGCAAAAGTTATAGTTATAAATAATTATTTAAAACCGAAAATCTTACTTCGCACCGACGACAAACGCCGAACTATAACGATTGCGAAGACTTTCGATGTATCTTCTAATCATGGTAATACAAATCGATATTAAAAAAGTATCCGGCTTCACTTCAAGATGGATCCAAATAAATATACAATACACCTAACGGTCCGTGAATATTCTTCTCTTTTCCATAGGAAGGAGGACCACTTTAGAACCCTACAACTAGAATCTCGACGATTTAAAAGAACCTGCTATAAAAATCGTTGACTTTGACTCTGTGGACCCACAGACAAGAATACCATATTTTTACCGACTTCCAAAGAGGAGGAGGTACCTACTATGTTCGTCGCGTATGTTTTTTTTTTATTATTTGAATTTACGATTTATTTAACAATATTGCGATGAGCCCCGGGCAATACACCTTTTTATTATTTTGCGAAAGTCGTAAATAGCTGCGACTACCTCTGAATCCTGTCTGGATAAAATCTTCATACATTTTATCAAACGACTAGATGACTGAACTTCGTACCACCTAAAATTGATTTGATAGTAACTCTTCATAAGCGATTATTAATTATAATTAACCTTCCAACTCCTATTCATTGAGATCGATAATATTGGCCGCGTCGTGTCCGTTTGAGTTTCATTTGGTTATTGTATGAAAAAAATAATTTTCTACATATTTTTTTTTTATTACATATTATTAGCCTATCGACCTTTAATTAGGATTGTAGGCATGCCCACCGTGTCGACAGTAGTGGATCCGCGCCTGATCGAGGGTGCAGCTTAAAAACATACATCTCACATACACCCAGACCCGAAACAACTATCTGTAGATTATACAAATATGAAATATTTGTTCCGTGCGGGATCGCCACTGCGCCAATCGTGTTGCCGACTAGATAACAACCTCTAAAGAGATTTCGTGACACAACTGCATAAAGCGTCAAAATAATTAAACAATCTAGTTTATACACGCGTGACAACACGCGATGACCAATTGGTTCACATACTTAACTATAATATGACATAGTTCATGATAAGTATGACATAATTCTAGTGTTATATAATAACGACTGTTTGAAGCGTGAAAGAATAAATAAGTAATAGACTACATACATACAATCGGTGGCCACATGCCTTGTTTTTTTTATATTATAGGCAAACGAGCTTGCGGTTCACCTGATGGTAAGTGATCACCGCCGCGCATGAACATCCATATTGTATGTCAAAATAGAACAGCTTGCGAATTTAAAGGTCACTCACTAGATTGTTATAAGTGATTTTGAATCTTATTTTAATACCCTTAGCGCTTAAATTTCGTTGATAATCACAGTCTTGAGCATTCCGCGACAGGCTTTGGCATACCGCGACACGCACACATTTTAGGCTTTACGGTAACGACGGTCAAGGTTGGAGAAAACTCGGATTTGGAGTACAAGTTCGTCAGTTCATCTACCATGTCATAAAAGTATTGTCGTCTGCTTTGCTGCTATGTTCAGCAGTGTAAATCTCTGGGCTGATATTTTGATCAATTTATTCATACTGCAAGTAACTATGTATCTCAGTTTATCACAGGTCACACGTTAAAAACGTCTGATTATTAATATGTTATTAAGTGCATTGATAACTTGAATACACGTGTCGTAGGGTCAGACTTTAGTGTCAGAAGTCGCAAATCGTCGTTGATAGTCCCAGACCGCAAAAGTAACATAGTTAAAAACCGCGAATGTACTAAAGAGTCTTCGCGTCTCTAGGTAGCTGGAGGTCTCCCGCGTAACTACAATGGTAATGAACATCAACTCTGGTAATAAACTTCTATACGATTGTGAGAGACTAAACTTCGAGCTAGCTTGTAAAAAGATTACCAATCATGAAGTAAATACTATGAAAATCTTCATGATCGGTTAAAATTTACAAAAAAGATCAAAGTTTAGTCTCTCATTACCCTATTGAAGTTTCATTACCATTTTAGTTACGCGGTAGACCCACTGATTATGAATGTGAATTAATAGACGCCAAAACTAACATTTACTGAGCCAAAACCATAGAGATAATACATAGTACTTGTACTATTTCTATGGCCAAAACTCAATTTTGATTTTTTCGTACATACGCGGCGGTATGGAACTATCAACGACTAAATGACTGCTACTATCAAAAAACGAGTATAGATTGTTATGACTACAATTGAAACTTGTGTACTACATACCTACTTGAATTCTATTGAAACTTTCAATAATTATATTGCAAAGAGGAATAACTGCAAGATACCGTTAGATTTAGATCCAATCGGAAAAAGAACAGGCCTAGTTGCTGAAGGTTCTAATTGAGACAAAGTTTAATCTACGTCGTTTGCTGATTTCAAAGTTTAGAAGAAAATAGATATTTATTTCATGTAAACCAGATACAGGCACTTATGAAATGTCGAGACTCTAGGTGTGCGGTTCCAAATAGTAGATCCTATGGAGAAGAACCGGCAAGAAAATCCATGGAAACTCTTTTAAAATAATAGATTACAATCTTGACGTAAGAGCTGTGAGAATAATGTAATTTGATGTGAAAAAATTAAGAATAGGATAATAGATCCTAATAACCATTTCTTTTATCTTGCCAGATAATTGAAGCATCATCTATTTTATATTTAGGGTTCGCCTGGCTACAGTTGCATAAAAGCCTCCATAGTGACAACCAATCGTTGAATATTGTTTTGGACTTAAATAAACTTTTTGTTTTTAAAGTGTGGTCGATCCCTGTATAAATTAAGATTCTTCAAAAAATTTAGTTTAACATGAGTTAATTTGTTTCAGAAGCCTTGTTTTACCTATCCTGCCCCTCGAACAAAAAGCCTTCCTCTTCATGTATCTGCGACATGCTATTTCCTCCATTATGTCCCACTTTTTCAAACCCTTTCACACACTGTTCCAACGCAATTTTGTAACATTTCACGCAGACCTACCACAGTCTAAAAAAGTGTCAGTAAATAAATACTTACACATTTCTAATGCATAGGGGATAGGGGTAATCTGTTCTGCGGTTGTAAAAAAAAACAGCCAACGGGAATTATCATTTACAGAGTTGCTACGCCTTTCTCTATTGGAAGAAAAGTAGTTTCAACTTTACGACAAGCGAAATGTAATTGAAAACGAGCTTCGATGGTTTTATTACGTATGTTTCGTTTTTTGTCGGCTCACTGTGTGTTTAGGCGGTTTTTTAGCATTGAAATTCTATTTGTGATAATGTTCACATGTTCTGAAGAAGTTAATTTACTTTTACGACAAAGTTAGTATAGAATTTTATATTTCTGGTTTACCATTTTATGCGTAGTTGTGAGAAACGTCTAAGTACTAGTAACCCTACATGTAGTTTTTTTTTAATTTACTGCAAAAAAAAGGTAACATCAAGATCTTGTAGACTTTTTCAACTTAAATAAATGTTTGATTGTTAACCTATCAGGCGACGCAGAGCAGACAACAGAAAATCTATTGTTTGAGAACAAAGGGCGACCGTTCGCAGCTTAAAAAATTGAATTATTCTGCAGACAAACTAATTAAATATTTTACTTTGTTCCACAATACAGCTACCGATGTTGAATAAAACAATTAAAATAGAGGTACTATCAACTGCTATGCATTTTATTGACAGCAACAAACCACTAACAAGTTGAAACAGAACCACTGCTATAACATAATTGCAAATTTTTTATTGTTGTTTCTCAGTATCGCGAAATAAATACAAAATTTGCCTACACGCCACTCATTACGGCCATTCCTGGCCCCGTTTACAACAGACGCCATTAAGAAATTCCATTTAACATTTTTACAATCCCTAATTGTAGATTATAAAACTGTAAACGTCAGGTTATGGTGGGTGCCAGCCTTCTGCGGCCGACGAAGGAGTGATATTTTTTTTTTCTGACGAAGGAGTGATATTTTTTTTTTCTATGATATTTCATAAATGATGGTTGTGTTAGGCAATTGTCTATAAATGTCATGATGTCTCAATTTGTAAGGGTTCTCGCGCACTAGTAAACTAAGACACTGTCAGGTCCAGATGTTGCTATACTCTCATTCCATCGATCGTTTTCCTTCTTCGTATCGATTTTGCTTCCAAATTCAAATAAATTTTGACCAAAACTTGGCCACGTCCATAGCATTGTCCGTGGCCTTCCACAGCAGGATAATGACGATGCGCACTCGAAATTGGAATCGATTCAATTTTGACAGTTCAACAACGTACATTGCGCAGTATGTTTTAAAAATTATACTGAACAACGCAATGGACATTCTTAAACTGTCAAAAGTGTCGATCCCGATTACGAGTGGGTATTGTGATTACCCAACAGGTCTTTAAAAAGCTAGTGTTAGTGCACAATGAATCAGACAGTAGGTAATGCATTGTCTGTAGTGCGGCTCCAGTCACATTTTTTCTGGTCGAAATATCATAGGCTAAATTGTATCGCGGCCCATCTGGCTCCGAAGTCAGTTCAGAGATATACAGGCCATGGTTATTCGATTTTTGATTAGTTGCATAGAATGGTCTATGTGGCTAGTGGTCTTGGTCTACTATACTATTTTTTTATAACTATAGACGAAAATGACCTATCAAAGCCCGAATGTATTTTGAACCATTCCTAGTGATTTCAGTTCATCTTGATTGACGGTTAAGGTTCATAAAAGCATTATGCTGTGTTGAATCCATATTAGTAGCAAACATGTTGTTTATTTCTATATATTTTCTTGATAAAATGTGCCTTTTTTGACTATTAGAGTATAGTGAGCGAGAACCCAAGAGAGATATGCGAGATATCTTCGTGTTTATCATGCAAGAAAACGATGTAGGTAGGTACCTATCCAGTGATTTATCGTATGCTAATTGTAGCTTACACTTTATACCGCGGATAGCGCGCTATTCTTAGCTGTTTTTTTTTAAATAAACATTCCTAAAATATGATCACTTTTAATATCTACACGTATAAACATGACGATCTCAAAACTCTCAAAACGAATTAAATATTTATTCGTATTTTTTTTCTTCCCCGATAAATAGAAGACGAAAAACTGTTTCCCTATAAATAATTAAATATCGAATAAGTAAAATGCAGAAAATGTTATAATACCTACTTATTTCGTTTTCAGTCAATTAGAGCTGTAGTGCTTTACTATTTCAGATGGAGATGTATCGATATCGATACTTAATCCTTTCAACTCTTAAGAATATCCGATTATTAACAAACATTGTAGCAATACTGGAATTCAACAACCGGAGCGACGTTTCCGGTTATGTTTAATTTGATGCTTGTTTCTATTAAAATTAAAACGTAAGTGTAATTAATAGCGAATACCGACCAATATGTAGGTACATCCATTTATTCATTATTACAGTTGTAAATTATGTTTGGCCTCATATAAAAACTGAGACATTCCGTTTATAGTGCAGTAGTTAAACTTCGTAGTTACAATTTAAGCTCGTAAGTTACAGCGATTATAAAATATCGTAATAACCTGAAATAAAGGCGGGTAATCGCATACATTCCTCCGGTTCGTAAAAGCAATAAAATAGTACCATCGCATCGCAAATTGTAGAATTTTATTTTATGTGTACGTTGTAACATAAAACACTGCTTATGAATATGAGCTGTAAACAAGTACTTGGTACAAATAGATTGAATCACCAACGCTTTTGAGTTGCTATCTTTATTCACGTAAAAGGAGTAAATACTGAAGGAAATATAGTAATTTCATAGTACAACCACAACGCAATAATCTATGCATTGTGGACATTTGTGGACAATTCAAAAGCTTTCGTGCGATACTTAAATAAAGAACAACTCAATAGACACTTAAAAATAATTGAAATTCTCAAGTGCTGCAATGTCTATTGAATTGCTAATAACAAATATAAAACAACTTACCGATATGCCGTAGGTAGCCACAATAAAGTCCGTTGGCGTTCGCAACACAGCATCGCACAGCAAGCGTCCACACAAAACACGGCACTTGTAAAACAAAGTATCATTCGCAAAATAACTTCATGGACGACGATAGTACACCACTTATATTATTAATTTCCTGCATTTTCCTACAAAAAAGAAAATAATTCTAAAATAAATGATATCGACACTAACACAGCACTAAGATGGCCGTTAAATTCGAATTTTAAATTTGGAACGTCACTGAGGTTATATTTCAAATTTCGCCACCTTCGTCCGGCCACTGTAAAGTTGAAATCACGACTGGTTAGACTTTGTTGATACAGCTGATTCTGACTTAACCACTTTATCGGTGCAACAATTTTGTCGTGTCACTAGTGTGTGTGTGTGTGTGAACGTGTAAGATTTGTAGGAACGAAACTGAAGTTGCAATGTAACACAATGTATGGTGATACGAGTGCGTTGTAAATGATTAGGTTAACGAAAACATGAATCATTAATTAATTTGTTGTTAAATTTTACATAGTATAATTATTTCGAAGAACGAATACAAATAGACCAAACAGCGTTTCTTAAAAAAAATGATTTAAAGATATCTTACCTATAGAATATACAAAAATGGAACAATTTTTTTATAACATTTGACATACTCATAACTAACCTCTACTCAAACATTTTTCACAATGCCACGAACAATCAATTTCTACGAGGCACACATAACTAAACTCAATAAATTATACTATGGTACTAATAATTATTAACCGCAACTATAAGTACCTGTCCGTTACTGCTAAAATGACAGCCGCGACATCTTGATAGAACATGCGAGCAAAAAACGGAAATATCCACCGAGGTGGGGGGGCCACGAACACCGCGATTGAAAATATGTCCGTAAAATGAATAAAAGAGAGTACTTCCGTATCTTCTAAATCCAGTTAGATTTGGAAGATACGGAAGTACAGAGCGTACCAAAACAATTTTAGTGCAGTTGAGAGGCCTATAGCCAGAGATAGATAACGTAATGACTTGGTATCCCAAATCATTATTTAATTAATACAATACACTTTATTGTACACCAAAACGAGAAGGAAAGATACACTAAACAAAAAAGAGATGTACAAAGGGCGGTCTTTTCGCACTTGGCGAAAGTGTCCTAAAGGGAGAGGCTCCTAATGACTTGGTATCCCAAATCATGATATATTGACGATTGTCTCCTGCAGTCGGAAGAATTTTCCATCCATCCAAAATTTAAGTGCTAAGCACTTGTCGGTGTAGCAATTTCCATTCGGTCCTATCTAATGCCAAATCTTTTAAATCTTTATATGTTTGTATATTCGCTTTTTCTTTCAGCTGATCAATGTAGTTTCTTCTTGGTCTTCCTCTTTTTCTTTTTGCCTCTATTTTTCCTTCTATAATGTTGGTAATGAACTTATCGTGCCTAATCAAGTGACCAATCATGTTTCCTCGTCTTTTTTCTATGTGTTTCAATATTTGTCTTTTCTCATTTACTCTTCTTAGTATCTCTTCGTTGGTCACTTTTTCTGTCCAGGACACTTTCTCCATTCGACGCCAACACCACATTTCAAAAGCTTCTAACCTTTCTCGATCTCTTTTAGTGAGGGTCCATGTTTCACAAGCTTGTGAAACATGGAAGAATTTTACTAACCACAAAAATTGTTGTATTAACAATTCGCTTCAAATGCGTTAACGCATCAAACAAAATTAGAATTTATGGTTTATTAAAACTTGATCAAGTATTAACAAAAAAAAGTTTATTCAAAGGTAACTAACTTACTGTGTTTTTCATTGAAATATTGTATCATCCTTTGGAAGGATGGCTTAGGCGGTCGATTATGCATTATATACATATTTTGTTCTCAAAAATTAGGTCATTGTTATAAAATTAATCACAAATGTGTACTGGCCGATTATAATTTACCTTCACTCGACATAAGTAATTTATTTTTATAGTAATAAGTGGTAGAACTTTTGTAAGTTTAAGTTAAAAAATAATTGTATCCATTAAATCTACTAGAGCGCTTACTCTTGACAAGGGCGTGTGGTATTTATAGTTGTTACAGTAAAATATACCTGTGACTGTGATAATAGCCTGAATTTTCTTCGAAGTACTGTCTTAATAACTTCTCAGAAATTATATTGCAACTGCCACCATTTCCACTGAAACATTAAAATTTATATAGGGAATTTACTTGCTACTAAGTATAACTATTACCTTTTATGCTCTATTAAAAGCAAAGAAAACTGGATGTGTACTAATTTTCAACGCGTGTTTAATGGCCCGAACTTTATGAAAAATGTCTCCTTTAATTTAATTGTTCTTTCCCAGACCTCGATAATTAATAAGTTTTATGTATTTTATAACAATGGAGAAATAATATAGATGGTTGGTTTATAGTTATTCATATCAATTGCAATTATTATTGAATAATTGATAATTCGAAGGTTTTTCAGTCTTTAGATTTTTTTTGCATAAATAATAACACTATTGTATCCGTCTGTTATTTGCCTTGTGACATATGAAATAATTTATTTTTGTTTACGTAAATTATTCCGAATTGAAATATCGGCACAATAAGATGAATCGCTCCATTGAAAATAGTTTTCCCCTTTCAATCAATTATTTATGTCAACATTCGTTGCTATACTAATGGCATTACTGCTAACCTTATGTAATAAATCCTATAAGACGGGAGTCTTCGAAATCTCACAACAATTAATAAATTCAGTTCTGTGTTATTATTATTATTAATTATTGTGGGATAATGAATTAAACGGATGGATCGATAACCAGGCGTTGCACACGCAGGTCTGATAACGCTACCACATCGGATAGTCCCACAGAAAAATTATAATATCTAAATTACACAAAGTATGTTTTCAAACAGTGATAGCCTAGCGGTTGAACGCTTGCCTGCCGTGCAGGAGGGTCTGAGTTCGAACCCGGCCCGCACCTCTGACTTTTCGGATTCATGTGCGGATTAGAATTTGATTATCACTTGCGATAACGGTGAAGGAAAAACATCGTGAGGAAACCTGCACACCTGAGAGGGCCTCATAAAGTTCTCGATGGTGTGTGTAGTCCGCCAACCCGCACTTGGCCAGCGTGGTGGACTAAGGCCTAACCCTTCTCATTCTGAGAAGAGGCCCGTGCCCAGCAGTGGGACAGTAATGGGCTGGATTTATTTATTTTTTTATGTTTTCAAAATATGTATTTGCATCTAATTTTCACTACATTTTTCTTCTTATGAAAAACTAAATACTGCAATTTGTGCACCTTGGCCAACGTCCAATCGTGATAAAGACGTCAAAATGTAACAATAATTGTGCCCAGGCGCACTACATTGCCTTTCTGAGAACTTGCGTCGTAAAACTTTTGCGCATGTCGCCTGTATTAGACTTGCATCACTTGTGTTAAGTTTTCACGTAAGTTTATTGAATAAATATTAGGTTTTTAATAATTTTATTTTTGAATTGGCCTCCGCGGCTTTTATTTGCATGGCCTATTTTAAAATAAGTGTACTCTCATTGAATGACACTAATTAGCGAACAATAAAACAACAATAGCTTGGCGAACACCCGAATGTTCGCTTTACATAAGGATAATTAAGAACAGAGCTTCAATATTTAAAAAAGCAATTTTTAAATGAGTTTGGAATTGAATTATTATAAATCCAACCCATTAATGTCCCATTGATGGGCCTCTTCTCAGACTAAGAGAAGCCTTGTCCACCACGCTGGCTGGTGCGGGTTAGCAGACTACACACACCATCGAGAACTTATAACGCCCTTTCAGATGCACAGGTTCCCTCACGATGTTTTCCTTCACCGTTAAGGTTGTATTTTACGACGATTTCTTACTTTTGAGGGGGTGAAGTATCAGCCTAAGCCCCACCCACTAGGGGAGCTCCGTTCTCGCAATTACGCAATTGACGTATCAGACTGTATGACACACGTGTCACAGAATAGCAATATTAATTAGCAACATGCAGTATGACACCAGCAAATACTTGAAAAATATAAATTCATAATATCGTATACCCAGTGTCCTATATTACGCTAGAAAATCTGTTTCTCCGTTTTGTATTTGTAGATTTTATACCTATTTAACTATCTACTTATAAACTATCAGTCATACCTATTGTGTATGAGTTTATGCAAGTGCACATAATTGTCTCGACCAACATTGGGCATTTTCACACTAAGCCAATAATGCCGTAACGAAACCGATATATCGGCATGACAAACCTGATGACATTGCCAATGTGTGTGTAATGTTAGAAGAATAAGCCAACTCAAATCCATGCCTTGAGGTAATAACCTACTCTCACCCACACCTGTAGGAGTCGTCTGTTTCCGTAGTCATACCTACTTAAGTATGTTCACAGGGTTGCTTTTTTACCAAAAAAGAAATTGCATATTCATAGATCAAAACCATATTCCTAGTTCAGATTCCTCGCTATGTATGCAGATGAAGAGCTTCAAAATTGAAAGAAAAAAAGAAAAAACATTTAAATCGGACTCACACGAAATTACATAAACACACAAAAAATTCAAATAATGATAACAATAACCTAACCGTCTAAAACCCTCGACTCTAACTAGAAAAAGAGGTGTAACTTTTGAACAGCTGAACAGATTTTAAGAACCATCTCGATTAAACTAGCTTTCAATTAAAAAAAACTGCATTGAAATCGGTCCATCCGCTTTGAAGCTTCGATGCCACAGACAGACACACAGATTCACAGATACATAGGTACACAGATACACATTATAAACTTATATCACCCCTCTATTTTGTCGGGGGTTAAAAAACTCCTGCAAGAGGCCAAAGAAAGTCCCTATCTCAGCATATCCTGACAGTTAATCCTGCCAGATAAAATAAATACCGCAGCGCTGGTTTTCGGATAGGACCGTGGTGATGCCACGGACAACCACGATAACCCATAATACATAAATAAAGGTAAAGATTATAATTTAAATTGGTGAATCATTTTTCTAGTGGACTGCAAAGCCCATAAAGAAATAAAATTAAAAGAAGTAAAATTAGGTTGGACCACCGGAAAATCGGTACCTATAGGGCCGACCGACATATTTTAAAATGTCAGCGTTTAATAAGGAACAAAATTATACAAAATCTAAGGAAACGTAGATCAGTTCAATACGAAATAATAGTAGTTTATGAAACTGTTGTATAATAGGGGGTATTAAAAACATCAGTGTGTTTAAAAATCGAGCCGCAGGCGAGATTTTTAATAGTATCAGACGATATATCAAAATGATATAAGTACTATGAATATTGTTCTATAAAAGTAGGTAAATAGAATGAACAACATGTCCCAAAATTCAACGGTAAGCGGGCACCAGAGGGTTGACCAGCTCATGACTACCCGAGAACAAAAAAAAATTAAAAAAAATCTAAATTTTAAGAAGTTACATAAAATAATTGAAATCCTTCAAAAATTTACACCCCTTAAGATATTTTTAATTACCATGACCACAAGGTTTCAGATATTTCTGAATTTCTTTTTGTACCGGCAACCTAAGTAGCACTGCTATCCACCACAATCCTTAAAAATCCCAGAATGCCTGTAGATTTGACACAAAAATCAATTAAAATTATTTTTCACTAAAATTTTGAAAGATTTTTACTTTTGGTCCACTTTCACTCCTGAAATCCTAAGTGGGATGACAGGTGATGGTATGCCACAGACGTACTAGCAGACTGTTGTAGTTGTGGAGAAACGAGGTATAATTTTTAAAAACGTTTTCTTTCCTTCTTTGCATACTATTCTTATTCTTATTCTTTATTGTACACAAAATATTGAATATACAAAAAATAAACAATTAAAAAATAAAAATATGCACAAAGGCGAGCTTAACTCAGAATGAGTTTTCTTCCAGCAAACCTTTGGGTGAAAGAGAAATGAACATAATATTATAGAGTGAGAAAGTCAAGCGTACAATACAATTACATTACAACTTAAGTATCAAAAATAATTATATAACTACTTAAATAACATAAACTATATATCTAAACACATACCATAATATATAAATATCTAAATACATACCAGCAAATAACAAAAGGAAAATCATGCTGACAAGAAATGTTCCTTAACTCTTTTCTTAAAGACGTAAGGAGATGGGCTAGCCCGAATAGAGTGTGGGAGAGAATTCCAAAGGCGCACCGCACGAATTGTAAAAGCACCGTCATAACAGCTAGAGCTGTGACGAGTAGTTCGCAGAAGAAGTGAGGAAACTGAGCGACAGGGCTGTCCTCTGGGAATAAGATACTCAAAGCGTTCACGAAGATATATAGGAGAATACTATCTATCTATCTCTCTCTAACTTCAAAATTTTATTAACTACGGACATGAATCATTCAAATTCGAAGAATTTACAACAAAAAACCACATAATAAAAGTTATGCTTGTTCAGAAATAGTACGCATTTCTTGTTTTTGTGGCTAGTTTTCCTAGATTATTATACCATTTTGGAATCTTGGATAGATGCGTCAATTTTTGAAAAAACTTGCCCTGGTTGTGTCTGTACTTTTTTTTACACCAGGATAAGTGAAAGTGGACCAAAAGTAAAAATCTTTCAAAATTTTAGGGTGAATAATAATTTTGACTGATTTTTGTGTCAAATCTACAGGCATTCTGGGATTTTTAACGATTGTGGTGGATAGCAGTGCTACTTAGGTTGCCGGTACAAAAAGAAATTCTGAAATATCTGAAACATTGTGGTCATGGTAATTAAAAATATCTTAAGGGGTGTAAATTTTTGAAGGATTTCAATTTTTTTATGTAACTTCTTAAAAATTGAGATTTTTTTAAATTTTTTTTTTGTTCTTGAGTAGTCATGAGCTGGTCAACCCTCTGGTGCCCGCTTATCGTTGAATTTTGGGACATGGTGTATATAAAACTTCATACTCTTTGTTCTCAACACTACAAATTGTCGTACTGATTTTTCTATACTACATCCTATAAAATGAATTCTTGACGGAGATGTCAAGAAATTATGTTAGCATATTGATTTTTATAAACGAAATACTTAGATTTTCTGAATAAAAGGCAAGTTACTTATACTTCCTGTTGCTTTTTAATAATTTTTTTAATGATTTTACTGTCATTCTTTCTTTTGGTTTTGAATAAAGTGTAAGCGCAGGAAAGTCAAAAAAATTGCACAGGTCCGACCTCGATGCGCGCCGACACGCGACTGATTGATGGCAGAGATGACAGAAATCACGAATTTTGTGGTTTTTATCAAATTGTGACCAATATACGTAATATTATAAAAAAATAACAACCGATTTTCGTTGGTATATTTGCGACCAATATTGTGATGTAAAAATTATTTGAAATAATATCATGTTTTAGAAATAATCTTGTAAACACTTTTTTAAAAGGGGTAACTTTGCGATTTTTTTTTATCGAGCCAACTTCATCCAATCATGTATCGGACAACCGTGCAGAGATTGTCACATCTTCAAGTTTGATATATATTTTTTTCGGGACAAAGAAATAAGAATTTCTATTCAAAAAATTGTAAATACAAATCGGTTTTTGCGGCATTCCTGTAAAATACCCCCTTAACGTATGTGATAATGAAATTCTAATCCGCACATCAATTCGAAAAGTCAAAGGTGCAGGCCAGTTTCGAACCCAGACCCTCCTGCATGGAACGCAGTTCAACCTATAGGCTAGTACTGCTTTTTGAATTATTATAAACTATTATAAAGCCTAACCCTTCTCATTCCGAGAAGAGGCCCGTGCCCAGCAGTGAGACAGTAATGGGCTGTATTTGTTTATTTATTTATTCGAAAGTTTAAGAAAAGTTAAAGTGTGATAGTTAAAGAAAGAACCGCAATAGATAAATTGCTTAATAGTAGTTAAAGTGCTAGCCGTAGGGTGCTTGTCAATCTAAATGAATTTCGCTAGATTACAGGAAACAAATAATTGAGTAGGTACTTCTCTACTCTGTCCAGCTTTAACTACAGCCAATTTACGTCTAATCGAGTTATTTAACCGCAATCGGAAATGCACATGTAAACATTTTATTATAAATCTACTTACATTTATCGTGTCGAATGAAGCTGCTCGATTAGGATCAACCTTCATTTGTAAGTTCGTTTTAATTAGTTATGAACAATAATTATCTTTTTTGATAAATTAATTCCAAAATTACGAAAAGTTTATCTACTTATTGTCGTTGACGGTACTATGCATTTAGGCGCCATTTACCAATTTTATTGGAGACTTTTTGGCTGGATATTGAAAGAATAAATAGAATAATGATCTGTGATGTCCATACTAGAAGGCTAATTCACGTAATTTTATGACGCGCCGATCATATTGCAGTGACGCTCGAACTTGACGCGAGCGTATCTCACTGAAGCTAAGAGAATACCAAATGTGTTGTATTGATCAAAATTTTACTGCAACTGCGCGAAAACTGCACTTCTTTAATTACGTGAATTAGCCTGCAGATTTATACGATAAAAAAATGTTCCGAGTACGAAGCGGTATCGACAAAATATTAAATCTTGGGGTCTAGTGTGATTAGAAAGTTATTAAATACTAAAATTCTAATAAATTAAGATTTTACTTTTCCAGCTAAGTATTTAAAATAATATTGCAAATTCAGTTTCGTTCAGGCTTTTCGTTTTCATCAACAGTGTCTATGGTTCTACTACGATTGGTACAGATTTTGTTATACCTACGTTAATAAGTTCATTGCGCATTTTGTACGGCGGTAATAATTCCATCGTAGATATTCCTAAAGAAAACGAGCAATGGAATGTGAAATGAAAATGTCAACCTTTCTATCGTATTTTCGAGATACGTGTTCATAATATTAGAGTTAATATTTTATAGAATACTTTGGTTTGTCAATCAAATGGAGATTGGAGCTTATATAAATGTTTTAGTAAAAATAGTCTATTTAATATCAACAATTCTCAAGGTAATTCGTTAAAATACAAATCTTCGATAAAATTATAATTTGAACTTAAAAACATAGATACTTAATTATTTATCACAAATCAGGTTTATTTCAGGACTCTCAAGCTGAACTTTTTATTCAGGAAAGGCCCAGAAAATTATTTCGATGATGCCTTAAATAATTATTTTGATAACCATTGATCGAGCAGTAATGTTAATAAACATATTATTTAAAAACTTTAAATCAAACTTAATCCATATCTACATAATATTCAAAAGTACGCTATAAATATATTAAATTCGTAACCAAATACTTCAAACACTCCATATTTTATCCACAAACCAGATAAGTAATATTCTTGTCGCAATTAGGTACCTATGTACGAGTAGTTATGCCACAGTCGTGAGTAAGAGAGCGTATAACATGAATTAGCGCCGTATCTTAACTTACGTCGATTGAGATACGCTGTAAGTTGACATTAGCATCATTACGGCGTGTTATAAAGTGGGTGAATTAATATGTATGTATTTCTGTGTGCCTACTGGTTTTGTAAATGGTGATTAGTATGGAGTGTGGGTAGAGTTGCCAACCATAATGTTAAAAACATTATTATACTGTATTTCGCTAGTTAATACTGTTTACTGTTCATCAATTATACTATTATTTTATCATCATTATTTATCTGTTCATTATTATTATTGTTTTTTTAAAATAAATAAATCAAAAATAATGCAAAATACTGTTTGTTTCATCACCAGTATAAAAATGTTTTTTCTGTCAGTCAATTAGCGCCGATTGCACAATCCCAAAGTTACCTAACAATCTTTCAAATTATTATTTCTAAGTCAAGAACTAATCTCTCGTCGCTCCAACTAATAAAACAGTTAGTATAATAGAAATAACGTTACTATTGTTAGACAGAATGCGTGTTAAACGCACCAACAACTTTGTATCTCAACGACAGACATATCGTCGCCTGCGCATAACTTTGTAAGCAAAAAATGACGCGCTATCAGTCTGTCAGTAAGTTATTTATGTCAGTTTGCTTTAGCAAGTTAAATATTATAACTTGTTGACAAATTAGCAATATTATTATGACTGGGTGTATAATGTATATGCTTGGGAAGGATAGTTAAACAACCTTTTTTTATACAGGGTGTCTAGTTGAACGAGGGTCATATTGAGTATTGGATTCTCGTTCCACATAGGTAATGAAATAGGACTTTAATATTTCATCTAATTATCTAATAAAAATCACAGGTATTTTTGCCTATTCTAAGCGAGGTTTGAAGAATAAAGGGAAAAGGGATCATACCTTCCCTTATCAAACATCATTCGCCGTGTGCAGTCGCGTGCCCAAGAGTGTAGCCACACTTTGAGAGTCTTAATTTTCATTAAGGTTTTCATTGTGACTTGTAATTGTCATATTTACATTTTTATTTGTTACATGTGAGCATGAATTATCATGTATAATGTCGTTTTTTTAACCAGTTATTCTGTATGGCGGAAGACTTTAGTCCAACAAATGATTGAGATAATTGCTGAGTTGATTATCTGATGTTGTTACTTCAACATAAACACCGTACTGAACACTGAACAAGTACTGAAATATCGTCGCTTCTGACAGTAGTAGAAATGAATGAATGAATGTGTGTACCTGTAGATGGACAAATACGAGTATGTCCTGGATATGATGTGAGGGTGTTTGGTGTGTTTAGTGTTTCTTTGTTAGTATTTGTGAAACGTGAGTGTCGATATCCTTCAATTAGTACTGTAAATGACAAACTCGTTTCTTATAATTAACTAAAACCGTTAGATACTTTCATCGATGTCAAGTACAACTATTAAAACAATTAAAAAAAATGCGGGGATACTTCAGTCTAGAAAAAAAGCCGTTTTTAATTAATCTTGTACCTATTTTAACCCTTTCTCTGTGCAGCGACCTACATAATAGTTCACGGCGATTGTCTATCAATTATCTCCTGCGCCGATAGTGAACGTGTTAAATGCCATAGCTATTCAAAGAACAATCATAGCGAAAGTTCGAGCCAACATGCTCATCAATCATAGTGAAAGTTCGAGCAAACATGATTATTATAAGAGATTAGAAAACACCAATTAATAAACAAAAGACAACTATGTCAATAGTAGGTACCTAATAAAATCAAATAAAGTAATAAAATATGAGCAAAATTGTCAAGAAAACTGTAAAGATTCGTGTAGGGAAAGACGAACAAACGTGTTAAAAAAATTGCTGCAAAACAAGAACCAAGTTTGTCATCCACCGCACCACCTAACGTGTTATCAGTTATCACTGTGTTCGTTTGGGTAAAAACTATTTATTACTATTAAAGTCCGTACTGGCGTGTCGAGTTCCGCAGCTCTAGCCCGTCGAAGATGTTCAGATTGTGCTTGCGCGCGTATTCGTTGATGATCATCTTTCCTGTGGACAAAGGACGCACAGATTGGACTCGCTCAGCATAAGGGAAACAAAAAACTGCATTATTGAATATTAATTGATTTTTGGACCAGTCCTGTACCTAATTGCGCAACATTTTTGTAATCGGAATTGCTCGGGGTGTTTTTTTGTTTTTATTACACCCTTAATTTTTAATTACCAGAAATATATTTTGATGCTTCCTCTACTCATCATTCTAGACAACTTTTATATTGAGACCATCTCTGAAATCGAGAAAATAAACAGCTCTTACATACAAATGATACATTACTCCGTTAAAATGTATGGAGCAGTCGTTATTTTTTTTGTTTTTCAAGTTATTACCCTACGACCTGTAGGTATACCTACGTAACTCGGTCATTTATGGAGCAGTCAATTTTTTATTCACGATTCAGTTAAAAGTTATGTAAAATGATGAGAAGAGCAGGTTTGTTCCCACTTGTTCTACTAAACAGTCCTACGGTAGAAGCACGCCATTAAAAAGTTTCTGGTAATAAAAAAAATAGGGTTGTATACTTTTTTTTTAATCCGCCTATATCTTGGAGGGACACGGATAAAGAAAGACAGACAGTGATCTTAGAACATTCGGTTATTCACACAAGTTGTTAACGCAACGATCATTTACTTTGAATTCTACGGCTTTTAGGGATCCTTAGGGTCGGTACATATATGACGGAAAATGCGTCGAGCGTATCATCATCGGTTGAGTGTGAAAGGTGGAATGTTTTATCATTGACTAATTGTAATTAGTCATGTTTAGTCATTATTTGTAATCTGTGTCTTGCTTGATTGGGCACGGCATAGATTATAAAATAATTGATGTTTTAGTTTGGGTTGCGGTCTGTCGGTATATTCATTGTTTTGTTGCTGGTATGGCAAATATTTTGTATGGATACTGCTATTTGTATTGTATGTGTGTCGTGTTTTGCAGAAATAAATTATTTTTCTTTCTTTCTTTCTTTCTTTATCATATAATTGTCTGTTCTGGCGTTCGACCGATAATATGCAACGCATTTTCCGTCAGATATGTACCGACCCTTAGGCCTGAATTCCTCCTACGCTGATGTCGGTCGCGTAGGACATCCTGTGTCGCACCGGCAATTTATGCGCCGCTGACATCAGTGTTGCAATGTGGTGCTGTAATGAACACAATGTGTATTCGTACGCGCGACCGACATCAGCGAAGGAGGAATTCAGGCCTTAAAAGTCAAAGTCAAAGATTTTTATTTCAACTGGGCCTTTGCAGGCACTTTCTAAACGTCGTGATTCTAGGCGCACGGAAAATTCGGAAGCATTGACAGATGTATAGGTACTTCGAGTCTTTTAACTTTAAGTACCAGCGTCTAAGCAAAAGCTATAGTTATAGACGCGATATGACGCTCAGAAAAATCACACTCGAAACACTTTCCGATTACAAGTGTTACGCAAATATAGCAACACTATAAAAATTCTTCCTCGTTTTAAATTTATTTGATAAATTAAAAAGTTTGTGAACTGAAGAGAATTTGAGAAAGTATAAATAATTGCAAGAAGAATGCAGTTTTTATGTATTATTTTTGTATAAGTAATGAAAATCTTTTGCTGTGAAATAAATGAATTCGTCATCGTCAGCTAGTTTTCTTTGCCAGTACTTCGAGTTATCTGAGTGGTCATAACCACGGGGACCCAGTGCGGATTGGTCGATATTACATTACAAGCTTAGATTATTGATTGGTCTCTGCTGCCGCTCCACTCAAGAAAAATGGCTCCTTGAATGCGGCAACTCAATCGTAGTGGGTATAGAGTATTTGCATCTTTTTGAATTTTTTTGTAGTATTGTTTTTGCATACAAATTTTACTACGCAAACCGGCATTTTACTTTAGATTATGAGTGAAATCTAGTGAAGTTTAAAAGAGCAAGCGACACGTCAATGTCCTCTGACTGACTTGACTCGAGTACGCGGACTTCGGCGTAGTATTTTTTGCCGCATTTTATTAGTACACTAAATACCGCCGATTTATTTGGAACGGCAGCAGAGACCAATCAATAATATAATCTAAGATTACAAATTTTGGCTATAGGATATTCCGGTACCCTCAAGTTGACTTCCCGGAGCAGTAGTGATGAATAAACCTCACATTAGTCATGATTCAGCGTAGCTATTGTGTAAAACAACTCGCATTTTGATTCCAATCTCACTCTCAAGACCTATTTTTCACTGAGCGGGTAGACACGGGCGGCTGGCCGCGTGTTTCTTATTTATTCAAAGCCATTTTCCACTAAGCGGTTAGTCGCGGACGATCGCGCGATACGCTGCGTACTCACTACAAAATAGAGCCGGCCGTTCAGTCACGCGTAGCTAGCCGCGCTTGTAGGCAATGCGCAGTAATTATAAATGTAGATGTTGAGTCGCTTGCGGCTACAACTTGCGTGTTCTTTTGCAGACACGGCTATTTCCGAGTACCGGTCGCGCCTTTGGGATGTTATATGACTTATTTGAATGAATAGGAATTGCGTGCTGCCAGCCGCCCGCTACTAGCCGCTTAGTGGAAAATGGGTTATGTCGGTTGATATTTGACTAATTGACATCGATAACAAACATGTAACGTCATAACAGGAGCTGCGAATATGACGAGAGCATGTTCACAAGTCATATTATTAACGTATCATATGTCAATTTAAGAGTGATATTCGAATCGAGATGCGTGTTGGTTTCCAGAATAGTTATGCTGTGCTGAAAGGAAATCTGACACATTGGATTTTGGTGGCGTAATAATTGACCATCTCAGAGAAGAGGCACGTGTCCCAGCAGTGAGCACATTAAGACCCTGACGATGATGCCCTCTTTTAGTTAACAGTTTTATATCTACTGTAACACACACTATATTAGCGCATATAAAAATTTAAGTAAAATCTCACCTCTCATTATATAGAAATTACATTATTCTCGCAGCTTACCACAACATTGTACTAATCAAGATTATAATCTTAAAAGAGTTTCCGTGGAGATCTTTCCGGTTCTTCTACATAGGACCTACTATTTGGAACCGCGCACTTAGTCTCGATATTTCATAAGTGCCTGTATTTGGTTTACATGAAATAAAGTTCTATTCTATTCTATAGGTTTTCCGTACAATGAGAGGTCAACTTATACGGAAAATGTATAGCTTATTATGTAGCCCTGCATACTTAGATCATAGAGAACTTATTCAAGGATTTTCTTTATTTATCAGTCAACAGTAAAAGATTTCCACTGTACGGTAAATTCGCAGTAAAGTACATTAAACAAAACAGTCGACTCAATAACTGGGTATTGTTAGTTACGACATTATTGAATCGTCTGCTTGTATAAATAAATAAATAAATATTATTTATCACGTCATATTATTACTTCATTGAATCGAAATGAACAGTCAATACATGATAGAGGAATGGGTCGGGATGGTATAGAATGAAATGTTTTTTTTTTTGTATTTACGTAAATAATCTGAATCTTCATCTTTTTGTAGATTATTTATCACATTTGTATATTAGCTGACATTTGTTTTTATTATGTGACTGTTTTTGATGTGCCATTTATTTTATTTCCTGTGTATGGGTGTAAATTACCAGAATAAAGAATTTATTTATTTACTTTCCCGAGAAAATTTTAAGTCTACGAAAAAATTGTCCATCTCTTTATTATTATAAGTACCTTATTATACCTTCCAAACGTCTGATCAAACGAATGGGCCCACAAACGTTACGATTTCTTTGCGCAAGTTTAGACTTGCACAAGTACTCAGTTACATGTGTGGGACTAATTTGCGCAAGTAGGTATCTAGGCTTGTACAAGTCTGTTTTTTTTATAATTTTAAATTCCGAAACTTGTACGATTTGAGTTTGAAAGTGTATGGTATAGATTGGAAATATTACAGTAAAATATTTGTATTAAATTGTGTGAACAAATTAAGATTACTTCAAATAAATAAATTGAAAAAATAAGGCCCATTTTTTTGTTTAACTATTTAAGTAATTACGTTCACTTTCACTGAAAGAAATTCAGAACAATCTGTAGCAGGGCTGTTTTTACTAGGATTTTAAAAAACGTATCACGTTTGTGTGTTGGATACCTATAATGATTACACCTACATTTTGTGCAAGAATAACACTCCAGACTCAGACTTTCAGACTTTTTATCAGAGCCGCCATCTTTTACTCAGTGTTACCAACTCTCAAAAATATTTATCCCCAAAGCTAAAGCAAAAAACCCCTAAAATCCCCCAAAAAAAAAAATATCTGTAATAATAATAAATAATTTGTAATAATATAAAATAATAGAATCGTTTTCAAAAAAAAATCAGCCAGCTGCGTCACAATCATTATAAACTTCACAGTAAAAATGAAGTGTAAAAAAAACCTTAATAATACCCCTAAAGAAATGAAACCCCTAAAAAAATCCCATACCACTTATTTACCTCCTAAATTTGGGGGGAAAACCCCTAAGTTGGGAACCCTGCTTTTACTGTTCCTTAACAACTAGACAAGGGAACATTCGTTTTAATACTTAATTATGATTGGGCAAATGAAAAATAATGTGAAGTTAGACGAACGAAACAATTCATAAATTAAATTCTTGCATTAACTTTCTTACCATTAAATTTTTAATAAAAATAAATTAGTGATAAATAGACGTGATAGATAATGCATAGCTTTTTTTTTCAGTAAGGATTAATTTTCCTTAACTATCTGAAGTACATTCAACACCAAAAGTAAGAAGGCGAAATTCGAAATTGATTGAGAATTGAGACTGTTTACCTACCAATTAATTTTGATGTTGACTGTATAAATAAGAAAGAAGTATTATGTTCTGAATAATAATGAACCAATTGGGCAGGAAAATTAAACCTAGGTGATGTCATTATGTTTTAGTTTTCAATGACTAAAATTACTTATTACTTTTTTAGATACTTTTTGCGAATTCGCAAATTGAAATACAAGTTACTATTGCTTAGAATCATACCAAACTATGAAATAAATATTACTTCTCTAAGCAATATGTTAGTTTACTTTAAACGCCCCAAATCACGCATTAAAGTAACAGTCATTGAACACAAATTATATCACATTACTTTTAAAAATCAAAATAAAATAATTTCTTTACGCACTATCAAGAACATAATACTCGTTAAATTAATCATTGATTACTTAAACATATTCCTAATTATCCACAAGTTACGTGTAGATCCGGCTTTTAAAAGGCAAGTTGCATTTTCTTTTACAAATCAAAAATAATTGTCTTGCCCTCATAGACATATTACTTGCCCTTATAAAATGACATTTGCGCGAAGTAAACGTAACCCGTAAATGACTAAACAAATCGCTTTGCAATACAATAGATAGGAACAACAACAGCAATTGCATTAGCAACTATAACTTGTAAGGCGTACCTTCGTCAATTTTCCTCGACGCTTCGTCCAGGTCGCTGCCAGCATAGTTGAGGATAACCAGGACGAGGGGCATCATTTCCCACGAGTAGTGGAATTTTTCTAATAGCTTGTGGCAGTTCTCCACTAAGGTTTCAAGGGACACCGCTGTGGAATAAGAGAGAAAATGCTATTATTATCACGTATTGGTAGAATGCTGTTTATATAGGTTAATTTTTTATGTAGTGCATAAAATTTGCAGAGTGGTTCGGTGTTCGTCCCCAAATGCAACCGCAGAAATAAAATTCACTCCAAAACAAAATAAAAATTTGATTTTGTATGGCTTGCGCTAGTTAATAATGCGTATCCCAATAATAAGTCGAATTTTCGTTTCGTTTTAAAGTGTATCCCAATACTGCGATTGCATTTAGGAACAGAGACTGAATCACTCTACAAATTATGCGCACTACATGAAAAAATATCCTGTATGCTGATATTACAGAAAAAATCTATGAGATTAAGTACTTTGGCACAGATATTTATACTGGAAAAATTAGATACACTCAGCCAACCTCTCTCTAAAAAATCTATTTCATTGTATAAAATGAAACATAGTACGTGTATCAGAAATGCGTGGTCATAGAGTGGATCAGACCAAACTGAACAACTTTCTCTATGAAAAAATTATCAGCTGTCCCATACAAAACTTCAATACCTACTTGACCCCAAAAGTTTTAGAGCCGTAGAGCTTTAAGCTTTTTTTTTTCATACAATATACACTCGAGTAAATTTTAATTATTCATCAGAATGGAATGTCAGCACAATAATAATTGTAACACCTTTAAACAATCCAAGTACTGTCACGGATTATGATAGTTACTCGGTACCGTGAGCTACCGACTTCTAAGTATTAACAAAGTAAACAAAAGCGGCACTTTAGTGTTAAGTGACACTATGTTTATGTCGGATAGTGACAGAGTGCTATTGTGACACAACATAAATAAAAGTGTATGTAGACGAAATAAACCTATTTCGTCTCTAATTCTCTGAATCATGCGGTTATGATTCAGAGAATTTTTGCTATGTGGTCGTGTAGAATAGGCTAGCTGTAAGTAGATCATTCATAACGCTTATTTTTCTGTTGGAAATAAATAGAATTCGAAGCAGCATGTGTTAATCTTACAGAGATCATACACCGAGAAAAATATCACGTTCTTATTACAAATATTCTCGTGTTATATGTGACAAGAGCATTGTTGTTTTAATTAATTAGTTATATTTATGATTATTGACGGCACAATTCGTGCAGCGGCTGAGCGATCGACTGCTGCGTTACGTGTCGCGGGTTCGATTTCCGCCGCACGGAACAAATATTTGTATGGCCCACAGATAGTTGTTCCGGGTCTGGGTGTTTGTGTATGTGAAGATTTGTTTATAAACGCATCCACGATACTAATAATTCATAGTGAGGGGAAAAATAATCCGTAATAAGTGTCCGTGCTGAATAAATATATTTTCTTTCTTTCTTTTCTTTCTAATAAAAAAATAAACTAAAACCATATCAATGTTCCATATTCTAGTCTTTCCCTCTTAGTTTTTAGTTTACACACTGTGTCTACGTTTTCTTCTGTACCCTCTCCAGTCACAGGTCTGCTGGCAGAAATTTCTTTTGAAATAAGCAGTACCTTTGTACTTAAGTGTTTCTTATTCTATGTGTTTTTCTTTTTGTTGTGTGTACATAAATAATAAAATAAATAAATAAAACTATTAATCTATGAACCTATTATTTATTTTTAAAATGGATTATATTATATTGTAAATGACTGCAAAATCGCAAGGTCTTATTTGAAAACCATGTCAATGTAAAACAAACTTCTTTGCTATGAAATACTCTGCCAACCCATTTTCTGGTTTATTTGCCAATTGATGGGGAGTTATATTCATCTGTTATTTTATTTGTGGATTACCTACTAAAGTAGAGGACCTACTCAAATTATCTGAATGATTTGGAAGTGAATTGTCTAAAAATTCAAGGCTAAAAGATTTTTCTTATACTTATCTTTGAGTTTCGCGTCATAAGTTGAATCAAGCGAAGTATACTTCAAGTTGCAATTTTTTCTTCAAGTAGGTAGTAGAAAAAATTGCAAAAATGTATGGAAACAGTGTTCGCGCGCATTTGAGTGTATTTGTATCGAAAACGTGCGCAAATTATTTTCATACATTTTTGCCTTGAAGTTAACTACGGTCGAGGTCAAGGAGAACACGCAATTGCGATACTGGAACCTACAAAGGCTACATTGTTATCAGTGTTAAAAGCTGCTGAAATCGATAAAAACGTGAACATATTCAAAACTACCTTAAAGAAAATAAGCACAAAATAAAACACAATCCAGTTACACTCCGGAACTAACCACCATACAAAAAAGACAATACAACCGTATAAAATGTCGCATCTTTATCACCGAAACAAACCTAACAAAATCGTCAATCGACATGGATGAGACAATCGACTAACCATAAAGAAGGATTAAGAATAATCGCAGCGGCACGTCACTAGCGCCCATAAACTATATGTCAGAAGGTTGTGCATCATACAGACACTTCGCTTTAACGACTTCCCTTTGTGCTGACGGCTCCGTCGACGATAAAAAACCTATTCAAAGGTGGTAGAGACACTTGGACACACATCGTCATGCTCTTAACCTCGTGTGGAATAGTGTTGTAATGTTCGCCGACGTGTAAAATAGTCGCACTGCTACTTACGGCCATGTTCGAAGTATTGTTCGAATTGCTACTACGTTTCGCTATGGGTTTTAAATCGGTTGTAAGGCTGTGGTGATTCATTTGGCATTGGTTGATACAGTCTATCTTTTTGTTTTACAGTAAACTGACAGTATTGTTGGGAAGTAATGATCGGGAACGTTTAAAATATAAAAATTAAATTCGAACAGGTTGGTGTTTGGTCCTTGGGTACGATTAAGGTTACAAATAATTAGGTACCTACTGTACCTAGCTCAAACTTTTAAATATACACTGTTGTAGACCGTCAACATCGCAAGAGATGCTTGATATAAGGATATCCTGTAACGCGAATACCTCGAAAAACTCGAGAACATTGTCTCTTTTATACACTTCTTTTAATGTTATGACAATTATTGCAGTATTTTTATTCTAAGAGGACGGTGCCGGGTAATCTAGGGTTTTGAGACTAACATTTCAGACAGTGAATTAAACTGATTACCTATGTACAGAACTAGGGATACATGGACAATTGACGTTGGTGCGCGATGCAGCGCCGCAGTGCGGGCCCGGACGGTTTATGTCAACTTTACGAGCCGCCATTACTGTCCCAATGCCGTTCCGCCAGCATCGAGCTGATAAGTAACTGGATTCGATTCCGGGTGGGTGAGCTAGTTTCATAGTTAAGATGATCACGTTATTCAAGATACGTTGTCATTCGTGTTCGTTATATTAGTATCCTGTTTCAAATAAAACGAAAATGGGTGATAAAGCGTTTTGTTTACAGTTACAGCGTTTTGAATCAGGTTGCGAAAATTGCTCTAAACGAACAGCGATCGAGTTACAGAACTTTTTGAGATCAGAGGCCCAATTCTCGTAATTAAAAATGTTCAAAATATAGTTCGGATCTCATTCCGATCCACTACCAATGTCATAAATGTCACAAATGGTATTCTCCTACCCTAACAAACAACGTCAAACGTGACATTATATTGTAATGAGATCGACAGTTGAATAAAAGGCAAATCGGTATTCTGCTAACATTTTGTGACACAGATAATAAAATTGACACTCTCGTCTATACACAAACGTCAAAAATGAGATTGAAATGAGTTTGTAAGAAGATTGAATCCAAATCATACTGGAATCGGACTGAACTTTAAGAGGAGTAGAATACATGACTTTTTGTCAATTCATAATATAATCTCAGTTCGGTCAACTTTCAGTCATATTATAAATTAATTACGAGAATTGGGCTTCAGATGCAGTTCCAGAGTACCTACGGAATTTGAAGTTAAAAAATCTCATGTCAGAAAAATATATTTTAGCTAGAGTAGTCATTAGTTCGAATATTCCGACGGAAAAATCAAAGAACAATATTGAATACAGAAGTCGTACAGTCAAGTTCAATAGGTAGGCACCAACGAACCATTGAGGTCGTCATGAATATTTTTTTTTTTTTTCAAAAATCTGTATGTATATTTTTACTGGTATACAATAAAGAACAGTTATATAAATAAACGAATGAGAAAGTGTTGATTTCATAAAAAAAAAAAATCTTAACACAATAACAAAACCAATCAATCAATTCAATAAAGTAGAAACTACACTAAAACATAATAAATGTTAGCTTAGCCTCTGTTGAACTGTGAACTCACGCTTCCATCTGTCAAAATTTGTTCGTAAGTTTGACAGATGGAAGCGTAAGTTCGCGCTTAGACTCGTTTCTGTCGTCTCTGAATATCAGCCTTAGAGCCCTCGATAAACATCAATAGCTTGTCAGCTAAAAGGCAAGAGGAGGCTATCAGAGGTCGGCAATGACAACTTTATAGCCGGTGTCAAAGATACAACACTATCATCATTTTGTATTTCGTATTTTACATTGATTCTTTCAAATTTATGACACCTGTCTAGCTCAATTTTGCTGGTATTTATTTTATTAATAGCTTTTAGTTGTTGATAGAAAATAAGCTTAGAAAACGAAACGAATGCTAGCTTTTTTATAATCCACAAGTTCCTTTTCTGCATATTGAATATCAAAAAAACTTTGGCTCAGATTAGAAATACGAATGCATGATCTCCCGTTAAAAAATAATTGAAGTAGTCTCAAGGAGAGACCTAAGCCCTCCTCACCTATAACTCTGCGCGTCAACTATATTGCCTGTCTTGTGATCGGGTTTTTAAAACCAAGTTTGGTCTAGCGAGCCATATTAGGGCTCACGCTAGAAGATAATTTATATTAGGGTCGCCGTCATCGAAACCGATAAGGAGGACTATGCATGATTAATAGTTTAATCTAAAAGCGAAGTCGTAGTTTTTTATTATTAGATATTATTTCAACTGGGCTTTTAAAGGCTTATTTAAAACGTCGAGACTCTAGGTGCACGGTTCCAAAGCGGGTTGGTCGTATGGAGAAGGGACAGACAAGTAACTCCATGGATACTCTTTAAAATCTTAAATCAATTTAAAAATCACGTTACAATAAAATTTTCATTACATCACAGTAATTAAAAATTACATTACAAAGAGTTACATAAATTATAATAATAAGTAGTATCTAATAAAATGATTTAAAATAATAATAATATTATTTCAAGTCTACGTATAACAGAAACAACAATATTCTAAAGAAGTTACACAGAAGAATAAATTAAAAATTTAAGAGATGCGATGCATCATCGTTAATCGCTTGTGGTGATTGGACACAACTGATCACCAGAAAAGCCATATTATGTGCAGAAGATAAATATGTCTCTATCGTCAACATATAATAATAAATTTATTCAGTTCTGCGTTACATTTGTATGTGATCTTAATTTTAGGTGTACAGAAAACTTAATTATCTAGTAACTTAACACAATTGTTGTAGTATTGTTGGACGCCGGCCCCCAAACTAGACGTTCGTCTGTATCTTGATCTTGGGAGCCAGATTAAATAGATCCTCATTATTAACGAAATACAATTGAATGTATTTTGTTTTAAATAATAGATACGAGTACTTAGATTGCAGAAAATTTAATATGATTTATTATTGGCAATTAATTTATCGTAAGTAAATTTATATCGCATTAAATCCGGTTAAAGTTAACTTTAATAGCATTAGACATATTTCATATTTTATTAGCTTTATAAATAACACATACTTAATGTTGCAGGTAATTTTAATACATAAAAGTCTAAACATTGTTTATGGTGAACGTTAATATTGTAACTGAATTTTCAGTTTTGTTCTCAAGGCCGTTACGGTTTTCATAGTAAAAAGGACATAATTATCCAGGAGATCAGTGTTATAACTGTATTTCAAACTGATACATAATAATTTATTATTTGAATTATAATTTATTTCCCCGTTTTAGTATTACAGATTTAGTTGTCAATCAATAAGGAAATATTATTTCAACCGAATAAAAAGTTTCTAATCTTCCTATAGTAACAGCTCAGTTGGGACAATGACCTCCAAATCAAAAATGTCTAACCTCATAAATTATGACCCCATCATTAGCGCCCCTACACATCCACGCGTCCACAGCTCTAGAAGACCATCGACTAACATTATAATCGCGCGATCCATCAGTGCTAGCTGCGCCCGCCTCGCCTTCGACCAATCGCAAGCCCCCGCCACGCCTACCGACCACGCGATTGGTCGAACAACGAACTTTGAATATAGAACCGCTTTTTTTTCTCTAACGCCTACGTAAGCTCGGACAACTTGTAGATTTCGTTCACGTCGCATCGAACACAATAGTCAATTTCCAATTCGATTTATTTTAATTTTTGGGTTAGGTACCGATGCTGATGGCACTGGATTTATATGAATTGCCTCATTTGCATAACAGAGAAGTGCTTTTAATATTTAAAAGCTCAAAAGATATTTAAAATTAAATTGACGGTTACAATTATTTTTATTATTTATAATAACAAAACAGGCAGATTTATTTACATCTACTTTAAAGAAATTATCAGAAAAGGATAAATAAAAAAAGTTACATTGCTTTAGTTCTAGGAAAACTTAATGACTGTGCTAAAATCGACAAACATCAGTAGCTTTTTTAAATAAAAATTAAACCACTTGAAAACTTTGGTTTGCACCATTCAGTTGCTGGTTTAATTTATTGTCAAAGGAACAAAACAATTAGCACCTGCCATTTTTGGTCTCGATTTACTTTCCACTTAAACAAGAACGCAGTTACTCGTCACAATTTAAACGGAACTTTAATTATATCGGAACGGATGGTGAGCATAAAGGGTATAAAACAATTATTATTATACAGACCCGATTAAATCATTTTATAACACCCTGTATCCACATTGAATGAGATGTGCATTCCCATCCCATCGCGGTAGAGTTTCACAGCGTAATTGCGTATTTGGATAAAGATTCTAGTAGCAATCTTCTTCGTTTGCTAATCATATTGTACTAACAGGATAATTTTTTATGTTGGTAAGTATAATAGTGCGCAAAATTTGCAGTGATTCAGTGTCAGTTGCAACCGCAGTAATTAAAATTCACTCCAAAACAAAAAACAAATGTATGGCATGCGCTAGTCAATTATGCGTGTACTAAGTGTAATTTTCGTTTTGTTTTAAAGTGTATCCCAATACTGTGGCTGCATTTAGGAACAGAGACTGAATCACAACAAATTATGCGCACTACATATAAATTATCCTGTATTTACTTGTACACGGATAGAATTATGCTATGAATGAAAAAGCCTAGAAAAACTGTCTTAAATTGAAGCATTTTGATTCTCCCAATGGCTAGCGTTCAAAGTAAAAAAATACCATCATAATTCGCTCGCATAAAACGTTGGTTCTTACCCTCAGGTCTTGGGGTAATCTACAGATGACCCCAAGCCTTAAATGTGTTCATTCATAAACCGATGTATAGAGAAATGGGTCCAATCTAAAGCGGTAGGTTCGTAGACCCAGGAAATGTCATAATAATGCTAAGAAACTAATCAAGATATTTAAAAAAAACACCACAAAGGTTATAAAATATTATAGTTAAGAAAAACTTAAAAAACACGCTTTTGAAGCAACAACAAGCAAGCTGAAATTTCAGCTCAATCGGAACGCGGGAAGTGGGTCAAATTTAATTTCCAAGATTTTTTTACATAGTTAGGTACAGGTGAAGCTAATAAAAGCGTGTTAAAAATACAAAAATCATTGATTTAGTATAACAATTAAAAACATCATCGTTCGCCTGCTCTGATCCAATTTTATTTGGGATTGGCGCTTTGTATTTTTCTCTCAGATGAAGAACCCGCTTACGCTCTTTGTCTAAGCTTTTTCTTCCACCATCAGAAGTCATTTCCAGCTTTACTTCATTCACATTCATGTCATGTTTCACACAGTCAATCCATCTTTTCTTTGGTCTGCCTCTTCTCTGATAGCCATACATTCATACTTAGAGAAGTCTTCTTAATAACATGATTCTCATCCCTCCGCATTACATGTCCATACCACGACAACTGGTTACTAAAACCATGTTGTTTCAAAATATTAGAAGAGGAGAGAAAAGCGGAAATTGTAGAGATTGGGGTAGAGACAGGATTATAATTATATTAGATGGGAGAGAAAAAATGTCAGTCCCAGAAATAACTTATTCTTTAGATTTCTTTGGATTCAGATATAAAATTACCCTTTTCATTACAGTAAGTACCTAAGTAGGTACTTTCTTATTACAAAAGATGGTATAAAACAAGTCTTCTATAACCCAGGTTTTAAAATATGACATTAGAAAGTGACGGATATATTTAGAACCTAGATTTTACTAGACTTGCTTTAAATCTTATTTTGTAATAAGGGTTAGAGTCTGACAAAGCTACTCTGCATTGGAATAATGACTACATTGCAAAAAATTCCATAGTCAATGTTTGCGGTGTTGCACAATTCTTAAATAGAATTAGCTTGTCCAGACTCTACCTCAAGATTGTTATTACAACTTGTATATTTATGAGGTTTCTTTCTACCTTAAACTTAGAGGTTTCAAGTATTCTAAGAGGTCACATTGGCTACTTGGAACCTCTATGTTTGATCCAAACAACATCCAATTCATAAAACACCGTTGTTATCACTTGCATTTATATGATTCACGATTCTATCTTCATGTTTTTTATTCATTGTTTGCAACATAGCAAGACTAAAAGATAATCTGGCTATACAATATACATAGTCCATAACAGTTGACAGTTACCTCGGTAGGTATATTTTTTACCATTAATAATCTTATCGTTAAAACATGACCTTGCATCCACCATTTTCATTTTACTGTTTTTCATGGCGCACATAATTCAAAGACATAATTATTAAATACAATGTAAAATTACAGCCAACTGTACACGACGTTAGAAAGTTCCAACCGACCAATCAGGACGCAGCGCGCGATTATCGCTGATTTCTAATTGGCCAATAAATATTTACTAGTAACGTTAGAACATATATTTCGTGTTTATGTCTATTTTTTAGTGCTTGGTGTTAAGTATAGAATAAATAAGAAATTATTATCTTCAATGGTTATTTATAACGTTCTCAATGTTCTTTGTGATAATTATGGTAGTTATATTGCAGAATTGTGTTTATTAGTAACACAGGACCGGTGACCATCAAAACGTTTATTTGAGGACACGATTTAGAAAATATAGCACAACGTTAATAGTATGGACGACGGGATTTGTGATTCTATAGACTGTTTAGTCAGAATGCCGAAGACGTGGGTCTGCATTTAGATTAAGTGAGTCAGAAGGCGGATCTTGGCATTAGTCGAAATTATTCAGACCAGGTTTTAGCCAAACCAGTGCATTTACAGAAATCGCATTTAGTATTGTTAGTATCGCCTACAGCAAAACAACCAACCCGAACACGAATTTTAAATTTAGAATCCTGGAACGAAAACCAGCCAGTCCCAGGCTTTGTACAGCGACACAGAGTGGCCACTAAGTGTGATATCGTTATCGGCGTGCGTCCACTTCCTGCGTAGTTCTGCGTTCGGTCACGTAGCCCGACCATAAGGGACAATGTAAACGCATTTAGTGTGTGAGGCAATTGTTTCGGCTGAATGGCCCGTTGTTGCGGTCAGCGATATCGCACCGGACGCGCGAAATGTCATGCGATTAATTTTATTGTTTCTTGGTTTGTTTGTCGGGTGATATTAATACGCGATTAGATTTAGTTGTCATAGTTTGAACCTGCTACCCCATTATCGCCCTTCAGCGAAGATTCACGATATTGTGTGATCAATATGTACTTATTCGCCAAGTTGTCTACGTTAATTTCTTGTAATAAGGTTTATACAGCTAAAAGTAGCTCTATAGTCTATAGTAGATAGATCTACGGTGGAAAGATACTTTGCCACGGTCCCGTTTTGGATTTTGGTGACTCTCTTTACATGTCGAGATGCTTCTGTACCCCATAGAGCATGTTAAGTTTGTCATGTGAATATCTACGACAGCTGTAACGAGCAGTCAGTAGGTACTTAGCCTAACTACATCACAATTACTAGTTTCAAATGCGGAGGATAAATTTTAATGGTAGTGCTAGTGCTACACGTAGATGGATTTTAAATTACCGTCAACAATTTTTGTGGAGAGAATAATTCGACCGCGAGCAGGAATCAAACATGCGACCATACTTAGATACCTTCTGGTTTAGTACAAAAAGTACTGAAAATAAAGTTCTATAACAGTTTGCTTCGCATGCGTAATGCGTTCATCCAATATAAGTAGATATTATACTAAGACTAACGTTAAATTTTATACATTTATAGTCGTCTAGAGGGCTAAGCACAATTTTTTTATGATGTATCGTACGATAACGTAATCTGAATCAGAAATATACGTTTAATCCATGATTTTTATGAAAATACATGTACCTACCTAATATTTTTATATTTTCATGAAACAAGTGTGTACTCGTATGTAGCGTAAAATTAAACAAAAATGTGATAGAATTATAGTATTTTTTATTGAAAATTTGCTTACGTTAAACGTTACTATAGGTACGTTTATAACATAAGTGCTTAGCCCTCAATTCTTTTTTAAATACGGGTTCAAAGTGCGTCATCCTTAACTTATTTTCCTGTTAAATAATTTCCTTCCCGATTTATTATGGTGGTTCTGTTTTTCTAACACATTCATGATTCAGCTTATATGATTAAATATGATTTATTCTTATTGCGTCCATAAAACTGAAGGGCACTGTAATAAAAGGATCGTTTAAAAACGGTTAACCTAAAACTGACATTTATATCCTAAATCCTGTAAATAAATACGTTTTTAAAAGACATAAAATAAAAATAATACATAGTTATTAGTTATATTAACAAGACATTTTTAGTACTTTAAATACTAATATTTAAAAGGATAGCACTTGAACAAGAAGTCTCATTGCATTAATATTTATTATTTTGTAATAAGTAGGTAGAGATCTATGTTCTAAACACTCAGCCTTATAGTTCTAGAAGGCAGGTCTGTGATACAAGGCAAAATTACATTGACAGGGTGCCATTCAACATTAAGTTTTTTTTTCAACAAAGGTTTATTGAGAACACTCTGAGCTTATGTGACGTCACGTCACACATAAGACAAGTCTGTTTCTAAATTGTGCTATTTTGTACATTATACATAAAAACTGAGGTCTTCTGATGGATATAATATCATCACGTCACATAAACTCAATCTGTTTACGCCTTTACAACTAAAAGCTTTTTAAGTTCATACATACCTATTTCACAGCATTCTTATAAAATACTTCATACTAGGCCGCCTATTGGTCGAAATTCGACCGTAATTTTAGCTTTCTGCATTCCTTCTCCATATAAACTTTAACTATGCCAAATCTCACACTCCTCCGTGCACGCAATATACATAAAAAGGGGTAAAAAGTTTTCTCTTCACGTATTAATACATAAATATACAGATTTCACAGCGCAACAAATGTTCGTACCTACCCAACCTACCCAAGGAGTGACGTCAGATGATTAATGTTCTACCCACTAAATCACTGCGAGTTGGGCCATGCATTAAAGAAGCCACGCCTCCAGCAGATATAATAACTGTTTATAACGATTCTTTCACTGGGTATAATACACGTATAATCGCAATATACCGATTGCATTTCAATCGAAACAAGGTGCTTCGGTAGTAGGTATGTTTTATTTCGTTTTGTTAACCCCCGACAAAAAGAGAGTGATGTTATAAGCTTGACGCCTATTGACGTTTGTCTGTGGCGTCGTAGCTCCCAAACAGATGGATCGATTTCAAAGTGGTTTTTTTTAATTGAAAACGAATTTAATGAGGATGGTTCTTAGCTATGTTTCATGAAAATCTCTTCAGCCGTTCTAAAGTTACAGCTGTTTTTCTAGTTAGAGTCAGTGGTTTTTGACGGTTAAATTATTTTTGATCGTATCCCGGTAGGTTATCTTACAGTTACACTATCGCTTACATTATCGCTTGACTTTGAAATTCGAAATATCGATATTCGTTCGATCTATATGAGATAGATTTTGAGTTTTTGACGACTCTTGAGATGCTGATTGAACGTGAACGTGTTCAAATTCCGTTTAGATTTTATCTGAGTCAACATTCAAAAGAGCTTTGTGCCACTCTTGCGCAACACCCGTGCCCCGCTAAAAGATTGATCTACCCGGCTTGTCCTACATAAAGGTTAATCCGTCTTACGCATTTATTAGATGTATTTGAAAGAAAGAAAGAAAGAAAAAGAGTTTATTAGCACAATAAAAAATAAATAAAACAAATCAAAGAAAACATAAAATGAGTTATTGTGCCAAAAGGCCGCAGCTCAGCATAATGTCAGGAGGCAGAGATACTGGCCACCTGACGCTGGTTTTCAGCTGCAACCCACGAGTGCCATACGCTCGAAACTATCAATATATATATATTTCATCTGCATATCAGTGTTTTACACCACAAAGCAATTGCCAGCTGCCTTCCGTAACCCAATTACTGAAGCATACTAATAGTCGAAGTTAGTTGGTAGACATTTTTCAGGCTTTTGAGGCTGACTGTCTGCTTCGACTATATCATAGATATTTATTAAAAACATGAGAGTCGCGTCAGGACCGAAGGTACCCGACGGGTAAGCGCACGAGACGACGAGTGTGGAAGCTTCTAATCAGTGCATCTCTCGTTCATTATGCTGGTGGCTAGAGAGGCTTGTATAGGCGCTCCTGCGCATACCGATAGATCTTCTTATTACTTTTTTCCTTACTCCATGAGACATCAAGTGCTGAAACTGTAACGGTCAATTAAAAAAATTCTAATATAATCTTTGGGTTCGAAGTGTTGAGACATGTTTGGTTTTTCAACATGTTAGTAATTTTCCTTATTATATATCTTTACCAGGCTTCTGATTCCTGGAATTTTGAATTAATTTATTACCCGGTTATATCCTGCTAAGAGTACGCGCATAAATTATCAAGGTCACAATAAAAACTGGTGTACCTACTTAGATACAGAGAGGAGTTAGAACTTGCACGACGATCGGGGAGAGACTGGCGCTGAGGGCCGATTCCCGCTAAGGGAAAGCTGATAAGGTACTTCAAATAAACCCTGGCAGTTAATCTTTGTATTTATTAAATATTTGTAACAGATCGATAGAACATTTATCTTACGCAGATCGCGACGTAACCTTATTACAAAAAAATGGTTTAAAGAAAGTTTATTAAAACCCAGGTTTTTAAATATATCCGTCACTTTCTCAGGTCATATAATAAGAAGAGACGGGGCTATCTTAAAACCTGGATTAGACAAGACTTGCTTTATACAAGCTTTATACCATCTTTTGTAATAAGACAGATACAGATTTCCTCAGTAGGTACAAATCACAATATGATATTTTTCTGAAATTTCCATATTGGAAACTAGGTATTACCTACATTTTCTATTGTATTCAAAAGTACCTATAATTTTTATAACAGAAACATACATCTACTTTGATAAATAATTCGTTAAACAGCTGTAAAAAAGAGGCGTGATGGACGCCGCTTCAAAATGGCGGCTGTAATTAAAAATAATAAAAATGAATATTAATTTTCCGTCACGTTTATACGGCAATAAAAATTCATAATGAGATTCTGAGGCATAATTATGGCCTTTCTGCGTGACGTGCAATTATTTATCTGTATAGTGTTACTGTTGAACAGTTTCAGCACGATAAGACTGTAAAAATATTAAATTAAGTTTTTTACTCGCAGAGGGAACTAGGATGACAATAAGTTGCAAGTTTTATGACGTATGTATCGGTTGACGGTAATCGCTTTTAAATCATATAATTTGCATATCTTGAGATATCAAAGTCTATAATTTCTGCTATAAATTTTATTATTACCATCTTACAATCACACTGTTCAATTAGAACTACATATGTCGGATTTTTCAACTTTGCAAATTACTGACTAAAAAAGCAAAAATATGATCATTACGCAACAGGAAAGGTAAGTATGTAACCATAGCTAATGATGTACCTAACCATAAACAACGAACATACAAAGGCTGAATAATATAATACCTTTGCCTTTGCCATGGCTAGAAGCAAGAACATTGTACATAGAACTGGACGTTGCGGCTAGAAGAAAACAGTGAAAACCAAATAAATGGCCTTGAAATAAATCAGTTATATTTTGCATCTCTTTCATCAGGGTGACCAAGTTTTGAAGTGAAACTTCCATATACATAGACGGGGAGTATTAGGAATTTCTGTCACGAAAAAGCGTTACGGCCGCGTGGAGGAGGTAGACGATATATTGTCCGTTGAAGTTTCACTTCTACTATGTGTCCCAGGTCCTAGCACACATTTTTTTTTTTGCGTTGGTATATTATTAGGAATTAAGCAAATTTATAGAAATTATTCATAATTGAGCACGTATTTCTTTGCTAATAAAGATAGAACTGGATATTGCATCTAGAAAAAATAACTGAAGGGGAGTTCATTCACCTTTAGGTATGTTTTCCATCTCACTCATACTATAATAACAAGATGAGATCAAAAAGACGACCGATATACAAACTGCATTAACCACTTATTATGCCTATGCTCACGCGTGGCTCAGCTACGGCGTAATCATGTGGGGAAACAGTACCGATGCTCCTACACTATTTATTTTATAAAAGAAATTAATCCGTATACTCACAAACATAAATCAGACTGATAGCTGCAAACCTTTCTTCATAAAACATAAAATACTCACCCTTCCATGCATATACATTTTTGAAATTTGTTAGAAAATAGGTATAAATCATTATTTACAAGACGCGAAGATAAACATACTGCCCGATCATTAAGGCATAAAAATATGCTAATGCTACCATCTTCCCGCATAACGCTACACTCCAACAGCCCCTATGTAATGTATATAAAAAATTTATAATAAAATACCAGAATCAATAAAAACAGAAAACAGCGAAACAACATTTACAAACAAAATAAAACAAATACTTATTAAAAAAGCCTATTACACGATTAATGAATATATAAACGATAAACAAACATTTCCAATTAAATTAAATGAATAATACTATAAATAATACAACAGTAATAATAAAACGAAATAAATGAATAGATATAAAAATAAAATAAAAATACATTAAATTCCATAACTATTAGTTAATAATAATTTATAATAAACTAAATACATATTAGGAAATATTATTAATAAATTAAAAATTATAATATGCTATCCATATTTATTAATAAATTAAAGCAATAAGTAAACATAAGTACCATCTTCCTGTTTATACAACAGTAGTAAACATAAGTATCATATTCCTCTCCTATATTTTGCTGTGCCCTACAGGGTCCATGATTGTAACCTACCAAATTTTATTTTTACCACCTTATGTACATTGTGGAATGCAAATAAAGAATATGAATATGAATATATAATTTGCAAGTTACCAGAGTAAAGTAAAAGTTTTCAAGATAGTTGTGCACAAATAGATAGGAATGTTTATGTTGAGGGCCATTTGGTATCCAGAAACTATTTTAAAAGCTTCTAGTATTTTTAAAGTCATCTTTAATTTTTTCTGCCTATAAAAAGGATGTGTTGATTGAAATAATTATTTTATGATATTTAAGTTTACCCCAATTTTATGAATGCATTCCTAGGCTGGTAAGACTGATGGTCTGTAAAAATAATAATTTCAATGACATAAATGACATGTCAACATTGTCAACTTTCTTCCACTTCGAGTGTTTGCTAGGCGATTTCTGAGGATATACTAATTATTTAACAGTGCTCAATCATGTATCGTATATTTAAAGATTGTGGAAGTGTTTGGAACCCAACATCAAACGTTATTTTTCATAGGTAAGTGCGCTGATGCCATATTAAAAATTACGCCAATTTGTACATATTTTTACGCAGTTTTAGAAAGATCTGCCTATATTTTTATTTAAAACTGTGTGAAAAACGTTTCTCTTATTGTGAAATGTCACCATTTAGTTATTTATGTGGTTATATAGCATATAACTAAGGAAACAGTCGCATTATTAGATTGGACGTCAAGATAAAATGTTAGTAAACAAAGAAGAGTAGAGTGACCATAAATGATTGCTTGAGGCGGAATTTAACGTGATATGATTTTTCGTGGTTGTGTAATGAGCTACAAAGTCCAACTGGAATTCAAAATCTTCAGAAGTTTTCTTGGTCAAACCAAAAGCTTTGGCTAAAAAGGCCGCTTTAGATGAATCATAATATGATTCATATTACGAATGTCAAAATATCTACATATTTGACGACTCTTATTGTCATCCGCATAAGGTTCATATTCAGCAATCATCTGTTTGACAGTTACTAAGCAGATCATTAGATGAATTGCTCAATGTGGCCTTTTCAGGCCCCCTGATCATTGATTGCTAACATCAGTGGACTTTCTTAGATGATTGAAAACACGATTGCATTTGTTTCAGTTTTCCAAGCGATCCAGAGAAAAGGCGTAGATGGTGGTATGGTGGTCCAACATACCTTTGAAAGGAAACTTCTATAAATCTGCAAAAAATTGTTGCCTACACTATAAAGCGGAGCACTATGACATAAGGCTAAACCGACTAAAATTTGGTGAAGATCTGATGAAGACTTTCGGAGAAAGACGATGGAACTCCTCAATGGATATCAGCAAATTAGTCGCGATTACTGTAGTTGCATATTTATGTATTATTTATGCCACTCAAAATAGAAAAATAAAATAAACTGTGCTAAAAAGTATAAAATATTTTCTTTAAAAACTTAACAGCTTCTGAAGTAGGGACCTTTAATCCTTCAATGCACCTTAGCTAGGCACTTATTAGTTTTATGAAGTTAGTTTTTACTTATTTTAAAGTTTAATTTATCCATAAATCAACCCGCAACTTTGGACCAAGTGATGACACGTTAAATCTTCACCATGGGTTCACCAGAATTTAGTACCTACCTATTTGGTACATATGGTTATTGTTTTGGTACCTAACTATTAGCAAACAAATACGTGCTCAATTATGAATAATTTCTACTTGCTTAATTCCTAATAATATCCCAACGCAAATAAAAATCTTTGTCACCCTGATGAAAGAGAAGCAAAAAATAACTGATTTATTTCAAGGCCATTTATTTGGTTTTCACCGTTTTCTTCTAGCCGCAACGTCCAGTTTTATGTACAATGTTCTTGGCTAGAAGTCATTAATACCTGTCAAGTCGCTACGCTCCACCCGTTTGCGCAGAAACATTACTACGGCCAACTAAGCTTTACCATCGTGACTCACAAATACAGACCTTATCACAATGTAGTAGAGTCTATAGGACTTAATTAAGGGGTATATTTTATGTTTGTTTTTCAATTCTCTACATAATCGTCCATGATGGCGACACGCCTTCGCGCGAAGTACTGATAAATGAATGTACTACGCTAACGTTTTTTTTTCTATAGATAGTATTTATTCCGCTTTATGTGCAGTTAACACGAAAGTGAATAAACTTACTAATAAACGTGGAAATAATTTTATGTGATGAATAACGTCAGTATTAGACATCGATGATGTAACTATTTTTATAACGTAGGTATAATCTTGACATCAGTTTTTTTTACATAGTTAGTTACAGGTGAAGCTAATAAAAGCGTATTAAAAATACACAGTAATCTACAAGATCATCACCACAATCATCACATCATCACCTTCGATAGTGATGTGGTTTTTCTTGAAATATACTCTAATTTATACTAACTAAAGAAAACAAAAACATTTTACGTTCACGATAACTGCCACACTTCAATACAGGGTGCCACATTAAATGGCACGTACCTATTTAGTATCAAGTTCTGTGACCCTACTCAAAAAAGCCATCAAATCCAATCAGTAGTTTAGCAACAGGAACTAATTTAAAATTTATTAATTTTTTGTCATATTTTATGACAAATCAAATCATTTTATTTGCATGAAATGTGGTAGGTAAAGATGAGGATCTCTAGGCAAAGTTTGAAAGTCTCCAACGTATTCTAACCAAAATTAATTTTTATTTACACGTATAGAACAGATAAAGATGACATAAATTTCTACTTTGATGTCCCTTCACCTAGACGAATGATAGCAGAGTGAAATTTATTGCAAAAAAAACTTGCGTAAAAATCGCAGATTTTTTGAGTATGGCTTCAGAACAATATACGAATTCGTAGTTTCATTTTATGTGATAACATATATGAAAAATAACTTTTTTTTTTTTTTCATTAAAAAACATTGCCCTTCACTAGGATTTCTCCTCTATCGAGGGTACAGTTTACAAACATACATGTCACATGCACACACAACCAGATCCGAAACAACTATCTGTAGATCATACAAATATTTGTTCCGTGCGGGGATCGAACCCGCGGCACGTAGCGCAGAAAGCTAATCGCTTAGCCACTGCGCCAACCGTGTCGTCAACCTTGCTCGTTTGCTAGTTTGTAAGAAGCGTAGCGTAACATAAGATCAAGATAAAATATCAACAAGTTTTGTTGAATAGCCCTCCTTCTTTCTACTCACTGATGTTAAATGGAAAGCAAGCTATTATATTCATATTCATATTATTTATTTGCGTTCCACAATGTAGGTATAAAAGATGTTAAACATTTGGCTTAAAGCTAGGCACAATCATGGACCCTGTAGGGCACAGCAAAATGTATTAAGCTAAATATATTTTTTACAATAAAATTAATTTTGAACATTAACATTCGGTAAATAGGTACATATTTAATTAATATAACAATTATTTAATTAAACATATCAATGTATTTGAACAGGTAAATGTACAGGTATTATGTTAAGGTATGCGCAGAAGCATTGTCTAATGCATTATTGTAACCTTATTTGTTCTTATCCAACCTAATATTATAAATGCGAAAGTTACTATCTCTCTGTCTGTTTGTTATCGTTCCCGACTAAACGTCTGAACCGATCTTGATGAAATTTGACAAGGATATAGTGTGCATCATGAGGAGGAAGGAGATAGGCAATTTTTTTTTATTAGCTTCGTCCTCTACAACTAAAGTCCATAACACACTAGCAACTTCTTGCAGCAGAATCGCGCGTTTTCATGTTCATTATTCACTCTGTGTAAGCAAACGGCAGCCAAAGAACGCGAATATATTCCTCCTTATGAGAATACCAGACAGACGTCTTGCTGGGGAGTTTGTTGCACTGCTTCTTTTTCCCAGCTAAAACTAGGAAACGGTGAAAGGTCGGCGTTTTGGGGCTACTGTCTTGTGATGACGTCAGAAAGTACCAAAGCTAGTCTATTTTTAACTCCCAACAAAAAAGAGGGGTGTTAAAAGTTTGTAGTGTGTATTTGGTGGCATCGTAGCTCTTGAACGGATGAACCGATTTTGATTAAGTATTTTTTCGTTGGTTTGTCTTAATCGAGAGTATTCTTAGATATGTTTCAAGAAAATCTGCTCAGCCGTTCAAAAGTTACAGCTCATTTTCTAGTTGGAGTCGGGGGTTTTTGGCGCTTCGGATATGAATAAACGCTATTTGAATTTAGAAATTTTGCGCTAAATAACACTACGATCTGTTGAAAGTTGGGCAATAAATAGCCTTCCTTTCTACGCATTTATGTTGATTTTGATAAGAGATGTGTAGAAGCATTCTTCAATGCTCTAAGCAACACAATCGTCCGTTTGCCGATGAATTTATTTATTTAGGGCAATATTACCTTAGTAAGATTTGTCAATGTCGCGGTATATTGAGAGGCCTATATTAAATCAATGAAGTTTAAGTCTTGAATAGAATATTTATCTTTATTTCGTTTAGGCAAACCAGATACAGGCGCTTATGAAATGTCGGGACTCTAGCTGCGCGGTTCCAAATAGTCGGTCCTATGGAGAAGTTAAAATTATTACTAAATACACTGGCTTTTTTTCGCAACACCTTCAAGTAATAAGCAACCTAGTGGTCAGAGTACATAAAGTCGTAATTTAATTTATATTAAATACCTATATTTTATGACAGTAATTATTGTAACATTAAAATACAAATAAATATAATTTTATATTTTAACACTTAAATGTGTCGCCTTTTAGATACCATACCTGATATTTTATGATTTACGACTGATGCCACGAACATTCAATATTTCGTCATACATAGATTAATTTTTAGGTTATTTTTACCGTTTGATGCACAGATCTGCCTTCGCTAAACAGTTCTAAGTCTATGGTTTGATGTGATGCTGTGGTGATAGTTACGTACACCTGAATATTGAATTGTTGTATGCATCAAATCTAGGAAATAATAATAATTTCTATGGCATAACTTGTAATATTTATATTGTTTTAGTAAATAAATAAACTAAGATTAATTTAGTTTTTTTATCATAGAATTTTCTGTATTTTGCAACACACCTGCATGTTTATACCGTTTGGTCATAAAAGTGAGATAAACTTAAGTTTGAGTTAAACCTCCGCCGGAGTTGACTGGGGCCAATGAAAACTTTTTATTGCCGCTATGAAAGTGGCTTTGCAAGCAGCCCCTACTACTTATCGTAATTATTGGCGCATTATTTATGCGAATTACATTGTTTTTATATTATTTTTTAAAGTTGAATCTCTAGCAGATGGCCTGAATCCCAATGTATTTAATTTTATATTAATAAATACAAAGTTACTTGCATAATGTATTTCAATTAATTTTGATATTTAAAGGCAATTTTTAACACCTTCATAAAATATGTTTGTAATTTGTAATTATAATCCATGTGCGGATCAGAAGTTGATTATCACTTGCATTAACGGTGAATGAAAACATCGTGAAGAAACCTGCACACCTGAGGCCTCATAAAATTCTCGATGGTGTGTGTAGTCCGTCAACCCGCACTAGACTAACGTGGTGGACTAAGGCCTAACCCATCACATTCTGAGAAGAAACCCGTACCCAACAGTAGGACAGGTTATTAATATTAAAATTTTCGAACATTTTTTGTTACCTCTTCCTTTTGGAAGGGTCAAAAACCTTAATACGCGGGTTAGAACCAAGCGGAGGACATGATTATATTGAGTAAGTGGATGATAGAGTAGAAGATAAAAGTAATTTCCTGGTGACGCGGCAAGTGACCCAAATGTACGCATCTACAGGGCTTTTCTAACAGGGTCGCCACATAATTTTTAAAACGAAATTCCACAATTTTGCCAAAAATTCCAGGAAAAATATCTCATATTTCCCAAGTCGAAAATTCTTTTTTTGGTGGTCCCTTCCAACATGTTACCTAAATAGGTATTGTATGCGATTAAGAGTAATAAATCTAAGGTTTGCTTGGATGATTAAGTTCTATCGTTAAAAAACTCAAGTGACCATCAACTTTTGGAACGCCACATACCATACTTACAGCGATTGGAAATCGGAAACTTCAGACGACTTTCAGAAAACCCAAATTCTCCAATTCTGATTTCTACTGATTCGATGATCCAAGTTTTCATCATCTGCCTAATCATTTGCAAAGTCATTTTTTTCCAGAAACTTCATGAATTTCCATGATATTTCCAGGTTTCTTTTCAATGGTGAATGAAATTCCATAACTCCCAGCTTTTCAAGGTTTTCTAGGTATGTGGCAACCCTGTCTAAGCAAAGACGGGTACTGAAAGAATGAAGGTTTCCTTGCTTGAACATATCCTTATCTACTTCCAACACTTAACGTAAACGCAATGTTCTATCTATAGATATTTATAGGAATTTATATACTTAGGTGTTTTGTTAGATCGAAGCTAAGTGACAACACATCTTATGCGAGTTGTCACATCGTTCTAACAAAACACCTTTCAACCTCGCCATAACAAACATATCAATAGGTGTCTCTGTCTAGTGTATATGAAAATACAAATAAGAAGCACATTAGTGTACTACTGATGGTCAATGACCTCTTTTCTTAAAGAAAACGGTTCTGGCCTTATTCTATATCTATATATTAATACGTGAAGGGAAAACTTTGTACCCCTTTTTAAGCATATTGTGCGGATGGAGAAGTGTGAGATTTGGTAAAATTAAAGTTTATATGGAGAAGGAGTGCAGAAAGCTACAATTATGGTGGTAATAGAGTATATTCCATGAAAGACTTGCCAACTTAAAAGCGTTCCTAAGCGCTCTTCCTCTCTACTAAACTGTGTTGTGCCCGACAAGTTCCATTAAGTTAATTAAGTTGGTTTGAGTTATCTAGGCCCTTTTCACACACACACGGTTTCCATAGAAACGGCGACTGTTTACACGGGCATGCGTGACGGCGATCTTTTTGACATGTACACCTACATTATTGAACCCCTGTGTGTCAAAAGGGCCTTAAATCTACCGCCTGTTTATACAATATGGAATTCAATAGTTTTGAGTATTGAAAAACAAAGTCGATTCTACGCTAACTTCGAAATTGAAACGAGAACCGTTGGTAGGGGTGCCACACGTACGATATTGTGGTTAACCGTATGCATAGAGGCCACAGATTGTGTCAGCTTCCTAGTAAACACAGCCACCGTGTCAGAAGCGCAGCACGAAACAACTTTTGTTTTGGAACTTGCATTACGCTTTTGAGAACAGGAAAAGAAAAGATTTCACCGTATCTTGTACAAAAATAAAACGCTTAACTAAAAATAGTTGTTGCAAATTAATCATTTCTATTTTCTGTAGTAGCAGCATCTCTTCTCTACATAGTATAAAAAAGTAAGTTCAAAAACTGAAACCAGACCACTGAATAAGTATGAAAATGAAAATATGAATACATGTTCATAGTGATGTTCAGAGGATAGCCGTGGTCATATACCACTTTGTCCTAAAGCTTAAGATCGCTTATGATCGGTATATGTATTATGTAGGCAATAATTGATATTCTTAATTGAGTCAAGTGAGCGAATAAAGAGCATTTCTGTTAAATCTCCAAATTTAACAGAAACACTCTCAATTAAGTATATCTATTATTGCCTACTTATTACATATACCGAATACCCAGAAAGTTTTGAGCATTGACAGTTAAAGAGTTGAGATATTATTTTCTAGAAAATAGTAATAAATGCTTCCGAGATGTCTCAAGATTTTACAACAAGCGTATCTCGTACTCGTAAATCAGTGTTACTATTACAATAGAACGTCAATCGTTATAGTAAATATTTACAAACAGACCAGCGATGTCTCAATGCGTATTGTGATGTTTTATTCTGAAACAATCAATGATGTAACGATTACCTAACCCCATACATGCGCGTGCGCAACAAAGGACATTATCATTTGAATTTTGTTCAATTACCTTATTCTTTAGTATTTTATTTTAAAACATTTTTTATTAAAATGGATTGAATAAGGCTTTTTCCTTTCGTATAAAATTGACCATATGGTGTTATAGTCGTTAATTGCTGCTTCATTTGTGTTTGTAATTTACCTCCTGTATTTATGTTCATATAATTGGTAATTTTAGCTTATGTTCGTCTATCTTCGCTGTAGCATTTATATTTTACTAGCGACCTGTCCCCGGCTTTGCACGGGTGCAATTTTTCTACTACGAGTATCCTTACATTAAATATCAAAATATTATACATAATATATAAACTTTCCGTGAAAAAATATCGGAGTGAATTTTAATATTGCGCTTGCATTTGGGAACGGACACTCAATCACTCTGCAAATTATTCGCACTACATAAAAAATATCTTGTTTATGAGAATGCGCACACGATACGTTATTGTGTTGCGTCGTCGGTGAGCACTCGGCCACAGACTCGGCCGTCTGCTCCAGCCCTTACCCTTGTTTAGATAAATATTAGGTACGTTATGACGTAGGCAGACGACACCTAGATGCGATAGTTCTCATTCCAAGCTAGTAGGTAGGTATATTGGTACTATGTTTAAGGTAACCAACTTAAAAAAAAAGTAATAATGTATATCTGATTTTGCAAAGGGTTATCAAAGAATACAGACTTATAAAAAAGAGTATGTACGTAGATATTATTTTTTAAATCATTTTTTTTATAGCTTGCACTAATGAACTTTGTAACAAAAAAGTCAGAGTTAAGGTAGATAGTGTATTTTAGCGTACTTTATTCGTGTTATAGATTATAATGGTTACTTGAAGATTATAAAGAATATATTTTATCCTAATAATTAAAATTAAGTACATCTACATAAAATAGAACACAATACTCTATTTTAGAGTACGGTTGGCAACCCTAGTACCCAACAACATTCTCCGACCAAACCAATGCGCTGTTCTATCCAATGGCAGAAAAAACTCTTGGAGATAAGTACTGAGTTGCACCTTGGAAATTGCTTATTTTTATTTTGTGACATTTCCATATAACGTTGTAATTTAAATTGTTTGACTAATCTTGTAATATCTTTCAATTTCTTTTATGTATTTTTTTTGCATGCCAGCTTTGGCGATACATGTAATGCTACATTATCACTAGGTACCATGTAACAACATTAAACAACTATTCAAGAAAAATAAATAAATAATTAATAAAGAACATAAACTTAGAACATACTTAATATATTAATTATGAAAGTGGCTAAACTAGCCGAATACTTACTACTTTAATTATAACTAAAGTCAATTAAAATAAATTTTACGATTACCATGATAACATTTTTTCTTATTTTTTACGTTATCACAGTATTAGAAAACACACTTTAAATCAATTACCGTGTAATTGTATGCCGTATTGACTTCACAATCATAGATTTTAATAACGTCTCGATTGGTCGGTGAGCTATCAAAATTTACGATCGACCAATCCAAACACATTTACTAGGTATTTTGATTGCGTTTTAGACGCGAATAAGAATTAATAGTTTCTATTACGCACAAATAACGATCAATTTGTAGAATTGATTCTGTATTGTATATTGCAAATATTGATTAAAAACAATTAGCCAGCGACTGTAATGAATACCCACTTCAGTTACCAAGGTACCAGGATCAGTGGTGTGCGCAGACATTCCCTACAGGGTAGGCAAAAACAACTTATTTGTTATTGTCAAGTTAAATTATGTTTGTGATTAGCCACCTGACCCTAAGACTTAAATTATCTGATATTACAGACATATTAACGTTTGTATTACTTCATTTGTTAGGGTAAGCAGTGTCTTTTTGTATTTATGGAGTGCACGCCACTGACCAAGATCCATAAAATATGAGGCAGGAGTGCAGGACATAGCTGCCAAACACGGGTTCCTAACAGCAGTTAGCACGATAAAAAACGGGAGAGAAAAACTGCAGACAAAACCGTTTCTTTACCGTTATTTCTCTCGATTTTTCGTTTTGTCTTCTGGGGGCTTACTAAGAACTCTTATAGCAGGGCAGAAATTAAACTGCCCAGTCATTTCCAATATGAGCTGACCTCACACTGTATAGGCTTTTCGTACAATGAAAGGTCAACTTATACTGGAAATGTGGGCAGTTCAACTTCTGCCCTGCTATTAGAGTAGTAATCGTAGTAAGCTCCCTGTTAAGGATAAGATATTATCTACTACAACTAGATTGCACCGGTATTCGTTTTAAACATGACACGGCCATCTGTAATTGGCATCAATGCCTGGCATCATTATTCTATAAAACGCCCATCTCTATCCAAGTTGTGGTAACGTTATTAAATCTGCTATACCGACCAAACATTTCATTAATAATGAAGTTGTATATGGCACATAGTCTTCTAATACAAATCAATAATACGTTCGTTTGTATCATTGTTTGTTGACAAAATATGTGGCAAAATCTTGCATATTGAAATCTTGTCAGACGTTTGAATGTTAGTATTTATTACAATGACTATTGTAAACAATAGTAACTCGAACAAATCGGCTACTTTATTGAGTATTGGTTTTAGATGAGATTAGATGATGAATGGTATATTTTAATATATTGTACAGATGCAAGCAAACCACCGGCTAAAAATAGATTTCCTTAGTCTTCATGTGGGTAAAGTTGACGCATGGTTTTGATCAAGAGGCTGTGCAGTAACACCATCATCAGCTAGCCTTTTCCCAAGTATGTTTAATTGGGCTCCTAGTCTAACCACCTCCTACCGCGTAACTAAAATGGTAATGAACATCGACGCTGGTAATAAACTACAACACGATCATGAAAGACTAAACTTTGAGCTACCTTGTAATTATTTTACCGATCATGAAGATAAGAGTATTAACTTTATGATTGGTAATTTTTGTAATCTATATACGTACGTGAAGAGAAAACTTTTACCTCGTTTTTAAGCATATTGCGCGCACGGAGGAGTGTGAGATTTTGTATACTTATAGTTTATATGGAGAAGTGCAGAAAGTTAAAACTAGGGTCGAATTTCGACCACTAGGCCTAGGCGACCACTAGTTATTATTATTATCTATATATAGAAAACTTTGTACCCCTTTTTAAGCATATTGCGCGCACTAAGGAGTGTGAGATTGGGCATTCTTAAAGTTTAGGTACACGGAGAAGGAGTGCAGATAGGAGTGCTAAAATATATTTACAATATTACGGTTGAATTGCGACCACTAGGCGACCTCTAGTATATATTAATAAAGTAATGTTTTATTAGAATTGGCAGTGTCGTTATGGAGAGTACACGCCACTGATTCCGAATAACACAGACTGAACTGGAAAAAAGAGAACTCTAATTTTACATCTCTCACGAGGTCATGAGCAACTTCGATCCTTCATCTCTCCTAAAAGACCTTCAAAAAACTTTCTCAGCAATATGAAATAAAAGACACCGAAGTATCACTCCTCGACCATCCGATTATTCTCATACCACCGCTGCGCTGTAGATCAAAACAAAGGGAACCAATTCAACATGAGCCAAACAGGTGTTGGTCTGCGAAAAATTTCTCTGAATCGTTTAGCATGGTAATAGGTGCGCATGCGTGCATATACATACGCCTTGATCAGACACTCGGCCAGAATAAGAATAATTGTGTGACTGGAATTTATATGGATGGCGATGCGGTAGGTATTGTAATATCATGGTTTTGTTCTGGCGAGTTTTCGGTGGTTCTCTAAACTTAAGAAGTGGCTATGTAGGAAGCAACTTCCATATCAGATGTCGGTCTTACGTCGGTCTAGAAAAATGTATGAGCTACAAAAAATCTTGGGAAAATGGTTTTATGAATCTGTCTTCCCTATTTGTATGCACTGCCTGAAGGCGCAATGATCTTTTTAATTTTTAATGAACTATAATCTCATTATCACTCCCATCCAAAATTTAAGTGCTAGGCACTTATCGGTGTAGCAATTTCCATTCAGTCCTATCCCAATGACAAATCTTTTAAATCTTTATATGCTTCTATATTCGCTTTTTCTTTCAGCTGATCAATGTAGTTTCTTCTTGGTCTTCCTCTTTTTCTTTTTGCCTCTGTTATTCCTTCTATAATGTTGGTAATGAACTTATCGTGAAGTGACCAATCATGCTTCCTCTTCTTTTTTTTCTCATTATCACTACATAGTATAAAATAAATACTTCTTAACTATACCACAGATTTTGATGCGGTATTCATCATATCCTGAACAATTATTCCAAAAGGTTTATCTATAATTATATTAATACGTGAAGAGAAAAGTTTGTACCCCTTTTGAATATTGCGCGCACGGAGGTTTGTGTGATTTGGTATAGTTAAAGGTCAAAAGGAGAAATTGCCACTGCCACTGGCCACATAATAATTATGTTATTATTTCTATATAGTGTACTAAATTAATATTTCCATAAAAATCGATTTAACGAATTTTTGAAATTGGTCCGTTGGTTTTAGAGTTTATCCATTAGAAACAAACATACAAAAAATCAAATCTTTTCTGTTTATAGTATTAGTTTAGAAGTTAAGATATCGTATGTTAGTCAGTGATAAATAGCATTGTGCTGGTGAAAGTATTTTAAAAATCGTTTTTTTTGTTTTTTACTTTATCCATTACAAACAAAAAATCTAATCTTTTTTCTTTATAATATTAGTTAGATTATAGAAAAGTTCATGTTAAACGGTCGATTTTATCCTAAATCGTCTGTTATATTATCGGTGAAGGGACCTAAATAGGTACAAAATACTTACAGATACAGTCATACTCTTAAATCAACATCCAAAGCCTATAAATCATTCCTAATAAATTCCGCAAGTGTAAAATCGATAAATTCATCGAACCTATCCAGTTATTCCTTTAACACATATCTGTATGCGGCTCCTTACCAACATTCAACAATTGTAGCCCATATTTAAACAGTCGGATCTTCTAAGAATCTATTACATGAATTTGACACCGGATGCTTAAGAGACGCACTGCGGACGGACGGACGAACAATCTGTGTATGTTACGGTACTATTAGAGTCAAAACAATGCGTCAATAACGATTCTAATGGGTAATGAATGATTTTCATATCCCTTGCGCAAGATTGCATCCGTCCAGGACTTGTAATTTGCACGTGGTTTGAATAAAGTAGCTGGTAATATGTATAAGGTATTAAATTAGTTTGTTTAGCAGAAATCAGTAGCAATGTATGCTAAAAGGTACGTTTTTGGCATTCAAATTTCAAATCGTAAAACAGAAGAACAAAATGTAAGTGTATTCCGCAATGACAAGTTCCCTTTAAACCAAAAAAAAATACTGTTTTTAAGGATCTGACAATTCTCTTCAGTTTCTGTTGGGCTGTATAATTTCACGTTAATCTTCGTTTTTTTATTTTAGTACTAACAAATAGATTAATTAATCTATTAATGACCTGGGGGGCAAAAAAGGCCGCTTGAGATGAATCACAATATGATTCATATTACAAATGTCAAAATATCTACTTAATTGACAACTCTTAATGTCATCCGCATAAGGTTCATATTCAGTAATCATCTGTTTGACAGTTAATATGCAGATCAGTAGATGAATTGCTCAATGTGGCCTTTTTAGGCCCTCTGTAAACTTTGCAAACGAAGACTGAATTCGTATGAAAAATACCTTACAAGAAAACAATTTCTTATGATGACTTACAGCTAAAATCCAGCAAGTAGTATCCCAAAGAATATTCAAAATTACCCACTAACATGCAGACATATTTAATTGTTGTACAGGCATAATAGGATCTCAAAGAAGATTTAAGAACAATTAATAATAATGTTAACGACTTGTCTAGGGTTGCCAACCGTAATTTAAATTAGAGTATTGTGATCTATTTTATGTAAATCATACGTTATAATCTATAAATATAATATATAAAGTAAAATAATCTATTTATATGTACTCTGACATTTTTAGCACAAAGTTCACAAGTGAAAAAAATAAAAATAAAATTCAGATTTAATTTTGTTTCAACCCGTGCCCAACAGTGGGAAAGTAGTGGGCTGGATTTATATACTTTTTTTTAATATAGGTATCCTACTCTTTTACTTTCTTTTCTTTCCTTTTCTTCCTTTTTTTATTTTCTTCTAAAAAAAGTTGCTACTTGCTAGCCTAACTTATTAATCAAATCAACCCATCTTACTCCACAGCTGGACACACAATATAATTCATGTACAGTCAGTCCAATAAATATGCGGGAAAATGGACAATTTCATTAAGTTTAGTTAGGAGGGCAGGCTTGCATTCTTGCCTTGTTTAGTTCAACATACAGTCGCGGGGGCATTCTTAACTTGGTTTAGTGCGTTTGTTGTACCAATTTATGAGTCGGATGGACTCAAAGGATTGTTTCCGAGACACACAGACGACAAGGCTGGTTTGATTTTTAAACCTAAGACTATCTATATATTTATAGGTATATATTAATACGTGAAGGTAAAACTTGGTACCCCTTTTTAAGCACACCGCTCACGGAAGAGGGTGAGATTTGTCATAGTTAAAGTTTATATGGAGAAGGAGTGCAGAAGACTAAAATTACGGTCGAATTTCGACCACAGGGCTAGTTTTATTCAAAATGGTTAATAGTTTTTTTTTTTTTTGTAATGTTTGTTATTGTAAAGCAATGGAAACACTATTGAACTGTTTATAAATTAGTTAAGTTCATAAAGATTCGTGTTTATGAACTACGAGTAGATCCCATACAAATACAAATCAAAATGAACAGTAACTGAAGCTAGGAGTATTAGCGTAGGTATTCTAATAGAATATTATAGTTTAAAAAATAAAACTATTGAACACGCTTTAGTCATCCAAACTGAACGTGCATGAAAAATTTTCAGCTCAATCGGAAACCAGGAAGTGGGTCAAATTTAACTTCCAATATTTTCTTACATAGTTAGTTACAGGTGAAGCTAATAAAAGCGTGTTAAAAATAACCTTGCGATTGCTTTCTGGCAGTCAGGATAAAAGAGCTGGCTCAATATTATAAATAAATATTTTCTAATAAAACTTTTTTCAAAAATAATATTTTTCTAGACCTAACACTAAAATATTACAGACTTTTCATTATTTTTCTTTTTTAACACTTTCTTTTAAACTTTCCGATACACGGTTAGTCAGTAAGAGTAAAGCCGAAAGGGGATTATTGTAGTTCTCATTATGATTTACTTTTACTACGGGATCAATCAAGAAATAAAAAAAAAATCTGCTGTTCCATACGTAATATTGAATTATTTATATGGAACAGCTAATTATGGATTCACGATTTCTTTAAAAAGCCTTTCAGACTACCCGTGGTAGACGCTGTAATCCAAGAACACGGACCCGACCAGTCCAGTCTAGCCGTATGTCGCTGGTCATCTTGGTTTAAGACATTCAAACTAATTACTAAGTTTACGACTTTATCTGAGAGCGTACATTGAGTTGTCTTACATTGTGAGTGATACGGCTCTGTGAGATGCCCACCTGACATTTTTATCACATGACGCCATCTTGAAATTGTACCTGAGCCTAATACAAGCCGCTATCAACTCGCCATAGAGCCATGTGATTGATGAACGTAGGAAATGGTTGCTAACTAAAATTGCATAAGAATTTCTTGCTTGTTCAATTTACCGTGCGACCGCGACTGTTCTAGGATTTACTTTTGTATACATTGTAGATTCAGGTAAATTTAAAAAAAGAAAACGTCGCTCAACTTTTGTCGATAGTGTAAATATGTCACTTCTTCAAATTTTCTTAAAGAAAGAATTGCAGTAACGGTGCTTTTCAAAAAAAAAATACTTGGCGCGATCAATTACGTATACATAAAAAAGTAATACCACAGACAGCTACAAGACCGCGGAGCGGGGCGCGGCGGCGTAATAGATGGCTTGGGTTGGCGCAGTGGCAAAGCGATTGGCTTTCTGCGCTACTTGCCGCGGGTTCGATCCCCGCACAGAACAAATATTTGTGTGGCCTAGACATAGTTGTTCCGGGTCCCGGACCCTTTCATTTCGGGATCTTTCCGGGATCCGGGAAAAATCATCCGGGAGCTTTCTACGCTACGGGCCGCGGGTTCAATCCCCTCATGGAGCAATTATTTGTATGATCTACAGATAGTTTGTTTCGGGTCTGGGTGTGTGTGCATGTGACATGTATGTTTGTAAACTGTACCCACGATACAGGAGAAATACTAGAGCAGGGTTTTTATTTTTTTAAAAGGAATAAGGTTATAATATGTTTTGGACATAATACTAACATAAAATTGTCACGAGTCAAACAATGATTTAATTTAATTATTATTATTTAATTTTAGTTTAATTTGTCTAGGGAGCTGCTCGAGGCCTCTTGGCATGTTTTGGTCTGACACGGAAATTCTAGCGCAAAATATTCGCTACCAATATGGAAATCCTCGTAGATGATTATATCGACAAGACCGAATTAGTGACCAAGTGATATAAGAGACGCATGTCTGAACATGAAGACAACACGAATGACTAAAATAAAATCGGAAATCAGTAACAGTGCAGTGGTTTTATTTACAAAACCATAAGCATTTTACGACTCTAACCAAAATGATTTCCGAATTTAGTCATTCAGTATACCATGAATTCGTAATATCCGTCACCCGCTCTTACTGGATCAATCAAATAGTCGTCAAATCCATTCAATCGTTTTTAGACGCGTTTCCCCGTCCCATTTGGCGGCGCCCTTAATCGCATCCAAATCCCAGCTAGGTCGTACTTCGTACGTAATGTTAAATGACTCGGCAACTTTTTTGCTCAAACAGTTTTTATTTCACGCGGATTTTACGATCAACAACAATATTTTACGACTTATGACTGTATCGCAATGAGTTGCATCGGTTTATAATACTTTAATTTCACCGCCAGAAAACCATAAAAATATGCAAATGCGACATAAAAGTCGTTCGTGAGGCGACAATAAAACGCATTAATCCGAGCGACAGGCTGATAAGTCGTGCCGTCTAGTTATCAAATGGACACTGTTAAAATATAAATACGTATTTGTTATATTATAGGTACGATATTAATTAGTTTTATGACGTTTAACTACAAAATCGTTCAATTAACGGTCATTACAAAACGCGTGTTTGTGACACCGTAATAGTTGTTAAATTAAAAATTATATAGCCATGACGTTATCTTAATAATTTTATGTATTTGAAGATAAACCCGTCAGCAGTCTATTAATGTAACAGAAAAGGAAATCCTTTACATACCAAAATTTAAATTATTGATTTGCAAACATGATGTATTTTTCCATCATTCAAAGTCAAGATCAGAAATGCCAATAACGCAAATAAAAATAAAAGTTTCAATACTGAATTTAACAACGTCATTTTTTTATTTATGCCTCTACTTTCTCATTGTAAATTGTTGTGTGATGGTCAAAGGGTTAAAAAACTTAGCTTTTAATAACTACGACATTATTTATAGTTTTTTTAATTACAAATTAGTTTCGACTTTAGATACAAAGTGACGTATTTTAGCCAAAATTTATAGCTCGTAAAATTCTAATGGAGGCTTTGGGGCTGCCTGATACGGTTTTTATTTCAAATTGGGACCCACCGCAGATACGCGATTCCACTTTTTACAACAGATTAAGTGACAAACGATTAAGATTAGATATCATTTGGGTGATCGTAAATTAACAAAGCATTTAAAGAATATTAATTATAATTTTATTAGTTCACTTCGTCCCCGATTTCAAAATAGTCCACTTGGTCCCCCGGTTGAATTGTGTCGAGTCATAATATTAGACGTTTATCAAAAAACTGTTGCTGAAAAGACTGAAATCTGAACCCAATCCTCTGAAAAATACTTAGGAAAGGACTAAGATCATAAACATTGTTAACTTAGCAACAAAAACGATGTCAAACCATGAACACACAGACGAACTTTTCTTTGCGGCATGATAAACACCGAGATGAAAACTCAACATCTAGAAAATACCTTGTTCCTACGTGGAACTTCCTTGTTCCTTTGTGCGAAACGTGGATATCAAAAAATAAGAAATAAGTACAATTTTTTCAGTGTTTCCAGAATCCAGACATACTCGTGTTAATAGCAAGATTTCAAATCAAACGCAACGAAAGCTTTATCGCCTTGACGGAACACTGTTGAACGTAGCCGCCGCGGCCGGCGGCGGCAGGCGGCGCGGCGCGGTAAGGATTATAGTGCGAATTTGAGGTTAACTTAGACTTGGGCCATGTTCAACGAAAACAACAGAAGTTACCCCAAGCAACTTGAAACCGTACACCTAGAATCACGACATTTAGAAAGATTCAGCAAAGGCTGAGATGAAATAAAAAAAAATTGACTTTGGACTTTAAAAAGATCTAACGTTCACCAATTTGAAAGTACATTTTACACAAATGCTTTTCGTTCGGTTATCGTCTAACATCCGTTTAGATAAATAAAATATCATACAAATAAAGGCTCACTGACCGAATTGAAAAATACTAAGCTACGATACCGAATGGTTATATCTTACTGTATTCAACTTATCTTTAAAACAACGTGAAAACTAACTGTCTACTTGACAATCATACAATATCTCATTTGACATAGCACGCGTCCTTGACCGACAAACACCAAACTAAAACTAAACGGTATCACCTTCTAAATAAAGTTCAAAGTCGCTTGGTCATCAAGGTGCAATGGGATTTGCATGGGCAGTCCCACCACAATTATATCCCGTGACCCAATGTCGCCAGTAACCTATTTGGTAGGAAATTGAGTTTGTCGAATTCCATCAAAATTCGGTGCGTACTCTTGCATTGTAAACACCTCAGTGCCACTTGTTCCGAGGTCCGCCATCCTGGAGTTATAGAAGACAGGTGTTGTGGTCTAAAGGTATAAAGTCATATTTGTCCGTTAGTCCAAAGATAAATATGAAGAAAAGTAGTTGATTTTTCTGTCTTTTCTTCTAGTGTCTTCAAATATCTTTCCCCCGACAGAAAAGATGGGTGTTATAAATTTCTAATGTGTGGGTTTTTGACAGTTAGGTTATTATATTAACAGCTAATATCTATCCTAGTGGACTTAACTGTTCTGTGTAAAACGATGCAGGGCTAAAGAGAGATATGAACCTGGACTTGACTAATTAGGAATGTATATGTGGCTTAGAGCATATGAAGGGCCAATACAACGACATTTCCGTGAACAGACTCATGAACTGATTTTGTAATTCAGGGAACTACGTAGTTCTTTCTGATGGGAAGAGATTTTTTTTTAGTTTTGCAATATAATGCACAGTAAGTGGGTTGACTCAGGCCATTCCGATCAAGGAGGCGAAAAAGGCCACAGTATTCCATTACGAATCTCTACTCTATAGTAACTATAAAATAGAAAATTGCTGAATATTTATTTATTACTTCTGACTTTTCGAATCGTTTGCGTATCTGAATTTGATTATCACTTTCGTAAACGGTGAAGGAAAATATCGCGAGGAAACTAGCCCATCTGAGAGGGCCTCATAATGTTCTTGATAGCGTGTAACGTTACGATACGGCAAAAACATTGTGGTAGGCCCCCTGGTCCCCGCGTAGTTTAAAGGCGATGGTGATTACGCACGAATGTTCACTGTGAGGTGACCTTTACATTTCGGCTAAATGTTGTCGTCGACACAAGGACAGCCTCCGGTGCCGTAACAGCGGACTTCTTTCTTTCTTCTGGCTCTACCCCCACAGCTTTGTCCTTTGGGCGTCACGAATATATTTTTTATTCAACGAAGCTGTTTACAAATCGGAGACATCCAAAGAAGATAGGGTGCGAATTAAAAAAGTAGGTGAACAATTATTTTTTTCAACAATTTTCGTATAGATTAAATGTTAAATGTAGGGTGACCACCTTGAAAGGGTTACACCCGAGGAGGACCGTCCCCAGCGCACACCCCTAGCTACGCCACTGGTGTTTCGGACGAACTAAGCCTTCATTCACACTCGATACTTTTAGCAGAATCGCGCGATTTCGCGTTCGTCGGCTGCCTTTTGCATACAAAAAGTATCGTGTGTGGATGGGCCCATAGGGATGACTCGGGAAGACTTCTCCTGCACCCATTAACCTTATTCACTACTGGTACCATATAGTCAATATTGTATATTTTTACACTTTAATTCGTACACCATATGGAAACTACAAAAAATGTCGCTTTTCTGAACGCAAAAATAAGATCACAAAGAAGTAATTTTTTGAGATAAATGCGCTTACTCAATACGCATTTAGTTGCAAATGCGTATTGAGTAAGTCCGCCATCTGGCCAAATCGTGTGGCTATTGTGTCTACATTCACGGGCGACCATTGTGATGTGCGGTGGAATTTGTTGAATGGTTATCAATGAACTGTTCTAGATAAAATTGGGAGCATCATCTGTTTATTATTCTCCGCGAATTTGTAACTGAAGGAGAGTGACGAAACATGACATCGTCTGGTGTACCCTGGGCAGTCGTTACTACCCTTACTGACTGGCAAATGTTTCCACTACGGTATGAGCGGTTTGTGGATGAAAGGACGATTTTGAGAAGGATTTCTGAATGTATTTTTAACACGCTTTTATTAACTTCACCTGTAACTATGTAAGAAAATCTTGGAAGTTAAATTTGACCCACTTCCCGGTTTCCGATTGAGCTGAAATTTTGCATACACGTTCAGTTTGGATGACTCAAGCGTGTTTTTTTTAAACTATAGGTAATATTTTTAATTTTCATATTTATTCTTAGATTTATTGATTGGCCTCCGCTGCCGCTCCAACTTGATACCGCCGGTGTAAATTGCGGCAAAAAATAATACACCGAAGTCGGCGTACCTACTCGAGTCAGTCAGAGGACGTTGACGTGTCGCTTGCTCTTTTCACTAGACTTCACTCATAATCTGAAGTAAAATGCGGCGTATGCGTAGTAAAACTATGCAAAAACAATACTAGGTACCAAAAATTAAATTAAATTAAAAAAGATGCAAATTAGGTGGAGCGGTATCTAGTTGGAGCGGCAGCTGAGACTAATCAATAATATCTAAGATTTTATTATTATCATTTATTGTCTTGTGTTGTCACTTTAATTACTGTAATTGGTCTCAGACCTTTGTGAGCGATTCCCATGTTCATGCCACAGATCAGTGTTCTGTGGCTCGTGCCAACTCGACAGAAATAGTCTTGTTAGGAATACGGGAGTTTTTGACGGTTAGGTTAGGAATTTATACTCTGGAGTCCGTAATCGTCTAACATCGAGATATAACTTAGAAAAATATTAAAATAAAACCAATAACCACTTAGCCTGACCAAAGAGTCAGTAAGGGTAGCAGAGAATTTCTATTATATTCTATTTTTGAGCTACTTAGGCGAGCCCTATGTCTAACAGCACTGTTAATTGCGATAGACTAATTAAATCAATCTGTTGTAAATATACAAAGTTCAAGCCAATAAAATATCAAGTCCTTGCAGACGCCATGTGAGATAATTGTTTACAATTACATTGTAAATTAGGTTATCTTGTCACTATTCTATTAATATGTGCACTGAATTATGAATCCTTGCTAACATTATAAATGCGAAAGTGACTGTCTGTCTGTTAGATAGATACCTTTTCACGACTAAACGGCTGAACTGCTAGCTAATCACGATGCACGCTCGTAATCGGAATCGACGTAATTTTGACACTACAACAGTGTTCATTGCGTTGCTCCAATTGTCGTTCAGTATAATTTTTAAAGCATACTGCGCAATGTACATTGTTGAACTGTCAAAATTGAATCGATTCCAATTTCGAGTGTGCATCGTGATTACCCTGCTGATCTTGATGAAGTGATGAGTGCATCATGACTTCATGAGGAAGGACATAGGCAATTTCCTTTTTTTTTATATCCCATCATCCCATTTCCATACAGACAGTGTTACGGTTAGTAGTCGCAAGCATGATTGCCGAGTGTCTTGGGTTCGATTCCCGGGTCGGGCAAAGTGCTATCGGGGATTTACTAGGTAAACCCACCAGTGGGGCGACCGCCGTAAGGGCGGCTCTCCCGATGGCTTTCCGTTTTAATAAAGACTACAATATTATGTTATAGGTAACTAGATATCTAACAGTTGCAATAGCATGCGTAAATTATCTTAAGATATAGTGTATAATTATTCTTGCAAACCCGCCGCCCCGCATCCCGCATACCATCGGGAGCGTCGCGCTTAAAGTGGTCGGCCGATAACAGTATAAAGTATAAGAAAGATCATCCTAAGACAAAAGAAAAAGAATAAACAATTTAAAAAAAATAACAAAATAAATACAGATAAGGGTCTTGAACTTAATATTCTATTAAAGTGTGTCTGTGTAGGTATTCGAATATAAACTTCACAGTTATCTCACAAAAGATGGGTCATTGTATGAATTGTCTGAGCCAGATGTTTTGCAATAATGCGAGTTCAAAACCGCGAAGTTCCTTCATGTTCAATGGTTAGCCGCATTATAATTTAAATGTTCACACAGCTTCGTAACTCATGTGATAGCTAAACCGAAGTTGTATAACGGGAAGTTAAAAATAACCTAACCGTCAAAAATCCCCGACTCAAACTAGAAAAAGAGATTTTCATGAAACATAGCTAAGATGAAAGTATGAAACCCAATTAAACTAGCTTTCAAATAAAAAAATCTGAATTAAAATCGATCTATCCGTTTTGGAGCTACGATGCCACAGACAGATACACACTACAAACTTATAACACCCCTCTTTTTTGTCAGGGGTCTAAAAATACCCCTCGATTATTCTGCATCGGCTAACATCTAGACATTTTCGATCTTATGCTTCGAACTTAAACTTGATGCAGAACATCCGCGAGTTTTAATTTATAAGTGAAAAAAATTAAAAACTCAGTAGCGACCAGCAGTACATACGTCAAAAAATAAACGACTGTTATCTCTCACGTCGCCGGCCTGATAAGGTAATCATTTTATCGGTCACTTTACACTGACACTGAGAGTATCGTAGGTCAAGACAGTGTAAAAATATTTAACCCACCAGTGGCGAAGGGTGACAGTTTTAAAAGGGGAAGCCGTCCCAAAAATTCTCACTAAAAATTGCTGCATTTAATGCTGCAAGACAAAAATCCTTACCGTCTCTTGTAATTTATATAATTATAGTCATGTCTGGAAGAGCTCGACCTAACTGAATAACAAGCCACATTACGTTGGTCTATGTATTAACCAATTCCTAAAGGGAAGCCGATGGGAATCGGGTTGTATGGACTCTTCGCCACTGTAATCCACGTATCAATATTGTTAAGGTGCATTTAATACGTCAATGAATTGATAATGTTATCTCTTTATCGAGAAAAAATTCTATCAGTAAGATAAAGCTGGCTTGCAAACAAACAAATTGTACCTCTTTATAATATTAGTATACCTATAGATTGGTGTCCCATCAAAATTTACCATAATTATGCATTCCCTACAAGTTTGTCTCATTTCGGATATTAGAAGCAGACTTGCGGGTCTACCGCGTAACGGAAATGGTAATGAACATCGACTCTGGTAATAAACTTCAATACCATCGTGAGAGACTAAATTTCGAGCTACCCTGTAAAAAATTACGTACGTTAAGACTCTTTCCATCTTCATGATCGGTAAATTTTTTCATGGAAGCTCAAAATTTAGTCTCTCAGGATCATATTGAAGTTTCCAGAGTCGATGAAAGAAAGAAAAATACTTTATTAGCACAACAAAAAATAAATAAAACCAATAACAAAGAAAACATATAAAATATAAGAGTTATTGTGCCAAAAGGCCGCAGCTCAGCATAATGTCAGGAGGCAGTGATACTGGCCACCTGACGCTGGTTTTCAGCTGCAACCCACGAGTGCCATACGATGATCCCTGTTGTTATAATTACATCAATCGATAAAAAAAACAACCATTTAATCTAAGTCTATAATGTAAACAATACTCCACGATCCATATTTTAATCAATGTTGTGCGTTATGGCGTCACACATAATTTGCTGCGACTATTAATCGCACGACAGCATCAATCACCGTGTCCCATGCTAATTGCGTACACGATCATAAAAAATTAATTAGTATACAGTCATGTGCTTATCGCGAATAAGGCTTAATGTTGCAAATGTCGCGTTAGTTGATTAATTAAATCTTGTTTGTCGATTTTATAGTTGCAGTAGCGGGTTAATTTTCAGACGCATGTTGTGAAAGGAAACTCAATGAGAAAATATGAAGCTGAAATAATAAATGTTCGGATAAGTTATACTGCTGTCATGTCTTGGATAAGAACCGTGCCTCGGAAAGGACGTCTAAGGCGCTTGAGCAATACACGAAATACGGTCTAAAGGAATCTTATTATGATTCATTTAAAGCTGCCTCAGCTTTAAATGAATCATAATAAGATTCATATTACAAATGTCAAAATATCCACTTAATTGATGACTCTAATATCATACGCGTAGGGTTCATATTCAGCAATCATCTGTTTTACAGTTACCATGGAGATTTGTAGGTGAATTGCTAAATGTGGCCTTTTTATACCCCATCACGTATTTCCATACGAATTGGTATAGGCCATGGGTCAGCAACCTGCGGCTCGCGAGCTACATGCGGCTCTTTGGATGTGAAGCTGCGGCTCTTTAGTTCCATACGCAAATATATTAATAGACACATATAAAAAAAAATCAAAATAAAATCAAAAAAAAATAAAATAAATAAAATAAAATAAAAAAATAAAATAAATAATAAAAAAATAATAATAATAAAATAAAATCAGCGCTGGGTGTCTCACATCCAGCATATGCTGAGTTGGTAACCTTTTCGGTACGGGCATGCTCGACGGCATGTTTTCAATTTTTTATTAGAATTAGTGTACCTATTTCTTTTTTATTGTGTTTTGTCTATTGTGAATGTGGCGCCGTCATTATCCCGTACGGAATAAAATTATTTTTCTTTCTTTCTTCTTTCTTTCTTTCTATTTAATACCATACTTAATTTTTTAATAATAATATAATTTTCCCGCCGGGCGTCTAGCGGACCAGCTCGTTTTTTTTTATAAAACTTTCTTTATGCAAATACAATTTAAGGTTGACAAGAAAAAAAATTGTGGCTCTTTAAAAACTTTGTATTTTGTAATTTTTGACTCTTCCGACTCAAAAGGTTGCCGACCCCTGGTATAGGCGATGCCGGCTCCGGCTATCATTGGAATAGCCTGTGACAGTTAGCCGTAGACAGCTACTGAACTAACGATCGTAAACTGAATATTCTTCAGCCTAATTTAGTAGGCAATAACCAGAAATATAATTTATTAAGTCCTACCTGTCTAATCCCGACCCCTTTAAGAGTTTATTGTAAATCATTATGAACAACTTTTGCTATGGGACCAACCCTGAAATCGTGAAAAAAGCCGCCCGTTCCATACAATAATTCAATATTACTCGACTAAATGTATAGAAGCGCTGTTTTTTTTCCGAAATTTCGTGTTTGGTTCTATAGTAAAAGTTGTTCATAATGATGAGTACAACAACGCCTTAAAGAGATCGGGAGTAGAAAGGTGATTTTATAATAATATATAGGTTACCTTGGATATGTTAGAATTGAACCTATGACATTCCGAGTGAAATGATAATGTGATTACCACATTGTCACCATCTGTTCCAGGGCAGGAGTCCGTTTTTCCAAATATGGCATGGTTCAATTATTTACACCGTGTATGCCTATAAATGCATAGCCAATGAGTGTTCCTTCCCCTCAATACTAATAACAAACAATAAAACATCGTAATTGTAGCATAGTAATATAGTAATATTATACCATTTCATGCCAAATAAAATACACGTTCTATTACCAGTGAAGAAATCAAATGAGCCTATTATTTATGTCAATTTGACAGCTAATAAACATATTTTATTATAAAATACGAGTTTCAAGCATTATTAGTGTATAGAACTAATATCATACAATACAGGCATTTTAAAAAGCAAACAAAAACATATTGAGTGCATGAAACACAATATCGATGGGTCTCAAAAGGCTTTGTGCGTTAGCTTAGGCTGCGCGGGCGCAGGGTGTGAGCAAGGCGGCCGGCGCGGGCGCAGATTCCGCGAACACCCGAGTTATGGCCCTACAAAACGTCAGGCGAATCATCAATGTTTAAATCGTAATATATTGAAGAATTTCGCAATTATCATATTTCATACTTATTTACGACGTCTAGGCTCCCAACTGACGTCTATCCGATGCGATCCTGGGAGGTCATAAAACGAATAAACCACACAGTAATAAACGTGCGTTTTATTTCTTGTATAATTATATATGAAGCTATTTGTTTTGGATTTTTTAGCTTCGCATGTAAGGGGGGCGTTTATGATCCTCGCTCGGATGCGAGTGAGGTTTTCTCAAGAATCGCATCGAGTTTATTAGGGAGGTTTAACTTTAACTTGGCGACGCAAGTTCTCTGTGGACTTGCGAGGTTCGGAGTGACTTTTACTGTTCTAGTGAGTGGCGGCGATGAATTTAATGGATGGAAGCAAACATGTACGAAAGCAGAGCGTCGGCGTTAAAATGAGAACATTTTATCGTAAGATAAGTCACATTTATGAACGTAACTCATAAACGACAAGACATGTAATTATGTTCAACGATACGCCATTGTTGTGGCGGGAAAAACAAATGGAATACCGCAATGGTATTTGCTATAAACGCACATTATGCAGTAAATGTTCCATCAAAACAGGAAATTAATTTTCTGAAAACCTTTTCTTATAATTATAATTAAGTATAAGGAAAAGTTTAAGTAAATTTCTGATGACAATATCTAACAAAGTACAGTGAACATCAAAAGTGATGGACAGCCTGAAGTATGATGTTAAAACAGAGGGCTATATTCACCTAATTTTAGGACGCGCCGATCATTATTGCATTGACGCTCGTACTTGACGCGAGCATATCACACTGAAGCTAAGAGTGTGACCAAATGTATTTTTTTGATCAAAATTGTACTGCAACTGCCCGACAACTGCACTTCTTTAGTTACGTGAATTACCCTACTGGTACCTGAATGATGTGTTACAATAACCACAAAATAGATAGGTATAGAATGCCAGCTCCATACAACGAATGATAACAGGTGGACGCACATAGACGCGTACAAAGTTATTTTGTGTAATAGCTTTAATGAAGAGGAAATTCGACTTATCTTCGCTTTCTTTTGATGCTGACTATACAACCTATAAGTTATAGTGTTGGACTTGGCTAGGCTAAAACAATTACGAGAACAATTCGCAAAAACCTGGTATACAGTATTCACAGTAACTAGGGTTGCCAACTTTTCTTAGGAATACCTCAAAAAGTATATCAGATTGGAAAGCGGATAAATAAAGCGTATTTATTACTTAAGTCAATTTTTAGAACATCTTTTTTTTTTGTATTGTTTTTGGCACTAGTGAACTTTGTGCCAAAAATGTCAGAGTTTATGTAAATAAGAGTATTTTAACGTACTTTAGTACACCTACATAAAATACAAAACACAATACTGTATTTTGGCAACCCTAACAGCAACAGACCTCAGTACGTCTGATGCAGTTCCAGAAGACAAAGTACAAAACAGACAAAGGCATACCAGCATACATTGAAAGCTAAAGCACGTGCCGAGATGAGTCGAACTAAAGCCTCCAACACAATCCTACCTCCATTCATTAACCAGCAGTTTAACACTGTTTGTTTAAAATTTTCAACGTTAACGCGACAATGATTAAACCTACATTTGTTGGCAGACATTTTTAATTACTGGAGTATATATCTATAAGTTTGCGGAGTGGTCGAAACCCTTTTAGCCGGATGGGTATTATCCTGACAGTCGTAAAGTCCGTTTATGGGCCATAAACCCAAGTGGGGATACATACAGGCTGTAGTGCATTTCGAATACTTGTTGCACTTTTATAACCAATATATTCTGTTTGATTTGTAACTCCAGGACGATGCCAAATGGCAATTTTTTGGTCTGTTTGCCTTGCGTACGTTAATCATAGATAGGGCTGCATACATTTTATGCGAATAAATTAAAAAATAAACGATTTCAACAAGTGCATATGAAGGAAATTTGAATTATCTCAGTCGGAAAATCCACCCATTCTTTACAGAAGGAAGTACGCAGCAAGGAATTATACATTCTAGTGGTCACCAAGTAATCGAAATTATACCACATATTATAATAAATTTTAACTTTTTGCACTCCTTCTCCATAAAATTTTAATTATGCCAAATCTCACACTCCTCGCTATGCGCAATTTATATGTTTAAAAAGGGTTACAAAGTTTTCGTTTCACGTATTAATATTATAGATAAATAAATACAGCCCATAACTACCCCACTACTGGGCAGAATGAGAAGGGTTAGGTCTTAGTACACCACGTTGGCTTAGTGCGGGTTCGTGGACTACACACACCATCGAGAACTTTATGAGGCCCTCTCAGATATCCAGGTTTCCTCACGATGTTTTCCTTCATAATCAAATTCTGAACGGCACATGAAAACTCAGAGGTGCGGGCCGGGTTCGAACTCAGACCCTCCTACATGCAAGGCAAGCGTTCAGCCGCTAGGCCATCACCAGCAAATATTATAATAATAGCTAAATATTCGTTCTGATAATAACATCGGCAATATGGCGAAAATAAAGAAAGAAAGAAAGAAATAAAAAGTTTTTATTTCTACGCCCAGTATGACGCACAAAACATAAAAATATCTAAGCTTAATTAATACTAAAAAAAATAAAAAATATCATCGTTCTGAGAGGCTTCTTTGGTCATTGGCTTTGTGCAGTGACGTTAAGGCTTCTTTGGTCATTGGCTTTGAGTATCTTTAATCAAAGTTGTTCTGCTAACATAGATAATCTGCTAAACAAAATTAAATTAATTAAGTGGCAGCACCGAGTAATACTGACAGTCTATTAAGGAGGCTTCTTTGGTCATTGAATTACTGACTAGCCGTGCTCTGTCTACGTGACTAGCCAAATCAAAGTATAATTTATTAGACTTTCAAAACATATTCCGACCGAACATAATATCATCAGTATCATCAACGGATCATCACTGGAAACTATTTCCAATGGTGTATTACATACTAATACGAACTATAGGTACGTCTTCAAATGGATTTGTACTTTGGATTTGTCGTTTCTCTCTTGACAGAGCGGTCGTGGTCGTCTTGTACATTTACATATAATATGTGGTTGAATTTCTACCAGTGGGCGACCACTAGTAGATTATAAATAGACTATTGGTAACAAAGGGCTAAGTTTTCCATCAGCTTGAAAAAAATAAAACTTTGAACGAGCGGCGCGGCGGCGCGTGCGCCTGGGGTTCAGCTTTTATAACATTTAGGTACTTAATAGAGTTGAGTCCGATATCATGTCACATGTATAATCGATCATCGACATCGATATTTTAAAATCATTTCGTCATGCAGTGACGACGACAAAATCATCAATGCAATAAAATGATCACTCAATATTGACCATGACTGAAAGAACGTGAACTTCGACTTCGGCTGTGACATGACAATGACAAGATGACAAAATGCATTGCGTGAATCATTGATGATTTTATCATTGTTCCCGTCATTGATGTTATTCTGTCATTGTCATACCAAATCTTCACTCAGCCCATCTCTAGTACTTAAATACCTTTGTAATCATTTTGAGGCTTATCCTTTCCAATTGGAACCGACCACATGAGACCTTAAACAATACTAATGTCACTTGATGAGATAAGTAAATAAATATAACTAACACGTGAACAAAATGAGGGCAGGCAATATTTCATTGTCATACGGGTACAATAAAGACTGTAATTCATATTAACGGGTATTTACATAATGTTGTATCATAAATTGAGATGCCTGTGTACATCTAAATCTATGCAATTGTGTTATGATGATGATGATGTTAGCCTATATCATCCCACTGCTGAGCAAAGGCCTCCCCCCATGACTTCCAGGTCTTCCGGTCCAGAGCCAGTGTGGACCATTCTTTATTAGTTCTATCCAGCTCGTCTCTCCATCTCCTTCGTGGTCTGCCGCGACGCCTTCTAGCTGTGTTAGGGCTCCACGTAGTGTCAATTTTGGCCCATAGCTCATCAGGCATACGGCAGATGTGGCCAGCCCAATCCCACTTGAGTTTCGCGGCTTTCTGAGCTATGTCAATGATTTATCCATACTACATCCAACATATGCGCAGTTGGCGCAGTGGCTAGCGATTCTTCGCTACGTGTCGCGGGTTCTAACCCCGCAAGTCTCGAATATTTGTTAGATATTGAACTGTTACGTTTGAACGGATGAACAGATTTCCATGAAACATAGCTAAGAACCATCGCGATTAACCCATACGTTTGGGAGCTACGATGCCACAGACAGATATAGGCGTCAAAATTTCAAACTTATAACACCCCTCTTTTTGTGTCGGGGGTTAAAAATACACGATATTACAATATAGTGTTTCAACCCATCATAAGTCTAACAAAAGCGACAAGCGTGATCGTTCTCAAAGCGAAAAGTCAACAATTAAAATGATCGCAGACCATTTCGGATGATACGGCGCAATGTCGATTGTAATTTAGCACAGTTTCATTAATAAGCGCAAGCGCATTGAACGATTGATTAATATTTTTCGCTTTTGTTCAAGTCTTTATGATCAATATTTTATAGTCCCTTTACATTTGTTGTGGCGTTATTTATTTGTGCCTTCATTTCGATCTGGCTAATGAAACAACACGTCAGCTGCGTAACGTTTTGTGCGAGTCGTAAAAGTCGAAGTTCGTGAGGGTTAATTAAATAAGCAGTGTACTTGTAACCTCATAGTGCTCAACTCATAACTAGTGCAGTTTTATTTAGTTCAGTAGTTTTAAGTAGTCAAAAAGCATTGCAGCACTATAAATAACGATACTAAATAACTTACCTGATTAGTGTGCTGTTTCAAGCAAGAAACTTCTGTTTATAATTCATTTTGTTTATTATTTTCAACTCTACGACAAGAAATAAATTAAAACTTCTAAAGAGCCTGTTCACACGAGATACGAACGCGTTAGCACTAATACGAACGCTCCATGTGTTTTGCGTGTAAACTCAACGCTACGATAACGCAGCGTCATGCAGGATTGACATGTGCAAAAAGAAACATCTGTTTTACCCACCATAGATCAATATTTATTAATGGCTTTAGAAGCTGCGTACCTAACTTAAGACATATAACAAGTCAATCAAATACATTAAAAATACAATACAACATAATCGAATAAATTCTAAACACAAAAACTAGCAATTACAATTAAACTACTTTAAGTACAAAATGCTCATAATTAATAGCGTTATTATAGGTGATTGACAAGCAGTAAATCATAATTATCGACGGAATAAATTATTTATTGAGTTACACGGTAATCAATAACGTGCTTTATTTATTAACTTTTAGAGTACAAATTAGATTTTTAAACATTTGAATGTATAATGCTCAGTTTCTAATCTAAATAGATTTACTTATTCGTCGCACACCGTGATGCCGATAGTTTGCAATAAAAACTCGGTAAGCCAATTTAACCCACGCATGCTACGAACGTACGAGAACGTCTTCTACGCTACGCTGCGCTACGGTGACTACGCTACGCTGCGCTACGGTGACTACGCTACATTCTTGACGAGTCGTAGTTGACGTAGTAAGGACCATTACCCACCAAAGCAGATAGGAGCGGAGATGTGTTGTTACAATAACAACCAATAGGACTTTATTTATTTATTATATACTTTATTTTACATCTGAATGTATAAAATTTGTAAGTTAAGGAGATTACAACAATACTAATACTAACTTTGTTATTGAAGCTAAGCTGAGAGATGTAAAAATTACGATATGGTGGATAATAGCCCTTAAAGCTATTAGCTATAAGCTCACGATCTTCAACGAAAATATAAAAGAAATTTAAAATGAAATCGGCTCATTTCTTATACAAAATTATACATGTTTAAACGGCAGATTTTACTCTAATCTATACCTATATATCTAGGTATGTATATTTTTTATTTTATTTATCAATTTGTGCTGACATTTATTTTATCCGTCGCGGCATAATATTATTATGCTGAGATACGGGGCCATTTGTGGCCTCGTGCAGGATTTATTAATTGTTTTTTGTTATTATTATTTTAATGTTTTCTCTCTGTATGTTTATGTAATTTCCTGTGCGAGTGCGAAATAAATCTTTTTTCTGTCTTTAATCGTCTGTTAGATTGTCGGTGAAATTGGGCCTAAGAATTCTGTAATCTGTGGTTTTAACCAGCGATTGTAGCGGTTATAATCTACTCTCCAAAAGATAAAGAAAATATGGCAAAATATAGGTAGATTCGTCATTGTTATCAAGAATCTTAAATTCTGAAGTATGTATTGGCTGCACGCCAGTTGAGTTTTTACTGCGAATCTGTTTACCCAAGTAAAGTTGAGTAACAAGCAAGTTTTATGCACCTCCTCAGTGAATTCACTCCTGTTTACTCTTTATTGAAGTGCTGAGAAGGCAAATTGAATCGTTCCTCTCGATCCTGCTTCGATGTTACTCAACATCATGTTTGTATAAGTAAAATCAAAAATGTAGGTAGGACTAGCTGCACCCGCGGGTTTGCCCACGTGAAAATATTTCAATTAATCTAAGAATATAGTCTCATTAGTCATTTAACTGTATGGAAAATAAATTCTCTTGAGTATTTATATTGTCAAAATCTTTTATTGTATTCATAAATTTCTTATAAAACCTTGTAATTTTTAAACACTTATTTAATAATGCCTGTCATTGTTATTTGATTTAAGATTTAACCATGGAGATAATATATATATATATATGTATATCTGATTTAACGGATACCTTTAGTTAAATGACGTTTAATTTTCGATTGTCAATCATTTCAATTTGACGTAGGCATAAATTGACAATCTTACGATTTGTCGTCATGTTGCGATTTAGTGCGACATTACAAATGACGTACCTACTAGATGTTTACATTAGGAGAAATGTATTGTTAACCCCCGACAAAAAAGAGGGGTGTTTTAAGTTTGTAGTGTCTGTCTGTGGCATCGGTGCTCCAAAACGGATGAACCGATTTGAATGCAGATTTTTTAAATTGGAAGCTAGTTTAATCGGGAATCATCTTAGCTATGCTTCATGAAAATCTGTTCAGCCGTTCAAAAATTACAGCTCTTTTTCTAGTCAGAGTTGGAGGTTTTTGACGGTTAGGTTATGTATGTCTAGTTGTATCGTATCTTATTTGACGCGAACATGGTCAAACTTGATCGATCCCTTACTCTGTTGTTCTTCTACTACGAAACGAATACTAAAACTTTATATAAAATCCCTTACACACGAACCCAAACAATAAAAATCAATTTTATATTTTGTTGAAATAAATGTCAAATTTGATTATACGATTTCATTAGCGTAAGAACATTAACATTGTTTATATCGGTACTAGGAAAAGAGCAGTGTCAAACTGGATTTGGAGCCAACGAGTCGTCAGTCGTGGCCTCGTGGGTTTGGTTCTAATTGAAGCAAATATTATTCTAGACGGTACTAGGGCTCCATCGACAGACGGAGCTTTGTAGGTGTAGAGGGCAACTTTGTAAGGGGAGAGATGGGGATTTTTTTTTTATATGTGCCGGTAACTTTAATTTGACGTTAGCTTTTACCGTTATGGAAATAATATATTTAGTAACTTGAGTTAATAATATGTATATCGACGATGAAGTGAGAAGAACTAATAACTGACATTTTGGCAATTTTAAACTTTTTACGTTGATAGACTTAGAATAATCAATTGCGTAAGCTAACAAGAACAAACAACAACAAGCCATCTCAATTGTATTTGTTTTATCTCATTTCATGTACAATAAAGAATTAAGAAGAATTAATTTTAATTCCTATTTTTATGTTAGGGTGCATTTACATTGGTAAAGTAAATTGTCTCTTACAGACAGTACAGTACTAACTATTCTATTACTAGCATGATGTATAGCTGGCAATCGGTACGTTCTCTACTAGATTATGGCTGTCGTTCACACTTAGGACAGAGGTCTCGAAGATTACCCATCTAAGACCTGACCGTACCAACGTTACTTGACCCCGCAACTAATTATTCTGCGCGATGCGATGACAGGATCATCTTATGAATATTAAAGCATGACGTCACGTAAATGACACAAAATCACAGATTCATCGAGTTACTAAGTAATTAAAAGAAGTAATATAAAACTGATACAATTAAATGAATCGGACTAGTCTAGAGTCTAGACGTGGCACGAGTATCGTTATCTTTCATTATCTCACTGATAATATTATGTAATTATGTAAGTACTCTTCTAATAGACAATAGATCTATAGATGGTGGCATTGCATTGACATTGATATAAAAACTCAAGATATACAGTTCCCTATAAAACGTGGAAGGCTTGTACACACAGGCGGTGACGTCAACGTTAAAAACCATTCACACGTCAATGCTGACGCTGCGATAATGCGATGTTGAATTTTCATAGAAATTCTGTGCCTTTTTGAGCGTACTAGCGCTTGTGTAAACAGGCTCAAAGTGTAGTATTTATAATGGTAACTTTAACTAACCCAACGAAGAAAGCCCGATTTTTTTTTAACTTCATGGTTATAATATTTGTTTTTTTTTTTTGTAGTTACTGACGGACCGCATATTGAAACAAGACTTCACTAAATATATAGGCGCACAATATCGATCTGTATGTGTATTTATATTGCTTTTGCGTCGCTAGATTTGTATTTAGTTTTTATATCATTGATGCAACACTATTTAATTGATGCTCATTAGTATTACGCAAGGGAATTGAAATGTCTCGTCTACCTGGCCATTGGCATTGGCGGCTGTCGAGCATTTAACATTGTTTGTGTAAGTATCTACTTAATTACTCAATAATGCATTAATATGCTTCTAAAGCGACTTTCTGCAGTACAATCACGCGTTTTCAAAACTTATTCTAAATTCAAAATTTAAATAAAAGAATATTTAGAAGAAAATATATATTTTAGTATTGAATAGTGAAAAATATCAAAATTAATAACAAGGAGATTAAATTTTATGAAAATTAAATTTGTAGCTGTTTCTCTAGATACACGGATTCGCAAACCATCATTAATTAATCCAGCACTGATGAAAAGACTTTATCTTTCTTGCGCTTTAACTATCTAAGGCTCAAGTTCAACGACAACATAACAATCGATTAGAGCAAAATCAGCCGTTTAACCATGAATTTTTGTATGGGTAATCGGCCGATTTCAATTTAAACATCTGTTATTTTGTCGGAACAAATGGTCCTTTATCTATACAGCAAGCAAAATATGCTTTTGGTTGGCTGAATAGGAAGACACTTCCTCATAAACTCCTCTTCATAAATGAGGAATCAGAAGAGGATTTTTTTAAAGGTAGCGGCCGGTCATCCTCCCCAACTTTGCCTAGACTCCTAACTTTGCCTGGGATAGAAAGTCTTTAATTACTTAGGTACTTGTCATAAAAATGGCAGCGCTTAGTCCAGATGTTGTAGGTACTACGAGGCAAAGTGACTCCTAAATTAGGCGCGCAGATTTAACGATGCTGTACCTACTAGGCAATATTAGGAGTCTAGGCAAAGTTGGGGCGGTTGACGATACCTATTTGTAGGGATGTTGAATTTCATAAAATGAGGATCTTCCGCATTATGAGGATAAAGAAGAGGGATCTTCATCTACCATACTACGAACTATAAACAAGGAAAACCAAGAATTCTTGGAAAATCTTGTAACTTATCAGGTAAAAAAGAAATAAACAATGGACGTGACTTAAGTTGAGGTAGTCGCCATGAACTAAACCATTGCACTTTGTTACTAACTAATATAATAATCAGACTATTGACCGCTGTTAGTCCGTTTAGTGAGCACGTGTTACTTCTGGCAACTGAACTGTTGACAGCTGTTAACGTTAAAGCAAAGAATGTTTTGTACAGACAAACATAGAGATAGGTAAGTTACCAGCAGTGGCGTAGAACCAAAGAAAAAGGTAGAAAAAGAAAAACTGGGGCCCTATCTAAACTGATTCGATCTCATTCCAAAAGATGTGTTAAACCTGAGTTTAGACCAGGTCTAACAAGACATTATTTTATGTATGGCGATTTAAAAACTTACAATAAATGTTACGGTACCAAAAAGAATATTATAATCACATTATATTCCAGAAAACGAAACGTATATAGGTGACAGAAAATGCAGATAATCGTTTAAGTAAAAAAAATCTTATGAATTCTACAACAAACCTAGTACCTAGTAGTTCGACGCTGCTTATCAAACTAAATTTCAATTTTAGATAATTGTCCTTTTACTTAAAATAGAAAACCAAAAGTAAAGGAGTGATAATGTCACTTAAACCACGGCAAAACCAGGGGGAGACCTGGTTTATCTCAGACCCGAGATAAAACTGAGTTTTTTCGTTAAACTTGGTTTTGTAATAACAATTTTCTAAAACCACAGCCTAAACCTGAGTTTTATCTCAGATTTGGTTTAGATCTTGTTTTGTAATAAGACCGATCGGTCAAACCAAGTTCTTAGTTTGACACCGGTCTTATTAGACCCTGGTCTCAACTCAGGTTTAACGCATATTTTGTGATGAGACCGATTAGGTTTTATGGGTTTTATCATGTCATAACGCCTAACGCCCCGAGAAAAAGAGCTGTAACATTTGAACGGCTGAACAGATTTTCATGAAACCAACATGCTTGATAGCTGTTGTATTTATTTCTTCTTCTGACACCAAATTCTATTGAACTTCTGATGTTTTTAAACGTTCCCTAAAATTTTGTCACGAACGCGGAACATTTTTTTTTATTTATACATATTAGGTATAAAATTTCGCACATATGTATAAGTCTCAGTAAATTAAGCTGAAAGTTATTTTGTTGGTAGGTACAATATTAGATACACAAAGAAGACGTAAGGCGTCTGTACACTATACAAATATATTATGTATACAAGTATTATGTCCCGACCTTGCCCGCCCGCGCTACTGCCCGAAATACGGGGGCACGTAAAATTTTAACCCCTGCTCATAGGGTTGGCTAGCCCTGGTTTGAAGCATTCGTATTTCCTGAAAAAATAATTTGTTAAGATTTTAGTTTATTTTTATTTTTATTTCGTATTAAAATTATGGAACGTTAATTAAATTAATATATTAAACATTTTTATGAATGGTTGTATATACATAGACTATGAAAATAAGATTGTCTGAAAGACATTTTATCGATAAGATTGCCCATTGTATGTACCTGTTCATTTTTATAATTAAAGTATCTTTTGATTTTCTGGTATACAGTAAAGTTTATTGTATAAGGAAGTAGAAATTTGTGTATGAAAGGTAAGCATGGTAATAAGATTCTTCTTAAAATTCACATACCTACATACTTAATTAATAAATTAACGGATAAGGTTCGAAACACCACACTGCGCTCCAAAACGCAAATCACTGACGTAGCTCAAAAAGCCGCTAAACTAAAGTGGGATTGGGCAGGCCACGTCTGCCGTATGCCGTCTGAACTGTGGGCCAAAATAACCACGCAGTGGAGCCCTGACACAGCAAAGCGGCGACGCGGCAGACCGCGAAAGAGATGGCGGGACGAACTAGACACATTGACCAAGGACTGGTCATCACTGGCACAGGATAGAACAGCATGGAAATCAAAGGGGGAGGCCTTTGCCCAGCTGTGGGATGATACAGGCTAACAGTAACATACTTATACTACCCATATTAGACATTCCAATTCTATACAAAAAAATACTTTATACTCGTCAAGTACCTTCTAAAATTCTCAATAAAAAGCGGGCGATTGCACAAGCATATATCAGCCCCTTTCAAGTATTTATGCACCCCAAGTCTCGCGACAGCCCTACAGGATCCGTCCGAAATAGGGAAGTTTAATGACGAGCGGTGCGATCGTAAAACATCAAACGTTTGCGCCAGGGGTGTCGACTACCTAATACTCTTTTTGCTAACTTTATTGCAAGTGAAAATAAATTAAATGTTAAGTAGTTACAGAGAAATGGTTGACGAATATAGCTTAGTTAGAGTTAGTGTCGCGTTTGTAGAAATGGACATGATTTTATGTCATGTGAAGATGAAAGTAGAGATTGGTAACTGCTGGTCTTAATACACTCCTTAAAACTTAATGCATTATCTATAACAGTGGCGAAGAGTCCATACAACTCGATTCCCATCGGCTTCCCTTTAGGAATTGGTTAGTGCATAGACCAACGTAATATGGCTTGTTATTCACTTAGGTCGAGCTCTTCCAGACATGACTATACATAGATTACAAAAGGCGGTATGGATTTTTGTCTTGCAGCATTAATTGCAGCAATTTTTGAGAGAATTTTTGGGACGGCTTCCCCTTTTAAAACTGTCACCCTTCGCCACTGATCTATAGGTATCTATACTGACTAGTCAGCTTGTAACTGCCATGGTAATCTTATTCAGAAGTAAATAATAATTATCCTATTCTTATTTTTAATTCGCATTAAATAACATTATTCTCCCAGCTCTTACCACAACATTGTACTAATCAAGATTGTATTCTATTATTTTAAAAGAGTTTCCATGGAGTTTCTTGCCGGTTCTTCTTCATAGGACCTACTATTTGGAACCGCGCACCTAGAGTCTCGACATTTCATAAGTGCCTGTATCTGGTTTACATGAAATAAAGATCTATTCTATTCTAATATCTCTGTCTAATGTCTGTGTAATGTCTCTGGAACTACTGAACCGATTCTAAAAATTATTTCACTAATAGAATACTTTATTATCTCTGAGTGATATAGGCTATATTTATTTTAATAAAAATAAAACGCGCTTATGATACTGTGGCTAAAAGTTGGTAACTTATAAGAATCTTCGTCTATCGTGTCACAAGGTACCACGTCATGGTGATCGCTCATGCCATATTGGGCAGATAATTATTAGCCAGTCAATAATGCTGATATCCAGGCTGACTGTCCAGGGTGTGCCAGAAAAACAGTCTCATGTTTCTCCACTCCTGACACACTTATAATAACAAGCTTATGGAGTTGTGGGAACTCTAATTTGGGCCACACTTGTGGATGAAGGAAGAAAACAATTTAAGTTAGGGCACAGAATAAATAATAGTAGGGTAGACAAAATCGCCTTGATTACGTAAGAAAAATCTGACAGCCACAGCGATCAACGAACAATGCATCCCTTTCTCGCATAAAGACGTTTTCTTAAGAGGATTTGATAGTTTCGAGCGTATGGCACTCGTGGGTTGCAGCTGAAAACCAGCGTCAGGTGGCCAGCATCACTGCCTCCTGACATTATGCTGAGCTGTGGCCTTTTGGCACAATAACTCATTTTTTTAATTTTTTCTTTGTTATTGGTTTTATTTATTTTTTATTGTGCTAATAAACTGTTTTTCTTTCTTTCTTTATTTGCGACAACAACTGTAATATTTATCGTACGTAATCAGGCAGTCGAGCACCGTGTGACGTGATTCGTGGAGATCACCATGGTAGAGGCCTTTGTCTTGCCAAGGACAGCGATAAACTGATTTAATTAACAATGTCATCATAAATCAGCTTATCCAGAATATTAATACTAGTTATTAATTAAGACTTACATGCATGTGATTAAATTTTTGCTTGCCTTTTGATAAGGTAGAACATGATAGATAATAATATGTACTTTTATAAGATCTTGTAAAACCACTGTTCCTGTAAGTAAATAAATATCTTATCTTATATCCAGGGGGTCTACGCTTCGAGCTACCTTGTAAAACACTTACCGAGGATGAAAATGGGTGTCCCAACTTCATGACCAGTAAAAAAATTACAAGGTAGCTCGAAATTTGGTCTCTCACGATCGTATTGAAGTTTATTACCAGAGTCGATGTTCATTACCATTTTAGTTACGCGGTAGACCCGCTGATAGATCTGTACTCTAACAAACTCTTTAAAAATTATAATCTTTTATAAACAAAACTTCTTATCAATACACATCGGCTGGTTTTCCCCATAATAACCAAGGCCTAAGAGCCATTCCCCGAAACAGGCAAGTTTAGAAAAAAAGAGAGAAAAGAAAAATTATATTCACCAACCCTGAACTTGTGACCTACACCCCGCAGTCGAACAAAACAAACTAGGTATCTAGGTATCCCTGCAGACAGTATTGACGGAAACGCAACCTTGTTTTCCGAGTTACCCTTCGCATCCTCCAACTAAGCTCATTCGTTCAGACTCATTTGAAACTCTACAATATATTTAGAACATAGAATTCTACGAAACGAAGCTTCTAGAAGTTTGTCAAATCAAAGTTTGAGTAGATTTATTGCTATTTTTTAGATTTGCTTCCTTGATTTCTATTTGATTTGATTTTTGATTAGAGCATTTTTTATAATAACCATCGAATAAGCAGTAACTTAGGTACCTGGATCATAATATGGGGGCTGATATCAATTGACCTTCGTAACGTAAAAATCTGAAGGGTGACTGATCATAAAAATATTTAATGTAAGTAGTGGTCGGCCAGTGGTCGAAATTCGACCGTAATTTTAGCTTTCTGCACTCCTTCCCCATATAAACTTTAACTATGCCAAATCTCACACTCCTCCGTGCGCGCAAAAGGGGTACACAGTTTTTCACTTCACGTATTAATATATGATTTTTTTAACAATTTTCTTTTCCATGTGACTTAACCCTCAATCCGCAGTTTACTCATGTTTTATAGACTTTAAGTAGGTAATACAAGTTGTAGTTATTCTACCAAATCCTACCGAAGAGAAGAAATATTTCTACAATCTGACATTTTGTATATTCTTCTGTTAACAAAACCCGTTTTTAAGGTTGTCATGCTACGCTTGCTAGTCTAGTGCTAGTCATTATGCAAGAGGTCCTTCTTGCAAAATGACTTGAACGCAAAGCAAGTGTTGAGATGCGCAAGTAAACACATAAAAGTTACATAAGTATAGGCCCGCCCCGCCCATAGGCTTAAGTTTTTATTGCCACCCCACCCCAAACACCCTTGCTTGGCCGACCTATCGGAATGCCTCACCCCTCGGAATGGGGTACAAACTCAAGGCGAGAACGAGACAACCACATAAAAGCTATAAAAGAAAAAAGAAAGAAATACACCAATGGGCGGTAACTTTTTCTACATATTTATTGTGAGAACCATATTGAATTTCATATTTATGTAAATAATAATTTTATTGTTAATAGGTTTTATTGTTGTAAAACAATTGGAAACATTTCTTTATAATGAGTGGTGTTGTCCAATGTAGGCGCTTGTGAGAATTGAAATATCTTATTGCTCTGTCATAATTTACAATAGAAAACTTTATAAAATGCAACAGATATCATAAACAATGAGTAAGAAAAAGTAAAATAATGTTGTCTATGATGAAGATACACATTTTATTACTTAATTACAAATGAGCTGTAACTTTTGAACGGATGAACAGATTTTCATAAAACATAGCTAAAATAATACCTGATTAAACTAGCTTTCAATAAAAAAAAACTGCATTGAAGCTACGATGCCACAGACAGATACACAGATACTAGAAACTAATAACACCCCTCTTTTTTGTGGGTGGTTAAAAATGCTTCATGTACAATGTACAAAGGCGGTCTGAATGCCGTTGGCATTCTTTGCCAGACAACCTTAGGGTGATGTAGAGACAATGACGGTAGATGCACCGTAAAACATTTCAAACTTAATGAGAGGTATAATTATACTTAAAAATAATTATATAAACTTACATAAACATTAACAACATATTAAGAAATAAACTTATTTCGCACGGCCGCAATTTCTCTACTATCCTTACATTAAATAACTACGAAGAAATGCTCAAAATTATAGTGAAAACCGCATCAAAATACGTTGCGTTGTTTAGGAGGAGTGCTAGCGGATATACAAACAGACGGACGCGGAAAACGGCTTTATTTTATACTATGTAGAGAAGTGATAGAGATTCGGAAAAATCTGAGTCGAGATGAATCTGCCGACGTCTTGTCACGAAAGTATTTACGTACGTTGTGCATTTGACATTTACAAACTGTATAGTGCCACAAACTTATCTGACCCGGTGACCAAAATTGGAACTAACGTCGCTACGGAACAAAAATGACATCAAATTGGTAAAAGCGACGGCAGCGACGCCACGACCGGGTCAGATAAGTTTGTGGAGAAGACAAATGTAATGACTGACGATATAGTGTCCAACGCGACTGTATACAGGATCGATAACAATAATCTTCTTTATTCAATTATATTATTATCAGGGTGATTAAAAATGAATGCAACAATTTGAGTTATCTTCTCCATAGGTCACCTACCTATAACATAATGTAGCTATGTTATGATACGTTTAATACCAGAATGTAGTGGATATAAAAAAATAAACATGTATTAAAGAGTTTGTGGTTTCAATGATCGCGGAAAATTAGTGACAGAAAGAAAGATTTATTGGTCAACACATCAATATATGGTTAAATCACACCATATACAATACAGAAACGAAAAATCCGGGAGTGACACAGTAATAATTGCACATTGCAGCAGGCTTACTTGCATTAGTGGAAAAATATTACGGACTAAAAGGACTTGCTGGCTTAACTTGCAAAATCAATAGGAATGTACTACAGTGGTACCCCGGGACACTGGACCTGGGAGAGTGCGGGGTATGAGCGACGCGAGAAGGATGAAACGCCCATACATATCCTATGCGAGTGTGACGTCGTACACCACACTAGAAGCCAGCACCTGGGAGGGCACCTTATCTCACCAGATGAGATTAAATCCCTCCACCTCAAGAACATAGTCAACTTCATCATTGACTTACGGCTAGAGGATGTGCTGTAATGAAACGAGAGGCGTCACAATAGATTTTCGCAGGTCGCAGTGACAAAGGGGCTTAGTACCCTACCTCTTCTAGTACATAATAATTAAATAATGAGCGACTATTGGGTGCAGCGCAAAGAGCCTGCTTCCTCAGCCCCCGATTCCTCGGCGCTCGCACGCATTCTATAAATACTAAACTCATCACCTTTCTGCTCTAACATAAACTACTTATCAGGCAAGGTCGCATTTATAAACAGAAACATTGACGATTAAGTACGTTATCTTCTTAATTTATAGGTTTCAAAACAGTTGCTCTGCCGACGATAAGATTGCAACAAGACATAAATAAACGATCACCGCTGAACAGCGTCCTAAATACCTCTGAGACTATAAAACTACAATTAATATCTAGTCACAGATAGGTCGGATAACAGCCACATCTGCAGGGTAATCAGAATCATAAACTTATTATACCAGTATAATAAGTTTATCACGATACACGATCGTAATCGCAATCAATTCAATTTTGACAGTCCAAGAATGTTCATTGCGTTGTTCCAATTATCAAGCTGAACGATTTTTAAAACATACTACGTAATGTACTACGTCAGTCTTTCCTAACCTTTTTCAAGGGCGGACCCCTAGCGCCACCGTACCATGATCCGCGGTCCCTAAAAAGCTTTTCGGCCGCATCACTATGCTTTCGTAATTTTAATTTAAAATTTTCGTTTCATCTGCGGCCTCTCTGGGATAGGACCCAGGTTGGGAAACCCTGTACTATGCAATGTGCTTTGTTGAAACGTCAAAATTGAATCGTTTACGAGCGTGATTCGTGATTACTCTGCTGGTTACACTGGAAAGCGACCCCGACATGGCAAAAGGCTAAGCAATATTGATCATTTTCTAGCTTCCACTGGCAGCGGAGCGGGCTCCGTACGGACTCTGCTTCCACCAACAAAGAGTCTAGCGGAGAGGACTGAACGAGTAAAAATATATAGTTAAGGAACTTGTTCTTGATTTCTGTTTTGCAGTGGAAGGCAATTGTCAAAACTCTTTCTTAATGGAAGGTAAAGCCTATTATAGCTAGTAGGGGTCCGTTCCATCTAACTATTACCTACTTGCTCTTTACCCTATGGCAGAAACTCGGCTTTAGTTGTTGCCGTCGGTCCCGATTGTCATACGTTATGACAACCTGTATGACAAAGGTACTAGGTAGGATAACCGGGAGTCAGAACCGTTGGCTTGTGCCCGCTGAGAAGGGTCGCTTTAACCTCACATCTGTCGAGACTGGTCAGCTTTTAACTACCATGGAAATCTTATTCAGAGGCAAATCATTATCTTTTTTTTTTCTCTTTAAATTACATTATTCTCGCAGCTCTTACCACAACATTGTATTAATCAAGATTGTAATCTATTATTAAAGAGTTTCCTTGGAGTTTCTTGCAGTTGCTTCTCCATAGGAGCTACAATTTGGAACCGTGCACGAGAGTCTCAACATTTCATAAGTTCCTGCATCTGGTTGACATGAAATAAAGATCTATTCTATTCTATTCTCGCAGTTTGATTGTCTGCGCGGTCACCTGTGGTTATGTCGTTTCAGAACTGCATGATGACTGATTCATGCGAGCCATCTTTCGGGGAGAGTCTAAGTACAATAAAATATAGATCAAAATTATATATTTGTCCTGTACATTTTATACTTTGGTATATTTTTAAATATCTATATTATATTAATACGTGAAGAGAAAGCTTTGTACCCCTTTTGAAGCATATTGCGCGCACGGAGGAGTGTGAGATTTGGCATAGTTAAAGTTTACATGGATAACAAGTGCAGTAAGCTAAAATTTATGCATAATATGTGGTCCACTGACCGACCACTAATTTAATTAATTTTTCGGCTTAAGATTTTTTGGAAAAGCTTTAATTTTCATGATAAAAAATAACAGTCCAATAGCCTATTACTGAATATACTATACTGATTTCACTGACCTACTCATACAAAATGCCCCTCTTCAAGATAGTTCCCAAAAACTCACACAACCATGAATTGATCTACATACGCGTACAATATATGAATAACGCAATTTAATTAACTATAAATATGTTAATGTTATCATTATATTCATTATCACCTCTATTGACACAGCAACTGTTATCACATGCAACTTTGATTACTGGCATACAACGAATATTACCTTGATAATGTTATTTAAGTGTAACATTTCAGTAGAAGCTATTTTGATCTTTGTTTATACGAGATCTGCGGGTCTACCGCGTAACGAAAATGGTAATGAACATCGACTCTGGTAATAAACTTCAATACGATGTTGAGAGACTAAACTTTGAGCTACCTTGTAATTTTTTACCGATCATGAAGAGGGGAGTCCTAACTTTATGATCGGTATTTTTTTTACAAGGTAGCTCAATGTTTTGTTTCTCATGACCACATTGAAGTTTATCACCAGAGTCGATGTTCATTACCATTTCAGTAACGCGGTAGACCCTCCGAATGCTTAAATAAGAAATTGATTTGTCAATCATACTACGGGATCATAGTAAATGTTCCTGTATGATTTTATCTATCATTTTCAGCAATGGATGATGATTTATTTATTATTTATGTACACACATACACATGATAAAGAAAATAAGTAAAGATATCACAGTACAAAGGTACTGCATAAGATGGAATATTCAATGTTAATTATTTTCTTCTTATAATAAGTAGATATTATTGTATTGAATCAAATAAACATTTACGGGAAGAGAAGTCTCGAAGCAGTTAACAAGTAATTTTTTTCAATTTTCAAATAAAGAACTGAATTAAAAACCATACAAAACCCAATAGGGTGTATTATAATAAACAGTTGCAAATAAATCGGATTTCATTTAAGTAGAACAATAAAATTGCAAGTCAGCACAAGGAAGCAATTATTGAAACAAAAACACCACGAATTTATACCAATACTTTTAATTAGTGACTTCACCTTTTCAAGTCACTGGAACCTATAAACTTTCGAACAAAAGAAAGCGAAGGTCGAGGATAATTCCATTTTTAAAACCTACGATTATCCCCGAAATATTCCGAACTGATTGCAATCAATACTATAAAATACTTCGTAAATATACACGTCAGTATTCAAAGACCCGTCCCCGGCTACGCCCGGGTACAATTTCTCTATTATCCTTTCATTAAATATGAAAGTATTATACATATAAACCTTCCTCTTGAATCACTCTATCTATTAAAACCGCATCAAAATCCGTTGCGTAGTTTTAAAGATCTAAGCATACATAGGGACAGACAGCGGGAAGCGACATTGTTTTATGTGTATCTCGCGTTTGTATATCAAAGCAGTAATGCCTTATTAACACTTGCATAAGTCTACGGGTAAATTAAAATTCTGTATCTGCATTAATTCGTTTGCAAATTGCGGATAAGTTTCTGATGCAGATTTTGTACGATATGATTAGTAAATTCTGTTGAACGAGATGCTGTCTTGCTCTCATTAACATTTTGATTCCTTGTATTAATTTATTATGTTTTGAACGAGATCCCTGCTATAAGAGCTGGTAGTAAGCTCCCAGAGCATGTTCACAGCTCCGTTTTTTTATCTAATGGTTTTCGGGGCTTCAGTCGCTCGAGGTGACTATGCCAAGCCTGCTCCGTTATTAAATATGTTAATTACTCGAATAATATCAACCGACTATAAGAGTCGAGATTCGAATCGAGATGTGAGATATTCTTATTATAGAACAGCTATGCTGTACTCAAGTAGAGATCACAGGTGATTGTCGTTCTGTAATAACCTAATAACTAATAAGGGCCTTAGGCTGACATTCAGAGACGACAGAAACGAGTCTAAGCGTGAACTTACGCTTCCATCTGTCAAAATTTGTTCGTATGTTTGACAGATGGAAGCGTATGTTCACGCTTAGACTCGTTTCTGTCGTCTCTGAATGTCAGCCTTAGAGTGGGTTGTTTAATGAAGAGGTAAAAAAATTACCATCAGTTACATTTCAAGCTATTCTATTGTGAATTGTCTCAAGGAATATTTACCATTTTTCATAGACTGCTAATATAACTACCTAGACTTTGTTTTTTCTTAAATGTCTTATTTAGTAAACAATCTTTACATAACTCATTAATGAAATAATCATGTATAAAATACAAAAAATTGTTTACCACTTGTAAATTTGGTAAAAAGTAATTAATTTATCAAAGACAGTGAAATTTTACGTTTTTCATATATAAAAACAAAAGAAAAAACTTAAAGACTTCTTTTGACTTTCTTTATAAGAAAAGACTTGAAAATTGTTTACTAAATAAATAACACTATACCACGGATCACTTTAACCGCCCTAAATACACTATATTATAATATTTGTAATATAGGACTTGTTTCATGAAAATCTGTTTAACCGTTCAAAAGTTACAGCTTTTTTTCTAGTTGGAGTCGGGGTATTTTTCGGTTAGGTTATCCGTTGTAACAGGCTGCATTTTGTTTCGCAAATCAAATCCTAAGATGCAACGGTGTTTTGAAGTTTGGTTGGGTAAAATTCGCATTCCACGGGCGAAGTAGCCGACAACAAAATAAGACGCGCGCCATGCATCGCATCGCTTTCAAGCAACTCTAGAATTTATTTACGAAGATGCACATTGTCAATCGATCACTTGTCTCATCAAATGAAGGATAAAAGTGAAATTGCTTCTAATAGACCGCTTTACTTTATCGTGTGCACCAAGTTTTTTTAATATAAGTTATGAGCTTCTGTAAAGTTTTATAATAGAACTTGTATTTCTAAAAGGGCAATTGTTTTTTTTTTTTTTACTAAATTCATCATTTGTATTTTTTTAATAAAAGTTTATGACACGTATAATTCTTATTCAGTTAATTTATATTTTAACACTCTCGCAGCCTGCCTTTTGCTACGGACGACGCGGTTGACGTAGGGTAATAACACCCAAAAATGGAATAAACAGATTTAAAAAAAAATTGATACCGTCAGAAATGTTTTACGATTTTTTTTAAATAACTCTATGAATTCTTCATCATCTAAATAAATAAATGGTTTTAGTTATTGATTCCATAAAAAAAACGTATAACTACCTAGATAGGTAGGTACTTATAGGAAAATCATACTTGAAGTCTCTTTAAACGTAGACTAAATAATAACTTCAATAAGTTTGATTGAAATTTATATAGCAACTACTCAATAAACCACTCATTTATTTATAAGTAAGCCTAGATAAATGGTTTTTGCGTTAACTAAAAGGTTCTTTACCAAAAACTCTTTGGATTTAGTAAGAATATGCTAAAAGTAACTAATTCCAATTAATATTCAAATAGGCCTAATAGACTAGAACTGAGATAATACCTTATAATAATAAAAATAATCTCGAGAACCGGCGAAAAATGATCAGATTTGTGTCCGATAAAATGTACAAGGCTTTATTAATTGGTTTTGAAATCTCGAGTACGTAAGAAGTGTTAGATTATAAGCATATTATACATAGTACTTATGTATTATAGTAGTGCAAGGAATCTAATAGTCACGTGGCGTTCCACGTGTAAATGAGCCAGTGTAACGTAGGCCTAAGGTGACGGAGAATATTCACCGGGAATGATAGATAGTTATTTAAATTTTCGCAATAACATTCTGCTTTCAAAATACACTCATGCAAAATTTACCACTCATGTTAATATTGAAATATCAGCCCACTTACTTCCTCTTCAATTAATGACGTTGGGGGAATAGTATACTTTGTGTAAGCCTATTTATCTTTAAAAATTTGCAATTATTTAATTTCATGAAGGTGACAACGGAAACACCCTGTTTCAAGGATCACGATTATCGTTTTTACTCCTGTAACTTGGCTGGAAATCGTGAATTTGTGACACTCGCGATTGAGAAAGAATAACTTTGTTTTGCTTCACGGACGGACGAAGTTTGGGACTTTTGCCCTGCATTGTTAGTAGGTATAAATTTTGTCAACTGTCAACTGTCAACTGTTTTCGAATTTTAGAGGTCAATAATTATGATTATGAACTTTATAAACCGGCAAACTTAACAGATCATAATAGATCAAGATTTATCAGACCAATGATAGAGTTCTCATAGAGACATTATATTTATCATTAATGCGCGCGCGCATGACCGAATGCTGACAGAAACTTTGCATAAAACTTCACTTTATCAATAGGTCCACTAACCCGGTTGTTGTGGCGGCAGCAGCGGTGGCATCGCCGGCGGCGGGGGAGCTGATGGCGGCGCCGGCGCATACGGTGACACTCCCGGCGAACCCGGCACCGAATCACAGCTGGCAGAGCCCAGCGACCGCGGCGGTGGCGGCGGCACGGCCGGACTGCGCGGCGCCTTCACCACAGGAGGCTCCGGCCGGTCCAGCTCCACGCCGGGTGGCTGTAGTCCGTGATCCAGCGCTCGCGCACGCGCTTCATCCTGCGCCTGGGCGCGCCTTAGCGCAGTCTGCAGCGCCATCACCCGCTGCCGGTCTGCCGTCAGCCTACACTTCTCGCAAGTACAGTAGCGGTACTTGCAGTACCGCTTGTGGCCCTTCAGCTCTATCTTGAGCCGGTGGTTGCGGCAGCGCGCGCAGTTCGGCGGCGCACGCGGCACCGCCGAGCTGGAGGCGCCGGGTTCGGAGCGCTCCTCACAGTCGTCGGGCGTGCGGCGCCTCCACGCGCCCATGGACACCATGGCTTGGCCCTCGTTGTCGGCCGTGTTCGCGGCGAACTCGATGGGCGCGAAACGAACGCACACGCGGTGCGGCGCGCGGTCACGATGCGACTGCTTGCCCCCGCCGCCGGCATGCTCTGCCCCGCCCCGCGCCCCACCCCGCCCGCAACTGCATTTATTGCCGTGCCCCTATGCAACTATGCAATTTTGCACATAGATTAGGTACTGAATTCGCCTGTTTAGTTGAACAGCTGGTTACATCTAGAATAGATTGATTTAGCTAGAAAGATGGAAATAAATCTTGGTGGTGGTTACCACCTACAAAAGCATTCCCAAGGAGGGTTGACGTCAGGCAGGCGGCCGGTCGTAAAACATAGCCAAAACCTTTGCAATATGACTAATAGTGCGCCGACCCGCCGACCCCAAATGAAATGGGATAAGGGCAGGAGAATGATGATAGTATTTACGCTAACATGAATACAATTTACTTCTTGGTGTCTTGATTACACAAACAAAAGTTATGTTGTTTAAAAACGTTCTAAGATAAACTGACCAACTTTTTGCCGATCAATTTATTGAAATAACTATGTACTTGTAGGTAAGTACTATTATTTATTGTGTGATGTGCTCAATTTTAATAAAAGATATCAGTAGCTCTCTTTTATTATTCCCTCTACAATTTTTGGGCGCAAGAGCAATTTATAAGTATCTTTTCAACACACTTGCTCATAAAATGGCTCTAATTTCACCGCAATTAGGCACATAATGACACCTGTAATCAAACTGTGACTTATTCTTTACTATTATTCACAAGTGAGTTATAGGTTTTTTTTTTAAATCGGTTGAGTTGCTTTGTTTTAAAAAAAGTTTCGAAACAAAAAAGATCGTGTTCACAGTTAATTATAATTTTACCAACTGCACATTTACTAATTGTTTCTCTAAATAAACTTTTTACTCACTAAATAAAATGGCTTTTTAGTATTATTTTCTTCACAAGTGTGTTGAAAAACGTCGTATGATACACGTGTGTATTGATGATTACCGTCCTCGGCTCTCTTAAGACCCTCACCTGACGGCTCGGGTCTCAATGGCGCCTCAGCGGTAATCACCAACATTACACACTTGTACCATAATGTACTATTCTCCCTTCCCATAGCAATACCCATATTTTCGTAATGTCGGTGTAGGTTACATTACTAGTGTATAAAGTAAACTTTTGTAGTTAGATACCTTTGTAGTCCACTTCAGCTCTATATCAAATTACCAATGTAAATACAGCTTTTTCGTTAGTCTGATTAATTTATTATTGGTAATGAGATATTTAATTCTTTTTCAAAAACCATCTCTTTTTAACTTTTTTGTTTTTAAGTACCTATAAAGGTACGTTACTGCTTACAAACAAAAGTATTTACAGTTTTATGTCATCCGTCCTACTCTAATCATGACTGTAGTTACATAAAACATAATGTTTTTACAAACATCAGTGACACACTTTATCAGTTATAAATTATCAATATTGCAGCAAAATGACGTTTATGATACAATAATTAACTAACGTTAAATTTGTACATAACTGAAAAATTATACGGTAGTAATCTATTGAAAAAAAAATAACACCAGCGATTTATTTATTGTCGGCATTGTCGATTATTATGCATAAGTGCACACGAATAAAGGCCCCGAACTGCGTGTGGCTGCACTTCTATACGATCGCGTGCAACGACGTCGCACACACGTACATATCTGTAATTACACGGCCGATCTTTGTAAGTGTTCGTAAAAATATACGCCTGTGTGCGGCTCGCGCGATTTTTACACGTTAATATTTCAAGTGTGGGTAATGCGTTGTTACGTCACATAAGAAATGTTTCGGAAATATGCGTTCCATCAAATTAAACAAAGTAAATATCTAGTAGGTAATAATTATTTACAGGAATTTCATGTCCATAATTAACGGCATACAGCAAGTGATTTCTGATTGTATAAAGTTTTAAACTCTATCTATCTATCTTCCTGCTACCTTCACCTACCTACCACACCTCGTAACGAAATTGTCAATCAAAATTACAGACTGTACTGACAAACGCGAGACTTCTGGATTTATTTATTTAGGTACTAGTGGTCGCCCAAAATCGACCGATATTTATCTTATAAAAAAAACATTACACAATACAATATTATGTTGAAGTTAAAAATAAAACTTAAGCCGGTTTAAACTTTTCGGGGTCATTATGCGAAGGCCATGTAGCTCCTGGTTATGGATAAGCCAGGCCATCTACGTTCTCTTCTCACAAGTGTCGTAAGAGGCGACCAAGGTCAAAGTATGGGTCACGGTAATATTATTATCTAAATATTACCGTGGTATGGTACCAGTTCAATTTATTAATTTCTACTGGTATCAGTTAAGATGCATTACTTCTAAAAAATCTTATAGTACCTAATTGCTTTGCACATGTGAGCGGGTGCAAACGGATTTTTAACCAACTTCCAAAAAGGAGGAAGTTCTATGTTCGTCTGTATGTTTTTATTTTTTTAATTTTTGTTCATCGATATTTTTGCCAATTGTAAACCGACTTAAAAAAATATTTTTTAGTTCGAAAGGGTAGGTAACTAGTATACTCCCGAGGTGGTCCCATTTAAATTTGGTAAAGATCTGATGAAGAATTTCGGAGATATACAATTAGGGATTTCGGTCTCGAGGGTATTTCTGGTCCCGGGACCAGTATCGGATTTTTAAAGCCAGTCCCGGGACTCTCGGGAAATTCGAGACCAAATTAAAAATTATCGAGAAAAACTTAAATACTGTCAAAAGTGAAAAAAATAGCTCCTATAATTAAAAAAAAAATACGCATACGTAAAAAAAATATTCCTATCAACTTTTTAATACTCTGTTGGACCTCCCTAGGCGTTAACGACGGCTCTACATCGGCATGGCATACTAATTATGAGGTTATCAATTGTCACCTGTGGAATAACGCTCCATACTCCGGAAAGACGTGAAAAAAGTTCTTGTTCCGTGTTCAAATTTTGGGGAAGATCACTGAAAGCTCTTCTCACGTGCAAATCCCACGCATTCTCAGTTTGCTCAGTGGGATTGAGATCGGCGGACTGAGCAGGTCACTAAATACCCTGATCAAGGCTGGTGATGAATGTGTTCAGCGAGTACAATCGCTGAACACATTCATCACCAGCCTTGATGCGGTGTGTACACGTGCATTATCGTAGGAGAGGATGGAGGGGGAGGGATGACCAGAGGGTGCAAGATCTGGCCACGGTATTGCTCCCATTTAAATTGCCTCGTATCCAAACGTGATCTGTTCTTCTACCCAGGCGATTTCCAGCCTACACCATAATTGTTCCGCCTTGGTAAAGATGAACTTCCTGAGGATTCTGGAGTCGACTCTTACGACCAGGAATTCGTCAAACACGAACACTCCTTGAAACGAGATGAAGTCCGAAGCGAGAGTCATCGGAAAACAGAATACCTGCCCACTCATTGTCGGCCCAGCGCAAATTTGCGTTACCCCACAATAAGCGATGCCCATGATTTCCACGTCGCAGAGCAGGAACTCTTATCGGTCTGCGAGCGTGAAGATTGATTTAATGTAATCTCCTGGCAGTTTGGTTACTGATAGACACTTGGTGCCTGAGTCTTCCTACTAACTGCCGAAATGTAATCTGGGGCTGCCTTCTTGCAGCATCCTGCAGAAAACAGTCTTTGGGAAGTGCCCCTGTATCTTCCTCGTTGATACTTGGCTATATCTCCTGTAGCCCTGTAGCGTGCCCATAATCGGCTAATTACTCCTTGGTTACGTGTTAAGAGTGTCCGCAATTTCGTGTTGACTGTGCCCAGCTTCCAACATACCCACAGCCCTGAGCATCTCTTCCCGCATTAAATGACGAGGTGATATCATGCTCAGAGACACAAAAATTACTAGAAAACAGCAATAAAATTGTGCTTCACAAGAAAAAAGAAACGAGAACTGAAAATAATCTCCCAACTCTTTACGTTTGAAAACCCGATTCTGCGAGCAAGTTAAGTTTTCCCTCCTTATTTCAAAAAGCTTTTGCTTCTCTTGTTAGAGTTTTTAAAATTTCGAACAATTATTTTATGCACTTTCAAACTACATGGCCAGTACTTAGAGTATTGTCAATACTCTGAGGGCCAGTACTTTTTGTAAAGGGTTTTCACAAATAACTAGTTGATAGAATTTGCTTGTTCCCTAGACAAGTTGTTTGAGTAGTGTATCAATTAAAAACCCTCATTTCGAGTCTACAGTCAGGACTATTGTGAACGCCGAGTTTGGTTCCAGCCAATCAGCTGACTAAATTGTCCTGTGAGCGGGCGGCCGACCAGCGAGACGACGCGCTGCCCGCGCCATCGCCATTACGAACGTTTTATAATGGTAATATCTAGTCTCGAAATTCCCGGGAGTAGTAAGGTTCGGTCTCGGTCTCGGTCTCGATGAAAATAGTTACGAGACTCCCGGGACTTCGAGACTCGAGACTCCCGGGACGAACACCCTATATACAATGGAACTGTCGAATGAATAACAGCATATCACTTGCGAGTTGCGGTTACTGTAATAGCATGTTTATGTATTGTTTTATGCAACTCAAAATAGAAAAAAAAAATAAACTTAAAAAAAAAGAAGTAGAAACCGAATTCAAAAGTCGGTGCCATTGCCAAGCTAGGTGCATTGAAGAATTAAAGGCCGCCTTCAGAAGCTGTTAAGTTTTTAAGAAAATTATTTTATACTTTTTTAGTTTTTTGAAGTTGGTTTTTACTTTTTTTTTATTTAATAATTTTCTACGGGGTGTAATTGCTAGTATTTTTTATTTATGTATGTTAATTTTCTGTGGAGAAATTGTGTGTGTTAGCTAGTGTTGCCGGATGGGCCACTTTTGGCGGGACGTCCTGTTTTTCAACCTTCTCAAGACGGGTCCCGCCAGGGCCAGCATCCCGCTTTTTCAACTAAGTAGCCAATTTTTTTTTTTTTTTTTTAATCATTGCCCCTCACTAGGATTTCTCCTGTGTCGAGGGTATAGTTTACAAACATACATGTCACATGCACACACAACTAGACCCGAAACAACTATCTGTAGATCATACAAATATTTGTTCCGTGCGGGGATCGAACCCGCGGCACGTAGCGCAGAAAGCTAATCGCTTAGCCACTGCGCCAACCGTGTCGTCATTAATTAATTAGCGCATTAGGAGGAAATTATAATAGATAGGTAGGTACTATTGTAAAATAACAGCGGGGAATGTGTTGCTAGGGAGTTTGTTGCGCCGCTTCTTCTCCACAGTTATAACACAGGAAGCGATGAAGGTTACGTTGTTATCGGTCAAGAAATTCTATTTTGAATAAAATACCTATTTTTACTATTATCTAGGTACATTTTGTTCTTTAAAGAACCGGTTTTTTTTTCTGTTATGTCAATTTATGAAGATTCACATATTAAAGTATTTCTCGTGTCGCGTGTTGGAAAGATTTGCCAGTCAGCAAGGTAGGGTAAAGGCTCCAGTAGTCAGCCTTTTAAGAGAACTACCAATTTTACTTTATCACTATATACTATAATATATATACATAAATTGTACCAATATCGCTTCAAAATAAAAATAACCAGCAAAACAATAGCCAGCCGGGGATAGCTGAGCTTACACGTGAAACAACAAAACCTAATCCTCGGGTAGTCTTAAAATCTGGTGTAAATGAATAAAATCTTCGTTTGTTTCAATTATTATTACCTATACTGAAACTGAACATCACGCTTAAACTTTTGTGCAATACAATGAAAATTCATTCAAAATCTCACCTGTGTTCGCTAAGAAAAAATGGCGGTTATCGATCGCACACGCAGTCACATCGTTAATTCGTTAGACGACACCGATATGGACTCAAATTTCTTCTTGCCCTGGACCTCCCACACACACAATGAATAGATCACGTGACACTTAGATAATTAACTATGCCCAATATTATTGGCTAATTTGAATTATAACGCTAAATTGCAGAGCAAAAAACCGGAAAAAAGGCGTGATAATAATAATAGTAATTTAATTTAATTTAATATTTTAAATTGTAATTCGTAAAAACTGTTTTTTCTTAAATACAATAAAACATATTACAATAAAACTATTCGTATTTGAAATATTCTAATATCATTTCTATTTCTATTCTTGAAAGTTTTCATGTTACATATAAAAGATGTTTTTTGTTAATACAGTATTACTAGCGTGTATAAAGAAAGAAAGAAAGAAAAAGTTTTTATTTACACGCCCAGTATGACGCACAAAAATTAAATAAACCTACACCAAGATCACTTAATACTAAAAATCGTATCGTGTATCGTGATTACCCTGCTAGTTGATCCCTGTTCCAACTTGAATTCATTAGCCAACGAGCGGACACCTATGACCAAGAACAATAGGCACAAATTAACTTATTACAGCAAAAATCTAGCGTATATAAATCGTAGCCATTACAATTTCTCTTGCTCTTTACAAGGAACGTGATGATATCTACATATAAATGCGTATAACTGATTTTATAGTAAAAAAATGTGTCTCGTACAATGCAAAGAAGAGGCTATTCAAATTTTACGAGCCACCATCTTTTAATATTGTTAGTGCATGCGCATCACACATCCCCCTTAACGTGCTATCGATGGGTGACGCACCCAATTAATGGCTATAACAATATTTTTGCTTGATGTTCACAGGTTAAAAACCTCCGGGAACGGTAGACTCACCGAGGAATGAGTCTCTAACACGAAGCGGCCCTTTGAAGGAAGTGGAACAACTTTTTTTGTGGCATTTAATTTTTACAATTAAAGAGGTTAATGAATGAGCGTTTTTGTTTTTCACTTTCACTATTAAGTAAATTGTGGTTACTAATAAACGCTGTATAAACTTATAAATTTTTGAGGTATAAGCTTAATAAATGGGTATAAGTATAGTATAATATCAATGCTGAGCTAGTTTTTGTAAATAATGTAAATGATTAAGTAAATTATCGAATAATAGCATTAGCATTTCAAGACGTGCTAACCAGAGTCCAGACCCATTTCTAAGTTTCGTTAAATGCATGAAGCTGTCCTGTCAGCTGTCAAAAAATCATATTTCGCCCATTAACAATAAAATCAAGTCCCATATCAGGGCCTATAATTATAAATCCGCGACCGGAACCGACAATTTCCTAATAAAAAATTAAAAGAGATTTTGAAGTTTCAACCGATGAGGTGGATGAAAAAATAAATTCAATATTTTTCTGCTGTTGTTCTGATAATTGGTGCTTCCACCTTGTAATAAACGTCCGATATTCAAATCTGCCGTGACCATTAAGCCTGTGATTTTGCATAGGTGATCGAGAACAGTTCAACTGACATCTTTGGATGAGCACATTGATATTCGTAGTTCATACCTTCATGGCAGGTTGTCAACTTTAAACTATGTAGAGTTTAAAAAAATAAATATTATAGTTAAAAAAAAAACTAAAGAAAACGCTTTTGTCATCCGAACTAAACGCGTAGCTATGCAAAATTTCAGCTCAATTGGAAACCGGGAAGTGGGTCAAATTTAACTTCCAAGATTTTTTTACATAGTTAGTTAGTTACAAATGAAGCTAATATAAAAGCGAATTAATAAAGTGGTGTACCCGAGTGGTAAGCAATGTGCGCATCAAATAAAAATTAAAAATATTTATTTTCTATTTCACCTTGCTTGCGCACCAACGGTTATAGTCTTTAATAGAGGGGGTACTATATAATAATATATCGATAAAAAGGAGTCATAGATTACATACGACATTTTTAAGTTGAGTCCATAAAAGTTTGGGCTTTCGATTAAGAGTTTTAGTATTATTTGTATGAAATTATAATTATGCAAGCTCGCGCACGTGCGCGTGTCGTAGTACGATGCATATAATGTAGAACTAATTGGACGGTCACAGTTTGCGTACCTATTCAATACTCAAAGATCACAGTCCGTTATCGACACCTCATAAGTATAATTTCTATTATGATGTAGTAATGTCAGCACGGTTGGCGCACTGGCTAAGCGTTTAGCTTTCTACGCTACATGCCGCGGGTTCGATCCCCTCACAAAATAATTTTGTATGATCCACAGATAGTTCTTTCGGGTCAATATGTGCATGTGATATGTATGTTTGTAAAATGTTATACTAACTCTAAGCGGACCGCAACGTATCATGACTATCTATTAATTTAAAGTAACTTACCTACTATAGTCATGTGCCTAGCTAGATAGATAAACTTATTTATAGTATAATCAAAAACATTCTTAATACCTTTGCAACATAGCTTCGATCCACACTGCGTATTTTTTATTTGAATTTTGTATCGATAAATCGTGTCACCACAATCGTTATTCGATTAACATCGAAAACAATCGATGTAGGTATCGATAAAAACTGATCGACAATTTTGCACCGAGCGAGTTTACGTCAAAGACTGCCGATATTTCTTATGCAGTACAGTTTATAAAACAATTTCTGTTAATACGAAAATGGTGACAAGAGAGCTCAGGTTGAGAGATCTTTGTGTCACAAAAAATGTTGTAAGTGTCTTGGATTTGTAGGCTGTCTGTATTTATTTAAAATGCTGGACACTCGTTATTAGTAAGGAAATGATGGCGCAAGCAGATTAGGATTTGTGACGTGACACCACGTTATAAATGACGTTTGAAAGTGTCAGCGACGTCATTTAATGTCAGATAATGCAAGTCTGTCTCTATTGTGCTGTGTTTCGTACTAGACTTATTAAAGAAGAGCCTAGGTACTTATTATTTCTATCGTTTCGTATTATAGACGAAAGCTGATAGTTACTGGAGGACTACCACGGCAAAATGGGAGGGGAGAAAAATTTGAGACAAAACCTTTCCCGTCTTCTTTCTCTATTTTTTGTTTTGTCTTCTTTCTAGGAAACAAAAGATGGAGAAAACGGGATTGCCCACCCGCCGTGCTGATGGACATAACATCACGTGTCACGTCACATAAGACAAATCTGTTCGCACCTTTATAGAGCTTTCTTGTTACAGTAAATCTCTATTTTATTAAATCTCTATACTACCCGTTGGCAAAAAAACAAAATAATGGATTCTCAGTTTACGATACATCTAATCTATGTTGGACTGACAATATTCGTAAAAGTAACTGAGCTTTCGGAAGAGCTTCTATGTTTGATAAATTTTATGTTTGATAAATTTTTGGGACAATCCTTGGCCAAAGGCTAAAATAATGGTCAACCCATTGATATTATTTTATTCCATCAAAACGAAACATGGGTGTTTGTGTACAAAAACAATTTTCATGTTGACAAATTAACTGGTGAAATACGAATAAAATCAAAAAAGCTTTTTGACGGGACTGCACTTTGATTTTCAACTGCTGTCTATTTGTGGTTGGCCTTGAAAAATATTTCTGACCTTGTAGAGTCGGACCTTAGTTTAGGGATACTTATAGTATACACGGTGTTATTGAATAATCGCAAAACCTGAATATAGGTTCAATAGGTTGTTCATGATTGACTATTAAATCGATTTCAGAAACACTGTACGTATTTTTTTCAAAAAATATAAAATTCGCCTCCCCTGCCCTCGATTGAACCAAACAAAATTGAACCTTATTTCAATATAATTAGACTCAATCTTATATGCAGTAAAGCTAGGTATGATCAAAACTATTGGCTTAAAAATTATAGTTAACTTTAAAATAAATAAATAAATCCAGCCCATTACAGTCTCGCTGCTGGGCACGAGCCTCTTCTCAGAATGAGAAGGGTTAGGCATTAGTCTACCACGCTCTGGCCTGGTGCGAGTTGGCGGACTACACACAACATCGAGAACTTTATGAGGCCTTCAAAAAAATACCTAAAAAACAACAAAATCAAAACTTAAGCTTTGGTAATTGAACTATGCTTTTAGCTAAATAGGTATTCTAATTGGGCTGTGTGAGGTTTTGCGTTAGATAAAAACGGTGTAACATACGTTGCACAGTAACTACTACTTGTACTGTAATAAAAAAATATTAATCTATAGTGACACGTCTACTAATTACATTAACATTTTAATTGATAGAAGCAGATAGTGCATATTTCTATATCAGTTAATAGCGCCACGCTAGAAAAAATATTTAAATAAAATTGCTCGATGACATGCAATAAACAGTAGTGATGTCTTTGTTCCAACTTTTTCCACATTTTTTTATGTAAAGAATTGAAGAGATGCTTAACTTTATTATATTCCCATTGTTTCTAGGAACATTATTGAATCCTTAGCTTCCGTTCTATTCTGTAAAACATCTTGTATCACTATTAGAAATTAATAATGGCTAGCGGTCGCCCAGTGGTCGAAATTTGACCATGATTTTAGCTTTCTGCACTCTTTCTCCATATTATAAACTTTAACTACACCAAATCTCATACTCCTCCGTGCGCGCAATATGCTTAAAAAGGGGTACAAAGTTTTCTCTTCACGTATTAATATACATAAAGATATTTTTGTTGACTCGGGTTTCAGAAGGAAGGTACAGAATAGCTAAGCCGTTTAATAAATAACTCTCCTTCAGTTGCCTTTTATAATTTCTACGCGAAAATATAGTTAAGTTACCTACCTCAGATCAAAGAATAAGGTTCTTATTCTTTGGTCTCTATGTACCATGCTGTATTTAATTTCATTTAAATATCGGTCCCAACAATAATTAATTATTATTTTTTAAATTTTAATTTATCCTTTATCCTTTACAATCCATGACAAAGCCCCGCACTAATCAACATTGACCATAATTAACAATTCACAACGAACACGATAAACCACAAAGTCATTGCCAGCCCTCCCAACCTGACGTTTTACCATGGACTTCAAAACTCCGTGGTGGGATAAATACAGGAAGCGAAGGTACAAGCAACGGAACTACCTCACCATGGAAATGATTGTACGGAAGAGTTTTGTGGAAACTTTTAGAGAGTACATCGCTTCGTCTTCAATAGCTGGAGTCAAGAGGATTTCTGATCCGAATAGTTCGATATTGCAACGGTAAGTACCAACATTTATTATATTATGACTTAATATTTATTTATAATTTTTGGGGTGCAAGGAAAGAGCCTCCGCGTGTGACGAATCCTGAGATCGTTGTCAACCTATATTGACTTCTATTGCGTAGGTACTTAATAACCGACTTTTACTTCTATTGCCTACACAACAGAAGTCAAAATAGGTTGAACGACACTGCAAAAAACAACAATTACGAGACCTTACTGACACGATTCAGACAAGATTGAAATAGCAGAATTAACGCCCTGGACCCTAATCCAACTAAAAAAATCTGATAGCTACTGTCTCTGCTGGAATACACATTACAGCTCCTCTCTATTACTTAAACTCCTCTTTTTAACACACTTTTATTAGCTTCACCTGTAACTAACTATGTAAGAAAATCTTGGAAGTTAAATTTGACCCACTTCCCGGTTTCCGATTGAGCTGAAATTTTGCATGCACGTTCAGTTTGGATGACTAAAGCGTGTTCTATAGTTTTTTTAAACTATAATATTTTGTTATTATACCACTAAGGTGGCAAACAAGGATATGGCCCGCCTGGTAGTATTTTAAAATATCAAAACAAATGCTACACTGTTAGCTGTGCTATTAGTGACATGGTTTTGGACATAAAAAGCGGACATTTATAAAAGAACTAGCCTTGAAGCTGTTCTGAGCCACTGCACAATTTCGAGCTTATGAGCTTTCCAGAAATTAATGGATCAAATTCATTATCTTCGCGAGGTTCAAGTTACCGTTACCACGCAAAAAAAAAACGTTTGCTGTTTAATACTTAGTTAAGAAAAGAAAGAAAGAAAAGAAAGAAAGAAAAGAAAGAAAATATTTTTATTCTGGACTCGCCAGGAACGAATAAAAGTAAAAGGTACAAAAAATAACAAATAAAACATAAAAAATAACAATGGTAAAACAATAGTCAAAGCCACCTGAACGAGACCAAAAATGGCTCCCATCTCAGCATAATGCTGTGGCATTTAGAAATAGAAAATGTCACAGCGCTGGTATTCTGATGATGATGATGATGAGTTCTTTTCCCTATGCCTTTTCCACCATCGTGTTTCGTTATTTCAGATTTTTTTGGACAGTAACACTGTGTTCATCTCTCGGCATCGTGATTTATTTTCTTCAGTACACTCAAGTGTCAACATTGACGAAGCCACTGGTGGTCACAGGCGAGTCGTATACGTACCCTATAAAGGACATGGACTTTCCAGCAGTGGCCTTATGTAACATCAACAGGATTAGTAGAAAAGCTTTGAAGAAATGCACGGTTGAATCGTAAGTTACAATTTTTTTTTAATATCCACCTTTTCTGGTGTCTTTGACTGGGTTTAATGCAGTCTTTGAAGTAGCACTACTGCTGTCTTAGAGCAGGGACAAAGTTCGACCATCTGCGCGTGCGCAAGCTCTTCAGGCGTCATATCTATGTGGTGGACCATCACAGAAAGGTAAAATAAAAAAACATTTATACCATTTATTTTGCCATACCAATGCGTCCATCCTACAGGAGCTAAATATTAAAACCAGGTTGTCTACCACCTGTCTACGTTGGGTAGTTGAGTTCTTTGGTCACATTGCCAGAAAAGGTTGCCACAACCTCGGACAACTGATAGTAACAGGAATAATCGAGGGCAAGCGTCCCAGAGGTCGAAGCCCTAGTAGAAACCAAAACCGAAAATCTTTGGACACCAAACTCCACGAGGCATTTCACGTCGCTTAAGACAGGTGGCGCAAGATCGTCAAGGAAAAAATATTCTATGGTAGAATCACGACCCTCAGTATTAAGGAACACGACGCGAGGTGGGGGGATTTTTCCAGACACATAATTATACAAGATAGATTCTTAATAATAAAAAACATTTATATAAATGAAGATTAAGGACTCTTTTAATACTTGTTTTAATTTGAAGTAAACATTCATACCAGGGTGCCTAAAAAGGCCACATTCAGCAATTCATCTAATGATCTGCTTAGTAACTGTCAAACAGATGATTACTGAATATGAACCTTATGCGGATGACATTAAGAGTCGTCAAATTAATTAGATATTTTGACATTCGTAATATGAATCATATTATGATTCACCTAAAGCGGCCTTTTTAGCCCCCCAGAAGTCCGCACAAATTCGGACGGATCGTAAATTCGTAACCCTACTTGCAAGCCTTGTTTCGACAAGGACTTGGCACACTTAACATGCACATAATTTTTTCAGGTTCCCCAAATTTGCGAGGTTTAACATGACAATGACAAACTTGGAGTATTTCTACCAGGACATGGGCAGATTGATAGATTTCAAATACGATGGCACACGGCCGTATGTCAAATTGTTGGAAGTATTCTCTTTGAGTGAATTTACCGACTACACTGTAGAATTGATGAAAGTGGTATGTTTTAAAATATTATATTCTCTGTTTAATGTATTGCAGCCACAGACAAGCACCGGTTCGTTCCCTTCTAAGGAACTGAGCTGCCTGCCAATGCATTATTGAGCGAATGGGTTAGTTACGGCAAAACCGATTCCGATCGGTGTCTTTAAATATCTTCAGGTGTCTCCATCACATCACGGGATCAATTCCTCTTTTTTACTTGTAGAAAATGACATCTAGGTATCAACCAGTTATCAGCAGCTGATCATAGGCCACTGTTGGGCTTGTAGTTTACACTGAAAGCAGGTGCGGATCCAGCCCTCAAAAAAGGTTGTGGTTACGAGTCACGGCTACCCCAAAATCGGCCAAGTGCGAGTCGGACTACGGACTCACGATCGATACGTGATTTATAAAATGTATGACGTCCCAGCCAAGACCTTGTACAGCTTACCTATAAGTCCACGCGGACGAACTCCGAAGCTGCGAGGAAAACTAGTAAATTATACAACTAGTAATTAGTAACTAGTAAATGTCAATATTTGGTCGAGCAGAAGGGTTAAACCTGTAAAATGTTAGTTTGGTCATGATAATTTCAAAAGTGAATGTGGGTTTGTTTGCACTTCACAATATCACATCTAAACTCCAAACTACTGAACCGATTTTGATGAAACTTTTACATCTTCAAAACCTATCAGATTTTGGCTTTAATTAATAGTATACATTTTAATTTATTCAGACATATCAGCCTATTGATTAACGATTAAGGTTGTGGGCATGCCCACCAAGCCCACAACGGTTGATCTGCGCCTGACTGAAAGGAAGGTACCTAACCAATGAGAGAGCGAGAGCACGCAAGCGAATTGGTGGAGGTGGAATCAGTGCTCTAACTAGAGTAGTTACTCCTAATGAAGTACCATGTGGACGTATAAGTTGGATACCTCCATGGAGCCTTCTTTTAATAATTATTTGAGAAAATGTCGCAGTTGGCGCCAAGCTGCGAAGAGATGCTGATCAAATGCGAGTGGGCTGGCCAAGTGGTAGACTGTAATAGCATCTTCCAAGTAAGAAGGACTGTTCTCGGCCACTGCTGCGCTTTTAATTACGTGCTGGACTTTGATTCGGCAGACAGGTAACGATTACTCTGGTACAATAACTGGAAGAATGATAACTAAACAAATGTCATCGGGTTTTCTCGTCGTGTCGGCCGTCGCAGCTTCTGCTTATCCTCGGCAGGATGATGAGTGTAATCACTCATCATCATCATTTTTGAATTAAGAAAATAAATTTATTTGAAAAAGAAACATATTATTTAAAAAAAGCATAAAGTATTTAATTTTTTTTTTTTATTTCCATATTATCTGTGATTTTAATTTCTTAACCCCCGACTAAAAAGAGGGGTGTTTAAGTTTTTAGTGTGATACCTGTGTATCTACTATCTGTGTATTTGTCTGTGGCATCGTGACCGATTTCTATGCAGTTTTTTTAGTTGAAAGATGGTTGAAAGCTAGTTTGATCGAGTAGGTATCATCTTAACTATGTTTCATGAAAATCTGTTCAGCCGTTCAAAAGGTACATCTCTTTTTCTAGTTGGTGTCGGGGGTTTTTGACGGTTAGGTTATTGTATTTTTTTTATAGACTACTGAGTATTGCATGGGATTCGGATTTTCTGTTAAGAAATCATCATAAATGCCCTGTGTTGAAAATATTCTGTAAAATGCCGAATTGTCGATTATTGTTTTCTTTTTTTTTGTAAGTAAGTAAATGTATACAGATACAGAGTCACAGTAAATAACATTTAAATAGAGGCTGGTGTCTGTGATAGGTTAAACCTGTGTAACAGATCACCAGGCTACCCTCTGAAGAGACTAATTGCACCTACTGAGATTCTCGATGTGTCAATTATAATTCTGGAAAAAAAAAACTGTTTAAGTACGAGTATTATTTGGTCAACAGCCCTCATGCATCCAAAGAGCCAGTGAAGAGTCAAATAGTGCCAGGTATGAACAACGGCTTGCGCGTGATCATCGACGCCATGCTGGATGACTACGCGTACCCTTTGACGTACATGACTGGGTTTGAAGTAAGATATTTAAATTTTTGGTAAATCTAACAAGAAATTGTGGCCGACACTTGACATGGAAGCATGAGAGGCGAGGTCTGAGGATGAACAGTAAACGGTATAGACATAAGGGAAAAGTTAAACTATTCATCTTTCTTCCTTTTAATAATACCGTAGATTCTGCAACCACCAATCGTTGTAGTCACAGAACACAGAAAGAGGTATTTTCTGTGTTCTATGGTTGTAGTGGTCTCTATACGAACGTTTATGGCCTGATACAATAAGGACATTCCGTAGGTACCTACTTCATATCGGATATCCTTTTAAAAGGTTTAGCTTTTAATAAAATATTACTTTCTAACATAACTAACTAGTAGATAACACATTGTCTTTTTAACCCCCGACAAAAAAGAGGGGTGTTATAAGTTTGTAGTGTGTATCTCTGTATCTGTCTGTGGCATCGTAGCTCCAAAACTAATGGACCGATTTCAATGCAGTTCTTGTTAATCGAATGCTAGTTTAATCGGGTATCATCTTAGCTATGTTTCATGAAAATCTGTTCAACTGTTCAAAAGTTACAGCTCTTTTTCTAGTTGGAGTCGAGGGTTTTTGACGGTTAGGGTATTATTCCCTGACATTCCCTCCCGCCCTGCCCGGGGTGGGAGGAATCATTTGATGATTTTACCACGCCAAAAAAAATAAAAAAATAAAAAGGGTATTATTCCAGATTCTGATATTCGACCCGACCCATTTCGCGGATATGACCGGAGGCGGAGTGATCCAGCGCATGATTCAACCTAACCAAGCGGAGTTCTTCAAAATTGAGTCCATAAAACAAGTAGCTGCGCCTGAAGTTCGCAAATATCCGTGGAACGCGGTAATTTTTTACATTTCTACCTACATAATCTGTTTCAATAGTGACGTTTTAATTGACATCCGCACGTCACAAACGGCGGGTCTACCGCGTAACTAAACTGGTAATTAACATCGATGCCGGTAATAAACTTCAATACGATCGTGAGAGAGTAAACTTGTAAAATATTTACCGATCATGACGTCCATGGAGTCCCAACTTCATGATTGGTCTGTTTTTACAAGGTACTTCGAAGTTTAGTTTCTCACATCGTACTGAAGTTAATTACCAGAGTCTGATGTTCGATACCATTTTATTATGCGGCATTGATGTCTGGCATACGCTGAACTGAACCTTTTTGGAGCCCCATATGATTGTGGTAGGTTTAGTGATTACCTACATACTTTATATATCTACTAGCGACCCGTGCCCAGCTTCGCACGGGTGCAATTTCTCTACTATCCTTACATTAAATATCAAAGTATTTTGCAAATAAACCATCCGTGTAAAATTATCTAAATGATGGTGAAAACCGCATCAAAATCCGTTGCGTGGTTTAGAAGGAGTTAGTGGATATACAGACAGACAGATAGACGCGAAAAGCGACATTATTTTATACTATGTAGAGATAGAGAATAAATGTAATGATTATTTTAATTTTTGTTTTTACTGTTGTTCTTGTTTTTTTTTTTAATAATACGTTTGGTTCCAAAGCGGTGATAAATATTTTTGGTAACATAATTTTTTTTCTGCAGAGAAAATGCCTGTTCCGCGACGAATACGCCAATGAGTTTATGAACATGTATTCCTACAGTGCTTGCCTGGTCAAGTGTCGGATCCAATCCGTGCATTCGCTTTGTAAATGTACTCCTTACTTTTTGCCCACTGGCATTTTCACACATATACATGTCTGCACGTTGAACAATTTGAAATGCCTCAACAAATACAAACGTGCGTATTGGTACCTTTAAGTATTATATTTGCCAGCATCAGTTAGTTCAGAGTTTGGATAAAAAAAGAAGTTTAATCCTACTTACACGATGCTTCCTGCCACTGACGAACGAGGCTAATGGAGACTAGAAAGATCGTGGTGAGAATGCCTTCCAAACATAGAGGCGCAGCCAATCCCTTCATACACTTTTGGAAGAGGCCTATGTCCAAAAGTAGACCGCAAGACCGTATTCAAATCAAACTCATCTGCCCAACCTTCCCAATTTATATTGCGTCGGCTCCCAGTCTAACCAGATGTTTAATACAAACACCTACATTTTATTACATTTTATATTCATAATATCAAGGAAAACAAAAATGCTCGCACATTGTTACACAGCTCAGTTAATCCTGGAGGAGTGAAGAAATAGCGTCTCCAGTCGAGATTGTCGTCGTTAATTAAAATGTGGTCCAAATCAGCAATGCGTATATATTTTTTTCAGAAAAACTTCAATATTTGTATCCCATTGACACAGAGGACACGGAAGGATTGGAACAAGAGCTCGCTGACTCGCTGTACTGTCCCGACTGTTTACCAGACTGCGAGCTGACGCAGCACTTTACTAAATCTTACAGAATACCTTTACTTCAAGGTCTGAAAGAAAGCCGAGGATTTGAAAATGAGTTTATGTTAGTTAAAATCAAAATTTATAATATATCTATCAGTTTTAAATTTTTAATTGTATATGCAGCTATCATAATCATATCAGCCTGCCTGTACCTAAGTACCTAGTGTTAGCTGAACACTGATTCCTTAATACAATGCCAATAGATACTTTATATCTATATCCCAGACGCAAGACATCTCGGGACAAGAAGTATTTGTAGCGACAACTAACTATACGGCGAAAACTACTCTTATGACATCTATTGGCGCAATGCGACAACTGTCATCCTGTTCTGCGCTATTACAATTATTTACAACCGTAACACATAATATTATGAATGTACCTACATCATCAATGTGCGGGCTCGGCCAATCAGGCGGAGGCGGCGCAGGCTTACTAGGAGCCTCCGACTAGGCAAAGCCCGGCGAGGCATAAAACCTTGCCTAAACAGAAGATCCTTCCTTTTCTTTCATAGTTGTGGCCCCTCATACAGACCGCCGATAGATGTCGCAAGTGTAGTTTTTGCCATGTATCTAATTAGTCTCTAAATATTCCTTGTCGAAGCATCCTTCCTTTTGTCCCATTTTGAGTGTCCCACAAATTACATATTATATCAACTTATTTTATTTATGAAATCTATTTAATTCTATAATTGCTTTACTTTTCTAACAGCTATGGTGTGAACCTCACCAACAAATGTGTTATAAGCGTTTATCGGCCAACTACTGGAGGTGTTTTGCATCGCCTTGATGCGGTCGCCTACTGGTTCGAAATATTGAGTAAGGAAATACTTACGAATTCCAATATTGTTCATCGGAATTATTGAAAATAAAGCATCCATACTAATAGTACCCAACAATTTGTTTCAGGTAATATTGGTGGGTTTTCCGGGATGCTGATGGGAATCGGCATCTACACTATCGTAGAAATTATTTATTTTTTCTTCATACGATTTGTACAAGTAATTTATAAGAATTACTTAAAATATGCTTGATTAAAAATTAGACCTGTTTTTTTTAACCAATTATTTTTGTGATAATTCCCAAAGAGTATGTAATCACTACGTTTAATAATTCTCACCTCTACTTACATACATTTACGAAGTTAGCTAACGTAAAGCGAGCTATGTAGACTAGCCAAAAGACTAGCATAAGACTAGCATCAATCTATGAGTGAAATGATTTATCAAAACTTATTAATTTATCGTTATTAATACTTGATTATATAAATAGATATCACTTAACTTAAACAAAGTCACTAGATTAGAAATGCACACCGGGCAAAGTACATCTTATAATTCTCTACATTATTATTATAATATTTATCGAATCATTGCTTTTCGTCATACTGACTAACATTTGAACCAAACTAGTCTGTGATTTGAACCCAAACTGTATTCGAGAATGCGCATTCATTATCTGTCAAATAAACCGTGGCAAAAGTGGACAAAGGTTTCGAGTCGCAATTCCATTTATTTACGAAAAATGTCAGCAAATTCGCCGCCGGGAAAGAGTGATGGTGAGCTATTATTGCTTATGGGACGTTGTAAGATATTTATATCGTGATTATATTACTATATTTTGGTATGATTGTAGGTGATGACCCTGTAGATAGGCCTGTGCCGAGCGTCCCGCCAAATCCTATAGACAGCTTAGGTGCTCGTATAAGGGATTTGGATGTGGACTCCATTCGCCGGTATTTGGCTCAGAAGCTGGGATTTTACGAGCCCAGCGAGCCACCAACAGCGCCGGTTAACCAAGTCTTGGATGAGGTTAACTTGGACGGCATAGTAAAATGGATAAAAAGCGAGCGATGTAAAAATATTATCACTCTTGCCGGAGCTGGTATTTCGACATGTAAGTATAGAAATTATTTTAACACAATCTTTTATTGCACGAAAGGTCATTATATTGATAATGGTTTGTTTGTGTTATTTATTTACTAAACAGTTTCATAAAAAATATATATAAATTAGATAAATATATATATCACAAAGTTACAATGTACTGAAGGAAGAAACTCCTGTTCTAATAACTATTCTATGGAATATGTTGCTCTAACAACAAAACAGAGATATTATTGTAAGGATTACCTAATCAAGTCCATGTATTGTGTGGTTTGTTTATTTATTTACTTACTAATAATTTGCATCATAATAATTTGAGTTACTCTTCTCTTGACATTTTCCAACATAAATTCTGTACATGCCCAGTTTTTAGGGTTCCAAAGTAAAATAACAAATCCTTTATTATTTTGTTGTGTCCATCCGTCCGCTGTCACGGAAATGGAACACATTGAATTTTTCAACCTAAAAAAAAATATAGTTGATAATTCCAAAGTCAAAGCAGTGTAGGGTGATACCCATGGAATTTTTAACAATATAATTACAGTGGAAAATTAATATGTCATTGTTAACTCCATCACGGTCAGACAAGTCTAATGTTTTGATGGAAACTTTATGGTTTAATCATCACTTAATTAGCTTTATTGGTGTTATGAAATAATTTTATCATAAATTTGTACATAATATTATTATGGGTGTATCTGTCTTGTCAATGTATTGTACAAGTATGTAATGTATGTAAGTATGTATGGGACAGGTGTAATAAAAGAAATTAAAGTACTGCCTCTAATCACACATCTTGTTACAAATATGTGTGGATCCAAAGCCTCTATGTCCCTCTGCAGATACCTGCATCTTGCATGTCAAAGATTTTTATTTCAACTGGGCCTTTGCAGGTACTTTCAAAACGTCGTGATTCTAGGTGCACGGTTCCAAGTGTATTGGTCATCCAAAACAAACAATACAGGCATATTCAAACCAGAATTGTTTAAAATATTAATTCATTTATGTAACAAAACACAAACATTAGTATTGCTCTTGGTCACAAGTATCCATTCGTTAGCTAATGAGTTAATATATAGGCTATTCATTTAGCAATTATACTCCCCGAGATCTAAGAAGTCCCTTTTGACAGATTTAAAGAACTATAGAATGTAACTTGACAATGTTACTATAGGCTGTGAATTAAAACTATTTTGAATATACACTTGATAATAATTATGAAATTATTATAAATTTTTGAGATACGTATAAATTAGCATGGTATGTAGTTTCTTATGTATTATTTTAGCATCGAAATATTTTTAAAATGCATGTTTATATACTGTTATGTTTATTATACATCTACTTAAATAATATGCAATGTGTATGGAAAGACAGCTTTATACTAAAAATAGAGCAACATGTTGCATTGATTCTAAATCCAACTACTTACAGTTAGTGGCTAATCTTTTATTGTTACAGCTGCAGGCATCCCGGATTTCCGTAGCCCTGAAACTGGTCTGTATCACAATCTACAGAAATATGACCTTCCGGAACCACAAGCTATTTTTGAGATCAATTTCTTCCGACAGAACCCAAAGCCATTCTTTATGCTAGCAAAGGAACTGTACCCAGGAAGCTTCAAACCTACTATTTCACATTATTTCATCAAGCTGTTACATGAAAAAGGTAATATTTGTTTATTTTTTTATTGAAGTAAGTTTTATGAAAGTTATACTTAATGAATCAAAAGAAAGTAAAATATCACACTAGAGATACTACCCAATAATATTCAATATCTATAGACAGCAATGGCGAAGAGTCCATACAACCCAATTCCCACCGGCTTCCCTTTATGAATTGGCTAGTGCATAGACCAACGTAATATGGCTTGTTATTCAGTTAGTTCGAGCTCTTCCAGACATGCCTATATATAGATTACAAGAGACGGCATGGATTTTTGTCTTGCAGCATTGATTGCAGCACTTTTTAGAGGGCATTTTTAGGGACGGCTTCCCCTTTTAAAACTGTCACCCTTCGCCACTGATAGACATGTATTACAAGAACAAAATGCACACTATTTCTGTGTGTGATGTGATGGTACAACTGGTAGCAGTCTGCGGCTGTTATGAGCGTTTGCTGCCTGTAAAACACACTTATATTGAGTCACTCTGGATGCCGCACATTACACTTTCCAATTATTTCGCAAATATGCATATAGTGTAAATAAAGGTTTATCATTATTTTCTAATATCTAGGTTTGCTGCTCCGCCACTACACCCAGAACATCGACACCCTAGAACGAGGCGCCGGCATCCCCGAGGAGAAGTTAGTAGAGGCACACGGCACATTCTATACCTCTCACTGTATCGACTGTCGCAAGGAGTACGCTCTTGAATTCGTTAAAGGTATTTGAAATTCGTTAAAGGTATTTGAAATTCGTTACATTCTTCAGTTTATTGTGCCTGTACCTTGTGGTGAAGATACCGGAAAATAATCAAAATGTTTGAGGAATCTACACTCAAAGGCACATTTAACCGGCCACATACATTTTGTCAATTTCTTCAAAATTTTACAGTAATTTAATTAATTATGTTATCTTATTATATTGGGTTAACCTTTACGAAAAAAATGGAACATGTGTAATTTGTGAAATGGTTTAATTAAGACAAAAAAAATAAAAAATTGAGAAAATGCAGTGTTCTAACAAAAAAATTTAATTAGTAAAATGTTAATTTTTTTTAAAAAGTGTGCTCTAAGTTAACGGTTTAATAATGTGTATTTCCGCCTCTGGTCCTTATGACCTCTTGCAAACGATTTGAAAGCCCGTCCATTATGTCTTGGATGTCGCTTTGGGGAATGTTCTCCCACTCCTCAACAGCTGCAGTTTTCAACTCACTGATGGTCGTAGGAGCTGGTGTGCTACTCCGGATCCGTCTTTTAAGATTGTCCCATACATGCCCTATCGGGTTCAGGTCAGGACTCCGAGCTGGCCATGGTAATCTCTGAATATTGACGGCGTCCAAGTAATCGGTGACAACTCTCGCGGTGTGTGCACGAGCGTTGTCGTGCATTAAAACAAAATTGTCGCCAATAAATGGCGCAAACGGAATCACATGTGGATTTAGGACTTCTGTTACGTATCTGTGAGCATTAACACTGCCTCTATCGAAGACGACCAACTCTGTACGGGCGTCGTAACAAATGCCACCCCACACCATTATCGAGCCTCCATCGTAGCCCACTGATTCAACCACAGCACACTCTGCAATTCTCGAGCAAATCCAAGTCTCGCTCTTCTGTGAGTTGCGGTCAGTTCTGGGACTCGAACTGGTCGAAATGCTCTCAGATCCCTCTCTGCTAACCGTCTTCTTTTTGTTCTTAGGCTCACACTTACATTTCGTACCTCAAACAAACGGTTACGAGCCTCGGAAGCTGTTGTGAACCGATTTCGTAGAACGTTCGAGACGATGTAACGATCATCTCTCTCTGATGTACACCTTCTACGACCTTGCTCTGGCCTTCTTGTGTAGGAACCTTATAAGATAAGTTATAAGAAGTAAATTGTTATTATGAATTGTTACAGAGCGTATATTTGCGGACCAAATCCCAATATGTACGGAATGCCCGGGGGTGGTGAAGCCGGACATAGTGTTCTTTGGCGAGAGCCTCCCCGACCGCTTCCAACGGTGCCTTCAAGAAGATTTCCGACACTGTGATATGCTCATCATCATGGGATCCTCGCTAGAAGTACAGCCCTTCGCATCCCTCATTGATATGTAAGTTCTTTTTGTTCCAAGTTAACATGAGCGATCACATGGGAAATGCTAATTCCTTAATGGGAATATAGTCAGTCAGGAATGGTGGTATCGAGCATGTTCCCCAGGCGTGGCAAGCGTATTTTCAAAAATCTTTAAATGCAGTTTTGTTTCTTTTTAAAAATAAAGGAATGTTTCCTTTGAGTAAAATTTGCTGTCTTCAGAATTTAGAGTACTTTTCCTCCAGGTACGCTTCGAAAATTCCACCCTGTATATAAAAATGAATCCCTATTTCCCTTGATCACGCGTGAACGGCTGGACCAATTTCGCTAATTCTTTTTTTGTTGTGTTTGTTATAATTGTAAGAAGAAGGTAGGTATGGTAGATAGGGTAGATAGAAAGAAAGAAAAATCATTTATTTGCCACAAAAAACAAAACACACTAGAATGATAGACATAGGTAATAAGAAGAGGACAGGGGCACAGACAGAGAATACATTTTTCTTAGGATGGCAAGTGTAAAATTGAGTAGAAAAAATAATAATTTAAAAGAATAAAAAATATGTGGGTATATGTAGGATAAATAGGATAGGGTAGGTAGGTAGGTATGGTAGATAGGTAGGTAGGTATGGTAGATAGGTAGGTAGGTAGGTGCACAGTTCTTTTATTGGCGGTACGAAGTTCGCCGGGTCAGCTAGTTAATTATGAAACAAGTCCAAGTATAATCTTTTCTAATTCATGTTTCGTATAGGGTTCCCGACTGGTGTCCACGGCTGCTGATAAACCGTGAGAAGGCGGGCATGCGGTCGCCGCTGCTGCGCCTGTGGGGCGTCGTGAGTGGAGGCCTCCAGCTGGATGAGGAAGCCGTGCGAGATGTGGCGCGCTTGGGAGACTGTGATGATGGCTGCCAGGACCTCGCAGACAGGCTCGGATGGGGAGTAAGTCATTTGTACCTTTTATTAGTTTTAATGCCTGTAGGCTAATTCACGTAACTAAAGTGCAGTTGCAGTAAAATTTTGATCAAAACAACACATTTGGTATTCTCTTAGCTTCAGTATGAATATTCACTGCAATATGATCGGCGCGTCATAAAAGTACGTGAATTGGCCCTCTGTACGCCGAATGTTAAATATTTTATTTATTTCTGTAAATCACATTTATTTATTTGAAAACACCATCAAATCTTATTACTATATCTCTGAAAAGAAAGACCTTAACAAACTTAGTGGTCATAGTCTCTTGTTAAAAATCCGGACAGCGAGACAATGTAGCCCAAAATCTGGATAGGCCATATTATGACAGATCCTTAACAATTTGTGTTGACCTGTCGACCATGTGTCGATGGTGCGCGTGCATCACGTCACTTGAGTTCTACATCACATGGCAGCTGGTATAAGATCACATGCGATAGGACTTTTCTTTACCATTTCTGTTTGTCCAGGACGAGCTCCGCGCCCTGTTGGCGAGCGAGCACGCGCGGCTGGACGTCCTGAGCGCGGCGCCCACTGCGCATGCGTGCGGCCCCCCGCCCCCCGCGCCCGCGCACCTGCCGCCCCACCTGCCGCTACAGGACCCAAAGCTATGAGCGCAGACGCATACTAACCATAACCATATTTATTTTATTTAACAACTAGGCCTGCTTCACGTTTGCCTGATTATTCGTTTTATTTTGCCAAGCTACATTTCCTTGTATATGTCACAGGATAATTGAAAAAATAAGAACTATCGCGAAAATCCTTAGACGATTGAAGCGGTTCCGATCATTGTATACAAGGAAAGAATTTCGTATTTATTTTGCCTATGATGAGGCACTGAAGAGCTACATTCGATGAAACTATGCTTGTATAATATGTCTGTCATTATCGCTGCTGCAACTCGGTAGTTCGTGGTATACAGGTTGAGGCATATCTCCTTCTATCTAAATTAATCAGTAAATGGTGGAGCAGGCCATAAGGGTATCTGGTGAATCATAATATGAAAACAATTCAAGCAATTATTTATTTATTTAAAAATTATTACAGTCTGATAAATTAAAAAAATAGCACATAAATTTAAAAACATCTAGTGTAATAAAAAAAAACGAAAATGAAATAGGTACTTACTTAAAAAATAAAATTTAAATAACGAAACCTTATTTCTTCGATCTAGAAATTTCGGTACTTACGACACACCAAGAAATTGTGATCCAAATCGCCTAAGCATTGACATTTAAAACTTATTATTAATTTTAATCTATATTCCAGATCGATAAAAATTTGCAAAATAGGAAACAAGACCTTATAGTTGTTACTTGTGCCTCATAAAGTAATTATATGAATTTTTAGTAATTTATTTTATTTATTGCTGTAATGATGGGATTATTTATGGTTTGAAACATTTCATGAAATAATTTACGTTTTATTTATTAACTTTGCGTGTTGTCTAGTAACGATAAGTGAGTTACCAGTAGAGATGGGGCTACCTGACTACACTTCGTTAAAATCAATTATTTTATCCAAGTCGTAGAATAGTTTTTCTACGATTAAAATCACTCAGATCTAGTCCCTTCGAAGACACGGGATATCATATTTTATGAATAAGGGCGCCAAAGATAATACAATTTCAGGGTAGGGGAAAGGGGCGTACTGGGCGAAAATTTTAAATTTACTAACGTTTATTAGGAAAAAAAATATATCCTGAAGCAACTACTTCGTCAACGCCACTTTACGCGTTGGTCAAACAAAATGGACAAACGTGCGTTTATGTTCGTCCGCGCGATCTAATGTGAACGTATTGTGTATGTTCAGTTATTACGGCGGGCGACGATCGAAGACGGACCGGTCGCGTTCGTTCGGGCGATCACACAAAACCGTTCAGTTATTTGAGCGGACGTCGTTTGGCGGTCGCACCGGTCACCCCATAAAATAGTAGGGTGGAAGTTGCACTGCTGTCAACCGACCAATGACTACAGTCATAGGATCGGACAGATATTTTGAGGTCGTTCGATTGGTCACTCGTTTAACGCAGCTGTGGATCGCCCGAAGCCGTTTAATTATTCCCAATGAGCGAGCGAAAAGGAATTACTGAACGTAGCCAATATTTATCCATGTTTTACCTTCCGCCTTTTTCTGTTTTAATCCGTAAATGGCTAATGTGTGAAGGTAAGGGAAGCGTAGTGTGAAATATTTAAAAGCGTAGTCATAAAAGGTCGTCGTGGACTAGTCAACATTGCGATTTATTAGCGACTTATATTAGGTACGGTAGATATTCAAGAAAATCTTAAAATAATTCATAGAAGTAATGCATGACCAATATACCAATATTTTATTTCATTACATTATAAGCCTTTTTATTTTTATAATAATTCGTTATGTGATCTATCTTTCGCCTCTATTTATTTATTTTTATCAGATATTTGCATTTCTAATTTACGATTCCTGCCTTAAATCTTCCATGTTTTGTTGTATTGTAGAAATTTTAAAATTCCTATAGCTAGTAGTGTAATTAATAACATGTCTTATGATACAGATACATAATTATGTAGCTATAATTGCGTGCTAATAAAATCAGTACATTTATATAAATTTTCTTAGCGATATAATGATTATTTTTGTAAGGAGTGTGTAGAATTAGTTTTTCAGTGTAATTTGCATGCGACGATACTTCAGGGTTCAAATAAACATGTAGTTCCTTACGCCATATTATGCAATGTACTAAACTCTCATATAGGAATATAATACTTTCATACTTAATGTTATACTTATTCACTAAATATCAGACAGCCAGTCTGGTAAGTAATAAATAAGTATAAATTGAATGCAGCAGTTTGTTCAGAAACATAAGAATGATTTATATCTTACATAAAAATTGTACTTAACTCAAGTTTTTTAGAGCTGCTGGCTAACTTAATTCCCAATTTACTGTTTAATTATGTTATGAATTGATAAAGCACTTTTTTGAACTGAAAATGTAATACGAGAAATAATGGCCTTATTTTAAATCCACACGTTGTACATATTATGCAGAAATAATCGCGACGCAGATGACGGACATTTTGTCCGCCTAGCGGTGTATCGACCGGCGGAGTTTTTGTCCGCTGTGTGTGTTATTGCATAGGATTCATAAGTATTTGGTTAACGTGAAATAAAGATCTATTCTATTCAATAAGCTTTATCATCATCGCAAAAATTCCGTCGTCTGCCCAGCGTGTTCCCACCTGTCCTGACGATAGATAGTCGTTCTGTGTAAGTGCACGACACTTGTATATTTAGGTGGCTTGTGTATATAAATAGAGTTGTTCAAATACAGCACGGCACGTTTAACTGTCGTCCACGACTTTACTGTGCGACGACCGACTGTCAAAATAATGGGAACAGCTAGACGACTGTCGTCCAACGATAAATAACAGATAAACAAGTCTCGATTTAAAAAAACTGCATTGAAATCGGTCCATTCGTTTTGGAGCTACGATGCCACAGACAGATACACACTACAAATTTATAACAACCCTCTTTATTGTCGGGGGTTAAATATAACAGTGTCGAGTTGACGACAGATTGTCTAGATAATGGGAATAGTTAGAGACGACAGTCTTCAAACGATGAAAAAACGTCACGACATAGGTGGGAACACGCCTTTACTGGTTAAATTAAGACTACGTGTAGCATATTTATTCTCAAGCAATATTAAGGAAAGCCTTATAATGTCCGCTATTTCTAATATTGTAAACCATTCAATGATGTTGTATAATATTGTTCGCTGCGAGATACAAATTTTATATAAATTGTAATTTTGTAAATCAACAATGTATAGTTTACGTTTGATCGAGCACATATTTTAGCTGATGGTATTTGCAATTTATATAAATTGTCGTAAGCCATATTGAGAAAATAAACGCATAATATTTATTATAAATATGTTGTTTTATTGACTTCATACAAAGGGAATGATTACTTATTTACAATGAGATAAAACAAATTAAAGAAATATGAACTTAAGTTACATTGCAAGGCACAAATATTGATATGAAATAATTTCATTTTGATAGTATTTCTTTTCAAGAGGATCATTCATGAACTTCAAATATAAAATGGGTCTGTGACACATTTTTTATTATGTAACAAAATACCCTAGTTTACTATAAAAAAATCTTAAATTACAAAGTTATTTATAAACGCGAGAAAGGGACAGAAAACGGAAACCAATATGCATAATAACCACATTATATATTTTACAGTTCTGTACACATAGATACCAAGGATTTTTGAATTAGTAAAGTACCCATTGCTTCGACACATCTGATTTACCCTATTCCTTAGCATCAGTAATACCCTCAGTACTAATAGCAAACATGGCTTCCGTTTCCGGCAAACAAGGACTATCATAGATCTTGCACACGCGGTTGTCGCCCCGCCCCTTTCGTAGGTAGAGGCGTGTAGTCGACGCGTGCGCAATGATGTGTCCGCCAATCGGCTTCTTGGTATCTGCGTTGAACACGCCCACTGAATCAACTTGCGCGACCACTTGGTTCGTTATGAGCACTGCTACGCCGAACTGTTAAACATACAAAGAAATAAATCTCACATTTTGTCTCTGATGTTAAGAATAAGGCATTTCCACTCTCCCTAATAGGTTTCGTAGAGGCAAGTTCAGGCGACTATTAATTTGTCAAGGGGATTGCAGCGCCATTGCGCTCATATCATAGAAAGAAGAAAGAAAGCAAAATCATTTATTTGCCACAAAAACAAGACACACTAGAATGACAGACACAGCTAATAAGAAGAGCAACAGAGTAAAATTGAGTAGAAAAAATAATAATTTAAAAGAATAAAAAATATGTGGGTATATTGCACCGACTGCGCATCACCTATACGGTGTGTCCCGAGCTGTAGCAAATGGGTGTCCAGCTCAGCGTGTGCCAGGCTATGACACCTGACGCTGATATTCTGCTGGATCCCGGTTATGACATACGGATGTCGAGCAAAACAGTAAAAGAGTTTGCGTGTGTGTATTTTGTCGAATGTTGTGAAATCGAAGTAAGTATCATGTACATTATTTTACTTATAAACGATGAATAAACGTTATTCAACTCATACGCTCAGTAGGTACTACAATCACCAATCCGTTTGGCAATCGTGGTGGTGATGGAGGTGTTCGCTTTCTCTTGGCATTATAGGAACAGGCTTTCCTAACTATTTATACTCTATTCCATATAAGTAACAATACACAAATAAGTTCCATTTTACCAAGGAAATGAAATGAAATCGTTAATTCCAGATTTTTACATCCAATAGAGCAATACAAAAATTATTATTAAAATGAAAATTACAATATATATGATAAATATGAAATAACTCATATAAGTATAACAATGAATAAATAAACAATATAGATAGGTATTTACTGCGACGATTGCGAAATAAACAACGTGTTTGCTTCCAGCAGGGATTCAACACAGGATAATGCTTTTATGAACCTCAACCGTCAATCAAGATGAGCTGAAACTGTTTGAAGGGATGGATCAAAAGATATTCATAATAGGCTACATTTGCCTAAATTTATAAAATAAATGGGTATAGGTCATTGGCAATCTATAGGTGAACAGCATAACACCTCTTAGTACAGTTAACCCCTTCTAGAAATACAAGTGTGGTATAGTACGCGCAAATCTTTATGAGCCCTGAACTGAGCTCTGAACTCTCTCTCTCTCTCCCTATAGCACCTATAATAAGCGTACTGCGCAGCCACTCGCGTTCAACTTCCGAGAGCTCATAAAGCTTTGCGATAACTATTTTATTAAAATATGTACCTCATCTGCCAGTCTTAGCAGCATTCTCATAAATCTTCCCAGATGTAGCTGCCGAGAGTTAAGCTCGCCTCGACCTGAGTAGTCAGTTCTGTATAGAGCTGTTGCACTGTCCACTATTATTAGGGAATACCTAAAAATAATTGATTTTCAATTATTATAAATTTTATTGTCATTTCTAGAATAATTTAATTGATTCATGATTTTTTTGCTGTGTAATTGGCAGCTAGGCCACTCCATTCTGCGTAAAGGTGTTTTAAAAGTCAACTAAGTAAATTTCAGAGAAGAAAACTCAGTCAATCGTAAATCACTCCTGGAAATAGGACACGTTTTGCCACAACATCCGAAATGAGATTCATCAACTAACCTTTTTCTAAGGACCAAAGGCCATTGGAGGAGACGAGTTCTTGTAGAGACCGCGGAACGACAAATGTAGTGCCGCTCCCAGCCAGATCAACTGACAACTTCAAAAAGGTAACTGGATACGGAAGGCAGAAGTATCGAAAGATATTTAAAAATTACCTTGATTCTGCCATCATAGCACACGCTTGCACCAGCAGTTGCGTCTGATGGTCAGTGTTGTACGCTCGTGCATAAGCCACGTTGTCTAGCACAGCGGCGCCATCCATGCCGTACCGCTGAGCGACCGCTAGCAACCGCTCCGGACGAAACGTGCCCTCTGTGTCGATGTACATGCATTTACCCTCGCCCCCCGACTGCTCTATGGGAAGCTAGGATCAAAATATTTGTGTTTTAGTTGTGCTCCACAACAATATTGTTCTTATTACGTAGCACAGTGTATTATAAACCCTATTTTTGTTGCCGGTGCCGGAGTTTTACTCTCGTGCTCAAAGCTCAAAATGATTACAATTATCGATTTTTGCAATAAAATCGAGATGCAACAATAATGGGGTGTATAATACACTGTGCATGGCACTCAATCCTAGAAGTCAAGAACAATTATATGTAGGCTATATAAATAGGCTGTGTGGAGATTGAACCCACATTCCGTAGAATTTGTTCTACGGAATTTGGGTTCAATCTACACAGCTATAGTGACAAATCTGCATCTGCTGATGATCATATAAGTTATGTTAATCATTGACTTTGATTGGAACTATTTCTTTGAAAATATTATTATGCAGCGGGGGTGCAGGGAAAGACCTTGGGGTGCAAGTAAAAAGCCTGCACAAGCAAAGAAATGTGTCAGCTTCTCAAATAACAACCCTCACAAACAGTTTCTAAGCAATTGAATAATCAGGGCGTGGAATAAGCTCCCAGAAGACGTAGTCTCAGTCCAAAACGTAAATCAGTTCAGAAATTGACTTGACAAATATTCTCAACTGCAAGAATGAAACCTAGTGGGGAACAGCTAGATACAGGGACTTACCAGTTGTCTCAACTGCCAGCCTGATAAATAATAATAATAATATAATATTAAATAAAATAAACACCTCGGAGAGGCTCTCGCTAGGTGGCTGGATCAAGGGCCTGATTCAGAAAGCAGTACTCCTTGACACTGCGCCCATTGTTAGGTTTCCCTCGAGAGAGCCCTGACCGCCGGTAGCTTGAACCCTATTCCCGATGCCGGTGGCCTACCTACTACTCATTTATATTTTTTAATGTTTTTTTTTTATTTAATTGTAAAATTATTTAAAAATATCAAAAAGTATGTTAGAAATTAAATAAAGGGAATAATAATATATGTGTGATTGTCTGGCACACCCTGGCCAATCAGCCTCAATCCTCAAGCCAAGCTATTGCAGATTGGATAATCTTTCCACTACAGAATTATCAAATCCCTGTGATATCTTATGTTGAATCTACAGAAGAATTAATACTTTACCTGACATGTCACAGCCAAAGTATGGCAGATTTGAGTCTTGCCAGTTCTGAACTCTCCAAATATTTCTGTGATGGATCCAGTTTCTATGCCTCCACCTAGAAGTCTGTCTAGCTCTTTTGAGCCTGTTGTTAGTTGAATTATTTCAGATCTAGAACAAAAATGTTATAATATTGGTTACATAGATTACAAGTATTAACAAAGACACTTAGGATAATTATCACTACATAGTATAAAACAAAGTCGCTCCCCGCTGTCTGTCTGTCCCTATGTATGCTTAGATCTTTAAAAATACGCAACGGATTTTGATGCGGTTTTGTTTAATAGATAGAGTGATCCAAGAGGAAGGTTTAAATGTATAATACTTTCATATTTAATGTAAGGATAGCAGAGAAACTGAATCTGTGCGAAGCCGGGGATGGGTCGCTAGTTACATAAATATTGTTATTATTTTATATTTGTGTCTCATGAGTTTTCAATTTTCATACTCAGTCTGTCCTTTGGTAGAATTACATGGAAACATGGGTCAAATAGGCAGAGAACATTTGAAGCATTTAAAAAACATTATCATGTCATAACATTATTTTTTTTTGTTAATTATTGATTGTAAATTGGTATTCAGAGCTATGTTGAGTTAGCCTGGAAACTGGTATTGCCTAAAATAAATGGCCCAAAAACCATTTGTGTCATTAAAAATTTGTTTCTTACCTTTTCTGATGAAACTCCGTAGCAGTTGTGAAGCCCATTGGCACCAACTTGGATGCTTCTGCCAGGATCTTGTCTGCTTTTGCTTCTGATATACCTTTTATTGTAATCAGCCATTTCTTAGGTGCATAAGCTACTGACTCAACTGTATGGTAACCTGCTTCTTCTAACTTTTTAATATCCCCTGACGTTATGCCATTTCCCTGGAAAAAGATACATGAAATTATTTTAGAAAAAACTTACTTTGTTACAGGATAACGGGTTTAACAAAACAGCCTGTAGATCCACTGCGATACTGACCATGGGCCGCATATTATACTACTACAATATTAACCCATAATAATAGTACAGTTGACCAGCTCCGGCAATCGTTCACAGCTCAATGAATTAATGGTTGCAAGATAACATAGCCAAGGAAAAAATACAACACTCAGCAAGCAATAAAAAATATAAGATAGGAAACAACCGGCCACGGATACAGGATTTCGTTTAGGGGGGCAATTTTTGAGTGATTTTACCTATCTTCCACAAAATTTCAAAAAACATTACTTTTTATTTGTTATTTATGTAATACTTGTATTTGACTAATTACAGAAACTGGATACTGTTCCATTACTTGTTTTTTGTATTGAGAAAATGGTCATAATAATGTGTTTGGTCAGAGTCAGGGGGGGCAATTGCACCCGTTGCCCCCCCCCTCTGTATCCACGCCTGGTAACAACTGTATGTATTTACTTCTAATCAGTTTGTGTATATTCTGTAACAATATTCTAGACTGGTACAAACATGTTTTATGTTAAAAAGACATGTGACCTTGGTGCTGGCAGTCTTCATAATGTTTGGACTTTTGGAGCCTATGAAAGTCTGACCCTCTATTTACTCTTTCATCATCATGTGGGCCTTATAACATTGTATGCTGGACTTAAGCTTCTATCCTAAATTATTATAAAAAATGATTCAAAGCACTTGAGACAAGGTTCCCCAGCAACTGCAACAAGTATGTGTTCAGCTAGAAGGATATTAACTATATAGACGATGCAATGTAAGTTCATAATACAATACACTTTATTAGACACCAGAAAGAGATGAAAAGATAATAATATAATTTAATATAGGTACTCTACCTCTAATTTGGTAATAAGTTGTGGCCCACACTCGTCTACGTCTTCATCTACAGAAGCAGTCGCTGCTGATGCTGTGGACGCTGAGGCAGTGGCTGTCATATTTTCCCGACAATATGGTTATCAATATCACCGAAACATTTATAATATCATTTGATTTTGTTCGAAACTTGTTCTTTGTTGAATAGTTAAATTGCTTTCAACACATTTCCTTCCTGTATTATTTGATTCACCTTTACTTAGTTATAATATAAAGTCTTGTACATTATTTAGTATGAGTAATTAATATACAAATCCTATCAATCACGCAAAACACTTTTTGTTTTCGAAATTTCGTTCAAATGAATAGGTAATGTCAAATTAAGAAACGTCAAACGCCAAACTTTCCCTCCATATACCAGGGTTGCCAACCATAGAAGTAGAACTTTTTTTCTCGTACATATACACCAAAAAATCTCTCGTACTTTGGCTTTCCAACCTCGTACATTCCTCAAGCGTAACAGAAAACACAAAATTAGACATATGAAATGAATGTTATCGTATAAAAAAAGGTCGTCCGACGCGGCGTTTATTTTCTCAAACAGATAGACTGCCCAATAGCCCAGTGTCTGTATCTATATTTAATTTACTACACCTAATGTAAGCCAAACTGTGAAAACCCATTATAAAATTTCCTATATCTTACATCTCGTACCATATTGTACGAGCCTCATTGTGTCCTCGACCCTCGTACGTGTCGCGTCGTACAGCAGACCATGAATCTCGTATTTGTACGAGGAATCTCGTAGGTTTGGCAACCATGACCATAATCATCCTGTCTACGGCTACGGTCTGTTTTTTTTTTTTTTAATGAGTGGTGTTATCTGCTGTCACAGCGTTGCCAGACGTACGAGAAATCTCGTAACTTTACGACACTTTTTTACGAGATTTTAACAATGTTGACTGCCTCCGTCATGTATAACCCAAAAACATTATAAAAAAGAAGTAAACAATCGATCTAACACATCACTAGACTAATTTCCTCATCGGCTCATCACTAAATGTATCTTTAATCGTTGACCGGGGAATCCCCACTGTATTTTTTGTTTTTATCCTTAATGCACTAATGATTATATTGATTCAATTTCTTATCTCTTTTGCACTAACTGAAACGTGTGGGTGAGGTGGGGCAATGTACTTTTACCCTAGTACGCGTATAGTATCTGAAGTTCCAGCGCAGTTCGGAATTTCACCCTAATTATTCAGTGGTTAATTTAACATAATGAGTAGTGACAGTGAATCTTCATCTTCTCCACCTAGTAAAACGTAGTAACATAATAGAAAAGGGAGGATGGACTGCAAAAAAGCAGGTTACATTTAAAATATATACTTTTACGAGATGTATTGAAATTACGAGATTTTTGACAGCCCTGGTACGATAAAAAGAAGTCGCCATCTGGCAACCCTGAGTCAGCTGTGTGCTGGCCTGTCATCGTGATTCGTGTTTGATTCATTGACATAAATATAGTTTGATTACAAAAACAACAAGTGCTTTATTTATTTAAGATTTTCTTCTAAATAATATCAGAATGGAGAATACAGAGAACGTTAAGTTATTAATCGATGGCCAGCTTTTCAATGTAAAAAAGGACATGCTGTGTGAATATAGTGATTATTTTCGCGCTATGTTTAGTGGAAATTATGTCGAAAAAGAGAAACAAGAAATTACTATAGATGTAAGTATGTATTTTATTATTAATTATTTTGTAGGTACCAACAAATTGTAATCTATTATAATTATACTCACTGTAATCAATTTATGTAAGATAAGATAAGATATTCTTTATTTGTTTAATCATGGTGTACATACAAAGCATGCAAGATCTTAAACAAAATAAATTATGTTCCGTCATGTTCAGCCGCATATAGAGGCGTACAAATTAGTGATGAGGAATGGTTTTAGCATAATTTGTGTCAGTCATTAATTTTTTTTAATAATGATTTTGAATTAATTTCAAAAAAAATTATTAAATATAATTAGGTAATAACAAATTTATAAATTCAATATTAACATCATTACATGAAATAACGTAAACGTAGAATATTAAAAATATTAAAGAATAATAATTAAAAGTTTATAGATTTTATTACTCTAAATGATAATAATCAATAAAAAGCTCAACAGCGAATAACCCATGTTATCCAAAGGGAAAAATAAAATAGACTAATCAAAGTAAAGTAATTACCTATTGGACTTGTCTTCAAATAAAACATTCAAAAACAAGTTGTTCCTAGTGTTGTGTTATGTGTACAATTCATAAATATAAAAAAAAATATATATCTAAATATATACATATATATTTGTTATAATTTTCTTGTTCCAGGTGGTTGATGCCAGTTCAATGGTTATAATTATAAGATATATGGAACTCGGACTGATAGATCTATCAGAATACACCTTACCTAGTATTTCTGATCTCGCCCTAGCTGCTAATTTCCTACAGATCACAGAGCTTATGAAGCAAATTGAATACTGTTTAGAACAACAGTTATCATTAACTAACTGGATGGAAATGATACAAATAGCACAAAATGCATGTTCTGTAAAATTAGAACAATTTTCAGTAGCATTTGGACTTTTTTCATTTAACTTGATAAAACCTTTTCCAACCTTTAAGACAATACAAACATTGTTCTGGTATTTATCTCATCCATATTTGAACACAGAATCTGAATTACATGTATTTAAATTTGGTTTTCAATGGATGGTACATGCAGAAATGGGTGCGGATGCATTACTCATTTTACTCTGCTGCTTAGATATGAAAAGACTAACAACTGAAGAATTAAAAGAAATGAAGGATCTCATTAAAGATTATGTAAACAGTCTTGCTGAAAAAGTAGTTGATTGCCTATACAAATTATCAACTGAATATGAGTTGTCACTCACAGCAATTATAGAAAATAAAACTGTTTTGTGTGAATTGTATACTGAAAAAGTCTATAATGAAGTGTTGAGTCTAGTGAAAGACAATATTAGACGGAAGCTAAAGTTTACAGCAGTGGTACCATTGTGTTCGGTTGGGGATCCAAAACCGGAATATTCAACAAATAACATGTTTACATTCTCAAAAGATAATGGTTATCAGTCTTGGTTAGAAGTTATTGAAAAGTCTGTATGGGGTTGGAATGTTACCACTTGGGGACCTACAAAAATTGTAGTGGTTGGTGGTGAATATGGAAGAGGTGGAGGAATGTTCATGGAGGATGTGAGAGTGTATGATACTCTTAAAAAGGAGTGGATTCGACATGGAGTGCGGTTGCCGAGTCGAAGACATGCTGCTGTTGCTGTGGTTGACAATTCATTATTTGTCATTGGAGGTGTAGGGGGGTTTAGGTAAGTTTTTTTTTGCATTAGAGCATTTGGTATTGGTAAAACGGGCGAGTTTCCGCAACTCCACGACGATGCGCGTATTTTGCGTATGGGATGGTGAAAATAATTATATTCCAGCCAACCCAACTCCTCGAGGAAGGCCAGCAGCATTTGGTGTATTCGGATTCTGATTCTTATGAAAATTTGTGATGTTTCTCCCATAAACGTAGTAATAATAAGTTTATGGTTTCTCCCGCCATCAGAGTTTGCCTGCTCAGCACTCCTGATTCTAAGATCTTTCCACGAAAAATGTAAAGTACCTACCTACTTCACACACATTTTCGGTTGCAATTGCAACTTGCAATTTAACATCCCTATATAGTTTGTGGTTGCAATGCAATGAGTTGAAAATTATTTTCCACCTGCCACCTCTTGTTTTAAGGGTTACCAGCCTCTAAAATCGGGGTTTTAGATTTTTTTACAGGAGAATTTAAAATAACATTGTTTTCAATAGATTTAATAAAAATCTTAAAGAAAATGTTTAAAAATATTTACATTTTAACTTAAAACTATCACGCAAACAGACTGTTGTTGAAGTGCGTCAATAGCATCATTTCAATAAAATATAGATTGAAGTCTGTAATTCTGTATCATAAAGCTCAGTGGTTGAAATAGATAAAACTCAGAAGAACCGTGACTTCAGTTATAAAATAAAAATATGGCCAGGATCTCAGATGAAGAACTCGCTTACCAGGATGCTAGATCATGTTTTGGCGCCCTCCTTTTTTCGAAAATTTATTGTTTTAAGACAATAATTCTTGAAATAGACGCCAGTCTAGGCTTATGAACGGGTTTAGTCACGGTTTTCAGAACACCTGCACATTGGTATTCTGTGGGAACATGACATAAATAAAAATGTCTTATCGCAATGTGCTTCATTCGTCGATGTAGCTCTGGGTTTTGAGATAGGTTTCTTACTGCATCATTATGGATTTGTAGCTTAGAGACATCCTTTAATTCGGTTACTTTATTGAATAGATGTTTAAGCCAAACAATTTCACGAGCTGCTTCGCTAAATGCAACGAGTTCTACTTCCTTTGGGCGAATACCAAGGAATAACTTTAATGGTGACTTTTCTATAGAAGACGGCCCAGTTCTGTTCAGAATGTAAGCAGCAGTGATGACAAGATCTGAACAACGGGCAAGTTGAAGTTCTTCGTGAGCGTGCATCATAGTACGAGCAGCAGCAACTAAAGTTCTATTATCTCTTTCACAGCACCCTTTTTGTTCTGGTGGGTAAGGCATTGTCAAACATTGCTGAATACCATGACACTTTAAAATGTTTTCAACAGTCTCATTGTGAGATTATTCACCATTGTCGCTGGGAATTGTTTTTATTATATGACCAGCAGTCTTTGTTTCTTTGATCATTTGCACGAGTTTATCTTTAAATTCGGGTTTGTGCTTGATGAAGTAAACCTGACGATATTTTTGCTAAGTTTCCCTATTTCGTAATTTTCAAATATAACTAATATTTGAAAATTACGAAATAGGGAAACTTTTTGTATGAATTTGGAATCGGACCATATGACACCAGTCTCGGTGTTTAGCTCTTTTTCTCGTTCCAAATTTATGTCTTTACCATATGCACATCCTGTGCGTAATTGAGAATCGAGTTCATCTTTCATACCAAGTTTCTTTTCCAACAATTGTTTCACATGTCTTTTGTTCTAGTGAGCAAATCTTTCATGATAAAGTTTTAGAATGTTATCATATATTCTTCAGTTTGGAAATGAGCATAGACATGTCATGTGAGGGATCCTTACGATAGCCGAAAAAGCTTTAGCACAGTGTATAGCTTTTATCCTCAGATGTGTATTCAAACAGAGTGTGCAATTCATCTCAAACCTGCTTAGCAGTTCTGAGCCTCATAACTTTTTGTAGAGTCATAGAGTGGCATCTGACATAATTATTAAAGACTCGTACATTGTAAGAATTTTTTGATAATTAGCTGTATCTTCCAATGACATTTTACAAATAGACGCGTTGCCCGCGCTCTATATTGGCAAGATAAATACAAGGTAAATGCCCTGAACCGACTGAGAGAATGAGCATGCAGCAGCTAATGCCACGTAACTAAACATCTATATTCATCTTTTTCTAACAACTGACATGGCGTATGGTGGCTTTCATTTTCTTCCCCTTTCTTCACGCACTGTATAATTATACGTACTTACCTACTGCTATGTAGCTATAGTAAAGTTTACGCCATTTTGTAGTGCATTAATGTTAGTGTATGGCCCGTCTATTTGTAAAATGTCATTGGTATCTTCTGCTGATGCTGTTCCAACTGATAGAGTGGGTTCCTTTAGATTGCCATTGATAGCATCTAGTTACAGCGCCATATTGACCAATTTTCTTTGCCCTCTAAAAGACCAATATAAAGTCCATGAAGACGATATGTTTTCAAGTCTTGTTATTGTCTTGTCATTTACGATAGATTGTTATTAAATATATATATATATAAACACAGACGAAAGAAGAAGGCAGACATAGTGCACGGAACAATCTCTATGCGGTCGGCATTTCGCCCTGTAGGCTAATTCACGTATCTAAAGAAGTGTAGTTGCCGCGCAGTTGCCGTAAAATTTTGATCAAAACAACACATTTGGTAATCTTTTTCTTCTTCTTTCGTTATGGCAATTGAGCCGATGTCGACTATTCTACCATTTGGTATCCTCTGAGCTTCAGTGAGATACGCTCGCGTCAAGTTCCAGCGACACTGCAATACGATCGGCGCGTATCAATTACGTGAATTAGCCCTCTGTTTGCGTGACAACAAGTGACAACGCTGTAGAAACACGTGCGCCAGTCTGCGTGTAAGGTTGCTAGGGTGATGAAAAAAAGTTCCACTATTTTTATATTGGGTTGTAGTAAACAGGTTTTAATAAATTAAAATCATTTATTACCAGATTCATAAAAGTCAAAGTCAAAGTTTTTTATTTCAACTGGACATGTCAAACTCTCGGTAGTAGTAACACTTGATGTTTCCGATGAAAGTGGTGATGGTGGCGACTTATATAATCTAAGTGTTGGTTTCGATTTTTTAAATTATTATTTCTTAATCATTCTGTGCCCTTTTGCTGTAAAGTAAGTATCTTCCTCTTTAAAATGTGATGAGCAGACAACACAAAATTCTGATGGAAGCCAATTATTATCGTTCTCGGCTTTCACGTTTAACAAAGACCCATTCATCTTATAAAACGGGATCTGCCGAAAATCTGCAATAAAAAGCATTTAAATGTTTTAAGTTTATAATGGCGGCATCCAAATATAGAATTAAAAGTCAGGACCCCCAATAACACCTAGATATAATAAAAAAATTTGGTAGAGCGGTCATACTTACTTAACATAGGCCGCAATTTTGCATCCGTCATCTTGATGTTTTATTAATAATTGCTAATAAATTTCCCTTATGTACTTCTCCCTACGATTTATGTTCCAATTCACCTTTACCGACTTCCAAGGAAAATATTTCTATGTAACCTGACAACACTAACCGATTTTCATTGAGGTTTTGAGTTCCTATTCTTCAGTAACAAACAATACGTAAAAATAATATCAAAATAGTTTAAATATCCATACTTACCTATGAAACGATACTCCGTCATACTTTTTTAGGTTTTGGGAACAATTTTTGCAATGTTTGAATACACAGGACGGCATAATTAATAAATAAAATGACAGCATACGTGACGTTTTAACGCCATGACGCTTCGTTTCGTACTGAAAGGAGTTTGTATTCGCTTATGAATTTGTATTCGGGTTTGTTAGACCCACTGTCGTGTTCCGTGGACTATGTCTGCCTTCTTCTTTCGTCTGTGTATATAAAACAAATTGCTTTTTAGTTAATATTTATATTATATTTAAATATGTAGTTAATATTGCATTGTAAATGTTCTGAGCTATGTTTTAAGTTTTAATTCTCTTGCTTATCGGGTAGGTACTTTGAGGTATCTGATACTCAAAGGGTAGTTATTATAAAATCGATTGCAAAATTTGTACCGAATAGAAAATAAAAATTATAATGGTGAAGTGCTGTGCGTACCGGTGTGACAGTGCTAGGCTAGCTACGACAAAACACCGGGATTGACTTTGCGTAAATCCCTGTGTGTACGTAGGTAATGGCTACGTAGTTTTCATGTTTGATCTACTGGTATTATGTCTGTGATTTTAGGGAACGGTTGGCAAAGCCAATTTGTGTTTTTATCCAATATTTTCATTTGTCGTTTTTCATTCGAATGCCGTTTTTGCAACACTCGCCCATCTCTATTAAAAACTCAACATTACTAGACTGGCTATGCTTGATGCCATTTGGTAAGAAAATTAAATCTGATTCAACGTTGGCAACCCTGTAAATCATTATGTCAATAAATGTCAAACGCTTTGACTTATTGTCAAAAGGTCAAACAGACAAAAAAAATCCGCGAACCTGTTTTTGTTGTTGTGAAATTGTGTTCAAAAATTAGTAAAAATGTTAACAGATCAATGAGAAGTTAAAAAATGTTGATAACAATGAAAACGATAGTTCGTCCGACCTATTAAGTAAATAGATTTACTGTTACAAACTGAAACATAAACTGTAACTTTCTATAGTTCTGGTGTAAAATGATAAAACTGTTATTTTAAGAAAAATGTCCATTTCATGCATTTACTGCGCCTTGAAAATTATTAAGTTAAAACGATACTCATTGCTTGATGCAAGTGAATCTATGTTAAAAGTTTTATATTACTCTGTACACCCAACGCCGGTAAGTTTTGCGTAACTTGGTATTTTTTATTGTTTTTTATCATTACATGCGATGATTTTTTGCTAATTATAGGTATTATTTATTTGTATTACAGTTGTCACGCAAAGATTACCTGTGTCCTGGATGCTATACAAACCTTCAAAGAATATCAGAGAATGTTACTAATGTAATACCAGCTTTAGAATTTGGACACAAACATGTATGTTTTGGGTGCGGAACATCTATCGCTAGAACAAGAACACATCCAGTACCCGTTCAATGTCCAGAAAGAAATATCATTCTGTCATGGACTCTTCCTCACCTGGTACAGAGAAAATCGTCATCATAATATTTTAAATATCCATTTCAATAGGATTAATTCTACATCTTGTTTTTATAAGTACAAATGAATTTGTCTTTTAAGTTTATCATGTTGTGCAATTCCTGAATATTTCTGATTTGATTCTTATACATTTCAGGTCAAATACCTAAAAAGAGTGTGTTATGCGTGTTGGGCAACTTCAAAGAGGAGAGTTAGAAGTAGTAATATATCTTCTGAATTCTCAGGAACTACTCAGAAAGCTATCCTCTTTATACAGCCAAATGATATGACTCCTGCTCCCAAACGCAAAGTAAAACCAGAGGTACCAGAGATACCAGATATACCTGTTCCTGGTGTGCCAGAAGATCCTTTACCAGGGTTCCCAGTTCCATGCTTCCCAGAAGTGGCTATTCCAATTGTCCCTGAACTTCCCATGCCAGAATTACCCGAAATTCCCCCTTTACCTGGAGATCCAGTATCAATTTTTCCGGATTTTCCCATGCCAGGAGTGCCTGTACCAGTTACACCAGAAAATTCTGTGCCAGTACCTCCTCCACTGCCTCCAGACATTCTGTTAGTGCAACATAAAGCAGTGCAAAATATTATTTTGCAATCATACAAACGAGCTCCATCAACATCTTTTCATTGCGTATTCCAAAAATGTCTAAATCCCGCAATATTATTGATTCCTACAACCATCAAGGGAATGCTGTTAAGAAATCACAAAATTTACATACCCCGAAGTGCTCGTGTATGCAAATACCATTTACGAAAAAGTAATTGGGATAAATTAGAATGCACTCTTTCGGAATTTACACCTGACCAGGTAGATGACATGTTACGTATATTGGATAATCACAGATTGGATTTAACAGATTTGGAAACATTGCCTTCTAACATATGTGATTATTTTATTGGGACGAATTATGCACAGTTCATGAAATTATTTAAATTTGCATCAATGTTACGTAAACAAGTGCATTGTCCGAAAAAAGCGCTGAGTTTATACTTGGTAAAATTAAAAACGAGACGAAGTGATGAAATGTTAGCCAAATTGTATAATATACCAAGAAGTACACTACAAGTGTATGTGAACGATGCAAAATTTTGGCTGACTAAACAGTTGGAACAATCAAACTTATCAATACAACAAGTGGTATACACCGAAGAGGGACTATCGAAAGCAGAGAAAATTAAAACAAATAATGAAAATATGTTGATTGATGAATAATAATGTAGTAATGTAAACAAAAATATAATTGAAGTCAAAACAATGTAAGTGGCAATTCATAATAAAGTATTTTATACAACTTTGATTCTGTACTTTGTTAAAATACCTTGCGTACTAGACGGTAACCACTCCGGCCGGCCCGGTCCGTAGCTAGTTGGCCGTTGCGATCAAGTGTGCGATTCGTATAATATCAGTTTCTATAGTTTACCTTGTCGCGGTCGTGGTCGTGGCCGTCTAGTGTGGTCTAGTGCGCGAGATCCCGTAACCCAATTTTTTCCATTAAAGATTTACGGGCACCCTCTGCTCATCATTCTATACAATATTTAAGCTAGAATTTCTTAGGCCCGCGTGGGCCACGTACCTACTACGATTTAGGCGTTTCGGAGCCCATATATTTTTTAAGGCGACTAGTTGTCTAGAGCTAATTAGATCCACGTCACGCGACGCAATCCCAGCGATCCCAGATTTTCGTCAGATGGTAGAGGGGGTAATCGGTGCGTCTGATTTGGTGTCACAGATTACCTGTTTGGTGTGCACACACTTGAGAGCCTTCTCAGGCGTGTGCGTGGGCCTAATTTACTAGCCTAATCTTCTTCAAAATCACTGTCCGATTCGTACATTTTCATCACACTGATGATGGTAGAATCACTTACTTGATTGATAACCAGCGTGAAATGCGCGGCACACGTAGATTTTGTGTGCAAACATAGCCTCAAAATTCCTTTTAGATCGAAAGGGGGATGTTGAAACTAACCCTTCTGTAGGCTTGTACCTACATTAATTATTTTATGAAGCAATCACGTTTATGCCAAGTAAGCCTAAAAGCGTCTTTTTGCGGCCTAACTTCAAAACATAAGATTTCCCTATCATCTTTAAATCTAATATGAATGTTAGAAGATAAAAACCGCATCAAGATCCATCGCTCAGTTGAGTAGTAGGCGAACAACAATTAGTTATTATAAGCGTAAGGCCTACCGCAGACGACACATACATTTTCCGATAATCATCCAGTTGCACCTACTTGACGATCAGCCGCGTCCCCGGCTCTCTGCATCAAACGATATGCGCCACGAACTAGGTATATTTCATTATGCTGAATGAATTAGAAATTAGAAGCTTCGAATAGGTAGATATCTATGTTATAGGTATTGTTGACTTATCTAATAAAATATCTTCAACGTCACTTGAATTATTGTAAACATTTCTATAGGTACTAGTACGTAAGTAAGTATCAAGTTACCAAGCAGATAAAAATAAGTACTATCCGTACGGATAAAGAATGGGATTAGAAACACCGGTATTTTGTTAATTTTTTAACTTTTTGGTTCTCTCTGTCCTATTGACTTCTAGCACTAACTTCAGCGACCGTATCTGTGTAAATTTCAGTAATATATTTAATTTTCCATACAAAATTAACCAAAATACCAAATTTTTCTAATCCCATTCTTTATCCGCACGGATAGTAAGTACGTGACCGTGCCTCCCGCACTCCGCATGGTGGACGGCAGAGTTCTTGTTACTAGATGCATGTAAACCGTTAAATACAGTTTCGTCGAAGTCATACGCAGGTGGAGTGGTGCTACAACATAGGGTTGCCAGCCGGCCGCTTTTAGCTGAACATGTTCAGCTTTTTACGGTCGTGTTCGGCCAAATATTTACCTGTACCTACGGACTGTCTGGCTTTTTGTCAGTGCAACGCAGTCGCGTGCAACGCCTGGAGAACGTGCAAAAATCTGCTGTTCCATACATTTTGCTTTTTTATCGCGATTTTAGGTTTGGTCCCATAGTAAAAGTTATTCATATTGGCTACGTTCAGTAATTCATTTTTAAGTGTGAAAGTTACTCATGCGAATTTCGTTCGCTCATCGGGAATAATTAAATGGCTTCGGGCAAACCACAGCTGCGTTACGCCAGTGGCCAATCGAACGACCTGAAAATATCTGTTGGATCGTATGACTATAGTCATTGGTCGGTTGACAACAGTGTGACTTCCACCCTATTATTATATGGGGTGACCGGTGCGATCGCCAAACGACGTCCGCTCAAATAAATTAACGGTTGTGTGATCGCCCGCATCGTCGAGCGTCGTCCGGCGTATTATCTGAACACAGCCAATGATGAGTAGAACAAACCCTCAGGCTTCGGTATTAGAAATGTAGGGCCTTGTATTTTAAAACTTATGCTGAGCCGAAGTTAATGAATACCTGAGCTGTCGCTCTATTTGTGGACACCTTAGGTGTTCCAGTGTATCTGACGCTGACTGTACCATTCACCTACCTTACATCCTCATAACATCATCTGTAATCATCAACCTTTTGTCATGGGTGTGTTTGTGGAGCGCTGAATGGCGTTATCGCTGCCGAAGCGTCAAACACTGAGGAAAACTTTGTGAGTAAACATAAGTTCTTGATGGTGTGTAGTCCACCAAACCGCACCAGACCAGCGTGGTCAGTAGCGGTCGCGGATCCAGGGGAAGAGGGATAAGGGGATCAAGCCCACCAAAAAAAATCTGGGCCCACCCCTGACAAATCTCAAATTAAACTTGATATTATCCTAGTAACACTACCTACAGTACAATTTTCATCACTTACCCTTATTTTAATCCATTTTAAGTAGGTACCTACCTATAGTATGTTTTCAAATTTAAAATTTCTAAAGTTTTACGTGATCTTGATAAAGCCTACCCTCAGATGGATCGAGCCACTCTCAAACCAAACTCCTGCATCCACATGGGAATCAGTCTAACCCTTCTCATTCTGGGATGAGTCCCATACCCAGCAATAGGACAGTAATTTTTATTATTATTTTATTTAATAATGAGTTGAAAAAGAAAAGTCCATATTATTCGCTTATAACATTTAAAACATTTGATGTAGGTATCACTTGTATTGTATCATCTGTCAATTTATTTTCATTTCTTTGTTCATTTTTCTTGACTTCTGATTCCTCCAATATTCCCTGTTCGGTGTTTATCACCTGTTGTATCGACAAATTTGATTCCTCCAACTGTTTCGTCAACCAAAACTTAGTCTTTTTAATTTTATTAATAATTGTACTTGTTGGTATTTTAAATAACTTGCTGAGCATAACAATAGTATGTTCCGTTTTTAATTTAACTAAATATATACACAGTGCCCTTTTCGGACGATAAACTTCGTCGCGTAACATTGATGCAAAATTGAATAATTTTTGAAATTGTTCATAGTTCATTCCATAAAAATAATCAAATATATAAGGAGGCAGTGATTCCACACTAGTTAAATCAAATTGATAAGTAGATATAACAGAAAGCATATTATCTATCTGGACAGATGTAAACTCTGTAATTGTGCCCGTTAATTTATTCCAATTACAGTTATTTAAATGGTGTTTGCACACACGAGCAATATGGGGAATGTAAATCTTGTGATTTTGTAATACCATTGCTCTAATTTCTGCAGGTACTAATAATCGTTCGGAATATTGACAATTTAGGAAAACACAATGACTACTTGTTGATGCAACACGTCTGTAAGATTTTAGGATCACATTGTTTTGTTCCAACATTTCATGTGAGGATTCAGATACGGGAGTTTCTTGTATAACTGGTACATGCACATCTGGTAAGGTTATTTCAAGTATCTCTGTTGACTTCTTCTGTCTAGGTTTATGTGTATTTGTCAATTCAGTACAGGTGGAAATTGTACATCCATTTCCATTACTGACTGCTTGAGCATCAGCTGTGCTCTTCGCATTCATCCAACATGCATAGCAAACTTTTTCTATGTGTTTAACCTGAAATAAAAATGTATCGTAATTAATTATTCTTTTAACTCAAAAGACAACTAAAATTAAATATTCATTCTTTAAAAATATCTAATTCCACATCATCATTGTTGAAAGAAAATTACATCTTATTTATGTTATTACCAGATGAGGGAATGTCCACTTTAGAATGACATCTCTTTCAGGACATTCAGCGGGTACTGCAAATGATGTTGTTGTGGCAATTGATGCTCCACAGCCAAAACATATATCTTGATGTCCAAATTCTAAAGTTTCTGATTTGTTAGTGGCTTTCTCTGATATAATTTGAAGATTAAAATAGCATTTAAAGCACAGGCGATCTTTGCGAGACAACTGTAATGCAAACACAATTCACTGATTATGGGTGAACCTGTCAAGTGAGGAAACAATTCGTAATTGATTTGGATGCAGGGGGTCTCTTGCCGCTTACTGAATTTTATAATAATACAGTTTTCTTCAACTGATGAGTTGTTGAGAGCTACCAGATTGGAATTGGCAGCGTTAGATATATCATGCAGTTTTTACTGCCCAGGGGGTCCACAAGACTTAATTAGGCATTATTACCTTAATGTACAGTACAATCTCTCAATAAATCACACAATATTAAACAGGAATGTTATTATTTCCCAAATATAAATAAAATAAATCTATTATTTTCTTATCTATAATCTTCTTTGAGTATGTACTAGATACTCAAAGATGTTGTCTGTTTACAACAATCGACAACAATAATAGCCACAGATAGCAGTGGTTGTTTCTCGTGTTATAATATTATATATTTTTGTTTGTTATATTTTATACTTAACCTTAGATTATTGATTGGTTGTCGCAGTTGCTCTAACAATGAGCGGCTGCGACAACCAATCAATAATCTAAGTGCATAACTTACCGGGGTTGGGTGTAGCGAAAAATATAAAACTTTTAGCATATCATCAGTTGCGTTCTCCAGTGAATGAAATCTGCCAGAATTTAAATTTAAACCGCAGTAAATACATGGAATATAGGACATTTTTCAATAAAAGTTTAATAAGTTCCGCGATTATGAGCGAAACTGCATATAAATTGCTAGTATTAGCAATTTCGTAACCCAGTACCCAAATTAAATAACGTATTTAACCAATCATTGGGACAATTTCACAGCAAAACTAAACAATAACAACGTGGATAATCCGATACAAAACCTCAGATGTTTTTGTTTTGAACTTTGACAAATATGACATAAAGATTAGTGTTGCCGAGGTTAAAAAATGCCAGTTAGAGTTGATCCCTGATATTTTAATCTCAATTATTTTTTTGTATAAACAATATTGCCACTGCAACGCTTTTACTCAAAGTCCTCTACTCATCATCTAGCGACTGCTTCTTGCTTCTAACTATAACTATATTGAAATAATTGTGTTCGCGATTCTAACCGCGTCGAAAGATTTCTCACATTCGTCGATAATGTTGTAGTTGTGACGTGTTGAGATATATTCTCTAGTGGGAACCACACGCATAAACTAAAGTGTATATTGGGAAATTTGACCACACGGCTGGCTTTATTATTTGCATTTCATCAGAGGTCCTAGTGTAATCTTGATTTTTCGCATCCATTGGCCCGTTTTGAGCTCTTCGCCAATCGGAGCACCGAGCAATGCGTAAAATAGAAATTGTTAAAAAAGAAACTCTCTAGGGCATGGGCCCTAGTGAGTTTATTTTTTAACAATTTCGATCTACTGAGTCGTCGTCGTGATCGTTTCAACTGAGGCCCTAGCTATGGAGCTAGGGCCTCAGTTTCGATTTATGTATTTCCTTTGCGATTGATATTATAAAAATAATGTTCTAGGGTAGTGTTGGACTCGGCGTTAATTTATAACTTGAAGGAGAGGACCTTTAGAAAGATAGCTAAGTTACCCAACGCAATACAAGGGCCAGCAGTATGTGCTCATGAAAACGCAGTGTACATTGGAGGACATAAGAACATATACAAGTACGAAGACTACGGGCCCTACGACAGATGGGCAACCTGCCTATTAACGGACATAAGACCGGGATGCATGATCTCATTTAAAGGATACATTTATGTGACGCAGAGCTACTTCAACCATCTGTATAGATTCAGGCCTGATGTGGATTCCAAATTGCAGCAAATCACGCTTTTTACTTATCCGCCTGTCGCTGTATGTAATCTAGGTAAGTAAAGTCGCTTCCAGACGATGCGACGAAGCTTGCGCAAGTACCTACAAAACTCTGTTGCACACGATGTTAAGTAGCTAACGCGAGTAGGTACCTACTAATGATTCGTACATGCGCGCGTTCAAATATATCTGATCACTGGTGCTCGAACTAAGCAAAAAATATTTACATGATGTATAATGCGCAATATTAGTAGTTATGTGGGTATTTGTGCAAACTACTTCACAAATCGCATCGTCTGCAGGCGGCTTCCTCTGCATCAAATTTTATCGTGTAACATTTTTGCTTAGTGCGAGTGATTATCTGAAACATTGAATGCTGGCGCAAGTACCTACTAATCACTATTCTTGCGCAAGCTATTACTCATCGTGTGCAACGAGCATTATATATAAAGTTGATTGTAAACACAGAGTAATGAGCAAAAGAAGTGATAACGCACATTACTTTCCCAGATCAAACTAGCTCAAATCGCGAGGTCCCCGTTGCCTGTACACTGGGGAAATTTCGGGACTCTCATCACAATCAGAATGCTGCAATTTTTAACTCGAGTCACAAAGTCTCCGTGAACCTATATCGCGACTTATCGACCCACGCTGTCTCTTCCAATATAAATGACTGTGAAATAAAAGTCATTCTAACTTTTTTGCAGGACAAAAGCTGCTCTTCTGTACAAGTTCCGGTTACGCGCAGTCAGATGCAGTAGCCGTAGAAGAATACAAGGAAACGAAGAAAACTAAGCCTGACACCAGTCCGAAGGTTCTATGGTCAGGAACGGGCAGTGAGTTCCAAGTAAATCATGCCGTAGGCACTTGTTCAGTCATCTTGACGATGCCCCCAGCCTACCCACCCGTCTCGCCGTACCACAAAAAGCTCCTCATGACTTACGACCTGTTCCCACACAAATAAAAACAAATTTGTTATTAATTTACATTTATTAACTCATCCATTTACAAACATACTCAAAATTATTAATAAAAGTACATACAATTTGTACAAACTTCATAATAAAATAAGGCAGATTATTAATGTTAATACTCATATAATATTATTCTAATTACCTTACTTAAATAAAAGTGACAGCATTATATGCGATCTCAATGAGACTAGTAGTCAACAATAATAATATAATCTTTGCAATTAATAGGTATACAACATGAAGCCAAAAAATTTAATCTAAAATTATTTTGTCACTGATTTAAAATAACTTATATTAATGTGCCTAAATCGATGTTATTTACAATGAATTAAGAAAAAATACGATAAATCTCTAGTATGTTAAGGCCACTCAATTATTATGTATGAAAACATACATACACCTCATATGATAAAGCACCAGAGGGATCAAGTCACACATTCAAGTTGTTATTATGTCAAATAATGGCACTTTGCTGAGGATCCGTCATAGTCATACTCAAATACATTCCATTGAACATGAACATTAAAACTTACTTATCATATTTAAAAGCTCATATCCATCGCATATTTCTTATAACTACAATTAAATATAATCAATAAAGTGATGTTATATGTACGGAAGCATTTTTATTCATGAAGATTCTGCATCAAAAATTATTTGGCATTTACAAGATCGAAGAAGTTATTGGAAGCACTACATATAGATCTAAAGTAAATGTTTGTTGTAGGATAAGTATATTACGAATGCATTCTCTTGGTACAAAAATATCAATTATCATACTCTCCATCTAGATTACAATTATCCGCCTATAGTACGATGTATTCAAGGCACTCAAGTAAAGCCCCGTATATTAGCCATTACATTATATAAACGATATTCAACATTGTTGTATAGATGTTAAAATTATAAATTGCCACTATATATTTTATTGTATTTTAGAAAACGAGCACTAGTTTTCGTTTCGCGGTGTAGTGATTATCACAATTTCAGTAGAAATATCAATGAGTCAGGATTTTTATGTAAAATTTTACAAAAAATAATCTTCCTGTACAAAATTACCAAGCTTGACGAGTTTGTATGGCAATCCATTTAATTAACAGTGTATATTTATTTCTGTTACCAACGCCTATAACTATAGTAATTTGAAATTCCATCATAGGGCTGTCAGTTTCTTAATTAATTATAATTTTATGGCTTATCTCACTAACACTTGGCGTCGAAGGTGTATTTACGTCCATCCACCAGTGAGTTTGTGGAACATTTCTTCGTTCAAAGTCTGGTTGGCATCCTTGGACCGCATCGAGAGGAATATGTAGCCTCCGATAAACTCGTGCACCACTTTGCAGTCGGCTGACTGAACCGAGAAAATTATGTTGCCTTCCTCGAATTGTACCATCATGTGTTTTATCTCCCAGTTCACGTTCCATGCCTGAAATTAAGTATAATATTGTCAATCTTTAGATAAGATGTGAAAGTTTTTTTTTACGTTGTGCTTGCACAGGCAATTAAATATTGTACTAACAGCAATATTTGTAAATCATGTAGGTAACCTACATAAATGATTACTTATAAAATTGATGACTGTGCGCAAGAGTTAAAAACTGAAATCGAGAAAAAATCCCAGCTATTCCATAAATTTTGTCGAGTAATATTGAATTATTTGTATGGAACAGTAGATTTTTTTGTTGCGATTTCTTGATTATGCCCATAACAAAAGTTGTTCATAATGATGAATACAATAACCCTCTTTTGGGTTTATATACACTTTCCAACACTAACCATGTTAAGCAAAATATTCGACCGTAACTTACTTTCATAGTACTAAACCGCCATGTCTTGATATGATCTCCAGTGTTGGGATCAAGCCGCATGATCCTATTATTGGCAATACTGATGATTTCGTCTCGCTTATGGCCCATGAAGCGGACCACGAACATGGTCTGCCCGTAGTCTCGCAGGTTCTGCCAGGTTTTAATGTACTGCAGCTTGGCTTCCAGTAATGGCAGTTCTTTGACATTCGCGTGGCTTTCTAGCACGCGCTGTGTGAACTGAAATTTGAAAAATTTGATTAGAAAAAATGTTAAAAATTCTTTTAATTTCGTTGCGATCAGGATTATAATAATAATAATAAATCCAGCTTATTACTATCCCACTGCTGGGCACGGATTGAGAAGGGTTTGGCCTAGTGCGGTTTGGCGGACTACATATACAATAGATAATTTTATGAGACCCTTTCAGATGAAGCTATGAGTAGATTGAGTGAAAAACGGGCAAGATCAGGTGTTTTATTTAGGAGAGCCTGTGTGCAGATGGTTTATTTTTTTGTTGTCCTACACTTGGATTTCTCCTGTATCGTGGGTATAGTTTACAAACATACAACTGTCTGTAGGTCATACAAATATTCGTTCCGTGCGGGAATCGAACCCGCGACACGTAGCGCAGAAAGACAATCGCTTGGCCATTGCGCCAATCGTGCTGAAGATTATATAATTATATTTCATTCATTTGATCTTACAAGCTAACAGATGTGACATCCAAAACGCTTACAAGATATAACTTACAATTGAATTTTAGCTTAATAAATTACACATGCTCGCATATTACTTTATACTGGTGTAAAACAATTAGGCAGGAGTTATCTCACTTTTCCTTTCAGCTTCTTGAGGAACCTTGGTGCGAGATAGTTGTCGGGCTGCAGATGGTCGAGGTGCGGCAGCGAGTGCTGGTGCAGCGCGGCGCTGGGCTGCGGCCGCTGCAGCGCCAGCAGCGCGCGCACGGCGGCCGCCTCGCTCGCGAAGGCCGCGTCCGCCAGCGAGCGCCCGCGGGCCCCCAGCCGGCAAGCCGCCACCCATTCCGCGTATTCGTCCTCCTACAACACACACGAATTATTACTAAATAATAATACTTAAATCTTGTGGGTCGATATCAATTTTTTTATGTTGAACCATATCAACCCATATAGAAGTTCAATGGCTACGTTCAGCGATTCATTTTTCGGTTGAAAGTCACTCGTGCGAATGTCGCTCGCTCATCGGGAATAATTGAACGATCCATAGCTGCGTTACGCGAGTGACCAATCGAACGATCTCAAATTATCTGTTGCTGTATCCTATGACTATACTCATTGGTCGGTTGATAGCAGCGCGACCGAGTGCGACTTTCACCCTACTATTTCACGGAGTGACCAGAGCGATCGCCCGACGACGCTCGCTCAAATAACTGAACGCAGCGTTGCCAGACGTACGAGAAATCTCGTAACTTTACGAGATTTAGCAGCTTTGTACGAGATACGAGAAAAATAAAAATATCGTACACTTTTTTACGAGATTTTAAAAATGTTTACTTGCGTCATGTATACAAACCGAAAATATTATAAAAAATCATTAAACGACCCAAAACATACAGATCACTAGATTAATTTCCTCATCGTCTCTTCACTAAATGTATCTTTAGTCGTTGACCGGAGAATCCCCACTGAGATGTATTTTTTTATTGATAACCATAATGCAATAATGATTACATTGATTCAATTTCTTATCTCTTTTGCACTAACTGAAACGTGTGGGGCAATATATTTTTACGCTAGTATGCGTATAGTTAGCTAAAGTTCCAGCGCATTTCGGAATTTCACCCTAATTATTCAGTGGTATTGAGTAGTGACAGTGAATCTTCATCTACTCCACCTAGTAAAATAACAGAAAAGGGAGGATGAGCTGCAAAGAAAGCAGGTAACATTTAAAATATATACTTTTACGAGATTATATATTGAAATTACGAGATTTTTGGCAGCCCTGGTACGAGAAAAAAATGTCGCCATCTGGCAACCCTGACTGAACGGTTTAGTGTGATCGCCCGCGTCTTCGAGCGTCGTCCGGCGTAATAAACGTTCTATAGTACTAGGGTATTTTTACGAGAAATCTTCGAAAAAATATGAACGATTTTTACAATGGGACCAAACTTGAAATCGCAGAGAAAAAATCTGCTGTTGCATACAAATAATTAAATATTACTCGACTAAGGGCCAAGTTCACCGACAATATAACAGACAGTTAGAGCATAATAAGCCGTTTAAACATGAATTTTTGTATGGGTAATCGGCCGATTTCATTTTAAACATTTGTTATAGTTATACTATTGGTGAAAAAGGCCCTAAATGTATGGAACAGCTGATTTTTATTTCCTGATTTCAGGGCTGGTCATATAGCAAAAGTTGTTAAAAAAAAATCATCAAATTGTTTCGTAGTAAATTTAAATTGACTATTACAATATATACTTACACTCTCGCACTTAAGCCACATCTCGTGCATGGCGTCTTCCGCGGGCACCTCCAGCTTGATGCTGTAGCGGCCCGTCGCGGGGTGAGCGTCCGGGGTTACCTGATTACAAAATCCTCAGATATAAAAAACGTTTCTTATTTTTTTAAATTTACAGATATATATCTCAAACACAAACAAAACAAATAAATAAATTTGAATTTGAATTCACATGTGTACAGTCGGCAAAAAGAAAGTGATTTATCAATTTAAATAGAACTTAATATCAAATCCTAAATATCACTAAAGTTCAAGCTTCATTGTTATAATTTTATGATGTACAAACAAACTGCAAACTTAGGGTGGTAGTACAAATTCTTTGACCAACTGTAAAAACTCGAGGTCAAATATTTGTACCGTGCGGGGATCGAATCCACGACATATAGCGCAGAAAGCCACGCGCTTAGACACTGTGCCGTCATAATATGACTATGATCACAATTCGTCCTCACCTCAGCACCGCGTAGTTCGACGGCGTAGGACGGAGGCTCTCCTTTTGTGGCGGCCTCGCGGGACGAATGTATGCGTAACACGCCGTCGCGACACGACACCCAGCCGCGCTTGTAAGCCTTCAAGGTGAAACGTTTCGGCCTATAAACGGAAATAAAAATATTATAAGCGAAAACCGGTGGAGAAAGATGATCGCAAGATGCAAAAACTATACACATATCGACTGATACGAGATTTGCTACAGAATGTTATATTCTGAAACTTGTTTCTTTGAAATAATAACCTAACCGTCAAAAACTCCCGACTCCAACTAGAAAAAGAGCTGTAACTTTTGAACGGCTGAACAGATTTTCATGAAACATGGCTAAGAACACTCGGGATAAAATTATCTATGACACAAAAAGAACTAAACGAAAATCGGTTCATCCGTTTGGGAGCTACGATACCACAGACAGACACGTTAAACTTGTAACACCCCTCTATTTTGTCGGGGGTTAAAAATAAATATGGTTGCGCTAAAAGATAGTCCATAGATCAATGGAAATTCCTTACGGTCTCATAACCTTGAATTTTTGATCAGCGTTAACTTTAGAATATTATTTTATTATACAAGGTCTTACCTTTTTAGTCCCGATCCCTTTAATGGATTATTGTAGGTACTCATCATTATGAACAACTTTTACTATAGGGCCAACCCAGAAATCGCAAAATAAAAAATCTGCTGTATGAATTATTTGTATAGAAATAGAACAGCTGTTTATTTCGCGATTTCATGATTGGTCCCTTAATAAAAGTTGTTCATAATGATGAGTACAATAATACTTTAAAGAGATATCGGGACTAGAAAGGTAGGGCCTTATATGGAGACATATCTCTCAGAAAAAAAGTAATGAATATTTTTTGTTGTATTGTTCAAATTACGTTTAAATCGAATAGACTACAACAAAGTTCTCATAGTTTGCGAAATTATACTAAAATAAATAAATAAGTTTAAACAAAAAAATCTGTCGATCAATTAATCGAGAAAAAGTAATTTACGAATTATTAATTTACTATACTTTATATAAATTTTATTACGTCAATATTATTTTACGATACAGAAGTGTTATGTATATACATCGAATTTGATATTATAGTTGTTACAAAGGAGGGTATACAAATTATAATTAATAATGTTTCAGTTAGAATTTTCTACTTTCAAAATACATATAAAGTGCTAGACAAAGTGTATCGAACATGCGCGGTCATATTTAAGGGTGTGGATCAGACCATCAAACTGAACAACTTTCGCTATGGGACCAACACCGTAATCGCGAAAATATGACCAGCTGTTCCATACAAAACTTCAATAGGTATCTACTAGATGTGTGCCCCGATGCCGGCTTCGGCGTCATCGGCGCGGCGTGGATAGTCGGACGGATACGGTTGTTTTAGATACAATGCAGACATATACTAGTAAACTATTTACAATTTTTTTACGCAAATTCAATAAAATACCAATTTTATATGACCATACCTAATTTAAATAGCGCGTTTTGCCGATAAAATCATCCGTCACAGTCATTTGGCGAATAAGTCTGCCATATTTTGTTTTTCACCATCCACGCCGATGACATCGCGGGCATCGGCGCACACTTCTAATACCTAATCGACTCAAACATATGGAACAGCTGATAATTTTTTCGTGATTACGATGTTGGTCCCATAGCGAAAGTTGTTCAGTTTGATGGTCTGATCCACACTCTTAAATATGACCACGCATTTCTGATACACTTTGTTTAAGTTATAACTAAAGTTACATATTATTATGGATAATTAGTAAATATACGTGGTATGAGGGGAATGATAAATATCTTACGCGAATGCACAGTAATCGTTGTTACACTTGCTGGCCGACGAGAGATGGAAGAAACAGAATAATGTTGTAAATAATTAGAAATAATATTAAAAAATGTCAGTTAAATAATTATTAAATCAGAATTATTTTGCGACTGAATTATTTTTTTAACAGTTTATGTAGGTACACACAGAAAGAAGAATATAGACAATTAAATAGCAAAGACAACACAGCTTATTTCTCTAGAAATCTCTTCCAGCAGCTGACCTGCGAGAGAACTTGGAAATAAAAACTATTATTATATAACAGCTAAATTAGGGTTATTCCCATCGGATCGCGCGATCCGTTGCTTGTTGCATCTGATATCGGAGAAAGTTCCCATCGGATCGCGCGATCAGATGCAACTCCAAAAATAATTAAATATTGTCCCATCAGATCGCGCGATCCGATGCAACTCCAAAATTAATTAAACATTGGCCCATCTGATCACGGTCCCCTGCTTTAGGAATTTTACACACGTCTTATTCAATAATTTAAAGTAGAGTCTGTACCAATTTATGTTACCTACAGTGTGGGTGATGTGTAGTTGCATATTAGGGTCTAAGCAAAAAGAAAATGTTACTATCAAGAAAAAAACAAAAGAAATATAAAATGTTTTAGGATTATTACCTGGAACAGTGGCATATTATTATATGTTAAAAAAAATTGTAAATATAATTATCTCTTTCATAACTTTTCTAGACAAAGTCCAATTTTCGCAGTGTAGAATAGATCTTTATTTCATGTAAAACCAAATACAGGCACTTATGAAATGTCGAGACTCTAGGTGCGCGGTTCCAAATAGCAGGTCTTATGGAGAATAACCGGCAAGAAACTCCACGGAAACTATTTTTAAAATAATAGATTACAATCTTAATTAGTACAATGTTGTGGTAATAGCAACGAGAATAATGTAATCCCACCAACAACATTTTCATGTAAAATGTAGCCTAGACGAGACCATATGACTCGCACTATCTAAAAGTTATCCGATCTCATGTATTGTGGAAGTGTCATACAAAGTTCCATCCCCTAGTTTAAGGGATTGGAGGATAAAAGTTACAAGTTTTATAATTTTTTTGTTGTTTGTGTACTAATAATAGCTTACGTACCAAACAGCTTTCTAGGACATTAGGAAATACCCTAAGAATTTTGATGATCATTAGTGAGTCAGTGACGAAGTCAAGGTTTTTTAGATATTAATAAAATCTAAAGTATAAGAGCTATGCAATTAAAACTTTATATGTTTAATAAGTCCGCTATTAAAAACATATCCCGAGAATATTGTTTATCTGGAATAATACAAACCCAAGTTATAAGGGTTCAGAAAAACGACGAAACACTTCGAGAAAGGGTAGGTAGCACTCCCTTGCGTTTCGCTTGGCTCGTCTTGGCGGGGGCACGGTAGTGCCCCCAGATTTAATGTGAATAAAAATATATTAGAATAGGATAATAATAATGATTTGCCTTTAAATAAGAATACCATGGCAGTTACAAGATGACCAGGCCCGACAGTTGGCACCTGTTCACGAGCATGACGCATGCGTCAGCATCGCTAAGCTCACCCATAATGAATGAACTCAAAGTTATTTGGAAGAGAAGAAAGGAGCTAGAACTTCATAAGTCCAGTGAAACTAGATTACGAGACGCATAAGCGCTTAGTGCTCTTTTACTACTGCTCCCAAAAGATCATATTTCAGATGATTGCAGTACCTCTACCATGAGATTTCCGTGCCTATAGATTACGTTTAAAATCTGGTGAAAGCAGTACTAAATTGCCTAAATACGTTGTCCTATGTCTATGCTAAATACTAATATATCCCGTGACTTGTTCTAGGACCATTCCAAAACAATTCAAATGATGTTGGATTATTTAAAAAATATTTTAATATATAATAATATGCCACTGTTCCACGTAATAACCCTAAAACATTTATTATTTCTTTTGTTCTTTTCTTGATAGAAACATTATTTTTTGCTTAGACCCTAATACGCAACTACACATCACCCACACTGTAGGTAACATAAATTGGTACCTACAGTGGTACATTGGTATTGGACGTGTGTAAAATTCCTAAAGCAGGGGACCGTGATCAGATGGGCCAATGTTTAATTAATTTTGGAGTTGCATCGGATCGCGCGATCTGATGGGACAATATTTAATTATTTTTGGAGTTGCATCTGATCGCGCGATCCGATGGGAACTTTCTCCGATATCAGATGCAACAAGCAACGGATCGCGCGATCAGATGGGAACAACCCCTAAATTACTGTATAACTTTATTTGACTTTGTGCTCAATGAAGCTCGAAATATAAAAAACGTTATTCGCAAAATAGTTCTTTAGTAATTTAAATGACAATGACTTCAAAACAATAAATAAATATATAGATATAAAAAATATTTTTGAAGTGAGGAACACAGTGAAATAGATGATAATATTGATAGGTACGAACGAATAAAAATGTTATTAATGTTGGAGAGAAAAATACTAAAACGATTTAAAAAAACAGAGACTGAGACAATTTATTAAATTATTCAGAAAAAAATTAAAACCCTTAAGAAAAAAATCAAAATAATGTAGCATCCCCGTTTTTCTCCTGTATCAAGGCCTGCCATTATCATTAGAATAATAAGATGCGCTTCTCAACATTAAAATCCTCTTTATAATAAAATGTTTATCTGGGTTCTGCGGGTATAAATGGATCTCACTGTAGGTATTTACTTCTGCAGCTAGCACAGTGCTGCGTCGAACTCTTTGTAGTTATTAGTACTAATACTAGTCAATTCAATTTATCTGATTTATTATTTACCTGAGGTACTTGAGGTAAGAGGCAAGCTCGGGTACGTGGGTGATGTCTGTATGCGGTGCGGGCCCGCCCTCCAGCTGCGCCTGCAGCTCGCACAGTGCTGCGTCGATCTCGTCTTCGGGTGCACTCGCCGGTGCTGCGCCTGCGCCATCAGCCGCGTCTACGCTGCCGCCTGCGAGTGTTTGTAGCTCGATTTGGAGCTAAACGAAAAGTATTGCTGTACTAATCTGATTACGGATAGCTTGGTGTGTACAGAACAGTTTTTCTCTGTTTTTCTCTAAATTCTGGAACTTGAAATTTTGGAACAAGAAATTGCTGCGATGCTAAAATTGAGAGAAGACATAATAATAAATGGAATCTTAATAAGATCCGTGTCCAACACTAAGTTAATCCAGCATCTACATAAATGGAGGGCTCGACAAAGAAAGGCAAACAAAGATTGGATAAAATAATCAATAATCAAAATGTAGGTACCTGTAATGCAGCAAACAGCAGCATTTCTTCCTCTGTGCACTGCACTTCCTGGTTGAGGATTTGCCAACGTGCCTGCTGGTACAGCTGGTTGAGTCGCGATGCGTCTTGCGCACGCGCCGTCAGGTCGAAGAACGAGTAGAACTTGAATCGCAACTGTAGGGTGTCCCACTCGCGGACGTACTGCTCCATTATAGAAAGGGATGAGTCTAGCCAACTGGAAATAAAAGAATATTATGGTTGGTTAGATTTTCATCGTGATAAATTGAACCTAGCCTACTTTATCTCGATGGGATGAGTAGATCCTGAGATACAGCTTTATCTTTTTATAGTATGTGGTGTTATTTCTTCTCAAACACCATGATTGGTTTGCGAAATTGTTTGAATTTTGCGAAAAGATGGTAAGTAATTTCAAAATTTCACGCGAGCTTATCTGCGGGCTGCAGCTCAATCCAAGAATATTGTTGTCACATTGATCAAAGACGACCAAGCAGACGACACTAACAAGAAAAAAATATGTCAAGTGATCATTAAAATCATATTTTAGAATTGCTTTGTTTTGATTGTTGATTAATGACAGAAAATGAGGAGCCCTCGGGCTCCGTCAATTACTCAAACAATTGTTTGGACTGGTTATGTGTGCACCGGCACCTTACTTCTTGTTTAATGTCAGCATAAGCCACAGGCGCGGATACAGAGGGGGTGCAATGGGTGCGAATATCACATGAATAACAAATAAAAACTTATCAAATTTTTGTTAGGACGAATTTTCTGGAAGTTACTTAATTTAAATCACAAAATAATTGTGCCTGTGTGTGTGTGACTGGACTACATCCGCATCCTTGACAAATTTCATCAAGATCGCTCAGCAGTTTACTCGTGAAAAAGTAACAAACTGAGAGACAGTTTCTTTCTCATTTATAATATTAATGTGATGAGGTTTCACAATATCTTCACTTTTCACATGCATTCCTTTGAAAATTTTAAGATAAATCTACGTCTTCTGTTTCAGCTTTACCCTGTAAAAACGTAACAGCTAGAAATAAACCAGTTATTGCTATTTACAATCGAGTACTTGGTTCGAATGAGGCGTGCAGTCGTTTTTTCCATGAAATACATACCCAACATTCATTCTAGCACGTTCCATGAGCGACTTCGGTGTGAGGAGGGATTCTCGCGACTGACTGTCGGGCTCCAGGGGCGAGTCTGCCAGAGACAGCTCCGCCAAGGAGTCCAGAGCGTCCATGGAGGCAGCGCGGGGCGGGGTCCCGCAGTACCCACCGTCACTCGAGCCGTCGCTCTGTGTGCTATACACGCCGCCGTACCGACGGAGTGTGCCGTTCTGAGTAGAAAATGAAATTATAGATAGCTCACGTCTTAAAATAATATTTATAAGGATGAATTATCCTAGTCTTGCTCTTAGTAATGTTATTTAGCTTGCTTACATCAATCCGCGTGGTAGGCGTTTAGCTGAGACCACTTCAAAATGTTAGGAAATATTGATACCTACTGTAAAAGTTGAAAGATATTTGGCGTTTTTGATTCATATATATATATAATATCTATTTTTAAAGAGGCGAGGTTTTGAAGGAATAGAATTAAAATAAGAAGATTAACAAAGCTACAATGAGCAGGTTTTGCGTGCTAGAACATGAAATTCATTCTTAGATATATTCGATCTTATTCATTGAGATCTCAGAGAATATTTTGGTGGTCTGTTCGCCTAAGTAACTCTGAAAACGACCAAACTTGTAAATATAATTCATAAAGTAAACTTAATATAAGCAGTACATGATATGAAACAGATGCATTTTCCTGCACCTATCTTGTTTAGCTAACTAGTTAAAAATAGGTGCTGAATATACTTCATCCAATGTAATTTCATAAATAATTATCCTCGTAATACATAAATATGTTTTTTTTTTCATAATTTTTGGTGATCTTACATTAATCGAAACAGATAATATTGACTTTACGCCGATATTGGAAGAAAATTTGTCTTGATTTTCGCAAGGCACAATTCTGAGTCCCATTTTTTTTTCTCTAAAATTAATAAACTAGCCTCTTTATTCATGACAACTTGCCATTATTAAACACTGATTAAATTATACCTATCCTTGTCATTTGTATGCCAATGAATAGAGATGGCAATAGACTGAAGGGCTAATCTAGTTAAATAACGTTTTCATCCCACCATCTCGGAAAGAGTATTTTTAATCTTCAATATCTGAGTGGAAAAGCCGTTTTTATTCTCTAGAGGATAAAGTAAATTTTCATCCCACCATCTCGGAAAGAGTATTTTTAATCTTCAATATCTGAGTGGAAAAGCCGTTTTTATTCTCTAGAGGATAAAGTAAATTGAATTTAGAACATCGTGTGCACTAAGTTTGTGAATTAAACTTTTTTTTTGCATTTAGTCATTTCCTCGCTGAGGTGGAATGAAAAGTTACGTGTTGCACTCGAGTGCAAAGATTTTTCACCTCGTGCTCTTTTGATTCCCTCGCTAACGCTCAGGATTCTAATTTTGAATCACTCGCTGCGCTCGTGATTCAATTTTAGAATCCTTCGCTTGCTCGGTCATCAAAATTGAACACGCGGTTAAAAAGCAACTTTGCACTCTTGTATAACAAATAACTATTAATAATCGTTTGAGAAGGGCGTTTTTTAACAACCATAACCATAATTTAGTCTGTCACAGAAAATCTTCTTTTTTTAATCTAAATATAATATAAGCTACCTATATATAGTTAATGACTTCAGTTCTATAAGTAAGATATTATATGAGGAAAAATTATGGGTCGCAGAATAGTGCCTTGTGGAAATTATGACGAAAACAAAAGTAACTTACTTGCTGTGAAGCCACAGGGGTCGCGGAGAGCGACCGTGGTGGGGGCGGAGTCGCGGGACATGGGCCGTTGGATCTATCCAAGCTGTTTGAGGAGCCCCGAGTGGCCGCTATGAATGTGTTGGTGTCAGGAGCCGATTTTATCCTCTTGGCCTCTTTCAAGTTTTGGTAGTTCTGTTTAAGATGAGAAGCCTCCAGGGGATAGCAAAGAGACAGCTCTTCTGGATGTCGTATACCTTCAGGAAAAGAAGAAAATATTGTTGAGTCTTCTGTTATAGATCCTTTGTTATCTGTTGTTCAAATCGAGTCACATATAGAATTGAGTAGACAAATACTCGTTTTCATAAGAATTCCCTTTCACGTGGGACTTAATCCCGTCTGGGGAAAATTGTATTACTCAGTTCAATCATACAGATTAAAATAAGAGATGATATAAAACAAGACTAAACTACTGAATTAGATACAACAAATTCAGAAGCTTCTTTTTCCATATTGAAACCCCAGGGGGCAATTGCTATCCGTGAATAAGAACTATAGTATCAAGTAGTGATAATATTATAATATCCAAAGCTCCATCGTCGTCTTCCAGAATAAACATTCAACTTTTACGATTCGGTCGCCTTTACGAGCATTAACATTTGGACGAGATAAAATACATTGATGTTAGAGTTAGAACTTGTAATACCGTATACGGTATTAAAGTCAGATCGTAAATCGACAAACCGTTACAAAGTGTTAAAAGATAAAAGTTTCGCTATAAAAATAAATATGACCTTTACGATCTTCTACGGAGGGCAGATACCAGATACATAGCGTGTATGTGGTGGTTGATCAGCATATCTAAGTTAAAATCTTGTAAATTTTTGTGTTTACTAAAAATGATTAAATAACATAAAATGTCAAGATTGTATTTCCCATCCCCAAGGACCAAAAGCGTTCTTGCCATCATTAGCCAAATCATGCTTCTCTCCTTGATAGGTGATAACGATAACAACCGATCTAATCTTATACTGAACAACACCTAAATAATACAATCTTCAATCAAAAATATGATAAATATGAGAGATTTTCTAAGAACGTTACCGATATAGATGTTTAAAATTCTGAAGGTTATATTAAAATCAAGCTTACCGAGACTTTTACAAAGCTGCATAACAGCACTGAAGGTGTCTATAGAGAAGTCGATCTTGCAGTCAATGAATCTGAGGTCTGGGAGCTGGATTCTGAGTGGTTTGTGCATTGGAGTGAAGTGGAGAGCCGCATCCGCGTGGACACCATACTGGTCCAGGGTGTGCTTCGGTCGGGAGAGCCATTTGTTGCGAGTAGGCCACCACAGAGCGTGGTCAGACCAGTCCTTTTTGTATTCTGGAAAAAAATAAGCATTTTTAGTACAAATAATATCTATTACGCTGTGCGGGAAGTTTATTCCATCAGTCGACCAATATATCGACTACTTATACTTATGAGATTTTATGATTATGCTACGCGGGTATGAAAGATGATTTAGTCTATGCTGCCATTTAGTGATATTGAGTTATAGAAAATTTCAAATTCATCTACAAAATACGGTTTTAATTGGTTTGCGCCCTACTAATGCCACTACTTATCACTAACACATAGAATTTTGCTTTCGCAAATCAACTTTTTTAGGATATTATTTAATTTTCGAGTGATTAAGATGAAAACTTGAAAAGAGTAGGGGAATTTAATTATTTTTTTAATTTAAAAACAAAAAACAAAGCAAACAGAAATCTCCGTACGTCGAAAGTAAAAATAACGAAGGAGATATTAAACTTGATTATCATGGCCTTTCTAGCAAGAAAACTAGTGAATGAACGAGGAATACGAGTACTAACTAAACCCTACACTCGAACTACACATGGCTGTCATTACAGCCAAAATAAAAAGAAATCTCATCATCTGGCGAACAAACTCATCGACGAGAAAAAACCTATCGGATAAGTGACGTCATAACATCGTAGGAGGAACTGTAAAACATTGTAGAGCTTCTTGAGCCCCTTACACCGCCAGTTGAAAGCGCAGGGGAGGTTCAGACATACTGGTTTTTTCGGTGTCGTGTAGATTTTGTTTTGCTTCCGTTGAGCCGTGAGTCACGTTTGCTGGTTCGAGGATAGACGAAAAGTCATAGCATCTAATTGCTATGAGTCATAGCTAGAATAACCTTATAAATTGTTACATTTTTAAGGTGCGACTGTGATTTCAAGTTCATTGGACCGATCTATATTGTTTTGTTGCGTTTGCTGATGATGTATTGTTGTGGGATTGTACTTAGCTTTGTCAACTTGCTTCTAAATACAGTTTGGTTTTGGCCTGTACAGGAAAATTGCTCAGACAAATAAAGAAAATTGTTTTAAGTTTGTGTTTTTAAATACTACAACAATTTTAGCAAAAGTAGTCATAGAAATCCCTCTCATAATATCAGAAATAAGTCCTAGGTAACAGAATGGCAAGAAAATATTTATTGATTAAGGTTAATTAATACTGTTTCGTGAACTTGGATCTGGATCACATTTACATCAACCTATAATATGTCTTTCGTATTCCCTAGCTTAGCTTATTATTGCGTTACAGGTACCTATTTGGCTATTTCATTGCGCCCTAAATAAAAGGTTATTTCAGATTTAGTATCCATCAATAGTCTCTGAAGCATAAAACGTGGGCTATTGTGTGTAGGGAACATAAACCATTGCGTCAGCATTATTATAAAAAAAATTACGACCACCAATGAACTCTCAACTCATGTCATTCCGAGCCTCCGAGGGCGATCAGAATGCGTTCATGGCTTTATAATGATCACTTTTACTGGCACTCGTAAAATGTGAGGCACATCCATGACCACATGCATAGCTATTATCTATTGTGCCTGTTGATCTGTTTTTATTTCAAAGAAAGTGCGTCAACAACATTGTTTAGTTTGTAGAACAGTTATTTATAAACATTATGAATAGTGTTGCAGATATAAATAAAACTGTTGAGAAAGACAGAAGACGAGAATAAATTGGATATATTGGACAGTTCGAGTCAAGGTTTAGTGCAGACATGACGTCAGACAATGAGAATGAACACCAAATTCAGAGAAAATTAAAACATGAAGAGGCAACTTTATGGTCTACTTCAACTTTGAACGAGCTGGTCAATGATTCTAAAAACAGCTAACAGATCGACAAAAAAATATCGAAATCGAATTAATAACAACTGGTACAGCAGAGACTGATTCATTATAAAATATTTTATTTCTAAGAAAAACGTGACAGACGGTATTCACGTTTTTCAATAATGAGCTAATGACGATGACGTCACCCCATCGATCATTTATTGTATAAGTACATAATAGCATCGCCCGCATAACCCGTAGTCTTTGTATGAGTCATAGTGTCAAAATGGGAATACGCTGTGCATCTGCGAAGTGAAGCGTTGCAGTCATAACTCAGCAGCTGTTTGTTTATTCAATTTTGACTTTTTGTTTGTAATACTCTTGAACAAGAAACAAAGTTTTTGTTTTCTGGTTTTCTTAGAAAAATTCCGACATAATTATCATCTCATGTTTCTAGGATATCGATACGGCGAGTTCGTTTCCAATTAGAATTTTAATTTATGTATTATTCAACGCACAGGCATGTCTTAGGTATAAACATCCTTCATCATTATCGGTGTGTAAACACATTACTAGTAAGTAACAATGCACATAGATAGCAGGTTCAACTCCTGCGGAGTCTATGACCATATTTGTCCTCGGATAAGTTGGATAGACGCGTTTGGCATCCACCGCTTTCGCGATTTTACCACCCCGATCACGTAGTGATTTCTTGCCTAAGAAATACTTTGGGATTCTAAAATTCCTTTGTTGGAAACATGTTTCCTATGGTAAAGAAGCTTGGTTAAAATGTTGTTGTACCCAAAAGAGAAAACGATAAGTGTTAAGCCATACTCAAATAAGGAGGATATGCGTAAATACTTCGTAAACTAGAATCTGATATCTGCAACTTGTAATGTTTATAATTTGAGATAATTTACGCAAAGATAAGAGTAACCGATAACTAAATGTGCAAGGTGAAACGGTTAAAAGCACCGGTTATCTTGTTGTTATTTCAAACTATTTTAACGATTACCTATTTAATCGTATTCATGCTCAAGATCAATTAATTATTCCTGCGGTTACTCGCGTTGTTCGCCTTATATGAGCGATTGTGGCCAATGTTGACGCACCGATATCATACATTTATAGTATAGCACCCTACTCGATATAGATTTCAATGCGTCTGAGGACTGTAATTTAAATCCATTTTTTTCGATACATCGATAAAAAAGCACGTTCTAGGATCATGTGGATAACAGGTTACAGGATACTAACATATTTCGCTCGTTCATAACTGTTTTTCTAAAGAATAAAATATGATCGGAGGCATAAAAAACTAAACTTATTCTTATGTATGTATGTGGAAATACAACTGTTCACACAAACAATACATGTATACCTATGCGTTTTGTAATATTTAACGCAGTTCTTTATGGCAACATTGTTTCGTAAGTTTTCCCTGCTAATTGGATAGTTATTCTCGGCGTTATCGACAGTTATGTGGGACAAGATAGTTTATTTCTGGTGGCAGACAGTTTCTGCTCCGCAGTCTCTACAATATAATGTGTTGACAGCTCAGCGTAACAAAATATTAACGTGTGTACCACGCGTACGAAGAAAGGAGATAAGATAATATTGAATAACACAGACATGGCAGAAAAAGTTCTGGTGAAAGTAATCCAGTATCTAAAATGACTGATAATACCTTATACGTAAAAGTATTTAAAAGTCAGGGCGGTCAAAAGTTTAAAACATCACACATGATCAAAGCGCATACTAAGATTAAGCCGCAATAGACAAGAAATTAGTAACAGAACGACTTCGGAACGACGACGATGACGTTCTTATTCTTAATTTATACTTACAAGTGTTATAAGTGACAGTCATAAAAAGTAATAACTCAAGAGTATGAAAGGTTAAGTTAAACAGTTGTTAAAGACGCTAGGGCAGGTGTTAAAGCTATAGATAAGCCAAATGATGATGTAGTAAGAAAATTTTATGACTTTATTTCATGTTGGTGGGTCCACTTGTCTTAACACTGATGTTGGGTATTCAAATCCATTCCAATGAGTACACGTAACCATGTATTGCATTGCACACGATGTTAATTTAATAAATAGGTTTATACGATGAAACTGGAACGATCGCTTCTACTAAATTATGAATGTAGGACGTCTCGCCAATTTTATTACGCTCATGATACGCTTGACTGTGTTGCAAAATTCTTTGAAGCCTTTGTGTAAAGCAAACATTATTAATGGATCCACTGTTGCGTTTACTATTGTAGGTTGAGAACCATTTATGATACTATTTTAAATCTTCTATCATAATAAGAATTAAATGCTATTAAGAACCTATCCTGAGTAAAGGTATTTTTAATTTTGACACATAACTTATCCATTATCATGTTGACAGTTGACACGAAATAACATATTATATGTCAACCACTAGTTTATATTCAATTGAATAAGTAGCTGCAAATGACCAGTGAAGAGAGAAACATGTGTAGGTTGTACCATTTAGCGTTGAGTTCAAGCTAAGCTAGCAGGAAGTTTGTGCACCCAATGAAACTAGGGCACTGGATGAACACACTAGATAGATAACTGCAAATGCATATTATACTGGAAACTGTGTCGATTCAGTTGCGCATTTTGACAGTACTAAACTAGACTAAACGTATCTGTCACTTTCTGTTTCTATTGAAACAGAAAGAAACAAACGCTCTACTGAAATGACACCATTATCTGCACTGAAGTTATATTACGCACGAAGCAAGTATAGCCATGACTTAGCGAGTAGTCCAAGTTTACACAAAACAGTAAGTAGGATAAACATAAACGAGGCAAAGTAATTAAACTAACGGTTATATTTACTAATAGTAAATAAATCTTAGGAGTCTCGTAAAACAAATACGAGCAAACACGGGCGCTCACGTAGACGAAAAACGTTTTGTTTATATTGAAAGATTTACTTTGGTATACCAATTTCAAATGCGACAGTGTGCTTAATCAATGTTTAGTTTGAAATGTGAAATTCCACGGCTATTGCTTCTCAGCGTCAGAAAATGTGGTCGAAACCTAAACATAACTGTTACAAAATTTCAGTGTATCGCTTATCAAATTTTTGTATGAATTATGTTCAAGGCATTAAAATTGATTATACATAGGCTAGTTTTACTAAAAAAAGGATTATTTTCCCAAGTAAAAACAACTAAATGCAGTGTTTACGCGCAGAGACTACGGTTAAGTTGAATAATTTATTAAACATTGTGGTTTCGTGTGCTTTTTTAATGAATTATGGCTCTTTTGGATTTCAGAAAACCAGTCAAGGTTCCGATAATTCTAATTTAGGAGGTTCAGGTGATTTTACAAAATAACCAGGGCTGCACGTAGCTTTAGGTGGCTTCTGTGTTCAAATGTACCTTAACATTATAGTACTCACATAAGAGATATTGCAAGATAGGGCCGATACAAAGATGCCAGGTATTGTTGGATAGCTGTACTTTTCCTCGTAATGACCTTTTATAATCTTGCAAACATAGAAAAATCACTCATTGCCTACGAGCACTAAATCAACCTTTTTTGCAAGTTGTACGAGATTATATAGCAGATAGACGCATGATGCTCATAAATCTGCTGACATTATAAGATATATCCTAGTCAAGTTAGTTTCATCAGTAAAGGTCCCAGGTACACTCCTTGCGGTACACCTTATGATCTACAGCCCGTTTACACAATACATACAGGAGATCTGCTTTGAGATTATGGCAGCGACCGTAAATAGCTTACAAATAAACCGGATTAAGTTTTCTTAGGTAATTTTGATTTTAAACCGTATTTCTTTAGCGAAAGGGTTCTGTTTGACAATGTATTACGCTATCTATAGGTTTGAAGATGCTTCTCTTGTTTGTTTACCATACACCGCTACTGTTGCTTAATGGATGATGCGCATATCTATTTGCTTGATGAATATAAATTGTTATTCCCCTTGGTAAACACGTGCCTAGTATACAATCGTCTGGTGTAGAAATACCAGATTTTGTTTGACGATTATTACGTAGTAAATCATTGACAACTGGAACCGAGATTTAATGAACGAACATTAAAAATGTTTTTGGCTATTCTTGGAACGCATAATGTGAGCTAACTGTAACTGTAAATAACACCTAACGAGATGGTTGAATGTCTTTCTTAGAATGAGGAATTTAAATTATTTATGAGGAGTTCTATTCGACCGATTAAGTGACAATAAGGTGTGCTACTATAATGAGTTGTAAGATTCCGCACAACAATCCTTATATGATGAGAAGGTATAGGTGACATAATCGGAGCCGTAGCGGCGTAGGCGCACGCCCCGGTCGCCGGCCGCCCACCGCTTCCGTCGCAGAGGCGGTGTTACAGCACCTGATCATTGTGTAGCAATCACAGGGTAAAGTTTACCCAAGTACACAAACTATTAACAAAATAAATTATACATACAACACAATCCCTTTATGTTCAATCATCAAGTTATACAAAGGAAATCGTTCGTAACTAGATGAACTTTAGTCCATCTTCTTGCGAAACGGTTTCCTTTACGCAAGTTCACTTTAGTGAACCCACGTAATTAATCAAAAGATGATAGCGGGCCAAGACAAGACCGGCGCTATAATTAAAATTGAAGGATAACTGTAGGAAGGGAGCAATGGATAAAACTCGCAAAGTACTATTGATACAGACAATGATGACTGGTTACCGATTGATTAATGAAATGGACATGCATGTGGGTGTTTACAATGAGCACAGGCAACTCTAATGCGTTCTATTTCCCCTTTTGTAATGAAATATCTTACAACATCTCTCGGAGAGGAAGGCTGTTATTAGGTGGAAATCTGTCTACATTTATGACAGCAATTGAGAATGAAACGATACTTATTGTTATAATCTCAGTGCATTATATTGACGTTAGTGGTTATTACAATTGACGTAATGAACTCTTAGCAACTATATTTGCATCAGTCATCAGCATCATCATAGTTAATTGATGCACGGTTCAAATAGTTTCCATATAATCAGTGGGATTAGTCATTGTTGCTTTTAGATAAGCCTGACCGACCTTAGCTAGCTAGGATTGCAATAAATTACATTCCATTGCAAATGATTCAAAATAAACTCGATTGCCTTTTAAGGTTGTTCGTCGATTTCCTCGTTTTCTAATCTATGTAAACGCATGAGGAAGTGCTTGTTCCAAGTCTAATTTGCCAATCTAACGGACGATTCCATTTAAATTCCAATGTCGGACTCATTGGTCGGGTCCATTAACTGCAGTTGTATAAAACTTTAAGATCAGAAATAAACTTTATGAAGCCTTGATATAAGTAACTAGAAATGTAGCTGTTGTAATTAGTATAAATTAAACTTATATCGGTAAATATAAATATGACAATTACACGCAAGACCTTCTAGTTTCTATAAGAGTCGATGTAGAAATAGACTGAATGGCAATGTCGACAACTTGCTACAAAAACAGCCAAGTAGGCGAGCCTACGCTGTGCTTAATACAATCAAGATACGAAAAAGAAATAAATGACAAATCGAAAACTGACATCAATAAACCACAATACAATTGAACAGTATAATCACAGCATAAATAAATTCAATTTATCGATAAATACATCGCATGCACAGGCATGTGAGAAAAGATCTTATCTCTAAGAGGTTGAATTCATATTTGTTGATTCGATTGTACAATCGTACTACTTACTCGAAATGGTAGTAATAAATTAGGGATTTTATTGCTCGGGCTTCAAGAGCAAATGTCCGGTGTCGCACTTAAGGTTTCCAGCGAAGGTTGCTCAGCAGTTATCGGTCCGTACAACCGCATACATAGGCATCTACGTTCAGATCGTAATCGATTCAGTTTAATGGGTTAAATTGACCTGTTTTCAATGCGACTTAACGTGGTCAATTTCGTCCCACGCTGAGGAGTTCAATTGGGCACACACGCTGAATTTTAAGACAATATAGTTCATTATTGTGTCAAAAGAATGAAAACGATAATACTCATTGCTCTCATTTAGACAGGACAGGATAGCTTATTTTAAGATAATTTTTGACCGAAATATGACAACAAACAAAGACACGCGTAAACAAACATGATTGTTTGATGACAGAGAAGGAAGAAAGCGTGAAACGTACCAGTAAATTACGAAAACATGAGAAGTCTCAGAACAATGGAACACGTGGGGGACGCACCGTTAGCGAAACGACACCGGCATAACAAATGTAGTCACTCATCTTATATAGGAAGCACATCTGAAATAATAGGTCGAGTGCCTTCAAAGTCTTGCGTGACGACAAACATTTTACATGCAAATCGAAATCGAGCAACACTCGTTACTACGCACTGTAACGCAAGAATGACATGTCATGTTCACATCAAAATGCTAATGATGTTCAAACATGGCATTTAAAACTCTATTATCGTAGCGAGACTACAATTTGATTAATGATGTTGTAATGATTATAAATTTAAGAAGGGAAAACGGTGGAATTAATTCGACGCCCACACGGAATTAGAAATCAAAGGGCGGTGCTCATGAGGTACGCTCATTGATAAATTTTTCATTGACAATTCACAGCTGGTCGTAGTAAGTGTAGCTCCCGCTTGTACTTATTGGAAGTGGATCGGTGGAGATTCGATAATTGCTATTGCTTTGATTGTGAAAGAAAGACGAACACTGATCATACATCAAATGGATTTTATAGAACTTCATTGTTATAAAGAAAATATAACAATGAAGTAGAAGTGGTTATCAAGACAAGTCACGTGAGAAAAACCAGTTATTATTGCTCATAGTTGACACCTAACAATCGTTACTCATGCCCTTTAAACCTAATAGAGTATTGCACGTGATTTCAAACAAATGAAATCACGTACTAGTAATAAATCTGAACTCTCGTCAAGGAATCAGTCTATCTCTATGTAGCATTTGTGAAATAGGTGCGAGGGTGACCTCTTACATCTCTATATATTTATGAAACGATAGTTATCATACCTCAACCTGTACGAAGTGGAATTATTTTCATAACTTCAAATTGGCTAAAGTCACTATCGCTCGCCATAGCAGTTTACGGTACTTTTAAGATCAGCAGCGAACCTACGAACAGTTATATTACACGATTTAAAGGTGTTGAATCTAAACTATTAAAATATGCGCCATATCGTAGGCAGATTATATTAAACGCAATTTAAAGCGCGTGGGATGCGGAAGCTGTTGATGTTAAAGCTTTCTTTTGTGCCAAAGTAGTTCAAGAGGGCAACTGATATTATTAAGATACGAATGAAAATGATTGTATGAAAACATAAATCGACAATATTATACAGAATTTCGTCAGAAAGTTTGGGAATAACGTTGATTTTAATAAGATAAGCAACATTATACGTGTCGGTTAGGTTCAGCATTTCGGATGTGAAACTTAACGCATGAAATGAGAAAATTGTCTACTTATTGTAACACCACACTGCCCTTACTTTCACTCTTATTTGTTTCCAGTAAAGTTCTCTCGTAAAGTAACTCAATGCCGGCGATAAAATGTACAGTCGCTACTTTTATGTCATTATTATCAGCAAAATTCGCTTCACAAATTAATTTGGTATTGTTTACAACGCCAATTAGTGCATGGAAATCAACCGACCGTTTTATCACACCAATGACTTTAACGATTAATGTTCCACCAAAATTGTTACTCCGCTTACCTTTTACACAAACTTACGATAAGGAACTAGTCTGATGTTTGCTCACCTTTACCTGTAAAGAGAAATAAACTTGTTAACAATTTCATTAAACGATTTATGGACACTATTAAGAAGACATCGAAAGCGTTTGATTCAATTCAAGTGTCATCCAGATGAATCGTATTAGCATATCGCTTTCCCTGTCGCCCACTCCAGAAAAACCAGTGGGCGACCAGTGAAAGTGGTCCTTCAGATGAATAGCTGCCATTACGCATTAGTTACTTGTGAAACGGCATTGTGATGCAGTTGCATAAAAGCAACTTCTATTGGCCAATCATTCATGTGTTGAACAGCCGCCAACAGAATCAGCACGACTTTTGTTAAAACATATGCTGTCAAACGGGAGACAAATTGCACAACAATTACTTGCAGCGAAATCAACATGCAAAGTAAGAAGATAAAATTCAAATGCTATGAATTTTAATAGGTTAAATGCACCACTTATCCTACGATATAAATAGCTAGAACGAGTTAGGTAACTCTGGTACCCACGCCGCTGATAAATTCTAGCAAGAAAAACTGATACCAAACCCGTGGAGCAGAATACCTAAGCTAGCAGCATTAGAAACAATCCGTCAGTGTGATACCCTATAATTATCTGTAGTACTCTGTAGTGTAGTGGCTACCGGTAACCGTGTTTCAGTCAATAAATATCATTAACGTGTCTGGGCAGGTCGGACCATGGCACGAATTAGATACCGACAGGAGAACAGCAATTAACGTTACTGGAACAATTACTGCTTCTAGATTCCGACCGCGCCATTAGCGAACGCTGGCTAAATAATTACAGTATCGATCATTTGGACCATCCAAATTGGCTTAAAAGCAATCTACATTCGACCATCCATAAAATTTTGGTACACAGAAAGTTCAATGAACCGCAGACCTTATAAGACCTAATTCGTTTTTCAGTATTATTGAGCATGCAATAAGAAATCTCGGCTAGGTAAATGTTTGATAGTTGATAATGATTAGGACAGTGTAGCTGCGTAGGTAGAAACTGGCACACTTACTAACTTGTTAGTGCTGGCTGATAAAATGTATCTTATCTTTGGATTGCACTGGGACAGTTTTTCTCACACTGCACCGTTTGTTTCATCCAAATAAGTCAATGAACTTACTGTTACTGTTTATAAAAAAATCAATAAGTAGCTACTTTTTCTCTCTAAGTAATTTGGAAGCAACGTCCAATAATTTCTTGGACCTGTTACTAAAATAGGTTTAGCAAGCCGTCATCATCCACTTAGCACGTTCGCGAATCGCCATCTTGGCCAATCAAGTCGTTAACCCCTGACTGGACACTTGTTTAAAGTGCTGTACACTCATCCAGTCTTCCGAGAGTCATGAGATGCATCCTAAATATATTAAAATATTTCGTGAAATCTTTTAAATGTCCAACAGCCACTGGATTTTCTCATCCATAGTTAAATGTGCATCTGAAGCACATCGTTTTCTTTGCTCTTTGAATTAACATGTGTCAAGCTTGTCACATGACATAAACATGCACTTCCAAAGTAGGTACTCTGACGTTACGAGTACTTACGTGTATATAAAATCCAATATGGCTACCAGCTGTTCAAACATCTGCTATTGTGATTCCCTGCGCTTGCGCAAATTAATTATGCGTGCAACGCAGGCTCCGACCAAATCAAATGTGACTTTTAAACTTCAGTAATGTATTGAATGTTCTCTGTGACTCTCAATGCTCGGTAATTTACGACAATTGACCGATATAGCGAGATGGGCATTTGCAGTTACGTGTAGAACTTTTAATGCAATACTTAAATACTGTGGAGAAAATGTAGGTGAGGCTACATATCACAGCAATTAAATAAATAACGGCAATCAAAACGTAGATAACATAATTGCCATTAATGTTCACTTTCTCCAGTTTAGTCCATATAAACACATAAATGGTTCCGCACCTACGGTTAAACCTAATGGGGAATATAATCTTCACGATGTTGTTTAATTAATCAAGTTTCTAGTCTGTGATGAAATAAAATACAGTCATTTAATAAAATGTCGAGCTCTCAACCCTCCTATAAACACTGTGAGAAGATTGATGTGGCATGCTACACTGTAATTGTCCATTTACCACGGGATCTAAACTTTACGACCCGAAGTCACGAACATACTAAGAGCTAAGACCCCTATGGTACATCTCGATAATCATATATCATCGGTTAGTATTACCGAAGACAATTTCATTGAAAGCAAAGCATCAATTGAACCGTGGCAAGCGTATTATTTTTGTGAAGTCAACGAACGTATAATAAATCGATTGTTATTGTCATATGATAATAAATGCGGTACTACGATTGACAATGATTGGGCTAGACACGTTAAGAGAAGCATTGATGAACTTTTACCAAACAGAAGAAGCACAGACAAAATTGGCAGAGTTCATCTCTAGACAGCGTATAGTAATTAACGACGATTGTGCCACTTAACCTTATCTCAACTAGAGTTATTAGTCTCTATAACTATTCGCAGTATACATGCTAATGCAAACATTTAAGCAAATGGGTTTATAGCTTTATAGCATCATGTTGCGAAAATGTGTTTTGTCTCAGGGCTTCTAAGGCTAGAGGGCAGATACCTATGTCACGGTTAAAAACGGAATAAATGAAACTGGTTGTGTGTTTGTTAAAAAGTGCAGATTTTATCTTCGAAGACGATGCAATAAGGTCTGAAAATGTATAACGATGAAGAATAAGCTTGAATCATATTCGCTTCAAACGTAAGCTACTAACAAAGCTACAGATGAATCCAATGATATCATACGTAAGGAAAATCAAGACTTTAAGGTCAATACTTATGTAGGGTACGAAATCAAACAAGGTTTGCGGGAAGCCATGACCCACATTACTTATTATTTGAAGACGCGAATCATGTGGACAAGAATAACGTTCATGCGAAAATTAATAGGTACACAGATTTGATCATCTCTCTTTTAGAATTGGCATTCGTACAGAGTTGTATTTTTGCGATTATTAAGTTTATGCATTAGTAGATCTAGATAGTAGATCCTAACAGGTTTGTCTGTTTCAACAATTACACAATGTCATTAACTGTTCTTAGAATTTCTGTAATCGACTTCGTTACTATCATAGTACTAATGTTATGAATATTTATTATTTGTTAGGGATTCACTTTAAAAATACTTAATTACGAATCTTCAGTATTCTTGATTGTCATTGTACAATGTTTCTCATGGTCCGCATCCTCGGAAACTAAGATCAGAGGGGTCATCTATGGGGATCACTATATATATTAAAATATAATTTTAAATTCATATTTGGCCGTGGAATTTACATCAACAAAGCGAGAATCAACACTAACATCCGCGTTAAATACCGTCAATGTCACACTCATTACACTCACAAATTAAAGCAGTCGAATTGAATTTTTCGACCAATTTATAAATAGCAACAACAGATAGCATCACCGTAGTTACATCACTAGCTGGGCGCGACCTGTTTGTGTATGTTCTGCCATAACAGTTGGAAACATAAACATATCACCTTGAGATAGAAGTATACAACGTTTAACATTGGCGGCGGAACTTCAGCCTTAAAAGGCTCCTGCGTAGACTTGATGGTATCAACTATTTCTCAGAACTATAACTTTACGTACTTATCACATCTACTGCATTAACCGTGAATCGGCATCCTTTCATAGCCACAACGTCCCACCCCTTTTTATCGCCATTTTGCTACATGATTGATGAGCTATTACCGGTTTCGTTGAAAGTTGCTTGATTTATTATCGTCGTTTACCTATTTTCGAAGATACCTTATTGGTAGAGCTTTAGGTTGGATTGCTGGTGATGGCGGAATATTCACGCGGTGTGTTCATCGCGCGGATACGGTGCTGCGCGTGCGCCAGGCGGATACGCGGCACGTATAAATAGCCGCCATCTATTTTGGTCGGGACACAGCACCCAGGCGCCCGCCATGTGCCTGACGCCGTCGTCTGGGACTCCACTGTCGTTGAAATTAATTAAATTCTTAACATATTGAATCACATTTGAAAAGGGCCAAAGGTACATTCACACTGCAAATTACACGTTGAGTCACAAGAAAAATATTGAGAATTGATGACAAAGCCTTCATTATAGCAAAGTGCTTTTGAAACTTCGTTTAATTCGAAGATGATCTCACAGGACGCAAGAAAGGCTGGTAAAATTCATATAAATACAAGCTTGTTTTTATAAACACTTGCGTAACAAAAAATACGTCAATTTATAAAGTTTACACAGTTTCTGTTCTTTGCCAAGGTCAGGGGATCCGAGAGCTAAGTGTAGTATACAAATATTTATCTCCCCACTCGCCACCAATGAGCACTTTTCGCGTGGGAATATACTCCCTCAAACACGAATGCTAATGACGAAATAAAAACCAATAACTAACTTCTTTATTCCCGTGCTAGAGAGTTCAAAATTGAAAGAATTTAAAATACTGCTTCTGTAGCGATTTCTATAACGATGGATGTTAGGCTTCTTTCCCAGACTCGAATTTTAGCATGTCTGCCACAAGTGGTCCGACAACTTTCCTCTTCGAGGAATCTCGGTGAGTGTTAGAAATAAAATGTCTAGTTACTTGAGAAAACATAAACTGGCTTTGTCATGAACACATGAATGGAAAATGAAGAGACCACCCATGAATAAAGTACGACATGCATCATTTGCTTAAAACTCATTCAATATTTGACTGGGATGAGAAAACTGCTCCAGGGTAATTATTTAATGAAGGTAATTATGAGTGACTGTAGATTCTACAGCTAACTTTGGTAATGCACATAGATCATTGTAGCAATCGGTATTTCGACATATGCGGGTGGTCTCATAATAGGGTTAATCTTGATTCAATTTCGACAATGAAGGCTTAAGTCACAGTGGAATGACTCGTGCTATTCGTTCCATTTAAAAACATTTACTTAGTCATGTCCAGTCGGTGTACAGCACTTACAAACTCAAAAGTCATGCTTCGTAACTTAATGAATTCAGTTTTTTCATGACTATGTAAATTAATTATTATGAGCGTATTTTAGCTTCATTAATTTAGTGACAAACGAAAATAAAATAAGCAAATAGTTTACCATCAATTCAAGATACGTCTGAAAACATTAGTATCGCAATAGAATCATGGCGTTCATCAACTAGAAGAGTTAACTGAGTGGAATACATTGTAATTGTATCCGTAGCTTGTACTGATAGTCTGTCACTACTTGCACTATTACGGTCTTCAAGCTAGTGTTACCGTATAGAGTATAACATTAGCAACTCGATTCTGTTTATCAAAACATTCGTGATTATTACTTTAGATATCGATGGTTCTTCGCTTCACTTAAATGATGCTCTAGGAATGGAGAAAGAATGAGAAGACACTACCGATTCAAATAATTTATTTCCAAAAACGATTTCTTAGCCTATCCTCATCGCAGATAACAAATGTTTTTAATACAAATCACAATTTGTGTTGAAGTAAGAACATGAGTCGATACTTCGATAGTCCGATACTAACTAAAGTAAAAATCGGCTTAACAAGACCTGTATCGATGGTTCAACACCGGTAATGGTATGCCGATCCGACTGCCAACGACCTTTTAGAGGGGACCAGAGGTCATCATCGCGGATTAAAAAAATAAAAGGAAATATTGTAGGAGCCGTAAGTCATGTGAGACATCCACATTATACGAAATCGTATTTATTGAAATGAGCTTATAGTTACAAATTAGGGGTGTAATTTGAGATATTCGTTTTTTTATTGAATATTTTGAGTAACTAGTTTAACAAAGTTTTTTGAGGTTCGACAGACACTGTCATTTCTCCAACTTGTCTTAGAAAACGTGTCATACTCAGTCGCCGTTTCTGAGGATAATTGATCAATAACACACCAAATCATTAAAAACCAAAAGCGAGGTTATCTATGTATAATTTTTAGTGATACTTTAACACTGTCCATTCCGATAGCATAGCTGGCGATTTATAGATGTGGAATGTTAAGAAGAATAAAACATCTCATAACGGTTGCTAAGACAGATCAGATCAATGAGTAATGTTTATAGGAATCCAGGCTATTACCGAGTTAAATATTTCAGTCGCGTTGTAACGCAAACAGATCAATTTATAGCCCTAACGATTATGAACGTAAGATATGGTGTTTGGTCAGGGCGGGCGGCGCCTTTGAAGTAGCCCTTTATAATGCCGATGCCCTTTTAAAATTGCTTGCAGTAAAGGGTATGCCTGGAAATCATAATTCGGTTGAAAATGCCGACATCGATACCGGAATAAATTTTGATGCTTGTTCTTGAATACAAAGGGTATCTGAGAAATTAACTAGTCTCTGTAGAATTATTAAGCCAGTAAATTTTAATATAGTACTACTACTCATATTATAGTATATAGTTGTAGACTATATAAACAATCCGAGTGAATTGCATTTCAGTGAGCAAACTCATGAAGTAACCGCCTAAGTTGGAACGACCAAACTAACAACTTGCTCAGATGTAGAATATGTATGAAATAGTTACAGACACTTATCTGTAGTAAAACAAGATAACAATGAGTGTTTCTAGACTAGTACCGCTGAAAATAGCTTACAACAATAACATAATCCGACTTGGCTCCTGATTTAATTATAGTCAAACATAACGATATTCAAGATGGATGTTTGCATTAAATATGTGCCTACACCGTGGTCTGCGAATAAACAATCGGCAGGATATGAAAGGAAAACATGAGATCGACCGAAATAACGTTAATGTACAATCGAGGAGAGGTTGTGCTAAAACCAGATTTTCAGAAAAACACATTGCATCACATAGGTATTGTATCATAGAAACTTCACATAATAAGATAGAGAATAAAAGTAAACACAATGAGTTTTATTTGAAGACCTTATCACCTTCGTAGTTATTTACCTCCTGATGCTCATAAAAAATGGCTAGATTTCACAAATATTGAAAGACACAATTTACACATACTGGTAACACGATAGGTGAGTCCATTAGCGTCCATAAATATTTCGGCAACTGCCGTTCAGAACCAATGAGTAACATCTGGAAGCTAGGAACTATTGCACAATGCTCCAGTTTCATTTGAGGCTATAATTCGTTCAGCTATAAGTTCTGGCTGTTATGAAATGCCTGAAATATTATTTGCAGTCCGACTTGCAAATGTTGACGGTTTTAGTAGGAGAGATACAAATATACAATTTTGTTCTTGGATATAGAGTACTTCCATTTCATGCGGCCTTTGGAATAAAGTAGCATAATATGATGTTCAATTATAGATAGCTTGTTCACCAATATTTTACGGATAGCTTTGAATTTTCGTATTGTTATGTGCATTTGCTTATTTTGAAGTGACCATACAGGCAGTATCAATGCACACTTTTACCCATCAACTAACCATTGGTATTGTAAAATTTTCGGTGGATATTAGGTGATTTCTAATATTATCTTGTGTTTTATGTTGATCAAGGGTTTCGCTCATAGATCTCGATATAATGAATATTTCTGGTGATAAATTGAGTTGCTTCACTTGGCAGATGGATTGGTATGTTTTGTTAGAAGTGTATAAATCAAAAGGTAGATGGTGCTGCTAATCTGTCTTGATCCAGGAAGGTGACGTGACTGACAACACAAATATGATTTCTGTATAATTAAGAACAGCTGGTTTCATGATACAGGTTTGTATGTGTTCCATGAACATAACCATTTACGAAAATTACTAGTGATTCGCGATTTATTTTTATTGCAATAACCAAATAAGGTGTTTACAATAATACAGTTTCCATGGAATTATCGTTAACTCCTACGCACTTTACTATTTCGGCAAGCTGGCTGTTAATACTTATAGAGGTTGATTGAATCAGTACAAGTAACTCATATTGTAACACTTTAACAGTTATATTAAACGAAAAATAAAGCTGGTTTTACATACCGGTTCCGTGCCTAATATATTAATAAACAAAAAAGTTAATGTACGAATGGGTTTATTATATAGTATAATGTGAAATTAAGTTATTTTACTCAGAATTTGAGACAATTTACCCATAGAGATTTTTTCTTTTTATTTAATTTTCTTCCATTCTCTTCCTTCTTGTGTTTTCTTTATGTGAACACTTGTGTATTTTGTTTATCATTTTGTTCAATGAATAAATGTTTATTCTATTCAAATTTTTAATAAAACCCCACACAAAAAAATAATAGATATATACGAATTTGGAAGAACCAAAAAGGTTATTGTAAGGATCGTAAGACGTGGCGTTTTATAGTCTGCCTACCCTAAGGGCCAAAAAGCGTGATGTTTTGTATTTAAATATTATGTACAATGTAAAAACGTTAGTAACAAGTAGGTAAATAAGTAAAACATTAGTGGTTTTCCTTAAGACTGATTATTGTGTGGACAAACAGGACAAATTCCCATTTACCACAAACTTGATGATATAGTCAGCATCATGAGACCCTGACCGTTTTGTAAATAATTTATAAAAGAAGCTAATAAAATTATTGTTCTAAGTGGGGAGACATTTTCCCAGCAGTGGGATGCATGATAATTTCAGTAAAATAATATTTATAATGGAGTAACATTATTGACTGTAGAAGTAGATCAACACCAAAATTTTTAAACTTCAATGGCAGAACATTTATATTAATTTTTCAAAACCCAAATCCTTGTGGTTATAAAAGAAAACACTACAACTGCCAAAGCAAGCACTGGATGGCAATGGAGGAAATTAACTCAGACAAAGAGTCCATTAGTCATTTCTGCAAATGGACGGTCTTTTTTCCCAAAGGAAATGTCAGCTTAACGTTTGTAAAGGCCACGTCGCTTGTCGCTTATAAAAATATCGATTTGATACTTAATGAAGCGATTGTCTCACCAAATATAGCTATTAGCCGAGAAGGTCATCCATTCTTTTGTCCTTGAAGTAATTTCATTATAATTCTACTCAGAATTTTTAAATATGATCTTTATCATGGTATACAATCGTTATAATTGCAATGATTTCAATCAATGTAAGTTTGGTAGTTTTGGAAATGAACCCAATACAACATCTGAAGATACGAAAACAGCGTGACAGTTATGCAGTATTATTGTAACCTTGGCACAGAACGGCTAATGTTCAACACGACATGATGCCACGTTTTATTATAATGGATTACGTAGAATATTGTTAGTCACTTACCGCAGTGTACTAGGAAAGTCCAAATAAAACGACTAAACGTATAAATAGGAATTTATATAAAATAAACACGAAAATAACAACTTGGTAGGTAATGTAGGTACGTAAAGTAAATTATTTAACGATAAGATACCACAAGAATGTGTAAACCAATGTTTAGATGCTGCTGGAAATGCTTACGAACAGGCTTTGATGGTTATGGCGTGTCGGGACTAAACAACTCTGTTAGTAAAGAACATTTCACATCCACATAAATGAATACAGATGTACTTGATAACTTCAGAGACTGTACAAGTCAGACAAAACTGTCAAGAGGACATAAAATTCAAAATAAAAACAGTACAAACAAAGCAGCAGAGTGAGCAGTTGCGTTTAATGGGTGTGTAAATAAAGGCGCGGTGTCACACCCGGCAGGAGACCTTGGCCTAAAGAGAAAACAACAACTGGATCACGACAAAGGGTTATAATTTGATATCAAGATGGGATAGAAAAAAAGAAATAATAATAAACAACATCTGCTAAAATAACGATCAGGAATTTTGTGCTAAGGACCGAATGAATGTCAAACATGTGAAGGTTAAGGCCGTTTATAAAATTGTTTTAAAATATTATATCAAATAAGGAGTTGCCAATTTGAACTAAGGTAGAAATAAACAGCCTTAATGGCTTTATAATGTGTGCGTAACAATGATACCTCTTTTAGATAGGTTGACCCGAATACGACTTGACTTGACTTGAGATTGTGCATTTCATAACGATGTAAATATTAGTAAAGATAAACTAAGAATTGCAAAACCGTTATTAGACAATAATTAACAAACTACGCCTTACAAAAAGGCATTGAACGAGTAACGAGTAACGACCTATAATTAATTGTAATATAAAATTATACTTGAACAATTTAATCAATTTAGGAGTTTGTTACCACTCCCATATCTATAATGGAAGATTGCTTGACTAAACTTTTAAACGTATGACTCAAACTCAAACTAACAAGTTCCACTGTTCCACACAATGCACCAAAATGATGTATACTGTAACTCGTTCATTACAATCATTACCTGTGACGATTATTTATGACCATTTGGCAACATCTCAATGGTACACGGTGCATAGACGCTAGACGGGTCGAACATTGCGTATTATATTTCATAAACGAACCTCATTTCGAATGAAGTCAGTCGTTTATAAATAGGGAATCGAAACGAGTATTGGAGTAAAATTTTTATGCCTCGATTTACGATTTATTGCCAACAAGCTCCAAACAAAAAGTACAAGAGAAATCGGCGCGTTGTAAAATAAAATGAACAATAAACTTACCACAAATTGAAATCTGTTAACAAAATCGAATTTTTATGTCGAACTGGACAATATTACGGTAGATGTTTGATAAATTAGTTTTCTGAATATTATGTTATTTACCTATTTATTGCTTAAATATAAATTTATTTGCACTACGTGACCTCACGTATCTAACCATTAACTAATGAACTGCTGTATACCTAGTTATACACATCTATAGACAGGAATTTATTACATCTGCAAACTTTCTGAGGCGTCAAACTAAATTAATATAGAGGCCATTTGGTAGCGTTTATTATCATACATAAATATTATCTTCGTGTCAAAGCGTTTCTTTAACAATCACTTCGGTAAGTGATCATTTATAAATTTCCAAGAAGACATTAAGAAATTAAGTAGCTCTTTCATTTGGGTTTTTCCCATATAAGTATCGGTTGTTCTCAGTTTCTCGGGCTGACGTCACGAGGCAAAGCTGCAGAATAACCGGTCGGAATCATGCATGACCGCTGCAGAGTCATCCGCTATCTTGAATCACGTTGGCTATGCTGCGGTTTGACTTGTATGAGTATGTCATACGTATTCCATTTGGTTTGCGCAACCGTCTTGCAAAAATTTTAATGACCGTACTTAAAATATTTTGACATACTCCAAAAGTTCAGCGAACGTACTCTGCCAACTTGAGAAAAGCTTTCTTTGTCAGCAGCTTGCTTATAATTCAGAAGGCGTAGTCAATGGTTTATATTATGTGTCATATTGAATTGACGAGTTAACTACCGAGTGCGTGTCAGTTTTGCATAACAATCACGAACAATGAGTCCCTCGCTCCGTTTTACCAGTGCGAATGACGGAAAACCGTGCGGAATTGAAAAAGAAAACAGAAATCCAACCAAAACCTCAAGACTTTATTGTACGAGTATTTTAAAATTAGAAAAAGGAAATCACAGCAAATTCCGAACTTGCTTGGACAGTTTTTATAACGTTTATATCCAATCCATCAATCACAAGTTCCTTGGTCACTCTTGATCGCAATCTTGTACGAGCCTAAAATATATCGGGCTGCGTTTACGAGTTTAATTCTAAATGGAGCCTGTCTTTAATAGTCATAGATCGATGTTTATTGCTAATGGTCTGGACTCTGGTCATCTGGTTGCGACACACATTACGTGCTAGCAACTCGATCACACGTCCAAAATACTCATAGGGCACCGATACCAGTTGTTTGGAATGAATGAAATAATTATTTATAAAAACAACGACTGCATAGAGTCTCGCATGAATTTATTATACCTATTTAGTTACGCTCATTGAATATAATTTATGCAAGTTATTTTTAATTGCAAATAAGCAAACGAGTTGTGAAGCAATGCGAGGTAGATCGTACATGACAATTACATGCACACAACAAATTATTATAGTACTTAATATGTATTATTTAGGACACATCCTTATATGGATATTGATTACCATTCATAGAGTAGCTAGCTATAAAGTTTAGCTTGAGAATTGTGCTGCTGACCTTTTACAACCACAGTCATTTTAGATGCTTCTTTTTTGCCAACCATTTGATGAAACCACTTAGCTTTATCAGCAAGAGAAAGACCACTTATTCCATCCCTTAAATGTTCAAATCTTTCCAGTGCACAGCAACTATTTCTGAATTTTTCATGACATCAGGTGGCACTTCTTTTAAATTTGCTGTGGACACTTAAGTTACCAAGGTTCTTCCCCAATAGAAGTCTTTTTGAAAAGCAATGTTGTATCTAGGATCCCATATCCAAGCATCCATGCCAAGAGCTAGTTTAAATTGAAAAGAGAGTAATGCATATTACTCAATAAGCAGTGTCGCCGTAAGATCACGGCAATTAGCCATCGGACTGTAGGAGACAAGAATGCGCACGACCGTTAGCGTCCGTCTGTGTCTGCCGTAGTTGGCACTCCTAGGAACCAGCGATCTATGGGCTGACAACTGCCTTTATAATCTTCTACACCACATATGTGGGCGAGGCTGTTATCATTGGAATAAAGTTACGTCATGCTATTGTTTTATTTTTATATTTGTAGTTGCATAAAGTGTTTCCTTTTTATCTTTGTTGTTGTGGAGTTATGCAACTTATCTGTCATGTTTTTCTGTTGCAGGATTTGAAGGGAAAAATTATGAGGATGGGAATACGAAGCTTGCCATTCTGTGACTTATATGACATAGAAAATATAACTTGCATACAAAAGATTTTTAGTACGGTGAACAAACATTTTTTAAGCAGGTATCACAAATTCTCGTGACTTTTTATTTTGTCTAAAACACATGCGTTATTAGTACAAAGTTGTCCTGCCTATCAATGTCAGAGCATGTTGACACAAGGCTTTCATTGTTAACAGCTGGATGTCGCACTTATCACCTCACGGTAGATAGCCCACGTCCCCTAGTTCCCTCCGCATCGAACCATCCCGATAACAATACTTATGTCTATGTAAACCTCATCGGTAATGAACACAGCGTGGAATTTACCCAGGACGTAGCAGATAAGAAATTAATACAATGCAATTAGTTTCCTGCGGTTAAACACAATGGCTTTAGATTTTCTAAATTAGTAATTGTCCCATTTTAGAATGGCTTAAGCTTTGAGTTTCCTCTTAATACATGCTATTTCGAAGTAAAGTTAACTTAGGAAGACTTGTTGCTATTATTATTGGAACACCATACAAAGCTCGGTGAAAAGCTTGTTTATTTGGCTGCAAGTACATTTCATCTCGAGCAGTAACTTGGTGTTGATGCCATATATCGTGTGGCCCTTCAAAATATTTACATGGCACGCTAAAAATATCAAGCAAGTCAACGCCCTGCGCTACTGTGCGATTGGTCATGTACCTCATCAGCATGGAGGAACAATGAGCGGATGATAACGCGTTATCTACGCCAGCCGGGGAGGGGACGGAGGCGCCGGAAATACAACGACTCAACATGGCGGCTTCTCGGAACGTGCGTACGCGCATCCGTCTCGAAATTGAAGAAAACTACACCCTAGTCCGATGACCTAATACAAATTTGCAATGGTATCAAATTGTATGTTTGAACTTTGAAGCAGATTATTGATCGTGAATCGTGATTGGAGCATTATGTAAACGATATAACAATCTTATCAGTACTAGAAGTACGTATAGACAAACCAGATTATTCAGACTACTTACCTGTTATCTACAAATGAAATAATTTGCATGACATTAATTCTATCGATTGTTGATCTACGCAGGCGGCACCGCAACACCGTTATTAGTTAATACCGATATTTCAAGGTAATATTACAAAACCTTTCGACGATGATAATGATACATTAGTCGATAATTATTTCGCGTAAATTAAGGTGGACAATAAAGCGAATATCAAAGTAGAATTGGGTAATGATACTATCAAAGCAATCCTTGAATAAATTGCACAATACACGAAATTACTAGCTTCGTCAATGTTTGAAGAATTACTTGAAGCTGTGATGAAATGTTGTGAGTTTGACATTATTACATAAAATATTTGATTTGAAGATAACAATATCTGGTAGATTTGATAAACTCGCGTATCTGAGGAATTTGGGTACACGTATTAATATAATTATATCACTATGCCTTTTTATTTAGGTGACTTTCTTTACAAAGGGGTATTATTATCCCATATCTGCCTTGCCTGTCTTCTATTCATGTCTGTCTGTTGGCGACTGACTAATGAGACTCTATTATCGGTGCCAGCCGACGTCGTGATGTTTTCTTTGGCATACATTAATTATTCTTTATCTATGAATGCAGTCTGTATTTATGGCCTCTTTGGGTTAACTAAGGCGGTGATCAAATTCATATTATTGAGCTCTTGACCTCTGGTCGCGTCATCCATGAGCGAATATTTGGCAAAGATAAATCTTTATAAAAATTTGGTTGCATTATAATGTTTGCAGCAGTAAAATTGTCATCTCTTACGACTCACGGAAACCATCCAAATGAGTTTGGCTGTAATACACATACAAGCAGTTATGATTTTCTTGGAAATGGCAGCAGTTATTGGCACCTTTATAAATTAGGTGGCTGGTTATGCGGTGCAATCATGTTGCTGCGACGTTGAAACTGGATTTGTACAAAGTTGCATGGATTATTCAGTTTTCTTCTCTTGATTGAGAATGCAAAGCGGACAGATTTATGAGACAGACTTGAGAGTACATATTGCTTGAAGTTTCTGTCAGCCATTATTTTCACGTTTGACTTCTTTTGGGAATGTTATTGCTGCTATTATTCTTGTATAATGCTTCTAGACATGAATAAACATTTTCGGTTTTAATGTTGAATTGTTGACTATACGTTAAATTCGTTTGTTCGTTTCGTACCCAAAATTTACATTATTTGAGGTTTGGTCGAATGTATTGTCCCTAAATTTTCGTAATTACTTCAGTCACAAATTAATTGTCCTGTAGCAAGCAATAGACCTATAATAACTATTTAAACAACATTGTTGTCTTATTACTACGCAATAGATACAGGGGCAAGATAGGCTTTGAATAATATTCAAGTTTTTGAGTCAAGTGGGCGAATAGCGGCCATTTTGAAAGTTATCACAGCTATTTGGCGTAGGTGAGAATTTTAAATTGTTTACGCGACTCGTTACGTTATTATGTTTGCTATTTTGTTCGACGCGGGAGTTAGTGGGAAGCTAAGTAAGTAAATTAGGCAATCTAACCAAAGATATGATAATTTTTAAACCAAGCAAGAAAATATTCGAGTAGTTTGTAGGTACTTAGTTGTGCATATTTTCCTGCTTGGTCAGTTTTTGTAATCTTCTACTTGTACGTACCTATGCGTTTTTTGTCAATGTTTTACTTAGTTGCTGGTTTGAAAATGTGAAACGAGCAGAGATATAGTACGCGCAAATCTTTATGAGCCCTGAACTCTCTCTCCCTCTAGCACCTATAATAAGCGTACTAAGGTGCTAGAGGGACAGAGGGAGAGAGTTCGGAGGGCTCATAAAGATTTGCGCGTACAATATCTCTGCTCGTTTCACATTTTCAAACCTCGACTTTGATTTACTACCACAGAACACAGAAAGAACCTATTTTCTGTGTTTACTACAATAATAATATGTATGTTTATTATTTTTATATGTCGTCAAAGTATTTATTTATTAATGTAGGTAACCTATACGTATGTTATATATTTTAACATAATAATATGTGTAATAATGTGTATTGAATTACTTAGATTCTACATAAGTATATTATCCTCAACTAATAATAGAAATGACTCACTAGTCATTATTAAAGCACTCATCTACCATGTTTTTGTCTCTGCATCACCCTAAGGTTGTCTGGCAGGGAATGCCATGGGCATTAAGACCACCTTTGTGTGTATGAAAAGCATTAAATAAATAAATAAATCCTTTAGTTTTTCCTTCATTGTTCCAGGCCAGTGATAATAATGATAAAAAGATTAATAGGTACACATCGTTTTTCTGTCCGGGCACATCAGAAACTTTTTCATTTTCAATATTCTCAAACATAACTGGTAGGTAGTTCACCTGTACAACTGTGGGCAAAAAACCCAGGTCCACACGACATAATCGGCCGCGAAGGACGCGTGCTTGCGTACGCGCATATTCCGTCTCACTCGCACGTGTAGCGGTATCTCTGTCACTTTGGTCTTTAATCAGACAGGTATTGCTTTTATTACTATCTGGACCAGTCAGCAGGCAAAACAGGCTTTTGAAGAATGATGAATATTATGAATATTAATGAGATGATAATAATTTTGCCAGTTATTTAAGCAAGCCCTATGTATGAGAGTTGAGTATGGATATAAAAATGTATGATAGGTATAGTACTCGCAAATCTTTACGAGCCCTGAACTGAGCTCTGAAATCTCTCTCTCTCTAGCACCTATAATAAGCGTACTATTATAGATGCTAGAGGGAGAGAGTTTGAGGGCTCATAAAGATTTGCACGTACTATACATACAATGCAATGCATGATAACGCTGATATAAATAGAACATCAATAGGAGTACCTAATGAAATATTCAGTAAAATAGATTCAGAATATAAAATGGTATATATCTGCTCCCGGTGACACCTTGGTGCCTCGGTAAGACCATGGGCCGATATCCTTGGAAAATATAATATGTGCATTGTGCAGTTGGAATAATGTACTAGTAAAGGCTCTTGTACAATAAATTCATGTAGGGCTTCAACAATATTGCACTATTTGTATGCAAGATGTTAAAGTATTAAGTTTTCTTCAATGGATGTTTTAGCAGTTCAAATGTTTCTGACATTGGTCATGTCATGATGCACCAAATATTTATTTAGTATAAATTAGCAATTTTTTGAGTAAGCATCATATTCAGCTGAATGATTTGGTGCGAGTTCCACTCATTCGGTCTACATTTTAAAGACTAAGACAATTATTTTACAGTAAAAAATTAATAGTGCCTTTTTTTTATTATTTTTTTCTTATTTACTTTTTATGTATGAGTCACAGGAGTCACACAATATTATTTTCAGTTCTTTGCAAAACTGAATAAATAGTTTATAATTCAATGTAAATTTTAAATGTTTTATTATGTTAAATGTTCATAGTGGTAAAGTGTGTTTGGTTATTCAAGTTCTAGCCTTAGTTCTTATAAACACAAAAACAATGAATGACACAAATATTAAAACTTGAGTAAGTTCTAAGTAAACAGCATTAAGTACATGTTTATTATCTATATATTAAATGTGAAAAGATAATGTTGTATCCCTTTTGAAGCATATTGCGTGCACAGAGGAGTGTGAGATTCGGCATAGGTAAAGTTTATATGGAGAAGGAGTGCAGAAAGCTAAAATTTACATTATATAGAATTACGGTCGAATTTCGACCAATAATAGTAATTAAATAGCTGTATGTAAAGTAGTATTACATTGAAGACAATTTAAATCATGCCCATAGTTCATCCCTGTCCCAATAGAATGCTGACCAAAACTTGTGTTTCCATCCTAAATCGCTGTGCAAAGACAAATTACTACTGCATTTTTCTTAGTACTAAAGATAAACAAATTGTACCTACTGTGTGCCACCAAAATTCAAGGCCGATTGAAAATACAGATGAGTCAACATCTTATAAAAACTCTACGTAAAAATAAAGTAGTTCCGTAGTTCGAATTTTAAAATAAACTATGAGAAACTACGTTAGGTTAGGTTAGTTAGTACTGGCAAGTAGATTATTGTTTATTTAACAACTTGTATACTAACCGAAGCTTTCCGTCAGTTTTAGCATAACCCCTCCAATGTGCATGTCTCCTTTCACGACCATAGTCCGTTTCTCGTTCAAGTCTGTCACGTAGATCGTGAGGTTCCACGACCCATCGCCGACAACTTCACCGTCCGCCAACATTTTCACAAGTTCTTTTTCACTTCACAATTTAAGTGTCACTTCCGAAGGAGCATCGCGAGTTGCGACCACTGTGAATAACAATTGACGTACGTCCAACAAACCCGCCAGACTTGAATGAACTGAAACTAGTGTTGCCAATAATGCCAATGTTGCTATGCCAGTTACCAGTGTTGCCACTCGCCATCGCCAATCAGAGAATGAAAGCAGAAGTGTTGCTAGTCGTACCAAAAACTGCAATATTGGTAGAAATACCTACACGAGCATAGGAAAAAGGGGAGGTGAAAAAAAAAACGAAGAAACGCTTACCGGGCGCATGCGTGTCCTATCCTTTATACATACAGTCCGTCTTTACTTAGGTCATCGGTCGGTGGGTAAATATTCAGCAGCATAGCTTCTGAAGCACCTTCTGAACCTGTAATTAGATACACATGAAAGCAATAAAGAGTTTGAGTTTTTTCCTTATCCGGAACGCGCAACTTTGTCTGACTGTATACTATTCAAGAATATTTTATCTTTATTCTTGATACTACTAGTACCTACTCAATAATTCTATAGGTGCGTCAAATCAAAAGTTGCATTGCGCATAGCCGCATCCTTTCGGCTTTGTTTTGTCAAAAAGTAGAATTGAATTATTAGGTTCTGGCAACCCATGTTTTGCATCGTTCGTTTGACCAGTGTTCCCAACTCAGGGGTTTTCCCCCCAAATTTAGGGGGTAAATAAGTGGGTTGGGATTTTTTTAGGGGTTTTATTTTTTAGGGGTATTTTTAGGGATTTTTTTATTCTTGACTTTTACTGTGAAGTTTATAATGATTGTGACGCAGTTGGCTCTAAACTTTTTGAAAATGTTTCAATGATTGTTTATTATTACAATTTATTTATAATTTTTAGAGTATTTTTTTTTTGGGGGATTTTAGGAGTTTGTTAGTTAGCTTTGGGGATAAATATTTCTGAGAGTTGGTAACACTGCGTTTGACACTAGTTTGACATTTGTTTTGACGTAAGCGCTGCGTGCGGTGCGTTTGTGACATTTTGTTGTGTCTGGCTGTGATGCTGATCTTTGATTTTGTAGACAGACTTTCCGTATCGATTTAAGATTTTGTTTGTAATTTCCATTAGATAATAAGTTCGCATGAGATTCCTTATGAAAACTAATATTGCTACGACTAGCTATCCTTATGTACAAAGATAATAGAACATCAAAAGAAATGGTTGCGACGAAAAATAAGAATAAAGGTAATGTCGTACATTGTATTCATCACAATATTACATATTACATTTTATTTTATAGATATGTGTATGTTGTTATCGAGTCCGTATATAATTAACATTATTATAAGCTACAGTATTTCTGTACAACAATACAAGGGGATTGTATATCTAGATTTATTTATAATTTCTTCGTTATTTTAGTAATATCCTGTTCAACACCCGAAAATCGGGCAGATTCTCCATCAAGGGACAGTGACTCCATATGCGACTCTGAGGCAGCTAGCCCAGTGCCATTTTATTGCACGCAGGATGGAGCAGAAGGAGAAACAGATGTTGTTTGGAACTTTTACACACCTAAATCAGAGCATGCAGCAAAATCACGTATCAAGAATTCAACGCCAGTCAGTCGAAGATCAAAAAGATCAATTAAACCAAAAATGATTGAAAAATTACCTCCTAAACGAAGAGGACTTAAAGCTTCACAGAAAAGGACTGAATTATTTCAAGATCTGATAGAACTTAATCAAAACATACATGAGTTGATAGCCAAGAAAGCTCAAAGTATTTGTACAGAAAAACGGAATTCAGGAAGTGAAGATGACATCTTCAATGAGTCACCGGAACACTCTCCTAAAACTGTAAGGAACAATTCTCGATGTTTAAGGCGAAATGTTTTGAGCTCTAATTTTGTGAAACCAGACTCAGAAACGGCATTAGAATCAGATGATTCTGTGAATGAGTGTTTGATAAAAGCCAGTCAGGTGGTAGAAGAAAAGATTCTCAATGAAGCACCTGCTATCAAAAGGCCCTGTTATGAATCAAGTATCAAAAACAAAGTTTTCAAATCTGATCTAAACTTTAAAATGGACCAAGACTCCATGGATGCTATACTGAACAGTATAAAATTAGAGTCGCCAATTGTTAATAATGTCAAAAAAAGTGCTTCCCCACAGTTGAATAATGACTCTTTTGATAGCCTGGTTGGTAATTTAAATGATAGTGCATTGGACCAATTAACACAGATGCCAGTGAAAATGGACACATCTAAAAGAAAAAATAAATTAAATGCTTCGAAAGATGGGAACAATTGGACAATTAAAGAATTAATTGTCCATGAGAGTAGTCCATCCTCAAAATCGATATTTAGTCGTCATAATTCAATGCCAGTATCACCTTCAGTAACAGATCCGAATAAACCGTCTACTAGTGGAATGGTGTTTGGTCGATATAATTCAATGCCTTTTGGAAAGGAGGCAGAAGAAACAGGTATTGTTAACATGTTGAATACTTTATATTACTTAGGTCTTTGATTATTCATATACTGCTAAATTAATTTTTACTATTCAAAACAATAAATATTTAATTATATTGTAGTTTCAAATCAACAGGTATTACTATTATCAAAGTGTAACTATCTTCTGCATAAACAATAGTTCGTAGCCTTAGACATTGAACTGCATTTGATATAAGAACTATGAATAAATAATAAATTAATGTCATGTTTCCATATACCCCAGAGATGGTGAACCAATGGTGTACAACGAGAAATAATGGGCATGTCAATAAACCCCTAAACCCTAGGCCCTAAAAAATTTTAATTTTAATGTTTTTTTCCCCACTACTTTTGGAATGGGTTGTGGGCATTGGCACATCACAGCCACAGTAAAGATATATTTGAAAAAATTCACATTAGAAGTAGAAAGGTTCGGCATCCCTCCCCTACCCACTTTACTTTGTAATCTCCTATACATATATAGTGGTAATGCTTGCAATGAACAACTATAATTATGGAGTTGAATCAGTGTATTCTACACTATGATATTATGTTTTAGGATAGGATACCATTATTACCAGTAATTACTAGTACATCCGCAGTAAACATTTGGTGCATGATTAACAAATAAAGTATTTTTTTAATTCTCCATAATATGTATGTTGTTGGATGAGGAGTGATAATATATATTTGTAAAATGAATGAATGATGTATTTTTTTGCCAGAACATAGGTCAATGTTCGGATGCTGTTTGAAAATCTTTGTTAATCTTAACTTTTAATTTTATTTCAGTTCCAGGGGATTCCCCTATAAGATGCACTCCAGATGAAATAAAAAAGAAGCATCAGCTTGCCAGAGAAAAGTTGTTGGCTAAGAGGCTCCTACCATTTACGTCATCACAAAAAACACAATCTACATTCAGCACACAAATGACCCAACAACCAATTCCAAGGACAATTGAAGAACCAGCCGTCTCTAAAAACATACCAGAAACAATAGTTCCTAAAAAGGCTCAATTTCAACCGAAGGTTGCAAGAACTGCAACTAGTCTCCAGAACAAACCCCCTATTCAAAATTCACAACCGAAATCAAACAATAATACTGTAGATTTAAAGACAATAATTGAGAAAAAAAGGCAGGAAGCTTTGATGAAACTGAGACGCCGACAAATTCAAAGCAAATGATTTTAATATTATGTTTCTAACTTATATTATAATTAAAATTATGTTTTGTTTGTTTTATATTTGTGAAATAAGACAAATTAGTCCTTATTTTGTGATTTTAAATATTGCCATGTGATAACCACTTAAATATATGATTAATCAATCGGTTTTAGATTAATAATAATTCATTCTACTAAAGAACTATTTCTATAAGTACCTGTAATAATAATACATAGGTAAGTACAGTTATATTTTTAATACGATGCAACAATTTGACTGTTGGAGGGATATGACAAAAATAAGGTACCTACTGAGGTGAAAGAAAAAAAAAGGAAAGAAAGAAAAGAATTGACGAAAAATGTAGGTACCATAAACTTATTATTACTCTACGTTTATGGTAGGTACATAATATTGTACTTTTAAGCAAATTTCTTATAAAATTTAATATAACTGTTTATATCGTATATAACGATATAAACAGTTACTAAACCGTGGACGGTGTTTCACCGTCCACGGTTTATATGGTGTCTTTTTCCCATGAGGGTAGGTAAAAAAACTACAGATCACCAAGTGCTGCGATCCATACTCCTTTTGCTTTATTTAGGTACTTATTAATGTATATGAAGCAAAAGAGGTATCTGTAATAATTATTGACCCCTGATTATTATTCGTCTTGCTAACTTTCGCTCGCGTGGTAAATGATTTTGTGCACTCTTTTCATCCACATCCAGGAACATGGTAATATAGTCATAGTAAGGGTTCTGGTTTCTAGCTTAAGCCATTTGGCCGGTGCGATGAAATGCCATTCTAATTAGTACATAGGTAGGTGTAACTACTAATCTAACGTTACTCATAAGTAATGTGTAGTTCCTGGCAAATAATAGATCACACACTCTACAGCGTCGAAGCCTAAAATAAGTCTAAAGGTAGATGCAAGTATTGCATTCTCATGTGGGCTAAGAAAATAATGTATTGCGACCGAGCAAGTAATAAACATTAATCTAAGGACGAATTGAACCGCGAAATTAAAAAAATTACTGGAATGCTCTAAACGCCACAGACTTCTAATACAAGTACGCTTTGCACATAGAGGTCATATGAATACTCTAAGGCTTTGCATATTAATTTAGTTCATTGCACATTCAATATTGAATATTTCTGTTCTTACATTATTTAATACCTATCCATTTCTAAATATTTTACAAATTAGTGTTTAAAAAGATATGTTCACTAGAGAAAGTTATGAGACCTAGTTTGGTGTATTGAATTTCACGGGCTAAATTCAAGATAAAATAACTAAGGTAATTTATTATCTCCATGGGTAATTTCTAGTTGCATTAGGTCGATTAATCACATCACAATCGCATGCGACCAGTGAATGTTTTATTTGCGATCACTCCATGCGACGCAATAAAATATTTTTTTTATGTAAGCGCCTTGTTCTATGCTCTAAGGCCTTGTTGGAATAAATTTTATATATATATAAATGTTTTTATGATTGACAAAAAAATCCTTGTTTCAAGGTAGCGAATATATAAAAAAATTAGTAAAAAAACATGTGTTCTCATTGGCTACGTTCAGTAATTCATTTTTCGGTTGAAAGTCACTTGCGCGAATGTCGCTCGCTCATCGGGAACGGCTTCGAGCAATCCACAACTGCGTTACGCAAGTGACCAATCGAACGACCTCAAATTATCTGCTGTATCCTATGACTACAGTTATTGGTCGGTTGATAGCAGTTCGACCGAGTGCGACTTTCATCCTACTATTTCACGGAGTGACCGGAGCGATTGTCCGACGATGCTCGCTCAAATAAATAGTAGGGTGAAAGTCGCACTCTGTCGCACTGCTATCAACCGACCAATGACTGTAGTCATAGGATACAGCAGATAATTTGAGGTCGTTCGATTGGTCACTCGCGTAACGCAGCTCGGATCGTTCAATTATTCCCGATGATCGAGCGACATTCGAGCGAGTGACTTTCGCATAGGAGTGAGGCGTATTTATCGAAACAGTTTAAAAAAACAGGTTTTTGAAACATGGAACATGGAACAGATATCTCAAAACAGAAAAAACTGTTCCTGCCTGTTTCGCCTGTTCCACACGTACCTACAACTTGTAGGTACGTGTGGAACAGGCGAAACCTACAACGTGCCGACATTGCTGTAACTGGTGTGTGTATCTGTGTAACATAACAAGCTCTTCTCTATCTAGCTTATGGATTTTTACTTTGTTAGAAAGAGATACAAACATAAATGACCTGGAACAGTTTGGAACAAGCTCTTTTCTCTTCTGACTTATTGTAATAGAAAGAGATAGCATCTGTTGTCTGCCTGTGACGGCCTGTGACTCAGTGTTCCCAACTTAGGGGTTTTCCCCCCAAATTTAGGGGGTAAATAAGTGGGCTGGGATTTTTTTAGGGGTATTTTTAGGGATTTTTTAATTCTTAAATTTTACTGCGAAGTTTATAATGATTGTGACGCAGATGGCTGTAAACTTTTTGAAAATGTTTCAATTATTGTATAATATTACAATTTATTTATTATTTTTACAGAGAATTATTTTTTTTGGGGGATTTTAGGGGTTTTTAACTTTAGCTTTGGGGATAAATATTTCTGAGAGTTGGTAACACTGCTGTGACTATTGTTAACCTATTCGGATGCACACAAAAAATAAGCCCTTACCGTTGAACAAAAAAATGCGTGAGCCATAGATTTTATGTAATAAAAATCGGTATAAAAAAAAAAGTTCGGGGTAAAATAAAAAAGTGGGTAAATATTGGGGATTTATGTTCCCAATATTTTCAATTATGTAGGCCATGGCAAAAATTATGAACAGAATAGGTTTATAAAATACATACTAAGTACCCAAATATACCCATACTAAATAACTCTGTTATCGCAAATTTTTGTATTATGTTAATTTAATGTATTCTTTTCATTTATTTACTTTAGCTTTGTTTATTACAAAACTACCACTAAATTTGGGGAAAATTTTATGAAAATGCTTTAACTGGGGAAAATATTTACTCAATGAAACTAGGTAGGTACTATAATAAAAAAACTGTTGCAATCAAAGAGTCTTTGGTTCCAATGTAACAGGCTGTTCTTTTGGAGCAGGATTTTGGAACTGTTATTTCCCTGGAACTGGAACAGGTGAAACAGGTTTCTAAATTTACCTGTTACAGACCACCTCTACTTTCGCACCGAAAAATGAATTACTGAACGTAGCCATTATTGAAAAAACTGTAATGTCATTCATTTTGTCATTGTCAGTTTCATGTCAGTGAAAGTGTCAATCAAAATAGGTTTATTTTTGTAGGTTGTGAAATCGTATGCAAAATAAATAAATTGGTAGCTTGTAGCATCATTAAAAATTATATTTTGACCAAAATTCTATCAAATATATCGACGGCGAACTATATACTCGAACGACGAAACTATCCCATTATTACGACCTTATTTATAGTGTAGTTAGTGCTTGATCATCAAAAGTCAAAAATGGCACTGAATTACGTTCGGCAATTCGCAAGAACTGCGTGTTCTATTGGCTTTAAAAGACCTAGTAATATCCAGAGACTGATCAGTACCAGTGGGCCTCTCAGACTTGGTATGATTCCGATTGTTGTGGAACAAACAGGCAGAGGTGAGCGCGCCTATGATATTTACTCCAGACTTCTTCGCGAACGAATAATTTGCCTCATGGGACCTATAAACGACGAGATAAGTTCACTGATCGTCGCTCAGCTTCTATTCCTACAGTCAGAATCTAGTAAAAAGCCGGTTCATCTGTATATAAACTCTCCCGGTGGTAATGTCACTGCTGGACTTGGTATTTATGATACGATGCAGTATATAACGCCACCAGTAGCTACTTGGTGTGTTGGACAAGCCTGCAGTATGGCATCCCTGCTTCTAGCTGCTGGAGCTTCGGGCATGAGGCATGCACTGCCAAACTCCCGTATTATGATCCATCAGCCATCTGGTGGTGTGAGGGGACAAGCTACAGATATACAGATTCAAGCGGAGGAGATTTTGAAGCTCAAAGCACAGATCAATGGTCTGTATGTCAGACATACAGGGTTGCCTGTAGAGAAAGTGCAGACTTCTATGGAGCGAGACTACTTTATGTCACCAACAGAAGCGAAGGGTTTCGGGCTGATTGACAATGTTCTGGAGCATCCTCCATCTCATGCTATGGAGCAGCAGTGTGCAGCAGGAGTGTCACCCAACCCCACTACATCTTGAATGCTGGGATGACAGACTTCTGTTTCTACAGCACATGGTTCTGATGATGTCAATGAATGCAGTGCTAAACTTTTGTGATAATAATTACAGATTACTGATTGTTTTATAGTAAATTGTATTTTTATTAGACAGTGATTTTTTTCATTTGTTGTTTCTTTTATTTATTTCTGTGGTTAAAAATAATAATGTAGTTGTCTAAGGGAACCGACGAAATAATGTTAAAAATGAAATTGGCCATTTATTAGTACTAAAATTAATTGTAAATGGCTTATTTGTCCTACTCATCTAAAGAAAGAAAGAAAGAAAAAAAAAAAAAAACAGTTTATTTTTTTGCACACAGGACAAACTGTTATCTTGTCGATGAGAATGGTTCTAAGAATGTATAGAAATATTAACTATTCAGCAAGTCATTCAGTTCTACTTACTTTAACAATAATCCAACCATAAAGTTATTGTTACTATTACCACTAGTAATAATAACTTTATGAATCCAACACTGAAAGTTGAATTACTTACTTTGGCTCAGGATCCAAATTTTGTGTTTTTGCTACATAGGATTTGATTTGTACCTCAACATTTACAGTAGTATTAATTTGAATCTTCCAGAATTTTCAATTTTCATATAAAAACTTATAGGAATCTTATTAATAATTACCTAAAAATACATTTAAACATACTACAATATAATATCTGTGTCAATGGTTCAGGCTGTGGATGTCTCTTTTTATTTTATAATTATTAATGCTTAGTTTCTAGGAAAAAAAGATTAATTAAAAGACGGAGAAATAAAAATCTGTTACCTTATAAATATTTTATTACCTACAAATTTTTCTACGAAGTTTCGCGCTGTACCTTTGAACAACCTGACAATACAGAATATTCGCATTTTTTCTGATCCAGTTGTAATAGTAACTGATATTCGTGTACACCATCAAAGCCGGTAGTCTGCGCGATCTGAAGGAAACCAGACCTAGTTGGGTATAGTCTTCTGTGACGAGTGCGCTTCCAGAGTCACCACTGTAAAAACACTACATCAGTGTGGTATCGGTGTGGGACGTCCCCCAAATGAATCAAAGACCTGCGGGTCTACTGCGTAACGAAAATGGTAATGAACATCGACAATGATATTAAACTTCAATACGATCGTGAGAGACTAAACTGTGAGCTACCTTGTAATTTTTTTACCTACCGATCATGAAGACGGGAGTCTTAACTTTATGATTGGTATTTTTTTTACCTAATAGCAAGAAACGGCAACGCGGCCCAGAAGGAGATGGCGTGATGAGCTGGACGTCTGTCTAAAGGATTGGCCCCAAATTGCTATAGACCGGGAAAAGTGGAAGGAGGGAAGGGAGGCCTTTGCCCTGCAGTGGGATACTACGGGCTATTAATAAATAATAATAATAATAATATTATTTTTTTACAACGTAGTTCGAAGTTTATTCTCTCAGTACCATATTGAAGTTTATTACCAGAGTCGTTCATTACCATTTTAGTTACGCGATAGACCCCCTGAAAAGGGCCGTTGGGGTAGAATTTGTAAACGGACAGATTACATACCTATCTACTTTCGAAAATAATTTCAAAATTAGGTAGGCAATCCAATTCCAATAGTTCATTATTTATGTGTCTTCCATTGCAAAAGTGGTGTAACTCCATAGATTTTACTTTTATAGTGAAAGATAATTGTTGTCGATCTGTTCCGCATTTTGACAGTACAAAATTAGAGTACCTAAATGCATCTGGCACTTGTCGGGCACTTTCTTTTTCTATTGAAACAGAAAGAGACAAACGCCCTTAGTTTTGTTTAGTCAATCAAAGTGCGCAACAGAATCGACACCAATACCTACTAAATGAGAAGCCGTAAAGCAAAAAATATGGAGTTACACCACTTTTACAACGGACGATACAAATATCCGATAATCTCTACAAAATAAAATAAATGTGGCTGTGGCACTAGTGAGATCTTAAACTGACATAAAACCACCAATAAATCGAAATTATTTTCTAGTCTAAGACCACGGATCCACGAAGAAGATAGCGGGACGAGCTTGATAAATTAAATAACGAATGGTTCACAATGGCTAGATCGAAACGTCTGGAAATTATGGGGGAGGTCTTTGCCCAGCAGTGGGATGATGTAGGCTATAAAGGGACTGATTAACAGGTCACCTGCAGACCAGTCAGTGCCGCCATATATAGTTCGTTTAAGTCATCAGTCCAAAACCATAAAAGAAACTTGAAATATGTGTTCTATTACGATTAATTACTATCAGGCTTATTTCCGCCGGCAATAGTCAGTGGGGCCCATAACAGTAGGTAAGGCACTTGAACTCAACATAAATTGGCATGGCCTACCTAAGCGTTCTTACCACAGATATAGATCTAAAGTGCTTACAGATGAGCGGCACTTCGCCGACGACACGCATGGGTAAATTATTACAGACGTCCCCGCTTGTCGACAGCTGACGTATGACGATGCGCGACGGCCTGACTGTTAACCCTGTTGTCGGCTGTTGATGGCCAACTGTCGCTCGTGTTGCGCTAAGTTGATGATAATGACCACAAACTTACTCAGCTGGATGTTGACCTCCATCTCTGGTGCTTCCAGCGCAAAACATCCCAGGCTCTAGTATTCCTATCTGCGCGCACACTCTTTTTGATCTAATCTTTTGTACCACAGACTTTAGAATCGTCACTGTGTCTTCTGTTTCGTCCTAGAAAATTTAATGTAGGTAAGTTTACTGTGGGACGAGTATTTAAATATGAACCCTAAATGAGTGCAGTGATAAGGGTTATATTTGAATGCAACATATTGTTTCACCCCCCATAATGCGTTCGCGACGGTCCTGACCATCGCAACCAGAACAATACTAATGTATGCGTTTCGTCACTTGATGACTAACAAATATGACAAGTACTTAGCCATATCTATTAAGATGTAGGTATCAATATTTTTTTCTCATATCGATGGTCTAATGTTTTGCTTAATAACAGCTATCGACTTACATCTACAATTCCCCAGCCAGCAACTTTTCCTCGCTTCACGTCCGGGAAACGTGGACTGATAATAATTCTTTTGATGTTATATCCTAAATACAAACTTCTTTTGAGTGCGGCTAACGCAATATCATTTGCAGCCGTGTGTTCGTCATACTCGTCGTGGAATTTTATTGCTCCCACCTCTCTTTTTGATCTAACCTGCAAGGAATAATGGGATTTAATCTGAACTTTAGATACACTCTGTAGTTGTAGTTCGAAAAATCCGAAAAAATTACTGTTGCATGCCCATAACAGGCGGAACATGATGTACCTCAAATATTGTTAACATCCCATAACCATGTTTCTTGCAAATAAACATTTCTATTTCTATTTCTATTTCCCAGGAAATAATAGATGTAATAGGTATAGAAAAATAATAGAAATGGTTTACCTATTCTAAGCGGGAAACTACTCGGGCATTATCATCATCAATCAACCAACTAAGCCCAACGTAGGTAGGCTACTACTAGATAATTAGACAGACAAAGAAAATTTCGACCGCGAGCCGGTCTCGAACCTGCCACCTTCTGGGGCAGTACACCAGCCGTTCTTGCCAACACAGCCACCGCGACTCACAGAATCGAATTCTTCCTTAGTGACGGTGGTAGATAAATTGTTAAATTCGCTACGTAGGTTTTAAGTTTGTAGTGTGTATCTGTCTGTGGCATCGTAGCTCCAAAACGGATGGACCGATTTCAATGCAGTTTTTTTAATCGAAAGTTAGTTTAATCGGGTATCATCTTAGCTATGTTTCATGAAAATCTGTTAAGCCGTTCAAAAGTTACAGATCTTTTTCTTGTTGGAGTCGGGGGTTTTATAGACGGTTAGGCGGACGGTTACGGTTAGTTTAATAGTTGATATTCCGTAATGAAGAAATCTTAACTTTTAAAAATATAAGAAAAACTGACCTTTTCTAGGTTTTCGTGTCCTATGTAAGCTTCCACCAAATGATCTTTGTTGTAAGTGTTACAAACGTCTATGCAATGAGCCGCAGTTATCAGGACGTTCTGATTCAGGATCGAAGCTCCACAGATCCATTGCTTCGAGCAGTCTATGGCCAAGTAAACACAATGAGGATAGTCTCTTATTTTCGCGTAAATGCCACCAACGATAAACGGCTCCATTTTCGACTTGCATCTTATAAACGAACACGCGAGTGAAATTACAAAGAAAGACTTGAGTAAAAATGTCATTATGTTTGGATAGATTTAATGTGGGCTGGGTTATAAACTTTATTGCTTTTAATTTTCATTTACGACCGCCGTCAATGACGTCTTCTCATTAGTGGCATATCAAAGTTTTGCATGCGATTGGATTGGATTTTTATTACTAGCTGTTCAAGGCTTAACCGCGTGGCACAGATGTTTAATGTTCAGATGATATTAAGTATAGAAATATGACAAGCCTAGAACAGTAACAAACACATCATTATTGAAGCCGTTTACGATATCAATGGTCGCCAGTCTGGTCACCAACACCGGTGTGAAATTTTTCATAAAATATTGTGAATCTCAGACTGATTATTTTAAAATAAACTGACAATAACATGGCATACGTAGCTCATGGCTGTAAAAGCCATAGTTCAAAGAAAATCACTAAGAAATTTCGAAAACCGGCTTCATTTCGCTTCATTTGGACTTGAATGACAAGTCGATTAGGTACAGCTAGCTGTCTCTTTCCATCTCATAAGCGCGTGTATTTGATAAAAAAGTACCACTACATTTGAAAAGTTCAAATAATAGGTACTCTTCTAGGTTTATCATATTTCTATGATATTAAGTATCAGAAGCGAAGCATGTTCCTGTCCATGTCATTTAACTTTGCATATTGTAGACCCAAATTGAATAATTGTTATGGAGGTTCTCAATCTAAGAAAATAGGAAAATTAAACTTCAACTGTCTTAGGTATAAAAGATGATATGAAACAAATTTTGAAAAACCCAGGTTTTAAGATACAAACCTACAAACTTATAACACCTCTCTTTTTTGTCAGGGGTTAAAAATGGTTCCTCACAGGTTTTACGAACATACACATCTCTCATGTTCTTTTCTTTCTTTATTTCTTTCTTTCATGTTCACACCGTGCGGGAATCGAACCTCGCCATGTAGCGAAGAAAGCTAATCGCTTAGCCACTGCGCCTACCGTGCCATCATATTTAATTATCTCATGCCTAGCTGGAGGCTTGTGATCTAGTAGACGAGTCTCCCTTGGCGCACTGCTACAAAATAACATCTGCTAGACCATCTCAAATTAGTATTGTTACTCAAAACAACTTCATTATTATAGGTCCAAAATACGGCGCTCCGTGGTTGAAAAGTACCTCTGGCTTAAATGATTGATCTGATATTCAAGTCTTCTGGTTTAACAAGAACTTCAGAAAAGTCGCTATGCCAGATGTCTCCCCGTCTTTATCCATCATCTTAAACTTTAACCAACCATAAATATTGTTGTTATCTATTGATATAGGTAATAACAATCATCTTAGACTGGTAATCTCTTCATTAAAATAAATAAATTTCGTGTGTAATTATATACCTAATATTTCCAGTTAAATCAGTTGCCAAGTCTGGAACCGTAGCCTCATGAGATGCGACATCATAACGGCCCGTCCATCAAGTTAATTAACTGCCAGAGTTCTGCTGAGATTAGAAAACTTTAATTCAACTTTGCGAACACGAATTTTCCCATAAGTCAACGATTTGAAATCTCTCGGCATCTCTGAAATATCAGTCTCAAAATGTATCAAGTCTACTTGGATAAGCACTTAAAGTATCGCCTAAAACCCTTTTCTACAAGTTATTTCTAGAGCTTTCAGACAGTGTCAATAGAGCTTTTAGTTAACACTTATCGCAACAGGAGACATCCCCTAATGTAAATTAAGCTCCGAAGCCTTATTACCATGAACAAGGTCGGCTCGAAGATGAGGTCGCGTTAAACGGAACAGCATGAATCTAGGTTGTTTCATCCAAAACAATGGTAGTGTGGCGGCGTGAGGCGGCCTTTCATAATCTGTGAAAAGGCTGGACGTCGCCGAGTGGAGGCGAGCGTTTGCTTGAATGGTCGGGGTGGCGCATGCGCTGGGCGCGGGTCGATATGTGGTGACGTCAGCGGCAGTCGGGCCTCAGTCAGCCGCCACCGGCCATCGCGCGAACATGTGGCTGAAATGCTTGGCTGCAACGTTGCTCATCGCCGCTGCCGAATCCCGCGAGGTCTTCACCAACACCTTCCTGGTTCGCTTCAAGCGCTCCGTGCAGCACGACGAGGCCCACCAGCTGGCGCTGCACCACGGCTTCGAAAGCCTCGGACCGGTGAGTACGACCACGTGATTATACGTAAACATAGTCATAGAGCGCTCATATTTGCGCCAGTATAACATGATTTATGTAGAGTGGAATAGCCCGTAATTCCCAAATCGACGGAATTTGGTTGCGGTTCGGCTTTTCGGTAAATTGATACTCAGTAATAACTATTATGTAGAGGTTACATGCTGTGTTGATTATTATGGCTTCGGAGATCGTAGAGGCTTGGTTAATTGCTAAAAATTGGCCATTTATTTATGGCCTTCGTTACTTTTAATCGCTTAGAGATTAATGAAAGTACTTTTCATTAACAATAGAATGGTGCGTATGATTAAATTGGCGCGCTATTCTTGTACAGTAAGACTTTGTCAGGTAATATTTCTTTATCTATCAGTAAGCAGGTTGCTAGGGTTGTTGTTGTTCAAACAACTCTAGTTGTTGGACACTACCTAACTGTTGATTTGTTTGTTTCTACCGGCGGCGCGCGCCAATTGCTTACAATGTAAACATTGTTACTGCAGGTGTTTCTGTAAATAGTTTTGGTGTAAATGGGTTTATGGAAGAATATCGGAATTTGGGGATACGTTTATATAATTGTGTATATAAAAAAAATCTGTAATTTGTCGCATTGATAAAACTATATAAGTATTCAAATATTCACAGGCAGTCAACACAGTTTTGGTTTTTGATAGTAGGGACCTACCTAGGTAGATAGGTACCTACTTATTATTTAGCGTTCAACTCAATAACGGTTGATGAAGATAGTAAAGAAAGAAAAAAAACAGTTTTATTTTGGAATTGCACACGAAATAACAAAAGAAAAACACAAAAAAATAAGCAACCTATACGAGATCAAAAATGGCCTCTCTCAGCATATAATGCGAAATTTGGATTTGATTTTGGATTTTTTCGGATTGGTACCTTAGTTCCATCATTATTTAACTCCATAGGTATAAAGCAACATTCTATCTGAGAGACTAGAGATAATTATGGGACACCTAAATGAAAAAATCCAGCTGAAATGTCAGACACAGATATTTTTCTTTAGACATAAGTTCTACAGGTTCTTTTAAACTTTCTGTACCTACCCTATCCAATATAACTTGTTAACGTGACCTGCTGAACTGAGAAGGATGAAAGAAGAATCAGTCCGAGCAGTATAAATTCCACAATCACCAGGATATTGATCACAGATGACGTCATCAAGATACGACTGATTATTGCACTTGACATAATCCTTTAGTCACACCATACCATACCATACAATGATAAAACACACTCAAGAGAGAAGAGGTGAATACCACGGCCATAAATCTATCATATCTATATATCTATTTGTTTAAAAAACGTTGCCCCTCACTAGGATTTCTCCTGCATCGAGGATACAGTTTACAAACATACGTATCACATGCACACACATCCAGACCAGAAACAACTATCTGTAGATCATACATAAATATTTGTTTCGTGCGGGGATCGAACCCACGGCATGTAGCGTAGAAAGCTAATCGGTTAGGCTACGTTCAACTGTACCTATATTTATTTGTAGCCCAAAACTAAGATGCAATAAAAATGGCATTAAAAGTTCCACTCATGTTTAATATATCGACTTCCTCGTGTGCAACGCCGCGGGCAACAACTAGTTTATTCATATTAAAAGCCCGCGTTTCCACAAAGCGCGTTACCAGATATATAGAGAAACCGGGTTAATAAACCTGTATCTGACAAAATGCTGTATCATGCCAGGCTTTTGTTCGTATTCTTAGGATGTCTTTAGACTTTAAATAAATGAGGTCATTTCCCGTCCTGTATTCAGTTTAAATTGCTCAGTAACATGAGCTCATTGTTAAGGGATAATAAAGATGGCGCCACATAGCCCATGGGTGCATTTAATTAGAGTTCAACTAGTTTATTCCGTACTAGCTGTTGCCCATGGCTTCTCTCGTGTGATAGGTACTTTTGATTGAGATAAAAATACCTTATACTATAAATTGGTCCCTAAGTATAATGTGAGTGAAAGTTCCATTAAAATCCTTCAAGCAGCTTTTGCGTGATGCAAGTACAAACATTCCTACAGACAGACCACCATGATCTTTTTTTAAAATCCTTATTAGCCAAAAATTTGATGTATTTTCAAAACAGATTTTGTAAAATCAGACAAGTATGAATAATTAACAGTTTTTTAAAAATTATCATCACCTAAATAAAACAAATTAAACTTTATTGTGCCACTTCAGATACATTGCAGCATCGCAACGATACCGTGTGTTATATTATGTAAATCAAGTTACGTAAGCACAATATTACATATTCTGCAAAATATTATTCGTATCTACCGCTGCTCGCAATGCCAAAATCTAGCACAAAAAATGGGACAGGTCGCCGGGACATAATCGCTTTATATATGTATGTCGTTTCCCTTCTCTTTACGTTATTAAGCTACTTATACTTATTCGGCTTTAGAGAGACTATTATTAAAAATGGACAAAATATTTCATATTCCCTTATAGTAAGCAGATAAAGAACACCATAGTTGCCAAAATAATTTAAATCGGGGAATAAATGCAGGATTTATATAATTGTGAAATTTGTAAGTAGGTAATATTTGTGCTCTCGGAAACAGCTGTAACGATTTCCATAATATTTGATAAACGGCGGTTTTCTCAAGATAAAAAGAATGAGAACAGTATTTTTCTTCAATAATTACGATTTGTAGGGTGGTCAGTGAGTTTAGGGAGGGCAGTGCCCACCCTTGCCCCCCCTAGCTACGCCCATGCCTACCAAAATCCTCCTAACAAACTTCGAGATTGGATCCATCATACAGACGCGACGTTCAGAAATTTATTTTAAAATTAATAAAACATGAATCTATCTGAAAAAATATATATAATTATAAATAATTGCCGATGCTGTAAGTCTAGGAAATAAAAAAAAGTTTAAATGCTAGTTAATCTGAAGAATTTTTACTTTGTTTTTCAGAAATCATTATTTGACTTCGTTTTTATGAAGTTTGTCTCGTTGAATCACGCGCTTTGTAACATATAACCAATATAACCTTAAACTTCCAAATGTAGTAAAATTATCGTAAGGTTTTTATTTAATTATATATTTTACAACGATTGCTTAAAACCTTAACTTTGATATACTCGTCAATTAATTGATAAGACTGATATTATAAATTATACTATCAATCCTTTATCTTAATCTTTAAACTATCGAATCTATTTTAATACTTCAGCTATTATTAAACCAAATAGTTAGAGCTACTTGTTATTCAATGTCGAGGTAACATAACGGTGTTTTTATGGGTAGCAAAGTTGACCGATTAAAAAAGATAGTATCACCAAAATGTTATGCGGGTAGTTCAATGTACTGGGAGCAAGTGAAATACTTCGTCGAGTTTAAAATCGGCTGTTTTATACCACACACAAAAATTTAATTCTGCAACTAGTATTTTTTTCCTTTCTCCTTTCTTTTGTAGTTTGTTAATAAAATAATTTGTCACTGATAGTCGTTTTGCATTTGGCTTATACGCCTAAATATATTAAAGTGATGCAAGCTCTGAATGTCAGTAGAAAACTAAAATAAAAAATAGATAAACAATAAATACAGCTTCGGAATAATGTATTATTATATACGCACGCTTTTATTGTACCATAACAATAAAAAATCGCTTACTGAGCATAAATCTCGACATTTAAATTTATCCTCTTCAACAATTTGTATCTCATTCAAAATTGTAAGCAAAATAGGCATTGTTTGAACATAGTTGAGACTTTTATGTGTATTACAAAAGATACCCTTATAAAAGTAATAATATCATTCCGTAGGCGCCGGCCGACAGCAATGCCTACGACAAATTAGGGGTTTCTACGTAAAACATATTCGGCCAAGCGTACTACGTAGACAGTTGCTACGGGTTATAGACTACGCCGTAGCAGAAATTGGTCTATTGTTAGGTTAGGTTACGAAATGTATATGTTAACTAAAATTATTACTTTGGGTTCAGGCACTTGGTAGACTTTTGTGAAATGTATGAACAGATTTTGTTACAAAAAATTTCGGTATATTTTTATGTTCAGGGCAGAAATGATTATTTCAGTATCCTCCTCCGCGTAAGCTTCGATCTTCGTATATGCTTTTGTTATATTTATTATTACTTTGGAATCTACCCTGTGATTACATTCGATGTTTCTTTGCAATTTTCCTCAATTATGTTCAACATAATTACTCTTCAAATCTAATTGAGTGATTGGACATAATTACATGCCTTTCTTTGTAAGACGATTTTTCTTTTAAGTTAATTATAAAAATCACGAAGGACGTTTTCTTAATTTGTTGTTTTCTGATTCTGATCACTTACAGCAGTATTGTTTTAAGTTTTTTGACGTCATCGTGAATAATCCGTCTCGTTTTTTCTTAGAGCAAGGAATAGACAAAACATTCTTATTTTTGAAATGTCATGGTACGAATTTGAATAACATTACCTTGCTCTTGAAACATGATGGCTTTGTAAAAGATGATGGTTAGCCCCATGTTCTATTTCAGCAACTAAAACAAAATGAGCTTGTATAATGTCTGGAAATGTCTGGGCAGTTCAATTTCTGCCCTGCTATAAGAGTAAGCCTCCTGGGGAAAGACCTGGATCCAATTAGCACAGACCAGGAAAACATGGCATTATTGTCCCACTGCTGGGCACGGGCCTCTTCTCAGAATGAGAAGGGTTAGGCCGTAGTCCACCACGCTGGCCTAGTGCGGGTTGACGGACTACACGCACCATCGAGAACTTTATTACTCAGGTGTGCAGGTTTCCTCGCGATGTTTTTCCTTCACCGTTAATGAAAGTGATGATCAATTTGCGAGGCATAGATTGATACAGTTGCAATTTATATTTATAGGTCGTTAATAATACGACTGCCAAGTGCCAATTATAGTAATAGCGGCGTTATCTTTCCGAAATTGTCTACATTGCAAATTCATTAAGGTGATGCTAATAATTAATATGAATTTCAGATATAATCATCGAATATATAAAATAAAGGTCAAAGGTGACAAAATCCGAATTTTCATTAAACTTTCTCATAATAATTTAAATTATATTCATGAATTTGCTACAGCATTATTGGCTCCGGCAACATTAATCGAATCTGCCTGTATTAATTTCAGAATGGTTATTTTATTAAATCATTTCGTAATTTTTACGAAAGCTTGAATGAACGTTCGTGATGAAATAAAGAAGAATTGGACCAATATTATTCAACAATAGGAAAACGTTTCTGTGGGTCGAGCACGAATAGTTTGACTATGGTAACGTAAACGTAAGTAAATGATTATAAAATACGATGAATCTATCGCATTTTTGTTCAATTTTATGCAACATACACACTTGTTTCATGAAAATGTAAAAATACTGCATGTATTTTCAAAAAATATCATGGATTAAACGAATATTTCTGATTCAAAATTTACTTACGTTTACGTTACCATACGTCAAAACATTCGTGCTCGGGCCCACTGGTCAGTTGTCTTACTGTATTTTTTTTACATAGACTGTTTATTAGTGGCTTGCACTCCATAAAGACAAAAAGACACTGCCTATAGTGCCTATACTCGTACTAATAAATTAAATACAAACGTTAATATGTCTGTAATATTAGTAAATTCAAGTCGTAGGGTGAGGTGGTCAATCTCAAATATCTGACAATACAACAGTAAGTTGTTTTTGCCTACCCTATAACAAAATATCTGTGCATGTCACTGCTGTTTATGTAATTATATGTTTATATAATAATGACAGAATAAGACTACACTGAAAAAATGTAACGGCTAGAAATAAACATGTTATTGCTATTTACAAACCGAATAACTTGGTTCGGATGGAGCATGTAAAGTCGTTTTTTCCGTGTACTGGAAAAAAAATAAGACCTAGTCTTCTGTCAGAAAGACTTTATGGGTGCCCACCCATTTGAGTACCTCAGAAACAGAATCCTCTCTTGGTATTTGACATTTTGTCGGCCCTTGGTAATTTTAGAGCGAAAATCCCAAATTAGTCGGTGTCCACTCGAATGCTCTTCATGCTCGGCCGCTTGTATTTGCTTTTCATTTGCGACGAGACCTTTGGGTTTGGAAGTTGGCTGTAATTTTAAGAGAGACATTCCTTTGAAAAGTTTAATGTTTAAAATCAGTCATGCAGTTGCTTAGTTTAAAATCAGATTATGCTGAAGATGAAGGGACTGCCCCCTTAATCTCGAAGATAATTTCAAAGTCAATTCAATTGCAACATCTTTTAGTTCAATAATTTTGATAAGAGATTTCAATATGACTGAACATAGGCATTATTACCAAAATTTCAGTTGTATTTATTTTATCGTAGCTAACATTATAAGGGTTTGTAAATAAAAATACTAAATATATATATCTATTATTAAACGTAATCTTAAGTACTTACTTATTAGATTATCTCATCAAGTGACGACAACTAGACATAAGTATTGTTCAAGACCCAATGTGGCCTCTTGTGATCTTCACTACATATATTATGTACTTATTATATTGCTGAACCCTTACCTGCGCCTTGATTACGTAAAAAAAATCAGACAGCCACAGCAACCAACAAACAATGCATCTCTTTCTTGCTTATAGAATTTTTCATAAGAGGATACGGAATAGCATGTTTATTAGTGACAGCAACTGTCCTATTGATCATACGTAATCAGTATATATGTAAAAAATTAACATATGAATGCATTAAAGAACTTAAACTTGAACTATTTTGATCGTGTTTGGAGTATTTCACAAATTCTTACAATTATTACAAGTTCTAAGAATAATAATACACAATACGCTAATAATACATAATAATACATTAATACACAATACATAATACATAATACAGCTCGAGAGGCTCTCGCTAGGTGGCTGGATCAAGGGCCTGATTCAGAAAGCAGTATTCCTTGACACTGCGCGCATTGTTAGGAGGTTTCTCTCTCTAGAGCCCTGACCACCGGTAGCTTGGACCCTGTTCCCGATGCCGCGTGGCCTACTTCTCTTTTATATTTTTAAATGTTTTTATAATTTTTTATTTTTATTTAATTGTAAAACTATTTAAAAATATCAAATGTATGTAAAGAAATTTAATAAAGGGAATAATAAGTCTCCTCTTATCCTTTACATATATAATGATCACTTCGTTTCTTTATACCTATTATTATATTACGAACTCAAATACGTATTCGATACGGGTGGTAAAATGGGGTTTCTTATTAGATTCGTTACAGAAAATTTGGGTTGATGTACGACGTAAGTGTTTTATTACATTACGTTTTTCGTAACTGAGTGATGGATGGGCGACCTCCACTTAATCACGTTTTTTGCCATTATTATTTTGAGGTTAAGAAAAGCTGGCCACACTTCTTTGTTTTTCAAACTTGACTAAGGTTTGAAGAAAGAAGAAGAGCTGCCATCTTGGATAAGGCTGTCTATTCCTTTCATGAGATCAATCTGCAATCACTTGGATTTATAGTGGCAATTTTTCATACAAATATTTCGTAGCACCGTAGCCGATGATGGATTAACATGCCTACGAAGCTACGATCTACGAAAATGTCTACGATGTATTTAATATACAGAATCACGTATTTGGCTATTTTTTAAAGGGTAGCAAAATTTTCAGGGCTTAATGTACTCATAATTATGATCAACTTTTACTATCTAACCAACCCTGAAACTGCGAAAAAAATTAATATTACTCGCCTACATGTATGGAACAGCAGATTCTTTATTTGCGGTTGCAGGGTTGTTCTCATAGTAAAAGTTGTTCATAATGATGAGTACAATAATCCCTAAAAAGTTAGCTAGCATTTAAAAGATGATCTTGTATATCGAAATAGCTGCCGTACAACAAATAAAGTAAATTGTCCTCATTCGTCGGTATCTATTTCCAGTCCAAAATTTTTATGCGTCACTTACATTTTAAATCACAAAGGGATACTTTTAATGAACCTATCCGACGTTAAAATTAGTTTTGTACGTGTTGGACCCAAGATGGCTGAGTACCTATTTTATTTTACTTCGTGAATATTTCAACAGGAGCTCCTTTTGTGTTCTGCCGACTTACACTCAGTATTATTGTAAAAGTAATCTTTTATTTCTTTGTTCTCGAGCTTAGCGTAATATTTTTTCACTGAGAAAGAATAATTTTTGTGATTAAGTATTTCGGTTTTCAAGTTTGAAATCTTGACGTTAATTCCAAATTAAACACAATCTCAAGTGGAAAAAGAAATATCCTTTTTAGATTGAACAAGGTTTTAATTTTCTAGTCTCTATCCCTTTAAGGGGTTATTGCACATTATAAAGAACTTTTACTATGGGACAAACACAAAAATAGCAAAAAAACATTTTGCATACATTTAGTCGAGAAATATTTAATTATTTGTATAAAACAGAATTTCAGGATTGTTTCCTTAGTAAAAGTTGTTCATAATGATGAGTACTAGGAAGGCCGGACCTTATATTTTTATACCTTTTATTGCATGCTTAAGTCGTTCATGTTATCAGGTGCAGGTGTACTTGACATGACATAATCCCTTGATTGAAAAACCCAGGGGTAGACGGGAGTGGAGTAGAGTAGATAGGTAGAAAATTTAAAAGTTTTCTCTTCACGTTTTAATATATAGATTAGATATTTTTAGTATGTATGATCCATATTTTTTTCCATGGACTCATTCGTGGTTTTTTCAACAGGCCATGTGGGTAGCAGTTTCATTGGTAAACAACTTGTCACAGGATAACCTTAGTATATCCATGATGACGTCATGGTGTTCGTAATACTAGATTTAAAGAACAATTTTTTTTATTTATTTAATGCTTTTCATACAAATATGTACAAAGGCGGTCTTAATGCCAAAGGCATTCTCTGCCAGAGGGGTGATGCAGAGACAAAAAAATGGTAGATGCACTAGTCATTATTATTAGGTGAGGATAATAATATACTTACTTATGTAAAACCTAAGCAATACAATACACATATACCTACTTACATTACAATATATAATTACCCACACCTTACCTTTTTTCTTGTTACTAAAAATCCCTACAATGGATGAGTGTAATTATGGCCACCCATCGCCTATGATCAAATTCTACAGGTGCTCTCAAAATTAACTAACATATGGGTTTTAGGGTTGCCAACTTTTTTAGAAATAATTTACCGCTGAATACTGAAACACAACTCAGTTTTAAGACTCTCTTAAAAGTCATTCTGTCACTACTGTCCACCTTAAAATGACAGTGACAACACGAGAGTTAACGGCAACTTAAACTTGAGTTGTGTTTGAGTATTCGGGAGAAAGTATGTCTGATTTGAGAGAGGGTATATAAAGACTACAGACTTATAAAAAGAAAATGATTTATTTAAAATTTTAAATATATTAATGTTTATTTTTGTGTTATGTCTTGCACTAGTGAACTTTGTGCCAAAAAAGTCAGAGCTAATGGAAATAGGGTATTTTAGCGTACTTGTTTAAAAAAAAAAAAATTAGGGCAACAGAGCGTTCGGTTAGCCCATGAAAATCCGCAACACCAGAGGAGTCACCGATGCGTTGCTGACCTTTTAGGATGGTACAGGCTCTTTTCTTGAAGGTCCCCATGTCGTCTTTATAATTGTTATAGATTATTAAGTACACCTACATATAAACTACAACTACACTACAAACTTATAGCACCTTTCTTTTTTGTCGGGGGTGAAAAATATATCGCGATACTCTATTTTAGAGTACAGTTGACAACCCTAGGTTCCGCCCACACCCCATAGGTTCATTCATGGTGATTTTAATAGGACATGTGGGTAGCACCTCCATTGATTGGTAAACAACTTGTCACTTAGGATAATCTTAGTCTACACCACTGTGACGTCATGGTGTTCATAATACCTGCCATTGAACTACCCACGGTAGGTTCTGGTATTAATAGCGTGTTTAGTTTAGATTATGGTAATGTATTGGTGAAGCTGATTGTTATTCAATCGAGAATAAATATGGGATAAGATAATGTTTATAGGTTTCTGATAACGTCACACGTATTACGTATCTGTTGTTATTTCTAAAAACCTTTGTAGATACATAAAGCTAAAAACCGACGTCAAAAATCGAACAAGTTTAGTATAAAATAATTTACTTAAAAAACTTAACAGATACTGAAGTCGGTGCCTCTGCCAAGATAGGTGCAATGAAGAATTTATAGGCCCTGACTTCAGAAGCTGTTAAGTTTTTTAAGAAAAATATTTTATACCTTTTTATTTTTTGAAGTCGGTTTTTTATTTTTCTATTTTGAGTGGCATAAACCATACTTATACATGCGATAACAGCAATCGCGAGTGATATGCTGTTATTTATTCAAGAGTTTAAATAAATAATCTTCGAAGGTCTTCATCGGATTTTCACCAAATTTAAATGGGACCACCTCTAGAGTATACCTATCAATAAAAAAAAAAGGATTTTAAAATCGGTCTCCAATAGGCGGAGTAATAGCGTAACAGAAAAAAAAACTGTTGAATTGAGAACCATCTTCTTTTTGTGAAGTCAATTAAAAATGGAGTCTTTTTAACACGCTTTTTATTATTAGCTTCACCTGTAAATAACTAACTAACTAACTATGTAAGAAAATCTTGGAAGTTAAATTTGACCCACTTCCTGGTTTCCGATTGAGCATAAATTTTGCATAGGTACACGTTCAGTTTGGATGACTAAAGCGTGTTCTATAGTTTTTTTTAAACTATAATATTTTATTTGACAGGAGGGATTAGTTTTATAAAATAAAAGAAAACATTTTCCGCTGTACTGCTCCGTGTTACATGACGAGTTTCTCATGTTTGGTCTTTACTGTTATAAGACATCGATCCAGCCCTGGGGAGTTATTCTGTAAGAACATACGTATAGCTTAATAACCGAGCTGTGAACATGCTCTAGTCATGTTCACAGAGTCTGTTACTAAGTTACACGATTATTATTGTATGTCAATTCGTGAAATAACAACTTTCAATCCAGTTTTGTTAATCGAAAGCTAGTTAAACCGGGTATCATCTTAGCTATGTTTCATGAAAATCTGTTCACCCGTTCAAAAGTTATAGCTCTTTTTCTAGTTTGTGTCGGGGGTTTTTGATGGTTAGGTTATAAATACAAGCGTTAGCATACATCTGCAGGCTACTTTCGTAGGCAGCATCAAAGAAGAGAGTAAAAGATTTCAAGGTAATTCAACAAGATATATCACGTCTTAATCTTTCGTAAAATACAATATTTTATAGTCTGCCGTCCTACTTTCTAAGCCTCTTATATAGGTTTATATGTAGAAATAGGTCGCAGCATCACCCCTCTTTAATTAATTGTCTTCACTCACAATCGTTATTGATTGGTTTAATATGGAATCGTTATTGGTCAAGCAATTTCTATACTTTTATTATAGTAATACGTAGCTTTATAGATTTTTTAACATGCATATATTAGTTTCACTTGTAACTAATTATCCTATTCATATTTTTATTCACATTATTCCCGCAGCTCTTACCACAAAATTGTACTAATCTATTATTTTGAAAGAGTTTCCATGGAATTTCTTGCCAGTTCTTTCCATAGAACCTACTATTTGGAACCGCGCACCTAGAGCCTCGACATTAATTTCATAAGTGCCTGTATCTGGTTTACATTAAATAAAGATCTATTCTATCTAATGTAAACAGTTCTTGGAAGTCGATACTTCTGATTGTTGTATCAATTTGAAACTTTGCAAGTATTACATATACTTGCCGGATACTCCGGATGATAATACAATAATTTGGTACCATCGAACTTATCTGATGGAGCAAGGAGGTGGATAATGGAACTCTTACATGGCTACTAGTAAACCGAGAAAACCTCTCGAGTTTGGACTCATATGGTTTGTTTTAACGAAACCATACATTTCACTTGGTGACGAGTGTCTGACGGTGGAGCCAGGAGGAAGATAGTGGCACTCCTCAATAATTACTTCTAGTAAACCCTTCTAGTTTCGGCTCATTTGATTTGTTTTGACGAGTCCCATGTGACGAGTGTCTGATGATGTAGCTAGGAGGTCGAAAGTGGGATTATACAATAGCTACTAATAAGCCCTTCGAATTTGGGCATATTTGATTTGTTTTAACAAGTCCCATACATTACACTTGGTGACAAAGGTCTGATGATGAAGCCGGGAGGAAGATAGTGGCACTCCTCAATGGGTACTAGTAATTCCTCGAGTTTGGGCTCATTTGAGAGTATTTTTAAACTATAATAATGATTACTTTCCAAGGTTTCGTCGCTATTCTCTCTCATCTCCGAATTTACGCAAGCATCCTGTGTCCTGTCAACTTGATTAATTAATTCAACTAGTGGATAAGTTAATCAGAATAGATACTCAAGCGTTAATTACAAGGATAATTCGAGTATCTTCGTGTATCTGATATCACTAATTAATTTGGTTAATAGAATAAAGAAATAGTGCTTGGAATTTAGTGTTTGAATAGAACGGAATAATGTAGCTAAGTATAAATTAATACGTTATGTGGCGAAACGTAGACAATATAAAACATCGCACAATAAACAGGGGTTTACTACGAGCTCTAATAGCAGGGCTGAAATTGAACTGCCCAGAAATTTCCAGAATAATCTGACCTTTCATTGTACAAAAAGCCTATACAGTGCGAGGTCAGCTCATACTGAAAATGTCTGGGCAGTGGGTGTCTATTTCAGCCCTGCTATAGGTAAGAGTTCGTAGTAAGCCCCGAGGACCTACACCTCACATTATAATAGAATAGACCATATTTATCTTTACTACGAGTATGCACTGAATGAGATCCGTGGAGCATAAAGGTTCCAGATGAAAACCAGTGTCACTTTCTGGTGCTTGACATTAAGCTGATCTGACACCTATGTGGTCCAACTTGAGACACATATCCATGAAGTTTTTATTCGTTTTATTTAATTTTATGCCATTCTCTTCCTTCTTGTCTTTTCTTTATGTGTTAATTCTATATGTTGTGTCTCATTTTGTTGTATCCAAATAAATGTTAATTCTATTCTATTCTATAGTTTGCGGGTGCCGGTGATCGTTCGCCGGCTTATTGAATGAAACAGGTGAATTAATACTTTTTTATTTTAATCCTGTGATTTTCACGCAATTTGGGACTGTTGATTACGACTATTACTTACAAAACCCCCACACCTATTCTAAATAAAAATATTAAGATTGATCTCCAATATTAGAAAACTAATTACCTCCAGTAAAATTAATTCCCATATAGCACACAAACTCGAAATCCGATTATAACGAGGCGAGGCTGGCGAGAAGGTATTAAATTATCTGTGGTACTTCCAATATACGAATACCTAATCATATAATATTAATATTACATCTGCCTCCATAGTTCTCAGCAAATATCGTGTACTGTGCTACATACAGGGTGGTGTCGGCGTTACCACATTACGACATTAAATGAAACCACGTATTTGGTATCACGTTCTTCGAAGCTGTACTCAAAAAATTTACGAATTTTACGTATGTTTTTTTGCTTATTTCACTCTACTCTTATACTACAGGTGAAATGACATCCAAGTAGAAACTTATGTCATATTTCTTCTATACGTGTAAATACGTCACGGTTGGCGCAGTGACTAAGCAATTTATCTTTCTGCGCTACGTCCGGTGGAACTAATATTTGTATGATCTACAGATAGTTGTTTCGGGTCTGGATGTGTGTTCATGTGAGATGTATGTTTGTAAACTGTACTTTCATAGTCAAAGTTTGCTTACGTTAACGTTACCATACGTCGAATCATTCGTGCTCGGCCCTCTGACGTAATATCACGTTCGTCACGTCAAATAAGCTCAAGAGCTGTCAAACCAAGGGAAGAAAGGAAGTGTGTTATTGATTAACACCAACTTATAACTTACTTTGGTGTGAATTGATTAAGTATAGTTGAGAATTCCTTTAAAGTGTTAGTTAAGTAAGCGTGATAATGAACCGTGGCCTACTATGAGAGTTCGCAATCTGATTATTGCGGGCGTGACAAGCTTAGGGTTGAACGTAACTACGAAAGTTGGGTACCACGTTCTAAACGTTGAGTATCTATGTGATATGTAGCTTGAATTTGTGAATGTAAGTTGGAAATACCGATCTGCAAATTTATTTAACCAACAAATACGTATGACAATGTTTTTATTATACTATTAGGTATGTCTAAGGCATTGTATGAGGATTGAGGATGAACCAATCCATGTAAGTATGAATGAACAACAACAAACATCGCACATGAATAATCAAGTATTTGTTAAGGCAGCAGAACACATGTGGTCGGCATGGGTATACTTGACAGTATAATGCAATATTTTATGATGTCTATTTTACTTTTATTTTATTTATTATTATTTTTCTTTCTTTCAGAATGTAAATTCGCAAAAACAGATTGACGGTTCCCAGTAAAAATAGACAGCTGCATGCTGCAGCTGCTGCTACATGGGTTATTCGCACAAAATTAAAACTGTATTTTGTGCAACCTCTGACCTCTTAGCTAGCCTCAGTCAAATCCAACCCAGCCACACATTTTTAACTATTTTATTTCTATTTGCGACAACCCTAGCCTTAACCAGTGTTGCGCTGCATAATAATGTAGGTATTCATACATGCATATTTGATTTCATAGATTCTGTACGCTATATAGAGACGTGTGTAGGAGAAAATGCTTTGTGTAGGTATTATGAAATTCGATAGAATAATTTTCATGGAGTATATAATTTACGAGACGTTATTTTCGAGGATATCAAACAAATATAAACGAAAATTTTTGTAATAATATTAAAGGTCGCCAAGTAGTAGAAATTCGACCGTAATTTTTTCTTTCTGCACTCCTTTTTCATAACTGACTATGCCAGATCTCACACTCCTTCGTGCGTGCAATATGCATAAAAATGGGTATAAAGTTTTCTCTTGACCTCTCTTGACGTATTAATTAATATAAATTGATAAAATATTTATTTATTTATAAACATGAGTATATTCATATTCACTCTATTCAGAATAACACCAAAACCTGCGTACTTTCTCAGGGAAATGTGCGTGTGTAGAATTTATTATGAACAAGCCAGTTGCTCTGGGGTCGAGGTCGCAATTAAATATATACTAGTCAAGCTTACGGGTTAGCAGTAGCTAGCCAGCTTTATATTCTAGTAAACACGACTATAGCACGACTACATTAAGGGTGGGTTGCACCAAGAGCTACGTTATTTTTATTGTCAAAGTTAACTTTAACAGTAATATTAACATTAACAATGACCATAGGTTGCACCGTCATGTAAAATGTAAAAGTTAAAGTTAAAAGTTTGACAAGTGACAAAACTATATTCGACGCGTCTGACAGTAGTTACAGATAGTTAACATTAACAATAACAATAACCAGCGAAGCGTGGGTGGTTAACGGTTACAGTTAAAATTATGACGTTAGCTAACAATTGTCAAATGGTGCAACCCATTTTTTGCTTAAACCGGTACTTCTGAAGATTCGATGTTTGTTATAGTTAAAATAAGATGGTGCCATCCACTCTAAGTAGTTAAAGTTCGGGTGCAACGTGTGGTGCACCCTGGGCAGTTAGCCTCGATACCTGACTGGCTAATCTTTTAATCTAAGACTGAAATATTATGCAGAAATAGGCAATATGCGTGAAAATCGTAGATTTTTTGTGTATGCCTTAAGAGGGCTGAGCAGAGCACGAGTGTTAATGTTAACGTAAGCTAATTTTGATTATAAAAATCCAATGAATCTATCGTATTAGTTCAATTTTATGCAAAATACACACCTGTTTCATGAAAAAGTAAAATTACTGCATGTATTTTCAAAAAATATCATGGATTAAATTCTGAATGTGCTTATGTTAAAGTTACGATATGTTAAAACACTCGGCTCTCAGAACGTGATACCAAATACGTGGTTTCATTTAATGTCGTAATTTCGTCACCAACCTGTATAACCTTTCCTTACTTACTTAATATAATTACACGAACCTTTCAACATTCTACTACCAAACTATTTATAATTATACCAAGTATCTGACAGAAAGAATCCATCTCCAACAAACCCTACTCCACCGCAGTCAAAAGGTCGACAAAATTAAACCTAGTTACGATGTGGCCAATTTTGCCCAAGGCTGGTACTGCAGAACTGCTCGCAACATTGTTAGTAGAACTATCTAACTACTTAGAAGGATCTAACGAAGTTTGCCTATAACTTTGCGATCGGTTTACGGGGGATAACATTGATAGGATACGGTTATTTCGGTCATTAAAATTTCTCCTGTGTAAGCTAGGTGGGTGCTTTATGATATGTATGAAAATTTAGGGTTAAGAACTAGCTGTGCCCATACATTACAGCACGTGCACTAAAACTTACCGGTTTCATCGTAATCGGATGATGGTCTCCATGCATTGAAGACGTTTTTTTTATCAGAAACATTCCCTGGCCCCACAACTCGCCAAAGTGATCGTAATAAACAAACAAAAATATTCATTTTTAAATATTGGATTTTTCATGTTTAACCTTTCTAACTAGGTACAGCTGGTCGTCTGTGGCCGAAAATAATACTGATGCTGTGGTTCATGTAGGATTTTCATATTGAATTTTTCACATAAATGTTATATATTGTATAGAGAGCCACGTAAACCATTTTGATGTGAAGTGACTATAACTATCGACACGACTCGACACGACACGGTTCGACACGGTTGGCGCAGTGGCTAAGCGATTAGCTTTCTGCGCTACGTGCCGCGGGTTCGATCCCCGCACGGAACAAATATTTGTATGATCTACAGATAGTTGTTTCGGGTCTGGTTGTATGTGCATGTGACATGTATGTTTGTAAACTGTACCCTCGATACAGGAGAAATCCTAGTGAGAGGCAACGTTTTTAAAAAAACAAAAGAAACAAACAAAGAACTATAGACTGAGTATTTAAATTCATAATCACAATATACATTGACATATTTAGAACAACAATTTTCTTATTCTTTATTCGAGTAGACGTCTAGAAAGACACGTCTGGCGGCGACAAGAAAATCTAGATATTTTTCCTTCGATGAAACCTGCCTACTAACGTTTTTCTTTCAGTTTATTTATCACTTATACAAGAATCTTTTACTATCAACCCTTCGTAGAAGCCGCGTTCAAGTTTGAAATTAACAAAGTTAGCGGCGACACAAGTTGCGCGTGTAAAGTGGTCGCAGTATCGCCAGATAAGTGCGCACACTTTGTCGTCAGATACCTATTTGTTTCATTGTTCACTTTGGCACAATACCCTTTTTATTATTATAACTAGATTTAACCTAAATCCTTAGATACTGGTTATTTTTTTAGGACTAAAGTCTGATACCATATAATGAAAGGAAACATGAGTTGTGTCGGTATTAACCTAAGAAGTTGAAACGAAGCCAACTAGTACTTGAAAACAAGTTAAAAGTTTCCTTCATTAAATAATCAAGCGTATAATTTTTTATCATACTCGTACCTTCGTGAGTGGAACCCTGTCGCCGATCAAGTTGGAAATTAACAAAGTTAGCGGCGACACAAGTTGCGCATGTAAAGTGGTCACAGCATCGGCTGATAACTGCGCACACTTTGTGGACGGAATCCATTTTGTTTCATGGTTTACTTTCGGATATTTGAGGTTCACCTAAATCTTTAGATACCGTTTGTTTTTAGGACTGTATTATGTTACTATATAATGAGAGGAAACTAGAGTTCTGTCGGTATAAATTAGCTTGAGATGTTGATACGAAGCCAACTAGTACTTGAAAACAAGTTAAAAGTTTCCTTCATTAAATAAAAAAAATATTCGTTTGATATTTTTTTATCATGCGTTCGTCAACGGTAACCTTTCACCGTTCAAGTTGGAAATTAACAAAGTTAGCGGCGACACAAGTTACGCATGTAAAGTGGTCACAGCATCGGTAGATAAGTGCGTACACTTTGTGGTTATAACTCAACTTGTTTAATTGTTTACTTTAGCTTCTAAATTCCATATACTGTAAGTGGATTGGGCCTGAATCATTAGGCATTTTGTACACTGACAAATAACTTGAGCGGTGTCGGTATATACAAGGCTATAAATCGGAAAGTGTATAATAAAGCTGAAAGGGGGTTATTGTACTCACCATTATGATCAACTCTGGTGACCAACGCTGAAATCCCGAAAAAGAATCTGTTGTTCCATAGATACACTAATTAATAATCAATACTATAATTTCCATAGACTACTACGACTACTACTAAACTTGTAATATTAAATATTTTTTTATTTTATATATATTTATCCCCTTTTCAGCTTTATATATAACCCTTTCTGGCTAACCGTGTTTAAGAAAAAAAGCTGGTATATCCCATTTAGAATTAGATAACAATTTAAAAGTTTATAAAATTGGATGTAATCAGTGGATATTTGTCTATCAACTCGGCGGAACCCTATCGCCGTTCAAGATGCGCATAACAGTACCGTCACATGAAAGCGAACCTTTTATCGACGGAACTTAATTTGTTTCAATGTTTACTTTCACATAATACCGTTTATATTGTAAGAAGATTGGGCGTGGGCCCTTATGTAAGTAGGTACTGTGTGTTTTTGTAGGACTATCAACTAAATACAGAGAGAACGAAACGGTATTGGTATTCAATTTATTGTTGAGTTTCAATCGCCTTTAATATCTTCAACAAAGCCCTGAAGTCCATTTCAGACTACTTTACTTTGGGGTATTAAGGTGGTTACTCTTTCTATTAAAGTTAAAGAGTTCTGGTCTTAGGAAATTTTAGTTTGTTAATTGACATTTCTCAAAAAAAATAAGTGCCAATCGTCTCTATATTTTCCCAACAGGAAAGTTTCCTACAAACAACCGACAAAATCGGAAGATTTAATAACTTTATATCTTCGCGAATATCTTTTGGGTTTTTATAAACGGGTAGGCAGCCGCGATACCACCATTTTTTTCACAGCCGGAACTAATTTCTTTTCATATTTTTATACGTATTATAAACTAGAAATGGGCTGAGTGGTGATTTTTCGATATCAATGACTATGATAAAAAAATATCATCAATGACGTTTCTTTAACTGTCACTGCATTTACGCATTGCATGTTGTCATCTTGCCATTGTTATGTCACAGCCGAAGCCGAACTACACGTTCATTCAGTCATGGTCATTATCGAGTGATGATTTTAGGTATTGATGATTTTGTCGCTGTTACTGCATGTCGAAATGATTTTAAAATATCGATGATTAATACATGTGACATGATATCGGACACAACTCTATTATAAACAAGTTCAGTAACGAACGAACAGCATCAATTAATTGTTATAATAACAAGGTACGACGGGAAAAATTTCAATTTATTGCAAACTTGTAGAGTACAAATAAGCACTTAAAACTCCTGATTTATATGTTTATTCACTTTATAATTGCATGTCTATGCTGTTTTTCTAACAAGGCGTGGTGGGTGTTCGCGTAATTTATTATGTAGTGTCATACCACGCTATTTCTTTATAAAGTAGTTTAAAAATATGCTGCTTGAATAAAATCCTGTTGGCGAGAAAATGTTGTATTTTTAGTAGCGACTTTTAAACAGTTTGGACATCATTTAAAAAGGGAAATTTAGTGTCAGGAAATTATATTTCCTGCAGATATAATGTTTGTTTACTTAAATAAATTATACTGTTCTGTACAAGGTTAGTCGGAAAGGGTATTTATAGCCTAATGGTAGGTATTGTACTTATCATTATGAACAACTTTTACTATAGGAGGAAACCCGAAATCACAAAACAAAAAGAAACAGCTGGTCCGTACAAATAATATTACTCCACAAAATTTATGGAACCGCAAATGTTTTTATTGCGATTTCAGGGTTGGTCCCATAGTAAAGGTTGTTCATAATCATAAGTACATTAACCCCTTAAAGGGATCGGGACTAGAAAGACTGGACCTTGTATAGAATCTTGTAAGAATATTTTCGGGAGATGATATTTTGGAAAATATGACATAAATATCTGGTCACATTATAAGTGTCTCACTTGTACTTCCCAAGAGGATATGCGGAAGTGTAACCGTACTCTTGCAATTTTCCAATTACGGTATTCGGTCGCTATCAGCTATGTCCCATGTGAGAGCAGATTGATCGCTTTTTATATAAACTCTTCTCAGTATTAGCAACATATTGTTGTGTTGGTATTGCAATATCTCATACAATCCATGTAGTCTATCGCAGACCGCAGTTCACTGAGTTCACTAACTGTTCACCAGTTCCATCATCATCAACCGGTCCTCCATCTTCCCTGTCCAGTCTACATCAGCTGTCTGGTTCACGTTTATTGTCTGCCTGGCTTTAACGTCAATATGTTTATTTTTATGTTTTATACCTCTAATTTGGCAAACAAGTATACGGTCGGCTTGATGGTAAGCTGTTACCGTAACTTATGGATGCTTGCTTCACCAAGGGCATCATTCGAGGGCTGCTGATGCTACTATTAGTGTAGGGGGGACCGTACTGTCAACACGACGCTTCCCCAAGAACCACTGGCGACCTTGCTCACCGTTAGGAACACAACACTTTAAAAGAGCAGTATAAAACTTGGCTATGATATTCTGCAAGGTGGAGGTACTTCCCCAGTCGGGCAGCTCCAATTTTGAACGTAAAATCCCGCTATGCTATATACTGCATGCAAATACTTCGTTCCGTTCTTCTACGTAGAGTCTAAATGCCGTCACATACTTTATAATTTATTTCTGATAGTTGTTCGTCATTATAACTTCGTCCATAATTGCACAGACAAAACTTTCGGTTTCCCCAAACAAGTCCACAAAACGTAGCCAGACAGACAACAGACGCTTTAAAGTCAATAGCGTCCGTGGAGCTCTTTGCTTTGCCATACCTCCCTGCGGCCATTGATACTTAGTACGGCAGGTTTACGCCAGTACTCTTTAGCCAAGGAAAGCGCACAGTGGTCCCCAAAGCTTTGCTAGCTTTCTTTTTAACAACTTTTAAACTAATTTTGTAAATTGAAAACTTCCTTCCATCACATACCTACCTTCTAAGAAAATGACCTTATTTTCTTTCCCTAACATCTGAATATAATTGTATGGTATGATGTAATATCTTTCACCCCTTTTGGGAGCAGCACGAAGGTCGCGGCCATTTTGTTGACGCGTCGCTCGTCTCAATATAATTACGAGTTCATCTCCTGGGAATGAGGAATAATTTTCACCACGCATTGAGTTTAATATCAGCTGATTCGACGGAAAATAGATTAGTTCTGATTGATGAATGTTCTCGAGGTAAAGAGAAGGTAATCTTATTTGATTCTCGATGGAAATGAGCACGCAAAAATGTTACAGTCTAAAGTGTATTATTTTTGAGGTTATCTTATTGCTTTTTTGGATTTACACTGATCGTAGATGATATATTTTTTGTGTGTCAGAGTCGGCCTTCGATTTTATCGTTCTGAAAAATAGGTCAGCTGTCAGTCATTCGACAGCAAATGGTGCAGGGGTAAGCTGTCAGTAAGTCGTTATGTCACAGGCTTTTGTGAAGAAACCATGGAAATAATATATAATATAAGTACTTATTATGTCCATGGAAGGAACTAAGTACCAAAGTATGGTATTAGTGTGTTCAGAAAGTCAGTTCTAAAAATCGTCTACTGGTTTTATAACGTGCATACATTAGCTTCTAAACTCGTTAAAATATGATTGCGGAATCTATCCTTTTTAAATAAATACATCGCTATTATGCACGCTAACATATATGCTTACCCTCTAAATCCGAGCAAAACCTTGCTCTCATAATAACAAACAACATTATCCAACGTTCTAAATAGGTATTCTCTATTCAAATACAAAATTCGAAATATCAGACCGATCACACGTACGCATAAATCCGATCTATAGCCAGCCTAACCGCGATCGCATCAGGCACGCTTTCTGTAATGAACGTGCAGTTTCGACCGAGGTATAAACAGACCGCTACATGCTACAAACCGCAGCCCGACGTGCGACCAGACCGATGCGATTATTTACCAATAGATCTATCCATTTGAAATGCATCGTATTTGCGTAATGCCGTTTCGATTGAAATGTAGGTTGATTTTTATGTAGCTATTAAAGATGAAAGATGGAAGGATTTATTTTTTTATTAAAAATAGTTAAAATGAAAATGTTTTTTATCATAAAGTTACTTTACTTAATAATTTAAATAAGGTAGGTACATAATGCTAGGTTTTGAATTAAGTAAGGAATTCTTCCAAATGATGTTAGGGTCTAACTGTATAGGTACCTACTTAATTTTTTATAGTGATTTACCTACAATATTAGTAAATAAGTAAAACAAAAGAATTATTCACACGACACGGTTGACGCAGTAGCTAAGCGATTAGCTTTCTACGCTACGTGCCGTGGGTTCGATCCCCGCACGGAGCAATTATTTGTATGATCTACAGATAGTTGTTTCGGGTCTGGGTGTGTGTGCATGTGACATGTATGTTTGTAAACTGTACCCTCGATACAGGAGAAATCCTAGTGAGGGGCAATGTTTTGTTAAAAAAACAATACAAAACTAACAAACAAACAAATTTTTGAGTAGGCTAATGGATAACTTATAACACAGGGTGTAAGTGACATCGTAACGAAAACTGATACCATGGATTCAGCACATGATTCTCGACACCTCACCGTTAGAATTTGGTGTCGGTCTTATAAAAAAATTTACGATTTTGTTTGCATATTTTTTAGTTACCTAGTTATAACAACTAGACTCGGAACTCAACTAAACACTGGTAAATGGGGGTAGCAGGGAGAAAATTGGGTTTAAGTCGAGAAAAAAACAGCATGGATATAGACCATAGAGGCATACGAGTAGACAAAGCGAAAGGAGTATTGTGTGGGAGGAAAAGAGAATTGCATTTGGATAACTCGTGTGTTCTCGACTTTGTTGGAGTCAAAGGAACGGATATTAAGGGTAAAACCCCTCTATAAATATTTTTATATTGGTATGTTCTTGGAAATTACCAATTTTATATGGGTATGAAAGTCGAATGGGGCTTCTGATGCATAAAATTACTGTGTCAAATCCTTCCCACAAAAATGTAATCTAAAGGTCATAAGCCAATGGTACGATTAAAGCTGGTACTCTACACTGGATTTTTTATTATAAGCTTAAACAAAGTCAGGCTGACTCTATTTTTTTGTCATAAATGATTCGTAACTCTTCGTAACTTAATATAGACTAATTTTAGTAGCTTCGTAACTTTATACTCTCCAAAGACTATCTTAAAAAGTTTTGATTCTTAATCTATTTTTAAATTATTCGTTAACAGAGTAGACTCCTCGTGACGTCCTGTCTCAGATTCATAAGTTAGTTAATAGAGGACACTCTTGTTTTTTTTTTACCATAACTTTGTCACTGCGACCCTCCTGCATCAGGGCTAGACTGGCAGAAAAAGAAGGAATAAAAACAGAGGACATAATCTAGCCGTCGAAAACCCACGACTCAAACTAGAAAAAGAGCCGTAGCTTTTGAACAGCTGAACTGATTTTTATGAAAAATAGCTAAGATGATACCCGATTAAACTAGCTTTTAATTAAAAAATCTGCTTTGAAATCGGTACATCCGTTTTGGAGCTACGATGCCACAGACAGATACACACTACAAACTTATAACACCTCTCTTTTTTGTCGGGAGTTAAAAACGGTAAGTCGAGAAAAGAAAACGGTAAGGATATGGTTTTGTCCTACATTTTGCTATCTCCCAATTTTGCCGTGCTAACTCTGCTATAGGGCTAGCACAGCAAAAAAGGGAAGAGAAAAATCGGGGACAAACCCATCTCTTTTCAGTTTTCTCTCTCGATTTTTAGTTTTGTCTTCTGTCAAGGAGACCAAGGGTAGAGAAAACGGGTTTGTCCACCCGCCGTACTAACCCTGCAGGCTGAGAAACGACCACGGACCAGAGAAATAAACTTCATTCTCCCTCCGTGGAAATGAACCAATACATTTCCAACCTTCCAAAAAATTCAAGTGTGTGGCCAGCCTCATTCTCAATACCTACCTTTTATCAAACAAGCAAACAGAATACATGTCATGAATTTATGATAAGATTTATTGACATAATGTATTGCATCCAATAATACTTTAGTTTTGATAAACTGTGACGTAATTCGTGACGTAATCAGTATGTGACTATGATGTGACGCACGAGCAAGAATAATAGACGGTTTCATTATGTTAAGTGGTTTTGTTCGTATTCTATCAATTCAGACTATTCATTTACTGGTGAATTAGTACAAGGCTTCTTTGTCATTTGCCTAGCCTTTTGCAACTATGTTGGGGTCGGCGTCCAAACAAAAGCTTTGTACCCCTTTTTAAGCCTGCGCGCACGGAGGAGTGTGAGATTTGGCATAGTTAAAGTTTATATGGAGAAGGAGTGCAGAAAGTTAATTTCGACCATTTGGCGACCTTTAGTTATATTTTAATCCTTTTGCTTGAACGGATCTTGTCAAGATTTTTTATGCCATAAGTGTACCAGCTGACTCGACAAGCTGTTGCAAATTACGTCGTGAATTCCATGAATTACTGCATTGTTTAAAATGGCTTGCACATGGTGCACCAGAAGCCCTAAAAAAGGTATCAACGACTCAGATGGGCTGTATCCATGTACTCAAATTGCAGTACTTACAAAAAATGTTCTGGCCATTAATTTTATTGAATACTTCATGTACAATATTTATATCCCCTTATAATTCCACACGCCACCTGAAATTATAAAGAACATTTTCCAAACATTAAAAATAATGTTGTTAGAACAACCAGAAGCCAACATGTTGGTACTTTTTGTAGGCTGTGTCATGATAAGCTCTCGGCTGGCTAGCACAAAGGCCGCTGACCAAACACACCGCGAAAACTCTTTGTTGTCAACAAAGAAGTAAGCTTTCCTTTGCGAAAAGATTAATATTTTACATGTCGAGATTGTGTAGATTAAAAAGCCTATGTAAAGTACACTAAACTTTAAAAGAGCGAGTTTTATGTACTTAGTCTCCGAAATGTTCTTCAGTTAAATTCAAAATGTTTTATTGTGTATTCTTGAGAATAAGGTTTTAAATGTTATCCTGATGTAAAAGAACTCCTGTTGGAGAGAGATAGAGCATAGAGGGAGATTCCTCTCTAAATCGGAGTTGCCCGACTGGGGAAGTACCTCCACCTTGCAGTATATCGTAGCGAAATAACACTGCTCTTTTGCAGTGACGTGTTCCTAACGGTGAGCAAGGTCGCCAGTGCTCCATGGGGAAGCGTCGCTAGTAGTAGGGTCGGCAACGCGCGAGTGATGCCCCTGGTATTGCAAGCGTCCATAGGTTACGGTAACCGCTTACCATCAGGCGGATCGTACACTTGTTTGCCAACTTAGTGGTATAAAAAAAAAGTTCTCTTAGAGCCATTAAGGCCATTATTATATTACTTTTATTTTCAAGACCCTTTATATTTATAACAATAAGGTTTTCAAGTATATTGTAGTCCATAAATAACTACTTACTTAGATTCTACTTACTTATGTTTAAATACAAAGAAGGACATTCTCAACAAAGTACTATAGGTATTATTAGAATTCACTATCAGTGTATCTTTTTATATCTTATATTAATATTGAATATGTTTTTTGCCTTTGTACTCAACATAATAGATAGATGTTCTCACAAACATCCGAAGAAGCTGACACTACGTTTAGTTATTGTTAATGTCGTTACTTCGAAGCCTTAGTCTTAGGCGTGGGCAAAGTGTATCATTTTTGGGATTGGAACATTTGCATCTGACTCACTGAAAAGATCCGAATCACTGATATGCTTCATTTGTATCATTTGGCTCATCGGCTCAAAGGATATAAAATGGCGTGTACTCTTTCGGAACCGTGTCACTGATACGGATAATTGAAGTATGCAAAAAACGACCTTATTGTATTTGATATGTAAGCGCCTTAGGGGTCATATTTACGTGCATGGATAACCATAACGACAGCAAAAAACTGTGAGAGTGTGAGTGATACACATTTCATTTAGTATCTCTTTCTGACTTGTATAGAGTGTAATTATGTCACCCGCTCACTCGCGACGCGGGAGTCAGTAGTAAAGTATCTCAGTGTATCACAATCCCAATCTCGCTCACTGGCTCAGACTCAGTGACTCAGTCGCCTCGCAAGCGACGACGCATCGCGAGGAAAGATTCAGATCCGAATGATGCGATTGAAACGTTGTTACTGAACCAATCTTTCGTGTCACTTCAAAGATTCGTATCAGTGAGTCGGTTCCGTAAAGAGTTACACACGCCTACTTCGTCTTGTTTGTAAAGCCTTCGGTCTTAACCTTGTAGCAATACGTTACACGTGCCTGTCTCATGAAAGATTAACAAAAAAACTAGACAGGGTTTTATATATTCTACAATATACCTACTACGTTTAGAAGTTCGATATCTTCTTTTGGTATTTATTTACTTATTGAAAAATACCTACAAGACTTTTTAAATTTGTGTTCGTTTTTCTATACAGTTTTAACGATACAGTGCTACAAACTTGTCGGTCGTGGCGTCGCCGTCGCTGCCGTCGCTTTTACATCATATCCCTACAAAAATGACATTTTGAAGTCTATTCTATTCTATTTTTCGTTATGGCAAGTGGTGCCGATATCGACAATTCTGCCAATGTCAAAGGTGATGGAAAAACGTGTGGTGAGCAGCTGTGGTGAGTCAATTTTGTTCTGTAGCGACGTTAGTTCCAATTTTGGTCACCGGGTTAAAAACAGGAATTCCAGGTACTTCTTTTGAATTGACATAATATCTTTCCTTTACCTTTCTCGAATCAACTAGTAAGCGTTCGAAACAAGGGAAAAAAAATAAAACCCTCAATTTACAAAAGAAATAAATAAACAAAATATATCTCCAACTCCCTTTGATAAAGATAACACAAACTATCGGCAAATATATACTTACAGCGATTCGCGAATTCTGTAGGCGTTCAGAATCGTATTTCGACAAAACATCTTGATCTTATATTCAGAATGTAAGAACATATTTTTTGTGGCTGTAAAAATAACAAAACAATAGCGCCTGGGTTTCCCTCCTTGAATTATTTATTCCGACAGCCCGGCCAAGTTCAGCCGTTTATTATTTGCCACTTAATTCTCAACGCTTTATATTGTGAAATGCCCTTTATATTTAGAAGTTAATGTCGTGTTTTCTTGTAAAATGTAGACTCTTCGTGTTTATTGTGAGTAAGATGCTTTCGCTTGAGAAAAGAGGGCAAAAAAGTGTGAAAATTGTTTGTTTAGGTGTCTGAATTATTTTATTAAGTGTCCTAATTTATTATTTTAGTGCTTATAACGATGCTGAGTTTAATTTTGTTTAAAATTTAACGGTCTGACCTCCATTTCAACTTTATTTTTGTAGTGTGTATCTGTAGGGGTCTGTGGATCTGTGTATCTGTCTGTGGCATCGTAGCTCGAAAACGGATGCACCGATTTAAATGCAATTTTTTTAATTGAAAGCTAGTTTAATCAGGTATCACCTTAGCTATGTTTCATGAAAATCTGTTCAGCCGGATTCTGACGGTTAGGTTAGTTTGTAATTAAATTAAAATAACCATTACCATTTTAATGATGGCTTAGACAATGGACTTTGATGGGTTTTTAACAGCATCCATAGTGCTCAAGAGCTATAAAATATCGTGATAATCCATTTTCAGCAGATGACCAACCCGTGCATCGAACGTGGAAAGGGGAAGGCAACACATATTTTTCATTAAGATTAAAGTGGGTTTGTAAATTGGCTTTGGCTTCAATTTCGTTTGCTATTATTTAGGCAAATTGAAATGGCGATAGCGTGCTAGCCAGGCCAATATGAAGGTTGAACGGAAGCCAGTGAATTCTACGAATTTTTTGGAGGGGTGTAATTCGCATAAGCCTTGTAATCGTTGTAACTAACGGATTGATATAAAAACGGAGCAACTGAGTTGATTGAAATAAATTATTCGAATGAATTTTACTTTTCGCATTAAAATAAAAAAATATGGTGCTTTTCCAAACAAGTTTAGTGAGTTTAATGTTTCTAGTGGGCCGAGCACGAATGTTTTGACGTATGGTAACGTAAACGTAAGCAAATTTTGAACCAAAAATTTACGTTTAATCCATGATATTTTTTTGGAATTACATGCAACATTTTTATGTTATCACGAAACAAGTGTGTTTGTTGCATAAAATTGAACAAAAATGCGATAGATTCATCGTATTTTATGATCAAAATTTGTTTACGTTTACGTTACCATACGTCAAAACATTCGTGCTCGGCCCACTGACCTATAATACGGTTGTTAAATGCCAATAGACGTCCATGAGTAATATTAGAAATAAGTAGGTAGCATTAATTAATGTGAAATATTAGTTTCGACCACAGCCATCCCCATCATCTATTTACCACGTAGGTACCAAAAGTTGGCACTTTGGGTATCTAGTATCTTAGTTAACAAAGGGGCGTGATGCCTCTGAATGTTTTTTTTTTATATAAATTCTTTAACACACTACGATTTCTCCTGTATCGTGTTCGTGAATACAGTTTACAAATATATTATGTCACACCCAGATCAGAAACTAGAATCTGTAGGCCATACAAATATTTATTCCGTGCAGGAATCGAACCCGTGACACGAAGCGCAGAAAGCCAATCGCTTAGCCAATGCGCCAAGCAACTGTGTCAATTGATGACGGGAGGGGAGTAATCTAGGATAAGCACCTGTCCCCAATGCTATTGAGATTGATCAGCCTATTGTTTGATCCCACAGCTGGGACTCAAGGCTTTTCTTTGAGAGTGGCCGTACTTCACTACATGGGGCCAGTGTTAGAATTTTACACGTGTTTCATCACTATGTTTTACATAAGGCCGTAATAACTGTAAGTATTTAAAAATAAACTTTCTCATTACTTAATGAACACATTATCTTATGTGTCAATCTGCCTATTGAAAATATTCATGATTTGTATCTCAAATTATTCATAAACAATATTCAGCTTTGTATGAGTTCTGACACTTGACATTTCACTTAACTAATGCTCCTTGATTGAAATCCTCAATTAGTTGGTGGGTACTGAATAAAATTGAAATGATTAAATATTCATAAATGTCTGAAGTACCTATTGAAATTCTGTTAACCACGGATCGCTGAATATTAAACAAGGTTAAATAAGGACAAGACTGATTGATTCAATCAACCAGCTTTATTGCCAAATTGTAGCGATTTGTATCCACAAAATACGTCATATATTGTATCTTTATGATACCCTTGAACCTCGTATCATTGTTTGACAATATTTGACTGGTAAATATGAAACGCAGGGAATAATTAAGATTTATGTATTATTTTATTTGTATACTCAATGACATTTTGTAAAATGTTACTACTAGTGTCCGCAACTTCACCACAGAGAAAAAAATAAAAACTACTATATCAATTATTATTTTGTTTATTAATTTTATATACAATCATCTTTTAATTTTTAAATACTTATTATGAAATAATAATAAATTACACATTTAAAAACATAAAAAAATAGGGACCAAGCGGCATCTGAAACAGGATCCAAGCTACCGGTGAAACCGGTGGCCTCCAGGGAGAAGAACCTCCCCACAATGCGTGCCGTGTCGAGGAGTACCGACTTCTGTATCAAGCCTAAGGGCTTTGTTTTCAGCCGTTTCGGAATTAACAAAGGTACATCTAACCTTCGCATTTCTAATACCTTTTAGTGAGGTAGGTCTCGGAACTTATAAACTGATAACGGAGGATGTAGAGCTCCTACTCCGATACGTAGAATGTATATTTGGTAAACCGTCGAATATTTCTAGTTATTCATGAAAACACTAACTATGCTGTTGTAAACCATTCAAATGTCAGTTGAGTCGTAAATCGAGCAATATCACGCGTTATAGCAAGCAATAATTATTTCTTGTAAGACCAATGATTCATACTCATGTGTTTCTAGGTTATGTTCTTACTTCATAGTTTTGTTGACACCATACATATAGTAGTGGTGCCCAAACCAAGAAGAAACTATGTTTTTTAAATTTGGAACCAACGTGTGAATTCCGTGGCAGGTAATAGATAATAAATTTTGTTTCGTTTTAAAATAAAACGTTGCCCTACACTACGAATAATTCCTGTATCGTAGGTGCATTTACAAACATACATCTCACATACACTCAGACCCGAAACAACTATCTGTAGACCATACACATATTTATTTCGTGACATGTAGTCACTGCGCCAATCGTGCCGTTAATTATGTAAGTTGGGCAAAAGACAAAGTTGAAAATGCATTTTTCCTCAACGAGAAAAGACAGCAACAAACTCCATGCTTACAAATACAGTATCGAAAATAAACTAAATGAAAAAGCCACTTTCCCACTGCTTCTATCCTCATAACTTTAGAGTTCTAAGTTCGTCGGCACAAAGGTCTTTGCGCACTGCTCACATCTACAAACTTGTTCAAACCACAGAACAGTAACTTTTCAGTTCTGAGACTCAAACGTCACCAGTTACAGTAGCAGTTTACTTGGAAACTTCGCAGTTACAGCCTCGCTCAACTTGCTTTGATTTTCATAACTAAGATATACACGATGTAACCTACACTTCGGCTCGTTCTCCTCAATGCTGATTGTCGTGGCTAGGTAGCCACGACACTCAGCATTGGAGCATTGTGGAGGTCCACATCAGATCACTTTTTGCCCAATGTTGTTGCGCCGTCCGGCACCCTAATTAACTAAATCACCTGACAGCGACCCGACGGCCACGCGACAGTCTGCAGACGTAGCGCGATCGATCGCGAACTGTCAAACAAAATCCTATTAATTACGGCATTCGTCCGCCTGTGGCTACTTGTAGCGTTTGCAGCGCTAAGTATGCACTTTTTAGTTAGTTTATTGTCCGCCAGGTGGCGAACCCGTAAGCGGTGGCTGTCGCGTCGCAATCGGCAAATACGTAATACCAAAGGGATGTTTGCCAGCAGCTACCGCGCGATTTACGCCTGTCACAAGCTGTCTGCTACATCGGTAATTAGGGGGCGGGTCTGTTTTCGGCAGCATGTATGGCTTTGTGTTTAATAGTGTTGAGTGTGGTGCGGATTTCGTTTTACCAGATCATAGGACTACGTTTTCGTGGTCTCTTTCTGTATCTTCCCGGTGACGATCAGCTTTCATGGTTGTCGTCTTTCTTCCGGACTATATGACCGAAATACTCAAGGATCCATAGAAGGCAGATGGGTGACAGCCCAGTGGTCACTTACAGTGGTGGTTAATTCCTTGAATGGATATATTCGTCCTCCTTGCTGTCCAGGGAATGCAGGGATTTTGTTGCGGGTTTCATATTATATTGAGCATTTCTTCCGGATGGTTTATATGTATATATAATACTTTCATATTTAATGTAAGGATAGTAGAGAAATTGCATCCGTGCGAAACCGGGGACGGGTCGCTAGTACTACATAAAAGAATATTGAAATGATGCATATAAGCATGTTTATCTCTGATTCTAAAGGTACAGCTGATATGATAAGGCTATATTAATGAGTTGATATCGAAGTTGATATCAACTGTAGCCTATAGCTTTATACGACATTTTACTGAACAAAAAGTTTTTACAATGACGCTTAATGCAATCCTATAGAATTTATATACCGAGTAACCAAACATTTTATATCGGGTTTGGATGTTATATACTTTATTTAGACTCATATCGTAAAGAATTTTCATATGAATTAAGTACCATAATGACCATAAACGTACTAGTAATAATAAGTTTATGATAATGACAGACTTTATTCACGCAACTCTAATAAAATTAAAAAAGGTCTTAAATTATGTATTGATTGGTCTCTTCTGCCGTAAGGATACCTATAGCAAACCTATAGTGTAATTAGGAAACGGTTTCTAAAATAATGCTATTAGATAATTATATATTTCCTATTAAAGTACACTTCGGATCACAGATTACCCCCTAATCTGTGCTTCGGCGACTGCACATTGTCTATGGTAGCGCGCGATAGAGCGCATGCCCGGTTTACTGATGGGTTTTACCGGTTTCACCGCTATTTACCTATTGCATAAGTACCTATATAGGCAAAGTAGTGTATGAAACTATGATAACTAAGTAATTAAAACACTCGTCTGATACTATTAAAAATTTCGTCTGCAGTTCAGTTTTTAAACATACCCTCGTGTTTTAATAACCACTAATAAGCAACAGTTTCGTAAAATATTATTTTAGGGAGATACATTTGCATGCTGATTCAATTTACACGTCTAAATTGTCAAGGTATTTGCTTGCTGTGAAACGGCAAATCCGTACAAGTGCCAAGAAATACAAACCGAGAGATAATTCCATTAATCCCTGAGATCTGTCAGCAGTTACGGCTAAACAGCCCTATCATTGGATACGTCGAATGCCAACCGTTCGACACGGAAATTCCATTCAGACAACATCTTAGAATATTCCGCTAGCTTTGGATTGTTATGCTGAGATTGTGACGTAAACTGTGACAAAAATATTAAGTTGCTGTTGATTTATAAAATGATTTTCTGTCTACCAATTCATCACAAGACAGTGACATCGTGGACAGATGCAAAAAAAAAACATAGCCACCCAACATGCACGCAATCACAATTAGCAAAGCAATAATCATCGCTCATCGTCATCGCTCTGACCTTGTACACTCTTCTTTCTTCGTCCAGTCTATTTTACAGTGGAATGCGCTCCCTCAGGAAATTAGGACGGCGACTAGTCGCTATTCCTTTAAGAAAAAAGTGCGTGAACATCTTCGCACCAAATTGGCAGAATCATCTCCGCTTTCTTACTACTTATAGTATATTTATGTATATTAATTATATATATATTTATTTATGTATAATAGTGTATATATAATACGTAGTGTATATTATATAAAAATTTATGTATAAATAGTTATAAGTAACTATGCATAATTTACTTTTTTAGTATAATTATCTTGTCCGTGCACCTACCATACTTTTTTCTCTGCATCACCCTTAGGTTGACTGGTAGAAAATGCCTACGGCATTAAGTCCGCCTCTGTACTTAGTGCATAAAGTATAAATAAATAAATAAATAAATAACAATACAGTTCTAATAAATTCGGGAGGGTACCTAATGCTGCCCAACCTTTTGGGATGATCCCACCTGTTTCAACACTCGTGGGCAGAGTAGATCATCTAAGTAAAAAGCACTTTGCAGACAGATTTATGAAAGTGCGAAGTGTCGTTGAAAGTGCAAAAAACATCAATTTAACTCAAATTGCATTCATTGTAAGTAGTTTTACTCGAAGCCATCTTTGTTTCACGGAACAAGTAGAAATCTAGTTCTGTTCTGTTGAACAAGGTAGCAGTTCACACACGAACGATTCATTCAATTTCAGCTCACTGTGTAAACGAGCGCCTCTTTGTGAATTTACGATTGAACGTATAACGTTAACGATCGGAAATGGGTGTTTTATCATAATTTTGTCAAATTGGGAGAAAAAATATCATTTGGTGTCTGTCGCACAATACCAAACATACTTTTACATGTAAAATTAATTGCGACAACACCCGGAAATATTTACGTCATGGCCACATGAAGCGACATACGATAACTACCGGTCAGTGTTGTTGTATTGAGTGAAATAGCTCTGCTATATTTGATGATTGTCGTCGGGCGCTAATTGTTGTAAAATTTCCCATATAACAACACTACTATATGGGCTGCATTTTTGTCGTATTTTTCGGATTTTCTAAATTCTATTAATACGTGAAGAGAAACCGTTGTACCCCTTATAAGCATATTGCGCGCACGGAGGAGTGTGAGATTTGGCATAGTAAAGTTTATATGGAGAAGGAGTGCAGAAAGCTAAAATAATAGAATAATGTCATCGAATTTCGACCAATGGGCGACCACTAGTAAGTATAATACTAGAAGCTTACCGCGTAGGTACAATCAAGGACAGTTGTACACTTTGTTGACAAAATTCTCTGCACGGCTCCCGATAAGCTAGCAGCGCCTACATTTTGCTTTCGCCAATTTAGGCCACTTAGCTTTAGGCCCTAATTGGCAGAAGCAAAATATGGCCGTGAATAGCTTCTCGGGAGCTGTGCAAAGAATTTTGTCGGTCAAGTGTACAACCGCCAAAGTCCTTGATTGTACCTACTTACTGTTATTGCCAGTCTAAACACAGCTAATTAACTGCTCTGCTAAATTGTATCACGACATCTTTTTCTATATAGTCAACAGTAAACAGTTCAGTTTATGCGCCGAAACTAAACTTTCTTCAACTGAATTGAACTAAATAGGTAAATGAATTTAAAAGTTTATGATACGGCCCTTGATTACCTTATTCAGCCTATATGCAAATAAACGTCTTTGACTTAGTTTGTTTTTGACTTCATAGCATCCTATTATAAGCTTTTACCATTTCAAAGGAGGTAATCAAAGCCTGTCTATGCATGTATGAGGCTTCCGGATTTTCAGGGATCAAGAGTCCTACTCCTTACTCTGAGGCCTACTGTACCTACAATACTGATATTCCAAATTAGTATACTGGCAATGTATGCTATTCTGTACAGATATAAAGAATAAATATCGCAGAAAGAAGCCCCATTTCTTCATTGATAGTCCAATACCGCGTAACTAACATAGATAAAAATCGCGAATGTACTAAAAAAAACACTAAATTGTTTTTATTTGTGTGTGTAGGTAGCCGATTATGAATGGCAAATAAGGGCATTTCAGATTAGCTACATTTTGCAGCAGAAACACTAGTTTTTGCGTTCGCTATTCACTTTTTGTAGGAAAAAGGTAGCCAACGAACGCAAAAACGCGTGATTTCACTGCAAAAAGTAGCTAGATGTACTATGGCACTAATAGACGCGAATACTTAATTTAGTTTTTATAGTACATCCGCGGTTTGTAACAATTTTAGTTATGCAGTATGAAAATATTATGACGAGTTGGGACAGTTTTTGTGAGGAAGATGGAGTGAACATAATATAGCATTATCCATTACTGGCCGATGAGGGATTACTCCAGATTGTATATTATCTGTGACCTTGGTCGTACAGCTCATTTATTATCTATGCAATGGTTTATTATCTGTTTTTGGCGGAAATGAAAAATGGAGGCGTTGCAATATCGTAGCCGAGGATCGAGTCAGATGGCGAGTGATAGGAAAGGCCTATCTCCAGGACTGTTACAGGCTGATGATGATGACTGTATCGGAGACCTTGGTCTTTACACAAATAGAATAGAATACAAGATTTTTATTTGTATTTCATGTTACATAGGTAGCAAGGGGATACATCATACAAGAAGGTAAAAGACAAAAAGATCTTGGACTCAGCATAGTAGTTAAATGCATAGCCAATTAGCCATAGCCACTGTCGGAAACCGCATGGTGACCTAAATGAACTTACCACTTCTAATATTCACTTATTTAGAATGCAGACTAAGGATCAGTAAAAATTTCAAACGGCCCATTAGTCAAGGATGCTTCAAATAATTAGGTCCATCGGAGGCAGTAATTACGCATCGGTATCGTCGATATTTCACAAAGCTTCCTTTATTACCAGCATAATGAAAAGACTCAAGTTATTAAAATAACCGCAATGAATGGCTGTCCGGAGCTCGTTGAATAATAGGTAGCTCTTTTTTATATTATGATGAAAAACTATATTAAAATAAAGGTTAAGACCAGTGACAAAAGAACAATACATTTTCTGAAATCCCTGTCTAAGTAAGTAATTAGAAAGTAGCCTTGTATTTTTTATTTGGACTTTGAGCTCTATTTCTTTTACAACGTGTATCAGAAATGCGTAGTCATATTTAAGGGTGTGGATCAGACCATAAAACTGAACAACTTTCTCAATAACACCAACATCATCAGGTCTAGTTTGGGACCAATGGAAGGTATTTTATATATAATATTGTAAATATTATATATATATATTAATATTATAATTATATATATATTATATTGAAATTGAACATCGTAATCGCGAAAAAATTATCAGCGGTCCCACACGTTTGGGTCGAGTAGGTATTAAGGTTTTGTATGGGAAGCCCAATGACATGGGAAGCCTGCTATTACGGTGTTGGTCATATTATTATAAGGAAAGTTGTTCAGTTTGATGGTGTTATCCACACCCTTAAATTTGACTACACATTCCAGATGCTTCCCTGGTGACCCGCTGCTTCCTGTCTTACAGGCTGATTTTAATGACGCTTCCCTTGTTTTCAAAACTGGGTGGCTTGACTGTTAAGTATGTACATACTTATTATAATTTAAACAGTACAAGTAGGTAGGTACCAACCTACTTGTACTGTTTAAATTATAGTGGTACATAATATGATCTTTGCTGTTTTTTTGTTTTTTTTTGTTGTAATATTGTGTAAATTTTGGTCGAAAATAAGTACCCCATTAACTGGATTTATGAAAAGAGTGTCCATGAAGTTTCTTGCCGGTATCTTCTCCAGGATCAACCCACTTGGAATCGTACACCCAGAATCACGACGTTTTGAAAGTGCCTGCAAAGGCCCAGTTGAAATAAAAACCTTTGACTTTGACTTTGAGATACACGTTGTATTATAAAATTTATGGTTAATGGAACTTACCTTAAGTGAACTTCAACCATAATTATACGAGTTGCTGCATCCGTAGAGATTTAATAAACCATGTAGTCCGTCTTCTGTTGTACTGCATCATCACACGAATTTTAGATCTTAAATAAAATCAAGAGTTAAAAACTAGTCACTAACTGACTCCACTACGTAGTGTTCCCACTTGTCAACAGATGGCGCTATTTTCATTCGTTTCAGAGTAACATCCAATTTGTCATTTTTCAATTACTTTGGGGATATAATATATTTAGGGAGGGCGGGATCTTAAATCTCTACGGATGCAGCAACTCGTATAATTATGGTTGAAGTTCACTTAAGGTAAGTTCCATTAACCATAAATTATACTTCGTTGCTGCATCCTATGAGATTTAATAAACCATGTAGATGTTTAGCGCCTAGGTAATTGTGGAATGACAAATAAGTAGATTTTTATATACCAACTAGTATTGAAAATCAAGTTCATGTAAGAAAAGGCAATAGGGATCGGAGATCCTAAATTACTATCTATTACACTTTTATTTTAATAATCCTTTCTTCCAATACTCATGAACTGTAAATCAACGAACCACCTAGTTATCCATATTACGTGCAGCGTAACGAAAGCTCTGTCCTGCTATATATTTGTCAAGGGTAAGTTATCGAATTTAGCGAAGCATAGAGATTTGGCAGTCGAGCCACTCGCATGCTTGCTGACATTTTACAGAGACGCACAGTTTGCCACCGACGCGGCGACGGACGTCGAAGCGTGTAGCGTGCCTATTGTGTGGCGAGTAAACCCGACATCGATTCCGCTATTCTTAAGGACTTGTTTAATCCATTGATTTGTGGACTGGGAACTGGCAATTAGGGTAGCTTTTTAATAGTTAAGATTAATCTATCTGTCCACGATTTATTTCGAGATTCTCTCGTTCTATTTAGGTAGATAAGCAGAGAGAACTTTCGCTGGGCAAATATTTGGTTGTTCGTGATGGAATGGAGTTATCAATTTAGGATTCGCCCTATTGGGTGCTGATGGCTTAATAATTTCGAATACAATTCTGTGAACACCTGCTTCACAGAACGAAATGTTTATTGATCTTGATAAATGTTAGCGTTTGCAAGTTAGTTTTAGTGATCAATCTAGAGTTAACGATTCATTAGTTTTATCAGATAGGTAAGACAACGCCACGTTAGTATTCTTATCTTTAGACGAATAAGGCCTGTACTAAAATCGGCAATCGCAGTCAATTACACAAGTTTCTTTACATGTGACGCGTGATCTATATGAATTTAAAGAGTCGTATTTAAAAAATCATTGATAGTTTGAAAAAATCTAAATTAATGTCTTTACAAAAAAACAAATCATAATTTAGATACTATTGCAAAGTAATTGGTATATGATAACAACTGCGTGATTATATCTATGGAATTATTATCTCATGATTTTTCGACGAACGCTACCCGTATAGCGTTGCGCAAAACAGGTGGCTCGGCCATAAAAGGGGCGGGGTTTTGGAAGGAGAAAGCAATATTTTTTCATGTGTGGCTCCAAATATAGTATTTTTGAAATGGTAAAGGACATATACAGCGGGGACCAAGGTTGGTTTGGCCAATAAGGTGCTACTAATATGCCTCATTTTTCGAATACCTACGTAAAAAAAGGAATTTGACACATCTTAATAGCGTAAACAGAAATACGTAATATGTTGTAGGCGTTCGGATCTCATTTCCAAGATCCAAATTTGAGTATTTAAAATTAATTCGAGAGGTAATCACATCTTTTTCTGGTCGACCGAATTAGTGAATTCGGCGAGTGTACTATATCTTGGAAACAAGATCCATGTGTAATTCCCGCTCCGTATTAATGTTCGAGAAACCTCGAGGTTTTCTTATATAGGAAACAAATATGAACAGCAACACAGTCATGTCTCTCGAGTTATATAATTGAAGTGAGAGAATTCAGAGAACACGTCCAACCATTGCTATTGATAGGTATAAGATTATAGCGGTGGTGTTGTCAATTCTTAGCAACAGATCCGAATTGGTGATGGTTTGACAAAGGCAATGAACTCCGATAAAGACAGCTAATAAGTACAAATAATTATTGATGAGCTTATCTCTTTCTTCTTGTGACCGGTAACCGCTATTACCCCATTGAAGAAAGTTCCCAACCCCGAAAGAGGGGATTCCGAAGAAATCTCCAGTTATAGAGAACAGTTAGGATTTTTTTTTTTTTTTTTTTTTTTTTTTATAAAATATAATCTCTAAGGGATGGGCTAAATTTACATCTTGATATTTCGAGAACAGTGCGAGGTATTTTTCTCTTTCCAAGCACTTAGTATAGTCAGCCGTAAGCTACGGTTTTGGACATGAAGCTGTTATACTACCTATAAACTAAGCAAATTCTCTCATCGCAATTGATGATTTAGCAGATTTATTTCGAATAGTTTTATGTATTTTGCAACGTATTTCCTTTGGTAATACTAAACATAAAATAATAGTTATAGGTAGGTACTGGGAACGCAATGAATTCTAAGAAATTTGCGACGTATGAGAACACTTTTTTCTTAATTATTAAGAAACAAACACTCCAGATTATAAGCAGTTATTATTATCATATTTATACGTGAAACGTAGTTATGCCATACACTACGGATCACCTAAGTACTACCAAACTGCTGCGACAACTAGCTGCGTAGGTACGATTTTCCGGCGGGAAATCGAACTCCGGTCTCCCGCGTGATAGGCGGGAATACTTACCACTATACTACCGTAGGTAGGTGAATTCATAAAAAAAATTCATAAAACGAAATCGTTAGTGGGTAGATATTTTCTGCACGATTTATATCCATGACTATCCAGTCACAAAAAATATTCATCTTGGGATGTATTGTTGCCATATACGCTTCATTTAACACCATACTATGTAATACTACATTCTGACAAATAAATGATTCTGATTCATTAAATAATAATTATGATGCTGTGCGAATATCATGTAATACTGAAATGTTTATGTAAATTTATAAATTATTAGTGGTTCCCGTACCGGGAATCGAACCCGAGCCTCTTGGGTGAAAGCCAGGTATCCTAGCCACTAAATCATACGGGATGTTTAATCCCTAAAACTTAGTAGTTCTTTCATTTATAGAAAGCTACATTATCCCTGAGGGATATAGCTTATGTTTATAACTACCTATGCTGAAAAAACTAAATCCGCGTGAAACCGCGGGCTACAGCTAGTTAAGAATGAATCGGTAAAATAAATAATATTTTCATTTATCAGGGAGGAATACTACCTAACAAACAGCTTGGTATATTTTTTACAAATAAATGAATCAGCATCTGTAGCCGAACTAGACAATGCATTTCGGTTATCGACGCTATTCCCCTTGAATTATTTTAACGTTCTTATAGCCGGCAATGTGAAGTTGTTAGGTGTATAACTAATGTTACAGATAAGAATTCACTTATGTCTTAATAATATAGGTAAGATCCGTTACCTACTTTTTGGATTTAGAAAAAATAATAATAGGGGGAATAAATTGACCATCATAATCGATCGGTACATGGCACAATAGACCTTAATCTTTCAAGTTTCTCAATAAACTTAAACATTTCGGTCCTTGAACAAGGTGGGTTACATAGTTTCACAAGTTCTAGTAAATGGTAATTTATAACCTTTTATTATAGGTATCATCCTATATTCGGCGTAGTTATGTTCAACCAATTGTGTAAGAATACGACAAGTGTTTGGTAGGTACCTCTAGCGGCCGCTGGCGGCGGCCGGCGCGGCGGCGCGGCGGCTCACGGCTGCGGCGCGGCGGCGGCGGGCGGTCCGCGGGCCGCGGCTCGTCGCCAGCGGTGCGCGGCGCGGCGGAGGCGATGCGGCGTTTGCGCCGCTCCCCGGTTGACGGGGGGGGGGGGGGGGGGGGGGGGGGAGTTGTTGTCCCTCCGCACCGTGGCATTCGGCATTAGAGGTGTGAACTCTTTAGCCAGCTAAAGTTTTTCATTGTATTGGTCGAACAGGTCAACAACTTCTCCTTTTGATCCTTTGTTAGGCCTTCGAGTAGGATTATACCCCAGCGTTTAGATACCTCCAGGTATCTTCTTCCTAAAGGTTTCCTTTGGCTGTTATTCAGGATTTAATAGGGGAACAAGGCTAAATCAGCGTGATCTTTACTTCCTGGGTGACATCTCGTGGCACCACATTAAGGAAGAAAGTATTTTTACTTCCTGGGTGACATCTCGTGGCACCACATTAAGGAAGAAAGTATTTTTACTTCCTGGATGACATCTCGTGGCACCACATTAAGGAAGAAAGTATTTTTATTTCCGGATGACATCGCGTGCCACCACTGAGGAAATAATGGACCACTGGGAAAATTATCACATCCAGAGGCGAAATTCATGTTGTGACACACGTCGACACTTGTTCATGGCCTCGTGCGGCCAGTTGCGATTATAAAGGCTACGGCCTTTCTTTAATTATTTTTTGTAGTAATAATAATAGGTAGGTACTAACTTTTTGGGTGGCATCACGCCACGTTCAGGTTATTCCTTGGTCACCACTATAATAATGTACACTGTACTATACCTACCATAATAATACAATTATTCTGAGTGTAAGCGGTAAACTTATTACGAAACATAAGCACAGCTATTAGTTAGTAGGTAACTTCACTTTGATATTACGCCGGCGGTTTTTGTCGGAACTTCAATTCCTTTTCCAAGCGTTGAATTTTGTATCTAAACTCATCCTTAGCTTCCTTTCTAACACTTTCACTGTAAATATTCACTAAAAACTCAAAGATTTGAACAAAATAAGAATATTTCGGAGAGTACGACACGGATGATGCGAATTCGCGTACACACGAAAAGACGAATGAAAATAGCGCCATCTGTTGACAAGTGGGAACACTACGTAGTGGAGTCAGTTAGTGACTAGTTTTTAACTCTTGATTTTATTTAAGATCTAAAATTCGTGTGATGATGCAGTACAACAGAAGACGGACTACATGGTTTATTAAATCTCATAGGATGCAGCAACGAAGTATAATAAGTGATCAAACGAACTTACCTTGTGATGTTCGATCATTATTATACGAAGTGCTTCGTTCGAAGATATATGTTGTTAACCATGCAGCTTCCTCGATTTACTCGGCAACTGAACGCAATTTTCAGAGCTAAAACTAAACGGTATATTGAGTGCGTTATCTGTGTCCCTACGTCAACTGTCATTCTTTTTAGAGTCTTGTAAGGTTATCTCAATTTTACTGGGTTTAGGGTGGGTAGGGAACATATATCTTCGAACGAAGCACTTCGTATAATAATGATCGAACATCACAAGGTAAGTTCGTTTGATCACTTATTATACTGCATGCTTCGTTCTCGATATATGTTGTTAACCATGCAGATGTTTAGAGACATGGTAAACTTGAGATGAACCTTAGAATCCATAAGTAAGTACTTATAACTTAAATTTTTTTTTTTTTTTTTTTGATAAAAATCAATGTAGTTTTATTTGAAACAACTTAAATATTTTAAACTTATATAGAATTTCCCATACTTAATAACAGGAAATGTTTATGTTAAATTTTTTAACATAAACAAATAAGACTGATTTTAACTTAAAATCAGTCTTAATTGCTAGATACCTAAAAATCTAATTTTATAATAAATGAAGGCAAGATTGAGATCAATAGTGACAAAAAAATAAATCATTTAAAATTATTCTGCATTATGCACAGCATGGGTAAAATCTACTAAATTAACAATTGGTTGGTTATAAAAATATTCAACTGTTAATGAGTTACTTATTTGTCCAACCAGCAGTCTGACTGATTACATCTGATGAAATTCCTTGTTTCTTAGCCTTGGCAGGAAAGGCGTGGCGTGTACTGAAGATACTGGTATCAATACCGCAGACAAAAGAGTACTTTTAATCCATCTACCAATGGTAGAAGTAGGAAAAGGTTTATGGAGTTTTTTAAGTGTTAAAAACAAAATAATAATCATTATACACTCTAATATCTCTAATAAATCTTCTGTTTTGGCTGAGCAAATCTCAGTATTTCAAAACAGGGGTAGGTGAAGATTTAGCTGGGTTCATCCCACAGCCAGAGTTTTAATCATATCAGTACTGGCAATATTGACACAACAATTTTCAATAAGCGTTATATTAGGTACTATAATAAGTGATAAAGTTTGTGCTCATTGAGCTGTGCTTAGTGCAAGCAAAACCACCACTTTCTTTGAGATACTTTTAAGACTTTATGTCATGTTGGGAATCCAGTTTAATAATCAATTTAGAACTTTATTTGGATCCCATATTCTTTGGTATTTTGCCAATAGTGGTTTAGACTTACAGACTCTTTTAAAGTATCTGACGATTTATTTATTAATTATTTAAAATGCTTCATGTACAATGTACCTACAAAGGCTATATACAGACATATACAGACTATCTATATATCATCCTCCCCAATTTTAGAGCCTATTATCAAAGATAGAGCTGACTTGTGAGAGTTAGTTTGTTAAAAAAAATACATAATAAATTGTATAGATGGAGCAAATGGGTCTATACCATGTTCCTGATAAAAGCTCGACCAAGTTTTACATGTAACATTATACTGTTATAATGTAGGTATTACTTGAAAGGAATGCAAACATGACATACATTTATGTTGGGGGAATAGCCCTTTTCAGCCACGCTTGCCTGATAATCCCGGCAATCAGATTAAGCTGGTGGTGAAGAGGGTGGTGGTATCTGAAAGAAGAACTTCAAAGATATTTTGTGATTACAAATAGATTCGCTTTGAGATTAAAAAATAAATTGATATAATAAATTATATTTATATATTGATTGCATAATAAATAAATTAACATATCCTGCATTAAGGGATACCAGGCTTGTGACGGCCAGTGGGGTGTGACCAAGATAACTGTTGCTTTTTTTTTTTTTTTTTTGAATGAATTAAAATCCTTAAGGAAATATTCTGTCCAAGCCAGGGTAAAAGCAACAATATTTATTGCCTCTGGATCTGGTTTCCAGAAGACATAGGAAAAATATTTAGTATTAGTGTGAGATGCAAATATTTCTGTATCAGGTTCTTAATATTATTATTATTAGTATTTATATTTTGTTATTTTTCTCCCTTCTATGAAGGGTTATTATTATTATTATTCTTAATTCAGATTATTAAATCTACATAGTAGTAGTAGTAGTGTAGTGGTCGTATCCTACATTAGTAAGATGTGACCACTGCCATAATAATATGGATCTGGCCAAGTAATTTAAATATGGTAACTGAGAACCACCCATTCTATTTATTCAAGATATTGCTGTGTCTTAATCTACATGCAATAGGATGTTAGTATTCATAATTCTTTACAAAAAAAAAAAAGATTAATGCAAAAATATTGCAAGCAATTTTAAATTTAACTTCTCTCCAGTAACCTTAAGCTTTATAGTTTTCGTAAACAGCACCAGTCCTGGAGGCATAAATGAACAGTTCAATATCATGTTTATGGTAAGCAATACTTTTACATACTGTACTGATATTATTAGCCCACCCTTGCAGATCTAATTTAATTTCTGAAGTAATTCTATTTAACAGCATAATTTTCATTGCTGTTATCTAAGTATTTATGCTTATGATGTTCTAAAAATTTGGTATATACCATAAACTTATTATTACTAGTGGGTATAAAACCAATCATAATGGTAGCTGAACACGCTGCAATTAATATTTCAATTAACTTTCCTAGATCATATATAAATAACAACTTTCCAGGTGTGACTTTGTCTAAGGGCGATTCTAATGTCACATTTCTTGTATCAAATATAAAACCTAGAAATTGGTAAGACTGTGATGGTATTATTCATCAATATGTATTATTATATATATATTATTTATTTGTATGTACTTTTGTCAAAATTTATAACAAATCCCAAGCACTTTGAGAGCTATTGTTTCTTGAACATTCTCTAAGTATGATTGATAACCAGATCCTATACAATATAATACCAGGTCATCTAGATATTGTACTGACTTGTAACATTTTGTCTAAGATATGTCACCACAACCTTAATAATTTTTGTGAAAATATTAGGTGCAGAGCACAAGCCATAAACTCAAATAATTTGTTATATTGAAAACATAGGTATTTCTATATCGTAAAGTAATATTTACTAATAATATACCTAATTATGATTACCTACTTAATTTTTTTTTTTTTTTTTTTTTTGTACCATTATTTTTTGGTATCAAAAATATTAGAATAAGTGAACTGGCAGTGGCTTGCACTCCATAAAGACAAAAATACACTTCCTGTCTTAATAAATTATGTATTAAGTAATACAAACATTAATAAGTCTGTAATATCAGTTAATGCAAGTCTTAGGTCTAACTGTAAGTCTTAGGTGAGGTGGCCAATCACAACATCATTAAACTTGACAATACAACACTATGTTGTTTTCGCCTAACCTGTAAGAAATGTCTAATCACGCCACTGTGAACTAGTCTTTACATGACTTACAAGGGGATATAGCTCCCAATTTTAATAAATTGCAAATCATTATATGCATGTCCAGTATCTTCCTCAGCTGATTTTACTGAGTCCCGGTGAGGCATTTATACAAAGGTAATGAGGTTAAAAACTGAAAGCTCATCGCAGATGGCGCCACTATCGGTTGTTCCTGAGAACCGCCATATTGATTTTTGTTGTTGTTTGGTATCCTACTTAGAACCATATTATACTAGTAAAATGTATTCTACGTGGAGTGTAATACAATTAAAAGACGAGCTAATAAAGAGGAATGCCTCTGGCATTGCTAAAAAAGCAGCATAAATTGCACGGTAAATAGATATAATTATGTAAACAAGTTTGGAGGTTATATTGTGTTCTTTTTGTAAAGCCCTATTTTTTCGTTGGAGGTAAGAGGCCTACGATCGAAATAATCTCATTGGTGTTGAAGACGTGCTTTAAGATGAGACTGTCAACATTCCGGCACTGCATAAGTTCAGGGATGTAAATGCCAGCACAAATCTCCCAACGCTGTCTTAACGCCACATTCAACAGTTTGCAGAAAGGTAAGAATGCTATTTAATTATGATTTTTTCATCTTTCCTTGTGGATTGGCTATATTTTGGATTAAATTCGACATACATGTTGTTTCAGGTGTCAAGTACCGCCCAAAGGAAGACTTCTGTACGAGTATAGAAGTTTAGTTATAAAATAATAAAAATATACACTGTAATACGTTGATAGCGGTGCCTAAAATAAAAAGGGAGCATTGAAATGATGATGAATGTTTGTTTTATAAAACTAGTGTAAGAATTTCTCCCCAAATATTCCTCAGGTTTAAAATGGATAGCACTTAACCTCTACTTATTACTAGTCTTCGAATTTTTCTTTCGAAGGGCCTTTTCCCATAGTTTTCTTCTTTTGGCTTATTTAGGGAATATTATGTACTCCCGGATTTTTGCAACCAACGGCTGCTCAAAGCGTCATTTTATTAATTATTCTTATAACAATTCGATTGTTTATAAAAATAGTATGAAAGTTGACAGCTATCTGTCAAATTTCTGGAACAACCGACAGTAGCGACATCTGAAGTGAGCAAAAGGCAGTTTTTTACCCCATTGAGTATCCTTTGATATGGTCAGGTATGGACTTGTCTAATTTTCTTCCAGCAAGGTAAAAAATGTGCAAGCCTTCCGGCATGACTTACCTCTATGTTTGAGCAGGAGGTTTTTCCCTGTGAGGCATTGTTTTTCTTGGCAGTGGACTGACAATGCTGGCTGTAATGTTACCGGGCCTGCATTGAGGACTGGATCATCTTGTGTCCGTACCTCGCTGAGTTTCCCTTATGATTTGTTGTAGGCTTCTTGATGGATTGGCCACTTTGTTGGCAAGTTTTCAAAACTTTGAACATATCACTAATTATTTCCATAGATATAGTCATCTCTTTTACAACATCTAAAAACTTTGTATCAAGAGCAGGGAAGACCAGGTTTCTCCTTGATTTTGTTTGAACAAAATATAAATCTGTCAGGATCCTATCAGCATCACTGAGTAGGTACTTAGATTTTAATTGGTCCACTGTATTATTATTTACCAACAATTATAATGCAATATAGACTATTTTTCAAAATATTGCTCCAAATATGAGCTAAATTGCTATTTATAGCCGGAACATATTAAGGTTTATCTGGCATAAGATTGCCCAGTGCTAACAGTACCTCCGAGCTTATTGTTTATGCTGCTGAGGTAGGCTCAGGTTCAACCGTCGCAGTGGAGATATTTTTCACTAAACGAAGTTCAGATTCATTTGGGATTAGATCTGTCACAGGTCCTGGTGACGTATCACTTGGTTGAATAATTTCGACTTCTTTAGAAGTGTCAATAGGTAATAGGTATTGTAATCTGGAAAACGTTATATAACCATACCACTGAAAACAGATTGTACAAGTGATTGATAAAACTGCTTATTGAAGCCTCACGGACTTCACATAAGAGTAGGATGATCTCGTGCGTATATCTCGTATACACCCCGAGTCCAATGAGCACGTCAATGTATCTCGTACACCACCCGTGTCAACCGGTATGAAGGTTATTAAAATCTTTGCGGCCTTAACTGCTATGAAAGCCAGTAGCCGTACCGGTGTAATAGCAATCACAAGACAACGTTTTTAGTACCTGGAATACTAGAACGTAATGTATCACTTAAAACATCAGGCGAAGAATGATTGTCGTCTCGACAACGCTTCATTTTGCGTTCAATTTTTATTATTTTCTTCTTGTAGTAATGTAAATCCTCTTCATGATGCCTTTTAGGCATAGTTTGAGATTGAATTGAGGACATAATTTCAATGAACACAGAGATACAACGTATCAGTTGCCGCGCAAACGAAAAGAATGACAGTTGACGTAGGGACACAGATAACGCACTCAATATACCGTTTAGTTTTAGCTCTGAAAATTGCGTTCAGTTGCCGAGTAAATTGAGGAAGCTGCATGGTTAACAACATATATCGAGAACGAAGCATGCAGTATAATTATATATATTCCTAGATTTGATAAGATTTTACCGAAATATAAATATTAAATAAGTTTTTCCATTATTCTTTATATTTGATACGAGTTGTTCTTTATCGTCGTTGAGTAATTTCTCCTAGACAATCTGTGTTTCTTCAGGAATATCAAGTATTTTGTATATTTTGATAACATAACTAGGTAATCTTATATCAAACACTTTAGAACCTTTTTTAAATGAAAATCGCGAGAAAATTTCGTTCCGCCCTCGTTTTCCTATTTCTTCATGACACATGGTGCGTGAACGTGATTTCAAGACAAAATGGCCGACGCTTCATATGTGACATGTCACCCTGAACTTGACACCGAGGGAGCTGAATAATACGAATACGTGTCTGGTGTCGCGTATGAAAATCTAAATTGTTGAGCGAGTTCAATATTAATATTATTTGCATATTATATTGAACATGGTACTAGAATTCTTATTTTGTGGTTATAACAGCAATATAGGTCGAGGATGCGTTATTGAGACACAAAGAGAACCTATACCATCGAAAATATGATTATCACCACATCACCACTTGTTTAAATGTAATATTAAGTTTCGTATTATATATAATATAAGTGAAAACGAAAACAGAATATTTTAGGTTACTACCGTCAATTATGACATCTTTACCATACTTACGGCCAAGTTTACCAACAATATAACATATGTTTAAAATGAAAACAGCCGTTTGGATATAAGAGTTTCAATCGGACGACTGATTTGTGTCCTATTTGTCTGATATGTTGACAGTGAAATTGGGCCTTAGTATTGCAAATTGCTATCTGAGCAAATTCTAGAAAAATAATTACCCTAGGAAACACATTTTTAAATTAATTAATCCTTAATTATTAATGCTTACTTAATTATGCTAATTTAATTTTTTATTTAATTAATTATGCTATATTAATTAATCCTTAATTATTAATGTTTAGAATGTTATCTAGAGTAAATACTGTAAATAGTAATCCAAAAATTTCTAATTCCGTTAACGCGGGCGTGCTATGGAAAAACCTTTTACGAAGTACTTATTACGCTATAGGTAAAATTCATTAGAATAGGTAAAGATGCCATAGTTGACGTATGCCTTTGAATGAATAGAATGGCGCCTATAGTTCGTATATAAAAGGTTTCTACAGCTGCCCACCCTGTATTTAAATAACAACTTAATACCCAAGAAGTAATTAATAAAGGTGTGTAAGCACATCAGAAGAACTTATAATTTCTTTGATTTATACTAAGTTTTATGTACTTATTATTAAACTTGAGAAAACCTCAAGAGTGGTGAAGACGAAACTTTAGGTAATTAAAGGGATTTTCGTTCCAAGTATTCCAAGGAAATAAATGTTATTTCCCTACCGAACCGACTAAGAATGGTGGTTTACAAATAACTAAATACAGGGAACTAATGAGACGACTCAGGTGTCCTTAATTTGTACTGTACCCTTCGGTCAAAGGTTTCTGAACGCACTAATGAAGGAAAGGTTTCGAGCTCTCGAATTAATGACTGACCTTTAGCTTTGAAGTGGCTTTGGGTGGAAAAGGTTCCAATTTAAATGTTAGGATGGGTTATCAAAAAGGAGATTCAGATTTTTCATTAGGTACCAGCCAATCCCAGTAACCTAAGCATTGGTGGAAATTTGTCATAGGTACGCTTGGGGCAAACCGATGAAATTGTAATAAAAATAATTGTAAAGTTGTGATGATACTTGTTGAAGTTTGTTCGTATTTTAAAATATAAAGTTTCTTAAAAATAATTAAATTTATCAATCAAGTTGTAAAGCCCTATCTTAATTTAGATATTTATTACAAGAAGTTCTATACCAACTTGGTTGCTTTTATCTGACTATTATTTTAAATTTAATAAGGTTTTTCCACAGCTCGTGTGTTATTACTTAGTTTAGTTACTTATTGGTTTTAAATTGTCATAATTAAATGGTCTCAGTCTTACTCACTAACAAATTACAGGCTAACAAACATTCTTAAAAACATGAGGCAATAAATATTTACATTAATAACAACTAATGGTCGCCTAGTGGTCGAAATTCGACCATAATTTTAGCTTTCTGCACTCCTTCTCCATATAAACTTTAACTATACCAAATCTCACACTCCTACGTGCGCGCGATATGCTTAAAAAGGGATACCTACAAAGTTTTCTCTTGACGTATTATTATATAGATAATATTAAATTGCTGCACAATATTTTTCTATTTCATCAAAAATCTAATTACGGAACACACTCCACGACACAAGAATATACTTAGTATATACTTTTATTAGTTAATTACGCGGTACCATTGAGTTACCTACCGGCCTCTTGATGCAGGTCAGGTGACTGAGCGTGACCTGCGGGTGGCAGACCGTTAGGCCACCCATGCATTACCTAAGAGCCAGAATAACTTAATTGCATGCGGGGGGTTAATAGGAGTGGATTGATGCAATTAGTTCGTCGTAGGTTTGTAGCGATACAAAATGAACGTGGTTAGGTAAGTGAAAATAGAGAAGTGTGTCACGTAATTTTGTCTTTTCGTGTGAGTAGGGTAGCGACGTGTGTTTTTGGAGGACATTTATGGTTCAGATACTTTACAGGGTATGAATCGCGATTAGTACCTACATTTTTTAAGTAATTAGTTACAGATAGCAGTGACAGCCCAGCGGTTGATCGCTTGCTTTCCATGCAGGAGGGTCTGAGTTCGAAACGGCCCGCACCGCTGACTTTTCGAATTTATGTACGGATCGCAATTTGATTATCACTTGCATTAACAGTGAAGGCAAACGTGCACCTGAGAGAGCCTCATAAAGTTCTCGATGGTGTATGTAGTCCGCCAACCTGCACTAGGCCAGGCGTGGTGGACTAAGGCCTAACCCTTCTCATTCCGGAAAGAGTCCCGTGCCCAACAGTGGGACAGTAATGGACTGGATTTTTATTTTTTAGTTATTGATATTTTGAACTAAGTTTTGAATTAAATAAATGGATGAAAATATATTAAAAAAAATGTTTTTGATTGCAATTTTTTTCGCAACTATGGTATAAAAAAACATAATTCAAAACATTTTGGTGACACCAACGTCCGTGTTTTGTTTCTTATTTAACAAAGCCGTAAAACAAAAGCAGTTTATTATACAGAACAATCATTCAGATTTTATAGGTACCCATTTCAAAATCACTTTGTATATCAACAACAACAACATATTAATAACATTAATATTTCCTAACGATTGATCAAAACATATATAGACCGCTTTAGAGGAGGCATAGGAGCCCTAACAAAACAAAACTAAAGTTGGAATCAAAACAAATGTAGAATGTCACTTCCTAAACATACCAGACGTAAGTAGTATCTTACGCCGCCGAGTCGATTTTCAAACAAGCGTGTTTTCCGATTATCCGCAGTTTATAGATACATAGTTCAAACCATTGTGTTTTTAAAGTTGAGGATACGTAAAAATAGAGAAAAGGTACATACAAGGTTATTAAAAAAAATTGTACATCTTATTAAGATCGCTCTTGTAACAAATGACTAAATACATTTATTTATTTGTAACAATAGGATTTGGACTGCTATTTTTTTTCAGCAAAATTGAAGCTTTTCCTTATAACGTAGCAATAGTGTAAAAATAAATTTTATATTTATAAAGACATGGCACGGCTGATTTGTGACGTCATAAACCAGTTAGGTATGTCATAGTAAAATGTGACAGCTTCATACATATTCCATTACGTGGGAAAGGGATGGTTAGTGGCTCACATAGAAATTTCAAAAGCTTATACGGCATTTTATTCACCGATTTTAATTATTTTGTCAACTATGTTCTTTAACTGCTTTCTTTAAGGGAATATAAAATATTTATTTTTAATCGAAGTCTACGCTTTTACTTCGATCTCTTAAGGGTCATTTTTACACTGTATTTATTTATTTAATGCTTAGTGCTTTTCATACAAATATGTATAAAAGCGTTCTTGCAGGCGGTGATGCAGAGACAAAAATATGGTAGATGCACTAGTCATTCTTATTATATAAAAGTATGTACCTATGTATATATAGAAAGGAATACGTACTTCTCAGTGGCGAAGCGTCCATATAACCCGATTCCCATCGGCTTCCCTTTAGGAATAGGTTAATGCATAGACCAACGTAATATGGCTTGTTTTTCAGTTAGGTCGAGCTCTTCCAGACATGACTATATATAGATTACAAGAGACGGTATGGATTTTTGTCTTGCAGCAATTTTTAGAGGGCATTTTTGGGACGGCTTCCCCTTTTAAAAATGGCACCCTTCGCCACTGGTACTTCTACTTATCGTATTACCTGTCCCTGGAAGTGCATTAGACGTCGAGCGTCCGTCCACATACGCTAAGAAGGTTGAAGCCCATTCGAAGCTGACAGTCGCTTCAAGGGACTTAGGTCTGGGATTAAGAAAGAGACGTACGTATCGAGGATTATTCTATATTTTATCTTATGATAAGATATGTTTTTATTCTTATAGATCATATTTAGTTATTTATTGGCACACAAAACAGAATACAGACAATAATACATATATATAAAAGGTAGCTAGTTCCGAACAAGACAGTATTCCTAAACATGTGCACACAGCATGGTTATAAAAAGAAACAGGACAGTGCTACAGAAAAACAAAAAGTGAATATGACTTAAAAGCTAACAAATAACAAACAAAGTAGTTACAATTACAAATGCATTCTTGACATAATATGCCTAACATTATTATTGAATTACAGGTACCTACATAAGAATAGTCTAACTCTAAGTGCCACGTTTCAAAGTGTAGACTTCCTACGGAGAAGAACGTGCAAGAAACTCCATGCTTACCCTTTACAATATTTATAAAAGTACATTGTTCTCGAAAAGTTGTACACGGTAAAGATTATGTGAAGTAAAAAAAGGTATTCATTCTTCTTTTATATATTTGACCATCAGAGAACGTAGGAGTATACTGGAATCTCTTGCAGGGGTATCTTCCCCATGGACCAAGTCACTTGAGTCTGTGCACCTAGAATAACAACGTTTTAAAAGTGCCAGTAAAGGTCCATTTGACACGATTTGAAAAAAAGACGGCCAAGTGCGAGTCGGACTCGCGCACGAAGGGTTCCATACCATTATCTATAAAAACGGCAAAAAAATCACGTTTTTTGTATGGGAGCCCCCTTAAATATTTATTTTATTCTGCTTTTTAGTATTTGTTGTTATAGCGGCAAAAGAAATACATCATCTGTGAAAATTTCAACTGTCTAACTATCACGGTTCATGAGATACAGCCTGACGACAGACGGACAGCGGAGCCTTAAGGGTTCTGTTTTACCCTTTGGGTACGGAACCCTAATAAAAACCTTTGACTCTGAACTGGATGTGTTTATTTTATCTGTAATTTAAAAAAAAAATATTTGACAACGCCGGCGCCGCGCGGTTAGCGGGTTCTATAACTGAGCCCATTTCTCATGTAATGTACTAAAGCATAGATAGGTACATATTTATACTACAAGATGTCAGAAAAAGGCTTTTTTATTTACTAAAGCCATACGGTAAAGAAAAAATATCAACTTGATAACAAATAAATATGTGGTATGAAAAAAAGTTGTGTAACACACAGATATCAAGCGAAGGCATTCAGCCGGAAAGTTAAAGGTCACATTTGATATTTGTATTCAGAATGGGGCAGAAGTACATTTACATAATCAGGAGGCTTACCCGTACAAAGTGAGCCGGACTTTTCACAACATCTGTTGTTGATGAAGTCGAGACAGTACGTACGTAAGCAATGTGATGTTTTATACGATGAAACAAACAGGCCTATCGTTATTTTCGAAATTCGAATTTTATATTTTTCATGCTCGATGGTCAGTCAGATCAATGCATAGAGATAATACATAGTGTACTTGTACTATTTCTATGGATCAATGTCATATTAATCGTATATTAATCAATGTTAATGAACAATAAATTTGTTTTTTTTGTTCATTGTGATTGAAATAGTCAACAACTAATAATGTAATATTAACCTAGTTGGACTAGGTGTTTATATAGAACCACAGTCATGTGTACATTGAAATTGCGTGTCACTATATTCTTTTGTTAGGTTTACAGGTAAACAATGTAAATTATTGTTATTCTCATGTTATTCTATTGTAAAATAGTAATAGGCTACGTAACAGGTTATGCAAATGCTTTGATAATATTCATATTCTTGTTCAATCTATTATTATATGTAGTTACCGCTTTCCAAAATTGATTTACAAGATGGAGGCTATAATCCAGATTGGCGGTTCAGTTCAAAGAGTACAATATATACGTAGTAAGTACAATATATACTTAGTAAGTACAATATATACTTAGTAATTACAATATATATCGTTTGCCATAAATAAAATAAAGTATATATCGTCAGTGGAAAGGTAAAATGACTGAAGCGCCAATTCGCTGGTAAACTAACTTAAACTTTATAAAATGTGCCCCTGTAAAGTTTAAGTTAGTTTGCCAACGAATTGGCGCGTTAGTCATTTTACCTTTCCACTGATGAAATACTTAGTAAGTACAATATAATACTTAGTGGTTCAGTTCCTTTATATTTGGAAGGCTGTGTTCACAGATAAGGCTTGGTTGTCACGAGGTACCAATAAAGTTCACGGCTGCGATCACAGATGGTCTAGCTGTCGATCGAGTCTTATCTCTTTGTACTCAGATACGCTTGTTTACCCCCGAGCGAAGAAACTTTATAACAACTCTTTGTCTGGAAATAGCAACCCGCTTCATGCATACTTTTGAGTGTGTATGTATGTTATTTGAACACTCATTAAGATTTTACAAGGGCCTCATTAATAATGTATTCATTCCTTAAATAACAAGGTGCTGCATATCACTTGTCCTATATGAGTAGTAAATGTCAATTTAGGAAAAGAAAGAAAATATTTTATTAGGCCTTTAGAGATTTTATTTCTGTAATAGTGGTTATATGTGGTGCAATTTTGGAGACTCTTATCCTGTACAGTAGTGGGCTGCTATGGAATGAATCGAAGAATGGGTTTACAAGCAGGGATTATTAAACTTTAGATAATTTTATTATTTTTATTAGTGGGTTTTTTTTTTAAACGTTGGCCCCTCTCTAGGATTTCTCCTGTATCGAGGGTACAGTTTACAAACATACATGTCACATGCACATACAACCAGACCCGAAACAACTATCTGTAGATCATACAAATATTTGTTTCGTGCGGGGATCGAACCCGCGGCACGTAGCGCAGTAAGCTAATCGCTTAGCCACTGCGCCAACCGTGTCGTCACGTGATTGCTTTAATTGAAACTAGTTCCCCGGGCGTCTATTTGTAATAGATCGTTTTCCAAGCCCTAGTTTAATCCCCTCCGGCAAAGAGCTAATAGGGTTTTCTGACGGCAAAAGATTTCAATTTCATTAATTAAAACTGATACTTGACAATATTATAGAGATAGGCTCGTCCTACCATGTCGGAAAATATTTGCTTAACGATCCTTTTGATTCATTTATCTTTCCATCGATCCTTTATTTTCTTTCAATAAACAGAAATAAAAATAAATAAAAAATTAATCCAGCCCATTACTGTCCCACTGCTGGGCACGGGCCTCTTTTCAGAATGAGAAGAGTTAGGCCTTAGTCCACCACGCTGGCCTAGTGCGGTTTGATGGACTTAAATAAAGAAGAAAAAAAAAAAAAAAACGATGTAAACCTATCTCTACGTAACGGCTTTACGACATAGCTATCTTAATATTTTAATATTCATTATTCTAAGGTTATAAATTTCTGTATATCAATCAAGCTGGTAGATACATTTGTAACATAAGGAACAAGAAAAGAAACACACCACCGATAACATGTGGAATGATATGTAAAGATGGCGCGTAATAGTGCGGAACTACTTAGGGATTCTATCCAATGTCTGCGAGGCATAGTAACTTGTTACCGTCGGTTAACTTCCACAACGTGAGGGTGCATAATACAGCGTATATTTTTTATTCCTACATCACTGTTGAAATAAGGAACCTACATATTAACTGATATGAGTTGGTTTAATGCTAGCATTTTTGAAGATGTATGTTGAACAGTTTAATCGGTAGTCAAACATGTACAAGAATTACTGATTTAATGCGCGAAATTAGATTATAAATTGCGTACCAATTATGTCAGACAGTCTTGGTTTTCAAAAAAACGCCATTAGTGTCTGTTTGATTAAACATTAAATCGAACAAGCCATACATTTTTTAGAATAAAGATTCGAAATTTAAATTTGATTAGCGGGTGAATTTAAAAAGCGTACAGGTAGGTGTTCTATACTAGTTTAAAAAAAGAACGCCAATATTGTCTGTGACTCAAAAATCTAAACAAACGCCCAGGTTTGCAACTAAAAGCTTAGATAATATTCATGGAGACAGAAGAAAAATTCTTGCTTTCCTGCACAACACACAACAGATGATGTAAATTGAACAAATGGTCCAGTAAAACAGGCTGACTAAACCTCAGAAACGTCATAGTGAGTGACCTCTACCTACTCGGTAATGATTGTTCATAAAACAAAAAAGTGACAAAACCAAGAATGTATAAGGTTCTTGGACAAAACCGACAACATACGGACGGACTGACATTAGATAATAAATACTTAGTTTCATTTATCGATGTCAGTGAAAGACGATCCGAAGGGATGTCACGTGACATGTTACATCAGATGTTGCAGACATGTGTAGGCTTTCTCACGTTTTTTCTTTTATTGCATGTTTTCCCACTTGAAATTCAATTGCGTATTGTTTTCGATGGGATAGACAGGCGAACAAACATAGAATTGAGGCCCTATTTCTTTTAACATTCTCGATATTACAGTCCACCGCATTTTGTCTGTCCATTGGCCCGCTCTGATCTCTTCACCAATCGAAGCGCTAAATCGAGGTTGTTAAAAGAAACTTACACTAGGGCTTAAGCTTCCCGTTTGTTGATAACGGTATTTAGCTTATTAGCTCACTCACTCACTCGTAAGAGAGTGAGCCAGAAATACAAACGTGGTCCAACTGGAATCTAACTCATGATCTCACGACTGCCAGCCGACTTTACAACCACTAGACTAAAATGGTCGTCTCCTTCTGTCCCTTTGGCACGCGCTCTCATATTTGAATCGCTTATGATGTGGTGGAAAAATAAGCAAGGTTCGTACTTGGGCTCACTACCTTTTTTTATTACCATCCTTCGCCTGTAGGGCGCGGGTTGTAGGTAAGGTGATTCCTTCCGGAAAAACTCACCGTGGTCCGCTTTCGGCATCTGGTGGTGGACCTCGGGAACTCATAGTATCACGGCACATGAGCCACTCGCGACAGCCATAAAACGCCCTCACCTGAAGTTGAGTAGCGTCCGCCGACAACTACCGTGTGCGGCGAGTAGACCAGATAAAGGATAAGCTGGACGTCAACACGTTGCACAAAGTGAAAGAACTGGCGGAAAAGGGAGAAGAATGGAAACTGCTACATCGACAAGAGTCATACCTACCTACTCTTTTTATGATCATGACCTTGGGTACCCTGTCCATGGGTAGGTACTTCGGTATTGTGTACAATAAAGAGTATTTCTATTCTATTCTATTCTACTCTATCTTTACTCGGGAGGACCTTTCCGTTTCCCCCATAATAATGCGGTCAAAGTAACAAATTAACAATTAAATTAGCCAAAATTTTGGTCCCGTGTGAATAATAGGCTGCCACTGTCTAAATTATAGCTGAGATGTGTACTTATCTAGACCCGAAAATTCGCAGAAATATCATTTAAAACCATCGATGTCTATAGATACGCTCTGTCATACAAAGGGAAGCTAAAAAAATGAGACATATTTTTTGAAGATGTCAAATTCTAAATTCAAAAGTGTTCGAATTAGATTTAAATAGAACAGCGATACATGCACTAATGGAATAGCTATTGTTATTATATATTTTTTTAATACATTAATTCATAATAATTATTTTTGTAAACAGCATCATGGGTAAATATCAGTTATTCTAGGCAAATTTTATGTCGGGATTTTATTAATTTAATTACTTTTTAGGTTAGTAACTGTAATTTAACTGTAACTGTAAGGCGGAGTTCTCAGTCACAGCGGAGAGTGAAGCGACAGCGGCGGCAGCGGCCCTGCTGTAAGAGTTCGTAGTAACCCCCCAGTAGACATTCAAGTAAAGGAAATTAGGTAGGTACATACTAGAAAACGAGGGTTAGCGTTTTTTTTAATTTTTCGGAGGTCGTTCTTAGTATAGTAGAAATCTTGTTCATTAAAGTGTAAACTACACACTATACTTGAGCGAGTTGACACCCAGAATTCATCATTTCTTTCTTCGCGGACAGTTTTTATCCAACTATGCTTCCTAAATTCATCGACGGGAAACCTTGAAATATTATAAATAGTATTAGGTATATTTATAGTCCTTATCCCATCAGCAAAACTTATATTGGGTTATAATAAATATGGCGTACCTAAATATATTTAATTGGTATTATGTTCAACTATTTAATTGCATAAAACATATTAATTTATTTTAAAACGGAAAAACATTAATTCTACTGTACCAAAAAAAAAACATAAGGCTACTCCGATGACTTTTTATGTTCAAAGTTAAAATGGCGCCTATAAATATTGAGCAAAATTTGGATAACATAAAATTGTTAAATTTTATGTACTAAGAGTGCTTACGTATGGTAAGTTATTCCATCTTGTTTAAAAAAAAATTGTGGTCTATTTTTGCATTTTTTAAATACACAAGCGGGCATTTTTGTTCGATTTTCGATTATTTAAAATATACACAATTATAACCGCACGCAGTGATAGTTGACAGTTGACTGATGATCAACTACTCCATTTTTCTGAAAATGGAGTACCTGACACGTCTCACTTTTTGAGTTCACTAAGCATATCTATAGACATCGATGTTTAAAACTTTATAGGCAGGGCGTGCTTGTAATCGTTAAGTGCTCCAGCGGCGTTTCTATAATACCAATTAACCTTTTCGCCTCAATATTATTACGCTTACAAGGAAAACAGCGAACAATTGGCGGCGTATTGGCTGTAAAACGTTATGGCCACTTGGACTTTAGTCTCGAAGCCATAAAGTTTATTTTCATTTTCCCTCCAGTCGTGAGGCGTTAAGGCATTGTGCGTCGCTAATAAATCCGAACAAATTACGTCGATGTACATTGTTGAAGGCGTAATCATAAATTTTGTAAACGGGATGTAAACCGAAATTGTTTTTCTACGAACGTCTTTTGTCAGACAGCGTAACTTTTAATTAAACATTGAATCGAACAAGCTCACATTTTTCGGAACGATTCGTAATTCAAATTTGATTAGCGGGAGAATTTATGCAAAACTTTTTCCGTCGGCCTCTTATTCCAGAAATTGATTAAATTCTTTGTTTAAATTAGCAACATTTTTTTAAAAACATTTGGAGACAATGCAGATAATGGAAACTTCTTCTTGTATGTAAGTCTTATATCGTTTATAACATGATCTAAGTCTTAGAGTATTCTAGTAATAATAACTTTATGGAGTATTCATATATCTAAGTATTATATTTTGCAAATAAAATCAGTAAAATACGAAACAGTTCCGCTGTTGAAACTCAGGTAATAAAATAATGGGAGTTAGATCCGAAACTTTTTGCGTAAACTATCTATGTTACTCGGTATTATTGTTTGTACCTAGTTGGTAGAAGTTGGTCCAACTTTAATTAAGTGTTGCTACACAAATGTTTGGCGGGCAAACAGTGGAAAGTTTTTGAAAATCTGAGTTTAAACTTTAGTGGCTGGGCGGTGAAAATCCTTGTAATTAAAACTTATGTTCATGTTCTCTCAGGGCTAAACTAGGATTCTTAAAAAATGGCACGCTGATCTATGAGAGTCGCCATTAGCGGGTCGCAATATATTTTAGGGACTGAACTGGGTACTCAACTTTTCTTATTAAACAGACGAGACGATTATGATTCTTGATCTAATTAAAATTACTTAGACTAAGTAGGTACATGAACTGGTACCGGTGGGGGGTAGGGGGAGTGCCTCCCGCTCGAGTGACGACACCTCTGTATGTCTGACGCACCCTAAACAATCAGCGCCGACGAATGTTGACAGGCAAATCTTTCCATCACGGCAAGACTTCGTGTGAGAACCCATCCCAGGCACACCTGTAGTCATGCCAATCGATAGAATATCGATTGTCTGTCGATAGCCCAGCAATAGTGCGAATATCTATAGGACTATCGGTACTATCAATTGCAATTGTTATTGACGTGCAATACTATTTAAAATTATCAATAGTATTACCACATTTTGCGCTATCGTTACTATCGATAGTCCTATCGATATCGTATCTGATTTTCAAGATCAACTATCGATAGTTCGGCATCACTAGCTCACTGCCCACGCCAGACCAAGGGCCGTTTTCACCGACAAAATAACCGCTGTTTAAAATGAAATCGGCCGCTTACCCATACAACAATTCATGTTTGAACGGCTGATTATGCTCTAATCGTCTGATAAGTTGTCGGTGAACTTGGACCTAAGAACGCTATCACACTAGCAATTTCTGAACGTGTTTCGAGCGAAGCGATTGGTCAACGTTCCCGCCGCGTGTGACTGCGAGCTCTCCTTGGGTGCGCAACGTATTCGCCGCGTTTACGCAACGATTTGAAGACGTTTACGTAGGAAACGCAAGCGGATACAATGACGGCTAAGAGCAATAATACTATAGAGGGACTCTATCGAAAACAGAAAACTATGTAAACAGAAAACCTATAGACATTTCTTTTTACATAAACAAAACGTCATAAGAGTAATAGAGATAGATATATTCTATTTGTTACCGCTCAGCGAAGTAATGCGGCCATTTGTACTATAGAAACATCTATCTATATACCGAAAATGAAAAGATATTTTTTGACCGTTTTCAGGCAAAACACCCATCCGGCTGTTGCAGCCGGTAGCTGCACACAGTATTGTCATTATTGTATGTGCACAATTAGTTAAAATCACCACACACTTGATTTTTCCAAAGTTAATCTCACAAAACATTTGACGCACCGAGACCTCCAGCTGGATGAAAACAGCTCGACTGATGGCACGCAACGTTTCAAGATGACGTAGAAACTCTATCGCTATCTCACTTTGCATATAGAGCTAATACATTAGTGAGAGTAGGGCCATATATACGTCTCCTGCTCTTACTTGATATACTCCCTCTATAGTTCCAAACTTTAATGTGTTCAAGAGTAACATAAAAAAAATACTTATTGAAAAGTGTTACTACTCTGTTAGAGAATATCTGTTAGACAAATTATTGTAATTTTTATTTAATGTCTCTTTGTCTTTAATAATGTATCATAATCTAATCTTATTGGAATTTACTATGACATTTTTTATTAATTTTTGTATACATTTTATGTACGTGTTTCTAATGTTTGCATGCTGAATGGCCGTTTATGGTGATACTTACCTTATTTATGTAACAACATGTACAACCCATATTCGCAAACAAATAAATGAATTGAATGAATTGAATTGAATTGAATAGTATTTGCTCTTAGAATGACGGATTTGGGAGGATCGCATCGCGTTGTCGCTGCGCACCGTCGCGTCGGCGAGTTCGCTGCGTGCCCGTGGTGAGCTCGCTGTAAGCACGTTCACTAATCGCCGCGCTGGAAACACGCTCGCAAATCGCCAATGTAGTAAGGCCCTAAAGTTGCGTCTCTCGGAAAAGCTCTTCCTGCCATTTCACTCATTAAAACTTTATTTTAATGGATTTTAAAAAGTCGTCATGCAGACAGGCTTCATTTAAGGTTAATTAATTAGGAGCAAAGCTGTGTAGGTTCCATACCTACCTAGATAATTCCATACCTACATAATACCTAGAACAAAATCCTATGAATAACTTATGCGGCTTCATCTCATTTATATTTAAATAATTCCCTTATTTGGGCCTTTTTTCGTGATGAGGGATGAAGATAATTTTGTATTTCAGAGATAAAATAAGAGAAATGCTACACGGAAAAAACGACTCCATCCGAACCAGGTTATTCGGTTGTAAATAGCATTAACTTGTTTATTTCTAGCCGTAATGTATTTCCGGTGTAAACCAATCAAGGGAAAATGATATGTTTTATTGTATTAGAATTTTTAGCATTTCTCATAGCATTATCATTATTATTATTTTATCAACGACAATTGGATGACTCATCAAATTGTCATTGAAGCCAACAACGCTACCAACGCTTTCAACGCTACGTGCCGCGGGTTCGATTCACGGAGCAATTATTTGTATGATCTGATAGTTGTTCCGGTCTGGGTGTGTGTGTATGTGACATGTATGTTTGTAAACTGTACCCTCGATACAGGAGAAACCATAGTGAGGAGTAACGTTAAAAAAAATACCTTCTATAAGTTTTGTTACAGATTTATTACCACTAAAGGTGGCCAAGTGGTCGAAATTCGACCGTAATTTTAGCTTTCTGCATTCCTTCTCCATATAAACTTTAACTATGCCAAATCTCTCACTCCTCCGTGCGCGCAATATGCTTAAAAAGGGGTACAAAGCTTTCCCTTCACGTATTAATATATAGATTTACAAGAAAAATAAGCAAGTTCCCAAGTATACGACATTATTTATTCCAAAATAAAGTGCCGACTAGTGTGAACGATGGAGTCTCTATTTGCGTTCGGTTTCGTTCAGGATTTCATTTTATTGCCTCGTCTATAAACTCATGGTAAAGAACGCTGGGATTTGCTCTTTACTGCCTACATTCCAATTTGTCGACACACGTTTGTGTCCTAATGCAAATAGTCTGAAAACTCTTTCAAGGAATACGTAGAAAGAAAATTAGTTTGCTCTTGCGTTCTTTTAAAGTGTAGTCTGTATCGCGTGATAGAATATTATGCTTTCAAGAGGGCGGAATATAATCACTTTGACGTTGTTGTTGACTTTAATTAAAACTGCTCTGTTGCGGCGATTTATTAAAAGTAAATGGTTATTTCAAGGCAATAGTTTCTACTGGGTAACGGTCAAATATCTCCACACTGTCCACTCCACGCGGTCATATAAATAATTATTATAATATGATTTATTATTATTATTTATGATTATGTGGAGTAGACAGTGTGGAGTATGTATATGGGTAATTTTCATTACACGTCAAAAATAAATAACACTTACAATTCAAAATATTAAACAGATATTAAAAATATTTTTATTGACATTGGGTATAAAAAAGGTCTATTCAATTCAATTATAATTGTTGATATGTCCACATCTTTGTTATGTGCTCCAGACAGGAAAACCTGGAAGTCATGGGGGAGGCCTATGATCAGCAGTGAGATGTATGGACTGACAGTAAACAGTAACAGCAAAATATTATTAGAAATTATTAACAACGTGATGTCATTTTCTTTCACCGCAATACCTTCATAACCATTCATGTCATATTTACCTATTTAGTAGATAAATAATAATATATTTATTTTCTTTCACAGGTACTGGGCTCTGACACAGAATGGCACTTCACACACCGGGGCCTGCCGCACGCGCGCCCGCGTCGCTCCATCGCACACACGCGCGTGCTCAAGCAGCACCCACTTGTAAGTACTTCCTGATAATACACACCAGTGGCGAAGGGTGAAAATTTTGAAAAGGGAAGCCGTCCCAAAAGTCTTCCAAAAAAACTTAGTGTGGCAAGAAGAAAAAAATCCATACGTCTGGAAGAGCTCGATCTCGTCTTTTTTGTCAGTTGGGATGAGTAATTTTTTTATTTTAGATACATTATCAAATTCCTAAAGGGAAGCCGGTGGGAATCGGGTTGTATGGACTCTTCGCCACTGATACACACATCATAACGACGTTTTGAAAGTGCCTGCAAAGGCCCAGTTGAAATAAAAACTTTTGACTTTGACTTTGATAATATCGTTGATCTAGTCGTCTAGCACGAAGAGAAGTTGAACTTAGGAAGGAAGGGTCTTTGTTAAATCTGTCTTAGTTGTCAGGAGTATTGTTTCCGATGGACCGCCCCTTACCATCGGCAGAGAGAGCGTACTTATACTTTGCTCAGACTTTACTTTAGAATTAGGTATTTTATTTAGGTATTGATTTTTAGGCTTTGTTTAATAACTTCGCCGGTCTTAGCGTATGCTCAGCATAATTTCAGCGTGTAGGACTATAAATTCCAAATCAAAGTATAAGTTAAGTATTTATAAATAATTTTAACAAAGTTTAAATAAAGTCGGAGCTAAGTCAAAGTACGCTCTGTACATTGATCTCAGCCGTAGTACCTGATACTTACTTCTAACTTTGGAAACGCCTACGCCTAATTACGAATCAATCATCCCATTGGTTCAAATGGGTTTCTAGGGCTGGCAATACTTCTACATTGAAGTAATACAGTGCAATGCTACACTGATGGTTTTTATTGCTGCACGGGAGCAAGGTGCACTGAAGTCAGCCTTGGAGAATTTACAGCCTTAAGATTCGACATTATAAGGTTAGCTTGAATATTGGGCACCACAATCCACCTATGTACCCACTAATCCGTGTAAATTGGTGACTGATCCCAGTTATCGAAGCGCGAACGTGCAATATCCAAGCGATTTCGCCAGTACGGGACAAATGGCTCCTAATAGTCGATGAATGCATGGTTCACTGGTCCACGCTACGTTTCATAGCACTACAGCAGACGGTAAACTGTTATTATATTCAATTCAGGTACTAAATATTGTAATACAAACTACTGTTACTACAAATATCAAGGTTTGTAGTAGGCAAATTGATATGAGTCCAATAACTTTATTTTGGATAAGTACATTAAAATAACAATTTTTTTATTTTATTCACATTAAATTACATTATTCTCGCAGCTCTTAGCACAACATTGTACTGATAGAGATTGTAATCTATTATTTGAAAAGAGTTACCATGGAGTTTCTTGCCGGTTCTTCTCCATAGGGTCTACTATTTGGAACCGTGCACCTAGAGTCTCGACATTTCATAAGTGCCTGTATCTGGTTTACATGAAATAAAGATCTATTCTATTCTAAAAATAATATTTTAGATAACAATTTCCTAAATATGTAGAATAAGAACTTCTCTTCGGCATATAATTGGCGTCAAACCTGACCAGCCGCTTCAGTCCGCTAATTAGCAATAACTGCCGTAACATCAGTGCCGCATAACCATCCTTTCTTCTTGATACTTCTTCCTGTAAGGCCCAAGTTCGGCGACAACATAACAGATGTTTAAGACAAAATCACCCGTTTAACATGAAATTTTGTACGGGTAAACGGCCGCTTTCCTTTTAAGCATATAGTATGCTGTAGCAATTAAAGAGTAGAGAAAGGATTTTTCAAATGAAAAAATAAAATGAATTTATTGGGTGAGGCCTATGTTCAGCAGTGGGGTGATACAGGATAATGGTAACTAATAAAAATCCATTTGGTAACTTCTAGTTTTTGATGTACCTACTCGAACTGACCAGAATCTTAATAAAACGACGCGTCGTTAGTAGAATCAGCAGGGTTAGTTCATTATCGACCCTTTCATTAAATGCTGATACTTTTTATGAAGCTCTCACATTCTCTATGTAAAGTAATGGCTTTGCTAATCGATTGGAAAAATATTAAGTATAATTATACGAAGAATTCCGACCGTCCAATAGTCTTGTCCAACGAAAGATGCCGCAAATGACGTAATCCGATTGGCCATATTATATTCGCCTCATCTAACCCAAATAGAGTGGACTTATAAAAGCTAAAGTAACTGGATCAGCTTTATAGGCTCAAACTCGAACAAGACTAACGAGATGGCAATCTAAAATAAAGCCTATTTTTAGCCGACTACGGAGAGGGTTATTCTATATAGAAGTTCATTTTCTTGAAACCTTATAATCTTTTATGGTAAGCACAGGCATGCGCATTATGCAAAATGTAATCAGCGATGTAATACAGATAATTGCTAATTTGGATCATTTTGTGGTCGTATTATGTGACGCGCGGTTCGAATCTATCCATTAACTCCATTGTAATTTGATACCTACTGTGTTTGTTATGCGTTCATGATACAGTTCATCAAAGTACACAACAGAATCAACACCAATGTACTTTAAATAAATATAGTCAACAATAATAGACAGCAGCAGAAATAACAACGTTCCAACTGAACGTTCGTTGAGCCAAGTTTTGCCGTAATTACTTCCATTTGCTGATGGAAAACAAACCGCATCGTTAATCTTTTGTACGCTATGCAGTAAAAATTTCTCTTCGCATGAAATAACTATAACTTAATAGCTTAGTAAGTTCATGAATTAGTTAGTTATGCATTAGGTTTTATTGTTTAAGCAAAGCTCTTTGAAATGACGTTTATCCCAATGATATTGCTATGAAGTAGGTACGGTCCGCAAAAAGGAAAACGCAAACAAGTAACGACATCTGCATTTTAATAGAAATCGAATTTGAGCTGAGCGCTCGACGCTAAATGATCGATCGTCGGAGTGTCTTTTTTTTCCATCATAACTTTGTTTAAGCTTCAGTGCACCTTAGTGAGTATACCAACCTCGTAGGTTCACTCTTATGTACATTAAATAACATCTAGTTTAAAATAGACATAGAAAAAAGAGAGCTGTTGGACGCATTTGAGATGTGTTGGAGAAGGATGGAGAAAACAAGCTGGACATGAAAAGTTACTAATGAAGAGGTATTGAAGAGTGTCAATGAGAAGAGAATATTAATGAAAAATATTCAAAATAGGAGAGGAAAAGTGATAGGTCATCTTTAAACGACATGATAGTTTCATTAAAAACATAATTGAAGGTAAGATAGATAGATAGAAGGAGAGGAAGCTTAAGCTACATAAGCCAATAATAAGAAAATGTTGCTGTCATGTCGTATAAGAAAGTTAAGGTGACTGCATTGGAGAGGGAAAAATGTAGAGAGCTGCATCAGCTACATCGAAAAGCAACCAACTTAAAACACTTACACTCACTTACTTACTTAAATTAAATTATACTAAGTTGAATTGTTGTGCCCGACAGGGTCCATGTGAACATATAATTATTATTATGAAGATCTTGTAAAACACATGTGATATGCAATAAAGAATTGAATTGAATTGAATTGAAAGGCTCGTGAGGAGAGCTTAAAATATACTTAAATTAATAATATTATGACATGGATAAAACATCTACTAATTGAGCGTGACTTGCACATAATACACACAATGTGTACAATCAGGGTGACTATGTACCGATATTATTAATATAATAGTTACTAATTTATTTACCAAAATACAACCCAGACTTTATTTTTAGGTCTGCATTTTATTCTCGTACACATGTCCACCGCAGCGCAAAAAACCGCAAGGCAAAAACCCGCGGCGTATATTTTTTTTTTCACTATTTTCCTACTCTTATTGGCCTTTTAACTTTTGCGGGAAGAAGCTAGCTAAAATATAACAGAGGCGATTTGTCATGTAGAAAAGCCTTTTAAAAAAACATGATTCGTAATAAGCTGATTTTTAGTTAAAATCTATTGTATGCCTATCACAAGAGCTTTTAAAAAATGTTACGTAATTGATCCAATGTGTTTTTTTTTATTTTAAACATAAAAGACGTAGTTTGGAATAATTTATGGTGGTATGTTATCGTGTTTAATAAATCGGTATTTTTTTCACTTTTCACAAAAGTTTTTGACTTTAAAAGTTCGCTTCGCAGGCATAATGCATTATATCCAATATAAATAGTTAATAAATCTAGTTTTATTTTCTTTCTATCAAAAGAATACTTGATAATATCACAGAATACGAATTAAAACATTATCCGATGATACTTTAAGGTTTATAACAAATTGATTGATGGTCTTGATCTCGGAGTCAAAGGAATAAAGAATGGCCAGTACATCCAGTCTAGATTCTCAGCAGATTTACGTCAACACGCCATCCATCACTAGATAATCCCTTTTCAGATTGTCACGATTTCCGCCAACTGCGTTAGATTTATTGTTTGTCCCAAGGATAATAATTTATATCAAACTAGCGACCCGATCCCGGCTTCACACGGGTACAATTTCTCTAATATCCTTACAATATACATGAAAGTATTATACATATAAAAATGTATAGTATTATACATATAAATATACGTTTTGTGAAAAATTATCAAACTGATGGTGAAAACGGCATTAAAATCCAGGAGTTAGCGTAGATAGACAGACGCGGAAAGCGGTTTGTTTTGTGCTATATAGTGATTATTGAGTTTTTCCCGCGACTTTCTTTGCGTAGATTTCGGATATACCTAAATTAATTTGTAATACCCTATCACACGCTTTAGGGGTTTGATCTTTGAAAAATCCTTTCTAAGGACACCTAGATGCAAGGAAAGAGACTCCGCGGGTAACAAATTCTGAGTTCTTCTGACGCACCCAGTCAGCTTCGATACTGTAAGATTTTATAGCAGAAGCCAACCTCTTTAAAGGAACTAGGGGTCGCCCAGAGATCGAAATTCGACCATAATTTTAGCTTTCTGCACTCCTTGTCTATATAAACTTTAACTATGCCAGATCTCACACTCCTACGAGCGCGCAATATGCTTAAAAAGGGGTACACAGTTTTCTCTTCACGTATTAATATACAGATAATAATCTGGACATCGTCATTTGAATTTTAAATATTTAATAGTAGAATGTCTTAGAAAGTGACATACGTGTAATTCGGAGATGGGATTGGAACTGTTAAGGGTGAAAAATATAATTATCCTAAATATTAAATGTTAATTCATTTCCCCTGATCCCTAGAATACTACTACCATGTTTATTGTTTAGTAAGTCCGTAATAGTTAATTGATGAATGTCCTCATCTATTATGTAGGCTTTTGAAATTATAGTTTGCATTTCTGGGTTGCCGCTGCCGAGCGTATTTAATTGGCAAGTCTTGTCATCGTGATGTTGTGCTCCATTTGGATTCAAGGTTGAGCCACATAAATTATTGACCTACCAAGGAAATTTCCACCGGAAAAGCTTTGGAAATGCCCAATAAGAATTAACAAAATTGCCCCCTATTTATTAAAATGGTCCTAACCGCGAACTACATGAAATATATCGCTTAGTTCGCTTGGCTATTTATTACGTAATTCATTTCGAGCTTATTAACGTAATAATGTTTCAAGCATGAACACTTCTACTAGAGAAACGCAGAACAGTAAAAAATGAACGTGTTATTTTGCTCTTGTCGAGATAGGAAAATAAAATTACCTTCAATCCTGCTCAATTACGAAAAGTGGACTGCTTTCATGTTTTATTTCAGGACTGTAAGATTTTTCACGTACACGGAAAATGCCTTTAGAAATGCTTCACTACCCAGGTTTTTTTACTTAAATGACGAGGGTTTTCGCCAACACGAAGTTAAAAATAATTTACTTTAGTAAAGAATTTCTTTATTTTTCACCTTATTAGTAGAAGGCGTCGACTCAACTTTTATTAATCTCGGCAAATTTTTCCTGAAAATGAAATTATAATTAGTAAAAAAAAAACAATAAGTATCAAATTATTATTACAAATATTAAATTAAATTCATTCATAGCAAATAAATTGAATCAAAGAATCAAAATGTGCTATCAAATTGGTCTTTTAGGAATTCTAAATTAAAAGGTATTGAAGGAAATTGACGATTATTAAAAAAGATTATTTAAGAAGAAATAAATAAAAACCAGTTTATGAGCACCAGACCAACCAGACTAAAGTGAACTAACTAACTACATTTAAGGTGAACGCACATTTGTCTGCGCCGGAAGAATCGACCGTCCCAAAAGAGAGAGCGTTCCGTGCATTTCCTTGACACAACTCGCACGGTCATTACTTTTCTTTTCTGCTCACGTGTACGCAACTGGCAGAATACGGGCGCACCGGCGCATCGTTCGCATTGTCCGCGCCGAATCCGATGACGTCATCTGAATTCATTGGCATCATTGGCATGGCATTTTGGGTACTTTCCGAATTTTTCCGGCGATTCACCCGATTCGGCGCGGATTGGTGAGCGAAGTTTCATAGGATTTTATATAAAGAATTCTAAATTTCGTTTCATTCGGCTCGTTCGACGCGAACTTTGCGTTCACCATTCACGTTATACTATATCTACGACTAGATTCGACTACCATTTCATGATATGTTTTTTGTGTGTGACCTTTCAGTTCCTATAAAATGTTTCATAAGAAGACGTCTTGTAAATAGAAGAATGTTATACGTGACTGGTTATTGTAATTGCTCGTCGACACGCGACGGCTTGGAATTTTAACACTGCTCGTTTGTCACTACACTTGTTTTTTTGAAAATTATTGAGATCCTGCTCAAAAAATGCGTCTCATATTGCTGATACTTGGAATTTTGTTTCATGTATAAACGAAACGAAATATTGAAGTCTACGAAGCCCTTCGTTCAACACTTCTTAGCGTAACAAAAGTAGAATTCGGCGTACATTACGTAACGATGTATGTGTATTTACGTGTGGAGTAGGAGATTAGGTTTAGGACGTGTCCACACCAAGCGTAATGACAGGCGTGAGAGTGTTACCGTTGTTGTGCGACAGGTGTTGGTTTGTATAAAGTAAACCATAAACTGATATGCTATAGCAATGCGTTATATGTAAAATATTTTGTAATAACTATAACACATGGCTTGATGTAGGTATGTATTTCATACAATAATGTATTAAAAACCGTGCCTTTACAACATTTGCAGTATTTTGGGAGATATTTTCATAGAGGTTTTGAGGGATTGGAAGTACATCTAGTGCGAGATTCAAAATTGATGAAAAACGCTGCATTAGCGTAACTGTCGCGTCGCTTACGTTTAGTCTGAACACGTCCTTACCTCGACACGTTCCTAATAGGTACTTGTGACAAGTATCGTCCCTTTCGCAACATTTGAACGAATATAAAGGACCCTTTACAATTTGGCATCGTTTCATGTTTAAGGATTCTGTTTATTTTCAGGATACTTTCTTAACGTACCTACGTTTACGTCATGTTCAATCTTTGATGAAAAAGAAAGAGGTTGCCGGCGTGTATTGTGCTGGAAATTGAAGCCTTTTCAAAAGGAATATTTTTTTAATGGAATTTCTCGTGCCTTCTTGTTCCTTTTTATGTAAGTGTATCGAGTAAATATGTATACTTTGTCAGTTTATTAGGTTTTAGAATTGAGAGCTTTCTTATAGATTTTTGAACATGTGTTAAAAATATAATAGAAAGAAAGAAAGATCAGTTTATTTGTTAAAATATAGTAAAAAATAATAAGGATAAATAATAATAATTCCGCGTGATTTAATTGTCGCTAATAATAGTAATTTGCATCGTAACTAAAATTATAAGTACACAATACATTTAAAATCGAAAGTCTAACTAAATCAATATTAAATACCGTTTAGGAGCGCGTTTATATATATGTATATTAATACGTAAAGAGAAAACTTTGTATCCCTTTTTAAGCATATTGCGCGCACGGAGGAGTGTGAGATTTGGCATAGTTGCAGGTCTGCTGGAAGAGATTTCTTTTGTGAAATAAGCAGTACCTTTGTACTTTGTTCTCCTATTTTTAATGTTTGCTGTGTCTTTTCTTGTGTGTACATAAATGATTAAATAAATAAATAAAATAGTTAAAGTTTATATGGAGAAGGAGTGCAGAAAGCAAAAATAACGGTCGAATTTCGACCACTGGACGACCACTAGTAACATTATTTAAGTTAGTGCATATTTCATAAGTCTTATAATAATTTTAAGGCTCACATTTAGTTTAAAATAACACATTCTGAATATATTTTCCTCTCAACAAACTCAATGTTTGCCCCAGCCGTCGTGTTTCACATACTATACCCATCCTTTTGCTATCTCAGAGGAACGAATAATAAACATGAAAATTCATGAAAGAACTTTGAAGCATCATGAATGTAGTGAAGAAAAACAGTTGAGGCTTTTATAAATAATAATAAGAAATCCAGTTACCGCGCCAGCCGCCAGTCCACCACGCTGGCCTAGTTCGGGTTGGCGGACTACCACACCATTGAGAACTTTATATAGCCCTCTCAATGTGCAGGTTTCCTCATGATGTTAACCTTCATCGTTAGAGCATGATTGTGACAATCAAATTCTGATCCAGACATGAATTTGAAAAATCAGAGGTACAAGCAAGTTTCGAACTCAGATCCTCCTGCATGGAAGACAAGCGTTCAACCGCTAGGCTTTCACTGTTAGGTTTGTGACTTTTATTTTTATTAGACGAAGGCCACTTATTAACTCTCTTGTTTAACATACTGAGGTTGGAAGGGTGTCACACAAATTCATTATGGGCGAGGGTTTTTAACTTTGAGATTGGAATTTTATTCTAGAAGGATCCTAGAAATGAAGGAAGGGTTTTCCTGTCTCTTTACTAATTTGAACTATGTCAAGCTTGTATGAGGTGGAATGAATTATTGGAAATAATGGAAAATAGACGAAAGTGCCTGGTACCTTTACAAAAGGATTCTTCTAAAAGTACGCGAGATTGAGGTATCACTTTTTACTTTTTATTAGTTTTGGTTCGTCTCACCTTTAGGTATGCGAGTACTATCCATTTATTCACTTTACTGTGTAATCACGAGTTACAAGCTTTTCTGCTTTCAAGTATCTTAGATAGTGACAGCGATGCACTCATAACAGGTGTTTGCACTCGGTCTAGCACTTATTACGTTATCTCTCGTTGATATTCCGAACACAATATTTTTTGTCTCTTTTTAACTACATGAAATTATATAGCGCCCTCTCACACTCCAACTATGGGCGGTGTGGATCTGGACTGCCTCAGTACGTATACATTTAAAGATGCTTATGTTTTTGAGGAAACCTGCCCACCTGAGAGGGCTTCATAAAGTCTTCGATGGTGTGTGTAGTCCGCCAACCCGCTCGAGGCCAGCGTGGTGGACTAAGGCCTAACCCTTCTCATTCTGAGAACAGGCGCGTGACCAGCAGTGGGAGAGTAATAGTCTGGATTTCTTAATTCTTTTTTATTTATGTTTTTATAATTCCGTTTAAAGATTGAACTTGTGACTTGTGACGGATAGATATCACTGTTCAAGCTACATAAATTCAGTCCATCTATCATAAAAGAGCTGTTGTTTACAACCTATAACACGTGTTTTATGATTTTATTCATGGCTGCGACGCCTTGGTATATATCAACAAGGTGACTTTAAGGGCTGAAGCGTATCTGGGGACTTATTCTGTAAGAACATCTCGATTCGAATCTCATTCTTATTCGTGGTTGATATTTGACGAAAGTGAAGTGTATCTTAATAACAGGAGCTGTGAACATGATTAGTGCCTCGGATAGCACGTTAAGCAGTTTGCCCCGGTTGTCAGTAGTACCATCTTCTCTTGCTCCAGGTCACGCGAATCTTCAGAGTTATAAAAATAAAAATCTCCACCTGGCAACACTAACGTTACATATCATTAATTTTAGAGCAGTAATTAAATAGGGGAGAATTAGCCATGTATACATGTGTTAATCTTGAGAGGGTGGGAAGTACCTACCTTGGACTAATTATTATTCATATAATTAGGATAGAACTTCACTTAAGGTAAGTTCGTTTAATTACGGGATTCAGCAACCCAAAAAGTCTGACCACCGGTCTAACCTTAGGGTATCAGTGTCTCCTAGTAATTGGGTGGCGGAGGTCAGATGGCAGTCGCTCCGTATAAAATACTGATATTCAGCTGCATCTGGTTAGACTGGGAGCCGCCAACGTAGTTGGGATAAAGGCCAGGCAGATGAGATGATGATGTTAATTCGTTAAATACCATCCGACAATAAGAGTGACATTCGAATTGAGATACGAGATGTTCTTATAGAATAGCTATGCCGTTGTCAATCTTCTGACGTCGTTTAAGCTGCTCGATTGAACGCCTTGAAATGTCGATGTTTCTCGCCTGAGGTGGCGCAGGAATCCGATATGATTTTCGATTAAATATCGAATATTATGTTATTTCGCATAGAATATTTTAAAGTAAGTGAATTTCATATATTTAGATTGCAATGAAATGTATGATTGTAAAATTATAATATTGTTAACGTAATCTCGAATTTAGCTTGCAATGAATTTTTTCTAAACGTGATCGTATTTTAATTAAAACACTGTCATTAATATAATATACAATTGGGGACCTTCATGAAAAGAGGCTACACCAGCCTAAAAGGTCGGCAATGCATCGGTGACTCCTCTGGTGTTGTGGATGTTCATGGGCGACGGTGATCACTTACCATCAGCTGAACCGCACACTTATTTGATCCCCATAATACAATACCGATAAGAGATAAGTTTTGGATAATAATACGACCCACTTGCTGTTATGTAAAGTTCACAACTGCTTTCATAAACTTTGATATGAATGATATGAAAGTGTTACGTTATAAATTGAATTATAGAACTTAAGTTTACCGGCCGAAGTTAGGTGCTTAGTTATATTCCTTATAAAATATGGTCGTTACATGAAGATTTTGTGTAATATTAAATTTTTTATTGCCTCTTTGTTTTCTGCTATGAGAACATTTATGTAAAAACGTGATTTTAATTTTCAGTGTCGTTTTATAATCGAACTATAATCATAGATGTGAAAGTTGTTTCTTATATACTAAAAGCTTATTAACAGTAAAATCACATGACGTATTTAAAAGCAATTATTTTTATCATTATCATTATTATCCTATTCTTATCTTTTAACATTAAATTACATTATTTTCGCAGCTTTTACAACAACATTGTACTAATCAAGATTGTAATCTATTATTTTAAAAAGAGTTTCCATGGAGTTTCTTGCCAGTTCTTCTCCATAGGACCTAATATTTGGGACTGCGCACCTAGAGTCTCGATATTTCATAAGTGCCTGCATCTGGTTTACATGAAATAAAGATCTATTCTATATGTACTCGACCAGCTATCAATTCCTCACAACCATCGGACATACAAACCCACGCACAGACAAGAAATAGTAGAAATAGCTTATTAATTATAAAATACGATGACGAACTATTTGAACGCTATCAATTCCTCACAATTATCGGATACATACACCCACGCACAAACCAGACATAATAAATGGATAAATAATAATTCAAAGGCCAAGTATCATAATAAATGCAATGTATTCAACGCGGCACGTGCCCGTTATTATTCAGGTCAAGTTGAGGGCCATATTAATCAGTTTTTCGGAAACTCATTTATCCGAAGTGGGTTGCTACGAGAATACTAATATACCCGAACCCTAGGGAGTCATGACCGGTTACAACAAGCTACACGCGAAACAAACGATTCTTTTTAAGATGGGAATAGTTTCTGTTGTAGTTGTTGTTATGTTGTGTTGTTGTTACTATCTCGAAGCGTTAAACTGTGTTTGTCGAATGACCTTTAAAAGGTACAATACACGTAACTGTTACGCTCGATTCATAACATTTTTGAACGATAAAAATCAATACTTGTATAAGTGTTTGTTGGACAATATTCAAAAAAAAGTTACGCTGTAGGCAGCCAAGGACGAAGATACAGTTCGACCATAAAGATGTCACTTGTTGCTTGAAGGAATTTTGCGTAGATACCTTAATGTACCTAAATTTGATCCTGTTAAGAGAAATTTTAAATTAAAACTCGAACTATTGATAAATAACCGTAATAACACACAATATAACAAGTTTACTGTACACGTTTCGAAGCGTTCGCAGTAACCGTAGCTCGTAGCGACCGTAGCCCGTAGCAACCGTAGCTTGTAACGATTGGATATCATTATAATCGGGACGTTTGAGAACGGATTAATAATCGCAATTATTTTTGTTGTGTGTACTGAAAAAATTGTTAAATTTATATTGACAGAAGGATACTGCTGCCTATCTATCCAATATACGAGAGCTCATTTATTCTTTTTCCCAGAGGGGAACTCTTTGTTGTGTTATTGAAGAAAATGCTTTATATTCGAAAAGAAAATACACATATTATACTTGTTACAAAAAAAAATTGTTGAGGCAGATCATCATCATAATCATAGCTCATAAACTGTATCTATCATTGCTGTACGTTTGAGTCGCGTAGGTATTGATGTTTTGTATGGGACAGCTCATTAGTTATTCGCGATTACGATGTTGGTCCCATAGAGAAAGTTTACCACACGAATTTGTGATACACGTTGTATATTTTAATCTACTTACACAGTCTGACTAAAGCGTTTGTGGCTCGATATAACCGTCCACTTGGGAATAAAGTTCATTCAGCGATTACTCCAGATTCACCATGAAAGCACTTTTGGTCGTAACAACCCCTCAGTTAAAGTGGGGATTTGCCACTTTAAACGGTTTTAAGCTCTCGGGAATATATTGGGTGTTGCGAACCACTTAATGTTAGCACTTGAGTGGACCATAATTATGCTGAGCGAGCCTTTTTAGAACCAATAATGGTTTGATATTTATTGGCTTTTGCTCGTGACCATTGCGAATATGTATTTCAAAGATTTTATTGCGACGTGTATTCAATTAATTTATAAAATTATCTTTAATGAGCGTCGTCATACTATGATCAAGTAAAATAAAACATGATAAATAAACATATGCCCTTAAGTGACGTCAAACTTAAACACCAAAACATGTTTGATTAAAATCCCGTCATTCATGACAACATTATACAGTACTAAGATTGCAGATATACGCCTCGGCAACCTTCGTCTAACTTCGGAAATACGAACGTACGATGAGATATTGAATAGAATATAGCGATAAATTAATAATATAAAGAATAGGTCCGACAACACACGGACCCGTGTCTCGTCGGTCACTCACGACATCAAAGTCAAAGTCAAAAGTCATTTTTTTATTTCAACTGGGCCTTTGCAGGCACTTTCAAAACGTCGTGATTCTAAGTGCACACACACCTCGGATATTCGACCTTCCGACTTTGGTTGCATTATTAATTCAGAAACACGAAGAAACACAAACATTGCCGAGGCCACAGTAAATATATACATTTATATTTAAACTGTGCCGAGGCGCTCTTTAGTCGTAGTACTGTAGTACAGCGTTTATTAGTATAATAAAAGGACTATTTATCTTAACTTTTAGAACATAATAAACGAACCAGGAACATGCCTATTGCCTTGCTGCCACACGCCTTCAATCATTTCTCTTGTTACCAGGTACACACAGCAATCCAGCAGACCGGATTTAAAAGGGTGAAGCGGGGTTTCCGCCCCCTCCGGTTACCGGAGCCTGCGCCGGCGCCAGCGGCTGAGCCTCGCGATCCCTACTTTCCTTTACAATGGTACCTGAAGAATACGGGCCAGAACGGTGGCAAGCCCAAGTTGGATCTCAATGTTGAAGCAGCGTGGGCGCAGGGGTATACTGGTATCAATGTCACCACAGCGATTATGGATGATGGTTAGTATAAATTATATATATAAAAAAATATGTGCTGTATGACAGATTTTTTATATTGGCAATGACATGAAGAACTACTTATAAATAATTAAACTTGACTGTGTGTTCCGAAACCGAATACATGCATCGGTATAAATTCAAATTCATTTATTTCTCTAAGATTACAAATCACTTACGAGGAGAAATAAATTACAATACAAAATATAAATTATTATGTTCACAGAATATGTGCGTAGAATGGACGGTATTCCTAAAATATTTCCAGCTATGTAGGTAAATGTAAACACTTCAGTCTTGTCCGAGCAAATTACGAGTCACAAAGTTGACAGAGTTTACATGCATTACAGCAGCAAGTGTAGAAAAGGGGCTCATTTTAATAAAACATGCCTCCAGGCCCACTCTACCTCACCTCCAATATTAGGTACAATCACGAATAATAAAAACTATGTACTTAAAGTACGTGGTAAAGAACGAATTCTACGTGATTTTTTAAAATTAGTGCTACAATATTTAAATTCAAGAACATTTTATTTTATCGCTCCAAATTCGAAGAAGAAACTAAGTATAAAACTAAACTAGACTGTATTTAATTTATTCTCATAATAAGTTATTAGTTTTGGCGTCTCGAGACACACGTACAGAGTCACAGAGACTAGATTTTTATCAAAATTTTCATTATTTTTTTAATCCAATCTTACAACAGATACGGTCCCAGAAAATAAGAAGAAAAAACAATATTTCTTGTCTTTTTAAAACATTTTTACGCGACCTTTACCTGTGCTCTGACGAATATTAATTAAGAAAACATAATAATGTCTTATGAGGCTAAATTAATGAATATCAAAGTAATCTGACGGGATCTACTTGATATTATTAATGTTTTTTAATTAAACGCTTCGGAAATTAGTATGTGTTTTTTTAGAATAAAATATAAACACTGTCTGATTTCTCTGTCAATCATAATTTACACTTCATAGCATTCTGGACTCTGTTTGTAGGGTCAAGAAAAACTATTCTAAATATAATTACAAGGTCCGACCTCTTTAGTCCTAAGCCCTTTATGGGGTTATTGTATTCATTATTATGAACAAGTTATATATATATAATATAAGAAAATCCCTGAAATCATGAAAAATAAATCAGCTGTTACATTCCAATAATTCAATATTATTCGACTAAATGTAGGTCTAGATAAAATCTGTAAATGATATTACTGAACCAATCATAATTTATGCTTTATGAAATAAATATTATTTGTTTCAGGTGTCGACTATATGCATCCAGATCTGAAGTACAACTATGTAAGTACACCTACTTAGTATTAATTAAAATGAATATTATGTTTTTTGTTTTGTTTTTGAATAGTAAAATAAATATTATAGTTTTAAAAAAAAAAACAGCTCAATCGGAAATCGGGAAGTGGGTCAAATTTAACTTCCAAGATTTTTTTACATAGTTAGTTAGTTAGTTACAAGTGAAGCTAATAAAAGCGTTTTATTAAATAAAACACAATTCTCAAAAAAAATATGTGATAAATAGGGTAATCTTAACGATTGACCGCTTGCCTTCCATGCAGGAGGATCTCTTGGCCCGCACCTCTGACTTTTCGAATTTATGTGCGGATCGCAATTTGATTATCACTTGCGTTAATGGTGAAGGAAAACATCGCGAGGAAACCTGCACACCTGAGAGGGCCTCATAAAGCCTTCGATGGTGTTTGTAGTCTGCCAACCCTTACTAGGCCAGCGTGGTGGACTAAGGCGTAACCCCTGCTCGTTCTGAAAAGAGGTCCGTGCCCAGCAGTGGGACAGTAATAGGCTGGATCTTTATTTTTTATATAATTCTCATTTCATTTTCTCTTAGGTATACATAAATTCATTTTACAGTACATTTAATTCGAAATCTTTAAGATATACTGTTACTCATTAAACGGTACCTACACATTTACTCAAAGAAAATCTTTCGCAAATAATTTAAAGTACACGGTGAATTATACAAGGTGTTTTTTTAACCGTAATAAAAAAGTAACAATCCGCTTTATTGCCTTGTTTCACGGACAGATGAGTAAGATTTATTCCACGACTGAATTTTTTAAAATGAGTACCTACCTTTATGGACGCTGAACATCTTCAAATATTTAATGCTCGGACTGAAATAGTACTTTCGTGTAACCAGACGTTTTTATTTACTTAGTATTATGCTGTAACTTTTGCACAGGTTTTGTAAACAAAGATAGTGGTATAAAATTGGAATTCTCGGATTAGGGAAATAATAGTAGGATTTCTGTTTTAATTTCTTATTGTAATAATATTGTTTTGTTATGGGATGATTCGAAAATTCTTTTGTGACTGAATTTTTGGTTACAATACTCGCCTCGGATCTGTGTGTCTGTTAAGAACACAGAACACAGAAATCTTTTTCTGTGTTCTGTGGTTAAGTTGCTACGAGTCGCGTCGTGTCGAATCAGGGGGGCAATTCTCGCTTCCTGTGAGATCATCTCGGAACCGAGTTTTAACATCGAGCGGTATTCAACGTTTATGATAGTTCGAATTCGGAATATACGCGTGTCTCGAACCGTACCGACCAGTCGAAGCAATCCTTTCTTTCGAGAAATGTCGGGCTTCACATTTCCAGAATAGATCAATTACCTCTTGAGGAAAGTTCGGATTCGAACTTTTACTCGAATTCGAGACTACTTCGATTGCACGAGAATTGCCACCCAGGATTGTGAATTTCATCGTGTTTCTCGCTCGTGTTGGGTTGTTTCATTATTTGAACCTGTCTTCACAGACACAAAGATCCGTGATGAACACTGTAATTACTAGGATATCAGTGTGCCAAGCACGAATGTTTTAGACGTATCGTAACGTTAACGTAAGCAAATTTTGAATAAAAAATACACGTACAATCCATGATATTTTATTAAAATATTTGCGATATTTTTACTTTTTCATGAAACAAGTGTGTATGTTGACAAAAATGCGATAAAATTATTGTAGTTCTGATAAAAAAATTACTTGTTTTTTTTAATTAAGTGGACGATATTACTATTTTTACTTATTTTTTATTATTTCTACTTCAAAAATATTTATATTCTATAGAATATTAAGTAATTTTTTTATATTAAATTTTTCTTTGTGCCCGTAGCATTTCGTTTAATACAAATCCATTGACCAGAATCCATTTCATTGGCAATTTTCGTGACCGAAATACTAGCTTGGGACATGTTTTAGCAACTTTAAACCTTATTTCTTTACGTAGACGTTTTAAATTTCAATACTCGCTTTGTGTTATAAAAATTAATGTTTTCCCATTTATGGCAGCATATACGAGTATTTTTATGATATTATATGCTTAAGTTATACTTATCACCGTTGAACCATAAAGGTGAACCAGAAATGTTACAATCTATACTAATATAATAAAACTGAAGAGTTTGTTTGTTTTTTTATTTGAACGCTAGTCTCTGGAACTACCAGTCGGATTTGAAATTTTTTTTTGCATTTGATAGCCCATTTCTTGAGGAAGGTTATAGACTATTTCACATCACGCTATGACAAAAAGGAGGCGAGCAAAAAGAAAAAAAACGTACGGCAAAACCGCGGGGCACAGATAGTTTTTTTTTTTTTAAATCATCCTTTTGGATCAATTTATTGCCATATAACAATTAATTATCCTTTTTTACATTACTGATTTCTAGTTTTTTTTTTAAATCATTGCTCGCATCCATTGTCTTGGGTACACTTTTTAAACATACATCTCACACACCCCCTTACCCTCACACACCCAGACCCAGAACAACTATCAGCCATACAATTATATTCATTCCGTGCTAGGATCGAACCCGCAACACGTAGCACAGAAAGTCGAGTGCCTCTGAAAATCTGAATTAATGCATAGGTATATCACGAGCTTTTTATAACTAGAATATTTTCACCGCATCTCCTTATCCGTTAGAAAATAATGTTATTCAGTGTTATTACAGAAGTTTCACCACTGATTCTATTTGTTAACACAAAACCTAAAACCCAATAATTAAGTTACTAGTGAAACAAAAAGGAAAAAGACTTTGTATAATGTCATTCCCATCTCTTAAAGTACTTATGAAACTTTTACTTCTTAAACTTAAACTTTTACATTCTTACACGCATATTAGATTAAATATAAAAAGTATTTCTAAAAGTTAAATAGTGTTATCTTACTTGTTCGTGAACTTGAGATCGAATAAGTCTTTTCCAATCTTTGAGATTGCAGAGTATTTTTTTATACGCAAACTGTTTTCTGTTTTGTATCGTACACAGAATTTGGTTGTAAATAGCAATAACTTGTTTACTTCTAGCCGATAACTTATTTCAGTGTAGATAAGTTAACTTTGCAGGCTCCATCCGAACCAAGTACTCGGTTCTAAATAGCAATAACTTGTTTATTTCTAGCCGTTAGGTTTTTTCAGTGTAATGTAATCGAAATCTATGTTCGGCCATTACTCGGTTAATTAATCTTAATTCTGGCTTAAGGCCGAGCTTGAGTGTGCGTGGAAATTCATTAGGATTACGCTGGGATCTCGCGTAATTACCATTAGTCGCTCAATTTGCGTCAGGCCTTAGATTGAGGTTAATTTTAAGTAAAGTAGCGGCTTCGATTTTCTTAACATTAATAGAAAAACTATTAAGAATTATCGTCGGTAGAGAGGCCGCAATAATCATGGCTTGCATACTTACGCGAACTTAACTAACTGATATTTATCAGCTCTTTATAATTAACTGATAAATAAATGTAATAAAAACAGACAAACAAAACTTTACGTTTATTTATTTGTCGGTGAACCGCGTAACTAAAATGGTAATGAACATCGACTCTGGTAATAAACTCCAATACGATCGGGAGAAATAAAACGTTGAGCTGCCTTGTAAAAAAAAAACCCATTATGAAGATGGAACTTCATGATCGGTAAAAAATTTACAAGGTAGCTCAAAGTTTTATCCCTCCCGATTTTATTGAAGTTTATTATGAGAGTCGATGTTCATTACCATTTTATTTGCGCGGTAGACCCGCTGGGTCCTTTCTGAACTTCATGGTTGGAGTCCTTTGTTCACAATTTCACACTATATGAGCAGTAGCTATTAGAGTGAGAACGTAATTAAGCCAAGAGTATAAGTACAAAGAATACAAGAAAGTATTTTCTAGTAGTATTGTAGTAAAGAAAACTAGAAGAAAATTGCGTCGAGACTTTTCAGTGGAAATGCTATTGTTTTATGGAGAAGTGGAAATTGGAAGCTATAATTAAAAAAAAAAAAAAAATTTGCTTATGGCCTTCTGGATGATGCACTTCATTTTCTTGTTAAATTTAATCAAGATTGATTCAGCCGTTTTGTCTTCAAAACGTAACAAACTGATAGACACAGTTAATTTCGCATTTATAATATTAGTAAGGACTAGTAAGAATTTTATAAGAATTAACGTTTTAATTCATTTTATGTCAACAATAAACGAATGTAGGTTAAGTAATTAAAGTCATTGATGAGTACCTAAGCTAAAAGCTTTAGAGACTCATTAAAACTTCTAGATACAAGTTTTATTATTATTTTATAATTGTGCTATCAAAACTACTGGAATGCCAGTAATTTGGTAAAACTACAGATTTGCTTAAGTTTTACTCGAACTTGAAATCTAAATTGTTGCAATCAATTCAGATCTGAGGCAATAATTACAGTCATTTTGTATTAAGACAGTTTTACATTTACGATTTTGAATGAACGACTAAAGTGCGTAAAATATAGCTTGATCTCTGTGACAGCCGTCATTAAAGTCGACACCACTTTAAATATGCAATCTGACGTTATCTTTAGTTATTTATAGAATTTTCTTTCATAGTTTTTTGAATATGAATATGATTATAATAACATAGATAATAGTTCAAATGACTGACGAGACATTTTTTCAGCTTTGTTTTCTACTTCAATGACAGCTATCGCAGATATTGATAAAACAGTGGGGTGTATCCGTGTATCGTAGCTGCAAAACGGATGGACCGATTTCAATGCAATTTTTTTTAATTAAACTAGCTTTTAGTTCAATCGTTGGTTAGTTGGGGGTTTTTGACGGCTAGGTTATATAAACTATAGTCTTAAGATTGAATTTACCGTGTGAAAGTACGTTCAAATCGGTCAAGTTCAGTTGAAAATCTTGTCGACTAAAGTAGTCTAAATATAAACGCACTTTTATCTCGGTCGTGGGAGCAAAACAATCCTAATGACATCCAATTCATTAAATCAATTAAGCCATTGAGTCTCAACAGGAAAGTAATTTAGGAAACAAACAAAAAAGTCGAAAAAGGTACTCAGAGATTTTGTTATTCTACATCGTGATACTTTCACAAGGGATTATTTTTAAATTGTGGCACTATTGTTTTTTTTTCTTTATCACTATCACTCACACAGTAGGTCTAATCCATAAAAATTATAAGAATACTAGGTACTAATGTTCAATTTAGTCCTGCTAAACACTATTTTATTGACGATTTATCTTTCATTTAGGTGAATACTAGACGACACGATTGCCACAGTGGCTAAGCGATTGAATTTCTGCGCTACCTGCCGTGAGTTCGATCCCCGCATGGAAGCAATATTTATATGACCTACAGAGAGTTGTTCTGGTGTGTGTACATGTGAGATTTATGTATGTAAACTGTACCCATGATAAACAAGAAATCCAAGAGAATAACAAAGAATACTTAAAAAAAATCGTAGATATCCTTAATTTCGCGGGATTTTGCTGAAATTCAAAACAGGCCTTTCATAAACAATTTCAGCTGTAATAAAAACAGAACGGCTGGCCAAAACCTTTTGTGTTTCGTCCCGCATTCTGTTCGGGGAATAATAACAGAAGCAATAGCCGAATAAAGCATTAATCTCATCAAACATTAACAGGAATTTGGAACGAGTGTTTTCAAGCTTGTTTAAGTATCTGGGATGTTTTTCAATGATAACATATTTCGAATTTCCCGGAAAGATGTGTATATGGGGTTAAAATTGTTTCATACAAACATTTTGCTTTGTTATTTGGAACCGTATCGAAATTCTGGATTACAATTAAAAGAACTAAAAAATAATATTATTTCGCAATCGACGATTATTTGCGAGTTGTCGTTTTAATTATTTTATTCGGTTAATATTTTTATAAAGTTTTAGGGAAAATAATACTTCACATAAGTCCATATTTAAAAAGAATACCTAGGTACTTCACATAACCCCAAGTTTCTGAAAGGCTGGTCAAATCTCTGATCATAATATTATATCGTATAGTATTACCTTGCAGAATATCGTAACCAAATTACACCGCTCTTTTGAAATTCCTAACGGTGAGTAAGGTCACCAGTGCTCCTTGGGGAAGCGTCGTGTTGGCAGTAGAGGTCCCTCCTACCGCCAGCACGTCGCTAGTAGTAGGGTCGGCAACGCGCGAGTGATGCCCCTGGTGTTGCAAGCGTCCATAGGTTACGGCAACCGCTTACCATCGGGCGGGCCGTATGCTTGTTTGCCAAGACTGTGGTATGAAATCATGTTAGCTGTAGGGATTGGTTAACCAACATCTACAATCAATTTAACAACCAATCATATCACATGACATGAGAATTGACAGCCTATGAGAAACTGGGTGCGTGTCTTTGTTATTTATTACAAGATTCTATATCTGTAAGATAAGAAATATTCCTCACACAACAAATAATAACACAAGTTACACATATTTGTATTGTGTATACTTGCGAAATGAAAGCATGTGTTATTTTCCATGTGGGTAGTTCATTGGATACATACGTAACATTTTTTGTAAGCGTATATAATAAGTTATATTTTTATAACAGCCCATTATTGTTTTGTTGTATTATAACACGAATGAATGTTGTTTGTTTTAGAATGCGGAGGCTTCGTATGACTTTAGCAGCAACGACCCGTTTCCATATCCAAGATATACGGACGACTGGTTTAACAGGTATGTATCAGAAACATATATGTTTATGTGTTTCATCACCCTTGTATTATAAGGTCCAACCTTTCTAGTCCCGATCCCTTTATGGGGTTATTATACTGATCATTAAGAGCAACTTTTATTTCAGAACTAAAAATTAAATCGCAAAAAAAATGTCAGCTCTTACAAATAAGTCAATATTACTCGACTAAACTTATGGGACGGCGGCCTTTTTTTGTTATTTCAGTTATCATAAATATCCACGTCGAATGGCTTTGAGCCATTTGCATCCAACTATTGCCCGCGATCTTTACTAGGGCGTTCATGCATCAAGTCTGCTGTCTTACACTCCGCTTTACGACCCGTGGTCGCCACTCGAGAACTTTCTTTCCTCAACGCTTGACAGTCCGCCGAGTGATGTGGCCTGCCCTGCCACTTCAACTTGCTAATCCTGAGAGCTATATCGGTCACTTTAGTTCTTCTACGGATGTCCTTTCATCGAATGCTCGTTAGGTCAAAATTCGGCGCATCGAATAACACTCGTCCAAAACGTTCGCACGAAGGACTGAAAATTTATAATTATGTAATTAGGATCGAAGAACGATAAAATCAAAATTCATTTGCTGAAAAATCATTCCAACAATCGACCGTTGAAAAATAAACTTTTACTCGAAATTTATTTTGAAAAATTGTTACGTAAGAATTTCCAATTTCCAATATATTCTTACAAAATATTCTTATTAGAGCAAACAAGGCCGTCGCCTAACAATCTTTTAACGAATTACGTGATCTTCCATAGCAATATTAAATGAAATGGTGGAATAACTTTGTAATGAGGTCTGAATAATTTATTCAACTGGTCTCTAATTCATTAAATCGTGATCTGTATTTAAGAGATGTTAGTTTAGGCGCCAGACTATTGATTTAGGGTGAAAGTTTTATTCCATTTCTGAAACAATAGAATAAGTAAATCATGTTTGATTTTTAGATGAACGACCGAACAAGTAAACTATTTTGGGCTATAGCAGGCTATAGCCACAATTCGACAGGAGTCACTTCAAATATAGGTTTTTATGATGTCAGTGTACTATTAATTGTAACGTCATGGTACGAAAAGAGTGAACGAAATTGGCTATCAGCGCTTTAGCGGCTTATATACCGTCAATTTAAAAAAAGCTTATAACTGAGACATCCTGGTACGAATAAGCAGAACTATTCATTTCAAGCCTTAAACATAACGGCAATAAGAGACGCTGGTAGGCCCTTGGCAGAAATTTCTTTAGAAATAAGCGGTTCTAATCTATACTTCTTTTCTTTGTCATGTGTATGTGTGTACATGAATAATAAATAAATTAACAACCAACATGAAAAATCATAGCATCACGTCTCTTCCCCCAGTGTTAGGCAGAGGTGAACTATTACATCCACATAATTATCGTCTGATAGTCTATGCTACGGAGCGAGCTTAATGTCGTCAAAAGGTACAATTCCAAGCTCCGAGCTGCTATTGAGAATACAATAAAAACTCAAAGGTTTAAAAAAGTGATGATTAACAATATATTGCATATATTTTAATTTTATAAATTTTTTTTGTTTTTTTTTTATAATAATAATAAATTCTTTATTTAATAAACACACAGTTAAAATACAATAGAAGGAAAAATTGAGAAGTGCATACAAAAGACATCTTATGAACTAGCGGTGGGCCCCAAACTAGGCAGAGCCTGTATCTTGGTGACCCATACATACACAGCTTATTATAGAAGGCTTATTTAGAATATAATATTATGCTCTGTTGTGCAGAGTAACACGCTATAACTTAATAAAATATTTAAATAAAGAAAAACAAAATCAGTTAAAAACATCAATGTAAAGTAGGTATGTATGTATTTATGTGATTCTAGGTATGTATGTAATTCTGTTTTATGTTATACACTATTGCCTCAACATCTCTCCACCACCCAATGATTGACTGGTAAAGATTGCCTAAGGCATTAAGTCCGTCTATGTACATTTGTTGTTTATTTGTTGATGTGTAGCGACACGTAGCGCCACAAATAGGTACTAAGTAGATACGTAGCAAGCTAACTACAATGGTTATCAATGAGCGTGTATGTTTAATACGAATTCGACCAATCAGATTACGAAACCTGTATCATGCAAGGAAAAAGATTATCGTTTCTAATACATATACAAGTCTGTCCGACATCAACCGTCGGGCTTCGGCCTGTAAGGCAATAACGCCACGCCTGTTCGGAGGATTCTCCCTTTTCAATGGAGACACAATACCTCATTCCTCCACAGATGTACTTATTTCTGATAGCGTCTGAGAACTTTTTTGTTAAGTATTCGCTTCGAAACTTATTACTTTGTTGTTTTCCATTTAAACAACTGTCTTGTTGAGTGAAACTTGTCCGACTCAAGGCCTTCAACATGAGACTTAAGAGTGACGTAACAGTAAAGACTAGTTGAAGTAAATAATGAGAGAGCAAAACTTTTAACAAGTTTGTCGGCGGACCTTCTGGAGGCGACGGCTCTACAACTCAGTTTCACAGATTACCTAATAGTTGCGGTATTAGTTGAAACTAGTCGATACACTTCAGTATTAGTAGTATAGACGTATCAATTAGTTACACTCAGTCCAGCAAAGAGTATGCACTTACCATAGTCAAAAGTAATGTCGACCGTCTATTAGATGTTTTCTCGACGAATAGAAGGCAAAGGACCGAGAGGACAAAGCCCAAAGCGATGGTCAAGCCTGGTGTCGGAACAACTGGAAGTACCTGTGAACGTGGCACAATCAAGCCACAGACCCCAGCAAATGGAGATCAACTATTCAAAAAACCATAAGAAGGAGTCACCATCCTCAATGTTGGGGGACTGACATAGGAGAAGGAGATGTTTTGTCTACCAAATGCTGCTGACTTGAGACAGTTTCACACTGTCGTCAGATAATTAATTAATTCAGTCTATTGTTCTTAATGTGCCCTCATTGTTTTCTCAGCGTTACTATGTTTAACTATGGTTTGGACAAGCCCTGTTCTCAAGTAGATATTATAATATGGCATGAGAAAATATATAATGTATTCCTCCAATACAGCTTCAATACTGCTGAGTATAAGCCTCCTTCGTGTACGCCACTTCCTTCTTTTTCTTTCCTTTGCCTTGTCCCATTATGTCGGATCGGTTCCCCTTGTCTGCCTTCTTCATTTATCTCAATCCAGAGCATTTGTGGCGTCTATTTCACTCTCTTTTACGTTCCTCTGGACTCTTGTCAGGCAGGTGGTGGGGAGTCTCCCGCGGTGTCGTGTGGCCGTCTGTAGTTTAAGGGCTACTCGATGTGGTTTCTTGGGCCAGTCCGTACCATTAAAGGCGTTGCTCTTTGACTGCTCCGAGGAATCGAACTGCTGGACTGCTGGGTTTTTCATTTCAAGACTTGTCTCTACCTTCCTTCTTATATATCGTATACTACGCGCAAATACACTGCTAAAATCCGACACTAATATTATACATTCACATACACACACACACATTCACACATACACACACACACACACACACACATTTTTACACATTTTTTTTTTTTTAATTTCACATTCTGGTTGATCATGACGGACAAAATGCTATGCTATTATACCTACCAACTTAATGTACTCATTATCATGCAAAATAAATTATTCTTATTCTTATTCTTATTCTTATTCTTAGCGTTCTAACTTCCATTACGCAGTAATCATATTTCCGTTAAGTAGAAGATTAAAATTGCTACTTGTTACTTTCTTTTATAACTTATTTTGTACTTATAAAACTTGCGAAGTCTTGAGTTTTGGTTTCAATGATTAATTTCCGAAAAGGCTCTCATTATTATAGCCCTTACTAATAAAAAACTTTTAATTTTTAAACAGTGATTAAATTACAAATTACATTTACATTACATTATGTCATATGTCATTATGTCCTTATCATTATGCCAGTGAAGAGAGATGGCAATAAACTTAAATCCAAATTCAAATATTTATATGCTTTATGCTAGCTACGAGCTGGTTTAGGTGAATAAAGCTTAATCATCTAAACTAATATTATAAATAAAAAAGATTTGATTTTTTGTATGTTTGATTGTGTGACTTACAAAAAATGGATAAACTCAAAAACTACTGGACCGATTTTAAAAATTATTTCACCAGCAGTATCTTACAATAACAGTGAATAAGGCTATAATTTATGAAGATATCACGCGGGCGAAGCCACTGGCGGAAGCTAGTCGTTTATAAGTATATATTTAGTAATGTTATACATGATAATGTATTTACTCTGTGTTGTTTACACAGCTTCTCTTAGAAAATACATTTACATAGGTAGTCTATCTTTGAATCTATATTAGTTTCATATTGGATTTACTAGAACATAAATCTCTGTAACAATTTCAGATTATTCTTTAGGCGAGTTAGATTATATTTATTCATTCAATATTTATTCATATTTATTCAATATATTCATAAGAAGAAAATATGTGGAATAAATATTTATAGCGGTCTACTCTATCATGTTAACTTCGTATTTTCAAGAGACTCTTTAAAGCTAACTTGCAAAGCGTTGTGGTAGCTTTTAGCTTAGCAAGCTATACAAGCATCTATTTGGCTATTAGCCATCTTGAGCTTACTGGCAACATTTTCAGTTTATACTTTAATAGACTTTTAAACTGTTTATTTTAGCTTAAATTGTTTACAAAATCGGTTTAAGTTTGCTGCAGGATGACCCACATAGCACATTGCTGCATCATTATTGTTAGATTGGAAGTGGGGTTTGTTTCCCGAATCGAGACAAATATTCTGTTACATAGATAGCCAAAACTACCTCGTAGCTACATAGCTATCGCGCAGATCGAGGTTAAGCAGCACTTGCCGCGGTCAGTCCTTGGATGGGTGACGGTTTCTACGGAACATCGAGACCCCTCCGTGACTCTAAAAGCACGTTTAGCAGTTGGTCCCGGTTGTCATACGAATACCTTTGACAATCGTTACGAGAGTCAGGAGCCCAAAAAGTCAGACAACCGGTCTAACCTTAGGGTATTAGTACCTCCAGTAATTGGGTGGCAGAGGTCTGATGGCAGTCGCTCTGTGTAGAATACTGATTAAACATTTTAAAGTAATTATGTAATATTAATGATGATGTTTCCTAACCAGCCACGGTACCCGGTGCGCTGGAGAGGTGGCTGCAGCGAGGGACAATGGAGTCTGCGGCGTCGGGGTCGCTTACCACTCCAAAGTGGCAGGTAAGATTCATTCTAACCCTTTTATTTTTTGTCAGAATAAGTTTCACAAAACAAAACAAAATCAACACAAACACACAAATACAAAATGAACAAAACAAAACCTTAAACAAAATCATATTTATTAGACTAGTCCGTCTCGTTGTTATGACAAAAGATATGTAATATGCTTAGATTATTGATTGGTTGTCGCAGCCGCTTCAACTAGATTCCGCCGACGTACTAATAAAATGCGGCAAAACATACTACGCAAGAATAGGCGTACTCGAGTGAGTCGGTCAGATTAAAATGCCGGTTTGCGTAGTAAAACTGTGCAAAAACAACACTATCAAAATTTAAAAAACACTGGGATATGTACCATCAGTAAAGATTGTATAATTTCCGCATTAATTTCAACAATAAATAAACAAACCATGAATGACAATCACCACATGACAATCACAATGTCAAATGAGTTGACGCATTCAAAGAGCCATTTTTCTTAGGTAGTGCGGTAGTATCTAGTTGGAGCGGCCGCGACAACCAATCAATAATCTAAGGTAATATGATACAATTTCTACATAAGTTTATGGAATTTTCAACTTCATACTAATAACATGTACACGTTTTTAGATAGATAACTGCTAGGAACGCAAGGAAATAGTAGAACTGAGACTGGGGGCACAGTTTAAATATATAGTAAACAGTTGGTAAGCTACGTACTTACGTTCCGAATTCAAACACATACAGAGACGTGTGCTCTACGGGGATTTCTCGGTTAGGTTCGGTAAGGTAACAGCGAAATATTCAAAGGTTGTCAGTCGGTGTTACTTCGAGACAAAGTCGGTCACGATTTGTGTTGCTCCCATATTTTCCTATATTAATAATTATATTGACAGGACTATATTGTAGTGTTTACGGCTGCTTGAACTCCGCAATATAAAATCAGCAGTTAGCTTTTTTTAAATTTCCCGCTGATATCGAAAGGTATAATGAATGTTCAACTATTTCTCTACGAATTTGTTGTCAATATTGACCGATTGCTTTGAAAATACGTGTCTTCTCTGAAATCGTAATTATGGTCAGAAATAAAAATAAATGGCGGCCATTTTGATATTTTTTATTACTGGACCGATTATATACAAAATCGATATCTGAGATTTCGTATAGTCTCTAAATCCATATATAAAGTCGGAATTTAAAAAATGGCCGCCAATTTGGACCTTCTTAGTTATACTGGACCAATTGCTTTCAAAATCGATATCTGAGAGTCCCTATGGCCTCTGAATACTTATTTATAGTCAGAATTTAAAAAAGTTGCCGCCTTTTTTATCTTTTTAGTTACTGGACCAATTGCTTTCAAAATCGATATCTGAGAGTCCCTATGGCCTCTGAATACTTATTTATAGTCAGAATTTTAAAAAGTTGCCGCCTTTTTTATCTTTTTAGTTACTGGACCAATTGCTTTCAAATTCGATATCTGAGAGTCCCTATGACCTCTGAATACTTATTTATAGTCAGAATTTTAAAAAGTTGCCGCCTTTTTGATCTTTTCAGTTACTGGACCAATTGCTTTCAAAATCGATATCTCAGAGTCCATATGGCCTCTAAATCCTTATTTAAAGTCAGAATTTAAAAAAATTGCCGCGTTTTTTATCTTTTTAGTTACTGGACCAATTGCTTTCAAAATCAATATCTGAGGGTCCGCGTAAAGTGGGATAGTTGATAGTGATGACATTATCTTTTTCAGCCGGTCCAAATTGCTTCGTTTGATTTTGCGAGATGATTCAGTAAAGAAACCGGCACTGAATTATCGTGTTTCTGAAGAATACTTTAACGCTTAGGATATTTTACCAGGAACAAATCGCAATTATTAAAAAATATCCATTCCCATCTTTTTTTTAAGAATCATCACATGTTTTTAATTCCTGTTTAAATATCGTCATATAGCTTACATACTACTTACGTACTTACGAGCGAAGCCCTGGGCCAATACTAGTATTAATTTATGTTTGCAGTAGGTAAATGTAACTAAATAAAATAAAAACAATTTTCCAAAAATATTAGTGACATCCCTAGCGCTCCGCTTGTCGATGTCACAAAAACGTCTTAGCTGAGTTACTGTATGTAGTATATATATACTGTGCTGGGGGTATCCGCTACGAACGCGTAGCTTCGTAGTAGTGACGTCACCTACGACGTAGCGGTTGCGTAGTATTTTTATTTACTCTATAAAATCTCGTGAACCCGTATAAACAATAAGTAGGTATAACGTCTTTGGACTGGTATAAGTGTGCTTATGGCAGACCTGGCTACCTTTGATGATGGCAGTAAATTGTTCATATACCGTTGTTATTTATCTTCTGGGGGCCTACCACCATCAATTACAGCAGTATTGTTTTAACCTTACATATAAATTTAGTACTATTAACGTCCATAAAGTAGGATTACTTTAAATGGGTAGTTTAAGGACGTATTCACAAATCTAACAAAAATAAGCAGATTTTCGGTCAATGTTACGACAAAATGAAACTAAATTAAAGTAAACTAATAATAACCACAGATAGATTAGTCTTTCATCTATAAAAATTGCTGACGTTTTTCTTAAAAATGACGGTTTATTATATTGAAAAAACGATTTTCCGTTACCTCTTCACATGAAATTGACGATATCGGGTTGAGTTTAGCTCAATATGCCTTCTATTAAGAACGTAATTTAAAAAAAAAAAAATTACCATAGGTACGGGTATATGTTCAACTCAAAATAGTGGTGAAAAAATTAATCAAAATATTACAAATAGTCTCAGAAAAAAATTAAAATCGCGTCTATCTTTTTCACATAATTTGCCATTATATGTGAATCTTAATGGTTGGCAATAAGGGTTATTTTATTTGGTCACTGTCTTGATTTACTTCACAACAATTTCTAATGCAATCTCAGTCCGGGCTCGGCCGCCGTCGTGAGTGGACTCTGTGTCGCTTGTAAGCAGCAGCTCGTGTAAAAAAGATCGCTGTACGAATACAAGAGATTTGACAACACCAAACTAGATACTTTACGCAACTTGGATTTTTTTGTTTTTTTTTTTGCTAGACGTAATTATAGGATTATAAATTCACATTCGTCTAGGACTTACTGGTGTGACCTGAAGGTTTACTTTGGTGACTGCTACTGGAACTCCTAGACGAGTAGAGCTAGGTGTGCCGAGTTTGGGCTCGTTTTGTTAGTTATGATGAGAACTTACCTCCGGACTAGATGGAGTGACCTGAAAGTCTACTTCGATGACAGCTACTGGAACTCCTAGATGAGTAGACCTAGGTGCACCGAGTTTGGGCTCGTTTTGTTAGTTATGATGAGAACTTACCTCCAGACTAGATAGAGTGACCTGAAAGTCTACTTCGATAGCTGCTACTGGAACTCCTAGACGAGTAGAGCTAGGTGTGCCGAGTTTGGGCTCGTTTTGTTAGTTATGATGAGAACTTACCTCCGGACTAGATGGAGTGACCTGAAAGTCTACTTCGATGACTGCTACTGGAACTCCTAGATGAGTAGACCTAGGTGTACCGAGTTTGGGCTCGTTTTGTTAGTTATGATGAGAACTTAGTGAACGAACGAACGTGAGTGAGTAAGTGAGTGAATGTGAGTGAGTGAGTGAGTGATCGATCGATCGTCACGTCATCATAATGATGATGATCATGGTCATCATCATCATGGTCATAATCATGAATGATGACCATGATGATGATGACCATGATCATGATAACAATGATGATCATGATGATGACTATGATGATGATGATCATGGTCATGATGACCATGATGATGATTGTCATTGTCATGATGATGTTCATGAGGACTATGATGATGATCATGGTCATGATGACCATGGCGATGATGGTCATGGTCATGATGATCATGATGATGATCACGGTCATGATGACCATGATGATGATGATCATGAAAAACATGATGATGATGATCATGGTCATGATGACCATGATGATGATGATCATGATCATGATGACCATGATGATGATCATCCATGGTCTACCGCGTAACAAAATGGTAATGAACATCAGACTCTGGTAATAAACTTCAATACTATCGTGAGAGCCTAAACTTCGAGCTACTCTGTAAAAAAAATTACCGATCAGTAAGTTGGGACTCCTATCTTCATGATCGGTATTTTTTTACAAGGAAGCAAGCTTTGACTCTCACGATCGTATTGAAGTTTATTACAAGTGTCGATGTTATTACCATATTAGGTACGCGGTAGAGCGGCAGGATGGATGATGATGATGGTCATGGTCATGAGGTCATGAGGACTATGATGATGATCATGGTCATGATGACCATGGCGATGATGGTAATGGTCATGATGATCATGATCATCATCATGGTTATCATGATCATCATCATCATCATGGTCATCATCATGATCATCATTGTTATCATGATCATGATCATCATCATCATGGTCATCATCATCATCATAATGGTCGTCATCATCATGATCATCATCATTATGATGACGTGACGATCGATCGATCGATCGATCACTCACTCACTCACTCGCTCACTCACTCACGTTCGTTCGTTCACTAATTTCTCACCATAACTAACAAAACGAGCCCAAACTCGGCACACCTAGCTCTACTCATCTAGGAGTTCCAGTACGTCAGCAGTCACCGAAGTAGAATTTCAGGTCACTATTTAGTCCGGAGGTAAGTTCTCATCATAACTAACAAAACAAGCCCAAACTCAGCACACCTAGCTCTACTCATCTAGGAGTTCCAGTAGCAGTCACCAAAGTAGACTTTCAGGTAACTCCATCAAGTCCGGAGGAAAGTTTTTATCATAACTAACAAAACGAGCCCAAACTCGGCACACCTAGCTCTAGTCATCTAGGAGTTCCAGTAGCAGTCACCGAAGTAGACTTTCAGGTCACTCCATCATGTCCAGAGGTAAGTCCTCATCATAACTAACAAAACGAGCCCAAACTCGGCACATCTAGGTCTACTCATCTAGGAGTTCCAGTAGCAGTCAAGGAAGTACACCATCAGGTCACTCCATCCAGTCCGACAATAAAAATATAATACCTACATATTACAAAAATATAAAATATGACAAAACAAAAAATTTACTTTCAAAGTATCGAAATTAGTTATTCCCGCAGCTATCCGGGCGCGTGTGTGAGTATTTGAGCCGTGTCAATGTAGTGGTGCGATTAGTGCGATTCGATACCTATCCATTTTGCAAACCCGTCCTTAAGACCGTAAACGTTATTATTTAGGATAATTATCTTATAAATAATAATAATTTACTATGTGTCCCAGTAATGCAAAGGCTTTCCCTTTTCCTTCCTAACATTTTTGTATTAATTTCTGGCCCATCTGTCATACATTATGAAAATAAAGATTGATGACATGTTTGATCCCCGCACGGAACAAATACTTGTATGATCTGCAGATATTTGTTTAGGGTCTGGGTGTGTGTGCATTACAGATGTATGTTTGTAAGTATCCTCGGTATAGGAGAAATCCTAGAGAGGAGAAAAGCTTCTTTATTTTTTTAAGTACCCATAGAAACACCCATAAAAAAGGATGGTATATTGTATAGCACAAACAACATTGAGTGGGTTATAGAAATAATCCTTGTTTTAATTATCTCGATTGTCAAGCTCGCCAGCGACCACAGCACGGTGTGATTAGTTTCTCCCCTAGCGAGAGATGAGATCATCTAATTTGTAACCGGAAACCAAGCGGTATTGATTACTCTATTCCATTGGAGATAATTATTAGGTATCGGTTTCTGTGGTAGCTTTTGTTTATACAAGATATTTCCAGTTGAGACGACACGGTTGGCGCAGTGGCTAAGCGATTAGCTTTCTGCGCTACGTGCCGCGGGTTCGATCCCCGCACGGAACAAATATTTGTATGATCTACATATAGTTGTTTCGGGTCTGGTTGTGTGTGCATGTGACATGTATGTTTGTAAACTGTACCCTCGACACAGGAGAAATCCAAGTGAGAGGCAAAGTTTAAAAAAAAAAAAGTTGTAGATAAGGAAGTGTTCAATTAAAATAGTAAAAATATTTTCTTTAGTTAACCCCCGACAGAAAAGAGAGGTGTTTAATTTCAGTTTCAATTTCAATTTATTCAATTTTCAATTTCAATTTATTTCATAAATATTTACAATATAAAATACCTTCCATTGGTCCCAAACTAGGCTAGTAGTATAAGTTTGTAGTGTGTATCTGTGTGTCTGTGTATTGGACATCTGTGTATCTGTGTCTGTGTATCTGGTCTGTGGCAAAGTAGCTCCAAAATGGATGGACTGATTTCAATGCAATTTTTAATCGAAAGCTAGTTTATTCGGGTATCATCTTAGCTATGTTTCATGATAATCTGTTCAGCCATTCAAAAGTTACAGCTCTTTCTCTAGTTGGAGTTGGGGGATTTTGTGGTATTTGAGCCTAAAAACGCGATATGTTGATACAAACCTACAAACATACGAGGCGATACAAATGAAACAAAAGTAACGTTCAAATTGAAATCTCTATTGAAACAACTGGCACTGTGGAGAAATTTGATCCAATAATGATTTTAGTTTGAATGTATTTTTGTTTGTTTTTTTGGGTCGCCTCGTTTGATAATGGGCTAAGTTTCAATAGCGATATTTGTTGCTGTTATTATTTTGGAAACGACAGCTGCTTGCAAGTTCTACGTTCCAGAATTCTTAATTAACCCGTCAAGCAGTGTAAAATAGACACAATATAAAATCTACTGTTTGCGGAAATCCTTGATAAATTAACATACAAAATTAAAGAATTTAACGTAGTATTGCAAGCGTATTCTGGTCCTTACGATTTCCCAAAAAAGGAATAATACGAACCAGTCGAAATAATCCTGCTTTAAAAATCTAATCTTAAAGAATTCTCATCAACATTATTAACAAATAAAACGAGCTATTTAGTGTTAATAAGAAGGTATCAAGTGATTACATTAGCCTTCGGCCATCGCTCGCGGGTTGTCACACGAAACCGCGGTGAAGGACGGAGGGCGACGCTAATAAAATGGATTTATCAGGATAACTTAAGGAAATAAATAAAAAATAGTTTCAAAAAACTATAGAACACGCTTTAGTCATCCAAACTGAACGTGTATGCAAAATTTCAGCTCAATCGGAAACCGGGAAGTGGGTCAAATTTAACTTCCAAGATTTTCTTACATAGTTAGTTAGTTAGTTACAGGTGAAGCTAAATAAAAGCGAGTTAAAAACCACTTCAATCTTGCGATTTTTTTTGTTTATGTTAGATATTTTGCATATCATTACCTTAGTTTAATTCCAAGTCAAGTTCAAATCGCCTTTTATCGGAATCCAATTTTTTGTTTGTCAAATACACTTCCGTACATTTTCAGCCGCATCTGGTTAGACTGGGAGCCGACCCTAACGTAGTTGAGCAAAGACTAGGCAGGTGATGAGACATCCAAACACATTAGAAATTGATTCGAAAGCCCCGAGATACCACGCCATCGAATTTACTCGTCCATATCCAACGAAACCTCAATTTTAAAGTCAATTAAAAATCCAATCGAAGCGAATGGTACTCACGTCTATCAAGCTATTAATACAGAGTTATAAAAGTCTCTGTAGTGCTTCTATTAGCCGCCGGCGCGCAGCGGTCCGTCACCCGAGACCGCGGTGAAGGACGGAGTGGGGGTGGTGATAGGATTATTTATACGAGATAAATATATTAAAAAAAAGTGGACTGTTTTTTATGTTTAAAAACCGCATATTCTTTGTAAATAACCATAGCTTAGCAATAAGCCAATGATCTACAAGTTATTTTGGTTTAGATCCCACTGGTGAATAATGGGAATGAATTAAAAATATTACCAAACACAATATTGCCTGCGTAGATATTGTGCTCATAGATAATAAAATATAACTATAATAACAAGCGTTCAACCCATTTTGTTAACCGTTGAGAGTATCAAGGTATTAGTTATTTACCCCTGGTGTTGCAAGCGTCCATAGGTTATGGTAACCGCTTACCATCAGCCGGGCCGTATGTTTGTTTGTCAGCTTAGTGGTATAAAACAAAAATCCTAATAATTCGGTATCCCCTTAATTCGCATAACTTTGATTGTCATAAAATGTTTGACATAAAGTTTTTTCGTATAATTATTATTGGCATAATTGTTTGTGAGCATAAAGGATTCATCGAAGCGAAAGACTGTTACAGTAGGTTAAGGTTCCTACAGCAAAGAATTTTGACCGTATGCGAACACTGCCCTTACAATCAGGTTATGTGGGACGTTATACGAAATGACGAGTATGACAAGTACAGTTATGCGACAAAAAAATATGACTCATTATATGCGAGCATAATATGGAACCCTAATAATTAAATCACTACAAACCCTACGTATTAGACGAACAATTTAATTTCGGATTAACAGTAATAATTGGTCTATAAATCCTCAACTTTTTGTCTGGATCTGATAATCCCTCGATGATTCCTATCTAGCTGGTACGACCTCGGTACTTGTGACCTTCCCCAGGCACATTACTTGCGCTCCGACGGACCGTATGATTACCACATTTTTGAAGCCCGTCCTTTCATACCACCCTCTCGAATGTGCTGACCGTTATCTGGACGGATTTCAAATTTAAAAACCACTCCGATGAATTTTTTTATACAAATTGACGAGTTTGAAAAGGTGAGAGTTAAACCTCGAATGAAGTGTGTAATGTTTTTTTAATCTGGAGGAATATTTTTAGGGTTAAGGGTACACGATGTATTTTTATAAGCTGTTTATTTATTTTTACCTAAATAGTTAGTAAAATATAAATAACGACTCTGGAAAAGCAAAATGGCTTAAGTGCCAATATGTAAACTTTACAGGAGCACATTTTTAAGTGTTTTTTGACGAACAAATTCATATAAATTTATCTAATGGATAATTTTCTGCAATACGTTATGTTCTAATAAATCATATATTAGGTCGTTTTGAAAGTGCCCGCAAAGGCCCAGTTGAAATAAAAACCTTTGACTTTGGAATATAAGTTTACAGAAAATAAAAACATAACTTTAAAATGTGCCCCTGTGAAGTATTCTTATTGCCGATTAAGCCCTTTTGCTTTTCACGTGTCGATATATTGTCTTTTAATGTTTAATATCTAAACGTTTTTAATCTTTTTTACTTATATGATGATATTTTTGAATGGGAGCTAACTATGTTACATTTCGTAATATTGAGAATTTTGTTACCTACTGAAATGCTTTTATAATTTTTCATAAACACACATCAATATGGCATATTGTTCTCCGCAAAGAATAAGCGACTCGTCGTTGTTGTGTAATGTACCTAACGGAATATGTCAAAAGGATAGGCAGATCTTGTGTGCTTATATTGCGATTACCAAACGTTCTCCCAATCGTGGAGATTATGCTAATATCTTGTCACCTTTCATCGTAGCTGTTCATAACGGGCAAATATTTGGAACCCTGACAAGATTAATCCCAGGATATTAAAGTCTACAGCTGTATTTGCCATTACAAAATGAATTAGAAAATGTACAAGATAACTAATAAATATTTTAATTAATTTGTCTATTTTAGTACCACTAACAATAATATTGTCACTTACAATTCACCCTTCGTAGTATTCAATTAAAGTGGAATTTCCATTACCATAATTGTTGCTCGAAGGTATTTGTTCCTTGTATAATGTTGAACTTTCATTACAATATGAACGTGTTTGTTATCATACTATGTATTACGTTAGTATATTAAGACCACCCCATATTATTATTATGTTTGATATACCGCTTAATAGTGCAGTGTAATGTGATGATGATGCAAAAGTATGTAAACTATTTATGTACTCAGCTATATGGCGAATAAAACACAGCGGTGGGTGCGGTGCGGTCGAGCGCATCGAATATAACTATACTACTATAAAATAATATGTTATTTTTTCTGAAAATGACTGGTTCCGTAGAGGTATTTTAAAATCTACCTCAGTTTTTCTTAACTCTGAATTATCGAACTGGTTCCTTCGAACAAATTTCTCCTATCTCTTATAGTTTCAAACTTCCCCATCTTGATGGATCACCCGTTATATTTTTCATCTATGTTCCAGGGTAAACAAATGATATTGTAATCGCATTTTCATGTATTCGGTTAGTTTACATTTTTATGTATTCAGAACACAAAAAATGTTTGAGTAGTTCTAGATACTCAAAGCAAAAAATAAAAGTAATTCATCCTATTTGTTTTGCTTAGAAATAAGTTCATAACATTTTGACCACTATAAATATTCATTGTAAGTCAGAACATGGCCCTCAGTACGCCTAGAAATCGTTTTGGATTACAAGGGAGGGTTTTTCTAAATATTGACGATATTTAGAAAAACCCTCCCTTGTAATCCAAAACGATTTCTCAATAACAGGAGAAATATATGCAAACATCTCGTGTTAACAATACAAGAAATATCAACGACGCGGAAAATGACAGACCTTTCCCCATTTTGTTTCTTCGAATATTTGTTATTTTGTTTTAATGGAAGCCATTATTTTGGACTGTTTGATGTTTGTTTTTTAAATATGTACGTAGGTACTTACCAAAAGGTCGTAATAACAGATTACATTACCAAGCGTGTTTGTTTTGTGTTCTTAGAAAATCATATCAAGTCATGCCTAAAGGTATTTTTACAAGGTTTTATCGAACTTCCATTGTTTGTATGTATGTAGGTGCAATTTCTCAACGAAGAAAACGGGAGAACTAGTGTGTGCATCTTTGTTTGCGCTTACGCTTGTGCATCTGACGGCTTCCGTATACAGGATGGCACCGACGGTATCACATTTAATGAATAAATGAATGAATGTATTTAGTATCATGTTCTGTGACTGTACACAAAACAACAATCAAATCCAATTAGTAGTTTAGCCACAGGAACTAATTTAATATTTTATAATTTTACACATATCACGATCTCTAGGCGAAGTTTGAAAAGTCTCCAAGAATTTTCACAGCTTACTCGTATTAAGCATACTAAGGTTATCAACCGTACAATGAGCAGCTTATACTGAAAATGGATGGCTTGATTCTACTATCAAGTATCATTAGCCCCGACCTTAAACTAAGCCTTACTAATGATATATTACTCTCAGATTATCCAAGGCTTTAGGCGAAAGCCACTAAATTGCTCTGTACTAAGTCCCTACTTTCCTAGTGTAAGGGATGAGTCCTGGAATGAAACTAATAAGACCCTTCTCGAGATTAGGACGCGTGCTATGTGGACCAAGATAATAATCCTGTACGAAATTTCCGATTTTAAAATCATGTTGTAGGTACACTCGTGGTTCCATATTGGCTCGAATATAATTATTATAGGTCATATTTTGTAGTCTTGTCATTCTCGTCATTTCGTATAACGTCTATCCGCATAACCTGATTAGGCATAATGACAGTGTTCGCATTTGGCCAAAATTATTTTGTGTGTATACAATGTTCGCGGCATTAAATTACTGTAGCCGCACCTTTACCTACTGTAACAGTGTATCGTTTCGATGAAACCATTATGCTCACAAACAATTATGGCAATAATAATATATACACACTCGTAGAAAAAAGATACAATGTTTATTGAAATGAGACAAAATATTTTTTGTGTTTCTTGAACGACAACAGATTTTTTTGAGAGAATACATTTTCGCTTTACCGATCTATATGTATCTTCACTGTTTAATAGTGTTTATGCATTCAAGAGAGCTACCACTAATTTAACTAAATTACTGATAGTGTTATGGCCAAAAGTCAAAGCAAAGCGCTGCTTATCAAGAACTACGTGCTGAAAAGCGCGCCTCAGTAATGCCACAAAATAGATAGATACAGAAGGCCGGCTTCATATAGTGAGGGATAACAGGCTCACACACAGGGATTTCAATTTAAGTCAAACGACGTTCTTTTATGGTAATTAGTGGTAATGCATTTCACATTCTGAGTAGTTGACGGGACTTTGGTAGGCTTCTTACTTCCTGTTGTCACGGCAAACTGATACACGAGTACGATGGTTTCGGTAACATAATATTCCGCGTTGAGGCACTACAGCCTTCAGTTTTAGTTAGTTTTTGGCAGAACTGGCGCAGATTATCTTGGAATAGACGACATTATTACGGCACTTTTTTTGATTGAATAGCTCCGGTCATCGATGTGCGTCCTGGAGGTAGAACGGATCGTGTAAAACGGCCTTAAAGTTCCAGCAGATTAAACATAACGTAGCTGCACTACGACGTAAATCGAGTAAGATGGGATAGAAGTTAATAAAATTGCATTGGTAACAATCCATGCCAGTTTATAGCCCAAGCCTCGTAAAAGTACGAGGTTTAAAGGAACCATTCAACTTTTACTACTTGTGTAGGATGATAATACAAGTATATCTTTCTTTACTCGCGAAGCACCGAAGCGGAAAAATCCTTTGCATGCGGCTTTGCAGCGGAATTCGGAACACGACACAATTTCGCCGCAACCAACAAATCATGAGCTTGGTACGATACAATTTGTATCAGAAATGCGTGGTCATATTTAAGGGTGTGGATCGGACCATCAAATAATCAGCTGTCCCATACTTTTGGGTCGAGTCATGTATTGAAGTTTTGTATGGGACAGCTGATTATTTTTTCGCGAATAGAATGGTGGTCCCATGGAGAAAGTTGTTCAGTTTGATGGTCTGATCCACACCCTTAAATATGACCACTCATTCTAGATACACGTTGTATAGGGCCGCATACTATAAAGAGAACAAGCTTTAAAGTAGCTCTACTTCTACTCGACCTATCTAGATATAAAAACATACTAAATACATTCAATATGCAGACTTGTTATTATTGTTATAAGATAGTTTTTGCCTTCAACGTTCTAGGATAAATGAAACAAACATTGAATTGAAGTCGTTGTTTCATTTATTCATGTTTGAATAAATTCAAAACAATGGTAACAGACCGTGAGTAATGTTCTTAACTATGTCTTCAGTATTGTGTCGAATCTGTTTTTCTTTCATCGAGTTGAGTTGTGTATTGAATTTACCTTTGAAATAACCTTTTAAACTAAGGTATTGTTTAACTTTCTGAATAAATAAACAATAGCATCATTTACATGAAAAGTTTAAAAGAGGCGTAAATTTCTTACTAAGACTTTTAAAATATTAATTAGTTTAATGAACAGTTAGAGCTAGTTAGACAGCTATTTTTGATGTAGGTATCTGTAAGAGTTTTAATACACTTTTTAATAAGTCTCTTTTGACTTACTAAAAGAAAAATCGCTTGCTACTTGCTTGCGTTTACATGGAAAACGAAACGAGTTTTAATGACGAAATACAGCCAATCCGAGTACATATCTATAACAGTATTTGTCCCAGTGCTTATTTTATAATGCTAATTTTATATTAGCTTGTGCACGGTAGAGCCGCCGCTCTACCGTGCACAAGCTAATATAAAATTTATTGCTATGTAAAAAGCCTCCTTTAAGCACTGAATTCAGATAAACAGTTAAATTACCGTTATCAGTTTGGCTTCGCGGAAATAACGAAGCGTAGCGAAGCATCACCGAAGCATTACGTCGCTTTTGACGCGTAGGACAGGGGATTTGCGGCTTCCCAAGCTGATTGCGGGCTTTGCTTCCTTTGTAAACTAAATTGGGGATTATGTATGTTGTTGATTCATATTTTATTTGAAAGTATTTTTAGATTACTACTCAGCTATAATTGAATTTGCGTATCGCGTTCTAAATATGGACTGACGTTAAAATGTACTGAAATCGAATTCTTCTTTATATTCGAAATTCAAACTATTTAATAAAGAAGGTTTAATATAGTTTGTCCCTTGTCTGATTTATTTAGTAAAGAACTTTGTCTATTATCAAGTTTTTCTTTTGTATAACAAGTTTTATTTCTTTAAATTTTATTGGGATAGTTACTTGTTTGTTATCAAAGTGACAAGCAATTAGAGTTTCTATTTCATTCTAAAAGAGATATTTTAATTCAATAACTAAGGTTATATCTTTGAATACATTTTTTTTTAAATCATAGTGTTTGTTTTTATAAATATTCTCTGGAATTAGAGTAACCCACGTACGCTCATTCGTAAACTACTCATAATATATAAAAATAACGGTATTTTTCCGGCGGGGTTTTTCATTTTTTTTATCGCATTTTCTTTTGAACAGCGTTTAATTTCACTTGTAATCTCACAGGTATTAGGATGCTGGACCAGCCGTACATGACGGACCTGATCGAGGCCAATTCCATGGGCCATGAGCCCCACAAGATCCACATCTACAGCGCGTCGTGGGGGCCCACTGATGACGGCAGGACGGTGGATGGGCCACGTAACGCCACTATGAGGGCCATCGTCCGAGGTGTTAATGAGGTGAGTTCGGAAACCCTACCATTAATAATCAAATTATATACCACTAATAATCAAATTCTAATAATCAAATTCCACGCAAACTTCCCTATTCTCTGTATTTTATTATATTTACTATATTATATCATAAAATAATATAATACCATCTCTACATAGTATAAGGTTTATTATATTTATGTATGATACTTTCATATTTAATGTAAGGATAGTAGAGAAATAGATGAACATATCTATGGTATAAAATATATAATAAAAATGATTGGAAAACAACTTAATATTTTGATGGGACTGCAATAAATACAATGTAGGTACTCTTGAATAAGAATCTATACCTAAGTACAAAATTTACGACGCACGGGTTATGAGTAAGTTAAGTTCAAGTTAAGCTAAAGTTAAGTTAAGTATAAGTTCAAGTTCAATGCGAATTCTTTCAATTGCCCGTAAAAATGTTATTAAATACTCCAGCTTAGGATTAAAACCACTTAAACTCTTGATAAAACAAGTCATTCAAAGCTGGCCTTATTTATCCATTGAAGCTAACATTAAAACATGTCAGGGAAGGTTTAGTTCCATCGGAGGTGGTCAAAGGGGGTGGGAACGGTCACCTGGGCAAATAGACCCCCCTTCGCCTTTGATATTTATCTGTCACTTGCCGTAATGGAAGTTTCTGCGGACGTCCGGAAATTGACGAAGGAAAATGATTTCTTTTGGCTCACGTAGTATTTCTAATACCTCTGTATACTCGACGACACGGTTGGCGCAGTGGCTAAGCGATTAGTTTTCTACGCTACGTGCTGCGGGTTCGATCCCCGCATGGAACAAATATTTGTATGATCTACAGATAGTTGTTTCGGGTCTGGTTGTGTGTGCATGTGACATGTATGTTTGTAAACTGTACCCTCGATACAGGAGAAATCCTAGTGAGGGGCAACGTTATTAAAAAAACAAAAAAACCTTCTACGATCTCTGTAGTCCTTATAACAGCGGATTACTCTCGTAACAGCTTAGGTCACAAGCGATACATTGTGAAATGAAGTTATAAATAGTCATGTTTTACTATAATGTTCACATGTTAAAGCAGTGTTTTGAGACTGCATTAGGTCGAGTTACTCGCGATTTTCACACAAAAATCAATGTTAGTGTAGAATACTACGTTTAAGTTAAAGTCAAAGTTTTTTATTTCAACTGGGCCTTTGCAGGCACTTTCAAAACGTCGTGATTCTAGGTGCACGGTTCCAAGTGGATTGGTCCGAGTAAAGTCTATATATTTGAAGCACGGCGAAATGGGGAGAGAGAAAAATCGGGGACAAAACCATCTCTTTATAGTTTTCTCTCTCGATGTCTCGTTTTGTCTTCTGTCAAGGAGACAAATCGTGGAGAAAACGGGTTTTTCCACCCACCGTTCTAGCTCTGCTGTATCTATGATAGTTAGTAGGATACAGATTTTACCAAGTTAGGCTATGAGCTATTTATCGTTAAAAGTCTCATTCAAATCTATCCATCCGTTACACATGATCCGATAACAAACTAACAGAGAAAATGGCCCATTCTTGTTTTGTTGCTGATTTCTTGTATCTCTGACTGGTTTTCGTGAAAATATTTCCAATTATAAACTTTATAAAGTACTCTTTTGTTATAGTGAATAAATACACTTATTTGTTTAATGTCATGATATATATATCTCTAAATATGCTTCCGTCAATCAATTCTTTGTAGTTTTATTAACAGAATTGGTATCTTCAGAATTGTCCAAGATTTATCCTCAACGGATAAAACATTATTTATTTGACTTATCGACTTTCATCCCTTTTGAATCTTTCATTCCGACAAGATTTGTCACAACAATAGATGGGGATGGGGTTTCGAATCCGAGCCTTTATCGTTGAAATATAAGAAATCTGTTGTTGGCTACCATAACTTGTTGTTTATGTAATAGATATTCATTCGTATTCGTATAGACATCGAAACGAAAACTGATACATAGATTCAGCGGGTCTACGGCGTAACGAAAATGATAATAAACTTCAATACGATCGTGAGAGACCAAATTTTGAGCTACCTTGTAATTTTTTACCGATCATGAAGATGGGAGTCCTAACTTCATGATGGGTATTTTTTTTACAAGGTAGCTCGATGTTTAGTTTCTCAGGATCATATTGAAGTTTATTACCAGAGTCGATGTTCATTACCATTTTAGCTACGCGGTCAGGGGTCTCCCCTGGACATGATTCTGAACCCATGAATTTGTGCGCAGTAAGTATTTATAACTAGCTAAAAACTGCGAACAAAATTGTAAATATTTTGAAAAGATCTATGCTAAATTCTGTCTTTGAGTAGTCCTGAATCCATGGTATCAGGGTCCTAATTCTGCTATTTCAATCGTGTCTCAATCGGGTCAGAATGGTCTCGAAATTGTTGAGTTTTGCAGTGTCGTTCAACCTATTTTGACATCTATTTCGTAGTAATGTTTTCTAGTGAATTTTTTTATATCACTACTGTGGTAATCGGTCACCGTATGCTATGGACGCTTACAACAGTAGGGGCATCACTCGCACGTTGCCGACCATACTATTAGATTCGTACTACGTCGCGTCATGTCGTCATCTGCGTCGTATACTTAGGGTCATTTTCACCGACAAAATAACAGATATTTAAAATGAAATCGCTCGATTACCCATAGAAATATTTATGTTTAAGCGGCTGATTTTGCTCTAATCAATTGTTATGTTGTCGGTGAACTTAGGCCTTAGTACCTAATCGATTGAAGATATTGATTTTCCGATATCTTCTCAAGTTCGAGTCTGTTGGTAATAAGCTTGGCTTTGATCGTACGCCTCATCCTTGAACTTGTGTACCCGCAATGTGTACTTAAAGAAACAATTAAAGAAAAGCAATCAACATCACTTGCCTAAAAGCTTCCGTACTCAAGTACTCGATCGTTTAACTAAGCCAGTCTGTACCTACCGTAAAAGTGGCTTCATTTCCCTCACCGTTCGACGTCATATCCGCTGCTTGAGAGCTGAAAGTGGAACGTTTCAGTTGAAAAAAGGAAAGCGACCACTTCCTGTCTTTAACGAGAAGTCGGGAATAGCAGTTATGAAGGACTTAGTCTAATTTACTTCTTTTTAGACGGTGAAGCACTTAATTGTGGAGAAAGCGGTTCCTTTGAAACTCTTTTTGAGTTGTTAAAGTTATATTGCTTGTAATTTATTCTCGGAAAATGGTCGAAAACTCGTCAAAACAGTAGGTATTTGTGGTAACGAAATTATCAACAGTGTTCTGAAAGTTTAAGCAATTTAGTTCAATATCTAAGTACTTAATACTAAGTGCTAAGTATCTACAATAGTAAGTACGTACTGTAAATAGTCATGTATATATTACGCTTGCGCAAGTAAAGGCAGTATAGTTTACCTGCGCGTAAACCTCTAGGCAGGGTATATCAATGTGATTATTTTTGTATCAATTTATAATTTTAAAAGGAAAACATCGTGAGGAAACCTGTGCATCTGAGAGGACCTCGTAAAATTCTCGGTGGTGTGTGTAGTCCGCTAACCCACACTAGACCTAACCCTTCTAATTCTGAGAAGAGGCCCGTACCCAGCAGTGCAGCAGTGGGACAGTAACGGGCTGGATTGATATAAAGATACAACTAACCAATTCTACCTATCCTTTTGAATAAAGATACAACTAACCTAACTGTCAAAAACCCCAGACTCCAACTAGAACAAGAGCTGTAACTTTTGAACGGCTGAACAGATTTTCATGAAACCTAGCTAAGATGATTCCCGATAAAACTAGCCTTCAATTAATTAAAAAAACTGCACTGAAATCGGTCTATGCATTTTGGAGCTACGATGCCACGGACAGATACACAGATACACAGATCCACAGATACACAGATTCAGAGATACACACTACAAACTTATAACACCCCTCTTTTTTGTCGGGGATTAAAAATGAATAGAAATAATATAAAAACTCTTAATTCTCCTGAGAATTGTCCTTTTTAATTCCAGATAAGCTTGCGTTTGACCACTATCTTGACTATTTTCTTTTATTTCGATTTCAATTCCAGTCCCACGTTTATTGTGTACGTTTTATTGGAACGTATTATAATGGCGGCCCTCGCTTCTTACTCCATTTTTACGTACACAACATAATCTATCTGAAAACAGGTATTTTTCCGACCCACACGAGCGTCTTCAATACACAAATCGCTTGCGGGAAAATAAATGTTTCTTCGATATTATTTCAACTGGAGAAAGTCTTTTATATTTTATTACAAGAATATTTTCGGAGATCCTCTTTTCTGATGGGATATTTTGTTTATAAAACACATTTTGTCCTAAGAAATACCAGTGATTATATTTTATGGGCAATTTGAAGTTTTAAAGTCAGTGTCAACGATTCTAATCTTAGCATAGCATACCAATATCCTCCTGTGTTTGGGTTGCGTATTTAGCATAATTATAATTCAGCCTATTACCACAAAATAGATAAGTAGAAAAGGCCGGCTCTATACAATGAGTGATAACAGGCGTAACACATAGACGTGTATTTATGTACGGCAATCTCGACTCTAGCCAAACGTACGTACGGCGATCTCAAACCAAGTCAAATGAACGTTTCATTTGACTTGAGCCGGCGTTTCATACTTATCTATTTTGTGCTAATACTATCCCACAGTTGACACGGCCTCTGTTCAAGATCATTATATTATAGTATTCCTTAGTCCACCACGCTGGCCTAGTGCGGTTCGGCGGACTACACATACTATCGAGAGTTTTTTAATGCACTCTCAGTGTGCAGGTTTCTTCAAGATGATTTTTACCCCCGACAAAAAAGAGGGTTGGTATAAGTTTGTAGTGTGTATCTGTGTGTCAGTCTGTGGCATCGTAGCTCCAAAACAGATGGACCAATTTCAATACAGTTTTTTTTTATTGAAAGCTAGTGTAATCAGGAATCATCTTAGTTATGTTTCATGAAAATCTGTTTAGCCGTTCAAAAGATACGTTCTTTTTTTAGGTGGAGTCGGGGGTTTTTAACGGTTAGGTTATCCTTCACCGCTAGAGCAAGTGATAATAGACCCTATTCGGCACATGAATTTTAAAAAACAGATATGTTGGTCTATGAAAAAATACCATGAAATTTATGGTATAGGTACGTACTACTCGTATGTTTTAAATACAAAGACCCGTTGAGTAAATAGCAAAGATAATATGATTTCAGCGGTAAAATATTATAATTTCAGTAACGAACCTTGAAAATGTTCGCAGGTGGGTAAAGGCTGCCACATTTACATATTGCTGGCATTAACCGAGTATCAAAGACTTGCTATCTTGGTTACCATAATATATTCAAGAAATGTCTCATGTAGCACCGGAATTATTTTAGTAATGTATGGTAGGGGCACAATATTATGCTTCAACGTTCAAATGCTACGCGAATGTAGGAATAGGCTTAGGTTAACATTATCCGTAGTTTGATGACACGGTTGGCGCAGTAGCTAAGCGATTAGTTTTCTACGCTACGTGCCGCGGCTTCGATCCCCGCACCGATCAATAATCTATAGATATGATTCATGACCCTTGTCACGCCCACTAAGTACTTACCTGAAATACCAAAACTACCTATGGAGGAACGAGGTATGGTGTTCCTCCATTGAAAAGGGAGGATCCTCCGACCAGGCGAGGTGATATTGCCTGGTGGGCCGAAGCCCAACGGTTGATGCTATATGTTAGATACGATATTCTTTTTCCTTGCGCGATGCAGGCCTCGTAATCTGATTGGTCAATTCATATTTTCGCGCCACTACTGTTGTCAGTTTTGATGACTTGTAAGTAGTTATTCTATGTGGCGATAGATGTCGCTACACTACCCATTTCTGTAAAGTATCCATCCATTTCGGCGACATATATATTAACTGCCCAACAGATATATTATATGTCGATCTTTTTCACTAACATACCTACATTCGAACTTTCTTGATACACACTACAGATTTGTCGCACTATCGATATTCGGAATTCCTTCTATCACCCTTCCTTAGGGCACTTAGACTTTATTATAATTATATTTTAGTTGTCAACACAGAAAATAGATTACTTTAGTTATTAAAAAATAACCCGGTATAATTGTTGGTTATCAGAAACAATAAAACAAAATAAATGAAAATTACAAAGAAAAATCAAACAAAATAATGTTCGTTACTTAATATTTGACTTTCTAATTTCGTAAGTTCAATGTAAAAAAATTGAATTAATATCTACGTGAATAATGTACAGAAAGACGAAAGCAAAAAGAATTTATTCGAAGGATTTCTTTACTACTTTCGCTTGGTATGAGAATAAATTGGGCTAAAAAAGTTCTGGAATTCTTAAACAAGATCTTTGTTGTTTGGTGCGTAAAATTCATGCATGTCTTGATAAGGTCCTTTACGTGCTGGAAAAAATGGCGCGTAACAAGCATATCTTACGCGAAATCAAGTGGCAATAAAGAGAAATGGAAGTCCGCTTACCAGGAGAATAGAATACATAACCATATTGTATACATTAAAAAAAACTTGTCCTGACTGATCAACCAACACTGGTTCCCGCAGTTTGTTTGTTTCCAAATGTCGAAGCATTATGCTGAGATGGGGACCTTAATTTTTCTTCTTTTAGTATTTTCATGTGTTATTTCCTGTGCGAATCTCTACATAGTATAAAATGAAGTCGCATTCCGCGTCTGTCTGTGTGTTCGCTACCTCCTTCTAAACCACGCAACAGATTTTGATGCGTTTTTCACCATCAGTTAGATAATTTTTCACAACAGGTTTTTAAGTATAATACTTTCATATTCAATGTAAGGATAGCAGATAAAGTGTATCCGCGCGAAGCCGGGAGCGGTTCACTAGTACAAAATATAAATGTTCTTTTTTTCTTTCTTTCAACGCACAGCCTAAGTCGCTGGGGCTAGAAAGAGCACTAAGAAGAGATTTGTGGAAATTCCACCACTACGGATGTAAAATAGGGGATTAAAGTTTGTATGAAAATCTGTAATTTTTAAGGCTAAATCCATATTTGGGATATGGCATTTCGGTTAGAAATAAAGAAGCAATTATTTCAGGATTTTCGAAAATTATACCCCTAAGAGGGTAAATAGGGGATGAAAGATTGTTTGAAATTCTGTCATGTTTTGAAGCAAAGCCGCGGGCAACAGCTAGTACTTCTAGAAGTTGAAGCTTATGCAAGCGCAAACACACAGTAGTCAGTACGTCACAGCAATCTCATCTCCGAGCAGTATTTAAAATAAAAAAACTCGTTTCAATTGAGTTACCCAGATTGCGCAGCAGAGTGACATCCTACGCAATCTGTGTGATAACACCACTATGCTATTTTTATTTAATTCCAATGCCAGGAAATATAATACTCTTCTTTAATCCGCCTACGGAGAAACCGAAGAATGGCTTTTTTGGAAGACTGACGTAGGTTTTCGATCAAGGATTAGAGAGTAATCCGAATACTTACTTAATATAAAAGTATGAACGAAAACTTGTACTTTGCCTTAAGGGGTTTTTTGTGAGTTGGAAAAAGGTCATCACGAGGATCTTGTTTTTAGTAGTCACACTTGGCCCAGGCTTCAGTCCTTACGTAATATACGTAACAAAGCCTTGGTATGGAGTCTCATACGCGATGAATCTCAAATATGTGCGGTGCATCTAGAATAGTCAGCCCCGTGAAACTTTGCTAATTAGCAATTTTTGCCACGACAGCATGAGCACCATGGCGTCCAAATATTTCGGTTATGGAAAAACTGATATTCAACAACATCTAGTATGACTGAAATCCGACTCTGACATACTTGGATAAGATAAGGATGATAATGTAGAATTGTACGGCTTTTCTCAGATTGCCTATCTAAATTACGACACCAATTGAGAAAATTGTATAATTATAGAGACGGCCTGACACATGTAAGTAGGTTTAGAGTCGCAGACGAATATGTAGACTACATTATCCGCCGCCTATTTACTATTGTGCCATGGCAATCTTATTCTGAGGCAAATCATTATTATTCTATTCTTTATTCACATTAAATTAAATTATTCTCGCAGCTCTTACCACAACATTGTACTAATCAAGATTGTAATCTATTATGTTAAAACTGTTTCCATGGAGTTTCTTGCCGGTTCTTCTCTATAGAACCTATTATTTGAAACCGCGCACTTAGAGTCTCGAAATTAATTTAATAAGTGCCTGTATCTGGTTTACATGAAATAAAGATCTATTCTATTCTGTAAAGATTATTTGGTCTTAGTTGTGATTACTTTCTGTCTTTCGGCAGGGACGTAACGGTTTGGGCAACATTTACGTGTGGGCGAGCGGTGATGGCGGTGAAGATGATGACTGCAATTGTGATGGGTACGCGGCCTCCATGTGGACTGTCTCTATCAACAGGTAAGTGTAAAGGAGCAAAACCACGGAGGAGAGAAAGAAAAACAATTAAAACAATAATAAATATTATAGTTTAAAAAAAACTAAAGAAAACGCTTTTGTCATCCAAACTAAACGTGTATGCAAAATTTCAGCTCAATCGGAAACCGGGAAGTGGGTCAAATTTAACTTCCAATATTTTTTTATATAGTTAGTTAGATAGTTACAAGTGAAGCTAATAAAAGCGTTTTAAAAATAGTCAAAATCTATTAAAATCACACAGAACCGAACGCGGCAACGATTCACTTGAAACTAAGGTTTGGCCCCGCCCACTAACTGACGCATCATGGGCCCTTCATGGGCCCAATTGAAGGCGCATAGCCTAATTCCTTAAGCCTCCGTGAGTAAAACAGACCTCTTGAGCAGAATCTCTTGGCACATTTATGCTATATTTGGTAAAACTTTATTATGATTAGGTATGATATTGTTTTTATGAATCAGCATAGATATTCTGTAAGAACACCTCGCATCTCGATTCGAATCTCACTCATGTCGGTTGATAGTTGACGGATTGAATGATAATAGTAATAAACTCGTAACTTAATGCCAATTTAGTACAAATGTTGATAGTACTGAGGTCATTGAATACCATCTTCTTCCCGAATTTTATGATAGACATTGTAAACAATTTGTTCTTTGACATCGAAGTACTTTTATAGACAAATGCTCTAGCATTTGTCTATAAATTGCTATTTCTTTTTTAAAAACTTCATTCTTTCCGTTTTTGCTCGACCTATAATATTTATCGATGAAAATGTGTTCGGGTTTACAACAGAAAGAATTATATATTTTATGATGCCTACGCGCCAATAAATAGCAAATGTAAAAAAGAATTCCAATGCTAACATTGCTAACAGGATTGTTTGATCATAAAATAATTATTACAATCAGAAAATTCACCATATTGTTTTATTTACATTTTAGATAATTCCATTTGTTGTGAACCTTAAATACGCAGTTCGAACTTGAAATATATTTTCTAAGAAATAGCTCATTGTCTTGTTTTGCTTGTTACTTATAAATAAGCCCTTCGAGATTATTAACAACAATGTAAACTCATTTGTCTTGCTTGACCTACTTCTGTAATTTGTATTAATAAAACTAATAGACTTTGATAAATAAAGTTTGTGACTAATGACAGTTTCAGTTCGTGCTGACATTATATAATGAATAAATAACAGTACTTTGACTGAATGATTAATGATCAAGTAAGCTTTATCATCCGAAGGAACGACATTACAGTACCCTAATAATATAATACAAGGCCGTATCTTTCTAGTCCCGATTGCTTTAAGCGGTTATTGTACTCATCATTATGAACAACTTTTATTATAGTCCATCCCTGAAATAGAGAAAAAAAACTACTGTTCTATACAAATGATTAAATATTATTCGACCAAATGTATGGAGCAGCTGATTTTTCGCGATTTCAGTGGTCCCATAGTAAAAGTTGTTCATAATGATGAGTGCAATAACCACTTAAAGATATTGGGCGTAAAAGGGTAGGAAGGGCCTTATAATATTATCCTTCTTAAACGATAATGAAAGGTTTATATTACGAATTCAAATATTCGAGGTGAAAACATTCAATTGAGTTACCTAATTCAATTGAAAGTAACCTGGTTTTACTGAACCAAATTTCAGGCTTCGTTACCCTGAAAGAGGCTCCGATTTTCCGGGATCACAGAGTTGATCCTTAAATAAATAAGAGGAGGATCTATGTAATTTTATTTAAATTTTCTGCTTCCCATTGTAGACCTGGGCTCAATTATGGAGAGGCGGAAAGCCGCGCAGTGCGCAAAGTGGCGCGCAACGCGGAGAAAGGCGCGTATCTCCGTTCATGGAGAGCGAGCGAGAGAGCGACACGCCGCTTTGCGCGTCGCGCGACTTTCCGCGTCTCCATAATTGAGCCCTAAGAACATTTCCACATTATCCGATACGAAATATTCTGTAAAAACATCTCGTATCTCGATTCCAATCTCACTCCTGTGAACATGACAGAAAGAAAGAAAAATCATTTATTTGCCACAAATACAAGAGACACTAGAATGATATACATTTTTTCTTAGAATGGCAACAGTGTAAAATTAAGTAGAAAAAAATTATTAAAATAAAATAATAATATGTGGGTATAATGCACCAACTGAGCATCATATCAACATGACTAAAGCATGTTCCCACCTCTCTATTTTTTGGTTTTGGACACTTTTGAGCGAGGACCCAATGTCCATAAGTATGCACCCCATAGTTTAGTTTAGTCGTGTCAAAGAGCGGGACAGAATCGCCAGCATTGTTCATTTGTGATTATAATTATGTTTGCAAGTATTATTACCTGCAAACATAATTATAATATAATGCTTGGGTTGTGTTCATCTCCTTTTGAATGTCACAACTCGCAACATGTACAAATATTTGTGCTCGTGAGTGTACACGTGTAGTTTATTTCACTCAAAGTGAAGTTAAAAGTTTTATTTTTCGAGTGAAAAATCGTAGGCTTTTAGTCCAACCTTTGTGCTGCTTTTTACTTAAAATGTTTAGTGTTAGGCACCGAAGCGACCTTTTAAGAGTGCCATTTATATTCTCGAGTTAGAATCTTTTATTTACTTTAAAAGGCTTTATATAAATTGCGGAGCTTTTTATGCCTGAACAAAATTCGTCAAAGTCTAGTACTTATCCTTATCTTGGTTTCTTTTTGAGCAAAATATATTATATCTCGGGTTTTAGGCACTTTAGAGAATATAATTACATGCTTTACCGATTTAAATATGCTTATCAACGTAAGCCTATGTTAGACTACTGAAAGTGGTATTCTGGTAGTGTTTAGACTGATATTAGGACTTATACACCAACGTTTACGGTGTTCTGAAACCTATCGTTTTGTGAAAGGTTACCGATTCTTAATTTCATTCTAAAAGAACATGGGTAGATTGTTCACTTATAGGGAATAAACACTAAGATTAAAGTAAAGGGCAGTCCAGTAACTATAGTTTTATATCATTTGTAATGTAGTTAGGTAATTTATTACGAATAAACAAGTCTAGGTTATCTATATCATTACGTTAGTAGATAATCTTGGGTTGTTAGTGACACCAAGTTTGACTTTAAATATGTTAGGTAAAAGATGTGTTCCTGATATCTGCCGGTAGATTATTAAAAAGTTGCAAGACTTAGTATTTTTTTTGCCATATAATTTACTATTTTTAAGCCGAATTTCTAATTAAAATTTGATACCGCAATCAAAGATCGTTATTAAATACAAGCCTAAATAATCAAACAATCAAATGTAACACCAAAGTCCTTTTCAGCGCGATAAACGACGGTCAAAACGCGCACTACGACGAGTCGTGTTCCTCGACGCTGGCGAGTACCTTCAGCAACGGAGCCCGAGACCCGAGCACGGGAGTGGCGACCACAGACTTGTATGGCAAGTGTACTGCGACGCACTCGGGGACGTCTGCTGCAGCTCCTGAGGCTGCTGGCGTGTTCGCCCTGGCCTTACATGCTAAGTAAGTAGTACACATCTGTCTTCAACCTACCATCTGTCTGTTCTGTGACCTGTCCCAATATTTTTAACCCCCAAAAAAAAGGGGTCTTGATAAGATTGTAGTGTGTATCTGTCTGTGGTATCGTAGCTCCAAAACGGATGGATCGATTTGAATACAGTTTTTTTTAATTGAAAGCTAGTTTAATCGGGTATCATCTTAGCTATGTTTCATGAAAATCTGTTCAGCTGTTTAAAAGTTACAGCTCTTTTTCTAGTTGGAGTCGGGTTTTTGACGGTTAGGTTATTAGCAATATTTCTCACGACCCTAAAATTAGGATTACGATTGTATGGAAAGTGGGATGATGGCTGCTGCTCCTGTACAAGCTGGCGTATATGCACTGGGCTTTGATATTACATGGCTAGTAAGTTCAACAACTTTGTTTTTATGTTGAATCATCACCATTACTGAAAAAAGGTTTGCTACATGTAAAATTATTCTATAATCAAAAATATTCCATGTAGGTACATCATTCTCCTGCCCTTATCCCATTTTATTTGGGGTCGGCGCAATATGTCTTTTTCTTCCATTCATCTCTATCAGACGTCATTTCCAGATTTACTTCCTTCTCATTCATGTCATGTTTCACACAGTCCATCCATCTTTTCTTTGGTCTGCCCCTACTCTGATAGCCATCCACATTCATACTTACAACTCTTCTTATAACATGATTTTCATCTCTCCGCATTACATGTCCATACCACGACAATCGGTTACTTTGCAGCTTTTCTGTAACTGGTGCCACTTTCATACTTCCTCTAATATACTCATTCCGGATTCTGTCCAATCTCGTTACCCCACACATCCCTCTCAGCATTCGCATCTCCGCTGCATGCAATTGCCTTTCATCCGTCCCTTTTGTGGCCCAACATCCTGATCCATACAAGGCAGCAGGTCTTATCATTGTCTTGTAAATTTTTCCCTTTAGTTTAAGGGGGATACGGGGGTCACATATTGTTCCCGTGACCTGCCGCCATTTCATCCATGCTGCGTTAATTCTATGCTTTACAGCCCGGTCTATTTCGCCATTGCTTTGCATGAGTGAACCGAGGTACCGGAAATCGGAGCAGATTGGTAAAGGTACACCATCCAGAGATATGGCGTTAAAACTGGAGAGACCGCCGAAATCACAGAACATGTATTCAGTTTTGGTTCTACTGATTTTCAAGCCAACATTCTCCAGTTTTTGTTGCCATTTCTCCAATCTGCTCTGGACCTCAGATTCACCTTCACCGACGAGAACAATGTCATCGGCAAACAGCATGCACCAGGGTGCCTCCTCCTGTATGTCCGATGTCAGAGCATCCATTACCAACAGGAAGAGGTAAGGACTTAAAGCCGACCCTTGATGCAAGCCTACAGCCACACTGAACTCGTCGGTGTTTCCAGCAGCCGACCGGACGTGGGTACTGGATCGACTGTACATAGCATGAATTAACTCCACGTACTTCGCAGGCACACCTACTGTTTGTAAATAAAAATAATGTAATATTTTGCACCATTAAATAGCATATACATACGTTGTGTTTCCGTTTGAAAGAATAAAGGATGTTTTTTTTCTTCTTATAGTTGACTCGTTTTGCTTTCAGTCCAAGTCTAACGTGGCGAGATATCCAACACTTAACCGTGTTGACGTCAAAGAGAAATTCCTTGTACGATGCTAAGGTAAGCATAAATCGTTATTTTAGAGTGTTATAATATTTACAACTTTATATCAACTACATAGCAACATGCACGCGTACATGACATGTAGGTATATATTTTAAGTACACAATATTCTGTACGAGTGCTGATGTTTTCAGGTCTTTGAAAGTGGGTATCAGTCTTTGGTATTAACACGTAAGGTACACAGACAAGGTACAAGAATTAAAGTAGGTTGATAAAAGCTGCGAATGATGATAGAACTACAACTGCGCACTACTACAAACTGATTACAAAGACTGTTGGTTCTAGAAAAAAAAATGTATTTTTTTTATAAATTTTCTAAATAAATAAATTAATACAATTAATGTTTCCGTTTGCATAAAACCTCTCTATGATTATGAATGGCACTAAGGTCATGAACTCGACAATATGACCTGGCGGGCTCGGCTACTCTGTCACACACAGGTATCGCATCGCCGCGCTGCCCGTTTTTAATGCCTATATAATTTATTGAATCTACTGCAGCTATAATTTGATATTTGAAATGAATTCGATACCATTCATAGAGCCTAGCTTTAAAATGTTTTAGATTATTAAATAAGACCTTATTACACTTACTAGTGGTCTCCCAGTGGTCGAATTTCAACCACACATTCTGCGTATATAAGGACCAAAATATGATGTCCTAACAATTCAAATGAACTAAAGCCTTTTGTGGCTTCATGAAGTTATAAGGTTTTACAAAGTTGGGAAATCTTAAAGTTTTAAAATGTCAAGGTAAACAGAGGAACCCAAAGTAAAGATTGATGCCATAAGATTGTTAAAAATTATAATTCGTTGTCGCTCTTACCTCTTTTTTTTTCGTATAAAGCTTTCAATATACAGAATTATACGAATCGACTAAGCGTGGGCGGATTTTCTAAATCATTTTAATAAACCTCTTAAAACGAACGGCCGAAAAGTTTGACTTGTTGTTAAGTAATTAATATCGGGAAACCAATTCATACTTCGACTTTGGAATTTCTTTTAAAACTAATATTCGTGCGGTATTGCCGTTTATTACCTACTTTTCTAATTAAGTAAGCATTGATTGAGAATTTAAAAACTTTGTTAGGAAACGATACGTAACTTAGCGGTCTAACACACAAACGACACGTTGCCAACTATCTTTATCGTAACTATCGTAAAAGAAGATTTATTTTATTTGTCTTCATAAATGAAGTCGCTTTCCGAGTCTGTATGTCTGTATATCCGCTAACTCCTCCTAAACCACGCAACGGATTTTGATGAGGTTTTCACCATCAGTTAGATAATTTTTCACGGAAGGTTTATAAAAATAATTATATATTTAATGTAAGGATTGTAGAGAAATTGTACCCGTGCGAGGCCGGGGACGGATCCCTAGTTGAATAATATAACACTTACGAGTTATTACGTGTTTCCTTCTTAAAATAAATTAACTGAATTTGATCAAATAATAGAATTTATTTTCGGCCATAACTGGATCAATTCTCCAAACTTTTAAGATTAATTAATTATTCGTCAGTAAGAAAGAACTCGAGACCTCGCTCAAAGGAAGGAATTTCAATGAGGACAAATCTTGTCAGATGCAGATAGAGGCGTCGTTCCTTACAAAATTCAAACAAAGCCGCTTCTTTTGATTATGAAATGTCCCTGATTCTGGTTTATTTATTTTAGTTTATTTTGTGAATAGTTTACTGTCTGTTTTTATACAAACAAAGACTTATACTTTCTGTATGACAAGAAAAAACGAGGATAGATTTTAATCCTTGTAATCATGAACATAATGATATAATCTGTTGTTATAGAAAAGGTTTTATTATAATATTTAGTCACCGACAAAAAAGAGGGGTGTTATTAGTTTGTAGTATGTATCTGTCTGTGGCATCGTAGCTCATAAGAAGTTTCTAGGTTAATCGGGTATCATCTTAGCTATGTTTTATGAAAATCTGTTCAACCGTTCAAAAGTTACAGCTCTTTTTCTAGTTGGAGTCGGGGGTTTTTAATTCATAAACTTGTAAAACTTTGTACAATGATCAACTTTTACTGACTGTGCCTGGGTAGGTACTTAACTTGTTAGAAACTCATAGGAAACTTGTTCCTTGTAGGGTCGCTTCCACTGGACGATGAACGGCGTGGGTCTGGAGTTCAACCACCTGTTCGGGTTCGGCGTGCTGGACGCGGGCGCCATGACGGCGCTGGCGGCGCAGTGGCGCTCCGTGCCGCCGCGGTACCACTGCGAAGCGGGATCCGTCAATACACACACGTGAGTAACCCTTGCGATCTATCAGTTTATACACGGATAGTCTGAAAGGTTATATTAAGCTGAAAGGGATTCTACTTTGATAAGTAGAATCCCTTTCAGCTTAATATATATATAGGTTTAATGATTTAAGAACAACTTTTAGTATGGGAACAATCGTGTATTATGACAGAGAACACCCTCTCTGTCGGTTCCAGGAAATTTTGTAAAATTACTCTGATATCCTGATTAATCCAGGGTCGCTCAAACATTAAACTTAGCTTTCTAGTCATAATGATTTCTAGTAATGTCAAATGTATATCGGTTTCCCGATGAAACTCCGGCTCAGACTGTCACTTAGTGCGTTTCGTGAGGGAAGCCATACTATATTTTTAAGCCGACAATATTGGCGCAGTTGACGCTTAAGCTAAATGCGTCGGCACCGTTTTAAGCCTGATTAAAGCGCTTTATGTAGCGATCTGATCGCGTATAGACGTCACTATTAATAGATACATATATTAATAACCTTGCAAAGGATAAATCACTTCTTAGTCTGGTGTTAGGTACTCTTAGAAGTCTCATCCAATATTGGTTCAGCTCCACTCTCCAATGTATGGCTTATTCTGGCAAGGACGGGTGTGAATTCTCATTGGACAGAAATTATGTCGCTAATATTAGGGACATTCGACATTCTTCGCTATTTTGCGAGTATATACTCGCAAAATAGCGGAATTTTGTCGGACCATGGTTTAGGAATTGTATGGTTAGTTTGGTGGCAGAACGAAAAATTATCTATCCAATAAGAATATCTATTCAAATGTATCACCTTGACCCTGCCAGAGAGCCGAATACAAATGTTTTGACGTATGGTAATGTATTAACATTTTAAGCAAATGTTGATTATAAAATACAATGAATTTTATGCAACGTAAACACTTGTTTCATGATAATGTCAAAATACTAAATGTATTTTCAAAAAATATCATGGATTAAAATTGGATTTGTGATTCTAAATTTGCTTACGTTAACGTTACGATACTTAAAAACATTCATGCTCGGCCCACTCATAGAGCATCCCCTTCCCATAGCATTGTTACCATCAGCCCATATCATTTTATTTTACGGTCGGCTGTTTGTATTAAGAATAATTCATTATACTTCCGTTTTTCCAGTGAGATCGCAGAAGAAGGCCTGTTAACGTTGAAGATCGAGACATCAGCGTGTACCGGCACGCCGAGCGAGGTCAAGTACTTGGAGCACGTGCAAGCCGTCGTCAGCGCCAACGCCAGCCGCCGCGGGGACCTCGAGCTGTTCCTCACCAGCCCTATGGGCACCAGGTAGGAGATCATCATTATCAATAGCTTCGGCAGTTGAGTGCACCACATGGCTTTGAGAAAGTCTGCGCTTTTCCCTCACATGCCACTAACACTTATTAACTAAGTCAAAGAAGAAAAAGGAAAAAAGAAAGAAGGAAATAACAAGGAAGAAGATTATTGACTAAGATCTATATAATTAATACGTGAAAAGAAAACTTTGTACCCCTTTTTAAGCATATTGCGCACATGGAGGAGCGTGAGATTTGGCATAGTCAAAGTTTATATGGAGAAGGAGTGCAGAAAGCTAAAATTTAATTTAAAATATGCGGTTGAATTTCGACCACTGGGCGACCACTAGCATAATAATATTATAAATGCGAAAGTAACGCTGTCTCTCTATCTGTTTGTCACCTTTTCATACCTTTTTTTTCAAAACTCACTGCTACCGAAGCCCTTGCGACTGGACAAGGCTAGTTTCGTATATGTCCATAAACGATTGCTGAATTTGGGCCTATTCGTAGACCCATATTCAGTACCATAATTATTTAATTACGAGGATGTTGCCCATCGTTTTGACATATTCCGTGACACTATTGCAGTGGCGGACACAAACATTTCTTACAGGGTTGACAAAAACAACTTAGTGTTGTATTGTCAAGTTAAATGATAATTGTGGTTGACCATCTCGCCCTAAGACTTAAATTAACTGATATTACAGACATATTAATTTTTGTATTACTTAATACTTAATTTATGCAGTGTATATATGCAGTATGTATATATGCAGTGTCTTTTTGTCTATATGGAGTGCACGCCACTGCACTCTTACCAAAGAATACTAACTATCTATTCCTATCAATTCCAGATCAATGATCCTGAGTAGGCGCGCAAATGATGATGACTCCCGCGACGGCTTCACCAAGTGGCCGTTCATGACCACGCACACCTGGGGCGAGTACCCGCAGGGAACATGGACCTTAGAGGTATTCTTGGAAATACTGTTGAATAAATTCTGTTCTATGGCCTCAGCAGTTTTTTAGGTTCCAGAAGGCTATCACAAGGATTCACTATTGGAAGGAGTTAGGGGTCTAGAAAAAACTTAAATGTAGATTTAGAGCAGATTTTTTAATCGCCAGAGAATGTATTATCGAACGAATAAATTTGACGATTGACAAATTTTGTACAGGAAAGCCGTCAAAAATTCAAAATTCCCTCGGATAAAGTTATTTGGCGAATGAAAAATCTGTTCTAAATGGAATAGAAATCTTGTTTCGCGTGTTCTACGCGAAACAAGATACACACACAGAACAGACACGAGGTCAGGCCAACTATACAGTAGGAGTCTTAAAATTGGCTGGAGAAATTATTATGAGATGTATTCGTGTTTGTCCGCTAGGGTAAATTGGTATTTGACCTTTTGGTCGATTTTCGGATTTCCGGGACATTTACTCAGTAAACTGGTCGTACGGGAGACCTATTTCACCAGTAAACAGTCCTGAATATGCTACCTGTAACTTCCAGGCTCGCTACAACGGTGGTCCTAACAGCAACCCGGGAGACTGGTCGGGTTTCTTCCGCGGTTGGTCCCTCGTCCTCCACGGCACTAGAGTCGCTCCGTACGCCCAGCTTCAGCCCCAGGACCCTCACTCCAAGCTCGCCGTCGTCAAGAAGGCCCATGAAGATAACGCAATCAACTAATAGACACCTATAGCACCAGGTTTTAGAAGCTGATCATGATTGGTTGAGGAGATAGACCTTAGTTTGAGATTTCCAGGACAGTATTATACTTAAATGACTATCAGTGAAGAATTTGTTCAAGATGTGTTTATTTTTTATAAAATTGGGTGGTAATCGAGCAAGTAAACTCGATGGTAAAGCTGTTTAAGAACATGGTGTAGTACAGAGACTTTAGAAAAAAAAAGATAATTTGAAAGGAGGTAAGCAAAGGCAATCAAATAAAAAAAAAAATTGGTCTCTACATAGACCCCTTATTATAAAACATGGTTTAAAGCGAGTCCAGTAAAACCCTGGTTTTAAATACATCCGTCACTTTCTAACGTCATATAACAAAAGGAAACGGAGGTATATTAAAACAAGACTTGCTTTAAATTGTAATGACAGTGCGTGTTGACAATCAGAAGATGTTTTTTCTAATAATGTATTTTTAATTTTGAAATTCTATTAAATGTACAGTCGCGTACAGATTGGTATTAGAAAAGAAAAAGTATTGATATATTTTTTAATAGAGAAATTATTTTTTTATTATAAAGAAGAGAAAGAGTATTATGGTCTTAGACCAACCATGGTCAGCAAATTAAAACTTGGTCTAAAAAAAAATGTCGTGACATAGGCAGCCGTGTGACGCGTAACAGATGTACTTAGCTTTTCTAATAAATCGTACTATCTTCCATTACATACATTTTTCTTACTCTTTGAATAAAATCCTAACTCGTCGCCGGTTGCCAATGTCATGCCTGCTTCTTAACTTTCGTACGACTGTAAAAACTATTTATTTTGTACATAGCTTTGGCAGAAGCTATTTTCTTTTCGAATTATTGTCGATTTTTGTAAAAAACGGTAACTGCTTATTTTATTTTAAAGATATATGTTTTAAATCCTTTTTTTATAAAGCATTGTTTTCTTGTTTTTCTTTTTTTGGAATAAAATCTAATTATTTTTATTGTTACCTGCTGTTACCGTTTGTTATCAAATGTGGAGATAATAAACATGGCGGTAAATCTTGATTTAATTTCATCCTAGTGGGAATTAAGAGGTTGGATTGATTCCTATCGATATTGTTTTCTTTTCAAACTCACTCTATACTGCTGCCATTTTTCTTGATAATGGTAAAAAATAAATACAAAATGGTAGGTATATTTAACTTTTTTCAACAATTTTTGTCTACGTATTTATTAACTTATTTAAAATCATTTCTAAATAGTTGTGTCCTATTGAACTAGTCATTATTTAAAAAACCTTTTTCATAGTCTGAAATTATTCTAGTCCTATTTCGGTCAGTATTGATTTATTACTTTTTTTACTAGCCCTAATTTGGAAATCTGTAGCCAAAAATAAATTAAATCTACTTTTTAATGTTGGATGGTTCACAAAACAAAATAATTATTCACATGGACGTATAGTCACGAACAAAAGTACCTAATGAGTAAAAATAATATCTATTGAAATTTATTTTTCCTACATTGTAAATTGAAATGACTTTATTTTTGTAACCAACGTCGCCGTAGAATAGATACATATTTATTTATTAGTTATGAATTTTGTTCATCTTCTATATAGATCTAGAAGTTATCTACATAGACAGACGGACATATCAGGTAACGTCATAATGTGCCGAACTTAAATACACAAATATTATAAATTTATTTTATAAATTACGAAGTTGAACAAGATTTATTATGAACTTCTGTGTTTGATCAACATGTATTTAATTTTAATAAATTAATTTATTTTTATGGTATCTAGGTACTTGAAGATACCTATTGTTAACAAATATCAACTTTTAAAGTAAAAAAAAATAGATTTATTAATTTTCTTTTTATTTTTTTAAATTGTTAGTTTTGGTTGTTGTTAGTTTAAATTCAAATGGCCTTAATTTAACCCAGCTAAATAAAGATCATTTGAATACTTTTGTGTTTAATAATACCGTATCTAAGGATACGTACCTATGTTAGAATATTTACAAACAATATATATTATGTATTAGTAAATTATCGTTATCGAGTAAGATATAATAAAGCTATTTATATAAACATGATTAAAGAACTTCCTTTGGGGCCCACTGATACTGAAAATGGTTATTTATTACAGCCTCTTTGCATCTATTTTCTTAAAAAATAAAATTTATTATTAAAATAAAAATTTCAAGCATTTTCACTTCCATATTAACCAAGTAACATTATGTATTTTACATTTATAGTTGTATGGGAAAAACGGTAGGTTTATTACAGAGTCGTTAGGTTAATAGTTAAGAAATTTAAAAAAAATCATATAAAGAAAAATATATTATGTACCTACTATTATTATAGAAAATATAATGTGATTTGGTGTTGTATTTGAATTAAATGACGTTTTTGTAATTGCTACTCCTTTCCCTTTAGTACTACTTTTTGTGAGGATTTCTTTGTGATTTTTCTCATAGCAAAATCCCATGCTCTCAATCTATAGATGGTAATAAAAAAAACAAAAACTAAACTATACTTATAATCAATCTATGGAACTACAGAACCGATTATAAAAATTCTTTCACTTATCGAAAGCTATCTCTGAGTGATACAGGCCATATTTTATTTCAATAAAAATAAAGCACTCGGCTGAAACCACGGACAATAACTAGTTATTTATAAGAAAAGGTAACCGCTTGGGTACAAAAATATCTTGTGTGAAATTGATTACTGGGGCAGACCATCCATACATTCATGACCTATTAAAATAAAACTGTGAAATAATAATCACTACATAGTATAAACCAAAGTCTGTCCGTCTGTCCTGTCATTTTGATGCAGTTTTTGTTAATAGACAGAGTGATTCAAGAGGAAGGTTTGTATGTATAGTACATTCATATTTAATATAAGGATAATAGAGAAATTGCACCCGTGGGTAGCCGGGGACGGGTCGCTAGTATAAAATAAATCTATCATCACTGACAGGACTGTTGTCGCCAATAAGCCTGATATAGTGGTAATAGATTGATCAGCACGCCGTGCAATGATTGTTAACATTACCATCCCACATGAAAACCCCGTGAAAGCCGAAAAAGATAAACAAGTGAACCATCTGAAATTGGCTCGCGAGGTTGTCGATATGTGGGACGTGGAGTCGGCAATCATTGTATCGATAGTCGTAACGACTAATGGCTTAATTGCCAAGAGTCTCGATCAACTCCTCGAGAGACTCGCTGCACCCAGTGTTGGTCCAGCCACCGATGGATCAAGGACCTGATGCAGAAAGCAGTACTCCTTGACACAGCGCGCATTTTTAGGAGGTTCCTCTCTCTGCCCTGACCACCGGTAACTTCGACCCTGTTCCCGATGCTCGTGGGCCACTACTATTTTATATTTTTAAATGTTTTTCTTTTTAAACATTAAATGTAAAAGTATGTGGACAAGTTGAACAAAGGAAATAAAATAAACAAGATAATAAGATTAACAAGTAAGATTTAACATTTTATTTTCATTAACAAATGTATCGGGCAGTTTGTTTATCTTACAATAGTCATAACTATACACAAATGTAGTGAATTATGTAGGTACAAAACTATTTATTAGTTACACTTTATACAAAAACTATGATGAGTCTAATTAAATATATGAAAACAGCACAAATTTTTGTCGCACAATAAACGACAGTCATATAATTGTTTGAAGAGTTTTAGGAATCGCCTATATAGGGAGTTTTTTTTTTTCTTTTACATTTTCAGAAATCAAACCGTCCATGTATGGACAGATTGACTGTACATATAGTGCCACAAACTTATCTGACCCGGTGACCAAAATTGGAACTAACGTCGCTACGGAACAAAAATGACTTCAAAATGTCATTTTTGTAGGGAGATGATGACATTGGTAAAAGCGACGGCAGCGACGCCATGACCGGGTCAGATAAGTTTGTGGCAGTTTATATGATGCTGGCGCCTCACATCGCTATTCGTGTTCGCGTATTCGTCTTGTTCGCCCAAATACGACGATGTGTAGTCACTCTATTCGCCTATATTTGCCTATATTTGCACGAATAAGACGAATACGCGAATACACGAACATCGTATCCGCGGCGTTGTCGGTTTTTGGTCACATATCAAAGGATTGCGAATATACCGAATATGTTCGTATACCGTCCACACATGGCTTGCTCAGTAGAGCGTAGTGCGCGACAGCGACGGACGTGTTTATCATAGATAATATATTAAGTTTAGTACTTAGGAGTTTTAATACTTCTATATACAGAAAATAATAAGCCGCTGTTGCCGTCAACACGTCCATCTTTGCGTTCAAGAATATAGCAAAAATATTCGTGAATGTTATATGGCGGCATATTCGCTGTTCGTGACGATGTGTGGACGGTGTGTTCGAGTTATTCGGACTTCTACACGAATATAGCCAAATAAACGGCGAATAAAACCCCGAATACCGAATAGCGATGTGAGGCGCCAGCATGATGTGTGATGTTGATCAAATAGGTAAGTAGCGGGTAGTCTTATGGTCTAAAAATCTAGAGGGTTTAAATTTAAGTTGGTTTACATTGATTTAAATATCTTGTCTATGTTTAATAATAGGTATAATTTAAACAATAATTTAAGCATGGGTACTGGCTTCTCTTAATTTTAACTGGATATCACATCAAGTATTTGTTAAGGAATAATGTTTGTTTAATTCTGCAATCTACCATTATTGGAAAAACAAAACTAAACTAATGCAATCTTAGCTGAAACTGTTTAGATTATTATACATAATTATTTCACCATAACTTGAAATTTATCCTTACTTGTATTCAATTATATCTGTTACACTTCAGCGATACCGTTAAAATTCAATTCTTAAATAAAGTCTATAGTCCGCCATAAAACTATCTATCAATTCTAAAAAACATTACAGCAACCATTCATACGTGCAAATTGCATGTGTCATTCGTATAATGTTATTGATATTACCACATAGAGTGATGGCATCTTGTAGTTGTATGGCGGACCTAACTAAGAACTGTATGAGAAAAAACTAATTAATTTAAGGTACAGCTCACTTATTCTAAAGTAAAAAATACAAATACATAATACACCAACGTTTATCACCGTTTCACTATCATTCACAGTTTATTTTGGTACAGTCACTCTCAATTTTGTATGGTCCCATACAAACATCTCGCCATACATTTGTATGATTCATACATGCCACTGGACATACAAATCACCTTGCACAGTGGTTTTGAACGCATTGCGTCAAACAGACGGCATTGTATGAGTGTTGTATGGTATATCATACACGCATTTTTTATACAGTCCGTTTTGTATTACTGGTATGATGATTGATGTATGATTCTAAAGACGGATTTCATCATACATCTGTTATGTATGTGTTGTATGGTGCTCATACACCCATCTCGTTGTATGGCCTGCCGTTGTGCATATCAACATCAACGCCGCGCTCCGAGATCCCGTTGAGCCCATTTGTGTGCCCACGGGAACTTAACTGTCAGAGATCTGGGAACGAAACATTTTAAAGTATGGTGGTAAGTATTATTTGGCGAATCGCAGTTCATTTCTAAAAGTAGTCCTCCCCTGAACAAGGAAGGTAATCCAAAGGTAATCCCAGTGACTATGGTGTGACGTAGTTTCATCGATTATTATACAAGGTCCTTCCTTTCTAATCCCGGTCCCTTTAAAAGGTTATTGTACTCATCATTATGAACAACTTTTACTATAAGCTCAACCCTGAAATCGCGAAAATAAATACGAGTATCTGCTTTTCTATTCATTTAGTCAATAATATTGAATTATTTGTATGGAACAGCAGATTTTTTTCGCGATTTCAGGATTGTGCCTATAGTAAAAGTTGTTCATAATGATAATTACAATAAACCCTTAAAGGGATCGGGACTAGAAAGGTTGAACCTTATATATTATGTCTGGGGGCCTAAAAAGGCCACATTGAGAAATTAATCTCCGAATCAACATAATTGGTAACTATCAAACGGATGATTGCTGAATATGAAACTTACGCAAATAATATTATGAGTCATCAATTATGTGGATATTTGACATTTGTAATGTGAATCACATTTTGAGTCATCTAAAGCAGCCTTTTTAGATAACATACTGGTATTCAGGGACTTACCCATGGTTTCCTGCTGTAACTCTAGTTTGTACGCTGGGTTATCATACGGCGGGAGAGACGACTCTCGGGGAGCGGATGGCACAGCTGTGGAGACGAAATATTTATAATTAAAAATAATATCAGATTTTTCTCATCTAACCCTGGCACACAGCCCGAAAAACGCTTAGATGTTATAGTACTAACTCAAAGTGTGAATAACTTAAAATAGACGAACCATTTTGAATGTCCCTACCCTTTTTTTCCGTAAACATACAATTGTCCAAGTACAGTTAGCATACAGTCAAAACTACTTGCTGGAACATCCACCTCTAGTTTCGATTATTTTTATGGAAACATTTATTACGGACTTGAAGAAAACAGTTGCAATGTGAATGCAAAAAATCCATGATTTGAAGCTGTAGTAGTAATATTCAGGACAGGCCTACGTTCAACATTGGACTGCAAATGACTGTATACTTACTGGTGATGGGCACAGAGCGTGGGCGATGTCTCCGGAGCACAACGAGCAGTAGCAGCAGTGACGTCAGAGCTCCCAACGCGGCCACTGCACCCACACCCACCAGCGCACCGTAGTAGTCGCCGCGGTGACGGCCTGCCACCGATGATGCTTCTATCTCGTCTGGAGAAGGAAAGTGCAGTAGTTAATATGTGGTATAGATTAAAACACGCTTTGGCTTTAAAGAATGTAACAATAAATGCAATTTGTACTTAGATGATAGCGGATAAGTTGTCTATAGTGCAGAAAGGGGTGTCTGATAATACAGAACGGCTTTATACTTTCTGTAGTTCATAGACAGCACGAAAGACTTTAAATGTAATTTCTGGCTTTTTTTTTTTTTTTTTTTAAATGTTATTAAGATGTTCGATTAAATGTACATAACCGTAACGTTTTCTATAATATTTTGTGTGTTACATTTTATTTGATTAGTTTATTTTTGCATTGTAAGTCATAGTGCAATATTTGCTTTGATTTTGTATAACGAACATTCTCCCTTATTTTGTACGCCATACTATGTGGCAGAACATGTAGATCCTACAAAAATTAACACCTTACATTACAAGTTTTAAAGTACTGTATACTCATGTCCTAATAAATAAAAATCTTCTCTTATCTTAATAGCTGCCTATTATGTAAGTTCATAATCTTTTCAAATAACCATTTTATGCGCACTAATGTGGTTGGCATTTTTGAATAAAATAATTGTGGAGACAAGGCATGGGCCAATAAAAAAATCCTGGGTCAGATAGTAGCCCACGAATGCCAATAATATGATTACTCACTGTCGATAGGCTCTGGAGAATCCAATGATTTTGTGTTTATTTCCAACACGTTGCTAGTCTTCACTTTGCCATTGGTCAGGAACATCTCAAGCCATACACGGCATCTGTAAAAAAATATAAACTGTAGAACACATAACACTCATAAATAATTTATTAGTTTACTTAACGTAAGACTGTTGCCGTGCCTCGGGCAAGATGAAGAAGTGGGACTTTTAGAATTGTTTTTTTTTGTGTTAGGTCGTTTTGTGTGTTGTATTCGGATCGAAAACGGACGTTTCCGATGGGTTCTGAATAACCATGCTGGTCACCCGATGGTCAGCAATCACCGCTATCTAGGAACATCCGCAATCTAGTGATTATGGAATGGACGCGTTGCCGAAGTTGTGAAGTTGGGATGCCTTTTGTTCCGGTATTTTTTTATTTTTTTTTAATCATTGCCCCTCACTAGGATTTCTCCTGTATCGAGGGTACAGTTTACAAACATACATGTCACACGCACACACAACCAGACCCGAAACAACTATCTGTAGATCATACAAATATTTGTTCCGTGCGGGGATCGAACCCGCGGCACGTAGCGCAGAAGGCTAATCGCTTAGCCACTGCGCCAACCGTGTCGTCATTCACGTCAATTTCATTAGCTGTTCCTACCCTGCACCTGGAACTCAACTACGCTACACAATTACACATTATGGGTTTTTAAGTGATGCTGTTAATCGATACTCACTTGGTGTCGGGCTGCAGGCCCGTGAGCGTGATGGCGGGCGGCAGGTCGCGCGCGGCGAGGCGGAAGGCGTCGCGCTCGCGCCGCGCGCCGCACGCGTGCGCGCCGCGGTACACGCGCACCCAGCGCTCCGCCGGCGCGGGGATGCCGCGCCACCACACTTCAGCTGCCTCCGAACCCACCGTACGAGCCTCGATGGATACTGTCCAGTTGTATGGATCTGGAGGATGGAATATTTGGTGTTTAAATGAAAGTTAATAGTCAGTTGAATATAATGTTATGACAGCTGGTTTGTAGTCCTGTAGAAATACACAATCACTTCCATATTTAATAACTCTAAATAAGTATTTTGCAGTCTGCATAATTATATTAAAAAATGTTTGTGTTGAATTGTTGAATATTTTATATTCTTAATATATCAAAAAGCAAGGGATCTAGGTGGGTCCCCTGCGGTACTCCAGAACGTAATAAGAAGAATCCATAAAATTATCCTTTTAAGTTATTGTTTGACTACAAACACGTAACCAACCATCCAACTCAATTATTTCAAAACATTTCTTCGCAGATTCTTATAGTTTTGTGCAAACAAGCCTCTGACATGTTATCGAAAGCCTTCAAACTATCTATGTTCACGGTGTCAGCCAACCATTGAATAGACTATGAAATGGATCGCTTCCATTTGTCATTTGTGTAATTTTATTGTTTTACAATGATAGTTTCAGTATCTATAAAAACTCTACTAACCAACATAAGGCGCTGTAGTAAACTCGATCCTGCCAGGGTCTGTCAGTTCAGTTGTCGCCTTGGGCGGTGGCACTAGTACCAGTGACGCCTCGTAGCGGCTACCGGGACGTAGGTCGTGCAGCTCCGCAGTCGAGCGGCTATGGTGCAGCAACTCCGTCATGGAGTAGATAGGAGTACCCATTGGACGGTATCTGGGAAGAGAAGGCAATTTGCACAAGGTTAAATTCTAGCGTGATATCAATACCGTTATGGAATGTTTCTTTCTTCTATTCTATTAAAGCTTGCCTCATCTTCATCTATATCTATACCTCACGGTGATTAAATTTTTGTGGCCTATTTTTACTCCTCTTATTTTGTCAGATGAAGGTTTTTTTTATTACATAGATTTTTTTGAGTTTCTGAATCGCTGTTTGGTATACCTTTAGTAGTTTTATCAAGCAACTGTTTCAAGAGTAGAAAGAACATAAGTTATGTCTTTTTATGTATTCCTCACCGGACTTGTAAAGCATCGATGAACTGCAGCTCATCTTCAGCGAAGCGTCTCCAGCTAACGTGAGCTGTTGTATCGTTCACGTCTACAACTGTGAGACGGCTGTCGATTTCTCGCCTCTTCTCTTCCACTGAAGAAGTCTGGTGAAAAAATCGAATTGGCAATTAAACATTGTCATACAAAAACCAAATGGTGTTCAAGGGGCCTATATTATGTGAAGCCGTAGCCAGAGAAATTCAGGGGCATTTGAAGCTGGAGTGCTTAAATATGAATGACGTAGGTTTTTAAACTGTCATGGTCACTAACATTAGTACCTATTCGAGTTCAAAACGGTATTTACCTTGTTTAAAAATTGTTTTGAGCTTCCGATATTTCAGCACCTTTGCAAGCGCCGTGATCACGATTCACGGATAAACTAAAAGCTCAAACCAATCTAGAAACATGGTAAATACCCCGTTTTGAACTATAATACTAATGACATAGGTATTATAAAACACATTTACCAACAGAACAAGTTCTTTTTAAATGTATGTGTATGTGTGTATTGTACGTGTTAACCAATTCCATTGTGTCAATTATAATTATGACCTTGTTCGGGTAAACGTAGTAGGTATTTCGGTGTTTTCGATCACATAACTTTAATTTTTGGTAGCTCCTGGTTATAAGTAAAATAAATTCCAAATGTCATTGTAAATTCCACAAAATTTACCGTCGTCGTTGCCTCCTCCTGCGTGCGTATCGTATAGATCTCGCTCTCCGGCTCCACAGGCAGGTTGTGCAGGTACAGTTTCCCTCGGATCTTGTACGTGGTGGCAGGTTTGAGGCCGGTCAGTCGGAACTCCAGGCGAGGAGTCGTTAGAACTTCGTCTGCTGGGGCGAACACTTGCGAATACCAGTGAGATACGTCCTCGTCACTGGAAGTTATAATTAGGTATATCAGTTTTTGATGGAAAAAGAATTAATAGCTAACAACATCAGCCCATAAAGGTAGACCATTGCCTTCTAATAATCGCTACAAAAGGTGGTCGTGAAAAAATATTACTATAATCACCATGCAATAGGTTTTGTCTGGTGTTGTTATTAGCAGACAGAAGAACGCTACTGTATTTTCTCTCTTCGAGTCACTATTTACAAAACTAAGAAGAAAGAAGGGAAAAGCTTTGCTCGGAACTGCATTTGGAAATCTTATACATCAATAATGAACTGTTTGAGTTTTAAGATCAAAACTATCACATGAATTCTTATGAAATAAAATAAAACCACTCTTTTAGAGCAGTACGAGTAATGTTATATCAAAATACTTACGCCTTATCAGTGTATCTCAAATCAACGCTGCCTCTCAACCCCACCAGAACAGTTGGCAGACCAAACAGCATCTTGACACTGGTTGGAGAATCCGCTTGCAAGGAGATCACTGATAGTTTCTTATTCGTGTCCCCATAGGAAGGAGGTAAGGTTAACCCTGGAGGCAAACCATGTAATGCAGGCTCTATAGGGTTTATAGGACGATGAATGTTGTTCTGGTCATAGTCAGGAATGTCATCCCGAGGGAAGTGGACCTCGGGAGGAATGGTTGGCAAGAATGATTGGTGCGGAGGATCATCCGATGATTGTTGACCTGGAAATTGGAGATTAGTTAATATAGACGAAATCACTTGAAGAAATGGAGAGTCATTGCAAAAAAGTTTTTTTTATTGATGATATGTTTTTTTTATGGAATGAGCAAAAACGTTACTTTAAATAAGAATTATCTAATTTGATATGTCTCTCGCAGATGCAATATGTAGACACACATTTGTTTATAAATACTGTAAATTAGTACAATGAGGTGACATAATGATTGATTATCGATTGCGTTATTGATGATAGGAGTAAAGTTACGTAGACGACATAAACACATCAAAGTTATTTTTAGATGAATGATTTGAATCCTATTTCTTCTATAATTTGCTACAAAAATAAAGCTACGTAGAGAAAAATATACAAAAGACCAAATAAGTCAGTCAATAAGTTGGAAGTCAGTCATGAATACATCAAAGAGACACAGAAGCTTTACACCAAGGCGAGGCAACAAACCTGCCGCGGCATCCTGGCCCTTGTCTGCCGACCGTCCCAGGTTCTTATTCACTACAGACTCCACTTCCATCTGATTGAGCAAATGCTCGAGATCCAACGCTGTGTACGTTTTACCACCCACATGGGTAGACTTAATGTTTTGATTGTACGATGAAGCAACATCTTTAGAGTTAGATACAGGTCTTAGTAGCACAGTCTCGTAAGGATTAGGCTCTTTGGTCAGTACGTGTGCTTTCGAGTCCTCGTCCCACAGTGCGTCATGGTACAGTTCAGTCGGTTTCGGAATCTTCATATCCTTCGTTTTAAGTATCGTCACGTGTTTCCTAAATGTGGATTGGTCTCGGGCATTAATTTGAGGCTGGATAACTCTAGGAACATGGTATTCAGCGGACTTATTATTTAAAACAGGTTGGAACAAGTTTTGCACGTGTATCAGGGCTTCTGGCTTGTCATTGGATTTAGTCTCAATGCGATGGTCAGAATATGTCGATTCAAGCATTGGTCTCCTATCGACTGAAGGCAAGAAGTAATTTAAGTTGTTATTGTCAATTTTGGAGATTGGAATTTTCCTCACTGGCTCATACACCGATTTCATTGGTACTTTTTGAGCTTCCAACTGCTGTGGTGGAGGACGCTGAGTACCTGAAGGTCTTATAAAGAACTCGTGCATTTTTTTGTCTAAGGTAATCAGATTAAGATGTTTTTCAGGGTGTGAATGTGAAGCTTGATTGAAAGAAGTGTGCGATTTTCTGAAAGGGTCTGTTATTTTGGGCGGTTCAGGTTTACGGTGTTGTACCTGCCAGTTATTATCATGGGAACCTACTAAAGGTGGTTCTGGATGGATAGTTTTAAATGGAGCATCAATATCGTCGAGAGTGAATACTGTGATATTATCTCCTTGAAGTTGAGGTTGAGGGGCATTAGGTGGTATTTCCACTGCATATTGTGGAACTACTGTAACTGGGACAGGGAAAACAGTTTTAAGGTATTTAGGGAGAGACTTGACTGGGCTCAGGTGTCTGTAGAAGTCCACAGGACTAGTCGTGATAGGGGGCGTGGGTATTACTGGTGCTAAAGTCGGTACGTCAGGTGCCACAGGCGTCACATAGTTCATGACTTCACCGAGAATCGGCATGCTGTAAGTCTGAAAAGACGATCCATTTCCAGCTGCAAGCAATAATGTGTGGATGAGTGACATGCGAGTGATATTGTGAGATGAAAAAGCATATTAATGATGTTGTAATAATCAATAGCTTAGAGATGAACTTTGCCGAAGGATGATGAATGGTATTTAGATCAAAATAAAAAATGGTGGAAATGGTGTTATCTGTAAATCGTATAGAATCAATGAAAATTAATGCTTTATGGTTAAATCTCTAGTCTCGTGGCAAAGTTCTAGAGCAGTTTCAGTCAGCCTCTTTTTATTAAGCTCTTGTACTTACCGTTGGGTAAACATCCCCACTGTTTGCAGCAGTCTTCATCAGAAATGTTGACGGCAGCGGGTCGGTGGTTTGGCGGACACCGTAAAGTCTGCGGAGGTATTGGAGGTAGCGGAGAACACACCTCCTGACAGTCCAGGTCACCGTTTTCGCAGAAACAACGTTGTTCGCAACCGGTTAGGGTTATTGGCACTTCACTCCAGTTTGGCACTCTGTAAATATATGGCTTAATAAGTATCTTTATCGGTGCAGAACAATTACAATGATCTAAATAAAAAATGATTGATTTAATAGGCGTGGCTCGTGAAATTAAGTATGGCAAAGTTAGCTTGAAATCTCTACTCATACTTTTACCCCGAAGGCTCTAGGTGTCCTTCAGATAAAGACGTCAGTTTTCAGTAAAAGTCCAATCCACAAATTCTCACAATGATAGGCACAAAAACACAAAGGCACTTTAAACGGCCTGTGATTGGCTGAGAAATAAAATAATGGAATGGATAGAACCACACTTGAACACCTGCTCCAGCACCACGTGCGACGGATACGCCAACGCCTCGCGCTTGTCGACGCCTATGCACTATAGAATACTCACGCGACTCCCTTGTAGTGGCACGTGCCGTCGCTGAGGCAGCGTGCGGAGCGCGGGCAGCAGTTGGGAGGTGCGGCGGGTGGCGTGGGCGCCCAGCGCACGCAGCCCTTGGACACCAGCTCCAGCCCCACGTGCGATGGACACGCCAGCGCCGCGCACTCGCGCTTGTCGGAGCCTACGCACTCACACAACTCCGTGCAGCCGATGTGGAACTCCTCGCCTGTTTGGACACGAGGTATTAGAATTTGCTAGATATAATGCTTAATGAAGAGATTTTAATAGTTATCACACGAGGCAACAACACGTTATAGAGGGATTAGTTCTGAAGTAAGTTCAAATTTGAGGGTACCTAGACGTTTCAGGTGCAACCGGAATTCTGATATGTCTTGCGTTTGTTGATAAACGCACGAATACTTTATTTATGCAAAGCGGTTCTGGGAATATATTAGGATAACGATACTGCAAAAAATTATATAGGACTGATTTATTAAATTCTAAAGATCAACCTGCATCAAGTAGCAGAAGTCCGTTATGATTTTAACATTCACAATGCCATTTATCCATTACTAACTGGTGATAAATTATTCATGTAGAGTGAACGGGATTTAGAGTTACCATCTGAAGTACCCAAAGCTGTGTCGTGATTTAAATTACTAAACAATATAAATCCGTCATTAGATGATAGCCTATTACAATTTGTGGAGAAGTGGAGGGTATTAAGTAAAACTTGGTAATGCTAGGACGAAGGAAAGGATGCTAGCATAAGCGACATGAACATAGTAAAGGGTCCTCAACTGGGTTTTGTAAATTGAACCTAAAATGACGGTTACTATAGTACATTGTTCATCATCACCGCCCTAAATGTATTTATTTATTTATTTATGTACACACAAGGAAACATGGTAATATGTATGTTCCAATAGTCCGAATTAACAGACCGCTATACAATTAAATATTGCCGTAATGACTACGCTTGGCAAATATTTTGGTATCTATGTCACCTTTTACGACAACCTCGGGAACAATAAGAGGGCTTAAACTTTACCAGAAACTACAAGGTTAAAACATCGTTCGTTCGTTCGGTCGTCGTTTGTAGTGCAAACATCGCGAAGAACACTTACCAACAGCATAGAACTGTCCATCCTGGTAGCATCCGACCTTCGAAACGTTATGCAAGTCCTCATTCGGGACCTCATTAGTCAATGGAGTCCCATTATAACTGTCAGACGTGGTTATAGTAAAGTTGAATTTTGTTCCTGTCTCTTTAGTCTTCAGGATATAATCCTTTCCACCTTCTAAATTCAGGATCAGGTTGGAGTATTTCAGTTCCACGTCACTAAAGGACTTTCCTCCATCGCTGCTGAGGAGGAGATGGATGGGGTCTTCGCTTTGGTTGAGATGCATCAGGTTGACTTGGACGGAGTTGTTCTGAAGGACCTTCACGGATCCTATGGGTTCGGTGAGCACGAGAGGCCTGCTGCGAATGTGTTCTGCTTGTTCTTCGTAGTCTTCAAAGCCTTTAATTAACTGTTGAATGACAAATAGAAGTAGAACTAGAAACTTTCTAGAATTAAGTTTTATCATCGTAGAGTTTAGCTTTATCATTTTGTTTTTTCTTAAACTATGGACTACAGAAGTAAACATATTCGCCATCTAAACAGAATCTAGTGATACATTGAGTAAAATATGGTTTTTGGAACTTAAGCTGTACAATAATTTTTTTATTATTATTTATTTATTAAACTTCTGGAAGAATTTAAAGGCACTAAAACATAGTGCATTTATGGATGATGTTGGATAATGGATTAGTCCAATAAATAAATATTTTTCATTATTTCAAAAAAAAAAAAAAAAAAGCTTCTTTTTTCAAGCTTATATTAGCCTTCTATTACCTCAGTGGTGGTAGACGTAGTGCTGGTGGTAGCATTTTCTGGCTCTTCGTGAACATCATGGCTGACGTCACAGACTTGCACCTCACAACAGGCGTCGTTCGGATCCTGCACGTTGATGCACTTGTCTGAGACTGCCAGGGGACTGCATCTATGGGCAGTAGTTTTAAGTTTAGTACTATTGTAGAAACTGAGTGATTTTTTCCTGATATCACTAAAATACCAAGCTGGGCAACAATTGAGTAACGGTTGCACCGGTAAGCTTGCAACTAAACAAACTTACAAGATCCTTGAAACAGCTGTTTGAAAAGAGACTTGAGTCTCACCTGAGAAAGGAAAATTGGTTTGCCTTGGACACTTTTTGGGACTAAGGCCTAAAAATGATTTCACAGATTATCAAATCTATAAAATATTGTATAAATATAAACTAACCTAGGTTTGCAAGTCACAATGGACTTGGGCTCGCAGGAGCAGGTCTGTTCGCAACCTATGTGCCACTTGGTGCCGACTGGGTGCGTCTCGTTCCCGTAGCGACACATTTCTACCTTTGCTACCTTCATATTATCTGTAAATATGAGAACACACAAATACTTAATTGTCATGAAAAAAAAATTGCTGGAATGTCTATTCCGGTCTATTCATAGCGATTCATAGTTTAAAAATTACTTTTTATGAACGTCTAGCTTAGATTATTGATTGGCTGTCGCGGAGCGGCTGCGACAACCAATCAATAATCTAAGACGTCTAGTTACCAAATCAAGTAACAGCTGCCTTGTCATTGGCATTAAAAAAACCAAAATTTGTATTTCTTCTTAATTCTTTAAAAGAAAAATATTGATTGGGTTCTGAATATTTCAAATAAACTACAGAAGAACATTAGCCAGTATTTCACAGAACTTTGACTTGAAAACAATCTAAAGTATTTTGTTCCTTCTCACCTCCATTACCAGTAGCACAAGCTATTATAGAACAGCAATCGTCAACCGGCGACTCGAAGCACAGAGGATCGTTCAGTCTTCTACCACGACGAATGTAAGGGTGTTTGCAACGAGGAGAGCAGTCGAAGATCCCGCCAGCCAAGCATTCGCAGGTTTCTTCGCATCCCCGGTCCATTCGCTCGCCGATCTGGTTGATAAATAATACCATTTTCACATTTTATGATCTATGATTATTTTAAAATTACTCAAAATATAAGTTGGGAATTCATTATTTGAGATACGAGTATATAGAGATAGTAGACCTTCGAGTGACGCTTCTGTATTTAAGCCAATTATCACAAAACGAAATGGAACGGAATGTGTAAATGAGACATCATAAAATATAAATGCTTGAGATGGCGTTTACACTATACCTTCTAAATCACCATAAACTTTCCAATCTATCGCCAGTGATTTTGTGCAATGGATCCCGGAACTACTCGTAAGTCAACTAACAGAAATATTCTGAATCTGATATTATTTGTACAATCGTGTCGTAGTGCTCGTTTTACTATCATACTTAAACACATAGAGAGCTCCAAAGTGTTACCTAAAAATTTTAAGATCGCGCGTTGAATACCCGACTAACCTTATATGTAACCTCATTTTCTTTACATGTGTCCATCTCTTCGGATCCCCTTTCCGCAGTCATCAGAGGATGGAACGGAGCCTGTAGATTAGCGTAGAACTTCTCCGGCATGTCCTTGTGTTTATGTTCTACTGGTATCATCCTTGGTTCCTCATCATCATCACCATCCAGATTGACATCACTTAAATCCGTTAAATGTTTCTTTTGACCTTTAGCGTTCGTTTCATTATGTAGAGCTATGGCAAAATTTTGTAGTTCGTCTACATTTAAGTTTAGCAGTCTAGCCCTTGGTTTTATTTCTGGAGTTGTAACTTCAGTAATTTCTGTCACTTCTGTAAGTGGTTTTGGTTCTGGTTCTGTTTTGTTCTCTATCATTATTTCTGTTGTTGGTGTGGACCTAGTCGGTGGTAAGCTCGTTGTTAGGGGTGCTTCTGATGTCACCTCGCGTTGTGGTGGTCTGTGTGCAAGTACGTCATCTTCTTCGCCTGTTATTTTGCCTGAAAGTGAAAGGAGATTTGAATGTTACTAAACGGTTTCTAACTATTACAGACAACTTATTTAGGGCTAAGTTGTCTGTGCTAACGATATAAAATTATGTGTGATTATTTTGTATACAAAACTGTAGCCGTGTGAATAGTAACAGGGTGACGTTCGGACAAACGGAGAATCATTTATAGGTATTTTGCGGTGTGGGGGCAAATAATAAAGTTATTTTACAGTTTAGTATAGTACAGTTTTTTTATAACATTGCCCCTCACTAGGATTTCTTCTGTATCAAGGGTACAGTTTACAAACATACATGTCACATGCACACACAACCAGACCCGAAACAACTATCTGTAGATCATACAAATATTTGTTCCGTGCGGGGATCGAACCCGCGGCACATAGCGCAGAAGGCTAATCGCTTAGCCACTGCGCCAACCGTGTCGTCAAATTAAATTACTGCTAAGATATTCAAAAATTGTTTCATCTTCATATTAGAATTTGCGAGCTAGGTGGCGTGCAGCAGTGGACAGCTATAGGTTCATCACGATTAGAATGAGCGAGACGCAGTGTTACAAAACAATATGGTATTGAACCACTAAAGCTATAGATAATTTAAGATGGGCGGAACTTAATCTTAACCGGGAAACTTTAAACTGTCTCGGTAAAAACATAACATAACTGGTTGCAAACTGGGGCAGGGTCAGTAGGCGATTTACTGGTCGTGTAGCATTAGACTCACTCTGTACCATATTACACATTTACGGATTATGAATCTTATTGCAAAGGTATAAGATCCATAACTTAATACACAGCGAGAAAAATCGGAACCACTGGTAAGCGACCTGTCGATCAAAATCAATGTAACTGTCAACGAACATTGATTACCTATTACGATAAACCAATTTATGGTGCTCCTAAATTTCAACAAGGTATTTTAGACTTTATAACTGTAGATATAAGAGTGTTATTTGCTGTTGTCATCCAGAACTTGTGTCATGAATTTAGGACGATGCAGAACTAAGACAATGATTGTTAACGTGAGAAAGTTCTCAGCGATTGGTTAATTCAAATGATTATTGTCTTTGGTTCCTTCAAATTATCGAAGAAGCGGTGGAAACAATATCTAACCTTGATTTCACAATACTTACCGTCTAATGCTAGAGCGAAGCTCTGGAAAGATATTAAAAATTTAATATCTTTTTTTATCTTTTTTGCGTTGACCAGAAAACGTGATTATGGTTTGTGTTCGTGCTTATATTGATGCGGCATTTTATCAACCCAAAAACTAAAGCTGTATTAGTATCGGATATAATTTTCTAATAGCTACAAAAAATTCTACAGAGTTATATTTACTTTTTGTCTAAAACACTCGATAATGCGCTTCCAGCTTCAAAATAAACGTTTTCGTCCGAGCAATTTTCATTTTATAAATGGATACCTTTATATATTTTATATATTAAACTTTATGTAACTAGAAGTGCTTTAAGGGTTTATTGTACTCATCATTCTACCCCCTGACCCGAGCATTGCAGCAACAACACAACAACAACTTACAACTTACAACTTTTACTATAGGATCAACACTGAAATCGTGAAAATAAAATCAGCTGTTCCATATAAATAATACAATATTACTCGACTAAATATACCTACTAATAGTTTATTACCAAAACCCTTGTACAATGTACATAGGCAGACTTAATGCCTAAGGCATTCTCTACCAGTCAACCACAGGATGGTCCTATGTTTCATTAGGAATGATACCAGTATACTGATCAGTTTTACCGACAGTCAATCTGCCACCTAACCCCTTCGTCACTATACTCACGCAAGAGATCGCATTTGCTACTTTTAACCGAAGACCACAGACAGGGCCATTTTTTGATCTAATCGTCCATAATCGTCTAATAGTCCATTAGGTTGAGAAAATTTGACTGGCTTTCCAATTCCAATTCTAATTTTAATTTATTGGCTCCATCGTGACTTAACGATAATTCTGCCATTGTCAAGGTTGAGTAAAACAGGAGAATGTTGAGGATGGTCGGTAAAGTGGTGCAGAAAGTGTCTTCTCTGGTTGAGCTACCTAAAGAGGACAGTACAACATTAAGCTAATATTATTAACCATAAATAAATTTGACAAACATTGAGTAACATAACATAAAATATTATTATTTAGTTAGATAAGTACATAAAATATTAATTACGTAAAACCGCTAAAGAGATGGCGGAACGAACTAGACACATTCAGCTAGGACTGGTCATCACTGGCACAGGATAGAACAGCATGGAAATCAAGGGGGGAGGCCTTTGCCCAGCAGTGGGATGATACAGGCTAACAGTAACAGTAAGTAACGTAAAACTATAGAAAAGAATAAAGGTAAGGGGTGGATAAGGGATTTAAAAACTAGTGTTAGTATGATATTATTTAAAAACGTGTCATTACAAAATGTCAAACAGTAGACAAATGACGTGTAATCTGAAGGTAATGACTCCAACGTTTGCACACTGCACCTGCGGGCTACATTAGCATATACATGGCCCAACGCGTAGCATGTATCAATCATTCGTGGGTCAACACATTTGCTTTATTGCACTTAAGTGTAGCAAACGTTAATGATTTTAAGTGTGCGTACACATACAGCTTTTCTGAATCATACATTTTTTGATTTGTTGTGTTTTAAAAGTTAAAAGATTTACATTAGTGTACGTAGGAGATTATATTTAAAGATTTGAATGTTATATCTACGTATACTCTGTTTCTTCTTATTTAAACAATCTTCACACAACTCATTATTCAAATAATCATTTATAAAATACATCAAATCGTTTACCACATGTAGATTTGTGATTAATTATCAAAGACAGTAAAATAAAAAATGATTTTCATATTTTTACGAAACGTTTTTAGTCAAGATGTATGTGAAAATTGTTTACTAAATAAGACAAATAAAAAAAACTGTGTATAGATGTGAATATGACTTCATAATAAACAAATACTGAATGCTAGATGAACCTTGTACCTGTGTACCTGATAGACTGGATGCGTAAAGCGGAGAACTCATTGGTATGGCGGTATGGCGTAACTTGGGAGAAGCCTACGATGACGGTAGACGAGTGGATGGAACGACTGACACTAGCAAATGAACCTCAAAAGAAATGAATGAAGTTATCGTTTGATTGCTAAGATTGTTGAGATACTAATCGAAAACATAACAGCTACGCACTAACCAAATATGTATTCTGCTAATCGATTATTAATCAATACTGTGCGGATATCCTTATGTAAGTGAATGATGGCCTCAAGTCGACCTCAGCACGATGTAGGTTAGCTAAAGGACGCGGGTGGTGGACCGGTTGTATGCGCGTGCGCCTGACGCGAAGCTGTCTGGCGATTGTTGTTTACGTTGAATCGTCGGTAGGAAATATGCAAATATGGATTTGAGAATTTGTCGTTATCTGATTATGTAAATGGGCACTATTGCTGGTTGTTTATCGGGCACCCAGTATCACGACGTTTTAAAAGTGGCTCAAAGGCCCAGTTGAAATAAAAAACTTTGACTTTGACTTTAATACATAATAGGACGAGCATATACTTTGCGCAATTATACTAGCAATTATACTTTGTCTTTTTATATTGTGATTGGACCTCCTCATACCTTGGAGACGCTGATGAACTCTAACGAAAGCGCTGACTTCATAAATGGGCTAAAAATAATACTGAGCCATCGACACGATAAACGAAGAAATCCCTTTGTGTTAATTGATTTTCCAGGAAAGGGTGATCTTTTATAGAGAAATTTCCAATAGCTATCATATCTATCTATATGGACCATCGTCTGCCATGTAGTATTTTGATTGATTTCTTCAGTAGCTTTGTTTTTACAAATGTTAATTAATTATTGCACACGTCATGCATAATTTTGGAATACAGTTGTCAGTTATTTTAACAGAAGAAAACATTAAATTTAATACACCATCGTCTGTAAATTGAAAATTACTGTTACCTGCTACATTCCTTAAGATACGTGTTCAGCCAGCGAAATCATTGATTGATTTATAGACTTTTACGGTGTCTAGACATGGCCAGTATTATCCATAATACATGAGGTCTAAAGAGTAAAGTAAAAACATATAAAAATATAAAAGAATAGGTAGAAGCCCACCAGCATCGGGAACTGGGTTCAAGTTACTTGTGGTCAGGGCTCTAGAGAGAGGAGCCTCCTAACAATGAGCGCTGTGTCAAGGAGTACTGCTTTCTGAATCAGGCCCAGCCATAAATTATTATTATTATGAAAGGACTTACTCAAATCCTTCCATTTATTGTAACCAATTAAAATTACTATCGTACTAATTAACAACGTTGTTTATTGTTTAGTAATTAATAAGTCTTTAGTTTCTCAGTATTTTCACTACGGTCTTGTGATCTTGATTCTTGTTATTAGTTCTCAGTTTCTCACGGGACGCGCTTTCTTTACTCACTTTGTTTAATAATTAGTGTTATTAGTATACTTAACGATTAATTACATGGATAATTTATTTAAATAAGTCTAAGTATTAAGTAAGTTGAATCGTGGGTTTTTTAGGATTTTTTTTATTAGGAATTTCTTTTTAGGATAAAATATAATGTCTGAAGGAAGATTGAATTCAGTCGAATATGAATATTAAAATAAAAAATATTTATAAAAAAATATAATAAATATACTTATTTAATTTTAACATTTTTGATACAATTATTTTATTTTTCTTACACACATCATCTATAATATCCATTAAAGTAACAACAAGACAAACAGCCTACCGTTATCATCTTCAGCTTGTACAAAATTCGCTTACAGTTAACAAGAAAGTGGGCCACGGTACTCCACGCATACCCAAAATGCACCTCACGAAATTCCAGTGACTAAGTAGTCGCGCAAGTGTGCCCATAGCCGATACAAGTTGCGTAAATCGCGTCAAGCATCCGCCTGGCTAAGGGCGACGACACATTGACGCGGTAATATTACATGACAAAAATGCGAGACAATGTCACGCGGCGCCGCGCCTCGCCTGCTAATGAATTGCCGCGTGAGAATTAATTTACAATTTAGGATCTGCATCATCGAATATGTATTAGTTAGTAATATATTCGTTAGTTGAGTTCAATATTCTTGTAAACAGCTTTTAATGGCTTATTTTGTCCTATTTGTAACTCCGTGTACCTTGTCAAGGCCGTTATAGTTTAGAATAACAGATATTTATTAAGATATCCCAATGGAAGTACTGCACGACTCGCCTTCAGGTTCGACGGATGTGATGGGTTTGCTCACGACTCGACTCGTCACTGCATGTTGATTATTTGTATGAAGGGCAGCAATTGTCACGACTAAAGGGTCTTCGACGCCTAGTGAGTCGTGTTAAAGAGTTCGTTTTAGGTTGTATATTAGATATCCCGTATCACCGAAAAGAACGTATTACTAACAAACCTACTGAGCGTGTGAAGTTCTAAAACTGTGTTCATTGATCGATGTATTTTTTTATTTATTATTTACACGGTATCCTTAACACACTGTGTCTACATTTCTTATTTTTAATCACTCCTCTCGCAGGTCTGCTGCAAGATATTTCTTTGGAAATAACCAGGACCTTTGTACTTTATGCTCCTACTTCATATTTCTCATGTATTTTATGTGTGAAAGAAAGAAAGAAAGAAAAACGATTTATTTCTTACACAAATTACGACACACATAAAAAGTAAAAAAAATAAAATTAAAACAATTAAAAAAAGAAGTAACAAATGAAGACAAAAAATAAAAAGTAAAAAATTAAAAACACGATCCAAAAAAAATATAATAAAAGTAACAATTTTTAATAATAAAAGTCTGTGGCTTGTATTCATTGCATTATTGCTGTGCATTAATTGTTTTTTGTCGTGTTAATGTGTTGCTGCCCTTAACGCACGCGTCCGAGCGGATGTTTGTGTATCCGTTCAGTGAATCGATTCTCAAGGAAGACCGACATCTCACGCTTGAATGGGATCACCTGTGTTCTGTGTTGTACACGACACGAGACCGTTAAATCGGAACTGTTAGAAAACATCCGTTCAAGCTGATTAAACATAGAGTTGTTTAAAATGATTAGGTAACCATTACTTCATAATTATGTTAAAAAAGGTTCTCGAAATCTGTCTGACATATGGGTACAGAAATTAGGAATCAGTCGACGAGACTTTATAGATCATGATTATTTACATAGATCATGAGTATTTCATAGCGTTCGCGGTATTCAAAAAGCTTTTCACGACATAGATACATTTTTCCTGGCAGCGGGAAGTATTACAAAATAGGTTACAATATAATTTTCTTTTGAGATACTCAAGCAATTGTTGGCATTGTCCTCCTACAATAGGTAGAGAAGGGCAGTTTGTCGATATCCAAATCAAAGGTGAACTAGATGGTGTCGACGCGTTGCGCTTGCGCTATCATGATTGGAAGAAGGCCGATCAAACTTCACCAGCCAAAAGTAGATCTTTAAGGTCGCCACATATTTGGGGCCGTGACATTGGGCGGTGGCAATTTTTGTGGTATAGTGGGAAAAGCGATTTTTTGTTTCAGAAACGAAAGCGCACGAAAGTGCTCTTTATGGATCGCTTTAATTATTTCATTGAGCAAGCGTATAATGTTTCTTCAGCATTTAAACTTAAAATCAGGGAGGTAACACATATTTTTTTACCCGACAAAATAGAGTGGTGTTCTAAGTTTGTTGTATCTGTGTATCTGTCTGTGGCATCGTAGCTCCAAAACGGATGGACCCATTTCAATAAAGATTTATTAATTGAAAGCTAGTTTAATCGGGTATCATCATAGCTATGTTTCATGAAAATCTGTTTAGTCGTTCAAATGTTACAGCTCTTTTTCTAGTTGGAGTCAGGGGTTTTTGACGGTTAGGTTATTACCGGAATCGAATGTGAAGTCCGAAGTTGTGAAGACATTTGTCAAAAAGCCTGAATTCGGTTCAGGCTTAAAGGGCTAATCTTTATAGAAGTATGAGTGGGACAGAATGATGCAGAATTGCAGATATGCATAACTACCTAATCTGTAAGAATATCTCGCATCTCGATTCGAATCCCACTCTTACTGTCGGTTGATATTTAACGAATTGATATATGATAATACCGGAGCTGTGAACATGCTCTAGTCATGTTCACAGCTACTGTTATTAAGTTACACACATTTATTATCATGACAATTCCTCAAATATCAACCGACAAGAGTGAGATTCAAATCGATATGCGATATGTTCTTACAGAATAGCTCCCCTGGGAAGGCTTTAAACGAATGAAATACCTACTTTTTCTTCTTATCCCTCCCCTAATGTCGGTACCTCAATGTTGAGGATCGTGACTCCTTCCCATGATCTTCCTGATACTTGATCTCCATTTGCTGCGGTCTGTGGCTTGATGGAGTGCCACGTTCACCGGTACTTCCAGTTGTTCCGACACCTGGCTTGACCACATCTTTGGCCTGCGTGCTCTTGGTCTCTTTCCTTCTATTTTGCCGGTCACAATACGTCTCTTGATATTATCGGTGTGTCTGCGGGCAATGTGGCCAAAGTATTTTAATATTCTGTGCAGACAAACAGAAGACAAGCGATTTTTCTGGTCTAGCTTCAGCTCTTTTAATATAGACACATTCGTTCTGTGGGCGGTCCAAGGAATTCCCAGTAGGCGACGCCAGCACCACATCTCAAACGCGTCTATTCAGTTCCTGTCAGTGACTTTGAGGGTCCACGTTTCCGAGCCATAAAGAAATATGGAAAACACTAGTGTGTGAACTACGCATATTTTTGTTCTCCGACTGATGTTGCTTTCCATACTCTTTGTAATTGTGTATCATCATAAAATTATGGATATTCGGATCCTGTTTTCCCGTCAACGCTTTCACGCTAACAGCTGTTCGTCATAAGTCAGCAACTCGCGTTACATCCTCATATTAACAAACATGGTGTCTTAACTCGAAACGTTAGCAATGTGTCATCTGTTACGATCGAACATTTTCACTGTGTCCTGGACGATGACCTTCTCTGATGGCTTCACTTTACCAGGTAACTGTGATGTCAGGTCCAACCTTTCTTGAAGTATTCCTAATTGGAGTTCAAAAGGTTTGGGTCTTAGGTTTAAGTCACTTCTGGGTCAAGTTTTTCTGGGTCAAAAACTTTCTAGATGGAGGGTTTTCTTAATAATATCCAAGAATCTAGGCTCCCCAACACAGCCGCGTTATAACGCCGATATTATCGCAGCGATATCTGTTTTAGTACATTTTGTTCTAGGATAGGATGCATGCGATCTTAGACACTGCTGCGATAATGCGTCTTAACCCCTTACATGCCAGATTCTAGACGCCAAAAGTGATTAGTGCCAGCGGCGGCAGAGTCAGCAAAAATTACAACCGGAAGTAACTTTTGGTTTGCGAAAAAATTGCCGAAAAAATTAAAATAATATTTTTTTTTATAAATGAAATCTCCATATTTATGGAATCTTTTAAGCCATACACGAGGCGAAGGCTGCCTTTTGATGACAAAAAGTGAATAACAAACGCAAAAACGCACGATTCTGCTGCTAAAAGTATCAAGTGTGGATGGGCTCTAAATCGTGGACGTAACAGCTGTTATTCTCATCTAAATGGTATCTTAACTAGAAACGGTAGCAATGTGTCATCATACTCGTACCACGGCCACTTTCACTGTCCCCTGGAAGATCTAACTGGCACAAGGTCCGCGTAACAATGAGTGATTCGATCGCCAAATATGCTTACAATTGTTTGGACGAGGAGCTAACGAAAACTGAACGATCAAAAATATTTTTTTCTATTTTTCTTAACTAAGTGATGATACCTTTGGCGCATTGGCTTAGCGATAGGCTTTCTGCGCTACGGGTCGTGGTTTCGATACCCGGATGGAAAAAGTATTTGTATGACCTGCAGATAGTTGTTCTGAGTCTGGGTGTGTATGCCTACCTATGACATGTAAGTATGTATACTGTATTCGCGATACAGGAGATATCATAGAGTGGGGCGTTAAAAAAAACTGCTTCTATAGTTCATAACGTAACGTGGCGTGGTGTTGAGAGTGAGGTACAAGATTCAATTCCCAAGTCGAGCAAAGTGTTATCGGGTGTTTCTGTAAAAGAATTCTTATCTTCTGCTAAGAATATCTTTTTTTATTTCTTTTGGGCTTCTGCCCATAGTATGAAAATTTGTCTTGTGGATGGCAATACGCTCCTACTCTATTACACTTGGGACGTATTAACAGCATTGGCGAAATGTGGGCATAGTTCACCTCTGCCTACCCTTTTGCAGAACACATGCGTGTATATATTTGCGTTTCGAGTATCACAATTAGATATTGTTTGGAATGTTCGTCTGTTATTTGTAGAGCTATTATGATTTCGTTACGGTTACTTAAATGTATGTCGGAGTCGTTTAGTTCCGGGAATTCTCTCACATCTAAACATCTTTACACGCAAGTAATAATATATCACATTCTATGTACCTATAGTGTTTGAAATGCAGGTTAATTATGTAGTGCGCAAAATTTGTAGAGTGATTCAGCGTCCGTTCCAAAATGCAACCGCAGTACTAAAATTCACACCAAAACAAAATTAATATTTGATTTTATATGACTTGCGCTTGTAATATGCGTGTCCCCCATACTAAGTCGAATTTACGTTTTGTTTTAAAGCGTATCCTAATACCGGTTGCATTTAGGAACAGAGACTGGATCATTCCTGAATCCTGTATGTTTTCCCAGTGTTTCCCCAATTTTATAGATAGTACCCCAGCATCATCATAAATTCGTAATGCGAGTATCTTACAAACAGCTACCAAAGAAGGCTTTATTGCGCAAGAGATAAAACAAGGCAATTTCGCAAACCAATCGAGCAAACCCGAAGGCATTTCTATGACTCTAAACGGCTTTTTGTTAATCTGACACCAATATTGCATCACGAAAAATTATCACACAATAACTACTAAGACAACTCAATAATGAAAACCTGTATTTCATTGAAAATAAAGTTCAAATTTGCGTGATGATTGTTTCGCGCAGACTTTCCCGCGCAGAACAATGCTAGGCGCAGGCGCACGATGTGGTCTCGCATGACAGACTGTTATGTCAACGTTACGTGTCTTCCTATGCACTGCAGACTTCGGTATTGACTATGGATTGTAGACTTTATTACTCTGTACTATTTACCAGCCCATAAAAGTATAATGCTTAACATAGGGGTCCTAAAAGACTACCAGAAGTAACGTGGCATATGCGAATAATAGACCAGGGTCAAACCCATTTGAAATAGCTGAATTCATAAAAATTCTTAGCAGTAAGTAGGTCGAAAATTTTGGGGAAATAGGTATTAGTATTTTGATATCATAATTTACCCTAAATTTTCCGACCACCCAAATATGGCTAAGATTTTTTTTTCTTTAAAAAATGATTGGCCCTGGTCTATTACTTGCATGTGTTTATTACATCCGGAAGTTTTATAATTCTTGCTTCTACTTCCTCAGTGCAAACAATTTATCAAATATCTACTTAGTCTCGTTTAGCCCATAAATAATTGCTATTGAACATCGTTAATTATCGAATGTAATTAAAATAATCTCGGAAACTGATTAAGGCTGATTTAATAAAAATAATAATATTATATGTAGGAGTATTAGTATTCTAATAATCTCGAAATAAAAAAATATTTAAAATAATAAATTAAGTATAGGTACAGGTACTTTCTGTTATACTTAGAGAGTTCTGGTCTCAGGAAACTTCTGGTGAATTTTGAAGATATAAAAACCACATTCAAATCATTTAATTTATTTAGAAATAAGGAGTACCTTTGTACTTGATATCTTTACTTATTTTCTTTGTCATGTGTATGTGTGTACATAAATAATAAATAAATTATTAGTTTTTTGAAATAATGTACAGTCGGCGAGTAAATTGACATTTCTCAATAAACTTATAAGTGAGGCTCAATCTCAATCAAATGGAGTCCATTTTCCGACAGGAATGTTTCCTCCAAACAACCGACGAAATCGTACTTACCGAATTCGAGAAAAATACAAAAAAAATCGTATCCACGTAATCTAAAATCACTTTACCCTTAATGCATAATAAGCATTGTATTTACGCATGCCGCCTTCCGCGTGATCTTTAATGTATTTTTCTAAATTAATAAACAATTTTTTTAATATTTTTTTGCTTTTATTTATTAAAAGATAGTTTGTATCTGTATGTAGAACAATAAACAGCAAACCTACAATTTTTGTGCGACTAGGAAACTCTGTCAGTGCTTTTATCGAAAATAGGTAACGAATTAAAACGATTCGTTACCTATTTTCGCCATAAATAAATTGATACAAAATAATAAACGTTCGCCATGTTTTTATTCTATGTATTTTATTGAAACTCAAAGCGAACAATTAGCGTCTTCCTTTACGACGCTATTATCGTAGTTGTAAAGACTATCTTCAACCTTTTATGGGCTTTATGGGGCGACAGAATCCTATGCCAACAATGGACGCTACTTAGCACCTACGCGCTATTCGTTGCGTTAATCAGACCTGCAAAACTGTGGGCCAGACAATGGCGTGTTTAGACAGTATATATAAATATATTTACCTACTTTCTATATTCTATATACATTAATTATGCTTGTGAACAAAGCTTTATTTGAGTTTTCTGTACAAATATTATATTGGTTGCGTTATGTTGTTACATTAGTATGAAAATATTTATCGGATCTGTGGAATTTCCGGAGAAACTACATAATTATATTATTAAACAGGATACTGAGCTTCTAATTTAATACTTTATAGCCGGTTAATTGTTAAACATTGATATTTTTACGTTCCACGAATAGCACTCAACCAAAATTTGGATTACTTAAATTTGGATAGCTTTGGTGCTGTTCGTTTCAGTGCTCTTCGTGGAATACCTCAATTATTTTATATAAATATAATATTTTATATAGAATAAAATATTGACGTTATTTATTTTGATCACAGAGCATGTTTAAATATCTGCTACCGCTATAACTTTGTGGTAAGCCGAAGATTTTCCTATAAATAAATAAAATATATATGTTTGTTTTTATATGTTTTGATAATCATGTTTTTTCTTTCCACTAAAAAATGTTAGATATTAATTCCCTAAATATAAAGGACATATAAAAATTAATTAATATTAGCAACCTTGGTGATCAAAAATACAGATGAATCAAATATTATAATAATAATGACCGGAAGTCCGGAAAATAATCAATAATAAATTATTATTATGCAATGTAAATAATTACATTTATCAATCGATTCGCTCAATTTATTGACCTTAACTTAAATATCTTAAATCTTTATACATATATATTGTAGAGGCCAAAACCTCGATGGTCATCAAGGTTAGTCAATTTTAGCCAAATAATAATAAATAAAATTTGGATTATGAATTACAATTCACAAAGGAAACTTCCTTCGTTTAAAGCTAATACTAGTCTAGCCTAGAATCCAGGAAATGTGAATAATATCTAAATATTATGTATGTTTTTGTATTTTAACACCCCAAAAATCGCTAGACTAAAACGATTTCGCCATATATAAAAAATAATTATGTGATAAATAACTGCAAGACAACAAAAAATCAAGTACTTAATAATTTAATATAAGTATCAAAAACACTATTGTTTCAATAAATAACCTATATTGTATAATTGTTTTGTTTCATCGCATTGTTTCGTCGCAAACGCAGATACCGTGAAGTTTCTTTTAACTAACAACAGTCTTTTATTCACTTATTTTTATTACAAATGATAAAAGAAAAGTAGATACCTAGTCATGATTTTGTCAAACAGTAGGCATTTTGAGATCAATGACTTGGGACGCTAATGGAGTTTTTAAAAACCTATTCGTTGTACGGAAATGTTAAGTTAGAGACATTGAATTCGTTTTAGTTAAAGTGATACATATTTACGCGTCAAGGGTTTTACATGATGTCTTAATTTGTTGAATAAATTAGCTTCAAGGCTGTACCAAAAAGTGGTTTTACTTACCTACCGATTCAAGTAGATGGCAGATTGTTTTATTTTACAAAAAATAACTGTATAGTTAATTAGTTACCATGCAGTATAATATTATAAAAGGTGTAAAGAAATCCCCATTATCACGAATCTTTTGTTTGTTTTAGGCGATACCTGGGAACAGACAGGTTATTGAAGGTCAAAGTCACAAAAAAAAAACGGTTTTCTTTAAACTTTCTTAGGCTCTTATAATTATAATCCCAAGTCTTACACCGACCCGTCTAGTTCTACACACATGTAGATATAGGTAGTACAGTATAATGCGCGCGTTAGGTACCTACCTACATTGTGAGCTACAGAAAAAAGTTTATTTTTAATAAAATATCTAATAGTAAAACTCGTTTCCCAACAATTATTTTTGCACAATGCTACTTGATTTGATGTACTGTACACGTAGTTAGATTTCGGATTCGAGGATGTTTTTACACTCTGTATACTTAACAAAATTCCCATCAAATCCAAAAACCAAAAAAGATTTAAATCGTAAAAACAAAAAAGATAAATAAATCTACTTAAACTGCAAAAAAAAACTCTACCGAATTGACATTAAAAACAAGGTCTCTATCATCAGAAAATCCACCTGATATGGAAGTCCGTTGACATCAAATCTGTACAATCATCCCAACACAACGAGGCTGATCAGAAAAAGAGCAAAAAGCGAAGAATGCGTCGGTCTCCGAAAAAGGCGTTCGAAGTCACGACTATCCGAGTCCGCCATACTTTTAGATGTAAACCGTTACCAATTGAGAGGACATACCTTGAGGTTTAACTAATGGACACCTGAGTCACAAATGATTTGTAAGATTCGGCAACTAAGGGAGGTCGAATAGTTTGTAAACATCTATGGTAAGGTGTTTATTTTGAGTGAAGGGTTTTAGTTATTTTGGATATGATAAAATTTGTCAAATTAAATTGTATCTATAAGTTTGTATTAAAAAGCAATGTTCGCTGTAGGCTTCACCGTAAATATATTGTTTTGCCCTTACATAGCTAATGTTTTTTTTATTATATTGTTTATGAATGCTTTAAAGACTTATCACAGTGATAAAGTGACAACATGAACTTACAATTTGAAAATCTTAAGATAAAAATAAAAAAATAAAAACTTTGAAGTCAAAACCGGCTCAGATACTGACTGTCACTACTTTTAAATTATTTTGATGTTTATAAACACTTTATTTTAAATGTATTGAAACATTAAAATACTGTCTTAGAAAACTTTGCACCCCTTTTTAAGCATATTGCGCGCACGGAGGAGTTTGAGAATTGGCATACTTAAAGTTTATATGGAGAAGAAGTGCAGAAATCTAAATTTACGGTCGAATTTCGACCACAGGGCGACCACTAGTACTATGAAAATACAGAATGTCAGATGAGATTTACAAAATAAAATGTTTCTTGTTATGTATGAGTCATTTGTATTAATAAATATGTTTTGTAATATTTTGTGGTTTTATTGTGTCAAAACATCGCGTAACTGACCAGAACCGGTCGTTCTTATTTGTTTTATATCCGTAAAGGCTGTGGGACCTCCAATAGGTTATTTATAAGCATCACTAATCGTGAAGTTGTTGTTATGTAAAAAATATAGTGAAACAAGGTAACATTTGAAATAAAAGTAAGTTCTTTTTGAGTCAGTAATGAAATAACAAGTTACAAAATTTCGATGTTTACATTTGCCATGTAAATATTTAATTATTAGTTTGATACGGTTTAAGTTTTTACGAGCAATCTCAATATCCTTTCTATCGGCGGTTTGCCCTACTACAGATATAAATTTGACAAAAGCTCATGTGTAGCATATTAATATTATTATGTAGTTTACTATTGGGTACGTATAGATTCTTTTTCAGTAATTGTTTCGATGCTTGTCATCTTTCACCAGCTTTCACCCAAGAAAATGCCTCATATGGCATTAAGTCCGCTTTATCACCGTTGTACATTTAAGTTTAAATAAATAATTGATGATATCATTTGTAATTTCTATCATCATAGAAGCAACTCACAACTACAATTCTAGATTTTACGATATTTGTTTCTTCATCATCATCATTGGTGTTGAATCTGTTGCGCACTTTGATAAGACTAAACTAAACTAAGGGCGCTATAATTGTTTCTTTGCTTTTGTTTCCTGCGGCCCCACATTTGTTGTGTAGTACCTAAGCTTGATTTATGAAAAGAGTATCCATGGAGTTTCTTGCCGGTATCTTCTCCAGGACCAACCCACTTGGAACCGTGCGCCTAGAATCACGACGTTTTGAAAGTGCCTGCAAAGGCCCAGTTGAAATAAAAATCTTTGACTTTGACTTTGACTTTGACTTCTTTCTGTTTCAATAGAAAAAGAAAGTGACAGATGCGTTTAGTCTAGATTAGTATTGTTAAAATGTATAACAGAATCGGCACTATTGACGGCCTTTTTCTACCAACAGTTGAGTATAGGCATCCTCTTTTTTGTAAAATTTACTGGATATGACGTCTGATAGAGATGAATGGAAGAAAAAGATATATTGCGCCGACCCCAAATAAAATGGTATAAGGGCAGGAGAATGAATGATGGATGATAATTTCTAAATAAATATTTATGCAATATTGTGTATCCACGTTAACCCAACGTATCACAATCTAAACATGTTCTAAAAATGTGGTTCAAATTAAACGTAGAATCATCGTTCAAAAATGTTACGGCCAAAGCTGCGAAAAATAACACAAATAAAATAAAACCGACTTTGTTTGACTACTCCGACCATTCATATTTATTAAGATGGAAATGAACGATATGTTGTCACATGTTTTTGCGAGTTTTATATACCTACCTAACTTTTTATGGTATTAAAGTTAGCTAGTGCTTGTTTGTTTTTTAAAGTTAGTGTGCAGCAGTGGCGAAGAGTCCATACAACCCGATTCCCATCGGCTTCCCTTTAGGAATTGGTTAGTGCATAGACCAACGTAATATGGCTTGTTATTCAGTTAGGTCGAGCTCTTCTAGACATGAGTATAAATAGATTACAAGAGACGGTATGGATTTTTGTCTTGCAGCATTAATTGCAGCAATTTTTTGAGGGTATTTTTGGGACGGCTTCCCCTTTTAAAACTATCACCCTTCGCCACTGGTGTGCAGTCATAATCCTATGATAGGTAATGATGGTGATAACTATGTTATAAAAATACATTAATTAATACATGGATAACCTCTCATAGCATCCCGTTATAATGTTAATTTGACACCGACTAAATAGCCAGATTTATCACGTGAATATAGCCACCGTTATAATTAATTACATAGTAGTACAATACGACACAAACACAACTAAGAAGTTACATCGGCAAACTTCGTAAAACCGATCACTTCCGAACTGAGTGCTACTTCTAGAACACAAATGTTTATATATAAGTACTTCGGTAAAACATGATCTTTACGCTGACGCAATAAGTTGAAAAATTATCTAAGTGAGCGACTGCCATTGGGTGTTCGATCAGTTACATCGATGTAACTTCTTAGTTGTGTTGTAGATACTATAACTACATAGCAGAGGGACTCATATTAATAGGTACCTACGTGAAGAGAAAACTTTGTACCTCTTTTTAAGCATATTGCGCGCACGGAGGAGTGTGAGATTTGGCACGGTTAAACTTTATATTGAGAAGTAGTGCAGAATGCTAAAACTACGGTCTAATTTCGACCACTGGGCGACCACTTAGTTTTTATAATTTGGCTAATGGATTATTTGTAATAATGATAGATCAACAGCGTCCAGTTTTTATGCAAAGTTTTTGCGATCCCATCGATAAGATGTCTCGTAGAGCGTGACCAAGTTAAATAGGAATTATACCAGGAAATGATTATAATTTTTTTATGTAAAATATTAATAAAAAGAAGAGACTATGATTGTTTTAACTTGAAAATGATTCCACCTTTTTCATAATTGTTGGATTTTCGTTCGTATTTCATTCAATATAGGTACGTAATGTTTTATTTATTTGTTCTTGAAATCCTTGAACTGAATAAAAATATTGGTTTAATTTTGTACAAATGTCATAAAAAATCAAATTACATTAAAAGGAAAACCTGCTTTAATTACGTTGTTTTTAATGGGTCAATGTCAGTATAAGAGGCCATTGGGCATTAAATTAACTACATTATATTAAGAGGAGTACAGTTCTAGAGACAATAATCTTATCTCGAATAAAAAGTCTCGGTATCATAATTTTATTATTTACCTATAATATTTATTATATTGTATACAACATACTCGTATAAATTAAAAAAAAAGCATTATTCACGTATTTGATACAGATATTATATCTACGAGTATGTGGGCGCTACTAAAGACAGGGTTTTGATAATTAAATTCCTAATATTATTAATATTGCTGTCTTTAAATATTCAGGTACCGTTGTAGATACAATACACTGATAATTTTAACTGTATTAATTAACAAGCTTGGTTATCAGATGGATGTATTTGGTTAAGTTCAATGACTCATTGTTTCTTCGTCATGTTCATATTATTCAGGGTGCGCCTGCGCAGTGGGCAAGACAAATCAACGCCACAAAAGAAATAAATACCTGAGGAGATAATTTTTTTTCTTGAAAGTAAAAATATAATTATCGTCGAATTCGTCACCATTCTCTGTCGCTTACGGACACTAAAGTATGTACACACATAGCATCTATTGGATGTGTACACCATAACATAATATGTACGGTCGATGAAGGGTCTGTATGAGTGCCTGGTCGATGGAGATGGAGAGTCCCGACTCTAAACCTCATTATCAGCGGCCGATGTTTCAGCTAACAGTAGTTATATGAAAACAAAGTGCTAGAACAAGGACAATGAAGGGTTAGACATTATGACGACACGGTTGGCGCAGTGGCTAAGCAATTAGCTTTCTGCGCTGCGTGCCGCGGGATCGATCCCCGCACGGAACAAATATTTGTATGATCTACAGATAGTTGTTTCGGGTCTGGTTGTGTGTGCATGTGAGATGTATGTTTGTAAACTGTACCCTTGATACAGGAGAAATCATAGTGAAGGGTAATATAAAAAAAAAACAAAAAATCATGTAGTCTGTATGAGCCGATCGATACGATCTGGAACTCTAAATTTCATTATTAGCAGCCGAACTAGCTATCAGTAGGTAAATTAAAACAAAGAGCTAGAACAAGGGTTTCTTTGTATATTTCATGCGGGTTTATGATAGTTTTATCATAAACCCGCATGAAATATAATTACCTAATTCCACATACGTAACCGTGTAGAGTATGATCTTGCCTTTGTTTAGGTAGTCCATTAGGTTTTACTTTGTAGTCAGGACCCAAGGACCGGTTATGACGTCATAATATGACCTTAAGGTCACTCACGTGCTCACGATGTAGTCTTCCAAGAACCCTTTGTTAGTCAGGACTACAACGCAGGTACAATAAGTATAGGCTAATTTTATATCTAAATAAGCCATGAGCCTTTGGCTGAGTGGGGAGCGGGATTAAGAATATTTACAGTAGTATATAGGCATCACACACACATAATCATATCATAATTAACTTGGCAAGACATAATGACGGTAGGTGGCGTAGAGCCCTAACAGAATGGCTACCGATAGACGGTAGAAGAAGTGTTGGAAGACTGGCAGCCAGATGGACAGATGACCTGCAAAGAATTGCAGGAAAGACCTGGATGCGATTAGCACAGACCAGGGAAACATGGCATGAAAAGGAGGAAGCCTATACTCAGCAGTGGGTAGAAACAGGCTGTCAATGATGATGATGACATAATTCACACTGGCAGGCCAGGTCCACCTGTTCTGCCCCCCTGAATAAGCTAGAATTGGCCTCCCGGCTCTGTTGTTAGATTGCATCACTGGTATTTGCCCAGCATCAGCGCGCAACGCAGCATAACTGCACGTGGACAACTATAAGGAGAGATAACACTGACTTACTCAATTCAGTATCGCAATCCGTATACTCGTGGTTGCAGTCGACGGTGTAAGCAGCGGCGCGGGCGCTCACCGCGACCACCAGCGCGCACCACAGCGCCACTGCGCGTGCGCACATCTTCGGTCACCGTAGCCCCATCGCCATCTGGAGAAAAAATATATTATTGTAAGTATTACAATTTTCTTGTTTGTCCGATTTCATTAAAATGGCTAAATGACAAATTGCTACATTATGCAAAACAGCTTTCGTTTTTGATAGAACCGTGATCACTTTAGGGTAAAATGAGATCTTGGAAAACGCAAAATCAAAACCACAAACTGACCATTTGGACCGGTCAAGACAGAGCAAAAGAAATCTCAGATGGAAAGCGACAGCCTAACTGGAATGACGCTACATAAAACAGTTCATAAAATATGACGTTAAATTAATAGATAGGTAGGTAGGTACTACAGGCTCGTCTTTTAATTTACTATGATGAACACGGGCTTGACAATATTATTTTTAACTAGTCTAAACTTCTAAACTAATATTTTAAAGAGTAAACATTTGATTTTTTGTATGTATGTATGTTTGTTTGTTTGTTTGTAATGGATTAATTAAAAAACTACTGCACCGATTTTTAAAAATTCGTTCTCCAGCAGAATGCTGTATTATCACTGAGTAACATAGGCTACAATTTATAAAAATATGTTAGAATTGGAACGCAACCCTAGTGTTGTTGTTGTTGCGTTCCAATTCTATCAAAATATCACACGGCCGAAGCCGCTGGCGGAAGCTAGTTTGACTAATAAAGTGGTACCTCGGGCAAAAGTTGGTCATATTATACTTATTTCATCTTATCTTGTAGGTATTCATTCATCTTGTCTTGAATCTCCGAAGAGACAAAGATGATGTACTCATTGGACGGTTTTGTCATTAGGTGAATCAGCACCTTTTAAATACATTTGCAGCTGTAATAGTTTATGGATCACACAAGTGGCATTAAGGCCGCGACCGCATTGGCACAGCAACGGCAAAGAACATTAAAATTATGCACGACGCGTATTCAATGTGGACACTGTCTTTGGTTATATGGAATCTTCTAGTCTTGTGTAGACCAGTGTGAATGCGGCCTTATTTAACCCGTCGTTTAGAAACGTTCTAAGAAATTGACAATGATTAGACGACGGTTTATTACAGTATTTTGCAATTTAAAAGTCTTTTATGTTGTGGCCATCTTTGCTACATGTCTACATAATTATGTACCGTATCGGTTTAATAAGAATTTGATGTCGTTTCATACATTCTTCAACTTTGATGCGAACTGATAGCTTTAATCTCCTTCTTCTTCTTAGAGTGCCTCTCCGACTAGCGAAGGTTGGCAGTCAGCTCTGCATATTTCTTTCTTTCTCTCTCATATCGGTAAGAAGCGCGAGCTTTGGGATACCATCAAACGAAGGAAAGTTGCATATCTGGGACACGTATTTAGACACGACAGATACGGCCTTCTGCAACTTATTATGATGGGCAAAGCTTTAATCTATATATCAATATAATCATTACGAAAACTTTGTACCCTTTTTAAGCATATTGCGCGCACGGAGGATTGTGAGGTTTGGCATAGCTAAAATTAGGGTCGAATTTCGACCACTAGGCGACCACTAGTATTCTTAATAGTTCCTACATTTATTAACTTTTAATCCTACGTCTATTTGTCTACTTACTGCTGAGTTATATGCCTCGTCTTTTGCCAGATATACCGCTCCATTCTCGCCAGTCTCATACATTGCCGCCTCGCGATCTTCACATTCTTGGAGAATAAATTTCATAGTAGAGCAATGTTTAAAACAAATGCATGGAACGATTTGTCATCTGTGGACTACTTATTATAGGTCAAGATACAAACGCTACATTGCCTTTATACCCTATATCGAATTTTCTAATTTATTTATTTATTTTATTTATATATGTACACACAAGGAAACATGGTAATAAAAAAGTCACAGACATATGAGCACAATGGAACTACTTATTTCTAAAGAAATTTCTTCCAGTAGTCCCGTGATTGGAAATATGGATGATAGACAAGTAGACACAGTGTGTAAAAATTACAATAATAAGTTATTTAGACCACTTAAACTTATGGTATACTAAACTAAACCAATAACTACATACCTATGAAATAAACTAATAACTACTAATAATTTATATAATATATAAATTTGCTACTTGCTACTTGCTTAATCTAGTTTAAATTAATATAAATAGTTAGTAAGCTAATTACGAGGTCTTTAGAGATCACCACGATGTGCCATTTAGGCAGTCTGCAGTATTTATTGCATTTTATTTACATCCGTAGGTTTATTTATTTTAATTATTTAAGTGTGCATAGTATATGGTATTTATGTAAATGTATGCGTATTTAAGTTTTTCATATATTATTTAGATTAAGAATTACATATAAATATAAATTAATCATAATGGCGTCACTTTACAAATTACAATTAATTATAAAATTCTTTTCAATGAAAGTCTTTTGCTTAGATGTAATTGCGATTAATTACAAGTAAAGTAATTGTTTCAAACAATGTCTTACGCGAAGCGCCATTGTTTTGTGCAATCGGATCTTTAGGTATTTATTATTATATGTATTGTACAGTTACTTGAGAAGGAGTCGGCACCTGTATCAAATGTTAACCGAACCTTGCGTTCTTCGCAACTGGTGGTTTATTTTGCGGTTTAAGTAAGGTTATAAGGTACCTACTTACTTCTTACCTATAGTTTTGTATTTATTTATCCATGCTCTTATTAGTATTTGGAGATTTATTTTTAAGTTAAAGTCATGGTCATTTAGATTCCTATTGTCAAAGATCACGAATATTATCGACCGACGCGACGTATAGATATTTTGTAGGTGAAGCAGCACAGTAGCTCATCGCAATAGAAAGATATTAGAAGGTATTAGAGAACACCTAAATACAGTTGTTTTAGCGTTTTGTTTCTTTTTTAGTGATTCGTAATTTTCGACCTATTCGATTTCAAGAAATTTGACTAACGACTTAAACTACTAAATAAATAATTAAAAAAAAAAAAAAAAAAAAATTCAATAGAACCTGGGGAAGGATGGTCCACGCGGACGAAGCCGTAGCCAGAAGCTAGTATTGCCGAAAAACAATCGATTAAAAGGATAATGTATTCAAGTCTAATCTTTATTGACTATGTACTTGATTATGACGTCATAGGTGATTCCCTGACTGACACCCACTTAGCAGAAAACCATTGTTCGTGTGTCAGTATTAAAATTAGTTTTCGCTTTCACACGAGGTTGGATGACAAAAAATAATTAGCACATCGACTTTATTGTAATTATCCTTCGATAAAAATGAAAACATTGTAGAATCTTATATTTACGGAAGAATATATCTAATATTTACGGAAGAAACTTTTATTTCCAATACTTGTTCATAACATAGTACCAATTTTTTTTTTTTTTTTTTAATAAAAATCATTTTGTTTCCTACCAAATAATTTACTGTTAATGCTCATGATGTGGTATTTGTACCGTTATAAATATATAACTAAAGCTTTAGAAGTACCTAGGTACTTACCTCATTAGCATCACTTTTCACATCAATTTTCTGGCTAGTGCCAATACAGTTTAGTGCCAAACAGCTTTTTAGGCACTTAACCTTTTCACACCATCCTCTAGCGGATTTTTAGTTGAGCTTTTATAATATGAGGAAACCTGCATATCTGAGAGGGCCTCATAATGTTCTCAATGGTGTGTATAGTACGCCAACCCGCACGAGGCCAGCGTGGTGGACTAAGGCCTATTCCTTCTCATTCTGAGAAGAGGCCCAGCAGTGGGACAGCCCGAAAAAACCCGAGCATACGTAGTGCACCGTTTAAGTGCATTCATAAGCGATCCTGAACAGTAATGGACTGGATTTATTTTATTTTATTATTATTGTCTTGATTAAAATAACAATGTTTCGTAATGACTTCGTTACTTAATATTTAAACCAGAGTACAGGTGAAAGTAAACCACTGAAACCAAACACATGAACAATAAACATTTTATTTTATTCTTATTTATTTATGTTAATGCAATTCAAAACATATTTCGTGTGATTTGCATTGCGGTTGTAATAAGGCCACTTTCTTTACCGGCACTGTTCAAGTACCTGTTGTTATAAACAGACATGACACAAAAACTATGCAGAACTTTTGTATTGGTCATCATCTGCCTGGCGTTTATCGTAACTACGTTGGGGTCGACTCCCATTCTAACCAGATGCCGCTGGATATCTGTATTTTATACGGAGCGACTGCCATCTGGCCTCCGCCACCCAATTACTGGGAGAAAATGATACCCTAAGGTTAGACCAGTTGTCAGACTTTTTGGGTTGCTGACTCCCGTAACGACTGTCAAAGGTATTCGTATGACAACCGGGACCAACTGCTCAACGTACTATCCGAGGCACGGAGGGGTCTCGATGATCGAAAAAACGGTCACCCATCCAGGGACTGACCGTGGCAACCACTGCTTTACCTCGCTGATCAACTGATCTGCGCGGCAGCTATGTCGCTACAAGGCCGAGCCGAATTTTTGTATAAGTAAACAGTCGGTTTTATTTTAATCACCTGTTATTTTGTTAGTGAAGATGGCCTTTAGTGGACTTTAAAATAATGCAAATAAAAACTACGATTATGTAAAACACTACAGCATATTTGCATTTCTATTGTTTAAACACAGAACAAAAGAAAAACCTATTGCTTTTGTATGTCAAAACCACCGCAGAGCACTCATTTTTACCGTTATGTGCACATTAGCTAGTGTATTGTGCAGTCCTATTGGAACAACTGAAGAGGAAATTGTAACACATAAATCTGCTATTAAGGTGAAAGAAAGTAAGATTTGAGACCAAGAAATACTTAGTATCATACCCCGCACTCTCACATTCGCCATGGGTAAGTAGTAGGTACTGATGATACTGTGAGAGCGCGGGGTATGAGCGAAGGTCGGGCGCAGCGCAGTGCCCGTTTCCTCAGGTGCCGATTCCTCGGAGCTCGCGCGCGGAATAGATTTATTTGCATTCCAATAGTAACGACCAAAAAAAGATAATCATTCTATGAACATCAGCACATGAGCCTCCTAATTCACTACAGTGTATTCTAGTACAGTACATTCCATAGCCAAGTCTGAGCAGTCTTAAAACGCTATTAAATCTCATCCTTAGAAACGCCTACGAGGTGGAGTATTCTTTACCAGGTATCACACCGACCACGATGAGATTTCTAACAAAACTGTTGTTGTTGCAAGTTATACAAAAGATTATAAACAGTAAAAACATTATAACTTAATAGACAAAACAGAATGTGGGATGCCTATTAGGTATAACAATTATAAACGCTGCTGCTAACATCATCGCGTGTTTCGAAGCCCACGTATATTTGAAAGGTCATTATTACACATTTAGAAATGACTGCAATGTTGCCATATTTGTAAATATTCATAATTAACGCTTTGCTTCAGAATTTGGTTATCATTTGCGTCAATGGTGAATGGCCTCATAAAGTTCTCGATGGTGTGTGTAGCTTGCCAACCCGCACTAGGTCAGCGTGGTGGACTAAAGCCTAACCCTTCTCCTTCTGAGAAGAGGCCTGTACGCAGCAGTGGCACAGTAATGGGTTGGATTTATAATTCAAGACTAACCGTGTGGTTCCTTGCCAGAGAATAGACCCGGCTCTACTTCGTAGTCATAAAAACCGGTGTTATGTCAAGAAGAAATGGTGAACCGTCCGCGCTAATTGTCACATAGAACTATCACCACAGAATTCTAAATGATAATATTTCTGTGGCTAATCTTACCCGTTTGTAAATAAACGTAATGATTATGTAAATATTGGATCTCAAGTCATGACTATCGCAGCGGTTTATGAGAAAGTCAGAGAGAGTGCCCAACGGTGGGATAGTTACGGGTAGCGTTACCAAGTGTCCCGATTTGCGCGGGACGTCCCGATATTTAGGGGTCCCGAAAATGCCCCGGTTTTTTCAGACTTCGGTCATTAAAAAATATATATTTTAAACTCCGTTCGCGCTCGGTTTTGCTTTTTGTGATATGATGTGATCTCTCGTAAACTAGTTACCTAAGTAATAATAAAAATTGTGGTCGCCCAGTAGTCGAAATTCGATCGTAATTTTTGCTTTCTGCGCTCCTTCTCCATATAAATTTTGACTACGCCAAATTTCACACTCCGACATGCGCGCAATATACTTAAAAAGGGGTTCAAAGTTTTTTCTTCATCATGATTAGGTATAAAAATATTTATAATAAAAATCATGTTATTTTCGATGTCCCGAATTGAAAACCAATATCCAAATCATTTAAAAAAAAAAAAAAAATTATTATAAATACTGATAATTGAAAACTTTTTTATCTAATTAAAATAAAATATTACATTTGTAATGTTAGGGTATGTTCACTGGACATGTCCTATTAATAATTTACTTATTTACTAATAGTTTATTATTGTTATTATGGTTTTATATATTTTATTGTATTTTTGTATTTTTTCTGTTTGTATGGACAATATGAGTCTGAAATAAATAAATGAATTTGAATTTGAATTTTTATCTTTCGTCCCGAAATTTGGCGTATCGGACCTGGCAACACTAGTTACGGCCCGAACTATTAAACATACTTTTTGTAGTCATCTAGAGAGGATTGTTAGCGTTGCAATACCCGCACATTACATTAGTAGATATTGCAACCGGCGTACACCGTGGGTAGATCACGTAGATGATGGTGTTGCGTCATATTCAGGTCACAGACACACCGCATCGCACGCGCATGCCATGTGGACTTTGATTTACTTGAGAACACAACATAATATCTGCGTAAGTTTACGTAGATACATTCAAAGATGTTATAGTCTACGCAATTTTATCTGCTGGTAATATTATATTTTTTGGGGTGCAAAACAGCCTACGACGTACAGAAATTTTCCGGTCGACCATCCTTACGGCTAAAATCGTTTGCGGCCGGCGTCCAAACGCAGAGTTACTAACTCTAAGCGGGCCGCAGTCGTTCAAAGCATTTTGTTTGCGAAATGTATCACCGCAACATATCGTGACGGTACTTATCGACACCTAGTGACCATTTATTATAACATAGACAAATAAGGTTAATAAAATTAGCAAGGAAATGTATAGAAATCAATAACGTGTGTGCTTCCAGCAGGGATTCAACACTATATAATGACAATCTAGAATTCTAGATGAACAGGAACATTTTTTTTAAACGCTTTTATTAGCTTCACCTGTAACGGCTGTAACTAACTAACTATATATGTAAAAAAATCTTGGAAGTTAAATTTGACCCACTTCCCGGTTTCCGATTGAGCTGAAATTTTGCATACACGTTTAGTTTAGATGACAAAAGCGTTTTCTTGCGTTTTTTTTAAACTATAATATTTTTTTTAATACATTTCCTCTCACTAGTATTTATATATTCACTAGTAGGTATTGTGTATCGAGGGTACAGTTTACAAATATACATCTCAAAATAATGTGTTTTATTTCTTTTACTAATTCATTAGCTAGCAGTTCCATCGAAATACGAAGTTATAAAACAAAAAACCATCAAACCACAAACAGTAAATTGTGATTTCTATCCTCAATCACACCTTTGCCAGGTACAACATAGAAAATATGTAAAAGACTTCTTTAAACTTTCACTTTTTAACACGCTTTTATTAGCTTCACCTGTAACTAACTAACTATGTAAGAAAATCTTGGAAGTATAATTTGACCCACTTCCCGGTTTACGATTGAGCTGAAATTTTGCATACATGTTCAGTTTGGATCACTAAAGCGTGTTCCATAGTTTTTTTTAAACTATAATATTTTATTTTCTCATGGTGGATTTGCCGATTGCTTAGCGTAGGTACTGCTCAGAAATTAGCATATCCGTCTTAGCGAAAAAAGTGAACTCACAATGAAGAATAGCATACGAGAAATTACAATACACACATAGTCAATAAAAAGACAACAAAAGGGAACCACTAATTGCTCTAACATTGTTCCCCAAAAGAAAAACTAAAAGTGCTTTATCTCCAATCATTGTTAGTATAGATCTACTTTACACGTGTGATCTCGTGAAACGACGCGGGCGCATCGAACCGGGCCGATTTCTTCACAGCGTCTTCCCATAGACTACATAGAGGCGTGACACACGAAACTGTGCCATTGTCTACCATAGACGTTTACAAAGCACCGATCGGTTCATACGTTGAAACCTAGAAGATTTATGTGACTATTAAGAAAATTAATTGTACGAAATTTTCATATTCATTCTTCTTCATCTTGTAGTGCCACTCCAACTAGTAGAAGTTAACACTCAGCTGCATTTCGTTGTTTCTGGCGAGGCAATACAGTTCGGCGGCACTCGCGATCCGTGCCTTTTCTCGAATGTTTCGCAACCATGACCTTTTCCTACGACCAGCTCGCCTTTTGCCAGCAACTTTTGCCATCATGATGAGTTGCAAGAGGTCGTTTTTGGGATGCCTTAGTACCTATGTAATCCGGATATCCAACTTTTCTTTGGCTGACAGTTTGCAAAAGCTTGCGTTTCTGCGCAATTCGTCGTAGGACATCCTTGTATCTATGTGTATTTGTGCATCTATCTGTGGCATCGTAGCTCCAAAACGGATGGACCGATTTTTATGCAGTTTTTTTAATTGAAAGCTAGTTTAAGCGGGTATCCTCTTAGTTATGTTTTATGAAAATCTGTTCAGCCGTTCAAAAGTTACAGTTATTTTTCTGGTTGGAGTCGGGGGGTTTTGACGGTTAGGTTATAATCTGTGTTTAGACATTCAGAAGCAATATTTAAGTAATTCGAGACCGGTTCAGCTCTAAGTCTTAATTGTTAATCAGCTAGAGAAATCTTATTTAAAAATCCATTAGTTTAAAATTCTACACAATTAAAAACGTAAAAAAACAATGTCTGTCTCACAATTTGCCTCAAAACTATTTGGCTATCGTTTAAGTTAAGCGCATAATCACTAGCCGACGCAATGGTAATTAACGAGGAATTCGTTTGCTCACAGTAATCATGAGCAACTGTGTAATTCGCGAAGATTAGGGCGCGGCTACACACAGGCCCATAAAATAGAAGGAGACTATATTTAGTCCCCCTCTTTTTTATGAGCCGGTGCGTGCCATTTTATATATCCCATAGGGTAACTAGATTTAATACAATATTTTGGTAAAACATATTTTTCTTAGCAAATATTAAACTTTTTTTAATATTATAGCTTCGTCAACAACATTAAGGCCCAAGTTCATCAACAAAGTTCCAGATCCGATTACCCATATAAAAATTCGTGTTTAAACAGCAGATTTTGCCCTAATCGTCTGTTATATTGTCGGTCAACAAGGGTTACAGGAACATTTTCAGAAACTTGATATTCATAAATAAAAAACTAAATAAAATTATTTCACTTCTACGCACAATAGTTATTTGTTATACAAGAGTGCAAAGTTGCTTTTTAACCGCGTGTTCAATTTTGATGACCGAGCAAGCGAAGGATTCTAAAATTGAATCACGAGCGCAGCGAGTGATTCAAAATTAGAATCCTGAGCGTTAGCGAGGGAATCAAAAGAGCACGAGGTGAAAAATCTTTGCACTCGAGTGCAACACGTAACTTTTCATTCCACCTCAGTGAGGAAATGACTAAATGCAAAAAAAAAACGTTTAATTCACAAACTTAGTGCACACGATGTTCTAAATTCAATTTACTTTATCCTCTAGAGAATAAAAACGGCTTTTCCACTCAGATATTGAAGATTAAAAATACTCTTTCCGAGATGGTGGGATGAAAATTTACTTTATCCTCTAGAGAATAAAAACGGCTTTTCCACTCAGATATTGAAGATTAAAAATACTCTTTCCGAGATGGTGGGATGAAAAGTAAATTGTTTCATCGTTTCTCATGCAAACGGTCAAGGTGTGGAATTATCTGCTCCGATGTTCCCCGATTCGTACAATTTAAGAAATTGAAAGCGAGAGTGAATAAGCGTTATTTGAGCTTGCGTAATCCATTTTCGGCAACATCGTCACTTACCACCAGGTGAGGTGCTGCCAAGCACTCAAACTAATATAATTTAAAAAACCGTCCTAGTAGCTCCTCTTCCTCTTTGAGGCTACATTCATTCCTACATATTATAATATCCAATTTTTAATCACGTATTTTATCCCTATTCTCAAACCAATATTGAAGACTAATCAATACACAGAATATGCTGTTTTGTCGGCGGTAACATTTTGATATTAATTTTATGAACAGCCAGTTATATCTTATGGCTGCTTGGATTCAATAATAACAATTTGTATAAAGTTTAATCCATGAATATGAATACATACTGGTATTCGTAATTCTATCCGCAAACATCGCAATAGAACGTTTTCCGTTGGTGTTCTTATCAACCTGGCTATCTTTCTAATTAACAATAGCAAATTAACGTGAAAAAAAATCTTCGGTATCTTCGGTAACTCGCATATTTTTATGGTGACAAGAGCGAGAATGTACTGACGATGTAAATCCAAAGTAAGCTAGTTCTAACGGATGTCTAGGAACACTACTAAATGACTTGCATTTAGTTTGTAGTGACTCTGTTATTACTATTTCTGTAAGAGTGATCACTATCATTTATCTTTCTCCAGTAGTTCCACCGCTCTCTTTTGAAAGGATTGTATTGTATGAACACTATACAAGAAGATTTCTAGATACTCGATAGATTTTTTTTTCTATAGAGACATTAACCTTTCATACTAGACAAAGCGCTATCTTCAAATTCTTGATTCCTGAAAAAATTGTCCCGGCCTGCCATATAATGTACGAACTTCAGAACAAACACCATTACGTTACCGATCAACTCTGAGTCATGCTACAGTTTTACAGTTTTAGTTCATGGACATTGTTATACTGTGCATACTTGACAGCGTACCTACAAATATATTTTTAAGAATTCTATATTTGATTTCTTATTTGTCTCTTTTTGTAGTGTAATTTTTTATCTTTAATCTTCTCTCTTGTGTTGTCAATGTGTCCGACCTGAATAAATGATTTATCTTTCTTTCTTTTTACGTGGCTACGATATTCTGCAAGGTGGAGGTACTTCCCCAGTCGGAAAGCTCTCAGTTTTGAGCGGAAAGTCTCAATAATAATATGTTTTTGTGTATTTATATAGATACTAGCTTCCGCCAGCGGCTTCGCCCGCGTGATATCTTTATAAATTATAGACTATGTTACTCAGTGATAAAATTGCATTCTGCTAGGGAAAGAATTTTTAAAATCGGTCCCGTAGTTTTTGAGTTTATCCATTACAAACAAACATACAAAAAATCAAATCTTTTCTCTTTATAATATTAGTTTAGAACAAAAATATTGTAACTTGGAATAAAAAAAATATGCCTCTGTTCAGTTCATTTCTAGGCATTACTTATTCAGCTATTAGCTTTACCAAATTGGGTACGAAATCGTCACTTTTCCTCTCACTATACCTGCGCCCTTACGATTGCCACACGCCTGCGTATTCCCACGTACGACAGAACAATAGTTTCACTATACCCGCGGTTTTTCTCGCCTAATCGGTCAGTTTCGTAACTAATTGTATGCATACGTAAGTATTCGTGTAAGAAAAGTGCATTGTTCAATCCCAAACAGTCCAAATGTATGGCAAATTGGTAATAGTAGCCGCACTGTAGGTATGTACCTATTCATCGTTATGCATTGTGTGAATGTTATTTAATTTTCTAGTGATTGTTATGGCTTGTTGTATAAACAGGGCTATTCTAATCGTTGAAATTATTAAGTCATACTATATTAATTAATAATACTGTCATATTTCTTTAATATTTTACGAGAGTATTTACGAGATAGTTTTAATCTCGTAACGTCATTGATAGTCCCATACCGCGTATAGTACTCGCAAATCTTTATGAGCCCTGAACTGAGCTCTCAACACTCTCTCTCTCTCTCTCCCTCTAGCACAGTAGCACCACGTAATAAGCGTACTATTATAGGTGCTAGAGGGAGAGAGGGAGAAAGTACAGAGGGTTCATAAAGATTTACACGTACTATACGTAACTAACATCTATTTGTTACACCATCTATAACTCAAGAACGGCTGGACTGATTGTTATGATCCTTGAGTTGTTGGATTTGTCTCCGCCCCGAATAGCAAAATAACTATTAAAATAGAGGAAAATTTCTGGATTTTTTTTAATGAAGAAAATTATTTTTCTCATTAAACAACCAAACGGAACTCAACCCGTACACGACGCGACCAATATTATCGATCTCAATGAATTGGAGTTGGAAGGTTCATTAATATTAATAATCGCTTGTGAAGAGTTACTATCAAATCAATTTTAGATGGTACGAAGATCACCGGGTCATCAAATCAAAATAATTTATTTTTCAAAAGCTACAAACTTGGTGCAAAATTAAAAGTTTTTACGTACTTACCACTATGTTTCACCTTGCACGGCATACAAATATTTGGTAGTAAATATAGAATTTAAATATTATATTTATATTTTTATAAAATAATAATATGTAGTATAAGTATTCATCTAGTAGTTAAATAAAGCATATGCACAAAAAAATAAAAAAAAGATTTCGCATCTATTAACGGCCACTCACAAATCACCTACAGACGTGAAAACTCTTTTTTTTTTTAGTACATACCTGGTATATAACAATGTTAGTTACGTTGTATGGGGTTATCAACGAAGAAATGCCAGTGGCTTCTACGCATTTATAACTAAGACTTGTACCCCAATACCGAGTTTTTCTTGACCTCGACCGTAATTACCGTCATCAAAAAAAGTATGGAAACTGGCACGCGCATTTCAGTGAACTTCTATGGGAAACATTTTTTTTCATACATTTTTGGCTTTACGGTAACTACGGTCGATGTCTAGAAATACTCGGTATAGGGATGCTGGTGGTTGCTTCTTACTATCCCATCCTAATCTTACCATGAGTTGCTCATTCCCACAGATCCCACTTTGTCCAAAACGACCACTTGCATGATACTGATGATACGTTTGCAATGCGTTTGCGCAATCAATAAATTCACGTATGACGTCAGAGAAAGTGTGTAGCACCTTCGACAAACTATTGCGACAGTATTGCATACGGAGAATACGGACCTCTCATTGAGGACCATTTGTAATACAAAGTGACGTCGGTGCTTATTGATGAATGAAAGGAATGAAATAAAAAACAGACAGATATATTTTAGTAGTACATTGCTGTGCTATACCCAGCGAGGTTTTAACCGACTTCAAAAAAAGGAGGAGGTTCTCAATTCGACTGTAAGTTCTTTTTTGTATGGGTTGCGATTTTGAAAATTCTTTTTTGTTTGAAAGGGTATACTGTCGAGGTGGTCCCAATTAAATTTGGTCAAGTTCTGGGGGGCTAAAAAGGCCGCTTTAGATGAATCACAATATGATTCATATTACGAATGTCAAAATATCTACTTAATTGACAACTCTTAATGTCATCCGCATAAGGTTCATATTCAGTAATCATCTGTGTGACAGTTATTGTGCAGATCATTAGATGAATTGCTCAATGTGGCCTTTTTAGGCCCCCAGATGAAGACCTTCGGAGATCTACAATAGAACTTTTGAATGAATAACAGCATCACTCGAGATTGCTTTTAATGCATGTTTATGTATTGTTTATGCCACTCAAAATAGAAAAATAAAATCAACTTTAAAAAAAGTAAAAATTGACTTCAAAAAACTAAAAAGTATAATTTTTTTTTTTCTTTATTTTCTTTTTCATCATTCTTTCTTCGACTAGTAGTAGACAGCTGGGCAGCTTCATTTCTGCCCTGATATAAAAGCTCGTAGTAATCCCCTAGATCGATGCACAGCGATAATCTCTACTTGAACAGCGATTGAGTGATTTTTTTGTATGAAATGACAGACTCAAATCTGTGCTCAAGTAGAGCACCGCTGAGCGTTGTTCTGTAATACCGACCTAAAAACGCAATCCTTTCCATCTTTATGCGTTTCCGAAATAATCACATCAAAACAAGAAAGTTGCACATGTATTGTAAAGCGCCAATGGTTACCGAGAAACAGAGGGGCCCGGGCGAATCAAAATACGTCTGTCGACAAACAGAACCCTAGTATAAGTTTCATAAAACAATTTTGATTTAACGCCTCGACCGCGTTCTACGTTCCGATTGGCCCGCTTCGAGCTTCACTAATCGGAGCGCCGAATGCGGTTGCTGCGTAAAAACGAGATTATTAAAAGAAACTTACACTTGAGCGTCAGAGATTATTACAAGCTTATAACACATGTGATCCTGATAAGATCTGGTGGAGGAACTGACAAATAAATGTTCCTTCTTTTATATCAGAAATGTTTTGGGTACTTAATTGAACAAAAGACTACATCGTTCATAATAACAAAATCATTAAGGATGATAACAATAACGAGAAATACCACAAGAAATACTGATAATTTCTATGAGAAACGTAAATAAAACTTATTCTAATAGAAGTTCTCTCATTAGTAAGGAATAGGCAAGATAGTGGTATATTACAAGCTTCTAGGTGTCCCAGATATGAGCCCCGGGAACTAATCATGACGCGGAAAGATCTTTCGAGAAATTATATAGCCTTATACGGACTTCCACTGTACGCGTACCCGACGCGTACCCTGGAACACGCTGTTCGTACCTGCAGCCACGCGTACACATCTAGCACACTAGCTACTTTTTGCAGCAGAATCTCGCGTTTTCGCGTTATTGGCTGCCTTTTGCTTACAAAAAGTGAATAACGAACGCGAAAACGCACGATTCTGCTGCAGAAAGTAGATAGTGTGTTATGCACCAAAGGGGACGTGTACGCTTTATTTGAACAGCAAAATGGCTTCCGTGTTCCCGCCGAAATTCTTTGGCGTGTGAATACTTGCTCGACGTGGCTGGTGGATCGCTTATCCTCGCGTTCAGACTCGAGGCAGTCTGTACAAGTGTTGTACGCACAGTACGTACAAGGTTTAAGAAGAATGGGCCGAGATACCTACCACGCCACTAAACTGTGTCGCCTCACGAGAGACAAGTCAAATTTTAATCTAAATGCCAACCTTCTCTAGTTAAAGAGCTACCACAAGAAGAAGGGATTAGATTGTAGTTATCTACAGGAAGTAATAGTTAGTTACCTAAGATGCATATTTTCACGATTACTAGCAAATTAGGTACTACCACAGTTTTACAATCGTACGTCTTAACGGTAAACTTAATTCAGTTTTGTAATAAATAACTTCATGGTGAAATAATCCATTATAATTGCTATAAAAATCGAGCTAAGAATGAACATGGTAGCCATGAAGTTTTTACTGTAACGACAACTGTATGAAGTCTATGAAGTAGGACCATAGAGATAATACATAGTACCTATAACGTAGGACCTATAAGGCCTAGAGCTATAAAGATTAAATAAAATCAATTTCGTTCTGTCGTAATTTTTTTATTTATTTTTTTGGTACCTTTTAGGTAGCTTTTAATTATTTTTTATATATTTTTGTGTTATGTCCAGTTTTATTTGGGACTCACACAGAGTCCCAAATAAAACTGTTTTCCTTCAATTCAATTCAATTCATTTATTTGTTTGCGAATATCCTTCCTTATTCTTTCTATTTCATTAGTTCAAATTTTTTATGGATTTTTTTTTCCGTGTCTGTTATTACTACAGTTGTGATCATATTGTGATGTCTAATAAACATTTCTTTATTCTTTCTACAATAGACTAGAGTTTTCCTGGCAGACTTCATTCCAGATTTTGCCTACTTATTATGTACCTACCAATGAACACAACATCCACAAGAGACTTCCAGGAAGAGGAGCTACCATATTAACGGTAACTACTGGTTCAGTACTATATTACCAATCCATAAACTAAACGACATGGGCATCCTTAATTCTTCCACAACCTATAAAGCCTAGCTAGTTATGGAAAGACGAATAACTCAGCACATCTGTTTAACATTAAATAACACTTAACGTAGAAAACTCGTAAAGATTATTATTATCACCTACCTAGGTATAATTAAAATTGTTCCTTCTTGATTCGCGCCAAAAACCTTCAACTCTATTTTACTAAAGCATGAACCATGCAAAGGTATACCCATAATGCCAGAGCTGTCAAAAACGTCAAGATCCACTATCTTTGAATTGAGGGAGGATAAACGGAGCGCAACCAGTTCCCCGCTATTTGCGAAATCATGTTATCGGAATGGAATTCTTTATTTGAATCTTTTTTTTTGTGATCTCGGATTCTCGGCACGTGTATTTTTAATCTTACTTTTCATAGGTAGGATTAAAAATTATCATCAATTAGGTAATTAATTTACACTATGACTGAAAGCTGACCGAACTGAGACGTCAGACGTTGTTTGTTAGTGTAGGAGAATACCATTATGACATTGATACATAGACATGAATCTAATAATAATCTCTAAGAATAATAATATAGTAGTATATAACGTCTATGCAATAATACTAGATCGGAACGAGATCAGAACTATATTTTGAAAATTTTTAATTACGAGAATTGGGCTTCTGAGGATAACGGTTGAATCACTGTTTATCTGTTTCATAAATTAAAACTCAAATGTACTTAAACCTCTCGAGAATATCACGAGTCCTTCGAATCAAGGATAGGGCTCGGTCCTAGGAAGGCTTAAGGAAGAACATAGGTCCAACACGCAGAGAGTCTTTGGAGAATATTATCATGCGATGACACCAATTGGGAATTCTTCTTTGCCGCTTAATGATGACACCAATTAGCTCTTTTAAAATATTTATTCAATATTATTATAATATCTAAAATAATTATACTGAGACTTGTACTGAACATAGAAACAAGTTTAGAAACCAATAAAAATATTTTTTAAACATGCAAAGGTCAAAACGTCCCTCTACGAGTTATTACATTATGAAATCCCATTATAAAAATTGGAACTTTAAGTATTCAAAGAAATCTTATTGGAATAAAGTATCAAAACTAAAACATTTGTTCTGTGAATTGTAATTGAATGGTCGATTATACAAAGATTCCCATCGTACAACTTGTGCAAGTTGACCTTGTAAGCTGGGGCTTCGAGTGGCACGCGGGGTCATGTTCACAGCTTGAGAGCTTTTGGCGGGTCATTGAGTAAATAGGTACGTGGGTTGACGAAGGAATGCGTTTAAAAATGATTTAGACTGTTTGAAAACACTTTCTGTTTATGGTAATTATCGTATTTTTATAGTTTAATATCTGTGTCAGTAAAATTACAAAAAGTAACAGATAATTTGTAAATGTGTGCTGATTACTGTTAATAGTAACGTTAATGTAAAAATGATAGTTTTGTTTGATGATTTATGTTCCGCAATCTGTTTTTTACTACCTGTAATTAATCAGCAGTATTAAAATTTATGGTCGATTCAAACATTTTCTTTACACATAGAGAAGCATCATCAACGTATGAAGTGAAAGCATTGGCCAATTTTACGACCATGACACTTAATTTGGTACAATTAAACTGCATAAAAGTTAACGTACAATTCATATTCATTATTCTAGTAATTTGCCTAAAAATGTAAACAAAAGAGAGAGTTATTTAGGTCGCTATTGTCATTAAAATTTTAAATGGCATTGGTAGTTTAAAAACAAAAAGATAGAATTCCTACTATTATTGTAGTGTCATTGATAACTGAAATTACCTGCGTGAGATTTTTTTAATACGCCATTTGTTAACATTCTTGGAGAAAATGTTTCGTTTTAAGATGCATAACATAATGTTTCGTTAGCACAGTTTTTCAATTAGATGGATTACGGTGTGGCAGCAAGCTAGTAATACGGTTTCGGAGAAAACTTTGAAACTAGAGCGTTGTGAACGCGACCGGTTGCGATACCTACTTCTTATTATTTCAGCTGCTAATACTACGGGTTTTCCAAGGGAAAGTTTGTTTAAACACTTATTTTATTATTATTGATTACAGCAGGTTGTGTTTACTTGTGTAATTGCACAACCATTTATTATTTGGAAGTAGGTAACTTTAAGTGGGAGGCACTTGATGAGTTGTGAAGTAAGTACGCAAGGCGCCTATTAATAAATAATTTGAGAGATGAATTTGCATGCAACAATTAGTACCCACAACCAAACACCTACATTATCTTTATGAAGCTATAAAACACCATTAATCATACCTATATACAATTAAACATACCTAGGTACTTACTAATAGATAGAATATGAGTAGGTAGATTCCTAATTTATTCTGTGACGGCACGCAGACAATAATATTAAATATAGGTACTAATACCCAATTTAATAGATATACTATTGAATACCTATATTGTTCTCGATCGTACGCGTTCGGTTGTGATAACAGAGGATGGTTGATGGATACTTACCTACCTATGGGATTACGGACCCAAATCTGCTATCTCTAGCGAGCGACTTATGCTTAGCAGTACCGCAAAACTATAAGGGGAAATACCTGATATTATCATCGAACTAGTTGTAACAACCCGAACAATTATTCTATAATTATTGTGTGTGTTTGTTGTGTAGTTTGTGTTCTATTGACTACCAACCATAATTAAATTGATTGATATTTTATTTAGCTTGAGAACCTAAAGCAAACCAAGGGCCTACTTATAGAATTAGCTACAGGCCCCGCGCTGGCTTAATCCGGCTGCTCCGGCACTGGCGTGTACGTGATGTAATGTCCATTCCGAAGCCAGCTATTAGCACAATTGAGATACAGACTTGTCTTAATTTGATTTTGCTGACACTTTCATACAAATGTTCCTTAAAACGTGACGTCACGTCACATAGGCCCAGTGTGTTCGTGCCTTTAGTTGAGTATAGTATACCAACACGTCTCGGCTCCATACTATTATGGAGCTTGCTTTAAAGTAAAAAACCGTAGGCTGATCAGCGTCAGGTCACCCCATTTGCCTTTTACAGCCAAATCTACATTTGCTCACTGATCTTAAAAAATCTTAGGCGCGTCGATTAAATGCCCACACCGTTCTGACTTTGGAAAGCTAATAGTTGTTCTTGGATATGGAACTAACAGAAAATTATCTGATCTCGTCATAGACCCATTAGGTATATTTTTTAAATCAATGGCTTTTATCTTAACTACGTCTACCTGATTTTGGAAGTGAGCAAAAAAATATTTTACCTGGATTATAGACGCCTTCTGACCCTTTGAGCTGCATAATAGCCCCCATAACCTTGGCAGGGTAGCAGATGTTTGACGGTCGAAAGTGACTGGCCACTGTATGATGGTAGGTAGATATAAGTTATGCATGGAATTATTATACTAGCAGTCATATTTTTTACCGACTTCAAAAAAAGGAGGAGGATCTCAATTCGACTGTATGTATTTTTTGTATGTTTGTTACGCGATTACTCCGCCAATTGCGGACCGATTTGGAGAATTCTGTTTTTGTTTGAAAGGGTATACTCTCGAGGTGGTCCCATTTAAATTTGGTGAAGATCTGATGAAGACCTTCGAAGTTAGACACTGGAACTCTTGAATGAATAACAGCATATCACTCGCGATTGCTGTAATCGCATGTTTACGTGTACTTATTGTTTACGCGGTCGACCTGCTGGTTTCTAAAATTCGATTCTGCGAGCAGGAATCGCGGTAGCTCGTCTGGCAACCAGGAGGTCGCAGGTTCGAGTCCTGCTCGCGGTCGAATTTTTCGTTCCACATAAATTATTCCTAAATTAACCTTCAAATCTAAACCAGCATTTGGCTTACAAATTCTACCACTAAAATCCAACCTTCAATCACACGGTTGACATTGCTCAATATTTATAACTACAACACGTTTATAACCAGGACCAGTTAGTCCATGGAGTTGTATAAACTCGTACGCATTGGACGCAATTTCGCACCCACCACATTTGCATGTAAATTTGCGTCGACGCAACGCTAGGAACCGTCGTCGCATGCCAGTGGAATATTGATGTAATGGACCGATTAAGGGCTGAGATACGTTAGAAATGGAGAAAATTAATATTTTTGAGAAGTAGAATACGTATAGTATAGTATATAGCAAGACATCGATGATCGAGAAAGTAAGAAGGACGCCTGCGTCATGCTCGTGAATGGGTGCCGTCTATCGTAACTGGTCAGCTTATAACTACCATGGCTGATGGCAAACTTATTCAGAGGCAAATCATTAATAACCTAGTCTTATTTTTATTCACATTAAATTACATTATTCTCGCAGCTCTTACCACAAAATTGTACTAATAAAGATTGTAATTTATTATTTGAAAAGAGTTACCATGGAGTTTCTTGCCGGTTCTTCTCCATAGGATCTACTATTTGGAACCGTGTACCTAGAGTCTCGACATTTCATAAGTGCCTGTATCTGGTGTATGAAATAAAGATCTATTCTATTCCAAGGACACAGTCAGAATCAGAATCAGAATGCATAATTTATAAACATAGGTGGATTAAAATAATGTGTGAGATATTACAATGGGATACCTACACTATGTTTTGCCACCTGGCGTACAAATATTGAATATTATGTGATTTTTAGAACTCTTGCCAATTATAGTTTTAGGAGCATTTTACATTTATAATTCAAAACCATTTAAAATATTTAATTTCGACTAGTAATAAATAAGTAGTTTCTATTATAATGACCGTATGAATACAATATAGGTAATTTCAAATCATAATCCGTTTCATATACCTAATTCAGTAGCATCAATGTCAATTTAGAAGGACGAAAGATGTAGACAAGGTATGCATTTGGAAAGATGTACGTGGTCCGTTGGTGCATTGAAATAATCCCTTGCTAACTAACATAATATAATAATAGCTTAATCTGAGCTTCTCAAGCCTCACAAGGCCTGCATTAATTGATAGGAAATGGAGTTTCTATATATTATGCTAGTAGAGACAACATTACATAAGCCTTCATGACACAAAAAAAACTAAACTCTAACCTATTTTATGACGCTTAATCAACAAATAAAAAGCTGCACATATTCTATAAGATTATGTTGATTTAATACACATCCTTCGTGCCAACCCTAGCGTGTCCATCGACCGGTACATTAACACGAAAGCATTTCTCCCACGTTATGCGCAAGCGCCACATACGGTCACTTGTAGAACAATCCCACTTTATGTCGATTTTAACTATTTTTTCGACTTAAATATTCAATGTTTTGTATATTTTGTACTTAAGGTACATATTCGCCGATAGATCGCTACTATCGGTTGTGAAGGAATATATTCATTCAATAGTTAATATATCACTAGCTAGGTTAAATATGTTTTTTGTTTTTTTTATTCTTGTTGTTTTTGATTTCCTTTTTTTTTTGCATGTGGTTCCTTAATTTTGCATCCAAATAAAATATTATTCTTTCTTTCTTTTTCTTCTTTCTAGGCTTCCTAAATAACCGCCAAAATTACGTTCCTGAATATAGCCAAAAGATTAAGTTTGGCCGGATTCAAACTTGATAGGTACCCGTTATCAACAGAACCTTCTACGGCTAGGTTGCGACGCTACAATATCCTATTTCTTACTTAAGTAAATAATTATGTCTATTTTTCCAACATTACACTATGTACGTCACGTAATGCAATAAAATGTTTCGTGTTAATAAATTGTCGATTAACGTACTTTATTAGGAAATGGAAAAAATTATGCATTGTGCAATGTTATCAGTGTTGTTGTTCTCTACATTTTGTGTTTGTAGTAACTTTCGCTTTTCGCTGGTAGAAATGAACCAGGTTAACTGCGGTGATTTTAGCAATCAAATAAACAGAAACGAAAATCTTCTAAATCTCTATTTTCCTAGATGCGCGCAGTCGTTGAACTCTATTGTATGAAGCGCAATAGCGTAAACAATTTCAAAACAAAACAATTTTAAAACGTGATTTTTGTTTCCTTCTGATAAACAAAAGACCAAAGATCTCAAAAATAAGAACGTTCTCGCCAAAATGACTTGCTATTTTTTTATATACATATTTCCATCTATCTCATCAAGAGCATGCAAATTATTAACTAACAAATCATCGTTTTAAAAAGCTCTTTAGAATCCACGTTATTGCTGACCGTTACAAGAAGGTTCACTATTTCTTTGGTAGTGGAAAGTTTCATGTGTTTGTGACCATTTGTAAGCGCTAAGACGTCGTAGAGATGCGACAGTGAGAGGCTTCGTTCCAAAGACGTTCCGTAGTACGTTGACGGCATGCGTCCCTAAATAATACCGCTATTATACGCTTAAAATTTCAAACAACATACCGGTGGACTATAGAAAAACACTCCCGGCAGGTAGGAACACTTTCTAACAAAAAATAATAATAATGCAGTCGGTTCACAATCACAGTTCACACAACACAGGGTTAAAAAACTCAAGAAGATTAGGTAGGTACTTAAAATTTTATAAAGAGATTCTTGGGAAATGTTTGATGACACGAAATAAATGGGTTTTTGTGCGCATACGCGGTTCGCGCATGCGTGGTGGAGCGTTGACGCGGAGCGCGGGACTGACTTACTAAGTATATATTGTATCTACTCTTTGGGACTGACGCGGTGCGCGGGCGCCGCCGACCGGTCGAGATTTCTCCCCGTAAACAACGAAAGCGAGCCTCCAAGCCTTTCTTCGACTCGTGGCGAAACGTGAAAGAGCGCCTACTAGCGGTTCTCGAACGGTCATTGAGAGGCGAGGGTTCTAGCACTTTCCTGGGAGATGTTACTGGAAATAAAATATGAATAAAAACTAAAGACTGCTTTAAACAGACCACGAAGGAGGTGACGAAGGTGCGACGAATTGGATATTTTCCACTGATAAGTGGTCAGTACAGTGTGGAATCGCGAGAAATGGAAGAAAGGGAGAGAAGGCATTATCCAGGACGTTTACCGCGTAACAAAATGGTAATGAACTGAATGACTCTAGTAAGTTTATTACCAGTCTGATTTTATTACCATTTTGTTATGCGGTAAACCAGCTGGAGTGGGACAACCTCAGACCAATGGGACAACATGGTTTTTATTAATATAACGCAGTGGCTAAGCGATTATCTTCGTGCGTTACGTGCTGGGGGGTCGATCCCCGCTCGACACGAATATTTTGTATGACCTACAGATACTGTTCCGGGTTGTAGATCGGAGTTTACATGTGATTTGTATCTTTGTAAATTATACCCACGATACAGGAGAAATCATAGTGAGGGGCAAAGCTTCAAAAAAATATTTTAAAACAAGTGGTAGAGGTCATCCGGTTTTCATTTGAGACTTCGGTGCTTGAGTCACAGCATTCGATGACGCGAGTCAGGATCTCCAGATGCGGTCAAGGTGGATCCGACACTGAATGACATGACTAAATATATGCAAATCTTCAGATTATACCAGCGCCTACACAGGACGATTTAAAATTTAATGTATCAAGTTAGCCAGATAAAAATGACAAAATAAAGTTTTTATCAATCCTTTGACACATTTTTAAAGGCTCTGCATATTTTGTAGCCATATTACTTTGCAATGAAGGTGTGTGTGGACAAGATTGTCCATCGATTGAATGTTACAAGGCTCGTCTTTGAAGAAAAGGTCACTGCAACGAAATGCGATGCTACCTATGGCATCTCTTGATTCATGGCTGCTCTAACCGATATTTGCGGCCGCAAATCCGCAACTAATGAATAGACGGTTCAAATACTTACCTGAAAATATCCTAATAAATAGCTACCTACATCAATTTATGCCAGGGGATTCTAAGTTGTCGAAGCGGTTTCCGAATTATTTTCAAGTTTGCTTATCCCATTAGGAATTGATGTAGGTAGGTAGTGATATCCTGTAGGTAGGTAGGTATTAGATACTTGTTACAGGATACTTTTTATGTAGTGTGTGCGTTTCATTCAGTGTCTGTTCTTAAATGCAACCGCAGTATTGGGACACACTAAAACAAAACTAATATTCGACTTAGTATGGGGGGAACGCATAATTTACTAGCGCAAGCCATACAAAATGAAATGTTAATTTTGTTTTGGAGTGCATGTTTGTACTGCGGTTGCATTTGGGAAGGGACACTGAATCACTGCAAATTTTGCGCCCTACATAAAATATTATCCTGCACACGGACGAAAGAAGAAGGATCCTGCATATCTAAATAAAGAGCGTTCAAGTTTGCTCTAATAAAGTCAATTTTAAAACGCGTTACTTTCTAAACTTTCGAGCTAAATCTTGAATAGCTAGGTATCATTTTGATGAATGGATAGACGTCGGAAGTTCATTGAACCAATCACGATAATTGACGACGCGTTTGGTGCACCGGCACGAGCGTAGCACTTGACTTTCTGCGCTTCGTGTCGCGGTTTCGTTTTCCGCCCGGAACAAATTATTATATTGATCTCAGAACCCGCAGTTGTGACGGGTATAAAAAATATCCGTAGCAATACGTTACCGTCATGTTAGTAATTCCAGAAGGGATAGGCAGATTACGCTCACAGTTCCCTAAAAAGTATGACGTGCCCCGTATTCGCTAATACGGAACCACGGATAACGCGAACTGGGGGCTTCTTACTATGAGCTCTTATACCAGGGCTGAAATTGAATTGCCCAGATATTTTCAGAATAATCTGACCTTTCATTGTAGGAAAAGCCTATAGAGTGCCAGGTCTGGTCATTCTGGAAATTTCTGGGCAGTTCAATATCAGCCCTGCTATAGGTACGGGTTCGTAGTAAGCCCCCAGGACACAATTCAAATCCCGGGCTAGTAGGTACTTCTTCTTCGTCAGTCATTGTTCACCCGATGCTGAGGCCTCCCCCTTTGCACGCTATTCTAGTAATTTTTTAGTAGGTACTGTTTTCTAGCAAAAAATACCAGTATTACTTCGCCCGAATCTGTCCTAGATATCAAACCCAAGATCTCATAGTAAGCAGAGTTTAGCTAGAGTTCTCCATTCGACATTAGAATATTGCACTATCAGGCAATTGTGCAATGTTCGATTTTTTCTATTCAGCCTCTCGCGGCTTGTCTGTTCCCTACCCGACTTAATCTATTTCTCTAATACAGTGAAGTGCAAGAGCAGAGGGCATGCAGGAGACAGATTATGAGAAGAATGACATCATACACTATTTTGTCACTATATCTAGAACGCTGTAGAAAGGATTGAGAAATAAGAAAAAATACTCTAACGAAAATTATTTCATCAACAGTCATCTCCCAAAGTATGAGATGTTACACAATAATTCAGTCATTCACAACAACACTATTGTCAATTTCGTTTCATACACAACAAAATTCTTTTCAAAGACAATAATCGGAAATAATCACAATCTCTTCATTCCGAGAAAATCAATAAAAGTGCTTACAAACAAGATTTGTAAATCATTATCGTTAATTGATGAAGCAATGAATTTAAAAAATGCTAAATTTCTACGGCATGCGGTCACCCATCTAAGTATGAAACGGGCCCGATGAACTTCGGTGACCGGTAGATAGAAATTGGCAAAGACAAAAAAAAAGTTTGCCTGGGAGAATTATAGCAAAATGATCAATAGAAGTTCTCTATCAAAGAAACAGCTTGAGTACGCTCAAACTGCGCAAAGATGTAGTTATCTGCCAGCTAGTTTGGGTTCAATTCCCACACAACACATTTTTATTTTATTTGTGAGCTTCGCAAAGATTAGTTTGTGATGACTACGCATTATTTGCTATTTTGATTTACCAGGCGTCAAGGCTTCAACTAAGTTTGTTATAATTTTTTTATCCTTCAAAGCTACGGGATCCAGATCGATAGATTTATATTAAGTTTTTTTTTAAATTTATTAGTGAAAGAACATTTCAGTCATTCCCTGTATGTTGTGTAAACCACATAAGTGATCAGACAGACACAGTAAATTTTAAAATAGATAGCAAAATAGTACCAAATAGGTAGCAATTTTTAAGAACAATTTCAAGGTGAAATATGTATGGTGACTGGTCATCCTGATGGTCACATACACAACATCAAGGCCACCATACTAAAAGAAGCAGATCTAAACAGGCCGAACTACGTCAGTTTAGCCGAAACGGATGCGTGATACAAGGTGATACACGATAGGATTGCATCAGGTTTGAGTCGCCTCGGCCGCCGCATGATATGCCTAGACTTCGAAGCTAGATCAAATCCGGGTTACATGGTGATTTCATCCAATCAGGCACCGCCTGAAGGTAAACCGGACCGTCTCTGTATTATTTATTTAACGTGTAATGGTGCCATACGGGCTGCAGTTGTAAAACTATTCATTTTACATCTAAAAACCAATAACCGAAATTCAAAACCAAGCAAGCCTAACAGACCAATTTCTAAAGGGGAAAAAAAAGGAATTTCTTCTCTGCACTGCGACGCTATGGTTAATAGTTATTTGTTATACAAGAGTGCAAAGTTGCTTTTTAACCGCGTGTTCAATTTTGATGACCGAGCAAGCGAAGGATTCTAAAATTGAATCACGAGCGCAGCGAGTGATTCAAAATTAGAATCCTGAGCGTTAGCGAGGGAATCAAAAGAGCACGAGGTGAAAAATCTTTGCACTCGAGTGCAACACGTAACTTTTCATTCCACCTCAGCGAGGAAATGACTAAATGCAAAAAAAAAACGTTTAATTCACAAACTTCCCAAGTAACACAGACATGCTGAATAAAGATTGAGTAAGAGCATCATCAAGAGCATAAGCTGAATACTAAGCTGAATAACGTCTGAGTACCGTCTATTCAGATGTTATTCAAGCAAAAAGGGCCCCAATTTTGAATGCTTAACGCTGAATAACATCTGAGCAACATCTGAGTAAGAGCTTAATAACGTTTCAGTTAGCTTAATATCTTTTGATTAACAGCTCACATTGTTTTTATTAAGCTCTTACAACTGAATTATTCAGCTTAGTCGAATTGTTTATTGCATTCAGAATTTATTAAGCATTTAAATTATTGTTTACATTTTTGCAAACAATATTCATACAAATTGTGAAAAGAATTCAACTGGATTAAATATTTTAATGTCGATGTCGAATTTACATGTTGATTTGACAATATGGTATGAACTTATAAAATGGTAAATTTTAATTTACAAGTTAGGTCTGCTATATGTTTATTTTTAGTGCGCAAGTAATTTTGTCGTGAATAGTATGTTTTTTTTTCATTACTTATGACGCGCCGCGTGAATAATCAAGATAACAGATACTAAATAGTATTTTCATACATACATACTAGGTCTGACAAAAGTACTTGTAACGAAATAGCTAATACTAGCAATTTTAATCCAACAAAATAACATGAATCGAGTTGAAAATGTTGTAGTTGTAAGATTAAGCGTTTTGGTGATCTCGTAAATTCCTTGTAAGTTAGGTTACAAAGATTTTTAATGGCGATCGATTGTTTTGCTTAATAATGGTGAATAAAACTGCACACATGTCTTGTTACTAAGCTATAACTTGAAAAACAGTAGTCTCATTACACTAACTTCTGAATAACAATTATATAGTTGATCACATTTCTACATTACTCAGATTTTTAGGGTTCTCTAATCGAACGACGAAAACCTTTTATAATGTGGAGTTTTCCCGCCCGGCTTCATTTTAATTAAGCTGGTATTAAGCTATGGGCGCTATAACAATACAAATATGGTCTTTAATTTGAATAAGTTAGTTTGAAACTCTCTATTATACTGAAAAAAGCTTAATAAAAACATAAATGATATTCTTTATTCAGCAGCTGAATAATTAGTAAAACATAGAATCTTATTCAGTTTAAAGATAAAATAAAAACAATTATTCAGTATCAAGCTATATAATAGAATTATGTAACAATATTATTCAGAAGGTGATACTTTATTCAGCAATTAGCTGTTTCAAACGCTACTAGCTTAGTACTGCTTTAATAATAGCAATACAGATTATGGTTATTCAGATAAATGCTACCGACGGGGCTGTTTTTCAGCTTTAAGCCAGAACTCAACCTAATTCAGCATTTGGCTATTCCCAAAGCTCTTATACAAACTATATTCATCATTGAACTGTAAAATGTTCTAAATGTGCACTGTTATCTTGCTTATGTGTTACTTGGGTTAGTGCACACGATGTTCTAAATTCAATTTACTTTATCCTCTAGAGAATAAAAACGGCCTTTCCACTCAGATATTGAAGATTAAAAATACTCTTTCCGAGATGGTGGGATGAAAATTTACTTTATCCTCTAGAGAATAAAAACGGCTTTTCCACTCAGATATTGAAGATTAAAAATACTCTTTCCGAGATGGTGGGATGAAAAATAATAAACATAATTCTAAAAACAATTGGTATTGGTTGTGACGTTGTGACGCAATGCGAGAGACGCCTACTATATGAACCAGTGGATTCAGAGAAGCTAAGTTGATTACTCTGGCTGGCTACCCTTTAGGCATGCCCATGGCCATGCCTATTACATTTTTTGGATAATTTTTTCTCTCTTGTTTTGTCAATGTTTCCGTTTTTTCTTTTTATTTAGGAGTTGAATAAGAACACAAAGTTTATAATAAATATTTATTCGGAGCTCTACTCCACTAATTTATAAAACAAATGTCATCAACAGACTGGATTTTAAGTACGCGAAATTTTATGGCGACTTCTGAAATCCAGTCTAATAGTAAAATAAAATTTTAAATTACATGTCAATACATTGTACACCTAATTTCGATTACAATAAAACTGTTGAGAAAGAATTACATAGTTATAAAAAAAATATTCGCACGAAGCACTTTAATTTCGCATTTATAAATGTATAAGTACTAAAATTAGAATGTCCTAATTAGTTAAAATTAAAAATTTATTAATAAATTACTTGCTATATTTGCTTTGTAGAACCAGGAAGATTATTCAGTCTGAAAAAGAAAAGTTGCGTTTAATCTAATAACTTCGATCTTTCCAACGTATCCATAAGGCTGCCTGTTGACTGAAGCGGACCTTGTTCTATTAGTTACTTTTCTACTCTCCGCTTCTCTCCGCTTCAGTGGACAGGCAGTCTTAGACTGGGAATATAAGGCTGACTGAAAATTGTCAGCACTAACTTGAGTGGTCAAAAATTAACTACTTGTGAATTAAAGTCAATTGAAAATTGGAATGAAAATAAGTCATTATGTGAGAACAATGTAAGGTAGCGTCTTCATGAGGAAAGCGCCTTAGCAGTTTGAGGTCACCGTTCATCAACTCAGGAGCGCCCATAACATACAGGATATTTTTTTAAATAGTGCGCATCGTTTGCAGAATGATTCAGTCAGTTCTCAAATGCAACCGAAGTACTAAAATTCACACCAAAACAAAATAAAAAATTGATTTTGTATGGCTTGCGATACTAAAATATTATGCATGTCCTCCATAATAAGACGAATTTTCGTTTAGTTTTAAAATTAGTCCCAATATGGCGGTTATATTTAGGAACAGACACTGAATCATCTGCAAATTATGCGCACTACATAAAAAAAAAATCCTGTATGTTAACCTATAACAGTTATGTTTTAATTTATACCTTTTTTGCTTTAATGTCGCCATTTCCCTGATCATGCGGGAAAAAGTAACTCTTCTTCTTCTTAACGTATGTAGCATCAAGGTGTCCTCTGTAAAAGAAATCATAAATGATAATATTATTAAAAATCAAGAGACCGGAATTTTAGCTTTCTGCACCCCTTCTCCATATAAACTTTAACTATCCCAAATCTCGCACTCCTCCGTGCGCGCAATATGCTTAAAAAGGGGTACAAAGATTTCTCTTCACGTATTAATATATAGATAGTCGTCTACAGTACAACCATTATAGTTATGCGCCTCGGCAATCTTCGTAAGTTCGTATTTCCGAAGTTAGACGAAAGTTGCCGAGGCGCATAACTTTAACCGCAGTACTGTACAAGACATCGTTGTATCATCAAAGTATTAATTAAGTAAACCCATCCATCCAATTTTTATTTTATTTGATTGAATCGGTGTTTTACAGAAACGGCGCCATTGCTTGGCATAAGTACATAGTTCTGCATTAGAATGAAGACCATAATTATATCAAAAGTTAGACCAACCGTAGTCTTAAGATTTCAGAAACACGAACAAGTACTCTATTATCTACATACTACCATTCTATAAACATTACTACAATCAAACAAATGTTTTCTATCATGTATTAAAATTTAAGTCTATTTAAATCTAGAATGTAATCTACGCACTGCAGAACTATGCACTTACGTAGAATTGTTATAGCGTATCCCTCCTCTTAAATATGTGCCAAATTCCGGATATGTTTTTATAAAACGAATACTTCTTAGTGTGCCTTAGGGAACAAGAAAAAAGTACGTTAAATAGGTATCTTTAGTAAGAGCATAGTCCGCAAGATATGGGTGGTATGTATGCGAGCTAATATGACCTGACGTACATCGTTTCTTAGTTCTTTATTCAGTTTTGTACATGATCAGTAGGCTAATTCACGTAGCTAAAGAAGTGCAGTTGCCGCGCAGATGCAGTAAAATTTTGATCAAAACAACACATTTGGTATTCTCTTAGCTTCAGTGAGATACGCTCGCGTCACTGAAATACGATCGGCGCGTCATAAAATTAAGTGAATTAGCCCTCTGTGCGTTTAATTAAGTGCGCTTACGCACGCACCGTATCAAAACTGATTTCAATCAAAGCGCAAGAGCAGAGCTCTCAAAAAAAAAAAAACGCTCACTCCACCGCTTCTAAAAATCGAGCATGAAAACTTAGTCAAAATTTTTGTCAAATCAAGATTGTAGTGCCAGGAATCCGTTTAGAGGTGAACACGCACTTCTCCGCGCTGGACCAGCCGAAGTTAACGGAATTTCTGATGGCCTCGCACACCTACCCGCGCCGAAAGTAATTGAAGTAGGATCTCTCAATTAATTAAACGCATTGTCGGCGCCAAATGGGATGCTGTCATTGGAAATCGTCAGGGCTTGGCTACATTCCGAATCTTTCCGGTGACTCGCAGGGTTCGGCGTGAATAGGTGAGCCCAGTTTCATAAAATTCGGTGCATTCAAGTTCGCGTTCACGTTAAGTAACCAGCATCCACTGATACAAAATACTCAAAAACTATCAATTTAAATTTTTAGATGCATGTATGGCTTACATTGTAGACAGAGCCACTGTTATTTATTTTCGAACGGATAGAAGCACTGATGTGATTTTTTAATGAAATTCATGGACTGCGCAAACCATAGTAAAGCCTGTTAATTTAGACTCTAAAAATCAATGACTGAACACTTGGAACAAGACGTCTAATAGAGAAAATTGTCTTAGGCCACCAATACACTTGTAAGTTGCTTCCGTAAATTACATTTGCAAATTGATCGTAAGTTAATTACGTGAGGAAACCTTAGGTGTAAGGCCAGCCTAACGTCAATGTGAAACTGTCTCAAGAGTGCGGCATTTGGTAGAGAAAACTTCTAGACGATTATTTAATTAGATAGACTGGACTATGGTGCGCGCACGCTTATACAAATACAATGCACGTCAGGCCACAATTCAAAGTCAATAGCCGTAGCCAGTAACCTCTCTCATCAGGTACTTGAAAATGTTAGAGATCACATTATACTTCGCGACATCCATGCCGTACTGCAGTATATTATTCGCGCAATACGAAGACATCGGCGCAACGCAAGTATTATATACCAGGAGCGCAAACATCCACTTCTGTGTGGAATTGCTGACTATAGGGCGCAATGGACGCGGAGCTCTTCGGACAGGCAGTTCCCGGGACGTGGAACCAGGGAGGGTGGGTTCAGGTTTGGGAGCATCGTCCAATTCTTCGGAGGTTTGGAATCTGAAGATATGGGATCGTTAGAAGGGTATACTTCGTGGAGATAGATTGCGAGTGGATGCTTACCGTTTGTCAAAGTATGACGGCGGCGTGGTTTCCAGTGATAGCTCGGTGCTTGATGGCTGAAAACAAACGAGTTTTTTTTTTTATACAGGCAATTTTTTATCTAGTTCGCAAAATTTGCATGGTGATTCAGTGTCTGTTCCTCAACTGCAGCACTAAAATTCACTCCAAAACAAAATAAAAAATTAATTTTGTATGGCTTGCGCTAGTAAATTATGCGTGTTCCCCATACTAAGTCGAATTTTCGTTTTGTTTTAAAGTGTATCCCAATACTACGGTTGCACTTAGGAACAGACTGAATCACTCTATAAATTATGCGCACTACATAAAAATTATCCTGTATAGAACAGTGTCTTATGGTGTAAAAAATATTGATCTTTTTCTTCACCATACTCTTCCATTATTGTTTTATCTATCATGGGAATTAATTTCCTCACAAAACACATTCATGGATATCTTCTATTAGTAGGTATTATTTATATTGTATTAATTAATATTGTACTAGGTTAAGGTTTCTATGGGTCTATGCTACCCGAAATCAAGTTTTATATTATTATTATTATATTATAAAAAACGTTACAATGGACTGGCACCATTAATTCCTGGTGGAAACCAGCCTAATTTGTTGCGGTTCAGTTTTTTTTATTCAAGCAATTATCATAGACACACAAAACATTAATTTGCAAAGCCGACTTACATGGTTCTCCTTATCCTCGCCATCGGAGACGACCCTGTTGTTCTTGCACTGGTCCGGCTGACAGCGGCACGTGGTCCCGCAGCCCTTGTCTGACTTGACGCAGCCGCACATCTTGGTGGAGCAGCTGCCTTTACACGTGCAGTGTGTGGCACCGTCGCTGCCGCGTTTGACGGCGCGAGCTGATGCGTCGGCGACGGACACGTCGGCTTGAGTGAAGTTCATTGTGAGGCGGGAACGTTGCGCCTGTGGAAGAACATCATTATGATAATTTAATATCGTTTTTAAATTATTATATACTAGCGATCCGTCCCCGGCTTATCACGGGTGCAATTTCTCTACTATAATTTCATTAAATATGAAAGTATTATACATACATATAAACCTTCTATGAAAAATTATCTAACTGATGGTGAAAACCGCATCAAAATCCGTTACGTGGTTTAGGAGGAGTTAGCGGAAATACAGACGTGTATTGAAAAAATTTTTTTTTTTTGCTTAATTATTTACGATGATGGCCTTAATCTACAAAGGTATAAACTAATATGATCCTACCTGAACTAGGATAAACCTGTACTAAAGGTATCAAAAGTGCAGAAGTCAACACGACGAACACGACACGACACGAAAGACGACACGGTTGGCGCAGTGGCTAAGCGATTAGCTTTCTACGCTACGTGCCGCGGGTTCGATCCCCGCACGGTACAAATATTTGTATGATCTACAGATAGTTGTTTCGGGTCTGGGTGTGTGTGCATGTGACATGTATGTTTGTAAAATGTACCCTCGGGCCTCGATACAGGAGAAATCCTAGTGAGGGTCAATGTTTATAAAATAAAAAAGGACGTATTATACATTATACATTACATATATAAATAAACCTTCCGTAAAAAAAATTCTAACTGATGGTGAAAACTGCATCAAAATCCGTTGCGTGGTTTAGGAGTTAGCGGATATACAGACAGACAGACGAGGAAAGTGACTTTATATAGTATAGTAATAGTATGTATAGGACGCAAGAAGGTTTCCTACCTGTATACGCTTGAAGAGAGGTGTAGCCCTCCAGTCAGGGTCCTTATCCCGGTCTTCAAACTCGTCGTCTTCTTCATCAGTGGGCTCCACATACTCCACCTTCTTCACAACATCCTCTTTAGACTCCTTCTTAGGTCGCTTCTTGGCTTTCTTGCCTGCTGAGCGCAATTGTTCTAACTCGTCAACTAGCTTTTTCTGTAAAAGAAGTACATGTTAAAATTTTTAGGAGGATTAATTACTTTTTCGTGGAAAACGAGTTTGAATAAATCAACTCGGAACCTATCACCGTCCGAAGCTGGATATAGGCTTATCTCAAGTAGCGCCACAACACTCGATTCTCCCATTTCTGCATCCAATCTGGATGCAGTGTGGAGTGCAATACACACTATTTTTTTAAATTATTATTTGATAGGCCCAGTAAATGGTCAGGAAAACATAATAACACTAATTTATAATAAAATACAAGCGACAGGTGTACAAGAATTTAAAGGTGCGTTTATAAGTGTTATTTTTTCTGCATAAATAGAATTAAATTGTATACAAGCTATTCCTACTATTATTTTTAAAAGTTATATTTTTATGTCCTAATAGTGCATGGTAATACAAATGTGGGCAAAAGAATCTGTATCTCAATCTAACTACGACATAAAACGCGCATGTCCTCTAAAGTGAACTTTAATGCTAAAGGTATAGGGTTCACAATCACGTGGGCCATACATTTTCCTCCTCGACTTGCTCCAGCCTCTCCTGCTGGTACGATATCACGTTCTGCAGATGTTTACAGGCTTCGCTCTTGTCGCCTTTGCCTACCACGCCGCGTTGAAGCGCTACTAGCGCTGATAACTGTAAATAGAAGTTTAAAATTTCAGTACAACCTATCATCATTATTAAGAAGTTCCCCTAAGAAATAATAATGAGAAGGCCAGCATAGAAATATAAAATATTTTGCTAAATGTAACGCAATGTGCTTCCAAACTGAGCTACATTATCTGCATCGAGCTAGGCGGCCCATTTTATAAAGAACCACGTGGCCAGTGGCGTGCACAGACATTTCTTATAGGGTAAGCAAAACCAACTTAGTATCTTAGACTTGTATTGTCAAGTTAAATGATGTTTGTGATTGGCCTCCTCACCCTAAGACTTAAATTAACTGACATTTCCAACATATTAACGTTTGTATTACTTAATAATCAATTAGTAGTATAGTTTGTTGAAGTCAATTTTAACTTTTTTTAAGTTTATTTTATTTTTCTATTTTGAGTGGCATAAACAATACATAAGCATGCGATTACAGCAATCGCGAGTAATATACTGTTATTCATTCAAGAGTTCCAGTGTCTATCTTCGAAGGTCTACATCAGATATTCACTAAATTTAAATGGGACCACCTCGAGAGCCACCCTTTTAAACAAAAAAATATACTGACGAATCTCCTCCTTTTCCTGTCGGTTAAAAATAGTAAAAAGATCTCACGAACCAACAATACACATAACAACTGCTTACCTTCTGTTCGCTCTGCAGCTTCACAAATGCCAGTTGCCTCTCAAACTCGGCCTTACTATTGTCGAAGTCCATAGCCAGCCTGTCGTGAGCCTCCTTGATCTCCTCGTATCGTGCCTGGAAGCCCTTCTCGCTCTGGTTCGTCAGCTCCCGCTTAGCATCCACCAGCAACTCAAACAAACATTTGAGAGCCACTTTGGCCTCTAACATTGATTGAATGTTGTCCCATTGCGTGCGGGATTTGTTTTCTGTGAATATTAAATAAGTATGTTGTTTTCAAAACACTATCACAAAAAAAAACCCAGAGAACGGGTTTTTTATGTCAATGAATGTATAAATCCGATAAAATTATTAGTTCCGATGAGTGATGACGCCACGATCCTGGCAAACGAATTTGCAGCAACTGTGCTAGAGTTAAAGATATATTTTTTTGTATGATAAGGGACCATCCATAAAGTACGTCACACGTTAAGGGGGGGAGGGGGTCGACAAAGTGTGACATTATGTGACAAGGGTTAGGAGGGGTACTAAGTTTCGTGACGTCACATTTCAAAAATAATTTAAATGGAAATAAAACTAATTTCGGAACTGCTGTTTTAATTTAATAATTTCTAGATGTAAAATAGCAAAATATGTGACGTCATACTAGGGGTCTCACAAATGTGTTCAACTGTTCAATGTGACAAGGACAGGGGAGGGGTAAAAAAAGTACGAATAGTGTGACGTACTTTATGGATGACCCCTACAGATAAATTTATTTGTATCAAATCGATTTTTTAGAAAGTGATGATATTATTTAAATTAGTGAACATGACTTCACGGAAATTGCCGTGGCGTATATCTCTAATCGTAGTACTGTACCTTGATCAGCTGTCAATATCTTCTGCTGCAGGTCAGATATCTGCGCCTTCCGTAGTGCGAGGTCATCTTCTAACTCTGCGATCTTCTTCCTGTTGGCCTGGTCGTCTGTGCTGTTGCGTAGGTTCTCGATCTGCTCGGTTATCCAAGCCCTGTGGATGGAAGACGTGTACACATTGGTAATGATGTAGAGCAGATATGGCAACCTTTGGAAAGTTGCGGGCTAAACTTTAAGATGACTTTATGTGCACCTAGAATCAGGTCGTTTTGGAAGTGGCTGCAAAGGCCCAGTTGAAATAAAAAACTTTGACTTTGATGTTATCAAAGTCGCGAGCCGTACAGACGATCTTGCGAAGAAACTAATGCAAAAAGCAGAAGTATTACCACTACAAAAAAAAAAGAGCTAGTAAACACTTTAATTGAACATTTCTCATTAGAACCTAACCATCAAAAACCCCAGACTCCAACTAGAAAAAGATCTGTAACTTTTGAACAGCCTTTTTCTAGAAATATGATTTGAAACTGATTTTCATGAAACATAGCTAAGATGATACCCAATTAAAATAGCTTTCAATTAAAAAAACGAACGAAAAAACGGAGCTACGGAGCTACGATGCCACAGACAGACACAGATACACACTAAAAACTTATAACATCCCTCTTTTTTGCCGGGGGTTAAAAATAAGGTAAGGGCGAGTAAAAAAAAGGCCTTTTCAAACTAACTCCTAGGCGACCCACATAGAATGGTTATAGGGGATGTAACTTACCTATACTCCATGAGTTCCTCCAGCGACTTCTCAGCCTCCATAATGCTGAGATGAACCTCCAATTCCTGCTCAATGTATTGTTGTACCGCGCCTGCCTTCACGCTGCCTTTAGCGTTGCGTTTCATTTGTGACGTCTTCTGACGCTCCAGAGCTTCCTAGTGTTAACAACAAGATTTTATAGACACGGCAAGGAAACGTACGGCGAGGAAAAGTAATTTAGCGCGCATTTTAATTCAAATATATTGAACTTGCTTCTTGCGCACTTTGCGTGCCAGGATTCTATTAGAGCCTATCCACACGGCGTATTGCTTACGCGCCGACGACGCACTTTTAACTAACGCACGCTCACGGCGCTGTAGACACAGTTTAAATATATAGTAAACAGTTGGTAAGCTACGTACTTACGTTCCGAATTCAAACACACACAGAGACGTGTGCTCTACAGGGATTTCTCGGTTAGGTTCGGTTAGGTAAGAGCGAAATATTCAAAGGTTGTCAGTCGGTGTTACTTCGAGACAAAGTCGGTCACGATTTGTGTTTCTCCCATATTTTGCGATATTAATTATATTGACAGGACTATATTGTAGTGTTTACGGCTGATGGAACTACTCAATATAAAATCAGCAGTTAGCTTTTTTAAATTTCCCGCTGATATGGAAAGGTATAATGAATGTTCAACCATTTCTCTACGAATTTGTTGTCAATATTGACCGATTGCTTTGAAAATGCGTGTCTTCTCTGAAATCATAATTATGGTCAGAAATAAAAAAAATGGCGGCCATTTTGATATTTTTTATTACTGGACCGATTATATACAAAATCGATATCTGAGAGTTCGTATAGTCTCTAAATCCATATATAAAGTCGGAATTTAAAAAATGGCCGCCAATTTGGACCTTCTTAGTTACTGGACCAATTGCTTTCAAAATCGATATCTGAGAGTCCATATGGCCTCTCAATACTTATTTATAGTTAGAATTTTAAAAAGTTGCCGCCGTTTTTATCTTTTTAGTTACTCGACCAATTGCTTTCAAAATCGATATCTGAGAGTCCCTATGGCCTCTGAATACTTACTTATAGTCAGAATTTTAAAAAGTTGCCGCCTTTTTTATCTTTTTAGTTACTGGACCAATTGCTTTCAAAATCGATATCTGAGAGTCCCTATGGCCTCTGAATACTTATTTATAGTCAGAATTTTAAAAAGTTCTCGCCTTTTTTATCTTTTTAGTTACCGGACCAATTGCTTTCAAATTCGATATCTGAGAGTCCCTATGGCCTCTGAATACTTATTTATAGTCAGAATTTAAAAAAGTTGCCGCCTTTTTTATCTTTTTAGTTACTGGACCAATTGCTTTCAAAATCGATATCTGAGGGTCTGCGTAAAGTGGGATAGTTGATAGTGATGACAATATCTTTTTCAGCCGGTCCAAATTGCTTCGTTTGATTTTCCGAGATGATTCAGTAAAGAAACCGGCACTGAATTATCGTGTTTCTGAAGAATACTTTAACGCTTAGGATATTTTACCAGGAACAAATCGCAAATAATAAAAAATATCCATTCCCATCTTTTTTTTTAAGAATCATCACATGTTTTTAATTCCTGTTTAAATATCGTCATAGAGTTTACATACTACTTACGTACTTACGAGCGGAGCCCTGGGCCAATACTAGTATTAATTTATGTTTGCTGTAGGTAAATGTAACTAAATAAAATAAAAACCATTTTCCAAAAATATTAGTGACATCCCTAGCTCTCCGCTTGTCGATGTCACAAAAACGTCTTAGCTGAGTTACTGTATGTAGTATATATATACTGTGCTGTAGATGACCAAATTTTAGAATCCGAATTTCGTTTAAAGCGCGTTAACGTGCGTCATCTGCACGTCGTCGACGCGTTATAAAATACGCCGTGTGTTTAGGCTCCTACATAAGTTTTGTGACACATCTTTACCATACGAAATACAATATGTACAATGACAAGAGCTTTGGCCGTTGTATAGTTTGCCGACAAAATTCTTTGCTCGGCTCCCGATGAGTGACTAACTTAGTCACGCTCATAGTTTGCTTCTGCCAATTAAGGCCTAAGGCTAAGTGGCTTTAATTGACGGAAGCAAAATGAATGGAATGTATGTAAACCGAGTTGATTAAATGTATGGAACAGCAGATATTTTTGGGATTTCATTGTTAGTCTCATAGTAAAAGTTGTTCATAATGATGAGTACAATAACTCCAGGGACTAGAAAGGTAGGAACTTTTGTAAGAATATTTATTTCCAAATAGTTGTTTCTCACAAACCTTGAGTCTCCTATTAACAGCGACGGCCTCCTCCATCTTCCGCTTGAGCACGTTCTGCTGCTTGGCGTGCAGCGACTCCATCTTGGCCATGGCGGTGGCTCGCTTCCTGTCCTCGTTGCGCAGGCGCAGCATGGCGCGCTCGTTGTCCGCCTTCCATTTACGGAACTTCTCGCTTTCTTCGCGCATTTGTTTTATTATTTTCACCTGGGCATTTAAAGTTAGAATGTTGAAATTAGCAATTAGATTTTTTTTTTCTTGAGGAATCTATAGTCAATGAACAAAATGATGACTTGAGTAACTATATTTGTTAATCAACAAAACAGCTTATGAATGATCATGAAAATGTTAGGTTTTCGTTATCTCTTGCATGACAATAGCGGACAGTCGTACCTCCTTACCAAGTATCGTCACTAAACGATAGCGACAATTTATTACTAGCGCTAGTCTATCATGGTACCAGTCGCCTAGACATGAAGGCAATTACAGGGGTTGTGTTGCAGTGATTAACCAATAATCTGATTAAAATATTGTGCCCATATTATTTATGTAAAATTAAACATAGGTACAGGTATTTCTATATACTAGTGGTCACCTAGTGGACCGTAATTTTAGCTCCTGCATTACTTCTCCATATAAACTTTAACTATGCCAAATCTCACACTCCTCCGTGCTCGCAATATGCTTAAAAAGGGTATAAAAAGTTCTCTTCACGTATTAATATATAGATTTCATTACTAATAAAAAGTCGTGCTAATGTCTGCTATTAATTGTCATGTTAAATGGCACAGACTATATAGATAGTCTGTGCCATTTAACATGACAATTAATAGCATACTATAGCTAAGGCAAGTGGTGTATAGACACCACTTGCCTTAGCTATAGTATGCTTATTTCGTATTCTTGAACATAGAACAATATCGAAGATAGACTATATTCCTGATGATATGACATACCTTGGTAACCTTCATAGCCTGCAGCTCAGCGTTGAGCGACGCGATCTTGGCTTCGTTCTTCTCCTTGGTCTTGATGATGTGCGCTTGTTGGTGGCACGTCTTCTTCAAGTCTGATATCTCGTGCTCCAGGCTCGATACCTTCGTGCGGCGCTCCTCGTGAGACGGGTCTTTGCTCTGCAAAGGTAATACCACTTATAAAAGATGTACCAGTGCAGAAAAGTTTCAGTGAATTAAATCATTGTATTGCAATTTCCAAAATATTTTGCAGTTGTGGTTTTTGGGACTAACACAGGAGTTTAGTAAAATACAGATATTATTAACATTGCCTGGAGCTTAAGATTCATGCTTACTCATCAAAATAAAATTTCATACCAGCTTACTATATTAAATTGATCATTTAGAAATTCTGTTATAACATACTATGCAATTCTGATCGAAAAACTGTTTCAACATCTTTTTGAATTTTCACACATTCTGTTTCTTCTAAAACTTAGGTAACTTGTACATGGAGGAGCCATGCAGAGAACGCTACAGACTATCTGTGCTAAATAGTCTTGTTGCCAATTCTGTCCTAGTGTTGTAATCTAAATCAGTTAATCAGTATGAATCTCACCTTAGTCTGTTTCAACTGTTGCAGCAACTCGTCTCTCTCCTTCTCCAGATGCGCGATCTTCTCCTCGTTGTCCCGCAGATTATTGTGGTTCTCCAGCATATCCTTGTTGTTGGCTAGTATAGCCTGCACCACGGAGGCTTTGATCGCCATCGCACGGTTCAACTCTTGAAGCTCTTGGTTAAGGGCCACCTGGTGATTGAAATATGAAGTTAAAGGCAATGTTTATCAATTTACGTCTATTCTAGTATGATTAGACTGCAATCTGACCCCAAAATTGAGAAAAGCTAGGCTGATAATGTAGTGTGTCTAATAAGAACGCGCGTTTTGTTATGTTATAGACGATGACATAAGGTTCAAATAGAAATGTATCAAATGTTAATGAAATAATACACAAAATTATGCGTAAAGATAGTGGATGAATCAGTTTGATCCAGTTTATTCTATTAAAGTTTAGAGATTAAGATGAATTTTAAAATCATAAACAATTTTAACCATACCTGTCCCATAGCTCTCTTCTCCTCCTCCAATACGGCCTGATCCTCACTCAGCACCACATCGTCATCGCCTTTCTCATGTTCACCCTCATTCACAAACGAAAGCTTAATCTCATGGTCGATCAATTCCTCGTTACTCTTCAAGTTCACAGACTGCAGATCCTCCAACCTCGTCTTAATTTCCTTCAAGTAGTCAACCACGGTAGTCTTTTGGTGCTCATCATCTTTGTCAGTTGTATTCAGGTTTTCTATCGTCTGATTGCACTGTTCTGTGAGCTCGTTGAGTTTCCGTTCAATTTTGTCCTTCGCTGCCTCAGCGAGCAATGCCTTTTCACACAAGTTTGTGTTTTCTATCAACATGTTGCTCAAGTGCTCCGTGACTTGTTTGTGCTTTTTCAACAGTTCCCCGTACCTGCCTCGCTCGCGTTCCAATTCTTCTTGGAGTTGTTCATTGTTCTGTTCGCTGATAGTCGGCATTTTGCCCAAGAGTTGCAGTCTTAGCTCATTTACTAAGTTGTTCAACCTACACAGAGATTTTTTTGAGTATGATGTTTATTTATTTATTTCAAAGTCAAAGTCAAATTTATGTACACACAAGGAAACATGGTAATAAAAATGTGTTTATAAATAAATAAAATTTATTTATTCAGCCAGTTTCAAAGTATAAAGGTAATCTTAACTAGGTAGTACATACAGGCAAGGGCTATTAATATTATCATTGGGTTGATTTGCCTCTGACTCCCAAACTAGGTGAGAACCTGTGTTTTGAGTCATCAGTGGTTCCTCGTACTGAGTAAGAGTAGTTAGGAAAAATAACAGGCTGGAAATGTATAATGTATAAATAAATCAAGATAGAAATCTCAGGGATTTCTAACCAGCTAATTTAATCACTACTTTAGGACCACAGACTAACTATATGCTGAAAGGAGGAACAGAACAAGGGGAGAGACACGAAAGCAGCGATCAATGTAAAGCTGGATAAAGTAAATAGAATTTTGACTCTATCTGGATCTAGGTTGATCATGTTACTGCTTATTTGAACAGTATCCTGTGTGAAGGCTCAAGTTGTGTCAACTTACCTAACAATCTCCGCAGCTTTAGCATCCTGGTTGATGATGGGTTTGTTGCGTATCCGTCGCGCGCGGTCCGCGTATCGCAACGTGGAAACTGTCTCGTCTAAGTTGTAGTCGGCTGGGCTTACACACGCCACCATCAGGGTCAAGGAGTTGCCACCTAAACTGTCTGCAAGTAGCAAAAGCTTGGTTGATAGTACCACGATGTAACGCATACCGTAATGATGACTTTCCCTCCACTTGTAATTTTCCTTTCTGAGGATACACCCGGGAATACGTGCGGGAATTGAACCCGAAACTTGTAGCACAGAAAAGTAAGGATTTAGAATCTGTTCACGTCATGAGTTGCAGCGGCGGCGCGGCGCCAGAGAGCTAATTCACGTAATTTTAAGACGCGCCGATCGTATTGCAGTGACGCTCGAACTTGACGCGAGCGTATCTCACTGAAGCTCAGAGGATACCAAATGGCAGAATAGTAGATATCGGCTCAATTGCCATAACGAAAGAAGAAGAAGATTACCAAATGTGTTGTTTTGATCAATATTTTATTGCAACTGCGTGGCAACTGCACTTCTTTAGTTACGTGAATTAGCCTACTGATCAGTGCCGCTGCGGCGTCGTACATTAAAATATCCAAGGTATGCCACACGGTGCGCTACGGGACAGCGCCGCACGCACACCGGACTCGCCGCCGGCGCCGTAGCAACGACATTGCGACACCACAACGCATCGTGTAGACAGTCCTTAAGGTGAACGCTAAACTAAACGCGTCATACACGCCACAGGAATCGAATTTTAGTACCAAAGTACTCATAGTAAGTCATCAATACATCAAAGTAGTCATACAAATATGACCTCGCCTAACAGATATGGCGCGCACGGCGCGGGCGGCTCGATTCTGATGACGTCATCCGCATTCTGCCCTAACAATTCTGCGACTCGGACAATACTGATTGTTCTGCGCCTACGGCATGTTCGATGCGGATAGGTGCACGAGACTATCAGCAAATCCAATTCCTGCGCGTTCAGAGCCGTCAGCGTCAATAATCAAATAATTAGGTAAGTACTCCACCATTCACCTATGATGATTATCTTACCTTGTAACAACCTGGTGAGTTTGCTATCCCTATAGCTGATAAAGCTCCTATTAGTGCCATCCCCAAGTGCAGAGATCACATTGCCGAGCGCCAGCAGACCCTGGTTGATCTTCACTCCTTCCTTTAGACGCTCGCCACTTGCCTTTGTCTTCTTTATACGTTCAGAACCCGCGAGATCTACTAAGTGAAACTTTGATGTTGTTGCTACGTTTCTGGAACAATAGAAATGGGATTAGGAAGTGATTCATAGAGGAAAGTTTCATTATAGTGTATCTAAAGTCAGCACTACACTACCTAGATGTTTTAGGGATACCCACTTAGACAAGTCGAATCTCTAATAAATCTCTGTTCGCAAACCAGAGTCTCGACATTGCATAAGTATCGTACCTGTATCTAGTTTACAAGAAATAAAGATCTATTCTATTTTATTCTGTCGCCTGACAATAGAAACGCTGACTAAATGTATACGACGGATATTTTCATTGTTATATGATGATGGATGAGAATCCATATAGATTTAGGAAAAGAGCATAGGGATGCTTAGTTAATGCCCCATGTCCCATCACTAGATAAGCTAAGGGCACCATTGTCCATGTCACAATTCTCTGTGGTTCATGACAACTACCAGTCTATCTGACTATAATACAATAAACTTTATTGAACACCAGAAATATAAAAGATACAATATTTATAAATATAAACATGTACAATGGTCGGTTTTATCGCTAAAAGCTACTAGCTCAAACCAAGAACCCTCTAGCTCCACTGCCGCGATTGTCAGTAAAGAATGGTTAGAACAAACTTACTTGTCAGTTCTACTCTCTTTACAGATAATGATAGTGAACACAGCGTGACTCCGACTTGACGCCTGGTTCATGGCTGTGGAGCCTGTCACTCGACCTGATGACCCTCGCTCCAGTACCATCATCGTCTCCATTGTTGAGACTACTGGCAACTCTGTTATGCCTGGAAAATAATAAAACATATAACGGCCTTTCTAATTCTGAACTTTTATTATATTATTATTTTACTACTCATTATGAACAACTTTTACTATGGGGCCAAATCGGAAATAGCGAAAATAAAATCTGCTGTTCCATACATTTGTTTAGTAGAGTAATATTTAATTACTTATATGGAACAGCAGTATTTTTAATAGCGATTTTATGTTTGTTCCCTTATTAGAAGTTGTTCATAATGATGAGTGCAACATTCTGGGGACTAGAAAAGTAAGACTGTATTTTTATAATAATTATACATTTTACACTATAACTTAAGGATATTTAAAAGAACCCCCATAAACATGAGAGGCTGCAGATAGCAATCAAATCTAATAACTGCTATGGGCTTAGTAGCATAGCATTTTTGCAGCCATGTTGAAAATTAATGGAAAATAATGGAAATATTAAACTTTAATTTGCAGTTTAATTCAAACTTTAATTTAAAGTTTTAATTTTATTTAAAGGCTTAAAAGATTTTTTATTATTTAAAATGGAAGTCTAAAAAGTCTAGGTAAAACTTACCTGGTAAAATAACACCCTTATTGATATCTTCTCTAATCTCTATAATACTGTGTCCTCGTTCTTTCCCTGAGAGCAAGTCGTAGCACTGCTCCTGGTACAGCTCCATGAAGGACACATTCACTTTGAATATGAACTTGTCCTCATGTGTCTCTATGAAGTCAAATATGTCAGCTACTGCCTGCGGTATTACGCCTGGAAATTCACAATTTTGGATTAGACAGAACATGGTAAAAGTTTATTTTATTTTTCAATTTTGAGTGGCATAAACAATACATAAACATGAGATTACAGCAATCGCGAGTGATGTGCTGTTATTCATTCAAGAGTTCTATTGTCTATCTCCAAAGATCTTCATCAGATCCTCACTAAATTGAAATGGGAACACTTCGGAAGTATACTCTTTCAAACAAAAAAAGAATCATCGAAATCGGTTGGCGTGATATTGAGTTATTCGACCATTTGTCGCGCACATACTTAATATAAATTTAAGACCTATATGGTTTTCTCATGGATCCCATAGTCAGAACTGGACCAAATTAAAATGGGACCATTCGGGAAGCACCAGCTTTCAAATAAAAAAAGAATCATCAAAATCGGTTCACGCAGTCGAGAGTTATGAGGTAAATGGGTTCATCAGAACTTGACCAAATTTAATTGGGACCACCTCGACAGTATACCCTTTCAAACAAAAAATAATTTTCGAAATCGCAAAACATACAAAAAAGAACTTACAGTCGAATTGAGAACCTCCTCCTTATTTTTGAAGTCGGTTAAAAAGAGCTGTCTCTTTTGAACAGATTTTCATGAAACATAGCTGAGATGATACCCGATTAAACTAGCTTTCAATAAAAAAAAACTGTATTGTAATTGGTCCATCCGCTTTGGAGCTATGTTGCCACAGACAGATACCCAGATAAACAGATCCACACACACATTACAAACTTGGAAGAAGAAGCAGCATTGAAGTATGAAAAATACAAACCTAGTTTTGTGGAGTCACCATCAGACCCAGAATAGTTAGTGCCCATTGTGTAAGTCTTGCCGGATCCAGTCTGGCCGTATGCTAGTATTGTCACATTGTAGCCTGGTGGCAAAGAATACAAAATTATTAACATTCTTATTACTATTCATGTAAAAGTTAGTTAATTTATTTGCATCTGTATGGTTAAACTCTGGAAAGTTTGGTTTCTTATCCTCCCAGAAAATAAAATCTGGTGTTTCGAACTGATAGCAATAAATAAATCCAGCCCATTGCTGTCCCACTACTAGGCACAGGCCTCTTCTCAGAGTGAGAAGGGTTAGGCTTTAGTCCACCACACTGGCCTTGTGCAGGTTGGTGGACTATGCACACCATCAAGGACTTTCCGAGGCCCTCTCAGGTGTGCAAGTTTCCTCACTATGTATTCCTTCACCGTTAATGCAAATGATAATCAAATTCTGATCCACACTTGAATTCAACTTCTTTCGAATTCTCAATTCTAATAATAGCTAATGTTTTTAGTCACCAACCTTGAAAGAGTCTCCCTATAAGACCTTTGACCGCAGTATCATAAAACTCTTGCTGTGTTATATGTTGAGGAAACACAAAGTTGTATGTGAATGCCAAGTCTTTTATCTGCACCTGGGGCTGTCCGGCCACCACATCAATACACTCGTCACATCCTCGATCTGTCTCCAGCTGCATCAGTGGCCTGATCCGGAGGGCCACTTGAACTGTGTCTATAGTAGCTTTACTATCTCCTTCCACCATCGTGATTGATATTGAATGTTCAAAAAACAAAAAAAAGACACCACTCCTCTCCTATTTCATCAGCAAAGTTCTCATATCCCACGATTTCTGGATTTTCTGGATGATCAGGGAATTGTCAGTTGTTAAGTTTTTTTTTTTGTATCAAGTGGCTTTCAGTTTTTTCAAGGCTGACATTTGTGACAATTTCTGTAAAAAGGTTTAATTTACTAGTGAATTATTAATAAATCTATTAGGCGTGAGGTCAGACGTTGAATACGCGATCAGCAAAAAAGGTTCCAAATCTAAGTTCCAAATGGATTTTATTGGTTTGGTTTCATAACAGTTTCAGAGACATCGATGTTTCAGAGTACCTATACGAGAACAATAGTTTTAATAACACAGCCTGTTTGCACGATAACTTACCGTATTACTAAACCCTAAACACTAGAATAGCAAATAATAACACAAAGAAAGGGGTTGTAAAAGTAATTCTAATTAACTTTTAGCTTCACAGCACAAATTACGACAATATACGTTTTTAAAAAACAACGGTTCAGGATCAACGACATATTCAAATTTAGGGTTACCGCATGCAATAAAGTAGTTCATAACCATAACCATAGCTAACATATTTTTATAACTGGCTGATTTTAGAAATAAATCTAAGAACAGACTATCAACACAAATCAAATTATAGGAATGGCATATGGCATGGCGCATGGCGGGGCAGGCAAGCGCGTAGTTGGTGCGTTTGAAACAAGCCATAGCAAGCAAATAAAATCGAAGAGCCATAGTCACGTCACAGACAATAATGTAATACCAGTAGCAGACCAAACACGAATCCATTAGATGGGTAGGATTCTTTATCTCTTGTACTAAGCGACAACTGGATAATAGTATCTCTTTCTTTTACCTGTTGTCACACTGACTCACTCATAGACAAAATTTGACGCGTTGCTTGTTTATCTCGCTTCGTCATAATAATAAGACACATAAGTTTAATCAGGTTCAATCGCATTTTATCGCATTTTATAGATTAAATCGCGTTTATAAATGTGAAAAATATTACTTGTTTGTAGTAAACGTCGCGTAGGTAGTGATTACATACCTACTCTTTGGTTGTATGGCTGTATGGGCTCGGCTACCTTTGCCTGTCACAAAGTGGGACAAAAGAACAAAAAAAAAACTCTTTGGTTGTAAGAACTGTGAACTGTCAAAAAAACGAGCGAAAACGAACGCAGAAAGTTCATCACTGCGATTTATTTTGTTTTATTAAAAGTTCATGTGATTAATGATCAGTAAACATAGTGAATTAAGTTACACAGTTCAAAATTTATGTACTATAAACATTTACTCAGTGTCCATATTCGATGTTTGATGTTTGTTATTATCGAGCGTCATGCCTCCACGAAATAGAACAAGAGCTTCTAAAGCTCTGAAGGAAAACATTGATGTCACTGAAAACAAGTTGAAACCGACTAAAAGTAACACAAAAGCACCCCGAAAAGCTCTTGCAGACAAAACAAACTCTGCATCAGATGATGCGTCTTTGGAAATTCCGAAGTCTAAGAAACCAATCACAAAAAGTTCGAAGCCAGAACAGAAGCTGAATGCAGTGAAGAAACAAAATGTAGAAACGAAACAGAATTCCGATCAAACACAAATTAAAAGACCTAAACAGAAAATTGTGGTGAAAGAAAATGTAGAACCTATAAATGAGGAGCGACCACGTCGCCAAAGACGTCTGCCTCCTCGGTTTGTTGAGAATCATATTTTAAATAACTTGACAAACAGCAAGGATAGTGTAAGTACTACACACAACAGTTCTATCACTAAACTGGCTGACAATGCTCCTGCAAATAATGAATCTCCGTCTAAAAGTGATAAGCTTGAACCATCTCCATTCAAAACGCCAGCTAAGGCCGAAACTAGCATACTTGTAAGCCGTCCCAGGAGGATCTGTCGTTTACCATCTCGTTTTGAAGACCATTCCATTAGCCCTCATAAGTATATTCCAATACAGCCTGCTAATGCTAGCACACCTATACAACAGAGTAAAACTAAGCCTGTTCATACTAATGATAAGGTTGACAGCAAAGTAGGTAAACATTCAGAAAATAAAAAACTGCCAAATGCAAGGCCATCTAGATTGGCCAAAATTGATGCTCTTGTAAAGGAATCCAGTGATAATTCATCTGATAAAAGCAGTCCTGACAGTAATAATAATGCTAAAGGTACATCAACAAGAGTTAGGAAAGCTGTTAAAAAACAATGTGCAGAAAATACAAATCAGTCGCCAATAAAGAAATTTTTTACATCTATGAACAGAACTCATTCGCCAATAACTAAAACTCAATCACAAACAATCAAAACACAATCACCAGTAAAGAACATTAGTCTGAAACACGCTTATAATGGTAGAAAAATAAAAGATAAGAATCTATCACCCAGGGTGCTTGGGGGCAAGAAAACATCCCAAGTAGGTAACAATAATGAACTTGATATATATGCCTTCACTTTCGACCCGAAGGAAGAATCTCAACCGCAGAAAAAGAAAAGGAAAAAACCTGTCACCAAGAAACCTAATCCTAAACCTAAGAGAGTATATAAGAATAGTTATGATCAGAACATATCTAAAGCTTTGGCAGCCTTGAAGACTGCTGTAAAACCTGGGAAATCAGTGGAAGCCCCAAAGTTATCCCAGATAACTGAAAATAGTGTAGTTGAGGAAATTGTTCCACATAGCAATGTTACTAATAATGTAATTATAGTACAAAACACAAATGTTAACACACAAAATATAGCTTTAAATGATACTGGCAAAAGTTCAGTACACAAATTTAATCACCCTTCAATAAGAGTAGAAGATATAGCAGCAGACATTGAACCAAGTATAGATGACCATGATATAAATTATTCACCTGTGAATTCACCAAAGCCAAATGGGTCAATGACTCATAATGTACGAGAAAGCCCAGAAAGATCTATTCATAACAATGATCCCCTGAATTTACAAGAAGACCTCAGCTTCTTTGATGATCAGCCTGTTGCCAGCAGTAGTATGAACATGTCTGTCCGTCATCCATTGGCTAGTCCTTGGAGAGTGGAATTTGGCAGTCTTCCTATCAAATGGCCAGTCAATACTTATGTGAAACCTAACATGACACCAGCAGTGGAGAGTTCTTTCATTTGTGCTGAGGATTCAAATAAAAAGAAACATGTTTATACAAATATGTTACCTCAAACAAATACCAACTTACCAGAAATTGATGATAATACACCAAGTTTTAAGCAGACTAGTATACTATCATTTATAAAAGAAATGGCAGAGAAGAGCGCAAAAAAGAAAAGAGGGAGATCTGTATCACCAATTAAAGCTATTTATGAGGAAATCATTGACAAAAATGCAAAACCAAATAAAACTAAGAAATCTACAAAGAAAGCAAAAGAAATTGAAGAAGTAACTCCCTGTGAGAATACTTCTGAAGAAGTATCAGGTACCACTAATGACACATCCAATGACAGAGAGAATCCTGATGAAGAAAGAAGAAATAGAAAGCGTAAGAATGCTGAAAATATATGTGATAAACCAGCAAAATCGCCTCGGAAGCAGAAGGACACAGAATGTACATATTTTGGCTTTGATGAGAGTGAAAATCAAGAACAGGAAAATGTATCTCCAATTAAAATCAACAATAAAAGATCTTTGAGGTCTCAATCAAGAGTGGTGCTGCAAGAAATCAATGGCCCAACAAGAGCAGCTTTGCCAGTTGCTGCTAAAACTAAGATAGCTTCAAGTTCTGACGCAGTCAACAGGGTCTATGAGGAGTTGAAGTCGGCTGCTGATGCACCGTTTTTCCCAGAAAAGAATATTGTTAATGATAATATTGATAATGCAACAAATATTGAGAATCCATCATCCAATGAAGATTCACAGTCTGTTCATTTGTTTGAGGATATTGAAGTTGTTCATCATTTGAAGGTAAATAAAATAATTAATAATCTTTCTAGTTCTAATCCCTTTAAGGGGTTATTGTACTCATCATTATGAACAACTTTCATTATTTTGATTTGGCCCCAAATATGAACTCACGAAAAAATAAATCATCTGATCCATACATTTCGTCAAGTAACATTGAAATATTAATATGGAAAAGCAGTTTTTATTTTTTCAATTTCAGACTTGCTTTCTGTGTTTTAAAATCTGCACTCGGATTTCTTCTGTATCAAGGGTACAGTTTACAAACATACATATCACATGCACACACCCCGACCCGAAACAACTATCTGTAGATCATACAAATATTAGTTCCGTGCGGGGATCGAACCTGCAGCACATAGCGCAGAAAGCTAATCGCTTAGCCACAGCGCCAACCATCACTATACAAAGTGATGTTCATAATGATGAGTATAAAGGGATCAAGACTAAGCAAAGTCCGAGATAACTCTCAGCCATAGATGTTAACAAAATCTAACCAAAGCTTTTTTACATTTCCAGCCTACACGTAAAAGTTATGGGAAAGCAAAGAAAGTGACATTCCGCCAGCATTCCACCTCTGACAGTGACACCCGAGGAGGAATTGTGGCAGCTCAAAACGATTCAAGTGATTATGATGATCTTTGCGACCTCACTTTTGAAATACCTAATGTGCAGGAAAAGAAACCTATGAAGAAGAAAAAGCCGAAGAACCTGAGGTCTAAAAAGGAGGTAAGAAATATATTATAAGTAAGTTACAGGCAAAATTCTTAACCATGAAGTACTTTTAACCCTGGCACTCGCCGAACTCTGCCGCGGCTGGCGGCCTCGCGCCGCTCGCTTCGCTCGTCGTGCGTTGTGTGATCACGGTTCTAACTTAATCTGACCAACTAGGGGCAACGTATCAAATCGCGTTTATCAAATCAAAGTGTCGTAGTTCTTATATATTAAGTGAAACAGAAACTATAATAAAAACCAACAAAAATAATTAAAAAAGAAATCTAACCAACTCGTATCTAATTGCGGTGCCCATAAAATATATAGTATAACAGTCACAACAAATTATTAATGAAACGAATAAAAAAAAAAGAAATCAAATCATCAAGGCAAAAGTATTACTTTTGACTGTTTTAGGCTGTTAAAATTAATTTTGATTGGTTAAGAGTTTTGACTGTGACATATACTGATATTCTTGCATTTGTATCTCCACTCAACTTATCACATGTTCTATTCAACCTTGACATTGGCAGAATCATCGTCAAAACGATGGAGCCATAATCCTAAAATTTGAATTGAATTGACTTCGGAGATATCGCATTTTTGCCGAAAACGATCTGCCGCATCTGAATTGCTGAAATAAGGTTTACAAGTCGCAAATAATAGTCATCATCGTCATAATGATCTTGTAAGCATCCTCTGCTGAATATGGGCTTCTTACAAACTGCAACAATGAACAGTATTCAGGATATTGTTATAATCACCATGATTGGAAGGCAGATTGGTGATATCATTATGTTGTTAGTGCAACAAAAGATGTTGCAGTTCATTCTCTTGGCAGACACTTGAATTAATTGAATCTTTACACTTGAATACAGTCAGTATGATAGATTCTGGGTGGTTATTGTCTGACAATTGCCTAATAATAAATCAAGCCCATTACTGTCAGGCGCGGGCACTGCTGGGCACGGGCCTCTTCTCAGAACAAAAAGGGTTAGGTCTTAGTTCACCACGCTGGCCTAGTGCGGGTTGGTGGACAAAGCACCATCGAGAACATTATGAGGTCCTCTTAAATGTGCAGGTTTCCTCACGATGTTTTCCTTCACCGTTAATGCAAGTGATAATCAAATTTTGATACGAAATAAAATGTTTGTTTTCCAGGAAAAAGAGGCGGAGGCGTGGGCAGACAACTTCAATTCAATGTGCGAAGATATAGAGGAGTTCACCCTACCTCTTGAGTAAAATATTCATTAATCATGATAACATATATCATAAAATTGTTTTAAGTTGGTAATTATGCTAATTAATCGTAAGTTTTATTTTCTGAATACTCAGATTATGAGAACAGTGCAATTTATTGCACAGAATTTAGCATACACAATGATTTTATAATATTAGTCCTACTAGATGGCGAATTCTTAATTACATTACTGCCAATCGTATTTCTTTTGTAAATAAAAATGACTTTAATTTATAACATAGGTTATTTTGGTTTCTAAATTCTGGTTAATTGTGATCTGAGTGTGTAAAAACAATAAAAACACAATTTTATTAATCAAGAGTCTATATTATCGTGGCCATGTGTATTTGCCATTTTATTTTAGCAAGTATGACTTCATGACAGTTTTTATTTAGATTAAGTTTTATTAGAATATAATATAATATATAAGCAAGAAGTTGTTTGGCTAATATAAGTGCTTAAGATTTAAGTTGAACATACAATTGTGTTGTGTTAGAAATTAATTAATCAGAATGCAATCTGTACAGCCCCTCTAGACAAGTTGTAATCTAAAATCGCTATATAATAAAGATGCCAGCAAAATGCAGGGCTTGAAATTTACGAATCACATGACTATACAACAACATAAGTTAATTCAGTAGATTTTGCGCTCAAGCGCTCACGTCACATCACAACGATTTCTGATTGACCAAGACAACGCCAAAAAGGCACCAAAACACGACACAACACTACATAGGTACAGAGCTAAAATTACAATTACGACAAGAATTCACAATATTATCGACAATCGTCGTAATTGAGCATTATTAAGACTTAGAGATTTACCTCAATATTATTATTACTAAATACTAATGCTATCAGCTAATTAAGAACAATAAAAATTAGTGTGTATTTTAAATTAAATTTAAAAGGAACCCTAAATGAGTTTTAATATTATTGATGATTTTGTACCTCAATTTTGTTAACTATTACAATATACTTAATACTAATTTTATCAGCAATAATTAAGGACAATAAAAGCTTAACTTTATTTTAAAGTAATTAAGAATTCTCATATTTGCATTTAAAATTGACATTTTCGTTTAATTTTGTTTGTATCGTCGTTTTCTGTTGTTCTGATGTTTTAAGTTTTACTTTCACGACTGGAGATGCAATGCTGGTTTTTTCACTTCTCTCATTTAGTTGCTTAATATATAAATAAAGGCATTTAACACACGGAGCGGTGCGGTGCGGCCGCGGCGGTACGCGGCTAAGCGCATCGAATTTTTTCCGCGTGGAGACTCGGTGGTCGTGTGCCAAGAGTCAAGACTCGATATTTCATTTATACAATAGTACTCTGTGACTCGATAGTACAAGATTGAGAGACCGCGTACCGCAGCAGGTGCGACAGGCGGCGTTCCATATCTCTGTGTTATCCGCCTTAAGTTTGAATAAATAAGCATTTTTATCATTTCTCGTTTTATTTTGTCTACATTGAATATACTTTGCTTCAACCTTCAAAAATCTTTATATTAAAAAATCTTCTATTCTATATAACTTGCCGGCCACTTTCGAAGGTAGTACATTATTATGAAGTACTTCATTTTAGGTCTAGATGGCGTTGCTAGACACCGTTACTTGCAAACGAAGGCAGGTCTGTGCTTGCAAAGTATTTTGTGACGGGAACATCACAGAGTACTTTTAAATGGGGAACATTAGCCAGTTCCACTAGAAAGCAATAGGTGGCGTTACTGATAGAAATACGAAGCTGTATTACGGTGATATTTTGAGAATCTAACTTGTTAGGTAGGTGTATCTAGATAATCTCGATAGTGTAGTTCGATTACCTAATGAAGGTAATCAAAGTGTCACTCCTATTCTGCTTCGGATCCACTGCCGTGTCTCAATGGTCGGATCGGATCCATATTTAGTATCTGGGGGCCTACTACCGTCTCTACGTGAAGAGAAAACTTTGTAGTAGGTACCTAGGTACCTACTTCTTTTTAAGCATTGCGCGCACGGAGGTGTGTTAGATTTGGCGTAATTAAAGTTTATATGGAGAAGAAGTGCAGAAAGATAAAATTACGGTCGAATTTCGACCACTGGTGGACCACTAGTTTATACAAAAGTACCCGAATACTCTTAGGCTGACATTCAGAGACGACAGAAACGAATCTAAGCGTGAACTTACGCTTCCACCTGTCAAACTTACGAACAAATTTTGACAGATAGAAGCGTAAGTTCACGCTTAGACTCGTTTCTGTCGTCTCTGAATGTCAGCCTTAGTACCAACCTACTATCTTCGTTTCATAATCCTGAACAACGTTTGTTCTACGACTTTGACCAAACCTAAACGGTTAGCCAAAAAAATAATTACTGTATAATACACTGTATATAATATACTGTATAATATAATATAACATACATAATATGTATAATATATAATATAATATGTATAATATAATATACTGTATAATTTACGTAAAAACCACAGAATACCTAGCTAATACTAAGTAGTGTACTAAGACTAACGTACAGTACCTATGATTAAAGGATTTTCTCGTCCATTTTATTCCATTTTTCGGCTCTCATAGAATAAACAAAATATATCAAAGTAATTACCCAACCTACGTAGGTACCTACCTATTTCATATTTTTGTATAAAAATAATGTTTCAGATTATGAAAAGTCCTAGAACAAAGGTCGTTGTTCAGGGTAATAATGCAAAGTTATAGCTAAGAGGTTTCGGGTATTTTTTCAATTACCTACCGTGTATATTTTTATAGTAGCATAAAACATCCTTCTGTTGCCTACATGCCTGCGGCTTATGTCCAAGGCAACGGAGGTATTCAGCCTGATTCGGAAATGTACTGTTATCCGGATCCAGTCTGCGCTAGCTGCCTCCTTCAGTGTCTAAAACTAAATGGGCTATGCCGATTTAAGGCTTCCACTCAAAGACTCGTCCGTCACACGGAAAAAAACGACTTTACAGGCTCCATACGGAACAAGTTGGTTATTCAGTTCTAAATAGCAATAACTTGTTTATTTCTAGTCGTTACTTTTTTTCAGTGCAGAAATGGCTGACTCACAGCCACTCCATTGGTAGGTAGGTAGTTACCATTCCAATTTAGCTGAATACCTACCAGTATTCTTAACTTCTTACTAGGTACTTATGCCACTTTAAGCCCTAAGTAAAATAGACTTGTGCCATCTTTGTCCTGGTTGTCCATGCTCAGTTTTTGTGAGGTAGGTAGTTGTTTAGGTAGATGTCCGAATTTTTTGTAGGTATTAGGACTGTCAGTTTCAAAATGTCAATTTTATTCTTCAAAATGCGAAGTTTCTATGAAATTCTTTATTTGAATTTCCCTTGCATTTACTCAAATGCAAGGGAAATTCAAATAAAGGATTTCTCTTGTCTAATTACCCGACTACGGAGAGGGTTATATGTTTTTTATTAATTATCGTTAATATTTTTATCACCATAAACATTGCATTTTTGAGAACAACTAGTTTAAGTACATTCTATGTACCAACTGACAGTCCAAATAGCAAAAAATTCGGCATAAAACTGCGTTTAGATGCCGGGCGTAAACGACTTTAGGAATAATTTTGGACGATCGACCGGAAAAATTGCCGATTGTATCTACCTACCTATTCAATCTTTATAAATCTAACCATCGATCTTGATGTATAAACACGTTGAATTTTAAATCGTTTCGGATACGTTGACGATAGTTGTACCTAGGTGTCATGATAATGAACAACTGCAAAAAGAAAATCTTTTCCATGCGAAAAAAAATTCGGCTTCCCATAGGTAATGGTACCTACGATTAGCTAGTTGAGTACAAACTCAACCAGTTAATCGTACCATTGTCTATGGGAAGTCGATATATTTTTGCACGACAATTTTTTTTTCTTTTGTCATTTTATTACCAAGAGTACAATCATTCGTTATCATATCCGAAACGACTTAAACTTCACCGTGTTGGTATATAGCCTTGGGCTACGATAGAAACAGTACCTACCTACCTACATACGACGAACAAAGAAAACATCAGAAACCATAATTAAAATTTTAAAATTAATTCATCCAACAATGTAAGTATCCACTCAGCCCTAATGTGATGCCTGACGATATTAAAATGATTGCTCTTTGGCAAATATGGCGGCCGGTTGAATTATACAGCGGAAGCAAATATTACCCTCGCAAACATACGTCCCGAGAGAGCGAGCTAGTTCGCGCACTCAAAATTAAAAGCACACAATGAAAATACAGTACCGTGTGCGTCCGTACCCTTATTCGGATACCTATGTCGCGAAAAGTAAGTGCGTACTCCAAGCAGCGCTCTTAACACTATGCGTGGAGTGGCCTACGCATTGTTGTCAATGAAAACAGTCGCCGCCAGAGTGTTTTTTTGTTTATAGACTCTTCGATGTTGCCACTCGAAAATAAATAGCCGCGGTAACGAGCAATATGGGCCTAACAAGCTGTAACGATGTTTTGTCTTTACAATCGATTCTCGTTGTTTGTTATTGTTTCATCTCCCCGCGATAACAACCGAGTTTCCCGTTCAATCGAAAGTAAATTGGAAAATAACGAGTTTATTGAATCGTTAATGAATAAAGAGATGATTGTAGCTGTTATTGGGATTAGGCTTTTATATTTAAACATAATAGGTAGGTACCTACACACGGCTACATGACAAGCTATAGGTAAGATATATTTTCAGTTGCGGACCGCTTTCTGTACAATGAGATGAGAGGTCAGCTTATACTGAAAATGTGTAGCTTGATAATATAGATACGTAGCTGTGCGTAGTAACCGTCATGCTTGGTTTTCCCAAAGGAATAAGCAGTACGTAACAGACTTTAAATAGACTTAGTCCGACCCATTACAATAACAGACAAAATTACAGATGGTTAAGACAAAACCAGTAATTTAAGCTGAAATTTGTATTTGTAAAACGGTCGTTGTTTTGTTGGTGAACATTGTCCTTACTCAATGAGTCGGTTACTTATTATTAACAACAATTCAATACAAGTGTATTGTATCAGAATTTTATAATTTCATTAGATAGGTAGATACTTTCCTATAGTAGGTACTAAAGTGAAACAATGGTTCCCAATCACGCTGTAGTAACCATTAATAATTGAACACGTAATAATATCCATTCCGAGAGTAGACTTAATAAATTAACAATTGGACTATTTCAGTCATTTAATTAAAGGCTGGCCGCGCACAGCCAGGTTGTTCGGGTCGGCAATATTAACCGCAATTCTCGGTCAACATTCACAAAATTGACACGTCAAATATTTGTAACTTTGTCCTGGGACCACGTTAGACGGCAAACAGAATCGTGTCTGGTCCTCCCTTAATTTCCGATGTTTCTACACCATCGGGGCTTTGTTATAATATGATTCTACGGATACTGATTTTAGGGTTAAGTTTGGTATGAACAGCGTTTGTCGAGATAGCCGCTTGTCAAAACAAAATGGCGCTGACTGTGTTTGAATTGGGCCGTATCAGTCGCAAGCGGAGATTCATTTTGTCGCGTTGCTTAAGATCGTAGTAGTCTCCTACATATTGTCTCTGTACACAAGGTGAGTGTGTGCTAGCGTGTTAGGCTTGCATTTAAAGCTAGCTACAAATTTGTTGTTTCAGTACAAATACTACGATGATATTGTTTGCAGTTTGACTTTGCGTTCGATCGAGGAGTTTGTTTGGCAGCCTAGTGCCGACATCGTAATAAGTCAACACTTGTATATTGATTGTGATGATAATTGTGCTACTGTCGACGTTTGTTGTGGACAGTTATAGGAATATCTACTTAAGGCTTTCTTTGAGCTTTTATTATTTGAAAATCTATATATTGATAGATACGTGAAGAGAAAACTTTGTATCACTTTTTGAACCTACCTGTTGTGCGCACAGAGGAGTGTGAGATTTGGCTCATAGACTAATATATAAGACTGGATTTGGCTTCTATAAAGTTATGGAGAAGGAGTGCAGAAAGCTAAAATTTATATACAATAATCACGGTCGAATTTCGGCCACTGCGCGACCTCTAGTATATAAAATTAGGCTCTTAGACGAATAAGTTGACTTCCTTGTTCATTTCATCTCATAAGATTTTTACAGTTCCTTTATACACTGCTCCAATTGAGTATACCTGTCTACTGCAAAGTTTATTCATGTCATTGTAAATGTAGATTTAATTATAAAAAATTGGGTTAACTCAATATTATTTAAATACAAATACAGAAAGTTTGCCAACTGCTAAGAATCCAATTGATATAAAATCATGTCAACAATTGAATCTCGCCTATTTATGTTTAGATTACAAATTTACCTATGATTAAAAACCACATGTAAGGAGTAAACACTAACTTTCAAAAGAGGAGCATACTTTACAAATATTATATTGTAAACTTTACATTGGCACGGTAAATATTAAATAATATGTGTACAGGTAAATAATATTGTCGCTAGCCTGAGCGGAGTCTACCTGCCGCTCTCAGTGTTGCCATTATCATAAACCAAACACGTCAATATTTACCCACACAAACAAGGGCGTAATTTTTAAATAAATTGTGGCATTTCGCGAAATTGCTTCCGCAAATAGAATTGTGGACAAGAGCCGGCGCGAATGTATGCGCAACTTTTTTCGGGTCGTTATTCGACCATGAGCTTTGTCGCTTTAATGGGATGTCCAACGTGATTCTGAAAAGCAGTAAAAAATAATTATCCTTTTACAAAACTGTATATTAAAAGGATTTAATGATCTTTTACCTAATACATTTGTGTGCACGATGATCCTTGCGTTGCGTATCAATATTGTGTACTACTCAATGACAGATGGCGCTGCCTACATTATTTTTGTAAAGATTTGGCACATAAATAGAGTCCCTTTCCTTAGATTTTTACATTACCGTATGTAAATAAATGAGAGAGGTAAATGCTATTTAACACGTTCACTGCGTGCAGTAATTTTGGGTACCCTCAAACTGGTGCGTTACGAGGCAAAAATCGTGTCGTACTAGACTTTTGTCCAGTGCGGAGCTAGGTCCAAAGCATCTCGTACGGTACTGTTACTTTAAACTAGAATATCTTCATGAAAACTGCTTGGATTTTTTTTTGGATTATACCATTAGATAGTGTATTGTCTGTATATTATATATGTCAGCACGCCCGAGGATTGGTTCAAAACTGACATAGTAATCCCATAAAACATATTACGAGATGATTCACACCCCGCCCCGCACCCAAAGAAATCAAAATACGAGGCGAGCTCAACCGCGTATCGCATCTTATTCCAAAATATCGATAAACAAATAGGGATGTAAACAAAACAAGAAACAAAATTATCGAGAAGCATTTATTTAAAAAAGAAAGCTTCTTTTGAATTATAATGTTTTCTATGACTTTGACAAGGAAAACTAACACTAACATTCTGATTATGCGATAGTGTAGTAATTTTTCTTTCGTTACTACTTTCACCGTCGATTTGGGGGTAGTTGATAAATCAAGAATGGAATCACTTACTTTGTTATCATTATCATAAGTATGGGGTGGTGACCTCGGTGCCACAATGGTGGTTAGTTCTTGGAATGTATGCCCTGAACTAGGACTAGTATAAATATATGGTACTACCAGCTGATGAGAAGCACGACTAAACACTAAAGAAGTGTAGAGCAAAATGGATTTTGGCCTAGTAACATTATGTTTTAATAAAAGATAATTCTAAAATCTTCCTCGATCTCTTCCTGTGTATAGTTTTTTTTACATCCATAATTAATTACGTCCGTCACTTATCGACACAGTCACAACAATGCTCAGACTTATCGACCTGCCTCGTACGAGACCGTTACGAGGCTCTATGCACCCTGTACCGCACGTAAAGTAAACATTAACTATTGGGTCGGTACGAGGCGAAAAATATCTCGTACGTTTTTATTCAAAAATTAAATACTACTGAAGAAGGTCTTCAAACCTATATTAGTCATTTCACTCATACAACGAAATTTGTAGTAGAAATTCAATGCGCACGAGCGAGAGGAATAGCTTTTTCGGCCGCGCACTGAGTGCGGACGTCGTACGAGGTTTAATTCGCCACGTAACGCAGTGAACGTGTTAATTAAAGCGCGTGTTTAGATACCTAAATAATTAAGAAAAGGACTAGATTGTTATGTGTAGATGATAGATAGTTATTTCTTACGAGGAAAATTCTCAAGAAAATCTGGTATTTTCTTAAGTAGCTGTACCTAAGTTTACCATTCGAAATTCTTCTAAGCCGATGTTTTTGCTATTAAGAATGTCAGTTTCAAAAAGTTAATTTTATTTCTTCAAATAGCTAAGCTTCTATGAAATTGTTTATAATTTAATCTAATTTCCATTACATTTGAGACTGTAATTTATGAATTATCGCTAATCTCCAAAACAAATAAATATTGCATTTTTAAGAACAACTAGTATATGAGGGTAAGAAGGCCGTTGTTGAATAACGAAAGTTAATTATACATTTAAAGTACATCGTTTTCAATAATTAATATGCGATTCTCCATAGGGCTGGCATAGCCACCTAGAATGACTGAAGCCTCGTACTAAAATAAGATGAAAAAAAAAAACGAATAACCTGTTTGCCCCATCTGCTTGTTACTCTGTCCGTTTTAAGATAATTAAAGACCATTAAAGCAGGGCTAAGTGTATTAATGAAAGCAATATCTTAAACGAGCGGGGCCCGGAGGCGGCCATCTTGTCTCGGATTTCCCGCCATTACGCTGGGGTAACCCGGCGTTCGGTGCAAGAAAGATAATCCTTGGATTGGTCAGACTAAACGCGGAGTAACGTGGGGTGGAGATGGAAGATATCCAATTTCGTACGGCCACTTACGTACCGGACTTAAATTGAACATTCAAAAGTAGGTAGAAATAGCTGGCTTAGGTATACCTATACTTAATATAATGGGTTTTAAGAATATTAAGATTTTTGATTAAACCAAAAAAGAAAGAAATACGAAGGAAAAAGATGTTTATTGACACACAGTCCACATAAAACATAAGAATATCACGAAGAGAACAAATAAAAAAGTAAATAATGAAGGATAAGAAAACAAGAATAAAAGTTAGTACAGTAAGAAAGTACCTATATTCGGTTTTAACTTACTTGTCTTATTTAGTAAACAATATTCACAAAACTCATTATTAAAGTAATAATTTATATAACACACCAAATCGTTTACCACATGTACCTAGATTTGGTAAAGTGATTAATTATCAGACAGTTAAATTTAACATAAGATCAATATTGCCAAAAAAATAAAAATAAACTATTATTAGATATTATTACTGGTAGGTAATTCGCTTAAAGATTCTCTGCTCTGAATGGCTCACCTACTACGGAAGGAACTACCGTACCGTACTACACGTAGGTAGTTACCTACGTGTTGTTATAGCTCCCTTAAAGCTGGATCAATATGTGAATAGAAAATGATTACTTCAAGACCAGCACAATCGTGTAGGTATAATATAATATAACTTTATTGATACAAAAAACCTTATTTACAATAAAAATATTTAGTGGTAAAAGGTGGCTTAAATAGTGGAAACCATAGTGAAATAGTGAGCACTGACCATATTGTTGGTTTTCCTTGTAGTTATTTTTCACTAGCTGTTGTCCTCGTTGTCTCTCGCATTCTAGGAGTACTACTTCATGTACCAGCATAAAAAGGGAACATGGTGTATACTGCGGGCCCATTTTCATCCTAATCCATTCAGCCATTTATGCGTGAACCAACATCCAAATATCCGAACCTTATTTATTTAATTATCTATTATTTATGTACACACATACACATGACAAAGAAAAGAAGTAGGATATCAAAGTACAAAGGTAGGTATAATACTGCTTATTTCTAAAGTTCTGCCAGCGGAACTGCGACAGGATAGAGTGAAAAGGAAAGAAGACACAGTGTGTAACTAGAAGAAACAAGGTAGGTAGATGATAAGGAGCTAACGATGAGGTATAAATAAATATGAGGTATAATCAAACTAGTGGTCGCCCTGTGGTCGAAAATTGACCGTAATTTTAGCTTCCTGCACTCTTTCTCCATATAAACTTTAACTATGCCAAATCTCATAGTCCTCCGTCTGCGCAATATGCTTAAAAAGGGGTACTAAGTTTTCTCTTCACGTATAATTATATAGATTAGCAATAAATATTAGCTAGCTAGTAATATATGCTTTACAATTTCATCAAAATTGTTTCGGCGGTGCGGAGAGCAATATCTATCAAGAGGCAAGAATGATTTGCCGTAGTAACAGGAACTTTGTTCGATAGATTATGTAGGGGCCGATAGAGGCAGATGCGTTCAAGTTTCTATATTTACTTAGGCTGCGTGCCCCGTTTTATCAGAGCTATGCATGTCTGGGGGCGCCCGCTTGATCGTAGTACGCTTGACAGAATAATTGAAGGCACGATGCGCACCTAAATATATTGATGGTTGTCATAAATAACAGAATTTGAGAAATACTACGTGTGAGCGGAATATTTATAATTGTAATAGTCACAGTAGTTGTTGATACAAGTTGCCTGATAAAAAAACAGCTCTCAAACGATCAGTTTAGTTTATGTAATGTGAAATGAAAAAAGTGAATAAAAGTCATACCTACTCGTACTTACTGTGCTTTTTCCAATATTTGTTGCGAGGTGAACCTATTCGTTTGTCCTCGGCTTTATTCCATAAGACATAACACGAGAAACCTTCAACTTACCTACCTATTTCCCAGCAACTTACCTTCTTCATTCTTTAGCCCGTGTTTATCAAGAAGACAATACAATTTACGACAATAAGAAACATTAACAATATTATACTGTACAATTCTAATTTATGACATTACTTAAGGTTAAGTTACATCTGCGCCTTCGTGCACGATTTCATTAATTTACAAAACTTGAGTAAGTCTCTCAGGCCTTAAGCGCCGAATCTACAATTTATGTAAAACGGGCGCGCCGATGTGCAAACACTACTTGGTAATACTCGGCAACTGTACGTTGTACACTAAGTAGATTAAGTATGTAACTACTTACTTTGGTTGTCGCGTTTGTGGTTCGATCTATTCGTGTTTTGTAGGAAAAGTGGTGTTTGATAGTGTGCAACTCATTTTCGACAGACCCTACTTAAAGGACATTGTAAGGGTTTGGTCCAAATGTCGCCCAGAAGCAACTGAAACACTTTGCCGATAAAACTAAATTAATAAAATAGGCTAGCCACGCCCACATTTTGCTTCCTTTAATCAGGGCCACTTTAGCCTTAGGCCCGATTATCGGGAGCTGTGCAAAGAATTTTGTCGGCAAAGTGTACAGCCGCCAAAGTCGTTAAGTGTACGTAGGCAAAAAGACAAAGTACATGTGATGTGTGTGTCGTATCAATGGAGTCCTCAATAAGTATAATTCCCGAAAAATAGTCCCCATAATTTCTAATCAACATCTGAAAGAATATACGCTAGAAAATCGCAGTCACCTCTGTAGCAGTATTACATCAGCGAATTAATTCCCCACGTTCCCACCGGCAATAAATAAAGGCCGCGCTTGTGCAAACACACGGAAAGTGCGCAAACAACATAAAACACGGAATGATTGCAATTAAAAACGCATTGCGGGGTCACGTGACCCGGCGGCCATCTTGAAACCGGCGCTTACGGCGCTTCGGCCGTTAATTATGAATTAGGTATGGGTAATAGTGAAAGTGGAAATTAAATTTGTTGATTTAAGGTAAGGGCTCAAATACTACCTAATATTCATTGTTGGTTTTAACTGGCTTATCTTAAGATAGCTCGTCAAGCTTTCTCGACTGCTGAAATATCTCTTACCTATACTTAAACGGTTTATTAATTGTGCCCTAAATTTGTCATTGTCGATGATCTTGGGCCTTTCTATCTTCCTCACAATTTAGGTAGATTTTTTAACAGGCATCATTTATCGATTTTTTCTGCCGGCTCTATGAAATAAGGTTTTTTGGTAGCATGACGATGGCTGAGGTAACGACTGTGTACGATTTCTTGGCTGTAGAGACTTGCATTCGATGTAAATATCGTTATGGTAATCGAATTTATTCGTGATAATGTTTATCGATCGGTAGTTTACGATCAGTTTGCTATCTATGTCAAGACTGCAAGCCCTGGGATTTCCCTAGCGTTGTTTGCGAGCGAACTACCGATTAAAGTAAATAAAGATGGAGTTCGATTGCCGGTGTTAGCCTGTCGAGGATTGCCAATTGCCAATAGATTTCATACAGTCGATCTGTACTAGTGGGGTTTGAAATTTTTGACCCAGAATTCTTACTTTAAATCGATATTTTTCCTGTATACTTTCTGCCTTTAGTAAATCGATTTTATTGTTTCTGCATGCAATAATTTCGTTATTGTTTTAAATTATTTACTTATTCTAATATATTCGTCGTTACAATTCAAATAGTCTTCGTCACATACACCGATAGTATAACAAATGTTTAAAATAAAATCGGCCAATTACCCATACAAAAATTGATGTTTAAACGGCTTATTTTGCTCATAATCTCTGCAATGGCTCTGTTATGTCGTTGGTGACCTTGGGCCTTATTCGATTTAGAAATAGTAACTCTTTTACCATAATATATCATTTGTTTAGTGTGTTTGCTACCTATGTCGAGTAGGATTTAAAAATGTTTGAAGATACTCTGTGATCATTTGCTGATCGTTTGCCAAAGACGACTCTACGTTTTGGAGACATAATTTTTTGTTGTTATAATTTTTTTAAAGTTTTCTCCCTTTATTATGTTTTCCTATACCGTGGGTGGCATTTACAGACACAAATATCTCAAGCTCATACACCCAGACCTGGAAAAATTATATCTGTAAGACATGCAAATATTTGTTCCATGCGATCGAACCCGGGACACGTAGCGAATAAAGCCCATTTATTTAACTACACACATACAGTATAATTTTTTATGCGCAAAATTTGTAGAGTGATTCAGTGTCTGTTCCCAAATGCAACTGCTATACTAAAATTCACTCAAAAACAAAATAAAAATTTGATTTTCTATCGCTTGCGCTAGTAAATTATGCGTGTCCCTCATACTGAGTCGAATTTTCGTTTTGTTTTAAAGTGTATCCCAACACTGCGGTTGCATTTAGCAACAGGGACTGAATCACTCTACAAATTATCCGCACTAAATAAAAATATATTCTGTATATACAGGATATTTTTTTTATGTAGTTGAAATACAAACTACATACACAAAAAAGAAAAAAATGAGTAGCATTCGCTGCAGCGCTGTACAAAATGCACAGCACTGATTTTCAGCTGGTCCCTGCAATTTCGATTAATTATTTGGTCAGGCGCATCATAAATTATTTAACCAATAAAAAAATAGAACATAATCAAAACACAAATATATTATTTTTTTACATAGAACCACACCAGAAACAGCGATGTACACTGTCCCTATATACAGGCACATATTTACCTATTCATTCAAAACATCCGTATCCCCTCAAATTGCAAAAATCAAAAAAATCCCGATTCATATGTATTTATACCGGAACTCACCCCAAAGATTGTAATAAGTATTTTTTATTTATAGGCCCTTATTGCCCGCGGTGCTAATATCGCGTAAGATGCGGATGATCCGAAGCACCCTAGGGCCCCGGGGGGCTCAACAAGAGATTTTATGCACCACATCGTTTATACGACTTTTATTGAGTAACGCTCTGTTTGAGAACAAATTGTTATTGTTGATGCGTTTTGCTTGATTTTTTATATGCGCATATATATTGAGGCAAGGATAATGAAATGGCATTGAATGATTTTACAAGTTTTTATGGTTTTACCTATCGATGGAAATTGTTCTACAGAAAAAGTATCGGCAGTTTAAAAAAAAGTTGTGAAATTAAAAACGAAAACCACACACAACTTGATGACCGAATTTTTCGTAGACCGTATAGAAATGCATTTTGGATTTAAAACTAACATTTGGAACTGTAATGTTTTACGGATATGAGAAAAAAATTATTATAAGCAGCTCTGTAAAAAAATATTGACGTAATTAATATAAACTCACTTGGGTCATAAAAATATTTCTTTGTACATTTTATTTTTGATTAATATTTTATTGATACCTATGCAAACTTATGTTCAGCATGTGTAACTTATGTTCAGCAAATAATTCAATTATGATATATTTTTGGCAATTTCAGATAATTTAATAGAATACCATGCGGACAAAGTCGCAAGCTAAAGCTAGTTAATTTCATATGCCCGATGCCTGTTTTTGGAATCATAAATTCCTGCAATAAGGTTGAAAATAATTTTATAACTACGTTACCCCAACACTTTTTTATACTTATCTGAGTTCCAAGAAATTCTTGCGTTAGTCGAGGTGTATGGAAATATTTTAAGATACAGCGCAAGTTTGTTCAGTGAGATAAGCGATGTAGCGGATGCCGGCTTGTTTGCATTTGAGCATACATACACGGGCACGGCTGTTGCGTGGAGTATGCTTTGGTATATATATAGAATTATAATATATTACCTCGAATAATATTATGTATTAGAATTGACATTCAATTTCTTCATAGATCTTGTGTACCTAATAATTTTTAAGTTGATTTCTTTAGATAAAACTAGCAGTTCGATTTGCGAAAAAATTTAGGTAGGTACCTACTTAAAAAAAATACTTTGTAAGTTCCATCCTAACCACGTTATTCGGTTGTAAATAGCAATAACTTGTCTATTTCTAGCCGTTACGTATTTTCAGTGTATGCTTTTTTTTTGAGAAGGGCCTATCTAGACTTTCTACGTTAATTGCCAGACAATAGACACAATAGAAAATTAATTGTATAAGGTCACCGATGACCTCAGTGGCAGTTAACCTGTTAAATATTGAAAAATATCAAATTATTAAAAATAAATAGCAGAGCAGTCTTACCAACGGTGAACTTCATTTTCTGATGCTTGGAACTAAAGGATCCGTTCGAGACTATTACTTATAATCTGAAGATTGCTTAAACACGACAAGTATTTTAAATCTATTTAGTCTGTTTTACGAAGCAAATGGAACCATAGTTGTTGACATTTTTCTAACTATCTTGATATAGTTCTAACAACTTTTTTAAATATAAAGAAAGAAAGAAAGAAAAATACTTTATTAGCACAACAAAAAATTAATAAAACCAATAACAAAGAAAACATATAAAATATAAGAGTTATTGTGCCAAAAGGCCGCAGCTCAGCATAATATCCTTTTCTTGTGTTGATGAAAGTCTGTTCAAACTTCAGAATTTTAGTCTGTTTTGTAGACTGAAATAAACAGTACAATACGATACACTTTATTGTAGGTACACCAAAACGGGAAGAAAAGATACAATAAATAGAATGAAATAAACTTTAAAAAAAAGTAAAAACCAAACCAAAATAAAATAAACTTTATAAGTATAAAAAACTTAACAGCTTCTGAAGTCGGTGCCAGTGCCAAGCTAGGTGCATTGAAGAATTAAAGGCCCCGACTTCAGAAACTGTTAAATTTTTAAGAAATATATTTTTTACTTTTTAGTGTTTTGAAGTCGTTTTTTTTTTAAAGTTTATTTTATTTTTCTATTTTGCGTGGCGTAAACAATACATAAACATGCGATTACAGCAATCGCGAGTGATATGCTGTTATTCATTGAAGATTCCCATTGTCTATCTCCGAAGGTCTTCATCAGATGTTCACCAAATTTAAATGGAACCACCTCGAGAGTATACATTGTAAAAAAAAGAAGAATTTTCAAAATCGGTCTGCAATTTGCGGAGTAATCTCATAACAAACATATAAAAAAAATATAAAACATACAGTCGAATTGAGAACCTCCTTCTTTTTTGAAGTCGGTTAAAAAGAGATGTACATACAAAGGGCGGTCTTATCGCACCAACAACATCTCATAACAAAATTGATGTAGGTAGATATAAATAGTTGTGTGCGAACTAAAAATACTAAAATCGAACCTTATCGAAATAGTTTGCATTTATATATTATTTATTCTATATTTATTTATGTATAAATATTTATTTGTATGAGTTTGTGTGTATTTATGTAGGTTTGTATTATGTATATCTTTTATTAGGATGTAATATAATGTCATCAGTTTTATTTAGTTATCCTCTTGTATTAATTCCACACTATAGTCTACATTTCTTTTTTTTTCAAACTCTCCTCTCGCAGGTCTGCTGGAAGAGATTTCTTTAGAAATAAGCAGTACCTTTGTGTCATCTTTCCTATTTAATTGTAATTATTCTTCGTTTTGTGTGTACATAAATTGTTAAATAAAAAAATAAAAGTGGGACCCTAATCAACGAATGTTAATACCATGTCGACCATCTATTTGATTCATTTGTTTCTTTAAGTTCAAATGTCAGTAAAGTCAGTCTTACTGAAAACATCCCGACATTCTAACACCCACCGCGACATACATGAATTATGTATGCCGATGTGTTCGTAAGCATACACTAAGTGCTACTGATGGCTTGTTTTCTGTTCTCATATTTGTAGGCGTGGTGTAGGCATGCCTGCGTGAATTTTAATTGTATTTGCTGGTAATTTGCCTTCAGCATTTGCGTTTGAAACGTTATTACAATATCCATTTGTATAATTATGCATCTGGAAGCAGTTCTTCTCATCACTTGATTTTTAACCCCCGGCAAAAAAGAGGGGTATTATATGTTTGTAGTATGTATCTGCGTATTTGTGTCTCTGTGTATCTGTATTGTAGCATCGTAACTGCAAAACGGATGAACCGATTTCAATGCGGTTTTTTTCAATCGAAGGCTAGTGAAATCGAGTATCATCTTACTATTGCTATGTTTCATGAAAAGCTGTTCAGCCGTTCAAAACTTACAGTTACTGTTTTTCAGACATTACCCTGTTGATTGCTAGTAGTAGTTTGGTATAGATAACATTAATAATGTCATGTTACGTATGACTATCGCGATAATATCGCGAATCCGTCCAAAGTCACAATTATTATTATTACTCAATAGCCCTTATATTTTTGGTCGGATTCGCGATATTACCACTTTTAGCGCAATTCATACCGCAGGGTATGTCAATGTCATCATACCAGTGGCGACGGGTGACAGTTTTAAAAGGGGAAGCCGTCCCAAAAATGCCCTCTAAAATCTGCTGCAATTAATGCTGCAAGACAAAAATCCATACCGTCTCTTGTAATTTATATATAGTCATGTCTGGAAGAGCTCGACCTAACTGAATAACAAGCCATATTTCGTTGGTCTATGCACTAACCAATTCCTAAAGGGAAGCCGATAGGAATCGGGTTGTATGGACTCTTCGCCACTGCATCATACTCCGGTAGACTGTGCCTTTTGACATTTACTTCTTACGTGCATTGCAATTTGGTTTCTCTGTCTACGCAATATGCGCATGATATTAGTAATTCTTTAATAGTGTTCATGGGGGCGGAAGTACCTTTTTATCAATATGATGTGTTTCTAACATAATTTTTTTTTAAGAAAATTATTTTATACTTTTTAGTTCTTTTTTGAAGTCGGTTTTTACTTTTTTTTTAAAGTTTATTTTATTTTTCAATTTTGAGTGGCATAAACAATACATAAACATGAGATTACAGCAATTCAGAACCCTCTCAGAACGATGATATTTTTATTTTTATTTTTTTTAGTATTAATTAAGCTTAGATATTTTTATGTTTTGTGCGTCATACTGGGCGTAGAAATAAAAACTTTTTCTTTCTTTCTTTCTTTAATTGCGAGTGATGTGCTGTAATTCATTCAAGAGTTCCATTGTCTATCACCGAAAATCTTCATCAGATCCTCACCAAATTGAAACGGGACCACTTCGGAAGTATACCCTTTCAAACAAAAAAGAATCATCGAATTGTTTTTATTTTATGTAATTTTCTGGTTTTTTTATTTTTTATGTTTGTTATGTGTGCATGCTCGGTGTCCTGTGTGCAAAAAATAAATTGATTTTCTTTCTTTCTTTTCTTTCTTAAATCGGTAAAAATTACTAAATTTTAGACTTACCTATATGGTTTTCTCATGGATCCCACCGTCAGAACTGGACCAAATTAGGACCAATCGGGAAGCACCAGCTTTCAAATAAAAAAAGAATCATCAAAATCGGTTCACGCAGTTGAGAGATATGAGGTAACAAACATAAAAAAAAAGAAAAAAAAAACATACGCGTCGAATTGAGAACCTCCTCCTTTTTTTTGAAGTCGGTTAAAAATAACCACTGCCGTATGAGGACCACACTTATAGTCTAGATATTGCTGTAAAACTCACTTGCAAAACCAACTTAGTGTTATATTGTCAAGTTAAATGGGTCAATATCTGTAAATGAATTTTTTTGTAAATTTTGGTGGATTAATATTTTCTTCAGTTTTTTGATATGAGAAAAGAAAGTTCACAAAATGGACTTTCTTTTCTCATACCAGGTTCTTATTTTCTGGTTTGAGTTAATTTTTATTTTATTTCTCTCTCGTGTGTTGTCACTGTCCGTGCTGAATAAATGTATTTTCTTTCTTTCTTTCTTACAGGATCTTCGTAAAAACATTATAATTGATCCTCCAAAGATCCCAATTTTTATAACTCCTCTTCGACCCTCAATCAGTTGACAACTTTTGAAGTTGCGGAGACGTTTTGAGTTGATCGGCCACAGCCCGGACGACCAGACAAGCCTGTGTCAACATACAGGGAATTAGTCCAAATTATGTGCCTAGCCTCCCTCACCCCTCACCCCCGGAGACCCCTCAGTACACCCGCTCACACCCTCCTCCGAATCAATATTTGTTGTCCGTACTCTTCTGCCTTAATACACGCACAATGCTCACACACATCCCTTCACACGAAAACCAACCTTATTTTATCTCGTTAAAATGCAATTTTGAATATCATCTAGTTGTGTACATAAGACTTGTTGAATTCAAAAGCTGTAGACTCATCCCCAGTTGTTGCTTTCTCATTGAACGCAATGCGGTCTCTTTCTGACGCAGTTTTCCGCGAGATGCGTAGAGCATCGGTATGTGGATTTGGTTGTACGAATAATACCTACATAATGTAACATTTTCTTATCGGAAAAATGGATTATGTTAACGAACCGTTTATGGGATGTTTTGTCTAAGATATCTTGAAGTAAACTGGGATTATATAGGATATTATATGATCTAATTAGGTATAGTAATTATCACTGTGTTGCTGAATGAATTGTTTTAGGTTAACTATAAACCTAAGGCGGCATTCAATTTAACTCAAATTTTCAGTGTAAAAATAAACTAGTATCTACATGAAAAGGCAACATGGATATCAAAAGGAAATGTTACCTTGGAGAATTAAAATTGTGGAAACCACACTTAAAACATGCCACGGGAATATTAATTCACAATAAAATGTGGTTACGTGTCGAATGTTCACAGTAAACACAAAAATGGCCAACAAAAGCCGTTTACGTGTAAGTTACACATCAATTAATATAAAAACTCGCATCTCGACTCTTGTTGAATATTTATAAAGAGCTGTTAATTGCACAAGTCGGCAAATACGAGGAGAGAGCGACTCTACGGTTCTTAGCAAGGCACGTCCCTCCGTCTCCCCCCTTGCTCCCTCCCCTTCGTTGCAAAAGGCCAACCCTACGCACACACATATAACGGAACACTCACACAGAGACAAGGAGCGCGCGCAACCGGGAAAACTACGGCCTTTTACGTACGTATTGTGTACAAGAACGCGATTACAGTATATGCTAAAAAATATGATTAATTTCAGAGGTTTTCCAGAAATTAAATAAACAACATTTTTAGGAGCAGGTTTTAAGTAAAATTTTGTAGGAAGGTTTCGGAACTAATAGATACCAAATTTTATTGCGGTATCTGAAAACTTGTCTGTCGTAGTTTTATGTAGAGCAAAGTAGTAAGCAAGTCGTATCAGTTGTAACATTTTCATTTTCTTATGTATTCTTTTATTGTGATCCTATCAATCTTTTTGTGTTCTATCCTGTAGTATCTATTAAAGAGTATTTCATTTTGATACATATTTACCTGTACTAATTAACTTACAAATTAAGGTCACAACTTTCCTCCCCGACATTCTTTTAATTTTCCATATACTGCGCAGAAAACGCGTGTTGGATGTGTGCGCATCTATTTACGCGACGAGTAAATATGTACCCGCGCCGTTTGTGGAGGCAGCATTAATAATTCAATTGGTTGGCCCGCTCAGGTAGCATTTAAACGATTTTTAACTTGCCGCCAAACGGATTAATCGGAACCGGAAGAAGGAACCCTTGAACGATCGATGTTTAAATTTTATATTTAATTGACTCTCGAATACTTTTTAATTTTATCGTAATTCGATTGTTTTCTTTTCTTTTTTCTTTGTCTTTGGGATCGTTATAGGATTTTAAGAGATTAGCTACTTTACATAATGAGAGAGGTGAATGATTTTAAGGTACCTTTAAATACATTTCTTTGTAGATTTAATCGGTTTTGATGTTGCGGCTATTGGGCTTGTGGCTCTGTAAACTTACCTACGTAGTTTCTATCAATTTGGCGTGTCGTAGTTGGACATATACCTGGCCAAAACGTCTATCTACTATCCGTATCTAATCTAGGTACCCCAGCGGCCTCCTTCAGTACCATTGTCAATTTTACTTGTAGCTTACCTTCTTTGGTTATTGTTTATTGTATCTTTTTGTCACTTCTGACCATAGAAATAATAAGTAGGGCTCCCTACAACTAGAACAAGCAATAAGCAAAATATCGCAAAGAAAAACAGACCTTATCACAATCGCTTAAGAATTGTATTTGAAGTAAAAGGAGACGAGACCCTCTAGAAAGAGCGACCACGGAGCTGTGTGTCTCGTTTTAACAATTGCCAGGATAGAAGTTGGTACATTTTAGTAGATTTGGTACGAAGATTGGAATCGTACACAAAAATTATTAAAATAATGAATTTACTATCTTGCTCGATGTACAATGTTTTTAAAAATTTAAATATAAACAAATTAATCAACATATTTTTTTTTCGTAATCTTATTATTTAAAAAACTAAACCTCCGTAATTTTATGATAGATTTTATTAGTGTATTATGACAACTTCAAAAAAAGCTCGTGTCATTCAATTTGTGACAGGTTGACGGTACTAAATTAATATTTAATCGTATTTTAATAATTTATTTACAAAAATGGTGAATGTGATGCGTGAAAGGTTGTGGAATTGCAACATATTCTGGCTGTAATAATATCCTTCCACGGGTAACCTTGAATATAATGAAATTTTACAAAATTTGTCTAAGTTGCTGATAGGGTGACAATATTTACATATTACTGTCGGACTTTGGGTTTGTACTAGTGCTACGATTTCACTATATTAATTAAATTAATGACAAATTTTAAAATATAATTATTAATTATAATTAGTTCGCTATTTCGGCATCATAAAAATTTTGATTACTATAAAATTTGGGGAAAATTCGGTGGCGATGCCAGTCATCATTTTAAGCCAGATGACTTCAATAAGTCATGTTCACGAAAGACATTAACTAATGTACCGACCCGACTGCAATGCCTAATTAATAGCTACGAAATAATACTGTTTATGTTAACCTGTCTTTTTAGCACGCTTTTATTAGCTTCACCTGTAACTAACTAACATGTAAGAAAATCTTGGAAGTTAAATTTGACCCACTTCCCGGTTTCCGATTGAGCTGAAATTTTACATACACGTTTAGTTTAGATGACAATGCATGGTTAGCTAAGTTACGTCATTCTAAATCCAATATGGCAGGCTCCCAAAGATGGCGGACTAGTTAATTAATAAGCACTCCCATGATATAGGTATCAAATGAAAGGGTTTGCTGAGAAGAATACGAAAAATCGAAGTCAAGGTCAAAGTCGACGACAAAGTGCAATTCGAAGTCAAAGTCAAAGCCGATGCCGAGGCCGAAGCCGAAGCCAAAGTTGAGGCCGAAGCCGAAGGTTTTTATTTCAACTGGGCCTTTGCAGGCACCTTCAGAAGCGCGTTTTTTGTTTTTTTTAAACTATAATTTAAAAGCTTATTGTATAGTTGCGTTAAAAGTTTTTTTCGTTTTTATATTTTTATTTTACTATCCTGTGTCCTTTGTGCAAAAAAATTATTTATTTTCTTTCTTTCTATTACATAGGACCTACATAACAACGGTATCGGCGGAATGTGGATGTACAATAGTATTACATTTCTGCCTAAACTTTCGGGGAATACATAGACGTGATGCTATGTATGAGATGTTATTTAATATCGTCGGTAGAAACGAAATGTAGCAAGTACCTACCTGCCAGTGGCGTGCACAGACATTTCTTACGGTGTAGGTAAAAAAAGCTTACTTGTTGTATTGTCAAGTTAAATGATTTTTTATGATTGGCCACCTCACTCTAAGACTTAAATTAACTGATATTACACACAATTAATGTAATTATTATAATATTATTCAATACTATTTTTTTTAAGGTAGGCAGGCAGGTGTCTTTTTTCTTCACGGAGTGCACGCCACTGCTACCTGCATGTTTTATATTATATTCATTTCATGTTTCGCATACCTTATTGGTATTGGCGGTGATAGTGCAATGCTGTGAAACTATTAGGTACCACTTTAAATAAAACCATCCGTCCGTCCGTTGCATCCGTGGGCAAATAAAATAGACCTATCATTATTAGATAAATGGTCCAAGATTTTCTATCCTTGGTAAAACGGAATTTTATTGCTAACTAAGTTTGTAGAAATCAAGGAAGATTAAGAAAACTGTTTAATTAGAAAATTGATTCTACATAATTATTGTTTACGATATGGGTACTAAATGCGGTGCAGAGTGAATATATTTAACCATATTTACAAGTGTAGTTACATGTAATTAAACAATGACAGACCGAGCCCACCCCGATAATTCCAAAATTCATCGATTTTTTTAAAGGTATCTGCGTAACTTATTTTTCAAATTCAGTCACACACAAGTCATTACATCACAATTCATCACAGGAAAATTAAAAATGACGTCTCACTCGATGCACAAAATGATGGTCACTCAATAGAGCAAGATAAAATTACTCTGTGGTAACTATCTCAGGTGGCTCGCTGTTTTAGCAGAGTGCACAGTCCTGTTACTTAGGATAATAAGTCTATGCTTCTGACCTAATATTTCGCATACCACAACCAATAAAAAAACGTCAAGTGTCAGTGATAATATAGTTCGCGCTAACAGCCCGATTGGGGTCGTGTCGAACAAACAGACGGACAAACGCCGGCCGCGGCTTGATTTCTTTGCCAAACACTAATATTTGAAAACCAAGCTCGACGCGATTACAGTGTGATCTTCATGCCAGGTCTGCGCATGCGTGGTGGGTGCAAGGGTATCTACAAGTGTACGACAGGAGTATCTACCCGCACTGATGTTAGAGTCAACTCAAACTCAACTCAATTTTAATTTGCCGTTAAATCTTATGATTTACTTTAAGGTAGACTGGTATGTGGGGAGTGAATGAATTTTAAGAGCGTTTTAAAGTGAAATTGTATTTGAGAAATAGGTGTAATTATTGAACGGCTGAACAGATTTTCATGAAGCATAGCTAAAATGATACCCGATTAAACTAGTTTTCGATAAAAAAAAACTGCATTGAAATCTGTCCATCCGTTTTGGAGCTGCGATGCTATAGACAGATACACAGATACGCAGATACACAGAGACACAGATACATACTACAAACTTCTAACACCCCTCTTTTTTGTCGGGGGTTAAAAACAGACTGTACCCGATTTGTCGAAGTAAATTACTGTTAATTCTTTCGGCAGTTTTATGTTCTCAATCTTCTTTCCAAGATATAAATGGCAAGTCCCTTGTTCGTCGACGTAGTGTATAGTATGAAAATGTACAAGGTAACTGAAAAAAAAAACCTTTCTAGAGCTTTCTCGAAACTCAAATAATTATGAATTGTATTCTCAGGAATTTAACCTGTATAATGGTACATTTAAACACAATATTTCATCCGTACACTTAGCACATGTGTGCAAAGATTGTCAGCAGTCTTGCTGTAAATTGGATCCATTGTGGATAGGATGAAATTACGGCAGCACTTGTGTGAATAATTATTAAGTAATAATAAAAAGGAAATGTTCAACAGACGGTAACAAAGGCGAAAAAAATAGCGATGACATATTTGAACACTTTACAAGGAGGTTATTCTTTAAATTGTGGGAGGATCTTGATAAGTTATTTCTTATATATCCAGGTTACAAATAAATAGATTGAAATGAATTAAATATGAGTATAAATAAGGTATGTTTTAATTTAAATTTAGAAGAATACACTCTTTGTCAAACCTGCTAGCTAATCACGATGCACGCTCGTAATCGGAATCGACTTAATTTTGACACTACAACAGTGTTCATTGCGTTGCTCCAATTGTCGTTCAGTATATTTTTTATAGCATACTGCGCAATGTACATTGTTAAACTGTCAAAATTGAATCGATTCCGATTTCGAGTGTGCATCGTGATTACCCTGCCGGTCTTATGAATGTCGCATCTCGATTGGAATCTCAATTTTACTGTCGATAAATTGACATACGATAATAAACGTGTAACTTAATAACAGGGGGCTTACTACGAACTCTTATAGCAGGGTAGAAATTAAACCCAGATATGTCCAATATAATCTGACCTTTCATTGTACGAAAAGCCTATACAGTGCGAGGTCAACTCATACTGGAAATTTCTCGGCAGTTGAATTTCAGCCCTGCTATAGAAGTTCGTAGTAAACCCCAGGAGCTGTGAACATAACTAGAGCATGTTCACAGCTCCGTTATTGAGTTATCGTTGTCAATTCGTCAATAATCAACCGAGAATTAAAGTGAGATTCGAATAGAGATCCGAGATATTCTTACAGAATAGCTATGCTGGATCCGATCACGATCCGATTTTCAGCTCAATCAATGAACCCAAATAGCCATAGTTAGTATTGCCAGATTCGTTTTGCCAAATATCGGAATTTAAATGAAAAACAAGCGGGACTGGAACGAAAAATTCGGGACTTAGAAAGAATCACCCATCATCTGCCTCCTGCTCGCCTTGTGCGAAGCTTCCTTCGCTGACCGATTCTTTTTAAAGTAGGTATGTATGTATCTACCGCGCCAAATTGACTCATCATCATTCTCCTGCCCTTATCCCATTTTATTTGGAGTCGGTGTAATATGTCTTCTTCTTCCATTCTTCTCTATTAGACGTCATCTCAGAGTTTACGTTCTTATAATCCATGTCAAACACACAATCCATCCATATTTTATTGGGACTGCCTCTTCTCTTACATCCATCCACATACATACTTAAAACTCTTCTTTGTTACATAATTTTTATCCCTTCTCATCACATACCTATACCACGACAAACGGTTACTTCTCAACTGTTCTGTCACCGGAGCCACTTTCATATTTCCTCTGATATACTCATTTCTTATTCGGTCCTTTCTTGTCACATATACCTCTCACGAACTCTTTCTTCATTTCTCTTTTGTAGAAGGCAATTGTCAAAACTCTTTCTTAATGGAAGGTAAAACCTATTTTAGCTGGCCGAGGTCCGTTCGTCCAGCTACTTGCTCATTACCCTTTCGCAGTGGAAGCGCGGCTGAGTGGGGCAACGTTTTTAAATAATGAATATAGTATCAATCAATCAAAATGGTAAAATTTCGTCAGATATTATAAACATTATTAAAAAACAAAAAAAAAAAAAACCTATAGAACACGCTTTAGTCATCCAAACTGAACGTGTATGCAAAATTTCAGCTCAATCGAAAACCGGGAAGTGGGTCAAATTTAACTTATAAGATTTTCTTACATAGTTAGTTACAGGTGAAGCTAATAAAAGCGTGTCAAAAAAAATAACAATCAATCATTTCGATGTTTCGCAAGAGAGTGACGTGACATCTAAGAAAAATTACGTTACTTGAGTCATAATCTCAATTAAAATAGTCGCATATTATTATGACGTGGAGTTCTAAGCCGTGTGTGCAGTGGGATAGTTAGAGAGTTGAGCGCCCCCTGAATCTTAGTTAAAATATTTGCAGTGTAAGCGGTGACTCTACGCTAGGGTTCATCTACATGTGCGGATTTAGCAGGACTCGTGTCATGTGCCAAAGTTGCGATAATGTGGATTCAGTACATGATCTTGGACCATAAAGAATTACATTTTTGCGTCGGTCTTTTAATTTTCTGGCTATTTTGTTCGTCGATTTTTTTTAAAGTTATTTTTAGAAAGTGAGAACAAAATCGTAAAATTTTTCATAAGACCGACGCAAAATTATGTCTCTGAGGGGTCCAGAATCATGTACTGAATCCATAGTATCAGTTTTCGTTATGATGTCAGTTATAACCTATAGGGACAGGGTGTAACATTTTTCATGGTGCATATATGAAATGATATTTGCTTGGCTCAACGAATCCTTTTTACCATGTATTGGGTTACTTTTCTAATCACAAGCGGCCACATTGGGCCTTGAGAAATATGAATGTCTGTGTTCGTTTAACTAAGTCCAATTCGTCGCGAGATATGTCCACACCCTTATTCATACGTACCAATGTTAGGTGCTGGTTGATTGTTGGCACAGTAAATTTGTTCTCGTCTCACCCCGCTTGGATTAGCCTGTTTTTCTACTAAACACAACAGCTTTATCTCGTTCAATGTTAATTGTGTATGTTTGCGTTGCGAAACTGACGCACACGGCACAGTGCGCTTTTGATGCGATTTTCTTAATATACGTTAATGCTTATTTAACTAATTAAGTATAAGTTAAGTATATGTGTGTGTCTGGTGAGGCATACTTATGCTTTAGTTAGGTACCTTCTTATTAAAATTTTACAAAGCCTACATAATATTTAATTTATGTTAATATTAATATAGAACAAAGAAGACGTGATCTATTTTCAACATGAAACACACAAATGTAGGCCGTTCGTTTTGCATTCGCGTTTGTGATGACTTTTCTGGATTGGAAGATAAGCAGTAAGAAACCACATTTCGACAATTCCCTACATTAAAAGGCATCTTTTCCCCATAATTTTATAAAAGTAGGTACTTTTGTCTATTGTCATCTGAGAGTTAATTACAGCTTATAAAAGCATTAACGTCAATAGTAAAATAAGCAGAAATCCGCAGTAAAATTGGCTTAGCAAGTTAAGCAAGTTTAAACGGTAGTAATAAAATAATAACTTAAAATTTCCAGTGTGTGTAACCTCGATAAAAGCAAGATGGCGGGCGTCGCGTTATCGCGGCCATATTGTTTGCAGAGCGGCCGGCGCGCGCTGCGCAAGAGTTTGTTTTCTGGAGACCTGTTTCACAAAGACCTTTATAATTCTAGAATATTAATGAGGCCACTGGGAGTATTTTATTTGCGTATTTTTTTGTATATTATTGATTTTAAGCTTGGTATTTGTATGGGGTCATTGTGGAGGTGACAGTTTCGAAGGCGTTACGTTTGAATACAAATAATCTGGTGGGTGGTACCTTGAATTTTTATTAGCTGCCTACATTTTTAATACCTACTAACTGTGGACTCATGAAGACGGGGACATTTAGACTTAATTAAATATTACCTAATTGACTATGTTCATAGATCACTACAAGATAATTGTCTTTCGTAATCAGTGGTTTAAAAAGGTTACTGTTTCTGCACTCAGTAACTAGTTGAAAAATTAATTAGGTATAGATTTGACAGGGGAAGGTATTTCATTTGTGAGACACATCCAAACTCCTTAAAATGCCCTGAATTAGGGCTCAACGCTGATTCATTCCTCTTTCACCCCTTGCACTATCAGAAGCCCAATTCTCGTAATTAAAAAATGTTAAAAATATAGTTCCGATCTACTACCAATGTCATAAATGTCACAAATGGTATTCTCTTACATAATAAACAACCTCAAACGTGAAATTATATTGTGATGAGGTCATAAACGTCAAAAATGAGATTGAAATGAGCCTGTAAGAAGATACAATTTAAATGATATGTAATCGGCCTGAACTTTAAGAGTAGTAGGATGCCGATTTTTTGTCAATGCATAATTTAATCTCAGTTTGGTCAACGTTCAGTCATAGCGTAAATTCATTACGAGAATTAGGCTTCAGGTGTCCAAATCAGTTACACAACTCAATCTCTCCAGTAATTAAAAACCTTGTTCAAAAGTTATAAAGTAAACGAAGTTTTCTCTTCGTCGCGTAAGGCCAAGGGGCCTCGTATCGTATTGGGCCCAGCTAAATATGTGCTCTACACAAACCAACACACAAACACACACAATATGTACACAGCACACACCGCGCTTGCACGGAAAATATTTGGTAACACAGCCAATGTAATCTAAGGAGTTTGGCTTGATAAATTAAATATATTGTCAATTGTTGCGCAGACATTAGAACCAGAATTTGTTTGATTTGCTAATCTGGTTTTAAATATTTGCCAAGACGGGTCTTTACTGGCTGGTTTACTTTTTCAGGACGAATTTTTGCGTGCAATCTGAAAATTGCAATTACCATTAACGTGTTGTGAATTAAAATGAAATTTGCAGTAAAATGTTTGTTAGTATAACTCAAAAATTATCTATATCAAAATAGCAATCAGTGAGAGATTACTTATTCAAGTGTTTGTATCAGAAAAATATGTGCTCTTGACATTGTTATTTTTCCTTGTGATTTTGATTCACACCAGCAATAATACTCTCGGTGTCCTGATCTTACTCCTCTTAGAATAGAATAGATCTTTATTTCATGTAAACCAAATGCAGGCACAAGACTTATGAAATGTTGAGACTCTAGGTGCGCTTACGATTACGATACGATTTCTTATTAAGTCAAAATGGGTACAGAAACATCAAAACCTGAGAAGTTTTGGCATTTCTGTATCCGTTTTGACTGACGCCATTGAAGATGCAGTAAAAATTCAAGTACAAACACCACCAAAAAGTCCTTAAACAACCCTAAAATGCGACATGTCCAAATTGTACCAAACAATTTATTTCAAAGCTGTCAACTCGTAGAAAACATCAAAATATTGACAGTGTAAATGTAAACCGTGTGACCTTGACCGTGACCTTGGCAGGCGGGTTCACCCGCGGACGATATCTAGAGTTAATATTGGCACCGTACACTGAACTGTTTGACAAACGCTCAACTCTATCAATATATAAACATAATATTTATATATGAAGCGCTTTCGGTTCGCTTACAACAAGCACTTGTGTAATTTGTCTCTGAAACTGATAATCTGTGTGTCTATGTACATTTGTGACGCAAGTGTTTGTTCGTTGATGGTTTAAGGTTTTATTGGGGCTAAGGTAATGAGGAGGTTTTTGGCTTTTCATTTTTGTGGTCCTATAAGCTTATTTTATTAATTACTAGCTGTGCCTTGTAATGCTTCTTTTTTATATTAAATTTACTATTATTATACTAATAAATATACTAAAATTAACTGATGAAAGATTCATCGTAATCGGATGAATGGTATAGAAACGCAAATAATATGAAAAAATTTACATTTAAGAAATTTCTTAGTCAATATAAATAATAGAATCTAAATATGAGAGACAAAAGACAGATAACTCTACGATGAATGTCGCGGCAGACCGGGGAAGTTGGAAAACCATCGTGTGAGGAAAATTATTTTCCAAGGGCACCACGAACACCATGAGTCAGTACCCACTAAGGAGGATTTAAAACTAAATTGTTATAGGTACATAGCAGTGGCGCAGTGTCCATACAACCCGATTCCCATCGGCTTCCCTTTAGGATTTGGTTAGTGCATATCTCAACGTAATATGGTTTGTTATTCAGTTAGGTCGAGCTCTTCCAGACATGACTATAACAGATTACAAGAGACGGTATGGATTAATTGCAGCAATTTTTTGAGAGCAATTTTGGGACGGCTTCCCCTTTTAAAACTGTCACCCTTCGCCACTGGTACATAGCATCATTAAATACTAGGTTACGAAATGCCTAGGTACCTAAGTATGTGAATAGTTGTTACGTCGTTCGCCTGTTTTTTTTAAAGGTCAGTTAATGCCGACATTTGATTATAAAAGGTCGAATTTTTTAAAGGAAAAATACCAATGAGATTCTAAAATACCCATTTGTAATTTCAATATTATTCACTGACGTTGATATTTTCATGACATTGTGGAATAAAGTTCGTTGAACGGTTTCGTCCGTCCTTATGTCGGTCTGTACTTAAATGGTACTTTTATTGATTCAAATGCGTGCTGGTATTTTAGACTACTTAAATTTTTATTGGTTTACAAAATATTTTTGATAATAGCAGAGCCAGCGTAGAACATACTTCTTTTTACATAACAAGTAGCCGCTCGCTTTGTTCTCTCATCATTCACCCAATCATTTCACCATCATTATAATTACCCGCGCCTTTTTCAAAATATGTCGAGGCATCATAACACTGCTCAATATCTTGTCATCAAAGAAACCTTGTAGGTACCTATATAAATATTTGTATAACTATGGTAATACGTACTGTGGTGCGGAGTTAATATGTCAATCCCGTCTAACGTTTTAGCGTGAGAAGTACCCATTATGGGCTGTCCTCTTCTTGGGGGGAGAGTGTGCCGGACTCCTACCCAGCTAAACTCACCACAGTGGTCCACTTCCGCACCTACAGGTGGACTTTGGCTACTTTTAAAAGACTGCGCCCAAGCCCACCATGGTGCCACGCTTGTTAGGGCACATCTCGGGGGGGAGGCGTGATTGTAAAGAGGTCCAGGACCCCGTCTAACCTAACCTTATTAAAAAGAATGAATGGTGTAGAGACCCCCATCTCGGTTTGTTATATGATGTTAGAAAGTACACAGCCTACAGTCCGCGGGGTCCATTTCACAGAAGTTATGGAATCGCATACCCATCTCGAGTGTTAATGAGATGAGCGGCGGGTCCAGACTGCACAAATTATCAGCTCCACTGTAATGTGACCCTCTTGTACCCTTTTACGTGGCGTGCCTCGTTTGGTAGTCTCACTTCGGTGAGTAGTACCTAATATTTGTAAAATACACAGTGAATATTTATTTTTAAATATTTTATACAGCTGCTCGGCTTAGGCTAAGTTTAAAGGCAATTGTGCTGATTATTTTGTAGTTTAGAGTAGCAATCCATAAATTTTGAGTCAACTCTGAGCCCTTTATGAGTGGCAGAATTCCTATCCACTTTCGCCAATGCAGAGAGAATAATTATAAAACCGGAAAGCTTTAAGAAATCGGTTGGATTTTTACTTAACATCTACTTAAGTAGCATAAGAACTGAAAGTGGAAGATAAGCATTATTCACATCAATATAATAATACGTGAAGAGAAAACTTTGTACACCTTTTAAGCATATTGTGCGCATGCGGCACGGGGGAATGTGAGATTTGGCGTAGTTAAAGTTTATATGGAGAAAGAGTGCAAAAAGCTAAAATTTATACAAAATATGTGGTCGAATGTCAACCACTGGGCACTAGTCTAAACTAATAATAAAAAGAGAAAAGATTAGATCTTTTGTATGTTTATTTGTAATGGATAAACTCAAAAATTTATACTGGATCGATTTAAAAAAACACCAGCTGAATGCTATATTACCACTGAGTAACATAGGCTATAATTTATAAAGATATCACGCGGGCGAATAATATATAATTGTACGTTGACCTAGGTTGACAATTTATTGATCAAACCACTGGCTTGTCAAAGTCATGTAAACGAAGCACCGTCTCCAAAAGCGCAAGTCCGACTGTTTGCACTTACAATTCTACACACATATTCAGATAGCTGGCTAACAAGTATTTATTTAGCAATATATATGTAATTGATGGCTATGGCCGAATGTCGTGCACCCATGTTAATTTACTGGCCGTACCGATAACCGATGGAACTTTGAATATATCCTGTTTGTGTACCAAGTTATACCAAGGTGGACGTGTCACTCAACTTAAAGACACATCGGTCGTAGTTTTTTTTATTAATTTTTGCCCCTCACTTGGATTTCTCCTGTATCGAGGGTAGAGTTTACAAATATACATGTCACATGCACATACAACCAGACCCGAAACAACTATCTGTAGATCATACAAATATTTGTTCCGTGCGGGGATCGAACCCGCGGCACGTAGCGCAGAAAGCCACTGCGCCAACCGTGTCGTCGTCGATTCCGAAGGACTACATAGTATAAACTCAGAAATACCAATAAACTAATTTAAATCCTATATCGTCATCACAGTGCACGCGTAGTTTATCTTGCAACTAGTTTTTACCATACGTATATGAAGATTCGACTGCACCGCACTGACATAGACATGTACTTAGTTGCTCGCTCGCCCAAATGAAGAGTGATGGACGATTAGTCTACTTTTCCGCATTTAGTCTACATTCGGTTCGGACTTGATGTCCATGTGTTTCTACGTCAAGGAAATATGGTGAAATTCTAAATCGAGGTGCTCAGTTTTATATTTATATTTTATGTTTTATATAATTATTAATAATTAGGCTGTGTACTTATTTAAGTTTAGTTGTAATTCACGAATAAAAAGGAAATATTATTAAAGAATAGTTATTTGTTATACAAGAGTGCAAAGTTGCTTTTTAACCGCGTGTTCAATTTTGATGACCGAGCAAGCAAAGGATTCTAAAATTGAATCACGAGCGCAGCGAGTGATTCAAAATTAGAATCCTGAGCGTTAGCGAGGGAATCAAAAGAGCACGAGGTGAAAAATCTTTGCACTCGAGTGCAACACGTAACTTTTCATTCCACCTCAGCGAGGAAATGACTAAATGCAAAAAAAAAACGTTTAATTCACAAACTTAGTGCACACGATGTTCTAAATTCAATTTACTTTATCCTCTAGAGAATAAAAACGGCTTTTCCACTCAGATATTGAAGATTAAAAATACTCTTTCCGAGATGGTGGGATGAAAATTTACTTTATCCTCTAGAGAATAAAAACGGCTTTTCCACTCAGATATTGAAGATTAAAAATACTCTTTCCGAGATGGTGGGATGAAAAAATATTTATTGAACAATAGGTACTCGTTTGGTAGCAACTACGTCAAGAAAATGATGGCCACTACGCTTACATGTAAACATTTTAACCATGAACATTTACATATTAATATTCATCAAGTTTGCCTTTACACCTATAAATAACTTATTACACCATGTAACTGGCTATGTACACGCCAACGTGAAGCATTTATGAGAAAAATAAGAGTTAAATTACTTGTCTAAATATAAACACCGATGTATGTAAGTACTAAGCATTGAAAAACATTGAAAATCAATTCATTTTATACTAAATAGCTATGACAATATGAAAACTGTTACCGAGAGTCGTGTTCGCAATAAGCAAGATCAAATAATACAGTGGACGTGCGACTTCCAATAATTATATTTGCAGAAATCGTTAGACCACCGCCGTCCGCCATCTTGTACGATTCACGGACAAATCTCTATGGAAAATCACAGATAAATCAAATATTACGTAAATACAATAGTCGTTTCTGTGTACTGAAATTACAAATAAATAAGTGAAGCACGAAACGTTTAAATGTTAAATGTAAGCACGTAACTTTACGTTTTTTTTATTGTTCGATTTAACTATTCACTTCAGTCTATCAAATTGACAAAGCTATTGTTGTCTATAGTTATTATAAGAACAAAATAAACATCATTATGAATCATAGTGTAAGTACCAAATAAATTGTCTTAACAAAAGATGTAAACAAATAATTGAGCAATAGTCAATAGCTGATAGTGTTATAATATTATTTCACTGATCATAATAATAATTATTCCTAGAAATCACAACGTCGAAAATAGATATGTTCTAGTTTCGACCTATGATTAGCTAAAGCGTGTTCCTAACCTAGGTACCTACTAAAGTAGGTACCTAGGTTAGGAACACGCATTGCTGTATAAATACAGCAATTTTCGAGAGAGATCTATTTATTAGGATGTCTATAAGAAATCGCCAAAAGCGATAAGACCGTCCATTGTACAATTTTAAAATTTTAATTTATTGTAATTATAATGTTCATTAGATACTCCTTTTTACCCGACTGCACGTGGCAAAGGAGGGTAATGTGTTTATCAGCCTATTATATTCTATTCTATCTATCTCGTACTTTCCCGCAGAGCCCTGTGATATTTTTCGTCTGTAAAATGGAATCATATAATAGTCTACTATATCTAGAAGATACATAACTAAGTGTGAATACACATTTATCAATAATTGGTCTCCTTTGTTTTAAACTTATACAAGTTCCTACGCAACCAGTTCAATACTTAAAGTGAGTACGTAAACGCGACAATGGGATTGCAAACAGTTAATATTTGTACCAACTAATATTATCATACCACTGTATTGGCTTTATTTATCAGTACTCATTTCTGGCAACATTATAAATTAATTTGTCTTGAGACTTAGGAATTATTTTGCCTGTAAACATTGGGTTGTCGTTTATTGATGTAAATATTTAATATTTGATTCGCGTTAATGTGTCATTATTGCAACAGTTTTATTTATACGTTTTTAGAATTGGAACAATAAGCTTTCGGCAAATAATTTTTGGACTAAATAGTTTCATCAGGTTGCAAGGGAATTCCCGTACAATTGATGTAATCTCGAATGCGTGAAAAAGTTGGATATCGAACTTTTCTCGCGTGGTAATTAATTATGTTGATCTTTTTTAATAGTATCACACGAGTGTTTGGAGGGTCGGGGAGGAAAACGTATGTTGTGCTGAGACCACAGCAGTGGCGTGCGCTGACATCTCTTACAGGGTAGGCAAAAACAACTTAATGTTGTATGCATCATATATGTATATGATGTTTGTGATTGACCACCTCACACTAAAACTAAAAAAAAAAAAACTAAATAATAATAAATTAACTGATATTACAGACATATATTATATATATTACGGCATTAAGACCGCCTTTGTACATTGTACATGAAGCATTTTAAATAAATTAAATAAATAAATAAAATAAATATATTATTAATGTTTGTATTACTTAATTTATTAGGGTAGGCAGTGTCTTATAGTCTATATGGAGTGCACGCCACTGGGCCACAGTCCAATGCTTTTTTATTGGTCCGAGATTTTGTGCCTCAAAATTTGAGCAATGATATGTGTCGGTAAGGCAAGTGACATAAAATCTTCGTAACTAAAACCAACCGTCCCAAGATCCCATGAGACTGAGATTAAATCACAGCAACCAAATTATTTCCAACCTTTCGAAATTTTTCATCAGAATTCTTATCAATTTCCATTTAACGTCATTAAAACTTTTATTTGCGTTCAAAAGATCTTCGGACTTATCTCGAAACAGCACGACTGATGACAGACAAATGTTATCACTTAAGTATCCGGCTCATTTATGAGTAATTAAAAGAAAATTTTCCACGAACTCTGCATGATACGTTGATAAGAACGGCCTGTCATTATTTATCTTGACTGACGGCGAAAATTCTTTGTCTCACTGGTGTTAAAGCTATGCACATATATTTTATATGCCTGATAAGACATGATTTCCTATGTTTGTGCAGAAAGAGTGGTAGTTAAATAAATGACACTTTATGATTGTGGTTTGCACCATTATTATAAATAGACTATTTGCTCTGCTCAAATAGGAGGTGTGTTCATTTTCAGGCCCTTGTTCAAGTTGCGCCATTACAAAAAAGTGCGATATCTAACTAAAATTTGATAGTGCTAAGATCGTTAGAAATTTAAAATACTTTCTAATGAAAATCAAAATACAAACACTAAAAAAAAATCACTCAGTCAATGAATGACTTCTTATTATTGTCGATGCTTCAGTGTCTTGGTGACTATGCCAGCCTCGTAAGTTCACTCTTATACAGAACAAAGTTTAACTTGAACTTAAAGTAATCATAATTATGAAAAACCTACGTAATTATAATAACATGACAAAGATAAAATACAAACTAATAATTCTAATCAGATCTTCTTAAAAATATAATGTTTCTTAAATACCTGTATAATATTCATGTACCTATGGCAAATTTAGCAAGAAGGAGCACATTGTATGTTTATTTTATAATATTTTTTACCCATATTACAATAAATGATTCTGATTTCCGAAAAACTTCATAACAGTAACGGTAGACGGGATTGCAGAGAAATAAACCAACATTTATTTATTTAAAATGCTTCATGTACAATGTACAAAGGCGGTCTTAATGCCGTAGGCATTCTCTACCAGACAACCTTAGGACCATAGGCAACCTTAACATTTCTATGTCTTCTAAACGTCAAACCTTATAGGTAGGTATTTTTCTCGCCAAAACGTCTCTGAACTGTTTCTCACATTCTGCATCCCACTATAAAGTACAAATTCGACTTTAGTACACACAAAACGCAAGTTTAAAGCTAAAGAGGACATTATTTGATTAACACTAATTAGTATGAACCGGCTTTAGGCTCATCCGCTGGCGATGCAAAGAAAGCGCCGCGTTCTTACACAAACTTATTCCCCCTTTCCTAACATTAACATAAACACTCTTACTACCTAATAAATAAGGATGAATATAATTTTTCAAAAACGTAAAACTATGGTTGTTTCGTAAACCCAATTTGTGAGGAGAAAGTCACTTTCTAAACGTCTACAGTTTGTCATAATTTAAATTTATTGCAGAAATAATGCCGACTGCTTTCGGTTCGGTGTATGCTTTTGTTTTTGTGTTGCTCGATTAGAAAAAAAGAAGATTCAATTAATCAGAATCAATTATTACTACTAGTGTTCTCCCAGAGATCGAAATTCGACCGTAATTTTAGCTTTCTGCACTCCATCTCCATATAAACTTTAACTATGCCAAATCATACAATCCTCCGTGCGCGCATTGTGCTTAAAAAAGGGTACAAAGTCTTCTCTTCACGTATTAATATATAGACTAGTGGTGGCCCAGTGGTCGAAATTCGACCGTAATTTTAGCTTTCTGCACTCCTTTCTCCATATAAACTTTAACAATGCCAAATCCCACACTCTTCCGTGCACGCAAAAGGGTACAAAGTTTTCTCTTCACGTATTTAATATACAGATAGATTATAGTTTTACTTTGCCCATATGCAAGAAAAGAGCCTTCACGAGTGACGAAACTTGAGATTGTCTGGCGCATCCTGGACAGTCAGCCTCGATACCACCATTGCTGACTGGCTCAATATTCCACTACGACGTGATCAATTCCCATGTGATCGTTTGTGCCGACACGACAGAAGAAATACATGATCACAAAGGTGTCGATTCTGTTGTACTTTTTCACATAACTAAACTAGACTCAAAGCATCTGTCACTTTGTTATTCTATTGAAACAGAAAGAGACAAACACCCTTTGTTTAGTCATGTCAAACTGTGCAACAGAATCAACGCCATTGTCACCTAAAACCGCGGTAATATAGCAGTATCGAACCTTAAGTAAATTTTTCGTACTATGGCCCGTATAGGAGTCGTCTGTCAACAAAGGAGTCCAGTGCTTTAGCACTTAACGTGTGAGCTATTTATTGGTACTACACAACTATTATTAAGTGCCGTTATATTACTTTCTGGCAAAGTACAATTTGGGTGGATACCCTCGCTTACCTATCTCCTACATAAGTTTACATAACTAAAATATTAGTAATGTAAGAATATATTGGTGTAGTTTCTGTTTCAATAGCAAAATAAAGTGACAGTTGCTTTTAGTCTAGTTTAGTACTGTCAAAATGTGTAACAGAATCGACACCTTAATCCAATGATGATGAATCAGTGGCATGCACCGACATTTTTTTACAGGGTAGGCAAAAACAACTTAGTCTTGTATTGACGAAATTGTGGGTTATATTCCTAGGCGGCTTACTTATATTTAAGTTATTCGTGTTTTGGATCAAGTTCGCGCCTTTGTTCTTCTTCGAAGGTGTAAACAATTAGACATTCTGTTGCATAAGACGTCTCCACTCTAGCCGATTTAATCCAATAGTAGGTACCTAGGTAGCTAAGTATTACAAATAAGTAACAAAGCAATCGTATACATTGTAAATTCACAACAATCGAAATACAAACCCGCCCCTGTAATTAGTAAAATCGTCAAATATTTAGCAAGTCAGGACGATTCCCACCGTTCAATGAATCCATACATCTCGACCGATTTCACGGACAATCCCATACAAAAGGTACAAGTCAAACGGTGTGACAAAGCCATTCATTCTAAACAGGACCCCTAACAACATTATACCGATGTAATACATATTTCATTATTAATTTCCACCTTTTATGGTGCTTAATTTTATTGCTAGCAACCCCGGACGTTATTTTTTTTATAAGGCTCCGGCACGATGCTACAATGCCAGTCCGTTTAACAATAGGGGGCGTTGTATTGTTGTACAATATTTTTTGTGTTGATAGATAGTTTTATAATCATGTACGGTTAGAGGAATCATTTGAATGCAGAACGAAATAGCTATGAATGTTATGACGTCTTAATATTTTCAGTGCACAATACCTATAAATGTATTTTAGTTTCTAACTATTTACATCTTTATCGCAACTACATTTATGTAGACAGTTCCATTTTCGTTTGCAATCTACTTAAAAATGAAAAAGAACATACTGACTCTCACCTACAATCAGAAATGGCGTCAAAACGACAAACGTTCTGCTCGACTCCAAAAGTTAGCTAAAACTCTCCCATTCTTTTGCTGACTGTACGTGATCTGACATATCCACATCGTCCAACAGTTCCTGAACGCGATCAGGCTCGTCCCATTCATAAGGAGACACCGGCATTCGCTTCCGGTTGCCCTTTCATTGTGCAAGTCGGCGAGGCAGATCGCGCGCCGCCGGCCATGCGCAACAATAGACCGATTCAAAAATCGAATTCGCGATTCAAAAGCGCATCGTTGAGGTTTATTGGCTTATCGCTTGATTGATTGTGCGAACGCCGACTCAATTTTTTTTTCTTTCAATGTTGCCAGTTTTTATTATCGAATAACTCGATAATGTATTTTGATTTGGGCGTGTCGAATTCGCGATTCCCTTTGTCGGTTACAGGAAGTTTTAGCAACGTTATATGTCCTAACAGGTACATTTGTATGGAATGTATGGAGTTCAGTACACTTGTGTTTGCGTTACGCCTATTAGGGTTTCCATTTAAAGTAAAGAGGCACGCATTGAAGACGTTAACAGACTGAAAGGTTTATATTTGTAAATAAATTATGTTCAATGTCGATTCGCTTCAATGTAATTTGTTTCTTTGCATACTTACTTGAAAAGCAATGGAATAGAACTTCACAAAGTGTAATATATATTTATAACTATGGTTTATCATAAATATTTCATAGGTAAATCATTTTTCCTTAGCAGCTTCCTTGTAGAGTTTGACCCCCTATTATTATACTACTGAAATTATTTTTGTAGTTGATAAAAAGTATACAAGAAAGAATTTTTACGACAGTTCCTAAAATAAGATGGGTGCACACTGCACAGCTCACGTTTGTTGTATTACGTTTGGGAAGGAACCGAAATTAAGGCCATCTTCATTTTTATAGTAAGTCTAACGAGCGTGCCGTTCACCTGGTAGTAAGTGATCACCGTCGCCCATGAACAACCGCAACACCAGAGGAGTCACCGATGCGTTACAGACATCCATAAAGTACGTCATACTATTTTCGTGATTTTTGGACCCCTCCCCCGTCTTTGTCACAGTTGATCACATTTGTGAGACCCCCCCCCTAGTGTGACGTCACATATTTTGCAATTTTACATGTAGATACAAGTTATTAAATTAAAACAGCAGTTCCGGAATTAGTTTTATTTTTATTTAAATTGTTTGATTGATTTTGTAAATGTGACGGTACGAAACTTAGGGCCCCCTCCCACCCCTTGTCATATAATGACACACTTCGTCGACCCCCTCCCCCCCCTTAACGTGTGACATACTTTATGGATGGTCCCTTAGGATGGTGTAGGCTCTTTTCTGGAAGGTCCCCATGTTTTATGCGTTCGGGAAGACTGCTGATGGTAATTGAAAACTGTCGCGTGAATCGTGGGTAAGTTATTCGTAAAGAAACATTTTGAGGATTTATAAATCTATGACTGCTAATAAAGACGTCATATCCACTCTTTCGTCTGTGGTCATATCGATTTTATTCTTAAAAACCCTGATAAAAAGTTAGTAATAAAGGCAGTTACAATGAAAAATAAGACTGGCTGTACGGAAAAACAATATACCTACTTATGTAATATTTAATTTATATATTTCCGTAGGTATGCACACAGCTATAAAGTGACACAAGTGTTGCCCAAACAAACTCATTTCATTGGTTCCATGAATTCTAGCACAAATTAGCCACGTCTCATTAATCATAACATGGTCATCTTCAAGTGGATTTTTTATCCTTGAAATTTATGGAATAATAAATCCAAGAGCGATCTTAGTCAGCGGGGTTTTCCATAAAAAATATAATATTTTATAATGACAAAGTATATTAGCATAAGCGTCCAAAAGACAATACATTCGGTTTCCACTCACGCGCAGTGTTCCTATTGGGCAACGAAACCTCCAGATCCGTGTACGGAGAAATGCTAACTTTTTTGTGCGGACCAGAAAAATTATAAATGCACTTTTTGTTTCAACAATAAGGTGCATTATTGATTGGAATTTTTGTTTGTCGATTGCAAGAGTAATGTTGGAGGTCCAAGGACCGTGACGTATTTGTGCTACCGTGGATAAACGGACAGACAGACACTACGTTGAATATGCACAACGATAAAATACACAATCAGATGAACTCTATTTTTTTACTTTTTCTGTTGCCCTACATTGTTGTGTACCTATTTCGTCAGCGTGATGAATAATAACTAATTAAGTGGAGTCTGTTTGGTGTTCGCAGATGGTTTATTTTATCATTAAATAATATATATTTTTGGATAGTTCTTAGTGTCTAAAATTTCATTGGGTATACAGTCAAGGCCAGTCTTTAGTCCTATGTGTTATGAATAGGAATCACAACTTCAGTATTACAGGATCTCAGGACATAAGTACCAACTTTGCCTAGATTCCAAACTTTCAAAAGTCATAATCAAAGTTTTTTATTTGAACTGGGCCTTTGCAGGCACTTTCAAAACGTCCTGCACGGTTCCAAGTGGATTGGTCCTGGAGAAGATATCGGCAAGAAACTCCATGGATCCTCTTTTCATAAAACAAATTTACAATAATATCTGGGGCCGGAGGACGCTTTCCCTGGGATAGCCTTCAATTCTCACTGTTTTTTAAAAACGTTGCCCCTCACTAGGATTTCTCCTGTATCGAGGGTACAGTTTACAAACATACATGTCACATGCACACACACCCAGACCCGGAAGAACTATCTGTGGATCATACAAATAATTTCTCCGTGCGGGGATCGAACCCGCGGCACGTAGCGTAGAGAGCTAATTGCTTAGCCACTGCGCCAACCTTGTCGTCAAAAATTACTTAGTAACTAAGTAAGTAACTGTTACTTGTCATAATACTGGCAACACTTAGTCCAGATATGTTGTAGGTAAGTGTAAGACAAAGTTACTTCCAACTCTCTCTACTAATGTTGAACTAGACAAAATTTAAAGTCCAGGCAATGTTGAGATGTTTTACCGGTACCTACCTTCTATGTTTCAAAGAGCGTATTCTTTTCTAAAACTGGGGAATCTATATAATAATACGTGAAGAGAAAATATTGGACCCTTTTTTAAGGATATTGGGTCCACGGAGCAGTGTGAGATTTAGCATAGTTAAAGTTTATATGGAGAAGGAGTGCAGAAAGCTAAAATTACGTTCGAATTTCGACCACTGGGCGACCACTAAGTAGTTTAAACAAAAAAGCGATTCTGATTTGAGATAAGTCAAAGGGTATCTATACAGTAAAAAATAGGCTACTTGCTAGTTGCTAGTGTACTTAGAATTTTGATGACAATAAAATATCTTACCTTAGTAATATTCCACCATCACGCCATCCACGAAAGTATTTGACCGAAAACTGTCTATTCATCAAAAATACCATTAGATAACCATTATAAATGTTATTTTACGTATGACAACACTCAACAATAGTATTTACATTCGATGTCAGTTTGTTTTACATCCGAAATACACATTGAATAAACGCGTAACATATTTCTTCCAACATTCTCGGTTCTTTTATGCTTTGAACATAATGTCACGCATTATAAGAGGGCCATAGTTCCGTGGACCAGTCTTTGTCCGCACAAAGAAAGGTGAATGAAGCACAGAATAATAATAACACATGTTGGCCGGTAGGAATCGTGAAAGAAAAAAGTTTTGAGATATGACAACACCGCCACGTGTTTAGAACACAATAGGATTTGAAATTTGAAAATAGTATTCTTTTGACGTTTGTTTTTTTATATGTCATTAAAACTTGCCAGAGATAAAAAATATAAGTAAAGGCTATAAATAGTATCTACGCGCGTAATTCGCGTGTTATCGTAGACGATATATCAAAAGGGTGCTGTGTTTTTAAGCGCGTGTGACATGAGATAATTTACGTATAATATGTACGTATGTGCTCAGTGGGCTCATAAATTTGCAAACCCGTGATTTATATGGGGATTAGAGCGCGTTATCATTACATAACTGTGCGGTGGCCTTAAGTTACATAAATTACAGGTATATCCGTGAACGCACCTAATAATTCATTATGCGATAGATCATCACGGCTAGTTTCATTGAAGGGTTAGGGCAGCAGCTATCCGATATCAACATGCACTTCTCGTTTATGTAACATAACGTGGTTTATAAGTTTAAAATGCCATAAGGAAGCGTTTTGGTCGCAGCGTTTATTACTAGATTTGGCAAAAATAATTGTAATTAATTTATCGCCGAAATTCTAATTCTTTCTTTCTTTGTTGACACATGTAGGAATAAATTGATAATATTGAAGATATTTCATATCATAACATTTAACAAAATTCTATTAGTGAAATTCACCCTACAAAAATGTCTACCAATACAAAATCCTATAAAAATACACATATAAAAACATGCATTTTATATTCTCAGGCACAATCACTCGATGTCTTTGCCATGTCATGTGTTGCCAACATTGAGGGCCCTTGAAAATGGCGCGCAAACTGACGGCTCCTAGCAAAATTAACAAACATCGTTGGAGATTATGTACCACTGCTTTTATTAAGCCTGAATTTGAAGTAGGGCTTTTTATTTGAATAAAACCATTCATGACAATATCACATTTTGCAAATAATAAGGATTAAGGAACGTACTGCGTTTTATTTGGAACAGAATTTACTAAGGGAGACTTTTCTTGATACCGAAACGCGTAGGTAATTGTATAAGATAATATACTATTCCTAAATATAATAAGGATGTGAATCAGACCATCAAACTGAATAACTTTCTCTGTGGGAAAGACACCTTAATCGTGAAAAAATAATCAGCTGTCCCTTAACTACTTTTGGGTCGAGTAGGTACTAGGTATTCAAGTTTTGATGCGACAGCTGATGATTTTTTCGCGATTATGATGTTGGTCCCATAGAGAAAGTTGTTCGTTTTATAGTCTGATCCACACCCTTAAATAAGACCACACATTTCTGATACATGTTGTATAAAAAAAATACGAATCAAACCTCCTTTCTTCAGTTAAAATTGAAACTCCATTTTTCGCTGATACCTAGTTCTAAGAATTTTTTGCCGAAAATTTGCCTTAATGAATTTGCCTTAAACTCATGCAAACGTGTTTGTGGTATATTGTGAGAAACGCCTTTACGCAAAATATTAGGAAATTCACACATAACGTCAAAGGAAATTCAACAAAAATATACCTTTACAAGTAGGTACTTACCTCATGAAACCAAATTACGTAGCTATATTTTCATACAAACTTCGCTCTTTCTATGAACTCCGGCTAAAATTGCTAGAATATTCTGCGAAGCAATTTAATTAATTAACGAACAAGAAAGTTCCGTCGGCCTTCGGAAAACGTTAATCTTGCTGGCAGTGTAAAATTCACAAAAACTTTAAGCCTTCACTGCGAGCCAGTAGTTTGAGTAGCGAACTTGTAATAGGTTTAAACTTTTAATATTTAAATTGTCTACAACGTAATTTTGAAATCACAATCGGTCCACCGGTTATGAATGTTTGTGTTCCTTTTGTTATAATTGAACTGTTACAGACGTTTACATTAGACGTAGCGTAGGAGTATCTGATCGGATATTAATTTTGTCGAGTATTATGTACTGTGATATTAATTTATTCACCCTAAATTGCTGGATAAGTTTGTAAGTAATTTTTGGCTCAGAATACGCCATTCTTGCTCTAGCCGGTTTGGCGTAAGAGGCGACTAAAAATTAACCTCAGTCGAACCATCACCTGCAGACTGATGACAATAATACTTATATCATTATTAGGATTATACATAATTAGATATAGTATTGACCAGACGGAACCAGATCATTCTTTGTTTAAAGCGGTTCTTAAAAAAATACCCCTTTGGACCAGAGGACATCCATGACATGGACAATAATTTATAAATTATTGTAATGTAGTTCAGCTTATAGTCTTCAATTTGACATTTATTTGATTATAATCATTAATCACAAACAACACCATTATTGTCGCTAATGCGATATCTTCCGTGATTTTTTGTTGAAATGAGCAATTGAGCACCCAATTGCAAACCTTGGATTTTTTTTTAACAGTATTTATTAATCAGAAATTAGGTTCAAAATATGATTCTTAAATTACCAAAGATAAATATATTTATTTGCTAAAAACATGATACAAAAGTTGTTATAGGACTTAATAGTTTTCCCAACACATCCACCACTATAAGAGGCATTCGAATATTTACCTAACTAGCCCCAATTGATCATCCTTCAGATCCAGTATGCTACTAACCCAGTATTTCTATTGAAATCTATTTCCCATCGCCTTGTTGTCCTAAACATTTTTCTCGAGTAGTAAAGACAGCGCGGGGAGGGGAGATAAATATTTACAGTATTTTCCGTGTGGCAACACCGGGGCGGTTGTAAACAATATTTTTAATCGACTCGGCAAACTGTGTCGCTTACACTTAACGAAACTCGACGTGAAATAAAAACCAGCAAAATAAATTTCTTTAGACAACGTGTTTCGAATAAGTCGATATTTTGTGTGAACAATTCTATGGTAGTTAAAGTAACACAGATTTCTTTTTTGGGTTACAGAAAGGGACCTCCGTGTGTGATGAAACATGATATCATCTGGCGCTGCCTAGGTAGTCATAGTCAGCCTCGATATCACCATTGCTGACTGCCTAATATCTCCACAACGGCATGAATGATTACCATATGATAACTCGTACCGACTCTACAGAATAACAATTGACACTTTATTAGAAAGAAAAAAGTATTTATTAGATACATTCTTTGAGTGTCTAGATACTCAAAGGATACATTACATAAAAACGACTATAAGAAAAAAAAAGAAAAAATCTTAAAAATGGATTGTACGTCACAGCTGTGTCAAAAAGGCTTCCGCTCAGCATATGCTCACCAAGGATATTGTAAAGGATAAGGATATTGTCACCATTGATTAATTTTTAAATAATATTTGGTCTTTATTCCGTCTATTGAGAGCGTACCTAAGGACCATGGGTACATAAAGTAATAAATCCCCGTAATACAACATTTCATTTAATAATTCTGGAAAGCAGTGCCCGTACTTAGACGTTTGCACAGTGTTTTAATTAAAATAATTTAAAATATAATCGCTTTAAAGCCGGAGTTGGTAACAAGGGAAGTTGAGAGTTTCCGAAACGGAGTAACAAGACAAAATAATAAAATATTAATAAACGCCCGTAGACGGAGGAAAAGTTTCATCGGGGGCAAATATTTGTGTTTCAAATAAGGCGGGCTTGCGATACGATGGGGTTACTGGCGCGGACTCGAACCCGCTACCCTTGTAGTCGGCACATTTAGTTTTGCTTACAGTACTTTTATGTTGTATTTTATTAGTGTGAACCGGCCGTTATTTTGTTTTTGGGATCGGTAGGCAAGAACATTGTATTGGAAACCAATTTGGTAGCTCTGGGTACTGAGTTTTTAGCTCAATTTTAAGTTAGTCTCATATTTTTTGTACAATTTGTATAGTAGAAAGTGGGAGAGGGCACTGACTTCTGTAATACAGGTTCTACCTAGCTCAGAAGTCAGGGTTTTCATAGGATTTTGTGTAAAAAGTTTGTGAATAAATTTATTACTTTATTACTACTACATTTTACATTGCTGCCCCAAAACGTATATGTTATCGTATAGCATTAGAAGTAAAACAAAATTACTTGTATAATCTCACCATGTAGGTATTGTAGGTAAACTACAAAATAGAACATGTAAAAATAAAACAAAAGAGTCGTCCAATATTCATATCTGGAAATAACAAATTGGCTGGCATTGTCTAAAACGTAGGCACATACCAATTCCATTCCATTCAATATTTCAAACTGCCGAAACAAAAGCATTTAACGAAATTGAACCGTTCAAAAACTCAAAAGTCAAATTGTGGGTGGTGGAGCTAACTACAATAAAAACGTTACATTCAAAGCTATTAGACCGAGTGCCTAGTTGTAATGTAATATTAAAATAGTTGGGCCACGGGCCCCGGGCGGGAACGCTGCGAAAATAAATCAAATAGAACTATAATATGACTATGGCGCAGATTCTGTAAGCTAACTAAATTAAAATAAGATATTAATTTAGTGCTGTCAAATTACTTGGGCATATTTTTAAACTTCATTTCGTTTACAAATGGAGTTGTCTTTATGTATGGAAGTGTTAGATAAGTATTTTAGAATAACTCGTACACTTAGCGGTCCAGATAAACAGATAAACATTTTATTAATAATTCATTAAAATTATAGGTCACCTACATGAGTAGCATTTGAGTAACCAATGAAATGACAGACATCTGTGCTCAAGTGGAGATAACTGCTAAGCACCATTCAAGAAACGGGCCTATCTTAATGTCGGCGATAAAATTCTTCCTCTTCAAGAAAAGAACTGAAATGTTAGAAAACAAATTCGTATAGAATCGGTGCCAATGTCTACGAGTAACTTGTTAAAATAAACTGTCTATACACTAGTCGATTGTTGAAACGCCATTTGCTGTGCAGAGCTGAATGTGTGGGTTTTCTGCGTATTGCCCGGCAATTGTCTGCAGTTTCAACAATTTTCAGGTTTTCAATACCGGCCAAATACCTAGATTGTACCAAAAATGGTGTAGCATTGTTCGAAATTTCTCGGACTACGAATTCGGAAATTGGGGATCCCAGCTTGTTCCGTGAAAACACTGCTTACTTTTAAGCAAACATATTCTAAACAAATGTATATAAATTTCTTAACCTTGTTATTTTCTTGTATCTAGGAAAGCATAAGTAGATAGGTGGGATTGGTGTGTGGATGCAAAGGACTTGTAAGTAGATCCGTCGATCAGTGAACCGAGTGATTGGCGGGACTGGGGACGTAGCTGGTGGCTCGTCAGTCGTCACGGATATAACAATGTTGCGGATATGACAAACATTTACCCTTTACTAAATAAATTCTGTATAAAGTTACGTCATGAATAATTGCATTTTAATCATATTTTTTTGACTTAAGTATAAGCTTGATACAGATTGGCCCATTTATAGTAGTAAACATTTTATTTTGCTTATAATACCTCGTTTGAACTCGTTTAAACAAATCAAATCACAAAAAATTATCCACACTAATCACGCAAACCACAATAATTTCCAATCTAGCCTAGATTGGAAATTATTGCATAATATTTAGTATGTAAGTAGTATAATCATGTTTTTCTTTGAATGAATGGTTTCAAAAACTAAAAAAAATGTTCCGCGTAAAATTTTTAATGTTTACGATGTGCTCTACCCAAAATAAATTTTTAGACCTCTGTAAATGGGCCGCCCTGTATAGGATCATTATACAGCGTTTATTAGTAAGGAGGTTAATGATAAGTAAGTGGAGGAGTGTTATAAAATGGTGGTAGTAGGCAATGATAAGAAGCAATTTCTTGATCAGCTTCATGTGAGTTTAGAACAACACCACCTAATCTTTTTTCTGAGGCCTGCTTCCCTTTAAGTACCTATTATTTTATTAATTAGATACATTATTTTAATTTGACGTTCTCAATCCTTATAAAGCCAGGAGCTAAAGGTTTATGAAGGTAGGTACAGGGCGAAGCATCTATCAATCCATTGTCTGTTATAGGCAGATACTTTTAATTTCTTTTCGAGTTCTTTCGAGAAGGTTGTCATAATTTTCTATCTTTTATAACCCAAATACTGGGCTTGAGATCTCTATATATTTTTTTGGGTGTCAAAATTTATCTCTGACTTAATTTCGGCTCTAAGGACCAAAATTTTGCCATTAGCACCATTATTACAATATGGCATTTATTTACGGCTCTATATCCGTGAGCCCAATGCATTGGATGGCCGACGAGGCGGGGTGTGTAATTGAAAGTAAACATGCATTGTTGCTGCCCGTATCAATCAGGGATGAACGCCGTGATGCCCGATAGTTTTCTGATTCAAACATTAGGGGCCCAAAACGTGACTATTGCGAAAATCAAACGCTTTTTGTTTTAAGAACTGTATATTTACAGGTGGACAAAATGGATTAAGATGAAAAAAAAACCATATGCTTTTTTTTCCAAATGATTTTTTCCAAGTGAGATGTAAAACTCAGGTTTTCATATAGCCCCATCTGTTTTTGTTGATGTTGTTCAAGAACCTTAGATAGAACAAGGTTCTTGATGTTGTTAGAAAGTGACAGATATATTTAAAACCTGAGTTTTACTAGACTTACTATGATGGTCGCGGGACTTATCTCATTACCGTGACCCCGGAACGTAAAGGGCTATCGAAGGAACACCGTGGATTTTAGTCAGTACAAGTCTGACAGTCCCTCCCGCCCTGCCCGGGGTGGGAGGACTCATTTGATGATTTTACAAAGCTAAAAAAAAAAAAAAAAAAGACTTACTATGATATTATGCTAGTTGATCTCAAACTTAAAATCAAACAGATCATTGCCAATTCCAATTCCAGATAACAATACTACACACCATAATAAACCCGTCACACCAAACCGGAGCGAAATGAGCAAACGATTTCTATAACACAATGGTGTGACATCCACCCTCATTACGGGGGTTAGTTGAAATTAGTGTTGGTCCTAGCCCTCGAAGCGGCGCGTGCGGCCGCGTGCCGCAAACACCAACGCGTGCGCACGCAACGCGCACCGATATTAAAAGGAATATGTTAATATGAGATAGAATAGAGCGTGTTTCTAAATTGTGGAAAAATAACAAGCGAATTAATTTATAATTTTTAATATAATTTTAACTGTTAATCTGTAATTATTTTGTCGACCTGATTCCACCCGATCTGCTATTTTCTCAAAGAAATTGGTCCTTTTAAATCATTCTCTCTTCACGTTGACCCGTAAACGTTCACTGCTGAAAATGGGCGTTTTCGTATTAGGATTTATTATTCTTCAATTAAAACTTTACTTTCTATTAAAATTTATTTATACTTAATGACAGTAAATTGTCATCAATTCAACGTAGACCATCTTCTTTCTAGTACCATCTAACGTTTTCATATCACCCTATACATACCGCCCTAAGTTCTCAACCCTAAGGCTGCCTGTTCCAGATATGCTCCACATTGTTATTCGTGTAACATTGAAACACTTAACGTCATCTAGGCCTCCCTCAACGTGAAACTGTCAAGTCAAAAAATAAATCGTCCTTCATCCTTTGGACTTCACACTTCCAAAGATTTCTAATTATTTATTTATTTTCCATTCATAAATTTTGTGAAAGTAAGTAAAATTTATCTTATTATTAGTGAGTAGGTACGTCTGCAGTCACTAGCTAGATATTGGCTGAAAAAATTAAGAGAAGTTATTAATAAAACATTACAATTCACAACAAAGCCTGGACCAAGGACCAAGCCTGACGGACAGCACTCGTTCTAGTCTAAACTATTTAATAAAACTTTAAAAAACTAATATTTTTCCCCGGAAAACATATAAACAATCTTCTGGTATCTTTTTACTTAGAAATGTGTAAATAAAATCCACAGAAGATGCCTCAAAAGCAACTTTCACATACCTCCTGATTATTTTATCGAGTCTTTCTTAAAAGACTCGATAAAATAATCAGCCTACCTATATTTTTTCTGATTTGACTTATCAAATCAGAAAAAATATAGGTACTGGACCTATACAACTTCCGTCATTAATACCTACCTAAATGATAAGTACCTATGTATACCACAGCCATTATAAATGAAAGATGTCCCGATATCTTGGGAGCATCACGCTCTTATAAAGTTGGGTTCTTGGTGAGGGTCCGGGGTCTAATCCGGGCGCTGGGCGGGCGAGCACGGCGGCGCTATCGCTCCGACGCAGCCGCATCTTTAGATATAAGTGGGTTATACGTGTATTTGATTATGTATGAGGAATTGGGTGGGAAGGAACCGGAGTTTTCGTGTGGTATCAGTTTTTATGAGTACCCATGACTAACAAGAAATTAATAACCGTAGGAAAATACCTTACTTGAATTTTTGTGAGTTTTGCTATGCGGTCCCAAGATAACGGGAACAAAATTGCTTCATTCATAATTTTATGTAGACGCGCTACGTCGCCGTCGTAGCAAATCACTAAGGGCCGTAGCGCACTAGCTCATTTCTGCAATAGAATAGCGCGTTTTTCCGTCCGTTATTCAATTTTTGTTTTTTTATAAATTCTTCTGTTTTTTTATTTCACTTTTTGTAATCAAAAGGCAGCCAACGAACGCGGATACGCGCGATTTTGCTGCTAAATCTATCGAGTGTGCTATGGCCTTTAATTAACGGTTAGTTATAAGAATTACCATATTTTACACGTATTTAGAACATACCTAGCTAAGCCAAAAATTTATTGGTCAAGTTGATTTCAAGACATATGTAGAGTTATCAGTTCTGCAACGACTTGCTTATATCCTTATGGAAGTCTACCGTGTGCTGATGAGAAATATGGTAGATAAATTATTAGTCACAACGAACCATATGTACACTTAGTTCATATATAGAAAAAAAAAATTAGTCATGGAGTCCGAAGCACGTGTCCTTTTTAGAGACATTGGTAAACGGTTGGTCAACACTACGTATGACCAGAGGGCTGGCCTGTTCTTTGGTCAAAGAGTAAGCATTGCCATTCAATATGGTAATAAATGTTGCCAGTTGACAGCGATGTGGGAGTACTTTGACGTCTAAGTGCTCATTTTGTACAGTTTTATCTTAGTGTTTTTTTTCTATATAGTTAATTTCCTGGACACTAGTGTACATTATATTATATAATATAATGTATGACACTAGTGTCCAGGAAATTAACTATTTATTATTTAATACTTAATTACTTACTTATTACTTAATTATTTATTATTTGTTTATTTTATTTCTATGTAGAAATAAAATAAACAAATAATAAATAATTAAGTAAATGTTTGATTTTCCACCAATTCTTTTCCTTATTTTTTCTTAGGTCCTAAACATAAAATTTTAAAAATACCACTTTTATAATCTGGCTTTCAAGAAGTTAAGTAGTGTATAATTAAGTTTAGGATATTTGGTTTAATAAAGTCACGTTTGCAAATAAATGATTTGACAAATATTCACAGTCACTGACGCTCATTTCATCAAACTAATAACTACGTAATTATTAAATATACGAATATTTGTCCATATGCCATATTTTTTTCGTTTATACATATATTGACATTTAGAAACAAATAAATTACTTGCAAAGGATCTGGTAGGCCACATCTGAATCAATAGGAAACTGTGTGTAAGACAATGAATGCAATTTAATTGTATTTGAATTTAGCGTTTCCGGGAGATGCAATTTAAATGAAAAAATATTTTCGGAAAGTAGAACAAAAGACTTTAAATTGGTAATGTGATAAATAATGATAATATGGACGTTAATATATTGTTGTGTAAATAAAATGACGTAATATCTGCGTACTTGCAAAGCCTTATTTTTTTGGCAATTTATTTCCAAGATGGCCGCTCGCTGTTATACCTACTAACTTATGTAACGAGTTTCATGTTGAACAGTAGACGTATCAAGGCTGCTATGTGAAAAAGATAACTAATAAAATAATTACTTATAATCTAAGATGGTCCACACTAGCCCTAGATAGAAAGGTCTAACGAAATCGGGAGAGACTTTTTTTTTTACCAGCAATGAGTATGAAAGTAGCAGCAACGTGAACAAATTTACCATTGGACATTCTTTTTTCCAGATGATGTAAAAAGTTTAGTATTTCATCTAATTTCCACAACAAAAGAAGAAATTATATTTCACAATTATTGCGATATTTAATTCTAGAATCTACCCAACAAATCTACAATTCCGTTCATAATTTATTTGTTTGAATTTCGAACAAAGAGGACAATAAAAAAATTAATTAGCGTCCAAGTATTTGCCAAGAGCGAGTCGCAATTATGAAGAGGGCACTTTGCTAACAGCGACATCTACCGGCAGAGATAGCGTTTAATTTCGTCGGGCCGTTGTTTTATTAGTGAAATTAACCCGTTTTTAGTGAGGGGTGGTACATTAATAATTAGGGGACGGACTGACTTGCGCGATGTCTGTGTAACTGTGAGATTAGGATGTAATAAATAGAGAATGAATATCGTAAGCGATACAAATTTGAGTAGATACTTATGACATTTAGTTTGCTCATAAATTAAAGCCTCTATAGGGTGCACTTAAGAATCTAACGTGTCCTATCTACATACAGGGTGCTGACGACTTTACGACATTAAATGAAACCACGTATTTGGTATTACATTCTGAAGCTGTACACAAAAAAACTGCGACTTTCAGGAATATTATTTTTGCATAATATTTCACTATACTATCATTCGTCTAGTCGGTAGTCCGTGTGTCACTGCATGGGTGCCAACTGAAAATCAGCGGTGGGTGTTTTATATGCCCACCAAATGCCGAGTTGGCAACCCATTCGGTACTGGCCTAGAACACAGAAACTTTCTTTGTTCTGTGTGTACTGGCATGCCAACAACACTTTTATTTTCTTCTCTTTTTTGCAAATCTTTTTTTTTCTGTTTGTGCATTGTATTGTCTAGTGTCTACCAGTGGCGAAGAGTCCATACAACCCCATTCCCATCGGCTTCCCTTTAGTAATTGGTTAGTGCATAGACCAACGTAATATGGCTTGTTATTCAGTTAGGTCGAGCTCTTCCAGGCATGACTATATAATAATATAGATTACAAGAGACGATATGGATTTTTGTTCTGCAGCAATTTTTAGAAGGCATTTTTGGAATCCCATTTTAAAACTGTCACCCTTCGCCACTGGTGTCTAGTCCGAATAAATGAATTTTCTTTCTCTTTTTAAATATATTTAAATTTCGTTTCTTCTCTTCTCGTAATATCGCCCACAGCTGGGTAAAAGCCTTATATCTGCGGATGTTTGACAGGAACATTAAATTGGTTTAGTTTACTAGTTAATTTAATAAAGCTACTACATATATACCGGAACAATAATTATAATTAAGGCTATGTATGCGGGTGGTTTCCGCCCAGCGTCATTAATTGCCACCACATCAAGGCTGTAGCGACCGCACGCAGCCTACCATGTTTATTTACTGACGTGGCGCAATGAAAACACCCATTTCAGTATAATTGTTAATTTATATGGAATGAAGCAGTAATAGCCTAGAGGTTGAACGCTTGCCTTCCACGCGGGTCTGAGTTCGAACTTGGCTTAAACCTCTGACTTTTCAAATTTAACACAAACACAATTTAATTGTGACTTGCGGCTGCTTGATGGAAAAGATCGTGAAGAAACCTGCACACCTGCGCACTTCATAAAGAACTCGATGGTGTGTGTAGTCCGCCAACCCGTACCAGGCCAGCATGGTGGACTAAGGCTCTTCTCACTCTGAGCAGAGGCCTGTGCCCAGCAGTGGGAAAATAATGCCCCTAAACGTTGGCCCAATCTAGAAGTTTTTCAGTGGTGTCCTATACGCATAGTAGCAACGGGAGCAGGACGTAGGTATTTGGTCTCGTAAGGTCGTAAATATGCCAACTGTTTTAGTACAAAAACAAATGACGCATGATTCACAGCTGATTCACACGTGTCCTACAATAAGCTAAAATCACCCAGTGATTAACACCCCAACTATTTGTAGTTTTAAATTGACACATTAGTTCAAACGGCTTGTCAAATGTACGCAACATACGTACCATTGTCAGAGTTATTACAATTAACATTGTACATTTTAAGTTTTACAACATAGGCTGATGAAAAAGGGCGGTTTTATTGGCGCTTGCGTGGAGTTGCGACGTTTTTTAATGGAATCGATAGCGGATAAGGCTATTTGGTAGGGTCACAATAATTAAGGGACTATTTAACCGACTTCCAAAAGAAGAGGAGGTTCTCAATTCGAATGTACTTATGTTTTTTTTTTTGTTTGTTTGTTGTCAATCAAATCAAGTCAATCAAATCAAAGCGTTTATTTCGCCAATTACAGACCGATTTTGAAAATTCTATCTTTGTTTGAAAGGGTATACTTTCGAGGTAGTCCAATTTTAATTTGGTGAACATCTGATGAAGATCTTCGGAGATATACAATGGAACTCTTGAATGAATAACAGCATATCACTCGCGATTGCCGTAATCGCATGTTTATGTGTAGCTTAGGCCACTCAAAACAGAAAAATAAAATAAACTTTAATTAAAGTAAAAACCAACTTCAAAAAACTAAAAAGTAATAATAATAATAGTAGTAGTAGTAATTTTATTAAAAATCTTTTCGGGTTCTGAAGGCCTTTAATTCTTCAATACACGTAGCTTGGCAGTGGCACCGACTTCAGAAAATGATAAGTTTTTTAAGAAAATTATTTTATACATTTTAGTTTTTTGAAGTCGGTTTTTAGTATTTTTTTAAAGTTTATTTTATTTAGAAATCTCACCGATTCAATGAGGGCTATATACGTTTGGATTGAGTAGGTGTTGAAGTTTATTTATTAATTATCTAACAATTTATGTACCTACACACAGAATGAAGAATAATAATTACAATAGTTACAAGTTTTGTATTGGACAGCAGAATTTTTTATCGCGTTTCTGTGTTGGTCCCACAGAGAAAATTGTTCAGTTTGATGGACTGATCGAAACTTAAATATAACCACACTTTTCTGATAAAAAAAAAAAAAAACTATTGTTTCCAATTCTATGTTCTGTGTTTCCAATAGAATCCCGATTCTATAGCCATCCTATTCGCACCCCGGCTGTTAATCTATATGATCCTGTAGCCATCCTATTCGCACCCCGGCTGTTAATCTTTATTAAGGGGCATTATATGTGCATTCGTCGATCCTCCACGATTCGCGTCGCGGGATTTGTACCAGATTTATGGGCCAGACGCACCGTTTCATGATATCAATTTATTGCCCAGTTATCGTAACGGTGATTTTGCCGTTGAGGTGATTACTGGCAATGTGATTTTCAGTTTTGGGAGTGACCCGACGTGCAGCGTGCTTACATTTCGTATTTTGATGAAATTGAAATTATAGTAATGCCATTTTTAATTACTCATTTCAGTTAGGTCTAACATAGTCTGAGTAAAATAATCCAATACGACTATCGGATCGAATTGGAAAGTTAAGTAAATTAAAGTGCTACGGCCCGTAGGCCTTTATCCATGGACCATTTATAGTCTATGGATATTCTCTTTTCTTATTCCACAAAGGTGATCTGTATTTCTTGTCGTTAAAAAATAACAATTTATAAGCCAACTGCTTAACTGAGACGGTCGGTGCCTGAGCTTATGAAGAAGTAGCGCGGTGCGGGAGGGGTGTGACGCGAGATGTCAGTCACGGGCTCATGATACGCACCATAAAGCTTACCTTAGCCCATAGTAGGCGTGTGTCACACCACCGCATCGCGCAACTACCTCAACTTCAGACATCAACCGTCTGAGTTTAAGCTGTTGGTCTATAGCTATTATCAGTAATTATTTTCAAAAATTGAGGCTTGCCTTATAAATCCTCTATCACTAAACTGTCACTTCAATAAACATTTTTTCTCTTCTATTATAAAGGTAGGTACTGATGATACTCAAAGACCTCTAAGTACATTTAGTTACTGTATTGTATTTTGATTTCGCTACAAAAACTACCTACGCTCAACATCTCAAACTAATCTAAATCTTTTCTCCATAACATTAGATAACAAATTCCTATGCACTACTTTTCCATGCATTGCAATGTGAAAATCGTAACAATCAAACGCATAGTTGGGGGCTATAGAGGGTTTATTTATTTTTTATGGTCCAACAAATTCGCGAAGACTTGTAGGGGATGCGGGGGTGCGATAGGGCGGCATCTTAATGAGATGCGGCGTAAACATTACCTACTATTCCTTAGGGTAAACTGGGGTTACTCCACCCTCTACTCTTTTTGATTCTAACTGATATTTACACACTATTTATTAATTGTTATTTGTTTATAAGCTATCTAAAAATAATAATGATGTTGGCAACATGGCATTAATTGAAAAAAAAAAACAGGTACAGGTTCAAGTATAAGTCGGCACAACTAAAAAGTCGCGTCGGCAAACTTCGTAAAACCGATCATTTCCGTACTGACGCAATAAGTGAGCGACTGCCATTGGTTGTTTGATCAGGTACATCGATGTAACTTCTTCGTTGTCGTACTATACCTACAATTTTGAGATGTAATTTTATACCTTAAAAGAAAAATAAGTAATCCGAAGGAACTTCTTTAAATTCGATGGAAAAAATTAGTTATTATTACAAAACTGACTAACTACTAAGTGAGAGCACCATGCATTCAAGGTAATCTTCGCTACGCTACTACGCTTCGGTAATACGCTGAACTGAACCTTTTTGGTGCAGCCGTGACGCCCACATGATTGTGGTATATCCTACATGTATTCTTTATATAATATCTATGTGATTACATTAATATTTGTGTTTATTTTTTGTTTGCATTGCCTTAATTGTGCATCCTAATAAATTATTTTTCTTTCTTCGTCGAGTGAATGAAATTCAAATACTTCCCGTCTCCACCAGTCTCGATTATGTTTGCGGCTTATTATCCTCATAAAACACCTTGGATGTGGCCATATTGCCCAAAGCATTCGAGGCTATCAGCTAACACGTCGTTCGTATGTCGCGCGGCGACACGCGACGTCGCGCGGCCTAATATTTAATTATTCATCGAATGTTTGTGCAGGTGTGCCTCCGCCCTAAATACCGACTCATGACTGAAACTGAAGACTGGAGTTTAATTTCTTTAATTGTAGTTTTTTTGGGCATTGAAATTAATCCTAAGTTTCAATAGAGATACACGGAAAAAAGGACTTTGCAGGTTTCATCTCAACCAAATTATTCGGTTGTAAACAGCTTTAACTTGATTATTTCTAGCCGTTACGTTATTTCAGTGTAGATATGTTATCTTTGCAGCCTCCATCCGAACCAAGTACTCGGTTGTAAATAGCAATAAATTGGTGGAATGGTGGTGGTGGTGGTGGTTGAACGACGGAAACGTGAAGACTTTTTTGTTTTCGTCATTTCTTATCCAACACTCAAAACGTTCAGACGCTGTTGTCCTGTTTCGCCTTCAAGTTTAAGGTCCTACCTTTATAGTCCCGATCCAAAGGGTTATTACTCATCATTTTATACAACTTTTACTATGGGACCAATCCTGAAATCGCGAATAAAAAGCGGCCAAGTGCGAGTCGGACTCGCGCTCGAAGGGTTCCGTACCTACCATTATCTATAAAAACGAGCAAAAAAATCACGTTTGTTGAATCGGAGCCCCCTCAAATATTTATTTATTCAGTTTTTTAATAATTGTTGTTATAGCAGCAACAGAAATACATCATCTGTGAAAATTTCAACTATCTAACTATCACGGTTCATGAGATACAGCCTGGTGACAGACGGACAGACAGACGGACGGACGGACAGACGGACATACGGACGGACAGCGGAGTCTTAGTAATAGGGTCCCGTTTTACCCTTTGGGTACGTAATCCTAAAAATCAATTGTTGAAACTACAACACGGTGTGAACAGTTTTTTCGCTCAATGAACGTTTTCATTATTTGGGCTTAACAGATGCACAAGCTTACGAGATGATCACTGATCAGTGTGAAGCATCGATGTCTATAGATATGCTTAGTGAACTCAAAAAGTGAGACGTGTCAGGTACTCCATTTTCAGAAAAATGGAGTAGTTGATCACCAGTCAAATACCGTTTACAAACATAATTATTAATTTGTGTATTGAATAAAAAATCTATAGTAACAGTAGCTATTCCATTAGTGCATGTATCGCTGCTAAATTTAAATATAATTCGAACATTGTTGAATTTAGAATTTGACGTCTTCAAAAAATACGTCTCATTTTTTTAGCTTCCCTTTGTATGACAGAGCGTATCTATAGACATCGATGGTGTGAAGCATGCATATTATAATTAGTTCAACTTCAAACAACTAATCTGACAGGCACACCTAAAGCACGCAGGTAAACAGACATCTTTTCTATTTATCACCTATATGTCACATGTCTAGCATATTATTTATTCGCGAGGTCACAGCTTACCCGCTAGCTAGCTAACTCGCGCCCGTGTTTGCTTGCGACACTCGCATCTATTCGTTATCGCGCGACTCGGCAGACATCGGCAAACATCGCTCGTTCCATTAGTCCAGTTCTTTATTCAAATTCTGTTTGCTCATTGGTCGGTCGCAGATAAAATCAACAGATAGGTACAAGCGGTGTGTTTGCTTATAAATTTTAATTGTGACCTAATGACATAGTTGTAGGACGGGAATTGTTTTATAATGGGCAGGTACCTTTTCACAGAAATCTGTAAAGGTTTACAAACATAAAGGTATGTTTTTTTGCTGCGTATTTTAAGCGCTTATGAAAGCACCAAAAAATCTGATAAAGCAATCATAGTCTTCGTTATCCGTGTAAATGCTCTCGTTATTTCAAATCCTTTCGTATTTCAAACTGCTGTTTCCTAATGCTGCATGACTCAGACTTCTAATTAAGTATTTAAGAATTCTATGTATTTATGATATCATTATCTTGTGCCCGTGGCTTCGCCCGCGTGGAACGTTTCCAGAATAAATCGTATCCTGTACTTCCCCAGGTTTTATTTAAGTTGTATGCAAAATTAATTAAAATTGGTGCAATAGTTGAGGCGTCAAGAAGGAACAAACAGACACACTTGCGGATTTATAATCTTAGTATGGATGATACAATACATCATCGTCATTCTCCTGCCCTTATCACATTTTATTTGTGGTCGGCGCAATATGTCTTTTTCTTCCATTCATATCTATCAGACGTCATTTCCAGATTTACTTCCTTCACATTAATGTCATGCTTCACTCAGTCCATCCATCTTATCTTTGGTCTGTCTCTACTCTGATAACCATCAACATTCATACTTACAACTCTTCTTATAACATTCTCATCGCTCTGCATTACATGTCCATACCACGACAATCGGTACTTCCTCTAATATACTCATTCCTAATTCTGTTCAATCTTGTTACACCACACAACCCTCTACATTAAATACAGAAATTGAACACTCGATCTCCCACAAAATCCGGACTAACCTTAGCTCCATAGGTCTTCAGTAAATCTACACAGGTAGTAAATATAAGTTCGTATAGGTATAGGTATACTTAATCTACAACTTTTTATTACACGTCTCTCGTCCCGCCTTAAGAAGCAAGTCTCATCTCGCGAAATTAAGTTTCAAATATTAAATTCGCCTTTATGAAAAAGACACACCCTGCCGTCTTGCAGGACTTATCCAACGCTGTAAAAATGAACTGAACATTATATTACAGCATGTATTTTTTTATGTGAGATTGAATATTACTTTTTCATAAACTGAAGATTGGTTAAACTACCACTATTTTTGAGAGAGTTCTATGGTCAGTTTATTGAATTAGGCGTGTGACGAAGTGCCCCTTCATCATTTCATCACTTAGTACTGGCAATAATCTTCATCACAGGCCACTTAATATTTCCAAATTTAAATTTAAATTTAGAATGTTGCGCTGCATCATCATTCTCTTCTTTGTTTTTTGTTTTCGTCATTCTTTATCCAACACTCAAAACGTTCAGACGTAGACACAACTGTTGCCCTGTTCCGCCTGCAACAAGTTTATGAGTATAAAACAATAAATAACGTTAAAATAATTTGCTATTGAAAGTGTTTTTTACAGTTTTAATAAGTCTTTCGACTAAACTTTTCAATCAAGATTAATATTGCAAAAAATTTAAGAACTTGTGATATATACCCGTTTTTCCCAGGAGCATATGTTGTTTCTGAGAATCGTACCTCTAGAGGATTAGCTGAGGAACATAGAGGGAGGTACTTCAGGACGATACCTTAGAACATTCGGTGCACCTTGGGCAGTCAGCGGCCGAGTGCCCACTGCCCAAGGTGTGCTGTTGCATCTTGCCGACTGGCTAATCTTTCTACCACGGTATGAGCAATTCCATAAGACAGCTCATGCTGAAGACACGAGACAGAAAATAAACACAGCTATCGAAAACAGGCTGGCGATATTTTTTATTTTTTTTCCGCATTTTTATAGCAAATTGGCGAATATTGGGATTATTTTAAATTTTCATTTATAGTTAAATAAAATATGTTCTAACTCAAATTCTTGCTTTAACAAATCTAATTAAAAACGAAATCCACACCCCAATTCGTTTAATTGTAACACCACGTTTATGCAATAAAAAAACAATGTTCGTATCAACCCCTGTCGCATTGTCGGCGGGATGCAATAGAAATCACGCCGCGTCCGCCAGGGGAGATTCGGAGGTACACGGGGAGGTACATCAAATAAAAACGTACAGAAGGTTTATATCAAGGAATATCGAATATTCTATGAGATAAACCTAAAACGCAATAACCGTCGTGAACTTGTGAATGTCTATGACTGTCACAAAATTACTCAAAAATTCATTTATTTTTTGAGGCAATCCTCAAAATTTACAACTTTTCGTCTACTTTTACGGCAAATCTTTTATTTTGATGGAAGCGGCTGATAACCTCATTGGCAATAACGTGTCACAACCCTCATTGATCTGCGTCATTTCCATACAAAATTAGACAAATCGCAGTTAGTTATAAGCATAAACTTATTATACTAGTGGTAAAGTATAATATGTTTATGGTTTTAAGTATGGTTGTCATAGAGAATAATGCCCCAAACTGTCGCAACAAGAGAATGTTTGACAAGAGCTTAGGATACCAGTATCTCTCACGTGTTGGGTTGTGGAGGCCAGGCGGCTGCCTGTAAATGTTAATTCAGTTGCATCCGGTACTGGAAGCTAACTCCTGCTTGCTTAGGAAAAAAGTGGTGAGAAGGTCCTCTCTTTCCAATGACCAATAAGGAACACACACACATATAGAGGCTGCTGTAACCCTATAAACTTTTAATAAAACAAAAAGACGACTTCAAAAAAAAATGAAGATTTTCAAAGTTTTTTTTTCAAAAATCTTTGAAAAAAATGTGAAGTCGGTTTTTACTTTTATTAAAAGTTTATTTTATTTTTCTATTTTGAGTGGCATAAAGAATACATAAACATGCGATTACGAATTGTTCTAATCGCATATTTATGTATTGCGATTGCGCAAGTGATTTGTTGTTATCCATTTAAGTGTTACATTGTCTATCTCCGAAGGTGTTCATCAGATCTTCACCAAATTTAAATGAGACCACCTCAGGAAAATATTCTTTCAAACAAAAAACAACCATTCAAATCGGTTCACAATTATTGGCGAAGATATCGCTGAACAAATAATTTAAAAAAAAACATACAGACAAATTGTTAACCTCCACCTTTTTTGAAGTCGTTTAAGAAGAGAATCTTCTTTTAGGTTGTTGTTGTTTCTATGAAGTGAACCTTCTGGAACCATTTCTTTTGTGTAGGGAGGGCCTGCAACAGAAATCAAGGCTGAGTCCCGGGATTATCTCTCATTAGCACGAGGAGAGCGCGTTCGTGCGTGACAACCCTGAGTGACGATCTGTGGGTGTTGTTGTCGATTGTACCTTATGTAGTTTTGTTTTATACGCGTTGATACAATAATGGGTAGGTACAGTCGATGATAAAAGCCTGTGAAAGATTTTGTGATTTTGTTGGCAGATTAAAAAAAAACCGACTTCAAAAAACAAAAAGTATAAACCAATTTTCTTAAAAAAATTAACAGCTTCTGAAGTGAGTGTCACTGCCAAGCTAGGTGCATTGAAGAATTAAAGGCCCTGCCCTGACTTCAGAAGCTGTTAAGTTTTTTAAGAAAATTATTTTATACTTTTTATTCAAAGCATTTCGTTTGCGAAATTTATCACAGCAACGTATAGAGACTCGGGGGCTGAGTATCAGATCACATTGCCCCCAAACAAGTGATGTCCCAGACGACACGAAGCATCACGAAAGCACCCAAAAAGCCTTAAGTCACCCATTACCATTTAACAACTAATACAAAAAATAACCTAACCGTCAAAACCAACGACTCCAACTAGAAAAAGAGCTGTAACTTTTGAACGGCTGAACAGATTTTCATGAAACATATAGCTAAAATGATACCCGATTAAACTAGCTTTCAATTAAAAGAAACTGCATTGAAATCGGTCCATCCGTTTTGGAGCTACGATGCCACAGAGAGATACACAGATCCACAGAAACGCAGACACTATGTGTCTATACCCAGATACACACTACAAACTTATAACTTATAACACCCTCCTTTTTGTCGGGGGTTAATAACATGTATCGCGACTGTTAATAGGTACCTACGTGCAGAGGACCATAGGAAAATGTCTGCGGTGATTTCAATAACAAAATTAATCATAATCATTCACATCACAATATCTATCATCTCGACACCCACGCCAAAGAACTCGGCAATAACATTTAACCCCAGTAAAAGCCCTCTAAGTACCCCTGCACACTTGCGCACCCATTTGTCGCAACAATACGCTACTAATCGCACGACAAAGCAACGGTTTAGATATAAATACAAATCGTGTTGTTTTCGGTCGGCACCCCTGCGCGAACCCTCGCGATTTTAAGGCGGATTTCACATGTGATGACGACTGCGATTTTCGCTTCATTTTCATTTTTTACTTGTTTTCATGTAGGTATATGCTCACACGTAATTTTTTATCTTTATATAGATAGACGTATGTAGGTACCTTTGTAATTAATTTTAAATAATAAATACAAACAAAATTTTGAATTTGAAAATAAGTAACTATAGTTATAGTTACATAATTTCATAATAATTTTATAATAAACTTCAATGACCATAATACAGGGTGACTGGTAAATCGAGGGAATCGTTGAAGGAGGGTGTTCTACTCATCATTATGAACAACTTTTACTATGGGACCAAAGCGGAAATCGCGAAAAAAAAATCAGCTGTTCCATACATTTTGTCGATTAATATTGAATTATTTGTATGGAACAGAAGATTTTATTTTCGCGATTTCAGTTTCGGTCCCATAGTAAAAGTTGTTCATAATGATGAGTAGAACACCCTCCTTCAACGATTCCCTCGATTTACCAGTCACCCTGTATATGTTGTAATGCTATCAATCCAATGTCTAAGATATTAGGCCTACCCTAGTTTGGAACCACAACGGTAGGTACCTAAACATTTATTACAAAAAAAAAATGGAATTAAATATTTTCATTTTCACCTCTGCTCATTACTTCACTTAGGACTAAGAAAAATATTCTTTTGATTTACGAAAATTTAAAACCAGACTTCACACATACAATAGAAAATCTTGATATAGCCAAGGTGATACATTTCGCAAACAAAATGCTTTGAACGACTGCGGCCCGCTTAGAGTTACTAACTCTGCGTTTGGACGCCGAGCGCAAACGATTTTCGCCTTAATGATGGTCGACCGGAAATATTTCTGTCTGTACATGCCTACGTAACAGACTAAAACTTTATTTTAAGATACCAATATTTTATATTTAAAGCAATATCTATTATTCTAAACACAATGGCTATCCTCTGTTCCTCCCATCAAAGAGTGCAAAGGGCAGAGATTTTTATTATTCGAATGTGATCCACGGGATTACCGCGACACGATAGAATAAATTATTATCGTTGTTTCATTGAATAAATACGTCGGAGTTTCATTGAATAAATTTATTGGGGCTCTGTTAGTGATGTTTTATTGGGGCGGTTTCTTGCGAGGGTAGTGTAGGTGCCATATGCGACAGTTACTGTTTATTTTTAATTTGATTGAGTTTTTCGTGTCTGATTGATAATCTTATTACGTTTTAGAGATTAACGTAATGATATTAGTTTGAAAAGTATGATAAGATATTATAAAACATGTCAGAATTTCTCCTTTCATTAAAATTCGTTTTCAGCCACAAACGACGTTATATATACTTAACTCTACTCAATAATACATATAGCAGACTATAAAGGGCTTCTTTTGCATTCTGACTTGTTTAAAAAAATCTGACGTCTTCTGGCATCTTGCTGTGATTGTTATTTTCGTGTTGTTGTCTTTGTTGGAATGTGTTTTAATTTTACTTTTTTGTGTCGTAATTTGTGTGAAATAAATTGTTTTTCTTTCTTTCTTCCTGTCCGAACGATATCTTCTTTACGCGAGCTGCTAGTATCTAATATACCTACAGCTACCTATAATAATTTATAAGGAAATTATAATTCTCTTTATTCCATTTTTAACATAATTTTTGATATTCTTAAATAATTTTACAAATAAATAAATAAAAAACTTAAAAATATAAAAGAGTAGGTAGTAGGCCACCGGCATCGGGAACAGGGTCTAAGCTACCGGTGGTCAGAGCTCTAGAGAGAGAAACCTCCTAACAATGCGCGCAGTATCAAGGAGTACTGCTTTCTGAATTAGGCCCTTGATCCAGCCACCTAGCGACATAGTCTCTCGAGATTATAATAAAAACTTTTTGTTATTTGGTTATTTGTTTGTATGTAGGGGTATTATCTCTGGAACTACAAAACCGATTCTAAAAATTACTTCACTATTAGAAGGCTACAGTCTGCTTTATTTTATTTTGATAAAAATAAAATGGGCGGTTAAAACCGCGGGCTTGCCGCGGGCAAGAGCTAGTTAATAATAAATATTTAATTTCTACCAACAAACACAATACAGTATATACTGAAATTTAAATTCTAACGAGTAAATATTTTACTCCAAAATTCATGAATGATTAATAACAACTCTATAACCACATCATAAGTATTCATGGCTCACAAAATAACTTTATTATAATTAACCGAAGCGAATAAAATCAAAACAAACATGGTCTATGGAATTTCACGCGCAACTAAATCAATTATTCGTGGGCACAACATTCGGCCCGGGTTCGACTCCCGCGCATATAATACAAACTGTTGGGGCGGGACAATGCATGTCAGCAGCTAAACGCCTGCGGTATTCCGGCTTATTGATGTTAATACAGGGGGTGGATAAAATGGAAGAATATATTATTGATGCTGGGTACGAATAAGAAAAGTTGTGATTCCATCTGAACTGAACTGAACTGAATTATTAATAGTTTGATTTTGTTTTAGGCGAAGCGAATATATTTAATTTAAGAAGGATTGATAGCAGTGATAGCCTAGCGGTTGATGGCGTGCCTTCCATGCAGGCCCTCCTGAGTTCGAAATCGGCCCGCACCTCTGACTTTCCGAATTCATGTGCGGATCAGAATTTGATTATCACTTGCGTTAACCCTGAAGGAAACCTCGTGAGGAAACTTGCACACCTGAGGGGGCCTCATAAAGTTCTCGATGGTGTGTGTAGTCTGCCAACCCGCACCAGGCCAGCATGGTGGACTAAGGCCTGATCCTTCTCATTCTTAAAAGAGGCCCGTGCCCAGCAGTGGGACAGTAATGGGTTGGATTTATTTATTTTGAGAAGAATTATTAAAATTGGACTTTAATTAATTACCATAATTTATTATTTTATATGTATATTGACGACACGATTGGCGCAGAAGCTAAGCGATTAGCTTTCTGCGCTATGTGCCGCGGCCGCGCGGGTTCGATCCCCGCACGGAACAAATATTCGTAAGATCTACAGATATTTGTTTCGGGTCTGGTTGTGTGTGCATGTGACATGTATGTTTGTAAACTGTAGGTACCCTCGACACAGGAAAAATCGTAGAGAGGGGCAATGTTTAAAAAAAATAAAAATAAACTTAGGTGATGTTTTCGAAACTCGATGCTTCGTTCCAAAACGCAAATTGTTGACGTGGGCCAAACAGCTGCTAAATTGAAATTGAATTAGGTGTGGCCATTTCTTCCGCTTATCAGAGGAGCTATGGGCTAAACTAGGTAGAGTGGGTTCCTAACGTCAGGAAACAACAGCGCGGAAGGCCCAAAAGGAGATGGCGGGATGAGCTGGACCCATAAATAAAGAATTGCGCCTTAGCTCTGCAGTGGGACATCACAGGCTCATAATAATAATAATAGGTGATATTTATTTATTTTAAAACACATACAACTATCATCACAGGTTAACCTAATACAATAGTTATAGTTATAAAGCTTACAAATATTAGATACCTATGTTATATACAAGTGTTTTTATATGTATAGATTATAATATATTATAATGAACGACCAAGGGTAATTTAAAAAAAATGCGGCCTGTTATGTTAATATTATCTTTAGTATTTACTTATAAAACATTGAATATCTAACACAAATGATATTCTACCTGTTTTGATGTTACCTACAGCGAATGATAAATCACATACATTTTCCTACTCACCCATGTAAACACATAAAGATATGCAAAAACCATTACCGGATTCTTCATAACCGAAGGAAAAAAGAAAACACGAAATTCTTTGCATTTCTGAACCTTTACTCAGTTGCGGTCTGCCGAGTACTTTAATTTTCCTAACGAAGTTATTGACCTGTAATTAGCGCTCATATGCGCGCTTTAGTGGGATTAGCGGGAATTAGCAGAGACAGTGCCGACTGCAGTGTGGTTTTTAAAACCTCGACTCAAAATGTGTATTTTACCGCCGAATACTGAAATGCAACTCAATTTAAGATGCTCTTAAAAGTCATTCTGTCGCTACTGTCCACCTTAAAATAACAGAGACAACACGAGAGTTAATTAATTAAATTAGAATTACCTAATGATTAAAAATTAGCCTCGCCTTAAAATAACTTTATGACTATTAAAAGTTAAACATATACAAGGTCTTACTTTTCTAGTCCCGATCCCTGTTATTGTACTCATCATTATGAACAACTTTTAGTATAGCACCAACCAAGAAATGAAATCACGAAAAATAAAACAGCTGTTCCATAAAAATAATTAAATATTACTCGACTAAATATAGGGAATTTATTTTTCTCAGTTTTATGTTTGACCCCATAGTAAGCGTTGTTCGTAATGATGACTACAATAACATCTTAAAGGGATTGGGACCAGAAAGGTAGTAACTTATATTCTTATACTACTTATTTTTAACAATAATGGAAACAGGTTAATTTATTGTAGCACTAGAAAAACGGCAACCTAATACTATAATAATATTGTAAAGAGAAAAGATTCGATTTTTTGTATGTTTGTTTGTAATGGATAACATCAAAACTAATCGACCGATTTTAAAAATTCTTTCACCAGCAGATTGCTATATTATCATTGAGTAACATAGGGTATAATTTATAAAGATATAACGCGGGCGAAGCCGCTGGCTGAAGCTAGTTATTTAATAAAATCAACTATAAGTTCTCAGTTTCGCATCAGCCTGTAGTTATTTAAGCCGGGCCCGGGGCGCGCTACACTGCTAATACTCCAAATTGAGTGACAGCCAGAGTTAATAAAACTTGGCCGTAATGTTGGCCATATGTCCGCACCCTTTAGCTGTACACAACTGTTTAGTTCTGATTTCTGATGGACATTAAGTAAGATATTAAAATCAGGGGTTATTAATTTTACTTAAAAAGAAAATCGGAAAATATGAAACACCTACCTATATCTACATAATTAAGTACAGAACACCTTATTCTGAAAGAGTAAGTTTTTAAGTAAGAGGTAAGTTTTCTTTCTTCGAGTATAATAATATGATACAAATAAAAAGAGACATTACCACTTATCTAAGATTGTTAAATACCGCGTCTGTAGGTCTCTAGGTAACTGATTGTGAATGGTAATTAATAAAAAATAAAATAAAAAATTATTTAGATTTTTCGACAAATCACACAGTTTCGACAAATCAGAGAAATGTTCCCCGTGCGCGAAATTTGAAAACGGCAACTATAGTTACCGTGAACTGCTGAGAGTAGTTTTATTTTGGGACACCACTGTGACGTGGACGTACAAGTGGTAGACATCCGCGGTATTTAATCATGTTATTTACACGTTATGAGACTGTCAACGAAGATATGGAAGGAAAAATCACCGGGAGAGAATGTTCATCAAGGTGGACACAATTGATAGAATTATTATAAAGCAAGTCTAAGACTAAAATAAAACTAAATACTCAGATATAAAAACAAAACTAAGCTATTTCTCAAAACGTGATAAAACACATTCCATTGAACTTCCATTAAGGCCTCAAGGCATTAAGTCCGCTATGTACCAGTAAATGAAGAATAAATAAATAAGTTGAAACAAACCATTTAAAATTAACAGTAAATTTTTGAGCAAGTTTAAATTAATAAAATATTCAATTTGAGGGTTGTACCCGCGGGGTACGCAATAACCGGGTATCCTCTGGGGTCCCTCACGCTGCAGGGTACACGCAACCCCGTAGGGACCACTTGAGCCGCGTAACCAACCCTGTGGTAGGTTAACATCGTAACTTGTGATTAGTGTACAGATAAAAGCAGTTTATGAGTACTTTATCAGAAATATTTCGGTTTGAACACGCGAGGAAATAATGACCTCACAACAATATGTTCTGACTTATAATGATGTCTGTTTAACCTTGAATTAATTTAATTTCATAATGTTTTCCGGTTATATGAACGTATAGATAGACCTACGACATAGTAATAATTGCTTAAAAATAAATCAACATAAAATAGTATGTAAGCTATTTTATGTTGATTTATTTTTAAGCAATTAATATAAACATCTCATTTTTTTACAATTTTCTATAAAGTTCTCGGTGGTGTGTGTAGTCCGCCAACCCACACCAAGCTAGCGTGGTGGAGTAGTGCCTAACCTTCTCATACTGAGGCCGGAGTCCAGCAGTAGGACAGTAATGGGTTGAATCTGTCGGAACTGGGCAGCTTGTAACTGCCATTGCAATCTTATTCAGAGGCAAATCATTATTATCCTAGTCTTATTTTTATTCACATTAAATTACATTATTCTCGCAGCTCTTACCACAACATTGTACTGATAAAGACTGTTCTCTATTATTTGAAAAGAGTTACCATGGAGTTTCTTGTCGGTTCTTCTCCATAGGGTCTACTATTTGGACCCGCGCACCTAGAGTCTCGAAATTTCATAAGTGCCTGTATCTGGTTTACATGAAATAAAGATCTATTCTATTCTATTCTAATTATTTATAAGCGTATAAGAAAAGTCTGCTGTTTCATACAAATAATTTAATATTTACCAGTTTAATTTTTCTCACGATTTCTCTTTTTGTCCCATAGTAAAGGTAGTTCATAATAAGCAGTAGAACGCGTGGTTTAAGGGATTTACACTATTTTTGTTGCACTTGGACTTGGGTATACATAGGTACTCAAGTCCAGTTTTGTGTACAAAAAACAAACTATTGATATTCCTCACAAATTATTTCCTACGAAGCCTACCAAATCCACAAATAAGTATACATTTTTCATATTCATTACAACACCTTCCAAAGACAACCCTGTCTATTTTCGCTCGCCAACACAAAGACGAGTGTACACGACACGGTATTGCTTGCACCGCTCAAGTAGTTTGACAGCAATAAAAATTCGCCATGTTTTTGCACCAGGCGCTCCTTGAAACTGTCAATTACTTCTCCCTCGCAAGACAAGCATTGCACGCACTTGGTATTGTAAAGCGACAACTGCAATGAGAACGCTTGGGGTGCGAAGCTTTTGATTGGGAATTGTTTGGAATTTTGAATGAAAAAAAATAATAATGGATTGAATTTCTGTGGTTTATCTCGCGGCCCACACGATTGTGGTATAACCTACAATTTAATTTTTATTTGGGATTTTTATTTTTAGTTTTTCTTTTTGTTTTTTTTTTATTGTTGCATGTGGCGCCTTAGTTTTGCAACCAAATTATTAAATTATTTTTTCTTTCTTGCTATTTCAGCGCAAAACAACTTATGCGTAGGTATTTTTATAGAAGTGCTTATTGGTTGGTTATTGTAGTAACTGATATAATAATGATGTTATGTTTCGAAGCAAGTCAAGTTTGAGCCTATCATAGGTATTATTAAAACAACTACAGGATTCAAAACAAATAGAACCTCTGTGTTATAGCGATACCACTGAAAGCTTTATATTTTGAAACACATAAATAAATATCATATTTCTCATATCATCAGAAATGTGTATTTTTATTTCAAATGCGACACACGTTCCAATCGGTGTAGTCACCTAACACGAGGGCGACAAGACTCGCTAGTATTGGGCAAACCCGCCAGATGGCGTAGTGTTTACCCGACTTGTTTGAGTACAACTTTGAATTTCGAACTATTAGCCGTACCCACACCTGTCGATGTTTGCAACTACCCTCAATAACTTGCAGATAAACTTCTATGTACAACAAGTTGACTCAATTTGAATTTGTTTGGCATATATTTACAACGAGGAAGTTTAGATGGCATAGTGATAAATACATCGATTGGGAAGCAAATATAGAGTTTCTTGTCTCTTGCTTATCATTAATTAATTTTAAGGCCCATATCAAGCTAGCTACTTTTTGCAGCAGAATTGCGCGATTTAGCGTTGAATCTTCATATGGTGAAAACTTGTTGCAAGCTAAATTAGGCATTGCTATCGAAGGAGGAGGCGGGCCGCGTGAGGGAGAGGATGGCGTCCTCCCTCCAGCCCAGCCGCAGTGGTAGTCGCCCACGGCGTCGGGCGCCGGCCGACGATCTCCGGCCACCGTAGGCGCGGGCATGCGGACAGCGAGTAAAGGGCAACTCGCTGTCCGACCATGGACCATGCGGGGTCGACGGCGCGTTGTGTTCCACGCGCGCCTCAAAGAACGTCAGCAAGATGACGCCCCCCCCCCCCCCTGTAGAGGCCTGAATCCTGCCGGGGTCGCGGGACTTATCTCATTACCGTGACCCCGGAACGTAAAGGGCTATTGAAGGAACACCGTGGATTTTAGTCAGTACAAGTCTGACAGTCCCTCCCGCCCTGCCCGGGGTGGGAGGACTCATTTGATGATTAAAAAAGCTAAATTAGGCATTGTGATGATGACACAGGGTTTAAATTAGTTAGTTGGTATTTCAAAGTTTATTGTAAACTCAGGACACATTTTTCTGAATTTTCTGCTAGACCCTAGTCCATGAGTTTCTACGTCAATGCAATAACCTTATGAATTGAACAAAACGGGGTAATGCCAAACATCAACCTCTGTTAAACTTTGCACAACATAATAATTGCCTTTGTAAATGCTGCCTTTTTACTTATCATGCTGTCCAAGTTGTGAATGAATTGTTCTTCGTTCAGTGAGTAGGTATCAGTTAAGAATAGGTCACCTCTAAGAGATACTGGGTAGAAATAGTTTGGCATAATATTCTTATTTAGAGTCACATGGCCATTACGAACAACTGTAATAAAATTACATACAATTACTTTTTCAGAACTTATAGTAGGTAACTTATTTTTTTTTAAACTTGATCCTACGTATATTCCCTTTTCTACTATCTTCGAACATTTTCCTGATTGTACTCTTCTTGAGTATAGTTGTTAACCCGCTCCATGTCACAACTTAACCCATGACTGCATAACCAAGCACGCGATGTCCAGTGCAAGCCGATAAGAATCGGCTAGCGGACTCGGTAATTGTGCTAGCCGATTGTTTGCCCATACCACGGCACTGCAGTGTCTTCATCCAGTGCTTTACTAACAGACAACAAAACGGCAATGATTTGTTTAAAATTTTGTTGACATTCTGATTAACCTTCCAACCGTCTTATACTATTTCACGCTACATGAAAAACGTTACATGTACATGTCACATGCACACACACCCAGACCCGAAACAACTATCTGTAGGCCATATAAATATTTGCTCCGTGCGGGGATCGAACCGGCGGTATGTAGCACAGAACGCCAATCGCTTAGCTCCTGCGCCGACCGTCTCGTCCATAGATGACCATTAATAGATGGCCATGTTAAGAATACAGTAGTGATCTTCTTGATACAGACGCCATTAAACGTTTGTATACCCTATACACACATTCCGTTGGCGCAGTGGCTAAGCGATTAGCTTTCTACGCTACGTGCCGTGGGTTCGATCCCCGCACGGAGCAATTATTTGTATAATCTATAGATAGTTGTTTCGGGTCTGGGTGTGCGTGCATGTGACATGTATGTTTGTGAACTGTACCTGTACGGGAAAAATTCTAGTGAGGGCAAGATTTATAAAAACAAACATAACCAAAGCATCCCTCCAGCGCTTGCATCGTTCCAAACACAGCTATAAATTAGAGCAATTTCCGCAGCGAACCCGGTAGATATAAGAACAAAGTTGCGAATTACATAAACAGTTATTGCAAGAGTACATATTTCAGAGCGGCAGTGAGGAGTAGATATGATGAAGAGTCCGCCGTCTGAATCTCAATAATAGCTGTGGAGGGCCCTCCACCGGCCTCCCTGGAAAGCGATGACACAGAGTAAGTTAATAACAGAGACAATTTGTATTTTTTTAATATTTCTAAACAAAACATGAGATGGTTATGAAATTAAATATACACGGCTCATCGGAAAGGATATATAAAGCTGAAAGAGGGTTATTGTACCCATCATTATGAACAACTTTTACTATGGGACCAACCCTGAAATCGCGAAAAATTCACCTATTTCATACAAATAATTCATTATTACTCGACCTTACTGGACAAAATGTGTATGGAACAACAATTTTTTTTTCGCGATTTCATATTTCTTTCCATGGTAAAATTTGTTCATAATGATGAGTACAATAACCCCCTTTATGACGAACCGTGACTGATCAGTCAGTTCGATAGAAGATTAGAATTAAGTAGTTATTATTTATTGTGCTTATATACCTAATAGAAGTCACGTTGGTAGATGAGAATCGGAGAAAAGGGTTGAAAGTAGATATATAGTGGCTGATTATTATAGACTATTGACTCGCCCAACACAATAAAAATATTAACAAGTGGTTTGTTTTACACCTTTATCAATCTTTGTTGATGCTACGAAAATTGGTAGCACTTGTCTACGAAATGCAGAAATCACAAATCTTAAAAACTTTCTTCAGAAATGCTGCAATTAGAATTAAGTGTATTTTGTAATCCGTTAATAAAGATTAAAATATACAGTATCAACAGAAAAAACTCTTAAAAATACCATTAAATTATTTATGTTAACCTCAAAATCATAAACATTAACTCAAATATTTTGTTCTATAATAGAGTTCTCTGTCTCAACCTACTCTGTGCAGACGAGCAGTAGCCGGAGGGTTTAATATTAAAAATAAAATAGAAAAGAGCGATCTCCGTGTAGTGGCTGGGTATTGTGTGCTTTTTAATAAATGCCCAAATCACCACGAGAGGGCGTTGTTTGCAGTTATTGCAACCACGCCGCTGTTTCTACGTTCCCTCTCTTTTGAAGGGCGTATAGCAGATTATATGCGTAGGTATTCGCAAATCTATTTGCTAAGCTGCTAATATATTCATAATTCGTATGCAATGTATAATTTTGTATGTATTTTAGCACAGTGTGTTCATATTATATCTGTTTTTAGTATTGGTATTTTTTTACATGTTATCATATTAACGCGAGAAGTGGAACAAAGGGAATTGAATAAAACTTATTTTATAATGTCAAAAAATGTATTTAAAATATTTTTTATTAATTAATTAGTCACTGTTTTGAACTTTATAAAAATGTTTTTGGTATGTTTATGGTTTTTGGTATGGTTTTTGACGTGTAATGAAAATGATCAATAAATTGATGTATGATTTTATGATTTAGGGAGAGAGGCCTTTGCTCAGCAAAAGATTTTAACTAAAAAAAAACATCAGTCCATCGCCATACACTACTAAACATGGGTTTATAGACAACAAGGAAGAACAGGGTTTTTATACCGCTATGGTGGCAAAGAAGCATACGGCCCGTCTGATGGTAAGCGGTTACCGTACCCTACTAGAATATTGTATCCAATAGCAATATTGTTAGAATATTGCTATACAATAAAACACAAATTGTTTATGTGTTTTGCCAAGTGTATACATATTTTTGACCTGACTGTACCCATAGATACCCCTCTTTACTTTCTGCTTCCGTACAACCTATCGTATACTCGTATATTTTAGAGTACCTGCGACTCTCAAAGCCTCTTCTTTTACATTATAATCACAAAGCTGAACCTTGGAACAAAGATGGCGACGAGTGGCGTATCAAAAACTGCACTACTGTAGACATTTCCCATCAAAGCATCACATACGTAGCACTTTGTTGGAGCCGCATGAGACAACGACGCCGCTATAAAATGAACAGAAGTTTTAGTTTTCAGTTTCACTGTTATAAAAATCTAATAACTATAACGTCTGTTTAGAACTATTTTTAGTATTTGCTTGTGTCAATAAGAATGACATACTCGTAAGAGTGTGTATAATCTGTACGTGTGATTCCTGGCAAAGAATAGGCTACCACTCTCTAACCGAAACACAGTCTCTCGGGTATCAAATGACACGAAAAAAAAGATGAAAAGTGTCTTCCTGTGTGTTGAGAACAACATACTGCAATCACAAGGGATATGACTGTTGTTTTTTATCAGTAAAGTTGATGCTTTTCCAAAAAAACTTAGCAATAGTATAAAAAATAATTAAATATTTGAGAATATGCTAAAGTTATGAGCATTTTAAATTGCTTAATAGACAAAAATGTCACTACTGGCTTGTGACGTTATAAACTAGTAATATCAGAGTGACGGTTTCTACATATTCCATTTTGCGGCAAAAGGATGAAATCCCCATATAGACATTTCAAAAGCTTACATTTTATTCACCAGTTTTAATTAAATTGCCAACTATGGTGTTCTTTATCTGCAAATGATGAAATATAAAATACTTGTCAATTTTTAATAGAAGTCAACTACCCTTTTATGGCAATTTGCCCATGGCCTATTTTAACGGTCATTGGAAGGCCCAAGTTCAGCAGTGGACGTTTTCGGGCTGAAAATTATGATTATTTACAGAATTCTTTTGTTTTTATTTCCAGAAAACCTGCAAGATTAGAGTGTACCAACATGAACCTTCTGCGTCCCCTGCAGCTGTCGTCATAACAAGTGGCGCTCGGTCGGCGAGTCGTCGTGATCAAAGGGCGCCGGTTCCACCAACCACGTTGTTTGAGCCCCCTGTCCTCTGACGGCATATTGATCAATATAGCTTCATGTGCATTTCGCTATGTATCTATGATACACGAGAATGGAATTAGGTTAATTAAGGATACAATTCAGCGAAGGGTGGCAGTCGCTACGTGTAAAAAACAGAAATCTACCTTTGGTAATCGTTGTGACGATACTTTGAACAAATATTAGATGTCCTCTATTCTATAATATATTAGAATAGAGGACTTATAAATTATGCATTTCTATACAAATACCTTCTAATACACAACCCTTAAGTTTCTGTGAAACATTCAGATTTATACATAATCAATCTCCATCCCAATAAGCAAATTAAGATATATCCGGCTCGAAGGACCATGTTTGGGTTCCAGGACCCTATCCAGGTGTGTAAAGGGAATTCGTCATAGAATCCCGTCCGATAAATAAAATGTGGGTACCTAAGTATTTTGGCTTGTACAATCCGTCTGTGGGCATTTCGGTGTCACGCAGACTTGGGCAAAGTCTAAACTTGCGCAAAGCTTTGCTTGTTTCATTCGGTGACTGTGGAGCGTCGGAGGCCCAATTCTTTCCTTAGTCCCTTTCTTTCTCCTTTTCCTCCCTTTTTCCTAACACCATCTTAAAAGGTCGCCAACGCATCGGTGACTCCTCTGGTGTTACGAATGTTCATGGGCGGCTGTGATCACTTACCATCAGGTAAACGCAAGACAGTTTGCCCAGTATAAAAAAATAAAATTCTAAAAAATCCTAGCGCTATGTGTAGCTATGACTACTATAAGATGGTCTCATCGAAATATTATTCCAAATATATATTATATATATATATATAATATATATTATTATATATTTATTTTTCAAATATTATTCTATTCTATTCTATTCTATCGATAATGCCGATAATAATGTTAATACTAAAAAGTAAAAATAAATATGTCACCATAATGGTAAAATCCCACTGCAATAATCAGTTTATGCCAAACACCGTGATCATTTGGCATTATCCTGGCATTGTCATCATTCTCAGCATTCATCTCACCACATCTTACGGTAATAGTGAGAAAGGTACTTAGTAGTGGGCGGCTAGACTAATATTTATATATCTAGCAATTATTGGTATGAAGGACGTCTTAAATTCTTGTAGGTGTGTCAAGTCAACGATTACCAAATGAGGTTAACCTATTATCACGCCAGTTGTAACATCCGGTCTTAGCCAAAACTTCGTTCCGAAATATCCGTGAAATGTCTAAACTACACTTGTTTAGAAACATGATCTTCAATTATGTTTATTTGAATATTAAGACAGCTATGGCATGTTCATCAACTAGATCACTGCGAATACTCGGTGAAGGATACGTCAGAATAAAATAACATAAAAGTAACTTTCGACAGAGATTATTAACTTATTAAATACTGCGTGACTTTTTTTTGTCTTATGGGGGGCAAAAAAACTTACTGTTCACCTGATGGTAAGTGATCACTGCCGCTCATGAACATCCGCTACACCAGAGCAGTTACCGAAGCTTTGCCGACCTCTTAGGATGGTGTATGCTCTTTTTTTGTAGGTCCCTATGTCATATTTGTTCGGGAAAACCGATGAACTCGACTGCTCAGAGGATCCTCCTTTTCAACGAAGGAACACCATCATTCCTCCATACCTATACCTTTGCCTACGAACTGACTTAAACTGACTTCACTGATAGGAGAATGTAAATCATTCTCATTAACACTCATGATAACCACTTTCCGAAGACCAAAGGCACATCAAATGCCTACAAATTCTAATAAGCAATATCGGATGCAAAGTGTCTTTGCGTTAGAGTGGGCCACTCACGCGCACTTGCTTTGTGGACGATTAGCGTCGTCTCATTAGTGGGCCGCTTTAGCACCTCGTTGCAGTCACTTACTCACTCGAGATCGTGAGCGAACGATCAAGTCGCAAGGATACGAACTAACCGACTAATTTGACGCGAAATTTTAGTTTACATATTTTGTGTGAATTTTGTACGTAATAGTTATGTAAAAAACAGTCACAGAGCCCAAATTCGACTTAACTTAACTTAACTGTAGTTAGAAGTTACAGATTTAGACTGTTTATGTTGGTTTTTGATGACATGAATGAACTAAGCTTGTATAATTACGACACAGGCTAACTGTGAAAACTAGGAAATCTAAAATCACGAAGTAAAAATTCGTTGTGTAGGTACTAGCACAAGAATCGTTGCTCGTTTAACATCATCATAATCAGCCTTAACAGCCTGTTTCTACTCACTGCTGAGAATAAGCCTACTCCTTTTCATGCATGTTTCCCTGGTCTGTGTTAATCGCATCCAGGTCTTGCCCGCGAATCTTTGCAGGTCATCTGTCCATCTGGCTGCCTGTTTTCCAACACTTCTTCTACCGTCTATCGGTAGTCATTCTGTTAGAGCTCTACTCCACCTATCATCATTTCGTCTTGCCAAGTGTCCTGCCCATCGCCATTTCAGAGCCATTATACCGGATATCATATGTGCTTTATACGTTTTACGGCTTGGACTTTAGTCCTGCGTCGAATTTCCATTCCGCTCGTTTATATAGGTTGTGTATTCGGCCAATATCTTATTTTAGAATAGCCTAAGTCTAACATATTGGAGGATGGTAGTCTTAATTGACCTATACAACGTCTACGATGTTGAGTAGGTACTAACTCACCTGGGCATTAAAATCAAGACAATGATGCAAAGACTTCTCTCTTCGACATCAAACCAAAATTGACGCAACAAAAAACTAACATGTAACATAACGAACGTTGAGGGAGGCAATACCAATAGTGTTGTATTACACCGGACAGGTCGCGCATCGTCCGAACAAATAGCGAGATTACACGAGAACGTCCGACCGGACAAACAAACACAACACGGACGGACCTTCATTGGAATTTCTCAAAAACCACGCCGTTGTCTCGCTTCCATCAATATTTACTCTGACCAGTTATTGGCAGGTACATCCGAGTGCAGTTTAGATTTGATTGTAGTGTCATCATGTCAAAATTTCTAGGAAAAAATGAATATTAGACTAATTTTAAATTTGAAATGTAGGTAGCTGTGCCTGCAAAAGCAACTGCTGGCATAGGTAGTTGGATATTTGCATGATACCCAGGCATCATGCAAATATCTGACAGTCATTATAGGCAGTAAAAATTCTGAAACGGCAGTCAAAATTCTGAAAGGAATGACTAGCCTCAAGAGCCTTAATACAGCATAATCCTAAGGCAGTTTTCTGCAAGGTACCTAAAGTCAGATCTGAAGTCAATAGTTCAGGCTATCATAGAAAAACCCACGAGGAGTCGTGTCTGACTTAAAAATATAACCAAAAAAGAGAAAAAATCTATACTTGTGACGACGAGTGTACGTATCTTTTACACGTGTGACTTCGCCAACAGTGATGTGATATCGACCGTTGTTATAAACCCCTCCATATTCAAAACTTTAAAACCTACTTGGAAGCTATATATATGTGCATATAACATCTGTAATTTGTACACATGAAAGCAATAATAAAAAAAAAAAGTTTAGTATATGGATACTAAACTTTTTAATTTGTATTTTTAAATTGTTAATTAATTTTTAAATTGATATTAAACATTTTTTTTTTAAGAACGTCATACTATATACGTGGTTCCATTTAATGTGATAACATCTGCGGAATCCTGTATATAATGGTATATACAATGTATATAATGGTATGACGTTCTGTCACCGTACACAAAAAAAATATCTAATCTAATCAGTAGTTTATCCATAGGAACTTATTTAAAATTTCATAATTTTACTCATGTCACGATCTCTACGCAAAGTTTAAAAAGTTTCCAACGTTTTCTAACCAAAATTATTGTTATTTACACGTGTAGAACAGATAAAGGTGACATTAATTTGTACTTCGATGTCCATTCACCTAGACGTATGATAGCAGAGTGAATTTTTTTGCAAAAAAAACTTGCTTTATTTCGCTGATTTCATGAGTATCTACGGCTTCAGAACATGATAAAAATAGATGGTTTCATTTAATGTGATAATATCTGCTGCACCCTGTATTACATACATGATATCGTTTTATTATTTCAGGTGTACGCCTAGGCGTTTCAGGAGGAGATGTTTCAGGTAGTAGGCAGAATACTGTAATTCAGTATACTTCGAAATACTGAACTTTTGTTAGGTTATTATATTATGTAGGCAGCTAAAAAACTGCAGTGATAGTCTAGTGGTTGAACGCTTGCCTTCCATGCACGAGGGTCTGACTTCGAACCCGGCCCGCATCTCTAACTTTTCGAATTTATTTGCGGATCAGAATTTGATGATCACTTGAGTTAATGGTGTAAAAAAATATCTTGAGGAAATCTGCATACTTGCGAGAGCCTCATAAAGTGCTCGATGGTGTGTGTAGTCCACCAACCGGCACCAGACCAGTGCGGTGGACTAAAGCCTAACCCTTCTCATTTTGAGAAGAAGCTCGTGCCCGGCAGTGGAACATCAATGGGCTGGATTTATTTGTTGTTTATAAGTTTAAGTTCTTGTAATTGGTTGTATATTAGTTTAAGTTCTTAGCTGTCGCATTAGGGTAAACCCTGTAATGATAGTTTAAGCAGTTATAAATAAATAAATAAATAAATAAATAAATTTATATGTTGGCACAGTCTTTTCAAGGTGCTTATTTAGTAAAAGAATACAGAAATCGTGATAACTGCACGCTTGAAAACATTAAAACATTTGGCAAAAAAAATACACTCTATAATCCTACATGACCCTAATACATATTATAAATAGGAAAGTAACTCTGTCTTTCTGTCTGTCTGTTACATTTTCATGACTAAACGGTTGAATGATCTTGATGAAAGACTAGGAAATAGTGTGCATCATTAGGAAGGAAAAAGGAAATATAATATATTTTTTTAATTGCAGCTACCGAATTCCACGCGGACGAAGTCCCGGGTACACAGCTAGATTTTCTATAAAACACCTATCAAACTCATACCCAAGTGACAAATTCCCGAGTTTCCACATTAAGGTAAAACCTTCGCCACCCATTCTCAGTATTTGGGGTGTGTAAATACATGGTGTATGTCCCATGGTGTCCAAACACGAGAATCACGTAGCTTGCTTCTCCGAAGAGTCGTTAGCAACTATGTGCTAGCCGACCTCGTTGCTGAGGACAATTTTACTTAAAAATTATACAACTTACCTTAGGACGATGTTAGGTGTTGCTAGATGAGGTAAGGCGACATAAACATGGAGGTACGTTCTATGAGGCAATAAAAAGCAATTCAATAATTTTGTAATACCAATAATACCCTAACCCTTCTCAAACACAAATCACAGCCGGACCCGTGCCCAACAGTGGGACAGTAATAGGCTGGATTCATTTATTTTAATAATTTTGAAATGTACTTTTAAAATTATGGATTACCTTTTAACACTAACTCACGTAATATGTGCTAGTTTATCTGTCCCATAATTATATGGGACAGGTGAACTACCACGTGCCTCATACATAAGGGTCATAGCAAACTCGATGCTCTTAGCAGCAGAATACAAAAAGTGAACGACGAACGCGAAAACGCATGATTCTCCTGCAGAAACAAGCACAAGAAGAAACAAATAAAATGGCATATTTGGAGGAGTTGAAAGTCACACACCGCATGCGTAAACACAAAATTAATTTTCTTTTGGTTTATCCGTGTCGTCCCAACCGAATTTCGGCAACGGCAGTCAGTCTCATCCAAGACTAGTAAACTGCGCAGGATAATCTGATCACAGGTCTCGTCAGTAACATTTGCATATAATTCCAGGCAGCAAGCAGCTTTTAATTTGTGCTCATTGCCAAGTCACTATAATTATAATATAAAGAAAACTATTGATACAATTACTAAATGTTGATTTATAACTACAAAATAATTTGAATAGGACTTGGCTTCTATGAGATCTCAAAACTTTTTACGATGGAAAGGCTGCATCGAGAGACTTGGCATTTTTTTACATTTAATGTTTTTGTTGGGATCTCATTTATTTTTTGTAAGTGTATTTCTTTCTTTTTTTTAGGTGACCTCATAATTTCTTGGACTTCAGCTACTGCTTTGTTTAGAACCCATTCTCTATCTCTATCTCTTTTGTTTCTTTTCTGAGGCTTCGTTACTTCTAAGGTAGACAAGTCTGGGCGATATATACTTCGGAGTCGATTATATTCAGCTATTGCTATCTCCTGAGCTTTGATACTACTAAAATTCACATTTATTAAATGTAATCCACCCAAACTAGTCACTCTTGAAAGGGCCACGTATGCTTGACCACAGTTTATATTATTCTTTTCTATTCTATGTATTTATTCATCTAATTGAATAGTTAAACAACGAACAAAGTTAACAATGCAGTCAAAATCCATACACAATGTTCTTGCCAAACCGCAAATATAAAATTGTTTTCTATGGTATATTATTTTTTAATGTTTTTATAATTATTTTTAATGTTTTTTTAATTTTTCCTTTATATGTGGCTAATGACCTATCTTGGTGCAAAATTTGAAGTTTCTAAGTCTGCTAGAAGTACCTTAGATTTTTGATGATCGGTCAGTGAGTCAGTGAGTCAGTGAGTCAATGAGTCAGTGAGTGACAAAATGGTGTAACTTTGATCGACCGTAACTCCTAAACTATTAATTCAATTGGCATGTAATTTCGAACTTAAGCTTGTTCTAATGCCTACTATTATTCACCGAAAACCTAAACTCGTAGCTTTGTCCACGTCGAAGATATAGGGGGGGCGAAACAGCCGCGAATCGCATCGAGAAAAGATGGTAACGGCCGTGCCCGTTTTGCTCGAGACTTGGCTGGGGCACTGCCGTGCCCCCAGATTAGGCAGTAGGATTTACCCGGAACATCGTACTGAGATCTACAAAAGAAGAATACCCCTGTCAAGCAGGCGAAACACTGTCATGAACTTCTCAATATAATATTTTGCTGAATAATATTGTGTTTACCTTCCGTTCTAAAGATTTAAATATCTATAAAGTATCCTATTTTTAAGTAAGTAAGTAAATCTTTATGGTCCATAGGTACAATAGTTTTTTTTTTTTCAGTCCTTTTTGATCTGCAAATTAAAGGCATACAAAAATTAATCATGCAAATACACACAATGATAAGGACTAACATAATTATTATTTTTACATTAAAGTACACGGCACTTCTAGATTGCAATACCCTATGTAGTTGCAACCATGTAAGTATGTAGATTACTAAACGACGAGGATACTTAGACAACATATCTCAAAATGTTCACACGTCACCAAGTATTTCGTATGAACTAAACTGAAGGTATCTATTGCATTTTTTGCAAGGTAGGTATAGTCACAGACTAATAATAAATTAAAAATAAATAGCTAGTTATGTTTTTATTTGACAAAATGTATCCACTTATCTAAATGACTAATTATGGAGTAAACACAATTAATGAGTCTAATTGGTAATAGCACAAAATATCAATCGCATTATTAAGATTTTGTAACAGAAGCAAACAAGTTAATAGCATTCGTAGAAAAGTCGCAATTAAATTGTAATTTTTTCCTATTCTTTATTGTATACAAAATATGGTTGTTATGGAATTATGGAAGAGTTTGAAGATATAGCACAAAGGCAAACTTAACTCTGAATGAGTTTTCTTCCAGCAAACCTTTTCGATGAAAGAGAAATCAACATAATTATAGAGCGAGAAAGTCAAGCTTACAATACAATTACAAGAGACCTACTTAGGTATCGTAAAAATAGTAGATACATAAATATATATATATCCAATATACAATTATATAAAATTGTATCGAAATAGATACAACAAATAGAAAATCGTGCAGACAAGAAATGTTATTGTTTTTTTATTATTACTTTATACCAATATCAAGCTTTTACACTACGTAACATTCGGTCAGGTGTACACTCTTCTGTCCCCAAGTCCAGTTGGTCATTAGCTATTCCAAAACTAGTCGACATCAAAGCTCTTCCGAGGGTAATCTCGGCGCGGCCTGCTCGCTCTTGGCTCAGGATTGAGCCATCAAATATTCTCTGTGTCTCTGTACCCCGCCGTCTTGGGGGACTATTCTGGAAACCGATGACACTGGCTATTTTTAAAATGGATGACTAAATGTACCGTGTCATGTGAAGGCTGTATTTTCTGGTATTGTACAGGACACATGCTTTAGGAGGTTATTGTCTTCATCATTATGAATAACTTTTAGTGTGGGCCAAAGAAAACGCGATAATAAAAATCTGTTGTTCGATACATTTAGGTACTCGAGTAGGTATTATTGAATTATTTGTAGACAACTGGTTTTTTATTCGCAATTTCAGTGTTGTCCCCATAGGTATATACATATAGTAAAAGTTGTTCATAATGATGAGTACAATAACCCTTTAAAGCGTGACCTGTTTAAATATACTACCTACATACTTGGTCCTTCTGTCCGCGGCGAACAACAGACAATCTTATCTAAGCTTGATTGTTGTAGGAAACAACCAATTGCATCAGGTGATTGTGCAATAGAATTTGTACTTACACTAATTATATCATTCATCAATTTTCCATAAAAGTTTTTGAATTCAAATATCAGTCACTCTATATTTTTAAAGATCTTTATATTCCGTGAAAATTCTAAAAGTGTGAGAACGTTCTTAGATTTTTTAAGTAGGTAACTGGTTTCGTCCGTTCTAAAGTAAATACAAGAAAACCGCACCATAAAGCCATTAAACTCTTTTAAATATGTAGCACTTCGATAATAGGCTCTGTTGCGGCGGTCAGTCGGTGCCTTTGATCCGCCCCCTCTACGCTTCGCTCGGGCTCGCCCGCTCCCACTTAACGGGAATTAAAATAACATCACTATACACCGACTATTAGCAGTTTTTCTTATATGTAAACACCATTATTGAGGTATTTTAACGCTATATGATCTAAATGTGGCTTTGAGGCTTTAGATTAAACACAAAAATGTAAGCAAGTCAGTGGACTGCATCAGGCTAAAACAAAATAGAAAATACTTTTATCAGCTTTTAAAATATGATGAATCAACCATATTGTAGACATTCTCAATAAACAAATCCGTGATCAAACGATGTTTCTGTTTCCGTTACTATGATCCAGTTATTGTCATTCTAGTATTTAATCATCAGACCCTCGTAGCTTCATTTGTTTCGAACTCACATGTAAACAAACACATCACACCCCAGCTCCGTACGTGCTAAATAGTACATTACTGGCCTGAAATAAATAATTGACGAATAATATTGGAAAGACGAAGCGAAGCCGAGTATTTCCGAGGTGATTTTAAAAGGACGAGGCGCAAGCCTTTTTATCTCAACGAGGCCGTTAATTACAGTTTTGGCTGTGACTTGTATAGTACTTTTCTCTAATTTGCTAGGAATCAATAAACAAATAAATCAAAACCATCCAAAATACAGTACCTATATAATTTTCATTCGCACCAATTCGACCGCGTGCGCTCTTTGTTTTTCTAGAAGAGATGACACACGTATAGTACGCGCAAATCTTTATGAGCCCTGAACTGAGCTCTGAACTCTCTATCTCTCTAAGTATTGCGCAGCCACTCGCTTTCAACTTCCGAGAGCTCATAAAGTTTTGCGATAATTATACAAATATGTAATCTTGTACTTCCAGACTTGTAAAAATAAAGGTAATTTTCTTCGATCCAAAGTCAATTATAATTTTTTTCATAAACAAAGCTCCACAATGAACTATGCACCAAGTACATTCAGCAGAAACTACGAATCTCATTCACTCAAAAGCCAAACACGTAAACACAGATAACATACCAAAAATACCTGTACAATCAATAATAACAGCAAATAATCTGATAGTAGATTTAATTAGAACCGTATTCAGTGTCAGCGGTATCATTGTGCTGCCTATATCGGGCATCGAACCCGCGGTATCACGAAGTTTACTACCAAGGTGTCTACTGCACTTAATATCATATCTTATACTTCACTTATCTGTCTCTACGGTATTTACGTTGCACTCTGTGGCGTAAATATGGCGAATTGGTCATTTTATAGCGGGAAGGTACTTTTGGGATTTTTAACACGCTTTTATTAGCTTCACCTGTAACTAACTAACCAACTAACTAATTAACTATGTAAGAAAATCTTGGAAATTAAATTTGACCCACTTCCCGGTTTTCGATTGAGCTGAAATTTTGCATACACGTTCAGTTTGGATGACTAAAGCGTGTTCTATAGTTTTTTCTTAAACTATATATTTTTTTTATAAAACATCTAGACAAATAACCTAACCGTCAAAAGCCTCCGACTCCAACTGGAAAAAGAGCTGTAACTTTTGAAAGGCTGAAAAGATTTTCATGTAACATAGGTAAGATGATTTCCGATTAAACTAGCTTTCAATAAAAAAACTGGAACATTTTGGAGCTACGATGCTACAGACAGACACACAGATACACACTACAAACTTATAACACACCTCTTTTTTGTCGGGGGTTAATAATATCCTGATTACCGACATATGACCGTAGGGTTCACGACAAAGAATATGCCATTTTATCTCCTCTCAAGGGTGTCGCTAAAGGAACTATGTCCTGAGGATGGGCACTCGGTAACAGCACCTTGTGTTAATGATATAATGGGACTAATTTTCGCCAGATTTTCGAAATATCTAATACCACAACCCGTCCCCGGCTTCGCACGGGTGCATATTCTCTACTATCCTTACATTAAACTTCAAAGTATTATCCATATAAACCTTCAGTGAAAAAATATCCAACTGATGGTGAAAACCGCATCAAAATCTGTTGCGTGGTTTAGGAGGAGTTAGCGGATATACAGATAGACAGACGCGGAAAGCGACTTTATTTATACTATGTAGAGATGTTATCAATGACAATTATTTTAGTAGCTTGCAAATCTTGCAATATCTAAAAAAAAATAAGGCTCATTCTTGGCAAGTTATTTTTTACATAGCCCATAAAATCAAAAAATAAAATAAATATGCTATGTAAAAAAATTTACTGAGTATATATTCCATAAATGGTGAGGTAAAAATGTTAGTCAACTCCTCCCACCGAAATTTCGCAATAACTTAAAAAAATACCATTTTAATTGTACAAACGTTTCGCATTTCGAAATTAACTGATGCCAAACCTTGAAATAAGGTTAACCGTAAAAGCTCTTCAAAATCCACGCGATTTTCAACTTTATTCAGAAGAAAATAATGATTATTTTAATTTAATGGTGGATATAGATAACTCGGTAATGCCGTATACAGAAAACGGTCATTTACTGATTCGGCGTATTGCTTGAAGCGCTCACTTGGTTTGTTTGCTCAACTGAGATGGCGAGCACAGACGAAAAAACGCCGAAACCGGCTCGCCAGACGATTTCGAAAATATTTCTTAAGAGTAGGTACTGATCGCAAAACAGTAAATTTCATGATGTTTAAAAAATTAAGAAATTCAGAACTAAACTCATTGGGATCCGAGTCCTAATCTAAACTTGGCAGATATGAGATATTTTTTATTACATTTTTATTTTATTTTCATAATCACCCCAACCAACAGGTCGATTGAAGATCCCACTACTATCATCAGCGTTGCTGGAAAACATTCAATAGACAATTGTTTGAAGTCAAGAATGTTTAAAGAAAAACAATATGCCCTTTGGAACGAATGGTTCGTTACATGCATTATAAGTAAAATTATATTAATTTCATTTTCTGATTATAACTTAGCTGCTATCTGTATATTTTCAAGATGGCGGCGCTCCACCGATGGAACCGCCGACTGGTAACAGACAATCCCAGTTGTTATATACCTACGAAAATATAATTTTATACAGGGTGTACCTAAGAGGCATCGTAACGAAAACTGATACCATGTACAAGTACATGATTTTGGAAAAGTTGGCGTAAGAATTTACGCCAACGGAGATAGAAAATCGCAACGGTCTTTTCAAAAATTCTACAATTTTGTTCGCAGTTTTTATAACTATTACTAACAACATTGCGAACAAAAAATAGTAATTTTTCCGAGCTTTCTATAATCATGTACTGAATCAATGGTATCAGTTTTCGCTACGATATCACTTACACTGTATGTAGGTACTTGTTGAATAACTAAGTTATATGTATATGTGCAGGAAATTGCACGCCGTTTACTAATGTAGATACCTATATCTTAAGGAAACAAATATGTATCTCGACTTTAGTAATCTTCAAGAATTTTGAAAGCTTTTTTCTGGGATCGACAGATGATAATATAAAAGATAGTTTAATAATTATCTAAAAGGTTTTTATTGCAGGTAAATATGGGAATGCTATTGCTCAACCACATTGTATAGGTGAATTGTCTCAAAGGACTCAAGGAAAATCATTTTGAAAGCTGAACCAAAACAAAACGATGCACTAGAAATAAACTGAAGTGAAGTCGTGATTTGGGGACAACTTATTAAAAATAAATTTTAATTTGAAATTCTAAACGACACGTCTATTATTATCTACACCCTTTATTAAGAGAACATTTTTCAGGTGCAGATTCGTGTGGCTACCTTGAATGCCTCAAAATCTTGGGCCATCCTGTATAATACAAAATCAAAGTCCTTATTTAATAACTTAATAGGCATCAGTCACACAGATCTACATTTCTTTAATACCTACAACACATAACACTCTATTATCCCCCCTATTAGCGACACGTCTGCGCCTGCGCCGTCCCTTTCCCCCAGATAACCATGTTTGCGCGGCGGTTCCGGGATGTCGCCGGCCTTATCTAATGAGAACTGATAACAGGACTCGCCTCTAATGCAGTGAGATACATTTTCCTTATAAATGTTGACGTCGGGTGAGGGTGTTGTGAAATATTCAAGTCAAGTCAAAGATTTTTATTTCAACTGGGCCTTTGCAGGCACTTTCAAAACGTCGTGATTCTAGGTGCACGGTTCCAAGTGGGTTGGTCCTAGAGAAGATACCGGCAAGAAACTCCATGGATACTCTTTTTATATATCAAATTTACAATAATATCTGGGGATTATATTGAAACTTCTTGACTGTATAATAACCTGCACTACACTGCTCGCGAAGTTGATCGAAGTCAAGCGAATACTCGCGAGAGTGTAGCAGCCACTTAGGTTCACTTCGTGAAATCTCGGCTCGCTTCGGGCGATTTCCGATCGTTTTCAGTTTTTGCGCCCGAGTCGAAGAACTCAAGGAACTCCGCGCGAGGTAGCATGAGTAGATAGTTACGTATTTCAGACTTCGGTCAATTTCGACCGTACAGGTCGAAATTGACCGAAGTCCGAAATTTTATCCGAAAATTCGTCGAAGCAACTTTTCATTTGTCTAGTATTTTATTAAACCTTTAGTTCTTTTTTATGTAAGTGTGCTTTATCGTCATTCGTTGACCAAATAGACACATATAACGTCAGGTGAGATAGTGGACAAACAACAGTGACATAAGTACTACTTAGATCGAATATAAATCCTATTAAATGAACAAAGTCACAGAAAAATTTAAGAAAGAGGTATTAAAAAATCATAAAATCGACAAAAGTTTACCCTAACTCGGAAAGTAATTAAGAAAACAAAATTACAGCATAATCTAATGATGTAACTTTTAACAATTCAATTGAATCCCGAAGTTTGAATAAACATAGCTAAGGTACTCCATTAAACGGACATCGGGTAAAAATTTAAAGAAAAAATTTGAACAAATTACCGATCTTCGAACAACGCTTTTAAATAAAAGAGATTTTTAAATCCCACCTTAATTGTTAGCCAAAGAGCTTTGGACTAAAGGGAAACAAGAAATTAATTATTTCTATTTTTTTAACAATAGAATACAATAGATTTATTTGCTTAAAATATAAGTAATATTAGATGGTAGGTACAGTAATTTATTATAGACCCAGATACATTTTGCCGCACTGTGACATGAAAAATTATTATTTTTACTAAGTCAAAGATTAAATTTGATTAAACGCATATATTTCAAAATCTGTCAAATATAATCAGTCAGATCATAAAAAATAAATGAAAGAAAATATAAAAAATGTCATTAGTTCGTAAGCCCATATAAAGGTAAAGATGTATTTATTTGCAAAAACATGTATAGGGATATAACATGTATGTATAGCAGTCATAGTTAATAAATTAATAAACAATTCTATAATAAAAGTGAATTAATTAAGAAATTCTGATATTGAATACCATATTATTATAATATTTGAAACAACCAAAGTAAATGAACAGCAAGCGTCCAGTCACCAATGAATTAGACCCTAACACATGTCATATTATTTTTTAATAAGATACAAATGTGGAATTAAACGGGATCATCGCTATTCTAAATTCATAAAATAGAAGTTGCACTTTATACTTTTTCTTGAAGTGTTAATTCAATTATTACATCACTTAAAAAATATTAAATTATTAATTTCAGATTAACGCAAGTAAAAAGTTAAATAAGTTATTAAGTCTTAATCTGATTGTTTGTCTCAGTAATAATGCAATTAATTTTTAATCATACATAGTATTTATTTACTCATAAATTAGCGTTGGAGTCATATTTTCTGTCGATTGTTTGTGTTTAATTATATTTTACACATTTATTTAGCCCTCAGGAATAGTAAGGTTAGGTAGAAAAAGCAATTCCCGTTACAACTTTATAAAAATGAAAATGTTTTCTCAAGTTTCTACAATCAAATTAAGATTGGAAAAGTATTATTTTCTTGCAGTTCAATAAAATCATTTTGAAGATTGCTTCACTTTTACATTGTTCGGTCCAAGTAGCGTTGTGATTAGTCTCCAGCGATTTTTTCCGTTCAATTGAACTTATGAAAAGTGCCGGGCGAGTCCGGGCGACGTCGTGTCGCAGTCGCCTGCGTCCGTCCGTCTGCTAATCATTGTTTGATCTCATTATTGCGACAAATTTGTCGTCCGCTTGTACATCGTGCTAATCAAGTGGACTTTGTTTTTAAAATGTGAATTTTAAAAGCTACTTTTTATATTTTATTCAGATCAGATTATAATAATATTATTCATTAATTTATAGATGTTTTTCTGAATATACTCGGGCATGATCCTGAGTAGATAGATACGAAAGTCGCGTCGCGTCGTAATGTTATTCACTAACAGATGCTGAGTTGCCTCTCCGAAGTGAAGTAATTAATTTCGAATTCGAACTTTTCTCGTGTTGTAATTAAGTTGAGATATTCTGGAAAAGTGGAGCCTAAAATTTCTCGCAGGAAAGTCGCTCGAATTGCTTCGACTGGTCGGTACCATTCGAGACGTACATTTCGAATTCGAACTATCATAGACGTCAAAAAGCGCTCTAAGTGCAAACTAGATTCCGAGAGAGAAAGAAAAGAAAGAAAGAAAAAGAGTTTATTAGCACAATAAAAAATAAATAAAACAAATATCGAAGAAAACATAAAATGAGTTATTGTGCCAAAAGGCCGCAGCTCAGCATAATGTCATGAGAGATGATCTCGCAGGAAACAAGAATTGCCTCCCTGGGGATAGTTATAGGTTGGATAGCAGGAACCATTTAAATTGATGACGTCATGCTACAGTCGTCAGTCTGCCTGCCAATAATGACATGGTGGAAAAAGAAATAATATATTACTCAAATAGGTACTTTACAACTGAACGCTTTATCAAAAACACCAAAAAAATAACCGAATATAAAAATGAAAACGCATTTAAAGTGGAAAAACACGATACTTGGCAAAAAACAGCTAATATTAAAGCCGAGTTAAGCTCGGACGGTCTTAAACAATAATGAGCCAACAAACCCTGTTAGCTTTGCGACGTCTGCGGACAAGGCAGGCTTATATGGCGGAAATTGTATAACTGAAAAAAATACTTTAACCGATGGGCCCGTAGACGCGCGCTAAAAACTAACTATAGCCGAATCGGATGATTTTTTAAAATGCAAATAATGGCGGGGGGGCTTTATAATAAATATATATAATAAATAAATAATAATAAAAAAATAATTAAAGTGTAAATAATGTTGATAAGTCATGCAAATGACGTCATGAGCCGAACGCCATTGCTCCTGATTGTCACATTTGCTATGGGAATTCAACGTTTTGTCATGCCAGCGTTGAAATACAGAAAATAAACTTTAAAAAAAGTAAAAACCAACTTCAAAAAAGTAAAAAGTATAAAATAATTTTCTTAAAAAACTTAACTGCTTCTGAAGTCAGTGCCACTGCCAATCTAGGTGCATTGAAGAAAATTATTTTATACTTTTTAGGTTTTTGAAGTCGGTTTTTATTTTTTTAAAGTTTATTTTATTTTTCTATTTTGAGTGGCATAAACAATACATAAACATGAGATTACAGCAATCGCGAGTTGTGAGATGTGCTGTTATTCATTCAAGAGTTCCATTGTATATCTCTGAAGGTCTTCACCAGAACTTCACCAAAAAGTGGGACCACCTCGGAAGTATACTCTTTCGAACAAAAATATTTTTTTAAATCGGTTCACAATTGGCGAAAATATCGATGAAAAAAGAAAAAACATTCAGACGAACATAGAAGCTCCTCCTTTTTTGGAGTCGGTTAAAAATAAAATGATTGCAGTTAACCTTAATTTACTGTATAATAAATGTCCCATTAAGGAGACGCCGATCGTCGAACGACGCGCAAAGCGGCGCGGCGCGTTACTCTCTTGCTCGCTCTTCATGAACAGAGAGATACGCAATTACGCATCCTTCCCCGCCGGCCAGCGTTGCGCGCCGAGCACCGTTCCGCGTCTTCATAATTGAGCCCTAACACGACAAAAAAAACGCGGAATGAAGTTTATTTATTTATTAACCTTTACAAGCCTTACACTTCCTACCTTTACACTTTTATTAAGTTATTTAATGAATAAGGTCAGTATTACCTACAATAATTTTTTTAATGTATAAGTCTGACATAACTTTATCCCTCGTTTATTTGTAAGGGGGTTACTATCGACTGCTAAAACAGGTCCCTCAAAATCAAGAAGCAAAAAGAAAACAGCATAGAAGTATCGGCGGGATGTTAATCTTTGAACACACGCTGTTAACACTGTTAACTGTGAACCAACTCAGGGAAAGTTGCGCCATGTAAACCCAGCTTAAGTTTGTAGCTATCTATACCTAATTACAGTGAGCCTAAGTTATATAAACCATATCGTTTTGATCGCAGTATGATACGGGTTTATTAATCATTTCGATAATGAAGAAACAAATAAAATCTATAATTATATTAATACGTGAAGACAAAACTTTGTACCCCTTTTTAAGTATATTGCGCGCACGGAGGAGTGAGAGATTTGGCATAGTTAAAGTTTATATGGAGAAAGAATGCATAAAGCTAAAATTCATAATAAGTATTTTTATATGTGTAGATTACGGTCGAATTTCGACTTCTGGGCGACCACTAGTACCTAATCATTTAAATGTTGAGTTCTGAATTGAAGAGTAAGGATGGGTTTCACTTTCTGTCATTACGGGATGCTGATATTAAGACCCATGTAAGGTGTATAACAGACGAGCAGCACTTTGCTGTCAACAGAGCCAACTTCAGCTGTCGAAAGAAGCAACTGCTACTGTCGACAAAAGCAACTGCTGCAGTATTCGACACGCCGACTGCTGCCCACCATGTCGACAGCATTTTAGTGCTATTTGAAGTCAACTGACAAGGCAGCGCGCGCGCTGCGCTCAACTGAAGCTGTCGCCATTGGTCGGCGTTGGCTGTCCACGTATCGACGGCAAACGCCGACCAATGGCGGCAGCTGCAGTTGCCTTTGTCGACAGCAAAGTGCTGCTCGTCTGTACGAGGCCTAAGCTGGGCGATAGATCATACTATTGCCGTTTACCGGTCACAAAAGCTCGAGGCTGTAACTGAGAATTTCTTGCAAATCGAACCCGGATTTTATCTTACGCGGCCGCATTTACGATCAATAGACGATAGATATCAATATATCCGCAAAAAAGTTCTTTAATGATGAAACGATAGAGCGGTTTATACCCCCCCCCCCCCCCGTATAGTGGGCATCGTGCGGATATCCTCTGTGCAAATAAACAGGCCGGTATTACGTCCCGCCGCCAGATGGCGACACCGTCACGTTCCGGCGTGATCAAAATAAATATACGCCCTTATACGTGACGCTTATACGCGTAGGGATTCAGAGATACGTGCTATTTAGTATGGGGATGCGTCGAAGGTTTAGGTTCAAGAAAAAATAACTAATTTTCTTTCAATAATAAATTCTCCTATTCTAGGTGTTATACAAGATCCTAACTTTCTAGTCCCGATCCCTTTATGGTGTACTCATCATTATGAACAACTATTATTATGGGCACAACCGAGATATCTCGAACATAAATCAGAAGCCCAATTCTCGTAATTAGTTTATATTATGACTGAAAGTTGACCGAACTGAGATTATATTATGAATTGACAAAAAGTCATGTATTCTACTCCTCTTAAAGTTCAGTCCGATTCCAGTATGATTTGGATTCAATCTTCTTACAAACTCATTTCAATCTCATTTTTGACGTTTGTGTATAGACGAGAGTGTCAATTTTATTATCTGTGTCAGTTCAAAATGTTAGCAGAATACCGATTTGCCTTTTATTCAACTTTCGATCTCATTACAATATAATGTCACGTTTGACGTTGTTTGTTAGGGTAGGAGAACACCATTTGTGACATTTATGACATTGGTAGTAGATCGGAATGAGATCCGAACTATATTTTGAACATTTTTAATTACGAGAATTGGGCCTCTGCTGTTCCATACATTTAATCTGGTAATATTGAATTAGTTGTATGGAACAGCTGATATTTTTTCGCGATTTCGGTGTTGGTCCCATAATAAAAGTTGTTCATAATGATGAGTGGGTACAATAACCTCTTATAGGGATCGGGAATAGAAAAGTTGGACCATAACTAATACCTTATCAAGAGGTTAATCAACCGTCGTTCTATATGCAATACTTATGTTCAGCTGCATCTGTTTAGTAAGACGAATCAATAATAATTTCGGGAAAGTTCGGGAAATATCATACGTACAAAAAAAAATATTTATGTATTTCAGTGTAACTGAAGGAAAAATTCTGACTAAACATCCTGAAATTGTATGAAGATAAAGCCAACACGTCAAGCAATCGACTCAATTGTCAGCCAACTGCCAAGCCTATGCTGTCTCCCATTCTGTTATATCAACTGTATATTTTGTAGACACATACGGTCTTATTACAGAACAAGGTTTAGACCAAGTCTAAGGTAAAACTCAGGTTTAGGCTCTGGTTTTAGAAAATTGTTATTACAAAACATAGTTTAACGAAAAATCTCGGTTTTATCTCTGGTCTAAGCTAAACCAGGCCTCCCCCTAGTTTTGCCGTGGTTTAAGTGACGTGATCTACCTACGTTTCGTTTTCTTGAATACATTAAATGCCTAAAAATCCTAGTGATTATAATAAATATTCTTTTTGGTATCGTAACACTTCTAAAAGCTTTTTAATCGCACTCTTTGTAGTCAAAACAAACTTAATATTATCTTAATTATTTACTTTCATCATAATCTAATGATCCAAATCGTGTAAGGTACAATTTATTTAAAGTCATACTTATAAAATCTGCACGAAACGAAACATTTCTACGAGGATGTGACTTTGGTGTATTTATCTGTGGCATTTTGGAGTGAATGAGTGAATGATAAACTAATACTCGACGGTGATTGGTCCGAGCTCGGTCTAAACTATGGTTTTAGTAGACCTCGGAAAAAACAGATTTTGTAATAAAGTCGGATTTAAACCAAGGTCATAATTTGACACCTGGTCTTGTTAGACCTGGCCTAAACTCAGGTTTAACACATATTTTGTAATGAACTTGAGTTTAGACCAGGTATCAAACTAAGACGTTGGTTTAAATCCGACATTAATTTATGTATGGCGTTTTTAACTTACAATAGATTATGTTACGGTACCAAAAGAATATTATAATATATCGACAGTATGCTGACAATACCTTCTAGCTAACATTTTTATCGAAATATTGTTTGGAACGCCGCGCCCGCCATCTGAATATTTATAATATGTGCTAACAGATGGCGCTAAAATAAATATTTGGATAAAAATGTTAGTTAGAAGGTATTGTCAGCATACGGTTGATATATTTTTTATTATATTTATGGTTTATTCGTCATCTTTATTGTATTCAGGAAATGCAGAAAATCGTTTCAGTAAAAAAAATCTTATAAATTTTACATCAAACCTAGTAGTAGGTCGAAGTCGCATCTCAAATTCAGTTAAAAAAAAATCATAAAAAAATTGCGGGGCTTTTAGTTAATTGTCTTTTTACATAAAATGGAAAACCAAAAGTAAAGGAGTGATACCCTGCAGTCCGAATTGCGCTAAAAGTGATAATATCGCGAATCCGACCAAAGTCACAATTAATAATAATAATCAATAGCCCTTATTATTTTGTGACTATTAAATTTGGTCGTATTTGCGATATTATTACTTTTATCGTAATTCGGACCGGGATAATGTCACTTAAACCACGGCAAAACCAGGGGGAGGCCTGGTTTATCTTAGACCCGAGATAAAACTGAGTTTTTTCGTTAAACTTTGTTTTGTAATAACAATTTTCTAAAACCAGAGCCTAAACCTGAGTTTTTCCTCAGATTTGTATTGAAAGATTTAAACCAAGGTCTTAATTTGACACCTGGTCTTGTTAGACCTGGCCTAAACTCAGGTTTAACACATCTTTTGTAATGAGACCGATAGAGTTTGGCTCCGTCCATCGTACACAAAGCTGAAGCCACTTGCGATGCTAGCAGTCTATCACTCATGTTCAACCACCTATGTGTATATCCTATTTGACCTACACCTCATATTATATATAATTATATATTATGAGGTCAAATAGGAGACAGCGTAAGTTGCGTTTCGATTAAAAAAAACCATTCCATTTCCAAACTATACTCGTATTTCCGTATCCAAACTTCACTATAACTTGAAATACCTACTTCACTATTCCCAAAGGCCTACATTATTCGAGGTACAAAATCAAAGTACAAACGTGACATAGCGAGGCAGCCGAGTCGTCACCGAGGCCGAGGCACCGAGGCAGTAACACGCACTCTAGTATTGACTGTGCCGATTGCGCATGCCTACACTCCAACGGGTTTAGAAGGGATATAGGATGGACTAGATGTGACTACAAATTGGCTAAGGAAAATAGGAGTGGTAGGGATAGAAAACTTCAATACTTACTCGACCCAAACGTATGGGACAGCTGATTATATTATTTCGCGATTACGATGTTTGTCTCATAGAGAAAGTTGTTCAGTTTGATGGTCTGTTCCACACCCATAAATATGACCATGAATTTCTGATACACGTTGTTTAATATAATAATCAACTTGTTATTTTTATTAGGTATTTTATAACATCTTGACTCTTATTTATGTATTAAAAATGTAATAAATTAAAAAAATAAAAATATTAGGTATGTGTTATCGTAGCTGCCCGTATCACAACGGTCTTATCTGAAAATCAGCGGTGCGGCATCTATTTTAAATGTCGAAGCATATGGTGAGGTTAATGTTTATTGTTTATAATTAATGTTCATTTTTTTTACCTTTTTATTATTACCTATATAAAAAAACTCTCTGTATGTTTATATAATTTTCATGTGCGAGTCCGAAAAACAATATCTATAATATGTCTTTCTTTGTAAGGAGTTGTGGCACTGGATCAGATTAGGTGGCGCTTCCAGATTCTCTATAACAATGTCTGCGCTCGACACAGTATTACACGAAACGAAACTCAACTGGATTATAAATGTCCACGTAAACTGAAAATAATAATATTTATATGGTTATCTACCTTCTTTTCAGTATCAAACAGAGTTTATTATATACAGATGGGTCCATTTTCCTATAATCATCAGCTTTATGCACTGCAGGGTCTGTTTTGAGAAAAAATATCGTTGTAAATAAGTACAAAAATTCTCGTGCTATGTGTACATTTAGTAAACTTTACCTTATTGATTTTTTTTTAATTATGACGCAATTGATGTTTCTAAAAATAGTGCATGTGTGTGTGTAGTTCATTTTGGAGTACTAACGTTTAGTTCACGTAACTGACTAAGCGTTCTGATGGTATTCTTAGGCCCAAATTCATCGACAAAATAACAGACGATTAAAGCAAAATCTGCCGTTTAAACATGAATTAAAATTTATATATGAATAAACGACCGATTTCATTTTAACCATATTAATGCCAGTAAACATAGCCCTTATTATTATTATTATTTTCAGCCTGTGTTGTCCCACTGCAGGGCAAAGGCCTCTCTCTCCTTTATCCACTCACTTCTGGGTTTTGCTAGTAGGGGCCAGTTTTTTCGGTAGGAGTCAAGCTCGTCCCGCCATCTTCGCCTCGGTCTGCCGCGATGCCGTTCAATATTTATTAAACGGCATCTTAGATAATATTATTTCCGGGAACAATTACTTGCATAGTCTGCGTAGCTTTACGTAGCGCTCGTAGATCCCATGACTTGTAGTATCCGTAGACAAAATTGGGGTGTTCATAAAAAAATGTTTGGTAGTACGTAATGATTGCATATAAGTTCGTTGCTATTCGTTTCTAAATATAGAGACCGAACAAGTATTTGTACAAGTTCATATTGTACTGCGACCAGCAATCCGATATATATAAATTAATGCACTAAGAGACAAAATGTAGACATTAGTATTGTTCTCGGCATTAGAAATGTAATGAAAGAAAGAAAGAAAGAATGAAAAATATTTTATTTCTGCAGCAATGATGATAGATTTTCGAATCAAGTATCTTTGGCGTCAGTAACGTCGCCGCCGCCACCGTGCCGCGTCAGTGACGCCGCGACAGAGCGACAGATTATACAAGTAACATCATTCTAGAACAGCGATACTAACGCCGCGTCAGTATTCCTGCGACCGTATTACCTATTAACGCTGCGCTCGAATGACGTTCCCTGCATGTCCTCATACTTTAAGCTGCTGCTCTGTCGCGGCGTCACTGACGCCACAAATTCAAATTCAAAAGCGTTTATTCAAAATAGACTAGTCATTTTTGTACTTTTTGACAGCATCTCCAAAAATCCCCCTTCTCCATCCAAACGCTTTTCTCGAAAGTCCACAGTTGAACGTATACATAGATAGTCGTTGGGCTAGCAATAATATTCTTTCTAATCTTTAAGGTGTGAATGAATAATTAGGGTATACTACCCATCAGTTTCTAAATACTTACTGCTTTTATGCTGCTCCAGCCGTCGGAAAACCAGCGTAAAGGGCTGCTTGTGTATGTGCACCGATACCAGATGAATTTATCACCTGCCACAAAAGGACCATAGCACAATAGCTACTTTTGGCAGCCGAATCGAAAGTGCCTAGTGAGCTATCGCCCTAAAAATAACCTGGAAAATCTATTGTTTGTGGATCATAGAAGAAAATTAAAGCGGACATGGGTGTATCATCGATGTCTATAGATACGCTCTGTCATACAAAGAGAAGCTAAAAAAATGAGACGTATTTTTTGAAGACGTCAAATTCTAAATTCAACAATGTTCGAATTATATTTAAATAGACCAGCGATACATGAACTAATGGAATAGCTACTGGCTACTGTTATTATCTTTATTATATATTTTTTAGTCAATACACAAATTAATAATTATGTTTGTAAACGGCATTTGACTGGTGATCAACCACTCCATTTTTCTGAAAATGGAGTACCTGACACGTCTCACTTTTTGAGTTCACTAAGCATATCTATAGACATTGATGGGGTGTATGCGCTCATTTCCCCTTGCCTGTACCAAAGAGGGACGAATGAACCAAAAAAAGATGTTGGTGGATCACGAGTAGTACATGGCGCTCAAAGAGATTATAATATCTTTTCCTTATCTTTCCTTTATTAAAATAAGGAGATATTTTGTTTCGGGAACAAAAAAAATTACCAACGAAATCTTAAATTGAAAAAAAAACAATGCATATCTATTTTTCTCACAGTGCAATAGCTAAATGGATGTATTCTATACACAAAGAAACAAACACAACGTTTATTTTTTACAGCAATACGAGCTTAGTTACATAACAAACACAAAACTGTAACAACGGCAGTTAAAAACAACGTGGCGCCAAAAAAAGAAACAATACATAAATCAAAATGAGAACAATCCATTAACTCGATCTACAATAAAAAAGAAAACAGCTCGAGTTGTGATTGGCTGGCGGGTTGGCGGGAGATTGTGATTGGCCGGCGCACAGCCGCGGTGCGTTCCGAAACTCGATACTTTTTAATAATGGCTCCTTTGGATAATGCGATCGGCTTTTATATTACATGGAGGTATTTTATTACCAAAATGCGGTCTTGAGTGGCCGCCGTCTATGGGAAGGGGCCGGCCGGCAGTTCTTGTGGCGGCGCGATTAGGATGGATAATGTGTGGAGATTTGGGTCTCGTTTTATTAGTTGATTTGTTTTCAGCTTAGGATACATTCGTAATTGGATAATTTATGTGGTATTACGTGGCAGTATAGTTATTTTAGTATTTTAGAGGAAGGTTAATAAAGTTTGTGTAATTTAACTTCTGAAAATGATGCATAATCTGATGTTAAGACATCAGTGTTACAGCTATAAACGTGATAGGAGGACGTGTTATACATTGTTATAGCTAAATCATCGACGATAACAACAAACAAACATTACAAATCGCCCGCAATCAACTTCTAATAGATAGAACAAAAAAATCATGAACGCAATCTAGAGGGCCGAGACTAATCACAGTACAAGCACTGTAAAGCGTTATCAAACAAGTTATTGCTCAAATACGCAAGATACACTCGAGCCTCTCTCATTGATGCCATTGATGGGCTTGTGCAAACAAATATATCGACTATTCGATAACGGGCAACGACGCGCAAATCGATACTGACCCGATACCGCGACGATCGGCAAATAACGTACATGATAAAACCGAACGCACCTCTAGCGAAGACGGCTGCACATTCTTATTTTGAATTTCAATGACATTTGGGACGTATAGAGGACATTGTAACTTTGTTGTGTGCCCTCAAATTCTTTAGACGGAAGAATAGTTATGTATAGTGTAATAATTATTATCAAGAAGAACGTTAAACTTTACTAAAACCTTTACACTGACAATGTGTGTGAAAGCTGAAAGTAATAAAAATTCGATGCTCTCTTATCTCTAAACCACTGTAAGTTACCAACAAACAAAGGCGTTTTCAAACCCGTATATCGACGATGAAGTTAGTTATGGTGACAATAACTTCTATCTGCCAGAACTCAATTTTACAGGAAACAAACAAAACGTTTCATTCTTTAGAACATAATGTATGTAAAAAGGAATCTTTGCTAATATATTACTCGCAAAGAAATACGAAATAAAGTTAATTAACTGTTCTTGCCAGCTTACACAAATGGTTATTTAAAGTATTATCAACGTAAAAATCTTAAAATGGCCAAAATGTCAGTTAGGAGTTCTTGTTACTTCATCGTCGATATGTTTAGTTACTACGCCGGAAGACTTAGGGCAGAAGTGTACCTTTATCTTTATTTCCAAACTTACTATACAAGTACTTATACACCAACGTTTTCCTGATATAAGTACCTAGTTAATGAAGTCCCACGTAGTAGGCCTAATAAACCAACTCTAGGCTGTAACTGAGAATTTCAGAAATCCTAATATTTTACTCGACCAAGTCGAATCCAGGACTTCATGCTCACCAGCCGCGAGTGCGACCAGAACAATGATATGGATGTTTTGGTTTATTATTGGTTTAATAAAATCGTTATAAACGAAAACTTGAACACAAAGTCTAGATGATTACTAATCTAAGTAATAATCAATGCCATTTGCCGCCCTTTTTCAGAAAAGGCGCGGATAGCTAGTCCTGAATGAATGTACGAACTGATACAAACAACTTTATCAGTGTATTTGCGCACGTTATCGATTCAGAATTTGTTTAAATTCCGAACGAGACTTTGTTATGATGATTTGCCACATTTCGTACATTGAATCGATATAAGCTAATCAATAATGCAAATATTGGTTACAACAGCTTTTGTATGTTTGTTGAGAGAAGATATTTTGGAAACTAAGTAGTAAGTACCTACATCTTATCATTTTAACATTTTTGTAAGTAATCGAAAAAAATATATTTCACCGAGATTGCAGTTTGTTGTCCATATGCAAAAATAAGAAGGATTTTAGGCCGTCGGAATGATATATTCCCTTTTTGAATTCGAGAACCATAAAGTTTTTTTTTTTTTAAATATAGGTATATAGTTGCTTACTAAACCTTTTTATACGTGGAGATAAGAAATACCTACCATATCCACAAGTTTCAATTGAAGATAATAAATAGCGTAAATGAGTAATAATACCTATTCGTAAAAGTTTTCGATGTGTAAAACGGACACCCTTGAAATATCTACCTAATCTAATCTACTTAAACCAACAAACTGCAGACAACTTTAACTTTTATATCTCTAGCCTTCAACTGATATTATTACCTCCTGGTAATAATATCAGAAATATCTAAGCACGCAACTGCTGCGCTGTCCTCAGCGCAGCAGTTGCGTGCTCAGATATTTCTTACAGGGTAGGCAAACACAACTTAGTGCTGTATATATTAAATGATGTTTGTGGCCACCTCACCCTAAGGCTTAAATTAACTAATATTACAGACATAATATTAACGTTTGTATTACGTAATACTTAATCTATTATTGTGTTTTTTACTATAAGTAATTTTGAATAAATTTTATCTTTATCTTAAAATTTTATTAGGGTAGGCCGTGTCTTTTTGTCTTAATCGAGTGCACGCCAATACAGCTCAGTATAAAGTCCTTATCAGTTTCTAGACATTTTTGAATATTATAATACTTACTTATTTTTCATACATCCCGTCCAAGTATACAAATCCAGCCTATTATTTTCTCACTACTGGGTAGGGGCCTCTTCTCAAGATGAGTATGGTTAGGGCTTAGTCCACTATGCTAGCCTGGTATGGGTTGGCGGCCTCCACAAACCATACAGAACTTTATGTAGCCATAATTTTTGGCTAGCACGGCAAAATGGGATAAGGAAAAAAATTGGGGACAAAATCAACTCTTTAGCGTTTTCTCTCTCGATTTTTCGTTTTGTCTTCTGTCAAGGAGACAAAGGGTGGAGAAAACGGGTTAGTCCACCTGCCGTGCTAGTCCTGCTGTCGAGTTAATTGATAGAGCTACTAAGCCCTTCTAATTTTAGTTTTTTAATCCCCGACAAAAAAACAGGTGTGTTAAAAGTTTGTAGTGTGTATTTGTGTATCTTTTTGTGGCATCCTAGCTCCAAAACGGATGGATCGATTTCAATGCAGTTGCTAGTTTAATCTGGAATCATCTTAGCTATTTTTCATGAAAATCTGTTTAGCAGATCAAAAGTTACAGTTGTTTTTTGTTTTTCTAGTTTTGAGTCAGGGGTTTTTAACGATTAGGTTATAATTGTCATTACTGTTTGTATAGACAACATTTTCATAAATCAATTCGACTCGATCGATTTTAATCGTACTCAATACTAAATATTTGCCGTGTCCAGTGATAAATGTAGGTATTAATGAGTGTTTATTAGTAGGCATCCATTAAAACGCTTAGTTTGAGCGCCATGATGCAATAATTAGAGAGATCACAAAATGGCCGCGGGGGTCAGTGCACCCGCGCCATTTGTAGTCAAGCTTGTGACTGTAGCGACTGAACAATTAGAAATATTATATATCTAGATATGATTTGTAAAGTTTAATTGAAATTGTGGTAGAGGAATGCTGATGGTTGGTTAACAACTATATTATTGCGAACTTGAATGAATTTAATAAAAAAAAAAATAAGGATTGAATATTTACATAATATACCTAATATTAAGGTCTAGTCTAAGGTTCATCCCGATCCCTTTATGGGGTTATATTACTCATCATTATGAACAACTTTTACTATGGGATCTACACTGGAATCGCGAAAAAAAAGTTAGCTGTTCCATAAATGTAGACAAGTAGGTAATATTGAATTATTTATATGGAACAAATGCTTTTTTTAGCGATTTCATAGTTGATAGTAAAAGTTGTTCATAATGATGAGTACAATAATCCCCTAAAGGGATCGGGACTAGAACAGTAGGACCTTGTATATCTCGTATGTTGTGGGGTTTTCTTTTAGAAATTTTCTCAATAGTAGCCAGGAGTTTAAAAGTGTATCCATGTCCAGTGAATGGCAATCGGCTCGCGTCCTACTACATGAGACTTTTTAACAGCGTCGGCGAAATTTGACTGTACATAAGTACCCCTACACCTGCTTTTTTATTATCAGCGTGCTGAGAATCCATCATGGGCTATCCTCAACCTAGAGGAGTGATGTGCGGCCTCCTACCGGCTAAACCCATCACGGTCGTCCGCTACCTGATGTTGGACTTCGGAAAGTCTTAAAGACCGCGCCGAAGTCCACCACGGTACCACACCTGTTAGGGCACATCTCGGTAAAGAAATCCCCTCGACCTCAGTATATCTTAACCTAAACCGACAAATCTTCGCTCTTCCGTCGCTGCGTTCACTATTAGGTACTTTTCAAAGCAGTGTTTAACATTGAATCAGAGAGACATAAAAGCGTAATCTATGTATTAAAACGTGAAGAGAAAACTTTGTACCTCATTTTAAGCACATTGCGCGGAAGGAGGAGTGTGAGATCAGACATAGTTAAAATGTGGAGAAGGAGTGAAGAAAGCTATAATTATTATGATCGAATTTCGACCAATGGCCGACCACTAGTCCTAATTAAAATTCCTAGGCTTTCCCAGGCAGGTAGGTACATAACAAATAGCCCTGAGCGATACATAACTATGTGGGTGTAACTATAACTCAAAATTATAGAAATAACGTTACATATCCACAACAACGTTATCAAGATTCTAATTCAACTTACCTAAGAAATCTACAATAATATCCATGAAATATTTTTTGAAGTATCTACCTATCATGCTTAAATATGTTTTTGTTATAAGTAAATGCTGAGTATGAGTAATCATTAAGAACGGAACTTATTTTTATTAAGTATTTTTACAGTAAATATACGCGCTCCATAAGTTTGAAATAAAACTGATACCGCATCCAAACGTTACCGCAATGACAAATGAGAAAAGTGAACGAAAAAGTAAAAAGAAAACTTTACTAATAAAATCCGTATCTTTTCAAAAAGAAAAAAGATTGAACTATCCCATCATAGAGCCAAAGTTTCTGTGAAGCAATTCATCTTACAGCAGACAGGGGACGATGGACTAGATATCTGGGAGACCATAAATCATGAGTGGCCACGACTAGTCGTGATTGGAACTTGCTATAGGTCGATCTAAAAGAAAAATGTGATTTGTTACACTATTGGATTTTGTAAGTTTAAAAAGTTTTCTTTCATTTTAACGTGAATAGGCACTGATGGATGCAGAAAAATTAAGAAATTTTCTGTCTTTTAAAATCTGCTGTAGGTTATACACGACCTTACAGCATCATTCTTTTAGTTACACATTGTGTCTTGAGAAGACGCCCGTGCCCAGCAGTGGGACAGTAATAGGCTGGATTTATTTATTTATGATGTCTTCTCACACTATCCTGTCCGAGATTTACTTGCAAAAATTTATTTAGAAATAAGCAGTACCTTTCTACTTAGTTATCAGCTATACTTTTCTTCTTTGTCGTGTATTTGTGTGTAAATAATTAAATTAAATAATAAATAAATCGGTTATTTTTTGTAACTATAAGAATTTTAGAAGAGGTTATTACTGATGCTGATGCGATTGCCAAATTACCACAGCACTTATTTTATAAAATAAGTGCTGTAATAAGTTTCTTAATAATCAAAAAACTATGAAGAATTATTTCTGATTACCGTTGACAAATACACAAGACTTTTGTATTAGACCTGTTAAAACTTAACATGACCTTATGCCTGGCAAAATACTTTACTTTGGTAGATCGGGAGAGGTCGGTACATATCTGACGGAAAATGCGTCGAGCGTATCATCATCGGTTGAGAGACGCACTAACGCATCATCGATTGAGTGTGAAAGGTTGAATGTTTTATCATATTATAATTGTCTGTCCTGGCGTTACGCGACCGACAATACGCGACGCATTTTCCGCCAGATATATACCGACTCTTATGGTCAAAATTTATCTGCTATAACAAAAATCTAATCCACAACACACCAACATAAAATCCATTACCAAAATTACTTAAAGTTTGTAGTGAAACCGCACTTTCTTAGCCCTAGTCCGGGGCAGGTTATTCCGGCAATGAGACTAAGTGGTGTCCCATGATGGATGGTGTTTGCTCAGCAAATAGTTTTCAATTTTACGTGGCCATGCCGCGCCCGAGCGGACCGACTGACGGACGAATTTCGCTTATGTTGGGGTGCTCTTAGATTATTCCATTTTCAAAAATTGTATAACATAGCTTCACGCATTGTTCCTGAAGGGGTAGGTAGAATTGTATTGTAAGCTCACATGTAACTAATGCTCAAAGGGTAGGCAAAAACAACTTAATGTTGTATTGTCAAGTCAAATGATGTTTCTTATTGACCACCTCACTCTAAGACTTAAATTAACTGATATTACAGACATCAAAATGTTTTTATTACTTAATTTATTAAAGTAGACAGTGTGTTTTTGTCTTTATTGAGTGCCACCACTACTAATGCTGTTATTAAGTCCCATTTAATGGGCGAGCCATCCCATGAACCAGGCACAGCCCCAATCTCCGGGCTACTATTGAGAATTTATTAAATCAATTCAAAACAAATATATTTTTATATTATGTCGATTGTCGACCAATTCACGCACTTATGCATAGTCAGACTCTAGTTGTCTCGTTCCAAAGTGTTGATTATCAATGGATAAGAACGGGCAAGAAATTCTTCAAATGGAAATCTGTATGTAGGCTTATGTTTTATTGAGTGAAAATGTAATGTCCGACGGAATGAATAAATACTCTTTTTGGGCAACTTTAACTTATGCATCGTTTACAATATTACACTTGGATTAGATAAAGTGATTAATATTTATTTATTTTATTATTTATGTAGGTACACACAACAAAAATAAAAGAAAAATACATAGAATAAGGAACTCTTAAATTCGAAGGTACTGCTTATTTTAAGAGAACTTTACTTACTTTACGAGTGCTTGTTAGAGAAAATACTAAAGCCCGGCCACTCATACCCTAAATAGGCCTATACAGGGTGCCGTAAATATTATCACGTTCAATAAAACCATGTATTTATTAGTACCAGTGTGACCACTGGTACCAAATACGTACACTGGGTGACCCCAGCGGTCGCCCAGTGGTCGAAATTCGACCATAATTTTAGCTTCCTGCACTCTTTCTCCATATAAACTATGCCAAATCTCACTCAATCTAAATCTCCGTGCGCGCAATATGCTTAAAAAGGGGTACAAAGTTTTCTCTTCACGTATTAATATATAGATTATTACGCAAGTATTTTTTTAAATAAATTTCACTCTGCTATCATTTATCTAGGTGATGGGACATCGAAGTAGAAATTTATGTCACCTTTATCTGTTCTACACGTGTAAATTAAAATAATTTTGGTTAGAATAAGTTGCAGACGTTTTTGAAAAGTCTCCAACCTATTCTAACCAAAATTCGCAACAGCGAATTCGGTTGCAAACCATTCTGCCTCTCACAAATAGAACAGGCTCCAAAATCTACGTGAAGTTTTGTTACCAAATTATTTTAGTATTTTTTTAGTTTCCTACACACTTTTACTTACAAAAATAGATTACAAAACCATCAGCTGATCGTAAGTACACAGTAACTCGGCGGTTATACAAAAATTCCAACATCCGGCGAACGAACCTGTGTTTGAACAAGTGCACATTTGTTCTAATGCGTCCAACTGTAGGTATGCAAGTACCTATAAACAAACATGTCTATATACGGCATTATAGGGTGACATTTATTTAAATCGATTGTGTATCTGTTTCCGTTAGGTATTTTAAACACCTAGAATAATAAGACCAAGTTGTATCTACAATTCTATACAACCTTACATTGAAAAAATTTAACGGCTTTCATACACAAGTTTTTGGTACAGAATTACAGATGGAGCTTGTAAAATTAAAATATCTACACTGAAATCAACATAACGGCTAGAAATAAACAATTTATTGCTATTTACAACCGAATAACTTGGTTCGGATTGAGCCTACAAAGTCGTTTTCTCCGTGCTTCCGTTCTAAAATGGGCCTTAATTTGTCTATCTATCTAAACTATGATAATTATTAGATATAATAAATAAAGAGAAAATATTTGATGTTTTGTATGTTTGTTTGTTTGTAATGGATAAACTAAAAAACTACTGGACCGATTTTAAAAATTCTTTCCTCAGCAGAATGCTATATTATCACTGAATAACATTTATAAAGATATCACGCGGGCGAAGCGTTTATCAGTTGCTAAGTTAGACTAATACCTAAACAACTGTAAAGTTTCATTGATATCTGTTCGGCCGATTTCCCGTGATGAGGTAACAGGAATACATAGGTACCAACAAAAATTCAAAAAAATATTGATTCGTTTTCTTTTGCTTATGTCCTAGCCTCCCCAGTCTATTTTCACGAAAATATTTCCAATGTAATTTATCGACCTCTACGATTTTATTATAGTAACAGATGATCCATATTCTATGGTATCAATGGTACCTGTTAAGTAGTGTATATCGAATAATCCCTAGTATTAGTATTCATATTAATCCAAGTAAGTACTAAATACTTAAATACTTTGGTGAGCTTATGTAATATATTTCACCATATCAACTAGATAAGGGAACCTATATCAGTCTGTATTGAGCCCGGTAAATGGCAATGAACAATATTTCATGGCACTTATATAGGTCGACCGCTGTAAGCGCAGCCCTCTCGTGTGTTTGCGGGACGCGGGGCGGGTATGTACGGAAATACACGGCTGCAACTGTGATAGATATCTAGTGATAAATAAAATACTAAAAACTATATTATACTGTTGTTTCATATAAACTAGAAAACGAGTCGAGCTATAATAATGGCTGCGATATATCAGCGTACATGATACCTCTGCTTACCCAATGATCCAATATCCAAACATTTATAGAAACTAACGAATAGTAGCGCCAGCGCATCTCTGCTTAACCCTTCGGGGAATAAAGGCGTGATAATACGTAAATAATATCAAAAGATTCATAGAACCTAACAAGTGGTTGCGCCGGCGCATGATCGTGTTAAATCACAGGTGGTATTACGAAACTTCGCGCATGCGTCAAATGTCGTTGAGTGTGACGCAATACGGTCAAATCTCTCAACCTAATGTACCATCTAAATTGGTACATGTAGTTGAGAGATTTGACCGTATTGTGCGGTAAAGGTGACTTTGGAATCACTAGGTATTAAAACCATGTCATATACCTATGACATAATTATATTTCATACATACTCGTATATCATCCGCTGAGCCCACTCCTATTAATTATCATACTACACACATTCTTAATTTTAAGACGTGTGTTAGAGTTTTTTGTTTTGTCTTTCTTTCTTTCTTCTTCTTCTATATATGACATACTGTGAACATAAATATTATAATTAAAAAACCATCGAAGAACGCATGTGTGTACATTTATCAAAGCAAAATATAGTGATACACTATTATTTCATTTAAACATCGTGTCTCTGATACTTACCTATGTTTTACAATTAATAAATTTGAACGAATAAAGAATAAAATTATCATTATCAAGAAATCATCAAGATATCTTAAAATTACTAATAAATCGTCCAAGTACACTAACCAATTTTTTTACTTAAGTACCTACATTAAAACAAGTTATACGAGTAATCTCCTGCCTTGGCGTGGAGATGTTCACTGACGAACGAGCTTTTTATCATTATCAGCGACAAATTAATGACATGACGTCACCCCTCGTGATACTCAGATAAAACCCAACAAATAGAGGTTATGTAAAAATGTGGAAAAAATCATCGAAAGACGAGACGAAGATGAACTGCGTTTACCACAAATGAAATTTGAAATATTGAAAAGAAATGGCGCCTGTATCCCTATAATGAAAATATTGTAACATTTTAGATTATCACTTCCGTTATCGGTGCAGGAAAATATCGTGAGGAAACCTGCACACCTGACAGGGCCTCATAGAGGCCTTGATGGTATGTGTAGTCCGTCAACCCACACCAGACCTGCGTGGTGGACTAAGGCCTAACCCTTTTCATTCTGGGAAGCGGCTCGTGCCCGGTAGTGGGACAGTAAAGGGCTGGATTTATTATATCTTAAAGTACAGATCTTAAAAAAAAACACTTAAGCTATCTTTTTCTGTAACTTTCATTCCCAAGAGTAACGTCTAACCACGGAATCTAGGAATTCAGCTAAACTCTTAGCACTGTCATTGGTTCTTGGAACTCCATAACACACAAAGAGAACATCTTGCTAAATGCCACTTCATAATTCGCAGAAGAGGCTGACGGAAACCATGTAGATACTACTTAAGACACTTATATAATAGCTAGAAATGCAACAAGTTATTTATTTCATATTAATCAAAGAGAAAAAATACAGGATATCTTTTTATGTAGTGCGCATAATAATTTGTAAGGTGATTCACTCTCTGTTCCTAAATCCAACCGCAGTATTGGGATAAACTGTAAAACAAAACGAAAATTCGACTTACTATGGGGGACACGCATAATTAACTAGCCCAGGCCATACAAAATCAAATTTTTATTTTGTTTTGGATTGAATTTGAATACTGCGGTTGCATTTGGGAACGAACACTGAATCACTTTACAAATTTGAGTCGATTAGAATAAAAAATTGTCACCAATCAATCCTACCTGCATTTGAAACGGAATATTGACAATGTAGAAACAGAAAGTCATCTTTTTGTCTACACTGAATGACAATGTATTGATGAAAACATCTAGCAACGACATACCGATTAGCGACAAGATCTCCAAATATAACACATGAATCATCCAAAGAAAATCCAAGATATCAAAACCTTACTCGATTCAACTCACAATTCGAAAACAAACACCGTTAGATGAACAATGAAGGTGTTTATTATCACAAGACAGGCTGACATAATATCATACGTATTCAAATAAAATACTACAACAAAACCAAAAGATGGACAGCAAAAAACCTTTGGGACTCAAGTGATTCACTATAAAATTTACAAATGGACCAGGATTCATCTACAGCTAACAAACTGACAGATTATTTAATATAGAGCTTATCTCTCAGTGATACAGTTGCGTTTCCTAATTAATTCAAGTTTGGTGATGTAAAATTAAATTGGTATTTAGTGATGACTTGTAAAGCTGTTGAATGGTTATCAAAGCAATGGGAGGTGGGTAGCGCAGTAGCTCGCCCGTAACAAGATGAATAGAATGACATACAAAATCAAAAGGTGAATAAATAAAATAATGCGCCCACACATTGAGGGAAGCGTGTCCATTCCAGTCTTTCCAGATATATTTTGGATTGAATGTGTTTCAAAAAAGAATGCGTATGGTTTCTTTTTTAAAATTATAAGCCGAATACAATAAAACTTTATGAAAATTGATACTTGTGACGTCGGTTAATTTACTATGGGATAATTTTACCAACAATTTAACGCATGTTTAAAATGAAATCATCCAATAACCCATCCAGAAATTCATGTTTAAACGGCAGATTTTGCTCTAATAATCTGTTATATTTTCGGTGAACTTGGGCCTCAGAAAACTTTCTAGGCCGTTTAAACTGGAACAAACAATTATACGACTTTTGGAAATAAGATAAAAATAAACTCATGTTTCCATACGAACTCGTCAAACTGAACCGGAAAATGAATATTTTTCTCGTTCCAAAATTAGGCTAACCAAAGTTTGTTTACTATAGATATACTAACTAATATCCACTGAAAAGTTTTCTACCCACCAAAAACCACATGGTATAACATTATTATAGTTAGTTATTTGTTGTCGATACAAAACAAAAATAAAAGTTTTAGGCCGAATCTGCCCTAAAGGCTACATTCACCGACAACATAACAGATGTTTAAAATGAAAACGGTTGTTTACCGATATAAAAGTTCTTATTAAAGGAATGATCTTGTCTTAATCATTGTTTATATTGTCGGCGAACTTGGGCCTAAGAAGTCAGACGCTTGAGCTAACCCGTCGGCTGCAGTATGATTAGGCAATCTGAATTGCTCACAGAAGAGAGAATAATTTGAAATTGATAGCCAAGAATTGGTTTCTTTCTTAGTACTGTTTTAGCAATGTAATATATTCCTTTCAAATGCATCTCTACATGGTATAAATAAAGTCGCTTTCCGTGTCTGTCTGTCTTTATATCCGCTAACTCCTCCTAAACCACGCAACGGATTTTGATGCGGTCACCACCACCACGTTTATATGTATAATACTTTCATATATAATGTAAGCATAGTAGAGATATTGCACCTGTCCGAAGCTGGGACCGGGTCGCTAGCTATAAATAATTGTACAATAATTGAAAATAGTTATAGATTAATAATTTTCATATTTTTAACGCATCTATTATTTTTGTTGATAAAAAAAATATTTAGGTACAATCCGGCTTAATTAATTAATTGTTGATAAAATTATGTTTCTGTCAAAACTTAATAATAAGAATGAAAGACTTAAACTTCTTCCATTGTTAAACAAGGTATCAAAATAAAACAAAAACGTATCGTCCAACAGTGGGTACCTGTCATTCAGTCTTTGTCCTCCCCAGTGGGTCAGCAGTGCTGTGGTTAGCTTTATGACGGCTGTATACCACCCGCGGCGACCCGCCTTCGAGTCCGGGGCGCTAAATAGTTGTAAAGTATGAATGGATTCACCAATTAAGTATGAAATTGTGATTGTTTTAACGTTGCGAGGTGGTTTTCACGGTTATGATGCATCAAAGGATGATAATAGGCAAAATATTTGCTTGAAAGTTATTGTGTTTTACTTTGTTAATAAATATGATGTCTTTTTAATTACGTAGATTAATAACTGAAAAATAAAGCTTTAATTATAAGACTATTATTCAGTATTTATTTATATATGTAGTGCGCAAAGCAGAATGATTCGGAGTCCGTCCCCAAATGCAACCGCAGTACTAAAATTCACACCAAAACAAAACGAAAATTTGATTTTATATGGCTTGCGCCAGTAAATTATGCGTGTCCCTCATACTAAGTCGAATTTTCGTTTTGTTTCCAATACTGTGGTTGCATTTAGGAACAGACACTGAATCCCTCTACAAATTATGTGCACTACATAAAAAGTTATCCTGTATTAAGCCTTCAGATATATGAGAAGTAATGTTCCCTATTCGTTTAAAATTAATTTAGATTTTCATTCTAAGAACTAGGGTCAGTTTAGGTTTATGAACCAATCATGACTGAATTTAACATTACCTACATATTATTATAATAAAGACAATATTGACATAACATTATTTTGTTTATCTATTATACTAGTCGTCGCCCAGTGGTCGAAATTCGACCGTAATTTTAGCTTTCTGCACTCCTTTCCCATATAAACTTTAACTATGCCAAATCTCAGACTCCTCCGTGCGTGCAATATGCGTAAAAAGGGGTACAAAGGTTTCTCTTCACGTATTATTATATAGATAACTTTCACAATCATAAATATAAAAAAGTAGCTGTTCCTCGCGTTTTATTTGTATTAAAATAAAATATTGCCTACATCACTCAGGGATAGCGTAGCTTTCCATTAGTGAAAAAATTTTAGAATCGGTTCAGTAGTTTCTGAGTTTACCCCCTACAAACAAACAAACTATACCTTTTGATAATATTAGTATACTTAGATATAGATATCTAACATAACTTTTTATTTGTCATACGTAAACATATTTTTATTAGATTTAAGATTGCACAGTCTCAAGTGCCAACTAAGTAAGCGGCATAGTGGGAATAGGTAACTTTGTTTCGTCGAGAATCTCATTCAACATTACTTTTTGTCAATGCATTTTTGCCGATTTCTTAAACAAATTAACACCAGCATCCACGTGTTAACCCTTTTGTATATTTTTATGGCTTTATTGTCGTCTTTGTCGTTCGTAAGAGATAACCCGTTGACGGCGACCGGCCAAGCGCTTGCGCAAGCCGACAAAAGTGAAAATGTCCGGCAGTAAAAGTTGCAAGATAAGTACTCGTTTTTTAACAATTTTACTGCGAGTAAGGCTTTGTTTGCACAGAAAGGGTTATTCTATTTAATAGAGTATATTAAGGATAGCTTTGTTTTTACGGAAGTGGATTTTTTTTTTCGTATCATTGTTAATTTTTTTTTTTAAACACATTTTATAATGATTGTAAAGTCTATGATATCGTGTAATTGATATTTATAATTCAATGACTAAACGCAAAAAAATTGGCGAAATGAGCGTGATATCACCAAGCACTGCAGACTATTAAAAAATCACCGGCCATTATAAATTGCAACATAATTATGGTGATGTGTTTGAATATTGTTTGTTCTTTGATTAAGAGACGAATAGTCTGATTTAAATAAAGAATATTCTTTGTTCTATTATGTCTAGGAAAATAGTTATAAGGATTTTAGTAAATCTAGTTTGTAATAAATTGACGACACGGTTGGCAGAGTCGCTAAACGTTAGCTTTCTTCGCTACGTGCCGCGGGTTGAGGATCGAACGGAACAAATAATAATTTATATGATATAGAGATAGTTGTTTCGGGTCTGGGTGTGTATGCATGTGAGATGTGTGTATGTAAACTGTAGATACCCTCGATACACGAGAAATCCTAGTGAGAAGTAAATGTATTATTTTGTTTAAAAAGAAAAAATCTTCATTAGGTATACGTAGGTACTCAAATTCGCAAGGCAAATAAATTGATATTACTGTAAGTATAAAAAACCAGTTTAGTATTCCAATTTACTTGGATTTTAATCAATATAATTATAATAATTTCCCCTCTTCCCACATGACGAGCAATATCCATTTGGATCTCATGCCGATACAATTAGAAGAATAAATAAAATAAAAACAAATGAGATTTGTAAATACTTAATTTTATTAATTCTGAAACTAACAGATGATATATAAGTATCCTATCTAGATTCGAGTAATACGACATAAATATGTATTTATAAGGTCAAGAATAAATTTAGCACTACTATCAAATATGTGCTTATAACTCAAGCTTTTGGTAAGCGTGTGAGATATCAAAATAATTAAATGTGTACACTCTTAACTAATGAACCTAACTAATGATATAAACTTAAATTGAGCAATAATATAAATTTAAAAATAATATAATTCGAAATATGTAAATATTTTTTATACAAAAATATATCAAGATTTTAAATAAAAATTATATAAATCTTCTGTTACATTTGTTTGTATTATGAAGATTAATATTTTATTATCTGAATATTAAATCTGTAATAAGAATACATGATATCCATTATCTCAATTTAGCACTCAATCAGGAGACCTGTGAGAAACATAGGTATTCCAAATATTAGAATCCAATTTGAATTGAGATAAACAAAAGTTATTAGTTTGTCAAATATATTTTTATATAGCAAACAGAATAATTTAATATTTAAATATAATTGAACATAAATTTTGTTCAATAATAATTGCATTTTTATATTAAACTTTAATTCTTGCAATAAAATTTATAATATTAATTACAAATTAATATCTATAAACCAGTCGCTGTATAAGACAGATATTATCGTATGTATATATATAATTATATTACGCACTTTACATGCAAGACCTCATCGGCCGTAAGCAAAGGTTGGCTTCAAGGTGTACGATCTAAATCAGACCGGCCAAGGCAAACATGGTTATGTCAATTTCGGCAACCTCCGGTCACTTCGCGTTATTTCATTATTGACAAAATCCTTGTCACGTGAAGTGACATAAAAAGAGGACCGATTAATTTCTGGGTCACTCAAAAAAATTATGTTATGATTTTTTTGGATATTAGTTTGCCTTAGTACAAGAAGTAGCTTTTTATATGGAAAAAAGGATGCTATTTTCTTGAAATTTACAATATATATTTAAAACAAGTCCCATTATAAATTCTAAAAGTAAAAAAAAAAAGTATCCATTTCTTTGAATTTTTGGTGATCACATAAAAAATACGGCGAAGTTGACAAACGATACAGTGAATTTTCATATAAAATAATCCTGATTGTCGTCGAAAAAACTTCCCGTCCGTCCGTTCGTTAGTGGAGTATTTTATATAACTGTAGATCTTTGAGCTGTAGATATATAATAACAAAACTTGAAGTTCGCATCAATTTTATGACAACAAAAATTCAAAAGAAATTGAAAGTAAAAATAAAACAGGAAAAGTATTTTAACCCTGTTACCGCGATATATAATTTTAATTTTTTATCGCGGTTCGTAAAAATTTACCACAATTATATGAAATTCAAATAAGAAATATAGTTTTTAATTTTATATAACTATAAAAAATATACGAATAATAGAACTCACCTCACACGCTTGCCAATCGAATCCGATGACATAAATGCTAAATTGACGCTTGCATATAAATATATATTTGATTGGAATGTGCAGAAGCCGAGATAGGTACCTATCTTACACCAAACACCGTTTATTTAGAGTCATATAATTAACTTACGAGTTATATATACAAAACTTATCTACACTCCTATCGCGATGATCGATGACAGAACTCAGATTCCATTTCGCCTAGCTAATTTATTTTTAATATATATATTTTATGTTAATTTTATACACAATTTGTTACACAGACATTGCACAGTTCAACCGTCCACGATATGAAGTCACTTCTCATTCCGTCGTATACCAACTCCAAAAGATTATTATTATGCTTTTGGTTCTATGATAATAATTTGTTGTATGAAATTTTATAAGATGTCTTTTGATTATTTATAATGTTTGAACAACTTTTTCACTGGACTTCCACTTCTATGGAGTAATGCGTAGATATTTTAGTTTGAAAAAGGTTTTTCTACGAATTTCTCATTTGATTTTAATTTTTTTAAACTGAATTGCATTTATTTTTCAGGTCGAACATAGAATTAAGTTTTAAATTAGTCAATGCAAAGGAAAAGACATCAACGCGCAATACAAACAATTTATCTAAACAAGAATAGATAAACAAAGCGATAACGTATTGATCGCGTTGTTTTCACGATTTTATCTAAAAGCGATAAGTACTTAGGCGGGCAAAGTTTTCAGTTACATTTGAATCAAATTAATACATAATCGTTCCACTTAGAGTTGGTATACAAAGGGGAGCCGATTATAATGACTATAAAGGACACTTTCTCAGAAGTTCCACAAAACAACTTTAGGCCTAAGTTCGCGAGGCCGCCGCCCGCCCCGACGCGTCCCACATCATCCACCGTGCACTAAACATCTATGCCTACTAATAAAACGCACACAAAATGGACTCGTTTAAAATAATCGCAAATATTTACACAAATATACAACCGTAACGCTGGGAGCCGGGCAGGCGCGGTAATATCACCAGAACACGAAACGCTCACTCGGAGTCCAATATCATCATATCCAGATTGGGATTAGCCTTGTACACGCGTACAAGGTTGGCGTAGCTGGGCGGCTCGGCTAGGGCACCAGAGGGCCCTGGGGCACGCACCAGGTGGGCGCGCGCCGGGCCGCCTACGCCAAGGGATACTGTCACAAGGGCGGCTGCGCGTGCGCGTGGTGATGGTGGTACAGCGGCGACTGGTAGTAGTTGTCCGCCGGCGAGTGTCCGTACCCATAGTTCACGTCGTACATCTTCAGGTCCGTCTTGGTGTCGGCGCCCGGCAGCAGCCGTGTGATGCTGAACGGATGCTGCGCAGGCGCGTACCCTGTAGGTTCTTGTTTCAACTGCGCGTAGTGCTCGAGCGCGAGCGGCGTGTGCTCGGGCAGGCACAGCTCGGGTGCTGCATGCAGCTGCGCTAAGAGCTCGTCACGCATCTCTTTGTCCTCGCCGCCCGGCGGAGGGCCGCCACCCACGCCACCCTTCTCGTGCGAATGTTCTCCACGCTTCTCGTGTGAACCGCCGTGGTGTCCATGTCCAGTGTGTGCTTTCTGTGCTTGTCGTATCGACTCTTTCTTCTCATCTTTGAACCGTTTCTGGCGCCGCAAGAAGCAGCCGTTCTCAAACATGTTCCCGCTGTCCGGGTGCAGCGTCCAGAACGATCCCTTGCCCGGCTTATCGGGCGTGCGCGGCACCTTCACGAAGCAGTCATTGAACGACAGCGAGTGTCGGATGGAGTTCTGCCAGCGCTGCTGGTTCTGTCGGTAGAACGGGAACAGGTCCATGATGAACTGGTAGATTTCGGAGAGCGTGAGCATGCGCGACGGATTGTTCTGGATGGCCATCGTGATGAGCGAGATGTAGGAGTACGGCGGCTTGGCATGCGTGTAGGAGCGGCGGTACGTCTTGTCGTTGCGCGCGCGCTGCAGCGCCGACGTAGGCGAGGCGGCCTCCTGCTCGCGTGGCAGCGAGCCGTACGGAACAGCTCCGCCGCCGCCCATGCAGGACGCCATGGTGCTGGGCGGCGAGTAGCCCACGCCCGGAGAGCCCATACACGAGCTGCCCGCCACCATGTTGTTGGAGTACAGGTTCGGGTAGGGCTGCGCCGGCATGCAGCCCATGCCGTTGACGTACGGGGGCGCGAGGCCCGGCGACAGCGAGGATAGCGACGCGGACGTCGGCACGTCGCCGTACGACAGCTTCTGCGAGATCATGGCTAGCGCATCACCCGCGCGTGCACGCCGGCCAGGGGCAAACACTCGCACTGATTGAAAGAGTAAATAGAGGCCGGGGGCCCGCGCTCCCCTCCACTGCGCCACCGATTGGCGCGCCGAGGGGCGTGGCCACGCTGCCCCGCCCAAGGCCCCGTGCTCCCCGCTCCTTCGTCTCCCCGCGTTGTCCTCGCGTCCCCCGCGCTCCCCGCCCTCTCCGCTCGCGCCGCCGCCGTGCGCGACCCGCCGCTAATAATACCGCAGCTCCAAACGATAAAACCATGGAATTATCATAAGTGTTTCGGCAGGAATGTGTGCTTGTGACGACCGTTGAAACACGCTGTATAAGGCCCTACAAGTATTCACACACGGTGTGGTGATATCCGTTTTCTCAGAAAAAGATTTTCAGAGATAAGTAACGCCCGTGAATTATTATATTATATTTTCACAACGCCTATCATTTTCGGAAATAGATAGTGGTAGTACTTCGGAAGCAAATAGATTACAAATAAAATGAAAATGTGCGCAATTTTGTAAGATTTACTTTATGAACGGGATTTTTATGATGACCGCTACGAAGAGTCGAACGGTCCTCCATATGCAAATAAATCATATTCTATAGGAAAGCATGAGCAGTATAAAACAATGTTTTGAGCTCAATTTTTGTAATAGGTAAAAGGTAGATCAATATGTGGGCTACTTATAAAATTAGTCAAATTATATATTATTGTAGCGAAGTGCTACGCCACGGCTACGCGCTGCTACGATCTATTAAAACAATGTAGTTACAATTTTTACGATTAAAAGATGTACTAATAAAATGTTTCAATTGATATAACATATATGATAATATATGCGCGTATAACACATATTTTATATAATGTAGGTCCGTGACTAATTGGTACAGACAGCAAGTATAATTTTAATGATTAATAAATGTTAAGTTTTATTCATTCCATACATAATATGGAATAACTAATTCGTTTTGAAGAGTTCGTTTTGGTGACGTACCAGTGTTTATGAACAACTTTAACTTACATAGACTCAAATAACAAGTTAGGCATAATAATATAAAGTTAGTTTAATCCTTTTCATAAAAATATGAACAAAGGCGGTCTTAATGCACAAGGCATTCTCTGCCAGACAATCTTAGGGTTACCATTGACTATTAGAACTAAAACGCAAGCATTAACTGCAATAGTCTTATTTAAAATTATTAAATAATCAAGCAAAATAAATACGGTATCGTATGAAATTAAAAAGAACTTCATTCAATAAGATTAAACGATATTTTAACGTATTTATTAAAGAAAGTATGTAGAAATAAATAAAATATGTTGTTAGACAATAACCCAACAGTTAATGGGTTAATGGATTTTGTGATGATCTCACTGCTACGTCCTGTACTTCAGCGTAATGTTTAGAGTTTAGGCCGAAGATAGACCCCATTTTAATGTTGTATTTCATATAAATATATCGTATTATTTATGAAAATAAAACAATTTGACACCTAGACCTACACGTAATATCTACTGAATAAATATCAAAGGCAAAAGAAACTTATACCTAAATATATTAGATAATATATAAAAGATTATAGTCTATATTTATTTATTTTTTAAACTAAAATGTTCTGTGATTATTTTCTAACTTTTAATTGGTTTGTTGGAAAAAAGATGGAAAAGGCAAAAAGATGAATATATTAAAATATATCTTAATTTCATGTAAAACAGATACAGGCACTTTATTTTTCTCTTTTTTTTTATTTAACACTACATCAACACTAACATTACAGGGCTTATGAAATGTCGAGACTCTAGGTGTAGGTTTCCAAAAAGTAGGTCCTATGGAGAAGAACCGCCCAGAAAATCCATGGAAACTCTTTTAAAATAATACATTAAAATCTTGATCAGCACAATATTCTCGTAAGAGCTGCGTAATGTAATTTAATATGAATAAAAATAAGAATAGGATAATAATGATTAGCCTCTGAATTAGATTGCCATGGCAGTTACAAGCTGTCCAGTTCCGACAGACGGCACCCGTTCACGAGCATGACGCATGCGTCAGCATCGCCAAGCTCAGTACTTTGCTTTGATGCTTTTAATGGTATTATTATAGATATTATACGTTATTCAATTATTTATTAAATTGCCATTATATCTACGACTGTATTATATTTTACTTATTTATAAAACTACAGATAGAAACTGTCAATTGACTCCACTATGCGCCATTTTGTATGCGTCATGAGACTCTCTTAAAACCGTGACACACAAACAAACATAATCATTAATATATAATCCCACAACAACATTATTTATCTATATGCGATGGAGACAAACAATTAGCAAACGATAGTAATTAGCTAAGTACTTCGCTGATGAGATTGTTGTTGTTTATTCTTTAATTAAGAAAATAACTTCAACTATGAGGATCGTTATTGTAAGTTGTGTATGCTATATGCACTATATACAGTGTATAAGATTCTAATATGCCACATATAATAAATCTGTGGTCGCGGGACTTATCTCATTACCGTGACCCCGGAACGTAAAGGGCTATTGAAGGAACACCGTGGATTTTAGTCAGTACAAGTCTGACAGTCCCTCCCGCCCTGCCCGGGGTGGGAGGACTCATTTGATGATTTTACCACGATGAAAAAAAAAAAAAAAAAAGCCCTTTACTGTGCCACTGCTGGGCACGGGCCTCTTCTCAGAATGAGAAGGGTTAGGCCTTAGTCCACCACCCTGGCCTAGTGCGGGTTGGCGGACTACACACACCATCGAGCACGTATGTTAGGCGGAAGCGAGTTTCACAGTCTTACTGCATGGACAGAGAAGGAATGGGAATAGATATAGTATTTATAGGGCCAGAAATGCAAAATGTTATGTACGAATGTGAAATTCGTTTTCAATTAAAAAAATACAGGCGTTTCGCTATGTCACCTTCAATTTTCTGTTAAGGTCTTAGGCCTCATGTGTGCCAAAACAATACAAGGTCTAAAGTCCGGCTAGCTTGCTGATGTGTAATGTGTTTGTCCGTGAAGTTTACTGCGCGCCATGTTTGACGTCGTAAAACTGTAGGTAACAGCCATGGGCTATTAAATGCGAGTTTTTTTTTGTTTATGGCATGTGTTATGTCATACTCATGGTGAGGATTTACTGTACATAAAAGTGGATTGTATAGGTACAGGGTAATTTAAAAAAAATACCCGCTGCTTCTTAGTACTAACTTCATATCATGATCGTAAACAACGTTTGTTCTATGACTTCGACGAAAACGAAGAGATTAGCGAAAAAATAATATATATTTTCGTGTTTATTATTTACTTAAAAAATCACAGAATAGCTTTAGGTACTAAGACTAACGTACACAATGATCAAAGGATGTTCTCTTGCATTTAGTTCTAGTTAGGCCGTCTCAGTTAGGATATGCAAAATATAGACTATTAATATATTTTTGTATGATAATAATAAATTTTATAGTTTAAAAAAAAACTAAAGAAAACGCTTCTGTCATCCAAACTAAACGTGTATGTAAAATTTCAGCTCAATCGAAAACCGGGAAATGGGTCAAATTCAACTTCCAACATTTTTTTACATAGTTAGTTAGTTACTTAGTTACAGGTGAAGCTAATAAAATCGTTTTAAAAATAGCTTCGAATTATGAAAAGTCGTAGAACGTTGTTCAGGGTCAGAATACAAAGCTAGTGCTCACAAATTTTGAGTATTATTTTCAATTACCCTTCTAAAATTAATTATATTAGATACTTTAAACATTTTATCTTACCTTACCTACTCATATTACAAATGTGAAAGTTTGTGGAGATATTTGGATGTTTATTACTCAATTACGCATAAACCGCTTAACGGATTGGGCACACAGTCAGATCATATCCTGAATGAATACCCAGGATACTTTTTTTTTACCTTTGAGTATCTAGGTGTACTGACATGAAGTATGTCCCTTTTCATGCGAGGGAAATCGCAGACAATAGTAGATACCTATATAAGGTCCGACTTTTCAAGTCCTGATCCCTTTAAGGACTTTTTTAACTCGTCATTATGTATGAACAACTCCACTATGCGACTTCAGAACGTGATACCAAATATTTGGTTTCATTTTAATGGTGTAACGTCATGCCCACCCTGTATAGGTTACCTAAGAGTACTTACCATCAATTTAACATATTAAGACCCCATATTAACCCCCATCACTAACAGTACATATAAACGTACCCCAGTACACGGCATGTGAATATGAATGTGAAGTAAATGGAAAGAGATAATGTTACAACGGCGCAGGCGGCCGATGGAGGCAATAGACGGGTTTGTTCCACCTTGCACCTATAATACACGCCCTTTGGTACGGCGTAGGTGCTTATATTTTAAGAATAAGGATTTATACATTGACGACCTTGCCACTATCTGTAACACGTTTGAAAAAGTATAATTTTTTGTACACGAATATGGATACACAAAATTACGACTAGCTTCTCTATAGAATAGCTGAACTTTGCATTCACGATTGTAAAAAAGAGAATATCTGATACGTCGGGCCATGTTCACCGTTCAGTTGATTAAAATTATCTCGGCCGATCACCCACACAAAAATGCGTGTTTAAACGGCTGATTTTGCTCTAATCGTCTGTTATGTTATCGGTGAACTTGGGTCTTAATATATATCAGAATTTAATTGGTTTAAAAAGTAACTTATATTTGTACTCACAAACTTGCCTTGAAGTATCAGATACCAATCCGTTACTGAGGTGGCAAATCTGAATCTATACTAATAGGGGGGAGGGGGGTAATCTCTGGAACTACTGAAAGGATTCTAAAAATTATTTCACTAATAGAAAGCTACACTATCCTTGAGTGATATAGGCTATTATTTATTTTTGTAAAACGCGCGTTTGAAACCGCGGGCAACGGCTAATAACAAATATCAGGAGAATAACAGAAAGCTACTCCTATGTAATAATATCATCAGATATTCAATCCGCGCACACAGTTACAGAATAAATAACAATTTTTGTTATGGTAATTTGCACTGGTGCCACTAATTGACACTATCTCAGAGGCCTGATGTTTAGCAGTGATAGGAATGTTAGAACACCTTCCCTTTTTTTCTTACAGGTATTTTAATTCTACTAAGTCTCTGGACAGTAAGAGAGCATGTATCCATCTGGGTACAAAAGGAGCATACCAAATGTGTGCAACTCGACACCGGATCCCAGTTAATGGTGGATGCGTGTCGCGCCCTCGCGGCATCGTAGTTGCTACGTGTGTGGACCGCCTATACGGAACACGTATATTGTATTAACTGTTTATATATTCAATCATAAGTATATTATGTTTCGGAATTAGACATTTCAGTTAGGGCTGATGCAAACAATTGAATGAACTTTTTTTTTGAGTCAATGTATTGTTAAATAAACTATTGATTTACCAAAACTCGAGTTAGTGTTTTTTTATTGTAAGGATAAACAGAGCAACGAGATACTTCAGTTAAGAGAAAAAAAAAAAGTCTATTTTCGACAGAATATAGAGTCTCAGATTTCAGGATCATCACAGTTCAGAAAAGCTTGTTTTAACCCCTGACAAAAAGAGGTGTTATAAGTTTGTAGTGTGTATGTGTGTATCTGTCTGTGGCACCGTAGCTCCAAAACTGATGGACCGAATACAATGCAGTTTTTTAAATTGAAAGCTAGTTTAATCGGGTATCATCTTAGCTATGTTTCATGAAAATCTGTTCTGCTGTTCAAAAGTTACAGCTCTTTTTGTAGGTGAAGTCGGGGGTTTTTGACGGTTAGGTTATTGTTGAATAAAGATTCCCTATACTAAAAACAATCTCCACAAACACCAGCCATACAACTAGTCGTTAAACAACTAGGTACTTGTAGGCAATGCAAATAATTTGTTCTGTGACATTGAACTATTACCTACTACGTACCAGAGGAGACACCGCACTTCATTATACCGTCCCATTCTATTGCGGCTATATCGCCGCACTTCATGTATCTGGTGTAGTACTATCTACAATACAGAGAGACGCCGACTGTACCACATTAAATGAAATCACGTATTTGGTAACATATTCTGAAACCGTACATAAAATATCTGCGATTTTCACACAAGTTATTTTTTGTTGGTATAATACTTAGAAAGAAAGAAAGAAAGAAAGAAAGAAAAAAGTATTTATTTGACACAGCACAAAAACAATTTTAAAGATAAAGTAACAAAAAATAAAAGAATAAAACATGTAAAAGAAAAAAAGAAAAAATATTTATCTTAAATAACAAATGGGTTGTACGTCGCAGCTGTGTCAAAAAGGCTTCCGCTCAGCTTAAGCTGACGCGCTGCGAGCAGCCCGACAGCGCTGGTTTTCAGCGGGAGCCACATCGAGTGACGTTATGTGTGCCTACGTGTACAGAAAATATATTAATTGAATATGAATTAAATAAATAACAATTATAAAAGAACTTGTGTGTGTTGAAGTGATTATTGTATGAAAATAAAACGTGAAGGTAACATTTTACTATTGTACTATATCTAAAATAGTAATCTAAAGTAGTACTTCACTCTGATATCATTCGTCTAGGTGAAGGGACATAGATGTAGAAATTTATGTCACCTTTATCGGTTCTAAACGTGTAAATAAAAATGGTTTTGTTAGAATAGGTTCGAGACTTTTCAAACATACTCGTAGCCTAGAGATCGCGATATGCGTAAAATTATGAAATACTAAATTAGTTCTTGTGGCTAAACTACTAATTGGATTTGATAGATTTTTTGTGTAACTAATTGCGTGGTTTCATTTCATGTGATACCGTCGACGCCACCCTGTATACAGGGTGGTGACGACAATACTACAATAAATGAAACCACGTATTAGGTATCACGTTTTGAAGCCGTGCACAAAAAATCAACGATTTTCACGCATATAATTTTTGCATAATATTTCACTCTACTCTCATTCGTCTAGGTGAAGGGACATCAAAGTAGAAACTTATGTCATCTTTATCTATTCTTTACGTGTAAATAAAGATTATTTTGGTAAGAACAAGTCAGAGACTTTTCAAAGGACAATGAGTAATTCTGGACCAAACTCTCAACAGTGATGAAACCTATGCCATGTGAGAGCTTTTGGGGTATTATTTAATTCATTATATGGCAGCCAAGTCGAAATCGAGCGCGAACATGGTGTTTTGGCACATTTTCAATACTGAAAAACTTGCTTTTGTTTTGCGACTACCGGCTCCTTATTTGACTCCAATATCAGCTTATTTGTGTCTATCTGGTAGGGATTATCGATATTCATCGATGGTAGATTAGGGGGAAAACATCAATGAATGTACATAAAAAAAAATAGTCCTCAAAAGTATCGACACATAGATGTTACGAGAATCATATCGGCCCATCGATATACAGGAGTATATCGATGGGCCGATATTATTCCACCCAATTCACGCTAGTTGACTAGGAAGTCAACTAGCGTGAATTGGGTGTATGTACTAGATTTCGCTGACTATGTACTAGGTTTCAGAGACTGTATCATAGATTTACAATCACTGGGCTATGAAGCACACTTTCCTCCTACAAAGGATAGAAATGAAAGCCAATTAAGGACAGAGCAGGCTAATAAATTGAATAGTCAAACGAACTTACCTGTAAGTGAAGTTCGACGGTAATTATACGAAGTTGTTGTGTTGTGTTGTAGATTTGTAAAAAAAAAAAAAAGATTTAGGTTTTTTTTTTTTTACAAATCTTAAATCAATCATAAAAACAAATAATTGTTGGTAGACCTACTTGCTACTTAGTAATCAATATCTAAGCGTTATAAAGAAAATAATAGTGGTTTAACACGTTCACTGCGTTACGTGGCGAATTAAACCTCGTACGACGTCCGCACTCAGTGCGCGGCCGAAAAAGCTATTCCTCTCGCTCGTGCGCATTGAATTTCTACTACAAATTTCGTTGTATGAGTGAAATGACTAATATAGGTTTGGAGACCTTCTTCAGTAGTATTTAATTTTTGAATAAAAACGTACGAGATATTATTCGCCTCGTACCGACGCAATAGTTAATGTTTACTTTACGTGCGGTACAGGGTGCATAGAGCCTCGTAACGATCTCGTACGAGGCAGGTCGATAAATCTGGGCATTGTTGTGACTGTGTCGATAAGTGACGGACGTAATTAATTATGGATGTAAAAAGAACTATACACAGGAAGAGATCGAGGAAGATTTTAGAATTATCTTTTATTAAAACATAATGTTACTAGGCCAAAATCCATTTTGCTCTACACTTCTTTAGTGTTTACTCGTGCTTCTCATCAGCTGGTAGTACCATATATTTATACTAGTCCTAGTTCAGGGCATACATTTCAAGAACTAACCACCATTGTGGCACCGAGGTCACCACCCCATACTTACGATAATGATAACAAAGTAAGTGATTCCATTCTTGATTTGTCAACTACCCCCAAATCGACGGTGAAAGTAGTAACGAAAGAAAAATTACTACACTATCGCATAATCAGAATGTTAGTGTTAGTTTTCCTTGTCAAAGTCATAGAAAACTTTATAATTCAAAAGAAGCTTTCTTTTTTAAATAAATGCTCCTCGATAATTTTGTTTCTTGTTTTGTTCACATCCCTATTTGTTTATCGATATTTTGGAATAAGATGCGATACGCGGTTGAGCTCGCCTCGTATTTTGATTTCTTTGGGTGCGGGGCGGGGTGTGAATCATCTCGTAATATGTTTTATGGGATTACTATGTCAGTTTTGAACCAATCCTCGGGCGTGCTGACATATATAATATACAGACAATACACTATTTAATGGTATAATCCAAAATAAAATCCAAGCAGTTTTCATGAAGATATTCTAGTTTAAAGTAACAGTACCGTACGAGATGCTTTTGACCTAGCTCCGCACTGGAAAAAAGTCTAGTACGACACGATTTTTGCCTCGTAACGCAGCAGTTTGAGGGTACCCAAAATTACTGCACGCAGTGAACGTGTTAAGTTGCACTTAATCATTTTCATTAGCATTAAATATTGCTTGTATTGATAATAATTATAGGTCTAATATAAAAAATGTAGTAAACATTTATTGCCTCTCTAGAGTCCAACCAGGCGCTGTCTTAATATCATGAATATTCACACCCTCAATGTACTATGCTGATGTTATTACAAGGCGGGTACTGCGCGTTTAGAACATGCTGATGTCAATTCCACTCCAATCAAAAGTTATTATTATATATTTATTTTAAAGGACAATGCGGGATTTTGTATGGACCCCGTCCCCACCCACCAACAGTTATAGAATGCGTGTCAATATATTTATTAGGAGCTACAAAAAACTAACTACCTGTTTCAACCGCAAAATCGATGGGGTTCTTAAAAAAAACAAAACCTAACCTAACCTAAACCTAACCTAACCTAGACTTTGTTTTTAGATTATGGCGAGAACTGACCCCTGTGGAACCTCGCAGGTTACCTCCCTCCGCTTGAAGCCACCGTCCTTGCCCACGTAGCGAATGTGCCTGTCGCGCACAGGTCCGCTTAACCTAACCTAACCGATTTTTTTTTTGTTTATTTTTTTTTGTTTTACGTGGTGGGAACCCATCATGGGCTGTCCTCCGCCTGGGGGGGGCGAAGGGGTGTGCCGGACTCCTACCGGCTAAACTCACTACGGTGGTCCACTTCGGCACCTACAGGTGGGCCTCGGGTACTAACCTAACCTAACTAACCTAACCAAACCTAACATAACCTAACTTTTATTTTTTGATTAGCGTGTTGTGCACCCATCATAGGGCTCTTCTCCGCCTGGAGGGGTGTGCCGAACTCCTCGGTAAGAGTCCGGCACACCCCTCCAGGCGGAGAACCTAAACCTAACCTAACCTAACCTAAACCTAACCTAACCTAAACGTAACCTAACCTCTAAACAATATTATAATCTTAATTAATAAATATTTGTAAATACGGAAACCGTTTTCATATTCAAAAATAAATCGAAATAAAAAATTATCTATGAATTCAAATACCGGGGAATATCCGGAATACCGGGGAAAGAATTCGCTAAGATTATTTCTCGATCAGAATTGGTGGTAGTAGCCACAGATAATAGGTTTGCCGAAAACATTTTACGCATTATACATGCTAAGACCAATACAACAAATATTTTATTTGATTACGTTACATTAAGAAATCTTAACAGACAACGAGTTGCCTTTGAAAAGCTTACCTTTCAAAAGCAACTCGTCTGTTAAGATGCTCATCTTCCTCAGTTGCAACTTCTTGATACTAACTGATGATGATTTAGTTGTGATTTCTCTTGGTTCATATCAGTTGAAACTTGTAAATCTATGATACAGTCTCTGAAACCTAGTACATAGTCAGCGAAATCTAGCACATACACCCAATTCACGCTAGTTGACTAGGAGTAGGTATATCGATGGGCCGATATTAGTCTCCTCAAAATTGTCCTCAAAAGTATCAACACATAGATGTTAATCTGTGTCGATACTTTTGAGGACAATTTTTTTTTTTAAACATTCATCTATGTTTTCCCTCTAATCTACCATCGATGAATATCGATCATCCCTACCAGATAGACACAAATAAGCTAATATTAGAGTCAAATAAGGAGCCGGTAGTCGCAAAACAAGCAAGTTTCTCAGTATTGAAAATGTGCCAAAACACCATGTTCGCGCTCGATTTCGACTTGGCTGCCATAGAATGAATTAAATAATACCCCAAAAGCTCTCACATGGCATAGGTTTCATCACTGTTGAGAGTTTGGTCCAGATTCCATACAAATTTGCCCATGGTCCTTTCACTTAGAGATCGTAATATGTGTAAAATTAAGAAAATTTTAATTAGTTCCTGTGGCTAAACTATTGATTGAATTTGATAGATATTTTGTGTACGGTCACAGAACGTGATACCAAATACGTGTTTCATTTATTGTCGAAACGTTGTCACCAACCTGTATATTATATAGATATATTTTATATAGATAATAACTCAACGGCTGAGCGGTAACGATCTTTGTACTCATTACAATAAATTGTAGTACATACTGGTAGCTCATTAACATACCTCGTGTTATTTGGCTAGTATCGGCCACTTTGTACAGCAAAACAGTATAATTAGCCATAAAAACTTGCAACTAAGCTGACAACTTTATTATCTATCATATTTTGCACATAAAGACGTCTTATATAGACGGGCATAGACAATATCGGTAATAAAAATTCAAAGGATATCTGATGTTGAACATGTTTATAACCGTGAATTTCTTTCGGCGTTTTTTCTCGAGAGCACTGAAAAACGTAACGGCTAAAAATAAACAAGTTATTGCTATTTATTTTATATATTATTTACAACCGAGTACTTGGTTCGGATAGACATAGAGCTTGTTTAAACAAGCTCTAAAGTCTATTGTCATCTATATTCATTGACATACAAATGACAAGGACACCCGGCCTACCAGCGAGGCATGCCATTTAGCGCACCAATACCTACGAACCGCACCCAGAGTATTCCTCATAGAGCAACCGTGGTGCGCATCAAATATAAAAATTTAAAATATTTAAGAGGGGAAAGGGGGTCCACTAAGTGTGAGATTATGTGACAAGGGGTGGGAGGGGTCCTAAGTATCGTGACGTCACATTACAAAATCATATTAAAAAATAATTTAAATGGAAATAAAACTAATTTCGGAACTGGTGTTTTAATTTAATAATTTCTAGATGTAAAATTGCAAAATATGTGACGTCACACTAGGGAGGGGGGGGGGGGGGGGCGTCTCACAAATGTGATCAACTGTGACAAGGACGGGGGAGGGGTCAAAAAATCACGACATTAATGTGACAGTATTATATAAAATCACTCAAATAAAACAAAAATTAAAGAGTCTAGCCGTATCAAAGTAACTATATCAGTTGCTAAAGCTTCCCTTATGAACTTTGTTGTTGACTCACGATTACGGCGAGCTAATTAGAGCTGTTTGTTCTCAAGACGCGGCTTGTTTGCTTAATAAATGTTTTGTTTATTACTAATAAATTATATACGAACGGTTTTCTTGCTCCGTTATGAAATTAATTGGCTCATGGTTGGCAATTTTAAAGTTCATTTTTTAAAATAACTTTTCCTTCACTAAGATTTCTTCTGTATCGTGAGTGCCTTTACAAACACACATGTCACATGCACACACATTCACATCCGAAACAACTATATGTAGACCATACAAATATTCGTTTTGTGGATTGAATCCAGGACGCATAGCACCGAAAGCCAATCGCTGAGCCACTGACTGTACCGACGTTATTATGATCTTTAAACTTTAAAGTATAAAAAATGAGATATGCGTATGAATCATCGATAATTTCATATTTCCTGATCTCTGCAAAACATTTTTGTCATAACTATAAATATACAACTTATTTTTAACTTAATATTAATTCTTAACTGTAAAATTTTTGACTGTAATGAATACAGTCACAAATATAGAATTCTTTCTGTGGTATAGATTCAGTGCCGCGACTAGGATGGTGCCAGTGGTGCCCAGGCAAAGGGCGCAGACCCTAGAGGGACGTAGAAATGACCAGATCAGGACCAAGTATGTACGTTGTATGTGTGTGTGTATATACGTTGTAATAACAAATAAAGATTATTCTATTCTAAGTTTTGGGTCATGCATGGTAGTTGGTAGCAAAAATACAATACCTATTATTTATCGCGTATAATACGGATGTAGACGCCCCTAGCGTCTTTACTATCTCTATTAACGAGTATTAATTGGTGTCATTTGTGTATTGTATTATTGTGTATTTTGGCAAATATTTTCGAATAAACCTTTTTTTTTACCTAATTTATTTACACTTATTCAAAATTCTACCAAGAACCTATACTTACACAAAAATTTAGTTTTGGGATGATAGATTTATTTTTATAGATATTGTCCATTTTATTGTTAGCAGTTATAGAAACTCGCACCGGGCGCATAAAAGACTAGTTACAGCACTGTATAGATCTGCCTACGTGCAAAAAGCGTGACGTTATCGATACATTTTTGTATGTTTGTTTGTTTGTAATGGATAAAGTCAAAAACTACTGGACTGATTTCAAAAATTCTTTAACCAGCAGAATGCTATATTAATGAGTAACATAGGCTATAATTTACAAAGATGTCACGCGGGCGAAGCCGCTGGCGGAAGCTATGTTTAATATTTCTATTCTTATACGCAATTCAACAAAAAATCGCACCTCTACATTATTAACACAAACCTGACCATGTCCAACCCTTTGCATCCTTACAAAGAAGGAGATAATCTCCCAAAAGCATAGACAAAAGCAATGATTGCATTAACACTATCCCAGATAACTGCAGGTACTTAAGCTGCAACCACACAATATTATCACGTATAAACAATCCCTTTCTTTTACTAATGTGTCACAAGCCTTATACCGTGGTCCTTTGTGGTATGATCGAACTGATATTGACGTGAGAATATTGCGTTAAAGATGATCGGAAGAATCCTTTTCTTGATATGAATGGCTCACGAATTCGCGACCTCCCATGGATTCGTGCGTGCTAAATTATTATGTGAGAATTTAGAGGATGACTATCTTATAGTGAATTTGTTAAATGTTTATACTACAGATAAGCAACAGGTATAGGCACTTATATAAAAGAAAATATTCAATTTTGTTTGTATCAGTAAGTACCTACAAGTAGCGCCATCTATTGGCTATTGTATGAACGAAACTCCTTGTACGTATAACAAAAACCAAGACATCCTTCAATATTAAAAATACCTACCTTTTCTTTAGTTTTTTTCTCACGGTGTGAATTATTATAGAATATTTCTAATCTATTCTATTCTAGGAATTATATTATAATTTTCAGACTTGTCAAAAATACGGTTGGAATGAAAGATAGTTTCTTAGCCCAACATGACGATATTATAATAATATTGCATCTCTAAAAGAATTTTAGTACCACAAAACCCTAACTAAACAGTCAATGTAACGCAATATTAAGTTCCAAGAAACTCTGCAGCCTAATCAAGTAGGAACCTAAGTACTAGAACTAAGACATACATTTAGTCGAGTAATTTTGAATTAATTATCTATATGGAACAATAGATTTTTTTTCGCGATTTCTTGGTTGATCCCATTGTAAAAGTTGTTTATTATGATGAGTACCTACAATATCCCCTTAAGGCACTATTTGTTAATTATCAATAATCCTGTATAATCCAAAATATTTACATAAAGCCTATTTAGTATTTACCCATCATTTACAGCCATACCTAATATTCTGAAGGCACCTTACAAATTTTGTACATTTTTGTCGTAGATACGATCGCACAATAGAGCTATTTCTAGCAAACCTCTAATAGCCCCGTGGGTGGACTCTGTTAATATAGTTTGCTACCTATGGGAACCCTTTTAGGAAATTTCACCTACTATAGATGGTCAGTAATTGTGTGTGGTCGGCAAAGGTGGGCCTACCACATAGATATATGGAAACCACACGTTCTGCCGTGTGAAATCGAGACCTTATTGTTGTGGAGTGTGACTGCTCACCTATGTGGGATTTTTAATATGTACTTGAGATACTAGATAATAGTAAAGTAAGTATAGAAAGGAGGTTGGGTCGGTTTTCGTATTAATTTTTGAAACCATCTAGGCAAATGTTTTATCCGCGAATAGGGAGGAATAATAAATGCCATGTGCTATGTGATTGGACAGTTTTTCTTTTTTACTACTAAGTTGGTAAACAAGCTTACGGCCCGCCTGTTGGTAAGTGGTTACCGTAACCTATGGACGCTTGCAATACCGGGGCGCGTTCCCGATCTATGGCAATTTGAAGCCAATCCTTTAAATAGGAGTCGAGCTCATCACGCCATCTTCTTCTGGGCCTGCCGCGTTGCCGCTTCCCGCTATTTGGGACCCACTGTGTGGTTATTTTTTCCCAAAGCTCCTCCGGCATACGGCATGAATGAATGAATTATCAAAGTATATTTACAAATTATAGCATGGTCTGCCCCACCCAGTAGCTGTCTCGACATATTTACATTCGTCCACAGTGGCCCACTCGTCTTTGTACATACTCCATTCGAGGACCACTCTCCTCTGAGAAAAATAAAAATACAATCTACATACATGTTGCGATATCTATGTGGTAATGTACAAAAAATATGTGTTATGTTCATGTAATTTCGAGTTAAGTAAATATTAGATAATAATATATTTGCACTGGTTTCGCTCGGTTCATCTAGGAGCTTAGAAATTGTGCGTTATAATTTGGTTACTGACTTTGATTGTTGCTGTTATCCATATCTAACGGAGAGCCAAGTATTCTTCTCTTCGTTACGATGTTTTTTTTATACTAGGCTATACTATACCTAGGAACTGACTAGTTATGGGGATATTGAAGGACAAAGTCCCAATTTTTTTTTACCGAATACAATTATTTTGATGTTATTAGTAAATTTTTAAATTTAAATTAGTGCTTATCTACTGTCAAATTTTTTATTTTTATTCAACCGTTACTATCCCTCTGTTGGGCAAACCTCTCCCCATAGCCTTCCACTCCTCTCTGTGTGTAACTAAATCTAAAAACAATAATTCTATAATTCAATTTTTTTTGCTACAAATTTTTATCTATAGGAAAACGTTTTAGTTTTGACAAAACAATAGTAACAGCAAAATTCCTTCTCCAAATTACCAAATGTTACTACTTTCAATTTCTTTCGATCCGTTTAATTTATCAACAATGACTATTTCAGCGTCTATATACTAACACAGAGAATGCTTTCAAACACAGTTCAAACTTAAAGACAATACCTACTAAACATTTTATGATCGAGGTTAAGGTTTCCTGGGTTTCCTTGGTCACTGTGGGTGGTCCGCATCACGCCACTTAGCGCGTCACACAAAAAATCACAACCAAAAATATGAAAATATCACACTCAGAACAGGTAAGGAGTAAGGTGGATCTGCTAACTCGGGTTTGTGTTTAGAGACATGATTCGGGGCTGCTTCGTGCACATTTGGACCACATAATAAATAAATCCAGCCCATTACCGTCCCACTGCTGGGCACGGGCCTCCTCTCAGAATGAGAAGGGTTAGGCCTTAACCCACCACGCTGACTTGGTGCAGTTTGTGCAGACTGCACACACCATGAGGCCCTCTCAGATGCGCAGGCTTCCTCAAGATGTTTTCCTTCACCGTCACACACATATACAGACATTTTTTTACTATTAGCAGCCTTAAGTTAGTGGATTACTATTCCGGGACTTTCCTATGGTCTGTGGGGCTAAAATCACAAGAAAATTACGCTTTTACGTGCTGTATCAATTTAGTTACTTACAACAGCAATCTGATTATAAGGCAGCTGCTACATATAATTTAGTAAATCTGCGGCAGTTTCAAATATATCTGCATAAAATTATTTTATTTTATGTTTCCATCCTCTTGAGTCTCAAAATTACACAAATTGACTTGTGTTTTTACGATTGTAGTCAAATCATACTGCTTTTTCATATCTTCTGTGTTCATAATGTGCAATGTTTAGATGTTAGCATAATAAAGAAAAGAAATACATGTATTTATAAATAGTCTGTCTCTAACTGTCACAGATAATGTCCACACTAATTCCACACGTCGCCATGTTTGTTTTCCTAGGTCAGGTACGCTGCGCGGGCGCACAGGTATGCCCCATCCGTCCCGGCTCGAGAGCTTGTTTCCTTTGCCTTTTCACACGATAATGAAACAACAACTATACGAAACTGAGGTAAAACGTGCCTAAGGAAGAAGTCAACGATTTTTGGACAAAATCCTTTTGACAGCGGCGTGTTGTGATTAGATACGGGATTCGTATGAAAGTAAATAAAAATATACTTGAGGTGTAGTGAAGTCAAATGGATTGTGAATGTCCAGTTTGACTTTGCAAAGATAATTTATTTGTTTAAATTATATTCGTTTGGTTGGGAGTGATGGGACAAACTGGATTAAAACATTTGGAACAGTGGACTGCCTTAAGATTTCATAGTGGCTACTGGCTACCCTTTTCGTTATAGTTAGAGAGTACAACTTTAAGAAAATTCTAAAAATACCTATACCTACAGTATCTATTAAAAACCCCACTACAACTTTTTTGAAAAAAGGTACAGTCAGCGAGAAATTTGACATTTCTCATAATTATTTTAGAGAAAAGATCCCAAAATTTTGCACAAAAAAACTAATAACGGGGTTTTTAATATCTTCAAAATTCACCTAAAGTTTCTTAAAACCACAACTCCCAATTATAACAGAAAGGGGTAGCCCCCTTAATGCCCCAAAATTTTGAGCCATACTGTATATCCCAGTGGTAGATAGTATCTACAATCTCGCCGTTACAGATACCTCCCATTGAACCTTGTCTGCTTATGACATTTCTCAAAGTTGGATCACAGCCATATGCACGTCGCAAAAACAAATAAGTACCACAATAATATGTAAATACTGATAACTAGCCGCAAATACCTGATTATATTAATTTACGACGAATTGCCTCATTTGTCATTGGTCTACTAGAGAGTGCAAGCGGCGCAAGCGCCTCTGTCAAGCAAACAGTCCTGGGATTGGTTTCCGTTTAGACGAGAATAGTGTTATTTTAGAAATTTTATTACCAGTTGCAGCCCGGAATTCGAAACCTTTAAAAAAACAGTCGATAGTTTCTTTCAATGCGACAAATATACAAAAATTTTCGTAAGTGATTTTTAGGATATTTTTAACTTGCAAACATTAACTGAAAACTATATTTTTAAGCTACAAACATTAACTTACCGAATATCCTGTCAATCTTAATCAATCAAACATAATATTTCGTTCTTGACGAAAAATTGTGTTTGGTTGAATAAATAGCGAACTCCAAACATTCCCCTACCTCAATAAGCAATCTTCTCTGTATAGCACGAACATTTTGAAGCATAAACTTGATATTCACAACACAAGCACCTCTTTAGCACCGTTTACTGGAGGACCATACAGTCTTAGGTTCTCATCCCACGCTCCCCCTGCGTGGACACGGCGTGTGCGCACTTAAAAAACAATTAAAGTTATGCCACAAACTAGAATGAATGGGGGGCTTACATGGTGGCAGTTAGGAGGGCATCATAATGTGGTGGTAGGTACAGTTAAAAATAACTGAAAAAGTAAGTTTGTGTGAGTAAGGAAACTTACTTTTTCAGTAAAGAAAGATGGAAAAAAAGATCAATTGATCAAATGACGACACGGTTGGCGTAGTGGCTAAGCAATTAGCTTTCTGCGCTACGTGCCGCGAGTTCGATCCCCGCACGGAACAAATATTCTTATGATCTAGGTAATTCAGGTCTGGGTGTGTGTGCTTGTGAGATGTATGTTTGTAAACTGTACCCTCGACACAGGAAAAAACAAAGCCAAGGGAAACGTTTTAAAAAAAATAAGTAAAAAAGGAGATCAATTTATTCGTCAAAATATTACTACAATCGGTGTTAAAATAATTTTAAGTCGCTTATATTCTACCATTTATAGTGTACAAATATTTTCGTTTCTAATAATAACCCAATTCACTTACTAAACAAAATTAATTCAACTTAGTTAAATTACATTTTTATTACAAAGTTTTATCATTTAGGAAAACGTTTGTTGTATAATAAGTATAATAACATTTGCTTATTAAATAATGTACGTTTAAATACATTTAATTGGGCTTTGTTCAGTGTGTTGAATGTTTGAATCGGTTTGATATATTTTGAATGGAGTATAAAATCCTTTATTATTCTTGGGTGCGAAGAACATTTTTGTTTCAAAATTTTCATCACTATGTCATTTGAAGACTGTCCATGTAATTTGATCGAATTCTCGTCTTTTTTGCCTGTTCAGCTTAGTAAAGCAACTGCGGGGGAGTAATTCTTCGTGGACTTATGTTTTTTTTTCCTTTTCCTAGTGTCCATCGTAGGATACACCCTAATCTTATTACAATCTAGCCTTTTAATTACGCTAATAAGTAATTTAATTATAACTTATACTATGAAATAATTATAGAAATTATTTCACAGTTAATTATGGTCCCGACAGGTTTTTTGTTGGACTCACTCTCAAAAACAAAACCAAAACTGACCTTACCAACAACATGTAAACCTACCCGCTGCATCTCGATACGACTGGATATCGCGAATCCCGGGCATCGCTCGCGGCCCTAATCCCGGCGTAATCCCGGACAAGTGGCCGCCTCAGGGGATCGCTGGGAACTTTATTACGGGACTGCTTACGCATGTACCCGCGGTTAGGCCCTGCTTCTCCCGAATATTTAACAGTCGTAATAAGGAATTAATTTGGTCGCCCCCGAGGAGGCTTATCTGCGGCATATTAAAACTTCTAGTGGGATAACGACCCTTATATTGTTTTCGGTTTTATTGTTTGTCATGTGAAGTTATGTGTGTGAGTTTATTTAAACTCAGTATTTTTTATTATTTATGATAAACCTGCAGTAATAACCTAGCGGTTGAATGTTTGCCTTTCATGCAGGAGCGTCTGAGCTCGAAACAACCTCAGATTTTTTAACACAACACTGCAAACGAGCAGTGTTATCTGGCTACAATATTCTGCAAGGTTGAGTTATTTCCCCAGCCGGGCAACTCCAATTTGGAGAGGAAAGTCCTGCTATTCCCTACCTCGCCCTACCTCTCTTGAAATTCCCAGATATTTAGAGATGATGTTGTCAGTATGATGACGTCGTCGTCGACGTCAGTTGACGACACGGTTGGCGCAGTGGCTAAGCAATTAGCTTGCCGCGGGTTCGATCCCCGCACGGTACAAATATTTGTATGATCTACAGATAGTTGTTTCGGGTCTGGGTGTGTGTGCATGTGAGATGTATGTTTGTAAACTGTACCCGCGATACAGGAGAAATCCTAAGGAGGGACAAAGATTCACAAAAAAAAAAACGCTTTTTTAGTCAACAGGTTGATCGTAGTTGCACTATGTCAATGTTCAGAGCCGTTGCCATAGACACCAGCTGTCACCAGTTCCTCTGTTCTCAGGCCATTACAATCACTTACCATTTATTATTAACTTGTGGTTTACCTCAACGCCCTTTTCAATCGATGTTACTGATCAAATTAGGTCTAAGTTCACCGACGACATAACAGAGGATTAGAGCAAAATCTGCCGTTTAAACATGATTTTTTGAATAGATCTTTAATTCATGTAAATTAGATACAGGCACTTATGAAATGTCGAGACTCTGCACGGTTCCAAATAGAAGATCCTATGGAGAAGAACCAGCAATAAACTCCATGGAAACTCTTTTCAAATAATAGATTACAATCTTGGTCAGTACAATGTTGTGGTAAGAGCTGCGAAAAAATAAATATAATTTTAAACATCTGTTATTTTATCGGTGACAATGGGCCTAAGTAGGTTTTTTGACAGCACCATACAATTCTTGGATTAAATACCTAAGTCTTTTTTTCGAGGGTTGGCATTGGAACAATAAATGCGCAACTCTAGAACGCAATCATGCATTTCAATTCAATAATTTTTTTGGGTTCCTGAATTTTAGTTTGCATGTAAGATCACGTTACGTTACGTCACGGTACGTTTACGTTACCATACGTCAAAACATTCGTGCTCGGCCCTCTGGTAAAATATAACATACCTCCAAAATAATGCAAAAGTAGAGGAACGATTAAAAAAACCCTTTCATTTTTCGTTTTAGAACATTGAATCATTCTTTTACAATTTTAAGATCTTTTCACACATTAACCCAATCCAAACCTAACAATTAGTTAAACACGATAAGGCCACAAACCTACACGACTTCACGCTGTCCCACGCATACCTAAACACCTTGTTAGCACGCACTGAAATAAAAACATCGGCGAGTGGTGCATCTAATTAAAGGGAGGGGTGGTGAGGCTGCACTAGGGGAGGGGGGGATAGTACACGGTAGCTATGGCGGGCGTTAAGTGGCTCTCGCAGTAAAACCATCATAAACTTGTGTCTTCGCCATAACCGGTACAGGGGCACGACATACTGGAACTGAATAGCGAAGATGTATAATATATATATATATATAATATATATAAATATATGTAATCTGTACGGTTCTAAGAATTCCCTCAATTAAAACGGAACATGATAAAAAATGTGATTGAATCGCCATCGCAATTCTTGGGAGAAACCGATAATCTAAGGTTAATCCAGTAGTCAGAGTTTTCTGGCTGCGCGGCGCGTAACATCTGTCATATTTGGGTATCCGTATAACAACTAGGACCGACTGCTTAACGTGCCCTCCAAGGTAATCGCAGTTTTATCTCGTAGCGAATACCTTTATTGCATAAGACAAATACACATAACGCAAAACTGTTGGTAGATTTTAGTCACAAACACGTTATTAATACATACACTGATAGGGAACTTGCATGTATTTTTCGTTTATCGTAAAGATTGCAGCCTTAGATATTAAATAAACAGAAAAAACATATATTTTTTTACACAATATGCATGATTAATTTAAAATATATCACAGATAAAAATATTACTTTCAAATATTCGCAACAAAACACAGAGTCACGTGACATGCCGTCAATGCCTCCCTTGTTCATAGAGTATGAATATGGTTACCAAGGACACACGAAGGAGTGACGTCATATACTCGATGATTGTGTTTGAAATAAAGTTCCGTTTTAAGTAATTAATTATTTGAAAAGTGGTATAATTTTTAAATAAATCTTTCAGGAAAGCACTTTTTCCAATTTTTATTTTTGATGTTTTAATATAATTTCTCATTATAATTTAGATGCAAGTTTCCTATTTGCAAAGATTGAAATAAGATTTCTATTTAAAATACTAACAATATTAAAACTCTCACACGGACACCCAGTTTGCCATGCAGGTGTACGAGACCACCCGTGTTCGAGCACTCTCGAGGACCTAGTTGTATCCCGAGATTCGCCTGCATGGGAGGCGCGTCCTCCACAAACAGAACCTCTCGCCCTGATAGTCTACGTTCCTGTCTGGATTGCTAGACATTTGTCTGTTTATTTCTAACATTAATATCCTTTGAAAGGATATTAAAGACATCAAGTTGTTTCGAGACTTGTAAATATTTGATTCGTATCTTATTTGTCTAAGCATCTACTTCGTAGCTATGGTCTTGTGACACAGCGCCATCCCAATAAATAATGCATTGCACAACAATTATGCCTGCATATACATAAGATGACCCTGTTAATGAAGACATGAATTACTAAACAATAAGACAACAGCTATCATTACACTAGCTTTATGCAGCGACTTTGTTTTGCTACCTGTATCTGTTAAACCAGGATACATGGAACTTCTGTAAGGAATCAATTACATATTAATACGTGAATAGAAAACTTTGTACCCCTTTTTAAGCATATTGCGCGCACGGAGGAGTGTGAGATTTGGCACATTAAAAGTTTATATAGAAGGAGTGCAGAAAGCTAGAATCACGGTTGAATTTCGACCACTGGACGACCACTAGTAGGTAGTTGATAAGGTGCAGTCTACCCAAACTTTCACATCTAGGTACTAGATTTTTTTATAGTATTGGGGGCAAACGAGATTTTTAGTAATATTATCGAATTGTGCCGTTAGACGACATTTTTAGAGCAATTATCGCTTGACGACAGACGCTAAACACTATGGAGCAATTTATTGAGCAATTTCTCTCGATACCATTTCAGCGATTTGCCTTGTTGCATGATGTAGCCGTGACAAGGTCTTGCCAGGTCTTGCCGCTTTTCACCTAGTGCTAGTTATCTTAATTAAAGCACAGGGACCTTACCACCATCTTTTACAGAACCATCATATTTCAGGAACGTTTTGTTTCAAGCTTAAACTAATGTCGATTAAATTCGTACAATGAACATTTGAAGAGAATGTTTTGGTTTTTGGTCTATTCTTTGCTCTAAGAGAAAACGAGACGAATGATTTACGATGACGTCACAAAACTTCTTAGCAAAACAATATTAAAGTATCTAATAATGAAATTTCGATGTAATGTTAAAACAATACTGCGGCAAGAGATGGTGATAAGCCGGGTAAGACTTTCAAGCAATCACTTTCAAAATCTCAAAACCCAGTAATCCTAATACCATCTCATCCTAGTCTGCAAGTTAAATGCGTATGACAGGATCCTAATAAATGTTTGTCCAGACAATTAAACGGGGGCTAAGATAAACATAACGTGGGTGGCCCGACTCGGCCCGACTTGGCCTGACCGCTCGAAATCAAATGACTTCGCGTTTTCTTATGAACGTGTTATCATTTTTTTCTTGTTGAAAATAGTGAGTTATGTCAATATTGGAATGTTAAAAATTTAAAAGTTTTGGTCTCTATATTTTGAGATAGATTTGAGGAAAGTGGTTGCAAAGAGAACCCTAACTCAGCAATAGGTAGATTCGGGCTGTGGATGATGATGATGAAAGCTTTATTTGTGATGAATCTTTGAGGCCAGTCAGTTGCCAGTTGTAAGCTTGTAATTTTTGAAATGACTGATGAAAAGGAGATCACCCAATTTTCATACACCAATGTCGTAAAAATATATGTGCCGGCCAGCTACAGGCAAGTAAGAGAAATATATTTCACAGTGGCATAGGTATTATTAATTGAAATAAATTCTCACAACCCTCAAATAACTTTAATAAACAATAAATTACTACCGCACTTCACAGTATAAACAAATCAATGCAAAAAACAATATTTTCTCATCTCAATAGCCCCAAGATTCGTCACAAGTATAATTAAATTAATTAAATATAAATAATAATAAAAAACTACGCGTGTCTGACACTACGCACCCACTTCAATCGATGTGGATGACCGATTTCTGAACGAAAGGCGCGCGCAAAGTTCCCGCGCAAAAATATTTTTTAACATATCCCATATAATACTAGATAAAAAATTAATTTTGAACCCTATTTAAACATTATAAGGGTTAAATTTGATCGTTTTATTATCTATTCACACGCATAATGTAATTGTGGTCAGAATAATGCACGATGCATTTAAAAAATAGTCTCAAAAGGGTCACACACTTTATGTAATTGAACAACGATTTTGTTTATATTAGGGTCTGGTACAGATAATGATCTTTTGTACAATGTAAACTATAGCCGAGCTTTAGTAGATAATGAATAATACTTTAGTAATTACTTTATTATCTGTCCATGTGAGGTTTTGGTAAAAAATACTTAAACGGGCACATAAAATGGTGGTCTAATATATAAAATTGAGGTGAATTGTAATCCAAACCGAGAGATAGAATAAAATAAAAAATATAATTTAAAAAAAACCCATAACCGCCATGATTCTTAACAGGTAAACAGACGTATCAAAAACCATTAGCTATAGCTTTTGTCATCCACAATTCCACATCCCTACAAGTTTGCTACAAGTCAATAGGCACCTGGTTTCACGCATCAAACTGGCGCTAAGCACATTACGAACTCTTCCCTTCAATAGTTACACCCCTTTCTACCTGGATCCCTCTGCCCTCGGCTCCCACGGACCCTCCCTATACAATAATACTTGTGAAAATATAATTATAATCATAATTATGCGCATGTCCGGGCTTCCGCTTTGTGATTGGTACATCACTAGCATTTTGGAGATCTGTAGGTTATCGCTTAAACTTTAAGATTGATTAAGTTTCGAATAATATTTGAATATTGTTTGCCTAAATAAGGAGAAAAGTTTTGTTTGTTTGTTTGCTATATTTGATTGATAATGATCTTACTAGCAAATAGCCCATATCAAAACTCTCGTAAGATACAAAACTATGGGAATGAAGCCAAAAGGGTCAACAATTTCAATTTTGCTGCATGCTTCGTTAAAAATAAAACAATTAACTTACCTAACCTGCGCCCAGGAACCCGGCGGATGCTCAACTTCAACACTTCCTTTTTGTATAAATATATTCAACAATAAAGCACTTCGACTGTTCATGACGCCAAAAACTCGAGATAGGCAAATAATTTGCATCTGGTTTTCGCGGTACGGAACCTATAAGAAAAACCGCACCACCCAATCAATCGGCAATATTTTTTGATACCAGAGGGTAGAGCGGTAACTGTCAGTTTGACAGCGCGCGCTTTTTTAGTGTTACCAACGTACTTAATATGTAATTTGTAGGGATGGGACGCATGATAAGCATATGGGGTAGCTGATTGATTAAATACGCGTGCGCTGCCCAGATAGCCGCCAGTTATACGTGTCGAAATGATAAAGGGAGGAAATTATGCATGTACACGCATAAAAAGATCGCAACAACGATAATATTGGAATTAGACAAATAAATGATATGAGAGATGTTTAAATAGGCAGCTAATGAGTTTATTTTTTTATCGTTTTATCTAGTCTAGGTACTTAGGCCAAAGTTATCCGAAAGACGGTTAGGACATAAATCTGCCGTTTGACAGGAATTTTTTTATGGGTAAACACACAGACAAAATTTTAATCTTCTTTTGTCTGTGGGTAAACAGTTATATTCTCCGTATTCATGGCCCGTGATGGTAATGAAATTATACAAAAAGCTGATGAAAAATGTACCTACCTAGATAAAAAAGTACCGGACCTATAGGTATAGTACTAAAAAAATCCTTTCGATTTCATTTTCTAATGATATACATTTTATGAGACCAAAATCACTCTGTTTGCACTTCGTAATGTTTCAGTTTTTCAGTATGTTGGTAAGGTCCTACATATTTTCAAAATAGATCAATAGGTATCTAGGTAGGGGAAGCCGGGGTTCGAAGTGCCGATTTTTAAATATCACGTAAAAAGAACGTCAGAAAAGGGACTGGACTCTATTATTTGGGCATGTATAGATGCAGAATTTATTCTAGTTTTAAATTATGCAGACGTATTTATTAAATTAATAATACTTTTTGGATTAGGATACTTTTTTTGTGAAAAGATCACAAGGAACAACCCACCCCTTCATGGGGCTGGTTGTTCCATCGCTGAGGTAAATTGTTCCGGTAGCATTTTCAATCATTAATGGTACAGTAGTAGTATTTAACTTCATGTTTATTTGTTCTACGATAGATAGAGAATTAAAATAAACAAAGTTGATTTCTCTAACTTTATTACTCTTTTTAATATAAAGCCTCGTTTAAAAAGTGCGCACTCTTGCACCACCTTACCCTATTGTTTATTAAAAATGAGAATTACAGGTTATATAAACTCGTTGTCTTTGATAAATAATCAAAAATTCTAAGCAGATATCAATAATCAACTTTTATAAACTTTAAGACTTTGTATTAATATTAAAATTGATATCAATCAACTAAAATTAACCTGAAGTCTTCCCACGTGCCGTTTTTCTTTTGTAGGTTCTCATCCCAAAACTTTTTTTTAAAATTAATAAGTTTCCTTGTATTTAGTTATAGTTGGGATAGATTGTTCCCCGGCACAACCAGCCCCCAGTCTGCGGAACTTAGAGCCCCAAATTTCATTTTCAAGGTTATGTAAAATATTACAAAATAGGTACCATAGAGTCAACAGTGATATTAAAAAAATCGATCTCTATAGTTTTTCCAATAAGTTAATACAAGTTACACATTAATAGCTAAAAAATTGACCGAATTAGACCAAAAAGTTTCAATACGAAAATATTTACTAACGTGCCATTTATGTACCGCCAAGCGACTACCACACTTGCTCGTCGTCAAGGCGTCACTAAAATGGCTGCCGAAAGTGCGCTATGGTATGACGTTTTGCAGTGCACTTTAAACTTTTGCTATCCCTTTTCTTGGCGAAGCTATTTGCATCGGAACAACGCACCCCCGGCACTTCGAACCCCGGCCTCCCCTAATTGAATTAACAGTGATTTAAAGACCATGAAGTTAGCTTATTGAAACGATTACAACACAAAGTTGTCCATATTTCACTATTGTTACAGCTTTAGAACATTGATCCTTTTCACTAATGGGGCCAGCAGGTGTGATTATAGCACCGGGCACGTGCCGTGTTGCACAAAATGCACTCTCATTTCCGACTCACCGGTAATTTTATTACAATACGAATGAAACTACTAAGTATGGAATTTAACTATGAAAGGTAGACATTAAATTTGCATCCCTACGCTATATTATTATAGAAATAATGTTGTTTTTGGTACGTATCATTTAGGTATGCTAAACTTTATGTAGCCCACTGCTGGAATCACATCAAATGAAGTTTGTTAATTTAGAAGCTAAAGCCAATAAATGCATCTTTGATTTAGGCTGAGATTTACAGAGGGTAAGTACTTAGTACTTACACTTTGCTTATACTTTGATTTGGAAATTATAGTCATAACATGCTGAAATTGTGATGAGCATACGCTAAGACTGACAAATTCAAACAGTCTTAAAGTCAATAAACATAGTACCTAATTCCAAAGCAAAGTATGTTTTATAGATAGTCCTAATTTATATTTTGAAGGCTCAACAGTTAGGTACATACTTCAGACAACGATTGAGCCATGTAAAGTCTCTCAGTGTAAAGACTAGGGAAACTCTGTTTTACACTTATGAAATTTAAGCTTGTAAAGGGAGTCGCCTCTTTTAACTTTTTATAGGAGGTACATGCCAATCATGAGAAATGGCCGTAGCAAAGCGAAAAACTAACTATTCAGATCACAATTCACAAGAGGCCACATTGGGTCCTCCTCAACTGACGAAACACAGACATTCATATTTTTCAAGGCCCACCGCGGCCGCTTGTGATTAGAAACAGTAATGGCTAGTTTTCGTAACTTGATGAGTAGCAAAACCCCGCAAATAGTTTGAAGGAAAAATGGAAATACATAAATAAGTCATAGGCAAGTTAAATAACGTTCCTACATAAGTAAAATAGTCTGCATTCGTAGATCGGTCCCCAGCAGGTGGGCTTAATCAAATTATACAAATTGCCACATACAATATTCATGGCGATAGGGACGCCCGGACGCGACGAGCAGTGAGCACGGCTCTGTCTCACAAATTGTAGTTTCTGTGATGGTGTAGAAGGTACGTAGGTTTAAATGTAGAAAGTAAAATATCCAGTTATCTATACGTACACTATATGAGAGTATTTTTGCTGTGTCTAAGATAATGAGTACCGGTATAACTTCCTAACTTTGTCTAGACTCCTAATTTTGCCTAGTACGACACCGATAAATCTGCACGCCTGATTTAGGAGTAACTTTGCCTTGTACTTACCTACAACATATCTGGACTAAGCGTTGCCAGTATTATGACAAGTACCTAAGTAATTGAAGGCTTTCTATCCCAGGCAAAGTAAGGAGTCTAGGCAAAGTAGGACAGTTCTACAGTACCTAAGATCTTTGATCTATTTGGACACCCTAGCTGTTTCAATGTACCTGTCGCAGATTGTAGACCTATAATAATAGGATAACAATTTCCATAATATTAATATTAGATAAGTAAGCAGTGATGGCGGTAGTTAAAGCTATGACGCTTACGTTATAAGGGTTCGAATCTAGGCGGACTAGTAGCACTCAGTAAGTACTCTGTGTACCCATCACTAAACTTATCCAGTTTTTACGACGTCGGATAGATTTTTTTCCCAAAACATATGAATAAGTAACTTATCGATAAACTCCCCAGCCCTAAAAACAATCGACAAGTGTGATTAATTCATGTTCAATAATGATGTGGTGGTTCGAGCGGTGCGGTGGCGCGTCGCCGTTTGATTTGGGCCCAATTTGGCGCTGTGGCCCCGCCGTTTGACCGCCATGTCTGCCCATACCGCAACTCAAATATTCATCGACATAACCATAGATATCCGTGGTCATGAACTCATAACGGACAATCATGCATATTTATTAAAGAATCATTATTGTAAATGATGGCTGGCAAGGTCCCTGAATAGGTAGGTACGTAATCAGGACATATCTACCTACTTAAAAAATTGGAATGTGACATTTTTTTTATAGTGGATAATGTTTTATCTATTGCGCATATTTTGCAGAGTGATTCAGTCTCCGTTCACATAATGCAACTGCAGTACAGTACAGTCGAATTTTAATTTTGTGGCATAGTCACCACGGTGAACTGAAGCCTCAATAAAAATTTGAATAAAAAAAAAAAAAAAGTGTATCCTGCTATTGCAATACTGCGGTTGCATTTAGGAACAGAGACTGAATCACTCTACAAATTATGCGCACTACATAAAAAAATATCCTGTATAATCTATCTCACTATGATTTCTCCTATATCTTGGATAGTTTATGGACATTAAATCTTACTTCCTACTGATCTAAAGCATATTTTTTTTTCATACATTATGTATATTGGTTTTCAATAAATAGACGCATAGCTTTTACAACTTAGGAGCTGTCTGTCTGTCCTCCACAACTATTAGATAGAAGATATTAGGTATATAGATTAACCATTACCTCGATGGATGAAGGATATGATAGGCTGGTCTTCTCTTAGCCAAGGATTCGACGACAAGAACTATTTACCAAAAATCAATCTCCAATCTACGGCCTTTCCCACCGGCTGTCATGCGGCAATCCATTTGATCACAATTATAGATACATAATGGACACTCAAGCATGAGAATACTTTGAATCATATAATTACGTGTAACGAGCATCGCACCTTCCATAAGTTTTCCCACAACAATGCATTCGATGACGCGTTTCCCGGCGGAAGTTCCCACCCATCGCGCAAGATGGCGCCGGCACGCGGCCGCCACGCGTGCTGCGTGTGCGCCGCGCCCCGCACGCTTCCATGTTTTTATTGGAAACGATCAAAAATAATAGAAACAATAGTGTTGGTTCGCTCTCGAATAAATTAGTTCCGGAAGGGTGAGGTTAAAACGCAATTGAACTGCTCATTATTTACGAATAAAGACATGAATGGAATTGATTACTGTCTAAAAGTGTGGCCTTATTATACCTAAATGCCAATTTACTCTTCTAATTCATAATTCATATTAACTTCTAAAAAAAACATTAATATGTTAGGACCAATGAGTTTGGGTTCTTTTTCATTACTTTTCAGTTGTCTATTCAAACATGTGGTAGGTAAGTACAGTCACGACCAAAGAAATGTAGATACCTTTATGTATACGTAGCGACATTCGAAATAAATTTTCTAAAATATCTTGATTGTGATGTCTTTGAATACAAACAACAATTTATCTTAAGCAAGGTATTATATTTGAAGATTTGAATTACTAAGTTTTTCTAAAATCCACTTTTGAATGCCGCTACATGTATACCTACATTTCCTTACTTGTGACTGTACCTATATCTGGTATAGAATACTCCAATATCCAGTAAGAAAATTAATTTTAAGGTTCAGGAAACATTATCAAAACAACAATATTTTTGTATTATATAATTTATTGAAACCCCCATTATACTATAATCAATTATCATAATTAACGTGGCAATGTGTATGAAACAAAAAAACATGAGTTCTATATTAATATAAGGAGTATTTCAGTATCACAACTGGCAGTAACGGTTAGTATTACACTGGTGTGCAGGATAATTTATATGACAACGAATTGACAATACAAAACTTACATAATATTGCATCGCATTCAGTTAAATAACTGTTTTTCATAACAATATGTGTGAAATGGTGTAAAACTTTGTAAAATTACAGACATTTGGTTTGGTCTTTCGAGTCGCGAATATGCCGGGAATGCTATTCTCATTGTAGATTTTCGTAGTGTAGCGACACATTACAGACAATACGCGAGAAGCTCGGTCTGCAATGATTTAGCTTCGCTAAAACGCGACATAATACAGCCCGATATGTTGCTCGTAATTTTAAAACATTGCAGGCGTATGCACTCCGCGTATTTTCCGTAGATGTCGCGCTAAAGTTAGAGGTTCTTAATATTATATTTAATGCACCTACAAAATATGATACTACAAGTCCATATTTTATATATTTAATAGGACATCGATTTTACAATATACAATATGGTTCACAAAGCCTTTAGCAGGGAACATAAGAAATATAGCAATTGAAAAAAAATCTCGATTATATTCACAACACTTAAGGAAATCGGATAAGCAGCAGTCACCATCGCGATGGCACAGTACAACAGTAATACAACAATTTGCTTACATGGGCGGACTACGTTACGTATTTAAGGCACCGTTTTATTTATTATTTATGGCTCGTTTTGAAGTTATTATGTGGAAAACAAATGACATTTCAAATACCTAAACGAATAGGTAGATATCGGTGTCAATTCTGTTGCACATTTTGACAGGACTAAACTAAGGGTGTTTTTGTTTCTGTTTCAATAGTTTAATGGTCCCAACTACAATAAGGGTACAAAAATAGGAGTCCTAACTTCATGATCGGTAGTATTTTTACAAGGTAGCTCGAAATTTAGGCTCTCACGATCGTATTGAAGTTTATTACCAGAGTCGATATACATTACCATTTTAGTTACGCGGTAGACCAGCTGGTTAGAAATTTTTCAAATTTTACCTAGAGATCGTGATATGTGTAAAATTAAGAAAATTTAAATTAGTTCCTGTGGCTAAACTACTGATTGGATTTTTGTGATTTTTTGTGTACGGCCACAGAACGTGATACCAAATACGTGGTATCATTTACTGTCGTAACGTCGTTGACACCCTGTATGTTCATTATGGTGTTCATGTTTTTTAAATATCGCGGGCTAGATTCTCTTTCAATATACTTTAAACAAACTCTAATATTTCAATTTAACAATAAATAGTAATATTGTGTTGGTGTCATAAAAAATTAAAGTAAATAATAAAATAAGTTACTCCAAAACGAGCCATTTATAACACCCTAATGTTAATGAGTAGTATGAGTACCTACTGCTACATATAGTATACATTTCCAGTATAAGCTGACCTCCCATTCTATAGGTTTTCTGTACAATGAGAGGTCAACTTATAATGAAAATGTATAGCTTGATAATATGTAGCCGTGAGTACGTACTATAGGTACTATTTATACATTATGAAAGCTTATATATAATATCCAAGCCGTAACTATTGGAAATTTTAGCTATATTTTTACATCAATTTACGATACAATATATCCGAACTATTACTTAGTTTAATTAAATTATATTTTATATTGTTTGCATAAATATTTGTTTCATAATACAGTTTTACACGCGTCTAACATGATATAACTTTTATAAATCTTATTTACATTAAAACAATGTGAACCGTTACTTGGGTTTTATTTTATTTTTAATTATTCTAATTCAAAATTGTTTTCTATAGGGATTACTATTTTTAATGTTTGAAGTTCTTATTTCTTTCAACCCTCAATTAATATGAACATTTTGTTAAATAAACTTTAAAAAAAATCAACTTCATAGAACTAAAACGTATCAGTAAAATAATGTTCATAAAAAACTTAACATCTTCCGAAGTCGGTGCCACTACCAAACTAAGGTGCATTGAATAATTAAAGGCCCTGACTTCAGAAGAGGAAGATTTTTTGAAAAATATTTTATACATTTTAGTTTTTTGAAGTCGATTTTTACTTATTTTTAAAGATTATTATTTATTTTTCTATTGTGAGTGGCATAAACAAGCGATTAAATATATCGCGAGTGTTTTGCTGCTATCCATTGTCTATCTTCGAAGGTCTTCATCAGAATCAGAATGATTATTTTTATTAATATATAATTAATTAATATATTATTATTTTATTATTGACAAAAAATAATCATTTATGTCGGTTCATAATTGGAGACGAAATAGCCGAACAAACATTCAAAAAAATACAGTCGAATTGAGAACCTCCTCCTTTTATGAAGTCGGATAAAAAGTATAATATCACAATAGACGCAAATAAACTGTTAAACTGTTAACTACAAAGCTAAGTTTTAAATAAATTAACCGCTACAATATAAACGATCCTACTTAATCTCCAATTTGGTATGTGTCTTAACGCGTAGTTAATAAATTAGTTAAAATCAGTCTAATGTGATGAAGTCGGTGGTTAGTGGGGTTGACCAGTGTGTTATTAGGGGGCAATTTGTGAAACTATAAGTTAAGTTATTAACCGTTGAATTCTTAAAAGACATTTAACTTTAAGACAATCAAATAAATCTGTCGCTACAGTCCCACATTAAACTGACAGTGATTGACTTATCGGCAACTTAACCCTCAAAGTCACAAAACAATTTAAGCCAAAATAGTAGATATCAGATGTGGTTTATTAAAGTAAAGTTCTAAAAATAACAAAAAAAAATTAAATCCTCAATAAGTAATACTCATAAAATAATGACGATTTATCAAAATCCGAAGTAGTTTTTTTTAAGAAAGTGACTTTTAGGGTTAAAAGTGAATTGCATTTGAGAATTCGGCGGATAATGGTTTAGGAGTTGTCGAGTTACTGCTTACTTACAATATTAAGAGTATTCTAAAAATGGAGTGAAAAATCTGTGTAAATAAAAAAAGTTTGTCTTACTTTGTGACACATTTGAAACTTCAATTTGGTATTTTTTTGTTTAATCTAGCAAATTGGCTACTCTTATCATTTATCGAATACAATTTCAGCTATTTCTGTGACGTAATTCTAATTTCTACAATTAAACATATAATTAACTTTAAAATATCAGAGTTAGATGACTGCGTACAATATTAACTCTTATTTTTACTCCTATTATTACAATATAAGTACAGTTTTATAGCCAAATGTATGTCAACTATAATTTACAATATACAGTAATAATTTGCCGACTAAACTACATGAATTAAATATGTAATTATAATTTCACTCGTGCTACATTTTAATATAACTCAACACAAACATAATATTAGAGAGCAAACAAGTACAATCACACACAAAACACTTGACTAAAGAATTAAATTCGTTAAATAAAAATAACACAAACATCACAATCATGAGCCACTTGTTAACTTGGACAGAAGTCTTGCAAACTATGAGCCATTTACAAGTAAATATAAATATCGTAGAAAAAAATCGGTTATACATTAAGGCTGGCCTTCAGAGACGACAGAAACGAGTCTCAGCGTGAACTTACGCTTCCATCTGTCAAACTTACGAACAAATCAAGTTAATTTTGACAGATGGAAGCGTAAGTTCACGCTTAGATTCGTTTCTGAATGTCAGCCTTATTGTTCTTGTCTCTTATGAGTATTTTACGGTATATTTGTCTATTGCCGATAATCTATTGTCAAATAAAACATATGAGCACACAATACGTAGTAACTTTCAATTGAGCAAAGCAGTTTGATCGTTATAATATTTGTAATAAACATGACCTATTAATAAAGCTATTCCAATTTTAGCTTCATATCAATTAATCAAAATTATTGCCGGCCTAGTCTTAAATTGAGAACGAAAATCATAGTTTGTTCGTTTAGTTAAACAGAGAGAACAAACTCCACTGATTGATATAGACACAAAATATTCACAGAAGACTGTAATCGATCAATTAATTATCACATCAAATACAAACAACGAAAATTAACGAAACACTAGGATATCTGAACGAAGTTTTAATGGAGTAAGCGAAACTATTTCACTCGAATGCTCTATGAAATTTATTATACATGTATGTATTTTATTCATAAGGATGTCGTTGGAATATTTTTTTGAAGGTAGAGGACCAATATGTCGACGCTATTAAGTACTTGTGCTTATTCTACAATGATTTGAAGATGAAGCTCTTCTTCTGTTGAGACGGCATGACCTAGCACATGGGAATTGCTCATGCCTTAGTGGAAAGATCAGCCAAGCTGGGGGGCTAAAAAGGCCGCTTTAGGTGAATCACAATATGATTCATATTACAGATGTCATAATATCTACTTAATTGACAACTCTTAATGTCATTCGCATAAGGTCCATATTCAGTAATCATCTGTTTGACAGTTACTATGCAGATCATTAGATGAATTGCTCAATGTGGCCTTTTTAGGCCCCCAGGAGTGGTAGCATCGAGGCTGACTTCCAGGTCCCCAGGATGCGCCAGATGATCTCATGTTTCGTCACTTGTGGAAGCTCTTTCCTTGATAATATAAGTATGTTTTCTACGTAGGCAACAATATCGTAAAAACATGGAAACACTTAGCACATATAATGCGGACTTTAGTAAACATTAAAACGCTTTAATGTGAAGGTGTAAAAAGGCAATTGGTTGAAAATTGCGAACGCCAACAACTATGCATCGAGTTAGTAAATAAAGTCGATTGCTATGTCAATGATATGTAATAATGTTATTGTTTGTAATCATTAAATGATCGTACAATAATGCACGCGGTAATCAGTTGGACAAATTGTCAAAATTTCATAACAAATTGTGTATTAAATGAATAGAATACATATTACCTATTGTTACTTTAGACCGCGTGGAAGAATTATTTTGAGTTGATTCATGTAGATGGTAATGAAATAATTGTTAAAGGTTTATTAAGTAAAATATTTCAAAATGTAATTTAACACCTTATTATCATTCCAGTTTAAATCCCAAAATCATTTTACGAACATCACCATAATAAAATGAGAAATGAAATCCTTTTTCGAAACGACTGTACCTACTCATCAACTTTGACAATTTTCACAACTAAATACCGTAATTAAATATCAATTAAATAATAATTACCTATCAACTGATCCTTAAAATTTAATGTATGTGGACATGATTTAGCACACTATAATAATATAAATTTTGAGATAAAAAAATCACAAAGGTAACAAAATGTGAGCAAACAATTATTATTATTATTATACATAGATACTATTATTAAGTTTTTTGTGATGTATTAATAAAATACGTGATAAATGTGAGCACCGGTGATATTAATAACAATATAATTATTTCAAAGAAATCTTGTTAATGTGAAATGCGCCTTAAATTATTGCAATGTCAATGAAATACTTATCTTCTTTGAAAATGTAAAATTGGAACTATGTATTTCAATTAAAACAACAGCTGTAGGTACTGGAATGATACGCGTATATTTACTACTGCGTATGCATGCTACCAGCGGGTCTACCGCTTAACTAAAATGGTAATGAACATCGACTCTGGTAATAAACTTCAATGTGATTGTAAGAGACTAAACTTTGAGCTACCTTGTAAAAAAATTACGGATCATGAAGATGGGAGTCCCAACAGCATGATCGGTAAAAAAATTACAAGATATCTCGAAGCTTAGCCTCTCACGATCGAATTGAAATTGATTACCAGAGTCGATGTTCATTATCATTTTAGTTACGCGGTAGATCCGCAGTTCTATGGAAAACTTACCCTGGATCAGGCAGAAAAAACACTAGAATCAAATGTATTTTTTGACAAATATTCAGTTAGATGTACATTTTCAATTAATTTGGATATCCCGGAGTAAGCATTAAAAATAAAACTATACGCGTATCATTGACTCATATCAACAGAGTTGTTTTAACATAGTTCGTATTAAGTCAGAATTCGAGCATAAAAGGCACATGTAAAACTTAATTTTTCAATTCCAGTACCTGAGATTCAATAACAACATGACAAGCAAACGTGCACCAAAAGACACACAAAAACTAAAACTGAAACAATTTTCGCAGGTTTTCATAAATGTGTCATTTTTATATTGAGACGAAATCACAAAGAACTACTGTGTAATGTTATAGTCTGTTCAGAAAACTTATACAATATAGACCAGAATAGATCAGCGGCGAGTCCAACTGCCGCGTTCCCGAGTTCCATTCGCTACAAATCGGTAACAGGGCCGAACACCACAGTGGAATTGTTCGCCGAATTGATGCTCGTTCGGCGCGCGCGCACGCTCGTATCGTGTTCGGGATCGCTCGGCAACGAATCGGGTCCGTTCGTCAGTTGGAGCCCGTTGAATTTGGAACGTAGCTGTGTTACTAGACGTTCGAGTCTGGAACACGAGTTCAGTTTAGACTAGGTACCTGAAGGTGCAGAGCTAATTAATTTCTACTGCCCAAAGTGCGTAAAATCCTACTACATAAAATATAAAACAGAAAGAAAAAATAACCTACAAACATTCTTGTAGCAGAAGCTCAAAATCAAACCAGCCACCACACAATAAATCTTTGTTAATCGAAGCCAAACATGATAAGCAGTAATGTATGTACATTGTCACCTACACCAATTTAAGCATTTATAATATTGAACAGTACATAAATATTTAAAAAAAACTATTGAAATAAAGTAAATACTCCTAATATAACTTTCTACAACAGCGTGAGGTAGCTATGTAAACTTACTTAAGAGAATGATCCTCAGCATTTTGCTTCGCTTTGCGCATGTCGGAGAGTTCCTTGCGCAAGCGCATGCGTTCAGCGTCGGCGTCCTCGGCGTTGCCGTTCGATATTTTGTTTTCGTTTGACTCAAAACTGTTGGATAAATTATATAAGGTTACAGTATAGGATTATAGGAACTCGCGTGGAAAAAAACCTTGCTCAATTTTTGGGTTTTTATCGTGAATAACCTAATCGTCAAAAACCCTCGACTTCAACTAGAATTATATCTCTTCATCAACTAGAAAAGAGGTTATGATCATCAAACAGCTGAGCAGATTTCTTGAAAAATAGCTAGAACACTCTCGATTAAGACACCTTTCAAATGAAAAAAACTTAGGTAATCAAAATAATTAAGTGCACAAACCTATTGGTAACTCTAAGAACGCGCAATTCGTCTTCCAGTTTGACGATGCGATCCATCATACGACGCTTGTCCGCTTCCGAAGCACGCAGAGAACTCTGCAACAAAGCATGATAGTAAATGTCATTAATGGACGGATTGACACTCTTTTAGAATGGTGGGGACATAGACTACAAGTGGTAGTTTTGGTGGTAGTAGTGTCTCGCTGGCATGCCAGCATGAATGGGTCGGCACGAACGGAACTAACTATGAACTAACCTACGTCCTGAATTAGGTCAGTAATCTCGTTTTATTTCTTCTCCATTATCAAGTTCCCCGTAGTATATGTACGCAGTTAGATCTATCAGGTCCAGGGTTCACCCTGTATCCTGGGGCTGTATTTCTCGCATGTTCGTACAAGTGCAGCCACTGGTCGTTTGGCTAAGGCTAATGTATTCGTGGACACGACGCGCTGACCGCGCGACTTTGTACCAGACGATAAAATGCTGCTTTTCGCAGTATGTAATATGGAACTTGAAGTTAAATATTACATTTGTAAGAGATTTTGAATTATACAGGCGAATGATCAAAAATTTACATGTCTGTGGGTAGCTCCACTGACTGGTCGTAATAATTAAAGGAGGTAACATTGTTCATCCAATAATTTTCATGAAATCGAGGGACATAAAAATACTAGAACGCAGTTGCAAAAAACGAGGTGTATCAATGACCCATGTGACAAAAATATTGTCGAGTTCTTTACAATAATAATTCGTCTTTATTAATCTTTGCCAATCGTTGTCGAGCCCAAGGTGCTATGCTACTCTACGACGATTAACAAAGAAGCCAAAGTGACAATTTAATTTGTCAGAGCTTTTGCAATTTTTTATAGGTATTATCATTAAGGGTCGCAAAACTCCTAAAATAGAAACTCCATAGAAGGAAAGTTTCCCTTGGTGTGACATTTTAGCGCTACAACTTTCTCGCCCCGCACCGTGGTCCGTGGGAGCTGTTAAACCCCAAATTGCCTCTATCTCTTACACCGGAACCGGCCGTCCTAAGCCACATAGTGACGTATATAAGTGGCCAACAGGAAAATAACACAAAATGGTATGCATTTATTACACTGAACTGTTCTTTAAAATTTTATGAATGTTTATCCAGTCAAGTGTCTAAATATTTTTTTTGTAGGGTTAAAAGCCAGTCATTAAGAGTTTGATTATTCTGGCCTTTGCCAAGAACTACAAAAAAATAAACAACTGCCTTATCTCGATGTCATAAGGAAGGAATAGGCCGCCAGTCATCACGTTGGGCAACCAGATTGGAGCTACCAAAAATGTGTGCCAAGTGTAAAAAAGCAAGTAAGTGGGATTATTCACAATAAATTTATAACTATTGGGCTAAAAGGACAGCTACAGGTCGCCCTTGTTCTGAAAAAGAAACTCAACCTCGACATGATATAAATACTTGAATTAATGCAACGGAAATAACCTAACCGTCAAAAACCCCCGGCTCCAACTAGAAAAATAGCTGTAACTTTTGAACGGCTGAACAGTTTTTCATGAAATAGCTATAATGATACCAAATTAAATAAGATTTCAATTTTAAAAAAATCATCATTGAAATCGGTCTATGTTTTGTGGCTACTATGCCACAGACAGACACAGATCCACGGATACATAGAAACACACTACAAACTTATAACATCCCTCTTTTTTGTCGGAGGTTAAAAACAAATAAATATCAACAATAATAAAGGAGGAAGGCCCGGAAGGCTCTTAGCTTAAGGGCCCTAGGACGTTCCGGGACTGAAATAGCTGTATTATTGCCATTTATTATTTCGTTCCTAACTAATTTTGATGACACGGTTGGCGCAGTGGCTAAGCGATTGTCTTTCTGCGCTACGTGCTGCGGGTTCGATCCCCGCACGGAGCAATTATGGTATGGTATGGCACCCTGGGTTGCAGCTGAAAACCAGAGTTGGGTAATCAGTATTAACGTACTGGCACCCAACATTATGCTGAGCTGCTGGCCCGTTTGGCACAACTACTGATTTTATTTTATTTTTATTTTCTGTGTTTTTAGCATTTATGTGCCAATAAACTTTATTTCTTTCTTTCTTTCTTTCAATTATTTGTATGACCTACATATAGTTGTTCCGGGTCTAGGTGTGTGTGCATGTCACATGTATGTTTGTAAACTGTACCCACGATACAGGAGAAATAAAAGGGGGGGGAAATGTTAAAAAAAAAATTACCGCTTTGCTAGAACTTAACATGGAAGATACTTCCGAGCAGTTGTTATTGACCATCTCTGTTATATCCTCTTTTAGAGGTTTGCGAGGGAGATTATCTTATCATAGCCAACTGAGATTCTGTGATAAAGCTATTGAATTGTGGCGCAAGTTATCAACTTTGAATACCAAAGTGCTGGATGATTTCGGGGAAGAATAGCTCCACGTATGTTGTTGGTGTTGTAATATGCGTGTATTGGCATTGCAGAGAAATGTTTATGTTTTCAAAACACATACAAAAAAGATCAGAATTTGATATTCACTTGCGATAACGGTGAAGCAAAGCAAAGTAGGAAAACCTGGTACACCTGAGAGGTTCATAAAGTTCTCGATGGTGTTTGTAGTCCACACACCCGCACGAGGCCGGCGCGGTGGACTAAGGGCTGTTCTCATTGTGAGAATAGGCCCGTGCCCAGCAAATAATACTTTGCTATCATACCGCCACATAAGCAGTGACAGCCTAGCGGTTGAATGCTTGCCTCCCATGCAGGAGGGTCTGAGTTCAAACCCGGCCCGCACCTCTGACTTTTCGGATTCATGTGCGGATTAGAATTTGATTATCACTTGCTATAACGGTGAAGGAAAACATCTTGAGGAAACCTGCACATCTGAGAGGGCCTCATAAAGTTCTCGATGGTGTGTGTAGTCCGCCAACACGCACTAGGCCAGGGTGGTGAACTAAGGCCTAACTACTCATTCTGAGAAGAGGCCTGTGCCCAGCAGTAGGACAGTAATGGGCTGGATTTATTATCATACCGCCAACGCTCGCAGCTCGCGCCCTCTAAACGATGTAAGATTACACTGCTAAGTCTATATGCGCGCACAAACAGACAGACAGCCGGCGGACGGGCTAATTGTTTGTTCCGCCCGTTTCCTGCGCCGCGCTGATACATTGTCATCATAGATATATTGACATGCAAGATGACCAACAAGTCTGATGTTTTAGAAGCAGAAGAGTTCTTATTGCTCCGTATTTCTGTTCGGTTCTGCGGTCCAATGGTTAGGAGCAGTTTGTATATTCTTCTTCATTCAGACCGAGACAAAGTTCGTGTTCGCATGATATTATACTACTTGGACTACTACTACTACTACTACAGACGATGATGGATATTTGGATTTGTGGGGATAGACTGCTTTTACTGCAGCAACTCTTCAGTTTTACAGCACATATTGATAATGGCACTGCTGCCCAACAGATAATTATGGTGTACGCATCAGGCACTTTGAAATACGATACCCAAGAGACAAGAAATGTATGTATTTCAGTTTTTTTTATAGGTACCTACGTTTCCCCTCCCTTGTTTCTCCTGTATCGAGGGTAGAGTTTACAAACATATATCTCACATATCTTCGTATGAAGTACTACAATAATCATCGTGTTAACCTCAATGAGGATTCTATTAAAAAAAACCTGTGCTGCTGTGTAGCTGTCGCCCCGCAGCAGTTTGAGTGAGGGCCTTTTTGGCAGAGCTGCGACGACACACGGACAATTTTCAATTTTTTACTATTTTCATTATAATTTTTTTACTTTTTATTATTTCTGTGTCAAATAAATACATTTTGTTTCTTTCTTTTTTCCATGATTGGTGCCTGCCTACATGGACAAAACATCACCTAAACCCAACATAATGAAACGTCCATGACACACGGGTTATTTATCAGCCAAACCTTCTAGTGCTGGTTATTTAGCGGGCATCGGCGACGCATTAACCTGACCATGTTAATCGTGGGTTACTACGTTTTTGCACTTCAATTACCTTATTACGAGGCGAGTGCTGGTGCTAATGACACGAACAAACGGACAGACACCCACGCGTACGAAATGTACGTACATGGAGTAAGTATATGCGGGAATTTTACGCAGCTAAGCGTGTGGAGAAAAGGGTTTTTGACAAGTCTGTCAAGCTGTTATGTGACACCATTTAATAGTAATGTAATGGCTTGTAATTTGGTTAACAGTTTAAGTATTTTATTTCAGTTATACGAATGCACAAAACGAATGTTTAAATATAGGTAAGTATTAAATAATTCTGGACGCGAGACAAAATGTCAAAGGAATATGCTAGTAGGTACATTTGTCATACTTTCCGAGCTTGAACATTTATATTATAACACATAGTATAGACCACAATAGGATTGGTAAGTACAATTTTTTTTTAAATCCAACTTTTCTTTTTACTTGGAAATGAACTAAATAATTCTAAATTCCCACCCAACAAATACACTCCATAAAATAACAAGCGATCAGTAATAGCAAAATTATTATCATTGCTATTAAAAATTAACGCGGTCGTGTCCGATGACGTCACAGCCCGTCACGTGACGCGACGGTGGGGTGGAGGCGCCTCGCTGCACCGCCATCCACTTACATCTGCCAATATTTGCTCACCTACCCCCACCCTTGCAACCCCTCACACGCACCACCCGTTCATATTTCAAATGCTATGATGTGGGGTGACACTAAACACTACAAAATACAAAGTTACGGGGGCTGCTGTTACACCGTCATGTACCTACCGATGTTTGTAGATGAGTTCTTTTTATGCCGGGTCCACACTAGCTGAGTGAGCGCGAACGACGACATTTCTCTCTCTCTTTCACTCAAACGGGAGCGTCTCTTTCGCTTCCGTTTGAGAGATTGTTCACGCTCGCTCAGCAGCCGGTGTGGGTCCGACATTAACTATTCCAACTTGTACACCGGACCCGGACCAGGTTTTTAACACAAAACAAAATCAGATTTACACTTTTGGCAACTCATCGCAGTTGATCAAAAAGCAAATATGATAGTAAAACCCAATTTGTCCCATAAATGGGTACATAGAATAGGTAATACTTATTGATCCTAGACAGCACTCATATTTACTTATTAAGTATCTATTCTGTGCCACAGTCATGATGCCTTGAAGGATAAATAATAAAATATACCAACTTGGGACTTATTTAGTGTAAGTACTGATCCTAAACTTATCGAGAGCATGCTTGAATTCCACTGCAGATCACACATGAATGTCAAAAATAGACATTTTTCCAATTGAACGTATTTGGTAAATAGTTATAAATAGAAATACAGTCAATATTTGCAAAAATAACAAGCCTTCGACACAAAATATTATAGGCTTCGTCTCCTAACTTGAAAAATTCGACATCTGCAAAGTGGTAGTAAATAAACGTATACCCCCTTATTATAACAGTTGATTTAAAGCAAGTTTAGTAAAACCCAGCTTTTAAATATATCCGTCACTTTCAACGTCATATAACAAAAAAAGACGGCTATCTTAAAACCTGGGTTTTACAAGACTTGTTTTAAACCATCTTTTGTAATAAGATAGTAGTTATAGTTTGATGATAAACCTCAACCGAATTAAGGGATTAAAAAAAGATTTGAGCTATATTTACTCAAATAAAACTTAGGATAATTTAAGTGAGTAAATAATGCCTCAATATTTAACTGTCCATATTATTACAGTACGGTGTAACAGGCGGTCGCGTCAAAACCGTTGAATGTGCGAAGTCGCCGCGTTCGGTTAAATCGATGCGTTTCGTTTTATTCGTTCGCGCTGATTTTATAATCCCAACGTGTGCATACGGGTATGAAAATCAAACGGCTCTGACTCCCTTTTTCACGTTTGTAAGTTGGTACCTATTATAAATTATTCAAGTTTTATTTTAGATCTTTACACCACAGCTCCATAACACTTCAGAGATTTTTTTTTTTCCTTTTAAATACCTTACCCCACATTTGAATTTCTCTTGTATTGTGGGTTACAGTTACAGTTTACAAACATAATATCTCACATGGAAACACACCCACGAAAAAACACAAAAACACGAAAATTTCTGTGATGATAACCATCATCTCAGCTGCCTAGCCCTTTTCCCTAAATGCTCCTGTAAATCAGTATTTTACACAGAGCAACTGCCATCTGACCTCCGCCACCCAATTACTAGGAGACCCTGATACGCTAAGGTTAGACCGGTTGTCAGACTTTGTGGGCTGCTGACTCCCGTAAAGACTGTCATAGACATTCGCATGACTACGGGACGAACTGCTTAACATGCATTCCGAGGCACAGAGAGGTCTCGATGTTTGAAAAAACGGTCTATTACCAACGATTTTACAAACTTTACAAACGCTCTATTATCAACCCAAGGACTGACCACGGCAAGTGCTGCTTAACCTCACTGATCAGCTGATCTGCGCGGTAGCTCTGTAGCTACGAGCTTCTTTATAACCATGGTTAGCAAACGAAGGATTCTCTTTGAATGCTTGTCCAGTAGATATTTATCTACATTATGTACCAAATAGAACAAACAAAAATAATTCTAAACACAAACATAGGTACACATAGACAAAAATAACTTGAAATAATTCGCTATGTCACGCTGCACGCTTCGTAGGCGTTTCGCATCAACAACATGCGATTGAACGCAAGTGCTGGATGTTATCGCGAAGTGCTATCACATAAAAGAGAGATTATGGAAGGTCCATAAACCATACATGCTCATTGCAGCAATGAGGATCCCCAAGAGACTGTGAGATGAATAGGTTTTCCACCTTTTCGGTACGGGCATGCTCGACGGCATGTTTTCAATTTTTTTATTAGAATTAGTGTACCTATTTCTTTTTTATTGTGTTTTGTCTATTGTGAATGTGGCGCCGTCATTATCCCGTACGGAATAAAATTATTTTTCTTTCTTTCTTTCTTCTTTCTTTCTTTCTTTACTGAAGACTGATTTTTCACAAGTCACGACACGAAACAAGATGTAGAAGAATCATCTCTTTATAAAAAAAAATATATGTATTTTTTCGTCTTCTATGTGTTCCTATTACGCTGAAAATTTGGCGAGCTGTACGGGGGCAAAGGTCGGTTTCTGATTAAAAAAAATCTAAAAGAGACTTTGCAAGGCATGCCAGGCACAGCTAGTAATTTATAAACTCTCCGTTGATATTTCGTTTTCCCAAAGTGCACGCAACCGTGTGACTGGGAATGCAGAGGTTTTCGTCAATATTACCTTTGCGTGGCGTTTATGCTTGTGCTCGCATATCGTGAACTGTATAAAGTATTCCTACTGCACCATTCTTTATCGTGGCCTTACGTTAGTGCGTCGTGAAGGCGTGAAGAGCCCTCCACGGGACCACCCAACGTGCTCTGCAAATAACGCCTAATAGCATCGAATTGAGGTGAAAACGTAAAAAAATACAAACCGAAGGTTTTTTTTTTGTGAAATATATAAAAAAATGTTGATTTTATAATACCTTGAGGTTTAATACAAAGGTCTTGAGTGAGTAAATAAGGTTAGGTTCATTTTATACCTTTTAATATAAAAAACTAAAGGTGAAGAAAAAAGAAGATTGGTATCTGATAGGGTTCCTCGTTACTTCTGCTTGTAAATAAGTGACATTTTTAATAGAAACCAGTTAATCAAATATTTTTTATTCCGGCCGATTCCTAAGCCTACCTACCTTACCTAAGCGTACCTAAGTTTAGGTCAAACTGAATGTCAATTATTTATGGGTGGATATTAGTCTATGGGTGGAAGGCACATAAAAAACCGTGCGCGAGATGTCAGATACAAAAATATTGTTTAAGCGACATCTGTACGCTTCATCATGAACGACAACTTATCCATCCTCTTTACAGCGCCATCTAGCGGGACACAGCTCAGCATAAGCATACCGCGTACATAGTTGAAAGAAAAAAACATAGATGGCACTACTTACAGTGATAAGTTTAATTTGTGTTTAATATTCTAAAATACCGAATAAAGATAAGATAACCCACCTTGATCTCTTCAAGAGCTTTTTCCGTGAACTTAGCTTCCGAAGATGTCAAACCATTCTGTGAAAAAAGAAACAATAGTTTGAAATTAATAGCGACAAGGCAATAAGTATGTTATAGATTGTTTTCTTCAATGGGCTAAATTCCTAGTACGCATAGAGTCTGCATGCTAGCCCCGAGCGCGACCCAGATTTGATGATCGATTAACATTGTTGTTATTGATAGTATGTACTTTGAGCGTGTATATCAACGACATAGTTTCTATACAAGGTTTCCTCTGTCCTTTAACAAATTGCTTGATGCATTTCATAAAACCTTCTAATCTCGCCGCTGTATGGTAGTGGAAATGGCTATTTTAGCAATTATATTCATTAGCCATAAATTCAGAGGATTAGCCAGTAGCATTTTTCAGTGTGAGTAATCAATGGCACGCGATTAGCTTTCTGCGCTACGGGACCCAGGTTCGATCCCCGCACGGAACAAATTATTTGAATAGTCTACAGATAGTTTCCGTGTCTGAGCTATGTGCAGTATTTTTGTACACTGCACTGTACCCTGTCCAGGAGAAATCCTAGAGCGGGTTAACGTTTTTCAAGAGAAAGAGAAATATAAATATAGTTTATTTACTCTAAGATATTGCGATCAATATCGGACTGCCAACTGTGGTGATGATATTGGCGGTCTATAGGAGACCTCGATTCAGCAGTGGACGTTTACGAGCTGATTTGGTAACGCCCTAGTGTAAGTTTCTTTTAACAATTTCGATTGTACGCATCAACCGCGTTCTGTGTGCCGAATGGCCCGAGCCGAGCTCTTCACCAATCGGAGAGTAGAATAGAAGATTTTTATTTGTCTTTCGAATTACATAGGTAGCAAACACCAAACGCGGGTGATGCGCAAAATTGAGTATGTTTAAGAAACTTATACTTAGGCAATGATTAATAAATAATGACTACGTAAACTTAGGCTTTAGATGATAAAATCATTTCGTACATCGTTACTATACATGGTTGTTGCCATTGTGAATGATGTTCTCCTGACATTAAACTGAGCTGCGGCCCTTTGACACAATAACTCAACTTATTTTATAATATGTAAAGATTAAAGATTTTTTATTGCCATAAATTAGTTCACAATGTGTTGTGCAAAAAAAGGGGCTAGAAATTATACACATTAAATTTCGAACAGCATCCACTGCCGAACTAGGTTAAAAACCTGTATTTCAGCACATGGCGCCACTTCCCACAGGAAAGTCAGTTCAGACTAGCCTTCTTAATATAAGGTAGGTACATTTGAAATGACTATCTACATGTATGTTTTCTTTGTTTTTCCGTTTATTTACGAGTATGTTGTGTCAATAAACTGTTTTTCTTTGTTTCTTTCATAATGGTGAGTATAATAACCCCCTTTCCGGCTTTATACGTACCCTTTCCGACGCCGTGTGTGTGTGCAGGATAAGATCCAAATAAAAAAAATATTAAAAAAAGAAAGAATGAAACACCACTTTCTTTCACCTTCCCAGATATAGGTACCTATATCGACCTAAGGAACAAAATCGTAAAGTGCTATTACGACACTACGTCAGTTTTAATGGTTTTTACATTTTCGGCATCTGTGAGTCCATATACTTCTACTATATTTTTAAAATATTTATTTACATCTATTTGTGGCAATAAAAAAATCCTTATCTACGCGATTGGTTATCGGTGACTCAAAAATATCGTTATCATGAACTACATAACTTCGAACATGAAAATATCTATTACATGTGCCTTATTTGGTTATCAGAGAGAATATCAATATACCTATCTATAATATTATACTATAGAACTGTTACGTTATCATTCAAATGAAATATTTTTCATAACAACACCGAGGCAGATAGCACAAACAGCCACGATGCCGCCTTAAAACTCGATTACGAGGCTAGGAGTAGCAACTGTGACTCCTAAACAGCAAAGATGGAATGTTCATCAACGAATCAGCAAGCAATGATGCCTTGGCGCAGATAAATTATCATGGAATCGAAATAAACAAAAAATTCAGCCCATTACTGTCCCATTGCTGGGCACGGGACTCTTCTCAGAATGAGAAGGGGTTAGGTATTAGTCCACCACGCTGGCCTAGTGCGGATTGGCGTACTAAATACAACATTGAGAACTTTATGAGCCCTTTTCGGATATGCAGGTTTCCTCACGATGTTTTTCTTCACCGTTAACGCAAGTGGTAATCAAATTCTAATCGGAAAGTACGGAATCTAATAGAATAGATATTTATTTCATGTATATAAACGAAATAAGTACAGGTAGGAATCAGGAAATCCAACTGGCCTTTATTTTTTTTTAAACATTCGTCTTTTCTCTTAATTACCCCGTCTAAAAATTACTGCATTGTTTTTTTTAATATCCCCATTCTAATATTTCTCTTGTATAGTCCTTGCAGCAGACATTCATCTCACATGCACATTAGTCCCGAAACAACTACCTGTAGATCATTCAAATATTCGTTTCGTACGGGAATTGAACGTGCGACACGTAGTACAGAAAGCTAAACGTTTATGTAGCCACTGTGCCAATTGTGCCAAACTGTATAGCGGATAGTCACCGATAAAAATCATCAATTTTAATCCCGAATCCATATTGGCTAGGAAGGCTTTTTTACGATATCGATATAATACAGGCGTAAGCCACAAATGCCAATGCCATAATGACCATTCGTACCATTAAGTAAGGTTAATGAACTGGAGTCGACACCGGCCCGATTCGAACATATTTGGAGAGAAGCCAAGACGTTTTGAAAATGTCGTGTCCAGTCTGGACAGTCGTTTGCACCTCTATTGTGGACTGAAGTCTACTTTTATTACTACGCACCTCGTAAATTAGTGGAACGCTCCATGATAATGTCGGTGCGGTAGGTACATCTAAATAGAAAAACTAAATAATTTTAAAAACACTACTGCTCAAATACTCAATTTAAAAAAATATTACGAACCATAATGTCAACATCTACTCCATGGATTTTAATGTAAAATGTTCTACTATTTTGTAACAAGATAAATCGTAGAACTAATGAGAAAAAAAATTCCCATTAGTTCTACCGTAGGACTGTTTAGTAGAACTAGTGGGTACAAACCTCGTCTAACGATACCATTCATATTTAAAACGGTTCAGGCGTTTAGAAGATATAGTGGAAAAAAGTAACTCACACACATACAGTCATGATCATCTTTTTAGGCAGTCGTATAAATAAAAATTATTCTACTTAAATTAACCGAGACTTCCTGACCTGTGAGAGATGCGGGCTTCTTGAAAAATATAGTAGGTAGACTTTTGGCAAGTTATCAGAAACGGGAGGTTAATAAAAAGATCTAAATTTAATAGCGGAGGTCCTTTTAAGGGGTTATCCGTTATATCATCATCATGAACAACTTTTACTATATGACCAACCAAGAATGTGAATCGCTATTTCAGGATTCTTTTTATAGTAAAGGTTATTCATAATGGTAACTATAATCCCTTATAAGGACCTCGGCTAATAAAGTAATGACCTCTAATTGCCGGGCAATTCCCAGACGCTATTGCTGTCATTTCGTATGAAAAATTCCAGTTTGCATGTGGCATCTGACAGAATATTTTGAGATTTTAATTTGTATCAATGCAGAAGTAAAATTCACAAAATGTTTTTATGAAAATCCTAACTGTGCGCTCAGCGATGACACAAGAATATGATCGTAACTTTTGAACGGCTGAACAGATTATCATGAAACATAACCAACAAGATTCCCGATTAAAATAGCTTTCAATTTAAAACAAACTACATTGAAATCGGTTCATCCATTTTGGAGCTACAATGCCACAGAAACACACTAGAAACTTATAACACTCCCTTTTTTGTCGGGGGCTAAAAAGAGACGGCAGTTATACCCATGTTTAAAGAAATCCCTGGTGTTTAGGCGATTTACTAGCGGTAATTAACGCAAATAGACTGAAAAAACAATTGCAAATGAGCTTTCACTCTAGTGACGCTGATTATTTTTGTTTGGTAGACCAAACAAAAATAATCAGCGTCACTACAGTACAGTACAGTAATTTATAATTCGTAACCTTGAATAGTTTCGAATTGGTCAAGACAATATCTGCAATAATACAGTTAAAGGGATATTTGGGTAATGTACTGTAACGTGATAAATTGTTACGGATCGATACTATCTCCGCAAATTATACGGTCCCATGGCAAATCGATTGTTTTGGTTCATTCGATGTGGTATTAACCAAGTCTATAATTCCATGAAGCCAGTAGCACAATATACTCAGTTCTTTTTTTAAAAGCCAGTAGCATCCAAGAAATAGACAAAAGAAGACCGCGACCGTTAGTTAGTTTAAATTCGACTTTATGGCCTGTATTAAATATCAGCCACACACACGGTTTCGCCCCAGTGGAAATTTCGGTGGACCTATCAATCAAATCACCGCATTCATCACTTTTCGTTTACTGAGTAAAAAATATGATACTACCTATATCCCGAACGAAAATACATGTGTGACTATAGTCTGCATTTGCCGTTAAAATTCACAGATGTTAATGCGAACTTTAATATAAATTATATATATTATATGTTAGGGCAAGAAACAGCTTTTTTTATTTTTAAATAAATCTTAAACTTATAGTTATTACACACAAGTACAATTAATACGTAACATAATAAATCCAGCCCATTGCTGTCCCGCTGCTGGACACGGGGCTCTTCTCAGAATGAGAATGGTAAGGTGTTATTCCACCACGCTGGCCTGGTGCGGGTTGGCAGACTACACACACCATCGAGAACTTTATGAGGCCCTCTCAGATGCGCAGGTTTCTTTGCGATGTTCCGTTAATGGAAGTGATAATCAAATTCTGATCCACATTTAATTCGAAAAGTCAGTGCGGTACGTAACATAAAGAAATTTAAAGTGAAACATCGTTTTGCAATACGAAATACGACCTCATTCTTGAAAAAATGTCGACCTAAATACCATCATACAAAACTCGTGTCATTCCTGGCTCAAGGTCAAAACCTGAGCCGCTAAGCCCTTGACCCTTCCGTGTCGTACCATCAAGTACTGGAAGTATCGATTATGGTGAATAATTGAAGAAAAAGTAATTGTTTCCACTTAAGGACATACGGTCAAAGGCTTAGATATCGCAACGGTTGGAAGGAGTTAAAAATATGTATATTATGCACTTCTGTTTTTCAAGCAGCGCCATAAGGAGTTGGTGGGATGAGCTAGACGCTTAATGGTGCGGACACATTGCAGTTATAAAATGTTCTAAAACGTTATTGAACATTTTTTGTTACAAATTGTAGCAAACGTTACCAAATGTTTTCATGTTATGTAACATTATTTAACGTTAATGTTATTTAACAAAAAGCAACAAATTATAAGAAATTGTAACATTTGACGACTGCGAGGCGTCCGAACACAATTATGACAAGTTATGCGATGTAATACAACAATGTTACAAAGTTTTCATCAGTATGGGAGTGTCGAAAACATCTAACAAATCGTAACAAAATTTAACATTATGTTAGTAAATATTATAGCGTTAGATAATATTCAATAACGTTTTTAAACATTTTAGAACTGAAGTGTGGCGTGCGGCTTTAAGAAAAAGATTTGGCCTAGAACGCAATGAACCGGGAAAAATGGCAAGAGGGAAGGGAGGCCTTTGCACTGCAGTGGGACATCGGTGACTAATAATAATAATGATTAAAAAAAACAAACACGTATTTCCTCGTACGTGTTCATAATTTTTAAACAAAACAAGCCAGTTCCACTCAATGACATATTTATTACGTTGCAAAAGAAGGAGATACTTGATACGATTTTAAAGATCGAATATCACGCTTGGCAGGATGGTGATCAGCCAGTCCTACATCGACTGAACATAGACTTCATAATAACCGCGATGATGAACCTTCATATTGCCATAATAACTACGCTTGGCTTGCGAATTTGAGACGGCAGTATGGTTTTATTAACATAACAGAAGGACACAACTGCTCATTCTCTTGACTCCTTGAAACGTCTACAATCACAGGCAAAGAGGGGTTGGATCTAAGATGGGAACCTCGCAAGCAATTCTTATACTGCGCACAGAACACAGATATACCAAAAATAATTATAATGAGGATGGAGACTGGATACTCACATCATTTCTCTCGACGACCATGGCACGCACGCGCGAGTACAGCGCATCCTCACGCATGCGCGCCGCATCCCGGATCTCGCGCACCAAGTCGGTCAAGAAGCCTGGAGCGTAGTGCCCTGTCAGGTACCCTGTAAAATAAAAAAGATTATAAACATTTGTGCTAGACTAAACAATAATACATTGGATGAGCAGAAGACCTGTCAAAAAAATGCTTTTGCACTATACATTAGGTAGATTTACAGAGGTTCAAAAAAAATAAAAAGGAGTACAACCTTGCATTAAAAACTCTTTATTACTTTTGCAAACAGTCTGTACAGTGAACATCCCTTATATAGTCGTTTCATTGTATTTTCATGATGACAGCTGACAATAAAACAAATGAGCTTAACACGCTTTGTTTTTGCGGTTGTTTTCAGATATGTGTATCTGTGGCAACATAGCTCCAATTATGGACCGGCTTCGATGCAGTTTTTTTTATTTGAGAAGTATTCAGGTGATTCTCGTTCAAGTTATTACTTGAATCCGGTGCTGTTTTCACTGAGGAGAAATCTATTGTCAGCCTGGCAGATGGAAGCAGAAAACAAATTGTTTTGTTGAACACAACAACTGAAATCTCAATTGGTGGTCGTAACATCCCAATTACCATGTCTGCCATGCCATCAGAAGAGAATACCCGTACACTGTTAGGAATAGACTTCCTAGAAGCAGCAGGAATAATCCTGAATTTGCCACAACGCTGTTGGTTTTTCATAGATAATCCAGAATATACGTTCAACTTCTTGCAGCTGAAAACTGAGCCAATTATGACGCAAACAGTCGCAGTTCAGAACACAAAGTTATTGTCACAACTCGCAATCAAATTGAACTTCGATCAACCGTCGAACAACGAGTCGCACAATGAAGAATTGCCAGATTTTATGAAATGGGCAAGGAATTTGAGCATGTTGTCTCCAATAGCGAATACTCCGCCCCATTTAAAATCACCAGTAGTAGAAGCTACTACAGAAATTCCCTGGAAGCTGATTAAACTCAACTCGCCTACACCGGTCTCTCGTCCACGTGAACCAAGAGCGGAAAATGAAGATTTAATAAAACATAAAGATCCTCGTATAAAATACTTGCCAATAAACCCTATTCCACTTTATTCTATTGATTTATTTCTTAATGACAGTTACCCCGACATAAACTTACGGAATAATGAAGGAGAATTATTAACTATAGATGAAAGGTCTCAATTAAACAATCTAGACAAGGGTTACACAGCAAAACTTGCACCCCGCAGGGAAGGGCCATATAAGATCATTAACAAAATTGGGTCAACTATCTACGAAGTTGCAGACATAAACAATCCAAATCAATCAATTGGAAGATATCGCTCATCTGCAATCACACGATTCCAAATACGAGATAAAGACGAACCTGTACCTGTACCGGTTAAACCTTTGAGACGCAGAGGGAGACCTAAGAAAATCCCGGATAACAATTAATCCTGGTACTCTCTCGAGACGATAATCGAGCACCAGAGGGGGAGAATGTAACAAAGCGCCATCTACCGCTTAACGTAATGAACTCTGTACTGTCATAAGGGATCGTTACACTCATAAATCAAACCATGCAAGCATCATAGACAAGTAACGCCATCTGTGCGCATCGCTGAAGTATCACAATCATCCTACCAAAGATGTAATACATTTGAACAACGATCACGCACACATAGAAGTCCGCCGCCTATTTAAACAGCGATGCTTCATAGAACAATTCATTCGATCGCTAGGAACCTTAGAGAGCGGAGGCCCCGCTGATCCCTCTCCAAGGACAAACACCTCAGCCTGACCGGCGGCCACGCAAGCCATCAGGTTCGAGGGTAGCTAGTTGGACACGGGAGTGCGAAGGCTCCGCAATTCCACCCCATGGTCCTAACTAGGGTTGTTTGATTTTCATATAATTGTATGTGTATACCTACATTGTAATAACATTCGTAAAAGTACTAATAAAGTATTAAAAGTTACATCAGTGTTGTCAATTATAAAACACCAACCCTACAGTTGGCGCCCAACGTAAATTTATAAAACTACCTTCATCTACTAAATTAATTTCTGCAAAAAATTGACACGAGAGGGTATGCCGAAAATGACGTCTGTTACTATGAACGAAGAACAACTCAGTCGTCTGATACAATCCATTGCTTCGACATCGTTATCGTCAAGTGAAGACCATATTAGTCGCATCGTTCAAAGTTTAGCATCGACATCAATTTCTTCAGAAATGAATAGGAAAAGTTTCGCAAAATGTACCTCCCGTTTTAACGGAGAAAGAAATTATGATAAGGTTGAAGAATTTATCAACGCCATAACAGTTTTCAAGAAAATTGAGAATGTTAGTGATGTTGACGCCGTGGAAGGTCTAGGACTTCTTCTAGTAGATAATGCATCTACTTGGTGGCAAGGTGTCAAATCAGAAGCAAAGAACTGGGACACTGCTATCAAACTAATAAGAAGCGCTTTCGCCCCGAAGAGACAACCCCACGAAGTTTACCTCAAACTGTTTGCCAAAAAACAAGGTGAGACTGAGTCACTTGATTCTTTCTTGTGTGCTAAACGAGCTCTGTTGGCGCAATTACCCAACAAGCGCTACAAAGAAGAGGAATAGACTTCCTAGAAGCAGCAGGAATAATCCTGAATTTGCCACAACGCTGTTGGTTTTTCATAGATAATCCAGAATATACGTTCAACTTCTTGCAGCTGAAAACTGAGCCAATTATGACGCAAACAGTCGCAGTTCAGAACACAAAGTTATTGTCACAACTCGCAATCAAATTGAACTTCGATCAACCGTCGAACAACGAGTCGCACAATGAAGAATTGCCAGATTTTATGAAATGGGCAAGGAATTTGAGCATGTTGTCTCCAATAGCGAATACTCCGCCCCATTTAAAATCACCAGTAGTAGAAGCTACTACAGAAATTCCCTGGAAGCTGATTAAACTCAACTCGCCTACACCGGTCTCTCGTCCACGTGAACCAAGAGCGGAAAATGAAGATTTAATAAAACATAAAGATCCTCGTATAAAATACTTGCCAATAAACCCTATTCCACTTTATTCTATTGATTTATTTCTTAATGACAGTTACCCCGACATAAACTTACGGAATAATGAAGGAGAATTATTAACTATAGATGAAAGGTCTCAATTAAACAATCTAGACAAGGGTTACACAGCAAAACTTGCACCCCGCAGGGAAGGGCCATATAAGATCATTAACAAAATTGGGTCAACTATCTACGAAGTTGCAGACATAAACAATCCAAATCAATCAATTGGAAGATATCGCTCATCTGCAATCACACGATTCCAAATACGAGATAAAGACGAACCTGTACCTGTACCGGTTAAACCTTTGAGACGCAGAGGGAGACCTAAGAAAATCCCGGATAACAATTAATCCTGGTACTCTCTCGAGACGATAATCGAGCACCAGAGGGGGAGAATGTAACAAAGCGCCATCTACCGCTTAACGTAATGAACTCTGTACTGTCATAAGGGATCGTTACACTCATAAATCAAACCATGCAAGCATCATAGACAAGTAACGCCATCTGTGCGCATCGCTGAAGTATCACAATCATCCTACCAAAGATGTAATACATTTGAACAACGATCACGCACACATAGAAGTCCGCCGCCTATTTAAACAGCGATGCTTCATAGAACAATTCATTCGATCGCTAGGAACCTTAGAGAGCGGAGGCCCCGCTGATCCCTCTCCAAGGACAAACACCTCAGCCTGACCGGCGGCCACGCAAGCCATCAGGTTCGAGGGTAGCTAGTTGGACACGGGAGTGCGAAGGCTCCGCAATTCCACCCCATGGTCCTAACTAGGGTTGTTTGATTTTCATATAATTGTATGTGTATACCTACATTGTAATAACATTCGTAAAAGTACTAATAAAGTATTAAAAGTTACATCAGTGTTGTCAATTATAAAACACCAACCCTACAGTTGGCGCCCAACGTAAATTTATAAAACTACCTTCATCTACTAAATTAATTTCTGCAAAAAATTGACACGAGAGGGTATGCCGAAAATGACGTCTGTTACTATGAACGAAGAACAACTCAGTCGTCTGATACAATCCATTGCTTCGACATCGTTATCGTCAAGTGAAGACCATATTAGTCGCATCGTTCAAAGTTTAGCATCGACATCAATTTCTTCAGAAATGAATAGGAAAAGTTTCGCAAAATGTACCTCCCGTTTTAACGGAGAAAGAAATTATGATAAGGTTGAAGAATTTATCAACGCCATAACAGTTTTCAAGAAAATTGAGAATGTTAGTGATGTTGACGCCGTGGAAGGTCTAGGACTTCTTCTAGTAGATAATGCATCTACTTGGTGGCAAGGTGTCAAATCAGAAGCAAAGAACTGGGACACTGCTATCAAACTAATAAGAAGCGCTTTCGCCCCGAAGAGACAACCCCACGAAGTTTACCTCAAACTGTTTGCCAAAAAACAAGGTGAGACTGAGTCACTTGATTCTTTCTTGTGTGCTAAACGAGCTCTGTTGGCGCAATTACCCAACAAGCGCTACAAAGAAGAGGAATAGACTTCCTAGAAGCAGCAGGAATAATCCTGAATTTGCCACAACGCTGTTGGTTTTTCATAGATAATCCAGAATATACGTTCAACTTCTTGCAGCTGAAAACTGAGCCAATTATGACGCAAACAGTCGCAGTTCAGAACACAAAGTTATTGTCACAACTCGCAATCAAATTGAACTTCGATCAACCGTCGAACAACGAGTCGCACAATGAAGAATTGCCAGATTTTATGAAATGGGCAAGGAATTTGAGCATGTTGTCTCCAATAGCGAATACTCCGCCCCATTTAAAATCACCAGTAGTAGAAGCTACTACAGAAATTCCCTGGAAGCTGATTAAACTCAACTCGCCTACACCGGTCTCTCGTCCACGTGAACCAAGAGCGGAAAATGAAGATTTAATAAAACATAAAGATCCTCGTATAAAATACTTGCCAATAAACCCTATTCCACTTTATTCTATTGATTTATTTCTTAATGACAGTTACCCCGACATAAACTTACGGAATAATGAAGGAGAATTATTAACTATAGATGAAAGGTCTCAATTAAACAATCTAGACAAGGGTTACACAGCAAAACTTGCACCCCGCAGGGAAGGGCCATATAAGATCATTAACAAAATTGGGTCAACTATCTACGAAGTTGCAGACATAAACAATCCAAATCAATCAATTGGAAGATATCGCTCATCTGCAATCACACGATTCCAAATACGAGATAAAGACGAACCTGTACCTGTACCGGTTAAACCTTTGAGACGCAGAGGGAGACCTAAGAAAATCCCGGATAACAATTAATCCTGGTACTCTCTCGAGACGATAATCGAGCACCAGAGGGGGAGAATGTAACAAAGCGCCATCTACCGCTTAACGTAATGAACTCTGTACTGTCATAAGGGATCGTTACACTCATAAATCAAACCATGCAAGCATCATAGACAAGTAACGCCATCTGTGCGCATCGCTGAAGTATCACAATCATCCTACCAAAGATGTAATACATTTGAACAACGATCACGCACTAGGGATTTCGGTCTCGAGGGTATTTCTGGTCCCGGGACCAGTATCGGAGTTTTAAAACCAGTCCCGGGAGTCTCGGGAAATTCGAGACCAAATTAAAAATTATTGAGATCAACTAAAATACTGCCAAAAACGAAAAATATTGTTCCGGTAATTTAAAAAAAACATTCCTAACAACTTTTTAAAGGTCTGTTGGATCTCCCAAGGCGTTAGCGACGGCATCGGTATGGCACAAGTACTGAATATGAGGTTATCAATTGTCATCTGTGGAATAAGACTCCATACTCTGGAAAGGAGTGAAAAAAAGTGTTGTTCCTTGTTAAAATTTTGAGGAAGATCACTGAAAGGTCTTCTCCCGAGCAAATCCCACGCATGATCAGACTGATTGAGATCGCTGGACTGAGCAGGCCACTCAATACCGTGATATTGTACTCGCTGAACACATTCACCACCACCCATGAAATGTATGTACACGTGCATTATCGTAGGGGAAGATGAAGGAAGGGAGGGAAGACCATAGAGTGCACAACCTGGTCACGGTATTGCTCCCATTTATATTGCCTCGTATCTAAACGTGATCTGTTCTTCTACCCAGGCGAATTCCAGCCCACACCATAATCGTACGGTCTTGGTAAAGATGAACTTCCTGAGGATTCTGGAGTCGACTCTTGTGACCAGGAATTCGCCAAACACGCACACTCCTTGAAACGAGATGAAGTCCGAAGCAAGATTCATCGGAAAACCGAATACCTGCCCACTGATTGTCGGTCCATCGCAAATGTGCGTTACCCCACAATAAGCAATACCCTCGATTTTCACGTCGCGGAGCGGGAACTCTGAGGCTTACATTCAGAGACGACAGAAACGAGTCTAAGCGTGAACTTACGCTTCCATCTGTCAAAATCAACAGCTTGCGCTCATTTTTGTATTCAGAGACGTTCGGAACACGACTTAAACTTAACGTAAACTAAGATAAGCCAAGTAGTGAATATTGACTACTTAAGACGACACTAGCGCCGCCAAACGGGCTAAGGTGGAGTTAATATCGACAATTTGAGATTTTCATGTCTGACTAACCTCTTAACTTAAATAAATAGGTTTATGTCTCAGATATTTTGTTTCGCTCACTCCAATTGCATTTTTTATATATTGCTATCCTGTTTTAATTTTTATATACGCCTGCTTACACATTTTCATAAAAACCGTAACTTACCGATAAACATTTTGCTATTAAAAATGGCCATAGAGAAGAGAGTCTTAGCTAAGCTTACACTGCGTCTCTGAATACGAATTTTGAAGATGCGCTTAGCGACGACTTTGCTTAGAGCGGTCTTCGCCCGTCTTAAGGTCATGTCTCTGAGGCTTACATTCAGAGACGACAGAAACGAGTCTAAGCGTGAACTTACGCTTCCATCTGTCAAAATTTGTTTGTAAAATTGACATATGGAAGCGTAAGTTCACGCTTAGACTCGTTTTTGTCGTCTCTGAATGTAAGCCTGAATGTCAGCCTTAGCGGTCCGCGAGCGTAAAGATTGACTTCAAGTAATCTTCTCCTGGCAGTTTGGTTACTAACAACCACTTGGTGCTGTCTTCCTACTAACTGACGAACTGTAATCTGGGGCTGCCTTTTTGCAGCATTCTGCAGAAAACGATCTTGTCTCTGGGAAGTGTCCCTGTATCTTTCACGGTGACACTTGGCTATATCTCCTGTAGCCCTGTAGCGTGCCCATAATCGGCAAATTACTCCTTGTATGCGTGTTAAGAGCGTCCGCAATTTCGAGTTGACTGCGCCCAGCCTCCAACATACCCACAGCCCTAAGCATCTCTTCCCGCATTTAATGACGAGGTGATATCATGCTCAGAGACACAAAAATTACTAGAAAGCAGCAATAATTATTGTGCTTCACAAGAAAAAAGAAACAAAAACTGACAATCTCCCAAATCTTTACGTTAGAAAACTTGACCCTGCGTGCATGTTAAAGTTTTCCCTCTTTATTTCAAAAAACTTTTGCTTCTCTTATTAGAATTTTTTAAATTTTGAACTATTATTTAATGCACTTTCAACCTATATTTATCAATTTTAGTGGCCCTGTACTTTTTCTAAAGGGTTCACAAATAACTAGTTGATATAATTTGCTTGTTCCCTAGACAAGTTGTTTGAGTAGTGTATCAATTAAAAACCCTTACTTTAGTACGTTAGGGGTAGTCTTGGTGTACGCGACATCGCCGACAAGCTGCAGGAGAGTAGGCTGAGATGGTATGGGCATTGGACATGTAAAGAGAAGACTACTGGATTACGTAGGCAACCTGGCACTGCAGCTGTCCTTACCTGGTAGGAGATCTCGAGGGAGACCTAAAACCAGGTGGATGTATGTAGTGCACAGAGATATGGTGACATGAAAAGTTTCCGACACGGATGTCAAACACAGAGCGAAGTGGAAACAAAATACAAGGAAAGCTGACCCCACCACCATGTGGGATTGACAGTCGGGAAGAGAGAGAGTATTGGCTCCGGGAGCTTGAAGTTCATTAGTCGACAGTCAGGACTATTTATTGTGAACGCAGAGTTTGGTTCCACCACCCAATCAGTTGACTGAGTTAACCTGTGAGCGGGCGGCCGACCACCGAGACGACGCGCCGCTCACGCCGTTCGCAGTGCGCGCGAATTGAGAATATTATTATTCTTGATAAGCAAATCCTAGAAAAAAATCCAGAAATCTAGAGAAATCCTAGTGAGGGGCAAATTTAAAAAAAAAAAAAAAAAAACGATAATTTTTTTGTTTAGTGTAATAACAGACTTTTACCCGTTAAGTAGATCATTATTTTTCTTAATTATTTGATTACTACGAACGTTTTATAATGGTGATAACTAGTCTCGAAATTCCCGGGAGTAGTATGTTTAGGTCTCGGTCTCGGTCTCGATGAAGATAGTCACGAGACTCCCGGGACTTCGAGACTCGAGACTCCCGGGACCAACACCCTATCACGCACACATAGAAGTCCGCCGCCTATTTAAACAGCGATGCTTCATAGAACAATTCATTCGATCGCTAGGAACCTTAGAGAGCGGAGGCCCCGCTGATCCCTCTCCAAGGACAAACACCTCAGCCTGACCGGCGGCCACGCAAGCCATCAGGTTCGAGGGTAGCTAGTTGGACACGGGAGTGCGAAGGCTCCGCAATTCCACCCCATGGTCCTAACTAGGGTTGTTTGATTTTCATATAATTGTATGTGTATACCTACATTGTAATAACATTAGTAAAAGTACTAATAAAGTATTAAAAGTTACATCAGTGTTGTCAATTATAAAACACCAACCCTACAGTTGGCATGAGACGCATGGAAAATATTGTCTTGGTACCCATGCCAACTGTAGGGTTGGTGTTTTATAATTGACAACACTGATGTAACTTTTAATACTTTATTAGTACTTTTACGAATGTTATTACAATGTAGGTATACACATACAATTATATGAAAATCAAACAACCCTAGTTAGGACCATGGGGTGGAATTGCGGAGCCTTCGCACTCCCGTGTCCAACTAGCTACCCTCGAACCTGATGGCTTGCGTGGCCGCCGGTCAGGCTGAGGTGTTTGTCCTTGGAGAGGGATCAGCGGGGCCTCCGCTCTCTAAGGTTCCTAGCGATCGAATGAATTGTTCTATGAAGCATCGCTGTTTAAATAGGCGGCGGACTTCTATGTGTGCGTGATCGTTGTTCAAATGTATTACATCTTTGGTAGGATGATTGTGATACTTCAGCGATGCGCACAGATGGCGTTACTTGTCTATGATGCTTGCATGGTTTGATTTATGAGTGTAACGATCCCTTATGACAGTACAGAGTTCATTACGTTAAGCGGTAGATGGCGCTTTGTTACATTCTCCCCCTCTGGTGCTCGATTATCGTCTCGAGAGAGTACCAGGATTAATTGTTATCCGGGATTTTCTTAGGTCTCCCTCTGCGTCTCAAAGGTTTAACCGGTACAGGTACAGGTTCGTCTTTATCTCGTATTTGGAATCGTGTGATTGCAGATGAGCGATATCTTCCAATTGATTGATTTGGATTGTTTATGTCTGCAACTTCGTAGATAGTTGACCCAATTTTGTTAATGATCTTATATGGCCCTTCCCTGCGGGGTGCAAGTTTTGCTGTGTAACCCTTGTCTAGATTGTTTAATTGAGACCTTTCATCTATAGTTAATAATTCTCCTTCATTATTCCGTAAGTTTATGTCGGGGTAACTGTCATTAAGAAATAAATCAATAGAATAAAGTGGAATAGGGTTTATTGGCAAGTATTTTATACGAGGATCTTTATGTTTTATTAAATCTTCATTTTCCGCTCTTGGTTCACGTGGACGAGAGACCGGTGTAGGCGAGTTGAGTTTAATCAGCTTCCAGGGAATTTCTGTAGTAGCTTCTACTACTGGTGATTTTAAATGGGGCGGAGTATTCGCTATTGGAGACAACATGCTCAAATTCCTTGCCCATTTCATAAAATCTGGCAATTCTTCATTGTGCGACTCGTTGTTCGACGGTTGATCGAAGTTCAATTTGATTGCGAGTTGTGACAATAACTTTGTGTTCTGAACTGCGACTGTTTGCGTCATAATTGGCTCAGTTTTCAGCTGCAAGAAGTTGAACGTATATTCTGGATTATCTATGAAAAACCAACAGCGTTGTGGCAAATTCAGGATTATTCCTGCTGCTTCTAGGAAGTCTATTCCTCTTCTTTGTAGCGCTTGTTGGGTAATTGCGCCAACAGAGCTCGTTTAGCACACAAGAAAGAATCAAGTGACTCAGTCTCACCTTGTTTTTTGGCAAACAGTTTGAGGTAAACTTCGTGGGGTTGTCTCTTCGGGGCGAAAGCGCTTCTTATTAGTTTGATAGCAGTGTCCCAGTTCTTTGCTTCTGATTTGACACCTTGCCACCAAGTAGATGCATTATCTACTAGAAGAAGTCCTAGACCTTCCACGGCGTCAACATCACTAACATTCTCAATTTTCTTGAAAACTGTTATGGCGTTGATAAATTCTTCAACCTTATCATAATTTCTTTCTCCGTTAAAACGGGAGGTACATTTTGCGAAACTTTTCCTATTCATTTCTGAAGAAATTGATGTCGATGCTAAACTTTGAACGATGCGACTAATATGGTCTTCACTTGACGATAACGATGTCGAAGCAATGGATTGTATCAGACGACTGAGTTGTTCTTCGTTCATAGTAACAGACGTCATTTTCGGCATACCCTCTCGTGTCAATTTTTTGCAGAAATTAATTTAGTAGATGAAGGTAGTTTTATAAATTTACGTTGGGCGCCAACTGTAGGGTTGGTGTTTTATAATTGACAACACTGATGTAACTTTTAATACTTTATTAGTACTTTTACGAATGTTATTACAATGTAGGTATACACATACAATTATATGAAAATCAAACAACCCTAGTTAGGACCATGGGGTGGAATTGCGGAGCCTTCGCACTCCCGTGTCCAACTAGCTACCCTCGAACCTGATGGCTTGCGTGGCCGCCGGTCAGGCTGAGGTGTTTGTCCTTGGAGAGGGATCAGCGGGGCCTCCGCTCTCTAAGGTTCCTAGCGATCGAATGAATTGTTCTATGAAGCATCGCTGTTTAAATAGGCGGCGGACTTCTATGTGTGCGTGATCGTTGTTCAAATGTATTACATCTTTGGTAGGATGATTGTGATACTTCAGCGATGCGCACAGATGGCGTTACTTGTCTATGATGCTTGCATGGTTTGATTTATGAGTGTAACGATCCCTTATGACAGTACAGAGTTCATTACGTTAAGCGGTAGATGGCGCTTTGTTACAAAGCTATTTTAATCTGGAATCATCTTAACTATGTTTCATGAAAATCTGTTCAGCCGTTCAAAAGTTACAGCTCTTTTTCTAGTTCGAGTCGGGGGTTTTTGACGGTGAGGTTATAGTTTTTAGAGTCGCTGAACGGCAACCTAAGAATTGCGCACGAAATCCAATTAAGCATAACTCAAATAGCAGGGTTTCTATATAAATACCACCGAACGAAATTATTTCAGTATAACATATTGGACCTTCAGTACTTTTATCGCAAGGACATCATAGCCAGGCAGAGTACAGACGAGCTTGCTAATGTCAATGTTTCTTTAACACGCGATGACTGCCACAATCCACATTACGCGAAAACCTTTTGCACAATATCGTCCGTATTGCCAAAAGTTCGAAAACTAGCATTTATTTTTCTGAACGGTTATTATACCTATACAGAAAATGTTTGTTCCGACTTCGAAGAGCAAATAAAATAACCGTCAAATCCCCCGACTCCAACTAGAAAAAGAGGTGTACCTTTTGAAAAGCTAAATAGATTTTCATGAAACATAGCTAAGATGATACCCGATTAAACTAGATTTTAATTTATAAAAACTGCATTGAAATCGGTCCATCCGTTCTGGAGTAACGAGGCCACAGACAGACACAGTTACACACTACGAGGGTCATTCAATAAATACTTAGCCTACAAAAAGTAAACGAAAATTTTGGAAAAGTGGGAATTTATTTTTCAACATAGTCTCCTTTTAGTTCGATACACTTAGCCCAGCGATGCTCCAACTTTTTTAATCCGTCCGAAAAATAGTTTTTGTCAAACTCTGCAAAATAGGCCTCCGTGGCGGCGATGACCTCCTCATTCGATCCATATCTATTCCCGGCGAGTGATTTTTTCAGATTAGGAAACAGAAAGAAGTCACAAGGGGCCAAATCTGGAGAATACGGTGGATGGGGCAGCAATTCGTAGCGTAATTCGACCAATTTGGCCATGGCAACGGCAGACGTGTGAACCGGTGCGTTGTCGTAGTGAAACAGCACTTTTTTCTTCGCCAGATGGGGTCGTTTTTTCTTTAATTCGGCGTCGAATCGGCCCAATAAATCGGCATAGTAAAGCCCTGTAATTGTTTTACCCTTCTCGAGGTAATCGATGTAGATCACACCTTGTGAATCCCAGAAAACGGTGGCCATAACTTTTCCGGCCGATTTTACAGTTTTCGCCTTCTTTGGAGCACGTTCCCCGGTCTGGATCCATTGTTTTGATTGCTCCTTGGTCTCTGGTGTGTACCAGTGGATCCAGGTTTCATCGACGGTCACAAAACGACGCAAAAACTCCGCTGGATTCCGCTTAAACAGCGCCAAACACGTCTCCGATGTGGTCTCACGGTTGCGCTTGTTTTCTGGTGTGAGTAAACGCGGCACCCATCGCGCCGACAGCTTTCTCATGCCGAGTTCCTCGTGAAGAATATGATGCACTGTTCCTTCTGAAATGCCTACAGTCTCAGCTAGCTCCCGAACCTTCAATCGGCGATCTGCCAATACGAGATCATGGATTTTTTTAATGTTTTCCTCCGTAGCAGCTGTTTTCGGTGCACCTGGACGTGGTTCATCAAAAACCGACGTACGGCCACGTGCAAACTCGTTGAACCAATTCTTGACGGTGGCCATCGATGGAGAAGAGTCACCGTACACAGCATCCAAGCGCTCTTTGATTTCGATGCGCGTTTTCCCTTCCAAAAATAGGAATCGAATCACCGAACGATATTGCTCTTTTTCCATTTTTGTAAAACCGATCGACACGTTGGCTTCCATAAGTTGTCAAATTAAAACAAATGAAGGGATTGGAATGAAAATTTGAAAAAAGAATTTAAAAAGAATGTGCTACACTGTGGTAAAACTCTTTTGAAACTACAGCGCCCTCTGGCGATGAGGCTAGGTACTTATTGAATGCACCTCGTACAAACTTATAACACCCCTCTTTTTTATCGGGGGTTAAAAATATGATTATTCTTAGGTTCGTCAGGACAAAGCTCAGCAGTGATCTCTTCTTGATTTTGAGTGACTTATTTGTATGAAAGTAGACTCAAATGTGTGCTCAAGTAGAAATCACAGCTGAGTGTCGTTTTGTAATAAATACGGACCCAAGAAGCCACTAATTAATTCCTTCAGCTTATAGCTATCTAGACTCTAGACACTGTAAAAATCTATACCAATAGTAATAAATTTGGATAAAGTTGTCTAGTCCAATCCAATTATCAAAACAATTCTCGGCCCTGCACTTCTAAGGGAATTTATTTTAAAATGTTATATTACAGAATACGAGAAAATTTATATAGTCCCAGCTGCAGCCCAGAATTTGGCCACAAGGACTGCGCTATTAGTAGCATCCATTAGTTCTTCCAGCGTACAGGTGTCAGGGTACGCCGGGCACGATGTGAAGTGCATCATCGTTTGCGGCAGCGCTCCGCATTGCACACATCAGGTTGGAGACGTCAATAAAACCCCACCTGAACAGATTTTCCTTGCTTCGGTCAAAGTCTAATGTATGAAAATGCTGATTGCCTTATCTTTGCAATAAGTAGTTAGTTATCCACCAATCCGCACGGGACCTTCGTGATGGATTACGGCCCATTCTCTCTTTCAGGGAGAAGGCCCGAGTCCCCGCAGTGGAAACATTATTATGTTTATGCTGTAGTTATATTAGTAGGTGCCTATATTATTCAAAGCACTACATAGCGTCATCAAGGATTCTATTCAGTCAAGCGTAATTTACTACTAGACCAGGGCCAAACCGATTTTAAAAACCCAAATTTAAAAAAAATTCTTAGCAGTATGTGGATGGTCGGAAAATTTAGGGTAAATTATAAGTAATTTAAGAAAAATAAAGCAGACTCGGAAAAAGTTCCGGAAGGGGGGTGGGGGGGGCTAAATATACGTTTTGACGGTTTTGTACTGGTTTTTTACGATTTGTGGCTAAAATATGCATCCTATCGAAAAAAGTTTCATGTACAAGATGTAGATAATTAAGAAATCTAAAACTTTTTTATTGAGCATTTTTCAACATAACCCTAAAATTATCGAGAAAAACGCTAAAAACCGATTTTTTCGTTTTTTATTTTTATAACCCGCAATTTTTTAATTTATTTTTATTTTTCTAGTTTAATACTTTCCTTTTTATGTTTTAAATAAGCGATAATTTTTTCAAAACAAAATATTTCGTTTTCGATTTTATACGAATTAAAATTAAAAAAACAGCCTAATTTTCAATCAAAAAAGTTCGCTACAAAATTTTGGATTTTTTAACTTTATGAATACTCATTTTCTTCGTTGAAACCTCTATTTCATGACGGTATGAAAAATATATATTGTTCGTATGGAAAAATATCGTTAAAAATGCAAAAAACTAAAAAATACATTTTTCATTATCGTTTTTTCAGTTAATCTTGAGATTTTTTTATTTTTTGTTGCAATTATTGGTGAAAATGATTTGCTTTCATGTAATGTAATGTTATGTACAAAATTTAAAATGAAAAGAAATCGAAGAGTTAGAAGATGAACCCGAAGAAAACGAAATCTACATTAGTTCTACTGATGAAGAGCGACCTACAAAGAAAATGGAATAAAAATAAAAATTTCGGTATTTGACTGTAATAACACAATTGTATATTTCAATTTTTTTAAACTGACTTGTACAATAACTATAGCTTACGTATAAAAAAAATCTGAATAAATAGCCTTTGTTTTTTGGAGTTTTTACGTATTCGATTATTGTGTACAGTTAGAGCATTGCACTGAAACTGTTATTGTTATAAACTATAAGGTCCGACCTTTCTAGACCCAATCCCTTTAATTGGTTATTGTACTCATCCCCCCCCCCCGATCCATCCATCGCCCCCTTCCGGAACTTTTTCCGAGTCTGCTTTATTTTTCTTAAATTACTTATAATTTACCCTAAATTTTCCGACCATCCACATACTGCTAAGAATTTTTTTTTTTTCAAAAATTATTGGCCCTGGTCTATACTGGTTATGCCTCTTCCAAAAAGGAAGGAAAAATCCATAGCTCTAGGAAAATAACTCTGGCAATGATGTAAGCCTTTGGACAAACTGACTGTCGTACTCTTTTCAACCAAATCATCGAGGCTTAGAACAAAGACATTACCAAAATTACTCGGATACGGACCCGATTTCCAACACAAATAAAAGTTACCGCATCGAATCGAAATCAGAGGCATATCTCACTAAACAAAGAAGTTATTGCAACACGAGCTATCTTAGGTCACGTAACCGTACCGCACGCGATTTCGCCGCACCGCACCGTTTCATTTCTATTCTACAAATGTCTGATCTACGTCAATCACGAACGGGTTAAAACTTCAGTGATTGGTTTGAAGTATTCAAAGCATCGAGCTATAGAGCCGTCATGCGAGAAAGATTATACTGCTATGTAATGCGATGTTGGCAGCACATCAACTTGCGTCTCAGGAATGCATCCCGGTACACTTGAAGTGTATTTGCAAACCCGCAGCTTCCTTAAAAATGTGTTTTGACTATGTTCCTTATTGAAAGCAATCCTATGGGCTATGGCCATTGGTTGGGCACAATCTCGATTCTACAATATTAGTTGGAAATACGAAAGGAGCTTCCCCAGTGACGATATCTAATTGTAGAATTTGACTAACAAAAATTGAGACCGAATTGAACCGCAAAATTCAGAAAAATCTACTGGAAAATTATCCTAAAACTTAATACGGAATATTTCTATACATTATTTAGTATCCGTTTCTCAATATTTTTACTGTAATAATTTTTTTCACTAAAGAAAGTTGATAGATCTAGTCTTGTTTGTTGAATTTCGCGGTATTCAGTCTCAACTTTTGTTCTACAAACTCCACCTACGTCCGGCGCACCCTTGGCAATCCGTTTCGTCATGACTCATGATCCATGCTGGCTCATCTTCCCACTTCAGCACGCGTCATTTCAATTGAGAGCTCCCACACTTTGCCCATTCGGTTCAGGACTTCAGGTAATCGAATTGAATGCCACAAGGCTCGTAGTCGCTGTTGCTAGTTTGAACCAGACTATTCGTCTAATTATTGTACCAGGTCTAAGATCGATACTAAAGTTATTCTCACTACGTATGGATTGCTCACTACTTTTATATTATAGGAACGGTGCGTAAGACATTGAAGTATGATATTATAACGCATATGCATTTTTTTTAATTCTGCTTATCTCCTTAATAACATTGCTATGCCAAGTGATTTCAGTTTTAAGGAACCGATTATATACGTACTGCTTACGTCGAGCAAAAAGATTGTAAAGATAAAAGCTTCATGCAAATAAATTTTGCCCGCTTGAAAGCTTGACCGGTTTTATTTTTGATGCATTCTACAGGCTTAGGCCGCGGCCGCATTGGCAAGGCGGTTGCGACGACAAGAACAATGATTTCACACGCTGCGTTTGCAATGTGCCCCGGTTGTCATGTGAATATTTTAATCAGTGATCAGGGGACGCTAGACATACCTGTATCTCCCACAAGCTGGGAAGCGGATACAGAGTTCAGATGTCAATCAGTATGTAATACTGATAGTCAGCCTCATCGGTCCTCTTAGAATTGATGGTAATTTACATATGCCGTGGACTAGGATCGTTAGTGAATGAAATGGTTTTTTCTTAAATGAGAAGGCGTCTAGTAAGACTGGATCCCGTCCTCGACATAGTAAAAGGATAGTATGTCGAACTAGCAATTATGGATATAAGTTGTTGGTTGTTGCCATCGCAGCGTCATCATCTTACCAGTGTGGCCGCGGCCTTAGTGTTTTTGCGAACGCAATGCCAAATAAAATCTAGAACAATTTTAATTTTTGAGTTTTGGCCAAGTCACAACACCGGTTATACTTTGACCTAAAATTAAATTAGCGATAAGCGCCAAAAACATTATTTTGTTTAGATATTATGTAGTTGAATTCAATGAGACAATGACTTGGAAGAAGGTGGAGTACAATATGTCTGCGTATAAAGTTCATAAACATGGTGAGTTCAACCCACCAAACAAAATTTTAGCCACCGAACAAAGTAGAGTTACCTCAAAGTAACTCTACTTTGAGGTACAAACCTCCAGCGTTTGATTGTCTATAACTTTACGCAACATTGGCGAAATTATGGCTATTCCTCCACAAAACCCACTAACCAAGAGTTGAGGTTGACTTGGAATAAAACGCACGAACGCGAGCATACAGTACACTACACTTTTAAAATAGAAAGAAAGAAAAGAAAGAAAGAAAAGAAAGAAATAAAAAGTTTTTATTTCTACGCCCAGTATGACGCACAAAACATAAAAATATCTAAGCTTAATACTAAAAATTGTCATTGTTCTGAGAGGCTTCTTTGGTCATTGGCCCAAAATATTAAGTAATTTGTATTCAAGGGATGAAACAATTTGATCTTCGATTAGGAACATCATTCTCTTCTTATTTACATTTTAATTACTTCTTATAATATATCTCTTTTGCCTTATTTGTAAGTTTTTCATAAGAGACCTATTTTGATTTAAGAAACTGATCGTATGCTCATAGGCAAGTGTACATTTGATATTTACAAAATAATTTTAAATTCATCCCGAGGGCAAAGTTTATCAACATTGTTAGCTTCACGAAAGATACCAAATGTTTTCACAACAATAATTTATTTATTTAATTGAAGAGCAATGCCATTTTTATTCGTGGTCAACTTATATTCTGAAAACGTCATATAATTACTACCTGAATCTACTTATATTTTTTAAACCATTCTTTTGTCGTTTTTTTATTTTCACATAACCGGAATCGCTATTCCTCTAAAATATAATCTTTAATCATCAATTTAGATAATCAATTAATAACTTTTCTAGCCAATGCTTAATTTATTAGTTTGATACTTACTACTCTGTCCCGTGTTATGTCCCAACAAGGTCGTGATACTGACGCACTCGGATTTATCTGCGCCTAACGTGCGACGTAGAATGCTAACATCTAGATTAATGGATCGCAGCGATACAAGGTTAAGTGGAGCGATCTATATTATAATCATCTAATTATCTCCAAAATATACAAATGCAAGGGCATGTATAGTTAGAAGTTACATCTTCATCACCAAATCAAAATTGTACATCTATTCTCTGATTGTTACCATGTATTTTAGTTCAGTAAATACCCGCTGATCCCCTTAAAATGTGGCGCTCTAGTGAGGCAACCTGACGTAAATCCAATACAGATCGATCGGAATTATTTTGGAGTTTATGGTCCCTGGGGGTCAACTTAGAGCCTTAGGTATCACACTGGCGATTTGCAAGCGAGTTGAAAGCGAGGCGAGCGCATAGTGAGTGCGCTGCGAGCGTGCAAAGAATAGCGCTGAGGACCAGACGGATCGCTCGACGCGAGTACGCTGCGAGCTCGCTGCGCGCTGGCGGCGAACTCGCTACGCACTCGCGGCGTACTCGTTGCGCGCTCGCCTCGCTTTCAACTCACTCGCAAATCGCCAGTGTGATAAGGCCCTTAGAAATATAACCACTGCAAAGAAATATCTTTAGAAAATAATTATAATAGATACCTACTATCCCTCGCATATCGTTTCCCAGCTAGGCTAACAAGAGTTTTGTCGTCATGACAAGCCGAGATAATGCATTAAAAAACCTGTTTCCGCACGAGATAATGCGATGACAAGATTATGTCGCGGCGGTCATGTTAGACCAGCAGATCGGGAAAGTATCTAATCCTTCTCAGAGGAGAAACTCACAGGCGATAGGCTCACTCCTTATCTCGAGGGATTCAATTCGGTTATCGGCGAATCGTGGTTAGTAAAGCCTGTTATCTTTTTTTCGGGCTCAGCTATACCCTTTCTCAAACTTGTCCATTAAAAAATATCCTCTTCTCTTCCCGAGAGACTCTGTGTACCGAAAGATAAAATAAAAAACTTCTTCTAGTGTATTAAGATGGGTCATCCTCATCACATAGGTATGCTCATGCAGTACTTGAAAGATTATACCCAAGATATGCTGGTTGTATTTAGCGTTCACTCAAGGAGATACTTTATAATGTTATGTATAACTAACGACCCACGCCCCGCATCGCACGGGTGCAATTTCTATACTATCCTTATATTAAATATGAAAGTATTATACATATAAACCTTCCGAAAGAAATGCTCAAAATGATGGTGAAACCCGCATCAAAATCCGTTGCGTGGTTTAGGAGGAGTTAGCGGACATACATACAGACAGACGCGGAATGCGACTTTATTTTATACTATGTACAGACTAGCAGCTGTGCCCGTGACACAAACAAACAAAGACAGAGTTACTTTCGCATTTATAATTTAGTGATGGATTTTAATTATAAAAACTAAAAACTTACCATTGTCATTGAGGGAGTGATTAGGCGTGGCTCCAATACTCGAGCCGGACCCCTTCAGTATGGCATTATGCTGTCGCAAATTCTCCAATTCCACTGTAAAGTGTAAAAAAGTTGTAACACAGTAGGTACTAGAAAATCTTATGAATAATAATGAATGAATAATTGTAATCATTAATTACTGCAAAAACAAGCTTACCGCTAACTATTCTTGATAGTGGCAATATTATGGATTTTAAATAGAGTCAACAAAAAGAAAATAATAACTGTAAAACAGGTTTATAAAGGATAACCTAAACCTTAGTGGTTACCCTTTATCAACCAAACAATTAATGAGCATAGCATTTTATGTTCATAATAGAGATTGTCAAAAAATATGTTTATAATATTGTCTAGTGTCTAATGGTCTATCGAAAACCTGAAAATCTAACATGTATTTAAAAAACTATAATAATTATACCCAGTAATTAGTCTGTGTTTACCCATGCTTGATGGACAAAGAGACAGCCTGTAACAGTAACATCCTGTCTGTCTTTGTTAGTCATAGATGTGACAGTAAACAACAATAATATTTTATACTGTCCTCCTTACTAATAAAAACTTGTAATTAATATTAAAACACTGACTAAATTATACCTGTCCTTGTCATTTGTATGCCAATGATTAAGGATGGCAATAGACTTATGAGCTAGTTTAAATAAAGTATAATCATTGTTTATTAGTAAGAGAGTATGTCGCCATGGTCAGTTTATTATATGGGTCGACCGACCAGACCCAGACTGGTTGGTCGCCCCAGATACCGCTGGTGTGATATTGTAGAGGCTGATCTGCATGAGATTCAAGCCAGTAATAAATGAGAAACTGCCTAAGACCATGCAAAGGGGAATGGTCTTATTTCAGAAGCCAAGACTCACTTTGGGTTGTTGAACCAGAGGAGTAAGTAGAAATGATACCATGGATTACCCCATTCCATATTTTCTGTGGCTTTCTTGTCCATCCAAAGGTTGTCTAGACACTATAAGTGACAAAACTGCCCTTCTGTATATATGGATTTATTCATTCTGTTTTATTGTTTGTTCTTTTTGGAGTATGCAATACACTATAATCTATGGCTGTGTCTACTACTTAAAACAAGCCTTTCTCAAATTAGTGTGTTTACCTAGCATGAAAACATACAAGTAACATTTATAAATTGTTGGTATTATTGATTTAATTGCTAAGTACTATACTGTACACAATATTAGTAACAATTCATGGTTTTTTTCATAACATTTGATGTACAAAGGTACAAAGTATCTCAGAATGTAGCACAGATGCATTAGATATGCTTTGAAACTGTAAATATTATAAAAGATTACTAGCAAAAATTATTGTAATACATTGCTATGACAAGCAAGAGTATAAGTGAAAAATTATGCCTTAGTCTGAGGAAACAATGTAACTTGGTAAAGACCTGATAGTGGCACATTAAAATTGGCTTTGAAAGAGCAGGTTGACTAACACTTTTTCCATTTAAAAGCTACAGATTATGTTAAATAGTGACATTAGTATGAATATGTTTTGTCTATCCTTGAAACATTATGCATTGTGTGGGTGATCATCATGTAGGTGTACTGGTTTGAAAGGATGACCTTAGACTATCGTGGGCTGGTTTACCAAAAAGTTTGGATGGTTGTTCCACAGATGTATGTTCAAGGCCATTAATAAAAAAAAAACAATCATGCAAGTTTAAAAATAAGAACAATCATGCAAGTTTAAAATTAAGAACACTATTTTTTTAAATCATACCTTTGGTATCCAATAAGTCTTTAGTCAGTCTTTCATTTGACATCTTCAGTGATGTTATTTGGTCAAGCAAACATGTTAAGAGTCGGCTGCCAACCTGACTCCCAGACATGTCTGAACTAGCTTCAGACCCTGACTCCACATCTCCGTTAGCAGGTCTTGCTACATCCGGCAGCCCTCTCACACAAGGGTCACTGTACCTCCTGGCATTGCTTCCTTCATCCTTGTCATTCAAATTCATGTCACTATTCGAATTTGTGTCCCCAACGGAGGTGACAATAGGCGGTAGACTGGCAAAGTCCTGGCTATCAGATATATTCTTTGGTTGCAAATAGTTTGTGTTCTGGGAGTGGATTGGGGTCCCGTGTCGTGAGCTGTTTACCTCCTCAGCCCTGTTCTCGCTGCGGCGGCGCAGTCTCGGCCTCTGTACTTGAATGCTTTTGTTTACACTCTGCACATAACGATATTCTGGCCCATAGAAAGGCATCATAGGTGGGTTGCAGTAAGAAGGTAGCGTGGGCAGAGACATCGGCTCCGGCGCGCATCCGTACTTAAGCCTGTAAGGGTCATAGCCGGGTGCGAACTGAGAACTAACCATCGGATAATTCACATTCGGGTTAACGTATGTTTCATACGTGTCCATGCTAGGCGTCGACTCTTGGATGTGGTGCATTGTCTTGTCCAGCCACTTCGATAAGTACGAGCCTCTGCTCCCACGAGATTTCTTCCGCTTTCCCAGGGAGCCGTTACTATTCGACGGTTGGCCGTTCACTTGTTTTGGTGTAGAAGCCATCGATGTCACTTTAACACAAGTATGAAACTCACGAACCTCACTTCAGCTTCTTCTTCTAAAAATCAGGACACTAATATATTCCATTTACGCTGTATAATTATAAAACGCGCACAAAAATAACTTCAATTCAATTCGACCGACTTGGGCAATGAATTATGAATGACATTTGCTGTCATTTTGTTTTTTGTGATTTCTAGATGCAGATCAAAAATCTTTATCATTTCGTTACACGCAAATAATATTGACCGCATAAAAAGTATTAATTAATGGCAGTATTCTCAATAGTAATTGATTAATATTTTTGAACAGTTATATTTTACATTCAAGAAAAAAAAAACTAAATACTACGAAACAATTACCAATTCTAGAATAATTGAAATAAGCTAACGTCATCTGTTATTAAAACTTGAAACTACAAGTGGATTTTGTTTTCTAATATAATTAATAGATGGCGTTAGTTGTCATATCATTAATTATCGCCGTTTTCTTTGTCATCATCTCTCCATCCAGGCATCCACCCTAGTAGCGATGGGACGAGTCGAGCTTTTTTCAACTCGAGTTACTCGAGTTAAAATATTCTTTGACTCGAGTTGCAACTCGAGTTGACTCGACTCGGTGTCTAAACAGTACGTACGGTCATGGATTCGAATACACGAACATTTCGTGTTTATTTTTCTTGCGTATTAGAACAATTCAACGTCCAGTCCGAGTGTTTCCAATGAAAAAAAATAAAAAATTAAGGGTTAGGTAGTATTGTGAATGATAAAACACATAATTTCTAATATAAAAAAATATTATATTGCTCTCAAAACATTAGAAATATTCAATGAAGAATGGTGCTCTGAAAGTTCTCGATGTCGCGTTGGTTAATTCACCCCTAACATTCGGTATTGAGGTTGAAGTCCCAACACTATTTTCACTGGTCACAACAGGAATAGTGGAAATATCAGTAGGTACTCTGTCCGTTTCGAATCTCGTTTCCGCTACGAGTTAAATTTTGTCCAATAGCTTCGTTCTACTGAACAATATGTTTCTTTTTTATATGGTTTACCAAAGTTGTTCTATTTCCATTAAATTTATAATTACAAGGACAAAATTTACACACAGCTCTGGAGCCATCGTCGGTTTTGTTAAAATACTCCCATGCAAAGAGTAAAGTAATATACTAGTCACATTCCATAATTTAATATATAATACCTATTTTTAAGATAATAGTAAGGTGATAAAACTTTCCGACTTGCGAGCGACCCGGCTTTCTCTCTTACAAAGTGTAAATAAACCAGAAAATATAAACAACGAAAAAGTCAGCGAGTCGCGTCGACCATCCGCGCCGAGTTAGCCCGAGTTACGTCATACGCGTGAATCGTGATTGGGTAGTTGACTCGGTATTGCAATAAACGACGAACGAGTCAGCGAGTCGCGCGCGTCGATCTTCCGCGCCGAGTTAGCCCGAGTTACGACATTGAACGAGTCAGCGAGTCGCGCGCGTCGATCTTCCGCGCCGAGTTAGCCCGAGTTACGATAACGAACGAGTCAGCGAGTCGCGCGCGTCGGTCTTCCGCGCCGAGTTACGTCATACGCATGAATCGTGATTGGTCTGTTGATTCGGTAACTCGGTTGTCACACGCCGAGCCGCGTGGTGAGTGAATGAATAATACGAAGCTATGAACCGACCGAGTCAACTCGAGTTTCGAGAAAAGCAACTCGGGTCATCGAGTTCACAGAGCAACTCGAGTTACCCGAGTTAAATAACTCGACTCGCCCATCGCTACACCCTAGTATTTGCTCTTAGATCCACCCCGTGTGAAAACTAAAACCATCCAGCTACTTGCGAATTAAATACTAAAATCAATTTCTACGTGTGAAAGGTGTTCACACCTTTCACACGTAGAAATTGATTTTAGTCTTTTTGAAGTAGGTAATTAAAATGTCGCCTACTATAAGTTACAATAAAATGGTCACATTACCTAATATACTTCAAATAGATACTCTAAGATCAATATTAGTCGCTTTATAAATATCTCTATGCGGCGTGTCTTTTGTAGATGAAACGTAAGCTTACAGAATTGAGGGCAAGCAGTATACCTACCAGCTAATAGTAGGTACAGCTACACTGTGTACAAACAAGACTTCTCGGCTGGCCCTGTGCCAGGGTGCTTTTTTCTATAGAACCTCTCGCACCTCACACTAGAAAATTTAGCATTTAGGTACCTGTACTTACATGTAAATGACTGGCAAGAGCAGTGTTGACCCAGTGGTTGTGATGAACCCTTCCTACGAGTCCATGGGTTCTACGCACTAATAGGTATTAGATACGTCAAACTTATTCATGAATTATGTGCGCATTCGGAACTATTCATTCACCACTGCTCTATCATCATATATCATCATCACTGCTCTGGTGAAGTTTGCTGTATAAGGGTCTCCTCACACTTATCGACGCGCCGCCAGCCGTGCGCCAGCCGCGGCGCGCGATCGAGCGCTTCGAAATTGCTATGGTACCTAGCTCCATACCGCGTTAATAATTTATTATATACCATGTATATACTACAAAAATCAAATTAAGTTATCGTGTCTGTAGGTAGCTGATTAATTATTAATGGCAATTAATAAACACATAAAATAAATTTTGTTTTTTTTAGTACCTACATAAGCGGTATTTCGTGGTATGGGACAGGGACTATCAACGACGAAATGTATTTTATTTTTCTAACTACTGTTGTAAATTCCTGATTTCTCCAGTCAGTAAGATCCCACCTGGATGACTGGCCAGTAGGCTAATTCACGTAACAAAAGAAGCGCAGTTGCAGTAAAATGTTGATCCAAGCAACATATTTGGTAGGTATTTTCTAATCTCTTAGCTTCAGTGAGATACGGTCGCGTCAAGAAATTACGTGAATTAGCCCTCTGGGCACATCTGCCGAACTTAGGGATCATCTCTCGAGCAAACTTGCGGAGCATCTTTTATTGGTTTCTGCTTGCTATTCTGCATTATACACTACGATTATTTATTGCCTTATTCAGTAGGTAGACATTATTATCCACAAGGCCGCTTTTCATCTTCAGGAATTTTGTAGTAAAACAAGTATTCAATGACATAAATTTATTCTCTAAATATATAAAACCATTTATTTGATTTATATTTACAATAAAATTTTCTTATTATAATATAATTGGTGTGAATTGTTTACGAGATGTATCGGACGTATATATGAAATATCTATGAAGAAACAGCTAAAGAATTCGTAAATTGTTACAAATTCTATGGCACATTGATTGAAAAGAGACAGTTATATTATATTTTACAGAAACACAAAAATGTGCAAACATGAAAATTGGCAGTAAGTCGCTTATTTCAGATTACACTTAGAACGAAATCTTAAATACTAAAATTACAACTGAACTAACGAATGGTCAAATCAGTACGGTATAAAGGATTAAAAATTTAAATAAATCTTTAATTCATACATTTAAAAAATCGATAATGAAGTTAACATAAACACTATAAAATTTAATGTTATCCAAATTGAATTAATTCAGGTTCGATCTATAACAATCCCATCCTAATATTACTTTTAACTAAATATTTTACGTAAATAATCTATGGAGATTTAAATTATAAGAAAATAATTGCATTAATTGATTTAATGATAGAGGATTAATGATTATTGTACTTATCATGTACGGCTTGTAGCACTGACGTGGTGTTGGCTACAAACGACTAACATAAGAACTTGTCTATCTAACATTAGGTAAATTGAACCCTGAGCAGAAAAGATCCAACCAACATTTTTTGTAAAATCGAATTATATAGTATCCATAATAATACTCATCAAATTTCATATAATTATGCACAAAAGATTTTCTTAATGTATATAATGTTATAGCCTATATTACATTACTAACTTTCAAATAGGTAGGTACTGTGACATGCGATTTTATTATTCTTTGCCTAACGTTAAACTGCCTTTACTCAAAAGTTTTAAATGTTGATCTTTTCTGCTTAACAGGGTCCAATTATTAAAATGAAATTAACAGTCTATGGGAAAACTGTTCATCGACTTTACTCTATTTATTGGCATTCGATATATCTATGTATAAGCGAATAAGCAGTTGCCCTGTTAATTAAAAATAACAATACGTAATAATTTTTAAAATTAATATGTCGCAGCTTAACATACTGTTTTTGCTGATAAATAATATAAATGCCATAAAATAGAGCACTGCTAATGATTATTTCTTACTTTAATTGTCATAAAACAAACATAAATACAGTTATTCGAGTGTGCGTGGACCACTAGGCATGTTGAAATCTTCTTCAGATAGACATGCCCAAAATAGCGTGGCACATAGTAAACGCAGTGTTATACTCTTTGACATAGGCAGTGATAACGAATAAATAAATAGTACATTTGTTGAATGATACGAGGAAAAACGGAAAAGTCTATTACACAAGATTATGACCCCTTAATTTCTAAATGAGTATACGATTTGATCATAAAATATAAATTAAAACTTACATAGCATCTTTACTTATCTTACGGTCATTACTCCTTTGAGAATTGTTTCTGATCATAAATGAATACCATGCCGATTAATACAAAATTATAATAAATGTATATCAAATACCATAATCCATTTTTCTTTATATTAATGTCGCAGCGATATTGTCAAACTAGTGAAATTATAATTGCACGAAACTTTGTCAACCGCGTCCATTTCTCACATTTTAACGCGCTCATTTTCATCATTCATTAATTTTTCATCATTTTTTTAATTTCACTAGTGAAATTATAATATCACTGGTTTGACAATATCGCTGCGACAGATACATATATCTATCTAGTATCTAAATAAAGTATGCAAACAAACACAAGACAGAAATAAAGAATGATAACGAGCCGATTATAACTACTTATGAGAATTTTCATAATAATTTCGTACAAAATTTCATATCAAAATCATTTTTTGTCTAAAAAATATTGACATCAATTAGGTCTCATTTAATTCTGCCTTGATTTATGAGCACAAATGGTTTCATAGATGTAGTTACACTAAAACTATGATACAGCCACATACTCGTTCAACAATCATACCAATAGTCATACAAAATACAAGGATGCATATCCGAATGTCGTACACAATTATATAATATCTGTTAATCTAAGTCAAATCGTTGCATTACCCGGGATTCCGCGCGGGCAACAAAAAATATATAACAAAGTTAGTAACAACTATGTCTGTACAGTTATGCAATCTAGGGTTTATGAATAAAAATGTTTTACAAGTGAGCTACACGCTTCTGTCGGATACAACGAAACATCGCGTGGAATCCCTTTGGCTTCGTTTCTACCCTTTGCGACCCTGCATTCATTCGAGTGATTTCTAAAAGAATAAACGTCAACCAAAACAACATTTTTGAATGTTTTTCCGAAAAACTGAATTCTCAAACAGTAGAACGAAAGCTGAACAGCAACGCTTCAATTTCAGTATTCAATGATTCCACAAATTTTCCAATGGAAATAAAGAAATCACTCCACAATCAAATCTTCACACGCGAGGGTGTTCTTATAAATTATACTAATTTAACGTCATCTAATGCCGTGAGCAGGTCGCTGGTGCCCTGCAGCATGTCGGACTCGGTCCAGAAGTCCGTCGTCGTCAGCGGCACGTTAGACTCCATCATAATGTCGGGCGTCTGGAGGAACCCTGGACTCGCCTGCATCTTGTTTGTCAGGTAAGGGTCGCAGCCCTTCATGACCCCCACCGGCGACATCATCCTGCTCCCTGGACTGTACTGATGGAACTTGCCCACGGGCGATAGGGACTGAGGCGTGGAGTATGGGCTCATGACGCGGTCCCTTTGAGCTGGGCTTATCGCGGGACTAGCATAGCTATTCGGACTGGATGGTAAGGAGTACATGGGACTCACATTTAGACTTAAAGGGGACATAGGGCTAGCGATATTTGTGCGCATGACATTGTTTATTGGGGTGTTTGTACGTATTATTTGGTTGTTTTGCACCCCTTGTAATAAGTTTATTACGGGTAGTGGGATATTATTCCTGTTTGTGTTTTGCGGATTAATTTGTGGGTTCCTGACCAGTTGGTAATTAGGAAGAAGTTGGGGAGTCGGCTGTGGTAATTGTTGCTGCAATTCCTGTAAAACACAAATAAAATATATTAGGATACGGTAAACTTTTCTCTCTAAAACACAATCACACAGCAAGTAATACTTTGATAAAATAAAAAGGTGCACGATGTAATAATAAAGTAAAGGATGGAGTATTAGCTTTAGCCTTGACTTTGAAGAATTCTGAGCCGTAACACATGTTCCACTTTAACATAATACATAATTTAGGAGGAGGATGAGTATTTGGACAATTCCTCCATTGTTCTGCATATAATAATAATATGCTTCTAAACACATCGAGCAATTTGCCATCACTTACCACGTGAATGTTGTAGGCGGATGACGTATGTGGCGCGATCTAACGCATACATGTGTCATGATTTATGTTTAAAGAATAGATCTAGATCGCTTCTAAAGTACACAAGCTTAGGTAGCTCGTGACACCTTTAGTTAAAAGATGTTTAATATTAGCTGACGGATTCATCTCGACTTTGATTTATCTTGATTTTATAATATATATCTATTATGTATGTATATTATTTTTATACTATGTAAGTACGTGTATGTAGTATGTGTAGCCCATTTGTATGTATAGCACCTAATATTAATAATGACTAGTGCATCTACCATGTTTTTTTGTGTCTGCATCACCCTAAGGTTGTCTGGCAGAGAATGCCTTAGGCATTAAGACCGCCTTTGTAATATTTGTATGAAAAGCATTAAATAAATAAATAAATATTATTTTACGCGCGGCATCCACGAATGTCCACGATAGTGCAATTGAGCTAAAATGTATCGTGTTGACATCAATATACTAAAGTGATTCCCTAGCTAGAGTTATCGCGTTACTATTTAAACCCCCGACAAAAAAAGAGGGGTGTTATAAGTTTGTAGTGTGTATCTGTATATCTGTGTATCGGTGTATCTGTATCTGTCTGGGGCATCGTAGCTCCAAAACGGATGGACCCATTTCAATGCAATATTTTTTTATTGAAAGCTAGTTTAATCGGGTATCATCCTAGCTATGTTTCATGAATATCTGTTCAGCCGTTTAAAAGTTACAGCTCCTTTTCTAGTTGGCTCGGGGGTTTTTGATGGTTAGGTTTATTATAAGAAGTGCATTGTTCTATGAAAGGTGCACTATTTGAAATTTGTTTCTCCCTTTATAAATATAAATGCTGTTCCCTTAGAGCGTCTACGAACGCCACGATTTGGCTCACGATCGGTAGGATTCCTACCATTTAATACCAATTAGCTGAGCCAACTTGCTTATTGCCGTTTGGTAGTGCCCACCCTACCGATCGTGAGCCAAATTGTGCCGTAAATACCTTAGAACAAGATGACAATCATCTTCCGGCATAGCATCTCCAATAAAACGTTCTATATTAACAAACGACGATCGGTCATGTGATTCGTAAATACACACATTAACACAGTGTAGGGATATTTTATACTAAGTTGCATAACTCCAAAAACTACTAGGGACTTCAAAAAGATTTTGGTGGTGATTTATTTATATTTCATTTCCAAACGTTAATAAGTCAGATAAAAAAAAAAAATGATGACAAAAGCGGGAAAAATTCTGAATTCTACCAGCTGCAAATTATTAGTTGAGGATTCTAGTTACGATATTTTTTAGTTAACAATGAATAACTGAAATATAAGTCCGTATCTTTCCTATACAATCCATTGTTATTATAATTCTTTCTCGATAGATTTCTCGGAGGTGTCACTGAACTGTTTGACACCAAAATGTAACTGCCCATGGCACCATTAATAAAATGGTACCTACCTAACCTAGTTCTTTAACATTTCATGTCGGCCTAATTGATAGTGTTCACAGTAATTTGTTGTTAACCGTCATGTTGGTGCAATGCGCTGAGTAGCCTCGACACTTGATCGATAAACATAAATATTAATTAACATCAGTGCATGCTACTTGAATGATATGTGATTTTAATAAACGTTATGTTGACTGCGGGCCTAACACTCGGGTTTTATTGTTATTTGTTAGGCCCCTTATTCTTAAACGCCCGGTTAGGGGTCTTGATTTAGGGCCATCTTCACGGACAATATAACAGATGTTTAAAGTTAAATCGGCCGATTACCCATACAAAAATTGATGTTTAAACGACAGATTTTGCCCTAATCATCTGTTATGTTGTCGGTGAACTTGGGCCTAAATGTTTTATAACACTATTGGCGTGTCGTTCTATTAAGAAATTCACGACAGATTTATACACAGTTTAGTCCGGGACCAAATCTCTGTTTCGCTTTTCCCGGCTATCTTAAGATGCTTGAATATCAAAATATCAGTCTCATACTATTTAGTGTGTGTCACCACATAACTACAATACCTACTCGACCCAAACGTATGGAACAGCTGATAATTTTTTCGAGATTACGAAGTTGGTCCCGTGGAGAAAGTTGTTTAGTTTGATCAGTGTTACCAACTCTCATAAATATTTATCCCCAAAACTAAAGTTAAAAAACCCCTAAATTTCCCCCAAAAAAAAAAACTCTGTAATATTATTAAATAAATTGTAATACTATAAAATAATTGAAACATTTTCAAAATGTTTACAGCCAGCTGCGTCACAATCATTATAAACTTCACAGTAAAAGTCAAGAGTAAAAAAAACCCTAAAAATACCCCTAAAAAATCCCATCACACTTATTTACCCCCTAAATTTGGGGGGAAAACCCCTAAGTTGGGCACCCTGAGATTGATGGTCTGATCCATTAAATATTGCCACGTATTTCTGATTCACGATGCATAGATAAGCCTTATAGTTTTTCCCTGAACCGCATCAGACGTCATGATGATAATATCATAATAACATTTGCGTGTATTTTCGCTTTGCCTTGTTGACTAGGTACTTGAGTTCGTCCTAAAATCCAGACATCATAAAAACGTTTTAGTATTTACGATTAAATGTAACATTGCCAAACAGCAGTTTAAGTGTCAGCTTTAAATAGCTTTCATACTAAAATATACTTTCATTATTTCTTACTATGGTTTCAACGTTGAAATAATGAAAAATAAGTTGATGTCCGCGTGGTTGCCATGTTTTCAGACTATGAATAACTTTTTAGATGTATACGTATATGTAAACGAATCTAAAGTAAACAAGTAAGTCGCACCATTTGTTTCAATCGAATCCACGATGACTGTATGTGGGTAATACAGAGATTAGCCGGCTCTGGCAATAATTGGAGCATCCGTTACATCACCCGAGCTTACCCTATCCACTCCCTGGGGACCTTACTATTACTATCCGGACGAAAGATCTTTATTAGTAAGAGTAGTTTCTTCACGTTCGTAATGATTTATAGACCATGAAATTTTGGAGATATAAGCGCCGATTGTTTTAGGTAGGTTTACTGAAGAAATTGTTACTAATATATGTTTATAGTCCTACCGTTCTAGTCCCAATCCCTTTAAGGGGGTATAGTAGTAGTAGAATTATTTGTATGGAAAAGCTGATTTAGCTTTTCCATACGAATAATTAATTATTACACGACTAAATGTATGGAACAGCTGATTTTTATTTTCGGGATTTCATGGTTTGTCCCATAATAAAAGTTGTTCATAATGATGAGTAGATACTATACTATAACTTAAAAGGAATGGGAGTAGAAAAGTAGGACCGTGTATTATAATCTGTTTGTGAGCTAGGACCACGGATATCTATGGCTAGGACTGATTAAACTGATTTTGGAAATGTTTTCGATATAATGTAGGCAAGGTTCCTAGGATATAGTTTTGTATGGATGTAGACTTGTCAAAATCGGGTCCCCGTTGTAACTTACGCTAAATTTTGTTTCGAAAATCAGCCAACAGATGCAAGTTTGCATGGGGAAAATCCGTGATCCACACGGAAGACGTTGCGAGCAAAATATCTATAGTCTTAGAACCGGCAAAACAAGAATGAGACCTAAGTTTAGAGCTGTCAGATTACTTGACAAATGGCAATGTGAGATATTTTTAAACGTTGCTACACGTAAGGTGTATGGAAGTTTTAGTTTATTCTTAGTTCAGAGCTCCAAAATTATTATGTAGTATTTTAACACGCTGTTATTAGCTTCACCTGTAACTAACTAACTACTTATGTAAGAAAATCTTGGAAGGACCCACTTCCCGGTTTCCGATTGAGCTGGAATTTTGCATACACGTTCAGTTAGGATGACTAAAACGTGTCCTATAGTATTTTTTAAACTATATAAAAAAAAAATTTGCTCATTCTTGTTTTGCCTGTAAGAAAAAAACGGCTATATAAGGTCCTACCTTTCTAGCACCTAAATTAAGTGGTTATTGTACAAATCATTAAAAACAACTTTTACTATGGAACAACAATGAAATCGCGACAAGAATCAGTTGTTTCATAGATTTAGTCGAGTAACATATACATTTATATGAATCGGCGGATATATTTTTTTCTCAATTTCACGGTTAGTCGCCTAGTAAAAGTTGTTCACACTGATGATTACCCCCTAGTACTGATGGTAACCCCTTAAAGGGATCGAGACTAGAAAGATAGAACCTTGAATTTATATTTAATTTATTAACACTTTGAGTTCCGATTCTGAGAGGTCCGCGCGGACCTCTCATGAGCGGCAGTATCAATGCAATTATTGCAATTACAGAATAACCGCCATAATCTTTCCTACAATTTAGAGTAAACTATGGATTATGGATCAAAACATTCCGTAATAATATAGATTATTATGCAAAACTGAAGTCCAAAGTTTTCTTGAAACTATCGCCTATCTTTGAGCGTCTAGAGCAGGGGTGGCCAACCAGATTAGACCCAAAATCTACTGTTTACTTTCGAAATCCTGTGTGATCTACCAATTATATAGGTACTTCTTGTAAATGAATATGTATATTAAACTAATATGGTTTTGGCCTTGCCACGATCGACTGGACTAATAGCCGCGATCGACCAGTCGATCCTTGATTTAAGGAAAAGTTTCAAACGCGAAGTAGTAAAACGTAACAAAAATAAAAACAGCGAGACGCCGAAACCGGCGTCAACGACCTTTTTATACTAGTATGCTATCTGGACGCCCATAACGCTCCAAGGGCGAGCTCAGAAGGGATTTTTCTTTCCACAAACAATTTTCGTCTCGACGAGAAAAAGCCATCCAGTAACAATTTAACTTGAGAACACTGAGTATTTACTAGAATTAAATTCCCGAGATTCTGCAGGGAAATGGCGCCTCTATTAATAATTTCTGGCCAGATATTCGGATACCAACTTCGTTTTTTGGCAGTGATATGGACAGAATAAAAAAACTGTTGTTTCAGGGTAGTGAAAACCAGTATAAGTATAAATATACTAAATTGCAGATTATATAATATGTTTATATTTCGCTATGATATAATACGAGTTTCCTGTATCTCTTTCTACCTATATACATTTAGTCGAGTAATGTTGAATTATTTGTATGGAACAGCTGTTGTTTTCCTAGCGATTTCAGGGTTGGTCCCATACTAAAATCCGTTCGTAATGATGAGAACGAAAATCCATTTTCTCCTATAAAATCCTTTCCGATTAACCGATAAATCTAATTAGCATTACTGGATTTCCATTGTCCATGTGTCCACAAAACGTGATCACATCGTGTCTTTTATACATAATTTGGTGACATAATTATGCGTAATTTTCTTTTTATATGTTAATTATCGCACCAGAATAACTAGTTTTCTATTTAGCATGTTTATGTATAATGCATATGCTTATTACAAATATATTCTTAAGTCATTACTAGGTTTTGGAATCGATGTAAATTATATTGTAGGTGTTAGGTATGCTGGTGTTTTCTTTGCGTGTTTGTGCTTGTTCAAAGTCTGGGTAGGTCTGGGTATATGCCGTGTCGATGCTATCAAAACAGTCTACATCACTAAAATATTTCTTAGCAAATATTACTTTATTTGTCATTACTAGGTTTTTTTTAAATTGTTTGTCGCGGTCAGTAATGAATTTGAAGCGACCACGAAATTCTGCCAACTACTATTTTGTTCTAATGTTTTTTTTTCTGTCATAAAGTATACTTGCATGCATTAGGTACTATTTTTAATATTTCCTAAATGCAAAGAATTTACACCAAACAGTCTACTTTCCTTTCAAAAATGCACGGGAATTCAAAATTCTCTATGCAATAATATAATCACTACATAGTGTAAAATAGTCACCGGCGGCGTCTGTTTGTTTGTTCGCTAACTTCTTCATAACTATACAACGAATTTTTTTACCGTTTTCGCCACCTTTTTGATCATTTCTTCCGAAAGGTTTATATGTATAATACTTTCATATTTAATATAAGGATAGTAGACAAATTGGCTAGTAATTCATAAATGTATTTTTCATCGTCCGTCAAAGCTAATACTCAAGGGGATGACAAGGAGAGGAAACAGGGGAATAAAAAAATCAACGTGCACCTTTTTACCAGAACAATTTTTTGTCTCTTTTATTTTTAGATATTTTCTGTCAACTTCACAATATTTATTTTTCTCCAGAAAAATAAATAGATATATCCTCTAGTTACACATCGTCCATATACACACACTATAAATTTATTAAAATAACAACGACGATAAGTGATGATATCTATCTATATGTTTACGTCTTTTAAATTTTGATTAAGATTCTTATTCTGATGAAAATATGCCAAGAACATTATATTCTAAATTTCGAGTATCTCATGATTGCTTATAATTATTAGTTCATCGTTGAATGACTCGTTTCTAACGTGAATATATCGCTTGCTCTCTCTAACTCACTATAATGTAAAGGCATCCAAATGTTCCGTTTATGGGACGAACATAAACCATAATAAAACACATCTATACACTTTGTTCTAAGTTGTACTTTGTATAATTTGGCAGTGGAAACTATTAAGACACCCAACGACAGCAGCGTCCAACAACTGCCTGGGACAACAGCTAAAATAAACTCTCAATAAAATACATAACCATTGGAACAATACCTCTAAAATGACCTGACTAAAGTCGAACTAACTATATCGATGTGAACATAAGATTAGACGTTGACTAAACGTAACTTAGAGTAACAAATAAATAGTGATAACCTCTGAGAACAGGGTTGATATTAAAACTATTAATATTGACTCGGTTGAGCTACGAACATAAGACGCAGTGCGCGGCGCCGGGTGCCCGCACACCGGCAGACTCGGTAACTAAGTAACCTAGGAACCATACCGATACATCACATAACCAACACGATATGCACGTTCAACTTAACCACTAACTCAACGATAACGACCGATTGCTTCCAAATACAAGGTCTTACCTTTCTAATCCCGATCCCTTTAAGGGTTTTAAGGGGTTATTCATCATTATGAACTATTTTTACTACGGGACCAATCCTCAAATCATTTTATTTTGCGATTTCAGTGTTGTTCCCAAAATAAACGTTATTCTTAATTATGAGTACAATAACCACTGAAAGAGATGGGTACTAGAAGGTAGGAACTTATATACACCATTAAAACTAAAGCGTAGGTATACTATACCTACTACATCTAAAACTAATTCTGGCACGCCTTGTGGCGCAAGCACGAGATTGCAGACTGTCGAAGATTAACTAAACTAACCAGCCCTAGCACTAAGTCCCCTCGACTGGCCGCCTGGCGGTTAAATTGGCTTGCCTTAGCAGACTTTAATCTGGCTCTTACCAACGCTTATTGTCTCATAGGACTCCGATTACAATGCGACTTTCAGTCAGATACTGTACATAATGTATACGATAATATCACAAGTATCGACGGCACTGTATTTAACATTAATTCGTATTCGACCAGAGTAAGTTCTGTGAGATATAGCACTGGTTTACAGGCAATATAGTTTGAACACTGGACGCGCATTATCACAGTTTATTTATGGTAGTTGGGGCGTTTGCCTCAGGCTTTTGCTTTGTGTCGCGGCCGGCACTGCACCATACAGATGTAGCCGGCGTCGACGTCACATCCGCTCACCAGGAGGTTCATGAGGACGCTGGAGGATTGCGTCGGCTTCGTCGTCTGAACCGGTGATGGGCTTCGCTTGATACGTTTCGCATACGGCTCTTGATCTTGGTTCATTACTCTCTTGACGCCCGTGTCCCATGATGAGACGCTCCTGCTTGGTATTAGTCCTGTAAGGAAAATATTCAATGGTTATATTTTAGAATCCCATCATAATTTATGCATTTATTCACATATGCTGCGAAATACCTTGATCAGAGTATATATTGGTTATGAGATCCTGTGGCGGTGGTCCAGTGGTGGTGGTTGTGAGTAGGCGCTGCAGCGCCGGAGCCGGGGAGGAGGTCTGCATCTCCGTGGGTTGTGGTCTTGCCATACTAACGCTGTCGGGCAAGGCCCCCCACATCACCCTCTCCAGCACCGGCAGCTCGTCACTCGCCGGGATGAACGGAGAGTTTCCATCGTCAATGTCATTATCTGATCTGTTGCTGTCAAACGCGTCTAGTGACAGTTCTGTTAATAATGAAGATTGTTCACACGAAGAGTCGTTTTCCTGAAAGAATGTTATCGTGAGAACTGTGTCAGGGCAAAAGTCAGTATTAATAAATTAACATTTCATAAATAATAATAATAAAATCTTTATTCAGACTACAGAGATCGAAACAGTGTTAGTAAAGAAAACCTAAAACTAATGTTAGTAACCTAATCATAATCCTATGATAAAGTAATTGCATAATTACCTGAGGTTCTGGCGAAGACAACAACAATGAATCTGGCGTTAAGGCGTCAACCGGTGATCCGTTAGCCAAATCATCTCCAAGTAGACTGCAGTAATTATCGCTCAGAATGAAATCGTCGAACATGTCGAAAGGACTATTCTCAAGAGGGATACAAGCATCGCCAGCGGTGGGTGCCAAGTGTGTCAGATCATCCGGCTCGTCTTTAAGCACTGTAAACAACACCGATATTATAGTGAGGGAATCCTTGTCATATGATAGAATTCCAATAAAGCAACAACGGATACCTAAGCTGTGGAAGTTCGAGTGCCACTCACTTGTAAGTCCCTCGTCTTGGGAGAACATGAGAAAGCCTTTGTTCATTTCTTTCTTTCGCGGAGCGAAAATGAGCTCTGTGACGGGTATGGGGCGTTCCTCCTCGGGCGGTATGATGGCGACTATAGCGCCGTTGGACGCGGGTTCGGGCGCGACACTGGCCAGCACGGGCTTCAAATCGGCGTGCTGCACCTGGTGTGCGGCGAACACCTCATCTTTGCACTCGATGCCACTGCGAACACAACACACATGATAACACAATGGTGCCCCTACAGGGCAGAGCGACTTGTGCCAGAATGCACATAAGGTGCCATGGTCTACCGCCAATACGTAGTACATAAATCAGATGTACGTCATACAAGTGCCTTCGTATAATGGACTATAATGTAAACTGCACGGTCATTAGTCAAGAGAGAATCAAACATTCCAGTGTTAATCGGTTTTGTATACGTGTGAAGAAGCGGGAAGTGTGAATAGCGTGCTACATAAGAACACTAGTTAGAACATATTGGCGTCGCGGTGTAAGATATACAATAGCGAGTAATCAGTCAACAATATTCAAGGCTACCGTAGATGTACGATACGAGCTTGATGCTGCACGTTATGGAACAAATGGATCAACGCTAATTTGTATCGCGTCTAGACTAGTTCACGCTAATTGACATCAATACGTAAGTAAACGATGGGAAGTTTTTTCTTTAAATGCACATTAAACAATACCACAAATAAGGAAAGAGTCGGTAGGTTAAAATTTACTTTAACACAACACGCTGAAAACTATGCGTGGTATGTAAGGAAAATCAATTATTGAATTGCAAAATAACCAAGCGAAATAATAATGATATAAAAAACACCTACAGTATACAGAAAAGAAAATACAATGTGACAAATAAGTCCTTTGCAAAAATTAACAACACCAACGTAATTAGGATTTCACGGTTGAAATTAAGTTTAAATAAAATTATTTTTCGTACCTTTTTTCAAAGTAATGAGGAAACTGTTTAACAACAATTTACATTTCAAAATTCGAAGGAGAAATAAGAAATTTACCGATTTTTTTTTTTTACAAGAGTTATTTACTAGCCCGACAAAATTCACAAATCAAACAAGACCTAAGAGAAGAAGAGATCAATCAACGCGTGCGCACTGTATCACAGCTGGCTCCCGTTTGATCAAAGTGAAGCGATACCTGATAATGAGATAACTAGCACTTTATTGCGGCAGTCATTACAATATTCAACATATTAGGATTAATTAATGAACATCCCATCATCAGATAACCTTAGGATTGGCCCTGTGGGAGACATTTACGTCAATGATTTCAAAATCAACATTGATACTGATACGCAAATACTTATGAGATAAAATGTTGTTGACAATAGTTACGGTTCAAGTTTCCATTGACATTATAAATAACGCCTATGATGGAAAATTACACATTTGCCTATACATAATTAGCTAAATAGTGATCGAACTACACAAACTACTAAAATTCTAAGCCTATTGAGCTCAACTAGACATCTTTCAGCTTGATACACAAGACACGACGCATCTATTTTTATTGTGAGTTCTGTTTGTGTTCGTTACGCAACTATCGTTTGTTTATCATTTCCTTTACAACTAATCTGTATAGAGTTACGTCTAAATAAATTACCACGTTGTAATATTAACAAATTGCAACTCAAACTCAGACGATTCAACGCAGGCCAGACACAAAACGATAAAAGGGTGTGTTTTATTTCGCCGCTGCATTTACGCAATGTTTTTGAAAGTGAATTTGTGTAAGCGAGACGGGTGGATAGGCTATACCAAAGGGAGAAAGAGATATACTGTTGATAGTAAGTGCGGCCTTGTAAACGACCTTGCTCGTCGCACCCCTCAATCACCCCCTTGTTTTCTCCAGACTGGCCATTCACCAGGAGCGCGAGAAGGGATGGATGCGCGCGCACCGAAGCCACGAGGTATCTTTATCGATTGTTTCAGATTCTGATCCATCATCTAATGCGTTGTAGACATCGGCGAGTTACCACCACACTTTAGTGGGTGCATCTTGTAAAAACATACTTAGTATGTACATAGGATTCGAGTCTAGTGAAATGAAACTTTAAAGTAGATATACGGTTTCATTTTCTGCACTTTTCTTTCATGGAGACTCATTTAATGTTTACACACAAAAGTTAGTTTTTGAAAATCAATTTAATAATACTGATGACTACTGTTATGGACAATGTTTACCTGTAATTTATGGCGTTGCGGTCAAAGTTAATTATAAAAATAAAATAATGATTCAGACGCAAAATTATGTGAGATAAAAACATCTTCCTTGACCGTAACTTTTTGTGCTAAGAACTTGATAAACCAAGGTATTAACAACGTCACAATCTATTAAAACTAAACAAAGCCTGAGATCCTAAAAAGGTAATTTGTGAGATTTGATAAAAACCAAAAAATATAATATGAATAGGAAAACAAACAATTTCCGTCCAACCAACTAATCAGCTGATGATAACAAAGTGTAGCGAGAATACCCAAATAAAACTGACATAGATTTAGCTGATAACGATAATAAGCGTTACGCTTACGCAACTAAAAGATTTGGACTAGAAAGAAGAGCAGCTGTTCGACAAGCTTGGCCGTGAATCCGTGATACCGTTCAATGGACAACGTAATTCAACAATTACATCTTCCACGGTCAAGGTCACGTGACGTCACTATATATTAGTCTCATTGGACATCAATTCCCTTAAATACAGTGCTTTATATTAGGATATACCTACTATACACACGACACAGTAGAAAATTCTAACAACTTTCAATAGCACCTTCTGTAAATTTGTCCTGATCACGTGAATTAAAGTCATAATTAATAAGTCATTAATTTTCCAATAGTGACATAAGATTATAATTTCAGAGGCTTTATAGGTATAGGCAATGCCAGACGAAGTAGACGCGCGTTTGTTAATATTACATTATTTTTCGTATAGATAAGATAAATTCTCAATTTAGTTGTTTGGACATAAACCATTACTTTTTAAGCGACGTAAATGAGAGATAAAATGTCGGACACTTTGTATGATAAAGGTATTGGTAAATGCGCACTCATACAATATTGTATTGAACGATCGCGTCGTGGAGGGTTCATAAAATTACCATAGCCCCCATGCACGCGTTCAACAAAACATGCGAGCTGCGAACAATGTGGACTAAAACTGCAAGTCACCAGCCAGCCGACAGTACCAGTATGTTAACTCAACGTAGAAAAACAAATAGAATTCCTAACCACAACTATTGAAGAGTTAAAGATGGTCTATGAACATAATATGAACTACGACACAATGAAGAGATTGCAGGGAGCGGTTTATGATTTAACAATGCAAGTTATCAATTTTGTAATTTATAGATCTCGGTCGTTCAAATAAAGTAGAAGAATCAGCACATTGGTCTGCCAATCGTAGCAAGAAGTGCGGCGCGGGAGTCAAGGCCGGCTCGGTGGCGCGCTTATGTAACCATGCTGATGGCTGCGGGGGACGGGGACCGCTAAAATTAGCGGCTCTCACACAAACAACATACTGACACCGCGCATCGGCGCATACGCACTCGCAACACGCTCCCGGAATGCATTGACACTAAATACACCACGAACCGATGCAAAACTAAGTTTCACTTGTCACGAAGACTAATAATAAACACTACGTTATGCAGACCCCCATACGTTTCTTGGAACTAATCGATTGTCACAAAATGAAGGTAGGAATTAATATTATGTAAGTTGAATGTTTAGTTAGTATTGAATGCAAGAAAATAGACGTCACTGTAGTAAATGGAAAACTTTCGCTTTAAATACAATCGATGGAATCTGATATTACTTATTTATCGTACCTACTGTAAACATTTTATAGCACAATCATTACAATCGCCGCTAATTTTTCTGGTATAATAGACGTTTTAAATTGGATCACAACATAGTAAAGGCACTTGTATGAAGGCACATCCACTATAGCACCATTCACAGTCACTAAACATCGCACTGATCCTTACCATGATGCGATAAGTCGTACGATGTGTTGTCAAACAAGTTTGTCTGTGTTGAGATACGCCGGCGTGTTATTCAATGTGCTCTGAACAGCTGATCGGGAGCGCGAGTTCGTCGGGGGCGGTAGGGTGGCCGCGTGGGGTGTACGTTTGCGTCGAAGTCTGTAGCACGAATGATACGCGCGGCGGCGGCGGCGGCGCACTCGTGACGCGGGCCCAACTAAACACATACATTATAGTCGCGCGATACCGACTGATGATAATTTTTTTGAGGATAGCCGGTGCGTTCATTCGGCAGCCACGCGACTTGTAATCGAGTTCACGAACCACCGGTGGATCAAGCGGCGTCGATCACCGCGATATCACTAACAAACGTGATACTCACATGGCTGTTTGGGATGTTTAGTGCACTGATAACTGAACTGATCCCATTCATAAAACAACTAACTGATAAGGTCTGAATAGTGGGAAAACAGCCGCCTAACAACAAGAAACAAACTCCATTTTATAAGCCACATCCGATTTTGTATACCTAAGAGTCCTGACTAGTTAAGGTTTAACCCATACAGCTAAAAAAGTCAGATCCTTCCAAAAGCAAATCGAGTTCGTGTAATTGATTAAATAAGTTCAGTAGAACTTATTTTAAGAACAATGGCCCCTGGACAAGCCAACGAACAACGGTATATTTGAACGAGGTTTAATTTCCTGTTAAACATTTATTGTTACTAATATACAAAACTAAAATATCCTGCAAACCACTTTTTTCATACTAATAAACCTTTATGGATAAGAATTGTTTATTTAGCGAAACGCAAACGTTTGCCTTTGTCATGCTCATCTGAATTATTAAAGAGCTGAAGTGGAAAACGTTTATCAGTCTCTAAATATGGAGTAGTATGTAAATTAGAATAATTTTAGTATTGAATTCTTAGAAATTTTGTAATTCAACTACCTTCAAAGTCCCATTAAAAGTCCTCCCAAAGTTATGCGCATAAAAACTCGCAGCCATCAAGATGTTTTATTCAATTTCATACATTGTGTGAAAATAATTTTCTCTAAATAATATTATCTACAGATATTTTGACTTAACCGAACAAGAATATTCAGGGATAATTCATGTGTATAAGTGAATGTAATCGAATGATTAAATCACAGACAAGCTAAAGTGATAGGCCAGAAGGAGAACAAGAAAAGGTGCATTTCCTACAAATATTTATTGTTATACATGAAGAAGTTATTGAAGGAATTGAAAAGATACCAAAACTTAAAAATCTCTTCAATTAATTATTGACTATCTGAAACCCAAAAGGCGAACAGTAGGTTTGCACGTGGAGTACTTGCCTCAATCAAGGTATTTGTTGATAATGAGGAGTTTGCCAATCCATCAACTACAGAGGCGACACTCGATACGTTTCGGCGATGAAGCCGCGTTGTTCCAGTATTTAGCCGCGTAACCGGCGTAACTCGACACCGCGCTCTAATGGACCCTGACGATGCCAGCTACTGGGCACTGCCAGTATCTCACTAGTAGTAAATGAAATTATTTATTTCATTGTAAAATCGTTCTCTATAGAACATTCAGCACTGTGGATAGTAATAAATTGGAATGTCTATATAGGTAAACTTCTTGAAATGTTAATGTCTTGTTGTTATTAATCACTTATCTCAATCTCAAATTAAATTCTTGAATCGAATAGGTACTGACTATTGAGTATTGTTCTGCACTCTATGAAGTATTTGTAAGTTATGAGCCCTGAGTCAGTTCCCTCTGGGACTTCAATTTGAATGAAAGAGCATGCGCTGTGATGACTACACAATTTTACAACTAGTCGCAATCATCATTCTGATGTAATATCCGTAAATGACAATACGGAAAACGGAGTATTTTTTTGTATATTATGTAGAGTATTTATGGCAACTTCAGATGTAAATTGTTGGGACGAAATATTGAAATTTGCATTGCGCTATTAGATTTAAATTTACCTCAGCAACATCTATTAATAAAACTGATTGAATAAGAACCGGTATTTTCCTGATACTTAGCACGTCTTTAAAGACTAGCTGTAATACGTATATCGTGTAGGATTCGTCACATGTTTTGCGAATTTCGTTGCGTACGTGATACGAGAAACGTTTTGATATTGATTTAGTGGCTCCTAACTTTTTTGATTGGCTAGTCAACTTCGGAAAGTTTGTGTTACGTGACAAAACAGATCCTCTTTCTGGTTTTTTTTTGTTGTTAAAGTTTACTCATATCCAATCACAAACTTTGGAAACCAATACATAATGCTTTTAAAGTATTCAATATAAAGACAGAAAGAGTTTAAAGAGCTTTACATTATTGAACATTGTAAATACAGAAATGAAACCTAAAATTAAAAGAACAGTATTGACTGACTTTTAAGATTGCGGTGGAGTATTGTAGATAATAATTATGATGAATTAGCGTTTTGTATCCAAGATGGCGACGCTAATTGGTCGGTCAACAACAACTTAGCTGCATTTCGTGAAATTCGCCATGCCTTTTGCGACCTGCAAGCTATTGTGCAATTAGGGCCAAAGGAGACCGCTCGCTGGCCGTCGACCCGGCCGGCCCCACCCCTGATTCCGTCGAGTTCTGACGGACTACGTGACTGGAACGCCATTGCACACACCTTGCATCATCTTTCCGAGACCTAACTGTCGTTTCGAGGATTATAGATGATGTGAGTGCAAATGATAAGTAAGATTTGTAGATTACAAAATAAACAGGAAATAGAATTCTGCCCCCTATAATAAATAGCCCTTTTAATACAATTTTACGGCTAAGTTATGTATCACACAAAGTACAAGTATTACGTAAAATTCTGTATATTAAGTTATAAATAACTACCAATGAACCAACACATATAGATAAGTACTACTTCGAAGCAACTGCATATAATACTGACGTCCATTTATTTAAGTGGAATTAACACAATAATGTACGTTGTAATCACCACGAAGCAAGTACATAAATACCAATCGAAAAGTTAAATCAAAACAATACTTGGCACCATGATATTTTTTATAATAAGAATGTCAGTTGGTGGACCGCAAGTTGGAGTGAGCAACGGTGTACTCCCATTCCGAATGTCAATCATGAATTTTAAACGGTGGAAAATTAGAGCATCCACAATACTTCAACAGAGACGTATTCCGTGTCAAAATTTTAATAAAAACATCCACAATACTCGACAGAGATGAATTACGTGTCAAAGTTATATTAAAAACATCAATAAATCCTATCCTATTGGAAATTCCTTTCCAATACTATCTAATCTATTCACGAACGAAACAGGAAGTGATAGATATCCACGCCTTTCTAGGGACGGACAATGACGGTAAAAAATATTCCCTATCCCGGACACAATGAATATCTGTCAAAATAAATCACAGTTTTCAAACTAAAGGAAGTAATCGATTCATATGAGATTTCTGAAGGTTTTATGATAGAACCAGACGGAATTCTTCGAGTAACATAAAACGATTGATTAGATTTTGTTGATAAAAAGCTGGATTATGACCATGATACACGAAAAAATACTGCTAACAAATACCAAATGACTAGCGTCTAGAAGATAACATCACATAATGCGAGTCATTTTCATAATATGTAGGTAGTTAAGGTACTGCTAAACCTGTAATTACGAGATAAGAACATTGTTACAGACAAATTCGTTGCTGTTATTCACGAAAAAGTTAAGTGTTAGATACAACTACGAGTATATAGGTAATAATTATTATTTCAAGTTTTCACAGCTTCTACATTAAGTTGAAAGATTTGGACACAATTTTCCCAGTGACGACAACCTTTACAAAAAATGGTAATTTTAAATTTGAAATCAATGCACAGGACGATGAAGGCATTGACCACGTTCATCAATATTAATGGTTTTATATTATAGCGGCCAAGTGTTAAAGAGTTACAGGAAATCAAAGTATAAATAAATATTAGGCTAAGGACACGCCCAGCGTAAGTACGGGACTCTTCAGCAAATTGTTTTAATGGAATATCTTTAGTTTCTCTTGGTTTCGTTTGTAAACTTTTTAATCGCCTATTACAATACCATGACGGGTAGCTGTTTTAATACTAAGTATGGTTGGCGCATCACGATTCTATGATTGGTGTTTGACATAAATATTTGTTTTTTAAAGCCGAGAATCACAATATTTACAAACCGGTTATATAGTTATTGTATAAGCCATAAAGATTGAAGCATTATCAAATTACACCGGCGTGTAAGCAAGCACACATGCTTGTAACAAAACCAATATGCAGTATTTTAGAATTAGGCCAAACGATCTGGATTCGGGTAATCATATGGGAATTGGTGCTGATGCAGATTTGACTTTATTAAGACATGAACAAGAGTGGAATTGCAACGAAGCATAAAATCTAGAGCTACAATGAAAAAACAATCTCGCGAATGTTTTGCAGCTGAATATTGCGATACCTCGCTCCCCTAAAATATCGTATAAATCTTCAAGGGCGGTTAACATAAGTAGCTCTACAAAAGGCGCAATTGACGTCACACCGGCTGACCCTCTTTCGAGTCTACTCGTATAGCAATTTTCTCGTTAGGATCGTCGACTGATTGTATTATGCTGGCAACAAAATCTTAAAGGGAGAATTCGATTTTGGAAGTTGTGAAATAGCAGGTGATGTTATATAAAACAATGTTAAAGTGTACCTAAAAACTAGATGGTTCACGGTACAGTCGCTAAAGTATCTAAAAATACAAGGCAAAGGAAAGGTTTCGAAAAGTTTCAGCTTATGTCAGAAGCTAGAGAACAAATAGCGGGCGGGAGCGGGACACCCACGCGCCTCATTCAAGCTAGAACTAAAATTGTTGTGCATCTACCTATAAGTAATACCTATGTTCTCGGTAGTAGGAAGGTGGGGTGAATGACCCAGGGTGGGAGGTGGCGAATGTGGCGGTGCATTCGCCGGAGTTGCATAAACCGACTGACGACCGCAGAGCTGCGCATTGTATCCAGGCAATATTGGTAAAAAGTGAATTTCACATGTAGACAGCAAACACACCCTAACCCTAACCTCTACCTAAACTCTTTTACGGCGCTAATAAAGTAAGTAGTTAAATTAGGAAGAAATCAATGAAAATAAAGACCTTTGGAAATAAGATTCTCGATTGTTTTTCTCATATTGCTATAACCGTAGAGAATACTTTTTTCGTGACAAAAGAATCAATTTAATTTGTATTTAACCGTGCCACAGCTGCAAAAATATAAAAGACTATAAAAATCTAAGAACGAAAGATAAGATCGTATCGTTTTAATGACCATAGACCATACCACTAACACCAAACAATGATGAAACATTTGACAAAAGAATTGCGTTTGGACATTTTAATAATTTCACCGAATGCGTTTGAAGATGATAAAACGAGTGCAAAATGCACCACGAACGGGACAATCTAAATTCATTGCTCGAATCAATACATTTAATCGATCGTCCTTGTTTTTCTCGCAATCGTCCATCTATCCCTCCTCTCAGCAAAGCAGCAATCTACATAAAGAGAGTTTTAAACGATTTGTCTGCCTTTTAAGTAATTTTAGTTTTTTTTCGTATCTTCGCTTCGTCGTTTCCACATTTATATTACAATTTATGATTATTATTATATTCTAATTATATAAAAAATCTAGGCGTGTCCCTTCGTATGCAATGGATACAGTTACGTGTCTCGCATTGACCCACATGTGGTGTGAAAATAAATTGCGGTGCAACACACGACAAAGATATTAACTCATGTGAATGTCCAGGTGTTGCCATGTACTCGATCTCAATGATAAGGTCCTGTTTAAAAGCTCTTTATTATCTTGATCGAATGAACAACATACATTTTAAAAGATATAGGTACAACGGTAATTATTAGTTTTGTCGCTGAGCAATACTAGAAAATTTATACCAAGCACGAGTCACGTAGAAGATATTGTAAAGCTATAATAAAAATGATAATGTTAAGTTTAAGTACTAATAAACAGCAAAGATTTTGTAAGAGAGGCATAAATAATAAAATAATTATGGTATAGGGACATATCCTCAAATAATTGTTAAAAGAAACAATGAGCTAGCATTTATAAACGTAAGTTTGTAAATAATATATCCTTAGACCCTGTACGCGTAAACGACTTAACATAACATATTAGATCATGTCTAGCCAGCAGGTGGACCCTTCACTTCACACACATTAAATAATCCCTCTAAATGTATAACAAGGTCTTAATATCTAACAAAGGTAAACTCATTTAGAATAACCTGATTAGCATAGCCTAAACAAATGAGAGACGAAACATTATTGTTTTGCCGAACACAGCAACTTGAATATGTTTCCCAACAAACTTCAAGGGAATTCTTGAAAATGAGTTCCTGGGAGTAAGTCGTGTTGTAACCATGATAACATTATCATAGCTTAGATTATTACATAGAAAATAATATATGGAGGATAATGTGGCATAGCAACTACACCACCCGAGATAACCCCTAACGCATCTGATGCTCACGATGCCACTGTCGGGCCACAATCATCTGCAGTCAACACTGATAAGATAAATTTTCCATCGAAGTTGTTTAACATAATTATCTAATAATAAGCCTGCCAATTTAATTTAATGGTCAATAAATGTTCATAAAAGCAATTAATGAACATAAATTAATTAACTCTTATATAAGAGACATAAATACCTAAGTACTTAATGATAATAAGTACAAGAAAATAATTAGATAGCAATTTCTAATCTTCAGCGTAGGGCAAGTGTGTTTAGAAACATTGAGTAACATGAAAACGTGCATTATTGGAAATTTATGAGTTAGAGACAAAGCTTTATATCCTATCGATGTATTTCCTGATGACAGAGACACACATAATGCCACAAATTAAAATTTTAATGCCCAAACTTTTTAATATTTATGTGATTTTATGATTAACAGGGCTACTGTAGTGCGAGTCTGCTAAAATCCTCCAAGGATAACGTTCATGACTAAACTAATAGTTACATGGCCGGATGGTGTATGAAAGAGCCAAGTCGACAAAATAAGGGCCGACGCTCACTAAAGGGACGGCACGGCAAAGTATCTATTTCTAATAAGTCAAAATGAACCTTATGGAATGGACTTAGAACTTAAACGCCACAGCAGCTTAAGCATGCCACGGATTGCCGTGGCATGCATGAGCGTCTGGGGCATGTAAGTTTTAAGTCCATTCCATAAGATTTATTTTGAGTTATTAGAAATAAATCCCTTGCCGTGCCGTGCCGCCAGTGGGCGCATGCCCTTAGTCGAAAGACAATGTTACAAGTTTCATGATATATTTCAGGAGATTACCTTTGTTTTTTCTAATGGACTTCTAATGTGTAACAAAAGGAATTAAAGCGATCGTTTTATGTTTAACAGCTAACGAAAATAAAATCTCAATTAAATTAATCAGTGCGGTGTTGATGCTAAAAAGATAATTTGTTAATTAAGACTTTTAATTGGATTCTCAAGAAAAGACTCTTACTTTTAATAGTGGTGCAAATGAAACTGAAAGCTACAATTAAGTATATGTGGGGAAAATAGGCTTGTAATTTAGATATAATATGTATTTTATATTTTCTTTTAAAATGAACAGAATAATCGTTAATTGTAAATTACTTGGTTGTTAATTAATAATTTGCCCAATTAATTTCACGTGTCTGGTTAGTTTTCGTATAATAACTACAACACGATACGAACAAGAAAACAAACGTGATACGGTGATATACATACATGGTCCAGAATAGATAAGAATATATGATTGTAATGTAATGTTTTTCACGGTCTCGATTACATGTTTATTAGAAAAACAAAATACTGACCTGTGTACATGTTGATCAAGACGGAATCTTTTTCCATTATACTACTCATTTTTAATTAAGTGTACTTGTAATTAATCTTCTTAATACATAGACTACTCTGCACAAAGGCAGTATTAGGATAAAGTTTGCCTTAGTGTAAAGGTTCTTGAACGTGGTCTCGAAGCTCCCTAGAGATGTATTTATCACTATAAAATGGAGAGCTAACGGGAGATTTACGAAGACATTACAACAGAAGACAGCCTTCTTGACCTTGTACTTAAAAATTAATCAAGCTGTGTTAATTTTATTGCCTACATTTCAAAAGCTTTCTGATCTAATATAATATTATACATTATACCTACGGCAGGTGTTTGCCAACATAGAGAGTTTAAAATAAATGCGAATCTTCATGTAACAAACAGTATCAGAGCAGTGAAACGTTAAAATTTTTTAATGAAACCAAAAGAGCCGCAGTTAAAGTGATGTGAAAAGCAGAAAATACGAAGTACCCATAACAATCAACGTGACCTCAAAATGTTAACAGCTTTGAAGCGACTGGGGGTTTGCGGTCCATAAATGCGATGGCATTTACTCAATTTAAAAAGAAAATCAGTTAAAATCCAAAGCAAAGTAAAAAAATATATATTTTAATTTTATTTTGAATAACACTTGCAAAAAGGAAAAGTAAGTAATATTCGGACGATGCAATTCCATTAACAATGGCGGTAGCATTTGGTGAAAATATTTTCTTGTTTGAAATGGGACTGACTCGACTGACAATGTTATAGCACAGAGAAAAAGCGTAGTAAAAACAAAATGAAATGTCCACGCCGTTTATGGCAGACATTCGTAAACATAATGGCTTTTAGTTGTGATAGCATATCTTATCTTTTCAATTAACTCAACTCCAAAAAATATTAAGGCTAACGTTGATATAAAACGTGGAGATTAATCCTCCAAGTCAAATATCAGTCAATCTCTGGAGTAGCTATCGGAAAATTCTTCTTCACGGACAATTGCACTTCGCAGAAATACTTTGTAAGATGGCTTTTACGAGATTAAAGACTTAAAGATGGATCAAAAATGAAATGTGAAAATTAGGCACATTTGTACCTATCCGTCGAATGATCGAATTCAACTTAATGTTGTGCAAGAAAATGTTGTAGAAAGAAAAGAAAAACGACACTCTAAAATGTAAAAAATCTATCATAGGTAACTGTTGAGGAAATTGGGTGCTATAACAAAGTTGACATCTTGAACAATCCCATCAGACTTCTGACTAAGTGGTAGTTGGACATTTTTAATTATCTTGACGATAAAAGACACTTTTGTAGACTCTCGGAAAGGAAACGTAAAGAAAATTTCATTTCATTCACGTAAATTCTCAAAATTTCCGCCATCAAAGTTGTTTAACGATGCAATTGATAGATCATAAATTCGTGACTACAAACGAACAAAATATTAAACGTCTATTACCTATGTTTACGAGCCATAGATCAAGGAAGAAACAATGTAAAACATTGATAAACGTTTGTTTAATTATCTATTTGTAGTAGAAATAAACAGTAGAGCACTTGAAAAGTGGACAATAACATAATCTACGTAATAATAGTATTATCTTTCTCGTATTTACAGATGTTGTTGTACAATTCAGAAGTGTAGTAGATACATACGTAATCAGTTAGATGTGTGCCAAGTACCATATTGGTGCGATCTGGACGCCAAACAGTTGCCCGTGACACGCGGCTAATAAGCCAGGTGTTAGTTCATCACTACAATGAAGCTGAACATCTCGTCGAGCATCAAGCATGGATTGTAAGGTGATTTAGCGAGATAACACTTACATAACATTTTTGGCACAAAGCACTGAATGGAAATCTATAAAAGTTCGTTACACTAATACCATGATGTTTTCAAAACAAAATACCTCGCTTGGTTACAGTTTATTTATTCCGTACCTATTACAAAGTGGGATTACACGGATTATTATCGTCTACCATATCAATTTAGATACTTAATAGAATAGAATAGAATAGAATTTTTCTTTATTGGAGTAACCAAGACTCAACAAGATTATTAGTAAAACTTATAACTATGTTAGTAAGCACAGAAACAGAACAAAAACAAGGAAAAGTACACACAGAAATCATGGTTGATCACTGTTGTGACATCCCGTGAGAGACGGCACAACAGTGACCCACGTAAACACAGTCCAGGCGACTCGCAACCATGCTTAAAACACTGTTGTTCTATTCTATTCTATTATCGTCTACCATATCAATTTAGATACTTAATATCTTATTTCCATCGTGATGAGATATTTCGGCACTCGCAATCCTAGATGATACATGTATTTCACGCATATACGCGTTCCTAAAAGGATTATAAATAACCGTATCTGTTACAAAAATAATGCAATAAAATCTGGATCAGGGGCTGATAAACCAATATTAGAATGTAAAAGTATCTTATATTGAGCGAAATTGCTTTATGCCTCGCCTCAAGTCGGTCAGGGAATGTTACGGAAAATACCCACAGCGTATGATCAAAGGATTTGTTCCTTGCGTTATCGGTGATGGCCTTATCTTTAAGATTCTGCATTATCCATGATAAAGGTTTGAGCTGACAAGGATATTGGTTACCGCGGAAGTTGTCAGAATCCACGTTTGTTGTATATTATTTTACAGCTTCAAAATTGTTAATACAATTTATTTGAGAAATCCTCTTTTATATGTATCTTAATTTTTTCTCTAGATGTCTGTTTCAATCTCGTTTCTAATGACGCTTATAGTTCATGTTATACTAACTCTTACGTATTTGACAAATACTTATCTTCTTTAAATAAATTATTGTCATTTATCATGTACATTTGCATTAAAATAAGTTTATCCAGTACATAGGTAACCTTACCAAACTTGTTTTCTAGAAAAATATAGGCTTTTTTTTTGCGTCTCCGTTTTTATAGTCTAGACTGTGTTTACTTAGTTAATTCGCAAATTGGTGGTTATTAAATTAACGAAAGTGCTCTAAATTGGGGTGAGCCGCGACAATAAGGCTTTACGAGAAATATACCTACATTACGTAAGCCAATATTATGTCTATACTATTACTTCATGTCTATCTGTGTTACGTTGTTAAAAAATGGCGGTAGAGCATTATGTATGTCTTATAAATTGTATGTAAAATAGTAATTAAAAAAATGCATTACTTACCTTGAATAAAAATTCGACTTATTTCAATCTTTTAAATGAACGTAAAAGTAAAAAAATAATTGAAACCTGAAATGATATTAAAAATCCAACAAAATACACATTGACATAATAAGAAGAAAAAAATAGTTCTTATATCTAGACCTACCTGATGACGTAATTGACGCAAACGACGCTGATCGGCTTCTGCTGCTTGTCGGTGATGACAGTGGCTTGGGTCTGTACCCAGGCGTATCCGCCAGTCTTGGCCAGGAAGCGGTAGCGACCGGTCTCGCATTGCCACTTCGAAAACACTGCAAAGACAATAATAAAGTTATAAGCAAAAAAATATATAAAAAGTACAGATCTAGGTATTATGACGACAAGAATGGCGCAGTGGCTAAGAGATTGGCTTTCAGCGCTACGTGTCGCGGGTTCGATCCCCGCAAGGACCAAATGGACAGATATTTGTTTGCACTGCATTCATCTTACAGAACCTGATGTTGTGTTAGAAATACAGTAAATATAAAAAGGCAGTTGCATCCTTTTACGACAAAGCAATTCAGCAAGTTGGCATAAGTACTTATTACCTATAATATCTTTAGACTTCTGGTAATATTTTTAAAAATAAATGTAAGCTGGAACGATCTTTTAGCATTTATCATGATAAATCATGTTTTGTTTATAGGTACTAGCTTCCGCCAGCGGCTTCGCCCGCGGATTCGCCCGCGTGATATCTTTATAAATTATAGCCTATGTTACTCACTGATAACGTACCATACTGCTCATGAAAGAATTTTTAAAATCGGTCCAGTAGTTTTCGAATTTATCCATTACAAACAAACAAACAAACATACAAAAAATCAAATCTTTTCTCTTTATAATATTAGTTTAGATTGTATTTTCAGAATAAATGTTTTATTCAGATATTTTATTCGATCATCTCAGAAATCGAGACGCACGCGGGTTGTATTCCCCTGGAGGATGTATCATGCGATTGTGCCGAACCAATTACTTTTAAATTGAGGTAAATTGGTCTTCGGCTCGTTACAGAGCAATTGGGCATCAATAATAAAAAGTAACCATATTAAATTGAAACCCAATCAAAGAGATAAAATAACATCCATGATTACATGAAAAATGTAATAAAAAAATAATGAATCAGAAGATTTATAAATGGCCTGCGGCTCCCGAAGGAGAGCTACTAACGCCAAGAAAAGTCTTAAAAATACTTTGCCTAAAGGGCAGGATCATATTGTAATCCAGGATAACATACAAGCGTGGTTCATACTTTTTTTCATACAAAATTCTAGAGATTCTGTCCTTTACTTTGTTTGGTATCATCTCTATATTATCAAAAATTCTTGCAAGGCCATTTTAATAATTCACGACCGAAGCAACACATTCATTCAGCGAATCTATTTCCACTTCAGCACCAAATCGTCTATCTAAATTGAATTGAACTATAATAAGATGTACAGTTCAATGGAAACCAATATTCAAGTGACAAAATTACGATATTACTTCAGCTATCATTTATCATTTGACCTCGATGGCAAGCATCGCTTTCCCATACGGCACGAAGCCAGCTCAAGACAATTTTACCTTTGATTTACGTCAGGTTTGATTGTATCGAACAGAATCAATACAAGAGTTTCTTCCACCGAAGTACTATATTCAAGATTCCCATACAGTGTAACTAATAAAGATTAATAGTCTCGACATCAGGCAGGATCGTAATAAGTCTGTCCCTTGGGTTCAGTTAATTCTCTCTTTGTGAGATTAAGCTGAACATTTTTCGTAGATGTGGCTATTACAGAGAGCACAGATTAATAGTTCACTTCATATCCCGTCGTGTTTAAAAATATGAAGTTTATTGATCGTAACTATTAGTTATTTGGTGGTAATGCCAGAGATTAGAAAAACAGGATATGTTGGGCCGTTTACGACATGACCACGGAATGCCATTTCAAAATCCCAAAGCATCATACGTAGATGATATAGATGAATCGTTATACGTATATTAAATAGGTACTAGTGGTCGCCCAATGGTCGAAATTCGACTATAATATTATATACAAATTTTAGCTTTCTGCACTGCTTATCCGTATAAACTTTAACTATGCCAAATATCACACTCCTCTGTGCGCGCAATATGGGGTACAAAGTTTTCTCTTCACGTAAGATAATGTCCAACCTTTCTAGTTCCGATCCCTTTAAGTATTGTTCTCATAATTATAAACAACTTTTATTATGGGACCAAACATGAAATCGCAAGGAAAGATCAGCTGTTCCATACAAATAATTCGATATTACTCGACTTAATGTATAAAACAGTAAATTTCAATATTGGTCCTATAGTAAAAGTTTTTAATAATGATAAGTACCTACAACCAACCCTTAAAGGGGTCGGTACTAGAAAGGAAGGAACCTTGTATAATGTTCAAAAGCTGCGAAATTTAAAACACAAAGTAAATTGATGATGATAATCGTTAAGAAATACAATTTTACTACAGAAACAAAATAATAAAATAAAAATACCGATTCGTTTCTCGGTTGTAATTTATCTCTTCAAACAAATTCAGATGTATTTTCCCGAGTTTCCACTTCAGCTTGTAATTTACCAGAGCTTTAACATTTACTGGAACGGCCGCGGGCTTCTACTATGTTACGTATATATTTATATATGCAAGCTTCTGTCTAGTCTACCACAGTTTTATTTATGCAACTATGAACGGCTGTACCTACTCCGAATATATACATGACATTCCTCATGTAAAGTAGCACATACAGGAAATATTCTAAACAGAATTAGTTTATAGAACAGAATAGAATAGATCTTTATTTCATGTAAACCAGATACAGGCACTTATGAAATGTCGAGACTCTAGGTGCACGGTTCCAAATAGTAGATTTAGATTTAGATTTTTGTATACGCACGAAATGTTTCGGGAAATCCCCCGCATTGATATAGGATTTCGCTTATCATGATCCCGCTTTGAACATATGATATTCATAATCATATGACATAAAACATCATGTGATAACCAAACCGTCAAAAACCCCCGACTCCAACTAGAAAAAGAGCTGTAACTTTCGAACGGCTGAACAGATTTTCATGAAACATAGCTAAGATGAAACCCGATTAAACTAGATTAAAAAAACCACATTGAAAACGGTCTATCCGTTTTGGAGCTACGATGCCACAGGCAGATACACAAATACACACTACAAACTTATAATACCCCTCTTTTTTGTCGGGGTTTAAAACCTATAGGTGACGTACCTAAAGCAAGATAGGAGATAGCGCGGCGTGAAGGAATTTCAGATATTTTTTCATAATATAGAGCTGTTTTCTGCGATTACTTTATTAACAACATATTTATCTTTCTCACCAAGGATTACAAGCACTTTCTTCTGTACCTACATACTTAAAAACATAGCTACCTATCTAATCTTTAGTAATACAAGATATTAGAGATAAGTCCTTCAGTACTTTGCCGAAATAGTTTGATAAGTGTTGGATAAATATTAACACTAGTAAAATAATAAATCTATAGTAGTACCTATTGTCCTTGTGTATTGTATATTTCCATAAGGTAAAGTAAAAAATAAACAAGTTCATTATTGATTGCGCAAACCTAAAATCGGCTATGACACAGAAATTTGAAGATAGGTACCTAACTAATAATCTCAAATAAAAGAGAATCCTGAATATGGTCTGACAAAGATTGTTTACTATAATTATAACGTAAATATTATCTACAATATCCAAAAACAATTCAAAAATTTAACGAAGAAAATACAGAGTGCCATAACAGACTCTAATTTTCAATATAGAGTGAAGTTCATAATATAAACGAACTCCATTCCGGTCAAGTATGTGTTACTGGAAACGGATATAGCGTGCGCAACGGACGTAACCCCAAAACAAAAGGAGTTACGCGAAATATCCAGACAGATAAAAGAGCAACGGCTGATTACAACTGTAATCCTAAACCACTCGATAGTTTTCTTGGACTGATACCATAATATCCGAACGTGCCCAAAATACAGGCCTAGCCTAGTTTCAGACCAATGGAAGGTATTTTATATTGTAAATATTATTAGATTGAAATTGAATTGAATATAAAACCTATGAATAATTATTATAGAACAACGTCATTGAGTTGATGCATTCCACGATACTTATAACACGTAATATGTGAAATAAGAATGATGGTATTTTATGTGGACTGTTATTTAAGACTTCATCCTAATGAGACAGCACAGACAAAGCTTATTGTAATTATAAAAGGTAAATTACTATAGAAACCTGTCTATCGAAACTCAAAGACAGAGACGATACGTTTAGTTAAGAACTTAGGTACCCAAGTAGATTCAAACCAATATTCACATGTCCACTTAAAACGAAATAGTTGGATGCACGCCAGAATGCGGCTAGCAACAGCTATTGTAAAAACCTAAGAATAAGTTGCAGCTGAAATGTGTAAATGCATGATATAATTAACAAATAGCAAATTGTAGCAATATCCTCTATAACATAAGTTTTTTGCGATTTTGCGGCTACGACTATTTATTCATGCATGCCAAATAGATTGAAAGAAAATTGTACGGAAAATGGCGAAATAACCACGAAAATATTTAGGCCTAATTTAATAGTCTGGATAAAACCTATTAGCTAAATCTGAAATAACAAATACTTGGGTCACGCAGCCTTAGATCCTGAGCTAACAGTCCATTTGGTGTGTTCTGGGAATGTAGTTAAAATTTACTATCCTATTATGTAATTTATGTATTTATATCTACCGCCAAGGTCAGCATATTTTATGTGTTAAAGCAGCAATAAACCCGATGGTAAAAAAGTCAGTATTGGAAGAAACTTGGACTTCCGATGCTCATAAATACAAGCGGATTTTTTTTACTATTTTTATCTTCTCCAAAAGATATATCGTGTTGAGGAGTTTAGTAGGATTCCTTAACACGAAATACCTTTTAGAACGTTCTCAGCTAAAAAGCGCCCATTAAACATTAATAGGGGAAGTAAAACTTTTATTGCTAAAAATAAAATCTGCACATACGGAAAACAAAGTTCTGGTAAATAGAGGTCTCGTCTTGTTGAAATGAAGGTACGACAGGTGCCATAATATTGTTCCAATAACTAGGGATTCGTGAGGGAGGATTTGGTACAAGAGGATGGTGCGACGAACTCCAATGGAGCTATAAATTGCGAATACCAGACCAGGGTCGACGAACTAAGGGCCGTGTAACGCGAGCCCGCTGATAGTGAAGGCGTCAACTAGAAGCTTTGCTGCCATACTATGTATTGTATAAGGAACCTACAGTGTAGATACTTAGGTTTTATGTACCAGTAACCGTTACTCGCAGGTTCGCTAGAGTGGTATTACTATTTTACGACCGACTTAATTTCTGGGAATTTTATGAGTTTGGTCACACTTTCGATCGTTTGACTTTTGCAAAGTTTATGACAATTAAAACATTTGTAAGTATTAAGAATATAAGAGACAAATGATATTGACATCGGCAGATTCATCTCGACTCTAATTCTTCTGAATTGTATATATTTATTATTTATATATGTTTATGTTTATTTAGCATATAATAATACATATTTATTTATATATGTTAATGTTTATGTAAGTTTATAATTATAGTTGTTTTTAAGTATAATAGAATATGCCTACCCTCTCATTTAAGTTTGTTTTTTGGTGCATCTACCTTCATTGTCTCTGCATCACCCTAAGGTTGTCTGGTAGAGAATGCCTACGGCATTAAGACCGCCTTTGTACATTGTACATGAAGCATTTTAAATAAATAAATAAATATTATGTTTACGAATATGATCATGACCCGTGGACGACCATCAAGATGAAAAGGCTTAAATACAGCATTGGGTAGATTGAGGTTGTCATGGTTAATGATGACAATATGGATCGATCAAATCATGATCGATTACTGACGCATTTGTTATCTCTTGAAAAAAGAATGTTGCGTAATGGAAAAGCGGCCAAACCAAATCCTACATGAATTTCACAACACCGTACTCATTGTATTTTTTAAGTACAGTACAAGCAACAAAAAACATCCATATATTTAATCAGATACTTAGCAAGTATTTGTTAAAAATTCATAATTGCCTGCCTATTTGCTAATTCAGTTTATTATCTTATAGTCAACACGATTCAACCAAACGCGGAAGTCCAGTCAAGGGTGGCTTATTAGCATAAAGTGACGGTTCCAGGTGATTTACAGGGGTTGATAATACTATCGTCAGGTAGTGACTCAACGATTAGATAATGACGTGAAATACACACTCGAAGAACACTCCCATAGTAATTTAAACTACATTCAGAAATATGATTCAGCAAGTCCGATAATATAGCAAGTATTTGATAAGTTTTACTTGGAATAGATTATCCTGTTAAAATCTTTAGAAATTCGTGAAAGTGCTTGTAAGTTTTTAATTATTCATATTAATATTAGTAATAATTCATATTGGATATCTAAACCAATATTAACTAGACTAGTAATAGCTAACACATTGTTTGTTTTTAAAATGTTCATACCAAAGTCGCATGGTGATGCTAACAGCTTTGCAGCTTCAAGGGCATGTTATGTCACATTATCTAATCTTAATAGTAAACACACATTAATGTAAGCAAACAAAAATATTTATGAACCCATAATTAGAAGATTGGCTATCGATTGTACATGGCCTGTGCGTGGCGCAGGCGCTACTTCCGTGAAAGATAAGTTAACTTGTTTAAAGTTCTAGCCTTCTTTACATTGTTTAAACAAATTTTCATGGTATAAAGTAACCTCAGCAAGTCCACTAACTTACATCAGAATAACGTTAAGTATATTCGTTGCAAATTTTACCTCTAAAATTAGGTTTATAGCTGCTATTATAACATACGCCTTTTGATCGACGCAAAATTACAAGAGTGTCCTATAAAATATAATAAGAGACACATTAAAGCGCACGTTAAGCCGATGATTAAGTTTCTCATTAAAAAGCACTAAAAAGTATAGAGGGAAAGGAGGTTAAATATGCTGTAAAAATGTTTTTGCTCCCGGAGTGAATAATACTTAATAATGTGAGTACATTGAGCACTCTCTTCAGCTAAATGGGACAGGAAAATAAACCTGAAACGAGTCAACGGTCGGAGAATGAGTACAGTTCATAATGAAAATTTCAGTGGGTACATCTCTGCATTATATTATTCATGAGGTGAGCTAGTCCGTATCTGATTTCGTTTTTCCTCACAGCGGCGTACGAAGACAGTTTTGCTTATAGCGGGAACAATTTGCATGAATCATGCAGTGAAAGTTAATTGGTACTAAACTCTCCGGATGATTTCAAGTAAGGAATAAAGCAATTCATCTCTAGTCTTGTCGAAAAGTAAGAGGCCCGTTAGAACAAAAATATGGGGTGATAGATCTGCATGTGTGCTTGAGGGTTCCTATACAAGGTCCTTCCTTTCTAGTCTCGATTGATCTATCGATTATTGTATTCATCATTATGAACAAGTTATACTACTAACCAAACCAGAAATCACGATTAAAAAAACTGCTGTTCGATACAAATAAATCGACGAAATGTATGTAACAGCAGATTGTATTTTCGCGATTTCATGTTTGTACCGATAGTACAAGTTGTTCATAAAGATGAGTACAGTATAACCCCATAAAGGGATCGGGACTAGAATGATAGGACTTTATATTAATACAAACGACAACCTAAATAAAGAAAGACACAAAGTCCTAAAAGATAATTCTACATAAACTAATTCTCGCGTCTACAAACTCCGCAAGTAAACAACATTAGAAGGAACAAGACATGTTTGCGACAAATCTCTACGTGGAAGTCAGGTCTAGGGCGCAGACAGGAGTAAATAAACAATGTTTACAGAGCGACGTGGTGCCAGGCCATAACTTCACAGAACCTTTACGACCTCGAAGCCTGACGATAATGATCAGGCACATAAATTTTGCGATAGGCGTTAAGAATGCCTACGTTAACTCTATTAAAATTTCACTTATTCGCAATTAGAACATTTTGAATTCTACAACATTATCTAATAGAATAATCAAACATGTCAAGTTTTGGGATATCGGGGAAGTTTCTCTTCCCAAAACACAAAGGTTTCAATGATGATAATTGAAATTAAAAATTAAGAGTGAATTTTATGTCACATATGCACTAATTAAGCAAATGCAGTGCTGACAGGTCAATTAAATTAATAAACGGAGGGTGAATTGCCTTCAGCGAAAATGAGTGAATTGGGGACGAAGTAATAACTTCAAAAATACAGTTGCAGGAAATTGAATGAAACGAAGAGTAAATTAAAACCGAAAAGCTTTTCCATGACAAGAACGAGTATAAAATAAAAGTAATTATTTCCAGGAGAAAAAACCAGAAAAGTGCAGACAATATTAGTAATTGCCAACAAGAATATAAAATCCAATGAGTACCTACCAGAAAACCGTAATTGTCGCCATGTAATGGCCGACAGCAACACTCGTTACTATAAACGTTCAGAAACAATACTGGCCGAGATTAGAGTTGTTTTAACATGAACCAACGAACAGCGAGTTTAGAACTCTAGAAATAAATAAAAATATTGATCCTGATTCTATCACAGTTTCATTTAAAGCAGGTATTTGGGAGGTTAATGCCCCTTGGCAATAAAACTGCTTAGGACGTAGACAAAATATCTAGATCGTAGAAATATAGATTTTATAAATACGACGTCATCTGGCGGGAACTATTCTGCAATAAACCAAGAGAAACTTGCTGAAGTCAGTCGTAAACTATCCAAGCTCCAGAAAAATCCAAGGAGAAGCACGTAAATATTCCCAGGGCGACACGCGACAATTCTGGACACTCGTAAAATTTGTTGCCGCTTGTTATCTCACCCTGAACTGAAATGAGAAACTGCCAAATAGCCGCCGACGGCTAGATAACTGATACCGACAAGGAATAACAATAACGTGAAATGTATTGTGTTGACATAGCCTAGCGTCAATTTTGAATTTAAATTTCAGTGCTAGAGCATAAAATAGATGAAACCTCATGTTATTCAATAAAAGCGGTCTATTCGCGTTTATTAACGGCCTGGTATATGCTGGAATCTGCAGTGCATGTCGTGTAATGTAATGTAATACACCCAATTCCATCTAAACCTTTTCAATGTGGCCCGACAATTTCATGGGTCGATGGTTCAATTGTTAAGGCTTGTAGGGCTGCAATTCACATTGTCCTTTATATTACCAGTGCTAAACGAGATTTGGAAACGATATGATCTGCCATAATGGAAGACAAGATAATAAATATCTTTCAATTTAGTACTAAGCTTTATAACACGTCGTGTGACGGTGTGAGTGTGATGCGTCGTTTTTATTAAAACGCTTTCATTAGCTACACTTATAACTAACTAACTATGTAAACAAATCTTGGAAGTTAAAGACCCACTTCCCGGTTTCTGATTGAGCTGAAATTTTGCATACACGTTTAGTTTGGATGACAAAGGCGTTTTCTTTAGTTTTTTTTTTAAACTATAATATTTATTTCATAAACATAAATTCTGCTTGACAACAAGTTACTAATATTATCGAATAATTTGATTTATCTTATCACATAACAATCGAATTATAAAGATAGTAGAAGTTTAATCTAGGTATGTGAAGATTATTTCAGTAATCCATACTAATATTATAAATACGAAATATCTCTGACTCACATTCTGTCTGTCTGTTACCTTTTAACGATTAAACGACGGAACCAATTGTGATTAAATTTGACAAGGAATTAGTGCACATCATGAGAATGGAAAGGCAGTTAATTTTTTCAAAATTAAAATTTACTGTCTCCACGTGGATAAAGTCGCGTGCACAGCTAGTAAAAGATATTGTTGAAAACACAAACTTTTATATTAATAGAAAGGGTCAGGAATCCGCTGATTTGAATAATCCTGGCGTAACAAGAACTTGGATAATGCCGCATTTATACGTCTGGGCACGTAATATAAGAATATTAAAAACCCTGTGTCCGATATAATAGGAGTAAAGAGTAATAGAATCGACCTTTACAAACAGATTGCATAATCAGGTGAATTCTATCATCTACATTATAGAATAGAAACGAATAAACTTTAAATTTATTTGGACACAAGAAAATGAGACAACATAACAAAAACACAAGAAGGAAGAGAATGGCATAAAATTAAATAAAAAGAACAAAAACTTGATTGGTATGTGCCTCAAAGTTGGACCAAATAGATGTCCATGATCAGCATAATGTCAATCACCAAAAAGTGCTTGACGCTATGAAACTAAATTCCTAGAAACAATTATTTGGTATGGAAAAAATGAGTTTGTCTTACCAAATAAGTTAATACATCACATATTAACCCTAATAAATCATTTCGTGTTATTTGACCTCTTAGATGTATGGTTAGAATAATAGGAGAACTTCAACTACGAATAGACGACATCCACTTCATCCACATCATTTATAACACCAGCCGAATTCCTTTGTGTAACCCATATTTCTTTGGTAAATGATAGGTATTTTATGTAAAATAAACAAACGTTATCTATTACCAAATATTAGACGATAAGTATTCCTGTATTTATTACCAAATTCTTTCCTTATCACGCTATTGTTAAGTGGAACGTTTTGGTGACGTATAACTTACGTCTGAACGGTATTTATATCGCCTCGACCTCTCACTGATGCCCGAAGGTCTGGTGGTTTCATTCTAAAGATGTTTTTGACTGACATCAGCTGAATGCCAACTCTTGTTTTGAAGAGTAAAAAAGCTGTGAAGAAGCGGATTGGACGTTTCCTGGTTTCTTTTTTGTGTAGTGATGATTATAGTGTCCAGAATTAAGTTGCGGAAGGGGTTTTTTACAAACATCTGCACCATCGAAAGGTTATAGGGTATAATTATGTCTAATAAATTCGATAGGATTCGCGATTCCCCGCATTGTGGCATTATTCATGTTGTCTGTTGCATGTGCTGCATAAATAATGCCGCTACAATAGGAGACAATTGAGCCAAGGTGGTATTAATTTTAGTTTGATACCAATTTTAACCATTTCTGTAGTGCTATTATCGATATTTTTCTTCAACTTTGGGAAAATACGTCATTTCTATCGTTAGACACCTATGTTACATAAAAGTTTGAAAGAGAAAGTTGGCAGATGGGCCAAAATGATAAACAAAATATTTCTCGTGAATCACTATTACAAGTTCAAGGCTAATATAAACTCTATAGTCGCGTCAACCACGTGAACAAGTCACTTTTGCATTATTATCAGCCCATTGTTGTTCGTTTATCAGTATTTTATTCTATAGTAACAATACTATACGAGATAAAAATAGGATTTGCAATGATTTACGATGTTCACTATAAAATAAAACGTGGTTTCGATTCGGTTTTTTGCATCTTGTAATAAACTAACGTTGGTGAGTAGGTTGTCCAGATATTCAAATGTGTCGTCATAACGCGTTTATTTCAACTACATCATGTGACTGAGTTCAACCAGAGGGGGAGTAGTCTGGGCTTATTTTGTTATTGTCCACTTAAAGGATAGGATAAGATTTCTGTTTGTCTTCAGTTGAGTTAGCTCCAAGATTTATTTTTCTTACAATATTTGCAACTGTTTTTATATTTTTATGTCACTAAGTGATAGGTTACATGTTCACTTGTTCAGTTGTAGGTGGATCATTATCTCTCACGCACAGAACACGTGTTTTGTTCGTGGTAGCTAGTTTATTGATATTGATCAGCTGTGACGGCGCATTTGCCGAACGGCCCTGACCCCAGCGTGGCGCTCTCAAAATAATGCCGGGGCTGGTGTTAATTGACATTTAAGACCTTTGGAAAAGATATCACTTTATCAACGTCAACAGCAGCGACTAATTAGTGCTTTCTATGATATGTACACCTCTATAATCATCGATGTCACGCAAATCGTAGCATCGCATTCCAAATGATGAAACATAAAAAGAACAGAATGGTTCAGTTTAATCAATAGTTATTTGGTTTGATAATTGATTCATGAACACTGTAAATAATTTAAAAAAGGCAAGAAATGAAAAATAATTAAATTTTTAAATTTAATTACCCACGTAATTGTCAATGTTTTTATAAAGCAATTTCACCATTAGACTTTTAAATTTTAATGGTATAAAAATAATATTCTGCAATCGTACTTAATCATTTTCGACCGGGCCATGGCGCAATAATTTCGTAGGTACATAATCAATTACAATCCTCATTATTAGCATCTAAACACGGCGCCTAGGTCAGGAATGTGACCTTCGTCAGTGTCAACCAACATGATGAACCAACGGCCCAATTACAATGTATTTTTATTCGCCCAAACACGTGCGGACGCGCTGACGCGTATTTACGTAAAAATATACTAGTTGTTACGTACTGAATTAAAATTAAAACGCTTTGGATAGGTAGGTACTCGTATTTATACACGACAAAATAATTTATGGTGTCTATTTGCGAATGTGTGGAATTAATAAAAAGTAATTGTAAAACGGTTTATGATTTATGTATGATATTACAATGATTTGAATTGAATTTGCTTGATAACATTTTCTTTTTAGGGTTCCGTACCCAAAGGGTAGGTAAAACGGAAACCCTGTTATTAAGACTCCGCTGTCCGTCCGTCTGTCTGCCTGTCTGTCTGTCCGTCCGTCTGTCACCAGGCTGTATCTCATGAACCGTGATTGTTAGAAAGTTGAAATTTTCATAGATGATTTATTTCTGTTGCCGCTATAACAACAAATACTAAAAAACAGAATAAAATAAATATTTAAGGGGGCTCCCATACAACAAACGTGATTGTTTTTGTTTTTATAGATAATGGTAGGAACCGTTCGTGCGCGAGTCTGACTCGCACTTGGCCGGTTTTTTATGTAACATACTGATAAAGCAATTTTCATGGCTTATATTTATGTGCGGATTACAATTTGATTATCACTTGCGCCAGCAGTGATGGAAAACCACGTAAGGAATCCTACACATCTGGGCCCCAAGTCTGCTAATTTCTGTTATCTCAATCGTGTCAGAATGGTCTCGTAATTGTTGGTTTTTACAATGGCGTTCAACCGATTTTGACTTCTATTGCGTAGGTAATAGTAGTCAAAATCTGTAGAACGACACTTAATAACTGGCAAATAACTGACTTTTACTTCTATTACCTACGCAATAGAAGTCAAAATAGGTTGATCGACTCTGCAAACACCAACAATTACGAGACCATTCTGACGCGATTGAAATAGCAGAATTAGGGCCCGGCGGCCCCAAGTCTGCTATTTCAATCGCGATTTTGAATTCTATTGCGTAGATACAACACAAATAATGAGAAGATTTTTATTGTACTATACAAAAGTCTAGTACAATAAAAATCTGCTTAACCCTTTGGGAATAGAGGCGCGATGCTATGTCCTGTTATGTTAATTAAACGTAGAAAAACAAAGCAATAATTTCCATTACAAAAAGTAGATAAGTCGGACGTTGGGAAAAATTTAACACGTTTTTCCCCAAAATCGTTTACTGTTCTCTTGGGTGTCGTATCATGACATTTAATTTAATTTTGCTTACCAAGTTACATTACAAAACAATGTTCCAGTCCCAGGGTGGCAACATGAATATTTATTAGAATGAATGAGCTGTTCGTGCGAGCGAAACAAATATATAAACCAAAAAACTTTATGAACATTACATGTGCATGATGGAACCGCGTCAACAGGCGATTATTTGTATACAGTAACAGCAGATCTTTCTTTCGAGATTTCAGATTTCTTCCCATATTATATATAATCTAATGTTGGCACTTATAGTTTCCATCCTGTATATATATAATATATCTAAAGTAAGGTACACAATGTTTCACGCAGGTAAATCGATGAGGAAAACCTACACTTTATTATTCTACTGCAAATACCTACTGATGTAATAGGTACAATAGTATGTACATAATGACTTTATAAGCATGTAATGTTTGTCCTCACAATTCACAGGGAACATTAAATGCGCTAAACTTTTGCGAAACCTTTCCCTGAACACGCAATTTCAATTAGTCAGCAAAACAGACATTCCGTCGATTCAATAGCTTGTAAATAACGATGATTTCCATTGAAATATTTATTACGATTGCATTTAAGTTCCAAGAATGAGAATCTATGTGAAGGATTACGTCGTCGTTTACGATTAGGTACTAGGCGACCGATAAACGCGACGCATTTTCCGTCAGATATGTACCGACCCTAAAAGGCCGATTTAATGGAAACGATATGAATTTTGATGAAGTCTGAATGATGATGACTATACGAAAAGAGCCAGACACAACAGATAGATGGATTGAGTGAAATATGTGGATTGAGAGCGAAACTGAACTCTGAGATGACGACTACTGATAGAGATGAATGGAAGAACACGTTGCGTCATATCCTGAATAACATGGTATAAGAAGAGGATGATGCTTAAAACGTAACCAGTAAAATTATAAGTATGGACGCAGATGTTAAGGACGAAAGCTGTTTGAAATTAACTATCGTGTTGATAAATTGTTCTTTTTGTTTTAACATCTCTTATTATGTCGATGAATTCACGATATCGCTGTTTATAATAATTTCTCAATTGCCTAGTTAGAGGCAGACGTTAAGCAATGAGACCCCGCTCCATGGCTGGGCATCTTAGGTCGCTGGGTCATAAATATTCAGAGCACGCCGATGCGGCATGATAAGGTCTCGTTTCAATGCATCATTAGAAACGAGAGGCTATAAAAAATAACTATTATTTCGTCTCGTCAGTTAGATACAATCGAGCGCCTTCTGGTTATTAGAAAAATGATTAACGTTCTTTGAATGGAAAGATATTCATTAAATTATGAACTCTTCGTTACGGGAACGTTTTTAGATAGACGTTCCGGGTCTGGGTGTGTGCATGATTATGTTCGTAAATTATATCCACGGTACACAAGAAATCTTAGCATGGAACAACTTTTTTTTTAAAAGACAAGAGCCATTGCCTTGATAGAATTGAACTCAGGTTTTACTACACGCGCCATTACTAAAATAGGTAGGTAGAGGTACACCCGAATTTAAAATAAAATATATACATAACCAAGACTACCTAATTTGTTTATGCAAATCAATTATATGTACAGAGGTACCTACCTATATTAATTCAGAAGCAGCAAACATTAGTTCAAGTGTCTCCATTAATTTTATTATTATTGTTAGTATTCTTCAAGAAACCTACATAATGCGAAGTTTGGCAGAATTTTTCTTATAAAAATAACTTTGGCTAAATTATCTTTTGCCAAGTTTTTTATTAAATTTATTCCCGAGCAAAGAAGAAAGAAGTGTAATCAATATAATGGAGATCCAAAATAGCCATAGTACCAACAAAGAACAGATAATAATATTGATTTCGATTCTGATTCTGATACGCACTAGGTAACCTTTAACAGAACTAAACTAAACTAAGGGCGTTAGTTTCTGTCTTTTTCTATTGAAATAGAACAAGACCAACAACCTTTATAGTTTAGTTAAGTTCACTCATGGGCGCAACAGAATCGACACCATTGTCGCCAATTCTGTAAGGCCCCAACTAAATTAAAATACATAAATCCAGTGTTGCCAACAGTCTGATAAGAAAGCGCGCTGAATTTACTTATTAAAAGCCCTAGACCAAAAATAAAACAAAGTAGAATGCAAGAACTATTAATATTAGTATTGTGGAAAAAAAAATAGTTTGGAAAAATTGTAGAAATAATTTTGCTTTTTACTACACGGAAGACCCATTATTCCGTTTTATGCAAATCAAATAAAACAAGAAAATAGTTTTGTAATAATCGCAATATTTTTTTATTTTTTTATTTAATAATTTAAGCGTTAGATTGGGCGCCAGATGCAAAATTTTTTTTTTGCGCTTACTGAGCCAGTAATGCTTTAGATCTAACGCCGAAAGCGCTAAACTGGCAACACTGCACAGCATGCCGCCTATAATCCCCGAAGAGTTAGACAAAGGTGTAATACAAATTGTACATGAACATTTTGTCGATACGATACCGTTATCCCGTACAATAATAAGGTGGTTATTGAGCGTATTGTCATCTTCTGGACAAAATTCTAAGCTCAAGTTTTTACTGAGAATTTTTGCATAAAATTACTTAAAACCATAAACTTACACTTTATCCTACCCGGAAATCGAATTAAGTATATTTATTTAGTCTATCAACGCCATTAACTACATAAACATTTTTTATTCATCTCATAACAACATGTTACGACATTAAAAATTTGAACAGCAATCAACAATAAACGAATAGGTAATATGGTCGTAAAGCAAACTATCGAGACCTTTGATTGGTCGTCAGACGACCGATATTTCCTCCTGTTTACGACTTAATCATTACCACATGTACAAGAACAACTAGGTACACATAACGATAATACTGATCTTTCTATGAAAATCCGAACTCGCATGAACAGGGAGCTGACTACGAACTCTTATAGCAGGACAGAAATTGAGCTGCCCAGACATTTCCAGTATGAGCTGACCTCGCACTGTATAGGCTTTTCGTACAGTGAAAAGTCAGCTTATATTGGAAATATCTGTGCAGTTCAGTTTCTGCCCTGCTATAAGAGCTTGTAGTAAGGCCCGCAGGGTTATCACGGCAAAATGCAGAGGAGAAACATCGGGGATAAAACCATCTCTTTAATGTTTCCTCCCGATTTTTTGTTTTGTCTTCTGTCAAGGAGACAAAGTCTGGAGAAAACGGGATTTGTCCACCAGCCGCGGCGCCGTGCGTGCTAGCCTCGCTTTAGATGAATCATACTCATTAGAAAATATCCACTTAATTGACGACGCGTTTCCTATATTAATTCGCGATCTGATTGACAGTTACATCCATGACACCCGTAGATGAATTGTTCAATGTCGCCTTTTAAGGCCCTCAAGTAAAGAATTTATAACGAAGGGTAACCCAAGTTGCTAATAATTCATACTTCAAATCCAGTTTTACGACCCCAAACCGGTTCAACATAGAAGGTATAATTTAGTCAAAGGGCTACAAACTCCCGTCTGGCATGCTGATAATTTAAAGATAAAAATAGGTAGGTAACTAATAATACAATGAAATTTTATCTCGTCTTGGCAGCAAAACATTTATTTAAATAGGTAGGTAGTATAAAAACAACAAGGTGTACAATAATAATGTCAAATAATATTTGGCACTAATCGACATTCTGTTGAGCTCGTCAAAAAAGTCGCAGAAAAATAACACGAGGCGACATGGTACCTATTCCTTTTACCTCCTCAAGGGCCAAACTTTAGAATTTCTAGGTAGCTACCTACCTAATTAATTAAGCTACGAAAAAAAGAGAGCCCTCATTTACTATACGTCACACGTCACGAAATATACTATGGGAGTGGGATGCATACAAAGACACTAATAAAAAGCGTCTATAGCCACTTCAAACCAGTTCCCGTCCCATACAACTAGAACAAACAAGCGAGTGGCCCGCAGTGAAAGGAAACCCGCGTTGATCCACGCTCATTTGAAATAAAAAAATGAACAACTCTTTATATCTTTAGGTACGCAACAATCAAGAAGTAAATAACACAACAAACTTAAAAAAAAGTCATGATGCTCCGAATCTTACAACTGTTTACCAAAAGCATTGCTCTTACTCTTATAAATTACTCACAAAGCTCAACAGACTTACCTAACGGTGCATGCATTGAAAATGATTCTCCAAACAGCTGATAGATGGCACGCATCTCAATAAATGGGTTAGAGTAGGACGCAAATAGTGCCAACATGGCGCCGAATAAAGGCACCGTTCTTAACGCAAGGGCACAGACGGCGCTGCAGTCGACCGCGTGGCGTCATTGTGTTTTAGTGTGGCATCATTCATTGAAGAGATTAAACAATGGTTCAGTGCGCAATTCCACATTGCCGGTCACGATCCGACGTGCATTCGAAGTTGACAAAGGTTAATTTCCACAGGTAAATACTTTTATTTGTAGTTCGTTATCGTTTACCGTGTTATTCATTATTTACAAATGTACAAGGCATGTTTCAAACAAACATGGCTGACACTGCACGCCCCGCCGCCGCGTAACGTTATAGACAGGGCCGGACTCAAAATTATTATTAGTAAACATTTGTTTTATTTTATTGGAGGAAGCACTTTTTAATCAAACATAGCCTATATTAAGCCCACCATATTTGAGCAGGGCCGTACTTAAAATATTATTAGGTATATTAAGTTCGTCGAATGGATGACACATATTATTTCGAACAGACACAATACGTGTCACTATGCCCTGTCTTAGACAGGGCCGCACTCAACTGTTTTTTTTTTCTTTACAAATACTGAAGGCACCTTTCTAACAAAACAGATTGACACTAAGGCCATTGTCCGTAAAAAGTTATTATGTTGTTTTTATTACCTTTACAGAATACCAAAAGAGGAAGTATTCCGAAAGAAATGGATGAAGGCAATAAACAATTACAACGTTAATGAGAGTACAAGAATATGTTCAAAACATTTCCGAAAAAAGGATTATTACAAAACTGTGAATGGGTTAGATAGGTTGATAAAGACTGCTGTCCCTAAAGTGGATGTGGTAATTAATAACAATAAATTATACAGTTACTTGCTGTCATATTGCAGCATTTAATACTTGAATTTTCTTCTATCCACAGCCTGGTGTAAAGAACGTTACAGATTCATCAGACTCTGATTCAAGCGATTCTGAACAAACTCTGGAGCCTGATTCAATAAAAACTGAACAAATTGCACAATACAATTTAAATGACACTAATTATCAAGAAACTGAAGAAGTAAAAGTAACAACAGTCAATGTTTTAGGATCTAAAATCAAGGTATACCTAATTAGGTTCTTTTTTTGATAAATTCTTTGCCCTACACTAGGATATCTCCTTTATAAACAATTATATTTTTATGATAAATGGCGCAAATGAGCTTTCGGATCACCAGATGGTAAGTGATCACCGCCTCCCTTGAACATCTGCAACGTAGTTATGATGACGGATGCGTTGCCGACATATAGCTAAAGTTAGAACACCTTATGTTACGGTGATTTTACTGGCTTTGTGTACTTTTTTTGTGTTATGTTGTATTGTTTCTACCCGTCACCCTAATAACAACGATGTCTACAAGTAGTTCTTGTCTATCTATTCGAGCCCGTCACATGAAACTGTATTGCCACTATATTATATTTGTATGTGGATCATTATAACAATAAATAAATTAAAATTTGCTTGTTTACAGTCTGATATTGAAGTGTACAAACATGTATCAAAAAATCCGTCAGAAACCAGCACTGCGATATCGGAAAATACAGACAACAGTGTAATTGATGATAACAAATTGAAGATCGAAGTGCGAAGGTTACTATTTCTAGAAAAAAAAATGAAGAAAGAAATGCATAAGCTACAGTTATTAAGCACGAAAAGATTGGAAAAAATTATTATGTTACAAGAAGAAAATAAAAAACTATTAAAGACAAATGAATCTCTTAAACGCCAAATAAAACTCGAACAAGTACCCGAAGCAGTGAATAAAGCAGCTCTTCAAGATTCCAACTTTTTTATGATAAATGATTAATTGCATTCTTATGAAAAATTCTAACTTTTATCGCTTTTTCTCTACTTGTTAAGAAGAGTTACGTATGGTTTTGAAATCCAAAAATATTGATTGGATAAGAAAATTATTGGTAAAGTAAAGATACCTACTGATTATAAAACATTTAGTTAATTCCTTGTACACAAGAGAATTGTTTCAGTTCGTTCAATTCAATTAATATTTAAATCGTTAAATTGGTGATTATAATGATTGTTTATTATGGTGAAGCATTTATCAGATATACCGTGTCATCTAACAGTATGGGTGTAATAATAATTAATTTCGATAAGTACGATATTAATATTATACGCATTCTGTATCTAATTATTAACTGTTTATTATGTATGTTATAAAAATATTCTTTGATTATCTCTTCAATAAAAAATATTAAATATTATTCTGGTTTTTCAATCTGTAATGCGTCCCTGTAGAGCCGATTACACAATCAAAGTTACTTGATAAGTATATCTTCACTGACAGAACAAATGCAAATAAAGTAAATACGTTAATATAAATGTAAAGTAAATACGTCAATATTCCCTGAATATATAAGATACGATTTAATTTATATTATTGTTTGAAATTCGTTATTTATCTAATTATTCATTCAGTTACATATTGTTCAAGTGATTGTTTTGATCAGTTTTTAGGCCTCAATCAAAAGAGCGCTTTTTAACGTCTGTTAAAAAGTATTTGGGAAGAAAATCTTTGGCAAACATAAAAAAGACATAAAATAATGAAAACAATGGTTCGTTAGTTGTATTTTTATGTTTAGATTCACAATCGTTTCAAGAGCTTACTGCTATCTATGTCAAAAGAACGTAACTATAGCAATGTAGACGGCGTGTGATAGTATCGTTGTAAAGACAAGAGAGGGCGCTGTTTTAAAATAGCTCTTCAATAAGACTGATCAATGTCGTGGATACGATTGTGTTTTTGCGTTACCTGGGCTTTTAATTTACCGAATTTTCAAAAATCCTTTTCTACTCCCAAGTCATAAAACCTACTTACTATGTCCAAATTTCAAGTTTCTTGCTCGAGCCGTTTAGATTGAGCGCTGATAAGTCAATCAGTCGGTTAGTAACTCAGCTTTTATTATCAATCTGCGTTGTCCCACAGCTGGGCCTAGCCCTAGATTCCCACAAAAAAAAAATGTTGCCTTCTCTGACCAGTGCCTTATTTTATATATTATATTTCTAGATCAGCGTTAATTTTATAAAAATTAAGATTATTACTTACATGATTTGAAGTGCTGGACCAAGGAGCCGGTGTCGGCTGCATGATGATAATCGTAAACGGAACGGCCGACCAACTCGTCCGAGTCGAAACCGAGCGTGTTCATCAATCTGAAAATAATTCATGGTGTTATTATCTTTTTAGTAGAGAGTAAGAAGTAAAGGCTTATAGATTAGAATGGTTTTGCATTTAAATCAATAATAAACGTAAATCTATAACAGTTCCTAAATTACGATGCCTTAAAAAATAACTCTGAAATATTTTAATTCTTAGCAGAATTACTACCTTTTTTTTACGTGTACCTAATTATGTTTTGGACTGGAAGTTTCAGTTGTTAAAGCAATACAAAAATAAACTTGAAATCTAAGACATACTATTAATAAATACCTAGCTAAATCTTTAAATGTTTTAATCAAAACCTTCGAAACAATCCTAATATTCCCAAAAATGCGGACAGGAAACCATAATGATTTAAAGGTCACCCCTAATGTGACCTGCAATTCCCATGCTTAGGTCATGCTTGCCGGTACCTACATAGATAACCTTGAATGACCTACCGCCACTCCCATTGACTATCCTCGCTCACACTCGATAATACACTAAAAAAACGTGCCCAAAACACTAATTTTAAACATAATCAGCCATCAACATCTTTGTTTTTTATTCGAAAACTACTTACAACTGTGCATTTCAAATATCGCGCCATTGTCACACAATCCAGAACCAATAACACTTAATAAACACAATTTTAAATCACAAACACACCATTTGTTTTCACAAAAGGAATCACACATCACCACACTTAGATACATCCAGTACTGAACGATTTCCACTTAAGTTTATCGCGAACTGTGTACAAAACCGCGAAATCGCTTCATGTGTAACCTACAAAATACATTTGAAGGTGATATTTTTGTTGATATGATATGGCTGAGTTGTGTGGCGGCTAGTAAACACGAGAACACAATAGACGAGTCGCTACTTAAATTCGGCCAGGTAATAGGGACGAACTCTTTGGTAACAGCGCCATCTTTTGAGTTTACCCGAAACCGGAATGCCTACAATTTACATATTTTATAGCATGACAAAACGTGATCGTAAACCTAATTTTTTTGACCGTGGGACCAATTTTCAACTCCTTTGGTAGGCAGACTATGTGTATAAATAAATCGGTTGACCCATTTATAAGTAATGTAAAATGTACTAACGCTTCGTCTACGTATGTGAACTTCATGTCAAGGCTGTGTTTGGACAGGAAGGTCTTGCTGTCCAGGGGTATCTCGATGTTGGAGGGGTGTGGGATAGGTCTGCCCACGGCCACCAGCGTGCCATTCTTGTTGGACCTCTTGTCGTCGGTATCTGATTTCTTTTCATCAGGACCATTGTTGTTGCGTTCCATTTTCTCATCAGCAGGCATCAGCATGTGGCCAGTAATGTGAATCACCTGCACAGAAAAAATATCGCATTGAAACGCTGTATAAGTACGGTACTGTACACGGCTGGGCTTAGGTCAATTTATTTTTAAGGGGATACTAAACAACTTTTGTAGGATATTTTATGGACAAATTCAGAGCGATAAAATAGCAGGGCACTTCGGTTATGTGAAAAATATTATAAACAACACGCAGGTGATTTGAGTTAGATTTTTTCACATGATATAGCGAAAAAGGCAGTAGTGCAATACCTACTAAAATAATTAAATAATTCTGCCACCATGAAAAATCAAAAGACGATAGTTTTCGATACTTTAATTTTATTAACTGTTACTGTTAGCCTGTATCATCTCACTGCTGGACAAAGGCCTCCCCCCTCGATTTCCATTCCTTATTAACAGTGAAACTATAAAAAAGTTCGGCGTTTCACTCATTTGTCAAAGATTCTCTTTCTGGCTCCCAAGATACAGCCGAACGCCTAGTTTGGGGGCCGCCGTCCAATAATACCACAACAATTGTGTTAAGTTACAAGATATTTCAAGTTTTTTTTTAAATTTCTGTACACCTAAAATTAAGATCACATACAATGTAATGCAGAACTGAATAAATTTATTATTACTTTTTTTAACGTTACCATGTGACGATTATCCGTTTGTAGAATAAAATGCATAGAAGTTATCAATAGTAAGTGTTTTACTCCACAACTCAAAAAGAAATAGTAGAAGTAATTACAAGTTAATAACTAAAAATTCGAAGTAACATGCTGTGATGTGGTTCTGCGGGTCTACCGCGTAACTAACACAATTTTTTTTTCTGTTGGTTTACTTTTAAATGGATAAAACGGATGCATTTTTAAGTATGAGATGTAAACATTTTAACGTACATTGTTTGTGAAGTTATGAAGATTTCCTGGCCTACTTATTGTATAACCAGGACAGCTTCTCATAAATGAGCTATTCGCTGTGTCAATAGGAAGTACATGACCTGGATCTGCTGATAAATGAGTTTCTACTTGTCTATTAACGTTTGTAGAAAGTGATGGCGCGTTTACATTAGGTCGGCCTTCGAATGCATCGACCGCATTTGGCAACCGAATGAGTTTCCTTCGGTTTGTGACCGAACTTAATAACAATTTACACTAGTCAGTCACCGCATTTTTGGAAGTTGACATGTCACTAATTGTGTGTCCCACCTCTACACGAGCAATCTATGTATCTATGATTACTACTTGGTCAAGCAGTAAGTACATATAATAAAGTGTTTGATTTCTGATAAAGTGTTATTTCATTGCATCTGCTTGACAATATAAATTATAACAGAACAGCATATTATGGGCTGCGATTGAATACGGCCAAACCGAATAATGTATGCCCCATGAGGTTTCCGCAGATCCCAGTTCCATCAACTATGATCTGGTTATGACACAGGATCAGAAATTTAATGCAATATATTTACTGATGATTTTGAACAGATACAGTAAATTCCAAGGAATCTTGGCAATTGAAGACTGTCATCAAACTAGAGGCAACCAGATATAATGTGGTTTGATGTTATGACTTGTCATCTTTATGTGTAATCCCTGTAGCATTACATAACTTAGCTAGAAAATAGGTTTTTATACTGAGCTTAGACCTATGATCACATGCTTGCGTATTTGGAAAGTGAAGTTGACGTGTTGCAATATTTGCTACTTATATTCAGAGTTATTGTATATTTAGTCTTTGGGTTTACCGGCAAGACATTGCCAAACTTCTGGTTGACAAGCTGTGCCCGTAACTGAATACTTAACAGAGTTTACAGGTTAAAAGTAGATGTTACAATAAGGTGAAGAGTGTACTAATATCTTTTGGAAATAATCTACAGTCGGAAAGGGTATATAAATGACAAAAACAAAAGGGGGTACTCATCTTTATGAATAAAACCTGAAATCGCGAAAAAAAAATGTGCCGTTTCATATAAATAATTCAAAAAAACTAGACTAAATGTATGGAAGTATAGAACAGATTTCTTTTTGTGTATTCAGCGTTGGTCACCTAGTAAAGGTTGTTCATAATGATGAGTACAATAACCTACTTTCGGCTTTATACCTATACCATTTTGTAATTAACCGCGTATACCTACCTAGGTCATTTTAGCATTAAGCTGCGGACATTTTTTGCTAGTTTTATACATATGCTGGTAAAGCATTTTATGTTGCACATAAAAGTGGTGTGATCAAAAATATTAGTCATCTATTTACTTTTAATTATATTGCGTATTTTACTTACATTAGCAATGGATTCGGAATGGTTTACTTATTAGTCATGAATAAACAACTTATGCAATTTACCGAATATGGGCATACATTTCAACTCGTACGATATGCGTGCATGGCTTAGTAGAAATTCGTATCCGATGTCATGATTGACATGAACAGCAAAAAGGTATGAATTATCGTATCATGTAATGTAGACTTGACAGAACCATAACAAAATAACTTTAAAACAATGTTATATTATTATGTCGAATATACCTATGATTGTTAATAATTAAATGGAATTCCCAAAAATAAATACCTCTTTCCTCTTTATTGTAGTGGAATTCTTTTATTTATTTCCGTTAGAAAATAGGTTATCCTACTACTATAAAATATCACTATTAATACTACATAAATACATGGCGCCTTCTTTCCCCGAAGGTTTATTTATTTATTTTATAGACATCTTATTGCTAACAGTTTTAAGTCCATGCACAATTTAGGTAGAAGCACCAATGAACGAACACATTTATAATTAAAACTTAATGAAAATGATCGTTAATGTATAAGATAGGGACTCAGAACACACTACAAGGTCTTATAGCGGGGCAGAAATGGAACTGCCCAGAAATTTCCAGAATAAGCCGACCTTTAATTGTACGAAAAGCCTATACAGTGCGAGGTCAGCTCATACTGGAAATGTCTCGGGCAGTTTAATTTCAGCCCTGCTATAAAAATCCGTAGTAATCCCCTGGGTTTTTCAGGTACATGCTTAAAATATTTTCTTAGCATACTATCTCTTCATCATACTTTTGCCGTCGTTTATATTTTTGAGTTTATGGACGACTGCAACTAATATTTATTGTAATTTATTTATAATTGCACAACACTTCAATGCAATTTATTACTGTATTTAATCGTTTTTCATTAATATTCTGTTGAAGTTAAATATTTTCGTAAGTACAAATTATGTTCTTCAATTTAATTTTATATGTTACTGTGTGTTTTGAATAAACACTACAGAGTTCAAGGGTAATAAACTTGATATAAATACGTATTAAATATTCTAAAAGTACCTATTTCAACATTCCTATAATTATACATATTCCTGATATTTTGTTAATAAAGACCGATATTTGATAGATATTTCGATTACATCACTTTATTTTACTTTGTGGTTTTTAGAGTACCTACTTAGGATTAATTTATTCTGTTTGGGTAGACAGTTTATAATAGACAGCAAACATTTATTGTTTTACTGTTTATTTCTCGACAGAAACACACTTTACCCATTGTCATCTACAGCCTGTATTTACATTTTGCTTTCTTTACATAAGCTACTTTCTTCAATCCTGTGCTAATTTTTTTCTTATAATTTAATCTATATATTAATATGTGAAGAGAAAACTTTGTATCCCTATTTAAGATTATTGCGCGCATGCAGGAATTTGAGATTTGGCATAGTCAAAGTTTATGTGGAGAAGGAGTGCAGAAAGCTAAAATTACGGTCAAATTTCGACCACTGGGTGGCCACTAGTATACTTAGTATATTAACCTGTATATCGATCATAATACCTACGATAAGTTATTAAATAAACCAGCTATCTTTTATTTAAACGCTGTTCCTACATTTTCCGCCTAGCAACATACATATTTTTCCTATAGCGGTAGTATTTTATTATCATTATTTAATCAACTTAGAGTCATCGTACTCTGTCAACACAATATAGTCTCCAGTCCTTATTTTTCTGGTATTCGCAGTGTTAAATGTGTGAGTCATCATTATTGGAACAGACAGACGTCAATAAATCAAGGTCCATATTACATTACCGTGAAAGAAATGGAACATTTTAGCGCCGTAGGTATACATAACATAATTATAATTACAACCTTATTATTGTGTAAAGTTTATGTGTTAAACTAAACTACTGCGTAGTTTATACTGAGATAAATAATCAGTAGCCACAAAAAAAATGACTTTTTGACGCTTCACGGATCTCATTGTGTAGGTACGGTCGGCCAAAAAGTTTTAACAGAACTATCACTAAAGGTGAAACTTTGGTGAAACTTCATTATTTTGAAAAGAGAATATAGACCTTTTTGTTTTATGGCGTCCATAACTTTTTAATATAGCATTGCGGATTCGCGTGTACTAGATACTCAAAGGCGTGTACGGATATCGTCATGGACAATTCAAAGTTCAAAAATTTCATCAACTTTAGCCAATTAAAAGCCAATCCCAACATTATAAGAAGGGCTAGGCTACAAATATTTTTCTAAGAAAGACTAGGTCGGCGACCATGCCTTGTAGATATCTGGTTATATTTAGTAAAAGGCTGCATCTTCGGTGCATCCTTTATAGGAGGCAGAATGAATATTGAATAGAATCATCGTGTAAAAACTGTTCACATATTATAATATCTAATTATATCTAATAATAACTACTGAAAACACAGATCTGCAAGAAATTATCTCCAAAGGATAAACAACTGGCTTACGCTAACTTTCAGTGGATTATACGGCGCAGATTACGAGAAAAATATATTTAAAACATTATATCACATCGAAACAAAAGACGAGGACATTTATTGCAGAAACTGTGTACAAAGGTGTTTTTATAAATTTAGATATCAACAGACTAACAAAAGAAAAACGATTTCGCGAATGTTTTTAACGTATTTTTAGAATATGAATGAATACATTTAGTTTCATAATAAATGCTTATTGAGAATGTAACTTAGTACTTATTTTATTTATTAAACCCGTTTGTTGCAGGTAAAATAATTATTAAAGTACTTTGGAAATTTGAGAGAGAAAAAGACATATTCTGCAGATTTGTGTAATTGTTACGCATAGTCAGAATTTAGACTAACTTGGGCCTAGCTAGACCGATGATATTACCTTATAAGAGGCAGATTTCAGGTGCACATTCCTGCCCTTGCTAGTGAGGGTGCATTTGAGACGCAGCAGCAGATCCCGCCGCCCGGAGCCACTCGAGCGCAAAGCTTCACGAATCTCGTCATGGTCGCAAGGGTGGCTGAACTCAAACACACTCTGGCCCATTATCTCCATCTGAAGTTAAAAGAAAATACGTGTTAATTATGGTTCTTTTCTCCTCTTTTTTTTTAACATTGCCCCTCACCAGGCTTTCTCCTGTATCGAGGGTACAGTTTACAAACATACATGTCACATGCACACAGAACCAGACCCGAAACAACTATCTGTAGATCATACAAATACTTGCTCCGTGCGGGGATCGAACCCGCGGCACGTAGCGCAGAAGGCTAATCGCTTAGCCACTGCGCCAACCGTGTCGTCAAAACACACCGTGTCGTCGTGTGTGTGGTTACATTTTGAATATGGTTTAGTTACAGGGGTTTACCGCGTAACTAAAATCGTAATGAATATTCACTCTGGTAATAAATTTCAATATGATCCTGAGACTTTGAGCAACCTTGTAAAAAAATTACCGGTCATGAAGTTAGAACTCCCATCTTCATGATCGGTAAAAAGATTACAAGGTAGCTCAAAGTTAAGTCTCTCACTATCGTATTGAAATGTATCACCAGGGTCGATGTTCATTACTATTTTCGTTACAGGTTTTTATAGTTTCCGATTTAACGATATTTATTTTTTTTTTTTTTTATATTATTAACCTTTACATTGCCTTTACAGTACATAACCAATATGACAGTGTAAGTATTCTTAAGTACTAATACATTTAAGTGCAGTATCCGTGAATTTCATCAAAGAACATGTGAAAATGTCGAGATCTTCATCTTCACAAATTTTACTTAAAATACGAAGAGCCCTTGTAATATCGAATCTAGGTCACCGTAATTGGTTTTGTATCAGAGACTTTTCCAATCGTAGACCAATATACTTAATGATAATAAACGATGCAAGTGAAGGCCGCCATCACTAGGATACCCAGTGTTTTGGGTGCTATAACATACACAAATCACGTTCGTAAATATTCTGACTCGTAGGAAACATCTGTGGGTTAATACGGAAATGGACTCGGGACAGAAGAGATTACTGTGCTACTGAGCCACTGTAACTTAAAAAAACGACATAAAGTAGGGCACAAATATTAATATTATGAATCGAACCTAAAACTAGACTAAACTTTCAAAATAAAAAAATTAACTCCCGACAAAAAAGAGGGGTGTTATGTAAGTTTGTAGTGTGTAGATGATGTTGATGTTGTAGTGTGTTGATGTGTCTCTGTGGCATCGTAGCTCCAAACCGGATAGACCGATTTCAATGCAGTTTTTCTAATTGAAAGCTAGTTTAATCTAGAATCATCTCAGCTATGTTTCATGAAAACCTGTTCAGCCGTTCAAAAGTTACGGCTCTTTTTTCTAGTTAGAGTCGGGGGTTTTTGAAGGTTAGGTTATTTATAACTGAGCTAATATGCGACCGTAAATGTGGTGCTAAACTGATTTCCATATAAAATTGTAGGTGTTTATTGTTTCAAAGCAGTAGTTCTAGGAATCAATGTACCTAGTCAATAGTCGGCAGTCGCCATGCGTAAATCTAGGCGCCTGCGCCTCTGCGTCATAAAAAAGGAATTGTATGCAAATTCATCATTAAAATTTATGTAAGTAATAATACCTACTATACATTGTTACAACGAACATTACAGTATCAGTTAGAATAAAAATTAAGAAAACGAATAACACCTTTTCTCTTTTATTTTTAGTTTAGTAGTACAACGCAGGTCGAGGTTACGAACCTTTAAACAAAATATGGGAGCAGTAAACTATACGGTACCTACTTTAAATTCTTATGATATAGATTACATAAAACAGTGAGTAAACAGGGCTTTGGAAAGCATCGATTTCATCTATAACTGTTACATGTAACCCATATTACCAAGGTTCGTAACACACGTATAGTAAAATCTTCCATTCGCTTAGTGACGTAGTTCGTGGCGATGACCTATATGCGCCTGCGCGTCTCTGCTATAAACGCGCTAACACCATGTGCTTCTAAAATTAAATTATTTTAACCTTTATGACTTAGAAAATAAGGGCCATGGTAATTGAAAAAGTTGTCGTTTAATTGCATCACTGGTTCAGATAACACTGATAAACCAATCGCTAATGGCGTACGTACGCAAGTTTTCTATTTGATAATACCAATAATCAGTATATGAAGTATGTTTTAATCTTACTTTAAGGATAATGAATTAATTAATCATAATTGTTTGTCCTTAACATCATTTGTGATTTGGGAATATAACGCCACACCTATGGTGTCCGTGATGGTAGCGTACACATGATGTAATTCACGGTTATTGTTATGCCCTATATATAGAGCGTAAATAGAGAATAATTAGGGCAAAAAAAAACGAATAGTGTCTCTTTGGTTCAAGAAATAAAGACTATTTTTACTGTGTACGATGGCATAACGATCAAGCTAACGTACACATGGCCGTACTTGAAAACGACTTATATTAAAGCAACGGAATTTACACACAAAAATAGTTTCCAAATAGAGCGCGCGCTATCCAAAATTTCCTCTATTTATAGGGCATAACAACAACAATGAATTACATTAAGTGTACGCTACCACCACGAACACCACCTACGTGGTCTAAACGTCAGTATCAATTCCCTCGACTCCTTTTTTTACGAGCCTGTATTGTCGCACTCCAGAGCAAAGACCTCCCGTACCCTCCTTCCGATGTTCCCGGTCTATGGCAATTTGGGGTCAATTCACTCGACTTCTGCGCAGCCTAAAAGATATAATTTCTATACTGATCACATGAGTCTGCAGAAGCGCAACAAAAACGTCAGAGCTAGTTATCAGACATAATTAATGTAGAGGTCGGGATTAAAATGCTTCTAAGACACATAATATGGAGGTTTTATCGACCAAACTGGTTCTACGACTTTACTACAGTGGTTTGAACCATGACATTGTTTTGATTCTATGAAATAAGTTACTTGCAAGCACAGGAAATAAATATTTTGTCTTTGTGGACAAGAAAATTATTTTTCTCCCACTTGCTCCGAAATTAATTTATTATTTAAAAAAATCTATCGGCTCTTTCTGGTTCGCAACGAAATAACACGCCAGCAATTTCCAACACGACAATGATATAAATTAATGGACTGTTATATATTTTTTGTTATTCATTATTGGGTTGCTAGTTTTTTTAAGTACACACTAAACATGAATTAGGTGTTTTTAGGTACACAATATTTATTATTCGTATGGAGAAGAAACGGCAAGAAACTCCATGGAAACTCTTTTAAATAGATTACAATCTTGATTAGTACAATGTTGTGGTAAGAGCTGCGAGAATACTGTAATTTAATGTGCAATCTATATACAATACATACAAATAAATAAAATTGAAGTGTCTGTTCGTAATATCAAAATAACAGCTTTTTAAAAACTTCTACGTCGCCTGATATCAAAAAGATTTTCTTTGGAACAACACAAACAGAATGTGTTGAATGATTGGTAGCTCCAAATGGATATCTCCAAGTGACTCATTTAGTTCAAAAGAAATACTTTCACCAAATGAATTTGTCTCTTGGCAACGGGAATGCTTTTCCGTGGTATTTTAATCAACAACGGAACTCAGAGATTTAAGTCGATCGAATTCCAACTGCTTCAATCAAATCAAGGAACCGAATCGTTCATTTATTTAATCTCGTTCATAAATCTTGATAAAGTTGCCCTCATCGTTACGAAAAAAGGCGAAGAGATAAGACGCAGCAGAATTCGAGACATTGCGATCATCAATTATTTTGCAAAGCTCAATATATTTATTGCATTTCAATTACATTTACAATTTATAAGATCATCATGGACGCTGTCAGGCACAGCAAATGAGGAGAGAGGAAGAGGGCTTTTATTAAACAATTAATTTATTCGTTCCTTATTATTAATATCTGTAGCATATACAAGTAATTTTTTTAATTTGTTTATAAACACATTAAATTTTATTTATTTCGCGTATTTTTTTATATTAATTGACATAACTAGAGTATCTTGTTGCATCGATATTTAGCCTAGACGTTGCTTGTTAATTATGGCAATTATTTTGAATATTATTGATGACGTGTTAGTTGTTTATGAAGACATAGTACTAGTAGTAATAATTATTACTACTACTGTAGTACCATTAGTACTACTCCTACTACAACTACTACTGCAATACTAACTCAGTACTAGAAGTAATATTAGTACTACTAATATAATTAATGCAATATTGTTTTAAAATATTTGAACGCTCGTCAGAGTTAAACACTGCACATTACTTTCTTATAATATTATACCTTTATTTTTACCCGTGTTTGAGTAAATTTTTTCTTTTTCTTTTTATTATCAAAGTTATCGCTCCTACTGCATTAAATTACTAATTGATGGTACGCCTCGCTCGACTTAATAGACGACTATTATTCACTCACGTGCCTGTGGTGTTAAGAGTAGGCACAGTAGTATAATATATCTTAAGTAGGTACGCTGTAGTAGACAGTGTACTTAAGATATTTCCTAGTACCGGTTGCTGGGGGCTGCTACGGTAGCTATCTACGGAATATCATGTTTATTTCAAAAGATTGATATGATTTGTTAATTTTTAGACTGATAAAAATGATTAGATTATGACAAAGTGTCACAATCAATTCTAAACAGTCGTTCATCGCTTTATTGACAGTTTTGAATGACAGGTTGGAAGCGGATTTAACGTGGATTTAATAATAGGTATAGTGCCACAAACTTATCTGACCCGGTGACCAAAATAGGAACTAACGGCGCTACAGAACAAAATTGACTTCAAAATGTCACTTTTGTAGGGAAATGACATTGGTAAGAGCGACGGCAGCGACGCCACGACCGGATCAGATGACTTTGTGGCACTGTAGGTACTTCGAACGACGTCTCCTCGACGATCGATACCTCAATGTCTTTCCCTCGAAGGTTTACTTCTTCGATAGGTCATTTCCTCGAAGGGTGAATACGTTCAAACACTTATAACCTTGATTTTGTTTTTGAGGAAACGACTTAGCGAGGTAAATAACTTTCGAGGTAAAAACCATCGAAGTAAATACCCTTCGAGGTTATAAGCTTTCGAAGTATTGACCCTTCGAGATAATGACCCATCCAAGAAGTAACCTTCAAGGAAATTAAGACATCGAGGTATCAATCGTCAAGGAAACGTCGTTCGAAGTATAGAATAGAGTCGAATAGAAATACTCTTTATTGTAAACCTAATAAAAAAGAAGCAATAAACATAATAATTACAATTAATAATTTTAAGATTGTACAATGGCGGTCTTATCGCTTGGATGGACAGTACAGCGTGCAAAAAATAACGAGGGTAGCTCGCGGTGTAGCATAAACTAATTAACTTTAAAATTTATATTATACACAAATAAACAAATATTCTGTTACACATACATATATAAATACGAATATACCATGAAAATGATGATGGCATGATGATGTATAGTATGAAACCCGTTGGAAGCACCTTCTTTCAATGTAAAAAGCAGCTCAGCTAAAATATTCGGAGTAACTCCGCCTATATTACCTTGCAATACAGCGATGTCCAGCTGTGGGAATCTTTATCTACTGGTATGTCAGCATAAACTCTTACATGGGAATTACTCGTACCGTATTAAAAAGATAAGCCGGCTAGGAAGGTTCACAGACTACCTATATAGACGGGACTCTGCCTGAGATGTGCCCTAAACCGATATAGGCAGACGGTTGATGTCGAAGTCGAGGTAGCGGCGCGATGCGGGAGGAGGTGTGACACATACCTACTATTGGCTAAGCTAAGCTTTATGGTGCGTATCATGAGCTTGTCACTGACATCTCGCGTCACACCCCTCCCGTACCGCGCTACTTCTTCATAAGCTTAGCACCCACCGGCCTATAACAAGCGTGGCACCGTGGTGGGCTCAGGCGCGGTCTTACAAGACATCCCGAAGTCCACCATCAGGTGGCGAAAGTGGAATACCGTGGTAAGTTCAGCTAGCAGGAGTTCGGCACCCTTCCAGGCGGAGAATAGCCAAAAATGGGTTCCACCACGCTAAAAAACAACCCAACTGTCAAAATCCCCCAAATCCAACTAGAAAAAGAGCTGTAACTTTTGAATTGCTAAACAGATTTTCATGAAACATAGCTAAGATGATACCCGATTAAACTAGCTTTCAATTAAAAAACTGCATTGAAATCGGTTCATCCGTTTTGGAGCTACGATGCCACAGACAGATACACACTACGGCAGATAAAAAAGCTGACTACTTCACCGGTCGTACTTAGTTCATCACTTGGGGAGGCTCTTTTTGAGCATTGTGGATGGAGTCAGATATTAATTAAATTTTTGGTATACATGCGCTCTTAAATCACAATAAAAAGTAATGGCGCCATTTAATTCCGTTGTCATGACAATAGACATTTATGTGTTGATTTCCGGGGTTTTCCTTTTGCAGCATTGCAAGTGATGTTGGAATTGAATATAAAAAATATTTGCAATTGAAACCAATTATTATTTTTGAAGTGTTACGTTTACCACATGGTAAAGAGTAAATTCCGGTAGTTTTTGGTAGTGGCGTCATTGATTTAAAAATTTTTTTTTCTAAAAAACGTAATTATATCATAATTCTTTATATTCTACGTCCTAACATATTTTTCTGCTTTAGCATTTTCTTGACTGGAGTTTAGTATCGTTAAATATGCTTAGCATTATTAAATGATATAACTGCGACTACTAAGTTTTAGTGTCCAGAGATCTATTCCTAGACAAAGGTGTCGATTCTAATGCACATTTTGACAGTACTAAACTAGAGTAAATCTATCTGTCACTTTGATTTTCTATTGAAACAGAAAGAGACAAACGCCCTCAGTTAAGTCCTGACCGTGCGCAACAAAATGGACACCATTATCTGACAGGTAACTATGAGTATCTATCTCTTGAATTTCACGTAGGTACTTATTGTAGTAGTACAGAAATGTCATATTTCTGTCAGATTATTATCTGGAACGCTATCGGAAAGTGATGAGACTAGCCCTGAAAGGTCATTCACACAAAGGCAGACATATTATTGTGGCATTTGAACATATTATTGTGTAAATACTTAGAGCTAGCTTCACCGATAAATACACGCGGATCTACGTTTAAAACATAAATAGCAGTTTAACATAAACTTTCATATTGTTTAACAACTTTTATTATAAACATCTGTTTATTTGTCGGTGAACATAACCCTAAACTAAAAAGAAAAACTGTTTTTTTTTTATGTGGCTTTTAAACTGAATCTGGTTTACCTGTGACACTCCAAGATGCTCTGCGATGTTGTCACTGCAGTATACGATGTCACCTTGCTGGGACAGCACAAAGACGAAGCCATCCAGGGCCTTCATGTAGGACAGCTCCGAAGACAACTCCTCCATGCCCTTGGGGTTCTGCATTTTGGGATGCTCCGATTCTGACTCGGGGACTGAAAGTGTGATGAAATTAGTTAAATTTCGAACTACAGGACTACTGGTTTTCCTACGGATTTGTTAATGTCTACGCAATTTTTCTAACTTCTCAGTTGATAAACTAGCGTACGGCCCGCCTGATGGTAAGCGGTTACCGTAACCTTGCAACACCAGAGGCATCACTCGCGCGTTGCCGACCCTACTAGCATTAGAGTAGTGCGTATTTGCAGTAGGACTCCCCTCTACTACCAACACGAAGCTTCCCCAAGGAGCACTGGTGACCTTGCTCACCGTTAGGAACATAACACTGCAAAAGGGCAGGGTTATTTAGCTACGATATTCTAGAAGATGGAGGTACTTCCCCAGTATAAACCTGTCACTTACGGAAAATTATTGCGCTAACGCGAACTTCTTTATATACTCAAAACTGCATTTACAGGACGTATGGATGTTTAGGGTATACAGGTTATAACTCCATATTTTCCTTATGTTTGTATTACGGATTGGTAATTCCATCAATTCCAAAATGGCTTATCAGGGTTGATGTTTCGTTTCAGTATACTGAATTTATATTTTGCCAATTAGGTAGCCCCGTTAATTGCAGCTGTTAGCGAAAAGTTGCGAAATTCCTTCAAAGTTAAACCGTGCTCTAAGCAATTTTCTCGTTTGTAAGTGTCAAACCTGCACAGGAAGATAATACTAACGGTATCTCTTTACAGTCTCGCCCGCGAGATGTGTGTAACAGGCGTGGCACCATGGTGGGCTTTGGCGCGATCTTTAAGAGTACCAAATCCACCATCAGGTTCCGAAAACGAACCACCGTGGTAAGATTAGACACTAAGACTCCGCAATACCCAAAGCCCACCACATCCACATAAAAAAAAAAAAATGGCCAAGCCACACACAACAGGCGCAAGGTATTGAAACACGATGATGAGCAATAAGTAACCTGTACATAAATGGGCAATAACAAGGCTCATTCGTTTCGTAGAGGAAGCACGAGTCCAACAGTGGGCTAATACGTTGTGGACACACATGCGCTGATATTGATGAGGTTTTAAATAGTTTTGTTAACATATTTTTACAACTAATGTCATTCAATCCTTATCAATTAAACGACAAATTTGTACGTCCACAATGCTACAACAGTACAAATTAAAACGCAAATATATCACGTTTGTACGCGGTTGTGCTTCCATTACCTTAAATCTGCCATATTTTGCACGTGGTGAATGATTAATAATACCTATTTGCATACATCTACAGACAGCACTGTAAACTAACAGGGTTTAATTTGACTGGCGGACGTTAATCTGGTTTAACACGTTCACTGCGTGCAGTAATTTTGGGTACCCTCAAACTGGTGCGTTACGAGGCAAAAATCGTGTCGTACTAGACTTTTTTCCAGTGCGGAGCTAGGTCAAAAGCATCTCGTACGGTACTGTTACTTTAAACTAGAATATATTCATGAAAACTGCTTGGATTTTATTTTGGATTATACCATTAAATAGTGTATTGTCTGTATATTATATATGTCAGCACGCCCGAGGATTGGTTCAAAACTGACATAGTAATCCCATAAAACATATTACGAGATGATTCACACCCCGCCCCGCACCCAAAGAAATCAAAATACGAGGCGAGCTCAACCGCGTATCGCATCTTATTCCAAAATATCGATAAACAAATAGGGATGTGAACAAAACAAGAAACAAAATTATCGAGGACCATTTATTTAAAAAAGAAAGCTTCTTTTGAATCATAATGTTTTCTATAACTTTGACAAGGAAAACTAACACTAACATTCTGATTATGCGATAGTGTAGTAATTTTTTTTTCGTTACTACTTTCACCGTCGATTTGGGGGTAGTTGACAAATCAAGAATGGAATCACTTACTTTGTTATCATTATCATAAGTATGGGGTGGTGACCTCGGTGCCACAATGGTGGTTAGTTCTTGGAATGTATGCCCTGAACTAGGACTAGTATAAATATATGGTACTACCAGCTGATGAGAAGCACGACTAAACACTAAAGAAGTGTAGAGCAAAATGGATTTTGGCCTAGTAACATTATGTTTTAATAAAAGATAATTCTAAAATCTTCCTCGATCTCTTCCTGTGTATAGTTTTTTTTACATCCATAATTAATTACGTCCGTCACTTATCGACACAGTCACAACATTGCTCAGATTTATCGACCTGCCTCGTACGAGATCGTTACGAGGCTCTATGCACCCTGTACCGCACGTAAAGTAAACATTATCTATTCGGTCGGTACGAGGCGAATAATATCTCGTACGTTTTTATTCAAAAATTAAATACTACTGAAGAAGGCCTCCAAACCTATATTAGTCATTTCACTCATACAACGAAATTTGTAGTAGAAATTCAATGCGCACGAGCGAGAGGAATAGCTTTTTCGGCCGCGCACTGAGTGCGGACATCGTACGAGGTTTAATTCGCCACGTAACGCAGTGAACGTGTTAAAAGAGCAACAGCATTAACGCACTGTGTATTTCTGGATTGTTTGGACAATTAAAAACAGATTGCGAAAAAGGTAGATTTCGTTTTCGTACACCAAAATTTGGATTATTCCACTTTGTCCCCCGGTTCAATTTGAGGTGTCCTACGTCCCCACATGGGTTTTAATTCAATTCGAAGTTAGAGAAATCATTAAATGACTGATTATATTGGTTCTAACATTGATTCATGACTAATCCCTTACGAATCTCAAGAAGCTGCGGCTCTTTCTCTTGACATAATCATGTAAAGAGCAGAAGCATTTTGTTTTGATCATAACAACATAACAACGTCTGTAATTACCAATCCACTTGCTAAGCGAGGTCAATATGGCTATATCCCTATGACCGTTCATGTAGTGCTTAGTAGGAGGACCTACCGAAATAAATGTTTACGGGATGGTATGGTCATGGTAAAATGTATTCTTAACCTGTGATTGATTACCTATATACTCATCAATATCTATAGAGGACGCGTATTGGTTTATTATGTGTCCTTATAGAAACTTCACACGTACAGTGCTTCTAAAATAAATTAGCACACAAACAAGTAAAAACCCTACTAATTGCAATTCAAATTGTGTATAACACTGATAAAAAAGTTCAATGATGCAACCCAATTCGTTGGTATGAACAGTTCGGATCTATATGACGTCAATGTGGTTTGCAACGTGTGGCGAATGAAAAACTTAATCCGCGCGTGCCAAACTTACTAATAAGTAAGTCGGATATTTGTGGTTGCGCCTGCACATTATAAATTTATTGTGTGTCCTAAGAGGAAACTGGAACATGTTAATGTTACAATATTAATAAACATGTCGTTATTGTTTTATCGGTCAGTTTTGAGACTTCGGCAAATAATGATGTAGGCATTACTTGTCATTATTACAGTTTATATTTGCAATAGTATTTCTTGCATTACATAAACCCTGTACCCGACCTGTAAATTTACCGACCATGAAGATGGGAGTCCCAACTTTATGATCGGTAATTTCTTACAAGGTAGCTCGAAGTTTAGGCTCTCACGATCGTATTGAAGTTTATAACCAGAGTGTGTACGTACCATTTTGTTACGCAGTAGACCCCCAGCAGTGGGACAGCAGGGGTTAAATTATAAAAAAAGGTACTTTTAATTAGTTCACCCGGCAGATCGATAATATTAATATTTTTTGTGCTTGAAACCGGAAAGTGACGCGACTTGGCCTTTGTCCAATAGCGGACTGCGATTGTTTAATTTATCTTTTATTAACTAAGCCAACGAAGTTCAACGTCCCAATAAGACCCAAAGAAGTTAATCGTGATGTGGTATTTAAAAAAACATGTATAGCTTCAATCGTGTTTCCTAACAGACCGCTACACTGACTATCACATAATATTGCAAGTACACGCTTGGTTTTAAGGATTTATGATCGTAGTGTTGTGTGTGTTGTTCTGACCTCGAAGACAAATTCTGCTATCTACTCTTTGAACATAATCCTTTGGTCAGGACACGACACTACTACAGCATTGGGATAACAGGGAGTGGCCTTTCTTAGTTCAACATGGTTCGAAACAAAGCAGTGTAATAAATTCTTAATATTCAGTTACATGAAGTATTTCTCCTAGAATGCGAGTGAAAGCGCGGGCAACAGCTAGTATCTCAATAATTCCAAAAATTACATCAAGGTCACTTCAAGTAGATAAGAGGAGTGCATATTCATAATATATCATTCTTTGGGACGTCACTTTTGGGCCAGGATGGCCCAAAAGTGACGAGAGAGACGAGAGAGTATGTTTTGACATGATTCGGCATTAATATAATATATGAACTTTATTCGACCGATGTAAACCATACTTACTTGACTCAAACAATCAAATCAAATGGATTTTATGAATCACACACAAAGAGAATCAATCCATCATCATATCATTGTGCACCTCGTTCCTCCACTGAGGCAATGCCCGATGTTACTACTGGCCAATGGCCATGAAGGTAAGGCAAGTCCTTTGCACCAAGTGACGCTTACCGCCCGGTCCGAATGTCGTCAGAGACCTTACGGTTAAAGACGTATGGTTTCCGGTAGAGTAAAGGCCATCGCCCCTCTTCTCGTGGGTGCAGTAAAAGGTAACTAAGGGATTATGTGAAGAGGATGGTCAGTAGTATGCTACTGTAGCGACATCTGTTGCCACATAGAATAACTACTTAGCAAGGCTACAAGCTAACTAGAGTGGCGCGTAAATATGAATTCGACCAATTAGAGTACGAGGCCTGCATCGCGCATGGAAATAGATTATCGTATCTAACAGATATACAACTGTCCGACATAAACCGTTGGGCTTCGGCCCGCCAGACAATATCACCTCGCCCGGCGGAGGATCCTCCCTTTTCAATGGAGGAACACCATACCGCGTTCGTCCACACTACTTCTTCCCAATAACAACGTAATGTAATGTAACCAATTCGTTTCGCTTGCCAAGTTTACGCTTGACAAATGACTACTCATTATGGCATTTTTCTTTCACAATTGGCGTGTTTAGCAGTAAATGTTTTCGAGGATACTGGTACAATAAGTAAACATACTGGGGAGAAACAACGTATGATGTTCCTCTATTGAAAAGGGAGGATTCTCCGACCAGCAGAGCTACCATGGCGGGTGGAGAGAGAACGGTAAAGAGATGGTTTTATCCCCGATTTTTCTTTATGAAAACCCGTTTTCTCCACCTTTTGTCTCCTTGACAGAAGACAAAACGAGAAAACGCCAGATTAGTGGTTTTGTACCCGATTTTTCTCTCTCCCCATTTTGCCGTGCTGGCCCTGCAGGCGAAGTAATATTGCCTGGCAGATCAAAGCCCGACGGTAGAGAAATAGCTTCAAGATACTTACGCAAAGACACCACATCCCGAACCTTCAGGTATGATATCGCAAGGCGCATGACAGAAGCCTTATCCAACTGCTCGACGTCTTCCTTTCTGGCGGGCAGCGCGGCAGTCAGCTCGGTGAAGATCTGCATCTCCTTGGTACGACGACACCGGGCCGCCACCCGAGACTTCTCCTTGCGTTTCTCATTATTCCTGCCAAAGTCAAATAATATTTAGAAGAGAAAATGAAAGAACTAATCAAATAATAAAGTTCAGGAATGCGGTTTCTGTTCGTGGATTTTCCATGTCACGCCATATTGAAAGCTGTGTCTTCAAAATTTAAGATCTGTTTTCAAATTATTGCAGTGTGTGTAGAACGTTTAAAAATGGATGGACGGTTCTGCCCTTAGTCTGTCAATCAGTTTTGTCATAGTTTTTTGATCTAATGAAATCTAAATGAAAAAAAGTAGATGCAATGGTGAAATTCGAAATAGCCTGGCTTTCGCAAGGGAAATCCCTTATTTCGAATTTCACTAATAATACTTCTTTCATGTGTGTCATTATTTTAAGTGGAGGTAATGACAGTTGGTACGCAGTATTTTCAAAGGACCTAATAGCGTTTTTATATTCCGAATTTCCAACCCGTTCTATGAAGCATAGATGTATCTAGAACTATCTGGATTTTTTGCGATAATTCGCAACGCGTGTTGCTCAGTGGACTAGTTATGTATTGATAATTGGGTACACGTCCTTAGTACAACAGATGGGATTCGAAACTCCGACCTCACGACACACGACCGTCAGTCTTATGTCTCATTCTTGTCTAACTCTTATTATATTCAATTGTAATTGCTTTTCAGATTCTAAAAAGCCGTATAGGCACTTTTATTTATCAATTTCGGTACGTACTTTACCTACAGTACGTACCGTCTTAGTACATTCACAAGTCACTACTGTTTCAAACACTCTTCAGAATGCAATACAGTAATAAATATCAAAATTTTCCTTGAAATTAGTCCATGTTTTTACTTAATTGTAAAATGTTGTTTTCCGACCTTTGCACTTCTTGTGATTAACTGCGCACAAAAATGAATTTACCTACCTAAATTTTAAAATAAATAGAATACATTTAAGCTTTACTTTTAGATGCCGTAATTAACTTGGTACCTACTCAACAATGACGTCATTGGTCATAGGTATTTAAAAAACACTGTGAAAGTGTAACGTAAGATTTTACACATGGGTGCAACAATTATTGCAACATAGTTATTTGCATGCATAGAAATTGCATATTTTGTTAGGAATTAAGTACAATCTTAAAACAAAGCACTACTAGTAAGTTTAACACAAGTACCTCTTCTTGATAGAACACAGATTTTCTCTATCCTCTATGCCCCTTGGAATACCCGGTATACACATTTTGACCACTCTGTATGACTCTGTTCATTAAATCCCCAATTACAATTATTTCATTTATTTATTTAAATTTAAATGTACAATGGTGGTACATAAGGCGGACGTAATGCAATGAAGCTTTCTTTGCCAGTCAGCCTTTGGGTGAAACATGAAAAGAATCAATTTAGATAGAGGTCGAAATTAAAAAGATAATAATAATAATTGCAGAGACAATGCAATACAAGACAATTCTATACCAAATCACGAACTAGTATGTTCGGTAGTGTTAACTTTATTCCATTAATTTCTCATTAGGCCGACAACACGCGTCGGACGGCCGTCCATTTTATCGCCTGTTCTAAATATCGTACTTAAGAAATGCGTCACAAATGCATTTTTCACTAATGTTAATGCCCATTTGTTTAGCTCTTAGTGACAGCAGTTTTATTTTGGGGCAAGGTGTTATGGCGCCATCTGGATTTATAACATTATAAAGATAAGTTAAAAAAAAAAGAGAAAATAAGGAAATTATAAAAAATAAACCCTATTTATCAATTTCTACAGCCAATATCTGTTTTAAGTCCGCCATTTAAGTATTATCAGGGATGCCAACGTAACTATTGACGAAAACATTCGAAAATCTCGGGTAGCTGAAAAAGGGTTCATGTATTTTGATTCATAAACAAAAGTTGTTCCAAAGGCCCAGGTAGGGCAGGGCGCGAACAAATGAACAATTCATTAGTTTGTAAATGCTAATCGTATTGTATTTGATACAAATTGGAGATATTGTCGAAATCTGTTATCGGTGTTACCAAGACGACAAGGTAATTCAATTATTACCAAATACTTTATAGATACTTACTTAAGTACATTTATCGCATTATATGAGATTTGAAGAAATTTCCGATTACAATATGGCGCTTGCCATATCGGCTCTCTAAATAGGATACTATTAGTTATTCTTTGTAATAAGGTAAACAAGTTTGTCGTAGTCATTATTAAGTAGTACCTCTACCTATATTATGTTAAGTTTTGTCATTTATTGTATATGAGTGACCTAACGAGGCTGGCATAGTCACCACGGTGAACAGAAGCCTCAATAAAAAATTTAATAAAAATAAATTTAAAAAAAGGAAAATAAACGCTCAGATCCCTTCCGTCTCATTCTTGTTATGCGAGGCCCTGCGACGATACCCATTTGAAGACCTCCCAGAATTGGCCGATTTAGGTACATTACCTACACATTGCTGTGACATTGCCGATTCGTTAGAGAGATCGCAAACGATTAAAATATTTCTGTTTTAAATATAAGACCCACAATTTGCAATTTATTGTAATTCCTGAATTGTACACCTTGCCTATCTATAAGTACCTAAATCAAATTAACACTTGCTATTTTGGAATCAGCGTTTGTCATCACCTATCTTATGAGTCATGCCGATTGCCGATACCTACGTAATTATGATTCCAAACACGTATTTTAGAGGTAGGTATACTAAAATGCTTATTTAGATAAATATTTCTGTAAATTAATTTAAAAGAAGAAAAAGAAATCTGTATTTAATTAAAAAAAAGCTTACAAAAACTTAAGTGTCAAACTTAATTTTTTGTAAGCTTTTTTTAATTACAGATTTCTTTTACTTCTTTTAAATTAATTTTGAGAAATTCTTCAGAAACTTCGAAGATAACAAATAGATATCGCGGGTCGGAGCCAGAGGGTGTTAAAAATAACAAAGTATGTTTTGTTGAATAAAATTAATTGAAAACAAGATAATGTTTTTGTGAGATTGAAACATTTACGCGAGGATGGTAACCCTTTACTATGCCATCGTCCACGATAAGGCACATATATGCGAAGTAAACAAACTGATATTCGTGTTCGAGACAAGTCGACAACTAAAGACAATACAGGCCATCTACATGTAGTTCTTAACTGCTAGTCTAACTAGAAGTTCTAAGATATTTTCTGGATTTTCCTTGTATTCCAAAAGAAAATGTATAAAAGAAAACTCTATTTTCGTTCGCATTCGTACAACTGTTTTCTTACTGCATCGCACCGCATCGCTGTCTCGTACTGTATTTGTCGCTCAGTTTGATGGGCTATATTGAATAGACTACCCACTGACGTAAGTTAAGTCTCTGTACGTGCTCAGAATAATATTACAGGACAGACTGTCTCTCGAATTGTGTGGCATAAACTTGATACAATTTATTTATCAAATGAGCGTGTGTGAATTTCTTTGAGGCATCGAATGTAACAATGGCTGCACATAATTGTAATTCGCTAGATACATTTACTTTCCTATTCATGCCTGTTATGTCTGCAAGTTTGCACTCTTTGACTTTTACAAAGTATTTTAAATGCCATTTTTCTTGGTAGATTTTAGAAAATTGTACCTAATGAAAAGTAGGAAAATTTTAAAATCGCTACTCTGCCACAATTTATCAACCAAGTCAAACTTTTGGAGTATTGAAAAAAACATTATAGACAAAACAATAAATTGACGACGTAAACAATTTAAATTGCAAATTGGAAATCAGAAATTCATGATTCACAATCATACAACAGCACGAGCTTCTGTTGAAAAAAAAAAGATCCAGAAATAGAAGACAACGGATTTTTACATTATTTAGAATCACTATATAAATATGCACATTGTCATTGCAAAAACGTAAAAAAATTGACGGGTTATGTATAAAATTTACATACATAACAAATTTCCACAGCATAAGTTGCATTGACATCGAATGATACCATACACAGAAGAAAATTTGATTTATTACCCGATACAAATAGTGTAGACTAGGACAAGAAGCAATATTTGCAAAACTTTTTAACACGCTTTTATTAGCTTCACCTGTAACTAACTATGTAAGAAAATCTTGGAAGTTAAATTTGACCCTCTTCCCGGTTTCCGATTGAGCTGAAATTTTGCATACATGTTCAGTTTGGATGACTAAAGCGTGTTCTATGGTTTTTTTTAAACTATAATATTTTATTTCCTTATTTTTATCAGTATCAAAATCGGAAACGGTACACCGCAAACGTTGTTAGTAAAACATAAATTTAATTTTTGTTTTATCAAATAATCTGTCAATGTCAAGTTTACATCCAATAATAACCATAACATAATAATATACCATAATATAAACCAATTGGACGTTTAATGTTTTCTTAATATTGGGGTGAAATCCCAATAAGGGTTAATTTAGGTCGCAGCAAAAAGACTGAAACATTATTATCTAGATACCTTTCAATAATAATACAAAGGTAAATCAAGATACATGCAGTTTTAAATTACAATTACACGCGCTGGAAGCACATGTTTAATAGTAAGCAAATATGTCGCGAAAACAATAAACTACGTTTTGGTTGTACAACCGATATCAGGTATGGACACCGAAGAGTGGAATGCATTGAGGAAAAATGTTTGAAACTGGAATTTAGGAGCAACAAGCCGTAAACAATTGCGAACAAGAGTATTAATATACATAGTTCTTAGAAACGCGATCGAAGCATAAATAAAATTATCCAGTTAGTAAAACCTGTCTTAGAAAAAGCATGTCTGCTCTAATTGAGATACGTGATTGAGAGATAAAATGACTGGACAATAAAGCAAAATTACTATCTTCCAAAACGCAAAAGGAAAATTATATGAAAAGTAACTTCTTAGAATTTAGATAATAATAAGTAACTTCAATCGGTTACTAAGCGGAGAAAATAATACTAGTGTGTCGAAGTGACTACGGAACAACTTTCGAATGGAAAATTTCCATTGACATGGAGTTTAGCTGAAGAATATACATACTATAGGTATAGTCAGAAGAAACTTTGGAAACGTTTGAAATATCGGGTAAACTTTCCACGGCTCATCTACGAATAAAGACATTAATGAAAATTCCCCTTTTCAGATAGGCTATATTTCATGTTATGATGGTCATATTTCAATGAGAACAAGAGAAAGCAAACTTTGAATACATTAATTAAAATTTCTTCCGGAACCAGTTTCGTTAGATAAACCGAAAAATATTGTTGGTTCTACCAGTTCTATGTGAAATGTCAAACAGCCAAATAACAATTTTAATGCGATCTAGCTAATTCATTTCGCCAAGTGTTGAATCGTCGTTTAATCAATATTTTTGATTTCGTACTTTTAGGTAGCAATTTGGTCATATCGCATTTATTATTATCAAACCTCAGATTAAAGCTGGAAATCATTACTTTGTTGTAAAAACAAACAATTAAGATACACAAACGGTCGGAAGTTTTTAGGCTAATGTCAGCCATGTGAGCGAATAGCGACCCGTTTTAGTGGCAACTACGTAAGAGACAGACAATTGGCGCTGATTGCAAAAATAATCGCGTTCCCGAATTCCAATTGAGGGTCCGTGACGTGGGTTCAGATAAACGCTCTAGCTGCCGCTAGAACCGATTTGTCGCTAGTCACGCACGCTAGAACTCATATCTAGCTACATCTAGAGTAGAATGAACTAGTCACTGTAATGTGTACACAAAGTACAAAGACGATTTAATTGAATAACTTAAAATTGAAAATTATCTATATTGATGTGACAACAGCTGGCACGATTCACATCAATGGATTGATGATAACTGTAGAGTTGAAGCACCCCATGGGAAAATCACAGGACAGGCATTAAATAATAAACAAAGACAATGTAACGAGGCCGTAGGAACTTACGGAAATGATTGCTTCGGAGTATACATTATTATATGGCCTGAATTAAACTTCGGTCGACACAGACCTAACCGACTGAGTACTTACTAGATTTATTAAGAAATACAATAGACGATTCCTCGTCTATTGTAATACGTAATAAATGGGTAAGTACAATATCAGACAGACTTGTACTCAACCAACCAATACATAAACCCGTCAAATACTCGCTGTTTTTCGAAATAGAGGAACAAAATGCTTAAGAACACTAAGTTTATTATCTACTATCTACTCTTTGAAAGATTAATGATCGTTCGAAAAGTTAAAGTCGAATACCATTATTGTAATAGGTTCTCTGCGTTTTTTAACATTAAAATCTAAGCAGCGGTTTATAAAGCATTTAGGAAAATGGATATTAAACAGTTGTTTCTTGCTTTATCAACCTTTAAATAACCCAAATTATGTAATAACTCACTATTTTGTAATTTGTATCTGAATGCTATCTAGGTGTACTTTATCTTTTCCTAAATGTACCTTTATGATATAAAAGATAAAGTAAAACAATTGATAAAAATTTCGGAACTGACCAATTCCATGTCTGTTATTATTGATCAAGTCAAAAACAATTCCTTATTATCATTAAATAACAACAACAAGTAATTTAGATAATATAAATTGTTGTTAGTTCCTTAATACATAAATTTACGAACCTGTTATAAAGGAAATATCGATTTGTATAATCAAATCAAATAATAATTAATTTATCTAACGATATTAGGGAGTCCATAAATCAATCATTTCATACCTATTTTAAAACACTTTTATTAGCTTCACCTGTAACTAACTATGTAAAAAAATCTTGGAAGTTAAACTTGACCCGCTTCCCGGTTTCCGATTGAGCTGAAATTTTGCATACACGTTTAGTTTGGATGACAAAAGAGTTTAGTTTTTTTTAAACTATAATATTTATTATGAATGAAAGACAAGCGAGAGTACTAACTTACGAGACTACTAGAACTTGGCAAGCAACTTCTAAATGCTTATTGATACAATTCACCGTCTATTGACGCATTACTAAATACTTTACTTGACCCCTTGCATAGTAAACGAGCGATGTAATTTAAAATATTGCCAACGTGAGCGGTAGTAGACGTGTGCGCCGCGCCGATCCGCCGCCGCCGCCGACATTTTTTGGACGCCGCCGCCGCCGATTTGTGCATCGGCGTAAAATCGGCGCGACTAGATTAGACGATGTGAAAAGAAATATGGCGGAAATACTCAATTATCAACATCATCGTAGCAGCTGCTTTGCTAGATTACCGATTTACCAACATAATTCTCCTGCCCGACAGCATACGGCAGACGTGGGCTGCCCAATCCCACTTTAGTTCAGCGGCTTTTTGAGCTACGTCAGTGATTTGCGTTTTGGAGCGCAGTGTGGTGTTTTGAACCTTATCCGTTAAATTAACACCCAGGATATTACGCTCCATTGCACCCTGGCAAACCTTGATTTTGAACTTCTGAATGTTAGTCCAAGTCCAAGTTTGAGCACCGTAGGTCAGAATAGGAAGAAATAACATGTCCATGAGTCTACACTTCAGTGACAGTGGAAGGTGTCCCTTAATTAGCTCTTTCATGGACCAGTAGCTCTTTTAGGCATTTTCAGTCCGTCTTGCGACTTCCATGTCTTGTCTGGACTGGAAGGAGACTATCTGGCCCAAGTAGATATACTCCTGGACATATTGCATTTCTTCTCCATTTACCTCTAACCTACTTTTGGTGCGATTAGTCATAAGTTTGGTCTTTGACATGCGCAATATGTTTTTTTCTTCCATTGATCTCTATCAGACGTTATTTCCAGATTCACTTCCATCATATTCATGTCATGTTTCACACAGTCCATCCATCTTTTCTTTGGTCTGCCTCTTCTCTGATAGCCATCAACATTCATACTTACAACTCTTCTTGTAACATGATTCTCATCTCTCCGCATACCATACCGCGACAATCGGTTACTTTGCAGCTTTTCTGTAACTGGTGCGACTTTCATACTTCCTCTAATATACTCATTCCTGATTCTGTCCAATTTGTTACACCACATAATATCCCTCTCAACATTCTCATCTCCGCTGCCTGCAATAATTGCCTTTAATTCGTCCCTTTCGTCGCCCAACATTCCGATACATACAAGGCAGCTGGTCTTATCATCGTTTTATAAATTTTCCTCTTTAGTTTATGGGGGATACGGGAGTCAACTATTGTTTCCGTGACCTGCCACCATTTCATCCATTCTGCGTTAATTCTATGCTTGAGAACCCGGTCAATTTCGCCATTGCTTTGCATGAGTGAACCGAGGTACCGAAAATCGGAGCAGATTGTTAAGGCTACACCATCCAGAACGATATGGCGTTAAAACTGGAGAGACCGCTGAAATCACAGAAAATATTATATTCAGTTTTAGTTCTACTGATTTTCAAGCCAACATTCTCCAGTTTTTGTTATCATTTCTCCAATTTGATGTTGACCTCAGATTCATCTTCACCGACGAGAACAATGTCATTGGCAAACAGCATGCACCAGGGTGCCTCCTCCTTTATGTCCGATGTCAGAGCATCTATTATCAACAGGAAGAGGTAATGACTTAAAGCCGACCCTTGATGCAATCCTACAGCGACATTGAACTCGTCGGTGTTGTCAACAACCGACCGGACGTGGGATTGCCGATTTACCAAATTACAAGAAATAGACCATTACATGGAAAGTATCTAACCATACGACAAGAGTGGATTTTTTAGTCAACTGTATCAAAGAATTAAAAGAATGCCAGCGAGTGAAAAGAATGCCTGAAATATTCAGTATCTTGTAATGCCAGTGATTTAATAGACGGAAACGTTATTAAATATTGGCAAGATAGACGAGCATTCATTTCATTAGTGCCTGCTACAAGCACGCCTAGCGAGCGGGTGTTTTCTGTTGCCGGTTGGACGGTGACGGCAAAAAAGTCCACACGGGTTGACAAAATTATATTTCTTCTTGACAATTACAGCATTATTATAAGTAATGCCTGCCTTGCAACGGCAAGACAGCTCTAGGACAGCCGTTACTTAAAAATACAATCATTTTACTGTTTTCTGTTGATTTATATTTGTATTTTTAATAAAATCTATTCTACAAGCTAGATAGTGTTATTAAAACTAGTGGTCGCCCTGTGGTCGAAATTCGACCGTAATTTTATCATTCTGCACTCCTACCCCATATAAACTGTAACTATGACAAATATCACACTCCTCCGTGCGCGCAATATACGTAAAAAGAGAAAACTTTGTACCCCACAAAGTTTTCTCATATAGATTCTCCGCGCCGAAATCACGCCGAAAACACGCCGCCGCCGCCGATTTTTGATCGGCGCCCGCCGCCGGAGATTTTAGCATCGGCGCACACGTCTAAGCGGTAGTGGTGTAGTGGCCGCCATTGCCAACTCCATAAACGTGTATTGGAGCTTGGAGCCCCTTCTTATACCTATGATGGTAGTAATAACAGTCATAACAAAACAGACACAAGAAACAAATCAACAACTTACAGTCAACAATTACCGATTCCGCATTAAATCAAGTATCAAGATTAAGACTTTACGACTCAATTTAAATAAGAGTAAAACAACTACTGTACTCAAAAAAATATTTAAAATGTCAATAACAAAAAAAATATCTCTAACATTTTCCTCAATCAGATATTTATGCTCGGAAAACTATTATAATGCTATTAAAAAGCAATTAATCTCATTGAAATACGTGACGCGTGAATACATCGTGTTGGGCGCCATTTTGTGAAACGAAGTCTACAGTCACGAATAGTCGCGATGATAATGTTATTTATGAGACGCTGGATTATGGGTCATAATTATATTTATTTTATTGGATCAGAATATTTTGTGCATCACATTATATTACCTTAGCTTTAATAAATAATGCATGTTATGACTTCGGTAAAGCCTGGAGATAATTTTGAAGTGCCATATCTAAATAAGATATTCGATGGTGCCAATGTGAACTTTTTGGTGCAAGGCAAATCCTTTATAACAATTTGTATCTTCCATACTGAAATACTACTGTACTGTTGTTGAAAGATTTTTTGCTTTGCCACTAAAAGCAGCAATATGGTAGCAAAATAGCAGTGGTAAGAATAAAGAAATTGAGAAATCACTGGTAACTTTCTTTAATTACATGCACTGCTACTGTTTTTATATAATGCACTTAGTCGATCAAGGATAGTGAATTAAATTCCAACAGCTTAAATATCAGTTTTAGATGCTATTTTGAGTCTAAATGTTTTTGCATGTGATTTCTGAACATCTAAACTGAATCCGTGGTAAAGGAAATCCCAATGCGGCAAATAAGAAGCCGATATTGATTATATTTCAATTAAATTGTTTTGTTTGCAATACGGATGTTTTGCCGTATCAAAATATCAGAGTAGGTACCTATCAACGGTAAAGTGTATGCGTGATAAAGTTTATCATTAAGACCAGTTATCGTATAGACACGCTATTGATACCTTGCTGTCGGATCACTCGAGGAGAGGTTAAGTAACCTCTCTTCAAGTGACCTCTGTTATCACTCTATCGGACAACAGGCTCGTGTCTTATGTAAACGATTCAGTTGAAGAAGGTTTTATCCCGTAGTTGCACGCAATTTTTCATATCAGCTCGTTAATCCACCAAATATTTGCCTGCTTATTCTTATAAACCGCTAGAATGAATCATCGCCAAACAAGCTAAATATGGACAGAATCCCTCTATATTGCCTCGCTACCTGGATTCGTGTGGCGCACCCTGGGAGTCAGCCCTGTAACGCAGCGTAGGAGGTCATGCCAAAACGACAAAAGATAAATAACCATGCTTGACTGAAGTATTCGTGATCACAGTATGTTATCATTTTCGTACAGCTGCTAATCCTCATAATTTTATGATCACAGTTTTTACAGTCTGTGACCTTTTCTTAGCCAGAAACGGCAGAGCTTAGCAATTTTTCTGTTAAACCTATTTGATAATACGTATACCGATAACAGTGAGATTATCGGTATCATCAAAGTTGCATTGCAGAAATAAAGGACGGAATTTTTTGTATATCAATGTCAACCAATAATGTTTCTTGACATTCTCAATTAGTCAATAGTTATTTCGATAAAACTTTTCAAAAATCATGTGGGGTACAATGACACCTCGTATATTATTCTCATGGAACTTTGATTGTTTTTAGAATAGTATTTTTAGTTTAATGATCACGTGTTTGAAAGTACTGGGAAAGTGGTGTGGCCGCATCACGCGGTTAAATCAGCTGATTTACAAATCTTTGGCGTACTTCCATGTACCTATTACTAAAACTATAAAAATGTAACCTGCATGTAAACCACGTGGGGCCACCACACCACTATCTTGTCACATAATTTTATTATCATCGTCTGCTTCTGCATTATCAGTATCACTCATTTTCGACCTTATTGCAAAGGCCCCAAGACAAATTATACGGTTCACGATTAGATAAGATTCAAAACATTAGGAGGCCATAAAACTTTACTGGTCTTAAAGTTTTAACATTTTGTGCAAGGTAATACCAAGAACAGTATTTCTAACTTCTAAGCAAAGAAAAAACTGAAATACCACTTGCTAGGCTACCCGTCATCGGCATATTGCTTATAGCGGTTCTAAGAAACATTAATTTGTGAGTGGGTTATAATAGCTCCGTTTATTTCCATAGCTATAAATCAACGGAAAACTCATCTAGTCAAAACAACCTTTGAAACATGTTTACGAGTAGAACTATTATAAACAAGTTGAACGAACGCTGCGGCCAACTTACAGTTGACATGTTCAAACAGCTTCATTCTTCAATGGAGTGATTAATTCTTACTTTTCGTGACTAATTAGAGCTCTTTGTAATAACTTTAAACATGATTTATGATTTTTTTTAGAACTCTGTATGAAAGATTTTGAATTTGAATTGCTTATTTTATCATTAAGACAGTAAATAGTGGTCAAATAGAGAAATTGAAATATGATCTTAATAAAAACAAGCAATTACCATATGAGGAAGTAAACAAATATTTATGGTTTAAACTCACATGAAATCTTCCAAATCAACGACCGTCGTGTATTGGCATGGCTGGCCACCCACATTATAGCACATGCTATTGTAATCCCATGCCTGCTGCTCATGGCATGGCAAGTCGTGAATCACAGGACGCGGGGGAACAAAATTTACTGGCTGCTGATACACTTGCTGCACCGGATAATATGTCACATTCTCATGTCCATACGGTACAAACGGAACATTTCTATAGCACTGCACAGATGGACTTCCAAAGTTCGGATTATAATCACTAAAACTACACTGACTGTTAACCGTTTGCCTAGACCACTGGTCAGCCATCGGACACTGCGAATTCCATCCTCCATCTTCGTAGGCTCCCACTACAGGACACTCCTGAGGGAACTGTTCCCCAAGACCGTTCACGAGCATTTTGGAATCCGAAACCTCGCATTCGTTTTACGGGGAACCACAAAACAGTCCATCGAGGTACAAAAACGGCGAGCTACTGATAGCAGCAAAGATGTTCTTATCTATACTGAGGATAAAAGCCATAGTAGCAAAAACTTGATAATAACAAAATTATTAGATAACATTGAATTATTCGACCCTGGTACGTCTAGGTGGTTGATATCGAACGACTTATCGAGTTTTTTGTTGAATTCAGATCTTACTATTTTAATTCGTGTGGAATATAAAGAGAAAATTCATAAAACGTCATTTGTTGGTTATCCTGCGACGAAGAACTTAAATCTCATCTCTCTACATGACCTAATCATTACATGATCTTGGTCTTAGATGATTACGACGTCCGCGTAACAAAGTGGTTAGAATCATGAAACATTATAATAATCAGGCTGATCAAATAAAATTTAATTGACGATATATGGATGGTAGCCTTTCTAATTGCATGCAACCGGCCACATGAGGCCATAAACAATACTAATGTCTGCGTTTCATCACTTTTTTCTCCTACTAAATCTAAAAACTAATACGACTATTTTCGATTCCTTATTTAATATGAGCAAGTTACCAATCCTAAAGTAAAAATATTGGGCACTTTGTTGTTAAATAGTGCAATTTTATTGAAGTTTCAAGTTGCTAATTAAGATGGCGCATGTGACATAGCTGACGACTGGTATAAAAACAAGTCGGTAAAGTCGACTCGACACCGACAGGATGCGGTCGTCTTCGCTTTAATGAGAAACACTGGATTCTCTTCAAATAAGATCATAAATAAGCATCTGTATCACATAAGACTTTTTCTCTGCATATTTTTAGTTGTTAAGCAACTTGGACAAATATCTACGTAATACAGAAAGGCCAGGAGAAATACTTGGACGGTTATAAAACCGAGAATGATGCTCTCACATTATGAGAGAACCATGCAGAAGCCGCATGCAATAATTTAAATTTGTCGCACGTGGAGTCAATCGCATTTGACCTAAATGTGCATCTTGTTGTGAGCATCGTTATTCTTCAACATGGTCAGACATTCTGTAATGGAAGTCTAAGGCTTCAATAACTTTACAACTCATAATAGTGTGAATTTCAAAGTCAATTAAAAAGAATTTTACTTCTTCTTGCTCAAATGGATCTTTAAAGAGAAGCAACTCCATGGATACTGTCACAAAGTTACTATCATACATAATAATACCGAAATCACCAACGTGTTTGCTATCGTAGTAAATGTTGATTCAATATTAACTTGCAACGGTGTAGTAATGGACCGTATTCCATGAGCAGGCTTATGTACAGTAGTAGATGTCTGCGGGCTATGAATATTGATAATGATGATGATAATAAATCTGTCATACCTACATCAACATATAATTTTTTATTTGTATAGGTACTGTAACCTCCATCCCACCTGATGATAAGCGACGCTAACTTTATCGTTTAATGGAATACAGCAGGTTAAACGAGCTTCGTGGGAATTGTTGAGCTGCTTGATTGGATCTACAAGGAGTTTTGGTCAACCATAATGCCTTTTATGCAAAACGGCACAAATTGGCTACTACAACACCAAGGGTGCAAGAACAGACGGAGAAACGAACCACGAAGGAAAGACGGGTGACGAAACCTGAAATCGTCTGGCGCACCCTGGACAGTCAGCTTCATCATCGTTGACCTTGACTAATCTTTCCACTATGGCATGAGCTATTCCTATGAAACAGCTTGTGCCGACTCTTGGAAGCACCAATTACTTCACGCCAACACAAACCTAATCCGCCCAACGACACTCATTGAAGAAGAGCGATAAGGTAAAAGCTTGAAAGCTTTTCCAAGATATAGTTTATGCAATTGTTAAAACAACAGTTCTCAATTTAACTATATTTTCTAACTTTCTTCAAAGTTCACCACAAGGGCCGCATTAAATATGTAACGTCGCGTTCGGCTTATTGTGTCAGCCGTCGAAACTCATAGATATTCCACACAGCGCGTTTGTGGGTCGTCGGGCGCCTCATTTGAAACAAAGGTTTAATTTAAACGTGTTTATCCATGTGTACTTACTAACATTATTATATTATACAGTATTTAATAATATGTATATTCAGATAGCGGTCAGTTTGCGTTGTTAACTAAACAGTATTAATCGTTTATCAACATTAGGTGTGTGTTCTGCTTACTATTTTCCAACTCAGGATATTTTATGTAGACCGAAGTAAATAGTAGCTTATTTAACTTTCGCGTAGTAACTATTAACTCAATGTTTACTTAGGAAGCAATTACCCTTTATGATTCAAGTGGCTTCTATTTGAACCAACTTTACGATCAGAAAATTAAAGCAAAGACAGATAAAAGATAACAAAGAAAACAGATAACTTTGTAACAGACACGTTTACGACAAGCCAAGATCTAAACACCGAACGAGTTAAGATTGTTAAGAATTAGAATCCTACGCAGCTTTTAGTGATGTTTAAAACTCAAATACCGCGAACGACTAAAGGATAAACTTTAAAAAATAAGTTACTATAGATTAGAGTATCAAAAATCCGATACCAAATAGAAATTAGTCAAGCCCGTCGATCACTGATAGTCGATAATTTACGTCAATAAGCAAGCGAGTGTGTGCATTCTTATACCTTGCAGCGCACGCGCAAACAACCTTTGATACGGTGGACAAAAGATTATGTCCCAATAGTCACATTTATATTTAGAATCTATCTAATCTTTCGATGATATATTGATTTAACATCTTACAAATTCTGGTAGTTTTCTCAACCCTTTACATATAAAAGAGATTTTAAAATATTTGTTTACAACCTGAAAGCGTACGTAGACCTAACTAGAATTAATGGTTTCTACTCTTGAAATTGAAGTTGTGTGCGACGAAGTCCTCCTTTATCATTTAATTACTTAGTACAGTCATTCTCACTTCACTTCACTTCGTCATTTAACTTCACTTCTATGTTTAGCAACTCCCAAATTAGAGCTGGAACATTAGCTAGTCTGATTAAGTCGTAAAGTTTGCTATTAAATTGATTGCAATACTAACTTTTCTGTCTACACTGCAAATATTAATTGGTGAAATTAAAAGCTTCTTTCTATCTTCAGATATTCTTAGCTGTTATTATGCTCTGTTTAAAATTTTATGTTAGTTGTAATGAAGCGCAAGAGCATAATTATAAAGATAGAAAAAATTAGTACTAGGCGTCTTTACAGTAAGCTGTATATCATTTCAAGTTATAAAGATAAAATTAAAAAGTATCTCGAGATACTTTATAATATTTACTTCATTAGATATAGTAGGTAATTGTTATCTAGGCATATCATTGACGTCACTTGGTGTGATAAAAGTAACAAATAAGTTATTTAATAAGCTTGGCTGGATAAAAGAGCCTTCACTTTTATTCCTGAAATTAAAAAAAACAGACACGAAGGTCGCTGAAAAGCCTGCAGGTTTAACTACGGCTTCAGTTCTAGATGCTTGTAATTACCTGATGAGTGTTTCATTATTATCGTTAACTTTGAGCTTTTTAGTAGATTTGCGAGGCTGATAAGATGAGATAGCTTATCGCTGACGTCACCTGCCCTAATAGCATAGATTACATATTTATAATGGTCATTATCAGTCAGGTTAGAAAAATCAACGAAATGGACATACATTATACCACAATCAACTAACCACATTGACAATCTAGTATATTTCATTGCGGTTTCTGGCTATAAGAGATTGTAATTTTGTTTGGTGCTGTTCTTTGGAGTCCGCCTTAACACATTTCTGCCGCTATATTATTTATTTATTTATTTATACTCTTTATTGTACACCGGTAATAAATACAGGATTGAGAATCACTTAAGCTAATGTACAATGGGCGGTCTTATCGCGCACAGCGATCTGTTCCAGACAACCTTTGGATGGACATAACAGAAAAGAAATAGGTAATGGGCAGTCCAGGTGTACAAGCTGGTACATTATTGTACTTACATCCAATACTTAAATATAATAATATAATACACGCTATTACAATTCAATAAAATATTGAGATATACAAACATAAATACACTAATACATAAGGGAACAGTATTTTTAAATTATAGTAATTAATTTACTGTGACAGGTAATGTTCTAGACTATATGACATATGTATGACTATACAGGCTATATGTTCGAGACTTGTTACTAGTTATTACAGGACTTGATAATAAAACAACCGAGAACGCATAATATTGTAACCACAATTGTGTTCGCGTGCAGTAACACATTATTAGAGTAAATTAGTGCTACAGACCAGAAGGCAATAAATAATATATCTACGTAGGATGGATATTTACCACTATGTCGTTTGAAATGTATGTATAATTGGTTCGCAAATTGTATAAATAACGCATTCATTTCTGGCTGCTAAAGATAAACCACAATGTTTTCCATTAGCGGTTTTAATTTTTTAAATGTAAATATAAATGTTTAATAAATAAAAAAATATGGATATAATTTAAACTACATAATATAACCGTAGTATTATTAGAATTGAAATCGAGATATTTACCATGTATTAACATTGCTGAAATATCGGAAGCTCATAAAAAGTTAATACCTACTGTATAGTAAACATCCAGATTTCAATTCTAATCATAGTGTTAGTGACCATGACAGTTTAAAAACTTATAACCATGGTTTTCTAAGTACCGCTTAAAAACCCCAATTAAGGTATTTAACTATGTTCTGTGTATTTAAGTATGTAACTTGAATAACCGTGAAAAATTACATTACTATGCAATACGTTGAGTCTGGGTGACTTTCAAAAGGACTTGTTCAAATCTGAATTGCTGATTTGTCAACATAAAAACAAAGATAAAATCAGACATGTTTTATTTTAAACATTTTTTTTATTGTATTATTTGCATCTTATATTTGAGTGTGTTTGGCAGCACCTCACCTGATGGTAAGTGATGATACTGCCAAGGATGGGTCACGAAAGCCTTGAAAATTCTTAGATCATATTCCTAAGCAAAACCTATAAGTAAGCGACTTTGCCGGCGATATGCTCGAGGCTTTAGAGTTTGTTTGTTGAAGACACAAATTCCTCATCGCTAATGAGTCTCCTGGTGCATCAGTCAATAGAATCCATCGGAAACATTATCTTTTGTCAACATAACATAGCATCACGCCCGTATACCCCGAAGGTTGCAAAGGTGTACCTACCTACTGTTCTACGCCCATACACATTTTGGTGATGCTCTTATTAAATCTCATGTGGAGCGAGCTAACTGAGAATTTCATGTCAAAACCATCATCACCATCATTTTGACAAACCTGAAAATCGATTCCAGGCTCTCATAACCAAAAAATAATATATTTGATTTCTATAAAACTTTAAATAGAACTAAAATAAAAGTGTCATTAAAATTCGCCAAATTATCATTCCACCCAAATGGCAATCACAGAGTCAAAACCAGAAAAACATGTATTGTCATAACCCGAGTTCATGATCGCTTGCGCAGCAAGAGTTAAACCAAATAAATAGACCATTGTGATAAATACGACACGACTTCCCGTCAAAATAAATTATAACTATTCTTATTTGCGACTAAAATAATATTAGGAAATGCTTTTGTAAAAACGTCAACAGGAAAATGTAAAAAAACTATTTCGGCAAATTGACCCGTTTTACTGGATGCTGTTGGCTGGAGATGTGGTATTGTGGAATAGAAAGGGTCGTAAAAGTAGTGTTTACTGCTCTGCGATCCACATTTTTGGATTATTTCATTTGATAAATTCCAGGATTGATGATGGGAGTTGCCACTTTCTAAATTCGCTTTTTTCTAACAGTATTTTTAAGATTCATATTATGATCTATAATATAAGTATAACAGTGCACAAGAAAAAGGGATACCCTAAGGGATGATCGCTGGGTCCGTACTTTTCTTAGCATATTAGCTGATTCGTTCGCTGTGACTTTATAGTACTTTACTACTTACTTACTTTACTTTACTACTTTATGCTTTTTGTTGATACGATAGCCGAACCAACAGGATAAATTACAGTATTTTAACCTTCCCAAAGACTAATTTCTAAGTATTCAATAACTCGCCGATAAGTGTCTATTGAAATATGCTTTTAGTTGCATCCGTTATAAGTTCGATGTAAAACCACAAAATATGAAGCTTTGAAATACATAATATCGACTAGTTTGGAATTGCCGTATATGTATGGGATTTACCTCTTCCATGGCGAAATGACGTTTAACAATACTTTAAATTTCCACGAAATGCTTGTTACCAAGAGTTTATTATAGATTTACTGTTCGAAAATAATTATAATTATCTTAACGTAAATTACCTTATTATTGAATATTTTTTAAATGCATTTTTATCGTTTGTTGGAAACTAAAATAAAAACATCAAAGATAAACCAGTACAGCTAATGACCTAGAAAAAGAGTAAACGAACAATTCAGCGAAAAGATAATTTATCTCGATTCTCGCAAATTGACTCAAAAAAATTAAAGCTAACCTACTTTCGAAAGTCCTGTTCCTAATAGAAATGTTAAAATTCAACAAACATTCATTATTTATCGTTAGGAGTTCTAGTCTATGCCAAGTAAATGCTTTAAAAAAAAGTAAGACTTACTGTTTAAAAAAGTTAATTTTCATTAATGAAGAGAATATTAATACTTAAGTGTTAATACACTGTTTAATTAATGACACTTAACTTTCATGAACTAACCTTAACTTTGTTGTTATAATATACTTACAATGTCGGAAGTTGGTAGTTAACACCTACCTGTCACCAACAAGGCTACAGAGTAATAGCTGTGGTAATAGTATTCTTTGGCTACAGGCTGAGCAGGAAAAGTGTAAGGTAAGTATATTTGTCGAGAATAAATTGTATGAATTACCAAAAAATGTTTTGTTATTTAAAATTATGAGAGGCAAGGCAAGCACTAATCCGGCCCAGTATGATCATTATAGGTATTTTTTCCTACGCATAGAGATCTTTGTCGGCTCGGTAATTCTAGTTACTGCTTAGTTTGATATAACTGTTATATGTATACCGAGAATGTTCAGGTAAGGACTCAAGAATATCCTATCACTTCCGGTAGGTACCTCACGCAATATAAAACACAAGAGGAAAGGGAAAGAAGGCGCAGCGAGTGGGCCATAATTATGCGGAGTTACGCAAACTTCACAATTGTTTTTAAATTATATTCCATTTTGTTCTCTTATTTTAAATGCGACCTTTCTTCCAAGGTAAAAAGGCCTTTGTGAGCTGTGAATGTGTGAAAGTTGTGAATGTGTGACTTTATAGCAACACCAATTCTCGTAAAAATAAATCAATGTCCCTTCCTCTTGTTTTTTATATTCCGTATTTTATATTCCATTACCAAGAAGTAAATTTAATTATTGCTATTACTCTACAATAAAAATACCAACTTTTATCTGTCGCGTGTGTATCTGTGATTTGATGTCTGGTCTATTCTGGAAATATTTCATTGAGGGTGCAATAAAATAAATAGTAAAGGGCCGAGCAATGATCCTTGTGGAAAACTTCCAACTAATGTTCGAGACTTTGAAAGGACTTCTCGTTAGTCTCATCGTTATTTTTAGATAAAAATCTGCAATTTATCTAACAGCATGTATCCAAACTAACCATAATATACCATATAAGGCAAATCAAGTTTATGTATTATTCGTTGCCACTACTCGTAACAGAAGACGATCGAATGCCTTCTCGTAGTCCACCTATACTAATTTTGTTGGTTGCCATTTATCATAGTTTTTTGTCTATTCCTGCATGCATTTAAGTTAATTGGTTTTGACTAAACATAATGAGAACTAAATATTATAACAATAAATTAATTTAGGGGTCATTCCATGGAAGATGACACCTGACAAGTAAAAAGTAAACTTGCTATATTCAATTACTTGTTAGACTCGAAGTATAGTATAAGGATCATAGCTGATGGAACAATATGAATTATCATTAATAAAACTCTCAATATATATTTTTTTCTTAACTGAACATTGACACTCAACCCACAATTATGTGATGTTTATTTAAACGAAATTGGCAACTCTTTTTTGGCTATTTTGTTTAAAGCAATCATTCTAATGTATAATATTAGTATAGATACATTATTCATCTTGTGTTTGAAGCAGAAAAAATCAATACAAGTATAATATTTTTTAAATTATTGCTACTTGAAGTGATCAATGTCTTCTGTCCCACCCGTCCCATGAAAACATGCATTAGTTTCATTAAACCAAAAACTATAAAAGCTATCAATTAATTACTTTCCAGAAGTAACAATTAACCTTATACCTAACCATTAAAACTACTTTTGACACCTAATTCAATCATTTAACAGAGTTATTAAGCTTTGAATTGCTGTCCCACCCGTCACTGGAAGGGTGTTAAAATTCTTAAAAGTTAAATAAAACCTTTTTTTAGTATATAATATACTAGAATCTGGATTTTACCAGTTTGCAATATAAATAGCTTTTAATAAATTGAAACAACAATGTGTAAATGCTTTAATAATAACAAAAAATATGTTTAAGTCAGATTATCCTATTATTTACGTTATTTTTCTAACTGTGCAGTGTCATTATTTTAATTTCTGTTTTAAGTTGCATGTTATGGATGAGAGACGTAAGTCTTGTTAAAAATGATTTATAGCCCCATAAAAGAGGACAACTAATACGAAAAACCAAGGTCGAAAGAGAAATTAAAGTGAACAAGGATGAATTACAAAAGATATTTAACTAGAGATCTGTGGAGAGACAGAAATGGGCTAAAATGAAGGTCTTGATTTGAAAAGAATAGCATTTACAGTTAAAATAGCTTAGAAAAACTTCTACTCATTAGTTTTAGAGATATGGTGTACCAAGTTATCAATAAGTTTGCTGCATACCATATGTTCCTAGAAAACCGCACAAATAACTTTGTCAAAAATCTTTGTACTGAAATAAATTATGATTTTTCCATTTCTTTGATCTGGGGGCACGGCAGTGCCCCAGCCAAGTCTCGAGCAAAACGGGCACGGCCGTACCATCTTTTCTCGATGCGATTCGCGGCTGTTTCGCCCCCCCTATATCTTCGACGTGGACAAAGCTACGAGTTTAGGTTTTCGGTGAATAATAGTAGGCATTAGAACAAGCTTAAGTTCGAAATTACATGCCAATTGAATTAATAGTTTAGGAGTTACGGTCGATCAAAGTTACACCATTTTGTCACTCACTGACTCACTGACTCATTGACTCACTGACTCACTGACTCACTGACCGATCATCAAAAATCTAAGGTACTTCTAGCAGACTTAGAAACTTCAAATTTTGCACCAAGATAGGTCATTAGCCACATATAAAGGAAAAATTAAAAAAACATTAAAAATAATTATAAATACATTAAAAAATAATATACCATAGAAAACAATTTTATATTTGCGGTTTGGCAAGAACATTGTGTATGGATTTTGACTGCATTGTTAACTTTGTTCGTTGTTTAAGTATTCAATTGGATGAATAAATACATAGAATATACATAGAATAGAAAAGAATAATATAAACTGTGGTCAAGCATACGTGGCCCTTTCAAGAGTGACTAGTTTGGGTGGATTACATTTAATAAATGTGAATTTTAGTAGTATCAAAGCTCAGGAGATAGCAATAGCTGAATATAATCGACTCCGAAGTATATATCGCCCAGACTTGTCTACCTTAGAAGTAACGAAGCCTCAGAAAAGAAACAAAAGAGATAGAGAATGGGTTCTAAGCTAAATGGGTTAATGGGTATAATAACGCGTTCAGAGCGGTACTGGGGCTGCCCCGCTTCTGTAGTGCCTCGGGCATGTTTGCGGAGGCGCACACCGACTGTTTTCACAGCACCATGCGCAAGCGGTGTGCGTCCTTAGTGCGCAGGGTGCGGGCCAGCTCCAATACCGTCCTGGCGATGATCACTGGCAGATTAGATTGCCTTTACATACGGCGGTGCTGTGGCAGACATGTTGCCTATAATGCCGGTTAGCATGTTGTGTGGCTGCTGTTTTACTTTTCATGTTATTTTTATTGTATTTGTTTTATTTTGTGTTTTATTTTTTTTTTTTTTTTCTTGTTGATATGGGTTATAGTTATTACCTGAATTAAATGAATTTTAATTTTAATTTTAATTTTTAAGCAAAGCAGTAGCTGAAGTCCAAGAAATTATGAGGTCACCTAAAAAAAAAGAAAGAAATACACTTACAAAAAATAAATGAGATCCCAACAAAAACATTAAATGTAAAAAAATGCCAAGTCTCTCGATGCAGTCTTTCCATCGTAAAAAGTTTTGAGATCTCATAGAAGCCAAGTCCTATTCAAATTATTTTGTAGTTATAAATCAACATTTAGTAATTGTATCAATAGTTTTCTTTATATTATAATTATAGTGACTTGGCAATGAGCACAAATTAAAAGCTGCTTGCTGCCTGGAATTATATGCAAATGTTACTGACGAGACTTGTGATCAGATTATCCTGCGCAGTTTACTAGTCTTGGATGAGACTGACTGCCGTTGCCGAAATTCGGTTGGGACGACACGGATAAACCAAAAGAAAATTAATTTTGTGATATTAATTTTTACGCATGCGGTGTGTGACTTTCAGCTCCTCCAAATATGCCGTTTTATTTGTTTCTTCTTGTGCTCATTGCCAAGTCACTATAATTATAATATAAAGAAAACTATTGATACAATTACTAAATGTTGATTTATAACTACAAAATAATTTGAATAGGACTTGGCTTCTATGAGATCTCAAAACTTTTTACGATGGAAAGACTGCATCGAGAGACTTGGCATTTTTTTACATTTAATGTTTTTGTTGGGATAACTATTATATTCAAACAATATTATAATGACTGCATAAGACGAGCATTTGCTTTTTCCGATACACATTTGGCAGTTTATTCATTGAATTGCTTACTCGTCCCACCGGTCACAAATCTATGTCCCACCCGTCACAATTTTAAAGGCTCATAAAAAAATATAGACTTGAATTTTTACATATTTCTTTCGAAATATTAATAGCAACATTATTCAACTATCGTACTAATCTAAATTATAGGCTGAAATTGGCCTAGTTGATCTGAATTTCATTGACAACCACATGTATCTAATGATGGTAGGGATTTTTTTTCGTGTACCACCCGTCACAGTTAGAAATCAGTGATTTTAACTATCTTAAAGGCAAAAACTTAGATTTTTAACTGCACTATCATATGAAACAGTTATCTGGGAATACTATCACACACTACATAATGTAATATAGACTTTGGTAACGCCTAGAAAAATAAAAGTGTATCAAAAAATGGGTCAAAATGTCCCACCCGTCACTATGGAATGACCCTTAGGAGGATGCATCCTTCGTCTTATATTACACTGAATAGGTAGATGCTGTTGCACAAATCATAGTTACGCTGTGACGATACCAATTCGCCTAAGAATTGGTAATTGAGGCACTATCTCCATACAATTGGTAATTTTGGCCATCTGTGAGGGAGGCTAATGTCGCAGAATAATTGCGTAATCTGTGCTAATTTCTTGCTGATGCTTTTGCTATTGTTTTATATTAGGTATATTCCTTGGAATAAAACTGTGAAGTACTTCAAGCCAGACAGGAAATATTTTCATGGAAACAAGTCAGGGATTTACTTACTGCAATATAGGTATAAAAACTAGGAACAAAGCAACAGTGTTTTATTTTGTATGACATGTATGACATCTGAGAATATAATATTTAATGAATATTTAATTAAAAATTAGAGGATTTTACTAGTAATAGTAATAAATATACTAGTTTTAATAATTTACTTTGACCCATTTATTTCGCCAAAATAAAATATTATTATAATTCATTATTGTATAAACTTGTCGTTGTTAAGTAATATCATGAAATGTGTCGTTTTGATCTAATGATTAATGTTGATAAATAAAGTTGGCTTACTATGTAGGTAGAATAATTAGTACGGGTTAAAGGTCACTGACCTAAAAATAAGATAGAGGACCTGGCATACACTGGATGTGGAAGGCATGAAGGAATATCATCAACAATTAAATAGTTGTGCATACTTAACATTATTAATTCACTAATGGATAGGTGTACTTTCGTATACCTGAAGTTCAGCAGTGAACGAACTTTCATGTGCAATAGGCGAGTCTTTCTTAACAGAAATCTAACATATCCCCCACTTGCCTAAGCTGAACATAAAACCCTGGAGCTCTTTACCAGCATCCGCTTACACTCATAAGATCAATAAGGAAAATATTCAGAATAGTTCATACTTTCTATTATGTTTGACTGCCATATTTTAGTAAAATTATAATACAAGGAAAACTTTACAAACAACTGAGGTTTACTCATTTAAAAGAATAGTTTGAATGAAACTTAAAACTTGAATGACACATTATTTGCAGTGGTGCATTCAGGTGCAGCCTCAGCCAATCAAAAATTCTTGTGATGACAATCCAATCTTAAGTTGATCCTTCTGATTGGCCGATTCACAGACAGAACCCAATAATGTGTAATAATGTTTTACTGGTACAGTCAGCAAGAAGCAACAAAAGTAGCTGAAGATTTCTAAAGTTTTAAAACTGTAATTGCTTGAAAACTATCCAATTACTTTTAGTATTTTTTGTAACAAGTCATGATAACATTTCATAACTTTATCAGTCGGTATGGTGATTTGTTAAAAACAATGATAATTAATTACTTATTGGTATCATACTCAAAAAATGTTGTATTTGTTACTGGCATAAAATGTTATACTCATTGATTACTGATGATGAACAATTGAACATGTCTTACTTTATTCCTGTAAAAAAATAAGAATTAATTTTAAGTGAACTATTGGTGACCCTATTGTGGTGTATTGCATACTTGCATATCTGTAGCTAGGTAGTGTGTGATTAAAATGACATTTGACATTTAATAATAATAATATAATATGAATGTACCAGCAAAATATGTGTCAAACAAATGTACAACTACCTGAGCTCTGTCTGGATTATCAAGTAAGTTTATTACACCTATTAAATAAAAAATATTATACTATACAATGTCCTACCTTTCTAGTTCCGATTCCTTTTCCTTATTGTACTCATCATTATGAACAACTTTTATTATAGCACCAACCCTGAAAATGTGGAAAAAAAAAACAGTTGTTCCATACAATTAATTCAATATTACTCTATGAAATATATGGAACAGCTGATTTTATTTCGCAATTTCACTTTTGATCCCATAGGAAAAGTTATTCATAATGATGACCCCTTAAAAAGCCCTCCGCTTATAAACTAGAGCCTTATATAAATAATATACCTATATTATTACAGCTGGTACTAGGTCTAACCAATAAAGTAGCCAAAAACTAAAAACATGGTCAATCAATCAAGTCAGTCTATTGCTTTTCCTGTTGGACCTAAGATGTGTGGTCATGCCACATCATTAACATGCAATGATTTTTATTTCATTTTCATAGTTAATATTGACCTAGTTATAAAATAACTACACCATATTCTTTCTTAATAATTGGTGTGAATAACTAATTAATAGATAATGCATCAATATTTGCTTGGCAACAATCAAAATTCTTTGTCAACAGGCAGTTATCTCAGCAGTACTAAAAGATGATGCAATCGAAATACTATCACAGAATGCTTTTGATTTAAGAAAGTTCTTCAAACCAGTTATATCCAGAAAAAAGATTCTGATTGGTATTGAATGGTAAAATGATATCGGTATCAATTAGGCATAGAAATTGATTTACTCAATATCTTTGTTACTTATTGCAACATGTTGCTAATGTAAAATTATAGACTATCCTGCATGTTTTGGTTATCCAACATGCAACTTTTTTTTTTTTTATCTAGAATCTTTGTTAAGGTGTCTCCTAGAAGAGATAAATACTACAATAGAGAAACAACTCTATCAAGAGTTGTTTTGACTATTAAGTTATCAACCGAATATATTTACATAAAAGTATTTTTTTTATCATCAACCTTCGAATACCTAATCACCGGAAATGTTCACACAGACAAATATAATAGGTAAAAATCAACCCAAGATTTGACTGATAATATGGCCTATGGGTCCCGTTACTTAACTTACCTGCGCCGCCGTTTTAGGCTCTAAAAATATGATAAGGAACATCTAATTGTCTTCACAAGGTCATCTTACCTTCTGTGTATGATATAATCTGCTGAAATAACCAAATACTAAAGAGAAAGTCCAATAGTTATGGTGACACTTGGCAATCAAGTTACAGGAAAAATTAGAAATCATATAAAACGAATACATTACTACCATCCATTGAACTCAACTCATAGGTTATGATACAGAAAACAACAAAATAATTATAAACACTGACCTCCTTTTCTGATTAGCTGGTTTTGCAGACATTTCGGTTTTTATCATGCACACTATTATGAAACTTCGCGATATGAACACAATCTTAGAACACTGCCAAGGAGAGTAACATATCGCTTTCCACGTTATCCTTTTGGATTTGGTTGATCATACACCTTTATAAAGTTTCACTAAGCACAATTTAGGTCATTTTACAATGCACTACACATAAAAATGCACTTTGTTATCATGAACTTGCACAGTAGCAACACGAGATCGAAAACGAAACGAAGTTATACAGAAGTTGGTTCTATTTTATGAACAAATTTAATATTTTTAGCATAGACAAATATAAATGAGCCGTTTGATTGGTGGAGAACTAGCTGTGACAATAAAAACACCAATCATATTTTGGCTACGGTAACATAAAAACAAACTTACGTGTCACAAATATTTAAACAACAGTATGGATAGATGGCGTTAGTTGAATACACTCAAAGTCTCCTCTTTAGTACCGTCAGATGACACTACTGAAATCAACATGTTTTTTTATAATACCTAATCTTTGAAAAAAGTGTATCGTCTCAGTGTACTGGCATAAATACATTTCAAAATAATTATATCCCAGATTAAATTTATATAAGAAGTGACATTACTTGAACTTAATGACCAAAGAATCCTCTTTGACCTGCATTATGTTCATGCAGTACCTCTATCTATCAACAGATAGCAGCACTCACACCGTTATTGAAAGAACACCGTGTGCATAATTTCGCTTATAAAAATTGGCCCAAAAATGGGTTGTATTCACTGATATTGATATAAATATATAATATAATTTAAATCTATATTTGTGGCTGTATCTGTGAATGCTGATGACTAATGGCCATTGATGGCAGATCATAGTTTACACAATGAAGTAGGTAATTTGTTAAAAATATTATCGTGGTCCATTTTTGACTAAGGCGTAGACGGAGTCCGTCTACGGACTAAGGCGATGGGTACCTATCATACATACCCATTATTCTAATTAGTAGGTATTGCTGGGTATTGCTTTAGGCAGCCTATTTAGCCTGAACTTTAGCCCAAAGGGAGGCCGCCTCAGAATAATGTAACTGCATGCTTGACACGCTGGCACTAAAATATTGGTCTTGTTCCAGCATGCACACTTTTATGAGTTCACATGATACAAAATTGTTACCTAGGTCTTGAAAGTGTGCTAATTGTATTTTGTAGATATGTTTATATGTGTAGGTACCTACCTGCCTACATGTGTTTGTGTTTAAAAGTATAAATCACTAGTTTCGTCATTTGAGTAGTCTTGTTTCTTTTTGAACCAAGATACTAAAAGTCCATAAAGATAGGATTATCCGACAGCAATGCATCGTTTCGTGTCTCATTAGTTCATTACCCGATTGTGATCTCCGTGGACCATTATTTTGTCGGACGGAACTCTCGCTGGATCATTGATCAACCTTACGTTACGTCCGAAGGGCACTGACAAATAGGTGATTGTAATGAGAAGACTGATCTTATTAATTTCTGTAATGATGGTCCACTTTTTAGTCTTATATCTACATATTTAACTTATTCCGTAGAATAAAAAAAATCGATTAGCAATCAGTTGTTCCATAAAGTCATGATAAATTTTAGATAGGTACTCGAGGAATGTTGAATATTTGTATGGAACAGCTGATAATTTTTTCGCGATTTCAGGTTTGGTCCCATAGTAAAAGTTGTTCATAATGAATCCTCGGCATTATATAAGTACCCTTTCCTAATTTCCCTTGTTAGCAGTACAAATTCTTTGTGGAATAATAATAATTAAAGACGGCAACGACTTATATCTAGACTCGTTATGAGATAGAAGCATAGAGATAATACATAGTACTATTTCTATGGATAGAAGATATTAGCCATAGATACTAAAAATCTGGCTCTGATTTTGAAAAACTAGCAAAATGAAGCTTCAGACCTGGCTGAATGCACTCAGGTCCCTTTGCCTGTCTAAATCACGAACGTAAAAATAATAATAAGATAATTAATTAGTTTTACACCCTTGTTGTGCATAGCGTTTCTTTGATTACACAATAATTCATGATTGATTGCGCTGTCTTTTAGGTACTAAATTATTTTTATTAACAAATTGCATCATTGATGTAGATAAATCTCGAGATAATTGCTTGGTGCTAGAAACGCGCGAGTTCTAATGAAGGCCATTAATTTTATATTTGAAGGGCTTGCCGTGCGCCTGTCATGCAGGTCACTGGTCGCTGGTATGATAAAAAAATAAAGCTTCACTTTGTAAACGGTCGCCAACAAATTAAAATAATAGGTACCTATATCTTCTATTGTGTCTACTTTATATACTCGAAAACGTAAACAGCTAGAGAACCTAAATAATTTTTTAAATAATAAAGGATTATTATATTTTTAATATTAAATATAATAAAAAATGATAAAAGCCTCGAGAGGAATGAAGTCTTCTTTAATCTATGAATCAAGATATGTAATCGTTTTTATTAGAGATGTTTTTCCCATTTTCCAATAACAGAGTAAGGTAGGTACTAAAGAACGCTACTTACTAACAATTTATTGTTTTTAATTTTATCAGACTTTAATAAAATTTCAAATACGATTTGATAAGCATCTAATTTTTTTTTGTATTTTAGGACTGGTTGATAACCAGTCCTCCAAGGCCCCCAAAATCCTCTACAATGAACGAACGTTTTTGGACTTGGCTGCAACTCCGTCCGCGTGGACTTCCTGGAAAACTGAATTATTTTCCTTTCTCAGATTGTAGATATTGTTGTATGCCAAACGTTGAAACCCGTTCAGCCGTGAATCCTGATTGATTATCAAACATCCAAACTTTCTCATCTATATAAATAAACTACACTTATATCTACATAATATATGTAATAATGAAATAATATATGTATTCACTTATTATTATTATTGAATACTTATGTTATATATATTTATTTATGTCTATTTTTAGTTGTCACACCGCAGACTAACTTTATCTTTTCACCTTCCGTTCTTGTCCATCCTAAAAAAAAAGTTGTCTGAAAAAGATCGCCAACTGCGTAATAAGACTACTCTGTGTACCAACGACTGAAGAATCCTATTGCTGTGTACCATAGACTTATTAACTAAGGGAGCCCTACTTATTATTTCTATGCTGTGTACCTAGGTACCTACATATTTTTTATACGCAGATTACGTGTCAAAAATTTATTGATGTGCCAAGAATAATGAGAATTCTATTCTAATAATTATTTGCTTTGATAGGTATTTAAATTAATTCATAAATTACGAATTGTTCATCATCAGTTCAGTTTAGTTCTTTGTACCCAACATACCTATAGATTCTTAGGTCCGCATCAACGCATAGGTAGTAATACGCATAGAGATAATACATAGTACCTATAGAGATAATACATAGTACCTATAACTGTACTATTTCTATGGTAATACGTTATTAATCTGTCATTCCGACGATCTGTCATTCCAACGCGACTGACAGAATATGTAAACGCAATTTGCGGTTGCCCAATACAACGTAGGTACCTACTTCCTATTTAGACTTTGGCCACCCATTTCTCTTCAACACGTGTAACTACTAACATACTCAGCTTTATTTAGGTCCGAGCTGTTTCACTAGTCTAGACTTTAGACGGGAATCAGACTAAACGAACAGCCCGGCTGTTTGGCGCCTCCAATAATTCCGTTCAGACCTAACTGTCATTTGGAATTCTAGTGCAATTCTGATCTTCATTGAAGAAATTACAGTCAGCAACAATGAATCCAGGTCAATAAGAAACCTTAATATCTCGGAAACTAAGAATGATAGCTTATTGAAATAAAAAGTCTTTTATAGACCTATTTAATACTACTCAAATAATATGCATCGAGAGCTGAAAATTGCATTGATAGAGGAATGAGAGAATATTCCCCAACATTGCCTCAGAAACTTTGTGCCGTATACCGAATAGCATAATATCTGTATTAATAATACACGGAGGTAATACAAAGTATTAAAATGTGAGAAAATGAAATAATTGTGAAAAAAAGATGCAAATTAAAAAAAAAAATTGCGACAACATTTTATGCATTTTTAATTTTGGTTTCTAATAAATAAAACAAATAATAACTAAGAAGTTTTATTAATTTTATTTAAGTATTATTAAATAGTCTATAAAAAAATGTTTATTTGATTAAGCTAACATTCTAAGTTTCCGAGATATTAAGATTTATTATTGACCCGGATTCATTGCCTCTGATATAATGTTGTGTGGTCTAGGCGTGATAACATAGAGACGAATAGAATAGAATAGATCTTTATTTCATGTAAACCAGATACAGGCACTTATGTAATGTCGAGACTCTAGGTGCACGAGTAGGCTATACTAGCTGCCAGATATTTCTTTGTAAAACGTGACATGTACCCGACCTTGTTCTGGAGAGGTCTGCCTGTATAGATGAAATTGCGCAGGCGCAGTAGACCTTACTGGTTCACTGTAACGTCAAACTACTCTTTCAAAATCGAAATAATTTTTATCCATAATTTTACCTTATTGTGATAAAATGTCAACTGGTCGTATTAACAACAGTACCTAATTAAAAGTAATAAGGTACTTTATAATAAGCGTCATCGATCGCTTTAACAAAGTAATCTTGTTCATACGATGCATGAATGCTGGAGTAGGTAGGTTCTAATTATGAGCAATTTGTATACAGCACTTGCTAATACACCGGTACCTATACCTAGTAAAGACTAGTAGGTATGTGTATCCACTTACGTAAAATACTTACTTATTATTGTTTACTAAATACACCATAAGAGGAAACACGGGCAGCGTTTTGTCCATATTTAACGTATTCCCCAATTTTCTCTCTAGTTTTCTTAGTACTTAATGCATTGTTTTTATTTTATATGCTATAGATTATCTACTACTATTTAACATGTCCCAACGTTTAGCTTTTTTGATCATTTACTTCCTATAGGAAGTGTGACCTCTCAAAATTCCATAAAATTGCCTATTTTGAACGCCATCAACAGACGTTCAATATGCAAAGATAGACAGTATATTTAAAAAAACTCAAACGTACAGACTAAGAACAATGTTTTCCAATACATTAGGTGAAAGAAACATTAAAATCGGTTCACTTTTCGAGGGAAAAACAAGGTAAATAAAATACCTCGATTTTGATGATTTCATTTAGGTCTAATTAGTCCGAGGTGTAGTTGTCCCTTTCGCTTTGTTTGGTGAAGGTCATGCGTCAGTTAGCGTCAGCGATACTTTAAAAAAAATCTATTCTTCAAATGTTTCGTTGACTGCATTTCCCCTTAAGTACCTACCTAGTCGTAAACAGGATTATACAAAAGGCTGGTAGGTGGTACTTGATACAGTATTACCTGCTTGAATTGAAACGATATTTACACTTTGCATACGTGTGAAGTTATGTGTCTGTTTTGCCAGCTACTGGTCACATATATATTATAATTTATATATATGGTCCTACTTTATATTAGTCAAGGTCTTTTTAAGGGGTTAGTACTCATAATTATGAACAACTGTTTCAATGAAAATGTTTCAATGAAAATGTTTCACCAAAGTGCGGTGCATCTCTGAAGTTACAAAGTAAAGTTACATACAATATATTAAATTTATATGTGTCTCCATGGAGGATTAGCCTGGTGATCTGTAATACAGGTTCTACCTACATCAGACACCAGTCTCTATTTTACGTGTATTTCTATTAATGTATGATTCTGTGATGATGAGAAATAAAGATATATTCTATTCTATTCTATTCTATTCTAATGAGACCAACAAAGAAATTGTGGCATAAAAAATCAGCTGTGCCATACATTTACTGGAGTAATATTGAATTATTTGCATGGAACAGCAGATTTTTTGTTCGCGATTTCAGTAAACGTTGTTTATAATTATTGGTACAGTAACCCCTTATAGGGATCGGGACTAGAAAGGTAGAACCTTGTATATTATAATATACAGTATGTTTTTAAAACTCAAACCAAAGGAATTGCAAACATTCTTTGAATACATTTACCTAATTATTTTCTAGCATCGTTCAATTTTTGTCAAGCTAGAACTTTCCGTTGGCACCAAAAGGTTTTTTAACGAATGGAAAATCGACTAGTAATCGAAGGGGAAAGAAACCACTGGCTGGTCGCAAACGAAAGCTAATTAATTCTTAATTTACAGCTATAGCTATCAAAAAGTATCGCCACACGATCTGCTTATCTGTAATTCAATTACAACCGGTACATCAGTACAAACTCGCTCTAATTACTTGTCCGACATATTTATGGCTCTTTAACTTGATCAGATGTATATCTCGTAAGTTTTATTATTTCCGGTGCCACATTACTTTTTAATAATCGTTTGTAATGAGGAGAATGTTTACAAGGACCACTTTTATTTGAGGTGCACCCAGGTGTCGGCATTAGTCACGCTCGTTTGGTCTTAATGACTGTTTTTATTGCTGGGTTTGGTACCTGCAACTTCGTCTGCATAGAGCTTTGTATGTAGTATATTACCATGCTTAGAATTTACATAGAACATTTTTGTAATTGTAGGATTTCGGCAAACCACAGCATAATATTAAATACTAAACAACTTATCCAGTTTTTAACACGACTAAAGGTAAGTTCGTTTGCACTGAAAAACAACACAGAATTTTAACAATAGATTAGGTTCAAGGATTTTCGATGGAACTTCTAAAAATGGTACTAATGTAGCAGATAATTAAATAACCTAACCCCCGACTCCAACTAGAAAAAGAACTGTAACTTTTGAATGGCAGAACGGATTTTCATGAAACATAGTCAAGATGATACTCGATTAAACGAGCTTTAATTAAAAAAACTACATTGAAATCGGTACATCCGTATGGCCGTCACAGGATGTCGTCTAAATTATCTGACAAGGCCTAATGATGATGTAAGGAAAAACTCCGATAAGTAAGTACCTACTAAAGCTTTCAGTTTTATAACTCACAGCTTTTACAACAGAAAGACTCAATTATACTTAGTAAAACCTGGCCATAAGTACATATCTCCTACCTAATTAAAAGTTCGAGTCACCTATAAGATGGCATTAAATTAAGGATAACATGAAATTCTCGGCCTAACATAGTAAAAAAGATTGCTAAAAGCTTTTAGCAATCTTTTTTGAGTCTTCTTCGATTATATTGAAAAATAATTATTATTTTCGACTTTCATCCCTAGAGAGAACCAGGGATATCAATGTCAATTAGTCTAATAACAATTTATGCAAATTGATAGCGTCTAATAGAACTTGAAGATGGAAAATTACTTTCTAGAAACTTGATTTGCGTTAACAAAATAATTTGTATTCACTCATAATGTCGGGAAGATAACATACTTTGCAATGTGGTATATTTAAAGTTGCATCCGGAGGCATAATCATTACCTATTACTTATTGGATAATCTTAATTGAATTGCAATGCTGATTGCTATCTTGAACATCTATAATTAAAGTCCTTATAAATGACAGTCGTCAGATTCCTAGAAACCTGGTTAGTGTTAGTCAGACATTGCATTAGACTTTGAGGAATAGTTATTACACATTAAGTAGATAAACTTTTGTACGCGGCACCCGGGTTCTTTTTATTATCAACCTAAAATATAGCCCATACTCGTATCACTCAGGGATAGTATAGCTTTGTATTAGTGAAAGAATTTTTTGAATTAGTTTCAGATATTTCACCTAAACACATCTTTTTAATATAGGTACCTAATTATAAGGTGTATCAGAAATGCTTGGTCATATTTAAGGGTGGATGTGGATTAGACCATCAAGCTGAACAATTTTATCTATGGGACCAACATCGTAATCCCGAAAAAAATATCCTTTCTGTCTCGATCTGATCCACACCTAATATGACCTAATATGAACTTTAATGACAATAGTTAAAAGATAGGGAAAACAGTTTCCAAAATTAAACACGTAAATGTTTTTTAAGCTTCAACTCTCCAATCAGCCTACCACATTAAAATTTATTTAAGGTCTCCAACAAAAGATATACACATTAAACACATATTCACAAAATTATTATAGTACATTACGTATCGTATACTCCTTCACTTATAGGGGACCACAGCATACACATTGCACAGCGAATTAAATTAGAAATAATTCTAAATCTATACGAAAAATAAAAATACAATAAACAGGAAAAATACAAACAAATACTTCGAATTTGGTTACCGAACAGACACTCAACATATCAAAAATATCCACAATGTGATATGATAACAAATGAAATATAAGTCCAAGAACACAATACCAGCAAAATGGATAGAGCTTTGTGACAAACGACCAATATTTTGATAAGGAAGGGACAGACGATCAATATTTGAGAGAAAATTGAACTGTTACTACGAAAAATAATAGAAACAATGACAAAGAATAGTTTCGCGTGTTATGTGGGCGTCACGCGACGAAAGGGAAACATTTTGTGAACGTGTTGCCACGTAAAGGGGGACTCTTATTACACAATAAATTACTGTCAAACGCGCTATCGACGTGTTTGAACCAACTACGTCGTTTGCCGTCATGACTGTTGATGTTTCCTCGCCATTAGGACGAGACCTTGGTCGTAGTATAAATAATGATAGTATTATTGCACTGTGAAATTAGTAAAAGCAGGAGAATTAAAAGGATTATAGCACTTGGTGGTCTGTTTCAGCCTACCCCCATGGACAAAGGCGTGATTTATACGCTTGCCTTCCATACAGGAGGATCTGAGAACGAACCTGCAGGGCAATCACGATGCACGCTCGAAATCGGAATCGATTCAATTTTGACACTTCAACAAGGTACATTGCGCAGTATGCTTTAAAAATGATTCTGAACCACAATTCGAACAACGCAATGTACATTCTTACACTGTCAAAAGTGAATCGATTCCGATTACGAGTGGGTATCGTGATTACCCTGCCGCACCTCTGACTTTTCCCACGTCCATCCCTGCGCCAGTCTCATCCAGGTTCGAATCGCGATGGCAATAATCTCGACCATGTACTTCCAGTTCTTGGCCGCCACTCGGTCACAGGTTTACTCCATCTGTCATTACTACTCCGTTTATGCCTTAGGGCTTAGCACACTCGATACTTTTAGCATATGTGACTGGCGATTTTGCGATTACTTCGATGCTGCATCTGGCGGAGAGGTGGAGCGAGGGGGAGAGCGTCAATAAATCGCAGCGGCTGGGATATTGTAGTGTTCAGTCGCTGTATCGAGCTTCCGAAAAGTCGAGAGAAAAATATCGAGTGTGCTATTGCAGTCCCGTCATGTCTTTTTGCGTATGGGTATTTGTCTACCTTTCGATCCTAGGACTGACTCTACATTATTATGCGTTCGATAATCCGCTGTAATAATAATACATTATAAATTATACTTCATTTAATATACAAACTGGTGTTACTGGTGTTCATTATGGTAATAAATTCGCATCGCACATAAAGTGCACTTCGTGAGACTAAAATTAACTAAAATATTTTAAAACCTGCACTGGTGTGTAAAACGACGTGTGTATTATAAATATTTTATATTCTCGCACTATGATCATCATCAAAGTGAATAACATAGTGTGATGAATTCTTGTTTATATACGTAGGTATGTACGTGAACTTTGCACATTGAATTCTAAAGGTGCTCCCACACAGAGGCTATAAAATGTCATATAAAAATATAAAATCACACAATTCTGGTGATGATAGCGGGTAGTCTTTCAGCCCGGGAGGAGCACCAGCAGGTTTTCAGGAGCTCTGTGGTGTTCCGTCATCACTAAGAGCCCTTCGTTACTGTGTTTATTAAGGTTCTATATAACATTAAACTTAACCTTAGTGTGTCCCCACCTTAACCATGAGTCTGTCCAAAAATAGTCTTTAGGATACTTAGCAGGTAATATAGGTATTCGTAAATGTCGAAGAAGGGTGACAATACCAACACTCGTGGTGAACATTGAACAAAAGGTCGACAAAACTGAATAGGTACTTAAAATAGTCCAGTTTGCTTTGTCACTCTATTAGCCACGCCAGCCCCTCGAGTGAAGTTAAATAATGCTCAGACAGAATTAGCTGAAACAATAGTTTTTACTCACAAAACGAAACGAAAATAGGTTTTCTAATTGTGTAGACAGGCGAAAACGAAAAATAACTAGTTGGAAACAAGGAGATAATTTTCGCTCGCTCCGGACTGAAATATTTTCACTAATAGAAAGGGAAAAATGAGCTTTAAATATATAGAAATCACAAATGACAGTAATATTAAGCTAATAAGTTGAGATATTCGGAACAAGGTGTTCAGGTTCCAGTAAAACAAATACTTAGTTACACGATACCGTTTAATGCAAGTTGAATGACGCACTGAGTGTAATACAAGGAGCTTGCTAAACAGAAAAGTTATTACCCTCATATATTAACATAATTGAAGTATACCTACATTACATAAGTAAGAACTTGGCGAAGAAGGTAAGAATTTGGCGAATTGACATACGATAATAAACGTATCACTTATAATAGGAACTGCAAACATGATTATAACTGCCATGGCTATCTTATTCATATCATTATTAACCTAGTCTTATTTCTATTCGCATTAAATTACATTATTCTCGCAGCTCTTACCACAAAATTGTACTGATTATGATTGTGATCTATTATTTGAAAAGAGTTTCCATGGAGTTTCTCCATAGGATCTACTATTTGGAACCGTGCGCCTAGAGTCTTCTCGACATTTCATAAGTGCCTGTATCTGGTTTACATGAAATAAAGATCTATTCTAGAGCATGTTCACAGCTCCGTTATTAAGTTCTCGCATGTCAATTCGGCAAATATAAACAGACAATAAGATCCGAATCGAGATGCGAGATATTCTTATAGAATAGCTATAGCTATTCAGATCTTTACCGAAACTCATTTTATAAACACAATATTTTTTAATTACTTTGTCAACATTAAGTAGCAAGATCTTTCACTTACGAAACTTTGTCTTAAATCCAAAGCGTAATGTACCACATCACAAATCTTTTTATCTCTAGATCTCAAGACAGCAATCCCTCTGGGAGGGCTTCGAATACCCGGTTCGTGTCTACAAATAATGGTTTCGATGTGGAATGTTAATTCTGGCCGTTGATCTTCCGAGAACGTTAAATCATACAATTCCTGCATTTCGACCGAATTTTGTGTTCAAATCTAAACAAAGCATAAACTTTTGGTTGAAATGTTAGCACCATAAAGTGTTGTTCCTACCGACAAACACAATTAAATCAACACTCCATAGATCGCAGTGAAAGTTTATCATCCCACAGCGTGGTTGCATGAGTTATGGTGTTCTTGTGGAGTATGAATAAGAGAAGGACGCCACAACTCCAACTCAAGAACTCTAACTAAGGTATGAAAATTTAAGCACAAGACGGTAAACTCTTCTAGGCATCAAACCAGTGTCCGATAGCCAAGAAATATGGTGCTGAAGCGCTTTGACGTATTTATTTTAATGTATTATAATAAGTAGAATGCCACAATAACCGTGACTGCTCAGTTTGAAACTTTCGCAAATCACATACTGGGGTACCTATGTGATTAGCGCAAATTTCAAACTTCAGAACCGTCGGATAAACATAATGCCAAAAGTTTAAGAATACTACTTCCGTTTTGCAAGGCTACCAAATATAGCGCTCTAGCATTTATTCATACTCTTAGGAAGTTCTATTCTGTTTTCTGTTTGTTACAAGAGAGTTATGTCTTTATTTTAGGAATTTGGGCAATAATTTAAATTATGAGTTTTATCACTGCACCCTGTGATGAATGATGATGAATGTGGAACGAATTTGGGTCGAATACCATAATAAATCATGAGCGAATACAAACACACCGATGATGTATATATTTCCTTTTTTTGTTTCTGAAAGATTAATAGCTACAGAATATTTTGTGTTTTTGGTCAAATATAGACTTGAACATGCAAAATGAGTAATTTCCATGTGAAACTTATTGCCGACTTGACAGATGTAAAACATGTCGTCGTCCAACTTAGATTTGGGTATTAATTACGTAGTCTGCAACTGAAATCTGTAGTATTAACTAATTATAGTTACTAGTGGTCGCCTAATGGTCGAAATTCGACCGTAATTTTAGCTTACTGCACTTCTTCTCCATATAAACTTTAACTATGCCAAGAAAAAGGGATACAAAGTTTTCTCTTCACGTATTAACTTAGAGATTATGGAATTAATTAGACATTTTAGAGCATCAATTGATCCTGTCAATGCCTCTCTTCCCATAAGTATCTACGAGTACCTCTATATCTAGTTTTTCTCGACCTCAACCGTAGTTACCGTCAAGGTAAAATTGTATAAAAACAATGTGCGCTTTTTCTATGCAAATTCACTCAAATGCGCGCGCTTAAGGTTGTATTTTACGACGATTTCTTACTTTTGAGGGGGTGAAGTATCAGCCTAAGCCCCACCCACTAGGGGAGCTCCGTTCTCGCAATTACGCTATTGACGTATCAGACTGTGTGACACACGTGTCACAGAATAGCAATATTAATTAGCAACATGCAGTATGACACCAGCAAATACTTGAAAAATATAAATCCATAATATCGTATACCCAGTGTCCTATATTACGCTAGAAAATCTGTTCCTCCGTTTTGTATTTGTAGATTTTATACCTATTTAACTATCTACTTATAAACTATCAGTCATACCTATTGTGTATGAGTTTATGCAAGTGCACATAATTGTCTCGACCAACATTGGGCATTTTCACACTAAGCCAATAATGCCGTAACGAAACCGATATATCGGCATGACAAACCTGATGACACTGCCAATGTGTGTGTAATGTTAGAAGAATAAGCCAACTCAAATCCATGCCTTGAGATAATAACCAACTCTCACCCACACCTGTAGGAGTCGTCCGTTTCCGTAGTCATACCTACTTAAGTATGTTCACAGGGTTGCTTTTTTACCAAAAAAGAAATTGCATATTCATAGATCAAAACCATATTCCTAGTTCAGATTCCTCGCTATGTATGCAGATGAAGAGCTTCAAAATTGAAAGAAAGAAAGAAAAAACATTTAAATCGGACTCGCACACGAAATTACATAAACACACAAAAAATTCAAATAATGATAACAATAACCTAACCGTCTAAAACCCTCGACTCTAACTAGAAAAAGAGGTGTAACTTTTGAACAGCTGAACAGATTTTAAGAACCATCCCGATTAAACTAGCTTTCAATTAAAAAAAATTGCATTGAAATCGGTCCATCCGCTTTGAAGCTTCGATGCCACAGACAGACACACAGATTCATAGATACATAGATACACAGATACATATTATAAACTTATATCACCCCTCTATTTTGTAGGGGGTTAAAAAAGTCCTGCAAGAGGCCAAAGAAAGTCCCTATCTCAGCATATCCTGACAGTTAATCCTGACAGATAAAATAAATACCGCAGCGCTGGTTTTCGGATAGGACCGTGGTGATGCCACGGACAACCACGATAACCCATAATACATAAATAAAGGTAAAGATTATAATTTAAATTGGTGAATCATTTTTCTAGTGGACTGCAAAGCCCATAAAGAAATAAAATTAAAAGAAGTAAAATTAGGTTGGGCCACCGGCAAATCGGTACCTATAGGGCCGACCGACACATTTTAAAATGTCAGCGTTTAATAAGGAACAAAATTATACAAAATCTAAGGAAACGTAGATCAGTTCAATACGAAATAATAGTAGTTTATGAAACTGTTGCATAATAAAATAAGTAAAAATCTTTAAAAAATTTAGGGTGAAAAATAATTTTGATTGATTTTTGTGTCAAATCTACAGGCATTCTGGGATTTTTAACGATTGTGGTGGATAGCAGTGCTACTTAGGTTGCCGGTACAAAAAGAAATTCAGAAATATCTGAAACATTGCACATTGTGGTCATGGTAATTAAAAATATCTTAAGGGGTGTAAATTTTTGAAGGATTTCAATTTTTTTATGTAACTTCTTAAAAATTGAGATTTTTTTTAATTTTTTTTTGTTCTCGAGTAATCATGAGCTGGTCAGCCCTCTGGTGCCCGCTTATCGTTGAATTTTGGGACATGGTGTATATAAAACTTCATACTCTTTGTTCTCAACACTACAAATTGTCGTACTGATTTTTCTATACTACATCCTATAAAATGAATTCTTGACGGAGATGTCAAGAAATTAGTTTAGCATATTGATTTTTATAAACGAAATACTTAGATTTTCTGAATAAAGGGCAAGTTACTTATACTTCCTGTTGCTTTTTAATATTTTTTTTAAAGATTTTACTGTCATTCTTTCTTTTGGTTTTGAATAAAGTGTAAGCGCAGGAAAGTCAAAAAAAATTGCACAGGTCCGACCTCGATGCGCGCCGAAACGCGACTGATTGATGGCAGAGATGACAGAAATCACGAATTTTGTGGTTTTTATCAAATTGTGACCAATATACGTAATATTATAAAAAAATAACAACCGATTTTGGTTGGTATATTTGCGACCAATATTGTGATGTAAAAATTATTTGAAATAATATCATGTTTTAGAAATAATCTTGTAAACACTTTTTTAAAAGGGGTAACTTTGCGAATTTTTTTTATCGAGCCAACTTCTTCCAATCATGTATCGGACAACCGTGCAGAGATTGTCACATCTTCAAGTTTGATATATATTTGTTTCGGGACAAAGAAATAAGAATTTCTATTAAAAAAATTGTAAATACAAATCGGTTTTTGCGGCATTCCTGTAAAATACCCCCTTAAGTACTGTTTTCAGACATTTTTGTCGTGACAGTAACTACAAAATTCGGTATAGGGGTATTATTATTATTTATTTAATAGTTAACATACAATAATTAATAAGCTTATGACCTAGATACGATGTCCCACAAAACCGCACAAACTGTTGGACTGTGGGATCAACAAAGGATACCTGTCAAAGGGTTACAGCCTGTCTCTTTCCCATGCCTCATAATAGAGTTTGACGATACGGTTGGCGCAGTGGCTAATCGATTAGCTTTCTGCGCTACGTGCCCCGGGTTCAATCCCCGCACAGAACAAATATTTGTATGATCTACAGATAGTTTCGGGTCTGGGTGTGTGTGCATGTGACATGTATGTTTGTAAACTGTACCCTCGATACAGAAGAAACCCAAGTGAAAAAAATAATCCAAAACATCGTTTTAAAAAAACAAAAGAAAACGAGGAGTTTCTTTGCGTGGCTAAAGCTTTTTCAAAACTAAAAGATTATATTGCTCATAAGGTTTCAATAGTACTGAAATACTTTTCTGCTAGAATATTTTCTTTCCGACCTTAAGAATATTTGTAAAGATAAGAAGAATTTAAAGGTGAGAAAGCTCTCATTGTTTCTCATAATCTCAATCTCTATTAATGATATTATCAGATCATTATTGATCTTAATCGAATTACTTAATTAAAACAGAAGTACCTACTGTTTGCATAATATCACAATTTCCAAATAAAATGTCAAAGTCATTACAGAATTAGTGAATAAGGTCCGTGTGTTTAAAATTAAAGGCAAAAAAGTCGTTTACAGCGCCAGCTGGCAGGTGTGTAATAAAAATAAAACTAATTCGTGTTTCGTTTATCACAATGTAGCCATTATGTGGCCCATAAAAGTATGTATATTTTTTTATCTTTTGACGTCTTTAATTGCCCATGCGCCATGTGGTTGATTTGTGACTTAAATAAATAATTTATTAATGCTCTTTCATTGCAGTTTGTACTTCAATTTTAAAGTAAACTGCCAATTTTGCTAGTTTTATTTATTTGTTATGCAATATGTACTTGAATTATTTTAAATTTAAGGGTAAGGGTGACATCTGTTTTGATAATACCCTCGTTACCCTTTAAAAATGATTTAAAAAAGAAACCTTTGTCACGGTAATATTATTACCTATAGATAATATTACCGTGCCTTTGTCTTATATAATTCAAGGTCCGTCCTACTATACTAGCGTAGGTACTCATCATTATGAACAAATTTTATTTTAATTATTATTTTTTTTAAAGATAAATCTGCTATTCCATAAATAATTCAATATTAAGTACTCGACTATCAAACAGCACAACAGCAACAGTATCGAACAGCAGATTTTTTTTACGATTTCATTGTTGTTCCCATAGTAAAAATTGTTTATAATACTGGTTACCGTAACCCCATAAGGGGATCGAGACTAGAAAGTTAGCACCTTGTATCTGTAGTTAGATATCGGGTAGTTAAGTAAACTATGATTATCTAGGAACCGATCAGAAGCAACTATCCTCCACTTACGTGCACCAAAATAACACCCCATAATCTTCATTATAGTTATGATTTGAAACAATTTTCTTCGACACCATGTATTTACCCGTGTCAAAATATTAACCTTTTGTAACAATCTCCAGCCTTATATTTAGGCAGTCTTTACATGCAGTGCTCGTTACGATAAAATATCGTTATAATGAGCCCCAGCCGACGCGCGACGGGTTAACAAGCCCTTTCATCTGGCATCGCCCGTGAAATGCTGTCTTTTTAATTATATTGACAGGTGATGATGTTTCTGTACACTCAACTACATAAACAGGTATCAACTCCAATGTGTTAACTCGACTTGCGGCTTTATTCCTTCAGTATAAGGTGTAAATTCAGTTTTTATTTATTTTCGGTGTATTAACACACGCTTTTCATTATAGCTAGCTGATAACATGTTTTCTCTTTTTATAGAATACCACACAATAATAGAGACGTATCACTACATAATTATGTATAAATATTTAGATACCATGTTGCTTATAGCATGGGTTCGTGTAGTGACTATTTGAATTTGACTTTCTAGTTTCGTTTCGGCATGATTTCCGTCCAGACAAGCTAAAAACAGCGGATCAAGCTGTCACGAATCATGACAGGCGGGAAAAAACTGGCGGCATACGTATGCTTGTAGAGACAGACGTACCGATACGGATTGAATGAAATATTTGTGTCGTAAAGGGGAATGAGCGGAAACGTCCCCAACATCCAACAGGGTTTGAAACAAATCTCATTCGAAGAGTCATAATAGGTTGATAATATTTTATTATGGCAACATTCTTCAAATATGTGGGAGTTACTCGGAATTTGGATTCATAAATAATTTTAATTTCGATATTTTGCATATTATTTTATGGTTTTTCTTAGTGTACAATAAAGAGGAATATATAACGGCATACTAACCACATCCTCTCATAAAAGATATTCTTGTTATAAAAAGGGAAGAAGAAAAATAAAATCTCGAGTAACCCATCATATTGAGACCTAGATCTAGTTACATCGCTCAATAATTAAATATGCTGTAGTGACGCGTCCGCACGGACCGATACGGATTGAATGAAATATTTGTGTCGTCAATTTAGCTCCAAAACTGGTCACTGTATTATTTTCACATTTTATTTTTATTCCGTCGTAGGCTGCCGTATTATGCAGCCAACTGAACAGCGGTACAGGCGATACAATACAATGGAAATAAAACAAAACGGCAGTACTTGTCGGCTCAGAACTGGCGAAGTAATTGAAATAATAACTGATCCACGTAGGGTTAACGATCTTCGACTAATGGGGGGTCGGGGAGAAATTGACGGGTTACGATAAGCACGCCTTTTTAAAGGCGGATGATCATTAACCGAGTAGTAACGTGTAATGTAAAGGTTTAAATGAAAGCTGTTGTTATCCCACGTTTCCTATCTACTCGTGAAATTTAATTAATTACGAGTTCCCGGAAGGAGCACGAATAACTCCTGCCGAGTAAGGAATTTAAACTAATTATAGTTATGTTAACTTTGCTGTATGTACCTACCATTGGTGTAGCCAGAGACTTTTCCTAGGGGGGACAGCCGGTCAGCTGATCAGCAACCGCAAGGTTTGTAAGTTATACATATACAGAGAAACTGGCTCGTGACGATTTTATACTATGTATTTGACAAATTATGGTTGTTTCCAGAAATGAATTTTTAAAAGAATGAATACAGTATATTTCTTCAATATTGACGAATTTTAGGGTGGTCAATGAGTATTTTAGGGAGGTTAGCGACCACCCTTGCCCTCCCCTAGCTACGCCCATGGTATCTACTTGTATTAGTAACTGCGCCACATTTTAATACCCACAACATTAATGTAATGTTCATGAAAAACTGAAGATGAAACTATACAACCTTATTCATAGTAAATGTATGGAATAGTACCTATATCTTTTTCTTCGCGATTTCAGTGTTGGGCCCATACTAAAAGTTGTTCATAATGATGACTACAATAACCTCTTAAAGGGATCAGGACTAGAAAGGTAGGAACTTGTGTAACTTTTATTTCTCGCGTTAATGACTGGTATCTATTTCCTTAGACCTCTTGTATCATAATGAATATAGAAAAATGTATTGCCTTCAACAAACGTACGGATTTCAAATGAAACTGCAACTTTTTCGCTTTTGTTAGGTGAAACCTTTCTGCTGCAGTTTCATTCATCGGAGAAAATTTCATAAACGAACCATTAATAATCCTTTATTATTTGGTAGCGCTTACTGATGATTATTAATTTCAAAATCTGTGATTAGATCCTTATCGACAGCCGAAAATTGTAGGGTGTATCAATAAATTATTAATTTAAATCATTTAAACAAACTTTGTTATTAGGGATTAATAACAATGTTTGTTAATCTATGGTTTGTTGTGAATGAAATAATTAAGTTTCTTGGTAAGGTTGCCCTAAATACTTCCGAAAATTTAATGTTATGGAAATAAATTCTTTGGGAAATGTTATTGGATGCAAATGATCAGTTTTATGTTTCTTTGGGCAGCCATAATACTCTTTCATGGCCAGTGTTAAGTTATAATCATGAGATCGATGTATTTTATGGGTGAATAACAAAGTGGTGAATACTCAAACATGTTGAGAAGAAGTCATAAAAAACATCTTACATACCTTTTATTGGTCCAGTTTGTATAAAATACCTATTTCATAGTTTTATATTCCATTTTCTTTTCTTTCCAGTACCTCTACCATGAGTTTTCCGTGCCGTCTAACGTTCACGTTCACATGCAATATTTGTATGGGAATTTTTTCAGCGCCTCTAGCGGTATAAATAGTGAACTAAAGTCACTATACAAATAGTGAATGTGAACGATAGCGTTAGACGGCATGAAAAACTCATGGCAGAGGCTTGTGTTCCACCTGGTCCCCAAGTCTGCTAATTTCTTTGATCTCAATCGTGTCAGAATGTTCTCGTAATTGTCGGTTTTTGCAACGACGTTCAACCGATTTTGATTTCTATTTTTTAGGAAATAATAGTCAAAATCTATGGATCGACACATAATAACTGGCAAATAACCGACTTTTACTTCTATTACCTACGTAATAGAAGTCAAAATAGGTTGAACGACACTGCAAAAACCAACAATTACGAGACCATTATGACAGGATTGAGATAGCAGAAATTAGCAGACTTGGGGCCCTGATGGTAAGTGATCACCGCCTCTCATGAACATCCGCAACACCAGAGGAGTCACCGATGCGTTGACGACCTTTTATGATGGTGTAGACTCTTTTCTTGTAGGTCCTCATGTCGTATGTGTTCGGGAAAACTGCTGATGGTAGTTGATTCCACAGTACCGTGGTGCGTAAAAAAACTGGTGCGTGAATCGTGTGGTAGTGGATCGCATGCCGTAAATATGGTGGGGTAATTATAATAATAGTGGTCGCCCTGTAGTCGAAATTCGACCGTCATTTTAGCATTCTGCACACCTTCTCCATATAAACTGTAGCTATGCCAAATATCACACTCCTCCGTGCGCGCAAGCTAAAAAAGGGTACAAAGTTTTCTCTTCGCGTATTAATATAATTAGATATCAATTCAATTACATCGAAAAATACTATAAACAGTATAAACTCATTATAGTTCGGACATAGTAAAATTTTAACATCTCCTCTCTCAATCCTTTGTATCTTCCATTTATGTCGAATGATCACCCTAAACTTTATAAGTGTAGCTTTCTCTGTAAACGCACTTCTCGAATTTCGCTTGCGGAAAGTCGAAAAGGGTTCTGCGTTTGTTTTTATGTTCATTGTACCTACTCAATTACAAAATGGACCTTACCAAATTGTGTTTTGATGGCACTCACCGTATTTGCGCACAGTACGAGAGTGTGAAGGTACACATAAAGAAGATGGGCTAGGGCTGTCACGTACCCAAAATTAAGGACTACCTAGCTTATAAACGATTTTTTTTTATAAGTTGAATAGGCTTGCGTTTAACCACTGCCTCACCTGTATTGGTAAAAAATATTAGGTGGAAATAAAAAAAAATCAGGCAATATGAATGTATCTACTGTCTATAGAAATATAAAAGAAAAACTATGACTATGGGCATGCTCGACGGCATGTTTTCATTTTTTATAATTTATTAGAAGTGTACCTATTTCATTTTTTTGTGTTTCGTCTATTGTGAATGTAGCGCCGTCATTATCCCGCACGGAATAAAATAATTTTTCTTTCTTTCTTTCTTTCTACTATCATGAAGATTCAACTGACTGACTGGTTGAATTACATATTAAAGTAGGTACCTACAACCCTTTGATCCAGAAACTTATATTTTGCACAGATGTACCTAAAATAGACAAGCACTAAGAAGAGATTTAATTTTCCATTCCCTTGGCACTGTGAATGTGTTATATTATAACTCGTCCTTCATGTCGAGCAAAAAATACAAATAGTGATCCAGCCATATTTAATGATGACTTCTCTGTAAAAAAGATAATTGTAAATATTTGTTCAAAGCCTACATAATATGTAATGTAGGTACGTAATCACACAATACTTGAAGATGGACACGAGACATCACATATTTGTAGTAAATTGACAAATAATCTCATTGTTCACATCATAGTAATGATTACAGCAAAGATTCGTAATGTAGCCACAAGATTTTCAACCTTGAAATAATAATGAAAAGGTTGTAAATGCAGATACTGCGTTTTTGATTTATTACGTTTTGGTATAATCAGACTCTATTTTATTCGACATTTGATATTTCAGAACAAACATAACTACATGCAACTTTGATAGATAAGTATCAGAAGTTCCGTGAAATAAAGTTACGTGGTTATGTCTAGAAATGGGTTTTAGCGGTTGGTCGACGCTACGCGTGACTCGAGGGCTGGCCTATTCTTTGGTCAAAGAATAAGTATTGCCATTCAACGTGGCAATAGGTAGATACTGCCAGGTTTCTGGGCACGCTACCAATTGACAGCGATGAGGAGGCAAAGTATTCCTCCGCCTAGGTGCTCAGTTTTATATTTGTATTTTATTGTATTTATTTTATGTTTTGTATAATATTTAATGATAATTAGGCTGTGTCTCTACATATTTAAGTTTATATCTTATTAATAAAACATATTATCCGTTTTAATACATATTTTGAATATCAAATAAGTTTGTTACAATCGCCAGTGATATTATTATACGAAAAAAGACACGATTGTAATAGTAAACAATCTGGTATACTACTTACTGGTAAAAAATTCCACATTCTACCATTAACAAATCACCGTCGACTAACTGATTATACATTTTTATTGAAAATAATCTCTATACATAAATTACACTTCAATGTTCCTTATATTATATTTAATTCCCCGATTTCAATCCCTCCCTCTTCTTCAAATTATAGGCAATTCGTATAATTATGCGAACAAGCAATCATTTCAATAAGATTTAACACTTGACCCAGATTTTACTAATAGTACCACAGCGCGAAGAATGCTTAGACTTAAGCTCTTTAATTAATCTTATGATTATATACTTACCTACCTATAGCACTTTTTAGCATAATGTTACCCGTAATTGTTTTGCAATCGAGTGTTCTATAAGTCTCTGTTTTAATTTCTGTACCTGTTATTGACTTTATGTCACTTATTACTTATTTTACTTTGGAAGCTGTTGGTTTTCCAAAGGTAAGAAATAAATAATTACCTTTTGTAATTACATCATTATTACGATAGTCAATGAAGTCGGAAAAGTAAGGAAAGTCGTTCAAAATCTGTTACCCTGAGGCAATAAGACAATCACCTGGTCATCCCATAAACTTAGAATATTTTCGCTTCCCTAAATCTATGGGTCATCCATCTTTATATTCAAGGATATATTTTACACTTCACACTTCATTACAACCTCTATTTTCTACTTCCCTATTACTCTGCGGCACATTTAATGGATCCTCAGCAATCTTCGATGATTAAGTGGTTAGTGGCCATTCTTCATCATCAGGCTCATAAACATGCTAAATTGGCCGCTTTTTACGAGGCCCTACTAAATGGTATCAAACAATCTAATTGCTTTATTCTGGCCGACTCCTCCATTACTGCATACAATGGCTGTAAAGTTTATTTTTCCTATTTTGTAATAAACTTCGCTTGCAACTTGCTGGGGTTTATTAGGTTTTACCATCCGGTTTCTAATAATAAGCACTGCATTCCAAACTTTAAATATTGTTGTTTGGTTCATGCCTCATATGTTACCTACTTACTTTATTTATAAATATAATTTTTCATTGAATGCAAACAAAATTAAAAACTTTACTCAAAAAAAATATCTGTTGTCTATTTTTATAAACCTGCAATGTGGCTACATGTGAGATGAGGGGTCAGTTTTAAAAAGGATTCCTAACGTATTCCCTAGCAATAAAAAAAATTGTTTCTGGTTATATGTAGGTATAAGTTACTTGACCACGTTAAATCCGAATTATTGTGCACCCTCTAACCGAGTCTAAACTATCCTCCTTTTACGACCTCCTTAAAAACAGTAGTCGTAAATATTCCTTTCCTCTATTTTGAATATAATTTTGTCCCACATCATAGTTTTTATGTTACAAGTATTGCTACTGACTTTTATGGGTTCAAGAAATAATTTATGGTATAAAAATGTTCACATAAAAATATGTTTTATGTATAAAAAAACATGGAATGTTCTGAATATTCTTTAAGTTAATAACAGACCCGTTATCTAACACCTAGTTATTACTAAATTACTGAACAACTCTAACAATTGAGGTCAAATTAAATTCAATCTTGAAACAGGTCTGTAATCACCGCATGATCTGAAAAACGCGAGACGAATCACAATTGACTTTAGAGTTCTCGGCGATACGATGATAAAAAATACAATCAACATTGCATTTGTGATGTCTATTAGTGACTTGATAGTCTTGATATGATGCTCGGTGGTAATTACGGTTTTATTCGTGTGAGCTGATTTTGTGGTTCATCTGCTAGGTTCATAATGTGTTTACACGACACCCGCCTTGTATACCTGCGTCCTAAACAAGTAATTACAATCTACAATCGCTTGAGAATAGAAACGCCAGTAAAATATACAGGGTGGCGATTTAGTCACCTGCATCATTCAAGGCAAAAAGAAAAAGAGGAAGACCAAGAAGAAACTACATTGATCAGCTCAAAGAAAAAGCGAATATAGAAACATATAAAGATTTAAAAGATTTGGCATTGGATAGGACTGGATGGAAATTGCTACACCGACAAGTGCCTTGCACTTAAATTTTGGATGGGATCCTTCAAGGAGTAGTACTCATCATTATGAACGACTTTTACTTTGGGATCAACCTTGAAATCACGAAGAAAAAATCAGCTGTTCCATACATTAAGTCGAGTTATGTGAACATTGCAAAGATCATAAAATTTTTCGCGATTTTCCTGTTTGTCCCATAGTAAAAGTCGTTCATATATTTTACTGGCGTTTCTATATTCTAGCGATTGGAGATTGTAACTCGTCTAGGAGGCCAAAGACCATGGCTATTGATTATTAAATTGAACTTGGGCCGTTCAAAAGTGGCCTTTGTCTGCGGGCTAGTGCTGCATAATGTGTCGTGATACTGCTCAACATTTTCTACAAGTCAATAAATAATACCTAGTCCAGTAGGCCGCACGTCAGTGGGAACAAAACCAGTACAAGCTGGCCTCACTTACTATTGAAATTATCTACTGCGGTAGGCCAGCTCAAGGTCAAAGTGTTTGTTTGCTAAATCAAAAGACAATTTATTTTAGCTTTTGCGTAGGTATCCATACTACATATTAATATTTGAGTAAAAATTATTATGAAGACAATTTTCCTTAACATTGTCTTCATAAAATTCTATTTATTTGACATCGTCTATATCTAGCTTTGTTCCCTTAGATGTTTCATAAGATGCTAATCTGGACAAACTATGTTAGTGAAGATCGACTACTTTTTGCGGGTTTTGTAGCACTTTGTGAGTAGAAAGTTAGTTTTACTGGACTGCCTTTTGTCTTGTTCAATTTCTCGAAGTTGGGTTTCGGTTTACCTTCGGGCTATAAATGTGCCTACATTGCTACATAGTAATGTATGTGCATTATACCTAATACAATAGCACCAAATGGAGCAATTACGGATAATACAATAATAACAATTTTAAAGTGGTGTAATATAAAAATACGTTCTTTCTTTCTTTTTTAACCGGGGTAGGCCTTTCTGAAACCCGCAGTTCATCGGTAAAGGACTCATGAGATACAAGGCGAAGCTATTGCCATTTATAGTAGGTACCTCGATTTAAGTTATGCGCCTCGGCAATCTCCGTGTTTCCGAATTAGTACGAATAAGCTACCAATATGCGGCAGTCCGCGCCTCACCAGTTACTCACGGGATAATTTATTTTTTCAATACATTGCCTCGCACTAAGATTTCTCCTGTATCGTGTATACAGTTTACAAACATATATGTGACATGCCAACACACCCAGAACAAATCTGTAGACTATATCTACATATATTTGTACCGTGCAGGGGTCGAACCCGCGGCACGTAGCGCAGAAAACCACACACTTAGCCACTGCACCAACCGTGTTGTCAAACTGTTCCTGTTTATATTATTTGATGACTATATTATTGTTAAGTATGCGAATGTAGGGACAAATGAAACTGCCGATGGCTATTAGCAGCATGGTGGGTTCTCTTAGAACAAATTTACTCGAACTGTTTTCACCTAGCGCCATCTAGCCTTAATAGTCAAAACACTTAAGAACAGATGGTCGACAATGTTGCTATTCATAACCATTTTAGGATACAATCATATTAATCTATGAGTAGCACACTGAGTTTATTTGGGCAAGCGACACAACTTAAATAGGAGTGGATGCAACCACTCTCATATTCATAACTAACTATTTATCAATTATGTATCAGATAAAATAAAGATAAAAGTAAAAATTTATATAAACACACCTGTTTCTCGCTTTCACCCTTTTGTCGAGCATAAAAGGGCGTTTCGTAATGGAGATCTCTCAGCGGCCATTACGATCGCTTGTTTACCTGTATTTCTTGTTTACAAGATACCGGAGTTAAGCATAAACGTACACACAGAAAGTGGCACACATTTTGATCTAAAATTGTACTAGCTTGAGAAATATTTGGGTAGGTTGGTAGGTATTTGTAACACTGTATGGATAATTTGATAGACAAAGCTTGTACCTACATAATACATTTTGAGAGAAGATTTTTGTGGTCAGCAGTGGATATAGGCCAACTTCGACAACCATGCATGATGCAGGTAAACATACAAACATCTATCATATTTATTCAAAAATAACTAATTTCTCCGTTTTATTAATTACCCGTTATTAATATTCTACAATCAAACTTAATTTTCTTTTCGATACTTAATAGCTGGCGTCAACTGCGTTCGGTAGGGCAGCCATAAATTCCGCCGGACAAAATACCGGAATGTATACATATTAATACGTGAAGAGAAAACTTTGTACCCTTTTTTAAGAATATTGCGCGCACGGAGAAGTGTGAGATTTGGCATAGTTATAGTTTATATAGAGAAGGAGTGCAGAAAGCTAAGATTTAAAGTTAGTTACGAATACAAGCAGTACCTAAGTTATTGTGTATTTTTCAACTGTTACTAACATTAAATTTTAAATTTCATAGGTATTGCAGGGAATATAGGCAAACGACACACGCTAATGATGTATTTATACAACACCGCAGAACAGATAGTTGCAAAAAAAAATAAAAAAAAATACAATGGTTATAAAGACACGGAAGGTCTTTGACAATAGAAGCTCAATAACGTTGAAACTTTTTTATTATGAATTACGGTCGAATTTCCACCACTGGGAGACCACTAGATACAGGATAAATTAGTAGTGTTCAAAATTTGCAGAGTGATTCAGTGTCCGTTCCCAAACGCAACAGCAGTACTAAAATTCACTCAAAAACAAAATAAAAAATTGGTTTTGTATGGCATACGCAAGTGTATCCCAACACTGCGGTTGCATTTAGGAACAGGGACTGAATCACTCTACAAATTATGCGCACTGCATAAAAAATCATACTGTATATTATTATGCACGAGTCTGTCCCCTTTATCCACATACATGAGGCAAAATGATTTGTTATCCCATAAAAACGCCTTACTTCCATTGCGAGATGGGAAGTCTGCTACTGGGAAGGTACAATCCTGGCTGCCACGCTTTTATGGCTACGGTTCTTCGAAATAAGTGTTGGAGTTACGAGTAACTTTGTGATTTTCTGAACCGTACTGCATGTTATTTCGTGCAATACTCAGTTTATGGTAGACAAATGGTTTTTAAATGATTTACTGCAAACGCCTGCGACTTGCACTCAATAAATAACAGCTTATTTTGTTCCGAACGGACTTGTATTGACTGGTAGATTGTATTCAGGTATTTTAGCACGTAACAAACTAACAACGCAAAAGATATTACAGTTGGGCTCCGTTAGTTGAAGCACAAAATATATAGATACAGAAGGCTGGCTCTTAAATTTTTTTTTTTTGTTTTTTAAAAACGCAGCTCCACACTAGGAATTAATCTTGTATCGTGGGTGCGTTTACAAACACAAATCTTCACATGCACAAACATCCAGACCCGGAACAACTATCTGCAGATCATACAAATATTTGTTCCGTGCGGGAATCGAACCCGCTGCACGTAGCGTAGAAAGCCAATCGCTTAACTACAGCGCCAAACGTGCCGTCAACATTCTCCTGCCCTTTTTATTTGTGGTCGGCGCAATATGTCTTATTCTTCCATTCATCTCTATCAGACGACATTTCCGGAGACACGTACTTCACATTCATGTCGTGTCTATATTTTCTAGACTCGGAAGCCATAAGCACTTAAGTCAAATCATGCTGGGAAAAAAATAATTAAGTCAACTTAAGTGGTTTATATCGCCGCTTGATTTGTTGATACGACTTAGGTTATATGGTACAGTCTACTATGGTGATTGAATTCCAGTCGACGGATAATACAAAAACATGGGTGCTGTGACATTTTAAAACTTTGCGCAAAAATTGACTTAAGTACTTTTGGCCGCCGCGTCTAGCTTTGATCTGCCACTTCTCTGATATCCATCAACATTCATACTTTAAATTCTTGCTAAAACATAATTCTTATCTATTCGCATTACATGTCCATGCCACGACATCCGGTTACTTTACAGCTTTTCTGTAACTGGTGCCACTTTCATACTTCCTCTAATATACTCCTTCCTGATTCTGTCCAATCTTGTTACACGACACATCCCTCTCAACATTCGCATCTCCGCTGCATGCAATCGCCTTTCATCCGTCTCTTTTCTGGCCCAACATTCAGATCCATACAAGACAGCAGTCTTTAAATGAATTACTGAATTATTGATTATTTTTATTGAATGTATTCTCTGTCTATGCACCTGTCCTCTTCTTATTACCTATAATGTCTATCATTCTAGTGTGTCTTGTTTTTGTGGCAAATAAATGATTTTTCTTTCTGTCTTTCTTTATTTCTTTATCACCACCTTGTAAATTTTGCCCTTTAGTTTAAGGGGGATACGGGAGTCACATGTTGTATAGAGCCGGCCTTCTTGTGCCTATCTATTTTGTGGTTCAAGTATAGCGTAATGATTATAGCTGGCTTCCATTATCGTATAATTTTATGGTTTGGGCTGGAGGTTTTTCCTTATTAACAGACGCAGATACAAATTATGCCTAAATAGGAGAGCACAATTATCTTGGTTACGAATAAACTTACAGTTATCTCCATCATTTGGGCAGTTGCAATAAAAATATCGTTAAAGTTAATATACAGCCGTATCGTGAATCAACTTGATAGCACCACTAGAAAGTTATGAACAACTATTGCCAAGTTGTGTACTTGTTGTAGTGCAATAAATGTGTTATTGTTAATAATAATACATTTTTCTTGGCTTCACGTTGAACAAGATGGAAAATTATTTGCTCAATCCACTCGATCAGACAAATAAATAATTCATTCTTCTCACATTTATATTCTGAAGCATCTATGGTTCTTCGATGAGTACTCTGCGCACACGCAGGTCAAGTGGTGCGTTCTTGTCGACCATGTTTGGTTTGTAGTCACAGCTGACTGATCACGAAGAATTTGACGCCCCACACGAGACATAGCAGCTGTTCACACGTCAAATTGTTTGGTAGTGACAATATTATGAAATAATTATGTATACCCACTTAATTATACACCTATTAGTGGATAATCCTGTAAATAAAGCACCTGTCCGTATTTTGATTTGTTGTCTTTATATTGCGGAATTGTATTGGTATGTAGTTAAGTACACATGCGTACAGAGTGTTCAGCACTCTCCCTTCCGCCCTCGGTACACCCCGGACATAGTCTACCACTCCTGAGCCGCTCCTACCTTCCATACATTTAGCTGGATAATTATGTGCGCCAAATTAATTTAATGCCTTTAATTTAATGTTTAATTCACTGACATTATATAGAATATTTTTATTTTGCTCCTTTACCTACCTCTTGACATTTGATTTTGATTTTTATATTGTATTTTCATAATGGTATTTTGACATGATTTTGACTCATAATTATTCTGATTTTTACTGTATTTGATTTGAATTTAATTGTTTCTGTTGTGGACTCACTTGCCCACGTTTACCATAATTATTGTGGAAAGTAATATTTGCATGCTCTTTAAAAGGCGGAATACATTGTACTGCACTATTATAAGAACTTTTGTAACACATGTTCCTGCGAATAAATATCTATTTCTATTTCAAAAGTACTATTGTAAATTCTTCATTTGCCCTCGCCTAGGCCGAAAGCTGGATACGCGCTCCTGTAAGAACCATTAAGTACAATTGATGTACTTACCTACATACCTACACTTTATAACTAACTACACATAGAAGGAAGAGTATATAACCACAGAATAAATAATAGTACTGATTGGTACTGACTGCTGACTAACTGCAAGACTCACCTCATTCAGCCTCCTGAAGCCCTCCTTTGTCTTCGAGGTGTTAAAATAAAGTAATTCGCAAACCGCGATAGTAAACTTAAATATTTAGGGCGATAACACACTCCATACTTTTAGCATCAGCGATTAGCAATTATTTTGAGATTGCATCGATGCTGTAACGCATTTTGCGATTGCATCGATAATGCAACGCGTTTTGGCGACTATGGTGGTATTTGAACCGGTAATTGGATATAACCGATACTGCCTTCGGCGCGATTGATACTTTACTTTCGCTTTATCAATAAAGCGGGAAGCAGTGCAACTTTATCAGAATCCATGGTATATGATGATGCTAGCTTCGTTTAGATCCAGTGTAACAATGAGCCGTATTCAGCAGATGCCAAAGCCTCACTAAATCTGCGACTGCCATCTGAATGTGTGCGGAGCGTAATGTTCGGTCGCTGTATCGAGCTTCGCTGATCTAAGATGCTTTAAACTAGCTTTCAATTGAAAAAAACTACATTGAAATCGGTCCATTCGTTTTGGAGCTATACGGTGCCACAGACAGATACACAGATACACATATCCATGTACACAGATACACAAATACAGACTACAAACTTATAACACCCCTTAAAAAGTCTGCGGGGCTTAGACCTCAGTCGCTGTATCAAGCTTCAGAAAAGCGACTAAATTGCTGATCGCTGATGCAAAAAATATCGTGTATGGTATGGCCCTTAGACGAACCGGACGGCAACTATTCCTTCCTCGAGTCTTTTACGAGAGTTCTTAGTTCTATATCTACCAGACCTAAGTGTTAGCCATTTCAGAACCGTCTAGTTTAACTGCTCACAATCTTCAAACTATAAATTCCTTCAGAGATTTGGTATTCATTTTATCGTACACCGACCATTGATGTAAAAACTCAAGATGGACATTCAGGGATTCAAAATCGTCGGAGCATTACGCGTAAAAATGGAATTTGTGCGCGTTTTTCGTTTTAAGTAAGTAGACTTTTTGATGCGCGGTTATTCGGTTAACATGCCTTTTTAAGCGATCGTACGGAACCGTGAAAATATCACGCCAAAAACGTTGAAAAAGGACGGGGTTTTTACTTCCGGTTAGTAAATTATACCGTGTAAATAATTACCTATGATCAATTGACGACACTTTTTTATGAGACAATAATTTCGGGATCTGTGCATCTTGTTTTTTATGTCAATGATGCAGATCTTTTATTTATACCGAAAAGCGCAATAATCCACATGTTTTACGACAACACAGCCGGATATTAGTTTTTAAAGCATTGTTGTTTAATACTTAAATATGAAATATGTTGGCACTAAATATGACTAAGTACCTAAAGTTTCTTTTTTACAAAAGGTTCGTCTGTAGGGTGAAACAAATGAACAATGTCGTGTTGTTCGCCACACAACTGTAAATAAATTCCTTTGCGGAATATTTTTAGGCTTCAATAGGGAGGAATGCGTTTGCGCAGGAAACGGGTATTGTAGCGGCATCTGAAGAGAACTTTGGTTCTTTCAAGCTTCATTGACAGTATTGACACCACGTAATTCGCAGCTTCAAATAGAAATGCATCCGTATTGCTGAAGATTCTTGCATTGTTCAGAAAGCTGACGTGAATATAATATCTAGATAATGATTAATAATGGATAGGAAACATCCACTGTGTACTAACATACAAGTTAGATATACTTCTTATGAATTATTTTTACAATGAGACCAAGCCTGCTATCGAGAAAAATACAGCTGTTCCATACGTAGCCGTAGTCGAGTAATAACGTATTACCTAATTATGTATGCAACAGCAGATATTTTTCACGATTTCTGCATTTCTCGCATAAAAAAAGTTGTTCATAACAAGGAATAGAACTCGGAATTTAAGGGATTTACACGATTTTTGTTACAACCTGTATAATCGCTTTGTTCGACTGTACCTACTTTTTCGCAGTAGATAACCTTTATGATACGATAGTTAATTATGAAGAACCATTTTCATATAACAGTTTGTTGGTAACCTGTATTTCTGCTTAGTACTTATACTTAACGCTAACGACACCCTTACTTAAATGATTGGCTTGTGAATAATCTCACTGAAATAAAAAAATCGTATACTTATTCATTATCCAAAGTATTACTTAGGTTAGGTATCTATTTTGTATAAGTTAACCCAAATAAATTAAGTCTGAAGAGTTGATACAGGTATATTTAGCTAGAGCAGAGCTCTCTGTTCGGTTGCCTACGAGCACCATCTTGTTTTCCTAATTGATTTTTACACGTAGGTACCGTGGGAAAATGAACAGCTGTGGCATTCTTTTTATTTGCCGTTTCGTTTTAAGACTGAAAATTTAATTAATTGTGAAATACCTTTATAATGGATGAAGCTTTTGGAATGCTTGTACTACCTTGTGGATTGGTAAAAAATTGTTGATAGAACACATAAATATCTTTGTCTTCCAGTGTTTTACGAGGCGATAATGATTGAAGTGGAAAATAAGATGCGGTTCATCTTTATAATCTAATAATTCAATAATTCATTTAATCTTTTTCATTTTTATTTTTATTTTTTCTATTTACGTAGTGACTACATCAATCTGGTTTCGGATATCATAGAGCAGTCACTGTTGATTCACTTAAATTTGGCATCGCAATCTACCATAATAATATACAGAGTAGAATAAAAAAGACCAGCAATATTTAAGTAGGAATTCAGCTCCATTAAACTAAACAACTTTCCCCAAGGAGCATAGGTCGAAATATAAAAACGAAAATATCTATAAGTTCTCATACAAACGTGAGTGACGTGACCACTCACTACATGAAAAGTAGATTTTAAATTTTTACATTTCGATTCGATAGTTTCTTGGGGAAACTTTGAGCTATTTCGTAAAACAAATACTAATCATGGAGATAGGAGTCCCAATTTCATGATTAGTAATTTTTATACAAAGTAGTTCGAAGTTTATTCTCTCACGAACGTATTGAAGTTTATTACCAGAGTCTGATGTTCATTACCATTTTGTTACACGGTAGACCCGCTGATTACCTCCTAAAATATGGCTGGTCATTTTTATTTCACGCTGTATGGTAGTCTTATTTAAGAAGCCGTAGTAGTCCGGCTACTAGGCGCCTTATTCTATTATTAGGCTAGCCAAGAAAAAAGATGTGAAGAACTCTTGAAAGAAACTAAATACGAACCCTAATATTTTTTATCCAAAATAAAACTAAAACGAAGAAAACCTGTTCTACGAACGAAAACGAATACCTACCATGGATTCCGTACATGATTCTGAACTACAGATTGAGAATTTAACGTCGGTCTTATCTAAAATTTTACGATTTTGTTCGCAGTTTTTATAACTAGTTAACTGGAAAATATTAAAAGACTGACGCTTTTTCTCTAAAACTGAGGTGTCCAGAATCATGTAATGAATTGGTATCAGTTTTCGTTACGATGTCACTTACACCCTGTATATTTTAATATAGCAAGTTTCGATGAAACCATTAAACATGCGCCATAAAACCTTCGTAAACCTGCTTATAGTCATTAAGACCCATGATCGCACATCATAATAAAACCAAGTCATAGCGTCCGAGACCATTAGTTACGCTTCGAACATCGGACTTACAAACTGATAGTAAGTGACTTTACCACCTTGTTAACTTAACTTATCTGTCTTTCCAGTAATTAGATTTGAGTGATATTGACAGAACCTTATTGTAAAGCTAATAAGGTTGGAATTGCGTGAGTAAAATGTGTGGTGCGTTCGAGAAATAGGGGCTAGTAAGAGCGTAAAAACAGTTGCGTGTTGGTAGCGATAAGTGGTGGACATTGTTAGTATTTGGCTTCCCGTTCTGGTGTAATTAATTGTGGGAAACCTTGCAATGAGTAGGAAATGGAAGAACAATTTGGTCCGCCTTGTGCGATATAGCAATTATTATAGGTAGGTACAAGAATTTGCAACTGTATCTACAAGACTCGACTTAAAGCAACAGAATCGATACTCAATTTTAAAAAAACTATTATAATAATTAATAATAAAAAATTGTATTACAGTAAAAATGAAATGTAAAAATGTAATGATCTTTATTTATTTGAAGCATGGTACATAAAATAAATTCTTAAAGATTACATTGGTTAAGCTCGTCATACTTCCCTATAATTTTGTAGCAAGCCTAGTTAAAATTTAAGTAAATAAGAAAGACTTAATATTATTACAAAAAATCATTTAACTATTAAATATACCTAATAGATTAATTATCAAGACACACACAAAAAAATTGATACAGTTTTACCATAAACATCAGAAAAACAAATACATAAATCCCATACTAAACTGCAGAGCAACTTTAATTCCCACACTTAGAAATCGGTGTCAAAAATTCAAAATCACTTCCTAAAGCTACTGTATACACGAAACTCTTCGCTATCTTCGTGGCCACAACCTTACGATTTCCATAGAGCTAATAAAGCGTTTTAACATTATCATATCATTGGACCATAAAGTTCAAATTCCGGAAAACCAGTAGTTTATCTATAATCCCCTATCTATTCCGTACTCCATGATTCCGGCCCTTAGCGGCTGTGGAGTGGAAATGAATTGGAAGTGATATCGATTGAAATCGTCTGTGTGTCGTAAAGATGTTTAATTTTAGCAGTAATTGGACGATTAGGGCGGTCGTTAATGCTATTAAAATGACGCTTTAGCTTAACGTATTGAGTTGTCAAGTTACGACTTAGTCCCTTATAAATAAATGGAACAAGTTCGAAAGGAAAAATTTGCGATAGGCGTAAATTGTACAATTGTTGCTGTCAAACATCATTTTGGCATTACGTACAATACAAAAAATTATGTTTGACAGTGTGAATTGTGCAATTTACGCCTGTCGCATACTGTCAGCTGCGTCCGTAATCAGGCTGCGGATATTCATTAGTAACTCTAACAAATTTTATTTTTAGAGTTAACTAGTTAGGGAGCCAGATTTTTTGGCACGGCGCCGGTGCAGGAAGTAATATTTGCTAACAACATGTTTTGCTTTTTATAATGAATTGGTTTTTGTAATTTCGTACGTAGCAATGATTAGTTTAACTTCATTGACTATATTTTATTTAGTAAAATGGGTACCTATAGATATTTAGAGAATTGATATCAATAAATGATTAGTTTTGCTTCTAGTGTCCTCAAACACATCTACAGTGTTTTATTATTCGATATAATAATACGTGTAGAGAAAACTTTGTACTCCTTTTCAAGCATATTACGCACATAATAATAGTCGTTTCTGCTGCAGAAATAAAAAAAAAACTTTCTTTCTTTCTTTTTTCTTTTCTTTACATACAGGATAATTTTTTATGTAGTGCGCAAAACTTGCAAATTCATTCAGTGTCCGTACCCAAATACAACCGCAGTAATAAAATTCAATCCAAAACAAAATAAAAAATTGATTTTGTATTGCCTGCGCTAGCAAATTAAGCGTGTTCCCGTGTCCCCCATACTAAGTCGAATGTTCTTTTTGTTTTAAAGTGTATCCCAATAATGCGGTTGCATTTAGGAACAGAGACTAAATCACTCTACAAATTATGCGCACTACATAAAAAATATCCTGTATATTAATACCTACCTTTTTTTTTTTTTTTAGCATTGTAAAATCATCAAATTAATCCTCCCACCCCGGGCAGGGCGGGAGGGACTGTCAGACATGTACTGACTAAAATCCACGGTGTTCCTTCGATAGCCCTTTACGTTCCGGGGTCACGGTAATGAGATAAGTCCCGCGACCATTAATACCTACCTACGTGGAAAAGAAAGCTTTGTACCTACCTACCCCTTTTTAAGCATATTGCGCATACGGAGAAGTGTGAGATTTGGGATAGTTATAGTTTATATGGAGGAGTGCAGGAAGCTACAATTTATATTTATATAATATGTGGTCCTTTCGACCATTGGGCGACCACCAGTTAGATTAATTAATGTTACAAATATGAAATTAAAGAAATTAATGATTACCAAATTAGTTTCTTGACTTTAGAAAACGGGAATTTTAGCTGAGACAAATCATTTACTCCATATCGCAAACCTGTTGCGCATACACGTAAAACTAAACGACCATTTCATTTGGAATTTATCTCCATTTATCAAACCGACACTTAGGTATCGGCCCGCATCTGTGAACTTGTATTACTAAAGAAGAAATTAAATATGATAAATCTGTGGCCCCAAGGAAAACGGGGATAAGTCATAAAATCATTTTTTTTTACTACAGAGTAGAAAAGAAAACACTTACCTACTGTAAAAAAGTAGCAGTAAACTCACTCTGTATTTTGCCATAGAATGACAAAATTCAGTGTACAATATAATGCCACAGAATTAAATGTGTGCTGGGACACAATATAGTAGAAGTGAAACTTCAACGGACAATATATCGCTATCGCTTTATGCGATAAGGCCGCCCATTGTACTTTAATATTGTAATCTCCGTACTTACAAAATTGTTATATTCAGGTGTACAATAAAGTATATAATAAATAAATAAATAATATATCGTCTACCCCCTCCACGCGGCCGTAACGCTTTTTCGTGACAGAAAAATCCTAATACCCCCCGTCTATATAGAAGTTTCACTTCAATACGATATCATTGACTTCTTATTACCGTAACACATATCGAAGTTGTGAAGACATATATGCAAAAAAAATTTTTTTTTTTTTTACTTATCCCCTTTTTCGTTGGCGCCACAGAAATAACGCTTACGACTTTCTTATTGCAGTAATGAATTCGTTCAATTTAAATAGATATACGAGAATACACGAGAGCTTTCGCAAGAGTGTTAAGCTTGCGCTCCTAAAGACATCTTGGGCAATTCAAGAGCCATGGTTTAGTTTTTCTACAAAGGTATCTGAAGGTTTGTGTCCGGGCAAAGAATGGGTTACCTCTCCCTTTTCGTGACAGAAGGAAAGACGATTATGGGTAGCGTTCTCCTATGCGCGTAACTTTCCTTCAGTAATACATTTACCAAGCGTGGTACTGGTAATTATGACCGTATTTCCTCAAGACAGTCTACTATAGAGGTCTATTAAGTGGCCCAAATTTGACAGAAAACATAAGTGCGCATAGTCCTCATCTCCCCCTCTCCTCTCCTGCTCTTATTTTGTTCTACACCTCACTGCACAGTCACTTTATAAGGTGTTTCAATAATTTAATTTTTTTTTTCAATCCTTGTGTCATTTGTGCATAAAATAAATTTATTTTCTTTCTTCCTTTCTTCTTTCTCCTAGTGCAAACCATAAACTGCATAATCGATCTGCGGAATCGATTCAATTTTAACTGTTATACAAAACATTACTCAGTGTGCTTTTAAAAATCACGTAGGTAATAACCGTTCTTGAGCTGTCCAAATTCAATCGATTCCGATTACGAGCTTGTATCGTGATAGCCCCAACATAGACTTCAGTTTGTTTAAAGGCGATTATCGCTTAGCAAAAGCACGAGTCGGTATCAGATCAGTAGAAAACTGACCCAACTATCTAATCATATTACGACCCTTATAACATCTAACCAAACGTTACAAGCTATCTTATTTTACGTAGCTATATCCACAGAGGAAACTCTTTTATTGTACTAGGGCAAACAATGCCCAAATGGAATCAATCCTCGCCGCGTCAGCGTTATTTGAACTTATAGGTGGCTAGGGGGAGGGCCCATGGGGATTTGTACAACACCCTCGAATTCTATTGAGACAAAAACCGTGATCTATCATGAGTTTTATGGGACGCTGAGTGTTGTAAAGATGCAGTTTTATTAACACTAGGTTTAGTAGTATTAGTAGGTTTTTCTCCGTGGGCGCTTTTACAGGTTTAAAATGTCACATGTAATATAAACCTAGACTGAAAACAACCACACAACCAATCACCAGCTATTCTGTAAGAATATGTCTCATTTCGATTCGAATCTCATTTTTCGGTTGATATTTGACGAATTGATATACTTAATAAATAAATCTATATCAATACTAATAAAAAATAAAAAAAGAGAAAATTGATTTTTTGAGTTTGTTTGATTGTAATAGATAAACTCAAAAACTACAGGACCGATTTTAAGAATTCTTTCACCAGCAGAATGCTATATTATCACTGAGTAATATAGGTTATAATTTACAAAGATATCACGCGGGCGAAGCCGCTTGCGGAAGCTAGTAATAATAAAATTGTTTATTTAGAAAAAGATCTTTACATTTAACAATAGGTACCTATCTTACAATAAAATAAAACACAGATGCATATTTGCATAATAATGGAGCTGTGAACATGCTCTAGTCATGTTCATTGTTCACAATGTTCACAGCTACGCGTTTATTATCTTACGTCAATTCGACAATTAGAGAGAGATTCGAATCGAAATGCGAGATGTTCTTAGCGAAATAGCTCACCAATCGCAACTCGTTACCAGTATCGCAGAAATCCAAATAAATTATGTCATAAAGATGATCACCAGAATCCGCTTATTTGTTAATAACACCTAATAATATACCAATAATTAATCAGTACGCCAAACGTGCTGATTATGTCATTATTTCTTAACGATCGTTTATTGTTGGAGTCTATTAAGAAGCCTATAATTGTCAGCATTATGTGCGGTAGCACAATTTATTTATATAGGTATTGACATTTAAATAATGATGGATATCTTATAAATTAGGCTTGTCCCAAGTGAATAGCCGGACCAGCCTAGCAAGGAGCGATTTAAAACTCAAATTATCCGTTTAATGAGTTCGTCTAAATCGATATCGAAAATACTTTTAGCGTGTTCTTTGATCCATCTACCTACATAGCTTTCAATTATGCCTAGTTCTTTATCTTGTGTTCTTAGAATTATGTTTTTTTTATAGTATAGGTGGCAAACGAGCTTGTGGTTTACTTAATGGTAACTGATTACCGCCGCCCATGAACATCCGCAACACCAGAGGAGTCACCGATGCGTTACCGACCTTTTGGCATGGTGTTAGGAAAAAGGGAGGGAAAGGAAGGAAGGAAGGGGACTAAGGGAGGAATCTTCTTCTTCTATCTTAGTTTTGTTTAGTGACTATGATTGTAATTGCTGTAAATTTAAATGTGTTTTTGGTTTTTTTTTTTTTAAATATTTTAATGTTTATTTTAGTCTAATTTTAATCGTAAGTATTGTTTTAATTTTTCTCATGTCCAACAATGACTGTAGTGTCGTCGAACGAAGTGCCAGTCAACCTTCCACTTCGCTGGATGGCCTAGTGAGGTGCCCACACTGCTCCCAAGCCCGGTTTTTTAAGGGTGATCGAGGTTTGAAGGTACATTTGGGGAAAAAACATAAACCCCTCAATGTACCTTCAACCTGCCCCGGATTATCAACTCCCCTGGTGCCTAATCCACCCTCTCAACCTTTTTGGAAATATCTTGCAAAATTAAAAAGTACTTCTCCGGTTTTGAAGAGAGTTCCTCGTGGCGCGAGACCTACTGTAGCGTCAAGTTTGGCACGTTGTGTCCGCCTCGCCGTCCGAGAGAACTCTCAAAGTGCTTGGGAGCAACTACTCACCTTCCCATTTAGAGTTCTACACGTACAAAAAAATTTGGCCCCTAAAAAAACGTTAACCGCTCAAATTAAAGAAAACTGTAATATTTCGGCCCTGAGTTTCGACCCAAAATTTACAGCACACCTCCCCGATAGAGGTTTATTACATCATGTAGAATCTAAACTCGGCGAAGGTGATATCAGTGGTGCAGCTAGGATCATCTTTAGCAGCGATGTGGTGGCGCCGTACTCTCCAGAGACCCTTACTGCTCTGGAGAGCAAACACCCCGCCCCTGCAAATGACCTCTCCTTTCCTGACCCTCCCGATCCAGACACCAACTCCTTAATCATTACAGCTCAGCAATTTTTAGCGGCCGTGTGTTCCTTTAGAAGTGGATCAGCCGGCGGCCTCGACGGCCTGACACCTCAACACCTAAAGGACCTTTTATGTTCAGGCGCCGGGGAAGCTGGTGAGTCCCTTTTGAAGGAGCTGACGGCCCTCATTAATGTAATGCTCTCCGGCAAAGTGAACGAGGCCGTCATCGACATTTTGTACGGTGCCAATCTGTGTGCCCTGCGTAAAAAAGATGGCGGCATTCGTCCCATTGCCGTAGGGTCAACTTATCGTCGTATCGCAGCCAAAATTTGCTGCGCCTTTTATAGTGAAACTCTGGCCAGCAAATTTCAGCCCCTACAATTAGGCTTCGGGTCCAAAGGGGGCTGTGAGGCTGCGGTACACGCACTTTCCACCTACCTTCACAGTAACAAAGGTGAGGTCATTCTTAAGGTTGACATCAAGAATGCCTTTAATTCCGTAAATAGGGACACCTTGTTGTCAGAGGTTCAAAAAGAAATACCCAAAATTTACAGTTTCTTATACCAATGCTACAGAAAGCCCTCAAAATTACTATATAAAGGCCACCTTTTGGAATCAGCCGTGGGTTGTCAACAAGGTGACCCTCTTGGGCCTGTCATTTTCAGTTTAGGCATAAATCCTATCATTCGACAACTAAATTCCAAATTCAATGTATGGTACTTAGATGATGGTACCCTGGGAGGTGATGTAGACACAGTTTTAAAAGACTTAACTTTTTTAAAAGAAAATTTCAGTTCCATCGGCCTAGACCTTAATCTTTCGAAATGTGAAATTTACCTTCCTGAAACTACTGACAGACAGTCCACCATTTCAAAATTTAACTCTTTGGCTCCCAATATCAAAATTATGGATAAAAAATCTCTTCACCTCCTCGGGTCCCCGATTTTTGAGGAAGCGTTTCCTACCTTTTTTGAACAAAAAATTCAAAATTTTAACGACATTTCGGATAGACTGTTCAAAATTAACATTCATTCGGCCTTTACCCTTATCCGCTACTGCTGTTATGGACCAAAATTCACTTATAACCTACGTTCTTCTTATCTTTGGAAACATCCACAACTTTTAGGAAAGGTCGACCAAATTATCAGAAACACCCTTAGTTCTATCATTAATGTGGCCCTGGACGACCGAGCATGGCAACAAGCCACACTTCCCATTCGTTTGGGTGGTCTCGGCGTCCGCAAAATCTCCAGTTTAAGTTTACCAGCATTCCTCTCATCGGTCCACGGTACTGAAAAGTTAACCAGGAAAATCTTGTCTTCCTCACTGGTTGATTTTGAGGTACCGTTTTTGTCCGATGCGTTGAACGCTTGGAAAATGGCTTGTCCCAATACGGATTTACCCGACAACCTGTCCTCCCAAAGACGGTGGGACGAGCCGCTCTGCAGTATTGTAAGGAATACCCTATTAGACACTTCTACCAATACTGTTGATCGTGCCCGTCTGCTGGCTGTGGGAGAATGGGAGTCGGGTTTGTGGCTTCAGGCTCTCCCGTCACCCACCATTGGCACCTTGATGGATGACTCTTCTTTTCGGCTCGCTACAAGTCTACGCTTGGGCGCTCCTTGTGTTGCTCCGCATCGGTGTCACTGTGGTGAAGCTGTCGACAGCCTCGGACACCATGGCCTGTCCTGTTACAGGAGCGCAGGTCGCATAACACGGCACGCCAGCATTAACGACATTATTCGTCGAGCCCTTGCCAGCGCCGGCGTACCAGCGGTTTTAGAACCTAACGGCTTGGTACGTGACGATGGAAAGAGACCGGACGGCATGACGTTAGTGCCTTGGAAGGTGGGTAGGCCTTTGGTGTGGGACGCTACTTGTGTCGACACCCTTGCGCCATCTCACGTTGCAAGTACGGCGGGCTGTGCAGGCGCTTCTGCTGCAGCTGCTGAGACCCTCAAGCGGCGCAAATACTGTAACCTTAATGGTTGTTACAGATTTGAGCCATTTGGGGTCGAAACGCTCGGGTCATGGGGTCCGAGTGCGCGTCACCTTTTTAAGGAAATCTCTCGCCGTCTGGTCGACACTTCGCGTGACCAGAGGGCTGGCTCTTTCTTTGGCCAAAGAATTAGCATTGCCATTCAACGTGGCAATGCTGCCAGTCTTCTGGGCACGTTCCCGGATGACAGCGATGCGGAGGAGTACTTTGACGCCGCCTAAGTGTTCCCTCTTTGTTTTTATTTATCTTTAATTTTTAATTTTTAATTTATTTTTAATTTATTTGTAAATATTTGTAAATATTTAGTCTATGAATGTTTTCTTGTTAATAAGTATTGTATGCCAACATGGCATGTCATAGCAGTACATTTATTTATATGTTTAACAGCTATATTTTTATCCACCTATGTACCATGATACTTAAATAAATTGAATTGAATTGAAGTAGTTGTTGAAAATAAAACGTTGACTTTGACCATGACTTTTGACTTTAGAATTGTGCGTATAGGTTATGAAAAATAGGTTCATTATCGCGCACAAGGACCCAAATATGTACATAATTTAACGTCAATATCTTCATTTTATCTTGATCAACATTTCCGTGAAACAGAACTTCGTCTTGAAAGTTAAATTAAGATACTTTATCTTGGCTAATATTGGCTTGTCCTCCCATTCTCCTTCAGCTGTTCGACAACTTACCGCAGAAAGTTTCTAGGTTTTCAACAAACTGTTATCCGAGAGAGATAAATCGTTTTTTTTAAAGTAACGTTGACACTAGTATTTCTGGGTCTTTAGTTTGATACCACGTGCGGTTGGCACCATGATGTCAATCGCCCAATCGTTCTTTTTGAATATGACTTTTGGGATCTATAATTCTTCAATGCGTCTTAGCTTGGCAGTGGCACCGACTTCTGAAGCAGTTGTTGTTTGTTGTTTGACGACACGGTTGGCGCAGTGGCTAGCGATTTAGCTATCTACGCTACGTGCCGCTCTTTAGATCCCCGCACGGAACGAATATGAGTAAGTATGGCCTACAGAGGGCCTAAAACGGACACATTTAGCAATTCACCTTCGAATCGCCATGGTAACTTCTGTCAAACAGATGATTGCTGAATATGAACCTTACGCGTATGATATTAAGAGTCATCAATTATGTGGACATATTGACATTTGTAATATGAATCATAATATGATTCATCTAAAGCGGCCTTTTTAGACCCCCAGATAGCTGTTCCGGGTCTGGGTGTGTGTGCATGTGACATGTATGTTTGTAAATTTAGGTAACCTCGATACAGGAGAAATTCTAGTGCGGGGGGCAAAGATTAAAATTAAAAAAAAGGAAGAAAGAATAGTTATGATTTTTAATTTTTGTATACTTTTTTAGTTTTATGAAGTCGGTATTGACTTTTTGTAAAGATTATTTTGAGAATAAAATACATCAGTTATTAGAACATTAGGCATAAGGTCTATTACGTACCTACAGTACCTACTTATCCATCAGCCTAATGACAAGACCACACAACACGCTACATTGATAGGTACTCACATTAATTTAAACTCCACTCAGAAAATAAATATCGCCAGACATTATATCCCAAGGGCGCCAAGTAAATGAGGGTTTTTATTATGAACACAGAAACCAACAAGACGCTTGAGAAAAAGATAAAATGATGTGAAAAACACTTCCATAAACAACCACTAGAACTCGGTAATTACGCAGACGATGTACAATCAAGCAGAAAATACTTACAGCTGCGCGTACGCAGGAATACGAGCGTATTATTACGCAGATTGCGTTTATTTATGCTGCAAAATTGGCTAGATGTGTATCGTAATTTGTGGAGTACAAATGACTGAGCAATGATGTATGCTCTGCAATTCTGTAAATGTTTAATCACTATATAATTATAGCGCTGTCAAGATCCTATTCTTGATTTCCAAGTGATTAGCAATAGGTACCACAGACTAATGTCCTAAGATTTAAGAATGACTCGACGTCCTAAGTCTTATGTTTTTCTTACTTATCTTATAAATAAACAATTTACACACATCTTTTTTTCCGAAAAATGTTATATAAAAATATGAAATATTATGTACCTATTTGATAATTAATGACTTTTTACTAATTCATGTGGTAAACGATTTGATGTATTTTATAAATGATGTTTTCATTAATGAGTTGTGTGAAGATTGTTTACTAAAAAAAAATTAAGTTCAAAAACTAAAACCCGACTACTGAAAAGGTATGAAACAAGAAAATATTAATAGATACATATTCATAGTGATGTTCAGAGGATAGCCGTGGTCGTATAACTTTTGAACGGCTGAACAGATTTTCATGAAACATAGCTAAGATGATACCCGATTAAACTAATTCAATTAAATTATTAAAAAAAACTGCATTGAAATCAGTCCATCCGTTTTGAAGTTGCGATGCCACAGACGATACTCAGATCCACAGATACACACTACAAACTTATAATATCCCTCTTTTTTGTCGGAAGTTAAAAATAGTTGCTAGAATAAAATTACACAATACACAATGGTTATTTACTTAAGAAGTTGCGGGTACTCGTGTAAATATTTAATATCTAGTCTGAGAGCAAATCTGCGCGTAACGAGTGCTATTTATATAAATTTGGAGATGTAAGTGCATAATATGTACTTATTTGCAGGGTAGTTCGCGTTATGGCCGGGTGGTGGGGGAAATGCACAATGTATAAAATTATCATTAACGTCTAAAATGTAACAGCGGGCGGTTGTGCGTTGGAATGAGTGTTTATATTTGTTATGTAAAATTTAACTGAATTAATTTGTTAATTAATGCACACCAATGTGCTAAATTCGTATTATTGCAATTTATTGTGGAACTAACTTCTACTACAGGCTTAGTTCACGCAGACACAGATTTTTGTGAATTGTGATAGAATGAATGTTTTCTGACTAAAATTGTTACCCGCATAATTATGTAATCCGTCCAGCAGAAGGTGGGGTATTTATTATAGGTAAGTTATTTAAATATATTTTTTCATATGAAAACGTTGCCCGCACTATTATTTCTCCTGTATCTTGGGCACAGTTTACAAACATTAATGTCACATGCTCACACACTCAGATCCGGAACAACTATTTGTAGGCCATAAAAATATTTGGACCGTGCGGGGATCGAACCCGCGGCACGTAGCGCAGAAAGCCAATCGCTTGGCCACTGCGCCAACCGTGCCGCCAAATAAATAAATCATCATTTCGAATTGAACATTATGATTATCCATATTTTTCATAATCTACTGAAAAAAGTAGTTCTCAATAGTATCTTTCTTTGTCATATTTAGTAAACAAAAACATGCCTTTTTAACGAAACACATTATTTAAGAAATGAAAATCATTTTAGATTTAACTCTCTTTGATAATAAATCACTTTTTACCTAATCTACATGTGGTAAACGATTTGTTATATTTTATAAATGCTTATAATTTCATTAATGAGTTGTGTGAAGATTGTTTACCAAATAAAACAGGTAAGAAAAACAGAGTAAGTATATATGAAACTATCTATACAAATATTATAACGAGAAAAGATTATTTGTATTTTTTGAATTTTGTTTCTAATTAATAAATTCGAAACGACTGGACCGATTTACAAAATTCTTTTACCAGTATAATGCTATATTACCATTAAGAAATATAGGCTATATTTTATTTTCAAAAAAATTAGGGATCCCTACGAAAACTCCAATCACCCGTGCGAAGTCGGAACAGGCCGCTAGTGATATCATAAAAATGACTTCTTCAATAACTCGTAGCCCTTATCCCGAGATGAAGTTATAAGGGCGCAATGCATGACGTAAGCGATCTGAAAGGGGTTGATTCCAACTTCTGCCCCCGAGGGTATGAAGCCGAGTTCACCACACCGTGAACTTCTCATTTATAAGTTTCTTTTAATAGGTATGCTGGAAATTTATAAGGAAAGAGAAAGTACAAATGCTATAGAGAGGAATCTTTTTGTTTCTTGAGCATTTATTAACGAATAGGTCCGAGATATTATTTGATTAACGTTTGTTCGAATGAACAATTAATCGAATCGAAATTTGTTCGAACAGTCTTAGTTTTGACTAAACAAAGTTTCGGAACACTGCTCATCGACGAACATTTGATAGTAGGTATGTTTTTTTTAACGAATAATTGTTTGTTCGAATCGTTTAGATTTCGATTTTACCGAGTTACGATAATAACAAAAAGGGAACGGTAAAAATGTTTACAATTGGGCAGAATTGTTTTTACTATAATTTTTATTTCTACGAAAAATCTTTTCCGTGTCCCTTTTTTGTTGATTTTATCATACCTAAACCATAAATTTAGAGCCTCGGACGGTTATTATTTGTGTTTAGACAGTCTCGCGTTTCACGGGTTAACAAGAGTTGTCGCAAAAATGGCGTATCTATAGTTGATAGGACCCATTCACACAGATACGTTATTTCATGTTAAATCGCTTAAAAGTCAGTTGTCCCGAACTAAAAACCGTTATCCCGATTTTTTTTACCTTCCGTCCTGCAATACTGAACCTGCAACACTACTGGTAACCGAGGTAACTACCCCAAACAATACTGGAAGTTAACATAAACCGTATACGATGAAATTAATACATTTACAACTTTGTTTGATGTCAATAAAATTTAATTAAGTAAAAGGTAACTTTGTTTCATGTCAATAAAGTTTATTATGAGCAATTAAAGGGACTTCTAATGAAGTGAGAAAGCTTTAATGGAAGTGTATTAATTGTACAATTTATAGTTCCGTTGAATTGTAACTATTCAGTAAATTGGCTGTAGTTATACAAGGTCCTACCCATTGTAGTCCCGATCCCTTTAAGGGGTTATTGTACTCATTATTATGATTTTTTTTTACTATGGATCTAATACTGAATTCGCGAAAAAATGTCATCTGTTGCATACAAATAATTCTATATTACTCGACTAAATGTATGGAACAGCAGATTTTATTTTCGCGATTTCAGGGTCTGCGGGTCTACCGCGTAGAAAAATGGTAATGAATATCAGATTCTAGTAATAAACTTCAATACGATCGTGGAGACTAAACTTCGAGCTACCGTGTATTTTTTTTTACAAATCATGAAGTTGGGACTCCCTTCTTCATGATCGGTCATTTTTTTACAAGGTAGCTCAAAGTTTAATCTCTCACGATCGTATTGAAGTTTATTACAAGTGTCGATGTGCATTACCATTTTAATTACGCGGTAGACACTGGTCCCATAGTAAAAGTTGTTCATAATAATGAGTACCTACCTACAATACGCTACTTCGATGATTCCCTCGTTCTACCAGTCATCCTGTACACCAGAAAAATACATCAATTATTTATTACAATTTGATAGTAATTTGAAAAACGACAATTGTAGCAAATAATACAAAATGCAAATTATGTAATAATGTACCGTGAGTTGTGACCTTAATACATTCTGAGTTAAAAATAATGACATTGTTAGTGTTGAGGTCAAAATAATCACGTTATAATAATATGCCACAAAATAATAACATAGTATTTTGTGATAAAATAACACTTTATCATTTACAAAGGCTTTTAAATTCATTATGAAAATTTACGTAAACGCCCGACGGGCTATTCTGCGACATGAATAGATGGTATTATAGTGAACTATAAATAAACAAACAAATGTGTTTTTCACAAACCTCACCACATAATATTATCATCACATACCATAGTTTAATATATAAGGTCTTACTTTAATAATCCAAAATATTTTAAAACTAGGCTCTATGAATGGTATAGAATTCATTACAAACATCAAATTAATCAAGTATGTGTTTTACTGATATTAAAAAAACAAAAAAATAAATAGTTTACTAATAATAAATTTACTGGCTCTGTATTATTTTCAACATCCATCCACGGCGGTTACTACGTAGGTAGTACTATGTTCATTGAAGGCGGGTGGCGGCGCCAGCGCTTAGCGGTAAGCGCGCGATATTATGAATGTATTGAATGATCGTAACCGAAAATCAAGCGCTCTGTTGCCACTCGTCGCCGCACGCGCCGCCCATTCGCGCCGTTGCCGCTCTTCGTTACACGTGACGCAGGGCGGCGCGGGAGGGCGCGCGGCGCGGGGCGGCACGGCGGGCGCGCGGCGCGGCGGCAACATCGTTTGTAGTTGTATCTGAGTTCGCGCACGGCACGAGTCACGCACGACGCTGAAATCGGTAAAATGCGCCACGGGAGAAGACCAGACCTGCATACCATTCTCGGAGCTGTGAATTATGTCTATGTGTGTGAATTATGACTAGTGACAGTGACACTCTAGTGCGCGTACAAAGGCATGTTGTACGGCGTGCCAGCCTCTGTATCCAACAGCAGGGTGGATACGTCCAACAATTTGTGTAGATAAAAAAACTATTATTAGGTAAGTGTGTACATTTCAAATCATAGTAAATAAGACTGATTCAAACTTCTAAACATGCCAAGTTATTGTTACGGTACCTAATTTGAAAGCGTAGATACGTAACCTATGTGTAAGTACCTACTATGCAAGCAAACCTGCAAAATCGGCAGTCCTAACGGGGCTTACAAAGTAGGTACCTGCGTAGTAATGTAATACGATAGGTAGGTAGGTAATTAACCCTTTCGCGTTTAAATTAAATTATTCCAGTCCAAAGCCTGATAAAATGTGATGGGAAATTAGAATCACATAGTAGTTGCAGTAGATTAATCGTTAGAATGTCTTAATTTATCAATTAAGTAGGCATTAGACCGGGCGGCGACGCGATGCGTGTGTGTGTGAGGTACTGTAGCCGAGCCGCCAGTCATGTGATCTAGTTCATGACCTTAGTTCCATTCACAATCATAGAGGAATGAAGGTTTTATGCAAACGGAAACATCAATTATTTTAATTAATTTTGAAAACGTATAAAAAAATGTTGATATTTTTTTAATATTTTTTTGCTAAAAAGAGTCTTTGTAACCTATAGATTTACCACCTAAAATATTTTGGATTATTAAAATAAGACCTTATATATTCTAATAAAAACTTTATATTTAGCTATAAAGAAAGCTTCAACAGACAGAACGGACCCATATTTATGTTAATTTAATTCACAAACGATTTAGACCCATTTGTATTTTTCTTTAAGGCTATTAAGAACAGAATTCAAAACAAAGTTCTTACTCATCTAATGATAAAGATAAATATCTTACTGAAAGTGAAAGATCATTGTAGACGTAAGGCGTTGGTGTTACTGTAAGCAGAAATGAGAGCCCATTTAAACTCATCATCACTCATCATTTTCCTGCCCTTATCCCATTTTATTTGGGGTCGGAGCAATATGTCTTCCATTCATCTCTATTAGACGTCATCTCAGAGTTTACGTACATATAATCCATGTCTTTCACACAAACCATCCATCGTTTCTTGGGTCTGCCTCTTCTGTTACATCCATCCACATACACTTAAAACTCTTCATTACATGCCAATACTCATCTAAACTAAAGCTCTCATTTAAACTATTCCAAGCTAAATTGCCTGGAAGAGCCACTCGTCCATGAAAGAGCTAATGAAAGGAGACATTCCAATGTCACTGAAGCGGAAACTCTTAGACATGTGCATGCCTCCCATCCTGACCCATGGAGCTCAGACTTGGTCTTTGACTAACATCCAAAAGTCCAAACTCAGGATCTGCCAACGAGCTATGGAGCGTTGTGTTTTAGGTGTTAAATTAACAGTCCCTGTTTGAAACACTACACTGCGCTCCAAAACACAAATAACTGACGTAGCTCATAAAGCTGATCATAGATCATATTAAAGTGGGATTGGGCTGGCTACGTGTGCCGGATGCCTGATGAGCTGTAGTGTAGGCCAAGGTAACCACTAAGTCAAGCCCTGATATGGCGAGAAGGCGACACGGCAGACTACGAAAGAGACTTCGGGACGAACTTGATAAAACAAATGATGAATGGTCCACACTGGCTCTAGACCGAAAAGCCTGGAAATCATAGGTAGAGGCCACGGAGGTCTTTGCCCAGCAGTGGGATGATGCTGGCTAGCAGTAATAGTAACTGTAAGGAAAATTGCCTACAGGCTTTGTCCGCTATGCTTTATAAGTGATTTTACACTGCTCCTACTTTTTCGTCAACAACCTGGAGTATTTGGACTGGTAAATTAAATCGCTAGTCCGCCATTTGTCGGGATCTGGAAAATTAAAGGATATCGTAAATGCTACCGTTGCGTTGTTTTACCGATATTTTTCCGCAGCTAGAACATTTATAGCGGCACTAATTAAGTCTAAAAGCTTTTATACGAAGTAGCAGAGGATAATTTACATAGTTTCACTTACAAAGGGGGATTAGCATACTAGGGAGTTTGCTAAAGTGAAAATATAGGGCGAATCGATTGTCAATGGAAAAGAAATTTAAATTAACGGGTTTTTGCGGGTTTTTTGTCCACAAATCGAGAGTTAATATTGTGGTTTCCGGTGACTTCTCTAACACCGTAGATAGTAGATACTTGACGACGTTTTATGAACTTACAATATTAAAGTTTTATGTAAGTACACTTCATAATGATTTGTAATGGTAATTAAAATAGATAATAACGTAAAGCTTACAAAAATTACTTTTTAATACTTAAAAATATCAGAAATGGTGGCCCATGATTTTTTTAATCTACGTCACATACGCAACAACAATATTATAAGGTCCTACTTTACTAGCGGAGGTTCTTTTAAGGGGTTATAGAACTCATAATTATTAACAACTTTTACGATGGGATCAACCCAGAAATCACGAAAAAAAATCTGCTGTTCCATAAAAGTCGAATAATATGAATTATTTCTATGGCACAGTAGATTATATATTTCTTTATTTCAGAATTTGCCTCTTAGTAAAAGTTGATCATAATGATGAGAACTGTAACCCCAAGATTTACACTAATAAATTAGGACCTTATATCTATGGCTTACCTCCTGTCTCATATAGGTACCTAATATTTGCACGCAATAAAAACAATCTACGAAAGTGAGTTCATATTTTACGCTACTAAAATCGCTGAATGCTTCCGAATGAAGGGCCAGTGTCGCGCACACGCATCTTGCGAAGCTAGGGCGGGCCGCAACTCACTCTGATATACGATTGTATGTTAATTTTTAATTCTATAATGTGTCATTCGGTATTTATAACCTACGCATGCATTGGTATTTCATTTTGATTAATATGTTCCATTCGAAATGGAGGTTTTATAGTCCCATTGTCAATTAATCACTGATGTTAGAGCTTTTTTTCAATTATCATACTTTCCTTTTCTTTTTGAAAGTAATTTCACTTTTGTTTATTACAAATTGTTTCACGGAAAAAACGACATTGCAGGCCCCATCCATACTATGTTATTCAGTTGTATTTAATAATGTATGTACACACGTGAAAAGACACAGTTAATATTAAATAGGAGTACAAAGGACTGCTTATTTCACAAAAGAAATCTCTTCCAGCAGTGGGACAGTAAAACAGTTTATTTATCATAATATTAGAATAGTGTTGAAAATACAGCCATTTATCGTAAGGATGGTGGTATCACTAAAATATTAATACAAATAAGTCCCAACCTAACTTTCTTCTACACCAGTGGTTCCCAACCGGTGGTCCACGGATCACCAGGGGTTCGCGTGAACTAAATTAAGGTCCGCCTAACAAAGTTATAAACTCTTAAGCGGGCTCAAACACTGCATTGATTTTCAATAAAAGTTTGTTTATTATGAAAATACATTTAAATATTGTTCTAAGTTTATTGTTTAACAAAAAGTTATGATTAAAATTTATTTTTAAATTCTTAGAATTTTTATTTTGAACCTCCGAAGTCCCTGCGTCGAACAAAGGAGTCTTAGTGGTCTCTGGTCAAAAAAAGGTTGAGAGCCGCTGTTCTTCAGCAACGAAACCAATTCCAATTATAACTAGAAATAAATAATTTATCTTTAAGTACTCACGAATCACGATCCAAACATAAATAAAGACTCGGCAAGTTTGGTTAATTGTCTATAGTCATAACATTTATAAACCTTAATGAAATGGTCTAACAAATAACAATATTAATGATTGTATAACGAGCACGCACCGGAGGATTGCATCACAATAATTACAAGTAATTTATTGTTAAACAAACATTTTGTTGGTAACACAGTAATTGGAAATGTTGCCAGATGAATAAATTTTTGGGCTTTACTTTTTTAAAGCTTAGTTTTAATAAGCGGTTTAATGGGTGTGTTAAGTAAGATTGATATATTAATTTATTTATTTATATATTAATACGTGAAGAGAAAACTTTGTACCCCTTTTTAAGCATAATACGCCCACGGAGGATAGTGAGATTTTGCATAAATAAAGTTTATATGGAGAAGGAGTGCAGAAACTCCTTCTCCATAAAAACTAAAATTAAAACAATTTTGAGTAATCATAGAGCTCTTAAAACTTTAATACTACATAACCATCGATTGAACGTGTGAAATCTGTATCATAATAGCCAATAACCTAATTTTCAAAAACCCCCGACTCCAACTAGAAAAAGAGCTGTAACTTTTGAACGGCTGAACAGATTTTCATAAAACATACCTAAGAATCATCTTAGGTATGTTTGTAGGTAGGTATGTTTTATTGAAAGCTATCGGGTATCAACCCGATAGCTTTCAATAAAAAAAAACTGCATTGAAATCAGTCCATTAGTTTCGGAGCTACGATGCCACTGATAGATACATAGATACACAGGTACACAAATACACACTACAAACTTATAACACCCCACTTTTTTGTCAGGGGTTAATTTAATTCTGATTTGATTCTGAAATTATAAACGATAGTTTGTAGAAACTATAGATGACTAAAATATTTAAATAATAATAAACAACAAATTGTACAAAGACTTTCATTACAATACGGGATAATGAAACAACAATATTTTCAGCTTTGAGCGCTTTGTCTGGCGGTTTTGCATAATGCCCGTATCATCATTGACGAGATGAAGTAGATACATAATTGAATACCAATCATAGTGAATGGCATTGACACTTGGTACACCCATTACCGCGGAGGCTGGAGGCAGTGTAGTACAATAGGAAGGGTTAGATAGGTACCATGGACAAACGCATTTCCAGTTTCGAAACTATTTCTCCTACTAATATTTTTGTTCGTGTTTGTTAGTTATGTTTCTGTGATCTTTCTATTGATTCTATTTTAATTTTTTATGTGCTTTCATCTATGTCTTGTGTCGAATAAATGTTTTAATTCTATTCTATTCATATTGATGACCAAAGACCAACTATTTACAATGAACTATCATGTAGTTTAGTGGAAAGTTTCATTAACTAATCCGTAGGTACTCATACCAGGAACAATTGCCGTCAATTGAGATAGCCAGATGCCCTGAATATCTCGATGATTTCTTAGGATGATCCGATACCATCGCCCTCTATTACATCCATCAACAAATTGACTGATGCGATTTTAATTTTTCCGCTCTTGTTGTTTCTTGTGTGAAGGAACGAGGTATGGTGTCCCTCCATTGAAAAGGGAGGATCCTCCGCCAGGCGAGGTGATATTTCCTGGTGGGTCGAAGCCCAACGGTTGATGTCGGACAGTTGTATATCTATTAGATATGATTATCTTTTTCCTTGCGCGATGCAGGCCTCATAATCTTATTAGTCTAATTCATATTTTCGCGTCACTGTAGTTAGCTTTTCCTTCCATGCTAAGTAGTTATTCAATGTGACGTTAGGTGTCACTACAATAAAGGACAATACAATTGTAAAGGACTTCAGTACGAAAATAGAGGCATTTGCGTAAACCTAAATAATGTACAGTCGAACAAAAAGAAAGTATGTACATACATACTTGTCTTTTAAAGACAAGTATGTATGTCTTTAAAAAGCTTATAACTAAACCATATGTAAAAATATTTCATTTATTTTTACACTATTGCTTATTTTTTCGGAAAAGCTTATTTTTCTTGAAATAATTTTTTTTACAGTCAAATATCCTGTTGTTGTGGACGGCGGCCCTCAAACTAGGCCTGTATCTTGGGAGCCAGAATTATAGTATACTTAAACCTTATACTTAAACCTACCATATAATTTGTAAACTATAGACATTTACCGATCCACTTTGGATCTCGAACGGGATAGTTATTCGTTACTCAAGATTTTATCAAAGTTATAAAATAAGCAAAGATATTCCAAATACAGCGTTGCTTTTACAGTCTTTTGTATTATTTCAATAACTAAAAATATATCTAGAGCTATTATAACGAATTCGTTCAAAATTCATACGATAAAATAAATTGTATAATAATGTTATTAGAAAGTAAATGTAGATATTATCGACAATTAATTTGAATTTATAATAATTCTCTATTGAGCACAGTCAGATGCTGTTCACCTAGAATGTTTTACCTTTTAATGATTTATTATTATAGAAAAACGGAGTTGTACTAACGTAATATAGAATTATTATTCTGAAAGTCCTAATTATTATAGATATAAATTATATTGTATTTGATAAAATAATTTCAAAATCACGAAAAGTTTATCGGCCTATGTTGCTGACTGTACCTTCTACGCTGTTTTATAAGAAATCATATTTTCTTCCCAAATATTGATCTTATTTCGCAGTTGACAGGAATCATTCTAATTTATTCGCAAATTGCTACGGATAGATGAGACCAAAGAAACTCGAATGTAGATTAAAAATAGGAAAACAAGAATTCAGCGTTCAATTCCATTAAAAATGTGTATTTTTATGTTGTTCATGCTGTTCTGTACAAATAATTCTAAATGAATCACTAAATATATAGAACAGCTGATTCTTATTTCGCGAATTCTGGATTGGTCCCTTAGTAAAGTTATTTATAAAGTTGAGTACAATAATCCCTTTCGGCTTTACATAACCTTATGATTAACCGTGTATATATGGTACATAATAACGACTGACTGTACATTGTACAATAACACCTCTGCCTAACCTTTTCAGGAATACAGGCGTAATTCAATGTATGTATTAGTTAAAATCCCACCCGATCCTTAGTATGCACAATCACAAAAGTAACTTTGTTACAAGAGACTGTCATAACTCATAACCCAAGTACAATGTGATCGAAAGAATGAAAGTGTCTATTATAAAAGCATTCTTAACAAAACATTGTCATCGGTAGCGTGATTCAATAATCTTAAAGTGCGCAGACGCAGTGGCAACAATAACATGGAGATTTATCATCCACTTTAAGTGAAAGTAACTCTAACTTATGTGTGCTTAGGGTCTTAGACCCAAGAGGCCTTGTGTCAGTGTGCCATGTTTTATGATTTTACATATTAATAATACGTGTATTATTAATAAAATTGTTGATATTTCTCTTTGATGGCTTATGTTGTAAGAACTTACCGTAAGTGTTGGGATTAATAAGGTTTTCTTTGTAGTTAATTATAAGGCCTCTAGCAGACCGCTGATCACTGACAACAAAGTAGTCGTAATGAAAAGATTTAGAATGTATATGAGAATCAATAGTGCGTTGTTATAAAGCAAGAAAGAAAGAAAGTTGCGTTTATTGGCACAATTAAAATTAAAACACAACATTTAATAGATAAAAAAAAGTACATTTATGCCAAAAGGGCCTCAGCTCAGCATAATGTCAGATGGCAACACCAGGTGCTACCATCTGACGCTGATTTTCAGCTGCAACCCACGGGTGCCATACGCTCGAATGTGCCTAAAACAATTACTATGTAAACTAAATATGTAAATAAACGATTATATTAATACATGTATTAATTAGTAATAATAAGCAGTGACAGCCTAGCGGTCGAACGCCTGCCTGCCGTGCAGGAGGGTCTGAGTTCAAACACGGCCCGCACCTCTGACTTTTCGGATTCATGTGCGGATTAGAATTTAATTATCACTTGGGATAACGGTGAAGTAAAACATCGTGAGGAAACCTGAGAGGAGAGGGCTTTATAAAGTTCTCGATGGTGTGTGTAGTCCGCCAACCCGCACTAGGCCGGCATGGTGGATTAAGGCCTAACCCTTCTCATTCTGAGAAGACGCCCGTGCACAGCAGTGGGACAGTAATGGGCTCGATTTATTTATTTATGAGAATCACATAATGCGCACATGACACCAAGTAATCCAATTTCCAAAGTTATTTATTAATTTATTTAATTATTACATATCTACTTTATTGTACACCTGAATATAACAATTTTGTAAGTACGGAGATTACAATATTAAAGTACAATGGGCGGCCTTATCGCATAAAGCGATTTCTTCCAGGCAACCATTGGATGGAATAAAGTGACAAACAAGTTACAAGTACAAGGTACAAGTTATTATAAGTCATTATGACTGTATGGAGTATGTGCGTGTGCACTAGCTTCTGACTACTCATAACTGGGTCTATCCCCTTCTCACACAGCGCTTGGTGAAACAGCAAGCACTTCGTCTGCGCCCACCGGCAGGTTTGTCTTCACGGCATAAGTAATAGATTTTTTTTCTTTTTATAAACTTATTCCCTCACTAGGATTTCTCCTGTATCGCATGTACACTTGTACAGTTTACAAACATACATGTCACAGACCCGAAACAACTATCTGTAAATCATACAATTATTTGTTCTGTGCGGGGATTGAACCCGAAGCACGTAGCGTAGAAAGCTAATCGCTTAGCCACTGCGCCAACCGTGCCGTCAAAACACGTACTCGACACGCGTCGTACTTTTAAGACTAGTTATTACACTTATAACTGGCGAGTTCTCATCTAATCTCAAAAAACTTCATAACTATCAATTCGAATGTTTACATTTAAATCAAGATAACCAACTTGATTTTATCACACAATTATGTTATTTTTCACAACGTTTATGTTCCGGAAAATTGATCGTCGAATAAATTAATGTTCATACTTATCTTAACATCTGGTGTTATATAACATGTTGCGCCATGGGTGTTGTTGGTTATATAAAAAATGGTACCCATAAATATATTCCTGTACTTGTCCCATGACATTTTAATGGTAACCTGTTTTATGATATAGAGACAAGGCAAATTTTAATATCTATATATTAATACGTGAAGAGAAAACTTTGTACCCCTTTTTAAGCATATTGCGCGCATGGAGGAGTATGAGATTTGGCACAGATAAAGTTTATATGGAGAAGGAGTGCAGAAAGCTAATATTACGGTCGAATTTCGACTTCTGGGCGACCACCAGTACATATGGATATGGTAGGGCTGTAGGCGATCACGGTCGCCCTAAACATCTGCGGCACCAGAGTCGCTGATGCGTCACCAACCTCTGCTGTCCTCAATTTGGCGAAGCGGGGGTTCGGACCTCCAGTACTCTAGGGTGTCTATCCACTGAAGCTGAGTGGAGAGGAGACAAGTAACCAAGAGAATACGAATATTATCATGTTACTTATTAGATCAGTGCAAAAAATACTGGAATCTTATTGGTTATTTTGTCACCTCCTCGTTTTCGTAAGCTTGGCGGTGCTGCCACATGCGTTATGCTCGTGAACGGGTGCCGTCTGTCGGAACTGGTCAGCTTGTAACTGCCATGGCAATCTTATTCAGAGGCAAATCATTATTATCCTAGTCTTATTTGTATTCACATTGAATTAACATTAACATTGTACTGATAAAGATTGTAATCTATTATTTGAAAAGAGTTACCATGGAGTTTCTTGCCGGTTCTTCTCCATAGGATCTACTATTTGGAACCGTGCACCTAGAGTCTCGACATTTCATAAGTGCCTGTATCTGGTTTACATGAAATAAATATCTATTCTATTCTATTCGTGAAAATCTGTTCTGCGGTTTTGCCGAGAAGCTCGGAAAGAGATACAGACATTCTTATCTTCTTCTGTAAAATTACATTGTATGAGGTTTTCACTGGACAATGACGATATCTACTAGCCAATTTACGAGCCGTAGTCAAGTACCGACTGACTACAGCTAGATCCTAACCAAAAAAATTCGAGGACCACTTGAACAACGTGGAGTGGGTTTTGTTCAACGATTGGGTATTGTTTACAATATCGTTTCGTAATCAGATATAGTACGACACAACTAAGAAGTTACATCGATGTACCCGATCGAACAACCAATGGCAGTCGCTCGCTTAGATAATTTACTTATTGCGTCAACGTAAAGATCATGTTTTACTGCAGTACTAATAAACATTCGTGGTTTTGAAGTAGCACTCACTCCGGAAGTGATCGGTTTTACGAAGTTTGCCGATGCGACTTCTTAGTTGTGTTGTACTATAACTGTAGTGGATAAATTAATAAAGCTATTCATTTCACGGTAATATTTACATAGGTTTACATTGGAAATACATGCAGTATTTTTAGAATTTCATAAAACAAGCGTGTATGTTGCGTAAAATTAAACAAAAATGCGATAGAAATATTGTACTTTTCTTTCTTTTGTTTACGGTATTGTTACGAAACGTCAATAAAACAATAAAATTCGTGGTAGGCCCCCACTACCCAGTTGTCTCATTTCCACAACAGCGGAAATGTTTGCGAAGTATATCACGGTGAAGTATCAGGACTGTGCGTCAGATCTAAACATTTCTTTTTAACATGCTTTTTAGAACGCTTTTATTAGCTTCACCTGTAACTAACTAGCTATGTAAAAAAATCTTGGAAGTTAAATTTGACCCACTTCCCGGTTTCCGACTGAGCTGGAATTCTGCATGCACGTTCAGTTTGGATGACGAAAGCGTGTTCTATATTTTTTTTAACTCTAATATTTTATTATTTATCGCTTATGCGTTCACATTTAATTTAATTGCCTTATAAGAGGTTACTTCTTCAGAGCAAATCTCTAATCTTTTAAATAATATATCTTCAAACTTGCAACATCAACAGAATTCTATCACAAAACATCTGCCAAAGCGGTCAGTTCGATCTTAAAAGTCGAGTTAACCTGTAACTGCTGGGTTAACAGTCAAGAGATTTATTGGGCTTAAAACCTCTTTAAGGTACCGACGATCAATTTGAATCAATTGCCAAACAACATCATTACATTTAATACTCTTCGAGAAAATGTTACGACCACGAGTTGCGCGAAACACTGCTTTGGCGGTACCTATTCGCGGTAAGAAGTCTTTTACGAGGTTTCCAAATCGATGTAAAAGCTCAAGATGCATATTTAGCAACTCATAACGTCGGAAGTATATGTGCAGAAATCAAAATTGTGCGCTTATTTTGTTTAGTACTTTCGTGGTGAGGCGCGGACATGGGGCTACTAAGTTCGTGGTTTCTTGTTTTGTATGCAATCAGTGCCCAGTAGAACACTGCTTGTCTGTTGTCTGTAAAAGTATCTAGAGATAACCTAACCGTCTAAAACTCCCGACTCCAACTAGAAAAAGAGCTGTAGCTTTTGAACGGTTAAACAGATTTGCATGAAACATAGCTAAGATGATACCCGATTAAACTAGGTTTCAATTAAAAAAAGTGCATTGAAATCGGTTCATCCGTTTTGAGCTACGATTACACAGACAGATACACAGATCCACAGATACACACTACAATTTATAACACCCCTCTTTTTCGTCGGGGGTTAAAAACGACCATCGGCAGTCGATTATGTAAACTATTGTAAATAATTTATTCATTTAATAATTTATGTACACACATGAGAAGACACAGAATAGGTACATGAAATAGGAGAACCAAGTACAGAGATTTTATAAAAAAAGTACACTTACAAAGTACAATTACTTTTTTGAACAATAAATTAACTGTTGACGATACTTTTATATGTTTTTGTAGAGTAATATGCATCTTGAATGTTTGTATCAATGGGTTTCAATGAAATCGGGTTCAAATAAGTGTTACCCCGCGGTGGTGGGTTAACGATTGGTGCGACAACCATTAGCGGATGGCAGTAGCGGACCTACTCGTATCAACGTTTAATAGGGTTACTAAAACTTTATAGCCCATTAAAGATTGTGGGATAGGTACTTACTTATAATTAAACAGTTTTGTAACGGTTAATTTCAATCAGACTTTTCCCGGATTTGAAGATTGAAACCAGGACCACAGGCGTCTTTTCAGGTTTGATAATGACTACATATTGTACTTGACTACATACTTTAAAACAAAGTTGCTTCCCGCTGTCTGTCTGTCTGTCCCTATGCTTAGATCTTTAAAACTACGCAACGGATTTTGATGCGGTTTTTTTTAATAGATAGAGTGATTCAAGAGGAAGTTTTATATGTATATTACACTGATATTTAATATAAGGATAGTAGACAAATTGCATCCGTGCGAAACCGGGGACGGGTCGCTAGTTTTTAATAATAATGAGTAACTAGAGGTCGCCCAGTGGTCGAAATTCGACCACATATTGTATATAAGTTTTAGCTTTCTGCACTCCTTCTCCATATAAACTTTAACTATGCCAAATCTCACATTCCTTTGTGCGCGCAATATGCAAGGTTTCTCTTCACGTATTAATAAATAGATATAGATAATGTATTGGTAACAGAAATGCACAGAATTCATTGTAAGAACAACTAGATTAGATTAGATTGAGGCCATATTTTTGAGGTATTTGATCACACCCTAATTGTCGCCCAATTACGTAATCGGAAACTTTTTTTTTAATGTAACTGCTCTGAGCCTCAATATGGAAAGCTGAAAAGTGGTCCTAGCGCTCATACTTTGAAAATTTTAAATAAAATTCGTAAGAAAAAGTATTATAATATGATATAGAAAGAAAGAAAGAAAAATAATTTATTTCTGCCAAAACACGACACACATACCTACATTAAAAATAGCAGTATCCATACCAAACACTGGCCACACCAGAAACAATGAACCGAACGATGTGACTATAGGTACCGACCGCAACACAAACTAAAATTATATACAGGCAGGTGTAGCATCTCGCAAATATTAAGTCCCAATATGGTATTGCTCCTAGGCAAAAGTTGCAATACTGACATTTAGGAAAATCACTCTTTTTGAATTTCCTATAACGATAGCGTTACGCAAATCCACGCAAATCCACAAAAGTTTTTTTAGTTTGTTAAATGTCCAATCACGCGAACTATTGTCATAAAAGGCAAAAAAATAATATTTTACGTCCATAAAAACTGGAATATAGCCAAAATTGTCATTTGACTATGTGCACCAATTTGTCATGTTATCAAAGTGTCCGGCGAGGGTCGGGTCGATGTCCCTGATAGCTATTTGGACCCTCCCAAAACTTTTGAGTGAACTGTTAAGTTTAGCTTTACATAATTTCTGGGATATGAATTTGAGACAATTGAAAAGTTTACTTCTGTTTTAACACATTACCTATAATTATATTATATTATAAATACAGGGTGACTGGTTGAACGAGGTAAACATTGAAGGAAGGTCTCATTTATTTTATTTTATTTATTTATTTTATAGTCATCTTATTGTTATCAGTTTTAAATCCATGCACAATAAGAGATTACAGTAATTTAATTTTAAAAACAAATAAGTATATTCGATAATTATTAATTAAATTTAGAACCATTTATATTTCAAATAAATATTTTAAAAAAGTGTATAAATATGAATAAATTCATCATTATGAACAAGTTTTAATAAGATACCAAACCAAAAATCGCGAAAAAAAAACTACTATTCGATACATATTTAATCGAGTAATGTTGGATTATTATTTTCTTTTAAAACAACGTATTTCGTTATAAAGACGTGTGAAAATTGTTTACTAAATAAACTGTATGACAAGTAAGAAAAAACAAAGTACTACGGTATACCGAAAAGTTCCGTATTCTTGTGTCGTTAAACTAACTAAAAGTAACATTAAATTATTTGATTGATTGATCGATAAACAGAAAAGTAATGGACTAAAGGCCGATTTCACTAAACTTTCTTATTCTCTAGAATAACTATACCAGGAATTATTTAACTCTCCATATTTACTTTTGGATAACTTCGTATGTTTCACCACTTTACACCAGAATAAATTTAATCTCGTATAGTTTTACTCTGTGATGTAGGTTCAGTTCGAATTAACAAAATGAACTAATGTATAAACCGACTAAATAAAATTGCTTACGTCCTTCGTGTTTAAGTTATGTGAACTGTGTATTTCATTTTAGTAGGGTTATATGTAAAAAAATATTTAATATTCAATGTTACAAAACAAAATGTAAAAAAATCTGCTGTTATAACACGGACGCCATATTGGACTTTTATTCCTGGTGTATTATTTATTAGATAATAGATAACTCCTTGAAAATCGGTGGAGTAGTGATTTACTCGCGAATATCGATTTGAATCTTACATTAGACTATGTTAAAACATAAAAGTAGATAGTTTATTCTTGGAATAACCGCTAATTTACTCTCGAGTAAGCCTTATTCCATCTTGGTGAAAAGGGGCCTTAAAGCCTAAAGCATCAAATAAAACTTAATTACTCTAATACCATCCGGCTTTAACAAGCGAACACACGTGAAAGTGAACTAAGTAAACTAAGTTCTGTTTGAACTTAATTAGAAATCAATTACACATTCCATACGAAATAAGTTAATGATGCTTCTGCTTGTCATGTTTGAACATAGAGCTGTACAGTCGTGAACATAAATAATATTTTAGTCTATGGTACAGAATAGAAAAGGGATTTATTTTCATCTAAAATAATGATCATTTACTCTGCTAATAAACTCCATTACGATAGTGAGAGAATAAGCTTCGAGCTACCTTGTGAAGTTGGGAGTCCCACTTCATGATCGGCAATTTTTTTACAATGTACCTTTCGAAATAACGAACCATTATGTGTAAAAAGTCGTAAAGAGATTGTTTATATTTTAATACCATCTAGGAAAAAAATGAAAATGAAAATTATAACGGTAATAAAAATATACCGCTGGGTACTCAAAAGCAACTCAATATTGAGTTGTCATTAAGTCACTCGTCACTCTGTCAATGTCAGTAGGTAGCGACAGAATGCTTTTTGAGAACGTCTTAAAGTTATATATCCCACCTTTGGGGTAAGCATAAAACTCGCCTTATTTAATTAATTACTGCTTCCATATGTACAGATTCTACATTATGCTCGTACCTTTGTCAAGTTGAGACTTTATTCTCAAATTCAAAATTGAATTTCGATGTAACGAGCGGTTGGCGCAATGGCTTTCTGAGCTAAGGTTCGCAAGCTTCCGCGAACAAATATTCTCGAACAAACAAACAAACAAATAGTCTCCAGATGAAGTTCCAGATCTGAGTGTGTGTTCAATGAGAGATTTACGTCTCTGAAATGTACAGATACAGGAGAAATCCTAGTGTGAGACAACATAAAAACAAAAAACAAATAAAAATAATTTAAACTTTGCTCATGACTGTACAGAGATGGAAAGTGGTGCCCACCGGCGGCATGTTAATACCGATTTAAGTTTGTTTAGTCTCCTAGCTATTGGAATAGACGACTGGCGTTCAAAAACTTGAAACAGCGTCCGAGTCATTAAAATGTCATTAGGTACAAAGCTCCGTGAAATAAAAATGTAACTTGTGACATACGGACTTTTTAAATGCATGGATGGGGATTTTTTCAAGAATTCTCAAAAATGGAACCAAATAGAATGATTATAAGTCAACTACTTATAATATTTTGAAAATATCCTAAGTCTAATTTATTACGTTAATTCTAATAAATTAAGTAAGATTGTTATCTAAACTAATTAAACAGAACAATAATTTAAATAATAATATTTATTTATTAGATACCTATTCTTTAAAAAATATATTTATATAATAAATAAAGGAGCCTCTCATAACCACAATAATAAATAAGAGGATTATTAAAGCCTTGTTAAATTGGTATTAGTGTTAAATTATTGTATTTTTAAATAAACAAAATGAATAAATAGGTACTAAAGTGTTTGAAATTACTGAATCCCAGAATAGAGCAACAGTTATAATGGTCCTCTACAAGTTCGGCGAATAGAGGCGAACAGGGGGCTTACTATGAACTCTTATAGCAGGGCTGACATTGAACTGCCCAGACATTTCCAGTGTGAGCTGACCTCGCACTTTATAGGCTTTTCGTACAATGAAAGATCAATTTATTCTGTAAATTACTGGGCAGTTCAATTTCAGCCATGCTATAAGAGCTCGTACCCCCAGGTCCGCGTGGAGTGCACAATTGCGTGCACTCACGACGGATAGTGGAAGAATGACGCCGATCGTTGGCGAATGTCAACAGATGCAGGCTAATTCCACACGTTCATGTTCGCCTCCATATGGCTTCCATTGCCCCCTATTTGCTGAACGTGTAGAGGGCCCTCTAAAGTCCAAGTGCCCAATATTCTAAACACACTATATTTTATCTAACATTCTCGCCCAGTACGATAAGATCGCCCTTTGTACGTCTCTTTTTTAAAACGCTTTTATTAGCTTCACTTGTAACTAACTATATATGTAAAAAATCTTGGAAGTTAAATTTGACCCACTTCCCGGTTTCCGATTGAGCTGAAATTTTGCATACACGTTTAGTTTGGATGACAAAAGCGTTTTCATTAGTTTTTTTTTAAACTATAATATTTATTAAGTTATTGTATCTTTTCTTCTATTTCTGGTGTGCAATAAAGTGTATTGTATTATTCATGAAAGGCAATTTGAAAATGAAATATAGTTCTATATCTTTATTCGTCTGCGCACTTATATAAGATCGCCGTTATCCTTGAGTAGTGACCACAAAGAGGTCCCAGTGCGGTCGTCATCGATATTGCAACCACAACACAAACACTAAGATAGCTTGGCCTGAAGACTTAGGCCAATATTTACTTTAATGGTGTAAGTTTTTTATTATATCTAATAAAAGTCGTAGGTACTTTTAAGGGCTCCTACACACGGGCGCTAGCGGTAACGTTGACGCAGATACAGTTATCTTTTTTATGAAGCTCTTCTTCCTTCTTCCGTCGAGTTGGCATGAGCTAACATGGGAATCGCTCATGGCGTTGTGGAAAAAAGTAGTTCAAAACGCAGATTTAATCGCTTAAAACTTTTCACACGTCTGCGCTGACGTTCGTTTTTTTGGTGGCAGTAGTGTCTCGCTGGCATACCAGCATGAATGGGTCAGCACGACCGGGGAAGTACTACTCTCCCACAGAATATCGACGTTAAGTAGCAGTATGCATACCGTAGCGTTTCGTTCGGTGAGTATGGAACGCCGGAGGCGCAATTCCTCCCTTAGTCCCCTACCTTCTCCTTTCCCTCCCTTTTTCCTTACACCATCTTAAATGGGCGGCAACGCATCGGTGATTCATCTGGTGTTGCGAATGTTTGTTGACGGCGGTGATCAGTTACCATCAGGTGAACCGCAAGCTGGTTTGTATCGCCATCTAATATAAAAAAAACGTTGCAATGACGCGGTGCTGTTTTTAAATACCTAATTTGTGACCCTACGGAGCGTTGACGGTAGTGCTCATCGTGTAATAATAATATAACTTTATTGATACAAAAAACCTTGTTTACAATAGGTACTTAACAATAAGGTTACAAGTAAAAATATTTAGTGGTAAAAGGTGGCTTATATAGTGGAAACCCTGCCTCCTAAACTAGGTGAATCCTGTGACTTAAGAGTCAGTGTTCTACTGTTACTTCGTATACAAATAAAACCTTTCTGTGAGTGTTGTTTATATTTAACCCAATTTATTATGAGTTTCGGTATTAACAAAACAAAGAGCAAAAAAAAAAAAAATTATAAGGCCCAAGGTTCATGTGAAAGTATGCCTCGTGTGAACAGGCTCTAAAGGTTTTATCGCACGTACGATAATCACAAGTTTCGTTAACGATCATACTTTTAGTACCCAACTCTGATGATACCCAGGCATAATTATGTTTGGCATCTCGTCTGTTGAAATAACATCGGTTTAGTTTCAAAATATGCGCGTAACGACCAAATTAACCATTAATTAATCTAAAAAAAAATCAATTACTTTACAAAATACTCAAGAAATATTGTAAACATCCAGTTAATTAAGTACACGATAAGCTAACCTAAATTCAGAGATATTAAATTCAGATAATTGAACGAAAGAAATGCAGAGCACGTTGTAAGAATGCTACGAAGTTACTCAAAGGTTTACAGATCAAACTTTCACATCATAAGGTACCTACTACCTACCTTACTAGTAAGTATATCGGTAAACTTGACATTATATATATTATTAACTGGTATCGAGACCTTAGTACAAGTCAGAGATGGATCAAGTGATGATTTTTCGATATCAGTGACTTATTTATTTTATTTATACAAGGAAACATGGTGATAAAAATGTTACATATATAATATGAGCACAATGGAACTACTTAATTCTAATGAAATTTCTTCCAGTAGTCCCGCGACTGACAGACTGACTTAATGACAATGGCAAAAAATGACATAAAATGAATAGGTACTGAAACTCTATTGAACAAAATTTTCGTTTTGTTTTTCTAATTCATTGGTTATTTTTTTCTTTTTTTTAATGAACTTTGTAAATGTATCAATATGTTTATATAACCCTAGTGATTACTTCATTTCAATTTATTCTACGGCTGATCATTCTGTGAACAGCGTTTTGGGCTACAATATAGCTTATAAGTATTGTGTATTTCTATTGTTTCGTATGTTTTATATTGTAAATGAAAGTTATTCCACTTGAAAAAAAAAACTTAAATATGTAGATGTGAATGCTAAAATGAAATCTAGGGTAGGCGAAAAAAGGAACTATGTAAAACGGGTTTATAATAAGTTTTTTAAGAAAATTATTTTATACTTTTTAGGTTTTTGAAGTCGGTATTTACTTTTTTTTTAAAGTTTATTTTATTTTACAATTTTGAGTGGCATAAACAACACATTAACATGAGATTACAGCAATCGCGAGTGATGTGCTGTTATTCATTCAAGAGTTCCATTGTCGATCTCCGAAGGTCTTCATCAGATCCTCTCTATATTTAAATTATCGAAATCGGTTAGCGTGATATTGAGTTATTCGACCATTTGTCGTGCACATACTTAATGTAAATTTAAGACTTATATGGTTTTCTCATGGATCCCAGTGTCAGAACTGGACCAAATGGGACCATTCGGGAAGCACCAGCTTTCCAATAAAAAAAGAATCATCAAAATCGGTTCATGCAGTCGAGAGTTATGAGGTAACAAACATCGAATTGAGAACCTCCTCCTTTTTTTTGAAGTCGGTTAAAAACAGCCTAAAAGAGCTTAGTTTGCATAAATTGTTGCTTATTTCGAGAATTCCATAACTGTTGAATTTCCTGATTGAAAAAGTAGAAATTAATTTACAAAATTTTAAATGCAAAACCGAAATATGTATATTTATGTCACCAAACAAAATCCTCTTAACTCTAAATAATACGTTCCACGAGAAAATTCAATTATTCTGAATGTGGAAAGTTATTAAATGAAATCGTGGAACTGTGTGAAAAGACCTGTCAGTCGCGGAACGGATTTACCACAATGTACGTATAATAAATATTACTTATAAGGTAATTTTAATGAAAATAATAGATACATAAGTAGACCTTTTCATTAGAGTAGATTGTGAAGCATAAAACAAGACACATTAATTTAATAAAAACGTTTTGCTTGTTTGATTACAAGATATTTTTTATTTAGCGCGCTTAATTTGTATGTGATACACTATAAAACAAAACGAAAATTCGGTTTAGTATGGGGGTCACGCATAATATACTAGCGCAAGCCATACAAAATCACATTTTCTTGTGAATTTTAGTACTGCGGTTGCATTTGGAAACGGACTCAAACTCAAACTTTTTATTGCTTTCATGTGTACGATGTTATATTATTGTAGGTTTCAACATGAAACCCTGTAAGGGTACAGCAACTTATAACTATGTAGCTATCAGTAGCGAAGGGTGAAAATATACATAGGGGAAGCCGTCCCAAAAAAAAGCACACACACCAATTAATGCTGCAAGACAAAAATCCATACCGTTTCTTGCAATCTATATGTATAGGTATAGTCATGTCTGGAAGAGCTCGACCTAACTGAATAACATGTCTTTTATTTGTTAGTTGGATGAGTAAATTATAATATTACGTTGATCTATGCATTAACAAATTCCGAAAGGGAAGCCGATGGGAATCGGGTTGTATGGACTCTTCGCCACTGGTAGCTATAATATGTTTATGTAGGATCAAGGACTCATTTGTCTTCTTAATCTTCTTGATATTTTTCAGTTACTTTTTATGAAACCAACGAAAATGTAAACGAAACGCATTTTAGCTGCAAACCGCACCGTTTCTTAGTTATTGATAACTTGTTATAGAGACTTGTTCTGAGAGCTTGAGGCGAAATTTCAATGAACGTAAGTGATCATTATCGTCTATAAAATCTCCGAAGTGTGGTCATAGGTGCCAATTACATAATTGGACACAACCTGGTCAAAAATTGAATAATGCAATAATGCGGGTCATTATAAAAATGGTGAGGAGTAAACTTTCTTCCAACGAAGTTTTGGCTTCTTTTGTTATACAGAGTGTAAGTGTTATCGTTACGAAAACTAATACCATGGATTCAGAACATGATGCTGGACGAATGAGAGTGTGAAATAGGTACGCGTCGGTCGTTGCTAAAAATTTACGATTTTATTCGCATGTAACTTAGTAAGTTGTAATAATTGAATAGTTGAATCATGTACTGCGAGACTACCGCATAACTAAAATGGTAATGAACATCGACACTGCTAATAAACTTCAATACGATCGTGAGAGACTAAACTTTGAGCTAGGTTGTAAAAAAAATACCGATCATGAAGATAGGAGTCCCAACTTCAAGACTGATATTTTTTTTTCAAAAAAATAAATAAATAAATAAATAAAAAAAATCAAAAAAAAATCAAAAAAATATCCTGTATTATGCTTAATTACATAATTGCAACATCTGTAGCATCTATTACGAATTAAGCAATTTAAAATGCATCAAGCCTCTAAATAACTTGATCATGCGCAAAACATACATGATTGTCATAAACATTACCTACTGTCATTAGTAAAATCTAGTCCTTGAAGCAATCGCTGCGTCTGTGTGTCACAACGCTCACAACAGCTTTACCTACTGCCTGGCCACGGGAAAATTTGCTAGTAGCGAAATTTCGCGTGACTTGTAATTAAAACAAAAGTATAGACATGTATCAGGGTGGGTGGCCACATATATTTTTATCTAACTGTGCTTTTGATCGGAACCCTAAAATATATGTCGCAGTTACTCCTAATAACATCAGTCTGCCAATGAAAGTCCCGTCAAAATTCAGCCGTTTCGGAGATTAGTCGGAAAAACAGTCAGAGAGACAAAAAGTTTCAAAATTGTTTTAATTTTTATGTACCGTATATACTTTCATTTGCATTGAGTAAAATGCTATTATTTTGACATTACAGACACTTCAATTTTATTTATTTGTATGGATAGATTACATTTGTTTAAGACTGCGTTGATCAGCGCGAGATTTTGAACGGAAATTGCAGCAGAGATCGCTACTATAGTCCGCACGGAACTAGTTGGCCGCGCCTTAGGTGAGGACAGGGGTGAGAGCGGCGGGTTGCCTAGTGTTGACGGCGCCGTACTGAGTAATGAATGCAAGCGCCCCCGCCCTCCGTCAAACCGCTCACATACCTAAGGCGCGGCCAACTAGTTCCGTGCTGACCTACTAACCGAAGCATGGCTTCCTCGCCGCGTAAAATTACCTCGTCACTCATTGCATCAAAACCCGCTTCACCCGTACTCCGTGGCCAGGCTTATAAAGTCGTTAATGATGTCACAAAACGACTTTGGAATTAAGTGTCAACTATCACGAATGTCCTGAAGGCTGTAAAGTCAGGAACTTTAATTAGACCCACTGTTTTTGGACGGACAGCGCTATTTTATGAGGCACCAGTAGCGCTTTAATGCTTTCCGATTTCGCTGGAAGTTACGTCAATAATTCTTGTAGATTTTAATGGGAGAAACAAATGGTATTGAACTTTGCACGCTGTTAAGTACGAATCAAATTAAATTGGGTTTGTCGTTTATGAGCGGGGTGAAAATGGTCGTTTTGAAAAGCGGCAGCGTGCGAAGATCATTGTGTGGTCTATGTATTACAGTAACAACATCGAGGTGGCGATTCTGTAAGGCACCGAATAAATTAGTTAAAAGACTTTAGAAAATCTTTAGAGCTCTGTTTAGACTAAACTAAAACTTACAAAACAAATATCTTCAGAAATGACGTTTAAAAAATATGGCAAAGTTTTAAATATCAACGAATTTCACAACTTGCATTTTATTCTGTCTCGTTCTTATTCGCAGCTTAGAAAAAGACAAAACCAATTGAGTTGGTACAGAATCAGCGCCATTGGTGCTGAAACTGCACATCGCACTTAACTAATTTTAATCATACTAAGTGATCTCTTTCTTATAAGCATCATTGGAAAAGGAGAGAAAATATTTTTGTTTTTATTGTTACTATCAACCGTTAGACTATCACTGCTTAAATAGAAAATTACACAATACTAAACTAGACTACACGCATGCGTCACTTTCTTTTTCTAGTGAAACAAAAAGAGACAAAAGCTCTTAGGTTACTTTAGTTCTGTCAAAATACGAAACAGAATTAACCCCATTGTCTAATTTGATTGAATTTCTATTGCGTACTATTACACAGCTGTACGGAGTTCATAAGCGACACCAATTAAGTGATTAGAACTTAACCATAGCTTAAGGCGCGTTTGCTTAATGAAATGAGTACTGTAAAATTAATTAGGTGACAGTAGATTCAAGTTTCGTCTTGATGAATCTACTGTACCTATGTATGAATTTACTATTATGTATGTTTGATTATTTGATTTATGTTTCGTGTGATTGTACCTTTGCACTCACCAGTTTTTTGAATGACACAATTATGATTCATCTCGTTACGTACTTAATATTTATGACTGTGTTCTATATATTTAAGTGTGTTAATAAAATACAAACGTTAATTACGTTTACCTGGAATCTATATATTATTCGTTTCTGTTCAGGATATAATTTGTTTTTGTCGAGGATTTCAGAATAAAATGATTCATAGTTTTTTTGTAAATTCTAATGCAATCATATCTATAATATGTTAAAAATTTTGCGCCTAATGAAGTAAAACTTTTTCAATACTTACATAAATTTTAAAAAATAATCACCGTTGGTAATTATTACCAATTGAGTATTTTTTGTTCCGTGTCCAATAACTTTGAATTTTATTTGTAGACAGATTACCTACCCATATTTTGTGTTATAAATCACATTACCTTGTATGATTATTTCCGCAATAATTAAAGCAATTAAATACTGTATCACACACACGCAAAGTTACAATTTAGGCCTAAAATAAATATACAATTCTAATGTAATAACATTACAGCCACAAAAAAGCCTTTCCTAGAAATACAAATAACTGACCGAAAGTGCGCTCTGACGCACATTATAATACGGAAAATGGAGATAAGTATTACCATCACTGACTCGTATTTTCACTTGAAAAAACACCGTATTATTTCTCTGTGACCCTCTAGATTATTCATCAAAGCGGCCGGGGCCAGTTTACGACCGTATCGTAGATACACGGCTGATATTTTCACGAAATAGTTTTGTTTAGAAAGTCGCTCGATACCTCATTGAATGGATGGTTAGCATATCGTGATTTGGGATTACCACGCTTGTTATTATTTTGGGATATTTAAATCTAGAAAAGAAAGAAAGAAAAATCTTTTTTTTCCGCAAGATAAAAGCGCAAGCAAATCTAACAAAACACGGCAGAAGAATTAATGATAAAAATACATAAAATAATATAACAAAAATAAAAGGACAAAAAATTATAAGAAGAAACATACACACAACACATACATAACAAACACATACACATAACATACACATAACACTCACACACATACATAACACCCACACCACACACACACTCACACACACACACACACACACACACACACACACACACTCACACACACACACTCTCACACACCCTCACACACCACACACACTCACACACACACTCACACACACACACACACACACACACACACACACACACTCACTCACACTCTCACTTAACATATACATAATTATAAACTACCAGGTAACGGTGTGCTTCATCTGTGCATAAAGGGGTTGTCACTTGTCACCCAGCATAATGCTATGGTGTCGCACAATGCTATACTGGCATCACCAGCACCGCTGGTTTTTAGTGACAACCTTGGCTGATGAGTCACTAGCCAAGGTTGTACGACGTCTCCTTCGGCCAGCTGATCCGTGAATCGTGATGTATCATGTAGGTATTGATTTAAAATCTGCGAATCTTCATCAAAATTCTCCGCATACAATAGATTTCCTTTTGTCTACGTTGCGATAGTAGATCTAAAACGAGATCGACGCATAAGTGTCTACATTCAGCTATAATTGAAAAGACCTACATTTGAGTATTCTGATTGACTATCAATAATTAAGTATCAAGAACAGCGCCAGTTTAGCAACTCGCTGAGCTACCTCTAAGATCTACTTACGTATCTATTGGCTTCATTTATTTAAAACATGGTGACATTAAATAAAAGGTTTCCTGTGGGCTTGTGGTATAGTATGATGAATTCATGACCAACTTCGCTCGTGTTTAATTAAATGTACTGAAATGGGTATAAGTACTTAAATAATTTTCATGAAAATTCGTCAAACAATGAATGTGATTTATGAACAAACTATCAAAAGTAATATCACAAAAAGAAAAAGAAACAATGGATGAAAGCGAGCATCGCAATATCTCTGCGATAAAAAAAGCTTTCAGCTTTTGCAATAGCACTGTAGATAGCGCTGCAACGCTGATATTCAGCAGCGCCTATAACTCTTTAGTCTTTATGCCGTTCGACTATTTCGTTTGAGTCCTGTTTTATATCCTATTGAAAGCTTTAGCACATCGGACGAAGCTTAGCTATTAATCGTCACAGCATTTCCCGTTAGAAAAACAGAAATTCTTAAAAGCGGGCTGTTTTACCTCTATGTATTTTCCATTTGCTAAGTGCGGTGACAATACTAACTGAAATTAGTCTGTATATTTTGTGGGAACAATATCCCCACAGGAACATTTAGAGAAGCGGTGTGTTGATTATAATAGTCGATTAGGGTCCTATATGGTCCTGTATGTCATATTAAATTATATTGATAGTTTAAAAAAAAACCATCCAAAATTATTCCGGTTTAAACAAAATAAATCATCATTCAACAAAACAGCCATTTTTTAAAATGTTTTTTTTTTACAAACTCGTGTAATATTTACAGCTTTCTGATAATTGTGAGTTCCGGGGAGCCTAGTGTCCGCATGTGCGGTCATGTGGCCACCGAGTCACAGATCGAGTGGTAAACATATTTTAAACAATTAATCGGCTGCCACACGTTTTTGGATGTAGCCGATTTCAGATTATAGCGCCTGCTACATGGCTGCAACCGAGACCCAACATAAATGAAGTACCTATATAAATATCAGTTCTGAATATTTTGTAATTGCTGAGAAAAATTGAAATCCCACCGCCAACATTTTTAATTCATCGACTTAATTCGGTAATGGAAGTTGGCAGCATTGAGAGTACCTTCAAAATAAAAAAGGGAATTATCCCAAGAAAGTTCTCATCAAACATGGCGTCCATGGAAGTCATCTTAACTTAATAGCTCTATCTATAAACTGTGTGACCAAAGTGCGTCGTGTCCAAGTGTTAGCATTATAACGTGTTATGGCGGCGATGGGAACAGCCATAGGTGCTGGTGTTATCGCCCATTTCGTTATACCGCTGTGAGATATTAGCCATTGGGCCTATTGACGCTTGATAACGATATCTCAATAGAAATACTTATTAAGCGCAGCTGCGTTTAGGTTTGATTGATATTTAATTTGGCTTATCAGGCTTTGGAGATAAGAGAATGCATTCAATTCACTATAACTATAAAGATACCTATTCAGTAGAAACGGCAAAGTATTACGATAAAAGTTCTCGGCAATCTTCGTTTATCTTCGGAAATACGAACGCGCAGTGATGGTACCCAATATTATGTGGCTAGTGATAAAATAATAATATAAACAATAATAAAGGAATATCTCGTGAGTAACTGGCGAGGCGTGGACGGCCGGACATACATTGGTATCATATTCGTATTATTTCGGAAACACGAAGTTTGCCGAAGCGCATAACTTTAATTGTAGTACTGTACCTAATTACATTGTAGGAGACAGAGCTTTATAACGAAGATCTATTTTTAATTGATAAAGAGTTGAGGCACAATTTCGTTTAAATAATTTGCTTACATCATCAAAAAGTAAGTTACAGAAAATTTGCGAAATCATGAAATTGGAGATTTCAAGAACCCGAATAATGAAGAAAATTTAAAAAATTCAACTATCAAAAATATTACTTTCATCTGACAAGAGTCAGTGTTGAAGTAATATTTTTTTCTTTCAGCCGTGAAATTCTGTTATAATTACAACATCATCCCATCCCATTCCTTGCGCCTTGAAATTTTGTGAGTACCTAATCATAAGACTTAGACCGCATTGGGCATTTTATACTAAAGGGTGCGTTTATATTGATACAGTGTACTAAAATTATATAGTAAACTATGTACCTACATAATAAAAATAAAACATTTATTAATAAACTAAAGCAATAATTATACATATATAAAATTAATAACTCAATGATAAACATTTTATTTCATATTTAACTTTATAAATAATAATTATAGGTGTATAGTTATATAATATAATATATAATATTAGATAAAATAGGTACATAGTATAGTTTTATAAATGCTTCCTCTCTCCTACCTCTTTTTGTGTTCTGTGGCTGTATCCTACGGGGTCCATAATGACCGAATTAATTGTTATTTTACCACCTAAATTACATTGTTGAACGCAATAAATGTTGAGTATTAGGTGTTCTGAAAAACTAGTCTATTGCTTCAGATAACTATGTTTTCGTTTCAACACTCTTGATTTATAAGTAATCTGACCTATCTTTTTCGGAAAGTAATCGTACCAATTTCTATCTCTAAGTGTGTACAATTTTATATTACACTAGTAATAGTGTAGTTAGCACTCTACCGCCTGACCTACTGTGGTAAGGACCCAGATCACCGACAAATAAATAGATGACTAAGGCACAACACGGCTTTTTATTTTATTTTTAATATTTTTTATTTTGTATGTGAACATGAGCCGAATTCTACCAATGTAAGCTCGCCCTAACGGCAAGCAAAAAATATTTTTTTACGATATGACTGTCATTAACTACTAAATACCGTAATAAAAGTGAAAAACGGAAACGTAATCAAAACCGGATTTAAGTCACGTGAATTAAAATATGAGTTTACACTGACTATAAATAGTTTAACAATTTTTATGCAGATTTCTTTTATAACTGCATTTTTCATATTAGAAGCCATTAAATTCAAATATGATGTATTATTAACTTAATTTTTATACGACCGCTATCTTTTATTTAATTCCAATTAAGAATCGTAAATTTTACTATAATTATAATCACTAGAGACATTAACAACTATATACTAATAAACCTACATTTATATTAATAAAATATTATTATAATCCGTATACGCATTATCCTTACTAATATAATTACATTCATTAGTAGAAGGATCCGAGCAACACGGCTGGGTTGCCCGTAAAAATAAATAAGTCCACAAATTGAGATGACTTGGAGGTTCGATGTGCCCTTAAACAGGGTTGCCAGGGTCGAGGAAATAAGAAAATATGTTCGACCGACTTCCAAATATACGTCTAGTTAACATTAGAAGAAATGTCTGTCCTAAGGGTAGCAAATTTTGGTTTGTATGAAATTGTTCGGTTAAAAAAGTCTTTATCCTTAGAATGCTCACTAGGGCACACTGAGCCTCTTACGTTTAGATGTTTAGTGGACTGGAAGATTTTAGTCTGAATATAATGAAAAAGGACAGGCTCGGGCGACTCTTGGGACCAGAAACAATTTTTATCCCATTTATGTAACTAAATAATAATTTATTATATACAGGATTATTGGTAATTAACTAATAGTGCTTATGGGATTATTCAGTTCATCATTATAAACAACTTTTACTATGGGACCAACCCTGAAGTCGCGAAAGAAATCAGCTATTCAATATATTATTCGCCCAAGTTCACGGACAACATAACAGACAATTAGAGCCAAATCAGCCGTTTAAATATGAAGTTTTGTATAGGTAATCGGCCGATTTAATTCTAAACACCTGTTATATTGTCGGTGAATTTGGCCCTTAGTCGAGTAGGTACCTAATATTGAATTATTTATAGGGAACAGCTGTTTCTTTTTTCACGGCTCACCACCCTTTGTATGTTTATGGAAATTGTAAATAAAATAACTAAAACTTAATATGACTGTACAAAAATTCAAAAATATCATGATAATATGTAGCCAACTTAATGTAATGTAAAACATAACCCAAAAAACCATACCACCGACAACCTGTGTTTTTTTTTTACTTTATAACGGGTGATCGCCTTACCACAGATAAATCTGCGTTTTCGTTGGTGCGGATAGAACGAAATGTGTAATGAAATCAAATTGAATAAACAAAAAAAAAATGGATTCCGATTCATTAATTTCTAATTTACATTTTGTATAAAATCTTGTAGTTTTTACAATAATTGGAATAGGAACACCGGATGGACAACCCTGCGCACAAGCATACATAATTATAACGTTCTACAACCTTTATAATTAAATTCCGAAGCATCAGCACTTATCATCACTTATAATAATTAAAAATTAATTATGACCCACTGGAGTCGGAGTGCAAGCTTCTTCATTTAATTGTGTGCTTTACTTGCCTGTTATTAAAATATTTATCTTTCGGCTTGATACCCTAGTGAGGGGACGACTCCTAAAGATAAGGTGTTTGATTAAAAGGAAGATTGTGAATGATGTGCTTAAAATTGTGAAAATGTTTTGCACACTACATTGAATTATTATTTTTAACCCACTTAAAAACAAGGAGATTATTTATTTAATTGTTCAAATAACTTTATTTTGCGTCGATACATTTATTAATTTTTATAAGATACCTTTTCCCAAAAGATTGTTAAAAAAATCTTGCGTTCTTATTTTTATAATATGGGAACACTGTGCGCGTGCGCTAGCTTATGGCTACCTATTAATTATTGGATAGACCCGATAGTAAGGGATAGATCCCTTACTCAGACGGCGCTTTGTGAAATAGCAAGCATTTTATTAGCGCCGAGCGGCGAGTTCGTCTTCAATGCTTGCCCTTCTTAGGGCTCAATTATGGACAGGCGGAAAGTCGCGCGGAGCGCAAAGCGGCGCGTAACGTGGATAAAGGCGTGTATCTCCGTTCATGGAGAGCGAGCGAGAGAGCGACACGCCGCTTTGCGCGCCGCCGCGCGACTTTCCGACTCTCCATAATTGAGCCCTTAAGCTCCGACTTTATAGAACCTTAACACTAGGTTTACTTTTTTTTTTTTTTTTTTTTTAGCTTGGTAAAATCATCAAATGAGTCCTCCCACCCCGGGCAGGGCGGGAGGGACTGTCAGACTTGTACTGACAAAAATCCACGGTGTTCCTTCAATAGCCCTTTACGTTCCGGGGTCACGGTAATGAGATAAGTCCCGCGACCAACACTAGGTTTACTTAGTATAATAATTTTATTTATGTATATGAGTTGGTTTCACTTTATAGAACACATGTACTCATGAAAACATATATATTATTATAATTCCAGCCACAACTCAGGGCTTACAAAATATATCTACATACATTTATTTCTCAAGTACGTAACGCCTCAAGTTTCATTCCCACAGCGTGTCTCTCGCTAAGTCAATCTAAGTAATCCAATTTCTACAATTTACTTACAACTTGGTCGGGATAAGTGTCTCACACTGTTTTTCTTCCATCCAGATCCGCGAAATCACATTAAAGTTAAAATGTTGGACTTCCTACTTCAATTGTGGTTATAGCTAATGCATTTTGATTAAGGACCCTTTCCCACGCACAGTGAAACCGCAATAACGATGAGTTATAACAGTCAATTCTGTTACCTGTTATCTTTGTTACACTAAAATAACAGGATGAATTATGTGTTACTAAATAACAGCCTGTTATTTTTATAATAACAAGTACTAGACTAAAACCCACCAACTAAGTATAATTACGTATCTGTTTATGTATTAAATACTAGGTGTCTTTCTTTCTAGCAAGCATTAATCCAGGTAGTAAGAATGAGAGCAAAACTGTTATGTAACAAAATAATAAGCAAGGTTCGCTGTAAACGTTTGTCTGTTATTTATTATAACAGATATAATTGGCATTGGCAGGAACAATTGTTATCTGTTATATTTAAATATCTGTTATTTTTAACTGTGACGATAAATACGGCTCACCGCTAAACCGCAACAATTACAGTATTTCCAAAACAGTCGGGTCAATTTATATACCGAGGTCACAGTCCAATCTCCTGTCAGATCTTGTGGGAGTCCGCTGTCTGTAAAAAAAGGGTCGTGGGAAAAGGCATTGCGTAAAAATTGCAAAAAAGACGTTTGTGAATAAATGGTCAAGAAATATAGTGAAGTCCTTAGTCAAGAAATATTATAGACAACGTGTCCTGCGGTGGATATAATATCGGTATTAGAATAATATTTGCGTGGTTTATAGTATATTTATTTCAAGTCTAGATACTATACGTGTGTAGAATATTGTAGAGGATAAAACAACACGGGCTAGTAGAAAAGCCTTTTTCTTATTTGAAGAAAGATTGTTTTTTTGACGTTCAACGACTTTTTGATAAAAGAAAAAAAAAACATTCCACTACAAAGATCAAAAGTCAACTGTGTTAATTTAGTACCTCAACAATTAGGCTCTAAATATGGCAGGTTTTTTATATTATAATAAATACATAGTCTATTAAAATACATAAATCTATTATTAGGTAGATACTGATTTTATAATTATGATGATTTTGATGGTGAATGACAAAGCTTCTTCTTTAATCTGTGGACAAAGCTAAAATAAAAGAAATAGGAGCCATGGAGTATAGAATTAATGTTACCTTTTTGCGTTTGTTAGAACGCTTTGTACCTACTTAATTTTTGCAAGTGCAACGACAATTTTTTTGCCTTGTGAATGAACCCAAGGAGCTACAATGCGTTATGGTCGAGTTTTTCGCTTATTTAAGTCTTTTCGGAATTTGTATGTATTAAATAGGTACACTTTACTACAACGTTTTATTTATTTTTACCTGACTGCACCAGAAGGAAGGTTATGTTTTTCGAGTGTATGTATGTATGTATATTTCTTTGACACGCTCTGTAGCCTAAATTGCTTATTGAGGTGTCGTTAGATTCTTGCTATTGCTTGTTATTGCTTATTGAGGTGTCGTTAGATTCGTCTTAATTGTGAGAGTGACACTGGTTATAACAAAATTATTAAAAAAAAATGGCCGATTTTTGGCGCCATACCTACTGTCTTCAAATTTTTTTTCTTCAATTCCTATCTATTTGGGTATCAAAATAAAGGGTTTTATAAATAGATTACAAAAATATACACAACTTATATGTTTAAATGTAATTTGGATTTTCTAATCATTATTTACGAACACGAATTGAAGAATGACAAACTAAAACCTTTTTTGTTTTGTTCCCAGCGAACAAAATCATATGCAAGAGAAAGTTAGTTAGCGGGCCACCACTGGACGGATTTTATTATTATATTAATATATTTTAAATGTTATTAATGCTAATGGTTATTTCTTCCGCGTTAACCTCTGTTTACTCCCGGAAATGACGTATAAATCATATATTTAAGGGTCCCTCTTTTAATATAAGTAGATACCAAAGCAGCGGTGACCCTAAATTGAAAAAACAAAGACAGACAATTAGTCAAGCATCAAGTCCCCTGAGGAAAACTAGGTATCTCGTAATTGTAAGTTTGCATAATGAAAGTGGATATCTATTAATGATTATTAGTGGTCGCTCTGTGGTCGAAACTTGACCGTAATATTAGCTTTCTGCACTCCTTCTCCATATAAACTTTAACTATGCCAAATCTTATATGCTCCTCCGTGCGCGCAATATGCTTAAAAAGGGTACAAAGTTTTCTCTGCACGTATTAATATATAGATTACGATCATTTCATAATAGTTATTAGTTTATTCGTTTTACTGTTATGATTAATTTTATTTGTTGTTAAATTATTATTTCTTTATAAAAAATTTTTCGGTGTCGGTTATAATGTGATGTATAATAAACGTTTCTTTCTTTCTAATAGACATTCCTACTTCTTGTATTGTTTAGGTTACCATCAGGGCCGGTTTAACCTAAGGCAACTATGGGCTTATGATTGCCCCGAGGCCCGAGTAAAATAAGCTTTTTCGTTTAATTCATTAAGCTGCGAACGAACGGTCGGAGAAAGCAAAGAACGATTGGAAAAATACAAACAATTTTTTTAAATATTCCGAGACCTGTTTGTATTTAGAAAAATTTAAAAAGATGAGTTGTACTCTGGTCTTTCTTTGCCTAAGGCTACTTCATAGTTTAATCCGGCCCTGGATGCTATGCTCATAATGGAAAAACAAGCCAGTCATGGAGCTTCGAACTTGGGCTGGCTGCCCCAGTTGTGTTGGAAGTATTTAGACAGAACCTTAACTTCAGACAGAAGTACAATACAATACACTTTATTGCACACCAGTAATAGAAGAAAAGTTACAATAATAATTTAGAAAAAGAAATGTACAAAGGGCGATCTTATCGCACTTGGCGATTTCTACCAGACAACCATAACCAAGAAGTAATACCATGACCGAGCAAGCCACATACCAGGATACCAGTAAAAGCACCCAAAAAGGAAAAATATTCCAGTGGGCCATAATTAATTTTTAATTACATGATGCGATGATAAGTGTTGATGCTTCGGAACATAATTACGGGCCCCTGTGGGTCGATGAACATTAAAATTATATGGTATTTGCTTATGTCGAGATCCCCCAGTGTTAATGTTGAAAATTATTGTAAAAATCGACATGGCTTTATGAACAGCATGTTGATCTTCAATTACTTTTCTCTTCTCGGAAGTATTTCAAAATTTTTATACGAAAAAAGAATTGTCTTGACTTTTTGTGCCCTTTTGACGGTAGCTTGGACCCTGTCCCGATACCGGTAGGCTACCACTTTTACTGTTATCAACCAGAAACTCCGATATAGAGTAATAGCATTTGTCTGCTAAGTAATAATTAAGTTTCTTTTTGAAAAGATTAATGTTCAGGTCTTTAATAGATTTGGGTAATTTTTTATATGTATATTGTCGGTTCGAACCCGGCCTGCACCTCTGACTTTTCGGATTCACGTGCGGATTAGAATTTAATTGTCACTTGCGATAACGGTGAAGGAAAAACATCGTGAGGAAACCTGCACACTTGAGAGGGCCTCATAAAGTTCTCGATGGTGTATGTAGTCCGCCAACCCGCACTAGGCCAGCGTGGTGGATTAAGGCCTAACCCTTCTCATTCTGAGAAGAGGCCGGTGCCCAGCAGTGGGACAGTAATGGGCTGGATTTATTTTTTTATTTTATATTGTCGGTGCCATGCAGAAGACACTTTTGTGTAGTAGAGCCGGGCAGACATTCGCACACATACTCTATCTTTCTCTGTCATTCTCTTTTATCGATGAGTCGCTTTATTGTATGTATTAAAATTATACATACAAGGCAGATAAATCAATATATATCTGAATGTTTTGCGATTCAACTTATCAATTTATACATTATACAATCATTCTGATATCCATCTAACCAACGGATGGGATTACCCATAGCTCCAAAACGTCAAACCACCCAGAACAATAGAAATAATGGCGCTTATGTCTGCATTACCTATTCCTGTTCCCAAAAGGATTTCGATAGAGGCGCATATGTTTTTTTAAGAGATCTGAAGGCAAAAGCGACACTCACAATAAGATTACCTACACTACGCTACACTTCCTGTCAAAACCACCCTTAACAATATTTAAAGGTTGATTTAATAAACTCAAATCCTCTAACACCTAAACTAGTTTTCAGTATCCTCAATCCGCGGGAATAAGTAGATAATACCCGATTTTGTGACTCTGCTCCTGTCAGGTAAAATACGACTAAAAGTACGGTTAAACGAATATCCAAACTAATTTATCCTTAAAAATATTATATAAAGTTATATATAAAATATATATATAATATAAATATATATATAATAATAATATATATATAAAAAATATTATATAAAGTTTATACGGCCGTTAAAGTTCAATATTTTCTAAAATGAGCATTGAAAAATTTGTTATGTTGATTGTAAGCTTAGGTACATAAACATCCAAAATTCACAGGCATGAGACATTATACAGTGTAATATGTCAGCATATTATACAAAAAGGTACTGCTTATTAATAAAGAAATATCTTCCAGCAGACCTGCGAGAGGAGAGTTTAAAAAAAGAAATGTAGACACAGTGTGTATGCGTGTAAATAATTTATTTAACTTTTTTTGTTTAGCTTGTAAACCAGGGCCCCAAGTCTGCTATTTCAATTATTTATATATTTATTTATTTATACTATAAGCACTATGTACAGAGGCGGACTTAGGCTTACATTCAGAGACGACAGAAACGAGTTTAAGCGTGAACTTACGCTTCCATCTGTCAATTTTACGAACAAATTTTGACAGATGGAAGCGTAAGTTTACGCTTAGACTCGTTTCTGTCGTCTCTGAATGTAAGCCTTAATGCCTTGGGCATTTACTACCAGTCAACCTAAGGGTCAATTGTTTCAGAACGGTCTCGTAATTGTTAGTTTTTGCAGTGTCGTTCAACCTATAACCTATTTTGACTTCGATTGCGTAGTTATTAGAAGGAAAAGTCGGCTATGATCCAGTGTCGTTCTATAGATTTTGACTACGCAATAGTTGTCAAAATTGGTTGAACGACATTGTAAAAACCAAAAATTACGAGAACATTCTGATACAATTGAAATAGCAGACTTGGGGCCCTGAGCTGAAGACTTGTTGGCCCTAAATAAATTTCGGTAGGTCCAAAAAAAAAACTGTATCAAACAAACGTGTTTCTTTTCTATTCAATGATGAAGCCCTCGTGACTCCAGCCCACGAAGTTAACGGCACAGCCGTAATCCGTCCAAATATTATTTCAGATTAATTTGTCTGATTCACTTACTCCATTATTCAATAATTAAAATGATCGTGATTCATGTCAATGGCTGGATTAACTTTAAGTCGATCGATCTATAAACATTTTAACATGTTTTTGTTCATTCGTTTTTGACGGGTTTATGTTTGTATTATGAACTCCGTTATTTTTTCGTCGGTTTGGGATTGTCGGCTGAATCAACTTAAAAGTAATAGGTTAATGTTGTAGATACTGGTTGTCGATGGACCAACCTGTCGCTACTTCCGAGTTATGGTCTTTGACCTAACGGGTCATTGACCTGATCAATTCTTGTAATCGGAATCGCTTTAATTTGTAAGAGTGTTACGCAATTACCAGGTTGTTTGAAACGACGCAAACGGTAGCTGTTACGAGGCAAGCAGTAGTTGTTTGATAATCTGGGAAATGGTTATGAATCATGATCTGGGGGGCTAAAAAGGCCGCTTTAGATGAATCATAATATGATTCATATTACGAATGTCAAAATATCTACTTAATTGACGACTCTTAATGTCATCTGCATTAGGTTCATATTCAGTAATCATCTGTTTGACAGTTACTAAGCAGATCATTAGATGAATTGCTCAATGTGGCCTTTTTAGGCCCCCTGATCATGTCATCAAAGTCAAAGTTTTTTATTTCAACTGGGCCTTTGCAGGCACTTTCAAAACTTCGTGATTCTAGGTGCACGGTTCTAAGTGGGTTGGTCTTGGAGAAGATACCAGCAAGAAACTCCATGGATGCTCTTTTCACAAAACAAATTTACAATAATAGCCGAGGCCGCAGGATGAATGTATTCTTGTTTGACATCCCAACACCTTTCAAAAGGCTGTCTTTTAAGCCATTATCAAACTATTTTCATGGCATCGCTCTCTTAGGAAACCGTAGTTTTATCGTGGTTGTACATGCGCAATTGCGCATGTTAAGGCACTTGCGCAGGTTATATGCATCGTGTAAACTACTGTGTAAATAAGTGCGCGGGTCCAGTGATAAGTTACTGGACCCGCGCAATTCTGTACAAAGCTTAAGAGCTTGCGTACTCGGTAAAAACCATAAATTTATTACCTATGTAAAAATAAAGATAGGTACTTTAAAAAAATAGGGGTTAGAAGCGTTATGACTACACCTACAGTCGGCAATATTTCCAGTCGACCATCCTGAAGGTTAAAATCGTTTGCGCTCGGTGTCCAAACGCAGAGTCTAGCTCTAAGCGGGCCACAGTCGCTCAAAGCATTTTGTTTGCGAAACGTATCACCGCAACGTATCGTGACTGTACCAATGTAATATTTATTGGTAGGTACGTAAGCTTAGCAGAACAATGACAATTTTCAGTATTAAGTGATCTTGGTGTGAGTTTATTTATGTTTTGTGCGTCATACTGGGCGTAGAAATAAAAACTTTTTTTTTCTTTTTTTCTTTCTTAATCTCAATTTAAATGTAGAATAAGACTTAATAAAAAGAATTGTATCCGTAAGTTGGTAAACAATTGTACAGCTCGCCTGATGGTAAGCGGTTACCGTAGCTTATGGACGCTTGCAACACCAAGGGCATCACTCGCGAGTTGCCGACTCTGTAATAATCTTTTTCTAGGGCGTGCATACTGCTCATGCATGTAACCCTCGCATTTACCTGCTCCAGCTACGTGCACCGTGCAAAAGCACCTTTAGCAGCACGAAAGAGTCTTGAATTCTCATTAAACAAAAGCGCTCACTCTGTCATTCTACGCGCCCTATTTTAGTTTAGTTCATAGTTCCGCCGCGGCCATTACGCTGCTGAAATAGTTCGCTGAAATAAAACAATAGCTATTCCAATTAAAATTGCATAGATATTTCCCAGCTATTTCCATAGAACAAAAGCTCCAATGAATTTGAACATCCATATTTATCTGAACACACAATTGGGTTTCGCTGCTGAATTAATAACGATCGTAACTTTGATATTACTGTAATTATATTCGGTTTAACTTGGTAATTAAATGTACCTGTCATGGCGCGAATGTTGGAATTAATATTTGACTTACTGAAATCATATTATAAATTATTTGTAAATGAGTTAAAGTACTACACAATCGGTGTACCTGATAGAAAAATCAGTGGCAGTCGCTCATTTAATATAAGTAGGCTGATTGCATCAGGGTAAAGTTAATGTTTTACTGCAGTACTAATAAACTTTCGTGGTCTTGAGGACGCGCGCAGTTCGGTTTTACGAAGTTTTCCGATGCGACTTTTTAGTTGTGTCGTATTACACATGAAACGTTTGAACTATTTGAGTTAAATAGGACATAATGGCATGTAATTTTGATTCGCTCTTCTGTCTTTTGAAACTGAAGAATACAATCTTGAACCTCTCGCCATCGCCGGGGACATGTTCCGCATACCCAAGAGCCACACTGGTCTCGTACCGTGGTGTGGTTCCGGAGGAGTTTCCTCCCCACGCACGTTCTGGTTGTTGCATCGGCTCCCCACCGAGGTTTTCCTTAGAGAGTATAGCATGGGGTTCTTCAAAAAGGGAGTGAAAAGATTATTACAGAGTCGGCAACTCGCGCGTGATGCTTTTGGTGTTGCAAGCGTCCATAAGCTACGATAACCGCTTACCATCAGGCGAGCTGTACGATTGTTAGCCAACTTAAGACTTATTCTACATTTAAATTGAGATTAAGCTTACGTACCTACCAATAAATACTACATGGGTACAGTCACGATACGTTGCGGTGATACGTTAAATTTATGGTTTTTACCAAAAAGACCATTGTTTTAAAGCCTCGAGTAAAAGTGGAAATCGTATTTAAAATATTTAAATCTCGTGAACTGAAAATATTCGATGCCGATATTCATTCATTGTTCTATTTTCAGAGGCAGATAGGTAAGTATTTAATTTGCATTGAATTTTCTGGTCGATTGGATAGAGGCTTTAAGTAATTAAAAATAATATTTTACCCTCTATATCCTGTAACCTCGATGTAGAACCTAACTTACTCATTAACGTATTAATTTTACAGTATCCTGTAATTGGCTACACTCAGCTGTTATCAAGGAATGGTTTTCAAAATGCAAATACATGTATAGCTAAATATAGCTTCGGTACACCGCAGCTAACTTAAACTCCCGGATTTGTAGCAAAATGTCATGCCAGGATTGCATTCACACTGTCGGCTCGTAGACTGGCGGCAGATGGCCGGGTAATCCTTAAACCACCCGGTTAGGCCTTCGTAGAAAGCCTTCGCAACCGCATGCCGCATCCGTTTATACGTAATAGAACCGGTAAGGGTGTCATTTTTTCGAGGTGTAGCGAGATTTACTAAGTATCATAACCTAACCGTCAAATACCCCCGACTCGCAACTAGAAATAGAGCTGTAACTTATGAACGGCTGAACAGATTTTCATTAAATATAGCTAAGATGATACCCGATTAAACAAGCTTTCAATTAAAAGAAACTGCATTGAAATCGGTTCAATCGTTTTGGAGCTACGATGCTACAGACAGATACACAAATACACAGATCCACAGATACACATTACAAACTTATAACACCGCTCTTTTTTGTCGGGGGTTAAAAAGCATTAACCGCGCGATAATTTTAAGAAGATCATAGCTATAAACTGTGGCATGCCTTTGAACATTTTCTAAGAGAGGAAAACGTCTCTCCTTCTTGTATCGAGTCGGCACGAGTAACATAGGAATATCGATTCGATATCGATGTTGTAGTAGAAAAAGTAGCCAGTCAGCAATCAGGTGGTATCGAGGCTGATTGCCCAGAGTACACCAGACGTTCTCATGTTTCGTCACTTGTGGAGGCTTATTCTTGCGACCCTCATACAGATGCTAGGAAAAAGAAAAAAATTATAGGACAGCGGCTAACATGATAGTAAATACAAATAAAAAGGCGGCTCCGGCGCAGCAATCAGGTTGACCCGCCGGACTCACTCTGGTGGAGAAGCAACCTAACAGATACCGGCTCAATGTTACAAATGTACAACAATAGAAAAAGATCAGAATTTTCCTTATAACAAAAGGCCGGGTTACTCATTTATTTGAGGGCATTCATTTATCTGTGCACCGACGTCATTAATCTACCTCATTTGTGGATACCGCAGTCAATTACGGACCACTCTGTCAGAACCGTCGGACTCGGGAGCTTTGGCACAATTTCCTGCCTACTTTCACTTTTCTGGCTTCCTATTTTAAGTGTCCTCTTTGTCAACGTTTCTCATCGAATTTATTGTTTCAAATGAATTCGTCCTTTGATTTACATTTGTCTGTCAGGGTCTTATAAATCTATTTAGAAGGTAATTTTCAAAAGGAAAGTCTTGAGATGCTTATGATTTCTTCACGGTTTTAACGGCTTTTACATTATTTCACGTAAGAAGATACCTTTTTACGATCTAAACAGCTGTATCAAAAGCTAATCTCGACAAATATTATGTGGCAATTTAATCACAGGTTTTTATATTACCGTTCGTTCACACTCGATACTTTTAGCAGCAATCGTTCGTTGGCTGTCTTTTGGTTACAAAAAGTGAATAACGAACGCGAAAACGCACGATTCCTCTGAGCTAAAAGTATCGAGTGTAGGCCCTTAATCGAATGTAATTTTTGTGTCAATCTAAATACTTACGAACCCCAACTCTACAAATCTATCCCGACCTCATTATTCAAGTCACAAAACATCTATAAAAATGATCTAAAAAAAATGCGTTACCTAGGTATAGCAAGCAAATTTTTTTTTAGTTGACCATTTAAAGAAAGCAAGAAAAATCATTTATTTGCCACAAAAACAAGACACACTAGAATTGTAGACATAGATAATACGAAGAGGACAGGTGCATAGACAGAGAATACATTTTTAGCAGCAGCATTTGACCAAGTAACAACACTACCGAGGCAAATTATGTTCGTTCAAAACAAAGACCGTACATAAAGGGAACGCTTGTCGCTCAAGTGGCCAAAGTCTTTAAAAATATTTACCCAGTTGGAGTTCTGTCAACAAATTAGCGAGCCCGCGTCCTACCGTGAACAAATTTTAATGATGCTCTGTAGTTCCGTATACATATACGTTGTTTAGCTCATCGACCTATTTTGGCCTGACCTTAAATAGAAATTATCGACGAACTCTGCATAATTTATTGGTAACACTTGAAGTAGTTACTGACAAAAAGTTTGGGATACACGTGGGTCTTTGACTTCCGTTCATTTGCCTTTGTTTGGGAAGAAAGTTCCTGGAAATTGTAACAAAAGTTCTTGGTATTTTATCCATCTGTAAGTTCTACTCACGGCTTTTCTTGTGTCTGGAATATTATATATTATAATAGTACATTTAGTTCTCCTTTCTCCTACTGCTACGATATTTGGTGGTAGGTGGTTTTATACTCTTTCTGTTTGTATCTGTATGTCTGTCTGTGGCATCATAGCTCCTGAACGGATGAACGGTTTTTCGTTTGTATGGTGTCTTAATCGAGAGTGTTCTTAGCTATGTTTTAAAGAAATTCTGCTCAGCGATTTGAAGATCATAACCTCTTTTCTAGCTGATGAAGAGATATAATTCTAGTTGGGTCGGGGGTTTTTGACGATTAGGTTATATGTGCTTACAAATAGTGCATTTTACCTACAATTACTTAGTAAACAAAGGACCTACCTTTCAATATCTTGTGTAGTTTTTTTTTTCATATTTGTTTAACCTGTTCTGACCCGCTAGGCGAAGGTCCCCCCATAACCTTCCACACCTACCACACCAAAAGACACTTCCTAGCCAAGTAACCATTATCAAAGTTGTATACAATTTAGAATTGTATTTGTTTCTCTTTTTTTTTTTCTTTGTGTTCTTGTAACACTGGTGATCACCACAGATAAACCTGCGTTTTCGTTGTGTTCTTAGGGATTTAAGTGTGTGAATTATAATTAATGGACAAATAAAATTTTAAATTAAAAATCCTCTCTTTCTGTTGCCCTGTCTTCATTCCTTATGGGCGTGGTGGAAAGATAGCAAAATTCGTAATGGCGCTGGAGTAATTCTATACTATTCTATTCTGGAAGTAACTACTTCAGTATTTATGTTTTGGGAAGCTGTTTCCATTCTACTCAAAATCTCTTAACTTTACTTTCTATACTTAATATTCTAAAGAGCAAAATTTTGTTTGTTTGTTTGTTTATGGGGGAAACTCTCGAACTACTAAAGCGATTCTAAAAATTCTTTCACTAATAGAAATCTGCACTATCCCTGAGTGATATAGCATATCTTCCACTGGCAATCAGGATGGCTGCAGTCGGTTTTATTTAAATTCAAGTAACGTAAGCACTTTCGTGATAAGATTTTGGCGGATTCATCTCGACTTTGATTTATCTTGATATAGTTATAATATGTATGTAAATTATTTTAATGGTATGTAGGTATGTGTATATATCTATTATTGTAGGTAACTATATATTTTAATGTACCTAAGTATAATATGTGTATTGAACAATGACTAATGCATCTATCATGTTTTTGTCTCTGCATCACCCTAAGGTTGTCTGGCCGTTGTACATATTTGTATCAAGGCATTACAATAAAATAAATAAATAAATATAGGCTATATCTTATTTTGATAATAACCAAATCGTCAAAAACCCCGACTCCAACTAGAAAAAGAGCTGTAACTTTTGAAAGGCTGAACAGATCTTCATAAAACATATAAGTAGCTAAGATGATTCCCGATTTCTTATTTTTAATTATAAAAAACTGTATTGAAATCGGTCCATCCGTTTTGGAGCTACGATACAGACACTTCACAGATACACAGATACACGCTACAAACTTATAAAAACCCTTTTTTTTTTGTCGGGGGTTAAAAATAAAACGCATGGGTGAAACCGCGGGCAAAAGCTATCTACTAATAATCATGCTTGTACTTTAGTGTCATCGTAACTTAAGTGAAACACAGCAGGGATTCAGCAACTAATAAATGTTATATAACTTAATTAATTACATGTTAGTTGCTCCTCCTCGGCTTCACATCGTGTTTCTTTTTTATTACTTTGTATTTCAATATCGGCGAGTAGTTTGTTGGTGGTCTTGGTCTGTAGTAACGTAGTGAGCACATAATATACATTTGTATAAATAAAGTGATAATATATTTATAATAACTAAAAAAACCGAGATAGTTAAGAAATAGTATATAGTTAGCGTTCAGTCGCTGTATCGAGCTTCCGAGTCGCTATAGTCGCCGATGCTACAAGTGTTAATAGGATAGTGATCGGTCGCTGCATCAAGCTTCCGAAAATCGACTGAATCGGTAGTCGCCGATGCTAAAAGTATCGAGTGTGTATTAGACGTGTGCGCCGATGCCAGCTTCGGCGTCATCGGCGTCATTGGCGTGGATGGTCGGACGGATACGGTTGTTTTAGATACAATGCAGACATATACTAGTAAACTAAACACTAGAAATGTCTAAATATATGCTTATTGGTTTATTTTGACGTATTTGTTTACGCAAATTCAATAAAATACCATTTTTATATTACCTTAATTTAAATAGCGCGTTTTGCCGATAACTTCGTCCGTCACAGTCATTTGGCAAATAAGTCTGCAATATTTGGTTTTTAATAAGATTTTCACCATCCACGCCGATGACGCCGCCGCGGGCATCGGCGCACACGTCTAGTGCGTATGAGCTCTAAGTACTTAATACCGTACCTTATCAACAACAACTATGTAATGTAACATGGTACGGTAACACTTTTTCTGCAGTTACATGAAGTAGTTCCTATTATGTGACACTTTTTTTAAATAAGACATTATTATCTCTTCTTTACTATCGAAAGATACAAAGTGTTCCACAATATTACCGCAGTTGTGGCACAACACTACATCTCGATATCGATTATCGATTGAACGTCGCAGCGAGTCGATAATATATAGCAGGTCAGCCTCCCCGCATTAACCTATCAGTTTCGAGTCGCGACTCTCAAGATGAAGCTCTACCAAAAGCTAAGCGAACGAAGGCTTCAAGAGATTTTCTATTTTCTCAACTCGTTCTCATATAATGTATTTTAGATGTTCTGTGATGACACCCCTTATTGATGACGTATTAATAAGTGTAATAGAGAAGAAAAGAAAAATATAAGCATAATAAAATATTAGGTATAGTTTAAAAAATAAACTAAAAATCACGCTTTTGTCATTCAAACTAAACGTGTATGCAAAATTTCAGTTCAATCGAAAACCGAAAATTGGGTCAAATTTAACTTCCAAGATTTTTTTACATAGTTAAACAGATGAAGCTAATAAAAGCGTGTTAAAAAGTTGAGAGAGAGTGTAAAGAATTGAATTGAATTAAGGATTCCAAAAGTCAGATAGTTCATACTCTTTATTAAATCGAATCGGACCAATTCTTTATTAGAACAAAGCACAGAATAAAATAATAGTACGTTGTTTAAAGTAACACAAAACTAATGAAAAAATTCAGTTCCGGCAATGTCAATATATTCGGAGCTAAGCGACAAATGACGCAGCTATGCTTTTTGTGGAGTGATGCCTTATTAGTGTAGTTTATTATGGCTCATACTCGCTACGTAATTTGAATGGGGTTGAGTGAGAGTTATTTATAGCTTTATTTTATGTTCCATTCGCTTTATTTGTTACATTCTATAGCATTTTAAGTCTTGGTAACTGCTCATCTTAATACAGGTAGGTAATAACTAATAAGGGAGCTCACCACAATCTTTTACAAAACCATCATGTTTCAGAACCGTTTTGTTTCAAGTTTAAAGTAATGTTAGGTACTCAAATTCATACCATGACCTTTCAAAAATAATAATGTTTTGTCTGTTCTTTGCTCTAAGAGAAAACGAGACGAATGATTTACGAGGACGCGTCACAAAACTTCTTACCGAATTACTATTACTAGTGGCCGCTTAGTGGTCAAATTCGACCGTCATTTAAATTTTCTGCACTTCTTCTCTATATAAACTTTAACTGTGCCAAATCTCGCACTCCTCCGTACGCGCAATTATATACTTAAAAAGGGGTAGGTACAGAGCTTTCCCTTCACGTATTATTATAATAGATACTTCGGTTTGCCAAATCCACAGAAATCATAATTACAGTGAAGAAGTCTCGTTTTCCTTTTTCAAACTAATTTATTTTCCTTGCCAATAATGTCAGCTTATATGTTGGGCCGAATATGTTTGGAACCATAAAATTACTGTAATATCTTTATTCTGTACCCATATTCGCGAAATAAACTAGGCATTTGATTTGATTTGATTTATCTTTGAAGTCATACTCTCCGAATATAACCTGTTAATTAATCTAAGACTTAAAATGTTTGTGCTCAACAAGTCCACCGCTAAGTGCTTTAATAACTTTGCTGTTCGATTAAGTGGCATAACCATAACGTATCCTAAACACACTTAAAACTTCATGTCATAATCCACGTAGGTGTTATTTGTTCGCTAAAACTCGATACTTAGCATCAATCCGCGATCGATGCTCAAAGTTTAAATGTTCCATTAACAATTCAGCAAGTTCGTTACCCGATGCGCGTTATTACGTCCGACTAGGGATGTGATGGTAAGTGACGGTAAATAACATTGGTAATTTATTAAAATTACGGTAATTTAAGATAAATTACGGTAATTTAAGATAAATTAAGGTCATTTGTTTTTTTATCGTTTGTTAAACATTTGTACATAAATACCTTCTAGTTAATATTAGAATTATAAATTTGACCATGTGGCGCTTTCTAAAAAAGACGACTTTCAAACAAAAGGTGGGCTTTATTATAATTATGTATTACGTTTGGAATAGTATTTTTAGCTGCATACAATATCATCATGTATTATATTTACCTATCTATTCATAAACTTTGTCTTTAATATTGATTAATTTCAGTAAACATATTATTAATTTATCGCAGCGTAATAAACAAAAGATTTTGTATTGTGTGTGCTTTCGTGGTAGTTATTTATAGTGTTAAACGCGGAAATTTTGAAATAGAAATATGCTTTATTGCACACTAACATTTAAAAAAACATCCAAGAAAAACAGATTGTAAATCAATGCACTATGGGAGTCCTTATCACTTGTAGCGATCTTAAAAAAAAGTAAAAGACAAAAAATCTATAGGTTTTATCAGCTACCGTAATTTACCGGTCAGCTACGATAAATACCGGTCACCTATGAAAGTGACGGTCACTACAGCACTACGTCCGTTGAATAGGTTCACAGCAAACACCAACTTCCGTTTCCAAAACTTTTACATTGTATAAGTTTACGTTGTAAGATTGAGTCGGTGTTCCAGCTTTAGCTTTTTGACATTCTTTGTGATTCTAATTAGGTTTTGTTTGAAAACGGGTTGAATTTAGAATTGTTAATTAAACTTTGAGAAGGTTGAAGCACGTGTAGAAGACATGCCATGGATTTCGCTGGGACTTTTTATCCGACTGCACAGCAAAAGCAGGGTACTTATATTGTATGGGCTGCCAGATATTATTGAAAATTTATTTTTTGAAAAGAGTAAGTACTCTTTTCATAAAACAATTTTTCAATAAGCCCCATAGTCTTAAGTCTATAGCGAAATCTATGGCATGCACCATTCCTAGTGGGTTGGTACTGGAAACCGGCAAGAAACTCCATGGATACGTATCCATGGAGTTTCTTGTCGGTATCTTCTCCAGGACCAACCCACTTGGAACCGTGCACATAAAATCACGACGTTTTGAAAGTACCTGCAAAGGTCCAGTTGAAATAAAAAACTTTGACTTGACTTTGAATGTGGGCGTTCATAACTACAGCCAATCATGAATCCAAAAATGCGTGATAGCAATAAAGAAAAATTAAAGAAAATACATTTCTTTCGCATCATACGGGGACAACACAAAATAGATTTTAATTAAAAAAAGACAAAAATAAAATACTTAAAACTAACATCACTACATAGTATAAAACAAAGTCGCTTCCCGCTGTCTGTCTGTCCCTATGTATGCTTAGATCTTTAAAACTACGCAACGGATTTTTTTTAATATCTAGATAGAGTGATTCAAGAGGAAGGTTTATATGTTTATTACTTTCACATTTAATGTAAGGATAATAGAGAAATTGCACCCGGGGGTAGCCGGGGACGGGTCGCTAGTAAACTATAAAATTGTTTGCTCCACGACTGCGTCAGTAGGTCCAGTTCAGCATATTACCAGACAGCCATATTAGTGGTGTATAGCTGGTCTATTCTCGGTTTACTTTGCAACAGACGAAAAGGGATTTTTGTGAAAATCTTACCTAAATAGAATATCACCTGGCCTAAATAGAATGCGACCCCAAACTGCAAATTTCAAAAGCAACCTTTAGGTGATAATGAGATCACCATCACATGCGATTCAATTGCAGTGTTGGTAAACTTTGGGTATACACTATAATTGACATTGACACCACTAGGTACTCTTAAGTTTTTTTGGAATGAGCATCTCTCCCAATTTTAAGAATTTCACTTGCAAATAATTAATCGTCTATTATCCGAGTATAACTTACCACTCATAAGGGGTCATCCTTAAATCACGTGAGGTTCCAACAAGGGGGTGGGTGATAGAATGGGTTAGAAGCGTTATGACTAACTCTCGCTAAGACTAAATAGCAGATATGACTAGTTCGCTATAGGACTTAATCTCGATATGACTAGATCTTGTTTGGACTATATCGTGTTTGGACTAGATCGCAATAAGGCCAGATAGCGTAACGACTAAGAATAACATCACGATTGATCAACATGTATATTTTATATATATATCTATCTATACTTTTAAATAAAGAGCGAGCGAATATGTGCTCATTAAAAAAATATAACAACAATATTTCACTCTCACCTGGCCTCGCACGCGGTATTCTCAATGTGATTGATATGCATTACATATTACATGGTTTTCAAAAAAATATTTTATGACACTTACATTTTTCATTAAAACAGACACTGAAAATATTTTTCAATACAAAAATACACGTGATGTTCGGAGGGGGATAGTATTCTAAAACCTCACGGCGTTTCACCAAGGGGGGAGTGTTCTATAATAACTCACGTGATTAAAGGAGGACCCCTTACCACGTTGAGCCGGCAATTCAAGTCCACTGACGGATGGCACTAACTTTCGTCCTTTCGAGTCATTACGCACGTTTAGTATTCATCTCTTAACGCTATTCACAATGTTTTCCGGCCTCGACTTTTGAACTACTTGATTGCTACTCTGTGGCGTTAAATTTTGTTTGAAAACTGTCAGTTACACGGTCAACTTATTTACCCGTATATTTATGACCCGTATTCAAGAACAAACACACAGCAGGCTTAGACCTACAGTAGACAATATTTCGATCGGTAGACCAAATCACCGCATTCTTTACTTTTCGTTCAGTGGGTGAACAAAATTGATCTAAGGTAATGATAAGTAAAAGATGTAGATAGGTGACTTACACAATATTCGGCCATCACAAATGGTACCCTAGCGCACACATTCATTATAACGTTAAATTGTAATGTCACACTATATTAGATGACACGTGGAAGTAGGACGGCATTAGAGTATTTTAGATTGTTTTGAGGCAGTAGGATGGCATTACTAAATTTTTTTGAGGCACATAAAAGTACACTCGGTACACGACACGCTTCCGTTGACGTCGACGCGTCACTTAGTTCAGGTAAGCTAATTAGCACAGTTTTAACGTGCCACTCGAGGAGCGCTTTCATCCTATCTACACACTTTTACATATAATATCATTGATCTAAGGAATATTCTTGAATACATTTGTAAGTTTTTGACCAACTACTAACAGTTTTCAAAGTACTTATCAATTCACTTTTGAAGTAGTTTGAGAAACAATTGTTATTGTAAAGCATCCGCATATTTTACATAAATTGACTTGAAGTGCTCTTATCTGGGAGAAATCTTTGATCAATGCGACAGATTCGTTTCTCATTGGGGTTAGGATCTGTATGAGCGAAAAGACGTCGATTGACCAGTGCTGCTTTAATTATACTGGTTGTTGCCTCGTCCTCGATGATGGTAGAATACAAAGATAGTAACGGTCTCTTCAGTCACTGACGTCAGTCAGTCATCATCTTCGGACGAGACAATAACTTCACTTACAGATAAGTTCGTTTGACTATTCAATCAATCGCTCGGCTAAGTCGCTATAATGTGAAACCAGTCTAATATAACCAATTTCCAGACAGATTCTACGAATTTATCTTATAATGAGCGACCTCTTATGGCCACAAGTGACACTCACGAAACGAAACGGGTGCTCTTAACTAGAATACACGTCGTACACTATCAAGAGGCCATCAAACCTAAGAAAGTCGCCACAAAAAAGCCCCATTCATGCGTGTACCTACATGTAAATAGAAAAAAGGACGATGCTCACGTAAAAGAAACCTTAAGTAAGTGGGTCCCTGACTCACCGCTCGCGATAGGTGGTCAGCGAGTAAAAACTTAATGAAATGAGCTCCCTGCCTACTTCCGTCTCTCGAAACTAATGGCCATGGACTTTGTGGTACACTATGTCGTTTTAATTCGTGGCCCAAGGGATCATGTTTTCTTTTTTAATGTAAAAGTAACTTGATTGCTAAGAACGGAAAAAAAATGACTTTGGTAAAATGAGAAGATGTATAGGTAATGTAGCTATATCTAGGTATTATTGGAAATAAAATATTTAGATACAGTTACGTACCTCTCTACAAACCACGGTTATCAAATGTCATCGCATAATTTTTTTGTAAAAAAATTATTAAAATACGAACTACAAGACATAAAAAAACATCCAACTGGCATCGGGTCCAAGCCACCGGCGGCTAAGGCTCCAGAGAGAGGAACCTCTATTAGTATTATAAATTATCAGGCAGGAAGTTGAGACAACTGTATCCTGTTATTACCACTAGGTTTTATTTTAGGAGCTGAGAAGATTGTCAAGTCGGTTTCTGAACTGATTCATATTTTGCGCTGAGATTACGTCTTCTGGGAGCTTATTCCACGCTCTGACTATTCGGTTGCTTAAAAAGTATTTGTGAGAGTTGTTGTTCGAGAAGTAGCTTGTGGCCGATAGACGTTGTCGTTACGTAGGTACCTATAAATAGTTTATTGAAATCCTTGGGGTTGTAAGGTTTTCTGAAGTAGAAATGATTAGGTCGATCCGAGATTAATTCCACACTACGACAATACTTTGCAGCTTTTCTGTAGCTGGTGTTACTTTCATACTTCCTCTAATATACTCTTTCCTGATTCTGTCCAATCTTGTAACGCTAAATCCCTCTCAGCATTCGTATCTCCGAGTATGAGGTGCAAAATACGACACCAACTGAAATCTCATGACTCAATTACGCTGCGAAAATAAAGTTACAACAAAAGTTGATAGGTGTCCGTAACTCGTCATGCGACATTTGGTCCTAAATTACCTCAGTTCTACGCAGGGTCTAGAGACATCGCTCAATATATCACGATAGCCGCCAGCCACGGTCGATATGAAGCATTTGTCACATGTAGCTGTGCTCTGGGTACGCTTATCTGAAACAAATGATTGGCTTAACAGGATCCTGACCTTGTCCTTAGGACCAGTTGAGTAAAGCCAGACTGCGGCCAAATCTAAAATAAAACATTGATTGACTTATAATTTTAATGGTGTTTCATCTTTAGGTTTTTTTAACACGCTTTTATTAGCTTCACCTGTAACTAACTAACTATGTAAGAAAATCTTGGAAGTCAAATTTGACCCACTTCCCGGTTTCCGATTGAGCTGAAATTCTTTTCTAAAGAATTTTTTTAAACTATAATATTTTATTTCATTTGGCTCTACGCATTCTATTTATTTGTCTGTCTCGTGACTATACAGGTTGAACGAGGGAACCATTGAAGGAGGGTATTATACTCATCATTATGAACAACTTTTACTATGGACCCCAACTTCATAGTTAGTCTAGTAAAAGTTATTGTTATTTCATAATAGCGAAAAAAAAATTCTGCTCTTCCATACAAATAATTCAATATTACTTACTCGGCAATTATGGAACAGCAGATATTTCTTCGCGATTTAATCTTTGGTCCAATAGTAAACGCGAAATAGTCCCCTATGATATTATACATATAATTACGTTATCAAAACATTTTGTTATCGTCTCGTATCGTGCTAAATTTTAAAAGCCCTATAAATGCATTAATGCTGAGCTGGTAAGTAACCCTTTCGATATGGGCGTGCTCGTCAGTGCAGTAAAATCTCCTGTTTATTTTTTATTCGTGTTTGTTATTATTTTTTTGTTTCTTTGTGATCTCTGTGTTTCAATTTTGTATTTGTGCTGGCAATGTAGGGGAGAGTGTGTATGAAAGAGCCCGGCTTTGAAAGAGCCGATGCAAATTTCTCCCACTTGCCAAAATCAATTCAAATTTAATTTTACTCTTTATATGACAACACTGAATGTCTGTGGGTCACAGCTATTCAGTGTTGTCATATAAAGAGTAAAATTAAAATTAAATTTGAATTGATTTTGGCAAGTGGGAGAAATTTGCATCGGCTCTTTCAAAGCCGGGATCTGTCATACACACTCTCCCCTATGTCCTGTATCGAATAAATGCTTTCTATTCTATTCTATTCTATAATTATTATCTTCATGTTGGTATGTAGGTTGATATTGTCTCCAATCTATCTATCTAATACAATCTCTTTCACAAGTAAATAAGGGCTATCTATTTGGAAATTTATAAAAACATTTGGGTTTGCATTAGCATTGGATCATATTCTTTTAGATCATACGAGATTATTAATACAATATACATATTTTTATGCGAATGGATTTTGTTGAAATAATGTAGTCTACATTAAGTCTTACTTTATATTCTGTTTCGAATACCTGCCTTAATATATTATCTTATGTATAACATGTAAAACATTAGTAGGGTTCACGTATTTATGTACAGAAAAGATTTGTGTAAGTAAAGCCTTCTTTACTACTAATATCAGCTTTTGACGGCTTTTGACGTCACGGTTGACGCAGTGGATAAGCGATTAGCCTTCTGCGCTACGTGCCGCGGGTTTGATACCCGCACGGAACAAACTTTTGTCTAATAGTTGTTTCGAGTTTGGGTGTATGAGCATGTAACATGTGTGTTTGTAAACTGTAGCCTCGATACAGGAGAAATCCAAGTGTGGGGCATACGATCTTGAAAAAATATATCTATTAATACTTGAAGAGAAATATTGCGCGCACGGAGGAGTGTGAGCTTTGGCATAGTTAAAGTTTATATGGAGAAGGCGTGCAGAATTTTCAAATTTATCACTACATAGTATAAAACAAAGTCGCTTCCCGCTGTCTGTCCTTGTCCCTGCTTGGATCTTGAAAACTACGCAAAGGATTTTGATGCGGTTTTTTTTAACATATAGAGTTATTCAAGAGGAAGGTTTGTATGTATAATACTTTCATAATTATTGAATGTAAGGATAGTAGAGAAACTGCATCCGTGCAAAGCCGAGGACGGGTCGCTAGTATATAATTATGTGGTCTAATTTCGACCACTAGGCGACCACTATTAAAAATATTTTTTTTTGTGGTATTTAGGGTTTAATCTCTGGAACTACTGAACTGATTCTAAAAATAGTTTCACTAATAGAAAACTACACTATCTCTGTGTGATATGGCTATATCATAATTTGATGAAACTAAAACGCGCGTATGGTATGATACCGCGGGCAACAGCAAATCTATACTTATAATAAAATTCTTAATAATTTACACACGATAGAAAAGCGCCACTCACTTATTAATTGCGAAAACTCAGGAACTATGACGCCTCTTCTTCTTTTTCTTAGAGTGCCTCTCCGACTAGCGAAGGTTGGCAGTCAGCTCTGCATATTTCTTTCTGTCTCTTGCGAGGCGAAACAGTTGTGCAGCACTCGAGACTCCAGTCCACTCCCGAAGGTTCCTCAGCCACGACTTCTTCCTGCGACCAACGTGTCTCTTGCCGGCTACTTTGCCCATCATAATAAGTTGCAGAAGGCCGTATCTATCGTGTCTAAATACGTGTCCCAGATATGCAACTTTCCTTCGTTTGATGGTATCCCAAAGCTCGCGCTTCTTACCGATTCGTCGCAGGACCTCCTCGTTGGTAACCTTCTGAGTCCAACTAATTCGTAGCATTCGTCTGTAGGCCCACATTTCGAAAGCTTCTATACGTTTCCTGAGATCTTCTTTAATAGTCCAAGACGACGCCTACAAACATAAAATAAAGCAGGTAGGTTTCTTGTCTGTGATCTGCTAAGGTATAATTTAATATGAAAATCCTTCCTTATGGGGATGAAATGGGGGTTGGAAGGTTGTATGAAAAATCTTTTTATGTGAACGGAGTCGTGGGCACAGCTAAGATTGTAATAAATAACCTAATCGTCAAAAACCCCTGACTCCAATTAGAAAAAAAGCTGTAACTGTTGAACGGCCGAACAGATTTTCATGAAACATAGCTAAGATTAAACTAGCTTTCAGTTAAATAAAACTGCATTGTAATCGGTCAATCAGTTTTGGAGCTACAATGCCACAGAAAGGCACACAGATACACCGATACACAGATAGACAGATACACACTATAAACGTTTTTATTATAATTATTATTATTTCCTCATATTTATCTGCCCATAAAAGTCCACTGACAAGTCTCTTAAGAAACGGTCGTAAAGGAAAATTATTTACAATTCATTAAAATGTATGCTTACACATCAGCCTTAAAAACCATATATATTAAAAAAAAGATCGTCATGGGCCATTACTTGCACGATTTGTTTATTTTCTTAATTAACATTAACGTATCCGCCTTTTTGAGTATTTATTTGACTTTTTTACGGTAACAGTGTAATTACGAATGATTCTCATTAACATCTGCTTTCTATACCTATAGGTAATTGGTGAAGGCGATGGTAATGAGTCACATCATAAAAAGTTTCCAATACCTAATGTAATGTGTGAATTGTGCTGTGAAGTTTGTTAAAATCAAACTTTAATTAAGTTCGAATTCGAAGGAATTTACCTTATTACCAATAGAGGAAGAATTTAGGGTTACCAAACATCGAAATTAGTAGCCACGAAAAGATTTGAAACTTAAATTACCTGATCACATCACACGTAATTTTTTTAATCAATGTCCTTTTTTGTCGTTATTTCCACCTAAGGGCCCATCCACATTCGATACTTTTAGCAACAGAATCGTGCGTTTTCGCGTTCGTTATTCACTTTTTGTAAGCAAAAGGCAGCAAACGAACGCGAAAACACGCGATTCTGCTGCTATAAGTATCGAGTGTGAACGAACACTTAGAAGAAAGCTATGACGTTTCCTAACTAAACTACACACACGAAGACTAAACATCAAAGATACGCAAATATTAAATTTTAAAAAATGCTAGCTTATTTCAATGTTCAAAGGTACTTTGCTTAAAATTGAGTCAATTAATAACCTCCAGAGAGCAGTTTTTACGACCATTATTAGAAAATACAATCGTTTAAAAATCGATACAAAAATTAATTCGAGTTTTTTTACAAAAATTTCATTGAAGTAATTCATTCTATACTACTTAATATAAGTACGTAGCCATTAAATAGATCATATATTGTTCACCACGTAAATCGAAAATCATATATAATGTTTCCCTGTCCCAGGATTCTTCTTCGCTGGAAACTATAACTGTATTCTTCAAGAGAATTTAAACGAATAACAAACTTGCTCTGAGGCATATCAAATGGTTCAGTTGAAATCTATTTTAACTTGTTAGGATAATACTTGTTCAACGTACGTGTTTTAGAACTACTTGCAATGCAAGCCAATATTCTGGACTGCTACGAAGTTTTTGCTAGCTGGTATTGAATGAGCATACTTGCGACTTTTTGTCTTAATCTAAATTATGATATGTATAACCTATGTACCTAATTTTGATATAAGTTCACCTAAATAGATAATATTAAGATGAAAGAAATAGGTTATTTTATTTGAAATAATAACCAAGACAAAATGTCGAGTGACCAAAGACGCGAATGTGCGCTCTGTCCCTTAAATTTCAATTGAGTCAAATTGAAAATTGTAAACCGCAACCTTCGCCATTTTGAGCCAATCTAATTTATTTTTAAACTGTTATTACTTGTAATTCATAAAAAAATAATAACAGCCCTAAAATTGATTCAGTAAGGCGTATTCGTATTTCGTGTAAAGTTGAAATTGTTCAATTATGAAAACGTACTTTGATTGCTTAAGTAATGTCAAAATCTCACTTGGATTTCTTGGGGGGATCAATAGAGATATCTAGCAGGCAAAACTACTCTAGAATCTAGTAAATAAATTTGCCTAATTTTTTGAACAACGATGACATGTTTTTTTGACGACACGGTTGGCGCAGTGGCTAAGCGATTAGCTTTCTACGCTACGTGCCGCGGTTCGATCGTCGCACGGAGCAATTATTTGTATGATCTACAGATTGTTGTTCCGGGTCTGGGTGTGTGTGCATGTACCCTCAATACAGGAGAAAACTTAGTGGGCAACGTTTTTAAAATAAAAAACAAAATAAAATCAACTTTACCATTTCTCGTTGGGTAACCGTAGTAAAGTTGGCAGAAACAATATTATCTATACAATAAAAAATGTAAGACAAATAAGTTACGTAAAACTTGACCATACTGAGGATCGAGGAGAGCGCAGAGATTGGTATTTTTTGTATTAGTTTGTTGTTCACATGACAAAATATCATGCCTAGCAACCAACATAGTCACAGATTCCCAATCTCATTGAGCCACCCTTCAAAATTCGATTCCCGCGAACTAGAATTTGGCTACACAGAAAAATGCCCAAGAAAATAATATTACAATTTTGAGTGACATAAAAGAACAAATAAGCAATTTGAAGAAAAAGAAAAAGGCAAACATAGTCGGTCCCTTGAACGACATTTTTACGTTAAACGGTACCGACACGACATCGATAACACTAAGCGTGTTTACTCATGGCGCGACGCGACGCGATATCGCATCGATTGTCGACATCGGTCAGATATCGCGTAACCTTGCGACCCATAGAAAATGTATGAACGGTCGCACATGTTTACTGACCAAATCGTACGATATGACGATATCGCTCACAGGTCTGATCGACGTCGAGTCGCTTGTACGTCCTCATGGCGTGCGATATCGCATCAAATGTACGTGGGCGCGCGACCACTCGACTCCTTTGCGACCTGCAGGCGATTTCTTGTTTGGTATGTCGATGAGCGATTTCAGTTGCGCAACTAGGTAGGTACTTGTATCAATAATAAATTAATTTAATAAAAAAAAATACTGAGTAAAATTCTATTCAGTTTGTACCTACAAGAAATTGAAAATCATCCCTGTCTATATAAGGTCTTGATGATGTGGTTAAGGTTCAATATTGTACGGGAAGTGTGAGTGAAATTAGACGAACGTGTGTTGACAATGAGCATTTATTTGCAACTAAGATAGTGGGTAAAACAGTGGACTGTATACTATAATAAAACGTGAGGCGCATACATAGCTAAGTATCGACTTTAATTAATTACTTATATGTTGGTATGTAGGTTGTCTTAAAATGTCTTGAAATACCTAACATCCTACCTTTTTAATCCCGATCCCTTTATGAGGTTATTGTATTTATCTTTGTGAACAACTTTTACTATGGGACCAACCCATTCATTTTATTGAACTATTGATAGATATGGAACAGGCATGGAACCGCTCTTGTTCTTTTCGCTATTTCAGTCTCGGCCCCATAGTAAAAGTTGTTCATAATGATGAGTAGGTGCAATAACCCCTTAATGGGAGCGGAATTAAAAAGGTAGGAGGTATAACCACACCCTACCACAATATTAACAGCGCCATGCAACAAAATTAGCATGGAACACTGTTGTTTAATCAATACCTGTAGGTACCTACTTAACACTCACGTCACCCATAAGAACACAAGGGAAGCGTCATTAGAACAGCGAACGATGTGGAAAGAATGTCGAAATTACGACGCTATATGTCCACGGAAGGGATGTCAAAGTACCACTGCCAAGCTAAGGTGCATTGAAGAAATAAAGACCCCGACTTCAGAAGCTGTTAAGTTTTTTAAGTAAATTATTTTATAGTTTATAGATTTTTGAAGTCGGTTTTTACTTTTATTAAAAGTTTATGTTATTTTTCTATTTGGAGTGGCATCTAGATAACACATAAACATGCGATCACAGCAATCGCGAATGATTTGCTGTTATCCATTGAAGAGTTCCATTGTCTATCTCCGAAGGTCTTCATAAAATCTAAATGAGACTACTTCGAGAGTATACCCTTTCAAACAAAAAAAGAATTTTCAAAATCGGTTCGCAATTGACGGAGATATCGGTGAACATACATTAAAAAAAAGTACATACGGTCCTCCTCCTTTTTTGAAGTCAGTTATATAGTTGGTGAGCGACACAAATCAGTCGAATCGCATCGCGTCGCTCCATCAGGACGTACATGCAATTTGGGTCGACAATCGATGCGATATCGGTCGCGTCGCGTCGCGTCATGAGTAAAGTCCCTTACGATATAGGTGGACTGGATCTCATACATTTATTACAACTGCATTTATTATGACCATAATAAATGCATACATACTACCACAGAACACAGAAAAGACCTCTTTTCTGTGTTCTGTGGGTACTACAGCGTCATTGGTGTTGCCAATGACAACAAGCTGATCGATGCCTATTTTTTGCACATGGGGGAGACTTCCATGCATTGTTACTAATTTCTTTTATTTTATTTTTTTTCTTCATTGTTTTATTATAAAATTTTCAGACTTTTTATGTTATTTATGTATTGTAATTTTGGTGTCCTGTGTGCAAAAAATAAATTTATTTTCTTTCTTTCTTTCTTTACTATAATTTCACCAAAATTTTCAGTTTTTTTTATGCAGTTAAGCACTCGAGCTTGTCTTATTAATGTTAATACAAGTACGTTTACATATGGTATTTTTCGTTACATGGTTGACACGTCGGGCGTTGGTAATGTCGATATCGTTATCGGGAAATGTAAAAAAGCCCAATCTCGACGAAAATTCTTTTGTTTGTGACCCGGCTCCCATTAGTCCGATGTGGCTGTCACATGTATGTCAATAATAATTTTGTACATTCCTATCAGCGACCCTTATATCGACCAGTCACGGTTTTCGGGAGACATGTCTGGTAAATTGCTTTGGTTTTCTAATATATAATCACACTTTAAAAGGGTAAAAAGACGTTCCAGAAATCTTTATGAAGTTGAAGTTACTTGCGAATAAAAATGATAGGTTTTGGCGATACCTAAGTGGTAAAATTGTGCATGATAAGGTATTCGGCATTTTAATTTTTATTATTTATTTACCCAAACTTTTAATAATAGCTGACCATATACCACTGAGGTTTGTCCGGAATGCCATACATTCTGCTTAGTATAGTACTCGCAAATCTTATGAGCCCTGAACTGAGCTCTGAACTCTCTCTCTCTCTCTCCCTCTAGCACCTATAATAAGCGTACTATTAATGGTGCTAGAGGGAGAGACGGAGAGAGTTCAGAGGGCTCATGAAGATTTGCGCGTACTAAACGCAACATCAACACACAATACAATACACTTTTTACACACCAGAAGTATGTAGAAGAAAAGATACAATAACTAGAAAAAGAGATGTCGGTACAACGGGTGGTATTTATGTAAGTACGTAACTAATCGCTATTTCTGTAGGTATGAGGTGCAGAATAATAACAAAAGACTAGTACGCGGACGCGAAGTGAGGCAAATCAAACTTAACCATAAATGGCTAAGTCGATCGTAAAAACGTAATTACGTGCGCGTGTCGGCAGCCATTTATCGCATGCCGCTTGTTGTACCCGTTGCCGTATGTACCTAAGTTTGTTGCCTCGGTTTTCAGTATCCCAACATGTATGAGATTATATGTCTATGCGTTATTATTCTAAGGACATTACACTCACCGGCACGGAAACCAATACACTTTTGAATTTGCCAAATATTTATAATATATTTAAATAATATATTTTTGACCATAAATTAAGGGTGTTTTCAATAAAAGTCTCTTGTTTTTAGAACCTAGAAATTAAAAGACTACACCAACAATAAAGATTTTAAAATCACACTTTCACAGAAAAGAGAACATTCCACTCTCAATTTTAATACACTACAAAACGATTCATTTTAATAAGGAATATAATATTAACGTTTGCCGCTTATGCACACGTTTGTAGTGAGGAGCATGTATGAGATTATATATCTTTCTATTAGGACAAATACATATTACAAATTGCAGTTTCATTGTGTTTTTGTGTTCTGTCGCCACGAGCTATCTCATTGGATATAATATTATCTATATTTGCCAGTCAACAATGTTTGTATCGTGGCTGACTGCCTTGGGTACGACAGTGGACTTCATTCCTTGTAGGTATCCCAGAAGCTTCATTAATGTAAACCCAATTGAAATTTATTTACAATTCGATACTTTTTAATAACTTGTCAACGAAATGTAATTGAATATCATCATCGTGCACCGTTAATACCTTTTCAAAAATGGAAAAGCGAGGAAATGGCCGATCAAAATATTAATAGCAGCCATTTTTTAATTTCTTCCACAGTATTATTCTATGTTCTGTGGTATTACTGTACCTACTTATAAAACAGGTGAGGAAATTATTGTTGTGCTACGTACGTAATTTTAATTTAGTCTGCAGATTATAATATTTATTTATTTTATGTAAATCAGATTCAGGCACATATGAAAAGTCGAGACTAGGTACGCAATTCCAAATAGTAGGTCCTATGGAGAAGAAACTCCATGGAAACTCTTATAAAACAGTTACAAGCTGACCAGTCCCGACAGTCGGCACCCGTTCACGAGCATGGCACGTATGTCAGCATCGCGAAACTCAACCATAATGTAAGTAACTCACGAGTCACAGCGACCTCAAGACTAAGGCCGTAGGCACGGGGGGTTCGAACCCCCAAGAAACGTCAGACAATCAACTTACATCGAGATGTTGAGGTCAATCCAGAGACGGTTGTCCAGCGCTTTATCTCCCAAGATAAGTCCCGTCGAGTAGCATTCAATGGAAATGCTGCCAGTCTTCTGGGCACACTGCCAATTGATAGCGATGAGGAGGAGCACTTTGACGCCTAAGTGCTCATTTCGTATATTGTATTGTATTGAAATTGTTTTTGTATATTTATTTTACGTTGTAGATAATTCGGCAGTGTACATACCTAGTTAAGTTTCGTTTTCTAAGATTTATCTAGTCAGCAACTTTTATAGTAATAACTTAAAAGGTACAGATATAACCTGAGTTTTACAGTTGAGCTACCACGTTTAGAAGCTCAAATAAGCTATTAGAATGCGATCAGTACATTTTGAGTTCGAGATTATAAATGGAGGAAACGATATAGGTACTAGGGATGGCAAAAATGTATAAAACTTACCTTACCTTACCTTTACCTACACCAACTTACCTTTGAACTTACCTTTGTACTTTGTTCTCCTATTTTTAATGTTTGCTGTGTCTTTTCTTGTGTGTACATAAATGATTAAATAAATAAATAAAACTTTTGTCGGCACTGAGTAAATTTTATATCCTACCCCGACCCTTGCTTGTGCCAGCTCGCGCTGAGGCATTAGTCTAAAAACAAGTCCCTTAATAACCATAACTAGACCCAGCAAGTCCTTTTTCGTTGTCGTCCCAACTCCCAGCTGTTGCTGGGACGACGACGAAAGGGGACTCGGTTTAGGGCGTTCCCAAAGCCGAGTCCCACTATAAGGCGCCCTTAGTCGTGTTGTTGCTTAAATTCTGGACTGGCTGGAGGCCCTAATGCCCTGTCTTCTGTAATGAACTAATGGAAGCTAACCAAAGAGCCGTCGAGTTGATCATGTTTTGGGCCGAACAAATATATCTAATATTAGCCTTCGACACGAAAAGAAGTAGATTTTTTTTATAGTAAAGTGGAATATTACTTTTATCACTATTATTTTCATCTTTGTTGGTTACTGGTCGCGTACCTAATCATAAAGATATAAAAAAAAAATGCACCACTGCACTGGTCTTAAAAAATGGTTCATCCCTACGCTTCACGTTTGATGTTATGGCGCAATGGACGCGTCGAGCGCCAATGTATTCACTGCAGTCGATAACGAATAGCTGACACTAGATTAACTATCTTCTCTGAAATGGCGCAGTGGAGGTGTGTAAGTGGAGAATAAACTCGAAATGGGAATGTGACGAGGACTTTAGGATGTTTATAGGTATTTATATTTGCATTGTGGGCTGTTCACATGTTACGGGCACCTAAATTATAATATCACAAATGAGACTGTAGGCTATCAGTCTATAGTATAGTCCCCCCCCCACCCAAGATGTGCACCGTGGTAGGCTTTCCCGCGGCCTTTATGTGCCGAACTCTTATACCATCAGGTGTCGAAAGCTAATCACCGTGGTGAGTTTAGCCGGTAGGAGTCAAGCAAACCCCTTCCCCTCCACCCCAGGCAGAGGACAGCCCAGCGATGGGTTCTCACCACGCTAATAAAAAACACAAAGCTATCAATAAATCCGCGAAAAATACCTACCAGTAGGTAATAACCCTAAAGTAAGTGGAAGTTTAAAATTGAAAACGTTTTTGCTGAATAGAACTTACTGCGAGTTTAAAAATCGGTATTTTGAAAACTCTAAAAAGAGCAAATGTCACGCGGCCGTCTGCTGTAACGTAATTGCCATCGAATCGCTAAAAAGGCACACGGCGCCTGCCAATATAAAAACTTTTTTTAGCTATCAGGTAATGATGTCACCAGAAATATCACTAAATAGGATAAAATAATTTCATAAAAAAAAATTACTTCTGCTCGGAATTCCATATAAGGGCCTGACCACAAATTGCCACCGCACACAAAATGAGATAAAGCCATCATACCAATTGAGTCTTGTTATCGTAACAGCTCCAATATTGCACCATTAAGTATCTGTATTATCTTTCTGTACAATAAAGTATAAGCTATTCTTGTTGATTACCCATAACGGGCCGATAATGGGCACTGCACTCATTTGAAATGGGATTCCCTAATTGCAATAACCTTAATCCGTTTCTTACGCGGTAGAAGCCTTGCAATCCCAGTAGTTGATTAAATAAAGCTTGTAAAGGCCTGGCTCCACTGGGAGAGTACCAGGCTCTCATAGAAGAGAATAGCTCAACTAAGTTACCATAGTGATTGCGGTTACTTAGGTCCCCGCACGATTTGTCGTTCTGGGTACAATTTTGATTTCCATCGAGCGCGTTCTGCGTGCCGAATGGCACTCTCCGAACTCTTCACTAATCGGAACGCCGAACGCGGTCGATGCGTAGAATTGAGATGGTTAAAAGAAGGTTACACTAGGGCCTCTGACCAACAGCAACTTCGCCTGTTTAGCTCTTGCTATTATGTCTGCTGTTCTCTCTTTCTTTCTCTTCTGTTTTATGTGCTTGACCGTATCTCCTCCTACCGCCAGCATTCCAGTTCACAGGTGGCGCTGTGTAGGGTCGTTGAGTTCCCTTCATTATGGTTGAGCGTAGCGATGCTGACGTATGAGTCATACTCGTGAACGGGTGCCGTCTGTCGGGCCTAATCAGCTTGTTACTGCCACGGCATTCTTATTTAAACGCAAATAATTATTATCATCCTATTCTAATTTATTTTTATTCATGTTAAATTACGTTATTCTCGCAGCTCTTACCACAACATTATACTGATCAAGATTGTAATCTATTATTTTAAAAGAATTTCCATGCAGTTTCTTGCCGTGTCTTCTCCACAGGACCTACTATTTGGAACTGCGCACCTAGAGTCTCGACATTTTATAAGTGTCTATATTTGGTTTACATGAAATAAAGATCTATTCTATGCTATTCTATTATCGCTCCTTGATAGAACCCAGCCTTCTGTACGTATCTATTTCATGACTAAATTGTATATAAAACTGCGTTGCACATTTTAAGGCACCAATTAGCAGAGCTCTACAGGGCTTGAATATTTAAAAAGTTAAAATAGTTTTCCAGTAACGAAGCTATTTTTATTTGTATCTGCTCTTTAAGATTTAGGGCCATGTTCACCGACAATTAACAGTTGTTTAAAATTTAATCGGCCGATTTCCCAATTTCCCATACAAAAATTCATGTTTAAACGGCAGATTTTCCCTAATCGTCTGTTATGTTCTCGGTGAACGGTGAACTTGGGCCTTTAGTTTTTTTAATGAATAATTTGATATTTTTAAGCGATAGTTAATGTATTTATTTTGTGTTTATAATTTTGCCGGAACCACAAGCCAGTGTCACCAATTTAACTCTTTGAGTGCCGATTCTGAGAAATCCATTATGTTTGCAATCCGATAGGACCTAAATTGATCGGAGAGGTACCTTTAAATAATAGTAATAAGGAGGTTCCTCTCTCTGGAGCCCTAGCTTATGGTACCTAATCTGGACACTGTTCCTGATGCCAGTTGGTGAGATATTTTATTGGTATATTTTTAAATAAGTATGTAATTTATTCAATGTGACTGGATAAACGAGGTGAGTATAAATTATCATGTCTTTGAATATGTTTTCAAAGACATGATATTTCATGCTCACATGTAACGAATAAAAATAACAATAAAAACCTTTAATGAAAGTTTTGTAATAAGATTCGCAATGTGAGACTACACGTTTGCGTTTACGAAAGAAAGAAAAGCAATTTATTTTACACAAATTACGACACAAAAAAAAGTAAAAAATTAAAACACGTTCCAAAAAAAGAAAACAACAAGAAAATATAATATAAATATAACCCTCTCCGTAGTCGGGTAAAAATAACAATAGCTACGACTGCACCGGCCGCCTGATTAGGTAGGTACGTATGATAAATATGACAGTTGCTGTCGCAAATAAACGTCTTATTTCGTATCCTCTTATGAAAACGTCTATAAGCGAGAAAGGGATGCATTGTTCGTTGGTCGCTGTAGCTATCAGACATTTTTTACGTACGGTGAATGACCTTTGATAAAGCAGGGAGATATGTATAGGGAGCAAACGAGCTTGCGGTATGATCCCTTTTCCCTTCATACTTCAAACCCGACTTAGGATAGGCAAAAATACCTATGATGTATTTTATTAGATAATTAAATTAAATATTAACATCCTATTTTTTACATATTTGGAACGAGAGTCGAATCGTGAATAGTTTTTTTCGTTCGTACTACCAATCATCCTGCATATTTTATAGTATGCCTGGCCTTAATCCCAATCCAACTACGTTGGGGTCGGCTTCCAGTCTTACCAGATGCCGCTGAATATTAGTATTTTAAACGGAGTGACTGCCATCTGACCTCCACTACCCAATTAGTGGGAGACACTGATACCCTAAGGATAGACCGGTGGCCAGACATTTTTTGGGTTGCTTACTCCCATATCTACTTTCATAGGTATTCGTTTGACAACCGTCGCCTGATTAAGTATGATAATGACAGTTGTTGTCACAAATAAATGTCCTATTCCGTATCCTCTTATGAAAACGTCTATAAGCGAGAAAGGGATGCATTGTTTGATGGTCGCTGTGGCTGTCAGATTTTTCTTACGTAATAAAGCCGGATCAATTGCATAACGTGCTATCCGAGGCAGGGAGCATGGTGGGATCTCGATGTTCCAAGTTACGGTTACCCATCCAGGGATTGACCGTGGCAAGCGCAGCTTAACCTCGCTGATCGACTGATCTGCGCGGTAGCTATGTAGCTACAAGTCCCTCCAAAGCATATTCTATAGTACCTATGTATCAGTGGCGAAAGGTGACAGTTTTGAAAGGGGAATCCGTCCCAAAAATGACCTATAAAAATTGCTGCAAGACAAAAATCCATACCGTCTCTTGTAATCTATCGGAGTCATGTCTGGAAGAGCTCGACCTATCTGAATAACAAGCCTTTTTTATCAGTTGGATGAGTAAATAATATAATATTACGTTGGTCTATGCACTAACCAATGCCTAAAGGGAAGCCGATGAGAATCGGGTTGTATGGACTCTTAGCCACTGATGTATATAAAAATGTTTTTTTGTTTGTGTATAAAAAAAATAAAAGATAATAATAAAATGGTCATTTGAATTTAGGTCATGAATTTTAGCTTTAAATTATGAATTTCATTACTCTTGTACAATAGTATAAAAAAGTACAATAGAGTAAATTAAAAAAAATACTAAAGTCGTTCAGGGAAACTAATCATAATTAAACATGACCTAATTAGAACTTTCGCATAGACTTGGTTTAGGATAAGTTAGATCTTCATTAGGCTTTACGGGACACAATTACAATGCGAAATCACGCCGTTTAGTCTTTTTATTACAAAACGGAGCAGTTATGCAAAACGGCTAGGCGTTTTTGGACTGGCTGAATTAAAATTCTGGCTGCGACATAGATATAATGTAGAAAAAATGTATTTTTGTTGCTTGTACGCCATTTTTAATATCCTAAATGTACAGATAAAATTGCTCATCTATAATGGTTACAGCTTACAATAAAAAAATATGATTTAAGTGTAACACAGTTGTAGTTTCTGAATTTACGTACTTTTAGTGTTTTCGAGACCAAGTGCCTTTTCTGAAATCCATGATTGTCACGGCCAAGCCAAGCCAAGCTTGAAGCATCTAGCCGTGCGCGTCTTACAAGCCGCAAGTTTCAGATGTCACGCGCCTATCGAGCCGCAGCCGCGAAGTATTCCTTTTGAACACCCGTAGTTTGAGCACCTAAGGTTTGGTGGTCAATGCGGGACAACAGAAATTAGGTACGTATTGCTCGTAAACTGTATCAGATATATCAAATATTACTAGCTTTTGTCCGTGTCTTCGACCGCGTACGTTTCTATACTAACTTTGGTATCTCTTTTCAACCCAGGGCTTGGAATTTCAAGAATACCTACTCAGTGCTTGGCTAATTCGCAAAAAAATATACATGTTACGCCATACACTTTAGTTGAGTAATATTAAGTTGAGTATTTGTATGGAACAGATGTTTTTTATTCTTTACGATTTTTGATTATTTCCAAATAAAAGTTCATAATGTTGAGTATAATGGGACTAGAAAGGACAGAAGATACATATTTGCAGTCGGGTTGTACATTAACATTCAGCAAACGACCTTTACATCTTACGAGTTCAAGTTGTCCTTTTTAAAAGACCACCTATTTGTCAGAGCTGGGAGCATACCAGCGTCAAATTGCAAACGGTTTATTTTCGAGGCATTTCGTTATAAGTCCTTAATATGAATCGTATTCACTTCGTACTAGGACGTCTATAAATTAAGTCTAATTTTAGTCTACTGAACGACTCGGACAAGTAAACTATTTTCGGCTATAGCAACCATTTAACAGGAGGCACTTCAAATACAAGTTTGTTTGAAGTCAGTGTATTTTTCACTAACTAATTGTAACGTCATGGTACGAAAAAATCCCCTGACTCCAACTAGAAAAAGAACTGTATCTTTTGAACGGCTGAATAGATTTTCATGAAACAAAGCTAAGATGATACCCGATTAAACTAGCTTTTAATTAAAAAAACTGCACTGAAATCGGTTTATCCGTTTTGAAGCTACGATGCCACATACACACTACAAACTTACTCGTATAACACCCCTCTTTTTTCTCGAGGGTTAAAAATGAGTGAACGAAATTTGTTAGCAGTACTTTTGCAGCTTCTACCTTTATCAGAGACATCCGGGTACAAATAACCAGAACTATTTATTTCAAGCCCTAAACATAACCGCAATAAGAGACGCTGGTAGGCCCCCTGTACTTAATACCTCCACTGTGAACACGTTTAGGAAACTCGGTAACTGGAATACTTGATAAAGTATAGTAGTTAAATTTTAGACTTATTACGATATACTAGTAGGGGAGTACCTACTTATTATTTCTATGGTTTAAATAGAGTTTTTGGAGTTTAAATAATAAATCGGTTTAGTTAAAGGAGTTTTGTTGTATTTTCTGGTTCTGAAATATTAATTACGTTTGTTTGACGGATTTGTCACGAAGGCCTTACTATATACTCTACTGTAATAGAAAGTGTAAATTAAGTTTATGACTCCAACGAAACTAATGTAGGTACAATCACTACATAGTATAAAACAAAGTCGCTTCCCGCCATCTGTCCCTATGTATGCTTAGATCTTTAAAACCACGCAACGGATTTTGATGCGGTTTTTTTTAATAGATAGAGTGATTCAAGAGGAAGGTTTATATGTATAATACTTTCATATTTAATGTAAGGATAATAGAGAAATTGCACCCGGGCGTAGTCGGGGACGGGTCGCTAGTAAAGAGTATTTCTATTACACTCTATTCTACTCTATTCTACATATACTATTCTATTCTACAATAGGTATTTTGTCTCTCAACAATAAAGACATGGAGATAAATTCTTTTTGTTCGTCTCGCGGTCGCGCGTATCGTGCTGCGTTTCAATTTGTATATTTCATGAATTTCAATTTCAAAATTGTATATCGTATATAATATTTGTTTTGTGGCTTGATACTCTTCTGCTTCAATAAATTCAATCAAATAACTAAGGAAAGAGATGCCTCTACTGGGTATATTTTTATATAAGGGACATTTTCATTTATTGGTTAGTATAATTTGTTTGTTTCGTTTAAAAACGTTGCACCTCGCTAGGATTTCTCCTGTATCGAGGGTACAGTTTACAAACATACATGTCACATGCACATACAACCAGACCCGAAACACTATCTGTAGATCATACAAAAATATTAGTTCTGTGCGGGGATCGAACCCGCGGCACGTAACGCAGAAAGCTAATCCCTTAGCCACTGCGCCAACCGTGTTATCAATTTGTTTGAGCCATCTTTAGATTTAGAATATTTTTTAACCCCCGACTAAACAGAGGGGTGTTATAAGTTTTTATTGTGTATCTGTTTATCTGTCTGTGGCATCGTAGCTCCAAAACGGATAGACCGATTTCAATGCCGTTTTTTTAATTGAAAGCTAGTTTAATCAGGTATCATCGTATCTATGTTTCATGAAAACCTGTTCAGTCGTTCAAAAGTAACAGCTCTATTTCTTGTTGGAGGCGGTTTTTGACAGTTAGGTTATTATAAAATATGGTTTACTGGCTTTTTAACACATTTTTGAAATCTTAAACGATAACCATGATCTTCCTCCAATTTATGGTTCTTGTATAGGTACGGCCATTTTTTTTTAAAGAAAGTAAAACCGAAATTATTTTTTATCTACTGATTTTCTTCTACACACATCATTGGTCGAAATATCTCACAAGTTTTACGTAATCTGATTTGACTGACTTTAATTTCGTCAACGCGTTCCTAAGACCAAAATTTAAAAGTCTCATATACCTACAAGGTCCTTTCTAGTCCCGATCCCTTTAAGGGGTTATTGTACTCATCATTATGAACAACTTTTACTATGAGACCAAACCTGAAATCGCGAAAAAAATTACTGCTGTTCCATACAAATAATTCAGTATTACTCGACTAAATGGAACATCTCATTTTTTTAACGTTTTCGTGGTTGGTCCTTATGTAAAAGTTGTTCATAATGGTTAATACAACAACTAATTAAAGGTATCGGGATAAGAAAGGTAGGAAGTTATATAAACACCATAATTTTAATTCTAGCAGTTACTTTCCATGAAGAAACAAGATAATATTTAGCTGGAGTTATGTTCATGTTGGAACAAAAACACAATTCCAAGACGCAAAAATATCCCCACAAAATGTTTATTAACTTTGTGTTATAAATTGTGATATAAAGAAGATAGTTTCAAGCCTCCATTATTGCAAAGCCTAGCGTCCAGCTTATCAAAAGAAACAAATAAATAATATCTACGTCGAAGTTGTGTAGACTAGTTGGTTAACTTGTCCACATTATTGTCAGTACAGCACAATACAAACTCTAACGCAAGAAGGTTTTATTATAAAACTTTTTCCTATTACGCAAGTTGAAACATTAAAACGAAAAGTTCCATAATTCAAGCAATAACCAACTATTTCGTTCCCCATCCTGACCAGGTGACGCAAAATGCTGAATCATTTATTCAGATCTGGGAATCTCATAAAACCTGGTGTCTTTCCGACATTAAGTTACCTTTATAAAGGCATAAATTGGTGGAATGGCTTCGTAAAGATGTCTGGGCCTCATTTCATCAGTTTATGTTTCCCAGCTGTCCCGCATTCCCATTCCCAATAGGAATTCCCGAAGCGAACGTTTCAGAGGCACTTCATTCATTACAAGACACCCTTCTTTTGTCTTATTGAGATCGCCAACGATGTATAGATTTTGGAAGTGATAAAGTTGCTAACTTAGAATGTGCGCTCACCATACCTATTCAAGATTGTCGCCAGTCGGAATAATGTTCCAAAAAAACGAGTCTGTATTTATTTATTTACAATACAATACAATCCAACAACAAATAATACAATAGGATGACTATTTTACTGTTTTTTTTTTTTCTCTCTTTGTCAGTTTTATTTTTTATTTTTTACTGTTAAAAGGTTAATTTAATTTTTATTTTATTTCTCTCTCGTGTCGTTTTCTTTCTTTCTTTCTTCTTTCTATTTATTCATTTGATCTTACAAGGTGTGGGTATATCATAGGATATACCCACACCTTACACACACAGGATATACCCACACCTTACACACACACATACAGGATGTGAGTGACATGGTAACGAAAACTGATACCATGGATTTAGTACATGATTCTCAGAGATAGAATATGACATTATATGGAGAAGGAGTGCAGATAGCTAAAATTACGGTCGAATTTCGACCGATGGGCGACCAGTAAACTTTAACTGTGCCAAATCTCGCACTCCTCCGTGCGCGCAATTTTTCTCTTCACGTATTAATGTATAGATTATTTTATAAAATACTAACTTCAAATAAAAGATGTTGTTCTTGCGTGAACTTTTAGGTTACAAAGTACAAAGTTACATTCCAGACGTGGACATTGGACACTTTGACTTTCAACTTCGGGGCATCATAAATCGAAATCAGACCGTCCAAAAACAAAGTGATTTATCTAATAAGTTTTCTGTGGGTACTTTAAAAAGTACAATGACACGCGTCGATTGACCCTGACTTTCATGACCTTTGTAGGACATTTCGTTGTCAGTATAGATATTATCTGTACCTTACCTTATAAGCTAGACATACCTACTTTTTATCTTTAGGTACAGTCACGATACTTCGCGGTGATACATTTAGCAAACAAAATACTTTGAACGACTGCGGCCCGCTTAGAGTTAGTAACTCTGCGTTTGGACGCCGAGCGCAAACGATTTTAGCCTTTAAGGATGGTCAACCGGAAACATTGCCGATTGTACCTTATACCCATAAAAACATAACACATACACAAGGCTTTATATGTTCCGTAACACTAGCCTTAGCTCGAGGTGCCATGCCGTTCGCGTGGTCTTAAATATTTTTATAAAGAAATTACAGTGTCAATTAAGGATACGGCATGTTCTAAAGTATATTATTTTGTTGTACTATGTTCTGATATTACGAAATCTTGAGGACCTATTATATTAGTGGTATTAATCATTTTTAACAAAATGTTCTTTCAGTTCTACAATGAAAAGATTATGAAAGAAAAAAAAATACCAAGAAATTTTCGAAGCTTCGAAGCTTTAATTAAATCTACTTATAAAAGTTTAATTAAAATTAGTCAATTTTTCAATAGAAATATAGGTACCTATACAAGACAAGGTGACCGTAACTACAAAGCGTAATTAAAATATTGTATCAAATAACTTTGATCAATTCATGTCAAGAATTCAATAAAAGCCATCATCCTTAAATAATTAACATTTGACTGTAGGTACTTATTTATTTATTTATATAAAATGCTTCATGTACCTACACTACAATACAATTTACAATTATTATATTCTTTTATGTACACCAGTAAAACAAATATGCACATAAGACTAGAACGAAAATAAATAAATAAATACACTATGTACTTAATGATCATTTCCACGAAAGTCAAATAAAATTTTCATACTATGGAATTATTATTATTTAGAAGAGGTAAGGTACTAAGCCTTTTTGTCACTGCGACCTGCGAAGATTTATAATAGTATGGTATGCGTGAATAACTAATTCGTGGCATTATTCCATTAATAATAGATGTACCAATTTCATAGTCTAAACAACATCATATCGTATTCAATTTAATTGGTCTGTTTGTCATTCATAACTTTAATGAAGCAATTAGTAACTTTATACCTTATTGACCTTCGAAGTCATGGTATAATTAAAACGTATAATTTTTCAATGGTCATGGTAGTAAGCGAAACAGACACAAATTAAAAAAAAAAAACTTTTTTGTTATTTTGTTACGGACATGCACCGTGCTTGTACACTCCCGAAGGGTTAAAAGTTAACATTTATACAAACAAACATCGTTAATTAAAGTACCTACTACTATGGTCCACTTCTTTCATGTTGGCATAATAGGTACCTATGTGTTGCTTTGATGTGTAAAACATCATTTATTTATTTATTTTGTTTTGTTAGAACGGCCACAGGCCACTTACAGTAATTAAGTCGCGAGTAACACACATACTTCTTACAATCCTCCAGACATACTGATAAAAACTTATTCCATTCATCAGCAAAAATATCACAATTTGTATTTGTGTTGTCAATTTGTTTTGTTTGTAGGAGAGCATTGCATTAGCAGTAGGTACATTGCAGGACATAGGCAAGAATAGGAAACATGCATCATGAATAAAAATAAAAAAAACAAGAATGTGTCAAAATCGTTGTAAACTTTCATAGCGCGATGTAGGACTTAATGTCGCTTCGTGCCGATAGTTAGCGCTAGAAGAGTTTTTGTAATGTAGCTCTTCAAATCTTAAAAATACCTTTTGACAGCTGTCAAAGCAGTCAAAAGCTGTTAATTTTTGCTCTATCTATCATAACCACACGTTTTTCCAGCACCTTTGATATTGGCAGAATTGTCGACATCGGCACCACTTGCCATATTGTAAAATAGAATAGAATAGAAAACGCTTTTATACAGCTGTTTTGACAGCTTTTGACTGGCTGTTATCAAAAGGTATTTTTTTGATATGAGTAACGTAGTCATTACAAATTTCAAAAAGAACTATAGGTAAATAAATCAATCATGACTTAGCAATTCTAAAATAAGACGCGAATTCAATGATCCGTTGTAACAAAAAAGGAACAAGTTGTTCTGTACTGATCCTAAATACGTTTCACGGAATGTTTTAAGCTTTTTATTTTAATACCCTGTTTCGCATGACCATTAATTGATGAAAGATACAGTGGAACGAGACTCGGTCGTGAAAATTGACCGATTTTTAATTGGTTGCGCTTATCGCTTTACTTAACGTGACGGTCGTGATTTTATTTTTCATTTAAAAAAGAATCTTTTTTTGTTAACTACCAGTTGTTGCAGTTAATGTTTTAGATATCTAGTAACAGATGGCTGAGCAACGTAAAGTTATGTCAAAACTCTGTTCTAGGGGAGTTCCCCGCATACAGCGTTCTAAAATTGAATTAAAAAAAAATCAATACTCTCATAAACATATTTATCGCCATAAAATGTACTAGATATCAAAAGTAACTCTCTTTTTTGAAAGTTCCTATAATTAAGGAGAAAAAAAAAAAGTAACTCTCCCGTAATCGATTTCTTTCGATACAGAGCTAAAATTCCCTATGATTTATTTTTTTCAAAAAGACGGAGGAGCTGCTCTATGTCGATATTATTATCAAATAGCGACCCACTCCCGGCTTCGCACGTGTACTTACACTTTCTCTACTATCCTTACATTATATATGAAAGTATTATACATTTATAAACCTTCCTTGAAAAATTATCTAACTGATGATGAAAACCGCATCAAAATCCGTTGCATGGTTTAGGAGGAGTTAACGGTTAAACAGATAAACAGACGAGGAAAGCGACTTTATTTTATCGTATGTAGAGAAGAGGTATTTATTACCTACTACTCAGCAGCTTAATCAGCTCAACTAAATTAAACCTGCATAATTTCAAATACGACGACATACACTAATCCAATAATCCCAAATCCTATCGGTTTACAATATCCTCATTACAGTTTACCGGTTACCTTCCAGTAACGCATGAATCAACAACATCTGATTAGGTGCGGTGACAATGAGTCGCAGTGACGAGAGACAATTCTCGTTTCCGAACGATAAATAACGCGCGCATAGACATAGGCGCTCCCGCTTCCACGCAGCGTGGTTACAGAGTTGTCACTTTGTCATTTTGTCACTGGCGTCCATTGCTTATTGGCTATTTATTTTATTGCTTACACTTTGTTGTGTAACGAATAGTGTAATAGATTGTAACATAACTGTCACTTTTGTAATCCCTAAAGGCGCGGCAGATATAGTATCTACCCCCTTGTCCTACATCTAACGCATACTTCTTTCGATGAGAATATGGGCGTTTAAGTCCGATCTCAATCTCTCCCGTCTTACGGATGTTTACGGATGATTTTGTCTTAAACGTATGTTTTAGTTTCGGTGGAATTGGGCCTTAGGACACACTTTCAATTTCGGATGATGTGTACTATGTAGTTAGACTTTCGCTCCGCAATGAAAGTACGCCCGTTATAGACAAGACTTAAATTGTCATACATCAATGCAAAGAATAAAGAATAAATATTTTTTTATTTGCAAGAAACCTGGTATTTTTATCCCCCGACAAGAAAGAGGTGTTATAAGTTTGCAGTGTGTATCTGTGTATCTGTCTTTGGCATCGTAGCTCCAAAACGGATGGACCGATTTCAATGCAGTTTTTTTTAATTGAAAGGTAGTTTAATCGGGTAATTATCAGCTTAGCTATGTTTCATGAAATCTGTTCAGCCGTTCAAAAATTACAGCTCTTGTTCTAGTTGGAGTCGGGGGATTTTGACGGTTAGGTTATTACAAGGTGTTAGTGGTTTTTAGCAGTAGGAACATCATGTCTCACCGAATGAGCGGAATGCAAAATATTATTAATTATCTACATAAAATCTACAATTATTATCAAAAGGAATAAACATTAAATTATTATATGTTAATCAAAGAAAGTGTCAGCGTGCTGTGTGGTGGCATTATAATTGATTAATTATAACTATAACAATATTTATAAATACAATATAATCAACAAATTATTTACAAACTGTATCAAGTCTGAGGAATTTGTTGAAAAGACGTATATTAGACGTCTATTGACAGATTTATTTTCAAAGACTAGTGTATTATCTACAGACTAGACTCATGAGCGAACGCTCTCAAAACGTTTATTTTTCGACACAAAGACAATTACTTAGTTACATTTTAGGTTGCTTATTTACTGAACTTGTATAATTATAATAGCCAGGATAACAAAATTACAGGAACAGTGATTGTTACGAGTACCATGAGACTAGAGTTGAAAACTGCGGAAAGTTTCCGAAACTTTGGAAGTTTTCCGGAAGTTTACCGGAAATATTCCCGAAAACTTCCAAAATTTCGGAAGTTTTGGAAGTTTTCAGAAATGATTTTTTACTTATAAAAACAGTAATTGGGGATACTTTGTACTTAAAATATGTTACATTTAGCTAGATTTTAAATATTCGAACACAGCGAGCACAGTACGGGATGCGGGGTAGGGTACATGTTAAAAATAAATATTTCCAAAACTTCCGTCATACCGCTCGGTGTTTACATTATGCTCGTTGCCTTCGTATGATTTAGCCGATTGAATAAAAAACGTTATTTCATCAATTTGCTTCAATAGATACCATAAAACATTAAATTATTAAAAAAAATTAGAACTAAATTAAAGGATAATTTTCATTTGACTTTACTGATTGTGAATAATCCCAAAGCAACGAATTTGTTGATTTCATAAATAGAAAAACATAATTTGAAAACTTCCAAAGTTTCGGAAGTTTTGGAAGTTTTCAGGAAACTTTCCTCAGAAAAGGAAACTTTCCTGGAAGTTTTCAACTCTATGAGACCCGATGAGGTGAATGAACGGAAACCTAATTGGAGCTGTTGTTTTGCTAATTAATACCCTCCTCGATTCGGCCCGATCAGTTATTATTTGAATAGGACTTACAGGTTGATTACCCTGTTACAAATGAAACTGGAAAAGCTTCCCAAAGGGTTGTGTATTTTCGCTTTTCTCCTTACCATCTATTTAAATAAGAAAATTTAAATTTCCTTCGAATGTTGTTCCAATTAATTAGTAGTTAACGGACAGAACGCGATTTTATTTTATATTTGAATTCGAAATTCGAAGCCCGCGAACACTGACAGCGACTGGCAATTGAACACGTTTCCATTGCTTTAAAAAAAAGCACTTTAATTAAATCTGACAGTTGACCATTGAAAAAATTGTCATAATAATATAATAGTAAAATTCATTTAAAAAGTAATTAATCATAAAATCAAATTATAAACAACATTACACATAGCATTTCATTAATAAAATTAATTGATTCATAGGTTATAATAATTATAAAATAAAAGAACTTCACAGAAATAACAATAGTAAGTAGATATACCTACTAGATTATTTTTGGAATGAATTCTTCAACGCTATACCAACATGCCAATAAAAAAAGATTTTAATATATTTTTAAATAGGTATGTGCGCAACAGAATCGACCCGACTGCCCACAACTCCACACGCATTATGTTGCGATATTGGAAAGTTTTTTATAACGCACATCATCACCATAGGACCTTTACATAAATAGGTATATTGGTAAAGGCAATAATAATTATTTTTTCTAAATAAATGGCCTAAAAATCCGTTGAGAAAATCAATAAGTAAGGAAAAAGAACAGTTTTACTACATCGAGATTGTACGCACTGCTACATAATTATCAAGCTACACATTTTCAGTATAAGCTGACTTCTCATTGTATGGAAAGCTTCTACAATGCGAGGTCAGCTGATGCTGGACATGTAGCCGTGTGTACACCTTGAAAGGTTATTAACCGGTTTTTAAGACTTTATGGCCTTTGACACGCCCTTCACCTAATACCTTTTAATTAAAACAACTCAATTAAACATGCATTTATCAACATACAAATATTGCGATGTATTTAAATCTTCTTTTAAACAGTGATAGCTTAGAGGTTGAACGCTCGCCTTCCGTACAGGAGGGTCTGAGTTCAAACCCGGCCAGCACCTCTGACTTTTCGGATTCATGAGCGGATTAGGATTTGATTATCACTTGCGTTAACGGTGAAAGAAAAACATCGTGAGGAAACCTGCACACCTGAGAGGGCGACATAAATAATAATAATAATTTTCATTTATTTCAGACTATTAAAATCCATACATCAATAAAGGTCTCGATGGTGTGTGTAGTTCGTCAACCAGGCCAGCGTGGTGGACAGGCCTAACCTTCTAAGAAGAGGAAGAGGAGCCTAGCAGTGGGACGGTAATGTGATGGATTATAATAATATGTATACCTCAAGATTTTTTTTTATTCTGGCTGTGTTTTATAGTCTTATAATATTCATGGTCATCGTGGTTTTAGAGGAAGGTTTATAAAAGATTTTCACTCTAAGCAAAGAAATACAGGCTGAAAATTTTAAAATCAACTGAGAATATTTTCTCCTGTGGCGCTTAGCCTAATAGCTTGCGGTTTTTCACACCCTGGCCGGTTTATAATAATAATTTTGCTACAATCTTTGCTTTATTCAGAGAAGAGACTCGAATGTTCATAATATTAATATAATGTAAGAACGCCCCTGAGTAAATGGAGTGCAGACATGTCTAGGATTTTAAAAAGGTTTCATGTCTGTCTACAAAGCTGGCGCCTGGATTTTTTGAATTCCGATTCTTTGAGTAAATAATCAAAGTTCCGATCTCAATAAAATATAACATTCGAAATATCATTTAGCCCTAAACCAAAAATGTATTTACAAAATCATAAATTACATGAAACCCTAAAGCTCCATGACACTTTTTACGAACTCCATTAAAATATCTTGCACGTAACGCCCTGTAACGCCTTATTCCTTACAATCGCGATATTTATGCTACGGCCACTTTCCGGTATGCAAATAACTGACACGCCTGAGGACAGGTTTCCACCAACCTACCCGTTACAAACTCAGCTGGACCACAAATCTATTAAAATAATAGCCGTCTCATTCAATTCTCACAGCTCTCATCCTATGACTCAGTTGAGTAGGCCTCACTTCAAAGGCCGGACAGTCCAAACCCGACTCTAGTGAGAGCCGCACGTGTACGCTCTGTGTATCCGACCGCGTGGTTTACGAAATACGAACATCGCGTTCTGAATTTAAATTCAAAACAGATACAAAAATATTTTCAGTGTGCTATTTTGATGTGAATCCGAACAAATTAAGTTTGGAGTGTATGTGAATATTCAAATTAAAACTTGTTTTTATGGTTGAATGGATTTTGTGTAGCTTTTTTATTTGAATAAACTGTGTGAGATATTGGTGTGGTTTACCTTGGTTGGTGTCAATTTTGCTACAAACTACATACCTATTTTGTAAGTTGTTTTAAATATTTTTAGCCTCTGAGTGTGTAGTCATTATGTTAATTATATCAATTTGGTATCGGCTTCCTTTATTTTAGGTGTATGATTTTGTGTTTAAGATAATTAAAATACCAGTAATGGTACGCGCTTAATTATATTATTTTTATTAATGATATAGTTCGTAATTGCCAATATTTTAGCAAGGAAAAAAAGTAACTGCTTTGAATTCAAATTATTCAAACTTTTATTAATTCATTGAGTTACGAAACGCAGATATTAGTAGATAAGTATTGTTCGCGACCGCAGGCGACCGCTTGTGATTAGAAAAGTAGATCTTCTTCTTCAATTAATTCTTATTGTGAAATTAATTTGAATAATAAATAATAATTTAAGCAATAAAGGGTTAAATAAAAATAATTCAGAATATTGAAACGAGAAATTTGGACGGGTCTCGTGCGTTTTGCTTGGATCTTGAAACTTGAAAGCTGACAACATCACGCCAGTTTTCTTCTAAGGTCTGGGCAGAATAGAATAGATCCTTATTTCATGTAAGCCAAATACAGAACTTATGAAATGTTGTGACTCCTAGGTACGCGGTTCCAAATAGTAGGTCTTATGGAGAAGAACCGGTAAGAAGAAGTCTAACTAGAGTCTCAACTATAGTCTGCGGGGGTCCTTATCATCCCAAATTGGAACTGTGTCAAACTAAGGCCCAAGTCCACCAAAAATATAACTAACAGACGTTTAAGACAAAATCATCCGTTTAATACGAACTTTTTGATAGTTTCTATAGATAGATAGTAAGACGGGAGATATTGAGCTCGGACTTACACGCTCCTCTTTTTTGTCGGGGGGTAAACAAAGCATCAGCTACGTTAGTTCGGTCGGAGAGGATCGAGGAGTCAAGAATGCATAATATATGGGTTAACCGACCGGGCGCAGATCGGTGGGCGGCCCTGAGTACCGCGCTGGTGTGATTCATGGAGGCTGTTCTGTGGAGATTCAAGCCTGTAATTGGCGAGAAACAGCACAGAACCGCGCAAAATGAAGAGTTTTCGTTTCGAAGGCCAAGACTCACCTCGGGTCGTTGAATCAGAGGAGTACCTAAGTACGGAAAGATGCTGTACAAATTAGCACAGCTAGTTTTAAGGAAAGAAGCAGTTATTAATTAGTTGTAATTATTCATTATTCCTGTGTTTAATAGGGTGACATAACCGTGAAGTGATAAAGCTCAAAAATAAAGAAAAAAACCTTTATTTGCTCACGTATCTCAAGATGAAGAGCCATTAAACATAATAAAAATTGTTTCTCTGTTACTCGTAAATAGAGAACTCGATCAATCCCGGGATTTCGGGATTGTACACAGTCAATCCCGGGATCGGGGTAAGCCGCGGGATTTTAGATTGCAAATAAAAAATTACGTAAGGTATATAAAAATCTGCTTTATTATTGACAATGTAAGATAATGTCCGTAATGTAATCAGACAGAAAAAGATAAAGTTAAAATTCTACAAAAATCAACCAGTATCACTTACAAACAACTTTTACATAACTTAATTAAACGAACACGTTAAACTTCAACGAAAAAAATCCCAAGTCTCTCTTATCTTACATAAACAAATGACTTTATTTATTTGCGAACATGTACATCAACAATAACACATAACAATAACATTATTCGATTGGAGTACATGAACCCTGCTAGGGTACTTTTATCATATATATATGTAACATAAACATAAAAATATTATATCATAATGATAAATAATATACTTATATATAATAATACGTGAAGAGAAATCTTTGTACCCCTTTTTATGCACATTGCGCGCACAGAGTAGTGTGAGATTTGTCATAGATAAAGTTTATACGGAGAAGGAGTGCAGAAAGCTAAAATTACGGTCGAATTTCGACCACTGGGCGAACACTAGTATCTATTAATCGGTCACATTTCTCATAATATACTAGTAATATCAGCCCCGAAAATCCCGGTTTTATGAAATAAAACCGCCAAATTTCCGGGACTGGATTAGAGCCGGGATCCCGGGATCCCGTATCTCGAGATCAAATTCCATACTCGTAATACATAGCGCCTTAAATTATACTTAAACGCGACAATTCGATACAATTTGTTTGTCTCGCGAATAATAAAGACGTTCTTTGACATGAAAATTGTTACAAATTTGCACTCGCACGCTCATTAAATATGTTTACCCGCACGTTATATTTTACTTTCAGTGAATTTATGATAGGTACCTAGGTTTCTACCAACAGTACCAAAGTACTTATATTAACAAATGGCGTAGATTTCCACCATTTGAAGATAAAGTTTTATCTTTTATTCAGCGGGGCGTTATCTCGTCCTCTCACATCGGCCTATTCAGACTGTGACCCGCAGCCTGACAACTTTAAATTTTCCACTTTATTATTTTTATCAAACTCGAGGCTTTTTATTTTTTTATATTACCCACAAGGGACCCTCGAAGTAGTACCCTTAATTACGTAGTTTTTTTTCGTACATGTCCTTGACTTTTTTCTTTTAATGGTATTTTTTTATTAATGAGGTGAACTTCCATTTTTGAATAAGCTTTTCAGCGTGCGAAGCTGCGGACCTCATTTTAAAGTACCTACCCCATTAAGCGTTTGCATATCTACTGCCGTAGTGCTGTGGCTACGAATCATAGTAATATTATAAAGAGAGAAATCCTGATTGACTGACTGACTGACTGACTGACTGACTGACTGACTGACTGACTTATCATCAACGCACAGCCGAAACTACTGAAGCTAGAGTCACGAAATTTGGAGAGTAGGTCCCTTTTGGCAAGCAATAAGAAGGGATTTTGGAAAATTCAGCCCCTAAAGGGGGGAAAAAGGGGGTGAAAGTTTGTATGGGAGTCCCTTAATTTTTGAAGTGAGAAAGATGAAAATTGGGATTTAGGCTTTTGGTTACAAACAAAGAAACACGTGATTCTTCGTTTTTGGAAATTCATCCCCTAAAGGGGCGAAATAGGGGTGAAAATTATTTTTGAAGTGTAAAACGTGAATATTGGGATTGTTTTTGAAGTGAGAAACGTGAGAATTGGTGTTTCGGCTTTTGGTTAGAAATAAAGAAACACGTGTTACCGCGTTATTGGAAATTCATCCCCTAAAGGGGCGAAATAGGGGTGAAAATTGTTTTTGCAGTTAGAAACGTGAAAATTGAGATTTAGGCTTTTGGTTAGAAATAAAGAAACACGTGATACCGCGTTTTTGGAAATTCATCCCCTAAAGGGGCGAAATAGGGGTGAAAATTGTTTTTGAAGTTAGAAACGTGAAAATTGAGATTTAAGCTTTTGGTTAGAAATAAAGAAACACATGACACCGCGTTTTTGAAAATTCATTCCCTAAAGGGGCGAAATAGGGTTAAAAATTGTTTTTGAAGTGAGAGACGTGAGAATTGGTGTTTCGGCTTTTGGTTAGAAATAAAAAAACACGTGTTACCGCGTTTTTGGTAATTCATCCCCTAAAGGGGCGAAATAGGGGTGAAAATTGTTTTTGAAGTGAGAAGCGTGAAAATTGAGATTTAGGCTTTTGGTTACAAATAAAGAAACACGTGTTACCGCGTTTTTGGAAATTCATCCCCTAAAGGGGGCGAAATAGGGGTGAAAATTGTTTTTCCAGTTAGAAACGTGAAAATTGAGATTTAGGCTTTTGGTTACAAATAAAGAAACACGTGATTCTGCGTTTTTGGAAATTCGTCCCCTAAAGGGGCAAAATAGGGGTGAAAATTGTTTTTGAAGTGTAAAACGTGAATATTGGGATGGTTTTTGAAGTGAGAAACGTGAAAATTGAGATTTAGGCTTTTGGTTACAAATAAAGAAACATGTGCTACCGCGTTTTTGGAAATTCATCCCCTAAAGGGGCGAAATAGGGGTAAAAATTGTTTTTGAAGTTAGAAACGTGAAAATTGATATTTAGGCTTTTGGTTAGAAATAAAGAAACACGTGATACCGCGTTTTTGGAAATTCATCCCCTAAAGGGGCGAAATAGGGGTGAAAATTGTTTTTTAAGTTAGAAACGTGAAAATTGAGATTTAGGCTTTTGGTTAAACATAAAAAAACATGTTTTACCACGTTTTTGAAAATTCATCCCCTAAAGGGGCGAAATAGGGGTGAAAATTGTTTTTGAAGTGAGAAACGTGAAAATTGAGATTTAGGCTTTTGGTTAGAAATAAAGAAACACGTGTCACCGCGTTTTTGAAAATTCATCCCCTAAAGGGGCGAAATAGGGGTGAAAATTGTTTTTGAAGTGCGAAACGTGAAAATTGAGATTTAGGCTTTTGGTTAAAAATAAAGAAACACGTGTCACCACGTTTTTGAAAATTCATCCCCTAAAGGGGCGAAATAGGGGTGAAAATTGTTTTTGAAGTGCGAAACGTGAAAATTGAGATTTAGGCTGTTTATTAGAAATAAAGAAACATGTGTTACCGCGTTTTTGGAAAATCATCCCCTAAAGGGGCGAAATAGGGGTGAAAATTGTTTTTGAAGTGACAGACGTGAAAATTGAGATTTAGGCTTTTGGTTAGAAATAAAGAAACACGTATTTCTGTGTTTTTGGTAATTCATCCCACAAAGGGGCGATAAAGGAGTGAAAAATGTTTTTGAAGTTAGAAACGTGATTGTATTTATGCTTTTGGTTAAAATTAAAAACAAAATCGGTTTCGTGTTTTTTGAAATTCAACCTCAAAGCGGATAAAATAGTTATATGAGAGTCCGTATTTTTTGAAGTCGAACGATTTGTAAGAAGTCAGGAATTGATGAAAATTAAAAAGTATCTACCGGCTAATTTGTACCCGAACGAAGTCGGGACGGGCCGCTAGTATTTTAATATTCAAAGTCGATAATAGTGCTGTGATAACATTACATATTCCCTCAATATACAGAATATGGCTCTGATTTGAAGTATTACTTTCTTGCCCGGGTTGGGACAAAAAGTCGGATGTATCAGCTGGCGTCTTCCCTCGCTGTCGTAAAACAACTGCTGAAATTGGGTCACTGTCCTTGGAGCCAATGGCCTATCAACACTGCAGTACTTATGCATAATTATCATATTTATGGCTCATTACGATTGTACCTGTACAAATGTAACTTGGTTTCATTTTAGAATATGGATTATCGTTGTAGGTGATAAAAGTTCATAATATTATCTCATATTGAAGCACAATAGTGACAATAGTGTGGGCATTAAGTGAATAATATTATTGTAGCACAATTTTTGAATCGGTCGTACGTATGGCTCGGCTTTGTAACTCACTCGTACCTATACAACATTATTTTTAGTAAACGCGAAAGCCGAGAGAGTGCTAAGGGGAGGGGGAGGGGGAAGGGAGGTCATTGTGCTCATTATTATGATTTTTTTTTAGTATGGGGCCAACAATGAAATCGCGAGAAAAAAATCTACTAAAAAAAAACAAGGTTTATTGGATTAAGTAAAAATAAATAAATTTGAAAACGACCCATCTGTTACCGACGCTTGATTGTTAACGCCATTCTAGTGCTCCGCGCGGGTCATAGAACTCACGAAGGCGCTCCAGTGGCGAGTGACAAAGCGAGTGGTAAGTTCGAAGAATCACGCGGAGCGCTAGGCAGCCGTTAACGGTCAAGCGAAGGTAACAGACGATTCGTTTTAAAAATTTGTTTTGCTTTATCAGAATCGAAAACATTTTCAACCAGTTTGAGTTTAACTATGAGTGCGCCGCGTGGCTTAAGGAATTTACACGATTTTTGTTACACCTGTATGTTACTTACTTGAATGTGCTTTTATTTAACACTGCGTTATTTTATTAACTTACAAAAATGAAGCTCAGTTTGACATTTAAGTAAATAATGCATGTACACGCCCAAATTGACCAAAATCTCGTTTGTTTTCAATTATTCAAATTTCAATTACATACTATATGAAACCACTGATTGAATAACACAGTTCAAAGTTCACTGTGAATAACTATTCATACTACCTGGCTTGCGACTGACTTTTACACAAACGAACTAAAAACTGAGTTGAACTTGTTGAAAAATGGTAGTAGAAAAGTGACAGTTCCATATTGTTCTGGTACGCTACCGGCATATCCAATTTCCTTTGCCATTGTCTACATGTTCAGAAGAGTAGCATCACATGTCCTGTCTGTATTTCCCGAAGGTTTTTTTTTTTTTCGTTTTTTTATTTCATTTATTTTTGTTTTAATCAGTTTGTTTTTGTATAAATAAAAGGAATACTGCGATTTGATACCGTACGGCAGGTACTGTATAGTAGGCAGATACGTACAATTTCTCCGATGCCGATATTAACTCCCATGTCCCAATAGGCGAGCATATTGCCATTTACCTGGCTCAAATTAAAACTAGGAGCTGCTATTGAGACTCCTAACAGAAAACCCCAATTACTTTTTGCTCAACCCGAGAATCGAAACCCAGAACCGCACTAACTACAACTAGACAACTGAATCAGTTCCAAAGAGTATACTAAACACATTCTATACAATACGTTTCACAAACAGACCAAATAAATTATTCTTTGACGTGACTAAAAAAAATGGCGTATAGCATGACCTGCGTATAACAATTCGACGATTAATATCTAAAATAATCTAAGTACGTACTATACTATAGGCCTATAATTACGTCCACGTAACGTGTATTTTCAGTACAATATGACTGTACTAAGGTTGCCACGTTTCCGGAATTTTAGCAGTTTATTCCTGAAATAAAAATTGTGGGTCCTCTCCATACTTTTCGCACGCAAACGACTCACAGGTGTTAAAAAATATTGGAGTGAGGACTAAACCACGGCTACGGGGACTGCCTACCCTTTCGGCATGGGCATTGGGCATGCTTGACAACATACCTAAATTTTTCTCTTATTTTTCTCGCTTTGTAGCGTTTTTGTTTTTCCTCATGATGTACACAATTTCCTTGTGAAAGTTCATCAAGATCTGTTCATTCGTCTAGTCGTGAAAATATGAAGACAGACTGAGAGACTTTCGCAGTTTGAGTTTGAGAGTTACTTTCGCATTTTTAATTAGGTACTAGTGGTCGCCCAGTGGTCGAAATTCGACCGTAACATTATAGATAAATTTTAGCTTTCTGCATTCCTTCTCCATATAAACTTTAACTATGCCACATCTCACACTCCTCCGTGCACGCAATGTACTTAAAAAGGGGGAAAAAGTTTTCTTTTTACGTATTAATATATAGGATTTAATTAAGGATTTAATTTTCTGGAACTACACTCGGGAGCAATGAATCTGGGTCACCAACATAATCTTTTCTATGTTCTGTGAACATAATAAACCTTAATATCTCGGAAACTAAGAAGATAAACATATATAAGTATAATAGATAAGAACAAATAAAAAGTATTTTATAGACCTATATAATACTATTCAAATAATACGCTTTGAGCTGAAAATTGTATTGATAGAGGAATGCGAAAATATTCCGTAACATCGCTTCAAAAACTTTGTGCCGTATCAATCGCATGACATCTGTATTAATGACAACACATGTAGGTAAAAAAAAAAAAGGTAAAGTATTAAAATGTGAGAAAATATATCTGTAAAACTAGGATATTAAAAAAAAAAACTGCGGTAAAATTTACGCATTTTTTATTTATGTATTTTTAATAAGTAAAATAAATAATAACTAAGAAGTTTTATTAATTTTATTTGAGTACTATTAAATAGTGTATAAAATACTTTTGACTTGATTATGCTAACATTCTTAGTTTCCGAGATATTAATGTTTATTATTGACCCGGATTCATTGCTTCCGAGTTTAGGTTCAAGTAGGGTAAGTAATTTCATATCTGACAACCCTAACATTGTACATACATGTAAAATTAATATAGTCGTCAGTTTGATTAGGTAGAAACTCGCCGCCAGCATTAATTATTCAAAACAAATCGCTCTGTGCACCTAATTAACTAATTAAGGTCTAAGGCTGGGGCACAATTAACTGGAACTATGACATAAAAAATGTATGTGTGTCCGCCCTTTGAATTTGTAGCTGAAATTTTAACGCCCGTGTGGTTACCGGTACACAGAAGACCACTCTCTCTCTGTTGGTGTTATGTAGGTACCTCTAATTTGGGTATACAAGCCTAACTCGCTAGTGACTCTCAAATAATATTGTTTTATATATTTCTCTAGGAAGTCCTTGATAGTCGACTACACAAGTCCGCCAACCCGCACAAGGCCTGCGTGGCGGGCTAAAGCCGCATTCTTCTCATTCTGAGAAGAGGCCTAAGCCCAGCTATGGGACAAAAAAGGACTGGTTTAAAAAAATATATTTCTCTAGATATGTTTGTTCCGTACATTGCTCTTGTCATCTATTTTTTTGGTCTTTAATTTAATTGCACCTGTCATTATCACTTCTTCAGCGAATAATACACGAAGCGGTGCGGCGCCGCTGACGCCTGGCGCAGAGGTGCTCGGTCCAATCTGTGCAAGATTCATAAGGCTCTGTAGGTAATCCGTCGAGTCTTGGCACATGGCGGTGTCTCCGCGTGGAACAATTTCGATCAGCAGGGTAATCATGATGCACACTCGTAATCGGGATCGATTCCTTTTTGACAGTTCAAGAATATACATTGCGTTGTTCCGATAGTCGATCGGAGTTATTTTTAAAGCGTACTGCGCAATGTACATTGTTGATCTGTTAAAATTCAATCGCTTACGCTCGACCGCGCACCGCTCCGTGTGTTATTCACCTAAGATCGTCAGTAGGGAAGCTTTTTCCATGTCCCCAAAAATAATGTACCACGAAACTAAGCATAAAAATACTGGCAAATGTTATTTACAGCTATTTAAAGGCTGACCACATTTACGAAAACATTTTTAAAAGTTGCCAGCGTTGCGTGATGCATTATAATGGACTCCACCCCTCCGAGTACGGTACTTACTAGAACTTAAGTCCGCAACGATCCGAATAATTCAGACTTTAAGTTTTCCATCAAGATACGCTGGAGAAGTTTTGGAAGTTATTGAACACTATATATAATAATATCGCTAATATCTTTGGATCGATACGCTTTTGAAGTGGTTGATGTTTCCAAAAGTTTAGCACTATGTAATTACTTAGGTAGGGTTTTCAATTGGAACATTATTAGTTGTCTAGATCGCTCATGCATACCTACATAGGTACCTCTCAGGTGAGCAAGATAGTCTCAGGCTTACATTCAGAGACGACAGAAACGAGTCTAAGCGTGAACTTACGCTTCCATCTGACAAAATTTGTTCGTTAAATTGACATATGGAAGCGAAAGTTCACGCTTAGACTCGTTTCTGTCGTCTCTGAATGTAAGCCTAAGTGTAAGATAGGACAGAGTTTGATCCTGGAACAATTTTTTTTAACCCCTCTCAGCATTCACTTCAAAAGTGAGGAAACCTTAAAGTCGATTCGAAGAAATGACGTCGTCCTATCAAAAACATTTCAGAACCTTTGAGTCAAATCATGTCTTCCACTACTATACCTACACTATACAGACGAAAAAATTACTCCCAATGCGCAAGGTGCACCCTCCGAGTAGAAGATAATTTATAGGTGGAAGCTTTGTCTACCTACTAGTAAGGAATCTATGATCTGAAGCCTCATTTAAGTTGAAAGGTTAAATCTCCGATCTTAAGTCAAGAGGAAGTGTTTCATAATAATATACCTATCTTATAACCCATCGCCCTTTATTGAATAGGCCCCCGGTATTTATTATCCGGTCTAGTATGTTTTATAACAGGAATATATTTTACATCTATTCGTAAAATGTGATTTTCACCTACTCACCAACTCCGAAAATACACGCTTAATGGAGAGATCCAAGGACAGCTTCAATGTCTCCCGAATTCGAATCCGTAACTCATTACATGCATGACAAAATAATGTAATGTAATACCAGTAATATGTACACCGTTGAAAGAGACATGCTATAAGCTCAGGAGGGATCTCATTCCATTACAACCGTGCGAATTAATAGCTTGTCACGCGATTTGACGCGATATAGCGCGGCCGTGGTTTGCGGTCAGCTAATCTTACACGCATATGAGAATCACTAATAACCTCGAGAGTCGTGTTAACAGGGAAAATTAACTGCAAAAGGGACGACGACTTCCAAAACGGTGATCCGACCAAATGTCAAATACCTTAAAGTTACAAAAACCTTATCTGACAGCGCTTGTAGTTAGTCTTTAAACTCTAAGTTAAGTTACAATGACCGAAGCAATCCTAAAGCAACCAATGGAGAAAACTGGAAATTGCAAATTAAGAACTTCTGGTCGTCGTTGTCACAATATATTTATTTATTTGATGCTTTTCATACAAATATGTACAAAGGCGGTCTTAATGCCTAAGATATTCTCTACCAGACAACTTTAGGATGATACAGAGACAAAAAAATGGTAGAAGCACTAGTCATTATTATTATTAGGTTAGGTACCTATACTTAAGTAGAACTTAAGTAATTCAATACATTAATACATACAAATGGGTTACCTAAATTGATAAATACATACATACTATAAAAATAATATAGGTACATACTTAATATAAATATATTAAATATCAAGATAACTCAAAATCGAGATGAATCCGCCAAAATCTTATCACGAAAGTGCGCACGTAACTTGATTTAAAAAAAAGGCCGATTGTTAGCCGTATAGTTTGTCTTATCACTTACTGAACGTACATGAACCTTGCCTTAATTGAAGGAGACTAGCTACAAGCGCTGTCAGTTAAAATCTTAGTCCATTAAGGACAGTGGAGACTTAATAGCTTCTCACTCGAAACCGCGCGGCCGCGGTTTGCGGTCAGTTCGTCTTACATGCGGTTTGATTGTCATATCACTTAGACACACCAAGCTATTTATAGCTGCTATTTTCCGCCAGCGAAAATTATTAAAATTGAGCATGATCAATTCTTTCGCTTGCGAAAATTAGCCAAGCGATAAATAGTTTAATAGTAGCCATTTGTTTATTGACTACTGGCTGAGTTTTGTGAAACAATATTTAAAATAAGAACATTTGTAATAAGTTCTTGCAAAAAAATAAAAAATAAAATTAACCCGTATTTCTTGCGCGACGACCTGCGACAGACGACATTTCGACTAGCTGCTAAAAACTGCATGTAGTCGACAACGGTCACACGGTAGCGGCGATTTATAGCTGCTAGTAGGTAATCGCAAGCAGAAAATAGCAGCTATAAATATCTTCGTGTGCCTGAGGCTTTACGTACGAATAAATATGCCACATAACCTTGTCTTGGGTGCTAGAAGATCAGAAACAAATTATCGGATTATGAGTTTATTTTGCGATTTAGCGTCAGAGTCTTAAGTCAAAACATCGATCAAAACGCTATTAGGAATCCACGTGTTTTAGAAAAATCTTATTTTTAGCACCTGCTCAGCGTGCTCGGTTTGAATATTACTGCGCAAGTTGACTATTGGAGCCAATTTTCAGATCAAACTACATTATATTTATTATTTATTTTATTTCACAAATAGACTATATTCATACTATTAAACCACTATGGGTTATCTTGGCATGCCGATAACCGGTTCAATATCAAATAAAATAAAAAATAATAATCACCGGGCGTAAAGTAATTTACGTGGCATAATGGGATTCTAGTGGTATATTTTCTATAATTAATAGGTACCTACTTTATCTAAACCCAATATTTATTGATTTAATAATAGATAGTTCTCCTTTAGTTCGAATTAATTATTTTTACTGATCCAACTGTAATTTATTTATTAGTTATCTCTTCTCTACATAGTATAAAATAAAGCCGCTTTCCGCGTCGTCTGTCTGTCTGTATATCCGCTAACTCCTCCTAAAACACACAACAGATTTTGATGCGGTTTTCACCACCAGTTAGATAATTTTTCACGGAAGATTAATATCCGTGTGTAAGTTTTAAATAAATAAATAAATAATGTATAATACTTTCTTATTTAATGGTAAGTATAGTAGAGAAAGTGTACCCGTGCGAAGCCGGGAGCGGGTCGCTAGTTATATTATATTAGTTAGTTTAGTATACACTCAAAGGCACATTTAACCGGCCACGTACATTTTGTCAATTTCTTCAAAATTTTACAGTAATTTAATTAATTATGTTATCTTATTATATTGGGTGAACCTTTACGAAAAAAATGGAACATGTGTAATTTGTGAAATGGTTTAATTAAGATAAAAAATTAAAAAAAATGAGAAAATGCATTGTTCTAACAAAAAATTGAATTAGTAAAATGCTATTTTTTTTTTTAAAGTGTGCTCTAAATTAACGGATTAATAATGTGTATTTCCTCCTCTGGTCCTTATGACCTCTTGCAACCAATTTGAAAGCCCGTCCATTATGTCTTGGATGTCGCTTTGAGGAATGTTCTCCCACTCCTCAACAGCTGCAGTTTTAAACTCACTGATGGTCGTAGGAGCTGGTGTGCTACTCCGGATCCGTCTTTTAAGATTGTCCCATACATGCTCTATCGGGTTCAGGTCAGGACTCCGAGCTGGCCATGGTAATTGCTTAATATTGACGGCGTCCAAGTAATCGGTGACAACTCTCGCGGTGTGTGCACGAGCGTTGTCGTGCATTAAAACAAAATTGTCGCAAATAAATGGCGCAAAAGGAATCACATGTGGTTTTAGGACTTCTGTTACGTATCTGTGAGCATTAACACTGCCTCTATCGAAGACGACCAACTCTGTACGGGCGTCGTAACAAATTGGCCCCCACACCATTATCAAGCCTCCTTCGTAGCCCACTGTTTCAACCACAGCACACTCTGCAAATCTTTCACCGCGGCGTCTATACACGCGCTGACGTCCATCAGGGCCTCGTAGAGTGATTCTTGATTCATCAGAGAAGAGAACTGCCTTCCATTGTTCCGAAGTCCAATTTAAATGTTCTCGAGCAAATCCAAGTCTCGCTCTTCTGTGAGTTGCGGTCAGTTCTAGGACTCGAACTGGTCGAAATGCTCTCAGATCCCTCTCTGCTAACCGTCTTCTTATTGTTCTTAGGCTCACACTTACATTTCGTACCTCAAACAAACGGTTACGAGCCTCGGATGCTGTTGTGAACCGATTTCGTAGAACGTTCGAGACGATGTAACGATCATCTCTCTCTGATGTACACCTTCTACGACCTTGCTCTGGCCTTCTTGTGTAGGAACCGGTCTCTCTGTAATGCCAGATAGCATCTTGTATAGTGGTTCTGGAAATCCAAGCATTCGTCCAACCCGACGCTGGCTAAACCTAGCGTCTACAAGTGCCACAGCCCTGGCTGCTCCAGCTGCGTCTAGTGGCATTTTTTTTTGGTGTAAATGAAATCACGGCACCCCAGAACCTCGGTTTTATTCGAAGAAATGGTTTCACAACGTTTTAAAACAAATGTATCCTTCACAAAAAATAAACGGCAAAAATTTCTAATTTCGATTAAACTGCTTATTGTTGAATAAAAACCACAGATGTAAAAAAAAACGCGGGTATGATTGTTTCGTTTATTGCTGATATACCCACTTAAGAAGTTACGTCTAGTAGTCAAAGCGTAAGTTACCTTAAACAAACGATATGTAATTTGAGACGGGTGGACGGCTAAATGTGCCCCTGAGTGTATATTATCAATATAACATAAATAAAAGTATCAATTATCCATCATCGCTAAATAAAATAAATAAAACCCTAAACTGAAAGCTTCGTACCATTCGCACATTATACAAAGACCTGACCACACACCAATATTGTCCAAAACCGCGCGATCGAGTGAAACATAAACTTACAATCAATCGCGCGATTATAGCACAACCGGTAGCTTTACCACAGATTTTATATTGCGCTAGTCAATTCCTATAACCGCAACTGCATGTCACAGAATAATTAATTAATTAATAAAATAAATAAATTCAGCCCATTACTGTCCCACTCTCCTCAGAATGAGAAAGTTTAGGCCTTAATCCACCACGCTGGCCTAGTGCGGGTTGGCGGACTACACACACCATCGAGAACTTTATGAGGCCCTCTCAGATGTGCAGGTTTCCTCACGATGGTTTCCTTCACCGTTATCGCAAGTGATAATCAAATTCTAATCCGCACATGAATCCGTAAAGTCAGAGGTGCGGGCCGGGTTTGAACTCAGACCCTCCAGCATGGAAGGCGAGCGTTCAACCGCTAGGCTATCACTGCTTTTAATTTTTAATTAATTAATATTTGATCAATAGTGCAAAACATATTTCTTCTGTCTGTCATTATTAATTGGTTCACCTTTCCAATACATTTTCCTCCACTGTATCGGGTTTTCAAAAACTTCCATAGATCCATACAAAAAAAAACTACAGTCACCAAAAAAAACATCGCAATGATATGCCAAGGAACTCACGAAATAAATCATCACATTCTTTATTTAAATGAACTAATAAATTAATACAGCTCCTTCTTCCGCATGTATAAGACCAAAGTAACTCACTATTCGAACACATCTAATAGATCTAAGTGTTGTCATCAAACCGAACGATAAAGCGAAACCCGAAATAGCAATCGATCGCACACTCGAACGCTCGATCGCAGTAACTGTCAGCATACAATGAACCCGCTTATCAATGCACTAAACAGCAACTGCATATCACGACAATCCAAATAATTAATTTTGCGGAATGGATAACATCGATCATTATTTATTCATCACATTAACCCAATACACAAACTGTATCAAATATTGTTACACAAGCAAGTCTTCTATTACCTATATCACGATATAAGCTTTAAGCTCCTTTCCTACTATGTACTGCACGTAGATCTAACCACGTAATACGGTTGTCGCCAAACCGCGCGGTAGAGCGAAACACGAACTAGCAATCAGTTGCACGCTTGTAGCACAACGGTCGCTGCCTCAGCCTGTATAACAACCGCTAGCAACGAAGCGATGCGCCACGTTACGGGTTGATCACGTAAATGGAAAATTAACAGTTTGCTGCATTGACCATGGACGGTGGGTCTAGAACAAAATTCACGAAAAATGTGTCCCGAGTCAACTTATATGAGCGTAGGAACATTTAAATAATTAATATAAAATCTATAACATCTGAATTAATCATCCTGTGGACATTAAGCGCAAGGTCGTATAGCCCTATCTTTGGGCATTGGGTGCACACACATTTGTGTAGGTACTCGATGTCGAAGGATGGGGACTTTGTTGTAAATTGTATTATATTACTAACATAGTTCATAACTTCATAAGTATCTTGTAACTAACCAACTTCTATGGATGTATAGTCCGAAATAAATATTTTGAATTGAATTTAATTAATTCTAACCTTAAGTATCGTCATTATTTATTTATTTATTTAATGGCACACAAAACAGAATACAGTCAATAATAATAAAAAAATAAAATAAAAATATATAACATAAATATACAGGCTTACTGGTAATATGACGGCAATCCGTTATGGGGATGTAGGAGAGATCATTTCCAACCAAATGACTCCTGATGACTCCTACGCAAATGTCAACCATTTTCGAGTAATATGTCATTTTATATTTTTTGAAGATATTTACATTATACAACTTTGAACATTGATAAAAAAAAAGCCAATGCATACAATATTTTTATATTAATATTATCTGTTTGCTAACATTTCAGTACATAATATTCAATGATAAAATGACAATTATCTGCAATAGTTTTGAAATCAGAGCTACAAATCGTTACGCATTTCATAATTTTGAGCAGGTCTTGTGACTAAAATGGTCGATTTCTGCAAAATAACACAGAAGTACTTTATCGGCAGAACATTTAGAAAACATGTACAACTTTTCAGCTATCCAACGAGATACAATAATCTAACAGAAATCAGAATTTGAGTGAACAGTATACAATTATTGTGATAAAGACAAAATCAACTTCAACCAAAATTGCATGCTGTCCTCCGCCTGAGGGGGGCGGAGGGTTGTGCTGGACTCCTACCGACTAAACTCACCACGGTAGTCCACTTTGGCACCTACAGGTGGGTTTCGGGTACTCTTAGAAAACCGCGCCGAACCTAACCTAAACTAACCTAACCAAAACCTAACCTAACTTAAGCTTTTATGACTTTTTATGTTAGCAAACAGATAATACTAATATAAAAATATTGTATGCATTGGATTTTTTTTTATCAATGTTCAAAGTTGCATAATGTAAATATCTTCGAAAAATATAAAATGACATATTACTCGAAAATGGTTGACATTTGCCTAGGAGTCATCAGGAGTCATTTGGTTGGAAATGATCTCTCCTACATCCCCATAACGGATTGCCGTCATATTACCAGTAACCCTGTATATATTGTATTATATATATTTTTATATATGTCATAATATATAAAAAGGTAGCTAGTTCCGAACAAGACTGTATTCCTAAACATGTGTACACAGCATGATTATAAAAAAAAACATACGCGTCGAATTGAGAACCTCATCCTTTTTTTTGAAGTCGGTTAAAAAGAAACAGGACAGTGCTACAGAAAAACAAACGTAAACAGTTTAATTTTACTTTGACAATTTATCAGCCTATTCAACTTTTTCACAATACTGTACGGCATTTTTGACGTGTAATAAGTAGTCTGACAAAACAAAAGTTGGCGCGTAAATGGAACTCGTTTTTTCATTTTGGAACTCTTTTGACTCGGCCACTTTTGACCGCGGACCTTATGTCCATGTTGTAGAAGGTCAATGGTTTACTGCAATAATATTCTGGTTCATTTTAATTAGGATCGGAGTGACTAATTGGTATTTAAAAGCAACAGTTGCAAGTTACAATTCTGCTGGCATTGCGTTTTGAAATAATACAGTTGTGCTGAGAATCGCTGGCTGAAATTAGATCGAAAGCAGTGTTAAGAAAAGCATGATTGTTCCAAATTATAAACAAGTGTTATACATGAAAACAGAGCGTCAAGAGCGTGGCAAATATTACACGTATTTATATTGAAACATGACATGTTACTGATTAGTTATTTGTATTTTGTACCATTTATTTACTTATTCCTTCTGTGAAAATACCACAAACGTGAACATGGGCCTTCTCGTACTAACTATTACATACTACAAACTTATAACAACCCCTCTTTTTCGTCGGGGGTTGAAAAGAATACTGCACCCAATGTCCATTTTCTTATATACCACTACATACCAGCATAATACGCGCCTAATGGTAAGCGGTTACCATAACCTCGCACGCAACACCAGGGGCATCACTCGTGCGTTGCCGACCCTAATAGAAGCGCGAGCGACGAGCGTCGCGAACTCGCGAAGTCGCGACGGCAACTCTTCCCCAAGGAGCACTGGCGACCTCACTCACCATTAGGAATACAACACTGCAAAAGAGCAGGTATATTTGACTACGATATTCTGCAAGGTGGGAGTCCTTCCCCAGTCGGACAGCTCCAATTTTGAGCGGGAAGTCCTACTATACCTTACCTCTCTTGGACCTGTCATCAAAATCAATTGTTTTTAGACTTGGTCCTTTTGTGCCCTTTTACTAGAGATTAGTCCGATATCATGTCACATGTATAAATCAACGATATTTTAAAATCATTTTGTCATGCAGTGACAACATCAACAATACCTAAAATCGTCACTCGATATTGACCATGACTGAATGAACGTGAACTTCGGTTTCGGCTGTGACATGACGATGACAAGATGGCAACATGCGATTTGTGAATGCGGTGACAGCATGGTGACAGTTAGAAAAAATCATTGATGATTTTTTCATTGTTCACGTCATCGATATTTTTTTTCATTGTCATGCGGACATTGATATCCAAAAATCACCACTTAGCGCATTTCTACCTTTTACCACACCAACGGAGACACGGTTATTTGCCAGGAACTACACGGCACAGACCAAACAATACAAGAATAATACTTTTAAACTTCAATATTCGAAAATTTCATTACCGCCGTCCTTTTTGTAATAACTGGAAAATACATTTGTACATTTCCCGAGTCAATACCAAAGAAAAGTTTGTTATTTAATAATCGCTTACGGGAATAAGTTGGGACTTTTGTTCACGTAATCCCCGATTTCTACGTGTATATAATAATAACTAACTTCTACGTGTGGCTTGTTCTTTTACATAAATAGATATTGTATTGTTCATCTACACTCGTGGATATCTAATACGTCAAATTTGACGTCTGTCATTTTTCATGCCGCGTGATACAGTGCCACAAACTCATCTGACCCGGTGACCAAAATTGGAACTAACGTCGCCACAGAACAAAAATGACTTCAAAATGTATTTTTCTTGTATTTTTTGTATAGAGATGACATTGGTAAAAGCGACGGCAGCGACACCATTACCGGGTCAGATAAGTTTGTGGCACTAAACGAACACGAGAAATCAGAAAATCAACCACATAATGCCAAATAATTAGTATGTTAACTATACACTCTACATAAAACAATGAGTACCTATCAGTGGCGAAGGGTGACAGTTTTAAAAGGGGAAGCCGTCCCAAAAATGCCCTCTTAAAAATTGCTGCAATTAATGCTGCAAGTCAAAAATCCATACCGTCTCTTGTAATCTATATAATAGTCATGTCTGGAAGAGCTCAACCTAACTGAATAACAAGCCATATTACGTTGGTCTACGCACTAACCAATTCCTAAAGGGATGCCGATGGGAATCGGGTTGTATAGACTCTTCGCCACTGGTACCTATTGAGTAGATATTATTTATAAGCACTAAGCTATTTTATTACCTACACAAAGTCGACACCTGTCCAATCCCGACCAGATTTCTACGAGTTTAGGTAACGCGACTTTATGTGATCGTGATAAAATTAAATAGAAAAGTTAAGGAGGGTTAAAAGATCGACAACGCATGTAAAACTCCTCTGATTATTTACTATGAGGTTTTCTACCTACATTTTTAAAATAAAATACTAGCAACCCGCCCCCAGCTTCGCGCGGGTGCCATTTTAAATATGAAAGTTACATATAAACCTTCCGTGAAAAATTATTTAACAGATGACGACACGGTTGGCGCAGTGGCTAAGCGATTAGCCTTCTACGCTACGTGCCGCGGGTTCGATCCCCGCACGGAACAAGTATTTGTATGATCTACAGATAGTTGTTTCGGGTCTGGTTGTATGTGCATGTGACATGTATGTTTGTAAACTGTACCCTCGATACAGAAGAAATCCTAGTGAGGGGCAACGTTTTTAAAAGATAAAAAAAAAAAAAAAAAAATGGTAAAATCCGCATCAACATCCGTTGCGTGGTTTAGGAGGAGTTAGCGGATAAACAGACAGACAGACGCGGAGAGCGACTTTATTTTATACTATTCAGAGATGAGTTGAAACGACCTTGAAATAAATACCTGTTAGAATTTTTTTATTCATTACTATAATATCATAATGACATCTTTATCTAACCTTTCAAGATTCTTTAATTTCCGTACCTGAAAATTGCCTCGCTTTTACAGAGGAAATCAGCAATGCATCATACAGGTAGGTAGTATGGGTTATAGATTGAAAGATCTGTCTGAACAGCGCAGGTCAGTAAAGCAAATGCAGGCTGCCTGTCCACTGAACCGAGGCCTTGATTACGTAAGAAAAATCTGACAGCCACTGCGACCAACAAACAATGCATCCCTTTCTCGCTTATAGACGTTTTCATAAGAGGATACGGAATAGTACCATTATTTGCGACAGCTACTGTCATATTTTTATCATAATGTAATCAGGCGGCGGAGCGGCGCGGAGAGGAGAAAAAGTGACCAATAGAATACGTATATTATCACGTCATTTGAGCGGAGAAAATACGGGTTTGTTATTTTCTCACCGCTGCACTTTACTTCACTTCAGTAGACAGGCAGCTTTAGACAGCTGCTCTTCTAGATTTCCTAGGTTAATCCCTCAAATCCAGCATTGATGCTATATATTATTATATGTGACAGTAAACTCGCTCGTCCTATCACGTCAGTACACACAAGCAATACAATCTGTTAAGTAACGTACTTATCCAATATCCATCCAGCTACTCCTTTGGGAACAACGTGTTAGGATCAATAGAGAAATGTCTACACCAAAAATCTTAGCAAATCGAGGAGGTAGTCTCATCTATACTAATATTATAAAGGGGAAAAATTGAGGCTGATCACGTTATAAAAAAAATTGCCCTTACCAACTTTCCTCTGGCGTAAAAAGCCATAAACAACTGAATTAAATTCGATTACAAAATAAGATGAAAATTGTGTTCAAATTAAAATTAAATCAATTTCACGCTTTCGTTTAAAGGCTCAAAAGTATTCAGGGTTGTCACGCTCACAGTTTCAAATTTTATGTAGATTGAAAAGCAATGCCACTGACTTGGTCCACCCATAAAATAATTATTTTTCCGGATCACAAAGTAGGTACTCTCTGTCATAAATTAACATACGTTTTATCTCAATTGTCAAAATTTAAATCCGAACTGCCAGCATAAGTAAAATTACGCTATGCACAAGTGGGTTCAGGTTTGCGCATAAACGAACCGGCCACATCAACGTGCCAGTGCTGCAGTGGCAGGCACAACACCACTTTAGCTGTCTGCCCCCGAGCTAGTGGTAGACAACCCTATTTATAGAACACTACTGGCCGCTAAAAACGTATTCTTTTTTCAAATTAATAAGAATTTAATTTTCGTGAAAAAAGATGTTATCCAATAATCTTTCCCATAATCAAACTACGCAGGCAAATGTAAGAATAATTATTTAAATATTGAACTGTATGAGCAACTATTTTTTTATAGGAAATATGATGGAAAATCCAATTTTAATTATTATAAATATGCGTTCAACTTGTAGCCCGAGGGCAGAGTTCGTATAATTGAACAAAAAACATCTTATAATTTAAAATCTGTAATTTTATTTGGTTTTGACACGTATGGCATTTACCTATAGGATGTCCATGAATGCCATTTAACTACAGAATGTCCATGAATGCCATTATCATAATTAACTGTGGATCTCACACTTTGTCGCGGAGAATTATATTTTCTAAATTATAAAAGAAAGCCGCATGAAGCCTACGTCGAGCAGTGGACTACGATGTGTTGATGAATTTTATACATTCAGGGCCATGTTCACCCTAAATGGATTAAATAATTCATCAATTGTTAATTATCAGATGTTTAAAACGAAATCGGCCGATTACGCATACAAAAATTATGTTTAAACGAATGATTTTGGTCTAACCGTCTGTTATGGTGTCTATGAACTTGGACCTTTGAACTGTGCCTAACAATTTACAGGAAGAATAACTATAGGTATTTATAAAAAATAAAAAAAACTTGGCAATCTTTTTTCGCCTCCAACCGCCAAAACTTTGAAAACATTTGGACTGGTTCTAATGACACTTTCACTATTACGACCATATTATTATTTCCGGTGACCAAATATCTTGTCATATTATCAACCAGTTTCATTAAAAAAATATCAAATACAGTAACGGTCAAAACTAGTAAAAAATTTACCAATAAAGCAATGACTCGTAAAGCCTGTTTATAATGTTACCTTGGCCTAACGTCGTTTTTTGACAACGTTTTTATTAGAATCAATCAGAGGTCAAGTCAATCAAGTATGTCCACGGGGTATAAAAATGACTCGACAAACTTTAAATAATAATATTCTAAAGTTAATATGTACCTACTTAAACTGTGTTCTCTGTGTGTGTGAGTGATATAATAACATAAACTGATACCATGGATTCGGTACATGGTTCTGGACCCCTCAAAGTTAGAATTTTGCGTCGATTTTATCAAAAAAATTACGATTTAGTTCGCAGATTTTTTAGTTAGTTATAAAAACTGCGAACAAAATAGTATTTTTTTTACAAAAATCCGACTCAAAATTCTAACGCTGATGTGTCCAGAATCATGTACTTACTGAATCTCTGGTATAAGTTTTCGTTATGATGTCACTTACACAACCTGTATACTGGTATGTCGACGTTGGACCGCATAATCGATCGCAAAAACACGCGGGGTTTCGCGAAAACTCGAATTATGGCGAAACGGAGGTCACAATACGTGATCCTACTGAATTGGTGAATTGTTCTAGTCTAGTAATTTCATGAAACTACAAAATGTTATTTTCTCTACAACACCTGGCCAGATAAACCGTTAAAAGAACTTTATTTGATCTTACATTACCAAAGTGGGTACTCATAAGAGTTAAGTGCAAGAGTGTATAGCTCCAACCATATTCCGACCATAAATGTGTGGTCTTATGTATAGCGACCACAGTCTGACCCCTACTAGCTCGCAACCCCCAAGAGAATATAGTTCATGTTATACGATGTTATCTGGTTAACTAACAAGTTAGTTTTTGTAGGAGCATCCAACATTCATAACGTTTCGTTATTCAAGCGTCACATTCTTTGTATAGAACATAAAATAAAATCGCCAGTTCGCTGCAACAGGGATTCTGTTTCGGAATTCAGGTGACGCGTACAATATGTAATAACTCTACATAGCTCTCTCTGGAATTTTGTACTCCATTCGACTACGGAGTCTACCTGGGAATCCGAATAGCACGAACAACCGAAATAAGTGATAGAAACTCTAAGAACATAGCACCACGCCTGTATGCCCAAAGGGTTAGGTAGACTTGTATCTATGCCAAGATTTCGCTGATACCGTTTTTAAGCCCCATGTAATAAATAGCGCAAGAGCACAAATCCAAAATCCGGGCTTCTACTGAGAATTACCTAACAGGAAAACATGATAACACTTGTCCTCAACTGGGGATCGAACACGAAACCTCACGATTGATACTACATGACCAATGAGGCAGTGAACGCTAGAAATAGTTCTTATAAGAGGTTGGATCAACTTTGTACATTTAAGTCTTCTACAGCAGACGGACATTCTACAGCGGACATTTTTGTCCACGAAAATAGTCCATGGTACAACTTACGTAAGATTTCCTACCGGTAATAAGCGCTGGGCAGATGGCGGACTTTTTGCCACCGTTGCCTCTGCCGGGCCCCAGCGGTGTTTTGACCAGCGGACTTTTTGTTAACCGTGTGCGTTGTTGTATCTATAGGATTTCAAAAGGTCTATGGTCGCAGCAAAATTGCCCTGTCTGTGCAACGCTTTAATGCACACACATTGAATAAAATGTCCGCCAGACTCTTGCTCTAAATATAAAGTCCGCGACGCACTGTCCGTCGTCTGTGGAAGGCCTAAGAGTTTCGTGCCATCGACGAGTCTCATCGTAACAGTGTCGAAACACCAATAATGTTTATATAATACCTACGACCTGATGAATTAATTAGAAATTTGGAAGCTCATCGTAAAAAAGGGCACTTTGATTCGATCCCGCCTTTGATCTCGGAGCGAGGCGTCGGCATCGAGATTAATAATGCTACTCTCATATAAATCACTTAACGCATTTTTAACTCAAATAAAATGTCTTAACTAAAATTTAATGTTATCGATTATCGATAAAACAGCTTTGGGAACTTAAAGCGGCTTTCTTCCTCGTTTGTAAACTAATTTCTCAACAACATTGGATTATTTTTCTCCAGGCGGTCGTACGATAAGATCGATGGATCACTGGGTTAGGCAATGTTTGTCGTTTGTAACTAAATTGATGTTCAGCACGGCCTTGGTTCAACTTGTGTAAACTAACCTCAATACATGAAATTTTCCTTAGGAAAGCTTTTATACTGGGTGACTTTTTTTACCATAGGTAAAAGTAGAAGCTTGTAGAATAAAAAAATATGTATTATTGACGCAGTTTTAAATCTTTATACTAAATAAGTACACGCTAGTAATTTATAGCCCATTTTTCACAATTAAACATGGCGTGATTTTCATTCACGCGATATCTAAACCTAGAACGGTTAGATGCGTACCTATTCTTAATTTTAATATAACACAAGCCCCGTAGTATGGTTGCTTTTCACTTATGGTTATGGTTTGTTGTGTTTGTTGGTTTGTTTCTAACTTATGGTTTCTTTTTTTGGAAAAGAATATGGTGTGTCCAAATATTGTGTGGTGATAATCCAAATAGATAATTGTTAAATTATCTATTTGGATAAACACAATGGTATGAAAATATTACTCTGGTGTACTCGTATAGCTTCTATTCCACTTACATGACATACCATATTATTTCCCAGACCGTAAAAAAATCGTCCATTGGGACGTTTCTGACGTATCGTGTTATTCGTTTCAGTACTGTTAAAATCAGTGCACTTCGTGCAAATTAATAAAAAATACACATTTTGACATTTTTGTGTTTTTACATTTTCATGACTTAAGTCTATATGTTGCGTACAATTAAACAAAAATGTGTGAGATTTATTGTATTTTTTATTCAAAATTTGCTGACGTTAACGTTACGATACGACAAAACATTCGTTCTTGGCCTCTCTGTATAAAGATTATGTGCGTTTTGTACGACAGTAAACACGTCATTATGACATTGTTGTATTTGTATTATGTATGCATTTTCAAGTTGTTTCCCACATTATTAAGTATGAACGAAGTAAGCGAGTGAATTGTAGTCATTAAGTCTACCCTAGCCATATAATTTTGTTTTATTGTTATGGAACCGGTCAAGCACGAATGTTCCAGAACTTGTGTCAATGCTGAAATAATTAAAGACGTTAATAACGACGGTAAAACTAATTATTTATCATCAACTCTTTAATGTCTCCAGTGATTGACAAATGGCTGAGATCAAAAGGTTAATTATTAATTCAATAATGTTAGATTGATTGTAATTTAGTTAATTAAAATACAATAAATTTAACACTATCAATAAACGTGTTTGTTTATCGTTTTTCTGACAACGGAAAATAAATTCTAAATTCTAATGCAGTGCTAGCCCAGCGGTTGAACGGTTGCCTTCCATGCACGAGGGTCCGAGTTCGAAACCGGCCCGCACCTCTATCTTTTCGAATTTATGTGCGGATCATAATTTGACTATCAGTTGCGATAACGGTGAAAGAAAACATCGTGAGGAAACCTGCACACTTGAGAGGGCCTCGTCAATGGTGTGTGTAGTCCACCAACCCGCACCAGGCCAGCGTGGTGGACTAAGGCCTAACCCTTCTCATTCTAAGAAGAGGCATGTGTCCAGCAGTGGGCAGTAATGTGTAATTTATAAGTATTAAAGACATAATAATCACCGCAAAATCAATCACTCCTTACTTTTACGCTTAAAGTATTAACAAATCTAACGAAACAACATCACGACAGCAAAACAAATAAAGATCAATAGGCCACAAGAACCTTATTCAAGAAAAACACGCGAACTGTCAGCTTAAAGGTTTCTACCCACTATCCATACCACTACAACCGTAGAAGGAGCGTAAAAGTAAAAAATATATATTCGTATAGCTTTGTATGAAGCAACGCCAATTAGACCGTTCCAACACCGGCAGGGCCATGATCGGACCCGCTCGATTCGAAAATTCGAAACGAGTTACTAGAATTTGTTTACTTACTAGGACTGGAATGCTGGCAGTAGCATGAGAAATGGGAAGCGCATAAAACAGAAGAGAACGAAAGAGAGAACAGCCATTGAAGGCCCTAGTGTAAGTTTATTTTAACAATCTCGTTTTTACGCTTCGACCGCGCTTAGTGCTCCGATTGCTGGAGAGCTCGAAGCGGGCCAATCAGAACGCAGGGAGCCAATTCTCGATTCCTTCTAGATCATCATTCTCGAAATCCAGTTTGTTTGAATCTCGTATTACACTTAGCACTTGAAGATTAATGCTAGGGATACGAGATTCAAGTAAACAATTGCAATTTATTATTATTTTATTTATTTTATAGTCGAAAAAGTGCTCGAGGTGCAATCTCGATTTCGAGATTATCTCGCAGGAAACGAGAATTGGCCTCCAGAAAGCGGACGATATGTAAAATCCAAATTGTTAAAAGATACTTACATTAGGGTTTCTGATTCGCTCCTATTACCGTCATGGTGTGGGTATGGTACCACTAGTGGACAAACACCTTAATCGCTTACATAACCTAGTACTACGCTACTTATAAATTGGAGTGTAGTTCCAAAAAGTTGCGCCAACCAACTTGAACTTTCGATGGCGTTACATAATTTTAATCTTATGCCGAAAAGGTTAGCACAAAAATACCGACAGACCCACACAAAGACGAGGTTAGAAATTGAGTTACAATTTATCAAATTCTTGTACACATTCTTGACGTTAAAGACCCCGGTATGGGTTGAAGACAAAGCTGTGTTATTTTTGTCACAAACTCTTGTCACGCAATGGAGGTGTGTCTATAAACAGTTATCGTAACCGTAAATTATATTTTGTATTATTTATATGTATACAAGGTCCTCCGGTAAGGTTATGTATGATAAATAATATGACAGTTGCTGTCGCAAATAAATGTCCCATTCCGTATCCTCTTATGAAAACCTCTATAAGTGAGAAAGGGATGCATTGTTTGTTGGTCGCTGTCACAGTCAGATTTTTCTTACGTAGTGAAGGCGCTGATCCCTTTAAGGGGGTATTGTACTCGTCATTATGAACCATTTTTACTATGGGAGTAATACTAAATATCTTTAAATTAACTTATTTAAAGGCATATTAACGTTTGTATTACTCAATTGATTAGAGTAGGCAGTGTCTTTTTGTCACTATGGAGAACTGCTTCTCTGCTTCCTATCAAATTAAAATATCTCGAAAGTTGAAACTTTTGAGGGGTGGATGTTTAGCAGTATGGAAAATAGGTAAAGAAAAAGAACGGAATTATATGAGAAATAAAATTTACTCCGAAGACGTCAAATAGAACAGTAAAAATTCAGATGTCAGATTGAAACATCTTTTTAATATGCTGATATAAAACCTCTAAAACGCCCCCTTAATCAGCATGTACTCCCAACTCTGTTACGCACTTAATATGCTTACAAACAGGCAAGGCTTTTGTTAGAATATCTGCCAACATATGATCGGTCGACAAATATTTAAGAACCACTGGTTTGTCCCTGAGTACGTCCCTGATATAATGACATCTTATGTCAATGTGCTTACTACGACTATGAAACACAGGGGGGCCTAAAAAGGCCACTTTGAGCAATTCATCTAATGATTTGCTTAGTAACTGTCAAACAGATGATTACTGAATATGAACCTTATGCGGATAATAATAAGAGTCATCAATTGAGTAGATATTTTGACATTCGTAATATGAATCATATTATGATTCATCTAAAGCGTCCTTTTTAGCCCCCCTGATCTCTTGCTAGACAAATGGCTCCTTGATTGTCTACGTACATTGACACATGTGACATATTACATAAATTAAGTTCGCTAAGTAAGCTATTCAAGTATACTGCTTCCTTCATGGCTTCACTCAAACTTACATACTCGGCCTCAGTGGATGAAGTAGCTACTGTTCTCTGCTTCTGAGATTTCCACGAAATGGCCGCACCACCTAGTATGAATGCGTAACCTGAATATGAACATCTATCCATCAAACAGTTACCCCAATCCGCATCCGCAAAACCTTGCAAACTTTTACTAGTCTTTTTATAAACAAGACAATAATTAATTGTTTTCTTCAAATAACGAAGAATACGTTTCGCCGCAATCCAATGACATTTCTTAGGACATGTAGTAAACTGAGCAAGCTTAGAAACAGCATGAGATATGTCAGGCCTCGTTCCTACACTCAAATACATAAGACCACCTATCAGTTCACGATAAGGCCACACTTCGTTCGTGTCTTCCTTATTAATTTCAAACTTTTGTCCTATTTCCAATGGCGTCGAAACAGGATTGCATTTATCCATGTTGTATTTCTTAAGAAGGTCATTAATATACTGCTTTTGCGACAAAGAAATTACATTATCCTTTTTCTCAATCTTAATACCCAAACAGTATTTGGCAGTACCAAAATCTTTTAACTCAAATTTATTAGCTAGATCCTTTTTAAAAGTGTCTATCCACGTTCTATCCTGACTTGCCACTAATATGTCATCGACATATATGGTCACTAAGAGCATTGCACCATCTTCTCTCTTCATGTGATACATACATGGCTCATTTATAGTTCGTTTCAAACCAAACTGTTAAAGATACTCAGCAGAGCTGGTTCTCCACTCGGAGACGTAACGGTTCTATCGGGAACTCAGGATAAGTTAAACGACACGGACTTGTTTATCACACCGATTTATTCTCTTGACACATTATTTATTATTACACAGAGATTTAAGTACACAGGTAAACAATCAAACAATTAATTAATAAAAGAAGATACTTTTTCGGTCAATAAGACATTACGTCATAGTATTGCGAACAAGAAGACACTGAATAATCATTTCTATTGTTCCTATATTTATAGTCGGCTCGGAAAGAGCTGGCCAGCGGTCCAAAGCAAACTCGCGTACATGCTCAGGATTGGTCCAGCCCTTACCGAGCCACTTTTGGCTAATAATGACTCTACACCTGCACATGACCTAATTTAACAATTATTAAAAGTTGTGTCATGTGCAGATTGTCCCCCTGGATCGCTCGGTCACTGCGGGATAACGCGTGGTAACGGCATTGTTCCTTATCTGCCGCGTACCGAGGTTATAAATATAACCACGCGTTTTCCCGCAGAGCTACCATTACTCGCCCGAGCGGCGCAGGAGGCACATCTATGTACTATTGCAGCTCTATTATTGTTATGTACTATCCTATGTACATAGTCTAAGTACATTTACTCACATAGGTATACATAAAAGGTTAACAAAGGTGTAGAACAGTTCAAATACAATCATACATCATTGGTGTTACTAAAAGAGTATATAATCAGACTTAAATAACAACATTAACACATTTATATACTACTTAAACATTGATATACTAACTTAGCACTATAATCACATTAGTTGGGCTCAATCGTGTCCCGGGTTTGATGGTCTGTCGTGCACACAAACATCTTCAGTTTTTCATCCATCTTTAGATACCATTGCCGACCTGCTTGCTTCAAACCGTACAAAGATCTTTTCAATCGACAGATATTGCCTCCTTCCTCCAGATCTTTGAACATACGCCTAGCGCGCTTTCCTACAGCAGAACTTCGACTTTCTTCCTTCATCAGTTTACGAAGACTATCCTTAAAAAGCTCAGGAACTTGCATGTAAACTTCTTCTTCCAGGGATCCGTTCAAGTATGCCGTATTTATGTCCATTTGATGTATTTCTAGATTTTTTTCAACAGCAAGAGCACATAGCAATCTGATCGTTTGAAGTCTAGCCACTGGAGCGAAGGTTCTATGGTAGTCAACACCATACTTCTGACTATAGCCCTTTGCTACTAGTCGTGCCTTCTTTTTCTCCGTTCCATCGATGTTTTGTTTTATAGTTAAAACGTATCGACAACCTACGACTCGACGATCCATCGGTTTTTTTACTATATCCCAAGTATCATTCTTCACAAGACTTTTAATTTCAGATAGAATAGCTTCCTCCCAGCCATTGCGTTCATCACTTTTCAATACTTCATCAAGTGAAATTTCTGCTGCCGCTGAAAAGTATTCCATCTCATCATCCTGTTGATTTGGTTCTATATTTGCCTCTTCACTTGTATCTGGTTGCATATGATAAACCTTTTTCGGTCTTCCACATTGACCTTTCAACAGCTTTGGTCTTCCAGGACCACGTTTAAGTCTCGGTGTCCCACCTTCACTAATAGGATTTATATTACTCTCATTAGGTATCTCATCACTATCCACAGTGAACCTATCTGTCAATTGCTGGCTTGAATTGATATCTAATCCTTGATCAACTTGTTCATGATCACCAATATCAATCCTATTATTGGCATTAGACTGTATTTCTTCGTCAATATTTGACAATGTAAATTTTATTTGTTTAGGTAAAACTATATCAAATTCTCTATAATTTTCCTCTTCTTTCAATTCATCTTTTTCTTTGGTCACTTCTAATAAAACTTTAGAATCGTTCCTTACCTTAATATTTGAAGAATTTTCATGAAATTTTACGTCTCTGGCAATAACAACTTTATTTTCAGCCGGTACCCAGATTCTGTAACCTTTCGAAGTCTTTGGATATCCAATCATTACTCCTTCTCGAGCACGAGCATAAAATTTATCTTTTCCTGGTGTCTTGTCTAAAACAAACGCTTTTGTTCCGAAGCTACGAAGGTCTTCTAGTTTCGCTGGTTTTCCATACCATCTTTGATACGGTGTATCGCCATTCAAGCTGCTAGTAGGACATCGGTTTCTTACATAACAAGCGGTCGCTACTGCATCAGCCCAAAAACCTGTAGACAAGCCAGATGATAACAACATGCATCTCGCCATTTCCACCAATGTGCGATTCATACGCTCACTCACCCCGTTCATTTGTGGAGTGTGAGGTACAGTAAGTCTTTGCTGAATACCTTCTTCCTTTAAGAATTGTTCAAATTCTTTATTACAATACTCTCCACCATTATCACTTTGTAGAGATTTAATCTTTCTACCAGTCTGTTTCTCAACATAACTCTTGTAAGTCTTAAACGTGTTTAATACTTCACTTTTCTTGCTTAAAAGGTACACTTCACACCAACGTGTACTGTCATCAATAAAAGTGACAAAGTATTTTGCTCCGCCAAGAGATGTATTTTTCATTGGACCAACTACATCGGAATGTATCAATCTTAATAACTCATTACATGGACCGTTAGACCTCAAAAATGGTAATACACTCATTTTACCTTTTACACAAACACCACAATTATATACTTCTTTTAGATCTTCTTCCCTTACGTCAACACCACTACTATTCAGTAGCTTCATTAGATCTCTTGCATTCAAATGCCCCATACGCTCATGCCATAAACGTAAATCTACATTCCTAGCATTCATCATCACATCATTTACTTTTCTCACATAATATAAATTTCCTATCCTTTCAGCAGTCATTTTCACAGTGCCATTAGCATCAGTTACATAAGCAGCATCTTTGTCAAAAGTGACTACATGCCCCTTATCCGTGATTTTAGCTACTGATATTAGATTGCTCCTAAGATCAGGAACATATAAGGTGTCACGAAGCTCAATATGTCGCGTATTATTCGTATTCGCAGTGCATAATCTAACGCTACCCTTACCGTTAACATTTGTTGACAGATCACAAGCAAGATTCAATTTTCCTCCATAAGGTAACAATGTATCATTAAACATGCCTTTGTCGTTACAGAGATGGGATGTACAGCCGCTGTCAAGAACCCATGATTGCTTATTAATCACATCTGAAACATTTAAACAATTAAATACATCTAAACATTCACTTATTGGTTCTTCTATTTCAGTTGCACACCTTGTCTCCTGGTTTCTTGTCTTTAAGTGACATTCAGAAGCCTTATGTCCGACATTATGACATTTGTAACATTTATACTTGAAACTTTGGTTGGAAATCGTCGTATTCGGGTTTGTTTTCGATTTTCTCTTAGGTCCACTTCGTTTTACGTACATCGCACCTTGTACCTCTGTCGTGCTTGTACTCAACTGTCGCCTTGACATGTCTTCCTCCAGAATTTTTATCTTCAAAAATTCTATATCAGGTAGTTCATCACGCGACTCCATTGCACATCGAAAGGTTGTATATGATTCAGGCAGGCTATATAGCAGCAAAATCGACAATAAATCACTATGAATTTTTATATTCATATCACCGAGTTTATCCACGGCATCTATAAACTTAGATAGGTGATTGCTCATATCGTCACCCTCCTTCATGTGACTTAAAGTAAGTTCCTTCAATAAAATAGCTTTCCTCGCAGGACCTTTGGAAGCATATGTAGCCTCAAGCTTTGACCATATTTCTCTAGATGTGGAACATCCCCGAATATGTTTTAGCTCACTGGGACTGATAGCTAATATTAGGTCTGCCTTCGCCTTTTCATCATTCATCAACCACTTCCTCAGTTCTAATTCATTAGCAGTCTCCTCATCCGGTTTTTCATTTCGCCCACTTACATAGTCCCAATTATCACTTTTTATAAGTAAGGCTCGTAAGTCGTACCTGAATTTTCCAAGTGTCGTAATTATTTTTATTTAATAACTCGATCCGCGTCTGCATCGTATCTCCTGGGCCCATAACCTTTTGAGGGGTGGATGTTTAGCAGTATGGAAAATAGGTAAAGAAAAAGAACGGAATTATATGAGAAATAAAATTTACTCCGAAGACGTCAAATAGAACAGTAAAAATTCAGATGTCAGATTGAAACATCTTTTTAATATGCTGATATAAAACCTCTAAAAGAAACTTTATTATTTTGACAAGAGAATTAGAATTATACCTTTTTGTTTAATGGCGTGCAAATAAATTGCAACCTTAGGTAGATTCTTTGCCCGACAGTGTACCTACCTTCAACATCATATTAATAATTCCCTCAATATCGATTGATTGAAAGATTAACGTTCTCCAAAACTTGCCAGACTACATTAACGTAACCCGATTATGTCGAAAATGCACGGCGGATCGTCCCTAAGGACTAGAGTTGTGCCTTTCTTGTTCCCACCAAGTTACTGTGGATAAACAACTTTAACGATGGGAAATACCTGAAATTGCGATAAAAACATCTGCTGTTTCATACATTTGGTCGATTCGAGATGTGGTGCTGGAGGAAGATGTTATAAATCCCATGGACGGCACATCGAACCAACGTCTCGATTCTCGATGAACTAGAAATGACCATCAGGCTCTCCACAAAATGTCTCCGCAGGGTATTCGAATTCTTCGGGCACATTGCAAGGAAACGTGATGATAACTTGGAGAAAATGCTCATGACAGGCAAGGTGTTATACAATAGGAGTTATATTATAGGAGGATATAGTGCTTTATATTAAAAAAAATAACCTTGAAAGGTTGGAAATCCCACGGTTTAAACAAAAATATATTCGATGATAAAGTATTCACATATTCTGTATATTAATTTATTGTTATATCGATAAGGCAGGTGTGGTATTTAATTAATACGCGCACCAGGGACAATTTTCTTTGAAGAATTATTATATTTATTTCCCTTGTTAGACGTTCGCTTGGCCATTTCCACGTAATATTTCAACTATAATAAATACCTTCACACTATATTTTACATTGTAACAATATAGGCAGAATTCCATTCATTTTTTATGTGGTAGACGTGACCAAAACCATTAAAAAAATATTGGAATAATTATACGAACCAAAATATCGTCTGGCTACTGTTTCTTTGTTATTCGTTATTATGTTTGTTTCCTTAAATATTAGTAACATTAAGGCAAAGGTAATAAAAATAATTTATTACTTAAGTGATTTAAGTCAATGAACTTTAGTCGCAGATACGCTATAAGGATTAGTTAGCTATCGTAGTCGGCAAACATTTGCCACTCTGGCCTACGCAGTACCTAGTAGGCCAAATAGAATGAGTCCCACTATGGTACAATATGTAGGTAGTCTTCCTTTATCAGTAGAATACTTAGCAGGACTGAGCCGTATTTCTCTATGACAACTACGCCACAGACTACGCTATCTTGCTACGATCTGTCAAATGTTGAATGAGAATGACACTGATCAAGGTGTTATAAGGCCATCTTGTAATGCGGTGAATACAAATACAATTATACGTCTTTATTTGCATTAAATAACTATTTTTCTTTTCATAGAAAAAAATACTAACGACTGTATAAAAATCTGTTCTCAAAAATAATATCTATCGCTTATCTTTTGATATAACTTTTACTTGATTTCATGATGGAATCTTTTAGTAAGGTACACGTTTTAAATAGCAATTTAGTGCCATCTTTATGATTTCTTTTTATCGAACCAATTATTATGATTCACATTTCTGTCTTCACAGGGCACTTGATCGTAGGTTCAATTTTGATAAAATGATTTTGTTTTTGCGCAATATTTTCTACATTAGATACATCGATGATTAGATAGATTTACAGAGGTTAAAAAAAATTTAAAAAGTACTACAACCTAGCCTTTACCGCAATACAAGCTATTGTCGTTTAATAAGGCCGCTTTAGATGAATCGCAATGTGATTCATATTACAAATGTCATTAAATATCCACTTAATTGACGTCTCTTATTAATCATGAAATATCATTCGCGTAAGGTTTATACATAGAAATAATAAGTAGGGCTCCTAGTTAATAAGTCTATGATATTCGTAGATTAATAACTCATGTGGCCTTTTTAGGACCCCGATCATTAGCAAAGTTTTTTTAAATCAAAACATGTGTCCCTTTTAGGTCCCCTGATCATTAGTGGACCGAAACAAAACACATTATTCTACCAACATTACATTTCTCTTCAAGAACTCCACTTCACTCTGGCTACATGAAACTTTCTTATACAATTCTCCGCCAGTGCCACGTAAACAAACGAACTTACAAAACGTAGCTTTGGCTTCAGAGCTGTTCCCCGGTTCTTACTCAAAATTTTTAATTTGTCAACTCACTTCTGCAGCTAATTGTTTCATGTCAACGACACTGCAAGCCAGTTCTGTGTAATTAGTAGCTGGGCCATAAGCGACATTCACGTCGAAATGTTCCTCAACATTTTGAAACTTTGAGTAACTTGCTACAAGCTCAGGGAGGCAATTCTCCTTTCCTGCGAGATCATCTCAGAATCGAGTTTGCACTTCGAACGCTTTTGACGTTTATGATCGGTAGTTCCAATTCAGAACGACGCGACGCGACGTCTCGAACTGTACGACCAGTCGAAGCAATTCGAGCGACTTTCCTTCGATTGCACCAGAATTGGCCCCCTGATTATAGAACGTTTAACGGTTACAAGTTTTTCATTGCGTATTTTACCGCGTACTTATCGCGTACGCGCAATTTTTACATAGAGGACCTATTTCTGTAAGATTTAGTTAATTGTATTCGCAAACATTTGATTCAATAGTAATAAGTTTTTACTGATTTTATGTTTGACGACACAAACAAAGGAAGGAAAAAATATTTTTACAACAATGTACGGGAATGAAACCGCTATTTTTATATCCAATGGACCTGAAACATCTATTTGAAGTGGCTTGAACCTTAGAATTCTAAACTAACTTGAAAACAAAGCAAACTAAAGAACGAAAAGTTCTCTGATTTTCCTACCACATGACCCTAGAGGGTCCTCGAAAGGTCTTAAATCTATCCTTAAGTCGGATTTGACTTCTAATTTTGAGTTATTCATGTTTGAATGAGGGTGCCGGAGCTACCCACATCCTTTTGTGATCAATGAAAAATTCTAAGAATACAGGCCCAAAGAAAATTTGGGAAACAATTTCCCGCTCCCGAAAACAATTTGTTCTTTGTGAAATATTTGCTGGTGAATGAAGTTAACTGGATTTGGGGTTAGGTAGAGTACCATTTTCTACTTGTGGGGCATTTGGAATACCGTAACCTACTAACCCACCTACCATAGACTCGATTTATTTTTAAATCACAAAATCTTGTTGTTTATTTATTTTTTATCTGTATCACTTTGAGCACGATTATATTTTAAGCTTTAAAACATAAATGGTGATAGGAAATTGTTACTAAACATCTTAGAAGGAAATTGGACTAAGATATATGTACATATAGGTGACTGGTTGAACGAGGGACATATTGAAGGAGGAACAATTTTTAATATGAAACAAAACAAGAAATCGTGATAAAAAATAATTTGCTGTCCTATACAAATAATTATATATTTACTCAAGTAAACGTATGGAACAGCAGAATTTTCTTGGCGTTTTCAGGTTTGTTTCTACTAAAAGTTTTTCAATATAACGAATATAACACACTCCTTCAATATGTCTATCGTTATCAACCACTCACCCTGTATACTAGCTAGGCTCGCGGGTGACGCGACAGGGAGCCGGGTACAATTAAGGGCCTGTTCACACGGGTTACGTAGTATCTAACTACTAACTATTCACTCACCTCAGGTGACACCGGTGACCCGGGTGTAATTGACCCCAAACCTGTTTCAGATGTTTCATTTAGTCTGTCAACACCGTTTACAGGTCAAGTTATTGCTTGATTAATATTATAATTAGACGAAACATCAAAAGCAAATTAATGTTTCAATAGTGTAATTAATAACTACTATAATTAATATAAAATGTATTTTTTAATTAATAATCTTTTTTTTTATTATTATTTAATTTACACATTAGAAGATTTCCTACATAGTGGGTACAGTATACAGTTTACAAACATACATCTCAAATGCACTCACACACAGACCCGGTACAACTATCTGTAGATCATAAAAATATTTGTTCTGAGCAGGAATCAAACCATTTTGCAACCGCGCCGTCTTTAATTTTTTTAAATTTAATTAGGTATACACAAAATCATAATAAATCGTAAAAATCGTATAATAACATAAGTATTCCCAAGGTTGGTTCCCAATCAGACCCAAGGTCAATGTCAACCCTTTTTAGCCGTCACAACAAATCCATCATAGGTACGCGTATACGTAGATGTCCTAACCTGTCAAGCTACAATTTTTCAACGGGAATGATACATGAGCCTTAATTTATTTTCATACGTGAGTGATCTTCGTGACATTATCTTATACAATTTTTCATACAAATAACCTTTAAAACGTTATTTGATTTTTGTTTTAGCGGTACGCATTTTCATGTGTATACTCTATGAAAAAGAATAAAAATAAGCAGTATGCATATTCCGAGTTTTACTCAGCTTCGACCGTAGTAGCCGTAACGCCATGTATGAAACCAACGTGCGCGCGCATTTGAATGAACTTCAATCGAAAACGCCCGCAAATCTTTTATCTTACATTTTTGGCTTAACCGTAACCTTAACCTCAACCGTAGATGTCTACGGTTGAGGTCGAGAAAAACTCGTTCCTCCCGAAGCTGGAGCCAGTGCTGGGTCGAAAAATTACAATTTCCCTAATAATAATACAACACAGACACAGTAAGCCCTCTCTTGTTGTCCCATCAGCGTCGCCCTAAGCCGAGGCCCGTGTCCCACTAGGGGACGCCCTTAGCTGTGTCATGCTTAAAATCACTTTATTTTAAATAGGTCGGAGGCCCTTCTGGCTTCACCGAAAGTCTGGTTAAACAGTGAAGGCTCAATGAGCCATATGTGAGAGAGATTAACCAAAAAAAGAAAAAGAAAACTTCGCTCTTGGTATACAAATTAGATGCCTTTATATTAAAACAGTATGTTATGAGTAGCGTTGAAAATTACGAAAGATGTAATTTTGTTTTTTTCGATACTTTGTATCTTTCCTATAAAATACATGTAATTTTCGAAAAAAACAACAACGTCTGAAAAATACAATCATACACGTATAAATACAAACGCGTACACAATACAACAATATGTGCGCAATACACGTTAAATACTGTGTATTTTTCATATATAGATAACAATCAAAGGGAAAAAATCTTGCTTATTAATATGAATAGAAAAGTAATCGTATCGACCTTTACGTAATCGAATCAATATCTTGGTTGATACAAAATAAACAGAGTAGGTGTACCATCTTATTATGATATACCTACGTTAATGCTTTCCCTACATGTAAAAAACTTAAACTTGCGAAAGATTCAACCGAAGATCCGCAAGGAAAATTTCTGTATCTTATTGAAAAATACAGGGGCATTTGAAAGATACATGTATTTTACATGTCATTTTCAACGCTAATTAAAAGGCCAATAGTCAAGAGAGGATAGAAATCATATTTTTTTCATATTTTTTACCCAGAAACTCTTTCTCGAACAAAATCAGACGAGGTGATTGCATGCAAACATTTGTGTACCTATTCAGGTACCTACTACGTACACTTTAGGAAGACGGTTCCATGTGCAACTAGAGCATGAAATCGATCACCGAGAGCAAGGTGGAAACTTTAGAATCCATTTAACTTGGCCATGTCCAATTGTCCATGTCCACACCGTTCGAACGGCTGTCATTTCTCAAATGTAAAAGTTAAAGTAATATTGCCATTGACAGAAATCATTAATCATTGTAGGAGGATCGAATAGGCAATTATATAAATTATATATACGGTCATAGCATCATGGCTATATTCAGAAATATTAAAATTATGTTAAATTAATATTATAATACAGGATGGTGCAAAATTTTGCAAAATTCTGTTATATAACAGAAAGGGTAGTCACCCTTAATGCCCCAATTTTTTTCTAACTAAAGAGTTCTAGTCTTAAAAAACTTTAAGTGAATTTTAAAGATATTAAATACCCTATTATTAATTTTAAACGCTAACCCTATTATTAATGGATCAGTGTAAGGTACAGTGATTTTAGATTACGTGCATACGAAGGTAATGAATTCATAGAAAATGTATGGGATATAGGTTTTTGTATTTTTCTAAAATTCGGTAAGAACGATTTCGTCGGTTGTTTTCTGGAAACATTCCTGTTAGGAATGAGAGAGTCGATTGAGCCCCACTTAAGTTTTTTGAGAAACTACAAATGTCTCGCTGACTGTACCTTTGTTAAAAAAAAACTAATGATAGGGTATTCTACATCTTCAAAATTCACCTTATGTTTCCTAAGACTAGAACTCTCTGACTATAACAGAAAGGGTAGTCACCCTTAATGATTCAAAATTTTGCGCCACCCTATACATAAAAAATTCTGCTGTTCCATACCGAGATGTCGAGTAATACCTATTGAATGATTTTTTATAGAAGAGCAGTTCTTTTTTTCATGATTTCAGTGTTGATCCCTTAATAAAAGGTGTTCATAATGATGAATTCAAATACCCCTTTTCGGCTTTATATACTTACCCTTTCCAAGACCATATACTATACCTATATTCCTGAACCTTATTAATATTATTAAATAACTTTGAAAGTACTATTTGAATAAAATCTTTGTGAAAATTAAATTAGGCCTATTTTCGCACGTCGGTAAAAGAATCAAAATGTTGAGTATAATGCTAATGCGGCCGGTTTTTGTAAACGTTTATTATAATGAAATCACAATTAGCATATTTTATTCTTCGCTGGAATGGTAATTTTTTATTCAAGATATAAAGTTAGTTCTCTTTCACACGAGCGCTTAAAAGCGCTTACTTACCTATTTCTTTTATATGTATTTTGAGAGGACTAAATAAATAACCACAGAACACAGAAAGGTTTTCTGTGTTCTGTGTAACTAAACGTTCAATATACGTACTGAATATATGTGTAAACTGTTCAAAATATTTAAAAAATCCTTCAAATCGGTTCAGAAATCAGTGTTAACAATTTCAACACACACGACACGCGACACGGTTGGCGATTGGCGCAGTGGCTGAGCGATTAGCTTTCTGCGCTACGTGCCTAGGGTTCGATCCCCGCACGGAACTAGTATATGTATGATCTATAAATAGTTGTTTCGGGTCTGGGTGGTGTGCGCATGTGACATGTATGTTTGTAAACTATACCCTCGATACAGGAGAAATCCTAGTGAGCAATAGTTAAAAATAATACAATATGTTAACATACTCAAAGAATATATAATTTAAAACGAATTAAGATCTTCTTCTTTTTAAAATTCGTTATAAAAGCATTTATCTGCATCTAATCTAATCACGTAAGCTAGACAGTTTTGTTATTGGAAAGCTTTTTTCAAGCACCATGAAAAAGCGTTTGTATGATGGAGGCCTTAGATAGCAAAAGCCCATACATCATCTCGTAATAATATTTTAGGTGCCCATGTGAAAATGCTGCAACATTTCTCACATATTTTTATACAGCTTTTTGTATACTGATAATAAAAATATAAAACTTTATAGAGTAATAAATCAATTAAGTATGGAAACAGGCAACGTATTTTTGCAATCTCCTACCACGGCTTTTGTAAAATATTGATTTTACGTTGGTGGGGCTTATTATTTGTACTTAACTCGAAACTTGTTCACGAAAATTTCCATTACGAATTATTTGTTCGTTACTATCCGTGTAAAATAGCAACCAGGGATGAAGTGAAATATAAAAACATTGATATATATGTTTAATTTGATAATGTCGTGATTCCCTGAACAAAAAATACATCCATCAATAGAAACTACTTTTACGTAGGTTCCCTTTGTGGAATAAAATGAATACTTATTATTTTACTGTTCCACGACGCCAATACATAATTTGGATTGGTGCTGTTCGTAGCATAGCTTTAGTGCTATTTGTTTCAGTGCTGTTCAAACGAGTGCTCTTCGTAGAGTATACCTCCATGCTGAAATCAATCAATTTTAACCGAATTCGGAATATAAGACCGTAAAAATTGAATACTGAGGGCCTCCCCTGCTTTCAATAGTTTCAATGGACGGTCACGACCTATTTACAGCTCCAATCTAAAAAAGTACTCAACAAAATTTGTCTGAAAAAATTTCCATCAATACATCCGTGGTATTGATACAGCTTATTTTAAATAACTCTGAAGCCTGAAGTGGCTTCAGCCTATTATAATTTGAGCAATAACGAGCTAAGGGACGCTAGTGGGTTCGGGCCTCAACTTAGGACGTTGCTGCTGACTTGCTGGATCTGGTTCTGATCATTAGGGGACGTATTTAAGACTACTGGCTCAGGCCGGGCTGGCACGGGCAAGGGTCAGGGAGGGGCTGGCATAAGCATAGGTCGGAGAGGTAAAAGAATCTAATATTACTAGTGGTCGCCCATTGGTCGAAATTCGACCGTAATTTTAGCTTTCTGCACTCCTTCTCCATATTAACTTTAACTATACCAAATGTCACACTCCTCCGTGCGCGCAATATGCTTAAAAAGGGGTAAAAAGTTTTCTCTTCACGTATTAATTTATAGATGAGGTCTTTTATTTAAACATCTACCAAACTGACAGATTATACCTTATAGCAAATGAAATACATACATATACAATTATAATTATAATATCTATAAAAAAACAAAAAAAAATCGATGTCTGACAAGGATTTATTGCATCCTGTAGGGAAACTAATGCTAAAGAAATAATAAATATTATTCAATTAGATTTAATGGGCCTTTTTTATTATAAAAATCCAGGCACGGATATTGTCTAGACATTGTTAATATAATAAAAATAGTTCGTACTGTTTAACAGCTTATTAGAAAATTCTTTCAGATTTCAGGAAACTTCATTAAACTTTTCACCAGATTGAAACCAGAAAAATGAGATTTTCTTTTATAATTTCTAACTAAAATAATGACGATAGTCATTTTTAAGATTCTATGACCTTCATTTTTTTAATGGAACTGCGCTACTGCTTTTTATGTTTTTATTTTAGTGAAAATAGTAAGTAATATTTTCTGGTAGTAAAAAAATTGTGGTGTAAAAATTACGAATAGCTAAAACGCCGTTATGGGACGCGCAAACAATTTCAAATTAAGGCTTTGAAGTCTCAAAAGAAATCCGCCACTGATTGCTATTAAACAGGACATGTAACATATTTATCAATTAATACTAATCTATAGGAAATACCGTTGTAAGTTAATTGAGAACACTAAGTATTTAAACATCTGACAAGGTGACTGAGAAAGAATGATTCGGCTTGCAAAAAATACCCGTTTATTCGAGTAGGTACCTACTATGCTCATCACGGAACTACAGCCCACAAGGATGGCCATTAATTCTCAAAATATTGGATTATGTCATGAGATAATGAGTGGAATTTGCCATGACGCGTCATACCTATATGTAAATCCCATGACAATGATGAGACAATTGTTGTTTATGATGACGGAGGAAGCCAAATTTTTATTGGTATTCCCCCTTAGGATTATTTGTCTGCGACTACGACGATTGTAACTATAATAAATTAATAAATCCAGCCCGTTACTCTCCCACAGCTGGACACGGACCTCTTGTCAGAATGAGAAGGGTTAGGTCTTAGTCCACCACGCTCGCCTAGTGCGGGTTAGCGGACTACATACACCATCGAGAACTTTATGATGGCCTCTCAGATGTGCAGGTTTCGTCACGATGTTTTTCCTTCACCGTTATCGATAGCGATAATCAAATTCTAATCCGCACATGAATCCGAAAAGTCCGAGGTGCGAGCCGGGTTCGAACTCAGACCCTCCTGCATGGGAGGCGAGCGTTCAAAAGCTAGGCTGACACTGCTTTATTGTAACATAGTTGCTATCAAATAAATGTCGATATTAGATCTGACAGATAAATTAATGTTTATTACCCTTTGAACACCAATTCTGAGAAATCTATTATGTTTTCAATTTAATCGGACCTTTATCGAGCGGAGAAGTTGACAGGTGCTATTGCTGCAGTCGTGCCGGTCGCAGATAAATAATAATGTCGATGGCGAATATCGTGGAAAATTATTCATGAGAAGTTCTAACAGTATTAGGTATATAAACTAGGTTTTGTGGAAGGTACTTTAAAACACCCATTCGTAAAATAAAGTACCATATTGGCTTCCCCGCAGAAAAGCCCGTGTTAAGCCGGGCTTCCACTACGAATGGGTAATGAGTAACTAAAAGCTGGACGTAACGGACCCTAATTAACTAAAATAGATTTTACCTGCCATTATGAAAGAGTTTTGGCAATTGCCTTCCACTGCAAAAGAAAAATGAAGAACGAGTTCGTTATTAACAATTTTTACTCGTTTAGACTCCATTTGTTGTGTAGTAAGCTTGATTTATGAAAAGATTATCCATGGAGTTTCTTGCCGGTATCTTCTCCAGGACCAACCCATTTGGAACCGTGCGCCTAGAATCACGACGTTTTGAAAGTGCCTGCAAAGGCCCAGTTGAAATAAAAATCTTTGACTTTGACATGGGTGTCCCAAAGAAAAAGCCATTTTGGTCTCATATCGTTGGTGTCATATATGCGCTCTTACAGACGAGCGGCACTTCTAGAACGTCAACTGCAGTCACCGCCGACAAATGGTACGACAATAGCAATAACAACAAACTGCGATCACCAACATGGTGATAAAGCCAACATATTCCTCATGATCGTTCATTGTAGCGCTCTGTGGAGGTTGTTTAGTAGTAAGCGTTTATGGGCTGATAGATGATAACACAATGCCCGTTTGGCACGTCTCAATACCCGTTTATGGAAGCTATTGTGCGAGGCAACTACTAAATAAAATAAATATTCTACTTCAGACAGACAAAACAAGAATTTAAAATATATAAAGAGTAATTGAAAAAATACCCGAAATCTCTTAGTACCAACTTCTTATCATGATCCTGACCAAAACTAAACAGGTTAGCTAAAAAATATGTTTTTCGTAAGTATAATTGACGTAAAAACCACAGAATCGCTATGATCAAAGGATCTTATCTTCCATTTCATACCATTTTTCGGCCGTCTCAGTTAGAATATGCTAACTGTAGTTTATAATTTTATATTTTTGCAAAAACAAGTTTTATGTTATGAAAAGTCGTAGAACAAACGTTTTTCAGGGTCATAATACAAAGTTAGTGGTAAGAGGCTTCGGGTATAATTTCAATTACCCCGTGTATTACAAAAAAAAAGAAAAAATAAGTAGGTTTTGTACAGCTGGCAAACTTATACATTAAAAACTCCATACAAATAAATAAAGATATAGTTCATTGCTCTAATTTTCTTCGTCAACAAGTCGACGGTGCCGTTGTCGTTTTTCCGGATAGAAAAAAAACTTTTTTTTTTCTAAACCCTACTTTGTGATTTTCGGTATCTGTGCCAATGGGTTATGAATTTAACGGACCTTTAAAGCATGGCCAATATTGTGTGTCAACATCATGTGAATACTGTTTTATTACCAGATAAGTAACTATAATCTTTAAACCCATACTCGTAATGAACTATATGTCAAGTTGTCTCAATATCGATGTACCGTGAGCACATCGCATTGGCTGAGCGTGGCTGTCTAATAGTGTGTCCACACTAGCGTAAAATGCAATTTTATCAGTGCAGTAATGCAACCATTCGTATAAACCAATATATCTCGCTCAAATATAACGAACACGCTCTGCTGCGTTTTATGAAAATCTATTTTTTAGGTATCAACCCTGTTTACTGTCAGCCTGTATCATCCCACTGCTGGGTAGGGGCGCCCCTTGATTTCCATGTTGTTCAATCAATAACCCTGAAATCGCGAAAATATTATCAGTTGTTCCTTACAAATAATTCAATATTTACTTTTTTAGATTTCAGGATTAGTCACATAGTAAAAGTTGTTCATAATTAGAGCGCGTGGGATTTACACAACTTTTAATTTATTATTGTTACTAAAAAAATATATATTTGTATGCAGTAAAGGCAAAACATGACTGTATTTTTTTGTAATTTACTTTTGGACAAATAATGGTCTTGTATCTTGAAAAATTCGTTAATTTCGACGTGCAAAAAAATGCGTGGTACGATTCCATTTTTGAAAGTTCCACTGTCGTTCCGTACTATGTTTGTTGGTCCTTGATATCACGTTACATTACACCAATGCATAATGTAACATTGAATGTTGCAAGTGAGGCTCCAAGTGAGGACCCTAGGTGGTGGGAAACAGTTTTGTACAAGAAGCGAAAACGAAATACATTAATTTTAGACTTCTCTCGAGTTCGGTACGAACAATGTTGCATCAAGTTTCTCTGAACACCGTCCGCACAGAACAATTGGAACACGAAAATTGGATCGCCACGAACATTTTTGACGAACACATTGTTTGATGTTCGTTAATGGTACGCACGTGCGAACAAAGTGTTCAATGTTCGTGTTCACCATGTTTTTGTTCGCTCGTGCGTACACGACTTTTGGGTGGGAACAAACGCGATGATTGGACAACCTCTGTACCTACCTACATAATTGATTTACATAAATAAACAAAAATGTTCAAATTGTCTCTCCGTTGCTCACACGTTTGAAGGGAAAATCTTTTGGTTACCCAAGGTCAATAAACTACACGGCATCATGTTATAGCCGTTATATAAACTATCCCAACCGTACTTCCTGACCTTTAATTAAACTGCCCTGAAACTTCTAATCATTAATAAGATACAAATCAGTTTAAACTGATGGGACTGTAAGTTAAAACTGATCGTCTGCCGTCCTTTATCAAACATTCACTATAGAAACAAAAGACAAAAATTCTCCACTGTCTATCAGATCTGGAATAACCTCTGCTTACATTAAGGTATATTTATTTAGTTTAATTCTTTATTAATTTAATTAGAATAGAAATACTCTTTATTGTACACCTGATAAAAAAGAAGCAATTAATATAGGTAATTCTTTATTCATTTAATTAGGTAATTCTTTATTAATTTAATAAATTATGTAATTCTTTTTTAATTTATTTAGGTAATTCTATTTTTTATTTTTTTATTAATTTAATATTGCTCCTGTATTACGCTTACATTTCCTTATTTTTCTTACTGGCGTATGTGGTCTAAATCTTCAAATCTTCAAGTAATTTTTACACTGTTTTTAGTATTTTTAGTTAGTATTAACAGTTTTCTCAAATAATGTTGGAGACACAAATAAATAAAAAAACACGGTTACTTCAAGGCGTAACCTTCATCGTCAGTATACTTACCAATACCTATTGGTTTCCCTTCGATTTCCCTAAAAGTCCTTCAGTAGCAATACGTAATGTTTAACTGAATATTTACGAGGAAATGCCTGTAATTTACTTAAGGAACCTTTATAATTATAGCGTCTGTGGTTGCTAATGTTAGACATTTTCTGATACCATCAATTTTAAAGACCACGTAATGCCACCACTATACGTAGTTACATAATACGTAGGTACAGTAAGCGACATTATAAATGAATGAACATTTTTGAAATCGATATATCAAAGAAAATAATTATTGTTTTTAACAAATCATCATAGCGATCATTAAAGTTATTCAATTTCTTCATATATTGTTACAAATAATAAACATTGAAAAAAGGTAAAATCTGATTTCTAAAAATTAAAACGTACAAAATAAATTTTATAGAAAAAATTAACATCTTCTGAAGCTTCTACGTAATTCTTGTGACCGTAATCTTCTTTTGTTATAAATACAGGATATTTTTTAAGTAGTGCGCAAAATTTTCAGACTGATTCATTGTCCATTCCCAAATGCAACCGCAGTACAAAAATTTACTCCATAATAAAATAAAAATATAATTTTGTATGGCTTGCGCTAGTAAACTATGTCCCCCATACTAAGTCGAATTTTCGTTTCGTTTTAAAGTATACACTTTGCAACCGCAGTGTTGGGATAACCCAATACTGCGGTTGCATTTAGGAACATAGACAATTATGCGCACTACATAAAAAATATCCTGTAGGTATATCGTAGTACTTACTTTACGTCTGTACTATATGAAGTACTTTGGTACATTAACAACTGAAAATCAATAGCAACACAATCAATCTGCGAAACAGACTACGCTACTACGCTTGTATTTATTTGCTTTGTAATGTTTGTACCATTGTTTGTCTGTATCTTCATTCTCTTGTATATCTTAGGTCTATATAATTTTATACTAAAAAAATGTTACTAGTTTATTGAAAAAGGGATAACAAGTTTTATTTATAAAAACCCTGTATAAGAAAATTTTATTTCACAAATTTACTTAACTATTACTTACATGAAAGTACTGCAGTATCTTTGTATTTTTTAAATGATTTTCACTCAATCTGAATCTTAACTTTTAACGATAGTTTGAATAGTAGATAGTTATAGCAGTTTTGGCTGGATTTTTTTTTAAGTAATAATGAAAGAAAATCATTATTTGGAATGTACTTTTGTAATTAACGATTACAATTAGGTATAGTTTTAACTGTGTAAATTTTATTATTAGTAACAATGTGTTTCTCTGTAGATTAATCTTTATCTAAACTAAGAGATTTGACGACACGGTTGGCGCAGTGGCTAAGCAATTAGCTTTCTGCGCTACGTGCCGCGGGTTCGATCCCCGCACGGTCAAATATTTGTATGATCTACAGATAGTTGTTTCGGGCTGGTTGTGTGTGCATGTGACATGTATGTTTGTAAACTGTACCCTCGATACAGGAGAAATCCTAGTGAGGGGCAATGATTTAAAAAAAAATTAGACATTATAAAGAGAAAAAAAATGTTTTTTTTGTACGTTTGTTTGTAATGGATAAACTCAAAAACTACTGGACCGATTTTAAAAATTCTTTCACCAGCAGATTGCTATATTATCAGTGAGTAACATAGGCTATAATTTATAAAGATATCACGCGGGCGAAGCTGCTGGAGAAAGCTAGTAGTAATAAAACTCATGTGACCTACATATTAAGTAAGTGTGCCTGTTATACCAGAGCCAGGAACGAATACAAAGATAGAACTCTTGAAATGGTTTATAAAAGAAATAAAATTCCTCTCGGCACAGGTATAATACGTATGCCTAAAACTAACATTAAGACCTGCCAAGTGCGTGACGGATCACGCAGTAGGGTTCCGTTGTCATAATCAGGCTGCGACAGACAGACAGAGAAGAATCAATTTATTTTGTTCACGTGATGTTCGCATAATATTTCAGAAATTCATTTTTATACCTAAGAAGGTCCTATAAAACGGATAAACGAAAATTTTATAAATAAAATTAGATATTAATGTTGCCCTTCTCTAGTATTTCTCCTGTATCCAGGGTACATTTTATAAACATACATCTCACATACACACACACCCAGACCCATAACAACTATCTATAGAGCATACAGATGTTTGTTCCGTGTGGGGATCGAACCCACAGCACTTAGGGCAGAAAGATAGTCACTTATCCACTACTTTTTTCGTAACTGGAGTACTTTTCCGTGTCAGACGAAGGTGACGAAATGGTATAATGTATGTATTGACCCCTTACCTACTGAACCCTTAAACCTGTAACTGTGTCGAATAAAAGGCATCACCTTGTAAAACACATACATTCATATACATTATGTATGTAATTGTGCGTACAATGTACATTAAGACGTAATGTAGCTATCGTTTGTACTTTTCGTTCATAAAATAACATAAAAGGTGAGCCTTTATTCACCGAAGGCTTAAGCAGACGTGTACTCTGTTGAATAGAATAGAATAGATCTTTATTTTTCATGTAAACCAGATACAGGCACTTATGAAAACTTCTATGGTTCTAGAAGAAACGGCGAGAAACTCCATGGAAATTATTCTAAAATAATAGTTGCCTATCAGGTACAAACTTGACTAATAAATACATTGTTGCCCTACATTTCGCGAATGGCGCGTTTACGCCATATAATAGTGGGCGAACCGATTGGCATTTATATAACACAATTCCAAAGTCTACACTGTTGACACTGACAATTTTCTATCCGAAAACCCTATAACACCTTGCCCGGCCTGAGAATCGAACCCAGAACCATGCTCAGCACGCTTGTGTCCACTAGATCAATGAAGCAGTTCTTAAGTAATAGCTAGACGGAACGGACCCCAACTAGCTAAAATAGGTTTTACCTTCCATTAAGAAAGTGTTTTGACAATTGCCTTCCACTGCAAAAGAGAAATGAAGGAAGAGTTCGTTATTAACTATTTTTACGCGTTCAGTCCTGTCCGCTAGACTCTTTGTTGGTGGAAGCACTTCTATGAAGTTTTCAGTTGCGAGTTAAACGGAGACCGTACGAAGAGCTCCACTGCCCGTGGAAGCCCTTAAGGCCCTGAGCAAAGGACTTTTTGTCCGGCCACGGCAACCAAGAATAACCGTGATTAGTAGTTGTTGACTTGTTGCCCGTCGCGACACTCGGCACGAACTCAACGATTTATTCCACATTCGCCCCACAAAATTTCACCTCGAGTAAAAATCTGTTAGCATTTCATATGCGAGGCGAAACTTTATGAGGCGAACTTGGCATAAAACGACTTACGCATACGACGTTATCCGTAATTCTGTAGTTGTCGTTAGAACTCATGGGCATAGCTAGGGGGGACTGGGGGGGGGCAACAACATGCTCTGCTCATGCTACAAAACTCATTGCCCACGGTGTTTTTTTTTTGTCTTTATGGAGTGCACCGGCACGCCACTGCGCGGCTGTTTGGCGGACACAGTACCGTCGTCTTCTCAGAAACACTTTAGAATCTACATGACTCACCGATTTTTTTATAATATACAATCGAAATTACGTCAATGACCTAATCAAGCATGGTACCGTTTGCAAAAAAGTCTTTAGATTATGCTTAAGGTTTCCGGTGCCAATCATTCCGCCATTGTAAAAAATACGGCAAAAAGTAGTTCAACAATTCCCATGTAATTGGCATATCAGATTTGGTTGTCGATTGCAACAATCATGGCGAAATTCTATGAAAGTCATTACTGGCAAGTCAGGGCAGGAAAACAGGTATAGTAAGGCACTACTCAGCGATGTACGATCGAACAACCAATGGAAGTCGCTCGCTTAGATAATTTTACAACTAATTGCGTCAACGTAAAAATCATGTTTTACTGCAGTAATAATAAACATTCGAGGACGCACTCAGTTCGGAAGTGATCGGTTTTACGAAGTTTGCCGATGCGACTTCTTAGTTGTGTCGTAGGTACAGTCGTCAATTTGTTAAATAGATAACGGTCATTTTGTTAACGCTAGGTTTTTTTCTAAAAATACTATATGAAAGAGCAGAAAAATCTAAGAAAAACTGTATACCCAACTCATTTTACGTGTTTTGGTCAGTTACACCAATTGAACCTGCAAGTGACGATATGTCATAAACAATTTGACACATTAGTGTTGTGCACACATTTGAAAGTCGGGGCTAGCGGTGAGGTGTATTTATAGTCACAGTTAAAAATAAGATATTTAAAGATAACATATAACAGATAACAATTGTTCCTGCCAATGCCAATTGTCTGTTATAACAAATAACAGACAGAAATTTCATTCACAGCGGACTTTGCTTGTTATTTTGTTAAATAACAGTTTTACTCCCATTCTTACTGACTGGAAAAAGAGTATTTTATACATAAACAAATATAGTTGGTGGGTTTTAGTCCGGTAGTATGAAAATAACAGTTTGTTAGGTATTTAGTAACAGCTATTTCATCCTGTTATTTTTGTGTAACAGTAACAGAGATAACAGGTAACACAATTGACTGTTATAACCCATCGCTAGTCGAGGCTACGACCACTGAGTCATCCTCCCGAAATCCACAGACCGCAAAGCGAGCCTGTGAAATCGAGTACAACCCTGTATAGGGCAACCAGCTGGCACTAATGATGGCCCACAACAATCTCTGAACTTCGTTACTGTTCGATGTTAGTGTTACGCATTGTAACAGTGTATGTTCAACTAACTTTACTAACGTATCTTGTATTGATCCTCGCATTCTGTACCTACTACCTTAGTCTCAGTAACATAAAAGGTGCTAGAGAAGTGCTATTTTTAAAACGCTTTTATTAGCTTCACTTGTAACTAACTAAATATGTAATAAAATCTTGGAAATTAAATTTGACCCACTTCCCGGTTTCCGATTGAGCTGAAATTTTGCATACACGTTTAGTTTGGATGACAAAAGCGTTTTCTTTAGTTATTTTTAAAACTATAATATTTATTTATTAAAAGTCACAAAATTTATTTATTTTATTTCAATACCAAGGAAAACTGTGCACCTTTTAGATATAAATTCATAATGATCACTACTACTTATCTTCTTTTTAAGAAAATAATTAAAATCAGCATCAGCATCTGCTGATGTGAAAAAAATATGAATCAGCAACAACCCTGACATGTAAATCTGGAACTTCGTCCTTAAGGAGGCCTATCAGCAGTGGACGAGCTGATGATGAAAATTGGCCAACTTTTATTTTTAAAAAAAACTTCATATCAAACCTAATCGAGTAATACATAGGTGTAATAAACACGTACCTACCTAACTCGATTAGGTTGACACGTAAAAGATCTCATTTCTTCGATATAAGATTCATTTCAGATAAACTCGAACACTATTAGAACCATTTTTCAATAGGACCGCGTGAGACTTTTTCAGCCTATACTTACATTCATACATTTCTTCTTATCGAAGCCGCCTTGTCACTTCTTAAATTTTTATCACGTGAAGAGAAGGATAAAATTCCTTTTCTGCTGTTCAAGCTTCGTCATGTTTGCAGTTTTTTTTCACACAGATCGAATGACTAAGAGCTGTCGCGTTTCGTAGAACCGAAAGAAAAACAAAGAGTATTTTCTGAAGTGCAGCCTCCGTATTTTTAACTTAAAGTGTTTGTCAATTAAGCATAAAAAAGTAGAATTACCGGGGAAACAATGAGCAAAGACTATTGAGCAACTCCGCGAGTGTCGAGCACAATTCGCTTTATGAAATACACGCGTGTACCAGGATCTCATATAAAGAATGACTGGTTGAACGAGGAAGACATTGAAGGATGGTATTATTGTACTCATCATTATGAACAACTTTTACTCGGAAATCGCGAAAGAAGCAACTGTTCCATACAGTACCTAATTCAATATTACTCGACTATACTCCGTTCGAAATAACATTAGAAATTTAAATAACTCCATTTACACTTTATTCAACCGATTTTGACTTCTACTACGTTGGTGACATGACAAATTACAGCTGCAGTAAACATTTGTTATTGTAAATACGTTTTTTCTTTTAATGCCATCCTTATGCGTACGGAATAGAAGGCAAAATCGGTTGAATACACTGTAAAAGGGTTTGTTAAAAGTGTCTAATGTTATTTGAAATGGAGTATAAATGTATAGATTGTCCAGCTGATGATGTAGCTGATTTTGTTTTTGCAATTTCAGGGTTGGTCTCATAGTAAAAGTTGTTCATAATGATGAGTAAAATACAACTTAAAAAAATACTCCTGACACCAAATACTCCTTCAATGTTTCCCTAGTTTAACCAGTCACTCTGTATAATAAGGTCGTACTTTATTAGCGGAGGTCTTTTTAAGGGGTTTGGATTCATCATTATTAACAAATTTTACTATGGGACAAACCGTGAAATTGCAAAAAAAAATTCTGCTGTTCCATACATTTAATCGAGTAATATTGAATTATTTATATGGAACAACAGATTTTTTTCGCGATGTTGGTCCGATTGTAAAAATTGTTCATAACGATGAGTACTATAACTTCTTAAAACGAACTCCGCTAATAAAGTGCGACCTTATATTTAACAGAGCTAAACGAATTGATACATATTCGCAACCCATCGCTTTTCGCTCAGTTAACTCCTACTGCTTGCGCGGAATGACAAGCAGTCGATATATTAGGTTTTCCTTTTATCTTTAAATCAACTTGGATGAAAAAATATACTTCTGTTATTGTTTATTGAGGAAAAGAAAATATATAAGGTCCAAACTTTGTACTCCCAATTTCAGGGTTTTTCTTATAGTAAAAGTTGTTGCTATTGGTGATAACCCCTTAAAGGGGCCGGATGTAGGACCTTGTATAATGCCTGTTGGAAAGCCTTTTATAAGATCAACGACTATGACGATAAAGATATATTTATTTGCTGTAACATGCGTAAGATTACAATGACGTGCATGCAATAGTTAAATATTAATAGACCTACATGTTATACCATTGAAGGCGTACAAATATGTTGACGATAGAGACGTATGGAGCTAATAATTATCTTCCGCACATGCGGCTTCCCTGATGACCCACTGCTTCCTATCTTCACAAGCTAATTTTAATGACGCTTCCCCTGTTTTCATGATTGGGTGGCTTGAGTGTTATATTATTGAAATTTTGTTTTTTGAACAGAGTATCCATGGAGTTTCTTGGCGGTATCTTCCCCAGGACCGACCCACTTGGAACCGTGCACCTAGAATCACGACGATCTGAAAGTGCCTGCAAGGGCCCAGTTGAAATAAAAACTTTGACTTGGCCTTACGGCAGTTAGTCGTATCTACCTTTTTAGGTAGCCAGTCACGGTAGCCAGTTTATAGTACATCATACCTTGGACATAAAGCCATGATGGCCATGAACACTGAAATTTTGGAGAATGTGTTCCTAACGGTGAACAAGGCCACCAGTGCTTCTTGGGGGAGCGTTGTCGTGACTAATTTGCCTGCAGTACCCGGATAAGCTAGTACATTATCTTCTGAAGCATACGCCGTTTAGAGCTTTATTAAGGTCATTCATATTAAAATCCCTGCAGTATTGCAAGATTTATGTTTGGCAACAATATTGTTATATCATGTATTTGATCTGAGGAAATATGTAATTACATTCTTGAGTCGACTTCGTAGTTACAATTTGTAGTCAGTCAGTAAAAAGACTTAGGTATCCGTTCACTCGTTAGTGCCCGTAATTATTCACGTCACCTTGGGATTTTATAATAGAGGACAGAGGTATTTTACTAGTCAGTCATTTTAGACTTTTTGCAACATGTTCTCAAAATCTCGATGGACGATATATCGAGACCGGAAAAACCGTTCTTCACGGTCTTCGTAACATACCTCAAACCATCATATGACTACAATACAATAAAAGATCAAAAAGAAGAGAATAAAAGATCTATTCTATTCTATTCTTAATCTATAAGGGGTGACTCTGATTTCTCTCGTTGTTTGACTGTACGTAAGATATTATATATTAATATAATTTTGATATTGCAATGAGCTCTAATATAAAAGACATCGCACATAATATTGTTCATACCCTTCGCACAACAGACAAGAAAATCCTTCCAATAACTTCGGCCTATAAACATGTCTACCACTTAATACAACAATGGCAGCAAACGGAATTTAAATGAGCTACAATTCACGTTCGTACCGATACATTTCTATAACATGTATAATTGTATACCTACCTACATTGTACACAATATCGATCTAAGTTGTCCGTGTTATCGTTCGTCTGTCAAACGACATATTGCCCCGACAAACCTTATGTTACTGTAAAAGCTCAATAAATGGCAGAACATAAAATATCCTAAGATCCAAGTTATGGCCAGATTTACCAACGAATAGGTACCGGTAAAAGTTTTAAATTCATTATTAATTTTATATTAATACAATTCGCGATCGAAATGTGAACGCTGTTACTTGTTTATGATGTCTAATAAATGTGTTTTGATTAGTTATTTACATTAAGACTATTAAACATAAGAGTATATCTACTCCATATACCCAAAAAATGTTAAAAAGTAAATAATGATGTCCATTACTTTTGAGTCTTTTACCGGTTTGTGACAACTCGCGAGCAGGGTAAGTGCACCCCGAGGCAGTAATGAACGAGCGCCAAAAAAAAAGTCTGTGTTTCATTAAACAAAATTATCTACCTACCAATTGAAATCTGTTAACTCCCCAAACAAAAAAGAATAAATTATTTTTAATTTAAAATGCTTATGCATAATGGAAGTAGGTATAACAATGTATATTTTTAACCCCCCAAAAAAAGAGGGGTGTTATAAGTTTGTAGTGTGCATCAGTGTACTGTGTATCTTTGTATCTGTCTGTAGCATCGTAGCTCCAAAACGGATGGACCAATTTCAATGCAGTGGTTTTAATTAAAGAGCTAGTTTAATCGGGTATCATCTTAGATAATTATGTTTCATGAAAATCTGTTCAGCCGTTCAAAAGTTACAGCATTTTTTCTAGTTAAAGTGGGGGAGGGGGGGATTTTGACGGTTAGGTTATATAGAATGTCTTAGGATTTCCCATTGGTCAGGTGTTTACACTTTTCCAGTAACATATAATACGTAACAATATTGCCCAGTATGTGGTCGCCAACATTAGCATAATGGTCACAGAGATTTATTGTTTTCTCCAGACGCTGACCTCAACTGAAGTTTATTTATATTAAGGTAATATTTTTATAAACATGAAAACATGATTTGTAGTAAGCAAGTTTTGCCATGATCTTTTATGATATTGAGTTAAATATTTTTATGCGCCTTTGAAAGTAAAGACCTGTTCACACAACGCTGGCACAGTTTTACTTTATAATAATATATTATTTATTTATTTATTTAAAATGCTTCATGTACAATGTACAAAGGCGGTCTTAATGCCGTAGGCATTCTCTACCAGACAACCTTAGGGTGATGCAGAGACAATGAAGGTAGATGCACCAAAAAAAAAAACTTAAATGAGAGATACGTATAACTATTATACTTAAAAACAACTATATAAACTTACATAAACATTACCAACATAATTTTATATAAATAAATATGCAATATGATGAATAAACTAATTACACATATATAAATAATAAAATACAATTCGGAAAAATCAGAGTCGAGATGAATCTGCCGCCGTCTTGTCACGAAAGTATTTACGCACTTTAAATTTAAATGAGAGCTTACTGTTATTATTATATCAACGATCACATTAATTCACACGTCTGGGCTGACGACGGTGCGATAACGTGACGTTGAGATTTCATACAAAATCTTAGTATTATAAATGTGAAAGTTTCTTACTCAATCTGCTGAACTTTGGATGAAATATGGCACACAGGACTAGGGATTTCGGTCTCGAGGGTATTTCTGGTCCCGGGACCAGTATCGGATTTTTAAAGCCAGTCCCGGGACTCTCGGGAAATTCGAGACCAAATTAAAAATTATCGAGAAAAACTTAAATACTGTCAAAAGTGAAAAAAATAGCTCCTATAATTAAAAAAAAAATACGCATACGTAAAATTTTTATTCCTAACAACTTTTTAATACTCTGTTGGACCTCCCTAGGCGTTAGCGACGGCTCTACATCGGCATGGCATACTAAGTATGAGGTTATCAATTGTCACCTGTGGAATAACGCTCCATACTCCGGAAAGACGTGAAAAAAGTTCTTGTTCCGTGTTCAAATTTTGGGGAAGATCACTGAAAGCTCTTCTCACGAGCAAATCCCACGCATGCTCAGTTTGCTCAGTGGGATTGAGATCGGCGGACTGAGCAGGTCACAAAATACCCTGATATTGTACTCGCAGAACACATTCATCACCAGCCTTGATGCGGTGTGTACACGTGCATTATCGTAGGGGAGGATGGAGGGGGAGGGATGACCAGAGGGTGCAAGACCTGGCCACGGTATTGCTCCCATTTAAATTGCCTCGTATCCAAACGTGATCTGTTCTTCTACCCAGGCGATTTCCAGCCTACACCATAATCGTTCCACCTTGGTAAAGATGAACTTGCTGAGGATTCTGGAGTCGACTCTTGCGACCAGGAATTCGCCAAACACGAACACTCCTTGAAACGGGATGAAGTCCGAAGCGAGAGTCATCGGAAAACAGAATACCTGCCCACTCATTGTCGGCCCAGCGCAAATTTGCGTTACCCCACAATAAGCGATGCCCTTGATTTCCACGTCGCAGAGCAGGAACTCTTAGCGGTCTGCGAGCGTGAAGATTGATTTAATGTAATCTCCTGGCAGTTTGGTTACTGATAGACACTTGGTGCTGGAGTCTTCCTACTAACTGCCGAAATGTAATCTGGGGCTGCCTTCTTGCAGCATCCTGCAGAAAACAGTCTCTAGGAAGTGCCCCTGTATCTTCCTCGTTGATACTTGGCTATATCTCCTGTAGCCCTGTAGCGTGCCCATAATCGGCTAATTACTCCTTGGTTACGTGTTAAGAGTGTCCGCAATTTCGTGTTGACTGTGCCCAGCTTCCAACATACCCACAGCACTGAGCATCTCTTCCCGCATTAAATGACGAGGTGATATCATGCTACAATATCATGCTACAAAAATTACTAGAAAACAGCAATAAAATTGTGCTTCACAAGAAAAAAGAAACGAGAACTGAAAATAATCTCCCAACTCTTTACGTTTGAAAACCCGATTCTGCGAGCAAGTTAAGTTTTCCCTTCTTATTTCAAAAAGCTTTTGCTTCTCTTGTTAGAGTTTTTAAAATTTCGAACAATTATTTTATGCACTTTCAACCTAAATTTATAATTATTAGTGGCCAGTACTTAAGAGCATTGTCAATACTCTGAGGGCCAGTACTTTTTGTAAAGGGTTTTCAGAAATAACTAGTTGATAGAATTTGCTTGTTCCCTAGACAAGTTGTTTGAGTAGTGTATCAATTAAAAACCCTCATTTCGAGTCTACAGTCAGGACTATTGTGAACGCCGAGTTTGGTTCCAGCCAATCAGCTGACTAAATTGTCCTGTGAGCGGGCGGCCGACCAGCGAGACGACGCGCTGCCCGCGCCATCGCCATTACGAACGTTTTATAATGATGATATCTAGTCTCGAAATTCCCGGGAGTAGTAAGGTTCGGTCTCGGTCTCGGTCTCGATGAAAATAGTTACGAGACTCCCGGGACTTCGAGACTCGAGACTCCCGGGACGAACACCCTACACAGGACATGTCCTTGTCCTGAACACTTTTTATTGGGTACATGAAGTAGTATAATTATTCATTAGTTGCATCATTTCAGTAGTAGATGCCAGTGAAACCGCGGACAACAGCTAGTGTGACATAAGTGACATTAGTACTAAAAGTAATGTAATTTACATTAGTACAAAATGTGACATAAGTGACATTAATGTTGGCGTTAATTCTAACGCCAGCAACGCTTGTGTGAACAGGCTCTAATCAAACATAAACACGAGTTTCGACCTTGAGACGGAACTAGGTCTTTTTCGATAATTTCGCAGTGTATTTAACTTTTATTTCTGGCGTCTCGAGCCCTTAACAGCTTAGACGTGGAGCTGGTCCCTGGAGTTTGTCTGCCCACCTCAATTTTCATTTCTGAGTACTATTCGCGCAGAAAATGACAAAAGGCATTAAGATCGGCTTTCTGTGTAATCGTCTTTGGGATCTCCTGAAAGTAAACTGAAACTTTACTGCAGAGTAGAAAAGTCTGGATAGAATTGTATTGATAAGAGTTCAATATTTCGAGTGCTCAAGCAATATTTCATCTTCTTTTCCTACCCAACATATTAAAGATTCGAAGATTGCTGATTTTTCTCACGACGTTTGAGAAGATACAGACATCTCGTTATTATTTATTACATAAGTATACTCTGTTTTCAATTTTCACGTCACATACGAAAAGTGTTATTTAAAAAATGAAAATCTGTGATCATTTCAATTTACATGTGGTACACAATTTATTGTATTTTATAAATGATTATTTCATTAATGTGTTGTGGGAAGATTGTTTACTAAATAAGACATGTAATAAAAAACATAGTATACTTGTAGATACCTCGTTTAGTATTTGTGTCACCCTACATTGTTCTGTCATATTTCTCCTACATAAACGTAATAAAGAAGATTAGAACAAAATTATTTTATTTTTAAGGATCTACGTTTATAAATGGTCGTAAGTAAATAATTAATTTAAAAAGCGTATCCGTGGAGTTTCATGCGCGTAGTTCTCCATGGGACCAACTTTATTGGAACCGTGCACCTAGAAAGTGCCTAATGTGTAAGTGGTTTACATAAAATAATAACTTTTCTATTCTATTTTGTCTATCATCTGTCGTGAATATAAAAATATCAACATCATCCCATACAACATGAGTATTTTCATATTATGTATTTCTGCGATTTTAAATTTTATAGAAGTACTGTAGAAATAACTTGAAAATACTAACAGAGCCACGGTAGGTAATCAAACATATACAAATTGTATAGCAAGTTGTTTCTCAAAACACAAAAAAGAAGAGCGCCTAATTTATCTACTAACTGAAAATATTAATTAGTACCCGAATTAGTATTCTATGGTGTTACTTGAGGAACAAGTTCAGTCAATAAGTATAATAAACTGTAACTCTTGTTAGCTTGCGCATAAATATCGTAACTTTGTTGAACTTGCCAACTTTAATGAAACAACTGTACAAAACATGTCTGAGCATAATTATATGAATGAAAGAAAAAAATATTTATTTATTCAAAAAATATTTAGGTAAGTAATATTTATACCTATAGACAAATAAACAGGATAATTTTTATACCTATATAAGGGCGTCTCTGTTCCTAAATGCAACCGCACTATTGGGATACACTTTAAACAAAACGGAAATTCGACTTAGTATGGAGACACGTATAATTTACCGCAACCCATACAGAATCAAATTTTTATTTTGTTTTGGAGTGAATGTCTATACTGCAGTTGCATTTGGGAACGGACTCGGAATCACTGTGCAAATTTTGCGCACTACATAAAAATATATCCTGTATTAGTAATAATAATAAGTGGATACTTTTTTGAACGTCCAAAACTGATTATCCGCCTACTAGGATTATAACTATCGAAACAAAAAATTAATGAATAACACCGTATTTATAAAAAGTCATATTAGAGGGCAAAAAATAAATAAATAAAATAATTACCATTAGTCACGTGAATATCTTATTAGCGGCTCATAAATACGAATGAACAAGGAGACTTAACTTTTTGTTATTACAATAACGTAAGATCGTTGTGACCATAAAAAAGTACCCACATATTATAATTTAGAACTTCATTTTTTCATAAAAAACTTCAGATAATAAAAATATTTTCTTGTTAATTACCTACTTACGGATATACAGGGTGTCCCAGGAAATCTGTACCAGCGAAGGTCTGTGGTCAGGGGACACTAATACTCATCGATTGAACCCCCATGTATGTTCTACGATAATTTGTAGTTTTCGAGAAATTAATTATTTTGTAATATTATACGAAAAAAGTCCGAGGTTCTATTTTGCGTTAACTTATTAATTAACTGGCCCATCGTAGTCCACATGATGGTTTCGATTTTTTTGTAACCAATTTTTACATTAACTGTAACAAGACTTGAGAAGTGATGTAGTTTTTCTTGAATATTTTATTTTATTTTTAATTTTATTATTTTTCTTGAATAATTCTGAAAACATTACCCCTATTTTTTGTACCTGTAATTATATTACTACTATAATTTTAATCGAAACTGTATGCAAAATTACTATACTTCTTTGCAAAACAATACAAAATTATTTGTTTTTCTTATATTTTGAAAATTCATTTTATCTTATTTATAATAAATAAACAAAGCATCTCCAAAGGTGCGGTTGGTGCGAAGAGCGGTAAAGAGTTCCGTCCTAATACCCAAGACCATTCACGCGGGAACATGCCTTAACTCGCCATACTCGCAAATTAACTCGCTACTGTACTTGTGGAAGTGTAAATCGGCCTTAAGTGACAAGTTTTAACTGTCGAGTAGTATAAAATAATCTCACGTGCTCCACGTTTGCTGTCTCCAGACAAGACTTGTCCTCGCTATATCCGATTACCACGTGTGTCTTGGACTTGTGTGAGCTTGTTTGCCATTAGGAGACATGGCCGTATCACGTTACAATACAAGCGCCAGCTTCCTTCAGAAGCCTTTAATGGATAAATGATCGTTTAGTTATTGTCTCCTTATAAATAAAGGACATTATGTATGTCGCACAAAGCTGTCACATAACGTGAAGAAAAGGAATTTTCTGTAGTGCGGTATAAAGCTTAAACATTTATTAATAAAGTTGCCTGCGGTAAGTCCCACGCGTTTTATTTTTATTTAAAATAAAATATAACTCAGGGATGTTGTAGCTTTCTATTAATAATTTTTTTTTTTTTTAATTGGTTCAGTAATTCCAGAGATTACCTCCTACATACAAATATATAATTTATACTGTAATTGTATAGATAATAATTATAACAGTATAGACTTTAAAAAAGAGGCTTTTAATTCGATGCGTATGTGTTCAGTAGTTTAAAAGATATATCTCGAATTATTTATTTTTAAGAATGCGTTATTTACCCACCTATTACATTTTGACTTAAAAATATTGTAAATGTATCGCCCTACCACATTAGGCACATACTTATAAAAAAATATACGACAGAAGTAGGTGTGGTTTAAAAATGACTAAAATATAATAAATGGTTTTGCTCTTTTGTCATATATAAATGACACAAAAGTAAAATCTATTTAAAAATCACATATTTTGTTCCAAACAGGTTTTGACTACACCATATCTTTTTTTTTTCTATACTGTCAAAAAGTTGGAATTTAGTATCGTAAATTATAATAAAAACCTTATTTGGAAATGAATTTTTAAATGTTAATAGAATTTTAATGGAGCACGCCTATGTCTTATCTTATTAGGTACTTTATTAGACTTGGAAATAACGAATAACATGGTGAATAATATAAGTACCGATATACTATTAATAACATTATAACATGTTTAAAATGGATCTGCTTACAGCATAGACATAATAAGTACATCGTACAAGGCTTACAGTCTAAATAAGTAGTTCAGAATTAAATTTAGATCACGTTGACAGCTGTCAGCGCCCTCCATCCTAAAAAACATTAGTTGCTTATTGTACTTTAATTAGAGGCACAGTTTTTATTGTAAAATAATATAAAAGTCTAAGTATAAAAGTATATATTAACTATAAATAAATAAATACTTCTCTATATAAATAAATACCTCTGTATATAAATAAATACTTCCCTAAACGAATAAGTACTACTCTATATAAATAAATACTTCTCTATATAAATTAATACTTCTCTAAATAAATAAATAATCATAATGGCTTTATTAAAAAGGTACATTTTTTTTACAGGTTTGTTGATCGTGAATTCGACTTCTCTGAAAGAAAAAAAGAGGAATACGGTAAGTTACGCATTACCAGGTAATTTAATAACCGCAAAAACTGAATACAGATATACTTTGTTCCGCAACTGCTCATACCGTAGTCGAAAGTTAAATCAGCAGTGGCTATCGAGGCTGCCCAATGGTGCGCCACTTCATCTCAGGTTTCATCACTCATGGAGCCTTACATCTAAGGTTGCCGAATATACTATATAATATAGTATCCTACTATATTTCTAGCCAAGATATTACACTGGGTGGCGCAAAATTTAGGGGCATTAAGGGTGACTACGCTTTCTGTTAAAGTTAGAGAATTCTGGTCTGAAGAAACTTGAGGTGAAGTTTGAATATATTAAATACCCTATGAATATATTTTTGAAAAAAGGTAGGTACAGTCAGCGAGAAAATTGACATTGCCCAAAAAACTTAATTGGGGCTTAATCTACTCTATTTCCCAACAGGAATGCTTCTTCCAAACAACCGACGAAATAATAAATTACTGAATTTGAGAAAAATACAATAAACGATTTCCCATACATTTTCTATGAAAGCTTAAATTAAAATCACTGTTACACTGATCGATTACTCGAACTCTGCTTACATCTGACGTCTGAAATCGGTATTCAGAAATACAAGAACATACAGGATTTCCTAATTAAGGCGGATTATACGCAACATCACTTACTTTTCCATCTCCCATGATTGCACATAAAAGCCAAACAAAAAAATCCCAAGGGGAAAATGGACTACTTTGAAGCCGGAAATGGTGCAAAAAATATTAAAAAACAAAGCTTTAATAACTACGCCATTCGCACTTTTCCGTATTTAATGGATTATTAGGAAAATTACTTGCAACAGGAAAGAGCAACTTTTACGACGAGAATTTCTAGTAGCTCTGGAGTAACTTATGACAATGTAGTCTTCATAAAAATCGGTAAAGTTAAAACGAAGAAACATAAGTCTAACTCTAAAGGAATGAACATTAGAGTATGAAGACCAGCTATAGAACGCTAAGTCGTTTGGCCTTACGGTTGTACATTCTATGGATGTTGCACAATACTAGTAAAGCAGATAAGAAGGTATGTGTATACTTATGCTTTGTACAAATAATCATATCTATTCTATTCTAAGAATTAAGAATCGCAGCACTAACATAGCTAAACTATTATCGTATATCAGTTGTACTGTATAACGAGTATCACTTTCAAAACGCCGCGTGTTTTGTGAGACATACTACGCTAGTAGGCTTAATCTGTCAAGTTATTCTTGTCACATTTTTATCATAATATATTTTATCGGCCTCTCAAACACCTCGACTAGCTAGTAGCTACCTAGCTACTGGTACCAAACCTCATAATAAAAATGAATGAGATGACAAATACTGCGCATATCCGTATACTGTTGAACAAATGTGTGTGTTACTGCTGAATAAAATTTTTTTCTTTCTTTCTTTCTTATACTAAGAACATAAGTTCATACTTTTGAAGTACATGTCGAGGTACAGAGTCGCTCTACATAATATGTACCTGGTCATATTCATACTCTAATGTGTAGTAGTTAAACTATGTCTAACTTCTAAAGGAGTGTAATGACTGTAACTGTATTAAGAAGTCCGGCGGTGAAATACAAAGCAATTCTGTTTACTGTTTACGACCGGCTATTAGGTACGTCCTGACATGACCACTAACCTTAACTTATATTAATTATTACTATTTTCTTCGTTTCGTATTTGTTGACTGACTCTCATCTAGCTTCACATTTTATATTCTAATTTTTTATTAAATGGGTTTGGTGAAATATTATAACGATTATGTTATTTATTAGCTCAAGATTTTGGCTAAAATAAATGGAATTAAATATGATAATATGACAAAAACAAATTCCTTTAGTTATTAAAAAACCGGTCACATAAAAAACTTAGAAGCAGAAAACAAAAAATATGATAAAATTTCACCAAAAAATATCTCAATGTGATGCCTTATTTAATTGTATAAAATATTTAAGTCATGTATATCAATAGGCTTCGAAATCAGGAGAACTTAAAAGCTAGACAAAAACGCGGCAAGGACGCGGGGAGCATTATCTCAATCACAGAATATTAAAAACAAGAGGAAGAGGCAATCTTGGCATTATTTCTACGAGAACTGGGGGTCTAAAAAGGCCGCTTTTTGTGAATCATAATATGATTCATATTACAAATGTCAAAAAATCCACTTAATTGATGACTCTTAATATCATATGCGTAAGGTTCATATTCAGCAATCATCTGTTTGACTGTTACCATGGAGATTTCTAGGTGAATTGCTAAATGTGGCCTTTTTAGGCCCCCTGAACTGAACTGACTCATACATTCACAACTTTAACACATTCACAGTTCACAAAGGCAATTTTACATTGAAAAAAAAAGCGATGACATAAAAATAAATCTGAATAGATTAACATGAAGCTAAAAACAAACTATTATGAAGTTTGCGTAACTCCGCATAATTATGGCACACTCCCACCTAATTGCACTTTCCTCTTGTATTTTATATTCTATGATCGCTATAATGCCTTTATTTCTTAGCATTAATTTCTTATACCAAGAAATATTTAAGACGTAGTATAACATGTCTTACGGTACCACAAATTCTCAATAGACTACCATCCATCGTGCTAACTCGGCACTCAATGCGCACCTACCGTGAGAGATGGCATTACCTTACGCCTTCCTCAGAATTTATTATCCTTGTGAAGGCTTCACATCCTTTCCGTGCTGTTCCGAAAGATGTCTGTGTACTTTAATAATAGAATAGAATACAATAACTTTATTTCGAGAACAAGACTTAAAAGGTTAGGTTGGTATTTACTGTAAAAAAAAATATATATAAATCTTTTTATTCGGACAGCAAGAGACACAATACACAAATTAAACAATAAAAAATAAATAAAATAAGAGTAGATACAAGAAAAAACAACAAAAAGCAATTAAATAAAAAAAGACATCATATTGTACAACACGGGGCATGTGTCTCACGGTAGCCCAAAAAGGTACTGTGGTGCCCCCTTACTTGGATTTCTCCTGTATCAAGGGTACAGTTTACAAATGCATGTCACATGCACATACAACCAGACCCGAAACAACTATCTGTAGATCATACAAATACTTGTTCCGTGCGGGGATCGAACCCGCGGCACGTAGCGCAGAAAGCTAATCGCTTAGCCACTGCGCCTCCCGTGTCGTCCAATTGATCGTCAATCAAATCAAATCATAATTTTACACTTATCACGATCTTTAGGCAAAGGTTGTAAAGTCCTTAAACTTAGAATATTTTCGGTACATCCTAAATCTATGGTAAAGTCTCCAACCTATTCTATCCAATGATATGATATACATATATTTATGTGACATAAATTTCTACAACGGTGTGTTCGATGATGAAAACCAATTTGCGTAAAAATCTCAGATTTTTTGTGTACGTCTGCAGAACATGATACCAAATACGTGGTGTCATTTAATGTGATAACATCAGCTGCGGCACCCTGTATATCATTATCAACAACTTTTACTATAGAAAGAAAATTGAAATCGCGAAAATATATCAGCTGTTCCATACAGTTTAGTCGAGTAACATTGAATTATTTTTGTATGCAACAGCTCCTTATTTCATGATAAATGAACTGTTATGTTAGTAGTCGTACACTCCTTACTATTTTCTATTTTATTAGATATCTATTGCGCCCCACGTTTTTCGTTTTAAATCTTACAAGTATTTTTCATAAGATAAATTATTTTATACTTTTTTAGCATAGATTTGGGAAGCGAAAATATTCTAAGTTTATGCTTTTAGTCTGTTTTAAAAACGTGGATAATAAACAAAAAAAAAACTGCTTTTTATTTCATATCTATATTATATTTAAATATTTAATATTGCATTGTCATCCAGTTCTCAGCTATGCGTAAAGTTCCAAGTCTCTTCCTCATCGGGAAGTTAGTTTTAAATCGATTGCAAAAATTTTACCTAACAAACAAACAGACAAGAAAGCGAGTTAGCAAAAGTTAAAAACGTAGATAAATAGGAAGAAATTTCTTAGCTACAGCTATCGCTAAGTCATAGATTTAAGGAAAAGACTATAGTTCTAACCAAACTGTCCAAAAGATTTTAATGACGGTTTCCACATGTGAAATTAATAACAAACTTTTAGTTAAACTTAATAACACTTCTACAGTTTGGAGGAGTCAAAGGTTAAATATCCCGAAAACTGTTAAACTAGGAAACAAAATTGCCCTTGAACTTTCCTCACGAAATATCACAAGCACTCAAACTCAATGTTTGAACCGTGAATAATATTATAAATTCAAACAAACATCGATCCAGACTCCATTTCAATGTTTCTTTTCGATCCTAATTCGATATGAAACGCGTCCATTGTGCGGCCAGAGTTAATATTTACACAATCGAGTTTACTTTTAGATAATATATCATGCTCGTACATTTGTAACCACAAACACAGCTGGTATTGAACGATGTTTATCAAATCTATATTCAATAGCAAAATATTTTGATGTACATAAGTCTTGTAAATAATGGATATAAATAGGTAGTTCGAACAAGGTCTGCGCGTCTGTCTTTTCAAATTCATGAGGAGAACTCGCATTTAATACACAAAGTATGCTATGTGAGTTACCGTCCCTAGGTCCCATAATAAAAGTCGGTTAATGATGAGCACAATACCTTACTTTAATGTTTCCTTCGTTCAATCAGTCATCCTGTATATACTTAATATTATAAAGAAAAAAGGTAAAAGATAATTTGTTTGTTTTGTATGTCCCGGAGTCTCGGGAAATACTGAACTGATTCTAAAAATTCTTTCAATAAAAAGCTACACTATTCATAAGTGATTATATTTTATTTTGTTAAAAATATAAAGCTCAGGTGTAACCGCAGTCCACAGCTAGTTAAATTTTATAAGTAAATAATGAACTGATAAATAGGTAAAGGTTAATGGAAGTCTGATTAGCTTTGTATAAAATTTTGTTTTTATGTCGAAATTAATCATTTGTCGTCACAAATACGGAACTCTTCATTTTAATCTTATACTTCGTCAAGTTTAATATTATAATGATGGGTTCCGGCAGGTTGGAGAATCAATTTTAAACTCCGGTTTCAAGTAGCAAAAACAATTTAATTGTGTAATACCTACACAAAGGTCACATAAGGAAGCTTCTTCAAAATCGCGTTGTTCATGTTATTCTTCTGGCGTAAATTTCTTGTCGTATTTCAAGCTACTACTAGCTTAGCTTAGCATACAGTACATAAACATGCGATTACAGCAATCGCGAGTCTTATGCTGTTATTCATTTAAGAGTTCCACTATCCATCTCCGATGGTCTTCATCGAGAGTACTTATACCCAAACAAAAAAAAAAAATTTGAAATCGGTCCTCAATTGACGGAGAATTCGGTGAACATACATAAAAAAAACACCAGTTATCCCAACTTGTTTGTGGTTCTCTCAAATAAACATTGTAATTACTAATCATTATGGACTTTTCTTCATTAATATATTTTCGAACATCCGCAACTTTGTACAAGTTCGCAACTTCGATTACTTGCAAACGCAATTTGAACTTACATTCACCGTCTACTTTATCTCACGAAACAAGGAGATTAAGACGATCTGTTGTGCAAATTATGCAGATATTTATCTCAGGCAGTCAGAGATCGAGTCGTCAGATAATCCGTGAAGTTGGTTTTGCTTACGAAGCCTGACTAATCAAAGTTTTTGTTAGGCTAATAACACCATCGCAAATGTCGAATTAGATTAATATGTTTGCTTTTTAGAAGAAGATTGCGTGATAAACAAAGGTGTTTCTTTTTAAACCCCGACAAAAAGAGCGGTGTTATAAGTTTGTAGTGTGTATCTGTGTATCTATGTGTCTGTTTGTGGCATCGTAGCTCCAAAATGGATAGACCGATTTCAATGCAGTTCTTTTAATTGAAAGCTAGTTTAATCGGGTATCATCTTAGCTATGTTTCATGAAAATCTGTTCAGTCGTTCAAAAGTTACAGCTCTTTTTCTAGTTGGAGTTAAAGGGTTTTTGTTGGTTAGGTTATTTATACCACAGGTGGCAAACAAGACTATGACCCACCTGATGGTAAGCAGTTACCGTAACCTATGGATGCTTGCAATACCAAGGGCATCATGCGCGTTGTCAACCCTGTAAAAATCTTTTCACTGGGGTGCTGATTCCAGTGCGTAAGAGGAAGCAAAGTTGTTTAAAGCTATAGTTTCCTGAGAGAACTTGGTGCTGCTATCTAGCGGCTGGTCTCAAAAACTTGAGAATCATTTACTGTCTAGACTGACAATTACTTCAAACTGGCGTTAAAATAAATGACTAGGAATTAATTTATCAAGTGTTGGCAACGTTTTTAGTTTACAAAACTAATAGGACTTAGGTGATAGTTATAGTGAAACAATTTCCTTAGAAACTGACGGTAATAACTATCATTTTCTAAACAATATAACAATCGTATACATAATTTGAGAAACAGGTAAGGTCTACAAAATTATTAAGCATAAAAAGGGTACTATTTGACCAGACCGATTCGGCAGATCACGTACAAAGTTGGGCCATAAGATAAGCGATAGAAATATTTATCACGGAATATACTAAATTCGAGGTAGCCATTCCAGAACCTATCTCCCCAACGGCAACGGTTATCATCCTGCTCATTGCAAATAGTTATTAGTTATTTAATACCAAAGGAACATTGATGTTACATAGGTACCGACAGTTGAAAAGCGAATTGTACTAAGCGACATTTATTTTTATTTCTTATATAATTTTAATTTTTTATGTTTTTTTCCGAAAACTTAACTTAAAATATATTTCCAGTAACATTAAAAAAATGCCACTTAGCACATAGTCTTTCAACGATCGATCCTATTCTTCTGTAGGTGTCACAAAAATGAAAAAAATAAAAATCGCTCTTGCCGTACCGTAGTGGACTTTGCAGGGGTGCCAACCGAAAATCAGCGCTGGGCTCTCCGCGCCCAGCAAATGCTGAGCTGGCTACCCTTTTGGCATGGGCAAACTTGACAACATAATGCAATATTTTATAATGACTATTTTACTTTTATTTTTATTTTGTTCTCTTAATTGTGTCCGTTTTTATTTCTTTTATTTTTTATGTTAATTTTTATTTTATTTTTCTGCCATGTGTTGTCACTATCCGTGCTGAATAAATGTATTTTCTTTCTTTCTAAATAATTTATTGATTTAATTACATTATCGCCATCGTTTTTGTCGTGCCTATGAAATGAATAACAAGATTCGTAGGCACCTTTCAGTTAATACGATTTCCCTTCTATTTACATCAACTGTGTATAAATGGCTAACCGCTGAAATTACAAACATTACATTTACATTAAAGTTTGTGGGTCTGTCGCAAGAATGCAAATTGTGTATTCACTGTGGTATGTTAGCCGCAAAACCGTTACACACAATCCAATATTGTTTTCGAGTGTTCATGTGGAAAGGCAGTTTGATTAGTGAGATTATTTTGTGGAGTACATTGAGTAAATATATATATAGACAGCTCTCACGATCAACAATAATTCATTTTAAGATGCTTTCATTTTGCTTTTATCTCTAACATGATATTTAATTTAATTAATTGTGTCTAGTAGTTTGTCATAATTATTATTAATTTAAGTATATGTTAAGTTTTGTTACATAATATCAGGGACTTGAAATGTTATTCAAAATAACGTAACTTTTACGTTACGTAACGTTATTAGTAACGTTTCTCACGATATTGGTGATCAGTAACTGTAGAAAAGTGTCCAATCTATAATCGCTAGAAAGAAGAAACGCCAGCAAAATGTACTTAATTGACAGAACCTGTCACATAGTCACGTGATTCGCAAATGTCAATCCCATACATTTTTATATTCTCTAGCGTCTTGTCTTGTCTGTAATACCTACTGTTCGATGACATATCGACGACGACGGTTGGAAAGCTATTTGTACTAAGCGACATTTTTTTTATTTCTACGAAATTATACATATTTTTCCTGTAACATTAAAAAAATGTCGATATATTTCTGTTATATTTTTCTAATCTATATTGTTGATTAAGATGATGGTAAAAAATAAACTCTGTGCATTCAGTATACAATAAAAAATATTATAATAATAAACAATGTATCTCTGGTATTAATAAATAAGTACCTAACCTACCTAACTATTTGCACTCATCAAAGTATAACACTCTTAACACGCACAATTCCCGAACAACTTTGCTTGTTATACCTAAACTTAAGTTAATTTCTTTTGATAACTTAAACTTTACACGTTCCTTTGAAATACAACTTAACTTCCAGATATTGCCTTTTATACAGGGTGACTGGTAAATCGAGGGAATCATTGAAGGAGGATATGGTACTCATCATTATGAACAACTTTTACTACGGGACCAAAGCGGAAATCGCGAAAAAAAAATCAGCTGTTCCATACATTTTGTCGATTAATATTGAATTATTTGTATGGAACAGCTGATTTTATTTTCGCGATTTCAGTTTCGGTCCCATAGTAAAAGTTGTTTATGAGTAGAACAAGCTCCATAAACGATTCCCTCGATTTACCAGTCACCCTGTATAGACTTCTTTTATGTTAGAAATAGTTTCAAAATTGAAAACGAACTAAGAAATGTTTTGTTCATAAAATTTTCGAATTGAAATTTGAAATGAAATGATTTTAGTTACTTTAAATTATCTTGATCTTTTACCATTCAGGTTGAACCTTTTTCAAAGGCAAACATTTTAGAGTCTACGTCGCGATTTCATTCAATGTCTATTAGATAATAATATTATCAGAGTTATAGAGTGCTTTGAATTGTGATATCTGGTTTGAAACCATAACATTATTATGATACCATACCATTTTTTTTTTTTACTGAAAATCGTATTTATTATTCATGTTATTTGGTCGCAGTGGGTTTAGCTATGAATCAAGCCCGGGTTTGATCCAGCAAGAGACATAACATTACACAGAATTCTACGGATTCTGCGAGTGAACATCCATACCTACAACCCGTCCGTAGAATTCCGTTTACCTAAACGAGCGTTATGTATGTAGGCATGTGCGAAGTACCGACTGTTTTAAGATCAAAGAGCTGTAGGTATGTGGCATAAGATTTATAATACTTAAACGGGATATTTTTTTATGTAGTGCGCAAAGTTTGCCCAGTGATTCAGTGACCGTTCCCAAATGCAACAGCAGTACATAAATTCACTTAAAAAAAAATAAAAAAAATTGCATGGCTTGCGCTATTAAATTATGTGTCCCCATTTTAAGTCGAATTTTCGTTTTGTTTTAAAGTGTATCCCAAATCACAATACTGCTGCGGTTGCATTTAGGAACGGAGACTGAATCGGTCTACAAATTATGCGCATTACATAAAAAAATATCCTGTACTTATATCTTTTTATTTTTTCTGACACTTTTTTTATGTTTTTTCAATTTATCCCCGCCATACTAGCGTTTTCTATCTGTAGATTCTCCAATAGGAAAGACCAAAAAATATTTGATTATATCGCCGGTTTCGAGGCCCTACCATTAATAATACACCGTGAAACCACAAGACGCGCCGGAACCGCAGTGACCCTTGCCCTGCCTCGGCATTTCCGTTCAATTACCTGAATCTTGTTCGATGCTAATCTATGATTAATTCTGTTTGTTTAAGGGTGCCCCTACAACTGGTTCTTGTTTTTATCATTCTGTATTATCAATTCATAACCATGTTGTGTAGGGTTAAGTTTTCTTTGTTGCTTTGTTAAGGATTCAATTACTTTTGGAATTTTATGTAGTGCCCCCTTAAATAGACTAACCATCAATCTCCGATAGGCAAGAAATTGACACAAGACAAAATTGGCCATATCCTATCCATATGTAATTTGCCTTACTACGACACAGTTTGATTGTTATTTTAAAATTTTTAACACACACTTACACTAAAAGTACCACAAATACCCAGTTAACTTACTGAATAACCAAACGGTCAAAAATCCCCGACTCCATTTAAAAATCGTTTTTGTGCTGTGTCTAATAAATATTTTTTCTTTCTTTCTTTCTTTCCATTTTGTTGCCGTTTCTATTTTCTGACGATCGGATATTTTCACCTTGAAGGCACCAAGTATTTTTCCCATAAATTTCTATTCAATATCTTTTCGCGCGCGGCCGGAATTGTTATCTTGTCGTGTCGTGGGGATGTTTTGATTGCCACAAAGTAAATGCACGTAAAATAAGTAATAAAGATTGGCTAGTGAAACGATAAAAGTGATTTGATACTAGTAAAGACATCTGTGGCATTGTGCCAATTCTTCCATCATTGAAATTTCGCCGTTGACTATTAATTCCGATGTCGATAGAGTTAGCCTTTCACATTTAATTGGGATGGTAAAAAATCTAGATTGCGAGTTTTCCATTTTAAATCCCAATCGCGCTAGTGCTTTTAGGTAAATTGTACCAATATTCCAATATGAAGAATTCTTTTAAAAGTAAATACCAAGTCGTGACAGAAAATCCTCGTTAACACAACGAACGTTTTACAGTTTACCGGGATAAGAAATTATCCCTAATAGATGTGGCGGTGGCAACGTGTCAGTATTTTGCGAATAAAACAGGAACTTATTGCAACATAAATGCCGTGTGAACACCTTCATACAAAGTTCAATGGATCTGGAATAGATCCTAGAACAAGACCTGACTAATCCGCTGAGTAGAATAGAATAATATTTATTTGCATAAAAACTGGTAAAATAAAAGGTCTTACAATGAAATAGATCGTGGATTAAATATTTCGCCATGTTTGGCATAGTAGGTATATCCTCAGAAAAATAACTAAAAGTTATTGGAGAGAATCACTCTCGTAATTGTTTGATTTTAAACTGTTGTATCAAATCCCATAGACCTAACCTGTGGGGTGCTTCTGTTGTAACCAGTACGCGGATGCCTATATTAAACGTATAGGCGTACGAAATTTTGTCAGTAGGACCCTATTATGACGTAGACACCCACTATGAAGGGATTTTTGTATTTTTTTTTTCTTTTTTTTTTATTCAACGTTGCCCCTCACTAGGATTTCTCCTGTATCGAGGGTACAGTTTACAAACATACATGACACATGCACACACCACCCAGACCCGAAACAACTATCTGTAGATCATACAAATACTTGTTCCGTAATTCCACCTTAAGAGGATGAAAGTTTGTATAAAAATCTGTCATTTTGAAAGTTAAATGCATAAAATTTGGCGTTACGGCTAGAAATAAATAAACATATGTTTCAGGATTTTTGGGAACTCCACCCCTAAGGGATGAGGGTAGAAGTAGGGGATAAAAAGTTCCACATGTGTGTATAAATTACGTCTTCCATGCGAGGAAACCCGCGGGCAATATCTAGTACATTATACAGTAATATAGTAATAACGTTACATGGTTGAACTTCACGCCAAAAAAGTTATGCTGTATCAGTTATATTTTCATATGAGTAAACTTAAAGAATAAACTCTACTCTGAAATACATATTAAAGATCTTTCTCATACAAATATCATCAAAAGTGTTCCACATAATCTTGCAATATCATCTTGCGAGAACCAAACTGAAAAGTACTGAAACTCGCCCACCGAAGTCAAACCGAACAGAAAATTACACGGGCAAATAGTAGAAGTTCAAAAGTTATAACTTCATCAACCGACAACATAAGAAAGCTAATAAACAACGATGATAACGAACAACTTGCCCACTTCAACTTTACTCGGAACGAAATTAATATTCTTGGACCGCACCCTTAAAGACGTTATTAAAAAAGTATCAGACATTTTCGCGCAATGTGCATGTTAATAAGCGAAAAAACTACTTGCCTGCGTGCCTCTCTCTTATAGAACTTCTTCGATGTAAATTACGCCTAACAGAGCAAGAAAATGTTCATCGAAACTTCAAACAAGATTTTCGTTCACTGTGCTTTGAATTTACCTTGTCGTTAGTAATAACTTCTTCAGCAAAAGTTTTTACAATTTTGTGTAAATACCATTATTTTAAAATGAACTTACTTAAGTATAGATACACTTTTATATATAGTTAGCAACAACAGTTAAAGCTCCTCACACACGATCAAATTCTTAAAATATAAGTGACACTGTTCAAAACAGTCACTCAGTTCAATTTGCAATAAATTATGAGAATAAAAAAAAATTGCTTTAATAATATTGCTGGAAGATCAATGAATAAATATAGGATATTTTTTTATGTACCTAGTGTGCATAATTTGTAGTGATTCTGATCTCTGTTCCTAAATGCAACCGCAGTATTGGGATACACTTTAAAACAAAACGAAAATTCGACTTAGTATATATACGCATAATTTATCAGCGCAAGCCATACAAAAACAATTGTTAATTATTAAAATTTTATTATTTTCTTTTGGAGTGACTTTTAGTTCTGCGGTTGCATTTGGGAAGGGACGCTGAATCACTCTACAAATGCGCACTACATAAAAATTATCCTATAATATGAAAACAAGTGTGATTGCCAATCTCAATCTTAACGAATAGGTATAATCAATAAAACAACCTATCATTACGACGACTTAATGTAATAAGGAAAGATACTATTATACCGGTAGCAGGAAAATCCTTTCAAGGTGTTCGAAGTACTTCGGCAAGTTCATCAAAGTAGTCGCAGCTTAGGAGTTAAAGGGATTACAATCTAGCAGTCATGGCCAAATACTTCTGCCGAGCTTTTGATCTGATAAAAGTTTTCAACAGGGCTGCTCCCAATGTGCTTGCTTCAAAGTGTTAAGAGGAAATGCGGTCATCGAAATATTTAAAGAATAGGTATTTTTTAAAACTATCGCTGTCGCTGGCGAGTACGTAAGAGGTTCTAGTCTTAGTGTACGCGATATTGCTGACAAGCTGAGAGTAGACTGAGATGGTATGGACATGCAAAGAGAAGACCACCGGATTACATAGGCAACCTGGCACTGCATCTGTCCTTACCTGGTAGATCTCGAGGGAGACCTAAAACCAGGTGGATGGATGTAGTGCATAGAGATATGGCCACATGCAAAGTTTCCGACACGGATGTCAAGAATAGAGTGAAGTGGAAGTGAAATATAAGGAAGGCTGATCTCACCGCCATGTGGGATTGACAGTCGGGAAGAGAGAGATACCTGCAAAAGCGAAAGAGACAACTGCAAGGGACTGATCAGATTTCAATAAAATCGTCAAAATCGAGGTTTTGTATTCCCCTGTTTTCTCCTCCAAAAGTGGACTGATTTTGATGTTTTTTTCACCTGCTGTTTTGGAAAACATTGTTCTATGTCTGCAAATTATGCTTTTTTGAAATACATTATTAAATTTTACATATTGAACGTCTATTGATGGCGTTCAAACTAGGCAACTTTATGGAGTTTTGGGGGGTCACACCTCTTATAGGAAATAATTTAAAAAAAGCTAAACGTAGGAACGTGCTAATAGTCGATATCTATGGGCCCATCTATACTCGATACTTTGAGCATCGGTGACCAGCGATTTTGGGATAGCATTGATTCTGCATCGCGTTATACAACAATGCGCTAAAAACGAAATCCAGATAAAATATCGGGGTATACGTTTGTATCGACAAAACGCAGACCGCGTTTCCTCTTAAGCTCTTAAAAAACGTCCCAGGGTTTCACTGCCGTATCTGAGACTAAAGTTTAAATGGAACGTGTGAAAGAAACCTAATACGGCAACAGAACTCATTTCATTCTGTTTATGTATCTCCAGGATTTCCCCCTTCGGTAAACAAGTATGTAATACGTTTATCTTTCATTTTTATGATCAGTTACAACCTGATACTCGGATACGTAGGTGTGCTTACTTCAATGCCTTTTATTTCTTACATAAAGGGGTGGTGTGGATCTGTGTGATATATCGGCTATTTTCCAATTGTTTATCCTTGGTACACACGTACGAACGAACCTCTTCCACCTATTTGTTTGGCGAGTACAAACATTTTCCCACCAGTAGGTTCGCTAGTAAAAGCTACGGATATTGATATAACTTGGCTTTGATCAGTAACATTAACCAGGACTATGTACTAGAAGGCAAACTTGAGCGTATCCTTGTATATTTAGTACCAGTGAGAGAATTGACTTAATGTTTAATTCTTTATCGGACATACCACGAAATGTTCTACTATTGGGACTCTTAAGCGCTAACTTTTAGACGTAATATTATGTCTACCCTATGATAATACAGACTCGTATTTGCTATTCAATACTGCATAGTATATCGACAAAAACTAGTTTAATTTGTGTTTAAAACTTGAATGAACATCGGTCTAATAATTAAGTTTAAAGGCACACAGACAGACAGACACAGCGGCTGGACAACTGCTGCGATAATGCGTTTTATAAAAATGTACTAAAAATATGCCTTCGTTCATACTCTATACATTTAGCAGCAGAATCGCGTTTTCGTGTTCGTTGGCTGCCTTTTGCTTACAAAAAGTGAATAACGAACGCGTAAACTCCTGATTCTGCTGCTAAAATTATCGAGTGTGGATAGGCTTTATTTGCGATATCATCGCCCGATAAAAAAGCGGCTGGTATGAAGGAGCCTTAAATCAATGTAAGCGAAGCAGTACAACAACACGATGATTAATTACCGAATAATCAACGCTGATTGAGAGTTGAAAGATAAAATATTAACTTATTTCACGAGATAATGATCAAAGAAAATCCCTTCCATTGAAAAGTTTTCTGTAACGAACGCCTCCTTTGTCTTTAATTTAATTGAACATTTCTCGGCCTTGATTCATTTGTGCTAACAAATCCGGATTATTGTAGTCTACTGTATTATAATAATGTTATAATTAGTTACGTTGTTATGACGAGGTAATCTTAGATTACGGAACCGTGTTGACGTGTGTTAAATAAACTTTACGATTTCATGTTAATTAGTGATGAAAAGCATTGTTTCTGAATTAGGTAATAAACAACGGAATTATTACAAGTTTTAAACAGGAAATGTGGGTGCCGAAACTTTTGAAGAATAAGTATTTTAAAAAAACCGGCCAAGTGCGAGTCGGGCTCGCGCACGAAATGGTACGGAACCCCCGTACCATTATCTATACAAACGGCAAAAAAATCACGTTTGTTGTATGGGAGCCCCCTTAAATATGTATTTTATTCTGTTTTTTAGTATTTGTTGTTATAGCGGCAACAGAAATACATCATCTGTGAAAATGTCAACTGTCTAACTATCACGGTTCATGAGATACAGCCTGGTGGTGACAGACGGACAGGTCCCGTTTTACCCTTTGGGTAAGGAAACCTAAAAAGGCGGCATGGTAGTGCGCAGTGTACAGTCAGCATGCCAGTTGACAGGCGTGATGGAGTATTTACTGTGCTATTGTCCCTGAGAAAGTTCGCTGTAGCGCCATCCAGCAGCCATAGACAAGGGCTATATTTATCAGGAAGCCATTTTACGATAATTCGGTATGTAAATATGTAAAGATTTTAAGTAATATACCTATGTTTTATTTTCTAGATTACACTATTATAAGCAACTAATTTCAATTATTTTGTTCTCCAAGCAGTAGTTTATTTTAAATAAATTATCAAAGTTTAGCTGCTAAAGACGACACAAAGTAGCATGAATTTCGAGGTCTATAAAATCTATCGTGCAGTAATAAAACTATAAAACACCCGTAAATAAAACACCTATTTTTGATGTTTATTGGTTTATTGCTTGATAGTTAACAATAAACGTCAATTTTGGTGTTTGGTGACAACAAACATGTTGCCTGGTGTAGGAGAAACTTCGAAATATTTATGACATCTTGTGACATCATCAGCATTATTATAAATTATTGATCTGCTTAGGTGTAAAAATTTGAAATTAATTGTTTAAATTACCTAATCTATAAAATATCAATATTAAATAAATACTTAAAAATGACTTTACATAAAGAATTATTATGTTAAGGCAGTACCCTGACCAAAACGCCGTTTTACATCGCCATCTCCTCCGCAATTATACCATATACAAATAAAACAAAAATACAGTCTTAAAGTTCAAGATCTCTACTTCAAATCCAACGTTTCAAATATATTTTTTAAGTAGATTATACTATAGTAATTGGCGATTATAAAACACCTAAATCAGAATTTAAACCTTTATCTTCTTCGGAACTTGAAGCTTAATTTATTTCTGATTTGCAGCAATAGATAAATAATTCTTTTATTTATAAGTCCAACGTTTAATATTTAAAAAAAAGTCATTTTTCAATTTTTCCTTGAATTTAAACGTAAATCTGTGCCAATTTTCAGCTGAATGGTCATGTTCGGGCGACGGGCGGCAGTCTGCCGCTGGCTCTCGGACGTGATACCCGTGTCGATCGAGGCTATCGCGTTCGATTTATAAATTCAGAATTTATTTTGCTCTCTAGACACAATATTGTGTAGAGGGGGCAACCTATATAACTTGCCTCAGTAGTATGGCATGTACTTCTATAAACATATTTTGATATTTTTTGACTACATATTTGAAATATTATTATTTTAGTAAAATCAGATATAGATAGAGTCTACTGATCTGTCACTTTATCTGTCAAGTCAATACAAATTGTGTTTCATCTTCTAAAATATACTTTGTCTAAAAATATAGAGACCATCTTTTTGATGTTTTCTATAAACATAAATTCAAATTCAGTATGAGACCACGTGAACGTGACCGAATGTTTGAAAGCTCTAAACTATGGGACGGAGTCCCATCATGTTGGTATTCAAACTTCATGTTTTGGTGAGATCTATGTGACCACGTGACTAAAACTTTGAAAGTTTATATCTCCCAAACTATGGGACGCAGTCCCATCATGTTAGTAATCAAACTTCATGTTTTGGTGAGGTCTATTCATATAAACCGTGACCACGTGACTACGTGACCAAAATTCAGAGCTACCTTCTATTAATGAATTGATAATTTGTCATAATCAACGTTTAAAATTTTAAAATAGTAAGTAATAATATGTTGATGACGATGTTGATCGATTTTTTTATTTTTTTTTAATATAACATTGTCCCTCACTAGGATTTCTCCTGTATCGTGGGTAGAGTTTACAGACATTATCTCACATGCACACACACCCAGACTAATATTTGTTCCGTGCGCGTATCGAACCCGCAGCACGTAGCGTAGAAAACCACTACACTACTTGTAACAACCCTAGCCTCCATGCACTATCGCCACACTGTCTTGACGTTGTCGGCGAGATCAAAGGCGCCGTCCTACTGTTGTTTTTCTTTATACTATTCCTTTACTATATATAATAATAAATACTATGTACCAACCTAGTTTTATTTTAATTCTTATCGATTATACTTTATATATTACTATTCACCAACACTGCTATTCCCATTTTTAATCGACTTCCAAAAAAGAAAATTCTCAATTCGACTGTATGTTTTTTTTTTGTATGTTTGTTACGCTATTACTCCGCCAATTGCATACCGATTTTGAAAATTCTTTTTTTATTTCAAAGGGTACTCTCAAGATGGCATTTAAATTTGTTGAAGATTTGATGAAGAACTTCGGAGATATACAATGGAACTCTTGAATGAATAACAGCATGTCACTTGCGATTTCTGTAATCGCATGATTATGAATTGTTTAAGACACTCAAAATAGAAATATAAAATAAACGTTAAAAAATAGTATAAACCGACTTCAAAAAACTAAAAAGTATAATACATATAATTTTCTTAAAAAACTTATCAGCTTCTGAAGTCGTTGCCACTGCCAAGCTAGGTGCATTGAAGAATTTAAGAAAATTATTTACACTGTTTAGTTTTTTGAAGTCGGTTTTTACTTTTTTTAATGCTAGGTATTAATATCTAATAATCGTGATATATTTATATGAGTGAATATTAAATGAATCGAGCAATTCTTCAAATAAAAGAGCAAGTTATAATTAGTTAATACCAAATCATCTAACAACTCGGCAAGTGTAATGGGCCTTTTTTTGCTCGGAAGCTCGTTGACGAAGCATAAATTTTTTATTTCCCTTTTTTATAAAATCATTCATCATTGTAGTGATTGTACCACTGTTATTGGTATTAATTTTCTAGTAGTAACTCTGTTACTATATAGACCTATAAGTGAAACAATCTACAAATATATATTTTACATTGCCACCTCTATTTATTATATAGTTTTTTAGTGTCTGGCGCGATGCTCGCGTTGACATGCTCCGAGCGGTTTCCGTAATATTACAGGGGGTCGCGCGGGTTGCGCGGGTGGAGGAAGCGAAATCGACAAATTCGTTACCTCACTGACGCGCCTTAATAATAACCCTGATACATAATTAACCATGTTAAATTACCTACTAATGCGTTAGACCAAATTAAAATAGATTAAGCAAATCCATTCCTAATTGGGCAATAAATATTGTATTGGCCATAAATAAAAGATGGCCTAATAAAGAAGAAAAATAAAGGTTCACAAATAAATATATCGAAGTTGTCTCCGAGTAAAAATTGTTAGTAATTTGGAAGTAAGTAAAACGATTTCTTGCCAACATTTACGCTTGCAAAGATTTATTATTCCATCTAATCCCAACATTAATCGGATTAGATGCTGGATCAAGTACGGCAATATTTCTCTTTTTTTTATTATTTGCTAAATATAAATCTTGGAAGCCAAAAGGATTTTTCGAAGGATAGGTAAGTAATTAAAGAGGGGCTAGTAGCTACATAGCTACCGCGCAGATCTGTCGACCAACGAAGTAAAGCAGCGCTTGGTGCAGTCAGTCCTTAGATGGGTGACCGTTTCTTCGAACATCGAGACTCATCCGTGCCTCAGAAAACACGTTAAGCTGTTGGTCCCGGTTGTCATACATATGATAGTCGCTACAGGAGTCAGCAGCCCAAAAAAACCGGTCTTACCTTAGCATATCAGTGTCCAGTAATTGGGTGGCGAAAGTTAGATCGTAATCGGTCCGTGGAAAATACTGATATTCAGCCGTATCTGGTAAGACTGGGAGCCGACCCTAACATAGTGGGGAAAAGGCTAAGCAGGTGATGACGTAAGTAATTAAAGACGGAATGATTGTGTTGAAACAGACCCCCGATTTCAGAAATGATGGTCAAATCTGTGACCACTTCAAATCTACAGTTAACTTTTCTGACAATTCCACAGTCAATCATAGGAATTGATATGACACTTAATCGAGGTTTGATTTATTTAGTCATTGTTTTTTTCTTATTTTTTTTAAATATATTTTTAATTTTCCTTTTTGGTGTCGTAATTTGTGTGAAATAAATGGTTTTTCTTTCTGTCTATTTGATTTCATAAACCTTGCGAGAGTGTAATCTGGATTATGGCAATATTGACAGTCTCGGGTCATGAACGGCCAACGTACCTACCGCTTATCTGAAGCCCAATTCTCGTAATTAATTTATAATATGACTGAAAGTTGACCGAACTGAGATTATATTATGAATTGACAAAAAGTCATGTATTCTACTCTTCTTAAAGTTCAGTCCGATTCCAGTATGATTTGGATTCAATCTTCTTACAAACTCATTTCAATCTCATTTTTGACGTTTGTGTATAGACGAGAGTGTCAATTTTATTATCTGTGTCAGTTCAAAATGTTAGCAGAATACCGATTTGCCTTTTATTCAACTTTCGATCTCATTACAATATAATGTCACGTTTGACATTGTTTGTTAGGGTAGGAGAATACCATTTGTGACATTTATGACATTGGTAGTAGATCGGAATGAGATCCGAACTATATTTTGAACATTTTTAATTACGAGAATTGGGCCTCAGAGCTGTTGTTCAGTAGTGAGCATTAATATTCAAAAACATATATAATTATATATATAAATGATTAAATAAAATAATTAGTAAGGCATAATTTTTAAATAGTCCAAATTATATTCATGCTATATTTTGTTCACAAGTAAACTTTACCATAAACGTTGCGCACAATCATTAATAATAGTAGGTAGATAAAATTTAAAACTGGATCTATTAAGAAAATATGCCTAGATTAAGGTTGTAATTTGAGAAACCTGCTATAAACTTGCGTTCTTGAAATTCCAGCGCAAAACACCTATACATATGGGTACGAAAATTTGTTTGTCTGTCTATTTATTACGGCTACAGGGCTAAACTGCTGAACTTATTTTGATGAAATTGTACAGAGAGTTAACTTAGCCACGAGAAATAAACATATCAACGAGGATATGAAACTTTTCATAGTGGCCAACAAAAAAAATATAAAACCGTGAAATATGACGTGCGTAAATAATAGAAGGTATTTTGATAACCCTGTTCTGAGCCTCAAAAGTTCAAGAAACTTGATGGCAAATAAACTATCGATAGTTGCTATAAGTGACACACAAGGACATGTCAGAAGGTCAACCTTCATATCATTAATGAGATATACCAATCTTATAGCAAATACATTATCATATTGATTAAGGGATTTGTGGCTCTACATAATTTTTTGACAAATGATCGGATTGGCTAAGACACATTTATTAATCTAAGGGACTGTCCACACTCTGGCAAACACTAACAGTAACGCAGAATCGCCATGAAGTATAACGCCGCTCAAAACCATACTCACGACACGTCTACAAAATGAGACATGATCCGTTGACACTGACGGTAAAGCTTTTGCGGTAACCCGAGTGAACAGGCCAGAAATTGTTTAAATATCAAGAAAAGCGTCCGTAGGCAACATTGACTTTCCAATGTCCGTCTGTCGGAACTGGTCAGCTTGTAACTTCCATGGCAATCATATTCAGAGGCAAATCATTATCATCCTATTCTTATTTTTTATTCACATTCAATTACTTATTCTCGCAGCTCTTACCACAACATTGTACTGATCAAGATTGTAATCTATTATTTTAAAAGAGTTACTATGGAGTTTCTTGCCGGTTCTTCTCCATAGGACCTACTACCATTTGGAACCGCGCACCTAATCTCGACATTTCGTAAGTGCCTGTATCTGGTTTACATGAAATGAAAGATCTATTCTAATGATTCTTCGCTGTACTTCAATCCGTGCTCCCTCGAAAGTTCCTCAGCTAGCTGTGAAATTAACACAACATTCTGTCATTATACGTTTTCCAATATAGTTTCAACCTGATTCCCATCGGGAATTGGTTAGTGCATAGACCAATGTAATATTATATTATTTACTCATCCAACTGACAAAAAAAGGCTTGTTATTCAGTTAGGTTGAGCTCTTCCAGACATGATATATAGATTACAAGAGACGGTATGGATTTTTGTCTTGCAGCAATTTTTAGAGGGCATTTTTGGGATGGCTTCCCTTTTTAAAACTGTCACCCTTCGCCACTGCTAGCCAGTATTATCGTAATATTTAAAAAAAACTTTTTTTATCTGTGAGGCATTTTTAATATAGGTAATAAGTGTATAACACGCTAGTATAATAAAACATTTATAATATTCTAATAATCTTTTGATCCGTCCTGTGTTTTACTAATATAATCACTTGTCGGTACCAAAATAGGTAAAACAAGTTCCTAAGGTGTTTTTATTGCCTTAACCTGTTATTTATCTTTAGATATAAGAAAATTGGCAAATCTCAAATGGACAGACTTAACAGTTACATAATAATGCTACTACCATATACAGATTGTTAAAATATCTCGTAAACGATCTCTATGGAATTTATGCACACTCTGTTTTATGGCCGCAACAAAATATCTACGCATTTGCATAAAAAATATAAATATGTGTGCAAAAGAATTCAGTCGCCTAGAAGAATTAATCTTAAACTAGTGGTCGCCCGAAATTCGACCGTAATTTTAGCTTTCTGCACTTCTTCTCCATATAAACTTTAACTATGCCAAATCTCACACTCCTCCGTGCGCGCAATATACTTAAAAAGGGGTACATGGTTTTCTCTTCACTTATAATTATTAATATAAAATAAAAATAAATAAATTCAGCCCATTGCAGATGTGCAGGTTTCCTCACGATGTTTTCCTTTACCGTTGTCGCAAGTGATAATCAAATTCTAATCCGCACATGAATCCGAAAAGTCAGAGTGCAGGCCGGGTTTGAACTCAGACCCTCCTGCATGGAAGGCGAGCGTTCAACCGCTAGGCTATCACTAACTATTAATATAATAGATAATAAATAAGGGCGTACTTTATTAGCGGAATCCTATATGGGGTTATAGTACTTATCATTATGAAAAACTTTTACGATGGGACCAACCCTGATATCGCGAAAAAAGTCAACTGTTCCATACATTTCTCTCTCTTCAGTCGGTCCCTCATTACTGAGGATCGTGGTCACTGGACCCCTTCAAGCGGACAATCTGCCTCCATCTACTCCGGTCCAAAGTTGCCATCACCTGCACCTGCTGAAATTTGCTTGAGGACATAGCCTCTTTTACTTGGTCGGACCATCGTGTTGGCGACCGGCCTCGCGCTCGCTTGCCTTCAGTGTTACCAACAATGACCAGCTACAATGTAATGTCCATACATTTATTCGAGTAATATTTAATTATTTGTATGAAACAGTTGATTTCATTTTCGCTATTTCAGGGTTGGTCCCATAGTAAAAGTTGCTCATAATTATGAGTACTATAACCCCTTATAGTAACCCGGTAATAAAGGATGGCCGTATTTATTATCTGCTTATAAAGTAAGACCTTAATACCTTATACAACGTGTACCTATCAGAAATGCGTGTTCATATTTAAGGGTGTGGATCAGACGACCAAACTGAACAACTTTCTCTATGGGACAAACATCGTCATCGCGAAAAAATACTCAGATGTCCCATACAAAACCTCAATTGATACCTATTCGACCCAACGTATGGGACAGATAATAATTTTATCGGGATTACGAGGTTGGTCCCATAGAGAAAGTGGTTCAGTTTGATGGTCTGATCCACACCCATAATTAATATGACCGCGTATAACTGATACACGTTGTATAAGAAGAAACTCTAATGTTATATCTGCTAGTATTTTAATATATTTAAAGTAGACACAGATTATCTAATTGGACTAAACAGATTAACACTTTGGGCCTCGTAAAAGTTCATAAATATTGAGATTCCGCAAATAAAAATAATTTAAATAAAGGATTAGCATTCGGATGGTCACACACGAAACTATTATTAATTCATTCGCTATGTCTGGTTGTCATGTATCATCAGTCTTGTTTAATTCTAGTACATGACAGGTACAACACTTAGCAGATTAACAACGACACTTACCATAAGATATAACAACAGAATGTCCTTGTCTTGACAGGTGAAACAAAAAATCAAATTGTTAGAACAGTTTCATCATTAACCTGACAAACACTTACGATAGAATGAGCTACAGAGATTTTTTTTTGTAAATAAATCATTATCGCCCGCCCACGTGACAACCTTGATTTTAAAACTTACAGAGCTTAAGAGGCCTATGACATTTCGACCATTTGCGTTAAATGGCCAATATTTGGCGTTCTTATTCTGAGAAACTAAAAGACTTCGACAACTTTGACTTATTGAGTGGTGGAGACGAGTTATTAGTATAGTTTATAGTGGCCCCGCTTTTTTTTTCTTTTTATCTATTTATATAAAGACAAAATTCCGAAGCAAGTTTTTCATAAAATGCACGACGGTACTTTTTCGAGCTCGTGGATTTAACTACTTTACATAAGCAAATGAATTAAAAATATATAATAATATCTCTTAAATAGTCGTTTAGTTTATAGCGGCCTCAGAATTTTGAAATATGTATGGAATATCTCTAAAGAAATCCCATTCAAAACCATAAAACTACGAAAAACGCTCAGAATTATCTGTAAATCGGTCCTTATTACATTAATATTACTACGTGAAACTTGTACCAGAATAAACGATAATTCATAAGAATTTTTTATTACATACTGTTTTTAAAATAAATATATTACAAAACTTAAAATAAACGTAATTCAACTGCCAAATTGCCCCATAATGCGATGCGTTGCCACTTGCCGTGCTTCCATATACCTAATCTATCAAAACGCAATTTTGTGATAGGCCTCTTAATATTAACCACAAGTTAAGCATCGCCATACAATTCTATTGGGAAATTCCACGCCCAAAAGTCGTAATGACTCAGTTTAATTCGAGTGATGTATGTCTATTCATCATGTTGACTGTAAAATATGCGCCTGATGAACACAGACAACAAACGGTAATGAAGTGTGGCAACCCTAACGTTTGACAATTAACAATTAACGTCATTTAGGCCCGCAATCCGAAGCAATGTTGTTACATGCAAATAGGAATGTATGTTTGTGAAATTATCGCATTGCCTGATCGTTTTCGATTCGAAAATTATAGTTACCTACCTTATACCTACCTAAAAATTGTAATTACATGTAGGTACTTGTAATCTTAGTTCAAGGAAATTTATGGCGCCAATTATCACTGACGTCATAAGGTTCGTAGAGATGTAGAGATGTAAATTGAAAAAACACGAAATGTTTTTTTTTCACGTTCTTGAAATGACATAGAAATGAGTTTGGCATCATCATATATTTTTTCAAAATTAGTTTTTTTTTAAAATATGTGTTAAACTTAGAATAACTAAAATGTAATAAAATATCAAATGTGATGAATGTCATATTATGTTTAAATCAATAAAATTATACATTAACATGAACTTAAAAAAATCTTCACTACAGAGTATAAAACAACGTCGCTTCCCGCTGTCTGTCTGTCCCTATGTATGCTCTTAGAGAGATCTTTAAAACTACGCAACGGATTTTGATGCGGGTTTTTTTAATAGATAGAGTAATTCAAGAGGAAGGTTTATATGTATCATACTTTCATATTTAATGTAAGGATAATAGAAAAATTGCACCCGAGCGTAGCCGGGGACTGGTCGCTAGTTAATTAATCAATTTAAATCTGTGTTAGAAATTAGAATTACGTGTATCAATATCAGTAGAAGTGCAGAGGCTTGTTCTATCGACATTTTCATTTATGTAAACTTCAGTGCATGTTGCCAATATTTTTTTGCTATTTAACAAAAACAAGACAAGGTACCTATTTCCTGATTAAACAAAAAAATGTAATATCAACTCATATTTAACTTTAACTAATTTAACATATTTTTATTTTCGTACTCCAGAAAAAAATACCAGTTTGTCTAAATGGTTTCTTTAACAAATTTTTTCATCTCATAAAATAACCGATTTTTACAACTCTAGTCATACGTAACTTCGCTAATTGCCTTAATTAAGTTTAATACGCAAAATATGAACTTGTGCGCTGGCTGTTAGTTACAACTCAAATTATTTCGGTGCTTACAAATTGTGCCCGAGGCTTAGCTCGCGTGGATAGCCCTTAATTCCGTATGCTGCTAATCCAGTACCTCTGATATCTTGCAGAAGAATTTCTTCAAAACATCTTTGTAGTTCCAGAGAATACCCCTACACACAAACAAACAAACTTACCTCTTTATAATATGAGTATAGTCGATTATGATGATTGTTTTGGTACAACAATGAATGCTTTTACTAATTCTTGAACTGTACAGAAAAGATAATAAATGTACAGTCTGTCAATAAAGTCATGAAAAGGATTGAGGGCGCCACTTATATATTCTCTTGTTTATTTTTACAATATATTAATGCCGAAAACATTTTTTATCACAAAAAATCTACACAGAATAGTAAAATAAACACATCGTTGTACCCAAACTGACAACTACGGTACTTATTTAGGGTTGCGAGCGAAGAAGAATTTTAGTTCCTTCAAAATCCTTTTCATGACTTTATTGACAGACTGTATCTACCTATGTTGTGCGTGTGAGAAGCCAAGTAGATTATAAAGTAACTCATAGCTATTATGTAGCAAATCTTAACATAATAATAACGTCATGATATGTTAAAATTCATATTTTTTACATACGTATAAGCTAAGCCGCACGTTCTCAGATTCCGATCCAGTTTTCATCTTGATAACAGTCTATTGTATGCAGAAATTAAAAATAAGCCGCGATAAGCTCCTAAATATTGTTGTTCATATCTGGATCTATCAGATTATGGTAATGCTTTGTTTTACAAACAATAACAAGTTCGTGACTGCATTATCTGGTATAATCTCATCTTTAAGAAATCAATAATTGTATTAGCGCAACTGTGCAAGTAATGATTATTATATGCAGTGATAGCCTAGCGAATTTCTAACACAATTGAAATAGCAGACTTGGGGCTCTGTAAGCTAATTCACGTAACTAAAGAAGTGCAGTTGCCGCACAGTTGCAGTAAAATTTTGATCAAAACAACACATTTGGTATTCTCTTAGCTTCAGTGAAATACGCTCGCGTCAAGTTCGACCGTCACTGCAATATGATTGGCGCGTCATAAAATTACGTAAATTGTGATGCCCTATAAACGCATATCAGTTTATTAATATTGTCTCTACAAAATGGCCACCATTCAGTTTATTAAACAAGATAACAAACTGAATAACTGAAACAATAAACTCGCACGTAGTTGCGTCAGTTTTAGAGTTAATTCACGGTTGCCTAACTAAATAGCTGGTAATATAACGTGAGTGCTAACTAGAGACCTAAGCTTTTACATAAAGGTTACATCAAAGTTCGGCTTGCGCTATTTTAGTTTATGTTTGAACATTTCGGGCAAATTAGGCTATTTACATGGAATAATAAACAAATTAGCAGTGCGTAGCTGTAAGATATGGATTCCTGTGTAGGGTTGCCATACGTCCGGAATTTTCCGGACAAGTCCGGAAATATAGGTCTTTGTCCGGAATGCGGGGGGAATCTTAAACCGTCCGGAATTTCTACAAATAAGTGAAGAGTGAAATATCGAAACAAACAAACTCAAAGCAAAAGCACGCGGTGCGCGGGTGTATCATGTGCGCGGGCGAACGCAGGCGACAGAGAGGCGCTTCCCCCTCACCCCTTACCATTTCACCGCGCGCGTGTCAAAATTCGAACGATTTGGCAATCGATTTGGTTAGTTTATTTACTTGCACGATGCGTAACGATTTTAATAAAAAATTAACAAGATTGTCCGGAAATTTCATGGAATATCAGGAATTTTCTCCGGATTTTTGATATTTTGATCTGGGAACCCTATTCCTGTGACACGTTACATACACACAAATCATCAAGCGTGTTCAGTACCTCTACCATGAGTTTTCCGTGCCGTCTAACGCTATCGTTCACATTCAATATTTGATAGTGAATAGTGACTTTAGTTCACTATTTATACCGCTAGAGGCGCTAAAAATTCCCATACAAATATTGCATGTGAACGTGAACGTTAGACGGCACGGAAAACTCATGGTAGAGGTACAGAAGGATTATATTTTTACTCTGTATAGTTTAGCGTTCGTTCACACTTGATACTTTTAGCAGCAGAAACGCGCGTTTTGCGGTCGTTGGCTGCCTTTTGCTTACAAAAAGTGAATAACGAACGCGAAAACCCGCGATTCTGCTGCTAATATCGAGTGTGGATAGGCCCTTTAGGACACAAACTGTGTAATAAAAAGATGACTCTTAATTATGGCAAGTGAAAAGGTCAAAGACCTACAGAAATGACAGTTTAGGAAGATTAAATTTCGATCTAATAAAAAATCTGTTATATTCATTGGCGGCTATTGAAAACCTTGAGTAAAACGCGTGGGACATAATCGAAAAAAAAAGGTTAAAACATACCTATTTATGTCTCATAACTATTGCAAATGAAAAGGTCAAAGACCTACAGAAATGACAGTTTAGAAATATTAAATATCGATCTAAGAAAAAATCAGTTATTCATTAGTGAATTAGTGAATCATTATTGAAAACATTGAGACAAGAGAGTGGGACAACATCGAAAAAAAAAGTTTTATAACATAATATCAAAACCTCATGAACCATAAACAAAACGAACTTTGAACCATAAACGTAGTAGTAATAATAACTTTATGCTTTGAACATACCAATGGAATTATTTTCGAATCAGTCCTTCGTCTGTAAGCGGCCATGTTGTTTTTGCGCGTAAACCATTTTGCCTATGTCCAAACCAGGCTTTAACTAGTTCGTCAAAATTTACATCAATTAATATGTCCAAATGGGCTCCACTGTTGTTTTGGCACTTTATTATGATTTATCTCTAATCTACTAATTAGACTTGACACCATTAGCTAATTAAGGCCGTTACTTATGTAATTGGAATTTAAAATAATCCACCTGAAACTTCTGAACGATAACGTTTTATAGCATTCATGTGTACAATTATATACAGGATGGCGTAAAGTTTTCGGGCATTAAGGGTAGCTACCCTTTCTGTTGAATTCTAGTTTTACGAAACATTACGTGAATTTTGAAGATATTCAAAATTAGTTTTTTTTGAAAACAGGTACAATCTATCAGAAAATTGTCATATCGCAAAAAAACTTAAGTGGGCCAATCCACTCATTTCCCGATAGAAATATTTCCTACAAACAACTGACGAAATCATATTAGCCGAAATTCAGAAAAATACAAAAAACTACTTCCCATACCTACATGTTACAAGAATTATACGATTTAAACTGAATACATACAACACGTATAAATCGCGAAAGTTTCACAATATTTTCTCAAAAAGTCATTCTAAAAGTAGATATAAAATATAGGGCAGTCCTATACAAAAGCGTACCTAAATGATGTTCAGTGAAAAGCTCTTCCAGCCCACAAAACAATGTACTTAATAGCTCCTACAGACAGACAATGGCTTGTGGTACATTCCACGAGCATTGATCAATTATTTACTTGATCGATCCACGTCTTGTGTCTACTGCAACCGCCTATAGGTCGATAGTAGATGGCTACAGGACGACACAACTAAGGAGTGGCATCGGCAAACTTCGTAAAACCGATCACATCCGAAGTGAGTGCGACTTCAAAATCACGAATGTTTATTAGTACTACAGTAAAAAAAAAATACGCTGACGCAGTGAGATGTAAAATCATCTAAGCGAGCGACTGCCATTGGGTGTTTGATCAGGTACATCGACGTAGCTTCTTAGTTGTGTCGTACTGTACATGTAGGCTTTTCAGCTGTATTACAAACATCGTATACAATTTACAATTTATTGTACACCTATAACAATCTATTATTGGATTGCTCTCCGACAATATTAGTCCACACGTTAGGATTTCTTTGCGCAAGTTTAGATTTCTGCAAGGCTAGAATAGAATAGAATAGATATTTATTTCATGTAAACCAAATATAGACACTTATGAAATATCGAGACTCTAGATGCACGGTTCCAAATAGTAGGTCCTATGGAGAAGAACCGGAAACTCTTTTAAAATAATAGATTACAATCTTAATAAGTTCCATTTTTGTGGTAAGAGCTGCGGGAATAATGTAATTTAATGTGAATAAAAAATAATTATTAAAATTATCTGCCGCCATATTGCCCAACGATGGCTTGTACAAGCCATGATACTTGCGCAAATTCCTCCAATACATGTAACTGCATACTTGTGCAAGCCTTAACTTGCGCAAAGAAATCGTCACGTGTGGTGTGTTAAACAGATGTTTTATATGAAAACAGCAGTTTATCCATTATGAAAAAAGCCTTGGAATAAAATCTGTAAATAGTTATTGTAGATGAAAATGGTCAAAAATGGAAAAGTCCAAATTTTCCGAACCATCATCAGAATTCGCAGCTTGTGTCAACCCACACCTGGGCATAACCCTCCTCTCTTTTACACCATTTTCCGCCTAACAAGTCTTTCCGGCCCGGAATGATAATGATTAATTAGGAAATCTTTTCTTCGAGAAATCAAAATTCATAAAACCATAATAAAATTCATAAAAACAAAAATTCGTAAGACCCGCTAAATACGATAACGTTTAATACGATGTCCCGCATAATACGGCATTTTATGTCGATGTTGATGAAGAGGCCTGAACTCCAATATGCCAAACGCTCAGGTTTTGTCAGTAGTGGATGCACAGATATAGATCTATATCAGTGAGTGGATGATTTAAAAATCAACTAATGCATCAAAATGTCTTTGTCAAACAAAAATAAGTGATTACTTTAAGAAACATTGTAAGCTACTTCTTTATAGCATAACTTTATAAAGACAAAACAATTACCTACTCATTTATACATATATTATTACATATACATTACATACTTTTTTTTTCTTCCCGCTTAAGACGGTATTTTAGTTGGGTTCCTTCAGGCGGGTTTTACTGTATTTCAGTAATAGCACAAAACGGGGTGTGGACGTGTTTTGTAAAACGGCAAAAAGTCAGCGCTGTATTAGGTATACAAAGGATGTTAAAAGAATGTAAAAGTACCATACCAGCGCTAGTAATTAAATTGTTCGTGTTCATTCGGCACGTATTGCTATGTCAATAATAATTAAAATGCCTCTCATCTGAGGTAGGTATTAACTACAAACAAAGCGAAAAGCATGTTTAATTCTAATTGGATAATTCCCAATAATCCTACAGTACAATGCATTAATATCATTAAACAAATCCGTTGATCTCTCAAAGAGTATAATTAACGCGACGAGGTCTGATAATGTGCTTCGTTTATTAAATATATAATCGGTGTGTATAATTCAGTTTAGCCAAAGAGTTTAGCGGACGGTAGTGGAGGCCTGTAGGTCCTTCATTCGATTTTTAAATTTTGATTTTATGTAAGTGAAAATATAGGTTTAATGATTTATTTTTTTACTCATAAAGAACATAGTTCACTTAAAATGAGCTTAAATTACTAATTATAACTAATGATAGCTATTACAATATTTCGCTATCGAACGGTTCTAAAAGATGTTTTTATTAACATTTTCCCTCAGTCGGGCTTTAAACACATTAATTGTTTGACTATCCTTAATATAATTTGGTAAATTGTTATACAATTGTGCTCCTTCAAACATAATGGTTCTTTTACCATAATCAGTTCTGTGACGTCTTAATTTGATTTTATTAGTGTTTCTTAGGCAATGATGGAAAGTTTTTTTAATAAGTTTTATTTCAGATTGTATATTCATTATAGCCGGGGATTGGACCCAATAAATAAAGAACACTACCAACCCGCCCCCGGCTTCGCACGGGTACAATTTTTCTACTATCCTTACATTAAATATGAAAGTATTATACATAATTATAAACCGTCCGAAAGAAATGCTCAAGATGATAGTGAAAACCACATCAAAATCCGTTGCGTGGTTTAGGCGGAGTTAGCGGATATACACACAGACAGACGCGGAAAGCGACTTTATTTAATACTATGTAGAGATCTATTGTTTTTATTTGTTGATATTTACAAGTTAAAAACACAAATAGGTATACTCTGTTTTATCTTATTGTTTTTCTAATTTAGTAAACAATCTTCACACAACTACCTAATTAATGAAGTAATCATTAAATACAACTAATCGTTTACCACATGTAGATTTGATAAAAAGTCATTAATTTTATCATAGACAGTTAAATTTAAGTTGATTTTAATATTTTTAAATAATGTTTTTCGTTAAAAATACATGAGAAATTTATTTTCTAAAATATACCTAAGTAAGAAAAAACATAGTAGGTATACGTTATAAAAGAAACACTACCTTTTAGTAGTTTGAGCTTAATAGGTACCTTCTTACTATAGCACTACACTTCCTATATAGGTACTATAGCTGTTAGCTCGCAGGAGTTGTTCCAGAACTTTAATTCCTAGGATTAAATTCAGCACAGTTGTATCCTGTAATAATCCGTCACGAACTACACTGGCGTCGATACTGAGATACACTGACTACATAAAGCCACAAAATACTGTAATATTTTACTAATTTAATTTCTTTTTTTAATATTTTACTTGCAGGTAAAACATGAAAGATAGATGCGACTTTCAGAGCCTATCATAAACTTGAACAAAAAATTTCATACTTTAGGACGATAAATATTTATAATTTGACAGCTGTCATTTAGGCTTGTCATATAAATTGCCTATTAGCAAAAGACATAAATATATTCACTATTTCATGCTCATAATCCGTGTACATTATTAAATTTACATTGATTCAGGATAAATAATAACCTAACCGTCAAAAACCCCGACTCCATCTAGAAAAAGAGCTGTAACTTTTGAACGGCTGAACAGATTGTCCTGAAACATAGCTAAGATGATACCCGATTAAACTAGCTTTCAATAAAAAAAAACTGCATTTAAATCGGTCCGTCCGTTTTGGAGCTACGATGCCACAGACAGATACACACTACAAACTTATAACAACCGTCTTTTTTTGTCGAGGGTTAAAAATGAAAAAATATGAGACACTAGATATTCGGGGATGAGCCATGCCCCCTTGTGCTTCTACCTAGCTACGCTAATGCCGTTAGAGATATAGTGAATTGGGCATGAATTTTTTTGTAAATTTAATTTTGGATGCCTTACAGAATCAACACTTTGTTCCGCAGTCGTCGTCCGTTATTTCAGAGTTATAAAGCACAAAAGTTTTACATTTCATTTTATAATTTATCTAACCAGTTTGTAGCTTGTTGGTATCATCAACCAACTTATTTGGGAATAAATAACTTTTTGTTGCGATTCCGTCATACGAATTTTCAACTACTTTTGCTTTGGTCAACCTTCAGCTTTGTCCGTGTAGAATAGTTTTACATTTAGTTTGACATCACTGTTCTCAACTTTGCAAAATGTACACCTATTTCAAAATCAAGCCTATACTCGTACTATTATAGCCCATAGACGTTTTTACTACTGAACGTGAATATAGATTTTCATCTCTAGAATATCCATCTTGGTTTTCATAGTGAATTCGGTTTGACAGGCGATTGATGATCGTAGTATGATGTGACATAAGTGATTCAATCTACCCATTCCTTGCACTAAATAAAAGGTTACCTACGTATTTTAGCAATCTAACCGTCTGAATAATAACTTAAAATATTTTCATCTATTTCAGATACCATCAAAAAACATGTGTTGGTTGCTGAGATGATGTCACGCAAGTCGTGACGGATGCGCGACGCTAGCGCTTCCCTCGACCAATGAGAGAGCAGAGCGGGAGCATGGATGGGCCGTAGAATGCGCCTCACTCCGGCGCCACTATACATATTCCTTCTCATCTGTACCGGTGGCTATGCTTTTATACCTGGCGTTGACGGTAAGGAAAGCTTTCGATTGATACCAGTTACAGTACTCGCTACAGATATTTGTGTGTGTGAAGTTAGGTTCAAATAATGAAACAACTTAATGCGTCAGAGCGAGAACCTCGATGAAATTCACGATCCTGATTGGACATGACGCGACTCGTAGCAATTTCATAGACACAAAATTCGTGGCTAGTATCGTTGACTTCGTTAACAGGGCCTTTAACGCTAGGCAGAAGAAGAATTGACTAGATCACATTTTGTACATATGGAACATCCTAATTGTACCTATGTCACAAACTGAAAATTCCATAGCACAGTAACCTAGATCGAGATGGTAATCTAATCTTATACCACTATCTTTTGTCTCACACAAAAACTTGCCCTCGTGTCATTTGGGCGCTTATAGCCGCAGTGTAAATAAATAAATCCAGCCCATTACTGTCCCACTGATGGTCACGGGCCTCTTCTCAGAAAGAGAAGGGTTAGGCCTTAGTCCACCACGCTGGACTAGTGCGGGTTGGTAGACTACACACACCATCGAGAACTTTATGAGGCCCTCTCAGATGTGCAGGCTTCCTAACGATGTTTTACCTTCACCGTTATCGCAAGTGATAATCAAATTCGCCGCAGTGTTATTATTTACATTGACTTACTGCAGGTCACTGCTACTAACAATTTGAATAGGAGATCTTTATTTCCCAGGTCCCGTATCCAACGTGGAAGCTCTGGAGGGCGGTAATGTCACTCTGTTCTGTGACTCTACCCCTGACTCCTCCGATGATGACTTTATGATCCTCGTCTGGTACAAGAATAATATGCCCATATACAGGTAAGAACAATTCACAATAGGTATTCATATTTACTCACCGAGAGTGTTAGTCAAGACTGTAGTTGGTAAATCTAGTCTTGAAAAAAAGAAGTCAGAAATTGTTTAAATAGACGTCTTTTAGACGTCATTCGAACTTAATTTCGCAGACTTGAGATTAGTTTTGTAGCGACATCTAATACTACATGAAATAACTAAGTAGCAAGCTAACTACAATGGGCGTATACAATACAAATTCGACCAATCAGATTACAAAGCCTGCATCACGCAAGTAAAAAGATCATCGTATCTAAAATACAACTTTTCGCCATCAACTGTCGGGATCAGCCCGCAAGGCAATATCACCTCGCCTGGTCGGAGGAACCTCCCTTTTCAATGGAGGGACACCATACCTTGTTTCTCCACAGTGGTGACCCCGACGTGATGGAAGCTTCGAAATCTGATTAGCCGAATTCGTAATGTATGTATATTGTAGTTAATTAACAAATTGACTTAAGACAATTATGGCTCCCTTACCGACAGCTTATCAGACGATTAGAGCAAAATCAGCCGTTTAAACATGAATTTTTGAATCGGTAATCGGCCGATTTCATTTTAAACATCTGCTATTTTCTTGGTGGAAATGGCCTTTAGTCTAATAGACATCTTGTTCCAAATGTGTGTATTCATTGATTTCTTCATGCGGTAGTCTGTCTAACTTCGATCTTGTTTTTGGATTGCGCAGGTGTGACAAAATGAAAGCTATCAAACTTTTTAATAACAAAGTAATTACAGACTCCAAATTAATTAGTACCTGACCTTTTACCTTCGTCAGATGTTGCTTATATGATTGCCCATTGACTCTTATCGGTGTATTATTAAGTACAGTTATTTAGATAACAGTAGAGAGAGATAGGGCATAGTGGGAATTTCCGCTCAAAACTGGAACTCCTCGACTGGGGAAGTTCCTCCACCTTGCAGAATATCGTACCCAAATAACACAGATCTTTTACAGTGTTGTGTTCGTAACATTGAGCAAGGTCACCAGTGCTCCTTGGGGAAGCCTCGCCGTGTTGGCATTAGGGGTGGGCTGTCGACAACGCGCGATAGATGCCCCTGGTGTTGCATGCGTCCATAGGTTATGGTAACTGCTTACCATCAGGCGGGCCGTATGCTTATTGATGATTATCTATAAAAACGGCAAAAAATCATGTTTGTTGTATGGGAGCCCCCTTAAATATTTATTTTATTCTGTTTTTTAGTCTTCTTTGAAAATTTTAACTGTCTAACAATCACGGTTCATGAGATACAGCCTGGTGACAGACGGACAGACAAACGGACAGCGGAGTCCGTTTTACCCTTTGGGTACGGAAAGACATAAAATTGATATTTATTTAGGTACTGGCACGTTCGCTAAATTGTGTTGACATTTCGGTCGGAAAAACCGGTGACGACGAAATTAGCCGATAGAACCTCTGGCTTGTTATAGTAGCTTTAGCAAAAATAGAAAATTGATTCCGTCCAAAACCTCTAACCAAAATGAAATAGAAGAAATCACGATCAGATCGGCGAACAAACATTTCAATCCCACAAACAATTCCACAGAAACACTAAGCAGGAACGCAAAGAAAAATACGAAACTAGAACGGAACATAATGGAACAAGTTAAGCCTTTACACGAATAAAGTAAATATTAGAACTGTACTACCCACCTACTATACCGGACATAGAGATTAACTACGATAACACGGCGCACCCTTTCAAAATACAAAACGTTTGAAAGTATTTAGATACCAACCGCCACCAAGACTCACAACGCATGTGTGCGTACTGAGACGGCCGTCATACAAAAATAAATCCAAGCATTTGTTGCTCGGTAAGGATGTGACTACACACATTGAAACAGTAATTTGGACGGACGCGCCATGTTATCGTAGTTTATCTCTACCTGTTGTGGTAAAGTTGTCTACACTAAAGTAATTCAGTCCATTACGGGCCCACTGCTGAGAATGGGCCTCTTCTCAAAATGAGAAATTTAAGTCTTAATCCAACCCGCTGATCTGTTGGGTGGCGATCAGGGACCGAAAATCGCTATAAATTAGGGTACAGGTATCGAAGAATTATGGTTACTTCTAAGAATGGGGGTATATAGGTATATTTTAATACCGTTTACCTAAAAATGACCGGCGATATACATACACCTACACACACAGGCGCTTCCCGCCTTTTTCTTTCATGCCGACGGCACTTGTATGATAGAGGTAATTTTTATTTCGGTAACCGGTATTAATACTGGTTGTATTCTACTTGATGGAACTACCTTTTACTTTTTTTTTTTGTTTACTTATTATTTTTAAGCTCATTCTTTTTGACTGCACAATGTGGAGAACATGGTGATCTGTACTACAGGGTTTACCTACTACAGACACCATTCTCTATTTGATTTGAACATACTTTGCTATAAATACCCAGTTTGTTAATAACAAACCTCTACAATTAATATCACTTGTCTAATAAAATAATAGTAGATAATCCTCACCCCATTATCTCTTCGCAGCTTCGAGATCCCAGACAAACAATGGTCAGAGCCATCGTTCAACACGAGTTCGCGTCTCCACGCCGACATCCGGGCCCAGCCGACCTCCGTCACCATATCCTCGCTGTCCGAAGACGACCAGGCCATGTACCACTGTCGGGTCGACTTCAGACTATCCCCCACCAGGAATGTTGGAATCAATGTCACTGTTGTTGGTAAGTAAGAGTTTTAATAGGTTAGGGACCATCCATAAAGTACGAAAGTCATCACATCCATAAAGACGAAGTGTGACATTATGTGACAAGGACGGGGGAGGGGTCAAAAAATCACGAAATTAGTGTAACGTACTTTATGGATGACCCCTTACAGAGAAGTATGAAATACGTATGAACTCTATGAACCTTAGAGAATAAAAGTCGATCCTACAGGAGTATGAACCGTGAGCATGAATATGAACCATTACAAACTCTGTGTTCATAGTTCGACCGACCGCGAGTCGAGTGGGTTTCCGGAGCGAAAAACTTAATTTTTAGCCGTAAAAATGGTGAATTGTTCTGTAAAATTATGTACGAATGATACAAGAAAACATAATGACCCCTGGATCTACACATAAAGGTTGTGTAGATCAAAGGTCAGCGCAATATCAACGCATCATCTTACATCAGGATTATCACAGTACAATGTCGGGTTCAAGTATGCCCCCTTATAATAATATAAACCAGAACCAGACACAGCAAGCGCTCTCTTGTTGCCCCCTCAGCGAAGCCCTAAGCCGAGGCCCACGTCCCACTATGAGACGCCCTTAGCTGCGCTGTCGCTTAAATATATTTTTATATTAGGTTGGTGGCCCCTCAGGCCTCGTCACAAATCCGGTTAAACAGATGAGGCTCCCTGAGTCAACTGTAAAAGTCATTTGTCAAAAAAACAACATCAAAAGTACAAGAGGACGGACTGGCTCACATTTATTCAACAACAAAAGTAACAAAGTGAACTATTCGGCTGTTCTTAGCCAGTGACTGCACGGCCTAATAATAGCCATTTTAAAAAAAAATGTGTTTCTTCGCCATTCGTATTTTTCTAAAGATTATTTCCTCTTATTATCATTGTGTAACTGACGCAAAAGTTAGTTAGGTACTTAGTAATAATAATATACTTAACAAACATTAACTGTTGTGTGGGTAACTTTATCAGCTCCCGTAGTATAACCATTTCTATTTCTATTCTTCAAAGAATAGACAAAGCTCTTTCTTTCCATCTCAACTCGCATTTTTACGTAGCCAAAGACAAAATATTATTACTATAGCAACGGGGCAAATATAAAGTAGCTCGTGATGTAGTTATTCTAACAAAACTACCTAAAAATATTTCTACAATCTATCATTTTGTATATGCTTCCGTAAAAAAAATCGTTTCTATGGTGATCATGCTATGCCTGCAGGTTATTTTAAATACATAGGGTTGCCAAATTTTTCATGAATAGGAAAATTACGTACTATAAAATTACTCATGGTATAAAAAAAATATTTCATAAAAAACAAAGTATTTGCCAAATTAATATTTAATCCTTGTTAATATTTTGTCTTGACACGTTCAATCGTTCAATTTTATCACTAACTTGCACCAGGAATATTCTATTCTATTCCATGCATACCTATACGTCAGAAATAAAGTATCTACGATAAAAAAAATGCAAAATAACGTAGGATACATTATTATAAAGTATGGTTGACAACCCTATGTATGTATACATAATATATGACGGCCGCCATTGCCCACTAAAACATTAAATTGTATTGATGGAACCTATATGGGTAAAAATTTCCATCGCCATAATCAATGATATCTGCTTGATCAAAATAATGTAGGTATTTGGATTAATATATTAGATTTATATCTGTCGCAAGGAAATGAAGATATTACGGATTTCGTGAAACTACCTAGAAATACCACGAAATAACTGGTTTCGTAATTTCACTGCGACTTATCAATGGAATTATTATTATTTTCCAGATAATCCTCTTTGTAAAAAACGACAATCTACTTAATGTTTAATCAAATAATATTATAGTTTAAAAAAAACTAAAGAAAACGCTTTTGTCATCCAAACTAAACGTGTACGCAAAATTTCAGCTCAATCGGAAACCGGGAAATGGGTCAAATTTAACTTCCAAGATTTTTTTACATAGTTACAAGTGAAGCTAATAAAAGCGTTTTAAAAAATAACCATTCTTTTTTCATTTATAACTGGTTATAAAATCAATATCTATCTATATTAAAATGCTGAAATTGCAAATATTTCCGTCTATAAAAAATAATCCGTGTGTGAATTGCGAACTCAAATATCGATATTTTCGTCATAATTTGCATATAAATCATCTCTTATGAATCAAATAGCTTCCAAATAAAATATCTAAGAATCACCATAAAAGTTTAATAGCTATGTTAATGCTAGTAAGAAGATTGTAGTCAAAGAAATATAACATTGTGAAAAAAATCGTTTGGAAACTTGTCTCGCTGTTTATCGAACATAGCTTCCGCCAGCGGCTGCAAATTATAGCCTATGTTTCTCAGTGATAATCACAGAACATTCTGTGGTAATAATAGAGCATTCTGCTGGTGAAAGAATTGTTTTTTTTCGCGATATCATGGTTTGTTCTATAGTAAAAGTTGTTCATAATGATGATTACAATACCCTCCATCAATGTTTCCCTCGTTCAATCAGTCACCCTGTATATCCAATGATTTGGGCTGTCCCTATGTTAATATGCCAGTCAGTCAGTGTTTCTCCTTTTAATTAAACAAAAAGATATTAAAAGTTGAAGCAGAATTATCTTAACGTCACTTGTTTTTGCCTCAAGCTTCTTGGAAATGTGAAGAACAGAATTTAAATTGTATTTGGACTAATTTTATCTTGACTTTGAATTTATTACTCGTTTGTGGAGCGAAAGTAAAAAATTCCGATCACGAAAAGCTGTTTTTGATTAGTTTGATCTTAGCAAACTGTAATAATGAATATGCATCTTACTATTTCTGAAAACGTAATCTTAACTTGAAAATGTTCGATGGATATCTATATAATATAAAAAGTTAAAAAACGCACGCTAAGCCATCATTACCAGATCCAGCAAGTCCTCTCTTGTTGGTCGGAGGCCCTTCACTGAAAGTCCGGTTAAACACTAAAGGCTCGATGAGGCAAGAGTGAGAGACATTTAGAAAAAAAAAGTCCTCTCTTGTACGGCGAGTCCCAGTAACGCCAAGCGGGGAAGTAAGGCTTACATTCAGAGACGACAGAAACGAGTCTAAGCGTGAACTTACGCTTCCAACTGTCAAAATCAACAGCTTGCGCTCATATTTGTATTCAGAGACGTTCGAAACACGACTTAAACTTAACGTAAACTAAGTTAAGCCAAGTAGTGAATATTGACTACTTAAGACGACACTAGCGCCACCAAGCGGGCTTAGGAGGAGTTAATATCGACAATTTTAGATTTTCAAGTCTGACTAACCTCATAACTTAAATAAATAGGTTTATGTCTCAGATATTTTGTTTCGCTCACTCCAATTGCATTTTGTATATATTGCTATCCTGTTTTAATTTTTATATACGCCTGCTTACACATTTTCATCAAAACCGTAACTTACCGATAAACATTTTGCTATTAAAAATGGCCATAGAGAAGAGAGTCTTAGCTAAGCTTACACTGCGTCTCTGAATACGAATTTTGAAGATGCGCTTAGCGACGACTTCGCTTAGAGCGGTCTTCGCCCGTCTTACGTTCATGTCTCTGAATGTAAGCCTAAGTCCCATGCAAGCGACAAGAAGCATTAGCGAAACGTCGGTCGTGTACAAATGCGATTAAAATAAGAATGGGAATGACGCCATATTATGACATCTTAGCTGTCAATATAAACCGGTTAGGTATAGGGTGACCAAAACAGATATTAGAAAAAATAAAAATATCTATCAAAGCAAAACGCAAAAGCTTTTACGTTCTTCGGTGAAGCTTTGTCTCCTTCACGCTTCTCGAAACAAGTGGTGACTTCATCTAATTAGTCCAATAAGACTTTATAAATTAAATGAAGTTGCGTGGTCAAACAAATTATTTACAACCATAATATATACCTAATCTTAAATGTGTATGTCTAATTATTGTTAAATAAATAAAACATAAAATAAAATAAAAAAATACAAATATAAAACAAATTAATTACATCGTTGTATATTTAGATTCTTCCCTCTACAATGTTTGTTGAGGAGAGTCATTGCATTCTGTACACTAAAGACCGTAGAAAATATTTTTGACAGATACAGCAGGTTATATCAAAACAAAAGACTCCAAGAATTCGTACTTTTTTTAAATTCTTCCGTATTAATAATAAATCTGTAATAAAACGATTGTTAGAGAAATAGAACATCACACTAAAAAAACTGTTTATCTGGCCATCTTCTAGATAAAATCCCTCAGTTTGCGCCTGGCTTCTTCATACTTCAACCACAGGCAATATCATTCTCGTTACCTTTGTTCATTATTTAGCCAGGCTCTATAGTAGAACTAGTTCCTCCTGACGCTAAGCGTCCTTTATAAAGGACATAAACATTTTTTTTTTAAATTGACCCTTAATTGTACCGCTTCCTTTCCTTTTTCCTTTTCTATTTTCCTTTCCTTTCCTTTCTTAAATTTTTTTCTTCAGTAAATTACCTATTAGATTGTTCAGATCATTAGAGATATTCTTTGCATCATTTTCCGATTTTCTACCTCAAAAGTTCCAGAGGAAAATTTTGCAATAACGGTTGGCTATTGTCCCCAATGAACTGATATGAACTACTGCTGTAGAAAAGGAAACTGAAATAAAAATTAATGAATATAGAAAACAGAAGTAGGATTCTATTCCATACACAGGTACTAAATTACTTAAAAATCAATCTCAAGTTTTTTATGATGTCGACGACGGCGACGGTTCAAATACTATTTGTTTTAAGCGACATTTTTTTTTTGTATTTTTTTTTTGTATTTTTTCTAAATAGTTACAATTTAAAAAAAATACAAAAAAAAAGTTGCTTAGAACAATTAATAACCTTTCAACCGTTGATATCATAAATCGTTTCTGCCCAGAATCCCAACACTTCACAACGCAAAGTATTAATTATTTTAAAGAAAACAAACTTTCTATTAAAATTGATCACCTGTTACTGCTAAATAAATCTTTAGGGATTTAATAACGGCTGAGGTTTTATCTTCCTGACACATGCTTACTGTAAAAAATTACTTGAAAAGTAAAACGATCATTTACCTATCCGGTGACGCGCTCACAGGTAACGTGAAAATTGAATACATGAGAGATTTTGTTTTCGCTGTAGTAACCCTATATTGCTGTTTTACTACGAGGAAGATTTATCTTTACTCTTTGTTTCTTCTATAAAATAGCATCACGCCTGTATACCCTGAGGGTTAGGGAAAGGTGTAGAATAGAATAGAATATACTATATCTTTAATTCATGTAAACCAGATAAAGGCACTTATGAAATGTCGAGACTCTAGGTGCGCGGTTCCAAATACACTCGAGAGCAATGAATCCGGGTCACCAAATAAATCTTAATATCTCGGAAACTAAGAATGTTAGCATAATCTAATTAAAAGTATTTTATAGACTACTTAATATCTATTACTTAAATAAAATTAATAAAATTTCTTAGTTATTATTTATTTTACTTATTAAAAATACATTATTTAAAAATGCATAAATATTTCTTTTTTTTTTATATCCCCACTTTTAATAGAAACTTATATCATATTCTCACTTTTAGTACTTTGTATTACCTCCGTGTGTTGTCAATACAGATGTCATGCGATTCATACGGCACAAAGTGTTTGAGGCGATGTTGGGGAATATTCTCACTTACCTCTATCAATGCAATTTCAAGCTCTCGAAGCGTATTATAACTTGTGTAGTATTAAATAGTCTAAAAAATACTCTTTATTTGAATGAGCTATCATTCTTAGTTTCCGAGATATTAAGGTTCATTATGTTGGTGACCCGGATTCTTTGCTCCCGAGTGTAGTATGTCCATAGGGAGAAGAACCGGCAAGAAACTCCATGGAAACTCTTTTAAAATAATAGATTACAATCTTTATTAGTACAATAAACACCTAACCTAACCTAACTCGTTGTCAGTTAAAACATTGAAAACGGACCAATCATTGACCGTCTCACGATTGAAAGGCCTTGCACATACAGTACACATAGTTTCAGTAGTGAAATTATAATATCGCTGGTTTGACAATAACACGGCGACATATACTATACGACTCCTATCTTCTTCTTCTTCATGTGCCGTATCCTCAGCGGATGTAAGCGACCACCACACGGAACTCGTCTCTATCTTGTGCCAGTCTGCACAGACTGGCAGCGTCATTGATATTGGTCCAGCTTTTGATGTTATCAATCCAGGCTAATTTCCTTCTTCCCCTGCTCCTTTTGCCATCTATCTTGCAACGACTCCTATAAAACTGGTTTAAATAAGGAGTAGGTATTTCTATTCTTTACCAATGAGCAACTTCATGTTCTGATATAAAGTGTGAAAATACGCATTTCAGCATCCGCTTCCCACCTACTCCCAACAAAAATGGTGTAACGAAAGATTTTTAGTAATGGATCCTGTGGGAGATACCTCTATTTTCATCTCTCGATTGGTACGCAAGGTCCGCAGTTAATAATTCACGAAAGAACGTTAAATGTTATTTGCCAACATCGCCATTACATGTGGAGCCATAAAAAGAATAGCAGGTGGACTTATTGAACCGGAAATACTTTCAGCTGATAAAACTTGGGCACTTGAGAGTGAGACAGCAGTTTATGGCGACGAATTGAAAGTGTTTTGGCGGCAGGGATCTCAATTTTTCTCAGCAAGTACAAAACACTCTGAACGAATATTTATGTACTTCATTTGAAGATCATGTCTTTGACAACATTTTGGTAATTGCTTTAGAATTGGTTAACTTTTACAGCAGAGAAAAAATATCAAAAATAAACTTTATAAAAAAGTAAAACCCGACTTCAGAAAATTAAAAGGTTTAAAATAATTTTCTTAAAAAACTTAATACTTAGCTTCTGCGGGTCTACCGCGTAACTAAAATTGTAATGAACATCGACACTGGTATTAAACTTCAATACGATCATGAGAGACTAAACTTCGAGCTACCTTGTATTTTTTTTACCGATCATGAAGATAGGAGTCCCAACTTCATGATAGTTAATTTTTTTACAAGTTAGCTCAATGTTTATTAGGCTCTCACGATCGTATTGAAGTTTAATACCAGTGTCGATGTTCATTACAATTTTAGTTACGCGGTAGACCCGCTGAAGTCGGCTTCTAAAGACTTCAGAAGCTGTTAAGTTTTTTAAGAAAATTATTTTATAGATACCTACTGTTTAGTTTTCTGAAGTCGGTATTTACTTTTTTTTATGTTTTATTTTTCTATTTTGAGTGGCATTAACAATACATAAACATGCGATTACACCAATCACGCTGTCACCACACACGCACACCAATATGCTGTCATTCATTCAAGAGTTCCATTGTTTATCTCCGAAGGTCTTCACCAGAGTTTCACCAAATTTAAATGGGACCAACTCGAGATACCCTATCAAACTAAAAAATAATTTTCAAAATCGGTTTGCAATTGGCGGAGTAACCGCGTAACAAACATACAAAAAGAAACAAAGAAAAATTACTGTCGAATTGAGAACCTCCACCTTTATCTGAAGTCGGTTAAAAACTGATCTTTAAAAACAGATATTTTTATTCGACAGGGAAACGAGACCAATTTAAGTCTCTAGTTTTTTCTGTATATTTTATTTAGTTTAGTCTAAACACACACTGCAATGTAATAATTGGATTTAATCAAATTAACTTTTATCTTTATTTTGAGCGAAAAATACTGTTTTGACGTTACCTTACCTGACGTTCGCGTTAACTTAAGCTTTGTTTAACTTTTATTCGTAAATCAATAGAATAGAGGAAATAGATTTAAATGACCTGAAAATAAATAAATTATAATGACTCGATACACGGTGAAACGGTATCAAACTATCAGTCACAAGAGTTGACCAAGGCGTACTTACCTACCTACTAAATGGAGTATTCTTGAACTCGGTTCAACCCATACGAAAATAGTTATCATATTTACACGTAGTCTGTTCAAAAATAAAAAAAGATTAACAGAGAAAGAATGCGTCGTATTTAAATCGGTACAATTGTTAGTATAACATGTCTAATATCAATGGTACAGTTGTTTATTTGAACGCATGCGCACTACAAATAGATGATGAATGAAAGTTTCAACGTAGCATTAGCGAAGGAAAAACTTTGCCTTGTAACTTTAATCAGCTGTTTAATAAAACATACGTTTATATAAGGATGCCATTCGTCTAGATTCACCCGGATTTATTAAGCTTCAAAGTTTTAAGGCTGTTTGGATTTAATAATTTACGGCACGTAAACCGTATAATTTATTGGTAAACATAGGCAATGTTAGGTAGGTACATGAACATCTACGTATCGTATATAAAGTCCAACCTTTCTAATCCCGATCTCTTTAAGAGTTTATTAATTGTACTCATCATTATGCACAACTTATGATATGGGTCCAAAGAAGTATACAAATAAGTGTACAAGTATTTATTGTACATCGGCACCATTTAATTATTACAAGCTAACCGAGTCTATTGCTCCTGTCCAGGTGCGGATTTAGGATTTCGTTTAGGGGGGGGCAATTTGTGTGTGAATTTTACCTGTCCGCAAGATGTTTATTTGTTATTCATATACTACTTGTATTTGACTAATTACGGATACAGGATAACGTTCCATTACTTGTTTTTTGTATGGAGAAAAAACAGGCGCCCCTAACGAAATTAAGACGAACCTCAAATTCTCCATACAAAAAGACATATATATCGTTATTAACTCATTACTACTTATATCATGTATATAAGTAGTAATGAGTAATGAATTAATAACGATTCTTGTAAAAAAGTCAGTATGACGTTTGAAGATGGTCATAATAATGTGTTTGGTCGGAGTCAGGGGGGCAATTTGCACCCATTTGCCCCCATTGCTATGTATCCGCACTTGCTCCTGTCTCGAATTATACAGTTTTAGGGGCAACCCTGCAGTTGTATAGACCATAGACACAATGAGATACATTAGTCTCGCTAAAAAGCTTTCAAAGGTGGAACGTTCGATATGCACAAAGGAAGCATTTAGTGACAAGGAAATGAACCGTATGTCATCCGGAAACTGGGAACAGAAATGACATCTTTGATATAAATATGTAGAAGGTAATATGGGGATCATATTGGAGGGATAATGTAACGAACCCCTCGTTCGCTTTAAAAATGATCCTTTTTAATCCCTTGTGTGTCAATAAGGGTAAGCAGCTGCATCCACTGGAAAATTGATAAATATTGGGAAATTCTTAGATTACTCGGTTTGTTAATGGTCGTGGGCTTGGAACGCAACAACGCTATAATATTAGATTTTTCATGCTAATCTGTGTAATTGGTATTAAGTTTTTTAAGAAAATTATTTTATACTTTTTAGTGTTTTGAAGTCGGCTTTTACTTTATTTAAATTTTATGCAATTTTAAATTCCAAATAAAGCAATTTTTTTTTGGTGTCTTACAGCTTACTATACAAAAAATAACAGTTAAAATTAATCGAAAAGCCATTTACAAGCCTCCACAGTTAGTCTATATTTTTTTATTTATTTAACAATAATTAGTGTACATATTTAAGTTTATATATTATGGTTGTAAATAGTTTGTTAGTCTATTTTATATTATACATTAAAGAGGGAGTATATTAGGGACTTTTGAAACGTTAAAGACTATGTGCACGCAATGTTTTACGTAGAGTAATTTATTTGGATTCAAAAGCTTTGTACGTACATATTTTATAGACTAAAGTATACCTACAATTTATCTTGACAAACAAGGGTAAATTGGAGATGTACTTAGATGTCTGTTTCACGAGATAGATCGAATTGGACCATCCCATTGGCTCCCATGAGTGTCGTTAGGCGCAACTAAGGGATGATAGGTACCATGAAACTGGCGGCTCTTTTTACCTTAGAAGTAATATCCTAATCCTTTCTTTACCCTTGTCAACTATTGTGTTCTGTCAATTATAGATAAATATAAATATGAGATATATAAAATAATATAATATAGAATATAAGGTTCTAGTTCTACCTTTCTAGTCCTGATACCTTTAAGATTTTTTAATAATTCGAAAAGAAATGTTTTCACACAAAAGTATAAAAAATCTCTACAATTATAGGTACCTACTAACTGAGACGGCCGAAAAATGGATTAAAATGGATGAGAAGATCCTTTGATCATACTTTACGTTAACCTTAGTAACTATTGTACCTACTATTAGCTATTCTGTGGTTTTTTACGTACCTAAATTTTACACTTCAAATAAACGAAATATTATTTTTTGGCTAACCTTTTAAATTTTCTTCAAAGTCATAGAACAAACGTTGTTCAGGATTATGATATTATGAAGTTAGAATTAAGAGGTTTCGGGTATTTATTCAATTACCCTGAATAGTGAAGAGTTTTTTTTTTTGGCACCTTGCTTCACATTCTTATTGGCAGTACTATGTTGTTGGAGGAGGAGGCTGCTATCGATCCTCTGGACCCTTAATCACCGATTATGACACATATATTCTGTAATCTGTACCCACGGGAAAATGGGAACCACCACCACCATGACCAGGGGGCCTAAAAAGGCCATATTGAGCAATTCATCTAATGATCTGCACAGTAACTGTCAAACAGATGATTACTGAATATGAACCTTATGCGGATGACATTAAGAGTTGTCAATTATGTAGATATTTTGACATTTGTAATATGATTCATATTGTGATTCATCTAAAACGGCCTTTTTAGCCCCCCAGACCACAGCCATTTCATGGAAACATGATGTACTTGTGGTCATGTTTAACGAGAATCTCAACATAACTTGAGGGTAAACCGGTGGGTGTGAGCGCTATGCGTGGTGTGCACCATATTTTGTGTAACCGACTGTGAACGAATCAATGGTGTACAGAAAAACCTGTATGGCTTATTTTTACACCTGAATGAACTGTCCTTTATGTATATTTTTGTCGAAGTATTAATAAAATAATTAAAATAAATCCAGCCAATTATTGTCCCACTGCTGGGCACGGGCCCCTTCTCAGAATGAGAAGGGTTAGGCCTTAGTCCACCACGCTGGCCTGGTAGAGGTTGGCAGAGACCACAACATCCAGAACTATAAAAGGCCCTCTCAGATGTGCCGGTTTCCTCACGATGTTTTCCTTCACCGTTAACGCAAGTGATAATCAAATTCTGATCCGCATATAAATTCGAAAAGTCAGAGGTGCGGGCTGGTTTTAGAACTCGGACCCTCCTGCGTGGAAGGCAAGCGTTGTACCACCTAGGCTATCACTGCTTTACACTGCGAGTATTAATAAATAAATATTTGTTTCATTGGTTCCACTAACAGGGTCCATGAAACTACTGAGAAAAATGTCTCACCAGTTCCATGGTGGTGCCACAAGTTAACGATGGCTCTATTGAAAATAATCCTAAACTAAAATCCGTGTGGATCTACATTCTACGAGTATGTTTCTACTATCACCTTTTTTTATTTCAGTGCTGCCAAGTCCGCCATTCTTCATGGACGAGATGAGCAGCAAGGTGGTCGGCAGAGTAGGACCCTACCACGACGGAGACACTTTAGTGTTGCGCTGTCTAGTCATAGGAGGTGAGAATTAAAAAAAAGAAATAAGGTTTATTGGTCAATATAATAAGTACATGGTTAAATCACACCAGAAACCGGGAGTGACACAGCAATAATTGCACATTGTGGTAACAACTGCAAGAATAATGTAATTTAATGTGAATAAATAATAAGAATCTGATAACAATATCGTCATCCTTACATCCCGTAAACATCCATTACTGAAAAAGGACCTCCAAAAATCAAGCCACCAAATAGTCAACATAAAAATTCAGTAATAAAAAATACCTTTCATTGGTCAACTAAAAATGACACGTCACAGATACTTTCTTCTCTCTAATATGAAAGGTCATCCTGTCGTAACCTGCCATATTCAGCTATAACAACAAAGCAAGTAGCCCAGCACATGCGGGCCGAACAAAACAAAAGATAACTCAAAAGTTTCACGATGAACTGTCTTCACTCTTCATGAACAAACTTGGCATCCAAGTTGACGGACATGGCACTATTGCGACACATTAATACCACACTGTTCAGGAAAATAAGAAGCCGGGGCAGTAGGCAGGGGCGGGGGTTGAGGGATGCTACCTTCCCACCCCCCCAACCTCGGACAGTGAAATTATATCGTGATGTTGAAATCAACCCAGAAAGGACATTGCTCAAATCGTCCTATGACTCGATAACGATAAGCATGTGACTTACACTTTAATAAATAGTTTTTTGTATGGTGTAACGTACTGTTATTAGGATCCAACTGACACCTTATAATTTTGATACCGTTTTATAGAGTAGATATTGTTGTAGCTGATATCTTTATCCTGCTCCATAGGATTCCCAGTTTTTTTCCATACCGTTTGTTGTTCTAGCTTGCTTTTGATCTTTTATGATTTGCACATTTCGTGCACATGCTTTTTTAGTTATACTGTGTTCGGATACCATAGCCATTTTCCCGAAAGCACCCGAGCAGAGCCGAATAGATTCAAAGTCAAAGATTTTTTTTTTTATCATACATTATAATGGCTCACATTCGATATTCGTTGATCCACTATTCCGTAAGGCACTGAAAATTAAAACATGATTAATTACTCCGAAAGTACTCAAATATTCATATAATTTTTGTAATATATTTTTACGGAAACAAGTTACACGCATAGTATCCCTAAATAATTACGGATCATGTTTCCTAACTAATTAAAATAGTATTAATTTATTAACAATTTGGTTTACTGAAACTTCAAATAGATTAAATTATGCGATAGATAACAGGAAACCAGTCGTTTCATGCGATAACTACGAACATTTATCTTTAATTACTGTTTCTAAGTCTGTAACGACATCCCATTTTCTAATTAACCTGAATTTTTCTACCGGGCAATGTTCGCAATGTCCACTATGTAACGAATGTGCGCTTTTAAAGTTCGACGTTCGACACACGAGATCAATTAAATACAACTATTTCTCTTACATTCTTGTTTCGCTAACTAGTGTTTCCAGAATAGTTCACTAAGGCCTAGGATTAGTACCTGTATAGGTAAATATAGTTTGTTTTTTTTTAAATGTTTAGTTTTTTGAAAATGAAGGAAATACTTATAGTTCTTCAAATCTAAAAAATACCTTTTGACAGCTCTCAAAGTCAGTCAAAAGCTGTGAATTATTATTTCATTTTTACTCAAAGCATTTTTAAGATCTTATATTTCTTTACTAACAGTAATATTATTTTCTATTTATTACTTACTAGACATATGAAACTCTATGTTACTAGCTGATAGTGCGCGTGATATCTTTATAAATTATAGCCTATGTTACTCACTGACAATGTAGCATTCTGCTGGTCTTTAATTTTTAAAATCGCTCCAGTAGTTTTTGAGTTTATCCATTACAAACAAACAAACATACAAAAAATCAAATCTTTTCTTTTTATAATATTAGTTTAGATAGATTATTTAAAAATCTATAATTAAGCAAGGTAACCTTTTTAATCTTCTTCCATTAAATGATACCAAAATCTCCAGCTGAGCATTCATAATGAATTACCTATTTTATGAACTTCTAATATGACAGATTATGTAATGGATTTAAACCCAATTTATAAACGATTATCTTTTTTTTAGAAATGGCAACATGATCTAATCTTATTCTAGGTTTGACAGCTGTCAAAAAGTTTTTTTTAGATTTGAAGAACTTTGCCTGAGATCAACGATGCAAAAGAGATACCTATGTTAGGATCGCACATAACGTTTTGTAGTTTCTGTCTGTCTGTCTGTCTGTTCCATGGAAAAAGGCGTGATGTTATGTATGTTTAGTTTGACTTTAATTACATACACTAGATTAATTGTTAGCAGACATCTTCCGTGAATCTCACTACTATCAACCTACTCTTATCTACACTATAAGTGTATATATGTAAATACAACAATTACACAGCCTACATGTCCACATCAAACGTGTCCTCATTACAAACATTCCTGCTCCATCCTCCGACGAAAGTAAATAAGTTTGTTAGGGTTGGGCTCGTCACAATAATTCAACCGGGCAACTCGTAACCCGTAACTTTTCCACTGGTCCACATACCAACCGCCGGTTATCGCTTCATTTTTACCGAACTACCCTTGTTTCTCTGACATGAGCGGGACTGAATAGATGTTTCGTATGAGTTTTGTTAGTTTGTTGTCGTTTTGTCTATATTGTATTTATTTCTGACTTAGATGATCTGTTTGGTTGGTGGAGAAATATTTTTAGATATTGTCATGATCATTTCGGCTGCCAGCACTAGTATCCAGTATATCGTGTAACTATTTTACTTCGTTTGTACCTTTTTACGTCCGCACCTACAAATATGTTGATTTCCACTGTAAAGGTATTCTTCGTGAATCGTCCCATTCAGAGATCTTAGGGGGATAAAACCATAATTACCGCGCTTTGCATATGGATTAACGATAGGTATTGTATTATCTACAGCTTCACGGTCTTAATTCCTTTTCGACATAAAGTATACAAGAAGAAATGTAAGAGGAATTTTATTCCGAGCACACAAGACTTTCGATTAGGTACTAATATTTACTGTTTGGTCCAGGTCGTCCGCCACCCCGTATAAGCTGGTATTCCGGCGACACATTGGTGGATGCATCAGATGGGGACAGTGAAATCCCAGCAGTTCGAGAGAACGAGCTGTATCTACCGCTGACCAGAGACAACGCTGCAGCATTATCCTGCAGAGCAACTAACACACACTTAGCGCCACCTATAGTAGCTAGCTTGGACATTGAACTATATTGTGAGTGACATAGTATACCTGATCTATAAATTTTATTAGAGATGCCCTGGGTTCAGAAAAAATAACTGTCCCTGCCGCTACTGACAGCACTACTATACAACGGTCTGTTTTCCCCGCCTATAGTGGATGGACGAACGCAGAGATCGAACTATAGATAATATGATATACAACATATATCAGAAATGCGTGGTCATATTTATGAGTGTGGACAGACCATCAAACTAAACAACTTTCTCTATGCGACCAACATTGTAATTGCGAAAAAATATTCAGCTGTCCCATATGTTTGGGCAGTAGCGTAGCTACCGGAGGGCTAGACGGGGCAATGCCCCGGGGCCCCCTCGGACTGTGACTTACAAACTATCTTTTTTTTTTCGCTTAATCGTTTCCAGCATTTTTTTTGCAATTCGGAAAACGACGAATACGGTACAAACGATTTTAAATACACTCGAGAGCAATGAATCCGGGTCACCAGAAGAGTAAACCTTAATATCTCGGAAACTAAGAATGTTAGCTTGTTCAAATAAAAAGTATTTTATAGACCTATTTAATACTACTTAAATAATACGATTCGAGAGCTGATCATTGCGTTGATAGAGGAATGCGAGAATATTCCCCAACTTCGGCTCAGAAACTTTGTGCCGTATACCGAATCGCATGACATCTATATTAACAATACACGGAGGTAATACAAAGTATTAAAATGTGAGAAAATGATATATTTGAAAAAAATTGAAATTTAAAAAAAAAACTTGCATTAAAATTTTCGCATTTTTAATTTATGTATTTTTAATAAGTAAAACAAATGATAACTAAGTTCTTTTATTAATTTTATTTGAGTGGTATTAAATGGTCTATGAAATGCTTTTTATTTGAATAAGCTAACATTTTTAGTTTCCGAGATATTAAGGTTTATTAATGACCCGGATTCATTGCTCTCGAGTGTAGTTTACTTGGGGCCCTAGTTTATTTTTTGCCCCAGGGCCTTTGGTTACCTAGCTACGCCACTGTGTTTGGGTCTAGTAGGTATATAAGTTTTAAATGGGACAGCTGATTATTTTTTCGGGATTACCATGTTGGTGCCATAGAGGTAGTTATTTAGTTTGATGGCCTGACACACACCCTTAAATATGACCACGCATTTCTGATACTTACACGTTGTAAAACATACAGATTTTTTAATTTTTTGTTATTATGCCAGTTTCTAATTTAAAATATTCGATCCCTGATTAGTGGCAGCAAATAAGACTTAAGTTAATTGACGTTTTTTACCAACTAGAATGCAATGCCATGCTGTGTCACAAAGAACACTATATCGGACCAACTATACCAACCAACCAATCAACCAATATGACGACCAATATCGGCAAATATGACGTGATATTTTCTAGGCGTCTTACCTATAGATAAATTTAGACACGATACAGCCCTAAACTTCACAAGGTCCTTTGCCAAAATACTGATGAATAGACTTGTTCCGCAGTACCCGCATACAACGTGTCGATCCATTGGGTGCGTGGTACCGCAGGAGACGCTCTTCAAGTGGGAGGCGCGACATTGGCGCAGTGCACCGCGCGAGGCTCCTACCCGCAGCCAGAACTGTCATGGTGGCTGGACCACAAGCACCTCACGCATCATAGCAATCAGGTATTGTGGCCTTGAACTACCTAAAGCGAAACTTCATTCTTGACAGTTCAATCGTAACACGCACGTGGACGCACATACGGTTTACTGCAATTTTTTAAATTATTGTATGACTATTTTGTATCTGCTTCGGGGACAGTGAAAGTATAAATTGTAAAAACATCACGTCGTACTTGAAGTACCGAGTATTCTACTCCATCTCAACTGTGACTCCCGAAGATTAAGTTAGCCCACACATTTCCGCTATGTACTGTTTCTCATTTTGCCTCCAATATAGATACTTAGCCATGACATTCACCAAGAGCAAACTCAGAACTCGTGACGTCTATTATCAGTTGAACAGCCTGGTCTTAAGTTAGTTAAGTAGCAAGTTGTTTAACGATAGCACTATTAATAGTGTCGAATGACAAATTCACTACTTGGGTTTATGGATTCAAAATAAGTTAGAGTGAAGTGTCTCTTCGAATTTGGATATAATAAAAAATGTAAAGTTCAATAAATAATGTATTTTTCGAACTGGGGATTAGCCATTTGGAAGCATAGACTCTAAATCTCGGTCCAAAATCTCTAAATCTCAAAATATGAACTGTAGACCCCTTCCTGCCATACTTATTAGCGTTAAATTTATCCGCAACAGCATTCAAAGACGAAAATCACTATCGGCCCATTATAACTTTATAAAAAACACGCAATCCCGGAAACGAGCAAGAAAATCAATTAACTAACGAGAGGGATCCAGGTAATTACTGCGTGTCAATCATTTAGAACGCTGTGCCGGCGATTAAGTTGCTGGTTCAGGGGTTACTGAACAAAATTTAAGTGTCATGTTGCAGCCAGGTTGCCAGTTTTGAGAAGGGTTTATTGTTTTATTAAATAGGTCATGGACTGGAAAATTGATTTATGGTTTGTTTCCCAAATAAACTAAAATTTTCACACATCCTCACAAATATCTTAACCCTGTATATTTGTGTCAAAAATTTAATTGTAAGTCTAAATAAGACAAGTAATTAATTGAAAGCCCTGTTTCAGTAAGTGCGGAAAAGTCAAGAAAGTAACATCAAATATATTGTTATTTATATCAAAAGTAGTGTAAAAAGACAATTACAGTAGCAAAACGGAGGTTAAGGATCATAAATGATGTGACTATTTACTGACTCTTTTCACAACAAATGTATTTTCTTTTGTATATTCAATATAAAATCGAATAGAAGCACTTTAAAAATAATTTGTTATACCTATCTCATCTTCAATATTTCTTCTTTTCAGAGCTGGTTCAACTCATCCCTTACAGCGATATCGTACTTAGAACTTAGTCCCACGGTGGGCGACAACGGCGCGACTCTCGCCTGCGTCGCCACTAACCCGGTAATGGCGCCCAACAGAGGCTCCAAAGCTGACGTCATTACGCTTAATGTTACATGTAAGTTATAGAGATAGTTCATCTATTAAAGCAGAATCGTAGTAAGATCTTAGTCCCACGGTCGCGACAACATCGCTTCCAACTCAGTAATGGCGCCCAACACAGCACCGTTGGGCGCCATTACTTGACAGATGTCTTCGGTAAGTTATCTTATAGAATAGTTCCTATAGTAAAGCTTAACATACCTAGAGCTAAGCCCCATGGTGAGTGGCAACACAGCTAGCTACCCTTTAATGGCGCCCAACAGAGCCCCGTTGGGCGCCATTACTGGACAGACATCTTCCATTCTTATAAGTTATCGCATAACATATTTCCTCTAGTAAAGCGATATCGAACCTAGACGCTTAGGTCTAAGTTTAATCGATGACTTGTCGCAAAGTGAGAAAAAATATGTATAAATGGCGCCCAAAAAGGTCACCGAGGCTAACTTCATGACGCTTATTATCATATTATGTACGAGTAACTTATATAAAAAGTTCAACAATTAATATTTTTCCTTTTTTAAAGTTCTTTTTTTTTTAATTCTAAATACTTTGTCTTAATTAAGTTTAGTCCACTATAATTTGCCCCGAGGGAAGTTACCTAATTCTTTCCTCGTTTACAAAATAATTTTACACAATCTCTAGAGTTATTTAAGTCCACTCCGTGTCCTTTAACAAAAATCTAATCTTGATAGTGGAGAACATAAATAAGTCATTTGATATTCGATTTAGAACTTCTTAATTCTTATGTATGTGCCTGCCCACGCGTGCGTACGTGCATATTATTATGTTCATTGTTCCTGTTTATCTGGTGTACAATAAAGAGTATTTCTACGTTTCCAGATAGTCCAATGGTGGACGTGTTAAAGCTGGGCGATGGCAACTTGAACGACGTGGTGGAGTTAGACTCACTGCAGCTCGAGTGTGACGTCAGAGCCAACCCGCCCGTTGAGAAGTTTATGTGGTATTTCAACGTAAGTCCTGCAATACTATACCTAATAATACCTATGTTTAGATAGCTGCGAACCACATATAATAATATTTAACCCACTCCCAAGCTGCGCCATATCGCCTGGTCCTCCGTATTCCGTAACCAGTCTACCGTAACTGCCTTCCTCAAGACAGGTGGAATAACAAACAAATAAAAATACACAAAACAATTTGTTTCGTATCAATATTTATTCTTATTACGTTTATCATTTCCAGGATATAGAAATAAAACCTGGTGGCATTTGGGGAGACGCGACCTCATCGCATCAACTATTCGTAGAAGAAGCGACGCGCGCGCATGCCGGACGGTACGCATGCGCGGCAGCCAATGAGATCGGTGAAACTAGATCAGATACCATTAGCATTACAGTATTCTGTAAGTAAGAATATGAATTAACATTTTTCAATTATTATTTTTTTATCTTCTGTTATCTGCAGTCTACAAACCTCAAAGTTAGGATATTAGGAATATTAGGATGGTCTTTTCAAAAAAATTACGATATTGTTCGCCGGTTTTCTAGTAAGTTATAAAAACTGCGAACAAAATCGTAAAACTTTTGAAAAGACCGACGCCTCTTTCTGTCTCTATGGGGTCTAATATCATGTACTCATCTTTTTTTTTTCTTCTTTTTTTTTCATTGCCCCCGACTAGGATTTCTCCTGTATCGAGGGTACAGTTTACAAACATACATGTCACATGCACACACAACCAGACCCGAAACAACTATCTGTAGATCATACAAATATTTGTTCAGTGCGGGGATCGAACCCGCGTACTGAATCCATGGCACCTATCAGTTTTCGTTGATGTCACTGTACATCCTGTTATTTATGTTTAAACGTGATTCCTTTTCGATGAGGTGTATAAATACTTAAATGTAAGTATTTACATTCAATGCAATGTAACGGGACTGAGCCTTAGTCACTAGTCCAATACTGTTTCATAGAAGTTATATTTTTTGTAAATAAAGTAGATCTAAAAAATGCTCTTAGATCATGATTTTGATAACAAAATTGTAAAAATGTTATTTATTCCAGTTCCGCCTGAATGCACAGGCTACGGGATCAGACTCGTCAAGGAGACTATCCACTGCATCGTCAAGGCCTTGCCAGTTCCCGACACGTACTTCTGGCACCTCCAGCCCACTGGCTTTGAGATCCAACACTTAACAACTGGCTCACCTGTATTACCCCTGGACCAGATCACTGGACCGCTGGCAGAGACCTTGAAAGCTAATTGCGAGGCCAGCAATGGAGTCGCGTCGCAGGAAGAGGCGTGTGATAGGGTATTCACCTTTGAGCATCTAAGGCCGCCGCAACCTCAACAATGTGATATTGCGTACGAGTTTGGAGAGTTCCAGATGAGGTGTATACCAGGTAAAACCAACACTATTTTCTTTTATTCTTTTTACTTTATCCATGGTAGTTACAACAGATGCATAAGACATTTAAATGTGAACTACAAGCAACATCGATTGATGATATTTGTTAATCTTTCAGCAGTTCCTACTTATTTGCCATAAATTATATAGAATCTTGTTGTGCTTGTAAATAAGCGCACCAAAATCCATAACTAAATAGACTTCGAAAGTAGACCCCTTATTCGTACACATGGCTAAATATAAAATAATACATGTCCAGTATAAGCCGATCTTGCATTATTAAAGAATTTCCGTACAATGAGAGGTTAGTTTATACTGAAAATGTATACATTGATATGTAGCCGCGTGAAATAAAGTCCTTTTGACAACACATTAATAATAAAATTTATCATAATTTCCAGTGGAAAACGCAACATACTATGAGGTATCAGTCTGGCGGATGTCAGAGAGTAACTCAACATTAGTCCTGGAGCGTCGCGCCAGCATGGGCTTCGGCAGCGGGCGAGCGCTCGCGGCAGGCGGGCCCGGCGCCGCGCACGCCGGCGCGGCGGGCGGCGTGGCCGTGCGCGCCGCGCTCGGTGCCGTGCGCAGGGGCGACGAGGCCGGCGCCAGAGCTTGTAACAGATATGGATGCTCGACGCCGCTGCTGCTGAGGCCTACGGATACGTTGCTTCATGCTGCTGATCCGCCTTGGTGGCATTGTGAGTAGCTTCTTTGGTATATTATAAATTAATGTAGAAATCCTACCTAATAACTGTAAAATTTAAATTGTGTATATATCTACTTCACTTCCACACTGTACCTACCTACTATACAATTGTAAAGAAGTCACACAGTAGATAATGAATACAATACAGCATCGTAATGTTTCGCCCCACTGTGGCCAGAGAATTGGTACCATTTTTGATTACCTACTAATCAAAACGGTTTGAGATATGACCAAAATGATAGTAAATAAATTAGTATCTAGTGTTTATTAAAATCATTCTATGTATAAGATTAAGTCCCGCTAGGCATATTATTTTCAACCCTTGTAACTAGAGACACCTAACGGGCGTCGTGAAAATCACATGCATTTTCGCTTCCCGTGTTCCTCTAGTGTTCCCACTCGATGTAATAGATGGCACAACTAAGGCCCGCAAAAAAGTTATTGATTTAATTCCACTTGTCTAATCAAACATACCAACATTTTGTTTTTTCACATATTTGTATTTCGAATGGACTAAACTTTAGCTATATTTTACACATTTTTTTTTCTTTTTTGCTGTTACAAATCTTACAATTTATTTTTTACAGATTTAAATGCCAATAATTTACCCCGAATTTTATTCCCTCGCATATTAATAATTAGTGTTATGTTTCTTTGACTATCTGAACATTCGTAAACCATAAACACTAATATAAAAATGTCTCCCACAATTCCAGTTTTCTTAGAAAAAGACGTGGGCATATCAATCGGGGCCGTGGTGCTGGTCGCAGTGTTTATTATATCCTCGGTGCTGGTCGTGCGGCTGGCGCGAAGAACTCGCTCGAAACCACAGCCCGTCATACAGGTGCTGCAACTAGATGATGTGGCTAGGAACTACTTGGACAATATTGGAGGTTAGTAGTTCTAGATTACAAATTAATAAAGATTTAACTTTAGTATTCGTGGTAGAACAACTAAAATAGGTAATTACGATGGACTCTCTCGTAATCTGAATCGATTCAAAGTTAACAGCTCAATAATGTTGCAATGTTGTTCCAATTTTCGAGCATACCTACTGGGCAATGTTCATTTTTGAAATGATAAAAATGAATCAACACCGATTTCGAGTGTATCATAATCTCGGAATTTAAAACACAAGAGGAAACGGCAAGTAGGCAGAGCTAAAGTGCCATAATTATTCGGAGTTACGCAAACAAGAAGTTTGCTTTTTGAAGTTTGTTGTTTTTTTTCGACTTCGTAATATTGATTTTGTGAGCTGGGAATCTGTGACTTTAGCGACACAAGTTATCTTAGAAAGAAATATCAATGCCCTTCTTGTTGCCTTTTATATTCCGTTATAAATCCATCGTAATGGTTTTTATTGTTCTGTGTAACAGGTATAATCCTTAGAAGCGACTCCACTTTCTTCATTAGTACCTACTGTTCTGAGTATGTTTCTCAAGAACACAGATTTGCGAAGAACCATCTGGCCGTAAAAATAAAACCAATTTCCTGTTAAATCTGTCGAAATTTGGCAATTGGTTCAAAATCGTTTTTATTATACTTATTGCTATTATTAATGAACTGTTAAGCTCGTAGGAACCCGTGGTAGGAACTTTGTACAGTTTTCCAACTGAGTCATTTATCTTTCCTGCTTTTTCCCCGCAAACATATTTTTACCCGGTACCATATCTTACGAAACCTAACTCTTAATTCATCTCTTTTCAGAGCACAAAGTACACGCGTCCTGCAGTCTCCGCTCGTGCAGCAGCGGCTACTCCGACGCGTCCGGCGACTCCGCCCCGCCGCCGGACCGGCGCCGCAAGCCTGTCTGGGAGAGGTGGGAGCCGCCGCCACCAGACGTAACCCTCACACTACATAGGGAAAGTGCTGTATAGACATTTGACTGATTTAAGACATTTTATAGTTTCTGTGCAAATCTGGCTCGTTACTTTTGTTTCTAGACAGGCACCGCAAGCCTGCCTGGACAAGGTTCCGCTCATCCATCTGATGGTACTTTAGTGGAACATGGGGTGGAACAGGGGAACCTTTCTGGGAATCGAAAAACTGCTGTTATATATAGTACATGATAAGTACTATCTAAACTTACGACTGATTCAAGACATTTCATGATGATGATTTCTTTTAATACCACGTATGTTTTCAGAGTACTTAATAAATATTACACGTATTACGAAAATTACTTTTGAAAAGAGTAGATACTGTTATTGTGAGAACATCCGATTACCATAGAATGCCATATTATTCTTTATACAGTTAAAAGTATTAAAAAAGCTAGTATCAACAGGATGTATTAAATTAAAACGAGTAATTGTTACCCCATCATTTGTAAAAAAATCCAAACCCCGTCGACATGTCTTAGACTTAGAACGCATTTTAATAATAATGAATAAAGAAAATAATGTACGTAGGTAATATTTATTATTTTGATGTTTTATAAATTAAACAGTATTGAAGTTCAATATAACAGTGATGTACAAGAAGAAACTGGCAAGCACTTATTATAATTGCACAAAGCAGAGAGATAAACTAGGTTACAAGCATGAGAACTCTAAAATTAGAAGAATTTCATTCTTCAAATCATAACATCAAATGCGCATAAAATAAAATATTGTTATCAGCAACTAATATGAATAAAATTACAATGCGTTCTAAACCTAATGTCGAATTCTCTCTAATACAGTGCACGTAAGGAATTGAAGAAAGCACTCAAAACTTACATATCTTTTCTGCAAATTTTAAAAGCATGTGATGCATAGATATTATAAATATTATCTTCAGCCTTGTGTAAAGCAAAACTGACTTGTAAATGGGTAAAAATGCATTTATTAATTTATGGATACGCTAAAATATTGTTATATAATTATTCATGTTGTTAAACCATCCATATCACTTTATACCTGTGCCATGACCCCTGAAAGATTCCAACGAATAAAAAACAGGCTTTAAATTATGAAATAGATTTGTTTATTACTTAAAGCTTATATTTAGAAATATATTATTAAGTAAATCTAATAATAAATATTTAAAATTAATTATGTCTTTTTATTTAGGATTTCATCTGGAATGTCTCCTCTTCTGGCATTACCTTCTTTGACATTAACAGAAACGCCATGTTTATTTCCTTTTACATACAAGAAAGACCCGTCGATATTCTTTTTTTGGTAAATATAATGCTGCAAAGTTGGTTTACCTTTATAGTAAGTTTGTTCATTCTCTTTCAACAAATTTTCTTTAAGTCCATTCGTGCTTGACTGTGTGACAGGTTCTGTAACACTTTGAGGATTTGCTACAACTCTATTAGTACGCAGACCATCCTTAACGTTGGTTTTTTGTGTTTTTGTAGCTTCGCTATTAATAATTGGTGGAACATAATAATAACTTGGCACTTTATCATTAGATTTAGTAATTGCGTTTGTTTTTACTTTGTCTTCTAATTTTACGACTTTGGCTGTATTTGGATTATTCTGTTGTTTGTAAACGTAAATGGGAATCATTCCATTAGAAACAATGCCAGTTGGTCCCATATTACTGGTACTCGTTTCGTCGACCGCATTATCTTTTGTTCCTTGAATAAGCTCTTTTTTGGTTGAGTGAGGAATATATTGAGGTGGAATAGGTCCGAGAGTCTGAGATATTCCTATCCTAGTATCAAACTTAGGTACATTGTCATCGTTTACTCTCCCGACTTGCGAATTAACATTATTTTTTGGCACATTAATATTACGGACGTCTAAATTGGGATAATTATACAATGGTAACGGATAAGAGTTTACAGTCTGAGTTTTTACTGGTCGCCTTACATTATGATTAACTTTGACAACCTTCAACGGTTCGGGATATAAACCAAATTCAGCAAAAGTTTCCAATTGTTCTGTTAACATTGTAGGATTCCAAGGATTCCTTATATATGGACGGGTTTCTACTCTTGGATAAGAGATCTCCGCAACTGGACGAGCTTGAAACGGAAATACCGCTTGTACAGGAACTACTTGATACGGGTCAGCAACTAAATTAATGTCTTCATTTATCCTTTTCCTTATAGACATCGGTAACTCAGATTTCTTTTCTATTGTTTCCACAACTTTCATATAAGGATTATATTGAGCAGTATACGTCATTTCTGGCTTATTTTTCTGCATTTGTTCATATAAATGATTCGGTTCAAATGGCACTTGTAGATTTACTTTTTCTTCAGATGGTTTAATTACTTCTGTTAGCACTGATTCCTTCGTTTCAATTATTGGAGCAGTTTCGAAACCTTGACCAACATTTTCTCTAATATTCAATGTTGGGAACATAGGAACCATAGTTTCTTTCAAAAAATCATTATGGTTTCCTCTCAATATACCTGATGAGAGCAAGGTTTTCACACCCTTCAACGCTGCGATAGTATCGTCATTAGATTTCGTTCCCACAACTGATCCGAAGGCATTTAAGTTTATTGGTTTGAGTTTAGGGTACAAAAAATCTTGAACGACGGGTGATGTTGGCATAGCCTTAATAAACATGTTATCAGATCCAGGTAGTCGATATAGTTTGTATCCTGTTTCTGTCTCTATTACTGGAGGTGATTGGATTCGCCCGAAGATCGTTGATGCCATTAGATTCCTGAGAAATGAAAAGTCTCTCTTCTGCCGCCCATTTGCTACTGCTACAGCGACGCTTGCTAGTAGCAAGCACTGAAAGGTAAACAGACAACTCGGTAAGTCTCAAGAAATAAAATTTCATGACTGGTACACATTCTTTACACGTAATAGCACATTACAACAAACGTTACGGTCCGATACTACAGGCACACCCGCGACACTCCATACAAGCGAACCGATTTCACTACACTACAGGCGCACGGCTTGTCTGTACATGTTTTGTGTGTGTTTTGTGTGATCGTAGGGCTACCAGCGTCTTGGTCAGCTTCGCGCATGCCACGCAGCTCGTGGCGCGGCGGCGTGCATTGCAGTGACATCCTACACGGGCAGTACTACTAGCCGTACCTACTGTTACGAGTACGTTGCGGGGTCGGGAGTGAGGCAAGAAATTGGTGGGGGAGGTGATTGTCCCTTCTTTACGTAGTAATAGTTAGAATTCTTTGCTACAGGTTTCCCTACGTTTCAGCCAAACACCGATCGTACCGACTCTTTATAATCTCTCTCATTCATTATTCAGGGGCCGTTCAAGTATTACGAAAGCAGATTTTTTGCAATGATTATAAATACATATTATTAAAACTGGTAAGAAACTTAACAGTCATCTATCTTCTCGTACTGCAATCCTTAAAAAAACTATTATAACTATGTAAAACATGATAGCAACCACAGTAATATTATAAAAATGAGTTTGTGAAGTTGTTTGGATGTTTCTTACTCAACCACGTATTTAAACAAACGGCTGAACGGATTCACGGGAAAAACCAATTTGTAGGGTCCTCCGAACCAAGTTATTCGGTTTTAAATAACCGTACTCGTCCTCGATACAGGAGAAATTCTAGAGAGGGTCAGAATAAAAAAATAAAAAATACTTATGTATTTCTAGCCGTAACGTTATTTCCACAGAACACAGAAAAGTCTTTCTGTGTTCTGTACCTCTACCATGAGTTTTCCGTGCCGTCTAACGTTCACGTTCACATGCAATATTTGTATAGGAATTTTTCAGCGCCTCTAGCGGTATAAATAGTGAACTAAAGTCACTATACAAATATTGCATGTGAACGTGAACGTTAGACGGCACGGAAAACTCATGGTAGAGGTAGGTACCTACTGTGGTTAGTTCAGTGCAGATATGTTATCTTTGCAGGCTCTATTCCAACGAAGTTATTCGGTTGTAAACAGCAATAACTTGTTTATTGCTAGCCGTTACGTTTGGTCAGTGTTTAAATGAAATTTTGCAGATAGACCATGTCCTAGATCAACATAAAGGATAGATACTTTTTATCTGGGTAGGTACATAAGGTCGTTCTCCTAGGACTCGAGTAAAACTATGGGCCTAGGATGCAGCTAATGTTATAATAATAAAAGGAAATAGTTCAATAATACTCACGTTAACAAAACACAGACGCATATTCTAACTGCACTTTAACCACTATTGACAAACTCCACTCACACGCAACAACCACACACTAAATCATAAACACCCTGTCCTGTAATTTATATACCCATCCTTCGTGTAGAAAGCTTTAATTTTAAGTAATGACCCGACTTTCACATTAATTAGTAAACTGCATTGATTCAGAGAAAAATGCAACGTAATGGTAAGGGCACCGGAATTTTGTACTAATAGTCAATAGTAATTTATTGGTAGTTAATAATCACATGTCATTACATTTATTTTATTATTACGAAAAGACGTAATTAGATAACAAAGGTGAGGTGTGTCAGGTTATACGACATATCTTGGTTTTTAAATCCAGAGGCAGACTAAGGGTTAAAGCTCACGTATCACTCCGGCAACGGATCATGGTTCTAGAACCAAAAACTCGATGGGTTGACATACGCTAATCCGCACTGGATCTGGGTGTCCTAACAGACTAGTCGGCCTAGTGAGAGTCGTAGAAGACATGCCAGCATGCCAGTTCTTTCACGATGTTTTCCTTCACCGTTAAAGCAGTCGCGAAGTTTCTCATCACACCAGAGGTATTTGGTGTTGATTTTGTTGCGCGTTTTGACAGGACTAAACTAATATAAAGGCGTCTGTCTCTTTCTTTGTCGATGAAAAAGCAAGTGACAACAAGAGATGCAGTAAGTCTAGTTTAGTACTGTCAGAATGCGCAACAGAATCGACACCAATGTGTGCTATAATGAAACCAAAATTCATATCAATATAATGTTTATTAATACTAATGGAAGACAAGAGTTAAAATCATTAATTTTGTCCACTTTAAGTAAGACCTCAGTGAGCGGAACTGCACTGCAACAGAGCGTCGCGGCCACAGAACACACTCTTTCTCTGTTCTGTGATCGCAGCCAAATATTTTTTATATGAAATCTTATGAGATAGAACACATTACGCGGCAGCGAAACTGTTCGGCGGTGCGGCGGCACGACAAAACATATTTGGCCGTGTCGCTGCGCTGCAATGCAGTTCTGGTCAGTGCGGCCTTACCTTAGACACAATTTCGTACACTATTTTTAAACAAGCTTTTATATAAGAGGAAACATAAATTATGTATTATTGATGATTCCTTTAGTATTTTGTTTGTTTGTTTAGTCTAAATTCTAATATAGAATTCTATTAATTCCTCCGAGGATAGTAAGTCGTAGTAGTGGAATTGGTACCTATAAGAAAAATAGACTTATTTATTTGAAAGCAGACTCTGTATTTAAATTTTTAGGGAAGTAGACATCGCTGTTCCACTTTCAAATAAATTGGAATCTTAAATTATTAATTTTACAGAACTACTAATAAATTAAATATGACTGTACAAATAAATAGCAACCTAATTTTAAACATTCTGTTGTACTACTTAATTTGAGAGAAAATAAAAATTACTTACGTAAGCAGTTATTATGCGCTAAAATCGTGTAATCCGAGCTTTTAAAAATCTAAAAGGGTCGTCAAGATACCATCTATCTACAGATACTTGAGATCTAAGTTATCTTTTAATATTACCTACCCATCCAAGTATAAAATACCAAGTCCAAATACATAACTGATAAAATGTAAATTATATGCAATACTTTTGATGCTTTAAAAATAAGTAAGTAAGCAATAGGTATCTGACAAGTCCCCGTGCTGAATTGGCAACCTCAATTTTGGAGACTTGCGTAAAAAAAGAATATAAGGTAAGTACTCCTTCCAAGAGCATTAGCTACAGTGAAGAACTTTAAAATAAAGTGAAAACCGACTTCAAAAAAGTAAAAATGAATTTATAAAATAATTGTCATAAAAATCTTAACAGCTTCGAAGTCGGTGCCAACCAAATATGTATTGAAGAATTAAAGGCCGTTAGAAGTTGTTAATTTTTATATGAAAATTATCTTATTAATTTTTAGGTTTGAAGTCGGTTTCTACTTTTTTAAAGTTAAAAAAGCTTTAAAAAAACTAAACTTTAAAACTTTTCTTTTTCTTTTCTTTTTTATTTGTCCATTTTTGTGGAATAAATAATTACAAAAGCCCAAGACAATCTAATTAATGCTTGTCGAGAATGTTTTGCTGTTACCCGTTGAGGAGTGGCTTCCTACATCTCGTAGGTAGGTACTCCCTAATCAAATCTTAACCAATTTTTTATGGGATAATCTCGGGATCTACCATAATAGAATACAGTTTAAACCATCCATATCGAGTTACCTGTTTCCAAGAAATCGGTATACATAGATACATGAAAAAAAACACGTCGAATGCATAACCTCCTCCTTTTTTTGAAATCGGTTAAAAAAGAGCTCGGTCAGGCGTCTCAATGAAGAAGATTTTTTTTTAATGATCCTTACTTTTAATTATTTTCCCCTTTTGCCATCTTATACTCGACATCGATGATACTCTACGTCTACGGCTTGTCTACGGCTTCTTAAGCACACCAAGGCACCTCAGCATCAAACACGTGTCTTGGAGGGTGAATGGCGTGGGGAGCATGGTGCGGTTGAGGAGATCCGTGCAGCAGCTCACACATGAAGCTGATGTAGGTGATCGCCAGTCGGAGGGTCTCGATGCGGGAGAGACGCTTCTCGTACGCGAAGGTTGGCACCTGGACAAGAAATCAGTTTCAAATAAGTGTTCTTAAATTTTTAATTGTCTAGTCAGATGTTCGGAATTCAAAGAGATTTAAAAATGGATTCTGCATGGATTCTGTTTTACTTTTATTTTTTCAAAGCATTTTCTTTTTCTTTATTGGTTTCGCACTTTGATTTTTGCATTTAGATTCACAGCATTGTCAAGAGTTATGAATATTAAGTTTTTATCCAAAAATTCGAAAATCAATTTCTTCATCCTGGAGTAATTCATAGTTATCTAATAAAATGCAAATGGTGCGTGCGTTATAGAGCACCTTACCATCTAGAAGTTATACCATCCAGACCACAGTGAAGTGTAGTGATCACTGAACACGTGAAGGCTAAAAAGTCTTCATCACTCCCGAACGTTTGCCCTGTAATGTTGCTTGTCCGAAGCAAAAATTCGCCGCAGCTTCGTGCCGCCGCATTCTTATGCGACGAACAAAAGGCGCTATAAGAACTGAGTGTAAGTATTGAGGACAAACCTTTCCGCTGAACTAATTATCGAAGGAGATTGAATATGCTCGTTGCTCAATTATGTTAGCGACGCCACATCGCGGTACCGAAGCGTCTTCTCGCCGACGGACGGAGCGCTCGCTTTGCTCAAATTATTAGGTACTCTATTTTTTCTTACTTGTCTTATTCAGTAAACAATTTTCATATGTCTATTTAAGGAAAAACGTTACTTTAAAATATGAAAATCATGTTAAATTTAACTGGCTTTGTAATTAAACACTTTTTACCAAATCTACATGTGGTAAACCATTTGTTATATTTTTAACCCCCGACAAAAAAGAGGGGTGTTATAAGTTTGCAGTGTGTATCTGTGTATCTGTCTGTGGCATCGTAGCTCCAAAACGGATGGACCGATTTCAATGCAGTTTTTTTAATTAAAGCTAGTTTAATAGGGTATCATCTTAGCTATGTTTCATGAAAATCTGTTCAGCCGTTCCAAAGTTACAGCTCTTTTTCTAGTTGGAGTCGGGGGATTTTGACGGTTAGGTTAGATAAATCATTATTTCATTAATGGGTTGTATAAAGATTGTTTACTAATTATGACAAGTATGAAAAAACCTTGTATAGGTACGTAGGTATTGGTACGAACCTTCCTGCGCAACTTATCGAAGCCCTCATTAAGGTTGAACGTGCGTCGCTGCTCGCGTATGTTGGCGGCGCGGCGTTGCGCGACGGAGGCGACGCGGTGCCTCGACTTGCGACCACCTGGCAACGCACACGCATTCATTTAGCTAAAGTATTGAATACCAACCTTCCTACGCAACTTATCGAAGGCTTCATTGAGATTGAACATGCGTCGTCGCTCGCGTATGTTTGCGGCGCGACGTTGCGCTACTGAGGCGACGCGTCGCCGCGGCTTCTTGCCGCCGGAGGGAACGCGCGAGCCACCGCGCCCGCCGCAACCCGCCGCCGACCACACTAATTTCATAATATTGTTGTCAATATTTTCATTGGCATCAGGCATTGATAAACTACAGGATTACATTTTACCGAGCTTTTCCACTTAGAAGAAGAGAAATATCTCTCAAGATAATCTGAATAAAATGGTTACTCGCCTCATCTCATGTGATAGTTGCTACGTTGCTACACTGCCTAGCCAGCAATGAACCATTGACGAGAATGTGCGTATAGTGTACAAACCAAATTTTAAGAACCCTGTGCCTGTGCCCCTGTATCATTAGCCTCTTAATTACCCACCGCTGGGACTCGACCTCCACTTTGAGAGGCATGTGTGACTGTGTCCACCATAATACTTATGTTTACTATACTTATACAAAAAGTCGCTTCGCTAAAACAAACATTCAAGAACCATACTGCCTTAGCTTTTCAAAGCATTGTACAATTTTATATGGCATAGTACAGAATCAGTACTGCACGATCAGTAGGTACCTACTGTAAGACTACGAATACTTAGGTAGGTACTTGGAATAGAATAATCTATATTTGTGAAAACAAAGGTATCTACATAAATAGGTCCTTCAGTGAATTGTGTGTAGCTTCCAGTATATTCTGCCATACAAGCATAGACATGGACCATGATGGTATTTTCGAAATGTCACAGAATTATGCTGAGATGGGGGCCATTTTTGGTTCCGTCCAGGTTGAATTGTCATTTATTTTTTTGTACTTTCATTTGATATTTCTTGGCGAGTCCAGAATGAAACTGTTTTCTTTCTTTCTTTCTATGTCGATGCACTTATGCTACACGAATACGATGCTGTACAATAGAATACCATATAACGTTAGACTTGTTGTACAGTCGGCAAATAATTGGTCTAAGGTTGCAATTTGTATAAACGTCATAACACAAAGAGATCTATATTCTGTTATCATGAAGTTTCAACTTTATAGTGATATTCTAAATTGATAAGAAGTTCTATTATAAAATTGATAGACCACTTTTTTAACCGACTATACATCTTTCGGGCTTCTGACTACCAGCAATCTATATATTAATACGTGAACAGAAAACTTTGTAGGTACCCCTTTTAAAGCATACTACGCGGATGGAGGATTATGAAATTTGACACATAGTTTAAATGGAGAAGGAGTGCAGAAAGCTAAAATTGCGGTCGAATTTCGACCACAGGGCGAACGCTAGTGACTATAATTTCGTCGTGGCCGAGGGATGGCTAATACAAAGTAATATCATATAATATCAAACAGTTCTCACCCAGGTCGGCCGGCGGGAAGGCCAGGATGTCTGGATACGGCACGGGTGCCGGCGGCGCGTCCCACAGCGGCCCGTACGGCGACACCTCGCTGCCCTGACATCAGACAAACCATCAGTAAAGGGTCCTTCAAAGGAAAGAAGCTTTTTACAAAGGAAGAAGCCTCCTTGAGTAACGAAACATATTATGAGATCGTCAGGTGCATTGATAACACCATTGCGGACTGGCTAAATTTTCCTCTTCTTCGTGAGCGATTCCTGTGGGACTCATGCCTGCCGCCTCACCAGTGGGCCGAGCACGAATGTTTTGACGTATCGTAACGTTAATGAAAGCAAATTTTGAATAAAAAATACTCGCTTAATCCATGATATTTTTTGAAAATACTTGCAGTATTTTTACATTTTCATGAAACAAGTGTGTATGTTGCATAAAATTTAACAAAAATGCGATAGATTCATTGTATTTTATAATCAAAATTTGCTTTCGTTAAACTATTCGTGCTTGGCCTACAGAAGAAGAAGAAACACACCTTCATAAACATCTGCAGCCTATAAGTGCTCCACAGCTGGAACTCAGGGCTTCCTCTCTGAGAGAGCAACCACACCTTAAACACTAAAGTTGTTTTTCACTTAGAGCTTTCCATTTTTTTAACGATATATTCCTGACGAATCAATGAATAAATCGTAGCTGTCTCTAAATTAATATTTTGTCGAAGAACTGAAGAATGCAAAGGGCATTGGTTGGAACTGATTTAAGTCATCAAAGAAAGGCGTGGACCGCATGTCTCTGGATAATAGGAAAGTGTGATTGAAAGCACTTATTCCGTAGCCTAGATTGACGGATACTCTGCACCCCTACCGCGTAACTAAAATTGTATGAACATCGACATCGGTATTAAACTTCAATACGATAGTGAGAGCCTAAACTTTGAGCTAACTTGTAAAAAAATTACCTATCATATAGTTGGGACACGTCTTATCTTCATGATCGGTAAAAAAAATACAAGTTAGCTCAAAGTTTAGGCTCTCACGATCGTATTGAAGTTTAATACCGATGTTGATGTTCATACAATTTTAGTTACGCGGTAGACCCGCTGAGTCTGATTGCAAAAGCTTTTAAAGACCAGGTACATACTGCTGAGCTGCTCCAAACGTGCGGCGTCTCGCTGCCGTAGGACATCAGCGGGAAATGAATCTTGATACCTTTTACACACACACCCGGACAAAACTAACACCACCACCGACTCACTGAACACAAGCAACCAACTCTTTTGCCAACCCCGAGGACCGACCAGAAGCCACCAAGAAACAAAATGGACTAAATCAAATCATATCTTCACGCTATACCCAAATATGAGCAGCGCTGTTTTATTAATTTTGCTTGCTAAAACAAATTATATCATAACTTAGAAGTTATAGAGTTCAAATTGCGTTTGTAGGTCGTCAAAATCACCCCTAACCATGGAAACGTCAGTCTTTTCGCTCCAGATTGGCGGAGCGAGGGGTGAGCTGAGGGTGGCTGGCCCCGATTGGACGCAGCCGGTGCAGTAGGCGGGCAGTATCGACTTCTTGGTCCAGGATTTTACAGCAAAATTACCTTTTTCTCGATGTAATGCATGAAAAATATTTCATGTAGTTACGATACGTAAGTATACCTAACTACTATTTGACCATTTAAGGAACTTAGCTTACCTACAGTTCTTCTTACATAAAAAATCCTCCTGTCGTTGTTCTTTGTAGCAGTCATTAGAAGGCCTATGTCCAGCAATGGACGTTAAAAGGCTGATATTACGATCGGCAATTCTATTCTAAATTAAACGAACACAAAAGAAAACTACAAATAAAGTAAATAGTTATAGTAGTATAGTAGATAGTAATAGTTATACTTACCTCTCATTTAAGTTTGTTTTTTGGTGCATCTACCTTCATTGTCTCTGCATCACCCTAAGGTTGTCTGGTTGAAAATGCCTACGGCATTAAGACCGCCTTTGTACATTGTAGGTACATGAAGCATTTTAAATAAATAAATAAAGTAAAATACAGTTCTAGAGGAAGCGCTGTATAACGTTGGGCGGTACGTTATCAACGCTTCCTATAGTTATCTTTTGGTTAAATATTAAAACAAGACCCTTTATTTCTTAGAGATCGCATAATCATCATACCAGGAAAGTCTGTTAACGCAGACTGTACCTACAGTTTGTTATGAAATAGTAGAACTTTGAAGGAACAAAATAAAACAAATAAAACAAAATAATAAATAAAATAAAACAAAAAAAACTATTGAAAGGACTATTATAGGCGAAGCCGAGTATTAAAAAGTACTCGGCTTCGTCTAGTCCTCGTAAACGAGGCCGGCCGAGACTTATATAGCACTTTTCTCCAATTTGCGAAGAAGCAATAATAGTTATTTGTTATACAAGAGTGCAAAGTTGCTTTTTAACCGCGTGTTCAATTTTGATGACCGAGCAAGCGAAGGATTTTAAAATTGAATCACGAGCGCAGCGAGTGATTCAAAATTAGAATCCTGAGCGTTAGCGAGGGAATCAAAAGAGCACGAGGTGAAAAATCTTTGCACTCGAGTGCAACACGTAACTTTTCATTCCACCTCAGCGAGGAAATGACTAAATGCAAAAAAAAAACGTTTAATTCACAAACTTAGTGCACACGATGTTCTAAATTCAATTTACTTTATCCTCTAGAGAATAAAAACGGCTTTTCCACTCAGATATTGAAGATTAAAAATACTCTTTCCGAGATGGTGGGATGAAAATTTACTTTATCCTCTAGAGAATAAAAACGGCTTTTCCACTCAGATATTGAAGATTAAAAATACTCTTTCCGAGATGGTGGGATGAAAATTTACTTTATCCTCTAGAGAATAAAAACGGCTTTTCCACTCAGATATTGAAGATTAAAAATACTCTTTCCGAGATGGTGGGATGAAAATAAAATTACTCCAGGAACCTTAAAGTCATTCACAAAACAGTATCTAATTATCTAATTTTCATTCGCGCCAATTGAACCTCGCGCGCTCTTTAATTTATTTTTAAACTTTTGAAAATAAATATGCGCATTCTACCTTCAAAATAATGAATATCGTATACCTAAAAAACCTAATATTTATTAATATGTACCCACTTAAAAAACTTCGCTAGCACTACAAGAATAATTTAAAAAAAAAACTATCCAGCAATATTTCTATTATTGTCGTGTTGGATATTTCTGTAGTGTTATTTCGCTAGACTTCATTGCGTAGCAAAAGAGCCGATTGGTATATTTGTTTTTTTATTTTATTAATTAAACAGTTTCCAAGCACGTAGGAGAAAAATTATATTTCGCCTGTAATGCTAAAAAATATAACAGCTGTCCATTTGAATTTGCCGCTGTGTTATTTCGTGATAAAAGGAAGTTCTAGCCAAAAATCATTTTTTTACGAGTGGCGCTCTCGTCGTTTTCTATTCTACTATTTCTTGATGCGCGTAAATATTTTGAGATACCCACTATTTAGTTATTATATTTTTGTATCCACTGTCATTTCCTATGCGTTCCATTAGACGATTCTCGAACAGTCTTAGCAAAGAGTATGTAATCACTACGTTTAAGAGACGGGAGTCCCATAGAAAAAGATGAAAAACGTCACTTGTATGAAACGTGCGCTAGAACTGTATACCAACATAGCAAAAAGAAATGCAGCCATTGCTGTAAAGGCAGAGCTGCCAACATAATCACCAAATAGGGATGTACTATTCATGCGTAATTCTATCGATAAATCGCTACAAAAATTGTAGGGTTCCTATTTTTTTTTATTACATTTAAGATAGGCTTATTTCCGCCAACGTGAACTCTCGGTTTAAACTGAGTTACGTGGCAATTTTATTACAAAAAGAAGCCAGTAAACCTAAGTTCACATTGGCGAAAGTGGTGATAAGACAAATTTCAAATTTCATTGTGCAGTCTAATTATTTTGACTACATAATGAAATTTGAATGATTTGCTGTGATGATGATAAAATAAAACAAAGCTTTGGATTTTATTTTCCTGTGCTCAGCTGCTGCGCTTTCGCTTCGCTTTGTCTCCAAAGGCATAATATATAGTTATATAAGTCAACTTCTATCAATCCTAAATGTGTGACCGTTGCAAACAATTTTGTTTGCAACATTCGCACTAGGGTGTTCGTCCCGGGAGTCTCGAGTCTCGAAGTCCCGGGAGTCTCGTAACTATTTTCATCGAGACCGAGACCGAGACCGAAACTTACTACTCCCGGGAATTTCGAGACTAGTTATCACCATTATAAAACGTTCGTAATAATCAAATAATTAAGAAAAATAATGAACTACTTAGCAGGTAATACAGTTAATACACTAAACAAAATAATTATCGATTTGCTTATCTAGAATGATTATTATATTCTCAATTCGCGCGCACTGCGGACGGCGCGGGCAGCTCATCGTCGCGCTGTTTGGTTGCCCGCTCACAGGTTAACTCGGTCAGCTAATTGGGTGGAACCAAACTCTGCGTTCACAATAGTCCTGACTGTCGACTAATGAACGTCAAATGCACGGAGCCGAAATTAAAGTGTTTATTCCAAGTAAGGGTTTTTAATTCATACACTACTCAAACATCTTGTCTAACAAGCAAATTATATCAACTAGTTATTTGTGAAAACCCTTTAGAAAAAGTACTGGCCACTAAAATTCATAAATGTAGGTTGAAAGTGCATTAAATAATAATTGGAAATTTAAAAAATTCTAACAAAAGAAGCAAAAGATTTTTGAAATATGGAGGGAAATCTTAACTTGCTCGCAAAGTCGAGTTTTCAAACGTAAAAAATTGGGAGATTATTGTCAGTTTTCGTTTCTTTTTTCTTGTAAAGCACAATTATTATTGCTGCTTTCTAGTCATTTTTGTGACTCTGAGAATGATATCAGCTCGTCATTAAATGCGGGTAGAGATGCTCAGGGCTATGGGTATGTTGGAAGCTGGGCGCAGTCAATACGAAATTGCAGACGCTCTTAACACGCAACCAAGGAGTAATTTGCCGATTATGAGCACGCTACAGGGCTACAGGAGATATAGCCAAGTGTTACTGAGGAAGATACAGGGGCACTTCCCAGAGACAAGACCGATTTCTGCAGAATGCTGCAAAAAGGCAGCCCCAGATTACAGTTCGTCAGTTAGTAGGAAGACTCCAGCACTAAGTGGTTGTCAGTAACCAAACTGCCAGGAGAAGATTACGTGAAGTCAATCTTCACGCTTTCAGACCGCTAAGAGTTCCTGCACTGTGCCTTGGAAATCGAGGGCATCGCTTATTGTGGGGTAACGCATATTTGCGATGGACCGACAATTAGTGGGCAGGTATTCTGTTTTCCGATGAATCTCGCTTCGGAGTTCATCCCGTTTCAATGCGTGTTTGCGAATTCCTGGTCGCAAGACTCGACTCCAGAATCCTCAGGAAGTTCATCTTCAATGCCAAACGATTATGGTGTAGGCTGGAATTCGCCTGGGTAGAAGAACAGCTCACGTTTGGATACGAGGCAATATAAATGGGAGCAATTCCGTGACCAGGTTGTGCACCCTATGGTCATCCCTCCCCCCATCCTCCCCTACGATAATGCACGTGTACACACCGCAAGGCTGGTGATGAATGTGTTCATCAAGTACAATATCACATTCACGGTATTATATTGAGTTGCCTGCTCAGTCCGCCGATCTCAATCCCACTGAGCATGCGTGGGATTTGCTCGGGAGAAGACCTTTCAGTGATCTTCCCTGAAATTTTAACACGGAACAACAACTTTTTCACTTCTTTCCAGAGTATGGAGCCTTATTTCACAGGTGACAATTGATAACCTCATACTTAGTATGCCATGCCGATGTAGAGCCATCGCTAACGCCGTGGGAGATCCAAAAGATTTTTAAAACGTTGTTAGGAATAATTTTTTACATTTTTTTTTTTATTGTCTGAACCATTTTTCTCAATTTTGGCAGTATTTTTGTTTATCTCGATAATTTTTAATTTGGTCTCGAATTTCCCGAGACTCCCGGGACTGGCTTTAAAACTCCGATACTGGTCCCGGGACCAGAAATACCCTCGAGACCGAAATCCCTAATTCGCACATTCTTGGCATTGATAGAAGTTGACTTGAATATTATCTATATGCCTATGGAGACTTCTTGTACAAGGCGAGAGCCACACATTTATTTATTTTAGACCACCGACGACCTTTTGATTTCCGTTTTTCGTCCTTTACAGTTGATTCTATGAGACTTTAATACGGGCGATGATTTTTTTTCGATTTGAGCAACTTTTTTCTGCAGGCTTTTAATTAAAATGTTATATAACTTTAATTTATTCAAAAGTTTTTTTTTCTAGGTGTAAGTAGCTTTTATTTGTGCAGTCATCGTTAGTGTTGTTTCTCGAGGTCTTGCATGCGCTATTTTTGCAGTGCTGGGTGAAGGTTCTGGAAAATTTACAAAAAACACGTTAACATAATTAATTAAACGGGTTTTCCTGTGATGTAATGTAATAAACAGACAGACGGAAAACAAAAATTAAAAAAATATCTACTTGCGTTCTATTGCATAATTTCTAGTCTCCCTAGGACCCTAGCCTATTATGCCGAAAATATTTTTAATGTACATCCTTTTCGACATCTACGATTTTTTTATAGTAAAGATAATTAATCAATTTAAGCAAATGATTTTGTAATAGACACGGAAAAATCTGTAATGTTAACATTATGGCATGTTAATACAGTGAATTAAATGTTAAAACATTTTGAAATTAACATAAGCCTTACCCGCAATAGAACATCTTTTCCTTTCGTTAAATTTTCGTCAACCTCTCTGCTCGATTAAGGTCCGATTAAATTGAAAATATAATAGATTTCTCAGAATTGGTGGTCAAAGGGCAATGGTTCAGCAGTTGATAATGAAGGTACTGTAATATAGAAAAATTGTGAACTGACACACAAGCCAATTTAAATTTAAACCTAATCATGAAAATTTACTAAGTCTTTCCTTTTTATTACATTTTCTTTTGCAAACAACTCTGTATTCAACCCATTGTTAACATCTAGCAAACACATTTATTGTATTATTATATAAGCAGCACTTTTATACTTAAAGGAAAAGAAGGAAAAGAAAATCAAAAACACAAGTAAATTTAAAAATGAGAATATCGACAGTCGAGAAAAAATGTCACAACACTATCGATACTTGATTATGATAGGTTATTTTCTAAAATCTGGATTTATGTTATAATCACGTAATTCCTTTTCTGTAATAGCCTAACAATTGTAAATTTAAGCACTTATTTGTAAAAAACGAATTACCTGTCTTCATTCAAAGGAAATTTTGCCATGAAGATTCGTTTTTGGCCATCTGACCGGCCAGTTGTTATACCACATATTTCGCACGTTTTACAATGCATTACAAATATTAGATACGTCACACGCATACACATACACAATAGGTAACAAACAACTTAGGTATGTGATTATTTATAAGAACGATGAAAGCAAAAACTTTAATCAAACATGAATCAAACCGAACCAAACAACTCTTTTGACAACCAAAACAAGAATGGCGGCTGCGTGCGATAGAGTCGAGAATATGCTAAAGCAAGACAGCGATATCCGCCATTAGTCCGCCATTATTTCTAGCGCCCGTTTCATACATCAATTTTTTACTAGGGAGTTGCGCCAGACTGAGTCTTAGTTTGGCCATCATCAAAGGTGGATTCACAGCCCGTGGTGACCAGCCGCCTGGCATGCCCTTGGATTCTGTGCCTCCTGCATGATCGGTTTCCGCAACGTTTGTGATTAATTTCGTCGTCCTTTGAGCCACTCCGCCACGTGGTTCCACAGACTCTCCGTAGATAATGTTATAATTAGATTAATAGAACGGCTAGTTAGTGCGTGAATCTGTGTTATCAAGAGGAAGCAGAGAAACTTTGCGGGGTGCCAGATTTAACACGAAAAAACCCGCCCGAGGTCAGTCGTAGCATATTATAGTTCCTATACCTGCTTATCTTTGATTTCTTAACCGCCTACAAAAAAGAGGGGTGTTATAAGTTTGTAGTGCATGTGTATCGGTGTATCTGTGTATCTGTTTCATCTGTGGCATCGTAGCTCCAAGACGGATAGGCCGATTTCAATGCAGTATTTTTTAATTGAAACCTAATTTAATCGCTTATCATCTTAGCTATGTTTCATGAAAATCTGTCCAGCTGTTCAAAAGTTACAGCTCTTTTTCTAGTTGGAGTCGGGAGTATGTGACGGTTAGGTTATATCAATACTGAACCAGCGCACCGCACTGCTGTTTTGCTTGCTTTCAGCTATTCTATTTTGCGCTCTGATATACCTATCACCGCCACAGCTTCTCGTATCCCTACTAGTGTACTCCTATGTTAAACACTGTGCCAACGTTATAATTAATGAGATCGCATTATGTCGTGACAATGTTCTTCGATACACTCTCGTCTCGTTCTAAGATACGAATCGAGATGCGAAATATCCTTACAGAATAGCTCTGTTGTTTAAAAATTATCATGTTCCTCAACGCCTGTGCAAATACGTCACATAAAGGTGTACACACAAACAATTGACAAATTGATTTTGATATTAGATTGGTAATTGTGATATTGATAGGTCATATAGCCATCAGCTTCAATGTTTATGTAATGTACGCAATGCATTTACTATCTATTATCTTATGTAACTTCGCTGGTAAATACCTACCTTCAAACATCAATAACGTAGCATCACGACATAGGTATAAGCCCAGAGAGCTAATTCACGTAATTTATGACGCGCCGATCATATTGCAGTGACGCTCGAACTTGCCGCGAGCGTAGGTACCTATCTCGCTGAAGTCAAGAGAATACCAAATGTGTTGTTTTGATCAAAATTTTACTGCAACTGCGTGGCAACTGCACTTCTTTAGTTACATGAATTAGCCTACAGTTTGTTTACGCCCTTATTTTTTCCGAGAAACACGAACTCACGAAGAAACTCTTTCTTTAGGCGCCACACAAACATCATTCGAAGAAAAATATGATTCAAAATCACAGATTCACTAATGTTAGTCTTATTGCACCTGCACACAGTAAAACTAATTCGAAGCGCATTTGCTAATCTGTTATTGATCATATCGCATTAGTAAGATAGGCGTGACCCCGCGACAGATGGCAGATTGGTCACGCAGGCATTGTCCAATGTGTCCAATACTGCCAAAATTGTGGAGATTTGTCAAATCTGACGCGAAATTGGTGCGGATCGGGTAAATCCGTATTCATTCTTTCAACGAGGGGTTATATTGAAATGTTAATTTTCGCGTTTTCACTTGACAACTGTGGTGCCATTCGTTTGTCGATAGTTGGATGAAGAATTTGTTGTTCGTCATGGTTTATGAATAGAATAGATCTTTATTTCATATAAACCTGAAACAGGCACTTAAGAGCTTACTATTTGGTAACGCGCACTATTGAATCTCGACTCCAGGTACCAAATAGTAGGTCCATTGTGTTGAATATGAAATTCTACATTGGGTACAACGTACAAGGATGCTTACCTACTTTATTATACTTTTGGCTAATCTCGTAGTCAGAATAATTTCAGGCCATAAACGTTCACTACAAAACGGGCCTCCTTAGTAGGGTACATAGCTATGGACGTCTTGTTAATCTTGGAAGGAATCCATTTCAATATTAATTATTTTTTCCACTAGCCTGCAATTTCCTTCTCCCTGGTAAAGCCGTATTCCCTTCTTCCACTTTTCCCGATCTATGGCAATTTAGGGTCAATCCTTTAGATAGGAGTCCATCTTATCACGCCATCTCCTTCAGGGCCTGTCGCGTTGGCATTTCCTGCTATTTGGGACCGTGTGATTGTTTTTGCCCAAAGCTCCTCCCGCATGCGGTAGATGTGACCAGCCCAGTTCCATTTTCCGTATTATTATTATGATTTTTCAATGACACAATATTCAGTAGGTACCTTATTCTATTCTTCGTAGGTACTTATATTCTCCTTATAATATGGAAGTACTTACCTATTCTTAACTTTATCCATTTGTAGCCGAGTTTGTAGCATATTCTCATCACAAATCGAAACCAACCAATGTTTAACTCCCAAATCTTAAAAGTCAATTTTAACAAGGGGTTCTTTATCCGTGTCAAATTATGAGATTTAGCAAAACATGTCAACTGATTACACGCTTCAATTACCATCAGAGGGGCTGATATTAAGACCGGGGGGCGTTGTAGCGGCCGCACGTGGTGACGCGGCCGCGCCAGGGGCAAAATATGTTTTGATATGATAACTAATGCTTCATTGTGATCTAATTGTTTGGGGTGCCGTCTTGTTACGCAAGTGTATTTTAAATTGTCTAAAATTATTGTGAATTTAAAACGAATCCCCTACAAAAATTCGACCTAAGCCTATGTTTATATTACTATAACTATATTTTTTTTGTAGTTTAGTTAAAAAACATAATGTCACAGTACGCACACACCCAGACCCGGTACAATTACTATCGGGGATCGAACCCGCGACAGTTATCGTAGAAAGGCAATTATTTAGCCACTGCGCCAACCGTCCCATATCTTCTCAATATGCAACTACTTATAGTGTAACTGATGGTACCATTAAAACCTCGGACCGATAGTAACTATCTGTAAGCCATACAAAATATCTATTTGGTCCGAATAGGGATGATCGAATCCGCTACCATTAGCACAGACAGACATTTATTTAGCTACTGCGCCAACCGTGGCGTACCTATATTCTTCTCGATATGGAACTACTTGTAGTGTAACTAGTGGTACTACTACTACTAGTAAGTATATAAAATCGAAATGGGGTTATTGTACTCATCATTATGAACAACTTTTACTATGGGACCAACATTGATATCGCGAAAAATAAATCAGCTGTTCCATACAAATAATTCAATATCGACTAAAAGTATGCCAACGCCCAACAGCTAGGTACAACAGCTACATGCTACAGCGCGGCAGCGGGGCCTCTCACGCGAGACTTGCGCACGCTTAACTTAATAGCTCAACCATAGAAATAATAAGTAGGTATTCCCCTTAGTTATAATATATAATAATTCTATGAACTCAACATATAGATTTGTTTTCGTGTGCATTGAACGAATTCACAAAGGTTACTTATTGGTTGTCATGCTACGGAGTAATGCAGATGATTTTTAGAATTTTTTTTAATGTGTATTTTTATGTATGAGTTGTGTGTTTAGCTTCCCTATCGTATTAGGTTTTCTACCTGTAATGATAGATGTAGGTAAGTTTGGATTGTATTAAAAATAACTTCAATATCTACAGATTTATTTTTATTAATGTGCACACGAGCGTACAATCGCCTTCTCGACTCCAACGAGCTAATATAATTTTAATAACGAAAAACCGTAGATAATACTTGCGTTTGGACACACTTCCACACAACGGGGACAATAGGTACACCCTGTATTGTGACTGAGTTAGAGAAGGGTACCGTCAACTAGGGGGTGATATTAATTTGTATGCGTGATGTTGAGATATACCTACTAAGTACCTACCCTACGTACAGATGTAGATCAATTTAATGACCATTTAGGCGCAGTGATTAGCTTGATGTTATGAGTTATGGGTCGCAGGTACGATCCCCGCACGAAACAAATATATTTTTCATCACTCATGCTCTATAATTTAGGCTCAAAGTTTAGGCTACCACGATCGTATTGAAGTTTAATACCGATGTTGATGTTCATTACAATTTTAGTTACGCGGTAGGCCCTCTACGGCCCGCTGCATAGTAATTGTCAAACAGATGATTACTGAATATGAACCTTATGCGGATGACATTAAGAGTTGTCAATTAAGTAGATATTTTGACATTTGTAATATGAATCATATTCTGATTCATCTAAAGCGGCCTTTTAGCCCCCCAGATGTGTGTAAAATAAAATAATACCTACTCAAATTCTTCATAAATTTTATTACTACATTATCTTACAGCTAAATATATAGATATATAAATTTCGTGTCAGTATTCAATCTACGCGCTGGTGGGCTGCGACTCCCGCGACTGTTCGGAGATGGGGCCTGTGTTCTCGCGGGCCGGTCTCGTATGTCAGGAACCTTCCTTCACTTTTCCGTTTTCCGTCGCTTTGGTGGTGATCCGCTCCATCACCTCGTGGTTGTAGGTCGAGTGCAGCATTAGGCCGAGGACTCCAGCCCTGTGGGAAGAAAACAATAAAATCATTATTAGGTTTCCAGACCTGTGAGTCTACCGCGTTACAAAATGGTAATGAACATCAGACTCTGGTAATAAACTTTAATACGATCGTAAGAGACTAAACTTCGAACAAGCTTGTAAATAATATCTTATTGTTAACTTGATCTATGAAAATACTGCATGTATTTCCAAAAAATATCATGGATTTAACGTGTACATATTTGATTCAATGTTTGCTTACGTTAACTTTACGATAAGTAAAAACATTCGTGGTAGGCCCCGTGTACCAATTCACAAGGCTCAAGATTTCGCGGCGGCCACGCGACACCAAGCGAAGCCTTCGCTTGATGTCGTTCCCTTTCATGCCGGTCGCTATCGTCACGGTATGAATTGACCCTTATTCATCCTAAACTTGCTATACATACCTAGACGCCATAGCCAGTCTAATACTCCTCTCCTGCTCAACCAGCTCGTCCAACTTGAGCCACTGCCGGACTCTCTCCATATCAATCTCGGCGCGTCGTAACTTCTCCCACTGGTAGTGCTTCAAGCACGACTTCTTGGGAGCTCGACAGAACTCCCCCGTCGGCTTGAACACCTTGCGGACCAGGGGACAGCCGCATACATCTTGGTCACTCACTTTAGGGTCTTTGAAGTGTTCAGGACACATCACCTGGTGATAAAAGGGTTGAGGATAAAAAATTACACTATAATTTGTATTCTTCTGAACTATGTAATGTTAGGCAGTTGTCATTTTAAGAAGTTTTAAGTTATTAACGTCTTGAACATGCGCTTCTTCGGTCAGAATAACATTCCAATACGATAACCGAGTGATCCCAATCACAAAACCATTTGATAACTTATGTTAATCCAATTTTATTAAGCGAAGCATTTTCCACGCGTGTGACTTGGCCCTGGCCGCACGAGGCAATCTCGGTCGGATAATTTTCGTACGCGAGGCATGGCACCACACGTACGCACTCCTTTATCACTCTCCGACCTAGGCACGGAACAAAATACGTGTACGTGGCAACCGACTGAGGCATCTTTGAGCAAAGGTATTTTTCCGATACCGCAAGTCTCAGTCGCGGCTGCGCTCGGGTGAGGCGGTGCATGCGTTTGCCTCAAGCGAGCCACTTCCATAAAGAACGAGCTGCCTGGTGCGGAAAATGTCTCGCAGGGCTGCTCAGTCTGTGTGGGCTCGCCTATTGACGTTTGATCCTTTGCAAGTGTCTTCTTGTCTCACATAACGACGTCAAAATCTATTTATAGATGAAAAAAAAAACTACAAAAGCTTATTGACAAAGCATTTCTTTTTTTACTCACTCGCAATCTTTTACAGTAGGTCCCGTTGATAGTGTTGTAGTAGTCACAGAACATGCTCTGTCCGTCGATGCGCGTGCGATGCCTGCTGCCAAATGACGCCTGCGCCTCGTACTTTACGAAGCACTTCTCCATATGTTTGACAGCGGTGCGCGAGTGGATCTCGTGGCCGCACGTTATGCAATACATTGAAGTTTCGTCATCGGCATCCTAGTGACAAAAATGAAGATAAAAAAAAAAAACGATTGAATGAATGAAGGTTGAATGCTGCCTTAACAATAATAATCTTAAAATAATTGAAATTCACATTTGAGCGTGTTTTGATCGACGCGTACAACAATTTTGGGTTTCGTTTGTCGTGTAAATAATTTCGATTTGAAAATATTCTGGGAATTATAAGATCTCTGTGTACCAATAATATCGAGCCACCACCTAAATTAAATTAGTTATTAGGTGTTACAAAGAACATTTTTTTTTTCGAATGAAATCTAGGGCAATCTTTGAGTTTTTTATGCGTCTTTTATGCGTATTTAAATTTTTGGTAGGCAAATCAACTATAAAAATCTGAGTAAAGTAATCATTTAAGAGCATTTAATGCTTTAGGAGATGATTACACAAAGTATTTTTTTTTCGTATTTACAAAATTTTACGTACTTTATCATCAGTGTGCACAATCGTAGCATTCTTAGCCCTCGCCACAATTGTATCTAAGTCAGAGTGCTGAGTATCCAACGCTCGTAGTGCAGCCTGCGCACGCGCAAGTCCACCTCGCACCACCTCCAGTTGTTTGCGATTTTTCTGTTCAGCCACACAGGTTGAAAGAGACCACTCCTGGATGCGTTGGGGAAGCACCTGAAATAGACTTCTTGGTAAGACGAGTAATGCCCAAAAATTTCTGAAAACATGGCTATGAAACACATGGCAGTATATAGAACAAATAACACCCTTTCAGAGTTGAAGAGGGGAAAAAAAAGGAGCCTCATTAAAAAAAAATTGAGCCACTTTTCGGTGCTACCATAGTCTGTTATGCACTGAGGTCTGTTACCCAGTACTAGCACCTCAGCAGTTTGTAGGTGCGCAAGAGACACTTTTATCTTTTGCCTCTTGCCTTGTATCCGTATACTTCACGCGCTTTGGCAGTTTGTAGGTGCGCAATAAATAGACTTTTCATGAATCTATCTTATAATACAAATTAAATTATCACTTGCCTGATATATCCGGGCAGTAGCCAGCCTCATGCCGCACTGTGCTGAGCAGTATTTGGACGCGAACTGCGCGGGGTTCGTGCACTGTGGGCCGTAACACTGCCGCGCTTCTGAAGTTTGTAGGTGCGCAATAGACTCCTCTGGTTCATGAGGTTCACGTTCATGATGCTTCTTCTTTATCCTATTGCTGCTGCTGAGAAAGTATTTGAGAATGAGTATTTAGAAAACCAAGCTTCATGCTACCCCAAACAGGATCTTTTTACCTGCAAATCTGTCGATCCCACCGTTGTTTGGCAGATATCGCCAAGTGCGATAAGACCGCCCTTTGACCATCTCTTTTTCTTTTTTTTGTATCTTTGCTTTTCTTTCTGGTGTGCAATAAAGTGTATTGTATTGTATGTCCCATGGGACATTCATATTAACATACAATATCCAATAATTAATAATCTAGCACCTGAGACTTGTCCCAGGTACAATGCTCACCACGGATCTTTGTTTGTGAAGTTAGATTCAAATAATGAAACAAACCAACGCGTTGGAGGGAGAAGCATGATGAAATTCATGATCCTTATTGGACATGATGCGACTCGTAGCAACTTCACAAACCCAAGATCCATGGCATGCACCAGCTCGGAGTGGCTCCGAGTGACTGTCACCTTGTTCAACAAATCTAGCTTAAAATAAGCTCATTAACTTCAATAAATCAACTTGAACTATTGTAGTGCACTATTGGACAAAGGTTCTTTCCATTTACTTATACAGAGTAATTTAGCACTAACTTTAAAATTATTATGATCCTGCACAACATTTGTTCTATAAACAAAAACAAATATGTGAAATTGGTATTAATACCTGGATTGTTTGGATATCTTGTTTTTGGTCTTGATGCACAACCTCATTTTACACTTTAGTTTAATCTTGTTACTGCTCCCATACTTGTACATGTCTTCACAGGCATCGCAGCTGAAAGAAAAAAAATCCTTTGTTTTGTGCTCAACAAAAGTTTTGAACTTCATAATATTATGTGTGGAGCCATAATATTTATGTTAATAGCAGGTTATGCAGATAATTGAATGGACGTGATTGTTATGACGGCCTGTCAGCATTCACAACCGACAATGCTTATTGCATGAGGTACTTTGCCGTGCATAAAGCTCAGGATAAAGAATAAATACATAATTAAATAACCTAACTATAAAAACCCCCAACTGCAACTCGAAAAACAGCTGGAACTTTTGAATGGCTAAACAGATTTTCATAAAACTTATTCCCGATTAAAATACTTTTAAATAAAATAAAAACTGCATTGAAATCAGTCCATCCGATTTGGAGCTACGATGCCACAGACAGACACACAGATACACAAACACACACTACAAACTTATAACACCCCTCTTTTTTGTCAGGGGTCAAAAAGGATGATAATATAGATAGTTGTAGAACAGAATAAATGTACCTATATTCCTGCTTAACCCGCCAAAAATGATAAATGTGTGAACTAGTGTTCACATTCACACATATCGATAGTGCAAAAAGGGCATGAAAAGATTTTTACAGGGTTGGCAATGCGCAAATATTGCCTCTGGTGTTGCAAGGCTGGTTTACATCCAACTCTGGTAATAAATTTCAATACGATTGTGAGAGGCTAAGCTTCGAGATACCTTGATCATATCAAAGTCAACCAGAGTTGATGTTCATTACCATTTTAGTTATGTGGTAGACCCGCTGATCTACCATCAGGGGGGGGCTGTAGGCTTGTTTGCCACATTAGTGGTGTATAAAATAAAAAACAATTAGGGTTCTCACTGGCCACAATCATTCATCTGCAGACATCCTGGACAGTCTCCACAGCCATCTTTAATGCTTGGTCTCTTTGATGATTTGTTCTCTGAATGATCCTTCTCCTTACGCTTCTTTTTTCTATCATCACGGGTTGCTAAGTAATAAAGGCTTATTTTTATACTAATTTGAATTTAAATAGTATATAGCATAAAGTTCTAGAGCTAGACAATCACAATGAATTATTAATGTTGTGTTGTATTTTATTAATGTTTTTTTATATTTATATTTTTTTTTGTAATAATCACTTACCAGCATCTCCATCATTCTCTCTCTTCTGCGGTCTGAACCTGGTCTTTAGAGTAGGGTCCTCTTCTCTGCAGCGATCACAGAAGTAATTCTTGATATACTTCGCTTCTCTCTCTGATATGTTTATGCAATCACCATGATACCACTCCTCACAGGAGTCACATGCTCTAGAAACAAGTAGTCTTGTTATTCTAAGAATATAGTGTCTATAACTAAATAGAAACTCATGAAGTAGGTAAAACTTAGTAATTATAAAATGTATGTTATACATGAATGAAATTTTCAATGCGTCTCAGAAAACACAATTTACACCAGTCTGCATTGAACATTCTGTTAGCATTGCAGTACAGACGAATAGAAGCTGAATTATTGACAGGCAGTCTTCAAAAGTAAATGGATCCTCACATCATAAAGCGGGAACTGTCTGATGATCGGCATATACAGTACGCTTGGCCAGCCTGATTCAGCAACGTCGTGATCTTAGATTGCCGCTCAGGCAGATCGAATTGCTTCGCTATATCGGCTTTCTGTGAAAAATTAACTCTGCGTGAGCTACTTTTGCCAAAATTATTTAGTGGACCATGGGATCCGTTTCTACTTACGCTCTGCTTGTATTTTTTGTCACTCATTTTGATTATTATTTTTCACATAAACCCAAGTGAAACAATATACCTTTAATAGGTTGACGGATAAGACAATTTACAGAAATAAAAACATTAGAAATCTACGCTTTTCGGCCCAAAATCATCCATTAGAATTTCACCATATGTCTATGACCATAGATAATCCATTACACAGATTAAACAAGACAGTCTGTCAATTTTTGAGAACCATAAAGAATTTTATAATTTTTTAACGTTTGGATACATGTACAAAGAAGTTCTAACGTTTTGAGTTTTTGACTGATCAACTTTTTAGCTTAGAGCCTTTCTAAACTAAACGCAAAATGTCGTGTCAAATCAGAATGTCAACTGTTTCCATAGCAACTAGAATTGTTTATTTGATGATGTTATAAAGTTCCGAATTTCAATTGCTTTTCTGATATAAAAACGATAGAATAGAAACCAATCAGCCATGGAAGAGTTAGATACTCCTCAAATAATTACCCATATTGAACATAATATCAATCACTCCATATTTGATTGTAAATGGATTCCGTGTTCAGCAAAGTTTGTTGTTATCGGTACTTTGCCAAAGGGAACTGGTACGTTAGAAGTCTTTGAAATCACTTCTGGCGAGATTCGCAAGATAAAAGAGATAGAAAGACCGAACTCTTTCAAATGTGGAACTTTTGCTGCCAGCAGTGATGTGGAAAGAAGATTGGCAACTGGAGATTTTAAAGGCACTTTAGAAATATGGTAAGCTATACAATATCTGCATTGTATAAATACACAACAATGCACTTTGCAGTAAAATTGTCTTTGTAGTGTACCTTCTAAAAAGCACTAGCCTAGCTCTTAGATCGTAACACAAAATTAATGTACTATCACGAAAACGTACGCTTTTCCACCATATAGTTGCATTTTGTATATCTGGTCCTTTGTTTTCGTCCAACAATAGACATTATTGTACCATTCTGGGCCAGAATGGTACGATAATGTTTCAAAAATTCTCATAAAGTAATAAATATAAATAACTTTTACAAAAAGTACTGTTTGAAAACCCTAATTGGTGGACAAAATTAAGGGTGGCTCTTGTTACAATCGCAGTTGCAAGCAAAATAGTTTTGAAACTGGAAAGGTGTAGCATTTGTTGATAGGACATTAAAATTATTTACCTTTTCAGATGGGTTTCTAAATATAGCTAAGTAATTATGTTACCCACAAACCTTTCGACTGAGTTTAAGCCAAAACTGTAAGTAGTGCCCAATGCAAATTAACTAAAATCAAAAACGTTAATATTCTTGTAATTTTTTACAGGGACTTAGAAAAAAGTTGTCAGATGTACATTACTAAGGAACACACGGATATAATAAATTCCATAGATGCAATGGGAGGCAACACAGTCAACTGTGGAGCTCCTGAAATTGTCACTGGCAGCCGAGATGGTAAATATCATAGATATCCGGTAAATATAGTATGACTATTTTTATAATCTGCAACTAATGATTGACATCCCTGTTATATTTCTTAATGATATTAAGATTTATGTTTGAATAAGACCAACACATTTGACACTCGCAATCAGAAATGCCATGCTATGCTAGTGTGATTTTTCTGAGAGTCATAGTTTTTGCCCAGCAGGGGCTTGAAACATTGTCTTGTAAATACTTGTTTTATTGTATGATCAATGAGGGTGCAGGTTACTAACAGTCATAAAGTAATTACTATTCATCTAGATGACGTCATCATCTTCCTAGTCTTTTCCCAACAATGTTGGACTCAGCTCCCAGTCTAACCGGATGTGGCTTGATTGTGTTTTGATTGTGGTGGTATTCATCTTGATAAAATATGAAAACATAATTTTTAGGCACAGTAAAAGTATGGGACCCTCGCCAGAGAGGCAAACCGGTAGCCAACATGCAGCCAGTGAAGGGTGAGGCAAAACGGGACTGCTGGGCGGTCTCCTTCGGCAACTCCTTCAATGATTCAGAAAGGATTGTAGTGGCTGGGTATGACAATGGTGACCTCAAGATGTTTGACTTACGTACTATGTCACTTAGATGGGAATGCAATTTGAAAAATGGGGTATGACGTATCAATTAATTATTTTTCATGTCTTTCTGTTTCTAATTTATAAGCCATCATGCTTATTATCCTAACAATGTTCTGATAAAGAAACCTGTTAGTAGTTTCTAGTTAAATTCTTAAGTCCTATGTAATAGGAAGCTAGCAGTGATAGCCCAGCACTTGAATGCTTGCCTTCCATGCAGGAGGGTCTGAGTTCAGAACCAGCCCGCACCTCAGACTTTTCGAATTTATGTGATCGCAATTTGATTAGTGTGTTGTGAAGGAAAACATCGTGAGGAAAACTGCACAACTGAGAGGGTTCCATAAAGTCTTCGATGGAATTTGTACTCCGCCATCCCGCACCAGACCAGGCCAGCGTGGTGGATTAAGGCCTAGCCTTGTTCATTCTGAGAATAGGCCCGTGCCCAACAGTGGGACGGCAATGGGCTGGATTTTTTTTTTATGTAATACAAAGTTCGCCAATAATGTAATAAATCCTAATAGCAATTGGAAACATAACGCAGGACATCATGGTTGGTATTCCATGATCTTCAGGCCACTAGACCGATGTGGTTTATATTTTTGATAATATAAAAATATTTTTTATTTACAGGTGTGTTCCACTGAATTTGACCGCAAAGACATTCCAATGAACAAGTTAGTTGCAACAACTTTAGAAGGAAAGTTCCATGTATTTGATGTGAGAACACAGAATCCTACCAAAGGCTTTGCTCAGGTAAGCAAGTAACTTTATAATATAATTTATCAGTATGAAGTAGGCAGTAGGTACTAAATAAATAACATTTTTAGGTGCTGGACAATACATCCAAAAGTGGGACAATATGGGTGGCGCGGCATGTCCCACAGAATCGGGACATATTCATAACTTGTGCTGGCAATGGACAAGTCACCTTATGGAAGTAGTAAGTCTATCCTTTGGTCTCCGATAGGTACTTGCTTTGTCCTTATCCTGAGGTTTCCAAAAACTTGAACATTTCATGCAAATCAGATCTTATGCTAAAGCTGGATAGTTCGCCGTTACAACCACATTATAGTACGAATAAGCTAAGAAACTTCGTTGAAAAGCAAGAAGTATTTGGGGTAGAGGAGAAAATAATTTGATGTACTATTTAATGAAAGTCAGTGTATGTGTGATGGCTCTGTTCTTCCCATAAACTTATTATACTTCAATATAGTAAGTTTCTGGTTCTTCCTAATCTTCTGCATCCAGTGTACCCCAGCAGCCTTCGTTAGATCGTTGGTTTATCTGGCTAGGGGTGTCTCATAGTAGACTTATGGTTTTGCGGCCTGAACTCCATGACTAATCTGTTCCCACATCCAAGAATTCTTTGATATAGTAGACTAGCTGGTACTGATAGGTCTTTTTTATTTCGACATCTACCTTTGTCATACTTTACGCTATATTCCAGTGAATACCCGGAGCACAGACACCACGTGGATGCCCAAGGAGTATCCAGCGGCGTGCCAGGCAAGCTGAAGCGTCTCCAACGCATGGTGATCAGCACGCAGCCCATCAACGCGCTGGAGTGGAACCGCGACCACCTGGGACTCGCCGTGGCCACTGCTTACGACCAGTATGTTAGAATTATAGTCGCTACTAAACTTAACTTGCAATAATTTTACTCTATAGGTGATTGTGTGAATTGTGAATGAGTGCCTTGTATTACTGATGTTTGCAGTAGAAATATATTTATTATAGCAATTATTGCTGTTGCTATCATTTATGATCAATGACACTGATAACTTGTTTATCTGGTAATAAATATCATAATAATGCCAACATTACATATTTGTGGGGATTGTTTCGTTATCCAACGCTTGTCCTATTGAAATTGCTTTAAGATTCGAAATAATTGTATTGAATTGTAGAAAATAAAACAACAAGTAAATTTTCTAACTAAAAAGAGCGATTTATTGTTAGCCCTAGTACTTAGGTACACAATATTATAAATTAAATTAAGCCTAGCATTCAGTTCTTATGACCACTAATAAATTTCAAGTTGAATGATCGTGCGCTCCATACTAAAGTCGTTTCGGGCTCAGTGCACCACGCAGTGACGGGACGGAGTTACTCGCATTGATAGCCGATCCAGCTCGTAGCCTCGTCATACGCACGACTTTCGAATGTCGCGACGACTAGTCGACATAAAAGCGTGACTGACTACATTCTTCACATACCATCTTCAATCTAATGAAAGTAATTCTAATTAATTCAAAAATCTTAAGGAAACTCATCGTTATATATAACACAGACATTACCATACCTACAAAGTTAAAGTATGGTCCAATATTTCCGTAGCTTTATGGTTCTAAATTATTCAACCACACTAATAAAATTAATTCAAAAACATTTTTCATAATTGGCTGATAACATTCCTACGCTGAATAACGACTACATTATATCGACTCTTTAAATAAGCATTCATTTTTTTTACCAAAATCTTAAGTTTAGTCTAAAACAATTATCTGTAATCCACTTGCGTTTTATAGTACACAACTGCAGCTGAACAACACATTAGTAGTTCATTTGTCTTGTAATTTATCACTCGAAGGCAATAGTTACGTGTAATCCCTAACTAGTGAATTGTACAAAAACTAAATTTCCATACTCGATAAGCTAATGTTCACTACGTCTATAAAACTTACATTATTTTTACACTCATTTAGACTATCAGTGCAAAAGTGGTGTAAGCCACAATTAGTGCTGGGTGCGGTTTTGGTGTAAACTACATTGTGTAAACATATGTAAGGAATGTAGTTTACACCAAAGCCGCAATCAGCACAAATTGCGACTTACACCACTTTTGTGCTGATAGCCTCGTATGACGGACTTATTTAAATTTGGATCTGCTTCTTATAAAGTCAGATTTATATTATTTCGAATATATTGAGATCACATTCGAATGTTGCATTAATCCGATACTATTTAATTGATGGTTATAAAGATAGATTGCATATAGGACTTTTGACAAAATCCGGTATCCCATATACAATTTATAAGAACTGATATCGAGAAGTACAAATAACGTATGAAGCTAGGCTGCTACGGCCAAGTTGCGTAACATGACGCAAACCACGCAGGTTAATTTCACGCGTGATACTTAATCGGCCACCTTTAATTTCGCGGTAAAAATTAACATTAGCCTGTTTACGTGATTCTGATTTTATTTTGGCAAAACATGTTTCACTTTTATGTCCAAATTTCTTGCAGCATGAATAATTTCTTTTTTAATGGAAGTAGTAACGCACTTAGTTGCGCAGCCTAGCTGTAGAGTGCGTCATCTGCTTGAGATCTCATTTTGACGATATATTATGCAAAATAGTAACCAATATAAAATCCGCCGAATACTCAAATTTTTATTAAGTCATGGTGTTTAGTCATATGTGCATCTGTTGTCTATATTTTTGCCCATGACTACATCCATCATTCACAGCATATAACTTTCAACATTGTGTTAACTTCTATACTTAAAATTAACAGCCAGTTAAACGGAGAACATTCCACTGAAATATAAATCGTAGCTAAATATAACAATCCACTTTATATTCTTATAATAGTTGATGCTTTTAACTGAACATCGAATTGAAAAATATAATTGCTTATTTTCTAATTATGTGTATATTTTACTTTACATATCCCAACATAATGAATTGTCAAATAAGAAATGAGACCATATAGAAACGATATTGAATATTATTAAACATCAACTTTCTGTTTGAAGCTAGGTGTCTATAATTCTACTGCTAAAAGGCTGGCTCATACTTAACTATAAAACATCTCACACGCTACGGAAAAACCAACATAAATTACTTAACTACCATGTATTGAAATGAACGTACATTGAATATTTACATTTGGTTACCTTACAATAATAGGGCTGGTACTACACTATCGAAGTCTGTTTCAAATCATAGCATGTTTGCCTGTCACGAAACATGGCGGCCGCACAGTTGTCAGGTAGTGTAGTACCGAATAAAAAGCACAGGTGGATCCATAAAAATATTGAGAGGCATGTGCAATCAAAAATTATTATATTCTAGATAAGTTTCAAACGAAACCTCTATTAATTAAATAATTCAGTTCATTCATAATTACAACAAATTATTAATTCTAATAAAATAAAAATATAATAAAATCAGCACAGCAATGTACAAAGCTTTAAATATTTTTTGTTATTTCATGAATTTTTTCTTAACTCTTTATCTTACATGTTGTCTTCAACAAATAAATATTAATAATTTATTCGCAAATTCATAACGAACCTTAAGTTAACATACAGACATACACATAAAATTATGAACATAGAATTATAAACGTACACATTTTGCATTATAAATATTTCGCAATCTAATTAATTTCGCAAACTATCCATTAATATTCGATGATATAATAATATATTTTATTGAACATTGCGAAATTATAGGTATTAGTTTAAAATCAGGAAAATTGAATATATCGTTATAAATAAATGTATTGTCTGTCTATCCATTAGTCAATCACATTGCAAATTATGAGCGTTTAGGTGAAGCCACAGTTTCCAGTGAGATTCCGTCGTACTGTGTAGTGCATAGTGTGGTAGTTAGTGTCTACTAACGTAGTCATGTAACACCCTCAACGGCTTGAGGATCGCCATAACTAGGTACTATGATTACAACGATAACGTAGCGTAAGCTAGGTGTACGTCGTGACGAGCTCGGGGTATGGCCGGCCGTCATGCAACACGTCCGGTATGTGCGCACACGTCGAGTAGCCGCTGGCGACCTGCAACAAGAGTTAATATCAATAATATAATGTGTATAAAAATTATGACTGATTGGTATATTAACGTCAAACAGGGGGTTTACTACGAGCCTTATAGCAGGAATTGATCTGCCCAGACATTTCCAGTATAAGCTGACCTTTCATTGTACGAAAAGCCTATACAGTGCGAGGTCAGCTCATACTGGAAATTCTGTGCAGTTCAATTTCTTCCCTGCTATAAGATTTTATAGTAAACCAACAGGTCATACTTCTCTACGAGTATAAGTTGCTGCGCAGACAGCGGACAATTTGTCCGCCGTCGCTGCCGGATAATTGCGGTGTTTGGACTAGCGGACGTTTTGGTCCGCCGTGTGCGTTGTTGTATAGGATTCCATAAGCTCTATCGTCGCAGAAAAGTTGTCTGGCGCACCTTACTTGTCAGTTCGAGTTTTTCGCGCCCATATACGTCGCGTCGCCCGTTTGTTGCCCGGTAAGTTGATACAGTGTGCATGCGCACTCACACGCACATAAGCACAGCATCGTGATCGCCAATGCAGGGTGCAAGCGGGCGGGTGTGGAAGTGGGACGCGCCAGGTGACACATCATAATTGTCAAGTTGTAGTTTAATATTAATTTTGACAAGATTATGTAAATTAAAGTCTCATATTCACTAGAAGATAAATGTCCTACAATACGTGTAGATAGAGATGTCGAGCGACGTCAGGCGACGTTGCCCGACATCTCTAGCGACACGTATTGTGACATTTGTCTCCTAGTGAATACGAGGCATTATGAGAAACCACGCGAACGAAGTAGCGAGCAAAAGCTAATACTGCTAGTACTATTATAAAATACATTTATGTAAAACTTGTTGGGCAGGACTTATTTAATGTGTATAGAAAATGTTTTCAATTACCGCGATAACATCTGCTTCCGTTTGCATACGTATAACGTATTCAACCTTTATGAATTATTTATAAAGTTCAATGATGATGTTTGTTAATACACTGGTATCCTGAATCTGAATGCGTATTAGAACAATAACGTCCTTCTGTATACTATCTGCAATCTTCTATCTTAAATCTTTATTATTAAAATACATGCTTATTATGAAATTGCGCATTTAGCTTCCGTAAGAGATATTTTTGTAGAAGCTTTTGAGGAGCAATATGAACAAACAATTTGTGTCGACTATAATATTTATAAAAACTGTAAACGTGAGCCTCCCATTTGAGCTTACTGTGATGCTTTTATATTAAAAGATTCTATTCTGAAATATATAAACTGAAATTATTCGATCCTGTTCAGCATGCGGCAGCGTAATATTAAGATTTTTTTCTGATTATATGCACCATTGTCCACACCAAACCGGAGAGAAGTGCTTAAATAACAAAAACCCACTGGTTGTTACGACACATCTCCGCTCCTCTCCGCTTAGACAGATAATGGTGCATATAATCAGAAAAAAGAAGCCATGGCAGGGTCAGGTTTAACATTTGTTTACCTATATAAAAACCGACTTCAAAAAAAAATAACTAAAAAGTATAAAATAATTTTCTTAAAAGATTTAACAACTTCTGAAGTCGGGGCCACTGCCAAGCTAGGTGCATTAAAGAATTTTAGGCCCCGACTTCAGAAGCTGTTAAATTTTTTAAGAAAATTATTTTATACTTTTTAGTTAATTTTTTTTGAAGTCGGTTTTTACTTTTTTTTTAAAGTTTATTTTATTTTTCAATTTTGAGTGGCATAAACAATACATAAACATGAGATTACAGCAATCGCGAGTGATGTGCTGTTATTCATTCAAGAGTTCCATTGTCTATCTCCGAAGATCTTCATCAGATCCTCACCAAATTTAAACGGGAAGATTTCGGAAGTATACCCTTTCAAACAAAAAAAGAATCATCAAAATCGGTTCACGCAGTCGAAAGTTATGAGGTAACAAACATACATACGCGTCGAATTGAGAACCTCCTCCTTTTTTTTGAAGTCGGTTAAAAATAGACACTAATCTATGAACATTACGTCTCTTTGTTGGAGACGCCTACGTCTAGCAATGTACTGGGAAATGCGAAGAAGAATGCCTCTGCTCTAAACGTAACTTGTTACTACTGACCTGTGCGAGTGTGTGAGATTCAGTCGAGGTTATCCTGGAAGATGAGGCGCACGTAGCCGGGCGAGCCCTGCAGCGGCGCCGCGCAGAACGGGCAGATCGCGTGGAAGCCGTTGGTGCCGTGCGGTATGTCCACGCTCGCCCAATATCTGTGTATTTAATATCATTATAATTCCGAAATCCGATTCCGAAATCCTTTTCAGAAGGACTAGGTTCGAGAGGAGAAGTGGAGTGTTCCTCCACTTAGGCAGACGACCAAGTAAGTCGTAGGACGCTAGCTCCAACCAAGCAAACAACGATAATTAATTATTATCGTCAGAGAAATTTACTGCGGAACATAGTTTGGTTTTTGCAGAATACAACAGCAGAGGACACAAGGACGATACAAGCTGTGCTCACGTGGATTATCCAGTTCGTCACTCAAAGAGGAGTTCAATTTTACAAATCTAACAAATGAAAAATCACGTCACACAAAAATTCAACATGAATCACAGAATTTCAAAATTGCATTGAATTTATTTTGTGCGTATCCCTAATTCCTTTTCTTTTTCTAAAATAAAAGTAGCATAAGTTACTCCTTATAACATAAATTAATACTTGCCAGTGAAAGTTATATTTTCCGTATACATATACTTTCATATGCATTAAGTAAAAAGCTGTTATTTTGACATTACAAACAGACACTTCAATTTTATTTATTTGTATGTATAGCTATAGATAATAAAAATGGTTATAACGATAATTGTGAACAACAATGTTGTGAAAGAAGTTATACAGAAAGTGTAAATTCACAAATTCAAATTAGAAAGTGTAAATAATCTGATGATGACGACAAATGTGTACACTAACTTGACAGTCCTCTCGGAGGCCATGTGTCCGCAGGGGTTGAAGGCGTAGGAGGGCGGGCCGGCGTCCACGTAGAAGGCGGGCTCGATGCCCATGCACACGCGCACCACGGGCCCCGCCGTCAGGCACATGGGGCAGCGCCGCGAGTTCGTCTCGCTGCCCTCCGCACCCCACGAGTGCTCCCCTGCAAGGACACACTTGCGTATAGTGAACCATAGAAGAGGAATGATCAACAACTACTTATACTATTCTTAAGGTAATACCGGTCTATATTTTATATAAAATAACATATCAAATTCATACATAGGCTGATAAATACATTACCCTCCTTTGCGTCGCGCAGTCGGGTAAAAACTCATAAACTACCATAAAATTCTAACTTTCGTGAGTGATTTTGGTGTTTGAGTCGGAAATCTTGAGTTTACAAAAAATTCCGTAACCGTTGACCGAATTTTCTTTTCATGTTAATTCCGTTGCATATCGCCCTAAACTAATTTTAATGTCACTATATCTCTTTCTTACACGCATCATTGAAAAAGTACAGATAATATTCAGAACTGTCTTGCCCTTGTCATTTAATGGAAATTAGACGCAACCTATGGCGATGGCGAATAAATTAAGTTGATAACAAGCAAGTGCACTAATTTGACAACTCTAAATATCCATTCATCGTTTTCTCATGTTTTTTGTTAGAACGAAACAACATTATTACACCATTATATTTGTTTTATGTCATTCACCAACAAGGCCTTGACGGTCAGCAAATACCGGCTTAGCCAACAAACTCTTCCCTTGGAAAGAGGGCTAACATTATGAGATTAGTGCCTAACATAAATCATAATCATAAAATCTTCATAATCATAAAAAAAATGCTGTTATGTTGTTTTCGATTCTGGAATGTTCAGCAGTGTGATAACCTAATAATTTAGCCAGTTAATCCGTAGCAAATAACTCTCTTATCTGTCACAAATACCGCATTAACCCACTTCCCCTAATTAATTAACAACATGCGAGTGATTAATAACAACACCTAGATGCTAAATCTGTCATATCTCGTGCGCAAAATTACTTATTTACCTCAACTGAGGATAATAGAAATTGTTTATTAAAAATAAAATAAATAATTAGCTAAATAACCCCTACATTTACAATATTATAATCTAAAAGCACTTTAATTATGCCTGATGGGTTAGGGTAGCATACTAGGTAATTTCTCTGAAGTATGGATTAAAAGCCATGCATGCTCTAGGCAAGCGAGAGTACCCGCTGAGACCACGTGAGATTTTTGTTAAGATCCTTTGGGCCACTAAGTTAGTTATTCCGCCTTCTTTCAATCGTCAGAGCCTCGCTAGTATTTGCTTTTTAACACGCTTTTATTAGCTTCACCTGTAACTATGTAAGAAAATCTTGGAAGTTAAATTTGACCCACTTCCCGGTTTCCGATTGAGCTGAAATTTAGCATACACGTTCAGTTGGGATGACTAAGGGTCTTCTATGATTTTTTTAAACTACCTATAATATTTTATTTTTTCTTGTCTTCCATATTTTTTGTTAGAAATTATTTTATAGTTTTAGCAGTTCATATTACCTTGCACGTGTCCGCAGTTGAGGTACACGTAGGGTTGGTTGAGGTCCTGGTGTGCGGTGGACAGTTTGCGCGGGATGACGAGCGTGTTCAGTCCAACTGGACACTGCGGCCGACCCGCGTTTAGTTCGTCTACTAATGTTTCGAGATCGCGTTTTGTCTGTAAAAGTAACACCATTAAAATTTTATTATAGCCAACTTTGTTTTTTCTTTTTCTCGTCACACACAGGATATTTTTTTATGTAGTGCGCAAAGTTAGCAAAATTATTCAGTGTCCGTTCCCAAATGCAACCCCAGTACTAAAATTCATACCAAAACAAAATAAAAAATTGATTTTGTATGGCTTGCGCTCGTAAATTATGTGTGTCCCTCATACTACGAGTAAGTCGAATTTTCGTTTTGTTTTAAAGTGAATCCCAATACTGCGTTGCATTTAGGAACACACTGAATCACTCTACAAATCTTGTACATTAATTGTTTACCTTATTTGTATATATATTTCCCTTAAGGTACACAAAGGTAAGAGCCGAGCAGCAGAAATAAATCCTATTACCCACCTATATCCTAAAGTCCTCATTTACATGTGATTTCGATATTGTCACATCGAATGTTGGTCTATCGAAAGACGTGCATTCAATTGGGTAGATTCTTAAACGTCTAAAGACTAACACGGGTAGTCCGTGGTAGTTACATGTTCATTCACTGCTGTTAAACGTGACGTCATCTTACCGGTGAGTTTTTAAGTCCTTCAGCACTTCTCCACAGCAGCGTCGCGCCACATAAGTCTATCATCGTGCCGTCTCGCAACACGTTTGTCTCTGCTTGGCAGGGTAGGCCCTACAAAACATTTAAGAAAACATTAACATAAATTAAATGCCAGCAGCTTACAACGTTAAAGGAATATTATCTTGGGGGTATGCCACGCGTGTTTTATAATTTAAAATCAAACATGGTAAAATGGGTGTTAATCCTATTCTTATATTTTATGCCATATTTATGGCGTGCAAATTAGTAAGACCTTACTGTATGGCCTCAGACTGCAATTTTAACTTTTCTGTACGACCTTGGATTGCAATTTGAACTTTATTTTATGGCCTCCAACGTTTTTGTATGGCCTCGAATTGCAATTTGAACTTCTTGTATGGCCTCGGATTGGAATTTTAAACATATTGTATGGCCTCGGATTACAATTTTAACAATATTGTATGACCTCAATTCATTTTGTATGGCCGCGGATTTCAATTTAAATCTTATTCAAAAAAATTGTATGGCCTCGGATTACAATTTTAACATTATTGTATGACGTAGGATTGCATTTTGAACCTTTTTGTAGAAATGTTATTGTAATATTGTATCCACCTATCTTCTAAGTATTCCTTTATATTAAAAATCAAACACATTGCTCGATTTCAATATACCTGTGCGCATTCCATTCGACTCTTTATAAGTGGCACACGATTAAGCAGCTGTCGTATTTTTTGTCACACAACTCGCATGGGACAGCTGACGCTATTTTTATTGAATCGGAAACAGAATAGCACGCGACGTGATTGTAAGTTTTCTTTGTCCATGTGGTAACCTGGATTACATACGACAACTCGATGTGGATATCATTTTTTTAAACATTAAAGACTAACAAAATGCCCTAAGTTACATTATTACTATGTTTTTTTCATCACCACTGCTCTAGAGCTAGAAGAAAACATCGTAAAGAAGCCGACATCTTCCAGAATCCAAAATCCGAAGGCTTGTGAATTATGGCATTCACACTTCGCACTGCTGGGTCTGCATGATGAATTACACACCCGTCCCTGTCTCAGAAAGGAGACTTTAGTTCCAGAGCATTATTAATACCTTGATGAGTAAGTTACCTTCTGTTGTGCAGAGCGGCTCTCCCTGAGTGAGAACACGGCGCCGCCGACGGACGTCTCGCGCCACGGCCCGCAGGTGGCCTTTCCTCCACAGAAGTCACCGCGTGGGTGCATTATCAACACACCGTTTGTCGTAAGTCCATCTATTTCGTGGTTCTCTGTCCATTTTGTCGCTTTTTCCTGGAAATAGTGATAATACGTTCAACATTTTGGATAAGGAAAAACCCCATTTCTTCCTGGATGGTGTTAAAATTTAATTATAAGCAACTTGCCGGTAAATTGTAGGCTGATGTGACACACCAATGCCTATGTAAAGCATGGCATAATAGGGGTTGCCAGGTCGATTTCGATCGCTGTATATGGCGAAAAACATTGTCAGTCTGGTATGACATATTTATTATTAAAATTAATTGAGGTACCTAATTAACAATAATAACAGTAAATTTTTCCTCAAACATCGATAAACTCAAATGCGAATCCATCAACATCAGACTGAAACTTAACACGAGTATTTTAAGTCTATAATTCCCTTTCATTAAAACCTGAATACGTTATTAAATTGGTTCAAAAAGTTGTTTCTGAATGTCCAACATTAAAAGATGGCTGTATGAAAGTGGAGGGCCATTGCGAGTAAATGGCGACTAAATCGTTGGCATTAGCCGGGGAGAGACCTACGTCACAGCCGCCCACAGATGACGTCAGAGGCGTGAAATCTATGCATGCTTTTCATAAGAAACTCTATTTTGTTAGTGAGGTAGTTTCACACTATTTAAAAACTTCCTTACTTCCTAATCAGACAACTTACGCATAGTATGGACCATTTCACTAGGTGTTAGTAGAGCTGTAATTTGGATTTAGGTATTATTAATCCGCCAGATCCAGATACCGAAATCGAGCCTAAATTAGAATCACCTACTTACCCCTAAAAATATATTTCTTGAGGAGTCAAACCCGGCTGCGTATATGCGGCAGTTGTTGACGTCGTTGCGGTCTGCGATGATGCGGCACGCGAACCGTGATATCGTGCTCTGCAGCACTTTTGTGTCGCCACTCTTGTCGCCGGCCACTGTGTCCATCACCACGAAGTCGATCGGAGACTCTGATGACCTACCGATCTGGAGACAAACAAAGATTTATTTATTACGGTCCTATAGAACTATAATATCGTGTCATACCAGCCCGTAAACGGTGCTGAACATGGGATATCAACTGGAAATTAATGGTCATTGCCATAACACGTTTGGCTCTCAATGATCTGAGTATGTTGTCATTAGCAGAATAAAACACGCTGCTGTCTATCCTTCGAAATAAATGTTTAGTCACCTACAGTGAAAAGGGCTCTTTAATATACAAGGATTCATATAAAATATTAATATGTAGTGTCTGCTACTATTTTTCAATTTGCATTGTAACAGATATGCGAATGTTGAGAGGTATGTGTATGGACAGTTAATGAGGAGGGATGAAAATCATTTAACAAGAAGAGCTTTTAATGTGGATGGAAATAAGAGAAGCGGCAGATCCAAGAAAATATGGATGGATTGTGTGAAAATTGACATGGTTTAAAAGAACGTAAACTTTGAGATGACGGACTAATAGAGATGAATGGAAAAAGAAGACAGGTATTGCGCCGACCCCAAATAAAATGGGATAAGGACAAGAGAATGAATGATGATGGTCTCTGCTACTAATGGAATAGCGCATCTCTTGCCTAGGGCTTCGTGAGAGAAAGCAGAAATACCATGCTTGGAGGATAGACAGCAGCATCTTCAGCTGTGTACTGATTTTGACGTGATTACAGTCCGTTTTTTGATGTCTTATGATGTAAACAATCTTGTGACCAAAACACTCCTTTGTAAGTAAAAAGACAAGAGATTTATTTTTTTACAAAAAGATCGCTTAATAGCAAGAACCTTATAGATAGAACTGGACATTGCGTCTAGAAGAAAACAGTGAGGACCAAATAAATGGCCTTGAAATAAATCACTGATGTCTTGCATAGGGTGACCAAGTTTTGAAGTGAAACTTCCATATACATAGACGGGGAGTATTAGGATTTTTCTGTTACGAAAAAGCGTTACATCCGCGTGGAGGGGGAAGACGATATATTGTGCGTTGAAGTTTCACTTCTACTATGTGTCCCAGGTCCCAGCACACATTTTTTTTATTTGCGTTGGGATATTATTAGGAATTAAGCAAACTATAAGGTTCTTGCTTATTAGTTATTACATAATAAGAAAACAAAAAAAAAACTGTAGCAGTATATCCACTATTCGAGGATCAGGACCAATATTAATGGGGAAGTCCATTTTCAGCAATAGACTTTACGGGTAATACAAAAAAAGTTTCAGGAAAAATGAAATTGTAAAATAAAATGTTAAGTGGAAATACCCGAGATGTCATATAAAAATCCAGAGTAGATAAATATGAAAAACTAAAAACATTTGAGCAGATAAAGATTGGCCTATGAGAGTGGGATTCCCGAAGTGTTTTTTGAATAAGAATATGATAAAACCAAGCGATAAGGAAGAATACGCATTAAATTAATTTTGTCGCGTAACCAAAAATTATTTAACTGCCTGCTAACAACAACACCTAAACGCGTCTAAAGGCACGATTTCTACGTGTTAAAAAAATCTAGACTGAGGCAATTCGAGGTGACAACTGATTTTTTTACAAGTGTACGGTGATTAACTAAATCCCCAGCAACAGCTATAAGGCTTCAATAGACGAGGAGTGTGAAGGCTGCATTACGTCAGCCGTTCCAAAGAGTGGCTGCAGCGCTCTGATTGTCAGTGGCAAGAAGCATTCGCGAGGTTCCCGAGAGTGCACCTCCGAATGCATCGCAGAGGCCAAAGGAAATAGTGAAAAGTATAATTAGTAGATTTTGCTATTTATAAAAGAGATACAGTTCGCTCGCCTAAGATTTTCATCAAAATAAATAGATGGTGGTTGAACATCGTACAAAATTCAAAAGAAATGTCTTAGTTTCGTCGAAATTATCTCCACACGATATACCTACAAACAGATATAAGTTGTCTTTTAAAAACTATAAATCCCATATTAACCCCTGGGGTTTATTAGTAATAAACGCGCATTATTTTTATATCATGAAGAACGTCAGTTTAACTATAAACTTTTTTAGGTATAAGCTTCACATAACTTTATTCCGCGGTAATTACTTATTAGTGATGTCTGAAAAATCCAAAACTTTCGTTGATTGCCATGTTGTCCTATTTGCTTGTTTGGCAATCATGCACCTAATTTCGTGAGCCAACTGGGACGTCAGCATCATTTTATTTTTACATCAACCGGGCATTGTAATAAAACATTTACGTATTTTCACATGTTACGTGTGTTTAAGGTTACCTTCAGGTCTGAAACGCTCAAGTGATCCATAATTAATGCTTATTTACACGGCTCGTTCTTGAAGCAACCTTCCAATACCCAATTACCAGAATCTCGAAATTCAATTTCTCCCGATTGGGTTAGACGGAGTTCAATTAACTTATAATAACATGAAGAGTTTACAAGCATAACGATGTGATGGAAATACGTATTTGAATCTTGCCAACCATTTAGATAGATTACTTGGTAAAATACAAAGAGGTTTGTACGATAAGCGTTGAAATGTAATAATTTAAATTGCAAAATTATCGCCTAAGTTCAATGCGTGACCGCGCACATCATGTTCGATAAGTTCGCGATATAAAGACAATGGTTAAAGCCAAAGGTGTTGATCAGTCAACACAGGAATTTCTTGCGCTAAATGGCGATGTTTGCAATATCATAATGGTCGTGGGGGCATATCGTACTGGGTAGCATAAGAATGCAGATTAGCGTGATCGACGCCGCATTGCCGCTGTTGGGTAACCCGAGGCAGCGACGAGGCGTTTGCGTCACGAGCTCGACGCGGCTCCAGCCCGACGGCGACGCCGCATACATTACCAGAACACGCGGCCCTGCATTATGCACTTGTGAAATTAACTTTATGACAATCGATCGACCGACCTTTCTTCAAGGCTGCATAAGAAATGGAATCTTCTTAGAACTTTTGCAGTAATTTATTAATTTCTTCATAAATCAATACTACGCAGTCCAATAAAAACCTTTTATATTTGTTATTCAGTAACTTGAGTATACTCTACCAAATTACTTTCTACAAACAATCTGACAGTGTTCTAAATCTGCACGACTGTTTCTCGTAATATTATAAACGGTGACTATTCTATTCTGGCAAGTAACTGACTAGACCATCATTACTCCAATTGGTAATGTCTAAATTTCAAATTGAATTGCACTAAACTCATTGCGCAACGACAGCTGCGTCTAGGTTTCAATTGAGCAACTCTGAATAATATATTTTTTCCTCCAAACCACAGAATTGGATCAGCGAGCGTGACGAGAGAATAAAGATGGTGGAGATTACACGCTATCCGGTTACCATCCTGTTATACAGCCAACGCCAGTTGCGTCCAATATGTTAGAGCCTTAACACCAAGACTAATCTAATCTGGCCACGGTTAAATATTAACCAAAACAATCGATAATTACATCTTGTGCAAAGAGATAAGAACCCTGTCACGCACGGGTATCGGTCGTGTTTCGAATGTGTATTGTTCTCAACGGCCAGTAATTGCGTAGCCATTTCAAAATAATGTTTCTCAGTCGCTATTAATGTCATCCCACGTATAATATAAGGTATAGATTTGTACTCAAATTCAAATAAATAAGCTACATGTGTCCTAAATAAAATAAAGATAGATATCTGGTTAAATATTTATATATCAGTCAAGGTTCAGAGGCTATGAGAACCCTAAATGTGAAGTATCACAAGATGATCTAAGCAAGACTTATTAATATACCTTAATCAATTCTATGAAATTCTATAGCGCCTCAATTAAATGTGCAACAGAAGTGCGGTGATTTGCCAGCAGAGACGTCAGTAATAAGCATTATTTATTACAATCAGCTGTAATATTAGTAGGGCCGAGCTGCGCCATGTTGCGCCGGCTATCGGTAAAGTAATGCAGTGGCCGGCTGTAACTGATACCAGCTGACCGCAGCCAGATATGCAAGAGCCTACACGAAACCACAATTTAAGCGATTTTATAATTACAGATACGGTAATTTATTCGACACGAAGGAAAAATAGGAATACCTACATAGTTAAAAAATAATTAAGGGCATTTATAAATTTTCCATTACTCGCCTAGCAGGTTGTTCGCCTACTAAAGTAGTTGGATCAAATTAAAATTCTACGTGGTTCTATTGGCTGCTCGTAAGAAAAGATCCGTTTGAACCTGAACCGTTTAGTCCTCTAGGTCCATTGTGTCTGGCACGTGCATCTCCAAGATTGCCATTTGAAAAGGAAATTCCATTTTCTTTACTAGCTACTTCCTCTGTTATTGAGGTGCTGGTAGAACGGTCCGGTTAGCACCTGTTTATGAAGTAAAACTTCAATTCAATTGAAAAACTGAATTGTAATTTATTTGCTTGATTGTATCCCCCAGTATTGACATAACAGAATTTATTGTTTTCAATAATGAAGCCGTGTAAGAGGCAATAAATATACCCCTTCTTGCAAACGAATTCATAGCAACCGCAGGTGTTGTGTGCCTCGAGCCGGCTGGTAGGCAATGAAGCCTCCACTCGAAGGCAATTTCCTTTACATAAACTCGATACCGGCGCTATCATCACGCTCCGCTTGCTTTACAATCTAATTTGAGAACCGGGAAGCGGATGCAATACACAACATTTAACTATCATTGCCAATTTAAAAAAAGTTGCGCATAAAGAACTGAATTTCTTCTAACGTTGACTTCGTTCAATGATGCTCTACCATATAATACAATTATCGGTTTACTTTTCGTGTAGAGGTAGTTGCCCTAATCTACAGCTAACATAGACTTATTATCTAGGGAACCCTACTTATTATTTCTATGACAGCTAATAAATATACTTTATCGATGAATCGTGGATCTGTTTTATCAATGGTATTCATAAAGTTAGAGATAATTTTTCTATCTTATAAGCAAAATCAATTCATCCTTGAAACCAGCAACAAAACATATAACCCTCTCCGTAGTCGGGTAAAAACCTAGACCATCACAACAATCAAAACAAAATTTTATTTCTCAAAAATGTCCCTGTAGAAAGTACCGTCTGCCGGCAGGCGCCATTCTGTACATTCATCTGCTTCCTGTTATTCGGTTCTCGGCACAGCCACAAAAACTCAGGTACAGAACAAACACTATTAAACGCATTGTTCAAGTATAAAATTCACTATAACTTTTCGGCGAATAACGGAAAAACTTTACTACATTCCGCGTCTCATCATCACATGGCCAAATTTCTGAGACTTGTATTCAACGCTCGTTTATGAGGTATTTGTCGATCTTTTGGAATATTTTTATGATGGCAGCTCCTAATAAAGTTGAAAGTGGATAGTATCAAGCTAGTAGAGTTGCCACGTATACCTGGTCTATTACAGGCTTCACATAGTTTGACTTAAGAATTTCTGTAAACGTTCATTCGATTCGTTTGTGAAGTGTTCAGATAAGCTCGATTTCATTTTAATTAAACAAAGTCGAGTGCAATGCAAATATTACTGTAACTAGGGTTGTCGGGTATATTCAAATTCGGAATATTCAAATGAATCTTGGAATGGAACAAAATAAAGCCTCAATAATTCATCGAAAAGCTCTTTCTTATAATTTATTTGTGCAGTAATTACGTACAGCCGTAACGAAAACAAATGCGTAATTGAGTGCAAGATATATAAAATGGATCTCTACCTCGACAGCGATTTAAGACAGAGCATTCAAAACGATCGCTTCGTAGGCGGCATGTAGGCGAAGATACGGGGGCTACACACGACTATCTCCAAAACATTCTGCATACATAATTAAACCGCATTATCTGAACAATGAACCTTTAATATAATTCGGCATCTAATCCCATCCGCATAATTAAGTTCGTGCCAAAAAAGCAACGATAGAGCTATCGCGTGTTCCAGATTTTTATCAGCCGATTAGTTTTATGTGTTGATCTGGCTGAACAATTTCCTTACTTATTTTAACTACTTAACAAATATCAAAGTGATCCTAGAAAACTTATCGAGCCCTAATGCCTATAAAAACTGCAATTTACGATGATTCGACAAAGTTTCTCATATTCCCAAATATAGTTCAGTAAGCTCGGTAAGCCTAATATCCTCCCATGTCATAAGCATGTTAAGACACGTGTTCGAAAGTATTTGCACATGTCGATATGCGGATACAACGTTACATTTGGCTACCTGGATTTTCACAAAATTCTCAACAAGCAATTTGGAGTTCTATACTTCTCTAAATACAGTGCATATTAGAAACTTTGGTTCATATTAAATACGTTATGAAATCGTGAATGTAGGGAAATTCTACGAAGGTCCCGTTGTACGCGACGTGCCGCGGGCTGGCTGTCAACTGTCAATAGGCAACCTTCCCACCTTCCTCTACAGAAGAACGTATCAACGGAAGCAGAAAGCTTTAAAAAGGTCAAAAGTGACGGACGTGAAATGAACAAGATCTTTGTATTAGCCAGAGAACTACATTATACCAACACCAACAACACCAAGAGGCAATCTCGTATATACATAATAAGTAAGGCAAATCCTATCCAAAAATGGATGCAGAAAGTGATCGCGCGGGTGCTGATTGTGTACGACCAGATTCTTTGAGCACTGTATACGCCAGGAATGAAGAAGAAATATCACGTACACATAAACCTTGACACAAACACAATCATATACCTATATATAAATTTTCACATCACCCACATACAAACGACTAAGTTCCGTTCAATTTTGAGCCTGTAAGGCTAATGTCAATTGTATGCTACCTACACAGACATTACGCCGCACTCGCACGGAACACCATCAAAACAACCAATAATCAAGCAAATGGTAAGTATAGACTGTGATCCAAGAGATTCCAAGACATATTAGTTAGACTTGGCTTGTTGAAAATTGGTGACAGAGAACTGTAGTCACGAATGACAGACAATCTAAACACTTCCATGACCGTTAACTTTAACAGTCATTAGGAGGACCATATCGGAGAGTGAAGTTTTAGCTGATAATGATGGAAGAGTGAAAGCTAGTTGGGACTAAAAGATGTACTGTCTCTTCTTCATACACAATAACAATATTTGCCAAACTTGGCCGTCATTACTCTACTCATTTACAAACCGTCAAGACAAGACGTTGAAGGGGTAATATTTCAATATAAATTGAAAATACGCGAGCGTTTCCCAAGAGCTATTGCGTTTTACTGCAAAACAGTAGCAATACCAGGTATAGATAGATATTGGACGAATTCCGGCGTACAATGAGGCCGTCCCACGCAAATGGCTCGAAATGGGACATCCTTCGTTCTAGTTGCATGCGTTGCATTGTTCTTTCGCAACCCAACGTAGTAGGTACAGCATTAATTATATTAATTCGTTTACACTATGATCGTTAATCAGTCCCACCTTGGAGTAATTTTCTAATGGAATCGAAAGTAAGGAGGCGTTCAGGAATTTAAATTTAAAATCTTAGTAAAACTGCATTAGGTTTAACTAGAAAATATCTAGACGATGTACGTTTCTATTTTTATCGGTTATAACAATGAATTATAGATCGCCTCATCGCCAGTTTTCATGTACACCATTATGGTGGAATGTTGCAGCACACAAATAAACGTATGAACATGTAAAAGACTAATATACTGAATATGAACGATGAATTAAATGTTTATAAATGAAAAAACTATTCATCCATGCACGGAGCAAGTTGGCAAGCGCGGCATTAGGGAAACATAATAAAATTCACAGCACACACATTATTATAATACAATAATTATGTATTCGCAAGGCAAGTTTCCCCCAATTAAAAATAATATGAACGTCGGAACTAGGAAAAATATAAAATTATGACGTGCTATGAGGAAGTTGATTGATATAGGTAGATATATATCTACATAGTTAACCGATTTTTTATACTGCGATCAATACAGGACCATCTTAAAGCAGAGACACCAATTCTATCGACATCGTCACTATGACGAATGATAAATGATAGAATATTTTCTAACTTATCTTTCAAGGAAGCCGGTTATAGCTCAAGGAGGAACCAGATTTTTGTGTACCTTACGAGAAGACAGTCCAACATATATACAAAATTATCTGAACTTAATTCTAAAAACATAAGACAAAATTACAGTCACGGATTGTCCTCAATAGATGTAGGGCTATTTTAAAGTATGAAGCAGACTGCTTTTCTCCGAACTTAGTTTAGTATGCTTCTGTTATATTAAAGATCCCATATCAATAGTGTATGGAATTTATTCGGATTTTGCCTGCGGGATAGCGTCAGGGGAATTCCAATATCAGCGTGTCTGGCAGTGGCGGTACCTCCATACAAGCCCAAAAGCCCGGCATGCCCTAATACGAAACAAACATAATCATGCGCGTAATAAAATAACATTTTAAATTTTGCGCGCCAAATGTCGCGACTCACCAACAAAATATTCACCCGATAAGAATATTTCGAACGAAAAGAGTACAGACAGTCATGCATCATGCTCGCACTACGCCTTTATTAGTCTATGAAGCCGGGCTTTGGCTGACGTCATTTTTCCCTACCGTCCCGCTCTAACGCAGAACAAAATTTATGACATATACTTATATAGCTATGTCGCAATTTGTACTGGAACGCATGCCTGCATGCCTGTGTGAACGTAGCTATAAATGCACAGGAATTATTTGGCTTGACGTTTTGTTGCATACTTCAGATGTATTTTTGTTTTGAACGAAATATTGATGTTGCAATTTCATATCGTTATTTTTGTGTAGTATTTGCCGTGATTTAAAAATATAACATTTATGTTGTGATGAAGAAAATGACTGCGGAAACAAACGTATTAATTGTTTGTTCTTTGTGATGGTTTATAAAGTGTTCAGCTGTTGCTCTTATTAGTAGATTACATTTTCACCGTGATTTTAAGAGAAATAACCCGCTGTGTTTAACAATATAATAATCCCAAAGATGTGTGTATAGTTGTCATTCAAATGCTTAAATTTAACCGGGTTCTATAAGTGAGGTTAAAGTTAAATCATTGACGCAGTCGAAAAGGTAGAAACTTTAAAAGTGAACTGGGTAGGTGCCTTTTCTATTTGTTATGAATTCGGTTTCAACTAAATATCTTTATTTATATTTTTATAATGATTTAATTAGATGGCGTAAATGTATGAGGAATTATACTGCCATCTATTATTATCAATTCATGTAAACTAGGTACAACAAATCTATAAAACCGTAGTAGTCGCTAGATGTCGTTAAATTGAGTGAAATAAACTGACTATGAAAGGAACTCATATTTTAAGACACGCACTCATAATATATTATAGTCCAGTAGGTTTGTCGGGCATGCCCTATAGTCAACCCCTAGGCACGCCACTGGTGTCTGGCGACTGGTATTATTACCAAAACGCATAATTTTAAGAATAAACCCGTAGAGTACAACGGATTTCAAAACTTTTAACGTAGCTCTCGACATAGAAGGAAACGGGGAGATAATGTGTTAGAGAAATCGTCAGCGACAATTTTACATTAGGATATTATGGCCCAAGTTACGGTTAAGATAGTTATGGACAACTTATCAGACGGTTAGAGAAAAATCAGCATTATTATTGTATGGGTAATCGGCCGTTATATTGTAATTTGTAGGTGAACATGGCCCTTAATACAACATACAAAAAGATTTCAATCAAATACTTACCTTCATCATAAGAATTTATCAAATTGAAGTCAAGGTAAATCACAATGAATGCTGTGACAGCAATTGTTATATGATACACAAGTACATACTACACACATCTGAAATTCGTATGTAATTTGTGTTCGGCTGCAAGACACTAGATGCTTTCGCCGTCACAGCATTGTTATCCAACTTGACCTCCAACAACCGCCGTCGGTCAGTGCGTAAATTGCCGAACGTTGTCTATTCAGTAGAAAAACAAACTGTGACTATACAATACAACAGAACAAATGTCCTATACAAACTGAAATTATCACTACAAAGATTCGTAATGAGTAGCCGATTGTTAACCATTGTCCACATATTCGCACATGTTCTCGACAGGCCATCCCAATTCTCGACGCCATTGTCCTACAAACAAAGGGCATTTTCCAAGATGGCCGGCGGCAAATACAGTCGTGCCCACGTCCTTAATTTTCATTTCATTTTTTTAAAGAACACTCGGTCTTTAAAAAAATGAAATGGCCTGTCGTACGCCAGCCAGCGGTTCCACAGATGACCCAATTTGGAGTCCCCCAAGGTACCAAATTGCACCTTTTATGAAAACCAGCGCTGCGTTTCAAGCCGTGAAAGTACTTTGATTGCTTTTTAGTTCCGGTATTCTTGTATAGTGCTTTGCTTTTAATTAAATTAAAACACGGATTCGTCGCCTGATAAATTCCAGTGGTGACATTTCCAACGTTTTCGAGTATGTTGCTCAGCCGCAGCAACGTTAAATTGCAAGAAATTAGCTGCTGACGTGCTCAGCTGGGATAAATTCCAGTTGAGTATTACTATACTTGATATAAATATTAGTATAACTAACCACATTTTTAAGTCGGGGAATAAGATAGGCCAAAATAGAGCTGATTTGACGTTTATGATCGGGCTAAATGATCTATGTATTTTCCGCCGCTGTTCATGTTTAAAGAAGTTCAAACTCTATCAGGATGTTGGGGTTCAACCTTTTTGTGACGTATACTGAAAATCGTTTGTTATGGTATATTCATTAGATTATTATACGTGTCTATTGTATTTGTATCCGATATGTCAATATTTTGTTCATTGTTTGACAAGTGATTCACTATTTTATCGATAACGTCTACAAGGTGGATCCGCAGAACGACAACATCAAAGAACCAGTCCATATCTTGTACCAGCAACAATCAATTATGTCAAATAAACTTACCCAAGTAAAGTTTGAACCTAATAATATGAACAGCGATTCGGTACCTATATTAATAAAACACAAATGTTCTATGAGGGAAGTTGACTGATTGTCAAGCGGCTCTGCCGCCACAAGGAGGTCAAATGCACAAACCTAACGGTTCTCTTATAATAGTCTTCGTGCCATGAATGAATTATGGACTGTTTCGTTTTCACGCTATGTCGTCCTTAGCAAAATTACCATCATTTTTAGCTTGATGCAGTTCCATATTTTGATTTATAGGTTCTATGAAAGGTGCAAATTACAGATTTGATGTTAAGGGATAAAAAGAAGTCGTGATTTATTATGCCTGAGAGATCATGTTAACGTGTATTGATTACGTATGAACAACTTCAAATTAACACGTTTCATTAAAGTGATGATTTATTGCAAGGTAAAAAACATTAAGGAATTGCAAATACAAACACGTTTCCATGACATTAAATTAAATAACGGTATGGCAATAAGTCGAAATGTAACAAAAAAGCTGTTTATTTGGAGAGAGAACATTAATACAATCTTTATTACTTACGGACAAATATTTCACATTACTGTTTAAATCAGAATAGTGTCTTCTGCTTCTGTCAAGTCAGTACGAGCTATCACATGGGAACCGCTCATACCGTAGTGGAAACATTAGACAGTTAGCAATGGTGGTATCTCAGCTGACTGCCCAGGGTGCACCAGACGATCTCAGGTTTCGTCATACGTGGAGGCTCTTTCCTACCTAAAATAGAGTGTAGGTTGACAATAGAAAAGCATTTCCTTTTGCCCGTAACTGACTGGTGGCCTAGAAACGCTATAACAAAAAACTAATTGCTAGGCTATGTTAATAAAGGCAGGAAGCAGTGATAATGAGACAAGACCAAGACGTTAAAGAATTTTGCATTATTTATTTGTTTCAACTTATTATTATCAGTCCATTGCTAGATCATCCACCCGCCCAGGATTCCCATTTCTAGCAGAGAGGAAAACGTAAAAGAATTGATTATACTAATAGTCATTGCTAGGGTCTTTGTCCTGCCTGCCGGGGTCGCGGGACTTATCTCATTACCGTGACCCCGGAACGTAAAGGGCTATTGAAGGAACACCGTGGATTTTAGTCAGTACAAGTCTGACAGTCCCTCCCGCCCTGCCCGGGGTGGGAGGACTCATTTGATGATTTTACCACGCTAAAAAAAAAAAAAAAAGTGTCTTTGTCTTAGGAAAAGTAGTTTCTGTCTATCCTCCGTATACAAAAGCCCAAAATCGTTGGAGCGGAGCTCAAGCTCAGCTTCTAGACTGCACCGGTCTACTAAAGGATACGATTACCCAAAATACTGTTATTATCTCTTTATCTCGCGTAACAACTAAACGAAACCATGGACTACGATCTCATAAGTGGGGGGGACAAAGAACACACACTCAATTCTGCTTCATTATATAGAGGGTTTGAGACAACCGTACTTATGTCATTAGTAACAATACCAATTACGAATATGATAAGGTTAGCGTGTTCAGCCAGATCAACAGCATATTTCGTCTAGACGTTGAGAAGATAATGACCACTGCGCGCGTCGCGTCTACCTAGGGTCCGATGAACCGTCTCGCCGTTACCCCCTAGTCTCTCTCCCAATGTGACCCACCCCAAACCATTGCATATCTAGGCGAACGACTCCCAAATTTTCAAGTTCACATTGTCAAAAAATAATACAAATGTCAAATAATATTTGAATAATAAATTCTTCGAAAACAAATATTAAGATATTGTAATTTCAGAATGTTCATTCATTCATGAAATTAAATACAAATATCAAGAAAATTGTTGAAGCACTACACACACAAAGTATGAATATGTACCTACCTACAGCATTTATTTTGTATAAAACTGAACGCTTCAAATAAACAGATTACTAAATTAAAACATATTTGATGATTTATTATTTTTTAAACAACACAAATTGTTTACACAATCTGGAGACTGGTCCTAATTTAAAAGTTTCCATTTTGAAGCCGTATAAATAGTCTTTTGAGCGGTTCGGGAGCGTTCTGGCGCGAAACACTTCATTAAAAGATAAAAGGGAAACTTAGACTTGGTACTTTGTGTTATAAAGAAAGTTCGTCTTAGAACAATATCGAAACAACCTTCTAACTTCCAGCGAGTGAAGTATTGCTTTAATTTTAGTCTGTGGGAGAGTAAGTTGTGCGGTTTGCCTGCGAATAGTAGGACAGCATTAGACTTGAGGTACGAGTATAATGGAAAAAGTTTCACCTATACGAAGTGTGCCGCAAACGACGCACATGGCAAGCATAAACTCGACGCTAAATTGCACTTCATTTGATTTTCTTTGTAATTTTGAATGCTTTGCATTTGCACATGAAAGATGAAACGTGGAAATACCGTGTAACATTACAGACAAGTACAGAAAATCCACTGAATTTTAAAGGTAGCATTTATAAAGATGTTATTGAAGCTGTGAAAGCTATCGAAAATGAGTACTTTCACAAGGAATAGCGGGATGTTTCCTGGACACCGGCCAAGGCTGCACTCACAGCGATAAGCCAGAGATTTTCGCAGCCATTTTGAACTTTGATTACGGTTCATTAAATTATTTATTATTCATGGCGAAGTGAAGCATAGTTTTATAATTTAATACTTTATCTTTAAAACAATTTTGACTTGGGAGAACGGTATGAAACAGTTGGTGGTTTTTTGATGATTCGAGTACAAACTCTAAAAGCATGTGAAGCTTCTAAAAATAAATAATACCGTGTGTTACATACCCTCCACCTACGGTGGGCCCATTTAGGGTCCTCATCAAGTGAACGGCAAGTTACCATCTGTCGATGAATTTCAATGTAAGATTGACACTTAGAAAGGCAAGGCGTCATTCATTCAGTCGACAATCTGTGACTATATTTATTTAAAGCAGCTCTGTCTGCACTATACAAATTGTTTGTGCTCTTACTCATTCTAAACTTAAAAACCAAAAGACCTCTTGCCTATTGAACCCAAGTTCCAACGTAATTCTCCAAAAGACTGGGTTTTTCAAGCAACAAAACGATATCATAGATTCTTACAATGACATCATAATATAGAGCAAATTCTTGAAAACGAAAACCGGTTTTTATGTTCGTGATCTTGAAGGCACGAAGATAAAACACGAGTGAAAGTAAGTTAACCAGGGCGGGGTGATCACGTAGCAAATATACTCCATGCAAAATACATGAGACGGTGAACGGCCGTTAGACAAATAACCCAACCTCCACCTGATTTTGCAGGCAACCGTAATAAAACCTAACATAACTCAACCAGAAATCAGAAAATACGACCAAACCTAAAGAAAAACATTTTCATCTTATACACATAGAATTGCAATAAAACTCGGATTTAATATCAAAAATGCTAATGAATACAATATTATTTGACCAAAAACCGGTTCAAGAGACCTCAATTTTTTTATTTTTTTTTTTGGAATCTCCTTTTTCTCTTGCTTAGTGCTGCCATACCTACATACCAAATTTGACAGTTGGCTAAAGATTGAGTCGAGGGGCAAGTTGGCGAGGGGTAAGTGGTGGAAGTACCACCTAATGTTTGTCTAGATGTGACGATAGGCAGTTGATTGCAGATCGCGGTTGTCAAGCCGCGATATCGATTGCGGCGGGTGTTGCGCGCCGGTCGGCCCGGCGACGTCCTTGGCCCGACCACGCCGTCTCACACTCCCACCCTCTGGATGACGTCACGCCCCACCCTCGTTGACATGCGGATCGGGTCATCTGTGACGTCGCGTGTCACCCCGTTAGCGGCATCAAACATGATGCATCACTGAATTTTTATGATTACGGCGATGCCAATAACGGTTCTTTTGCCAGATATTTTGGCATTTTTAGCGATGCCTTGTACAGGCGTTGATTACATTACAGCATCGAAATTTTTAATTAGGAATTAGGGCAACATTTCTGCAATGTTGACTTTAAATTATACGAAAGACAAACTGCTAAATGTTTCACCCTTTATTAAAACGGAACACAAATTACATTTCAGACGCTAAGAGGATGAAAATTATGAATTTATTATTGCCCCGGAATTTATTACACTGGCAACTCGTCACTCGCTAATTTGCCCGGCATTCATCTCTTATACTCAATCCTCGTACAAAGAACCAATCAATTTTTATTGAAGTAAGTGCTTTGCAGATATTTAGGTATGAGAAAGCATTCCATTTCTTTCACTGTTATAAAGTTTACACTTACTTTTAAACATTTTTAACGGTAATAAATAACACATTGAATTAACTATTTTATTGATGTGTAATTAATATTATTTTACTATGGCATTGTAAAGTATCTAATATCTTGGTATTTTATGATGATAGGTGCGTGAAATTAATGTCTTGGAAAAATAAAAAACCTACTTGATAATATTAAACTGAGTAGTAATTTTTTCGAAGACCATTAATATAATGAGGCTATAGTTGTAGGTCATCGGGTCATTAAACCTGTATTGTAGAGGTGTGGCATTAAATCCATCACAAGAAGATCGTCGTGCACCGTTCACCTCGATATTATAAAGGAGCATTAGCATATTTATAAAAACCAGCGAAATCTAGATCTGAGGCCAACGAACCTGGTGAAAATGTTTTATTTTCTGTAAATATAAATATGGCATTGTAAGTGGAACACAGCCAAAGAAATCTGATTAAACATTATTTGACTTCTCCGGATGAGATGATCCAGACCCTTCGCAACTAGTAAATTTTATTGTAATTTTTGATAATAATAATAAATTATAAACAAACAAAAATATTTTTTCTCAATGATTTACGTAGTCAGTAAGGCCTTGCTTATAGTAGAACCTAGATAATACAATAACAAAGCCTAGCCTAGACACCAAACCGATCGTTTATTTATACGACGTAATAATTTTTTATTGTCATAAACAAGTTATGATAAATTCATGTTTCTTGATAAAGATAAATACATATAATCCAGATAGAAACCGTCGTAGATGTCGTCGTATGACGTAATGTATTTTAAAAAATCTTGCGATCTTATATAATTACAAAAAATGAAGAAGATATCATTCATGACTTTGTATCAGAGCGTAAACAATGACGCGATGTATGCAAATGTTGGGGGCACTTCCGTTGCCAGTGTGCCATTCCAAGCGGAATAGATATTTATTTGGGTGTTCGTATAGGACTTTACGGCAAGTTTGCGATGTGTAAGTTGGCAACAAGGAAATGGCGTTCAATGAAATGAACAGGATATGGAACAGTGCGTCCATCGACCGCGGCGGCAACCCATAGAAATTAGCAACCGGACTACATGAAGTGTTCATTTATATTAACGTAAAAAAATCGATTTCGACTAAAAATACAGTTAATGAATATTATTATGGAAGTGCACGCTTTTAAAAGGCTTGTTGCATTCCGACAACAACGTCCGAAAACAAAGGACAAACCTATCATACGACACTTAATTTAACGACTGGGAAATCAGATTTTTTGTTTCTACCTATTAACACCGTTGAGTTCAAATAAGAGGCAATTCTTGAGTTTGAAGCATGCAATATTGTAACAAGCTGCGCAATTACGCACCTAATCAGGAGCAATAACCTTATCATAGCTAATGATGTAGATAATTTTCTGGACGTTATCATAACAAAGTTTTTTTTACACGATCTGATAATATTATTGTGGCGCTGCATGAAGTCGACTCATCAATGCCGCTTGTAGGGACCAACGCATTGTTCTCCCGGGGGGCAATAACCCACATGGGCCGATTAGATATGAGAGACGCCACGACACGCCACCGACTGGTAAACACTCTCATGCGCAACTCAAAACGTAAACAACACGATTTATGACAACAAACAGTCTCGACACTTTGCAACTCATTTTATATTAAAACGGCGGAACACTTTGTGGGCCCGTGGCCCAATTTCGGTTCCCAATTTTTATCATGCAAAAATGTTTCAACATTAAACTTGTCGACGGTTCCATTAGACACATGAACGCTACGTTTTTTTGGCACCAAACCAACATTTTTTTTCTTTTTGTATTTATCTTGTTTAATCGAAGCATTCCTCATGGCAAGGCGTCGTGCTTCTATTTGCGCATTGCGAAATTTTGAAAGCGTTTCCGATCCGAGGGTTGTTATCCATACCGGTGTAGATGAATTACGCGTCCCCATTTAGCAATCGTATCAAGGCCCATTGTTTGAGCTCGTGCAGCACATTGTTCAGATGTTTTGTAGTGCAAACAGACAACGTCTGGTGCCCGATAAGAGGAGCCGATGCGAGGGGATCTTGTCATATAATTTCGAAATCATAAAGCTGTTTTTGTTCTCCCATGATGTGGCAATGTCTCTTACAATTTACAATTAAGACCATTAATTCTCTTCTAGGTGGAAGAAAGTGTTTACGACGACGAACTATTAATACGTATTATAGAATAATATGGAAAATTTAAATTTATTCTGCGTAGTATCGTAGCCGTCAGCCTACTCCGTTGAGTAAGCGCGAACAGTTTACCTCAAGATTAACTTGGAAAAACCATACTTCGAACCAAACAAACGTAAATCCTGTTGATATGTCTTTCGTCACTGTTTTAAGTATGTGATTAGGTAGGTAAATAAACAGAATATTCTACTTTCAAAACAAAACGAAAATAGACGACTCGTTCGGGATTCCCATATTATATTAATGAAAGGCAAAGGTCAAACGGAAATTAGATGTGCCCACGTCGAGTAGATTCCGACACCGAGAAAAATTATGTCGGATAATATTAAAGGGGCTTCATTTATTATATTCACTACCTACCATCGAAAATTCTACCTGATTCTGCCCAGATCCTGAACAAAAATATTGAACACAATTTTGGCACTTTGAAACTTGCGTGAACGTGGAACATGACATAAAATAAGGGTCTATCTGCCCAACAGTGGTGGTGACACGTATATGCCAACTGATGCTGATGCCTCAAAAATACAAAAAACGAAGTTAAAGACCACCTACCTGGAACATATCCGTGTCAGGGTCTTCCGTGTATTCAACGATGACCGCCTGACTGCGGCTGAGTGTGTATGAGATGGAGTGTTGACTGGCATCGAGGATTGCCTTGCTGCTGTGCGGAGTCTTGACCACGTAGTGCTTGGACCTCCGCACGCCGTTCGCCGAAGGCCGTCGGTATAGCACGAACTTGCTGCGGCGTCGACCCCGCTCTCCCGCGGGCAGGTATCCATTGTAACTGGAATAAAATTACTGATTAAGCTTCTGGACTTTTATGGTAGGTATGGTCGGAGGTGTTAGAAAACCTCGAGTAAGGATTATGCTTGCATAACATCCTTGTCGTCGTCCATAGAATGTTACTTAGAGTCAGATCCACTAATAGAAGGCACCCGAATAAGAATTATAAAGAACATCCCGATTTTGTTTACTGAAAGTATTCAGACACTTGACTTTCCGTAACAGCGAAGTTATGAGAAAAAATAAGCAGGATTACTAAGAAAATACTCAAAGCGAGGATACTCGTCAAGTATTAGTAAAAGTAGCTGTCGGTCATAAACATTTTATCAGACAAATGACATTGGACTAAGAACCTTCAAAAACCTAATTTATGTGTGAACATTTCTGAATGGAATACGACACCTTTGTCAACTTAAGTTCTTCAAACCATAGAGATATTATCCTTAGGTCAGTATTAGCTCAACGGCTACAATTACAACAATAAGTGCTTAGTTATAGCCATTAAATGCATTAATCGTCGATGGGAAAGGTTAAACTTCCGTGAGAATTAAATCGAACAATCGACGCGTACTTTGTATCTTTTGGTTCTATTCCCACAGCTAAGCAAAATAATATAAACATTTCATTTACGGATTTCTTAAAATATCTCTATTATTTCAATAAAAACTTAATTACTTTATGTGTACACAATAATTCATTACGATTGGTTTTATGTGAGTTGATATAATAGTAAAATTGTATGCTGTAGATTGCAGCTCAGCCAACGTCAAGTTCACGTCATTCAAAGACGAAAATTACGTCAAATCTCACGTTAAATTCCTATAAATTACATAAAACATACGTCGGTAATTCTTCTGGTAGTTCACACTGGTGTAGTATTTACTGAGACGGCAAGAAATCAGACAATGTTGACGGGTTGGCGCATGGGAAGCTGCACAAGTGCTAACCTTTTGTGCGGTGTTATATAAGGCGGCGTAACACACTGTCTGACATAAGATGTTTTTGTTCCAAAGTTTATTCTCGCGAATTCCCATCAGATAAACCTCGTTTCCGCGCCGAGCAATTTTCACCTTTGAACAAATTCTGTGATTATCTTACGATTCTGTCGGAATTTCAATGAATGAATTCATTATTTCTTAGTAGAGACCGGATAAACATTCAGTGTCTGTAGTAGAGATGTGTCATGGGTATACCCACTTCTCTCTAGTAATATATTGATCAATACATCGTGGTTGAAATTGAATGCCAGATTTTATCGGTTGATAATATTCAAACTTAATTTTCTCGGAATCCAATAATCAGTCAACCTTGATGTAGTCGAAATAGAGGCAATCAAAACTTCTCCGAGCTACGGTTTCACCATGGGCTACCATTGTGAAGGAAAATCGTTTCAACTCATATTCAATATAATTAACCACATTAAGTCCAATAAAGGTCTCCCAGGCCTACAATTTGTGGTTGCTTGGTGACCGACTATTGAATAGACGGCACAGATTGGAACAAATATAGCTATTATATTAATGCGTAAGAACAACAACTTCGAAATGGCCAGAGAGAAAGTAATGAATTATGTCCGAGTAATAAAACGGTCAAATTGAGTAAAAGCGCCATTGTTTCCCTAGGCCAGCCGTAAATCTGTACACTTACATAATATACGATTAGTTTGTATGAAGTATCTTTACACGTGTAAGTGTTATTGGATAATTTGTAAACGAAACATACGGTAATTCATGTGTTTAAAATAGAATTGTTTTCACATAAGTAGGGCCTCGCACGACGACGTTGGAAAATCCTATTAGAAATAAATCGATCATGTCCGACACATGAGTCCCGAGCTCCCCCTGTAGGCAAACGATTGCATTACTTAAGGCCGTAAGAAAATAGGGATACATTTCAGTATTCTTAATGGAATTAGTGCGGTTACACAGTTACGCAACTCCCAACAACACAAACTTGGGGCGATCGTACCAGTATTGAATAATATATCTTAATTATAGACACGGAGTTTGTTTTAGCTCAGAATAGACTTCGTAGAGAATATAAACTTATTGGTACTCTAGTTCGGATTTATGCAAGCACAAAGGCATCGCGTGTTGGTATGCGTGGAGTTTCGGTTCAGCAAGTTACAGAAAAAGCTTGACATAATAGAATTATTACGAATTTAATTCTTAATGAGGCACCAAACTAACAATGCAAGAAAATATAATTATACCAAGGCTGTTATAAAACAAAACAATATAAATATTCTATATTACTCGTAAATGCAATTTATAGAGAGGTGACCCCATATTTTAGATCAACAAAGGATAATAAAACCTACATTGATTCGAGAAAGTTACGGCACAGCAAATATAATAATACTATACTAGTAGGTTACGGCTTGCTTGACGGATTACGTATTATGATGTATCGTTTTCGAAGTCCGCTACCCCAGTGCGGATATCAACCCAAGTTATGAAAATTTTATTACAAGAATCTGTGGGGTATTACGATCCCACAAGGGGAATGATATATTGAAGCGTGTGCTTCATTTTATTCGCTAGGGTAGGCTATATCTTGCAATATCACTAACTTAAATCATAGCAAGTTTCTTTTTCCTTATGCGATTCGATGACGTTGTATTGTTAAATGAAACCATCCAGTTATCGCCATCGCCAATCATCTTGAATGAAAGAAGCTAAAAAGTAAGTGAACTAGAAACTGGTCAGGCGGGAATCCTGATTACAAACAAGAGCTGCTTCATGATACCAATTTATTATTCAGCATCCTGTGGTAATGCTATTAATCAAGTTCCTCGACTAATCTATTCGATCAATAACATGAATACTAGCATCAAAACAGGCAAGAGATATCTTATTTTTCACAGTTAATAATTTATTTGGAAAGTCAGAGTAGTAAGTAATCCCTTATAATCATAAAATATGGGTAGGATGCGTATATTTATTTTCGATATTGCAAAAACCCGGTTTTACTGAACGTTGCAGAGGTTAATTGCTCCAGATAGGACCAACAGCTCACAATTATAAATTATATTAATTGATAATAGTAAGCTAGGTTGCATAGTATAACACCCGATGACTAGATAGTGTAAGGATGCTTTATTGAGCGTAATTACATTCGTGAATTCTTCATTCACTTTCCACAGTTTCAACTGCACTATGACTATGAAGGCATGCTCTAATGCACGGTCGCATGTAATGTTGCATGCCTTATGCGTGTATCAGAGTGACGTGCAATACAGCGTTCATCTACCAATAATGTATGCACATGAAACGTAAGTGGAATGGTAAGTTGGAAGCGCACACGTGTATGTCACCCATCCTAAGCCCATGTGACAGTTCACTACGAATAATACACCGCATTTACTTCTTAAATACTTATTTAGTTTCCCTAATCCGTTACGGAACACTAATGAAGTATTTCATCGACGTTGCGGAAAAGATATTTCACGCTTGTGTTATTAGGTTATTTTATTACATTAAAATCGGCACTTTCTACTTTAATTTTTACTATTGCAAACAAACCCTTTTTATTCGAAAAGTCATTTGAATGAGAATGGTGAACGAAGTCGTACCAAAAAAGATGGGTATTATTGTTGTTGTTAAATAAATGACTTTTCTTTCTTTCTTTGTTAAGCCTATTTAAATCACAATGTTTCTCAGGACTCATATAAATAGTTTTCTGTAGCACATTAACCTTGATAATATAAATCAATTTAGTTTTGAACCATATCCGCCCACCACTCATATAAATATTTTTATTACATTTCAAGTAGCAGGTCAAATAGTTTGCACGTTTCAGATATCGTGAAAATACATATGGTCCACGCACGTGATCGTATGTTAACTGTAACCAAATAACTGAAAACAAAGGCCAAATTAGCACTAACAATGTGAAATTATTCGACCTTTATACTGAATCCAAACAAGCTAAACACTCAAACTTTCAAAAGTTTAAGTTCAAACAATTAGCACTGAAGGCTTTTCAACGATACTTCTCGAAGTATGGTCAATAGAAATCAAGGAGTCTTTGAAATTTATTCTAAGCCTCTACCTTGGCTTAGAATAACTTTCGTCATAGTGAAGTAATTAAGCATCCGTTAGCCGAAAATGAATTATAAAACGTGGTTTTGCACTGTACTGTGTACATGCTAGCGGAATATTAATAGCCAAACGAATAAACGTTTATCCACCTGCACACAAAGAAATAATTGAAGACATAATTCTGTATGCGTGACACCCCGCTAAATGCAGATACCGATTACATGCTTGTTTATTACAAAGGAATTTTAATTTCCCATGGTGCGCAAACCCAGATCGGGTTTCTGCATAAAGGCTAGAGTTAAAGATGTTTGGAAAGAGAACTAAAACGAATAAATTTACTGCCAATACTTATGCAGGATGTAGAACGTGGACGATACAATACTTTTACAAGACACCCACAAGGGAAAGATGGTACACCTACGATCAATATTTTTTAGCCTGAGACCACACATGTCACAGCCCACTCATACAAAAGATACATTCAATGTGGAATAGAAATAGTGTCTGATGTGAGTGTAATAAATAACGAGCAACCATTTTGGCTTGTTATGATTTTAACGCATCATAGTAGCCGAGCTATTTTAGCCGCATCGTTCGTCTTGCGCAGACTTACTTCCGCACAGTGTACAACTCTCTCTATGGCCTGATACAAAGAAATAACGCATCAAAATTACATCACATCAGCTATAAACCCATATGCCTACTGTAAAATATCCCGTAATTCTGTTTTACTACTACTATAAAGACACGTATAGTACCGCCATTTTTACAGATAGGTACACGAACAAAACATTAAAACCTGGCATACTAACCTATTAATCTGATACATTTTGTTGCATTTAATAGGCTTATTCTAGAGACGTTGCCCGGTGATGTAATGTGTTCATTCAAATTCTGAATATGTGAGCAGAATTTAACCGGTATTGTAGAGCATACATTAACATTGAAAATTAGCAATGATTTTGCTGCTAAGAAAATGAGTAGCATGCGTTACTCAACCGTTGTTTTCAAAATCACAATAGCACACCAAAAAGTTCGTGACAAAATAACACATATAAGTCTTCATGATATTCTCGTATGCGTACATAATTAAAGACCGGAGTTACGTTTCAGTAATGCGAGTCGCGTTCCCTATTTCCACTCTTCCTCTCATGTCATATTTAAATCACACATGTGCTTTGTAAATCTCGCCACCGTATTTAGGTCAAAACTGAGCCGCGACAAAACCGGCATCAAATTGTCGAAACGTGATGTTAAAGCAGAAGAAGCTCCACGATCACGACCTCTACGCAATGAGAAACCAAGTTTTGCGGTCAGCTGGTCTTGAACTCGATATACAATTATTATGAATTCATGTCATGACCGTGATTATGAGAATCCACATGCGTGCTGTAGATTACAGAAACTAAAGCCGTTTGTTATGATCACGACGCGGCAATTTATCTGCTTGCTCGGTTAATAAAGGTGTTAATAAATTAGGTCTGTTCATCTGGTGGTTGTAATAAAATGGAAAGTGTTACAGTTTAGCAGTACGTGAGAGATAGTGTAAACAGTCCTCAACAGGAATGGCGTGTACGATAAGCTGTGTCCTTAAAGACAAGACAACGTTGTTTCAGTGATGTCATCTAGTCATCCTGCGCATTTACTCAGTCGGACCATTGATTGGTTCCAATTCCAAAGCAAGATCCAACTTGTATTCATAACATAGCTTTAACTGAACTTAATAGGATTGTCAGTTTTTTATTTCAACTGGGCCTTTGCAATTTCAAAACATCGTGATTCTAGGTGCACGGTTCCAAGTGGGTAGGTCCTGGAGAAGATACCGGCAAAAAACTCCATTGTTGGTGTCAAGGCAGTAGTTGTCAATTAAATATTTATTGTACCCGTAAACCCGAGGATACGTATGGAAATCAAATTTCCGAAGATCCCCTGAAGATTCCCTGAATTAAGATATTGGAATCTATAAACCTGAACGGCTCGAAATTGTTCACTGTTGAAAATACTTGATGTAAATATCATTGTGTGAACTGTGATATAAGTCCTCAGTAGGGGTGGAAAATTGAAATTTGGCTCTTTAAATCCCGGATGTTTTCCTGATAAACATACGCAACCCGAACCACGCGACTTAATCGAGTGTCTATCATCGTGTGAATGCTTGTCACTCCATATATCCCCTTTGCCTAAAGTGACAGGTAGGGTGAGGTAACGGAGGACAAGGAGGTATGAACAACCTCTTCTCTAAAAACACAATGTATATGTAATATCATTGAAGTTGTGTAACATTTTATGTATCGCTCATGACCGATGGGACAATAGACTCAAGTGTACTCGTGTACAACTTAAGAAATTGACAAGAATAAATGCAAACAATATCCATTTATGAAACAAAGATGAGCGCATACAAAACAAATGAAATGGAATGTTAATTAATCATTTTGTTTCAAACAACACGGAAGAAAATAAAGATAATAAGTCGACGGCAGCGATTATAATTGGTTTCTTGGTTATTGTAATGCATTTAGAGGAAAATAAACGAACAATACGCCATAATGTTGTAGTAACAGAGACAATATTATTGTATTATCTCTAGACTACGTAGCTATTTGTCCCTTATGTTTAACAAGGTCCTCCAAGAAATATCTCATTAAAATTAGTCGTAATTAATATTTGAACAAAGAACTCGTTATCTTCTCCCTTTTATCATAGAATGTTGAGACATTACTAAATTAATAGTCACGTCTTACTTACACCGTATAAAATTGAACTTTTATGAGATTACATTTTTTACGTCGAACTTCCAATTTGATTCTAAATTGGCAAACCATTTTGCAAGACAATCTGCGCAGTGCCGTAAAATTGATGTTTATTTGCTTTGTTTCTGTTTTATAGGGCGAATGCTTCACTTTTGCCCGTCTGTCTAGAGAAACCAATGACATTTTAGAGAAACCATAAAATGTTTTAGTTGTACGGAACGTTTCAAATTGTATTATTATTTATTATCAATACTGCTTAGTAAATATACCTTTAATGGTAGGTGTATTGTATCTTGTAATTCCAGTCTCTCTAAGTTTTCTTAATGCTAGTGATACATATCTTTGATTTCAGTGCAGATTCGTGTTGTAGAATAGCCAGAAAAATCATCGAACACACTCATTTATCGAATTGAATGCGATATTTAGCGAATATGTTTGGTAATTTATCGCGACTCCTTCGATCGAGTCGGCGGCGTGATAGCGCTATCACATGGGAATCATGGGAACGGCGGGTCTACCGCGTAACAAAATGGTAATGAACATCGACTCTGGTAATAAACTTCAATACGATCGAGAGAGCCTAAACTTCGAGCTACCTTGTAAAAAAATTACCGATTATAAAGTTGGGACTCCTATCTTCATGATCCGTAATTTTTTTACAAGGTAGTTCGAAGTTTATTCTGTCACGATCGTATTGAATTTGATTACCAGAATCTGATGTCCATTACCATTTTGTTACGCGGTAGACTCGCAGGTGGAAAGAAGTCAGCAATGGTGATTTTGCTGCCCATAATGCGCCAGACGATCTCAAGGTTCGTCACTCATGGAGGTCGCAAGTTGCGACGGTATGAATCTTCGCCGAAGCCAAATAAGTGTAGCACTATGTTCTGTATATGAATACCGGCGACTCCTTGGAACCGAGCAACTCTTATGAACAAAATCAACTCTCATTATCATGGACAAGGGATCTTAATGTACCTTACATACAGAGACGACGAGGTATGTAAACCATTTTGAGATAAACAAACAGACAGTGAAAGCTGTTATCATATCCCAGACACCTCCATCCAAAATATATCCAGATATAACGGCGGATATCAAAATGGGACCGGAAACGTCTGTCAAATTAGTGGCTAGCAATAAAATTCGTTCAACTTATGTAATGTTGCCAACATGTAACGTTTAACCATGGTCCATTACTGCAATCAATCACGATATCTTTGATTGATACTGTCTGTCATCTAGATATATAGGGCTTTTAGAGGGTGACATTTATATGAACGTTGTAGGTACGTATTACAGCGCAAAAAGAAAATTAAGATCAAAACATATTATTATATTTATCCCTATCTATATAACCTTAATGGATAAGATCGATTCGATTCAGTACTCAATGTGAAATATGGATTTGTAGCAACAACATTTGTAGAATAAAACACGTTTTTTTTTTTTTTTTCATTTTGTTTATTCTATTATGTCATTTTCAATCAGAATGTTGCAAAATCCTCTAGAAAAAACCTTGTAAACAAACGATCTAGCGCAATAAATTGAGCACATACTTCGTAGTTGTTTTTACGAGTATCTCGAACAAAAATGCGAAGCTTTACAAGTGTAAAACAAATGCGCGGAAAAAAAATCTCGTTTCAACTTGCATTGTGATGTGATTGTTATAGACTAGGAATGTTCAGGGTGCAAACCATAGAGTTAATGACAAATGAAGTGCTAACCGCCAAATAGTCAAAAACATTTTAATTTTAAGTAACTGTTAATTCTCATGTTGTCACTGACACTGAGGTGGAGACTAGCAACAGAGAGACAATTAATATGCAGTTTTCCGTCAAAAGTCAATTCCACATTGTCGCCCGCACTTTCGCATTCCATTTCCACTAATCTGTGGTACAAGCTGCAGTAGACTGCTATTACTGCGTATCTACATCGACATGTGCTAGGTATATACCGGTCGCTTCTTCTTGCCTTGTGCTTGAACGCTAACCTTGTTATTTCACTTGCAGATTGCCGGGCAATGCATAATGATCTGACTGTAGACGCAAGGAACTGTTTTAATCAGTTATTTGATCATGTCTCTAATTACTTATAAGTACAATATCATCGAACAAAGTTCAGGGTATTGTCAAATTGCTACAGAGATAATATTCCTAAGACGACGAACATCCATACTTATTATAGATCTTGCTAAACTTTTGATGTGATTCCTATAAAATGTCAGTCTTTGGTGAATCTTCGAATACAACAGCAATACTTTCGAATCGTATCGTGACTAATTTCGGGATGATTCTTCTTAACAGTGCAACAACAAATACGAAGAACAATGAAGATTTTTGATTTCTTGTATAATTATATAACAATGATAGATATTATTCATTAAATCAATAATCGATTTTGCTAAGAAACTAAGATAAAGATAATGCAGTTTAACAAATGACTTAAACCTGTACAAATATGCAAACTAAGCCCCTTTTCTTTACAGACAAGGACCATGTTTTCAACGATCCTACCATATTGAATGCAAGATAATTGGAAGGCGATTGAAACAGGCTTCTTCCTGATATTGTATTCTGATTTCTGTGACGCGATTAGTTTGCCTTATTGAGCTGAATGTTACAACACGGCATTTATTTTTTCCTTATAGCGGTATTTGATAGACGGGGCACTCAAAGAGGCTGTACCGTATTATACAATGGTTCGATGTCTCGATGTGATTAGCATGTAACATCTTACAATTTTATTGACTGCCTTTCTTCCGTGAGAAAGGGAATTCCCAATCTAAAAACAAACATCAAACAATTTAAAGAAACTGAAACGTTTTTAATTAAAGAAATTTAATTTATTTTTTCATTAGGAATAATAGGAACGTTTAGTTTACATTTATTTGTTCATTTTTTGTGGATTGTGAAATAGAAATTTACACAAGCACACGACAATGGAATGTTTTGTTGTTATCCGTTGAGGAGTTCCCTTCCTTCATCTCGTACTCCATGATCAGATCTTAACCATTTTTTTTATGAGACCACCTTGGTATCTACCTTGATAGAATAACCATCCAAATCGGTTAAGCCATTTCCAAGAAATCGGTGAACAAAATAATGAACATAAGTCAAAAACATACGCGTATAATATAAGAACCGCCTTCTTTTTGAAGTCGGTTAATAAAATAGAAGGGGACATCAACAGGGATTTTCCATAGCTGCACTTAGGTATAGTGCCGGTACCGTGCACTGGATTGTCCCCAATGACTATGGAGCTATTGTTTTGTAAGTTTTATTATTATAAACTTTATTACCCATTTAATGAATAATATTTAAAATAAATAAAGGTTTAAAATATGTCTTTCTTTCCCTCGACTGACCTACCTTAAGATTAAACGGCACATCGGAGGCCAAACAACAGAAAAATAGGACAGCTAACAGGTTGCACGATATTGACAAGACAATGCTCACCCGAGTATAACTAGCTCTCCATATTTGATGAGAGGCTTAGGCTTCTGTTCCGAACCGCTCTCGCCAGCTTCCTCCAGTATTGGTGATTCCGCACTGTCCGCAGCACTGTAACAATGAACAATAAATTATGAACAAATGAAGAGCTTCATTGTCATGACTCTCGCAATTTATAGTCATAACGATATTGGCAATATTATTACTTATTCTGGGTAATCCGCGCTGTTTTTTAAAAACCCAAAGAAGGACGCTGCAGTTATGCGCATACCCAGGGAGGGTGCTGCCACCCCGGACCTGGCCTGTCTCCCATACATTTAGCTGATTAATGATTAATTCTGTTTCTATGCCTAAGTATATTCTGGTTACGCCCATGGCTGCATCCTCTCGAGATAATGCCCATGTCGCTTCTTCCGACACCCGGAGGTGAAGACTTGAATAAGTGAGACCTATTGTTTCCTAAGACTCATACGGTTAACTTATGACTTTAATAAAACTTCAGATTATAAAGAGCAAATGTTTTATAGTACGTACATTCAGCACCAAACAGAAGTAACTGGTGATTTAACAAAGGCTAGTAATTTTTGTTTGTTTATTTGTTTATTTAAATAAATTTTTACATAATTGTGTTGGGGTTGTAAGTGTTATAACGTCCAACAGTGAAATTGCTTAGGTTACTAAATGTACGGCTTGCCCGTACAAATTGCATTATTTTCGGTAACAAATTGTGATCTGACAGTAAAATTACATTGACTAGTCATTTATGATTAGTTGAGAAAAATCATAAGCATGACTGAAGAATGTTGAACCATAAGTAAATGACTTTTTATTTTGTTTTTGTAAATGATCTAAGCTTAACATGTAAACAATCATTAAGAGGATCTATTTTTAATAAGCGAAGCTTCGTCGGGATCATCGTCAACATGATTACCACCCACAACTCTAATGTAGTATGCATGTACTTCCGCCCAAGAGATCTTATTGATATGACGGGTCAAACCTTTGCATCGGGCCGAGAAACTGGTCCGAGACAGCTGTGGGTCAAGATTAGTGGTAAATTATGACCACGCCTACAGAACCGGTCGCGGCCGATGCACCGACACTTACGCAAGCCACATAAACCTAACAACTATTAAAGCCTCAGTAATAAAACGTTCGTAACCCTCTATTTACGTCTATGAAGTAATTAAGCGACGAGTAGTTTCGCAATCAACGGATTTACTTTGTTCTCCGGCCTAAAGGCAACTTGGTGCTTTGAGTGCTTTATCGATCTCAGCGGCGATAGCCGATAACTTATCGTTTACCTGCGAACTAGGCCACTCTATCTCTAAACGCACTATCAGCGACAAAGTACCTGCGGATGGCACAGTTTAACTATTCCTTTCGTTGTGACCGATTAGATAGTTATATGTATTATTATCATTCTGTAGTACGAGACAAAAGAAATGTTATCGGATGGCGTCGTTCATAAAAGTCACAAATTGAACGAGACGAAGGATAGCAAGGACAGCGGCACTCGGCCCTGATTACGGGCACGGGGTCAAAGCCCTCCCGCCTCCCGCTACCCCTCTCTCTCGGCTCCACGATAGGAGTTAGGACACTCTAATGCCGACCCACAATTACCGAGGGCCGGCATTTAAATAATAACTCTCTGGACGGTCCATTGTCTATAATGAAATATTAAATCAATGAAACAAAAGCGGTAAGATTACGATTGGGTTGAAAAATAACATTCACTGCTTTTAATTACAGTTGGATATAATCTAGAATGTAGAATCGTCAGTAATTGCTCCTTGTTTAGATATTACATAAAAACGTGGCAGTTGATTCCGTGACACTAACAATTAACTACATTTGCATGTCTGACTATAATTTTTTTCGCCCGATTCTTCCGCTTGTCTCACCTTTGTCTGGTGTAACGATTTTTGATCCGATATTATGATATGTCGTTTTGAGGAAAACATTAAAACTCAGATAGGTACGTAACAAACAATACGTAGATATAAGAAGTGTAATCGTAGTGAATTTCTGAGAATTACTACGGAGGTGATTCACGTCACAGAGGTGACGCCGGCCTATCGGGGACTGTTAGGTACACTGAGCACGTGGCGATAAAAGGCTACGTTGCATCCGGTTTCGCCGCAACACACCAAATGCGGCGAATGTGGGAACGCCGGAAGTTTACGAAGAATCACTCCTACACGACGAGAATTCCTTTGACTCATTTCTTAAAAGACAAACGCATGACATGACGAAGAAGGCAACATGCTACAGTCTATACAACTACTCATGATGCGGATGCTTTTCGATTACGATTCCAAAAACCAGTTCTAAATACTCATGGTTTAATTGAAGTTGTTCGAAATATGTATAACAAAAGTAACACTTTATTATAAAATGTAGTATTGAATCCCTTGCTATGCCTGTACTTTCACCGTTCACAGTCACGATCTCAAGTCTAAGCTCTCATGGAGTCAGACAACTACGAACACTTTCTATAGTCGACCACCTGCTAGACTTTCCCGCTGATTTTATTGAAACCTCTTGAAAACTATAACTAAATTGATTATCCTATAGAATCTAATTTAAAACCGTGTCTAGACTGCTTACAAGTACAACAATTTAATGCATTTATACTTTCCCTTTTAGTGCACCACAATTCAGTTTAAAATGATCCTTTAGTGCCATTGAAGTGAACAAAAAGAGTCGGTCATAAAAGTATAATACAAACCATTGTGCCGACTGCAGAGCAGATTGTTGCACAAAAGACATTAAATTGACAAGAGTCCTTTATAGAGAGATCGTAATGCAGAATGTATGGATATAACTCCACAGATAAAATATAGGCAAACGTGTTGTATGTGTAGGGGTAATCAACTGCCAGTAGGCAACGGTCGATGATCCAACGGTAATTTTTTTACAAGAGGCGGAAATTACTTTGATTCGACGCTCTATCCGGATTCGACGAAATTTATACGATTTGTCTGCTTCAAATCTGATGACATAACTTTACATTGAAGTGGTACCTGCCGGTGTGCCTGCCCGTGTATACATGGATTGACAGTTGCTGGCTCTTGTAGGGACATTAAATAGCCATTAAATGCCTTATTCAAAGGTAAAGGTCTTAAGTACTGCAGGCCAAATATGCGTTATACATAAGGCATGAGCGTCAGTAGCCTCGAGTCATACATAAGTTTTAGTACTCGACAAAGATGAATGTGTACGACGGGGCAATCACCCAACTTGCTCCGCAACAAATTCAAAGTTGTAAGCGTTCGAGAGAGGTCATGCGGTCTTGCTGCAGATGTCAAATCTCTATTTTCAGGTAAACTGTTATGTCTGTAGGACACTCAATGTCCTGTACCTGCAAATACAAGCTTATAGAGACAGTAAAAAGACGACACGAAAGTAAAGAAAAGTAATCGAAATGCAAAAATTAAGGATCCAGTCGGAAAGCAGAAAAAAGACAATGATACTAATTCAATCCCAACATTACATTCTAGCGGAAAACATCTGGAGGAAATCTAAGCGATTAGGTTATAACGACGGAAGCCGGTAACATTACCAATCATTGTGCATGAATTACCGGCGCCCGCGTCGATTTCGATGTCAAGATCGATGCTATAAAACTACATTACATCCAATCTTATTTACGCAGGGATATAAGTATGAAGAATCTCAAAATCTAGCTAAAATCCTAAAATTAAAATTGCTTTTATTTTTTTTTATAGAAAAGAAGATGCTAAATTAAGATGCTAAATTAAAATAAGATGAAGAATGCAATGGCACAGTATGGGCCCCTTGAAGCCATGTCTTGCGACCAGAAGGTGGCTGCCACAGATGATACGGAAGGTCGGAATCGGACAAAAGTCTATCTCCACCAGTGGACTACTGTAGGTCGATCGATTGGTAAGACTGGTGTTGTAATAAAGAAGCAAATGAGGGATTACTTACGGCGCGGACAAGGGACAACAACACAAATATTTAAAGGAAAATTGTATAGTTAATTTATAAAATATTTATAGGTACAAGTTTTGCGACGCCAATAGATCAATAAATCTGTCAAATATTAACAGGGTCGTAAATACAGCAATTGATTGAGGTGCTGACTGCCGACTCTTGCGATACACCGGTGTCAATAAACGTGATTAACGTTGCAATTGTGACCTCGTAGCTGTTAACCTTCTTGACTACTATTGTTACGAAGTAATACCAAGTACCTACTTACTTATAGTCGTTCAGAGCTAGTAGACGGCAGTTGACGTAGTGTTTGAGCTGTCGCGGGTTCGATTCCCGCACAGAACACATAATTTTTACAGGCCTACAGATAGCTGGTCTGGGTCGTGTTTGTGCATGTGAAGATTAGTGTTTGTAAACGCACCCACTATACAAAAATAATTCCTAGAATTAGGCAAAGTTTATAAAAAAAAGGTTCGAGCCACAGATATAAAATGTATATTTATTTTTAATCTATATCTGTGGTTCGAGCAATATTTTGTTCTACTAGTAAATTTGCAGCTTTCCTCTTCAATAAAATAAATTGTTTTATAAGCTTGGGTATATGGAACTTCATTAATAATGGTGAAGGTCCGGTGGGTACTGGTCGCGTATTGGCTTGAGGGTAAAAACCGCAAAGTTACCCCTGCCAGTAGATCGGAAGTAGGGGATGAAGACCAAGGCATGAATAGAAAATACATACTAATTGGTAAGCATTTACTCAGTGGCTCAATTCAATTCAAATTTTAGGATTATGGCTCCATCGTTTTGACGATGATTCTGCCAATGTCAAGGTTGAATAGAACATGTGATAAGTTGAGTGGAGATTGGCCGGAGAAATGGCTGCCAGTTAATTACTCTTTAGTAAAGTGGTTGAGGCACCTGAAATACAAACAGACAGCACAACATGAGTTAGTACTAAGTGGCTCAGTGTTGAAGTCGCACCTAATTTTATCTGACATAGCTGACAAATAGTAAACAGAGTAAACGTCATTCTTTTTATAGATTTTCACAACTTAAAAAAAAAAAAAAAAAAAATTATTTATTTAAAATGCTTCATGTACAATGTACAAAGGCGGTCTTTAAGCGACAAGCAATACGCGGCGGGCTATAAGCGAGAAGGTCTATAGGCGGTAATATAAGTATTTTATTAATTAAATCAAGATCTCAAGAGTTGTCAAAAGTTAACTGGAGATGATAGTCTCACACGATTGGCCAAATTAAGAAGATGACGAAGTAATGTGGTATTCTGTGCAGATTCAGAAAAAACAAAAAGATAAAATTACAATCTATCAAATAAAAATCCACTGAGTGACGAGGTAATACAATACCTATCCGCCTTTCAATAATCAACAGATTTGACACATCTTAAATTACCAGCAAGAAACAGAAAAAATTGGCAACTCTATGCAGTGAACGAGGCCAAGTGATGCCATGCGGTCAGCGAACCGTAACATGTCGGCACTCGCATGCGGCGCACACGCAGTATTCGGAAGACCTTCCGAATAAAATTGTCTGACTGACCATTACAATCAAATCGTTAAACTAACTTCTTGAATCGATAGGATTAACATACGCGCAAAGCACGTGCCCGATTTTTAAACTCCGAAAGAGTGCAATAATTTAATGCCGACCTTTGCAAATGGCAACTTATAACCGAAGACTAGGTTCTCGAAGTCCAGAAATTGCACTTCGCTATAGGAAATGGGTAAAAGAGGGTCTCTCTATGGCAAGATATACAGTATACACATCTGTCGCGCAGGTGTGAGCTAAACTCGGGGGTATCTAAGGCAGGTGTACGAACTGGCGGCGTGGCGCGGCGGCCTATACTATAATTGTTTAGGAGAACCATTAGGAAACCTTTTTTTATTGAATAAACCGATATCATCTAACGTATCTTCTTGAATCATACTCATTGCATCATTGATGATGGAAAACGAAATAATTTAAGCATTGGGATAAGATTTTGCGGGCAAAAAAAATTTCAATAAAGCAATATTTAACAAATAATAGTCAATTAGTCTACAAAACACAAAACATGACCCTATTTTCGTATAATTTACAGTTTTCCTTTTCTTGTTGAATCATTTGAACCGTTAGCATCGTGACAGGCATAACCGAGGGGTTTTACGCGTAAAGTTGTAAGCTTGTAACCGTCATTTCTATTAAAAACGCTATTCTATTCATATACATTTTTGGTAATCTGGGGCTTTAAATGCGAAAGAATACATTTTTATACAATTTCCTGTCCAACTTTATAAACGCGATTCATAAATGGGACTTCTGGGAAATTCTACATTATGGAATAGCGGAACACGTGCATAAGTATAATGACGTCTAGACACGGCTTTAGCTCGGCTCAGCTTGCTAAGTAACTCCCATTCTAACCCTTGCGTCTTGATTTTAGCTCCAACGTAAACGGCAGAGTGGAAAATGCTTTGGTATATTTCCTTTAGGAAATTGTTATCATTTTGCCATGGATGGGTAATTCGCAGCCCATCCATTAGGGAACGAACGTGTAAATTCATGTGGGGTAGGGATCAGTGAATACCCAGCGATACCGTGTAAATCTGTGGGGTCCGAGCATGAAACAGGTACCAAACTACCAACCTTTGTATCAGCCTTCTTGGAAATGTCCTCAATTTACTGCCACACAACGCGAAGTTACGTTATGGAACAATTTCTACTGAATTCAGATTACTCATAGGAACATCTGATTATTGCAAAAAGTTAAGTAATGCACTATGGCCACGGAGCCGGAAATAATGAGTCAGTTTTTCTTCCTATCTTCGATTAAATTATAATCATAGGAACTTGGATAAACGTATTTTACTCCCGGTATTGATATATTGCATAAACTATAGGTATCATACAAGTTTCTTTCATTAATATTAATGATAAAGAGGCGACTTGTAGTGAGATAGCAATTTGTTAAGATTTTAGAGAAATGTAGGTCATAAAAATGTTACTGACTCGTTCCGCGACACATTTCGCGCAATCAGCTAACCGTCTGCCCGTCGCAGCCCTAAAATGAAACTTTAATGAGCAGGGTTAAAAGAGGGCTCCACGCAAACATTGCGCTTTGTTCATTATACAGGTTCTATTAAAAATAAAACTCGAGTGTTAACTTATCGTCATACTTCAAGTACCTGAGCAAACTCAATCGGTCCGTATGTTTGTGGCCAAAAAAGTAAACAATATAATTATAATCTTACAAGTCAATTTTAACAGGAGTCTGGATGTGGAATTCTTTGTTTGGTTGTGTACCATAAAGTGGACGCACGCAGAGGCTGTCGACTGGCTGAGATAACAACGTAAGAATAACATTAATGTCTGTACTTGAATACGACGCAATAGAGGCATACAAGGTCGCCAGTTAGATTACAAGGATCGACGCATAATTTTATAAGTTCCTAAATAAGTATTGTTATTGAGGAAGGCGTAGAACAACGATTATTATCTTGTGTTTAATGAGTTTACAAATAGCTAGAGAATAATCATTTTCGAGTTTAATTTGAAACAATGTTCAAAGAAGGCCGTTATAATGAGAAGGTTAAACTTCGCCGTGGTATAATGGTCGTCACCTACTAAAGTTAGCGAGGTCTTAGATTTGGAAAGAGAAAATATGGATCAGTATTTATATTGTTAGAGGAAAATAACTTCACGAACTGGTGTAACCTCGCCGGCATATAAAAGGTTCCTTGTAAAAAGATGGCTTATCATTTATTGATATAATTTCACTATTTCCCTAAGTTGCTTTAGCCCTTGACTAATCTCTTCGGGCTTGACCAAGAGTGCTTTGCTTCATATACCTTCTAGCACTCTTCTCACTTCTGCCTAACTTAGTTAATAACGTGACACAGGTGTCCACTCGTTAAAATGAGATAAAAATGTGACTTGAAATATTTATATTTATGACGTATTATACTAAGCGTGTCGCTTCGCGTCGTAGCGATAAGTAATATTGAAGACGCATCTCAAATAATTTCTAAGCATAGGTACCTACGCAGTTTTTATTGAACAGTAAGGAATGATTGACATTGATTAACTGTCCGACCCATAAAGTTATTATTACTAGTGGTAAAGTAATAATAACTTTACGGTCCGACCTCTACCCCGTCATGACGACATATCTATACCTAGGTAGTAATTTTATTAAATGTTCGAAATCAACTGCCAAATGCGCGTCAAACCAGGCATTTTTTTTTATAATTTCGGTGTTAACTAGCCTTCGGTTCGCCTGATGGTAAGTGATGACCGCTGCCTATGAACATCCGCAACACCAGAGGAGTCACCAATGCGTTGCCGACCTTTTAGGGCTGGCATTTAAAAGGGTCTGCAATATAATAATAATATCTATATTTTTATTTTAAAGAATGTCTATTGCCGCGTGATTTCAAAAGCCCGTTGATCAGACGCTTGTCCAAATCGCTCTGGCTTTTGTAGTTGGCAAGTACGCTTTAAACGCTCTGACCGTTTCGCCCAAGCTTTGGGCCGACCCCTACAGGTTATTAAAGTAGACAATGCCTACATTACAACTACAAATCCCTGAGCAGCTCCTCACTACCCGTATTGTGTATTAAGACATTGTAGTAATTTAAAACCCCGAGTTTCGGTCGACGTGCATACGAAAAACTCGATCATACAATATTCCGTCACTCCAATAACCAGAGGACTCCACGCGTTAATTATGTAGGATAAGTTAAGTTTGATTGAACACACCGCACGAGCCGAGCGAGCGACCGAGATCCCGCGGCCGGCGAGGCAAACCTACGTACGTAAACAACATAATTAACGCGTTTTGTCTACGTACATTCATTTTTAAAGCTCAAGCTGGACTCCTGGAGTATATAAGTGACAGAATTTCTAAATTTTGACTCGAATACCTTGTAGAGTTCGGCCCACGTCTTGAGCGAAACGGTCTGGAAATTAAAGTGTCTGTACCAACTATAAAAGCCAGACTGATTCAGACAAGCACCTGGCTGAAATCGACGGGCTTAATGTAATCACCCTCTATTGATTTATTCTACCTACCTATTTCGTAAATATAATTTGATCAAGTCAAAAAGTAAATTAAAATGAAGTCAGTGTTTTTTTTATGAAAAAGGAAATTTCTACCGATCAAATACTTAGGTATAGTGCATGAATACTACGTTACTTTTTCAGATATTAAAAACATAGCTATGCTTAGAACAGGTTCGATAGAAGCAAGGGGTGCCACATTTCTATTGTAACATCAGATGAAAGTGAGGAAATTATAAGAATTCCTTGTTTTTCTTTATATAATCCCAAAAATGTACGGCTTTAATAATACAAAGTCTATTTTAAAGCTTAATTTGTCATGAAGCAAAAATGTTGAGATTTTAAATTTAGCTAGGACATTTTAAAATATCTTGGACGAAGGCCACTGAATGGGATTTTATAAATCATGTTATATGTTTTTCTCAGAATTCCCACAAACTTTAACCACAATCAACAACAAAGAGATGGAATGACCCAATAATTGAATTCTGAGTTTAAGTTTTAATTTTCTCAATATTGTTTTACAGAAAAAGATGTTTAATCCAATTGTAAGATTTGAATATGAATTCTGTAATTGTTGCCTTGATCTACTAAATCTAATCAAATTAAACAAAAAACTGCATCCTGTTTTAAGGTCATTGCACAAGGACTTTGTTTATATCCGAAAGTGTATGAAGTGTTTAGATGTTGCATGCAGAAAAGCACCTATGGCAATTATAAAATTTTATTAGTCTGCATAGGACAGAAAATATTTTTATTCCTTTTTTAAACTATCACTTTTTAGGACAATTAATATTATGTATGGGAATCTATGTGAAATTATTTTGGACCAGTAAAAGGCTAGCAATTAAATACAAGTTGCGTTTTCATGCAGGAGGGTACAAGTTTGAAACTGTCCTGCACTTCCGAATTCATGATCAGAATTTGATTATCATTCACATTAACGGTGAAAGAAAACATCTAGAGAAAACCTGCTGTCTTGAGAAGAGTCCATAAAGTTATCTATAGTTCTGTACTTTTGTGTAACCCGCCAACCATCACCAGGCCAGTATGGTGGACCCTAAAGCCTAACCCTCAATCTGAGAAGTGGCCTGTGCCCAGCAGTGGGCCAGTAATGGGCTGATTATTATCATATGGTCACAATTAGACTCCTGGTCTACTTCTATGTATATATACTGGGTGTCCCAGGAAACCTATACCATAACACATAACCAGAAAGGTACATAATTAATTAATTAAGTACAAAATAATTAATTTCTCGAAAACTACAAAATATCGTAGAACATACATGGGGGTTCAATCAATGAGTATTAGTGTCCCCTGACCACAGACCTTCGCTGGTACAGGTTTCCTGTGACACCGTGTATAATAAATAAGAATCTTATTGGACTTATCAAAGCTTAATTACAACATAAAAACAATTGAATAAATAGATGTGAATTTAATTAATTTACTTCCTTCTATTTACATAATAGAAATGGTAATTCCAATAAGTGTTACTTCATAATTATTTCACAATAAAATTATTCAATAATATTGTAGCTACAACAGGAAAAAAATATGATTTTATGAACATTTTATTAACAGCTATGAAATACATTTCTTGACTGACAAATTAATGGACAGACAATAATAATATGAAAGTAAAAGGGTTTTTTATTTTACTATGGAACCCAAAAAAGGAAGTAAGTAAGTACAAAAGTATGTTTGTCTATGAAGGTAGTTACACCAGTGAGAAGCTCATTGTCTGATCTGCATGTTAATTAACACAGAAACCTGAATAACTGATACCACTGACCAGTGACTAGGCTGTTACAGTTATGTATGATAATTTTTCCAGTTGTGTGTTTTTACCATCTCAAATAATTTTTGCAAATAAAATCGATTGTTTTCTTATTTTCAGTGCAATTGTATGAAAATAAATTATTGTACTTAATGAAAATCCTTTTAATTTCATAAATTTTATTATATTTTAGTACAGCTGCAACTTTGGGCTACATCGGTGATACAGTGAAGCATTTTAGATAAATAAATAAAAATACATGTAAAACATGGGAAAAAAAGGAAACGAAACGAAAAATATCTTGAAATATGTATCAATATAAATGATCACAACAGCTGATTCATGTCTGCGAAATCTTTTCAAATTTAGAACAAAATACTTCAGGGTTTCGATCGAGAGCATTGTCGTACTTTTTTTTGTGATCGATAATTCTGACAAAAACGCATCGTAATCGAGTTCTGCATTTGGATACTTTGCAGTAAAACGCATGGCCAGTAACATTACGATACGATATTACGCTGAAAATCATGAAACCTTTCATAATCTGCGAATTCCTACAAAACATAAACAAACAAAAATATCTATCTATGCTACTAGTATCGCATAGAACACAGATTCGATCTATGTAGAACATAACATCCACCCATGAAACAAAGCATTTTTCAACGATGCATAACTCTGGTTTCTACCCACTAATTAACAATACGTAAAAGGCACCACGTTGAAGATTATAACTTACCGTTTTACGACCATGATAGAATCCGTCTCCTCGTTTGTGGACCCTATGATTCGAACTATGATTTACAAACGCCACTAACAATATCGGAAACACCATGAATTTTAATAATCACAATCAATTCAATTTACTAAATTCACACATCGCTAAATAGCGATAAACACACTTTTCTTCATAATTCCACTAACTTCGAATAATCCGCACTCCACTTTATTGTACATGGAATCTCATAAACACAAACTAAAACTAAAATGTGTTTTTCTTTTTACATTACAACACCAACAGCGCGAACTTCACCACAGTATGATGTACCGAGCGAAGAAAACATTACTTGAATACCAACATTCCGCAAAAGAACAGTAATTAAAGTTAATAACTTTTATGCTTATAATTTAGATTTCAAAATAGTAATAAATATTATTGCACTTTGTATAAATTATAAATACACTAATTGTAACCCCATATTTCTTGAACTCTATTAATGTTAAGTAAGCTTCAGCATGATAAGTTGGTTTCAAAGTTAGTGGCGACAATGCAGCCAACCTCACGTATCTGTTTTGACGACTGGCTGGCATGATATTCTCACCGCTGCAACAAGTTTCTTGCTTTAAAGCGGTCCATTCACTATTCGGTCGCGATAACTACATAATCAAATAGGTACTTGTTACATTTTATTTTAAAATAGGGATATTAATAGTAAATATGATGAGCTCACATTATGATTTATAACATTCACCCTTTAATACCTGATTTACTGGCTGCTGCAGTAATGTACTATTAGATTGGGCCGATCGGAACAAAATTACAAAAGGCCTGCATAAATAGTTATGGGTAAATCATATTATATCATAAATACATACGAGTATACTTATTTCAGTGAACTGAGTAAACAGGGAGTGCAAGGAAAGAGCCTCCATATATGTGACGAATTTTGAGTTCATCTGGCACACCTTGGGTAGTCACAGTTAGCCTCGAATCACCAATGCTGAATGGCTAATCTTTCCACTATGGCATGAGCTATCACCATATAGATTGTGCCGAAACGACACCAGAAGAAGAAGTAAAGCGCAAGTATATAGAACTATTGAAGTCACAATTTTTTTTCGATAGGTATACATTATGCTAATCTTCCGTCACCTATGACGACATTCACTGATAAAGACGCGGTGTCCTATTTCCCGGGTAACACATGGACTAGCATCATGACATACAAGATCCCATTTTATTAGAGCATAGTGAATTGGTCCTTTTATAATCATTGACGATTGCGTAAGATTAGCGAGAATGTCACGTCAATTGGTTACTTTTTTTATTGCAGAGATTGGCGTTTGAGCGCGCGTACATTTGAATTTATTCGATTAGTTTTCTGAACGGTTGTACTCGTACATACTTTGAAGGCTCCATTATCCGGGAATTAACCTAAACTTCTGCAACAGGAAATCATATAACGAGCTGTTACATACATTAGTTGATAAAAACAATGGTTAAATCAGGTTAAGTTATGTATTAGTCGTATTAGTAGATCTTTTTAATATTAAAGTTTCTTTTGTACTAGTTATACACAAATAAACATAAGAGATGAATAAGTAATGACAATTTTCTCTAATAAAATACTCATGTAAGAAGTACTCTCTGAATGTTGTGCCGACCGGGAATCGAACCCGCGACACGTAGCGCAATAGTCCACTATGCGCTAGGCCACTGCGTCAACAGTGCTGTCGATATCTGTATGGTAATCTAACGTTGACTTTTACTCCCCCACGGGTGGAGAGAGGTGGTTTATTCTTTACCGGGAACCACACAAACATCCAAACTAATTAACACCACACAACATCCAAGCTAAGTATGTACTTAACTTATAAATACGCGATAACGGTTAAATGCACACGTATTTCTGTACCTAGTTACCTAGATAATAAGTAACACAAAAATATCACACAATAAATTATTAAAAAAACTCACCGCTTCAAACGCGTCCTCACACTTTCATCCATCAAAATACGTAAATAAACTGATTTTATAATAATACTGCCGTTTCTTGTTTTCACGCAAACATATTTATCAGTCTTAACCCTCTCAATGAGTTTGCTTTTAGAAAATCTTCTTATTCTCTGCTCTTGTGAGTTACAATACAAACCCATAATAAGTATAATTATTTTGATCGAATATATTAATTTTTATCACTGTATTTATTGACTAGAATTTATCGTAAAGTGTATGTAGATACACCGCGGCTGATGGGTTAGGAGTAAATTTGATAATACACAAGTTGCGTTGAGTCCTAGTCGGTTTGGTTCGGACAACGGGGTCGGGCAGTCGTGTAGCGACATGTCGCTTGCCGTAGTGCTGTTCGATCTCACTAAACCATTAATATCCATTTGTTGGGAATCAGCCGCAGAACACGTAGCTAGCGACTTGAAGGCAGATTACAAAAGCGGTATATCCCTAAATAAAAGACTCTTCTCAATATTTATCCCCCACTTTATCTTTTAAATATCAATCCAATATGAATCCCTTTAATTATTACTTCCTTTATAAATACACTCCTATATGTAGGTATCTATACAAAAGTATGGGTTACGTGCCAAGAAATGATCATCATTATGTATAGGAAATATACTATATATAGGAAAACAATGTAGCTATATATTAACTTCAAGCTTTTAATAATATCAAGCAGCTGGAATATTTGGCTAAAATTAAAAATGTTGTCTGTCTATTTGTTCTAGCTTATCTCCGAAACGGCTGGACCGATTTTGACAGCTGATGTAAAAAAGAGTAACATAAGTTACTTTTTACTTTTAATTTTAGGGATAATTAATTTTATTAAATTCCATGGGGACGAAGTCGTGAACACAGCTAGTATTTAACTGTACCACTTAAAACAGATAGTCACGCTGCAAGGAGCCTCAAAATATGAAGAACAACACTAACGCTTGTTTGCATATACGAATGCACTTCAACGCCTCTACTTGAGACCGTTTCAATGCTAGACACACAACGGCACTGTGTACATAGCGCTAACACTATGACGCATCGCGCTTACTCACTGCAAACGGCACTCGACACAACCAAAACTCGCGGCCGCGGCAGGAAAACGTTTTCTATGCAGGTTCGGACATGTCTGTGTATGTATTATCATTGCGGTGGCGGAATCGTGATGTAATCAAATGACAGATATAAAAAAATACGACTTCACCGCATTCCGGTATCGACTCGCGAGCTGAGATTGCCGACGTGTTCTTGTGAACCATCTTAGGTATCTTTATTTATATAAACTAGTGGTCAAAATTCAACCACATATTATGGGTAATATAAATTTTAGCTTTCTCCATATAAACTTTAAATATGACAACACTCACAATCCTCTGTTCGCGCAATATGCATAAAAAGGAGTACGAAGATTTCTCTTCACGTATTAATATATAGATAAGGAGGTATATTTCCTTTATTATTTGTTACATGATTCATCGTTGCATTGAACACGGTTGATAACATTATGAACCTACGTCGTTTCTCGATCTATTTTTGTAATAAGGAGAATAAATCTTTTGTTTTCAAGACTTCCAAACTGTAGTACCTACCTATTTACTATTTATTATCACGCTAGGTCCTTGTGGGGTCATTATTATTAATACAACCAGTTATTTTAATAAACACGTCCTTTATTGCTTTATTTAAATATACACTGTTATATCACGTAGGTAGTATTAACAATATTACTGTTGTCAGGTTACAACCAAATATCTGGTCTATAAGGCTTTATCATAAGGCTATTGTACAATTGTTTCGTTAAATTATAATACATCTTACAAAATTAAACGCTGCTATTAACACTCAACGATGAAGTAGAGCCAGATACACTAAGAACCAACTAAGAACCAATGCGATCACAAATATGGCGCATGTCTTTTTCATCCATTCATCTCTATAAGACGTCATTTCCGGATTCCTTTACATTCATGTCATGTTTCACACAGTCCATCCATCTTTTCTTTAGTCTGCCTTATCCAAGCCTTATCTCTTCTAGTCATCAACATTCATACCACAGAGCACTTTTATAACATGAAAACTCTTCTCGTAACATATTTATTATCTTATAAACTACTACTTACTATTTTTGTAGTATTAATGAGGAGGACTCATTAATACTACAAAAATAGTTAATAATACTCCATACGACAAAAATTGTTGCGTTTCAGCTTTTCTGTAACTGGTGCCACTTTCATACTTCCTCTAATATACACATTCCTATAAGACAGAAAAAATCCTCATTCCTGATCCAATTTTGTTACGACACACATATGCTGACGAGTGACGCATACATAATTTAAAATTTATTTCAATGGGCTTTGATTTATTTTCCTAACTGTCACCATAATTATATGACCACTAGCTGATTCAAGTGTATCTGTCGCCGACTTTACTACTGGACAACTTGTCACTTGGCATCCCTGTTTTCCACCCAGCAGCACCACTCAGCAGCAGCGACCGCAACACTGTGTTCGTACACACTGTGCTGGGAATTGTGTTGGTGCCGTGAGAGCATTCTCATAGAGGATGTAACAAAAATCGTGTAAATCCCTTTAGCCACGCGCTCCGCTGCTTATTATGAACAACATTCACTATGGGACCAACACTGAAATCGCGAAAAGAAATCAATTGTTCCGTACATTTTAATCTAGTAATATTGAATTATTTGTATGGAACAGACGCCATTTTTTTTTCGAGTTTGGTCTCTTTTCGATTTATGTTGAACGCGTGGTATAAGGGATTTTCACGATTTTTATTACACCCTGTATACATAATAAAGTTACGATTAAACTGCTGGAAACCTAGCAGTGTAACAAATTGTGTAGTAGTATATTTAAAGCTAAGTAACAAATGAAACTACTCATTCACTAGTTGGATCATTCGACGATGGCTCGTCGGATGGCCTTTACTGTTCTTGACATAAGATTCAGATTGCAATGATTCACGTGCCTTCGAAATTATTATTGTGTAAGGTAGTGTATTTCAATTAGTCAGAGAGTCCAAATGTTTGATAATTACAAACGTAGACTTGTCTAAACACGTCACAACACCTATGCTAATCTAGAGACACTAGTTTTTTTAACTTCATTAGTATTTTCTTATATAAATCCTCTATTAACTACGGTATTCGAAACAATGGATAAAGCTTATTTCTAGAATCACTCTCACAATCACAAAAGAACGTTGTTATGTTTGAGTAACTATAAAACTAGCGAGCTACAACACGATAATTTCAATAAATTAAATCAGTCAACATATACATTTTTCTGTACCTATCTATTTTCACACAATATTTCGCTAAAATTCGTTTTGAATTGGCAACATTGGTTATAAATAGTCTATTTTACAAAAAATATATTTATAGAAATAAAATTTTGGTAGCCAACCTAATTATTAGTATGTATAGAGAATTATACAGGATATTTTTTTATGTAGTGCGCATAATTTGTAGAGTGATTCAGTTTCTGTTCCTAAATGCAACCGCAGTATTGGGAAACACCTTAAAACAAAACAAAAATTCGACTTAGTATGGGGGACACGCATAATTTACTAGCACAAGCCGTACAAATTTTTATTTTGGAGTGAATTTTAGTAATTCGGTTGCATTTGGGAACGGACACTGAATCACTCTGCAAATTTTGCGCACTACATAAAAAAATATCCTGAATAAGATCCACGCTCTCTAGTCCCAATCTTTCTAGACTTACTACGAGATCAAACCAGAAATTGCAACAAAAATACTGCGGTCGAGTAATATTAAATTTTTTGTATGAGACAGCAGTTTTTTTTGCCCGATTACAATGTTGGCCCCATAGTAAAAGTTGTTCATAATGATGAGGAGAACAGCTCCATAAAGGGATCAGGATTAGAAAGGTAGGACCTTGTATTATCTGTGATATTAGTAACGAGAAACAGTAATGAGATCTAAAATATTAATTTCATGTTTTGATCCAGACCTAAAATAAAGTCTGAAAAATTATCAGGCAGATCATTGTGATCATATTAATAAAAAAAATACAATGAAATCGTAACTAAACCTATGATAAGTTAATACTAATAATGTAAAACAAATATACAAATTATGATTAAAGTAAAAAAGTCACTAGTCTGTGAATAACACCTAGTTTCTCATAGGCTGATCAAATTTAACCAGCCAGCCAGTCAAATCTAATGTCAAGTAAATGTGATTGGTTGTTGATGTTGGTCAACCAATCAGAACAGGTAACATGAGATTTAACAATAAAGCCCACCACACACGTAGCTATAATATATATTAATATACTGAGCTATATATTACATTATAGCAAGCCCCCATACGTGGTAGCTATACTATAACATATTTTGATGACGTAATAGAACTATATATTATAGCTGCGTCTGAGGTCGCTCGAAGATTACTATGGAAAATATATCGTAATATGCCTTGCTATAATATATATTATAGCTATGTGTGTGACGGGCTTGATTAGAGATTTGACTAGTCTTTCAGAAACCAGGGGTAAGTAAAAATTTACGTTACTGGCGTAATGTATGTAAGTAGTTCATCTATTTATTGCTCTCATGCATGGATGGTACACAGCTCAAGACACCTGCTATAAGGGGATATAGTACACATCATTATGAACAAATTTTACTAAGGGACCAAAGATGAAATGGCAATTACAAACTCCTTTTCTATACACATAATTCAATATTACACAACTAAATGTATGGATGGAACAGCAGATTATTTTCGCGTTTTCCGTATTGATGCCATATTAAAACTTGTTCATAATGATTGGACTGGATTGTAAACAGCGGCCTTAGGTTCAAATTTAGATCGACCCGAACTTAGGCATATAACGACTGTCATTTCTTTTGTCCAGTATTAAGATTTCGAGACGTTTTCCTTATTTATATGGCGACAATATTCGCATTATTTGGCCAAAACAAAATCACATTTATGTAGTAAACAAAAGGTTTCTTTTGCATTGGCTATATAACGCGAATATTTGTACAAATACGCCAAGTAAAATGCCGCCATTAGATGAAGCACAATAATTTGTAAACGATTCAGTTATCTGCAAAGCATACATACTGATATTCAGCCGCATCTGTTAACACTAGAAGCATTCCAAAAATCTTTCTAGTACACGTAATCTTACTATTCTAGAGCTACAAAGAAGCTAAAAATCTGAAGCCCATTTATAAGATAGCGTCCAATACGTCCATATAACTATAACCTCGCGGCCTCTAAAGACAAGGGACTGATAGCGATACTACCAAAATTACGTTAATTCACTTACATTTTTTGAATCAATACCAATAATAGTAATTAGATCATTTATTAATATCATCAATGAAAGGTAACTTTGCCAGCTTAGCCGAGCCACGTGTAGCCACGTTGCGGTGATACATTTCGCAAACAAAATGCTTTGAACGACTGCGGCCTGCTTAGAGTTAGTAACTGGGAGTTTAGACGCCGGGCGCAAACGATATTAACCCTAATGGAGATTCACCGGAATAATTTCTTATTGTACTTACGATCTGTCAACTTATATCATTAAAGGGGATAACCATTATGTCCCCCAAATTTTTTTTATAGAAAATTTTATCGTGGAATTTTTGTTTAGCCATATGTTCGCGCTCATTCATGAAGTTGACAAGGTTTGCCGCTGATGGAATATGTAAAGATAGGTATATATTATTTAATCATTATGACAGCAGTGATAGCCTTGAAGTAGAATGCTTGCCTTTCATGTAAGAGGGTTCGAGTTCAGAAACGACACATGTCTTTTCGAAATTATGTACAGATCAGAAGCCCTAGTGAAAGTTTATTTTATCAAACTCATTTTACGCAGCGACTGCGGATGTCGCTCATATGGGTGAAGAGCTCGAAACGGGCCAATCAGCAAGCAGAACGTCGATGCGTAAAATCGAGATTGTTAAAAGAAACTTATTAACCTACGCTAGGCTCTCAGAATTCGATTATCACTTGCGTTAACGTTGAAGGAAAATATCGCGAGGTACCCTCCCATAGTGCACACATGAGTTCTCCAAAATATCACCAGACCGACGTGGTAGACTAACGCCTAACTAAATGCTTGTCATTCTGAGGAGAGACCCGTGTGACGTGTCCAGCAATGTAACTTTAATGGGCTGGCTAGAAATATTGTTTAATCGTTATATTTTTGTATCGATATTTTAGCGATAACTTGTGGTATCGATATTTCAGTCCCTGTCGTACACTAGAGGCCAGGTTATCGTCACCCAGCACATCTGATCTTATATCAATATTCCTCATAGTCGTAATAGTCGTCGTCCTGCCCGTTCTGCAGCATAGCGGCGAGGGACATCTCTCCGCTGACGTCGACAGGCTCCGGTTCAATTTCATCCTCGTAGTCCTCTGCACCATCTGTAAATACAAAATAAAGAATTATAGTCCGCGCGGAACTAGTTGGCCGCGCCTTAGGTATGTGAGCGGTGGGACGGAGGGGTGGGGGCGCTGACAGCAAGTGCCTTACTCAGTACGGCGCCGTCAACACTGGGGATTATTGCGTTTTGTAATCGTGGGAAGGGAGTATTGCGTTTTGTAATCGTGGCCTTAAGTTAGAAAACAAAAAATGTAACTTTTAACTTATCAATAAATAAATAGGTAGGGTAGGGGGTAGGGGGTTGGGTAAGGTAATGAACATCAGAGTATGTTTCATGAAAATCTGTTCAGCCCTTCAAAAGTTACAGCTTTTTTTCTAGTTGGAGTTGGGGGTTTTTGACGGTTACGTATGTGATAGGCAGTTCTGTTAAAACTGATAGACCAATTTTTTGGCCGACCGTACTCGTTTAGTGTGTAATATTTACCGGCGACTGGTTGAGGCGTGGGCGGCGCGGGGGTGGCGGGCGTGCGGGGCGCGGCGGGCGCGGGGGAGGCGGGGGGCGGGTTCTTCTTCTTGCGCTTGCGCGGCACGGGCGACGCCGGCACCGGCACTGACGGGGTGGGGGGCTTGGCACTGCAACAAATCAATTACATTAACATAGTAGAATTATTTTACTTAACGATTCATTAACCTTTTGAACGCCAGAGTATAAACGTATCGCCGTACCCCTGACGCCAGGCCACTTTTTCTGTCAAATGATTTTGTCATATATTTGTGACGTTGGCGTTCAGGGTAAGATTTCGTTTGTCACATATATGTGACAATGGCGTTCAAAAGGTTAACGCACGATCTTAGTGCGTTTGAAACTTCAATAAATATCTTAGATATTTTTTTGCAAATTAAATGGCTGAATTATGGAATAATAACTATGAAATCTTTTGTGAGCCTGCAGGCGAAAGCATTTTTTACAGACTCAGCTATTATTTATCAATAAATTTGGTTGTGACTTAACAATAAAATAAGTCATTAGTTACTCACTCAATAACAACTACAGTTTCTTTCGGCGTCGCCGGTGGTAGCGGCGTGCCGGGCTGGTCCAAGCTCTTCAGAATATCGTAGTTAATCTTGGAGCTGATCTTCTTCTCCGCTATCATCTTCTCGATGGCCTCCCCAGCAGTGGCGGCGTTGCACGGCGTCCTCTTCTTGTAGGAACCTCTCAACTTTTTCTTCTTATCTTTATTCTCCTCTCGTTCTTTCGCGCGAAGCTCTTCTTTTACTTAAACATAGACTACAAATTAAGATTTTATGGCTGTCAGTTTATAGCTATTTAATTTAGTCGCATTTAAAATTACTATTAATTTGCTCACTGCTAGAACTAGGTCCTGGTTTCTGAGACAAATACAGTTCGCAAAATATTATTTTGTACTGATGGTTTATTTTATATTGTTGCATGTGGTGCTTTTATTTTGCAAACAAATAAATTATTTTAATTTCTTTTACTAATATAAACACAGTATAAGGATGAACTTTATCCACGAATTATTTTTTTGATGTATTAGCATAACATAACGTAATAGAGCGTTTATTAGTACGGGGGATTGAATTTAAAATGTTAAAAAACTAGTTTTATGCCGTCATTTAAGATACGATATAGTCAACAAAACTTTAGAGGCTGAAAAAAATTACGCCAAATTAAATAAAACTCAGATTTTTTCTTAAACATCTGATCTTCAGAGTACTTGAGCAAAAAAAAAATTGTTCTAAGACCTTAAAATACGTACTTTTCTGCTCCTTCAAATATCCAGCATTAATTTTATTCCACAGCATCGCTTTGAAGCGGACCTCCTCCTCGGTCATGATGAGGGAGCTGACGTACTCCTCGTCCTTCTGGTCTAGCACCAGCTCGTCTTCATGCGTCAAGTCCTTGCTGAACTGCTTCGGTTCTGGCCTCACGAACTTATCTGATTTGTCGTCTTGCTGACTGCTTCCCGCAAGACCTATGACGGCTAAGTCAGGACCTGTTACAAAATAGAGAGGATTATGACATGTTTATTTCTGCAATATGCACTATGGTTTTCTGCCGTGGGTGGTTATAGCTACTAACCACAAAACCGCCCAAAATACACTTACAACCGGTCGGGGCAAAAAACCGCCAGTGCGTTCGCTTGTATTCATTTCTTTGAATCACAATATCATGCGGGTAAAAACCGCGCGCGGTTATAGTAGTGCGGCCTCAGGCTTAATCAAGAATCTATCCTAATATTATAGAGGTAAAAAATTTTTTTTTTGTATACATGACAATATTTTATGTAGTGCGCATTTGCAAAGTGATTCAAATTTGATTTTGTATGGCTTGTGCTAGTAAATTATGCGTGTCCCCCATACTAATTCGAATTTTCATTTTGTTTTAAAGTGTATCTCAGTACTGCGGTTGCACTTAGGAACAGACACTGAATCAATGTACACATTATGCGCACTATATAAAAAAAAATATCCTGTATAGGGGGTAATCTCTGGAACTGCTGAAACAATTCTAAAAAATCTTCACTAATAGAAAGCTACACTATCTTCAGTGATATAGGGTAGGTATATTTTATTTTGATAAAAGTAAAACGATGCGTGAAACCGCGGGCAACAACAATCAATAAAATACAAACCGAGTCCCTCAATCTTTTCACTTTTGCTATACACTTCTGCCTTAGACTGTACGTCCTGGGCTATTTCACCAATGCGGTCCAATGCGTCTTCTGCGGCGAATCTTGAAGCTTCGGCGTCTTCAACACAGGTCTCGTCTGAAAGTTAGTAATAACTCTGGTGTTACGGTTATATATATATATTTTTTAATATTAGCTCAATTTAGATAAAAAGTCTATCTTTATTAGCGGAGGTCTTTTTATGGGGTTATAGTATTCACCATTATGAACAACTTTAACTATGGGACCAACCCTTAATTCGCGAAACAATAATCTGGTGTTCCGTACATTTAGTCGAGTAATATTGAATTATTTGGATGGAGCAGTTTTTTTTTTAGCCGTTTCATATTACCTTATATCCGTAAAGTATTACCTAGTGTGTTTGGAGGGTGCATGAGGCAGAATCATTATTATATTTTTTTATATTATCCTGAGTTTCCGTGTTACCTTCAGAATAACCCAAGCCTAAACCTTTTTCTAACAAACATGTTACGGCCAATGAACGCAGTAAAACGAACATTATAATGAAGTAATTCAACATCTTGATATAATTAATAATTATCAAAAAAAAAAACAACTAAAGAATAAAATATGGAAATTCGGAATGAATATAATAATATTACAATCAGCAAACAAAGAAAAACACACTAATTTATGCGGTAAATAAGTTTTTATGGTATCATAATTATGTTCGTCCAAATCAGGTCTAGGCATTGCAACCTTAAGACGATTCGTGGGCCGAATTTCATGCCTATTAAAGCCGGCGGCGCCATCTGCCTCAACTCATTTATCAGCGCTTAGATGTTCTATTGTTTACCTACCTACCTAACTACACTTTTTTTATAATATCAATATTATTAATATGATTTATTTATCTGTTTACTTACACTATATAAAACTGATTGACTGATAACACCTCACAATAAAGATCCAGTTAAAAACCAGCGCCCTACTGGTCTGGCAAATTTTACAGCTGGAATCGGTTCATCTTATGCCTCTTTTGAACATACTAAGTTTTCCCCCTGCCTCCCGGAACAGTCGCCATCTTGGCAAAATATTAAAAAAAAATCACTAATATGTGTTCGGAGTGATTCTAAGACAAGAAGTATTGAAGATAATAAAATTTCCTATCAAAAAGGTCTTGTCCATGTTTTGTAGGAATAATATTTTCAGAGTTACAGTCAATAAGAAAAGTCATTTAGGTGAGTTTGATTTTTATGGAACTTCCACACTTGCAACTGTATTGGTAAGGTTAAACGGGTGTACGGCGGCGATGCGGCAGGCGGAACTTACGACGTGGACGCCCGTGTCCCATGCTGTGAAATTTCATACAAAATAAAGCGACATAAGAACCGTTGTACCGCACTGGTTAGCTGCGCCGTGGGAGATCCACTTAAGTCAGAACGCAGACCGGAGCAAATAAGTTATAATAAAATAAAATACTTTAAATAAATTAATAATATTATCTTCGTATAAGATATGTAAGCAAGTGGCGTTGAATATTTACATTATTGCTAATTTATGCTATAAAATATTATCATGAATAGCTAAATATTGCGAGTTCGTGTTAAAGTTTTTTTTAATCATTATGGAACTGGTGTACAAAGTTTAATAATATTTTCCTCGTTTTTATGATCTTAGTACCTACCTACGTACTAAAACTACGTTTTAAAACTAACTAAAGTGCGGCCGCCGAGTGAATGCGTTCCTAACAGTTCGTGATCGGGGGACGTCCTGAAGTGGCGAATAATTTACGATAAAAATATTTCTCTACCACATGCTCGAAAACTGCTTCATTATTAAAAAAAAACGATACATCAATCGGCTCTATTCGGTATGCACCGAAATCTAACGAACTAATATTCCAGCAATTTCCAACAGGACAAAAATAGAAATTGCTGGACAGATTTCCTTTTTTTAAATTATTCTTCTAGTGCTAGCGAGATTTCCAGTCATAGGATGACAGTCGCTTTTCAGAGTTCCTCAACTGAAAAGAGACTGTTTAAAATGTAAAATTGAATGATTAGATAGGTTTGACTGTTATCTTAATTATCATTATCGTTAAAATGTGTAGATTTTATGCCAAATCAATTGGTAATTAAATAATATTATTATTACTTCCTGCTGCGGAATACCGGTATTATAACGCGTCAAATATTTATGTCTAACATAATTAAAGATGTTACCTACATATAAAAGTTTTATTTTATGTTTTATCCCTAAGATAATTAAATATGTCATATAAAAGTTTTTTTTTATATTAGAGAAAGGTACAACGATCTTGTGGATGAAATATGTGCAACCTAATGATAAGGATCCGTTGCCGACCTAAGACTAAAAATCGATTGCATTATGTTAACCGGTAATTTTATTTTTTGTAAACTTTGCCCCTCTCTAGGATTTCTCCTGTATGGAGGGTACAGTTTACAAACATACATATCACATGCACACACACTCAGACCCGAAACAACTATCTGTAGATCATACAAATATTTGTTCCGTGTGGGGATCGAACCCGCGGCACGTAGCGCAGAAAGCTAATCGCTTAGCCACTGCGCCAACCGTGTCGTCAAATTAAATGAACTTAGCTGTTCGCATCCTTCACATGCAACAACTAGGTTTGCCAACATTTTTCAACAGATTACAGTATGTTTCAAAATAGATCAAAATATAGTACTTACACATAAAAAATATGTAAAGTCCTAATTTATTAATTAGCAGAGGTATTTTTAAGAGGTAATAGTACTCATCATTATAAACAACTTTTACTCTATGGGACCATCACTGAAATCACGAAAAAATCTGATGTACAATACAAATAATTCAATATTACTCGACTAAGTATATGGAACACAAGACTTTTTTCGCGAGTTCGGTGTTGGTCCAATAGTAAAAGTTGTTCATAATGATAAGTTCTATAACAGAACCGTCTAGAAGACCTCACAAGACATCATAGCAGTCGAAAGGTATTCATAAGGTGGGTTCATAAATTTTACAAAATGAAGGATTTGTTTTTTATTTAGTTTCGGTGTTGCAAAATAAAGATGGATCTATCCAACTGAAATATAGTATTTTTGCGTAATATATTTCTTTAACAGTATATTTTATAGTACGCAGCCCGAAATACAGTACAATACTATAGCAGGTATATTATAAGACGGTTGACAACCTTAGATGAATAAAATAGCGCCCTCTACAACCAAAAAATTATGTCATAAGAAAGAGAATATTATTATCGTACCAATTCCCAATAGATGGGTGGATGTGCCAATAACAGCGGCTACCTTTCTTCTCTTATTGCCTTCTTTTTCTAACTGATGTTCTATCTCCTTCTGCAGTTCTGTGAGCTCTTTTTCACCATCTTCCTCGTCCATTAACTGAAATACAACGAGAAATAACAATTGAAACAAAGGAGATATATCATTCGTTGTTGTTATCCCATTTTTAACCACCGACAAAAAAAGACGGGTGTTATAAGTTTATAATGTGTATCTGTGGATCTGTGCCTCTGTGTATCTGTCTGTGGCATCGTAGCTCCAAAACGGATGGACCGATTTGAATGCAGTTTTTTATTTTATTAAAAGCAAGTTTAGTAGGGAATCTTCTTAGCTAAGATTCATGAAGATCGGTTCAGCGGTTCAAAAGTTACAGCTCTTTTTCTAGATGGAGATGGTTAAAATCCAAACACCGAATTGCGAAAACCCAATAACATTGTCTGACCCGAGAATCGTGCCCCGGACTTCACGCTCAGCAGTTGCGCTTGCGACCATTAAAGCAAAGAGTCAGTCTAAAATATTTCCATAAAGATTGAAGCACATTATTAATTGATCCAAGTTTGTCCGTTTCCTACTATCCATTTATCAAGTTTTTGACGTAACTATAGTACAAATATTAAGCCGTTGTGACTAATAACACGGAAGCTAAATTTGAACCGGCTTTTTATTGCAAATATATTTAAATGTAGGAAAGGCAATGTTTTGATGGTTGGCAGAAAGACGTATGTTTTAAAATGCTACCTGTAGACTAATTCACGTAACTAAAGAAGTGCAGTTGCCGCACAATTGCAGTAAAATTTTGATCAAAACAACAGATTCGGTATTCTCTTAGCTTCAGTGAGATACGCTCGCGTCAAGTTCGAGCGTCACTGCAATATGATCGGCGCGTCATAAAATTACGTGAATTAGCCCTTTGAACATAAAGCAAGAGTGAATTAGTTTTTACCGGTCGGTGACATTCTGAAATACATTTAAGATTTAATAGTACAGCTGTATGCAAATAATAATATAAAAATGACCATTCTATGTCATGAGCACTCGTATATGGTTGATTGATACACGTCAGGTCACAACGTGGTCGTTGTGTTGTGTTTAACCGTTTTATGATCTTTCAAAAAGTTTTTATAGTAAACCTGAATTTTGTCTAATTCAGATAAATTATTATAATTATGTTGTTAATAAATCTTACTAAGTATCTTAATCATAAATTGTTTTGTGAAGATGTTTTTTACTCAATCGGATTAACAGATGTAATAGATTTTGATGAAATATGGAACACAGATAATCCAGTGTCTTGTAATAATACATAGGATATTTTTTATCCGGTTACAAGAAGTAGTTCCTCTAGGATGTGGATGAAATAGTAGGCAACAGCTAGTCATACTATATTTTTGATATTACCTTCTGTAATCGCTCTTTGTCTCTCTTCCTAGCTGCTCTGAAGGCTGGTGGGTCCTGTTCCTCTTCTAAGTCCACTGTCATGAACTCTTCAAGGGTTAAGGCACTGGAAGGCGTGTCTCCGAACTCTAGAAGTCGCTTGCGCAGCGTCGATTCGTGGACTTTAACTATTCGGACAACATCGGCTGGCGTTCGGTTGAATTCGTGGAGCCGAGCTGCTATTAGCAGAGCTGTTAAAGAAATTTCAAATATATCAAATAATTTTTTTCACTCTACTAAGTCTAGTCAGTTAGCCAGTGGTGAAATTAAAGAAGAAAGCCAAGTTGGAAGAGATTTGCATCTACTTATTAATACTCCACAGACCACAATCCGGGCAAGGTGATGAGTTTCATATAGTATTTGCCTATTTGTTGTTAATCTATTTTGGTGTGTATATCTATGAGTATGAGGAAATATCATCGAAGAAATCAAAATTCAAAATGAGTAGGTATGAGGAAATGACCAAGAAATCAAAATTCAAAAACACCAAGGCTGCCTGCAGATTTTTTGTTTTTGTGCAATATAATAACGTCTACCAAAGAGAAGTTCTTCCTGATTCTGTTCTACAATAGTTGGATGCAATCTGTGAATAAATAATTGAGTCTACAACTGGCTGTATTTGGAGAAACAATTGATGCGAGTCTCAAAGCACACTTCCTCTAATCTAGACATCAAAGCACGACATGTCCTCAATTATGACGTCATTAAAGGTACCTATATGTATTTTCTTTTAATACATTTATTTAACAATAACAGCTCAAAATATCAGTCAAGGAGGCCAGATGAGGCGAAACCTTATTTGGGAAACAGGTATAATAACTGTACAATAAAATACGAAGAACACCTTGTATCCAATTTCTTTTGTAAAGGCGACCTGTAATTGAATGTTCTTGCCATTAATTTTAAGTATCACTACCAAACTTGATGTCCTGTCAAAAGGGTAAACTGTCTAATTTAAGCGACGAAGGAAAACTACTGTTTCATGATAAACCACGTAATATAAAAGACAAGAGGAAGGGGCATTGATATTTCTTTATACGAGAACAGGGGGTTTAAATAGGCTGCTTAATATGAATCATAGTATGATTCACATTACAAATGTCAAAGTATCCATCTATTTGACGACTTAATTATTATTATCATTGGCGTAAGGTTCATAATCAGCTATCATCTGTTTGACAGTTATCATGGAGATACTTAGATGAATTCCATAATGTGGTCTGTTTAGGCCCGCAGGTGTCGCTAAAGTCACACATTCACACCTCTCACACGTTTATAGCTCTCAAATTCAATTTAAATATCGTTCAAGAAGAGCAGTCTCATAAAAAACGAAAACAGAATGTAATAAAGATCAGCTAAAACCCTACTATTACAAAGCTTGCTTAACTCCGCATAATTATGACACACTCGCTCTGCCTACCTGTCCTTTCCTGTGTTTTATATTTCGTGTGATAAACCCACTATTCTGAGAATGAAAATCCTCTCGCTTTTCTCGAAACCACTCAATCCCTTACACATGATTAATCGGAAAAGGTATATAAAACTGAGAAGGTGTTATTGTACTCAAGGCAAAGTCAGTCAAAGTCAAAGTTTTTTATTTCAACTGGGCCTTTGCAGGCACTTTCATAACATCGTGATTCTAGGTGCACGGTTCCAAGTGGGTTGGTCCTGGAGACGATAACGGCAAGAAACTACAAACTCATCATTATGACCACTTTTACTTACAGAAAATTTGAGCACTACCATTACTTATCAAGAAAGGAGGGCTTTTTTAGAAATGTAGAATCCTTAGTTATCTGAATAGCGAGCCAATCGAAGTAAGTCTCCCAAAAAGACAGTAATACAATACAATACACTTTATTGCACACCTAAAGAAAAGATACAATACACAGAAAAAGAGACGTACAATTCCCATGATCACTATCATGTTGTTATAAGCATGTTGTTATAACCACAGAACCAATCTTGATTCTTCCGTCATCTAAGATTCTTCAAAGCTTCATTGGTTAGTAGAAATATTCACAGCGAGCTTATGAAGTTGACGTTTGAGAAAATTGGATTCTATGTACTTCTCCCTTACACCTCATTTGTTCAAAAGTACTCACCAGCTCCACAGATTCCCGAAGGTCTTCGTCCCGAATGTATGGAGTCCCTCTTCATTCGCTGAACAAGTCGTAGAGCAGTCATGCTGACTTCGTGCGATTTTTCACCGAATTGCAGCTGAGATGAGAACCGAAGAATGTATAGACAGGGATCTGCAATAGAAAATGGAATCATATAGGCCCATGGCTGGTACAAAGGTACCTACAGTTAGATATTCAGATCCCGTAAACGTCCATTGTTAAACACAGACATTACGGGATGCTGAATGGTCGTCAGATAATATTGTTATAATTACCAAACGAAAATTGGCAAACGAATTTTTGTTCGCAGTATGATACTGCAATCACAAACCACCTCAGCGATGCTGCTGCCACCTACTTAGCGTAATCCGTATGTCACCTTCTCCGACACCCACAACAAGAGAATGGTCAGCATTATTCTTTACCGGAAACGACACGGCAATTCGTATAAAAAAATAAGAGAAACTAGATAGTTTTACGACCATTAACTTCCGCAAACCTTGAGGAAACTTGATTTTAACAGTACGATGTTATCAGAGAACAAGAAAATGCTGCTGGCCATCAACCCTAATATTACACGACACGGCAACAACCGGATAACAAGTTGGACTTATTATTTTTCACAATACACGTTGACTAAGGAGTTGAATCAGGTCCTCATGTAATGCCTAACAAGGCCAAGCAGATATCAATGCGATGCCGCAATGAAAATCGCAACGACCGACTGTGTAGTGCAGAACTTTGGAATTTCAATAGAATTTTCAGACATACATCTGGAATACGTTGATTTTGGGGTTGAGAATTCAAAGTCCAGATTTTTTTATTTCAACTAAGTTCTTGCGAGCATTTTTTAAACGCTATGTTTCTAGGTTACATGTGGATTGGTTCTATGGAGAAGGTACCTACTGGAAAGGAACTCCATGGATAGTCTTTTAAAATAATACATTTATAATAACTGGCGGCCCGTCCCGGCTTCACACGGGTGGAAAATTATTTATACCTATTTATTTTATAGGTCATTTTTTTACACCTTGTGTTAAATGATTGGAGATTTCGTAGTATTTTTCTCAGTGATAAGTGATAATATAGCATTCTACTGGTGAAATATTTTTTTAAAATCGGTCACGTAGTTTTTGAGTTTATTCATTACAAACAAAAAAAAAATATTTTCTCTTTAATATTATTATTAGTGTATAGATCTGCATTTATACAACGTGATGAAAAAGAACAAAAATCATATAATTATATGATCACGTTACACTGTAAGCTATAGCACATATAGCTATATAGGTACCTAAGATGTAGAATACAAGTCAACATACAAGCTACCTTGTCAAAATAAGTAAAAGTTTAATGTCTAGGTCGATATGGAAAGCGTTATAAGTAATAATTTCCCTAAGGATATAATTTCAAAATCATGAAATAAGATACAGTACATGAGGTACTGGATCTTTAAGTGCCTTTTGTACTGTATCTGGTGCATGTTAATTTACGTGCCTACAATTTACGATGCAAGAAAGTCAAGTCATATTGCGTCGGAATGGTATAAAATCGTGTGATTCCGATTAGCGTGTCTGCCACTGCATAATGTTCCATAAACTGAAGACCACAGTCAAGCACGTGATATAGCGTGTACAGATTGGAATGAATAGAATATTTTTAAAGGAGATAGATCTGATTCATTGTGGACGTTGAAGTATCCGTGTTTTTCCACAATTTCAGACTACGGTGCGACAAAGGCGAAATTAGGTTCAACGGAAAAAACTAATTTGTGGGCTCCATCCAAACCAAGTTATTTGGTTATAAATAGCTATAATTTGTGTATTTCTAATCGTTACGTTATTTCAGTGTACATGTTAAGTTTGCAACCTCCATCCGAACCAAGTAATCGGTTGGAAATAGCTATAATTTGTTAAAAAAAATCTAGCAGGATCTAATCCTATATTTTGGAGATTTCTTTATAACAGCAATACGAAGTTCCCGTATCCTGTTCCTGAGTATCCTGGGCCCGATTTGAAGATTGAGCAAATCTAACTTAATCTTACCCAGAACCATAAAGCACAGCCTTGTACCACAATATTACACCGAAGACACAAGCAAGACAGAAATGATAGCGTGAGACACTTACAAACATTTTATTCTAACTTTTTTCCTGTTGGCACAGTAGCATTTTCCATTTACCTTCATGGCATGGTCTTCGATTCACTGGGTATATGATATTTTATTGCTTCAGCACGCAAAGTCGCGTGATTTGCTAACGAAATACCACAATGCGGAGTAAAATCGTATTATATCGAGATTGGCAATGACTTTATCGATGGTAAACACCGAACCCTTATATTTTTGCCTGATAAATTCAGATGAATAAAGTTTGGAATTTTATGGCAGTTTTTGTTATAATCCCAGAGAAACAGAATACTAGGTACTAATACTTCTTTTCTGTGTTCTGTGGGTGGATATAATTAATGATATAATAGTCTTTATTAACTCGCAAAGACGCCCGCTTTCTTCATTAGTTTACACAATTTTGAATAGACTTTTGTCGGTTTTCATATCTACCTAAATACGATATTCAAGTACTTACAAAAGGTGCAAAACAGGACAAGAACGAATGATCTATCCAATAAATTATAATCGGTCATAGATTATGGTACTCATTGTCTTCACGTTTTGCATTCAATGTCACGCTATTATTTCAGGATCGGCTAAAATCGGACCTAAGTATTTAAATCGGTCGATTGTTGTAAATCGTTTGGTAGACGGTTTAAAAATGCACCATATCAGTACCATAAAGGTGAACTAACAATCTTAAAGTATGAATCAGGTCACACACCTTTGTTTGGAGAAATTTCTTCACTGTTTACGTAAACGTGCGTATTCCTGGCACAGACAATACAGCTGGTGCTATGCTATACCTAGTCTGTAGGCGGTAAACCCATACAATTGTCTTTCGTGGGTGTCGACTTGTTGACGTACCGTAAAACCTAACAAGGATATCCGGATGCGATAATAAATGGCTTCCTTGAGTTTGAAAGGTTAAAGTAACGCTTTAATAATGGAAGCCATTTTAAGTTTTAACACAAATATGTTGAATTTTATTCGCGGTATTCGTGTTCGAAAAAATATCGTATTACGAGTAGAGGTTTCCTTCTTTACCTTATCTATCTTTAGTTTTACGTAATATTGATGAAAAAAGTAAATGAATATTCGCACGTTGTTCACAAATTACTTCCTCTTGCTCGAACTAATCAATGCAAAAAAAAGCGAATCTATAAATGAATGGAATAAAAATTCGCTTCAAACCAACAATAATATTTGTGACACTAATTTATTCGAGAATTAAATTAATTTTTTGTCAAAGGATTAGGAAGAGTCGATGACTTGTTTATAGCTGCATTTTTTTAATAAATACATTGATAGTAAGTATCTTACACCAGATTTGTCTAAAGGCTTATCAAATGTCCGATCAGTTCAAATCTCATATTTTAACTGCTGTAATTGATTGATCAAAACCAACAAAAAAACATCATTACGAATGGATGATGACATTTGACAGCAGGTTTACCAACGAAATTGATCAGATATTTGATTAACCGGATCAAACTGGGTATTGCGATGAATGTCTCGCATACAATTACGGCAATCTATATTGGAATAAGTAAACAAGTCGGCAGACTTCTGGGGCAAGTCTAAACTATATCTCGACTACATTCGAATAAAAATTAATGGTCTTCAAAATATTATATAAACTGGTGATTTCAAAACTGATGAACGGAAAATATTGCATAGCAATATTACCGGGACTTACAAACTTATCTTAAACTTTATTGCTATGCATAACGGTGATAATAATAATGCAAGTGATACTTAAATCTTAATATACCTAGAATCTAGATGTTACATACGTTAAAGCCTGGTAAGTCTATTCGAATACGAGTTAAACTCTTATTTATTTTAATTTGGTTACACTCAAGGGGCTGTTTATTTATTAAGTAAGATGATTTTGAGGTAACGGGGTCTGAATAAAAACAAAAGGTCATAAACGTAAGCTAAAATTATAATTTCAAAAATTAGAATATAATTTCTATAATAGTTACCAACGCAAGTTTATATTTTTCCTACTATTTCTTTGTAATTTTGGTACCTACATAGGAACTGATCTTACGTGAAATTGAAGTGTGTGGGTTCAACCAAGTCTTATTTTTTTCTTACATGGCGAAATGTCAGAAAGTTGATAAAATTGTCTATAGTAATAAATGAACAGCTCCTAAGTGGGTCCTTGGCTTGATCACTGCCAGGACACAGATCTGCTCTCTGAGAAGTAATAATCGGCAACCTATCACGCGGGCCCTGCAGTGGCGGGTATTTGGCGTGGAATAGCAAATATATATTTTTTAATTTATCATAATAAGAATAAGTTATGAAATGGCTGATAGACTTAAAGAATAGTAGTAATGTTATGACGTATTCTGGTTGTTCTTGGCAAGGTCAGAAATATTGAACAATGAGGCAAAACAAAGAACCAGTTAGACGACATCTTTCGATCTTTATCTAGCAACATTATATACGAGCAAAAATTATTAGGGTATTCATTATAATTAAATTCAGTGTTTATGAAATATAAATATCAACTATTGTAACCGTATATAAGCAATATGACCATATTTTTTAGAAAAATAGATATTAGATTGCTTCCTTGCCGCATAAAGTCCTCTAATGGTGTATAGTCCGCCAACCTGAACCAGGCCAGCGTGGTGTACTAAGGCCTAGCCCTTCTCATTCTGAGAAGAGGTCCCTGCCCAGCAGTGGGACAATAATAGGCTAGACTTATTAATTTTTAGATATAGATTCCAGTTTACGCCTGAAGATGTTTATTCCATCAGATCAAATATTTTATTGATTTTTTAAAAATAATTTTTCTTTATTTACAATGTTAACTCGCTAGTGCCGATTACCCATTCTCGCCATATGGTCTGACATTAACAAGACAGTTATTGGGATAGTGCCCAATGCTCCTGTAAATACGTCCGACGTAGCTTGTTCGAGGTTATTTATGGAATAGGTAATAATACAGAGTGTAAGTGACATCGTACCGAAAACTCATACCATGGATTAAGAAGATGATTGTGGACCCGCATCGTAAATTTTTTGTGTCGATCTTATCAATAATTTTACGATTTTGTTTGCAGATTTTTTATCTAGTTACCTAAAACATCTGCGAACAAAATCGTAAAAATTTTGATAAGATCGACGCAATTTTTTTACGATGCGGTGTCTAGAGTTAGAGTCTTAGTTAGTTTGGAATAAATAAATCATTGATTGATCACCCTTCCACAAGTACTTTTTTAAACGATATTTAATATGAATGATAATGATATTTTATTGATCAAATATGGATTCAGTAGGTACATGGTGGTATAAATAACAAACAAACAACAACTTGAAATATTGTTCAATATTTTTAATGCATTAGCAGAGGGCAAATTATATTTTGATGGCGATATAAAAAACAAAAATAAGGAAAATCAATAGTTTATTCAATTAGATGAATTCATAGCTGTACTAAAGCGATTCGATTATAAAACGACGATGATGAACGAATTGTCTTCTTTGGGGTTTTTATTATCCACATACGCAGTCACAGATTCTGTGACTGCGTATGTGGATAATAAACAGCCCTGATATCTAAATTCAAAAGTCATCAACCACTTGAACATACTGCAGCTTTGGATGCATCAAACTGATTGAGAGCGAAAAAGTTAAAGTAGTTTAAAGCTGTGAAAACAACTACGTTGAGCGTCCAGTCAACAACCAAAACGTTCCGACCACAAAAAGATGGAGACCTTTAGTTCTGGCTACTAGAAGATGTGTGAAAGATGATGAATAAATCAGAAAATAGAAATCATAAAAATAGATCAGAGTTTGGGCAGAAGACAGCTATGTGAAATAGGACGAGGACATTGTATGACCGAAGACCATGACGAAGCCAAGGTCTAAGATCCAGCGAAATGACATAAAACATTCCAATCAGTCTTAATAGACAATAAAAACACTAAACACGTAACCAAACGTAGCTCACACACAATTAAATTGCTTTTGTTTAAATTACGTAACTTGCAATTGGCGCCAAATCAGGGTAATTTTAATGTTTCTTTTAATTGTCTTTGTATGCTGAATTCGTACTGACAACCTGAAGGTCGCTGGAAAGGGACCTTTACTGCAATACCTACATGCATAATTGCATATCTTGTAATTGTATAATAAACCTGATCGAGGTTTTGCAAAATAATAAGGTCACCAAAAACATGTCCAGTTTTTTTCTAAATGTCAAGAATATTGGTAAGTATACTCATAAAATGTAAACTTGATGTGAAATAATTAATTACAATAAATTTTTAAATACGTCATAAATTGTTGTCTATTGCTGCAACACACAGACAATTGCAAACATTTTTATTAATGTCTGGCTGAATCAAATTATTGTGCAATTCCAATCAGTTTCTTTAAAAATGACTGTTCTACGAACCGAAATTGTTTGTTGTAATTTCTAATTCCCAAAACCCCAAATTATAATTAAATCCCATCCACGGAAACGACATAAAGTTTATTTTAATTTGAAAAATAAATAGGTCTATGTTTTAAAATTTAAACCACTACCTTTAGGTCTCTTTTTTGTCCTTTTGACCTTACTCCAAAAACACTTTTACATTCCGGCGTAAAAGGAAATTATGTTTTGTATTCTAGCCGAACTCACTAGCCTAGGAAAGTAGTACAGCAGCGACCGTTAATCAACCTTCACCTTACATGCAAAGACGGTGCGTTTCCGACACGAGCCGAGTAGGTACGCATAGCAGATTAACTTCATTATAGAAAGTCATGAATATTCGATATGAAAGTCAATCTCGGCTTTTTGAGTCCTTCAATGGTTATAACGACCAAGTCACAAAGTATCGAGATCATTTAGGCAATCACAATCAAGTGGGTTCTCTCCGGGACATAAAAAGTTACTTTCTCCTGAATTTGGATTTTTTCCTTTCCCAAATTCTTATTGCAACATTCAATACGTGCAGACTTAAGGTTATTCATATCGTCATTCGCCAATAAACCCACATTTCGTCAACTATGGGATTACAAAACTATATCAATAATAAATAATATTATGATATAATAATACATGTATAGTTTTATATTATAAACACATAGTGCATCCTCTGTTCTACATTGCTGTGCCCGACGGGGTCCATAATGACCGAATTTATTGTTATTTTCCACCTAAATTACATTGCGGAACGCAATAAGTATTAAGTATCTTCATATTCGGCTGCAAGGACCAAATTTTTATGTATTACGTTAATAGTTTTCATTACTACAACCTATAACGTCTGTTATATTATCAAATTTGTAAATCTCGTTGTCTTAATTAGCTACTTCTTCTAATAAAACACTTACATTGTTATTATTAACTGTATCTGTATCTAGACCTTATCGGTGCAAGTCTATTTGAGACAAATGTTCTTGTCATTTTGAATTTACATAATTTTCTACGTCTGCAATTCGCCATTCACACGTAGTAAATTTAAAGGTCACTGTCGATTTCTACAATGCTGACCATACGATACAAATATTATCAATTTTTGACAGTTCACGGTTATTTAACCCTTGGTTAACTTGTGGCAATTAATTAATATTTAAATACAATTATATAAAATATTAATTACTGTAAGCTGATGAGCAAAAAAGTTAATTATCTGATAATTCATCTGTAAAAATTGATCCCAATTCTAATAATTTCGTAATCTCCAGTATGAGTGATTCAGCTGCTAGATTACCACAACAAAGCGAAAAGTATAGTCTTATAAATATGAATTTGTACAATGCCCTTCATAAGATCTCAATCGATTCAAAAGTACGTTAAACTCAAGCAATAAAAATCATTTTAAAAGATCCCAGACCGAATAACGACCGATTTGATTGACGTAATAACTGATTCCTACTTCAAGGTGGATTCGTAAAATTCGTGGAAAATTAATTAGCAGCGAGACTAGTTGCGTCACAGCCTTTCACAAGTTCTATCTACCGATTGTATTATCTCCAACCACTAAAAGTAACAACATCAGATTCCCCCGTAAACGATGACGAGGAAGGCATTGAGGAAGGATAATTAACACGCTTAGCAGGCAAATCGTTAATCGGATGACGTTATAAATTCAAAGGTGGAGACGTGGTGCTGTCTATTTCCTGATATGATTTCCTTAGTCCGTTCGTTAGGTGAGGCAAAGAAATGAGTTGCTGTCTTTGAAGCATACCACATGACACGTCCTTTATAAATAGAGCCTGGTAACATAGATAAAAAAAAACATAACCAACTAGAGATGAAGGAAATTCTGATTAATTCTGATTTAGTGGGCCTGCTGTAATGTGCAATTATTGCTGTGTCACTCCCGGCTATTCTGTTTCTGTACTGTATATGGTGTGATGTAAGCATGTATTGTGTTGACCAATAAAACTTATTTCTTTCTTTCTTTTCTTCTTTCTTTCTATTAATATATAATATTAGCTGACAGTATCAATAAAGCAATATTATAGATAGAACAGTCGATCGTAGAGTATTAATAATTAATGTTGCCATATCCCGACGTATCTCTTGAAGATCTAAGGTTTCAAGTATAAATCTGTTATGCCAAATCCAGATAACTGCAAAGGAAACACCTAAGTATCTATTCCATTGTATTTGTTTCTAGAGTATAAAAGATAATTTAAGGAAAATTACACCAACGTCTATTCTTGTAGCAGCTCCCTCTCCAAGTGACCTTTGCCACGACAATGATTTGTTGGTGTTGTAGTCTTCAGTTTTCCTATTGTCGCTTTATGGCCTTTTTGCTGTTTATAATGAAGATCACGTCGATAAACATCGATAATAAGAATTGTTTGCGTTCAGAATACGATAGTTAATACCGTAATAAAACGTCGCATATATCTGATTTTCTTGACCACACATCAGGCTTGAGTTCTTATCATTGGAGGTCCATAATCGTGTATGTTATTGATCTTACTTAGATTTCAATAGATCGAATGCAAATTCTGTAACATCCAATGTTCAGTTAGTCAGTTTAAAAGAGTGCCCAACCATGGCGTTAATTGCAGGTTTCACCCTGCACTTGAAATTTGGAAGAATTTCTAAACTTGAAGAATCTGTCGTTTCTAATAAAGCTGGTTTCTATGACTACCTTTCTCGTTCTTTGATAACAGTAGACTTCACTTTTGTAGTTGTTAATGCCTCATTAGAACAAACTCATTACCAGACAGATGCGGCCCACATGCATCACAAATGTTTAGGCCGTATTAACCATATCTAAGTGCATCTACACAATCAAGTCCAAGTAAATTATAGTAGGTACGGTGTATTCTATCGTATATCCTTACATTTACGCTAGAGAATTCTTTACTGTTAAAAAGCCGTGCATTATTGTGTGATGTGTCGGGAACGGAGAAAGAAAGAAATTTAATGACAGCATCTTCGTCCGGTCTGTTAGTTTGAACGGAACTGCTCTAAAATGTCGAGGTATACAGATCTAATCTAACGGGTCGGCAACTATACAATCAAACGTGTTTCATACGAAAACAAAGGCGATCTCGCTCAGCAATAGCATGTATATGGACTGCTTACAGGCTTCGCACGCGCGTCTTGAATGCTGATGGCTCTATATGCCACCCGCGCTAACCTCATTCGTCGTATGAATATGAGGTGTGAATTAAATAAACATAAAATCGCATCTGATGGCAAATTGACCTCGGGTCGTTTCCACATTATCGTTTTGGATCTTGAACCACTTCGTGAAATGAGGAGGGCAACACCATTAAAAGGACACGAAGTATCAGCATCGATTTTGAGATCATCACGAGCGTTGACAGACTCTTTTGTTCGCTATTTGAAAGATGCTATATTCTAATTCATCATCTAACTGTATGTATTATCACGGTGACATTGTTAACGACTTACTCCATCGGAGAACATTATGATATTTTTGCTTGCTTTTTTTGTATTGACAACTGAAAAAGGTTGATCAAGGCTGTTTTTTCAAATAATTATAGCTACTCTAGTAATAGTGTGTAGTTAATTAGTATTCTTTAATGGGTCATAAACTTATAATGAGGTTACTAATTACTAGGTAAGTACAAAATTATGACATTCAATGATGCCATTAAACTTAAAAGTTTGGCGAGTAAAAGTATCAGTCCACGAGAAAACGTCTTATTATTTTTTTGCTTGTTTTGTGTCACTTAAGTTAAATAAGCTGTTTGGTGAAACTGCATAATTTCGTTTAATATTATAAAAAATATATCTTTGTAACTACGCATCTTATGAGATTCATCTTTTTTTTATATTGATAGCTTATCAAATTACAGATTATAGGATATGCCTAACTCCATACCAGCCTTAAGTTAGCTTTGGATGTGGACACTTGGACAGATACAAATACAGCTATTAATTTATTTATTTTAAAAACCTCTCCTTCGGTGGCACTGAGCTCTTTGTTATAATCGTGAGTAAAAACCTCCTCGTCACCAAATTATTATGTTCTACATACTTACAAAAATACCTATCTTAAAACCAAAATGTGTATATTATAGACAGATGTAACTCTTATCAAAAAGAAAGCAAAATTTACAAATGATACAGTATGTTTTCGCCGAGTAATGCTGAGAATGTTAAAGACAACGTAACGTTGCGAAAATTTATATTTTCACAACAGTTTTGCGACAACTTTTGTTATGAGAACTGCGCAACTATCACACACCAAGGAACACGTAAAAACGTTGTCAATCAGGACAATCAGGAGGTTTTTAAATGTTCTGAACTGTCACATGATCGCTTGTGACAGTTCAGAACATTTAAAAACCTCCTGATTGTGCCTCAAAAGAGACCTACTAACCGAACAAATAGCGAGGCCAAAGTGTTTTCAGCCAATAGGGCTATCGACAAAAAAGAGGAGAGAGAAGAACAAGGGATAAACCATTTCATTACCGTTTTGTGCCTCGGTTTTCCGTTTTGTCTTCTTTTAATGTGACAAAGGTTGGGGGAAACGGGGTTGTGCTAGCCCTGCAGGGCACGGTAAAGAAAGATTTTCGTCCCCGATTTTCTGATGACAAAGCCGTTCTTTCCACTCTTTGTCTCGTCGACAGAAAACAAAACGAAAAATTGAGAGAGAAACCGGTAACAACATGGTTTTGTCCCCGATTTTCTCTCATTCTAGGCTTACAGCAGGTTTGAAAAATAAATAAACTAAGAAATAGGAGCTAAAGGTGCTCCAGAATTTCGACTACGCGGTATGATCGAGACTTAAACCCTTATTAGAAACCCCGCGCTGGATCTTGTTTTCTAGAGCAAGGGTCAGAGGGAAAACATTTTTAACCGTCGACTTAATTGTGGTTACACGTAAATTAGTAGCGTGCCTAAACCTTCAGAATGTTACTTGATATGCAGCTAATTAGTACAAGTTAAATAACTTGTTTCTATAGTTCTTGCTACAGTTAGTTGTTACATTTAAACTGTTCTTAATGGCCGTATTGACTTATTCAATCGCTTCGGGGTAAGACCGCATTGTTCGTAATACATAGCATGACCCATTAAGTGAGAATTAACTTATTCTAGTTTCTGAATAGTAAAGAAAATAATAAACATTTATGGGCCATTACTTTAAAGACTTGTACTTAGTAACTATTACATTAATCTGTGATAAAAGTTTGTGAATAATTAATAATCAACGAAGAACGAAGAATATTTAATAATCAACGAAGAGGCTTTTTAAAAACGATGTACGGCCCCTACACGCCTATTGATGTAACATGGATTTGAGGGTTCTAAATAGGTCCTTGAAGAGTCGGGAGAGATTCTACCATAATCATCTCGCTATTATATGGATAAGTGATTGCATTATTTTGTTACATACAGCATAGGAGGATGATGCTCCCATTCTACTATCTAAAAATAACGACTTTAAAAATAATGATTTGAATACTGATACGTTCAAATTTTCCAAAATGAATGATTCATTGAACGATACTCTACATAATCATTAATCTTACAATACATTTGAGGCGACCCAATAATTGGAAATTAAGCGTCACATATTTATAATTCGCTATCAAATCAAGAATCAAGATTCGTTAAACGAAATTGATAACCGAAACTGCATTACTATGCTCTGCATTGATAAACTATGACATCATCTACTTTCTCGGTCGAATTTGGCTGCACTGGAGGCAGGTGTCCCCAGTGGCCTTGCGCAAGAGTGGGCTGCCGGTGTTCGTGAGCCGCGCCGTGAGATCGAGCGCAGTCGGTCGACCGCATTGGCGCGAGCGCATTGATTCACGAGAAAAATTCCAAAATTCCGCTATTTAAACAGTAAATATTAGTTTGTTAATCCCGTGATTATTTAAAAAGTGTATACTATAGTGTTGTGCCTTGTGATAAGTTTGGATAGACAGCCAGTGTCATGTTGCAAGGGCACGTCTGGTGTCCCGAAGGAATGAAATGAAGGGGAGGGGTTACAGGACTCCCACTAAGCTTCCAGTAGTGCTGGGGAAAGTACTCCTGCGCTGGATCTTCACCAAAGCCGACCTCGTGTTCTTTGTTTATCGGTTTGTTGTTATCTATGATAAAATTTTACTACCTTGTATAGTCAGCATAAAAGTAAGTGATCGTCGTATGAAGTTCTAAAATTATTTTATGAACAGAAACTTGCTAATTTATTAATATTTAGTAACAAATTATGATAAAATGGAGAATACTTAAAATACCAGTAGTAATAAAAATAACAAGCTCATATCCCTATGATAAATAATTTCAAAATTCTGAAATAGTCATTGACTTTTATGCTGACTGAGATGGCTAATTAAAGTTCTTTCGAAGCGACCACCACGATCCGCATAAAAAAATATTTAAAAATACTGGTTAATTTTTTACCAACTTAAATATCAAAGAGTAGAATCGTTAACAAAAAAAAAACGAATAGCACTTAATATATTCAGAATAATATTATCTAGCGACTAGCAGTTCTCGTATTATTTTTTAGCTCTGATAAGAATAGAAAATTGAAATGTTAGTAGGTATGTCATAAAACCTGAGCATAAAACATGTCTTCTATCCGTCACAGGCGAACGTATTATTTTCAGTAAAACTTAACCTTAAATAACTTGGGAGAGCCTCATATCCAGAAAATCCAGTAATTGAGACTTTTAAAAACCGCCTAGCTTTAATAAATATTTAAAAGAATAATTCTTGATAATGTAAACCACATAGCTTCTGAAACGAACGAAAAAAAACAATGATTACAGTGTTACAAAGAACAAAGGTTAGGACTAGGTACATTATTGTAACCCACCTATGTTTACAAATAAAGCATTCTAATTCTGATTCTGACTGTTTTGACCACTGACATGAATACAGTATTTTTAGAGTTTTTGATTGACACATTAGATAATATTTCAAAACAAAGATTCGAGACGAGAACAGCGAACGTTTTTGAGCTAAACAAGTTATCAAGTTTAAATCACCGGCATACGCCGTAGAGGCTATTTTTAGCACATTTATAAACATGTTGTATAACCCAGCATTTAAAATGATACTTGAGCAAAAAAATAAAAATAAACACATTACTAGGTACTTTTTGTTTTGTAGACGAGACAAGTGTCGCATTTAAAGTACAGTCAATGACATTATTTCATGGCCAAAAGAAAAAAAGAATCTATTCTCGTTAGACAGTCTTAAATATAGACCAATTATATGCAACTTAAAATGGTCGAAAAATGCTCATAAATTCTCGAAATATGCAAAAGAGTTGCCAAAATATGCAACATACATTGTTAATAAATACCTAAGCTACAAAATTATGTTATTTTTTATTCAAAAAATCTGCACACATTAAATAAAAACGTTATAATAACTAGATTTTCATCAAGATATTATAATATTTTTACTTGAAAATGTTAACAATTCAGTACTACTACAAATGTTCCAGTAAGATAACGATCGTTCTCAAGTTATTAAATCCATTTTTACCTATTATTATTAAACTTCAAAAATAGGAAAATTTGCCTACATACACACATTTCCGTATTTTTCTAATTAGATACAGTTAAAATTATATAAAACATGATCATATCATATCACATATATACATGATCAGTAGATTTTAAGTAAAATATGCCTGCAAAAATTGCCCAAATATGCAAATGCACATAATCCTGTCACCTTCGAATATGTCGTCATGAAAACTAGTGATTAGATTTAATAGTGTTTTTTTTGTGTACGGTCAGAACGTGATATCAAATACCTACGTGGTTTCATTTATTGTCGTATCGTCGTCACCACCGTTTATACAGTTTTTCAGAAAATCGTTTAGTGGTCAGCGAAATTGTTACATCGCAATATTTCAGGTCATTTGTATGCAAAACATGCCTTACATCCACCAGCTTCAGATGCGACAGTTTGGCGATCAATCGAGAGTCAAATGACCATAAACATTATTTATTTTTTGTTTCTTTTGTCCCCTATGGGACAGGCAAAGGGAGCTGAGCCCATACAGCCATTGACCATAAACATATTATACTAACAAATGACTCACATCGGGGACTCACACAATCAATAATTTCTATGATAATTTCATATTGATTGAAGTTAAAGCGAATCTACGTAAAAATTATTTAATGAACTTTTTGATTTCTCCGTTTCTACAGAATGAGGAATGATCTTCGATAAGGGTTCTTTATCTGAGGGAATGACCTATTCCATATAATTTAAAAATCGTTGCAGTTTTTCCCAACATGTGATTGGCACTAAATGCACAGAAGCCAGGTCAGAGTCGTAATGCAAGTATAGATACTTATTGGATACATAAATATTTTACGGTAAATACTGCAATGGTTTTCAAGAAAGTCAAAAGCAACTTATAAATGCGAAATGAGCACAATAAAAAGATTCACATTTCTATCAATCCAATGGAATTTTAAGATATCGGTCGTTTATCCTCAGAAAATGCACAATTTCGAATAGACAATACCTTTTCATTCCGAGAAAATAGGTTAGGAGAAAACGATGGCATTCAATTCAAAATATCAATACAATTTTCTTCCAGGAAAGTTGTGTCGGTGCTAGAGCGTACTGGAACCGAAGTATAAATTGTCGTAAATTGCATTGCCATTATTCAGACGACTCAAATTGCAGGGCTAAGAGATCGCAGTTCCTATAGTGTCAACACCGTTATGTACTGGCTGTGTAGACTGTCCCTAACGACTAACTGACCTAACCTGCCACTTTCTATCGATTATCGGTCACAATAATCGAAACGGTCATGCTAACATCAGACGCCCAATTCTCGTAATTAAAAATGTTCAAAATATAGTTCGGATCCATAGAGATAATACATAGTACCTATACCTATGTACTATTTCTATGTTCGGATCTCATTCCGATCTACTACCAATGTCATAAATGTCACAAATGGTATTCTCCTACCCTAACAAACAACGTCAAACGTGACATTATATTGTAATGAGATCGAAAGTTGAATAAAAGGCAAATCGGTATTCTGCTAACATTTTGAACTGACACAGATAATAAAATTGACACTCTCGTCTAAACACAAACGTCAAAAATGAGATTGAAATGAGTTTGTAAGAAGATTGAATCCAAATCATACTGGAATCGGACTGAACTTTAAGAGGAGTAGAATACATGACTTTTTGTCAATTCATAATATAATCTCAATTCGGTCAACTTTCAGTGATATTATAAATTAATTACGAGAATTGGGCTTCAGAATAAAAGCCATCAAGCTCTCACTGTTGCAAATCTTAGAACTTACGCGAGATAACACTAAACAGTAAAACGCATCGTTCAAATTTTCGATGGATTTCACACGTACCTACTTTTATTGTTTACAATAGACAATAGAAATGGATACAATAATGTTTATGTAAATAAACTTGACTTATGCTCGACCAATGACCATAAAGTTTCAAAAAATACGCATAACTTAAATGTTTGTCCATTTTATCTAGTCGTCCAACGTCCGTCCCGCATTCTATAGCCTCGCATCTATCTTGTTTGATTTATGTTCAGTTTGTCTGTTAAATAATTATTATAAAGAGAGGGAGGCAGGGATGTCCTCAAAGGACCGTGCACCTAGAATCACGACGTTTTGAAAGTGCCTGCAAAGGAAGCTGTTAAGTTTTTTATGAACATTATTTTATTCGTTTTAGTTCACTGAAGTTGGTTTTTACTTTTTTTAAGTTTATTTTTTTGCACATAGGTATTTAGTGGAATAAACAATTGCACAAGCTCAATACGATAGCAAAATGCTTGTCGCAAATATTTCGCTGTTATCCCTTGAGGAGTTCCCTTCCTCCATCTCGTACTCCATGATCAGATCTTAATCAATTTTTATGGGACCACATCGATGGGGTCAATCCTTTCATTTAACACCAAAACCACTTAAATCGGTTCATAACTGGCGAACATCAAATGATAATCCAGTAAACATGAATTTTTCCGATTTTCTGAATAACGGTATGTTTCACGTCATAGAAAAATATTTGAGACCACGTCGAGATCTATCTTAATAGAATGCAGTTTAATTAAACCATCCGAATCGGTCTAGTCGTTTCCGTGAAATCGGTGAACATAGGTACCTACACTCCTCCTTTTTTTTAAGTCGGTTAAATACAATAAACTTATTTTTATCTGACAGCATACCTATTTACTATTTACCTAGTCGAAGATCACAGATGGCATACTAGGTCACCAGTGAACAATAGACTAAGGAGTTAAAATCAAGTTTCCTAATGTGTAACACCACGGATATCCATTAAATTCGTCTCAGCATAAATGACGAGATCATGAACTGCTTGTCACTATGTGTAACACCATTAAATTCGTCTCAGCATAAATGACGAGATCATGAACTGCTTGTCACTATATTGTACGAATATTTATGATCACATTCACAACAGTCTGTTAGAGTAATATATTATCCATTTCTCAACCTTTTATTTAAGTGGTGAGAGTCTGTAAACCCCAAAAGGATAATATATTATGTAGGTACCTAGACCCCAACGAACGCCAGTTCATCTTATGTCATTAGGGCGTAATTATGTTTTTCGATTTACTTTTTTATTTTCAACTATTCGAGATCTAAGAAGTCCCTTTTGACAGATTTAAAGAACGATAGCATGTAACTTGACAATGTTACTATAGGCTGTGAATAAAAACCATTTTGAATATACACTTGATAATAATTATGAAATTATTATAATTTTTTGAGTTACGTATAAATTAGCATGGTATATAATTTCATAAGTATTGTTATACCATCGAAATATTTTTAAAATGCATGTTTATGTACTACCGAAATATCATAAAAATGGTTACGTTCTCAATCAATTATTTTTTAAATAAAGGGATGTGATCACTAGAATCGTTAAAATCGTTTGAAATATCAGTATAAAATTACGTAGGTATTAAAAACTCTTTAAAGGCTGTATGACACGTACATTATATTATTATAATTAATTTAATTTCTCTATGATCACAATTTGCTTTACACTGGCAGTAATGACAATGACATCTGTGCAGTTTTTCGCGATTTTTCCAACTAATTGTTCGTTCTCTCAACGAGTATTTCTCGGATACCTCTGTTTTTCTGATCTGGCCTTGATTTTGGACTGTTCCCGCTTTTAAGTTGACTTGGCTTACTATAGGTACATGGATTCTAACAACTTGGTTTGGAAACTATGTGAGTACTTCGAAAGTGAATCAATAACTGGTGGACCATTATTACCGGTACAAGTGGATAAATAATTTTGGCATAAAATTATGGATATGTTTTATTATTCTATGAAGATACCTACAGGAATGCGATTTCATATAAAATTCGGTGCCTACTACATTAATAAATTGCTTATCAAATTAATTTCTCGATTTTTTTATTCATAGTTTTAAACGATTATACACTCTTAGAATTTTAAATCGATTTATTATAAAAATCTATATTTTTGGTAACCGATATAAACGCTTCACATCCCAAATTAACTCAAATGATATATGTCAAAAGTGGCTTTTTAAATCTCGAGGACTGTAAATGTTACATGACGAATTACCTAATAGGTTGTTCTTGACGTCATGAGAAATGACTTTAAAATCTCCATGACATCTAGATTCGGCGATGCTACACACCTACATAGGTACATATTTAAGATGGAAAGATAAACATTCTGGCCCTGACCCCTTAATGTATATTTCTATTAAAAAAAACATCTTCCCATGTCCCCAATGTTCATTTCCCATTAAATCGTGTGAATCAATATAATAACTTTTTATTGTTTGTACTAATCAGTGGTAAATTACCGTATACCATATAATTACCAGTGACGGCACGTTTGGCTCAGTGGCTAATCGATTGGTTTTCTGCGCTACGGGTCGCAGGTTCGATTCCCACACGCAACTATTCATTGTGTGGCTGGCGGTATAGCCTACAAGGGGCTAACCACCACTTTTTACAAAATCATAATGTTTCAGCATCGACAACTTAGCACAAAAGCTCGTGCTAAGTAATTTTCTGTGTTTCAGGAACGTTTTGTTTCAAGCATAAAGTAATGTTACTCAAATTTGTACCATGACATTTCAAGAATAAGACTGTTTCGTCTATTCCTTGCTCAAGAGAAAACGAGACTGATTTTACGATGACGTCACACTCAGAACACTTCTTAGCAATAAAATATTAAAGTAATCTTACTTTATGGACGTGATAATTCAAAATTTTGATGTAAGGTTAAAACAATGCTGCTGTAAGAGATGGTGATAGGCCCCAGTTATTGTTCCGGTACTGGGTGTTGAGCATGTGAGATTTTACTATGTGTAATCATCTAGGTACTCTCCCATCTCGGTTTCGCCGTAGATGATTTAATTACTAAGACGATGTCCAACTCCTAATACTAAGTTTGATTGGGACTAACGTGTACCTATATTTTTGTTTCAGGTTTATTTGGTATGCGTGTCATTTACACGTACGATCTTCGATGAATAGCAGCGTGGATTTTTTTGAAAGTCTGATCGACGAAGATGGTCGCTTCGCCGAATTAAATTGTCAAGAGCCGCAACGAGGCTATCGACCACGTCCACGGCAACTAGCTCAAGGTAGATATAACGTTAAATGTTTATCACCATATAACGTAAACAATTATATTTTCCAATGACTAAAGAATCTACTTTAAGGCTTTCATGTAATTTTTTTATGAAATAAATAAATAAAAAATAAAATCCTCTTTTCCATGTTATTTCAAAATTCATTATATTCAACTTGGAAGTGTATCCGAACGCAACAAATGTCATTAGCCGTTCTCTGGCATGCGCCGCGCCCGCCGCCAGCAGCGAGCCCGCCGACCGGCCGACCTCGGAATTGTGCCAGTGTTGCATTACTTTAAAGAGAACAAGGAAACTGTACAATTTATAGACACAAGAAAATAATACCGTTCAAAATACAAATATTATAATTTTTTCAAGATTTCATTCAGCCTCCCAAGTTTGTATTTTAGTAAATAAAAGAACATTGCAGTTTTATATAAAAAGTAGTGTACTTAGTTTCAATCCACGTGTACTTATTAATAATGTATAATACTAATGTTTTTCTTTATATTAATTGCGGTTATTTAATTATTTCACATTATCTCAAAATGTTCAAACTGCTTAGCACAGAATAAATAATAAATTGTTAAAAAATTCAAGTCAGGTTTTATCAAAAATAATTTACTATACTGTAAAATAAATTAAATCCATTCAAATACTTGTTCCATATGGATTAATATTTTATTTTCTAAATGATTTTTTTTTCTAGATGACTTCTCTGTCTAGCTAACTAATGTAAGTTTTTGTACGTTTTTAAAGTTCATGCTATGACAACACTGTCTCTTCCGCTCGCCAAAACAAAATGGCTGACGTCAATGCTTAGAAGCTCGCGGCCCAAATGTTTGCGATAGAATTTTAAAATACTTTGAGGTCACTTATTCACTATGTCGAATTTGTGTTCTAGAATCGTTTCAAAACCTCCGAAAAGGTTACAGGACGGTAGGGATAGTATGTCTGTTGCTCAAACTAACACTTGGATGAATGGTGAGCTTGTGAAGCATTGTAAATATTGATTTATTTATGTGTCAATTGAACTAAGTATTTATAAGGTGAACAAATGGGTTAATCACGATTGTTATACTTAACGAATGCAATTCTGTGTCATGGTTTTCAAGATTTAATTTAGCTCGCGACCCGGATTCTTTTACATTGGTCGTATTTTTAACAAGTCATTTACAAAATGGTGTTTTGGGTGTTTCCAGCTGAAAATATCAACAATGGAGGTGGGCTGTCGTTGTCGCCGCCGCACACGGTGTCGCAGCGCGAGACTGGTACCCAGGTGTCCCAGTGCTACAGCGGGCCCCCGTCGCCCTGCGGCACCGCGAGTGCGTCGCCTTCCCCAACGACCTCCCCGGCCCCTCCGCCCGGCATTGCCACTTTAGACCCTAATTGGCAAGCCACTAAACCCACTGTACGGGAGAGAAATGCAGCTATGTTTAATAATCAACTCATGTCAGATATCACATTCATTGTTGGAGGACCTGGTATGTATATTTTTACACATGTTTACAAACTTATCTATGTTAATGTTTATAATTATTAGTAGGTATTTGTATTATCACCATAGTCATTGTTATTTGTGTAATATAAGAGGCTGTAGTCCCATTGGGAAAATTAATAGGTTACTGATGATTGATAATAAAATTTCTTTTGATAGTGTATTATCAATGTCTGCGAAACAATGTGACCTTTTTATTTACAATTATTACTTTACCATTTTCAGGACATTCACAGATAATACCAGCACACAAATACGTATTAGCCACTGCCAGCTCTGTGTTCTACGCTATGTTTTATGGAGGGTTAGCAGAATGCAAGCAAGAGATTGAAGTTCCTGATGTTGAACCATCTGCTTTTCTCACACTTTTAAAGTAAGTTTTAATTGACCACTCTTATTAAAGCTCTAGGTTTATTTTCTAATCTTTTATGGCTATTACTTATTTATTCCATTGTCCGTAAGATTATTTTCATTCATCAATTATTATTTTTTGTTTTGTTTTAGGTACATTTATTGTGATGAAATCCAGCTAGAAGCAGATACAGTATTATCAACTCTATATGTTGCCAAAAAATACATTGTTCCACATTTGGCCAAAGCATGTGTCAATTATTTGGAAACTAGTCTAACAGCAAAGAATGCATGCCTGCTTCTCAGCCAATCCCGTTTATTTGAGGAACCGGAATTGATGCAGAGATGCTGGGAAGTAATAGATGCCCAGGTATGTGAATCTACTGAGAATCTCACTACAATGTGTCTCGAACCATCATCGTCTTATAGCAGTCTATTGATGGAACTATCAGAATCGTCCAGTCGAAATTTTTCTAGCCCAGAAAGCATGGAAAATGTCCATTGTATTTACAATTAATAAGTAATACTGAAGAAATATTGTAATGCTATTCTACCCATTTTTGACTGATCTGTGACCAATAATTTTGTAACATAAAACTGGAAAAAAGAAATACTTGCTATCTCACTCTCGAACTGTAGAAGTTTTGTATCAGACCACTCTCAAAATCATAAACAAAAAAATAGTTCAAAGTAAATTTTATGCCATATAATAATTAACTATAAATATTTTGTGCCACAAAAGTAATGCATTTGTATACTCAATTTTAGGTTGTGATTTAGACTAAGAGTGAAATGCTACACATAAAAGTTTAAATGTATATACTCGTAGATTATATTAATTTACATTCCTATAAGCTCTCTCTGTGTATCTCTCTAGTCATAATGATAGTATAATGATCTAGATTAACTGCAATACAGTTTGCTTGAATTAGAACGCAATATGTTGTACATACTTAATGTATGTTGTGTAATGCATGTAATTGTTTAAATGGCAATTTTGTAATATTTTGAATGTAATGAATATAGATCTGAATAAACTATTGAACAAATTGTATTGCAGTTTCAATAAACCTTCACCTTTTTAACACAAATTGTTTTATTTTAGGCAGAGATGGCCTTAACATCGGAAGGCTTTGTTGATATTGATGTGTCAACATTAGAATCAGTATTAGCGCGCGAAACACTCAATTGCAAGGAAATCAACTTATTTGAGGCAGCTTTGGCTTGGGCATATGCCGAATGTTTGAGAAGAGAAATAGACGCCACACCTACTAACAAAAGGGCCATGCTGGGAGGTGCCATATACTTGATAAGGTTCCCCACTATGTCGCTGGAGGAGTTTGCAAACAGTGCAGCACAGATTGGCATTTTAACTCCACAGGAGACAATAGATATATTTTTGCATTTTACTGCATCAAGCAAACCACAATTATCCTACCCGATAAAAGCAAGAGCAGGACTGAAAGCTCAGGTGATTATACTTTTTATCATACATTTTTAATTGATTTATGGATAGATAGATTATTCATTATTGTACACCAAGTTTAAGAGAGCTACATAGAAGTAAGATCTGTTAAGTAAAAGTGGAGTGTTTTACTCAATATTATCCTCATGTTGCAGATTTGTCACAGGTTCCAGTCATGTGCCTACAGAAGCAATCAGTGGAGGTACCGCGGTAGATGCGACTCCATACAGTTTTGTGTGGACAAGAGAATATTCGTTGTTGGTTTCGGACTATATGGATCCTCAAATGGGGCAGCTGACTATAATGTTAAGATTGAGCTGAAGCGCCTGGGCAGAGTACTGGCAGAGAATAACACTAAGTTCTTCTCAGATGGATCAAGTAACACTTTCCATGTGTACTTTGAAAATCCAATACAAATTGAACCAGAGTGCTTCTATACTGCTTCAGCAGTGCTAGATGGGAGTGAATTAAGTTATTTTGGACAAGAAGGTCTCAGTGAAGTGTATATGGGTACAGTGACGTTCCAGTTCCATTGTTCTTCTGAGAGTACTAACGGGACAGGCGTGCAAGGAGGACAGATACCGGAACTTATCTATTATGGACCCACAGTCAACACTTCAATGGCCAACACAACGACTAATGAGGACTGACAATTGACTAGATCTCGCCCTTTTATCTATTATTCCTTATAGTAAAGTTGGAATACTTAGAAATCTCAAACTATTTGGACTAATAACTCAATTAAAATTTTATTATAGGTACTTAACCATTCCCAAATGTTAAATTGTTATGTTGGAAAACTTTAAAGTTCTTGTGTATATTGTTGAACTTGAATAGCAAGTAAGATACGTACCTTAAGAATGTGATATGGGTGTCGTAAAAGCTCTCTATAAATCAGTAGGTTCTAGATCTATCATGATACAAATTCATTGCAATATATTATAAAAATTAATTATGAAATGGCGTTTATATTTCCTTCCACCTTTATTACACATAATACACACACAGGTATCATCTCTAGCCAAGAACACTGCCTTAAAAGGTCGAATTAAGCACATCTACGAATCTCTATAGTAACTGTCAAGCAGACCCTCAGGTCCAAGCCCAGGTCACACCATTTCGTTACGGTGTATTTAAGTTAGAAAGTCCATATTGCAATAATCGAGTTTTCTGTAATCAAGAATGTGGCTGTGGGCTGCCCATAACTGTCGACAACGATCGATGACCATTGTAGCAGAGTCCTAGGCCGAGCTCGAGTCCAAATACCTCGTGCTGGACCGCAGTCTTCCCTTTATTTTTCCTTCTCAAGGTCTGAACGCGGAAGTTTGCGGATAATCTGTGTTGAAACTGGGAAAGCTTGACTACGTCCAGCAGGTATTAAGGGATTGTGATTGGCTGAGTCGACTGACAGAAAGTCTTATAAATTCGCAAAATGGTTGTATACTGGCAATTTCCTTCCGTAGTTGAGTTCCCTCCATATTCCTTCATAGACATCGTGTAAAGAAGTTTTTGAAAAGAGCATAATAAAAGTCGAGGAAGGCAACTCATCGAATATTAGAATTTGTTATAGATATAGCTATTTTTCAAATAAACTATATCTGTTTTGATGTCAACCTTTCGTAAAGACTTGGTTTAAAAGGCGACGTTTTCCCTTTTTTTAGATTTATAAATCGCTTATAAAACAAGTTGAGCTCATACAAGAATCCTTGCTATGAATATGCTTTATAAATAAGGCACATTATTTACAAGCTAACTCTAAGTTGATAGATACACATAAACGAGGAAAGTATCCAGCATCAGAATGAGATTATAAAGGATCTGAGTGAATCAGTTTTCTAGCATGTCTGATAATTACTGGAACATGGTTCGGCATACGATCTTGCAGGTCATGCGATGGTAAGAGTCACCATCGCCCGTAAACATCCGCAACTTGGTACGGAATACCTTGTTCCGGTAATTTCATTAGCCGTTCCTACCCTTCACACGGAACACAACTTTGCCTACACATATTTGTCATGGCGGGTTATAATTATTATAGGTAAGAGTAGTAGCGCCCAAATACAGTATGTAACATTGATCTCTATTACCACTAAAACCAACAACAAATGAACTTACCAGTAGGAGGAATGTTGATGCACAGTGCTCTCGAAAGCTTGAAGTATGTGCGGCCGACTTGATAGCAGCATATTGGGACTGCATCACTCACATCAATCAATAAATCTGCGACACTTTGTTCAGGAAATTAAAAGGTAAGTACAAGTACATCAATCAGTACCTAAAGGAGAAACTGTCACTCAATAAAAAAACCTTATTTAAGTCACATAGTTCTCTCAAGCCTTCCTGTACGAAAAGTGGAAAGAATGGTTATAAAAGAAATGCTTAAGGTGTTTTTTGGGTTCCATACGCCAAAAAGAACCCATAAAGGATCATTTCTTTGTCCGTATGTCTGTCTGTTATCCTTTTTTTCAGGAACGAGTGGAGGTATCTAGTTGAAATTAATATCTAATACTCAGGTGAAAGGAGCTACGATTTTAAACTTAATTTCACTTGGTAATCTCACCGCGACCTTTGTATTTACCTATGGGGACAAGTTTTCCAACGGCAAAATTAAGTTTGTTAGACGAAGGCTTGGTTAGTTCTCGCGCACCGAGGGTTTCGTACACGAAACCCTCGGTGCGCGAGTCCGAATTGCATTTGTCCGGTTTTTTTTTTGTTATTGTGACGCTACTCTTCACATCTTCAGAGTGAACTAGAAGTCTGGTGAGACTGATACCTATTTATCTATAGTTACCTTATTAGGTGTAACAGCTAATGGATAAAGATGAACTACGCTCCAGTAACCTAGTATAATCTACATATTGTAATCATACCTTCAATTAGAAGAGTCTTATATCCAGCAACTGTGATAATTAGGATGATTTGTCAGGTCAGTTCATAGCCACCATGACAATTATAATATTTTTTTCATATCAGGCTTGTTTATTTTATAGAACTTCGTCCTTTCAACTCTTTTGTCCTACATTGTCCTCACATTACTTTTGTGACCAATGTACTTACCTATTCTTTTGTATTTTTGTTTAACATAGTTAAACAACATTCTGAGTAAAAAAGTGTAACCATGCAAGTTTATTGCCCATTCTTCTCTACAGGAAATCAACACTTTGGAACGAGGCAAACTAAACAGACTGAAAATGGTTTACATGAATAAAAAATGATTTGATTAATGATACAAAATATTTGTTTGCAAAAATCAATTATCATTTAAATGAAACACATTACAAATTAATGTCTACAATGCAAAATTATTATGTTTTAGAGCCGAATATGTAGCAATACCTATATTCACAAGCTGTGCAGGGAGTAACTCAGATTGTACTCAAATAGATTGATAGAGAGTAGAAGACTAGAAGTACTAATCATATATCAAGTATTCATAATCTGAAGAAACTCAGAATTAATATTTCTAAAAAGGATACGGGCTGTCCCTTCCGTCCTGCATGTCATGTAAACACAAGCTGCCTGTGTGTGGCTCGAAGGTCGCCCGATAGTGAGATGCCGAGACAAAGCCATCTTATAGAAGTTACAGGCAATGTCAATGCACTGCTGGTTGAGACGCAGTTGTTGGCTGAGTGCTGTGATGCCTTCACGGGCCTTTCTTAGTGTCACCTCTCTAGACTCTTGACCGATACCCGCATTGAAGGCTGTAAACATGAAACATTTTCAACTGTTACTATAGAAACTGTTATGACTTTTTATTTCAAAAGGTAGTAATAACTATAAGAAGCTGGCAGAATAGTCGACATCGGCTCAATTGCCATATCGAAAGAAGAAGAAGAAGAACTATAAGAAGGCTTTTATTTCATTCATCAAGCTATGTATGTGTCCCACAGGAACTAGGAAGCAAACAATAGATTTTCTAATATCTGATAACACTTGAAGGTTATAGGGAAATCAGAAGAAATTTATAAAAAAAAAAAGTATAAATAAATATCTTTATTGTATTGATTTTTTTGTAACTCAAAAAAATTGCTATCAAATGATACATTTTCCTTTACATGAAGGTAGACTATAATTTAAAATATACACTGGAAATAGCTTGAAAAATGTGATAATCGAACTTTTCTATGACTATTTAACCCTATGAAAATAAATTCCGCTGTTTGTAGTACTTACTTAATTTACATGTTAAACTTTAGCACCTACATAATAAGTATTTGTTGAAGTAATAATAAAAAGAGTCTCCATCTCGAAAACATATTTACCTCGTCCGAAACCTGTCGCACCTCCCTTGGACTCGGCTGATACGAACTGTCCAATGGTGGAAGCCCCACCGTGAGCGTTCTCTTGGAACTCAATCTCTGCCACAATAATATTGTCTTCTAACACCGACCCGCAGTTCGTACACACGGCATCTCCGCGGGCTGGGTCCACCTCGATGTCTGAAGACCCGCAGTGCTTACATTTCTTCCCAGACATCTTTCTGTACACAAAAGATAGAACATAAACATTGACGATGTTTTAGGTTATGTAGAACAAAATATAACTTCCCCTTATACATGCCTTTTGTTGTTTGATTGTTTCTTTAAAATCTAGTCAATAAATAAGTGTATTATGACAAGTTGTTTTCTATGTCCACATAAGCATGAAAGTAATTTTCGAGCTAGGGATGGAAACATAACAAAAACAATATTGGCTGTAGGCACTGCAGATGGCTGACGATAATCACTTTGGTTGGCACAAAAAGTTATACATTTACGTTACTAGAGACAAGGAGAAGTAGTTCAACTACGGTGAAGTCAGAAGGAGATATAAATATTAAAATGCTCATACAAAATCCACACCAAAATGGAACGCTAAAAGTGACAGTTACTGTCAGTATGACACTTGAAGTGATGTAGTACCTATTCAAAGCAAGGATGTACTAGTTTAATAATAACTATGAAACTAAATATTTTCCTTATTTAGTTTTAGTAGACGACACGGTTGGAGCAGTGGCTAAGCAATTAGCCCAATTCTACAACAATCGAAGTAGTCTTCGAATTCGAGTTTCCTCTTCGAGCGCTATTTCGACTGTAAAATCTCGCAAGCTGACATTGTGGATTCGAATTTGGTATTCTCAGCACTAATCGAGACGAATCGAGATGAATTTCTACTCGTAATTGTAAAATGTTGCCAATGTAAGAGATAAACTACGTGCGTTGCGTTCTGTTTCACACAGTTTCATCCTGTTTCATCCTGTTTTAAAACAGTTGTAATTATTTACCTCGTATTCGTATTTTAAAAAGTTTGTAAGTATAATAAATGTTTATAATGTCAGTCTATACGTTTTATATTAATTTATATCGGGAAATAATAAGTTTTTCAATTTCTTAACATTTTTTTTTGTATTTAATACATTCCATAGAATAATTGCTGAAACGGAATGTAACTATGTAGATATTTTGTTCGTTCCGAAAGTTTATTGACATCGATTTTAAAAATACAAAAATAACATTGGAAGAGCATAGATAAAACGAAAGAATTATAAATCATAAAAAGAAAACATGTTTGTTTCATTTAACGTTGACCACAATATATTATCATGTTTAGATAGGTAGTAGCTGGCGCATGTAAGAGAGGATTTTTTAATCATTGATGTTTTCGAACGCACCAATTTTTGAGTTTGACATCTTGATCTAACAAACATCAAATTAAATAAAATCAAAATAATATCTACAAACCTTACAAACATGTTCTCGTAAATTATAAGAGGCGACTCGCCCCTTTTGCTGGAGTCAAAATAATTGAAGATCTAACTAAATCATCGGACATCAAAAGCAGAACAAGCGCGAGTACGGTGATCATCATAGTATTCGGGAAAAAACGCTATTTATGAGTTTGTACACATCGTGGTGGTGTGACGTGGTCCTATCCCGGTATCTTTCATCGATGGTGGACACGGCGGCGAGAGTGAGACTCTTCATTACACAGTGTGCTCACTGTGCTAGCCCGCTGCGTGCAGCCCGGGCGACGAGAGAATTACGCACAAAGTGTTGGATGGCGCAACCCTGTCATTCCTTGGAGATACGGCCAAAGGCTGAGCATAACCCTGGATAGTTGGAAACCGCTGACAGAGAATCAATTTATCACCTATTTACTTCTTTGTACAAGCAGATTGATTAGTGTCATATGAAGAGCAAGATGAAGTGAAATTATGGTATTAGTGAAGTGAAATTACTTTATCATAAATTATTGTCAATAATGGTTGCATTTTGTCACATGTAAACATGACGTGGATTATTATAATTGCAATGTTAGGTACTTATAACTTTGACACTTGTTGGTTCTGTTGTAATTCACTTAAAAGTTTGTATTATAAGAATTTATCTAGATTTATGATATCTATGTTTATCCTAGAGTCAAGTTAAAGAGAGAATTAACACAGCTAAGTCCTAATTTTTATCATGAAGTGTATTAGATAATAAGTAACATATCATTAAAAGTTATATATTTCATTATGATCTTCATTTTGATATCCTCTTGAATATATAAATTATTATTATATCTTACCCCAGTGGCATGCACAGACATATTTTACAAGGTAGGCAAAAATAACTTGTGTTGCATTTTAAACTTAAAAAATGTTATCTAATGAATATCTAATATCCATAAATTAACTGATATTACAGACATTCTCTATGGAGTGCACACTACTGTCTTACCCCAACCTGTCCTTCACATCTCCTTGTTGCTGATGCTGTGGGTGACAACTATTGGCAGCCACCATCAAAGAAGTACAAGAATGATTGGCCGTTTTGTGTGAGGAGAGTGATGCCAAAGCCAGAGTATGCAAGGGAGTGTGGCATAGCAAATGAATGCTCGGAGAGTGAAGGCTGCAGCTGTTTGATGAAGAGTTGAGGTTGTGTGACTTTGTATTAATGAAAGGGTGCGACAGAAGGATGCATGTTGTAAAAAGATATTAAGAGAGAAAATTATTTGAAATTTATGAAAGAGTATGAATATCATTGTTAGGTGATGAATGTAAAAAAATATATTATGTAAGTAAATAAAAGTTATTTATTTCAAGTTCTAGTATATATTTATTTGTAAACTTATGACAAACAGTTGATTTAGTACGGTTCATGTATGAACACTACTTATTCTTCTTACTATCATGTTTCTTATAGCTCTGCCCCGAGTTAAATCATAGCTATTGGCCGTTCAGTTTTCCTCCTGAAAAATAGCTGCAGAGAGTTCAGAGATTCCTGACGTTGGCTCTCTATTCCGATTCCGGGTTTGGTACATGGTTTTACGCTATTTTCAGTCGAGTAGTGCAGAGTGCGGTCTTTAGGTCTTTATTTAGACAACAACTTTATTCTGGAGCAGCCCAAAAGTATTTTTAATAGGTACCTAGTTACTTTAGGTACTAGTTAGTTAGTTAGTGGACTTTCCTTGGACTGTGGTGTATTTTCCTTGCACGCTTAATTATTATATTCATTAATATCACTAAATTTTAATGGTGTTATTCACTTTAAATAATATTCGTAAGTTTTCTCACTGAACATTTCAAACTGTACAATAATATGTCCGCGTAATTAAAAAGTTCATAAACATGGTGAGCTCAACCCACCGCTTTCCAGTATGCTTTGCATAAATGTCGCAATTACTTCGTCACTCATTATAAATAAAGTTTATGCACTTAAGGACTTGAAATAGTTAAATTTAGGCACAATTCAAGAAAAACTCTGAGAACCGATGTTGACGTTTATGATGGTTCGAATTCGAAATGTACGTCTCGAGTGGTCCCGACCAGTCGAAGCAGTTCGAGCGGCTGGCGTTCGAGAAATGCGGAGAAATATCGAACTCGACATGTCCAGAATAGCTCAACGTAATTACCACTCGAGAAAAGTTCGAATTCGAACGTTTTCTCGAATTCGAAGACTACTTCGATTGTTGTAGAATTGGGCCCCTGTACCCTCGATACAGGAGAAATCCTAATGAGGGGCAACTTTTTATAAAAAAGAAGAAAGAAAGAAGTACCTATTCTGTTCTTCTGTAGTAATTTTTAGCTCACGACTCACGCATCGCGCCGCGGTACTTGTGATTTCATGATTTGTAAAACGCGGAAATAGCTTTGTGTATTACTCAAAGGGAAAATTGTAAAACCCTGAACCTAAAAGCTAGCGTTTTAACTTTTGAATGAATACTAAAAACGCTGAGACATTACAAAACTAATTGATAACTAATATTTAATAAACTAGTTAATTTTAACTTACTGATCAGTAGCACGTTGCACGAGTGTAAATATAAATAACCATAAACTTATTATTACTAGTGGTATGATTTCAACAGACAACAAAAGAGATTCCACTTTTCATGCCAAATTAGTACCTTACCTAAGACCTTACCTCTTCCACCATTCCACCACTTCCAAACCACTTCTACCATTTGCCAAGGGTGACAAGAAGGACTTGTTGGAATCCATGCATGTTCTGCAGTAACTCAGCGCTAAATTCAATGACAAAATCTACAAAATAACATGATAGATTTTTAATATAAAATGAAACTAGTCGTCTAGCTAGTCGATCATTTACACAATGTAATCAACCATTATAATTATCTAACTGACATCGACATGGATATATAACGCTAATATTATAATCTAAGTTCAAAGGACTAGTAAGGTAAATTAAAATATAAGTAAACTAGCTTTTAATTTAAAAAAAACTGTATTGAAATGAAATCGGTCCATCCGTTTTGGAGCTACGATGCCACAGACACACAGATAAACATATCCACAGATACACACTACAAACATAAAACACCCCTCTTTTTTTGTCGGGGTTAAAAATGGTCTGAAAGAATAAAAGAAAGAAAAATTCTCAGTTGACATTTCTCCAAAAACTCAAGAATGCATAATCAGTAATCACAAATCCACAAACGATAATAAAGTGAGTTTTCTTGGTATCTCACATGGGTCGAGCAACTTCGTTCAGTTTCAGCCTAAATTTTATGACGTCATAGCAAAGACGCTTCGCGATTGGCCGAATATCACGCTATCAGTATTTATAGCCGATGAGATCACCCTTCAATTTTGTTTGGGCTGAAGTATGACCATACTTCCAAAAAGTAATTTTGTTCACGATAAAAGTCGGCGCTTATGTCGTTTCGTAACGAAGCGACACAAATTCTTGGAGAGAAGGGCATCCCCAAAGCGACGACGACGTCATCGTGTGCAAACTGCAATGATGAGTCATCATTGTTGTGCTCTCGTTGGATAATCTTTTTCAATCCAAGGCGCCTTATTTTGATTCCGCTGCTGTCATTAGTGAACTGTCACAAGAAACTTCGCAGCATTTGATACATTTGATAGTTACCTACGCGGAACTAGAAACTTTGTTTGAAGTTCTAGATCTTAATGATAAATACCATAAATACGCGTTGTTTGTTGGACAAATTACGTAAATCATATCTCGTGTTGTATCTTGGACTGGAGTGAATTGAACTGATGACGATGAAGCTAGAAATCAGTGATAGCCAATCTAACCAGTCGGATATATCTTGCGACAGTCAATCTTCGCAGGGATCTTCCACAAATGACTTCGTTTCTTCTGTACCGACCCCTCGGTCCTTGCTTTCGGTGAGTACTTTATTACTGAAGCGATCCAAAGTCATCGATTAGTGCTTTATTCAAACAAAAGTTACGATTAGATCACTAAGTTTATTTTGAAAGTTTTGTAGGTATTTCAAAGTATTTAGAACAGCTGTGGAATGTATTTTACTGCTAATTGACCATGTAATGCCTGTCATGTATCAGGTTCTGAAAATGTCCAACTCATGCATATTTGATTAGGTACAAAAGTTGTTTAAATCTTCTATAATTTACGATGACCTTGGAGTCATTATGAAATCTGACTTCCTGGTAGGTATAACTTCATAATTTGCTGAATAACAATGCCTTGTCAAATAAACATTAAAATTAAAAACCTGCCCCTAAGGCAGTAGAAGTAAGGTGTGTAGTAACACACTGACAGGTAATGTTATTTTATTATGGTGATGGTGGCTTAGAAAACTTAAGACCATAGGCATACCCAGCTTTTGGCCTAGGCGAGGAGCAAATTAAGAATTTATTTAGGCATATGTACATAAATCAGTTAAATGTATGGGTGGTAGGCATGTTTAGGGGGACTCCTGGCTATGCCCATGCTTAAGACATAAGGAAATTGATGTCTCATTAATGCATTCTATATGTACGTAGGTATAAACCAATAAAAGGTTTATTCTAAGAAAGGCTCAATCAAACCATGTAACAGCGTATTGAAAATAATGAATTAGGAAATCATGCCATAAGGAAAACAAACATCACCCATTAAAATTTTGTAAACAATTTAATGATATTTATACTCCTACCAGTTGTGTAACAATGTGGTTAATAAATAGGTATTTATTTAAATAATTAATTAATCTTACTCATCTACCTAGACTAAGCACAGCTGTTGAGGTTGGCTTTCTGTGTTTCTCTATTCCAGAATGTAGATCATCTACAAGTGACACAATCAAGGTTGAGATGACTTAAATCATGATTACAATGTAATTTTTCTTTTTTAATCTTGTGATTTAAATCAATTCTATCTTTTTACTGCAACAAAAGCAGAAACCAGCCAATAACAGTCTGATTTAAATTAAAAAAGTAAATTTTTATGATGCTATTAAAGTTTTGTATGATACAGGCACGTTGTAAACAAACCAAAAAATAAATCGTTGTGAAGTTTAATAAAAACTGATACTTATTATTGTATTGATTTTAAGAAGACAAAATAATATGATCTAATAGGTAATTCTTCCATTTAATATTTGATTAAATAATAGTTTTTACGATATTGCTCACAATTAATTTACTGATTATTAATTCGGGTCAATTCATTTGAATGAAACAACATTTTGATTGAAATTCTATTTCTGACATCACAAAATGTAACTGGCACTAAGTACCTATGTCTGTGTAATGTAATTTTGCTTCACAAATACTGATATGATTCTTGTGTAGATTGATAATGGCTTATCTTATATCTCATCATATACCTACCTGCATTAGTCACCCTTCTTTAAATATAGCTGCTCCGCTGTGTCATTCATTAGTAAACAACGCCTTGGTGTTGATAAGATTCTGAAAAATTCTGTGTTAGGGCTTATGTTAGTAGAGTTAGGTAATATGATAATTTGATAATCACATGCCTCTATAACATTACCCTTTTAACTCAAGAGAGTAGGCTAAACTAGGCACTGCATGTCTAAATTAAATTAAAAGAACAAAGATATATCAGATGATGGTAGATGGTAATATAAAATGTTTTTTTTTTAATTTTGTGTATTTTGCTCCGCTTCAGGGTAGAGATGGATTTATATCTGGGCATTTTAGGCGGATTGAGTAATGTCTGATATAATTTGATGTACATTAACAAAATCTCCCCAACATGCCTATGTAAAAACCCATCTCTACTTCAGGCTAGTTTGATCAAATTTCGAAATTATTGTTTAATCTATCTAGCTTGTTGTTTCAGTTTACTTTTAAAAAAAAACTCATACCTAATTAGCAGTCACCGACCCATTGCCTAAAACAATACTAATGTTGTAAGCATAAATATTGCCAGTATTATGTCCCATGTATTAGGCATTACCCTATTGCCTAGGCGTTTGCCCTGCAGTAGGATATCACAGCGCTATAATAATTATTTATATATATTAGTAATTATTATACCGGGAGACTGGTTGTATGAGGGACATATTGAAGGAGGATATTGTACTCACCATTCTGAACAACTTTTACTATGGCACCAAACTTAAAAACAAGAAAAAAAAACTGCTTTTCCATACATTTATTTAAATTCTCAATTTCTGTTTTGATCCCATAGTATAAGTTACCCTCCTTCAATATGTCCACCATTCAATTTTTATATAATAAATATCAAATATGTATACAGGATAATTGTATTTTATATCCTTAAAATTATGTGCTTATATGCATCTGATTCTGTAGCCATAATATCGAACAAGTTACCAACTTGTAAATACTACTGATAATTTATATTGCAACGAGACCACCAATTATGGTATTGTACTTGTTAAAATATTTTCCCTGAATCATAATAATGTTGACAGGGGAATAAGTATTATATTTAAATGATTCTTGTGCCTCGAACAGGTTGATACTAGAACACATTTATCCCTATTTTATGAAGGAAGTATGATATATTACCTTATTGAGAATGTTTATTTATATAAACTCCATGCTACAATAGCAATCAGCATAGTAACTATGGGCCTCCTTTTTGAGAAGGCCTATGTCGGGTATAGTAAGGATTAATCCGATTCTTTCTGCACTAGTGCCTTCTAGACAATTTCTACAAGTAATAGAGAAATCATTTGTCTTTTGTTCATAATGATTAGTAAAATAAACCCTTAAAGGAATCGGGATTAGAAAGTACTAATAATAATAGTATACAATCCTTCGCTTATGCCTGTCCAAATTCGCATGTTATGGATAAAATTAAAACTGGAATCAAGGGACAGATGGTTGGAGCAAATGCGACTATCATTGTTTTCTATCTTTTACCAGAATTTCTCCAGATCGACAATAAACAGAGTAGGCAGTGTTTCATTTGGCGTGCTGTTTGTGCACTCAGTTGGGCTTGCGGTATTCTGCGTGTTAGAGTTTGAGATTCTTTGCTAAAACAAGTGTTTAAATGTTTAGATGACAAAAAAGTGATAGGAGTGCATCCTATCACTTTTTTGTCATCTAGAAGCATCATTATGTTCTTTTTGTAACATTGCTGAAGATTTTGCCATGCATTAGGTACCATTCGTGGGAAAGATCGTGGTCGTAATTCGTGGTCGAAATGAGGCCCTAGATGGTGAGTAACTAGAGTTGAAAACTTCCAGGAAAGTTTCCTGAAAACTTCCTAAACTTCCGAAACTTTGGAAGTTTTCAAATTATGTTTTTCTATTTATAAAATCAAAAATTGGTTGCTTTGGGATTACTCAGAATCAGTAACGTCAAATGAAAATGATTCTTTATTTTAGTTCTATTTTCTAAGTTATGGAAGTTTTCGGGAATATTTCCGGTAAACTTCCGGAAAACTTCCAAAGTTTCGGAAATTTTCCGCAGTTTTAAACTCTATGAGTAACCTAGGAAACTCCAGCGAACATCGAACAAAGCTTAAATGAAGAATCAACACTGGAAACCCACAAATGCCAGTTTGTACAAAAGATCTCAGTCATACTCGGTAATATAGGTTGAGTATAGGTGGTTCACCATAATTAGATCTTCCTAGTTACGTAAAAGTATTTGTTGAAACTTTTTTGAAATCTTTCAAACTAAAATCTGAAGATTTAGCGTTGTCCTGATTACAGGAAATAAAATGGAATGGAATTATTATTTAAGCGTTGTTATTGTTACACATGTGTACGGGCAAAATAAATTAAACCTAAGACTGAGGTTGCGATAAAACTAAAAATAAGGCGTAATTATAATTATTGTGATTGTTAGTTCTTTTACAGTGTTTTTGTTAAGGGTACACGTGTAAGTGTACCATGTAAAGTTAAACAAATAGTGCAGAGTTATGATAACAATTTTGTTTTGAACAATGGTGTTTCCTTAATTGCGTAACGATGGCATTAATTTTCCAATATGTAAATCTCAGTGTATCCTTAATTATTATGATTAATAATACCGGGGAACAGGGATATTGGAGCACCATTTGTGAATTCCAGTTGAATACTTGGATACGAAAATGAATACTGATTAGAGTTAAAGTTAGATACTGGATTGGAAGTTGGAACTGACTTATATTTGTAAATTCAAATGTATAGAAAGCGGCAGGTCTTCTTCTGTAGTGTTGGTATTCCGAGCTTTGCTGGGGAAGAGTGACAGACTGCGCAGGGTACGCCAGACGTACTTATTTGGTTCCGTCACTTGCAAGGCCGTAGCCATGGGGAGGGCTTTCGGGGCTCAAACCCCTTCCGAAACATCAGACAGTCAAATTACATCGTGAGGTTCGGGTTAATCCAGAGACGGTTGTCCAACGCTTTATCTCCGAAAATAAGTCCCGTCGAGTAGCATTCAATTAAATTTAACAGTTTTAAAAAGTTGTTTCTAATTGCCTTTCTTGTCCCGGATTCAACCCGCTTTGAACTGAATTTCTGGCTACGGCCTTGGTCACTTAGGGAGGTCATTCCAGGCAGGTAACCTTACCATTACTAATATCTCATATAACATTCAAAACAGAAAGTAATAAATAAAGGGAGAAACATTTTGTACTGAATTTACTGTTGGATTAGAATAATCATAATTATTATGGAACCAGCAACACCTTTAAAATTTTTCTCACCAGTCTTTTCATGATTTAGAAGATCAATGAGAAATAACAATACAATTCTTTATTCATAACCCCAAAGTTACAAAACAGATTTTAAGTCAATACTGATTCAATAATAATAATCGCATATTAATTATACCGACAGAACAGTATACATAAGTACCTACCTAATTTTCTTAATTGGGTCATAAGATGTCATGAGTCATGAATGTGGTGAGAAAAGTAGTTTCCTTAATTAAAGTTTCATAGCATTATGGTTCTAAATTTTCCTTTTATATACGTACCGTTATATCTTCTTTCTACAAATTATTATTACATAAGTATACAAATAATCTCATCCTTGAAAATGCTATCATCGGTACCTATTTTCCCTCCTTCTGTACCAAGTTGTTTTGTTAGTCTTATCGTGGTTTTGTCTTTAGCTAATGTGGTAAATGACAGCAATATTCTAATAATTTAAACGCAATAAATATTTAAAACCTTTTTAAATAAGGCTTGGAACTAACGTTTCTAATATCAATCAACACAGCTTATTGGAATCAATTGCTGAATATCTTTCCTAAAAATCAATACATTTTGGTACCAACCAACAACAATAAAATATTTTCAATTTACTTGAATCTAATTTACACTAACCACCATTACAGTCGCAATTGTAGAATTTATATCTGCTAGAAGCTGCAATACCTTTTGTGCGGACACGATGCATAATATTAAAAGACAATGTGTTTATCTGTTGTCAACTCTAAAATTCCTAGGTACAAAAAGGCTCTCGTTCAATTTTATTTATTTATTCACGGTCCGCGAATTCGTAACTTTTTGCTACTGGTGATTGAATCCCTGCGACAAAAACTAATTTATGTTAGCCACTGGATTTATTAGTCGAATGGTCTGTGTTGAACCGTAATCATAACCTGAACTTTAAATTAAGCGCTATCTTAGTACCTACCTAATTATTTTTACTCTGAAAATAGCAATACAAATTAAGGGTAAATCATATTATAAAGTAATAAATAATTTAATTACTGTTTTATAAACCTTTTGTGCCGCGAGCTTGAAAAAAGGCTGTAGCAGGAAAACAACGAGTGGCGATGACCGCGCTCGCTGCTGACGTCAGCGATTCGAGGAAAACTCGGGTCTCGAGCCCACGCATCGCAGGCGCATGTCTGCCAACCAACACTCACAGTATAAGAAACAAACGAACGTAAATTGAACACGCATCATGTTACCATTGACTGGGCATTATCTGCTTATTATTTAATAAAACCATTATTGACTTAAGACGAAGTACTGGTTCGCAGAATACGTTACGACGATTTTGCTCGTAGGCCTTGAATAGAGACATGTGGATTTGTGGAATGGCTCAAGGCAATGCAGTGCAAAACAAGCAAACAGCGACCTACAATTGATATGCCTAGCTCTCTTGTTTTGCTCTGGAAAACTAATTAAATCTGTTTACTAATTAAAATAGGAAAGCTGATAATAGCGAATGAGAATAAGAGTTCACATTTCAGATATCTTTCCGCGTGGTGTTAAAAACATTATTGTGCTTTAACGTAGATCGTGTGATCTATAGTAAATATACATTGCTAATTATTTATACGTGCTATTGAACTTATTCAAAGTGAAAATTACACGGCCGTCCTCTAATCCTATAATTGACATAACAAAAAAGATCAATCATGACAGTGTGTTAGTTGCGCCTGAGTGTGGAGCTAACGACCCACTTATCTATTCGTCTGAAACTATATTGGCTTCGTAATAAAATGACGTGTTTGTGATTAAATTATTATCAGTTATTATTTTCTTATTAATAATGGAATGGGTTGTATTTTTAGTCTTCTCATCTTTGATTTGGATTTTGGCCTTCATTATGTTTGTATTGTAACCAGTATCTGTAATTCTGATGTTAAAAATAGTGTTCCGATTGTTTTCCTGGTAAATAGGAATTCAGCATCGAATTGTATAGCATTAGTGGTCAGTGCGCAAACATTAATTAGCAAGTCAATTACTGCGGGTTCAGGTTGGGCAACCACCTTACACCGTTGAGAGTTATTGTTCCTGTAAATGATTCCAAGATAGTTGACATAGATAGTGGGACTTACTTTTGTCTATTTTATAACGAAGTGTGTTATGTTCGTTATGTTTCACGTTAATGGGTAGTAAAGTTATCGTTATTGACTTTCATGTTTTGGCAACATGTCAAATCTGGACCATAATTTATATTATTACTGGATCTGGGTTCATTTTGATGTCACTTGATTATATTTATTAGCGAACTATTTAATTTGAAAATAGAGATCAGTCACAGAGAATATTAAAACAACCAAAGATTGTTTTTTTTTTAGAAAACAACGGTTTTAATCTTAATAAAATCGAGTTGAAATTACTTCTTTAGTTATATTAGTATCGTAATACTAATATAACTAAAGAAGTAATTTATGTAGAGAAGGAAAGAACAAATCTTATTATAACTCTGATCTCCTTTCCAATAATTTTGACAAATTAGAATATATGAATAGTTTTATAAAGTTATTTACCGTTAAACCTGCAACTGTAAGATTACCACGAAAAGAACATTGGCAACACATTAATTTTGATCTAACACCAGACTAAAATATTGAATTAAATATAAAGTATAATAAATCTAACAATTCGATTAACATAACAGTAAGTTCAATTCCAATGAAAATTATAAGTGAAATGGTCCGATGCGATATGAGTACATTTTTATTTCCAACTATGACAGCATTGGTTTTCGTGGAAATCGGGGCTGAACTAGTGGAAGCATGCGTTCGCGTGACTGCCAGTCAAGGACGAGCCCTTGAACTGACATCGGAGTTGAACGACTCGCGCTCTTTGTAACGATCTTTCATACTTAACAAAAGCACATGGTTCTTGTATGTAAATTGATGGATATTTGAATATTATCTGGATCAATCTTTAAACTGTGTATGAACATTCTGAAGCTATAGTTCTATATTACCTATACCGTATACGGTAATCTTCTTACTCTCAGCATTTTTGATTGCCAGGTAATGCTTTGATCTGATGCGACGTAGTATACCTATGTAGTGAACGTTAGAGCAAGTTTTCGAGAACTTTGCCAACGTTATTGTGATTCTTTTGGCCAGTGCAATGGTAATCCTCCTTTGTTGCTTCTCATGACAAACATAGTAATATATGGAGTCACTCATTATAATCAAGAGACCAAACGCCAGAAATTAAAGAATGTTTCGCTTACGTAATTCATTTATAATATCTTGCTCACTATAATACCAAAGCTTGAATTCACCTTGTTATATTTTTAATAAAACAATTTCAGATTTCCTGGAAAATTTATTGGAACGCCCAAAGCTAAACTGAAGTTCTCAATAGGAAAATTACTTTCGATTAATTTTGTGAGGTTATTTCCTTGATTGAGGAAAAGGAGGCCTACTATTATCAAAACGAAATATTTCTTGATAGTTGATTTGTGACCGCTAAGATTTCCCGTGAAAATGATAAGCAGCTCGTGTTTCTACTAGAGAGATGACGTCATATTTATATCAACCATCTTATGCAATGACCAATCGGTTATCAGACAGCGTGGTTCCTTCCGTACGGTACTTTATACACTATAACAATGATTATCATGAATAACATCGTGTGTATTTCTTTGTTTAGTCTATTAAACCTGCGTATAAAATGATCCGTTCTTCTATTTAAAAAAATCCATAATATATTTGCTGTACCTTCTCTTTGTAGTCCAATCTCTAAAGTTGAATGTGAAGAAAGGTATCATATAAATGTGATTTAATAACAAGATTTTCTTGATGTAGATTACTTATACCTATACTAATCATCTTCTAGTTTGGACTTTGTCCTACATTGTCCTCACATAACTTGTTGAATCGTTTATGTATAATTAATTAATACTGAATTAATAATCATAATGCCTGAGTGAGACAATGTTTTCTTCATAACTATACAACTTTGAGAAATTGTTTAGATCGATGATGTTGTAGTAAATGGTTTTAGAATTTCTAAATGGTTGATTTATTCATTGAATTTTCCAATAAAGTGTTGTCCAAGCTGCATTTAAATTGTTTTTCATGATACTTAGAATAGTCTAGAATTCTGTTAACCAATAAATTCCGTTCTAAATATCTACGGGCACATAGATTGGAACCTCGGATAAGTTACTTACAGCTTTAGGCAGCTGCAGTTTGCCGTGTACCTACAGCAGGCTCATTATTTCTGATGGACATTATTGAATTAATGGGTTTTACAAACTGATCTTCAGTCCCTATTTCCGACTTCTTTCCAAGTCTGTTGCAAGACTTACCTACACACAAGAGCTATTGTAAAATAATAAGAAATTGTAACAGTCAACGACTGCAATGCAATTTCAATTTATTGTTGTTCTGTTAGATGATTCATTTGTGTAATTATTGGCAGTGTGGCAGTAAACCATTTAGTACCTACTTTGTTTGCTATTCATATTGCTTACTATCTGAGGATAGCAAATGACCCACTTAATCAGGCTCGTTCCATGACAACTTTTGTTTGTGCTCAGGTTACTGCCTGAAACGTAAAACGGCTTTTTTGCTTCAGCTTCTGACTAACCTACTAAAAAAGAAAATGGAAATATTGGAAATCCCTGATTATTTAGTCACCCGATGTTATTTTTTGTTTCTCTTGCCAAAAGATACTCTTTATCTGCATAAAAATATTTACATCCCATGTCATGGAAAAACTATTCATTGAATTGTTGGAACTTAACTTCATTCAAAGAACTGTAAAAAATGTATTTGGCTCGGTTAGCAAATTGTTGAAATGTTTGGACTTAGGACGTTTTGGTTTCGGGGCGTTGTTTGCGCGTGCGCCGTACGGCCGTTTGGTATCATACAAAACCGACCACAACCGCGCCAACTGACTCAGTCTGATATAAAACATTCTAGCTACACGTACGTCTACAGTTTATAGAAGCCTTCGCATGAGTCATACTCTTATCATATTGTGAATTGACACGCTGTGAATTTCGCGAAGTATTTGCATTGTGAACTTTATATTTTGAAATCCTTTGTGGATAGTTAGTTTGGACAATTTTTGTGGAAAGTGGTCTTCATGTCTCAGCTGGTGCCATACCACCCGTACAGCAGCGAGCAAGACGACAGTCTGATGTTCGCTACCATGTTTGACTACCAAACAGACGAATACTGTAAGAAGCCAATGGTAAGTTTTGAAGCTATGAACTTTTTGTCAGTTTTTGCATCATTGAAGTCAGAGTTATGCGCGACACTTCGTAAACAACTTTCTCAAGTTGGGGATAGTTAGTAGTACGTGTGTAAGGTGTGTATGGTGCAATATTTTAGTTTTTGTCATCAATGAGAAACATTTAAACGTTTTTATCCTTTTTTACACTCTCTAATTGATTGGCCTTGGGATACATTTTGATATACTCATATTGCATAAGTCTCTTATTGTTAGCTATTATTCTATAATTTAATAATTTATTTTTGGTTTATGGTATAACCATACGTGTATCTTACTTTTACGCACTAATTTGCAAAACAATACGGACTCTGTTGTCACCAATAATGAGGTCCCTGTCACTTGGAGGTAGCTAAGACGCGATTGGTCTGACGATTGTAGGAAAAGGACAAAGACTAGATCTTACTAGACTTGTAGCATGTTTGTCAATATTTATATGAACGATTTCCTATTTTTTTTGCGCTTTGAAATATTCATTTCTCATTTTCGGATCTTTAGTTTTCATTAAATATTTTTCGATTTTACAAAAGAATGTTCTAGAAATATTGTCATAAAGTGAACACCTGCATTACAATAGGTACATTTGACAACATTAAGCAATAATAGCAGTTCCAGGAGTTGTTTTTCTCCTATTCGTAAGATACAATAATTTATTCCTATTAATAGACTATGTCGTAACCTCATCGTTGCCAACTATATGGTCGTCAACATTTAAATATAATGTTGTAATTTTTTCATGATTACCGTCTTTGCAAGTTACCTTTGTTTACAATAGATGGCGCTACTAACAACAGCGCACAATTTTATCTTCGATATGAAAGACCAGCATGATGTGATAACTGATAATACTGTGGCGATAAAATTATCCATTCAATTTGCAGCTAAAAAGTGTAATATGTTTCTTGTACGTACCTAATAGGTTCTAAGAAACTAACAAATTAAAGTAAATGAAACCTTATCAAAAAAATTGTAATAATGAGTTTACGAAATCCACATTTTCACTGTTACGTGAAAGGTTTTCTTCTTATCACTGCGTGACGTCACATATGGTTCGACGGGTGACGTCATCGCATGACGTCATCTTGCCCCACTGCGCAGTGCGCGAGTGTTGAGAAGTTCCACGAATTCGTAGCACTACCTGAGCCATTATTATTAAAATGTAACGACTGTACACTTTTTATAATATAATTTTATTGATCACTTATTGTAATTCCGATGGCGATAAAAAAGCGAACTGCCTTCTTGAGATTTTAAAATATTACCTACTGGTTTAAGGAAAGTGAAAAAAATATGCCCCTTTGGTATTTACGCAGTTTAATAGGTATCTTGAAGCGACTGCAGACTGCAGTCACGTATACCTGCGGTGAATGTAGGTACCTACTACGCTTGTCTTTTGACCTCGATTGAATTTCTTTTCCACTAGTGACGCATCTAATTAAGAAGCGCGTACCCAAGTAGGTATTTCTCAATCTTGCGTAAGAAAATCTTCACTACGATATTTCAGTTTGGTCCCTTCAATTATATACCTTTCTAGTCCCGATCCCTTAATGGGTTATTGTACTCATCATTATAAAGAACTTTTACGAAGGGAATAATTTATTCTGAAATCACGAAAAAAAAATTGAGTTCCAAACTTATTATTTACTTATTCCAAAATTATTTATGGAACAGTTGATTTATTCTTCGCGATTTCAGGGTTGGTCCCTTAGAAAAAGTTGTCCAAAATGATGAGTAAAATAACCCCATAACCACTTGAACGTCAGCTGCCACTTGAGTTGCCAAAAATTTTTTGTCATCTTACGTTCGGTTACACTACAATGTCCACTATAGGAATTAATGAAAATCGGTTTTATAGCCCTCTAATAAAGCTCCTTTTTGCAATGTTACTGGCGTTTCGGACGCGGAACGAAACGTAGATGGCACTGACATGTGTAAACAGTTCAAATCTTTTGAATCTGTATTTATATTTCAGTTTGAAGTTTGAGTGATTTTGTGTGTGCGTCACGGCGAGGATTGTCCGCAGTTATGTCGTAATTTCTTTTTTCCTATTAGTTAGATCGTATAGTGTATTATATCAAGATATTCCTTAAGATTTGCTCGTGTCCACGATATAAAATAATCATAGTTTCATAGGCGTCATGGTTTAAAAAATGTTGTATTACATTGGAGATGGTCCGTCGTATATCAAAATGGCCACAAATTTTAAGTGATAAAACTTATGTGAACACATATTTTGTGATTGAATTTATGCCATTCGTTTAATTATACTATCTAGATTTAGTATAAATACATACTTCTAATACAATTAATATATTACACAGTGATTACATGCAAATTCAAAGTAAGTAAACACGGCGACTGCACGCGCTCACGCTGCGGACACTGGAGTGTAATCTAACGTTTACATGTACAAGGTCTGTGCAGACGGGATATTATCGGCGTCGGATTTTTGTTTTCCAAATTACTTAATTTGTTTTACTGGGCTGTTTATATTAACGCCTGAGTGTTTTATTATTTTTCGCATATTCATGCACGTACTTAACACACTTTTTTACTAAAATAAAATAAGTGACAAACTAGGTAGGTAATCAAAAAAGCATCTCGTCTGCACAGCCCGGGCGGCCATTTTGCTCATTCAAGGTCTCGCGCTTGCTCCGAAAATCGCGATAACCAGACCTCTTTTCTTTCATTTATTAAAAATAGTTATGATGCATCAAATACTAATATTTTGGTATCGTTTTCATGGAAATATAATCTTGTTTCTTTCACCGTATTTCTAACTGTTACAAATTGCCTGGAATTATTATAAATAAACAATAATTTCGGAATATGAGAGAAAAATGTGTACTGTTTAAGATTCTCTATTTATTTTAAGTAATTTGATCTGGGTTTAGAGCATATACTTTTAAATAATCATATTGTGTATACATTAGGCTATGCTACGGTATTTTTAATTTTAATATAGCTTGTATAATTTTCTTTTGACAAACGTTTTTATCGGAAGAGGTACTGCGCAATTTATAGCGCAAAATTTGACACTCGCATCTGGACGTTTGAGTGCATTGACAGGTCGCGGCGTGGACGTTCAAGTGGTTATAAGGACTAGAAGCGTTTGACCTTTATTACTTATCAAATAATTTAGATAAAATAAAATTCCCACCATACAAAAACAGGACAAAACAAATAAAAACAAGGCCATTTAATGAGTAATGACGTCATACTTTAGAATTGTTTACTTTCAATATGCATGAATGAAATCCTTGGATTTCCCCAATAGTTATTTTATTTCACAATAGGTACCTGTATGCATGTGCATATTCCCACAAATAATATGTTTAGGTTTCTTGAGTGAGTTTAATTGAAAGACCAAATAGGTAATATATTGTAGCTATACTGTAATCTATTCTTAGCGTTGCGTGAGATTATAAACACAGGCGTGACGAAACTAAAGTGGGGATATGATATCCCCTGCTCTACCTGTAATAACTGTTAGTACTTTAAACTTCACGGTAGTCCTATCCCCTTGAAACAGCCTATTAAATCAATATACGTTGTAGAAACAACTGATCTTTTAGGATCTGATCAACGACACTATCAGTTGCGCAAGCGCAACCGGATTTGCCGGGCGGCGGCGCAGGCACAGCAGTGGTGATGGTAACCTTTGCAAAGCGAAAACGTCAAGTCCGGCTGACTTGACCTACTTTGCGCGCTTGTGAAATTTCTCCTGCGCCTGACTGCTTCCAAGAACACGTCCGTGGTTGGGGAATCCCCACACGATAGGACGTAACATGCTACTATTTACCTGCTTTACACGATTCATAATACAATTTCTGCATCTACCGTTATTCTATGATCAAATGCATTATTCAACTTTTAATTGTTGACCTTTTTCTTTTATGTACGTGTAAATCTAATGCCAAATGTAACAGATGCATTGTAAATGCTATTGAAATGTAAACTGATTTCAACTGACTATTGACCTTGTTGACTTGAGCAGATGTGTTATTGGCGGACACCTATTAAACTGTTGTAGTCAATATAGGCCGGATGTGGACAATTTGTTTTAATTGTAATGATCTCTGAATCGGCCTTAAGTTGAATATTGTCAAGGAGTACTTCTGTGTGGGTTTTCTTGTGTGGTCAATACCTAAGTGGGCTTGTTGTATCTTCTTACCGGTAACGGTGGATCTAGAAAAATAAATGTTATTTATTGTGAGTAAGGAATAAGGATGCCCCGTAGCGTCTTCTTTTACGATTTATCGCTTTTTTGCATACGAGGCTTTCTTTAATTCTGTTCTTTAATTTGAGTATCATAGACTAGACTAGACTAGTCCTCTTTACCTACATCCGAGGACCTTAACATCCTTAAAATAAATGCTTTAAAATAGTACAGAAAAATATCGCGAAACTCAATGACATTTTACGCGAAACTATAGTTCGTTGTCTATAGCGGATTATTATCGATATTAAAGTGTAGCCACAGATAAGATAATCCTTATTACCTCAACACACACTAGTATTCCAAGAACTGCGTGAATCATCGGAAGTAGGTAAAGCTATATTTTTTACTACGGACATGACAAATACTTGTACCTACTTAGTAATTAGTATGGGCATAATATACAATATTATAAAAGCTATCAGCGATTTGTCCTCGGGTTACTCGAGATAGGTTAGTTGACTTCTATTAAAAATGGACAAATATTTTGTATTTACTTATAGTAGCCACTTGTAGGCACATAAGAACACCATAGCTGGTAAAATAATTAAAATTTATTATTAAATGCTGGAGTCTGCTTTTGAAATTTCTATATGAGGCATTATCTATCCTTTTCCCGTTAAATGGAATATGTAAGTATGATACTGTCACAGGCCAGTAGTGGCCATCTCTGTCTATAAAGCAATTGCTTTATAGACAGAGATGGCCACTACTTATAACTTAGGCGTGTTTTTAAATATTTCTTTTATTTTTAGACTATTGTTTAAGTTTTCGGAAAAGTTTCAATTTTGCTGATAAATACTCAACTGTCAAATACCCTATTGGACGAAATGATACTTACCTTGCTTATAATTTGTGTGTGAATGAATTGGGTGTCAAAATGTTGTATTATAAGATGTTATATTTAGAATACGTTTTAGTTTTACGTAACTTGAATAACGTCATCCTGTTCCACACTATGTTACATAACTATTTACAAAACTAATTCATTTCTCTAAGAGTTATGTTAAATATTGAAATAAATACACTTATTAAATAAGTGACCCGATTGGCGCATCCAATTAATCAAGTTATTATTAATCCATTTTAGTGATGTCTGACAGTCTGATCGTCTATTTTATGGTCCTTTGTGCAGGAATATAAGTTCTTATAAGTCTTCATAAATTACAATGGATTGGTGTTACGAGTTCTCATGCAATTCCACAATGTAGTTAAAAAATTCGCGGCTCGCACACCTGCGCGCACTGACAAATGACGTCAGCCATAAAGCACGCGGTGGTATCGTCTGAGAAACTTATTGTCTATGTGCAACACTTTTCTTATTAGTTAGTCTTTTTTTTAACTTTGTATGCCTTTGCATTACTTCTCTCATTCCTGTATATAATTTACTGATGGTCAATCTTGTCCTAAATTTCTGAAGATACATTTGATTTTAACTCCTTTCTAATATAACAGTACCTGTTAATAAACGAACTCTATTAAATAGCAGCACAGCAAAGACAATAAGATATTACAAAGTGATAGCTATAGTACTATAATACAAAACGAGCTTTTATGCAGTTGCACAAGTAGCAACAATAAACTCTGGAGCTGACTTCTTTATTACCTTTCGAAGATAACACGGCTACGTTATCCATTTTGACCCATTACATAAAGTGTTTTCCATTGTCTCCTGGCGTTCATTGCTTTCGAACTATGCTGCTTACAAATCTTACAAAGCAAGGGGAACAATATGGTAAAGATAGTAAAAAGGGTTTTGTAGATAATATGCTTTCTACAGATTTGTTTGTGCTTCAAATGTTAACTTTTTGGATGTGTTTTTCCTAAGTAATCTTTGAATTATAACTCATTATAGACAATGACATTTTACAAATAGACGCGTTGCCCGCGCTCTATATTGGCAAGATAAATGCAAGGTAAATGCCCTGCACCGACTGAGAGAATGAGCATGCAGCAGCTAATGCAACGTTACTAATTACGTCTATATTTATCCTTTTTTAACAACCGACATGGCTTATGGTGGCTATCATTTACTTTCCCTTTCGGCGTGCACTGTATAATTACCTTTATGTACTGCTATGTAGCTATAGTAAAGTTTACGCCATTTTTTAGTGCATTAATGTTAGTATATGGCCCATCTATTTGTCAAATTTCATTGATTATAGAACTTAAGTATACATAACTGTAATAAGTTTAGTCTAGACTACAACCAAATAATAATGACTTGCAAATAAAGCTGTAAAGTACAGCCATGAAATTTTAAGTCAAGGCAACTTCACAATAAATGAATGTAGATTTTATCATGATTGCTTTTAATATTGTTCCTTCTGAACAGAGTAGAACATTAACAAGTCTTACGATTGAATATTAGTTAATTTTCATTTCGATTTTAGTTCAATCACAGTTTTCAATATTATTCATGTGATTCCCAAAAACGTCATCGGATTTACTGTCGTGAAATAGATCACTTATTTTGGTTCTTAGTGATAACTGACAGTAGGCGAACCTTTTTTCAATACCGATAACCGTTTTTTGTTGTCCATAATCCTTTTATCTCACACAAAATGGTTCTCTTCCAATCGATTAGCTGTCTGGGCCACATTAAGTTGTTAGAGCATGGTAGCCGGCACCGTGGTGCTAAGTCATGCGGTCCAGTATTGTCGCACCATAACCTACCTCCCACGTTGTACAATGTCATGTTGACGTTTATCCATATCAAAAGCGTCATAAACTTCAGTATTTGTCTGCAATTGAAATGTAGGATATTATTGTCGTTTGAAATAGCAAATGGGAAAAACTGATTTGATCGAATGGCTCTCTCTTCCTCTGTGGTTGGAGATTTTAGTTTCTTCATAAGTTGTCAGTTGAGAATAAAATCACCGCGTCCACAATGAAAAGCACTTTGCCTGTACATGTATATGTAGATGATATTTAAGTATTTTCATGTTTATATTAGGAGGTTTTTCTAATCTTTACTGGTTAAAAATGTCAATTTCTTTCATAATTATCATAACGACGATCAACACGTTTATAGCTAAAAAACAAAAACAGTACATCCCACACAAAATTGCATATTTCATGAGAAAGTAAATACAAGGTCGTCAGTAGAGGTACTGTTTATTTCGAACTGACTGAAGGGGAGTTCCTATTCTATATTTTTTTTCTGCAAATTAGCATTGTTTGCTTAACACAGCAGTAGTTGCGATAATCAGGAATACTGTTATAATTATAACTTTAACAATATAATAATTCGACTTCATCCAAAGATAAATCCGTCAAATTAAATTTTGTTTTGATTAATATTGCTGTATTTTCCCTTGAAACAAGTGTAGGTACAATACATAAAGTGAACTCTAACAAATAACACACAGAAGCCGATTGATTACGACGTTTATCTAAACCGAAACAGGAAAACCTTTTTGTCTTTTATAGTAATTGCAAATGAATATGTAGATACGAATGAAGTTATTTTAGTTACAGACCTAACTGTTATTATCCGTTTGATATTGAAATTTCCTGTTTGTTTAAGCTCCTCGTTTTATTATAGAAAATGTCATATCAAACAAAGTCCATGTCAGCGTACTCCTTGGTTAGGATATTAAAGTGACGTGGACAAGATAACGTTTAGACAAAATTGACTTCAAATCACATTAAAATTATAGGTAGGTAGATGATTACACAGAATTAAACGAAAAACAGTTCCTTTTCAACATTTGTTAATAATTTATTGTACCTATGAAAAATGATCCAAATAAATATAGCTACATAATGTCTAACACATTCCAAATGTAAATGAATTCTAAACCTCGTGGTTGATTGATGCGCCCTATCGCGCCTTTCGTTACGGCTACTTATGATTGAAAGAGCCAAGCACGCAACCTTGTCTAAATAAAAGAAAACATAATAGACTTCTGCAATTTGTCCGTAACTGTCCGTAAGTCTTTTAATCTTTTGTTGACATTAACTGTCGGGTATTTTCTACAATACAGATTTCATCGAATACAATCGGCGGACAATGTGTTGCCATAAAATTTTGAGAAGCCTTTTACAAATAATGCCGCAAGCTTGCCACTTAAATTGGTTCCTGGACCTCTTGGGAGATATTGTAACGGTGCAATAATATAATTGCATCGAGTGCTCTACCGGGAGATTCGTTAAAGGTAGTTAAGGATCCTGGCGCGGTAGTTGACCACGGGTGCCCAATGAGTCACCCGTTTGGCTCGCACGGCATTCCGCCGGACATTCTGTCCATACCGTTTATTTATCTTGATCGCGGGATTATGAAGCTAGGTTGCCTCTACAATTAAACATTTACATAAGTGCAGTAAGTTAAGTTTTATAAATTCTAAACAAAGGATTCCCTGTATAAATTAGCGAGCTTAATTTTCTTTGTTTCACGAAGCAATAATAATTACGTCACAATAATAAGCATGGAGCTGATATTTACAACAGCTGCGGAGTCCTTGTTCCGATTATGGGCAAGAATCGTGCTTACCGCTCCGTAGATTACTGACATTTTCCACGTTTCCGCCTCGAGTGCCTTATTAAAAGATGTCATACTTCGCACTAATTGTATTAGATCATTGTTATAAACATTAACGCAGATAGGATTTGTCCATTGGTATCAACCATTTATAGAGCAGAATTTAGAATTAGAATTCTTTGATTGTTGGAATTTCAATTTATGTGGGACAATGTGAGACTAATTGTTGTTGTTGTGAACTTTGACGGAAAAGATATAAGACCTACATAATTTTCAACGCATGTCGATAGTTTGTTATTGCAGTGAGGTATTAAATTAATATAATTATAATGCCAGGTTAATGTTTTTACTTGCGACTAAAAACAATAGACTTCCAGGTAGTGCTATTTTGCCTAGTACTATTTCAAAAGGCTAAGGCTTACATTCAGAGACGACAGAAACGAGTCTAAGCGTGAACTTACGCTTCCATATGTCAATTTTACGAACAAATTTTGACATATGGAAGCGTAAGTTCACGCTTAGACTCGTTTCTGTCGTCTCTGAATGTAAGCATAAGTAATTAACAAATAGCAAAGGAATACCATTAATGATTATGGGACTATCTATAATTTGTTATTATAGATAGCCTCATCATCTACACGAGAATATGTATATCAACCCTCGAAGATTCGTCGAATAATAAGGCTATGAATTGTAGGCAGTCTGCTCCCGCCTACAACAAAATTCGTGATAGACGGCACAATAACCGCACTACCAATACCGACGCCATTATTTAATGAACCCTCGTCAGATGAAAAGGTCAAATTATTTGAAAAGATTAATCTCGTAATTTATGTGGGCCTAACGCGCCCCGACAGATTTTTCGTCTGATGGACACAGTTATATGACATTGATTTTATATTTTATGTAACGCACAAAGAAATATGGAACTCGTCTTTTTCTGGTCGTATCCTACAATCTCGTTGGTTAAAGAATAGCTTTTTTGTGATCTAAATATTTTGATCGCTATTGTTTTGCTTTCTCGACGCACCGTTTTCAATGTTTTGCTTTCTCGACGCACCGTTTTCAATTGCTCGGGTTAATATTAATCAAAGAACGTAATTCTCCAATGTGGTATAAATTGTCGGGCGGATAATTTGCACGGGCATGCCAGTTTACTGAGAGTAATGTACTCGTAAATGTTTACGACTGTGGCTGCGTTTTCAATGTTATTTAAATCATTTTTTTGAGATTCCTCCGGCACTGTTATATAGTCTTTACCATTACGGATAATCGATGATAAATATTTTGCTTTTATGGCATGCCATTGAATTTGAACGAACATTTTATCACCTTTTCCTTGAGAGCATGTAGAGATTGAATACTTTCCGACATTTATTATGTATAAGTACATTATGTACTCAGAAGTTGAAGTTGTGTTGCTTATAATATTGTCATATTTTGATTGTTATTATTTCAGTCACCAACTCAATTTTACCGGAATCTTTGAACGTTTTTCCAATAAATTGTTTTGATAACATGGGATGTCGGTAAATAACTGAATTAATGGGTTTCGAATGGCTGCTTACTTGCCGCAGTTCTTCGAATCCAATTTTGTATTTCACTACACCTACGCAGTTCTTAATTCTGACACATTTGCAGAAGGTCGCGTGTTATGTTCTTAGTGGATTCTGAGATCGAGTGGCGCAACTTGGGCAATCAGCCTCGATACCACCATTGCTGACTGCCTAATCTTTCCACTATGGCATGAGCGATTCCTATATGATAGTCCGTGCCGACTCGACAGAAGAAGAAGTGGATTCTGTTCTTTTATTCCCTTTTTTTAATTTGCTGATTTTGTACCGATGAATTATGAAAACGTGCGTACGAAGTTTGTTTATTTCGTCTAAGATGTTTTTCTCATCGTTATATGAATACAAACGACGTAGTTGATAGTTACCTACTATGTACTAAGCTGTACAACTTCGCAGATCGTTGAACGCCTCCACGTATGGGGGTGATCAAACTTATAATCCTTGTGACGTTCTCGATTGATCACCTCGAACAGGAACAATCTATTCTGTGCACAAGTATGGGTATTTTCATTTTTAACAGATGAAGCATATTTTCCTCAATCTTTCTCTGTTCTCTTCAATTCGTGGCGGATTACATGCTAATGCCTAGTTATGCAAACGATTCTTAACATTACTCGGTTGCACGACTTTGTCAAACTTCAGCATTGCAACGTTTTTGTGTTTTCATCGAAACAGGGCTCCAATGTCTAATTGCTTTGTAAGCACTGCACATGGCTAACTTGTTGAATATTAAACATAATATCCCCTCAATGTTAACCACATAACATCATATTATTTAAAATAAAGCCCGTTTCCCTTTAAAGATAATATTCAACTAAATTCGATTTTACACGCTGGAATTGAAACACGCTTATTTTACTTCTTTATTTGATGATGATGATGATGATTTACACTAAGCTCTATGGTCATTTACAATGAGTTTATGGTATATGAACTAAATAGCTGAAGGTATCATCATTTCTATTCGTAGACATTTTTGTTTTTCTTATGCTGTCGATAGTGATTGGTGACCTGCGGGTCTACCGCGTACGTAAAATGGTAATGAACATCGGCACGATCGTATTGAAGTTTATTACCAGTGTCGATGTTCATTACCATGTTACTTACGCGGTAGACCCCCCGATGGCGGCTGCTCGGCTGTTCGTGCTCGACATGCTCGCACTAATTCAATTATTCCGTTTATGTAGCGCACCGATCGCGTTGCATATTGAATTTCTGCCAGACGCACCTCCAGCCCAATTAGGAGGACACTAAAAAGGTTCTACGTTTATTTGCGCTTCATTGTTCTCATCGGTATCTGGGCTACCGCCATAGTTTCGCAACTGGCAAGTCTCTGTTTCCTCGTCTTTTTAAGGAATCGAAAGTTGTTGATTTTCTGTAATGTGCCGAGGTGCCTTGCAGTTGTGAAATTTTGCGTAGGTGCGGTGCATAATGCGCGGGGGCCCGTCTGGTCGGCGGCGGCGGTGGCTGCGTCGCCGGTGCCGGGTGCCGAGGGGCGGCCGGTGGTGTTTACGATGCACCGGTGCGGCGGCGCCGAGTGGGGCGTAGGCGTCGCCGGGGGGCGTCGCGCCAGGCTTATCAGACGGTGGCGGGGCCGGCGTGCGAGCCTCACTCCACGTTCTACCGCTGGCCGCGCGTGTCGTGCACGCTCGCTGACACCGGTTTTAGATAACAAAAACCTTTGTCCAGTCGAGGCAATAATATTTACACACTGCGTGCTTTGCACCGCGTAGTTTCTGAGGGGTTTTCCGACGCCGCCGACCGATATCTGTCAGCCGATTGTTTTCGTTGCGCGCACGCGGGGTTCGCGCTTGCTTGTATCAAGTTACGACAAGTTTTTTGAAGTTTTTTAATGAAGTTTCCTGTTGCATTATTTGCATTGTGAACTGTGTTATTTGGATTGCAGTTAGAGGAAATTGGTAAGTGTTAATCTGTTATGTAGGCCGAGATATTATGGTACAGGGGGGTTTCCCCTGATGTTTCGTAATAATTTTTACGACAAACAGAGATTATTTTGTTTGTTTCACTATCTGCTTCATATTGCATCATCTTCATTATTGGTTTTAAATTATCATCACTAATCGACGTAAAACTATTAACAAAGCATAGGATAGGGTTTACAAGATTATTGGGTAGCATCTTGATGATGGTAGCGGACTGCTGTGTTGTTATGGTGAGGTGCGATCGTTGTTGAGGTGGTTGTCGCAGCGTGTTAGAGGCGGCGCAGGCGCGCATGTGACGCCGCGACGCTGCGCGCGCGCCCGTGTCATCGTTCGCGGTCAGTTGAACGAACCTTCCGCCGACCGACGTCAACCTTGCCATAATCGCGATTATTTGCATCGCCATTGTACCCACTGTGGGCTGTAAGTGAGCCTGTAATTGTCTCACCGAATGCGTGGATGAACCCTGAAGTATCTGATCATGACGTACATCACAATTTAGTGCCGTACTGTTGATAACATTGCATTTTTTTTTAGTTTGAGGTTTAGCTAAAGTAAATAAGGTCGTAATACGATAGTGATAAGAAAACTGTGGAACATTGTTTGCTTTCTATTTTATCGGCACGTTTGCTGATAATTTTTATTGAATGCCCCATCGTTCCTTGAAGTTACGATGATGTTTTTAATATTCGCGGAAAACATAATGTGGATTATAAAAAGATAAAATTTATTCAAAAATTACTTATGGTAAAAGAAAACACAATATAAATCATAATAATAATTATAGATATACATTGTAGAACTTGTATTATATAGAAAATATATGGATGTTCCAATAATTATTTAATAATAATACAACTTGTGAGCAATCAGCGCAGGACAGTAAATATATTTATTAGTAGGTAGGTAGTTATGCTTATACAGGGCAACTGTGTAAACAAGGGGCATATTGAATACATGAAAAAATAACCTTAATTTTTTGAAAATCTCAACCAATATTTCAGTTCATGAAAACACAACTTTGAGGGCAAGTAAGTAGCACGCAAAAGCACACTCTTTTTAAATTTATGTAACCCCCACTCGTCCATCAATTCAATTGATATTATTTGTTTACGTAAAATATAATGTTGACATTTATAGGTACCTATACAGTAAAACTGCCCAACATTGCCAAGACTCCTAACTTTGTCTGGGATGGAAAGCATTCAATTATTTAGGTACTTGTCATAATAATGGCAACGCTTAGACCAGAAATATTGTAGGTAAGTACAAGGCTAAATGACTTCCAAGTTCCAACTCAGGTGCGCAGATTTACCGATATTGTACTAGGCAAAATTAGGAGTCTAGGCAAAGTTGGGAAATTTTACCGGTACCCATCAAGTGTGGGTGGGCATAAATTTATTATTGTTTAATATTAGGTATACCTATATTTCAGATATATTTCCCTCGTTAAAAAATCCAATCCGTATATTATTTAATATTGTGATTGGATAATGTTTTTGAATAATCTATTTTATTACGATTCAAGCGAGCGTATGTACCTCATCATTTATGATATTTTAAATGATTAGATAAAATACTAGGAAATAGATTTAATTTATTGACGCTATCAATGGCTTTACCTCTCTCATAGTACTACGAGTTATTATATTATCATTTGTTTTTGTTTTTTGAATACGTTTACCCTCACTAGAAATTCTCCTGTATCGAGGGTACAGTTTACAAACATACATGGCACATGCACACACAAAAAGACCCGAAACAACTATCTGTAGATCATGCAAATATTTGTTCCGTGCGGGGATCGAACTCGCGGCACATAGCGCAGAAAGCTAATCACTTAGCCACTGCGCCAACCGTGTCGTCAACCTATCTAGTCTTTGATTTAGGTCATATTGTTAAGTATTAGTATCTATAACATCATTTGTTGTAAATCAAATGCATCGTTTATAAAAATATTTACTTCGGTATTTTAGTGATTATCAGAAAAACTGAAAATTTTATTTCATAATTTAAAATAGTATAAAATACAGAAAACTTTGCATGTCCCAACAAAACCTTGATTGAGTAGATCGTATCAGCATAAAATATATATTTATCAAAGTAATTTAAGACATGTGGGGACATAATATACAATATGCATAACAGAGCATCCTGTTGCGCTATTCATATACATTAGTCTTATACAGGAGGCATTATTCTCTCGGTACCATAAAATTTTATAAAAATCTATTTTATGCGGGCTTATTATTCGTCGCGTGTCGTTTAAATGCGTCTTGTCTTGATGACAATCATGAAAAGTATTAACAGTTTAATGTAGGGAAACTTTTATTACGTTGCTTCACATGACAGCATGGACACTGTATTTTGTATTCTTAGCCTTTAAGGCGTTATCAAACCTTAGTCATTTTTAAGGTTCCGTACCTCAAAAGGAAAAAAGGAACCCTTATAGGATCACTTCGTTGTGCGTCAGTCTGACGAGACTCTTTTTCTCAGGAACGCGTGGAGGTATCAAGTTGAAATTAATTGACGAAAATTACCAGTCATGAAGTTCGGACCTTCATAATTGGTGATTTTTTTTTCAAGACAGCTCTAAGTTTAGTTTCTCACGATAGTATTGAAGTTTATTACCAGTGTCGATGTTCATTACCATTTTAGTTACGCGGTAGACCCGCTGGTCAGGTCTTCGCAAATACATTTTCTTTCCACGTAGAAAGCAAATGAACACAAATTATGACATACTAATCGGTTAACTGTTTGCATTGTGGTACACGGATATGAAGTACGTTTGACAAAACCTTGGGTTTCTGCCAAGCTGATGTCAGTTACACGATTGTACACTTTGTCTGATGTATTGTAACTCGTAGTAACGCTGTATCTACACACATTATGTGTAGATCTGAAATTACTTCTCATTTGTTATTTACGCACTAAATAAAACGTGTAATATGCGGATTTTCCTTTTGCTGTACTAGTTAATTTTATGCGTTTAATTAACTTTATGGTGTCTGCAGCAGCTAATTTATTCGTCTTACACCTCATCGCATCATTGATTCAGTGTGACCGGTATTGGTAGTTGGTACACGACTGCCAACTTGAGAATGGTTTTGGTTAGATATAATCTAACCGAACACCTGGAAGGTTGGGAGACGTCAAAAATTTAAAAAGATATCCTGATTTATGCTAGATTAATCTATCATCTCACCCCCATCCCTCTCTTTTGTTGCTAACAAAATTTAGTCCAAACTCCGATAACACTCACGTAAACGACACTTTTAATCAAATCGTCAATTTAAAAGTTCACCAACAAAGTAGACCTCGGCAGTTAATTCCCGTATCATCAATATTTTCTGTGGAAGAGCAATTGTAAAACATTTTGCGATAAGTGCAAGTGTTTGTGCAGCTAAGTGTTCGTGGAAGGGCGATAAGCGCAGTGCCGGTGTACGCAGGCGATTGGGATGCCGCTATCAGCGCTGATAACGAAGGGACGAGTCCTGCAAATTGAGACATACCCGGACAAATAAACAATAGCCAATATACAATAAACGAGTATAATAGATATTTAAACCGGTAGAAGAATATTTTTTAAGTCGATTTCAGTTAAATTTAAAGTGTTCGTATCGCTCTATTGAAATTGTAATAAACATTCCATGGCTACTATTTATACATAAGTACCTACGTATTCTCAAATTCGTTACCTACTTATGTTATTTTAACCAAATACTTTTATCTCGAAAGGAAGTATATAGTAAAATTTTGGAATTTCCACACCTTTATGTTGAAACGCAACACGTTTTTCCTTGAACGCAACAAAATACGGTGTGACGTCATATGATGGGCGTACAATTATCTCGTCGGCTCTCGGGTGGTGCTAGGCGGTGCCAGGGCCACAGCAAAGTGGCGGCCTTTCCGCACCCAACTGATAAATCGAAATGCTTTCAACTGCGCACGCGCAGCTGAGGCCATTTTGTAAGATTAACGGGATCCCTCGACGCCTGATTTCAATACACGGATTTTCAGTTGCATCATTGTTTTATTAGGTTATAATATAACATTATATTTTCAGCAGAACTAAAAATGCACCAAGACAAAATAGTCACCTTCACCTCCAAAAGCATTTTTAATTATTTTCTTGAGAGTAAAATAAATCTCACGATTATTACTACACATACTACTGGTACTAGAAAGAAAGAAGTAGTATACCTACTTTCGAAATCTAATCTTTATGACCGTCTGGTATTTTTTATTGTCTTTCGTTAAAATATCGCAGATAATGAAGCATTTTGTTAGTCCGCAATGGAAGGCTCGAGTGTACCTCAAAAGAAATTAGCATAAGTGCCGCCAAACACAGCGAGCATCGAGACAATGGCTTTGTCTGTCTATCCGTCCGTACGTCGCCTTCTATAACTGTGTCGTTATGTTTTACAATGTTACTTTAAATGTGCACCGACAAAGTGAATTAGTGGCAATACATTCGCATCGCGATTCCAAAAACGCTCACCGTGTCTTTAAGCGGTAAGAGTGGCATAAACTTTATTCTCATCGTTTGCCGTAACTCGTTTATTACTGACCGGCAGTTACTAGTTAAAAGTTAATGCCTACATTGACTTCATACTCTTTATCTGCTCCACCTAACCCTTTAGTATGAATTTTATTTTAAATGCCATTCCCACATAAGGAGTCACATTATTATCGCGTTCTGAATCTTTAATTTTGCGTTTGTATCATGTTATTTCCAAGTTTTGTGCTGGAGCGTTTTAATAATGAGAATTTCTGCTGCATTGACACTTCACTGATCCGAATATGCCAACTTTTATTGTGTCTTGGTTTAAATTTAAAGAGACCAAAATGTTTATCAAGTTACCGTTTGGATTTCTTAAGTACTACAGACATTGTTCTTTGATAGCAACGTAGGCGACGTAATTAAAAAATGAATAAAACAAGGAATACATACGCGTAGGCGTCGGTCTGAAGCCGCCAGTCGCGACGCGGCGACGGGTTACCGAGGATCTGGCACTAATAATACTGGTGCTAATTTAATTCACCACTCTATTAGCTCCATATAGACATCCAATTTAAGTTGTTACCTACTTGAAAGATTGTTTGTTAAAACGTTGTTGTTATCGGGGAAAATGTTTTTAAATAGTCTACCAAATATTTGTAGATAACATCCATATAAAATACAAATTACACGCTAAACGATTTACCTATCAGAATGTTTATCAAAGCAACCAATATTATACTTAGGTATATCTTGTGCTCATAATAAGAAATATTGCTTCAGTCGGCCAGAACGGCACTACGAGAGTACTTCAGTATTCAGATTGCATTTATTTCGTAATTATGTCACTCTTTCCAGCTAATTAATTCAAGATAATGCACATAAGTGTACGTAATCTGACCACGCGAAGAGTCACAATAATCATTAGCGCGGCAATATAATTTGCATTACCATTTAACGCGTTAGGATTATACCTCTTTGTTCTACCGCATTCGCGCATTCGTGCAGCTGCCTGTTCCTTATCGGTGCAGAACAATAAATACAGATTTAAAACAGTTCTCACTGCAGATAACCCGTTAGCCCTTCTGCAATATTCAATCTTAATTAACTGTTCTTTGTCCAATATTGTACAAAATTCCATGAAACAAAGAGTGAACTAAAACCCAGAAATCATTTATTAAATTATATATAAAGAACAGTAATTTTGCTGGGCATAATCTGTATAAAAAGCGTAAGTTTTTTCGACAAGTGTGCGGTTAGTCGTCGGGCGCCGCGCGGAATGTTTGCCATTTCCGGACTATATCCGGTCTTGGCTTCGGCGCCATACGCCATACGCTTTAGATAACCTTAAACCTTATCTTGTAGATAAGGTGAATCATAAAATCTTTTTCATTTATGTTTATAATATAGTAAATATAAGATTAATTTTCTTTTTATTACACGGCTCATTAAAGAATTTCCTTAATCCGACTAGTTTTTCAGCTGTCTTGCAAGTTTTATAACTTCCTTGAACTTAATCCTTCCATTTTTGTAGTAAATTGAACACAATATTAAACTACTTATTATTTCACACGTAATATAAATAACACGATTCTTGAAATCCATATTTTGTAACCTCAGATTTTTTTTAATTTTCGTCAGTGTCACGCGATGATTCATAGTTCAGTATGAATCATTCAACGTAATCGAGTTTTTGAATTGAGCCGACGACGACGAATGTAAATACGCGATCGTAGTGACCCGCGAACGCGATAGAGAGCGAGTGACGGTGACTCACCGCGGGTTTTCCGAGAAACACAGAATGGAGCACTTTTCGTGAAAACGAAGGTCGACAACGGTCGGGCAGTCGCTATAATGACCACCTCTTTTGTGCCGACACAGACCAATTTTCTTCGTCCAATAAAATGTTGGTATAGAAAGTCATTGAATATTGGATAAAAGTGTTTATTAAAATTAATTGTAACCCTTTGTCCTTTAAAGCCCATAGGCCCTAGGGTATGAGGGTGCATATGAAAAGTTCAGTGCATCGATCGCGTCTGCGTCGAACTGACAAACGCAATTTTTTTGCCGCTATCTAGTATATTATTCATTGCTGTTTAAGTTCGATTTCACTTTCCGTGGTTTACATGTCCGCAGCAATGGTTTTCGCTTGAGCGTTAGTTTCGTACAATAAAGGTAAAGTGAAGGGACGCTGGCGCGGTGCCAGGGGCGTCGATTTATTTTATTATTCGCTCGGTGGCGGTCAATGTCGCGACAGTCCGTCGGCGGCGCCACACATCGCTTGCATGTGTTGCTCTTATTATTTCTACAGTTTAAACTTTTTTTTAACTTTGCCACTTGTTTGTACATGTCTATCATTTGTGTCAATCCAATGTTGCAAAATTTTATTGATGATATTGATCGGTTTGGCCACAACCATTTATTTTTACTATGGTGGATTAATGTATCTGTTCAGACACGTGTCTGCTTATTTTATGTTTATAAATTGCGTTCTATTCACTTAAATAATTATCTATCGCAACCTTGTCGGTGCCTTTTCTTTTCGGACGAACAGTGTATCAAGGATATTTTAATTTTTTGTTCGGGTTTTGACACAGATTTAACGATCTCATTTAAGTTACAATATTTCTTCCGTCCATACTAACAAATAAATTGCCCGAGGTCTATGCATTTAATATAATTATGCGCTCCAAATTATCCTCATCACATAAAGTACTGCAATACAAGCAGCTCTTTATTTTATTTAGAATCGGTTCAAGGAATTTTCTAACTCGCCGGAGCGTCGCTATTAGTATGAGCAATTAGCGTTCCGTTAATGAGCTCCCAGACAACCGACCAGATACGAAGAGATGGCTATAGAACACATCTTGACGACTGGCTGGGCACTTAAAGTTGATGGGGTAATAGCTTGGGAGTGCTTTATGGCGCCCGTGGTTAGCGATGTCAATAAGTTCCGTATCTCCATGGAATTGGGGTCAGTTTTCAAACAGCTCAAGGTTTGTTACGGCGTGCCAGGAATTTTACATTGCGTACTCTAGTGCAGTAGTATTCTCAGTAACGATTGGTTGTAGACTGTGCACTACAGTCTGTCTATTGTTTACTTCTAACACTCCTCCTCCTGACTCCTTTTATCTAGCTCTTTCATCTTTACGTCAATGCAAAGTTAGACTCTTTACCGCCCTAGTAATCCTCTTAGAGCTATGCCTCTTAATTGTTCTTAATCATTCCTTCTTTGTACTGGTCTTTTTCAGAATCCCGTTTCACATTAAATCTTTTAACTCTCCTTGATCAGCATCAATGCCATCTATCCTCTCCAAATATTTTCAAATAAATCTATACAAATTTCTTTCAATTAACGTTCCAGGAACAGCTGTAGCCTCAATAACATTAGTGACCAAATATTATGCGCGGTGGGCGTGCCTCACCTGTCGCATCACGCGGCCGCCACGTGCGCACGCGCATGTTCTCTGTACGCGACGCGCATGCCAATCCCTAGCCTCGTAGGATATACACAAATTCATATAGGCTATATTTTGAGGATCCCGCGATCCTATCAAATTGCCTGAATTGCAGTAATATATCCTGTTTCAATATAGCAGAATTTTATTATTATTCTGTATACGGATACTTCGCAAATACTTGTAATTTGTAAGCAAGCAGAAGTAAGTTTTACTTCGTAAAATTTTTAATGTATAAATAAGTTCCCCAAAATTCTAACCACCTAGATTTTGACTAAGCTTGGTCTTGTTAGTAAAACAATCACGCTTTCCAACAACATTATCTATGGGGAAATCTCTCCTATAAGGACCCTTTATACTATAGAAACAACAATACAAACCTAAAAAAACACCGCGGTGCCGTTTATGTATGACATGAGTGGTATCCGAATACTAATTTCGCACTATACTAACGGGTCATACACCTTTAGCTTTGTTATTGTCAAATACATCGAGATAGCGAAGTGCGTAATATTTTTAAAGTTTGACTTCTTTTATAGATGCTTTTCTTAAGATCAATATATTTTATTTTGATGAAGTTGTTCGATATTATAAATTTTTACGGTCTATCGCAGTTCTTATACCAAGTTGCGCCGTTGCTCACGGTCTTCTGCCTACAGAACAATTTGATATAATTAACGCTTTGCCCCTTTGTGAGATTACTAAGATCTCTTGCTTGTTAATCAGTATTGTTTCCTGGCCTTTTGCCAGGGTCTGCTTTGTTTAGATGATTTAGTTGTGAGCTCTTTAACTTCAAGGGCCACTATAGTTGCTTCCTTTCATGAGAATTTTGACCCTACGTTATAGATTAGATCCCCGAAACTCATTAGAACATTTTCCCTTTGATATTCATACTTTTTTTACCTATTTCAACTCGTATGACTCATGACTCGCATGGCGTATCGTGCCTAGATCATTTTAGATGTATTCAAACTCGTGTTTGTGTTGAGCTGTTTCTGTTTCCAGACGATCGAATTTCTATTTTTTTAATTTACCAAATTATGTTTTTATTTGTTTTGCACAATAAAATGTTAAACAGTGTGCAGATGTAGTATCGGGCATCGTTCCCGCAACGTTCTTGGAAAGCCACAGCGAGCCTCGCTCTGATACGGAGCTAAATAAAACTCTAACACAGCGACAGTTCGGCCAACATCACAAATTCACGGCAATACACTTTCAATGAGGAAAATGTAAACAAATAAAAATATACGCTTCTTCGAAACACTTGTACAAAATTATTGCAGTGATTTTATCTATGGTATCAGTTAAATATCTTTAAGGAAAATGATACGGTATGCCAAACCTTTACTGAACACAGTTACAAAAGGAAATTAATTGTTTTTTAAACCCAGAAGTCTGGTGAAAATGTTACAAACGTCTAAGAAATTCTTTACTGAACATAACTGCTATGACTGAACAAAGAAAATAAGAACTATCGTAAGAAGTTGGCCCAGAAGACTTGTAAAACACTGCTAAGTAGTTTTGTAAAATTTTCATTTTCAATAATGAGGTCAGTTAACTGGACAGTTTTCTATGAAAACAAGCGCAAAACGTGAAAACGACATGTGGACATTACACGATTAGATTATAATATTGTATTATGTGGGCACACGTGCGGATAACGGTTTGCCTTATCACCTCAGCTCACAAACCTCACCTCGTTGTGCTAGACAAAAGGAAATCTGTATTTCGCAAGCTAATAATTATGAATAATACACGTACGTGGACATATTACTTCCAAAAATATTGAGCAAATCTTGATCAATAAGCTTCCTGTTTATTTGACCTAAGAATCACTAAACTTCGCTCCAATAAGTGTATAATAATAGCTTTCTTTGCTATTCTTGGAGAATATTTGTCTGATTGTCACTCAAACTCTACAATCAGTCAAGAGACGTGAACATAATTAGTGCCTCAAATAATGGTTAAAGTGTAACAGAACTAAACATAACAGAAGCGCTGTATGTACGTTGATACGTCACAACTGGATATAGTGGTGATCTCATTGGCGTATTAACAGCGCGATAACGCCGTGTACCACGCTCTCTGCAAACCCTCGAGGGCTACGCAAGGCAACCGCAACGCGTACGAGGCTTCCAAGAAAATTAGAATAAGCCCTAGTTTGCTATACACGCAGAAGTGACGCACGCGTCTATAGGTCAAGGCAACAATTTCTTTATACTTTGTGACAGTAATATGAAATGAGGGGGTCTCGACACAAAGAATATATTCGTGATATGGTTGCAAAATCCTTTGTCGTAGCACACAAAGCAGTTAAGTATAATTTCTTGGCAGTGGACGCCAAGAGAAATGCTAACAAGGATCTAAACACCCGAAAACAACATTACCAAGACTAACAAGCAAAAATGTGGTAATAAAGCGTTAGTTAATTGTTAGGTAAAGCACCGTGACCAATTAACGTACATGTTACCAGCTACAATGCGCGCGCGCATTTGAGACGAATTTCATTTAAGCAATTGTAGTAATTGACCGGGCAGAGCGCCTTCCGGAGCAGTTGCCGCCTGCTTTGTCTTCTCACTACTTGCACTGATGCACGAGATCGGGAATGTCGGGATATCATAATATACGTTGATTTATGTTTCTATATATGTACTTTATTAATCGAGTCTGCTAGCGAATGATGTGTGGAATTTTAACAAACCAATAAATGTCTATATTTGGTTATACATTGACCCGGTATGTTTAAAAATGATTTCTGAACTTTTACAAGAATTCCATATAAGGTAGTATTGACGCGCGTCTATGGCCGTAATGAGCGTCGCCCACAGGTCCAACGCGTCCTTGCGACAAGGTCCGACCAAGCCTCCCGCCCACCAGCGGCGTCACCGCTCGCATCATAAATCCACTATAGTTAATTGTTACTATATAAAGGTCGGATACTGTAGCTTCAACTGTTGATCTAAATAGAACTCGACCCTTTTGTTGAAAAATGAAAATGATTCGACTCTTCTAAACCACAGGATTATCCATCCTGAAGTTTTGTTTGAAAGTTGTAGGCAGGAGCTTTGTTTTGAGAGTAAAGCGTTACCTCAGATAAGTAACCATCACCGCGTGCGATGCGAAATGATGCGAAATATTTCCGGAGTTAGAGGAGTATTCTATTAATAAATGATTCGACGTCGCTCGTGGGCGAAGATTTCGGGCGAGCGTGCGCGGGCGCGGCGTTCAGTAGCGCGCGATTCGCCGCGGCCGGCCGCCGTACGCGCGCGCAACGAACGAACGACCCGCACTCCCGCGCACACGATACTTCACGCGATATTTCGCGACTTACGACCAACGATCCGCCCCTAAACACGCGTAAACGCCGACCCTATACGAAAGTCCCGTGATATCAAATCTAACTGGTGCACCGACGGATCGACCTCCGGTAGTTAATACCTACTGCACTTTTGCGAGGGCGGATTATAACGAACAAATCGACTAACAAACTCGAACCGCACGAAGGTGTCGCGTCGCAAAAAGCGCAACACAATAGAGTAAGCGTCTAATTATAAACGTGGTTGAGTTAGCACCGCAGCAACATGCAGAACATTGATCCTCTGGAGATCGCCAACATCCTCGCCACGGAGCTGTGGTGCCAACAGGTACTCCGCCCACTGTAACTGTATGACCTTATTGTATGCTGAAGAAGCAGTTAAAGTGTGCCACATTAGCATCCCTTAGTTCAAAAAGAAACTTGGCTCTTGTTCCACTCATAATATGGTGTCAAAACGTTGAGTAAAGGTGTCTTTCCGCTTTGGAACTCATTAACAGATTCGGTAAAATAAGTAGAACATAGTAATTTATTTAAATAAATCCTTATCACAAGTAATTTGCAACGCGAGTAACGAGAGTAGTACATTTCATACTAGAAAATCAGTTTTTTAGGTGACAGATTTATTGGTGCGCTTTCAACGCACATGCCATTAGCGTACACACTTTACCTACTACATAAGAGATAAACTAAAATTATGGAATAAAAGAAGCATTGAAAAAGGAACATTTAATTATTTATAATCGCGGAAGAATGTTTTAAATTATAATACATAATTATTATAACATGTAAATAAAATTGTTATTTTGTTATGTTGTTGTTACGATACATGTTGTGAAAATATTTTGCTGATAAATTGCGATCGGAATGTGGAAGCAACCGGGCGATCATAACAATATAATAAATATTGCATAACAAATGTAACAATTTTGCAATGAAGTATTTCAAAGTTGCAAATAATTACTATCAGTCAAATTAATTTAATAGTTGAACATCTACGAATTATTGGGATGTTTAGGGTTCATGTTTTGATGACGACGCTTTGCTAGGTCTAGCAGTAGATATTATTAATTTGTTAATTATTGAGTTCGGCAAACAAGTTGAAACAGGATTATTTTCGTTTTGCGATATTTCAAATTCTAATACTGTCTCGTTGAGGATCACTTACAGTACACCGAAGATGATATTAAATAAGGAGGCAGAAGAAGGGGGCTTTCAAATCCCATGGTAACTAGGGCCCATTATGTGCAGGAGTCTTTAGAAGCCGTTTGGTCACTAGGGCGTTTTTTTTTTTTTTTTTTTTATATAAACCTAGCCCCTCACTAGGTTTTCTCCTGTATCGAGGGTACAGTTTACAAACATACATGTCACATGCACGTACAACCAGACCCGAAACAACTATTTGTAGATCATACAAATAATTGTTCCGTGCGGGGATCGAACCCGCGGCACGTAGCGCAGAAAGCTAATCGCTTAGCCACTGCGCCAACCGTGTCGTCAAGGGTTCATTCTGTTAATTGTTAGATTTGCTGTGCCGAGTAAGGGTCCTACCTAGTTTTGATTCTGGTATAACTCTGGTTAATAGAAAGCGCATCTTATATAGTTTTTTTAAGTTTGATTTCTTTCAAATACTTACAGTTGTATTATTATTTCCAGTTGGCAAATCTCGAGGGCCTCCAGTCGGGGGTCCCGACCCGCACCACGGCGACCATCACGCCCACTCAGCTGCGCAACTTCGAGCAGACGTACATCGAGCTGACCAACTGCCGCACCGAGCCGACCACTCACGCCGGCTTCGTACCACCTTCAGTCACGCACGCCAACAACTACGGTATGTAACACAAAATTATAATTAAATACACCATTTTTTATTGGAATTTGAAATTGAACTTTACGGAATTTGGAATGGTACTTAACGGAATTCGAAACGGAATTAATAGTTTCTTTTGAATTCATGATTCTTGTTTGTTGCTTATCCCACACATTCCTAACACTGTTACTCCCGTAAACAAAGAGAAAGGGTCATCATAAACATCGATCTATGAGGCTCGACGTGTCCTAGGGCACATTAAACTTCTTGAAACCAGATTAGATTAGATTTGGGTTAAGCTCGCCTGTGTACATACATACCGTCTCAATTGTATTTGTCTTTTATCTCATTTTCGTTTACAATAAAGAATTAAATGGAATGGAAGAAGGCAACAAAATTCGTTACTTTTATGCTATTATAACCATTTCAACCTTTCTTTCGTAATTACAGGCATCCTGAATTCGGTGGGGTATTGTGACTCGGGCCCGACGACGGCGCTGCACGTGTCGCCGGGCCCGCTCTCCGCCAGCGGCGACAGCAGCAGCAGCCCCGGCCTGCCCACGCCCAAGCGGCGCAACATGGGCGGCCGGAGACCTACCAAGACACCCACTGACCTCTCGCCGGAGGAGGAAGAGCGTCGGAAAGTCAGAAGAGAACGAAACAAGATGGCAGCCGCCCGTTGCCGGAAACGTAGACTCGATCACACGAATGAGCTGCAAGATGAAACTGATAAACTCGAGGAGAAGAGACAGTCGCTTCAGGAGGAAATTCGGAAGTTGAACCACGACCGGGAGCAGTTGGAATCGATCCTGCAGACTCACATGCTGTCGTGTCCGCTGGGCAAGCGGTCCACGAGTCCGCCCGATGTGAAACCTTTCCAGGAGTATGCGTACCCGGAAATGCCCGAAGACGGTGTGCGAGTCAAGGTAGAAGTTGTGGAACCTGCTGTGGATCCGGTTATGGTGTTGGATAATATATTTACATCGCCGGCGAATGACAAGAAGTAAGTGTGCTATCAACATAGGCGAATTAATGTAATAGTATACATCCTTATACTTTATCTTCTTCTTTTGGTTTTTCGACTATCTTTTATGAATTATAATCCAAATGAAACTTTTATCACCAAAACGTCACATGCAAATTACAATGTTTATTACTTTTTTTTCTAGAATAATGTTGTCGGCGGCCAACCCAGCCGTGGTGACGAGCGCGGCGCATGCAACGCTGGACACGCCGCCTGCGCTGTCGCGCCCCAACAGACCCAACTCCTTGCAGGTTCCGCTGAGTCTCACGCCTGCACAGGTAACTAATCTTTTTATTAAAATAGACTAAATTAGTGCGAGCTTAATCTAGGCGTTTCCAAAATATGGATTCTCTTGAGGAGGATGTTGAAAACCGGATCAATTGGAGATATTCTTCTATCTAATTCTCTATAGGATTGAAGTCAATTTTGTTTGCTCTGGAGCCATTTTATCATGTTTCATTTCCCTCTTAAATTATAAAAAAATATCGAACTAATAAGACTCTTCTCTATTCCAGTTACATAACAACAAAGCGCTGGGCAACAACAACAAAATACCTGGGATAGAGATAAGCACGCCGAGCAACGGCATCCCGTTCAACTTCGACAGCCTGATGGAGGGCGGCACGGGGCTGACGCCCGTGCACCCGCACCCGCACCCGTGCGCGCAGCAGCAGCGCGCCGCGCCTGACGTCACGTCGCCCGACGCGCACGGCAGCCTCGTGAGCCTCTGAGAGCTGCTGGAGGGCGCGCCGCTGCTGCTGGAGGGCGCGCCGCTGCTGCTGGAGGACGCGCCGCTACTGCCGTGAGCCGAACGCCGCGGCCGCGGCCGTCAGACGCGCCGCGGTCTGCACTAGTTCGTGTAAGAAGACTACGCAATACCTATTTATTCGAATGTACTCTCTCGGCGGTGCCGAACCTTCTCTTCTCGTCTGTCTATTCCCCGTTCGGTCTTCTGTGAGGCGATCGGATCTTTCTCTTCTCTTTATTCATTGAGAGCTATATTTTAAGTAACATACTTGCTCACTTGTGCTTTGTGTTTATAACGTAGTCTTGTTAAAATTAGTGACGGCTTAGCGTCGCCGGCCTACTGAAGTCAATTTACGAGCTGTCTTATAACATTCTAAAGAAAAAAATATTTTTATAAATAGATGAGTATTTCTGCAGAAATAATAATTGTGATCGAAAAATAAAACACAGTTTTATTTGAAGCATTTCAGGGATTTATTTTCGTGTTGTGCTTAATGTCTAGCGAGGCTAGAAAATACGGTGCGTTTTATATTGTAAGGTAATATGTAAAAGAACTCTTTTACACTGTTCACTTCGGAATATTTCGGCACAAACATGTATTTATTGAACGATCCTCAAAGTATCTTGTCATAATAAACCTCGTGCCATTTACTGCGTCTACTCTCAGAAATACAATAATTACGAGTACGAAATATTTAGTTAACCATAAACTAACAGCAATATTACTTAAAGAATAATTAATATATTGATTGTAAGTTAGCTCAATGTTGATGTAACGTCTTACCGTTCCATTGGATTAGGTACTGGTAGTGTAAAATTATTGTTAAGCCTTTTGTGATACGTCCAGTGATTTAGTGAGCGCCGCGTGGGCGTGTTGTCTTATTATATGTATTGTACACTCATGCCATTACATGTTATATCGTTGAACGTACGTACATGCTGCACTGACTGCATTTTTATACTCACATTATCTAATGTTAACTACATGAAATTAACTATTTCCTAATTACAGTTATCGAAATTGTTACAGTAAATTAATGTAATAAAGTCAATTTATAATTATTATTGTATAAAATATTCCTGCTATGATAATATTGATCCGTGGCATGAGTTACCTTAGAGTCTTACATAGGTAAAGACCACTGGAATAAAAATAAATTAGTTTAAGGCAATAATTAGTGTAAGGGCACTTAACGATTTAATTATATATATTATATGCATAACTTAGACCAAATTATTACTTCATGTGCTTTATCGTAGTTGTAATTAAAATCTAAGCCAAATATTGAGTTTATGTCGTTACTTTAGGTTTAGTTATTCCCGTTAAAGTATTATTGTCTACGCGCCGAGAGCGGAGAGTATTTATTTAGTACCTACGACTTACTGTATGAACCATCACGGATTATAAGCTAGCGCAATAGTGCGAAACATTGCCTATGGTTTTATAAGCGACAATTTTTGCTATGAACTTATTACTCATTCGAAATATTATTACGCATAATATGAACATCTAGGATTAATAGAGATGTAATTTTTTCTAGACGATTTTTCTTAACGCAATTGTAGAATACTTTTGTATTTTTTCATGAAAATTAGCAAAGCAATATATTTGATAAATCTATTGGAATTTATAAGCAGATGTAGTAAAATATATATGTAAATCAGAAAATATAAATTTTGTTTACATACACCTGAGCTTGGCCTTTTATTTTATTTGATAAACCTGTACTACATTTTAAGATCTGGGGGGCTAAAAAGGCCGCTTTAGATGATTCATATTACGAATGTCGAAATATCTACTTAATTGACGACTCTTAATCTCATCCACATAAGGTTCATATTCAGTAATCATCTGTTTGACAGTTACTAAGCAGATCATTAGATGAATTGCTCAATGTGGCCTTTTTAGGCTCCCTGGTGTGATTATTGGAGAAAGTTTACAATCTTCAGTTTTGTACATAGAAGGGAAAATATCCTAAGTCTATGGTTTTTTAAACTGTCCTACTCTACATTAAAATAATGCTAAGGGCTAATACAACACTAATAATACAAATACACATTACAATATGTTAAGGACAATTAATATCACACACGACACGACACGGTTGCGACACGGTTGGCGCAGTGGCTAAGCAATTAGCTTTCTGCGCTACGTGCCGCGGGTTCTATCCCCGCACGGAACAAATATTTGTATGATCTACAGATAGTTGTTTCGGGTCTGGGTGTGTGTGCATGTGACATGTATGTTTGTAAACTGTACCCTCGATACAGGAGAAACACTAGAGAGGGGCAATGCTTTAAAAAAAAAAAAACAAGCAAGTATTCATGATCCATAGTAACCTAGTACCCGATGACTGCCTTTTTCCGCCACGCTTCAAGTCGACACCGGACATAGTTCTTGATCCCAATATAGATGTAGAATAATATCTCCAACACACTGATGCCACTGCAACCCATGAACAGTCCGAATACACCGCCCAAATTAGCTGAAAATAACGTTTCTTTAGTGTCTGCCTGCTCCCATGTGATTAAGGCGTAATGTATAAAGTAGATCACACTTTAAGACAATCCGCGACCGATTATAAATCTACATAATTGGGACTAATTATATCCCAAAAATTAAGGTGCTTACAGTAAGTAGGGAAAACAATCGATAGACACAGATTATCCGACCTACAAATAGTATGATGTACAGTCACGAGCTTTAATTTGGGACCCACCTAAGGTTGAATATCGTGTAGCAAACTTTCGCCATTTAGAGCTATTATGTTAACGCTGTCACTGCACAAACAATAAACGTCATAATGTTTACCATCGACAACTTTACGTTTCTAGGGGCTAACGTCAACTGGAGCGAGGGCAAACGATCATTACCGATTTCCGAGTAATAATTACTTTTTGGTCCTATGGTCCCATAAGAAAAAAGAAACAAATAAAAAAGAACAAAATTATATTGTCAATATATGATAGCTAGTCAACTAACCCGCTTATTCTTCAAACCGTTCAAACCTATATTAGTTAAAAAGTTTTGTCTCTTTCTCAAACATAAATATCAAAGTGACGGACCAAAACAACATATTTAAAATAAAATAGGTTTAAAGGCCGTTTATGATTATGGGGGCTTAGAAGATTTCAGCTAAAATATTGATTAATAAAATCTTTAGAAAAACAAAGTTTTTTATTCTTTATATTTATTAAGACATTTATGACGCAAACCTCAATCTTAACACAATTATATAGAAAGCATGGTTAGCGGTGCACAAAATAAACACTTATGACCGAAGGCTACGACTAAATTAATTTAAACCTCTCCAGTATTTTTTTTATCATAAATATTCAAAACCGCGTATATCCACCTTCATTGTCAATCACAGCCTGGAGCCGGTTACGCATGGATCCAATCAATTTGTCACATATGTCAGTACCCCTAAAACTTTCCCAGACTGTGAGGCAGTGATCCATAAGTGCTTCTCTAGTTCTTTCGTTTCTATTTGACCATTTTTGAACCATTAAGCCCCATATATTTTCTATAGGATTTAAATCGGCACACTTTGCAGGCCACGGAATACGATTTAAATTTGCTCTATTATTGTCGAACCAAGTTCTAACGATTCTTGCCGTATGAATTGTTGCGTTATCTTGAACAAAGTTCATTGGAGCAACATCTTCTTGTGGATAATATAGTTGCAATGTTGGAAGGACACTCTCGTCTAATAAATCGACATAATCTTGAGCAGTGGCCCTGGGTGGTAAATTTATTAGTTCTCCAATGCCGGCTGAACTAATCCAGCCAGACATGTTAACTGTAATGCGACCAGACGCGTTGTTAGCTATGACGTGGTCTTCCGTGTATCGCGTCCTGTCAATTCGCCACAAATGTAGTCTGCCCGTTTGGGAAGATTGAAAAGTCTTTTCATCGATGAAAGCCGTCGTCGTCCAATCAAAATTTAGATACTGACGTGCGAAAATAAGTCGAGCAGCTTTATGGGCATCCGTCAACGCAATTTTTTTTGCAGGCCGCCTGTGATGCAGTCCCATAGCTTTAAGATGCCTTCTAACTGTTGAAGGGTGGACTTCAAACGCTTCCGCAAAATGCCTCGTTGGCGTAAATCCATTCATCAGGTATTGCCTTTGCATCAAGCGGCTCTGCTCTTGTGTTATAACTTGCGGGTGATGGTTGTTTCGTCGTAAGTCAATAATATTTTCTTCGTTCCCGTGGCGTCGAACCCAGCGGCGAACTGTGTTTCTTGTCACATTTATTCGTCGCGATATCTCGTGAATGCCTACTCCTTGTTCGTGCAAATCAATAATTTGGAGCCTTATTTGGTCACGATTAGCCGCAAGCATTTTATTAATTGGCAAATTATATTTTGTGAAAATATCACATTAAACTATTTTCTTAAATGACACTGACACGACACCATGTTCGTAATTAGAAAATCGTAATGATAGCTTTTTGCAACGAGGTTATCATTTCATAGGTCGATTAGATAAGACATTTTATGTCTTAACTTGACATTCAACATTATTACACTAAAGTTTCGACCTTATTGCATTATGAATTATGATTGTTCTAACAACATTTAACGGAAATGGGTCCCAAATTAAAGCTCGTGACTGTACCTATGTGACCGACCTTGAGGTCATCAATATTACCAAGTACCTAGTATAAGTAGAGGCCGTGTGGTCTCCAGCATAGAAAAACTTGTTATTTTATTAACAATTCCAATTATTATCAATTGTTATTTTCATCTTTACCTTTATTTATGTATTATCGTAGGTCTCGCTGTGGCATTTATTATAACTGTCGCAGCATTTATAGGGTCACATAGATACTCGTAGGGTCCATTTTTGGTCTCGTAGAGGATTTTTATACTTAGTGTTATTTTTATTTCTTTAATCATAATAACTAGTTTTTTTTTTTTAATTGGGTGCCTCTGATAGAGATGAATGGAAGAAAAAGACATTGGGCGGACCCCAAATAACATGGGATAAGGGCAGGAGAATGGTGATGATGGGTGCCAGAAAAGAGCCTCCACAAATTACGAATTCTGAGTTTATTTGGTGCTTCCTGGACAGAAAGCCTCGATACCACCATTGCTGACAGGCTACTCTACTACGGCACGAGCAATCCCCATGTGGCAGCTCGTGCCGACACGACAGAGGAAGACGACAGCAGTGGCCTTCTTATGTGCTAGTAAAAACTAGTTGCGTTCACCAATCTGATTGCGACTGTTTAGTATATCAGTCTACCAGAAAGCATAATTCAGCAAATGAGGTGTGCGGGCTGGTATTACGCACCTTCTGTTTGAACAAAATAACTTCAAAGTTCTACTCACATACTAAACTGATGATTGACATGACAGTCTCTTGTTTTTGCTTCATATAAACCGGGTTTGTGAAGAAGAAATGCATTATACTTGTACTTGTGTTGAAATTCAAACCCTCACTGCAACAGATTATAATCAGAATTAGCGCAAGACCTGAACAACCACATTTTGAATTACAATAACTAGAATTAAAATTTATAAGCACAGTTGGAGTGCTTTCAAAATTCAATCATATTACCTTGATATAAATCTTAGTTTTTTAAATCTCGATTAACTGACAGTTGTGTCAGTCATTTTTCCAAAATTTTCCACAATAGTCATGAAAAACCATATAACACATATAGAACACGTTATCAATCAGGTAAGGCCATTGCGGTTGGTCTTCAAATTTATGGTTCTAGGTCAAGCCGGTTTCCTTCACCGTCATTTACCAAGAACACCTTGTGTGCACAAATGAGTCAGACAAACCTCTAAGTTGGCAAACAAACATACGGCCTACCGGCCCGCCTGATGGTAAGCGGTTACTGTATCCTATGGACGCTTGCCACACCAGGGGCAAAAATCGTGCGGGCCGACCCTGTAGAACCCCATTGTAGGTAATCTCTTGGAAAAACTATTTTTCATCCCACCATCTCGGAAAGAGTATTTTTAATCTTCAATATCTGAGTGGAAAAGCCGTTTCTATTCTCTAGAGGATAAAGTAAATTTTCATCCCACCATCTCGGAAAGAGTATTTTTAATCTTCAATATCTGAGTGGAAAAGCCGTTTTTATTCTCTAGAGGATAAAGTAAATTGAATTTAGAACATCGTGTGCACTAAGTTTGTGAATTAAACGTTTTTTTTTTGCATTTAGTCATTTCCTCGCTGAGGTGGAATGAAAAGTTACGTGTTGCACTCGAGTGCAAAGATTTTTCACCTCGTGCTCTTTTGATTCCCTCGCTAACGCTCAGGATTCTAATTTTGAATCACTCGCTGCGCTCGTGATTCAATTTTAGAATCCTTCGCTTGCTCGGTCATCAAAATTGAACACGCGGTTAAAAAGCAACTTTGCACTCTTGTATAACAAATAACTATTAATGATTTTTTAAATATTTTGTCATCACTCGGTCTCTGTTTCGGCCGAGAATTTATCTTATTCTCGGTCTCGGACCCACGGTTCTATCGACCGATAAACCGATTTTGAAAATACTTTTTTGTTTGAAAGGGTATACTCTCGAGGTGGTTCCATTTAAATTTAGTGAAGATCTGATGAAGACCTTCGGATATAGACAGGAAACTCTTGAATGAATAACAGCATATCACTCGCGATTGCTGTAATCGCATGTTGTAAAAAAGTAAAATCCGACTTCGAAAATCTAAAAAGTATTAAAAAAAAATCTAGAAAACTTAAGAGCTTCTCAAGTCGGGGCCTTTAATGCTTCAATGCAGCTAGCTTGGCAGTGGCCCCGAATTTAGAAGTTGTTAAGTATTTAAAAATATATACTTTTTGTTTTTTGTATTAAAGTGTTACTAACTATGGTTTCCTGAGCATGTGGGGCATAGCTTTAAAGTTGCCCACAATGAGCTCTGTGCGGTACCGACGCGATACGCAATCTCGAGGACACTCGCACTGTTGAGACGATAGCCACTTGAACATTTCCTCTGTAAAACATAATTGGAATTTAATGGACTGCCTCATTGTTCTAATAGCCACATGCGCGGCTTCTGAGCGTGGGTCATTCCCAGGTCGGGCAGGGTCATTACTGTCTTCTAATATGTTATGAATTAAATCCTACAAGGCCTCGGAAAGCTTGTCAACAGTTTGTCCCTGTTGTCATGCGAAAACCTATGACTATTGACGTAGAAACACATGGACCTCGGGTCAGCGCTCAAAAATGGCCGAACCGAATGATGATGAACAGAGAAGATTAATCTATTAAAGTAAATAAACACATAACAGCATTAAATAATAACGACATTAAGTCCGTCTCTGTACTTAGTGCATAAAGTATAAATAAATAAATAACACTCACTTTTGACACTGATAATACAAGGGATGCTGGTGATTTTGCAAGCTGTGTCGGCCCTCATGTTGGGCACAAACGACGGGAAGCAACCACAAGCCTTGCGGACAGCCTGCACGAAGCAAATGTGGATGCAATCAGAGTTGTGGTACTTCTTGAAAAACAGTAGGTGGTGCTCGTCTTCGAAGTAACATTTGCGACTGAAAAGTTATCAGTTAAATTATAATGTGCGCGGTTTCAAATCCAGGAGTCAGGAAAAACCTAACTCTGCATTAGAATGGCAACACCGCAAGAGTAACTAAAATCTTGACGATGTCATTATTTCAACTGAGCTTTTACCTGCTTTACCAGACTAAGTTACGAATCTGGCATCTTTCTTGCGAAATAATGAAAATTGTGGTGTCACCTAGATTCATTCTGTACAGCTGTTTGTTTAATTTGCAGTGCCCAGTAAGAATTCTTGTTTTCTTCAGTAACCATTACCATGCACAGGGGCTCGCAGTAGATATTACGCGCGAAATTAGTTATTACCTCCACACTGGTAAGCCCTGCACTTCATCGGAGCAATACGTGTAAGTGGCGGTTAGCACGTGGTACGACTCTCCATTGGGGTCCACGATGCTTGTCTCGTCGTCTGACGGGAACTCAGTCCAGTCCGTTACCATCACCTTGAAGTTAACAATATTACTAGAATACTGCCTTATTGGCCTAGAGGGCGTGAGAGCGACTGATTCTGGTCTTGGTTTCGATTCTCAGGTAAAGTGTAATTGTGTTTTTTATTAAGAAATCATTAATAGCAGCATGCAGCTAGATTGCCTAAAAAGCCGCGATAGCAGCTAATGCTCAGAGACAAGGAGGCCGGTCTAGAAACTTTAAAAAAAAACAAACTATTTACGGATAGTAGGTATTCCCCGCTCATGACGGGCAAGGTTGAAGGGAAAAGACCCAGGGGGCGGAGCCCAATGCGTTGGACTGACCAGATCCGCTCGACACTTGACTCCAGAGTGAGCGACGCCATTCATGCTGCAGGGAACAGGGCAAAATGGCGGAGTATAGTCCAAAAGAAGGTGATCATACATAGAGGTCACGACCCTCATCAGTGAGGAAAACGACTCATGGAGGGGAGGAGGAGGTATTCCCCGCGAGTCGCTACCGCACTACAGTAACCGATACCAACGCCCGACTGCAATAGGTTGGAAGTTGGAACTAAGACCACTTTACCAATGATTTTCGTGTGAAATGACACCAACGTGTTTGAGTTTATAACATTTGACATCAGCGATCGAAATATTTACGCCTGTCGAAAACTACCCGCAAATCGCTATCATGTTGCTGTCAAAATAGTCCATTGAAAACATATTTTTTATCCCAGATAGTAATTTGACAGGTGCAAATGTCAATTCACGCCAAAATGTACTTTATTTCAAATAGCTATGATCAATTTGACGTTTTGGAAGTGTCAACGTTCAAACCGAAAAAGCTCCTTCCTCCACAAGCTATTTTTTTTCGCGTTTTTAGGTTTCGTCCCATAGTAAAAGTTGTTCATGACGAAGAGTACCACAGTCCACAACCCACTTTCGACTTTACATACCCTTTCCGACTAACCTTGTATACTATACATTTGATTTATCTATTGGACTTTGTCGTATAAATCTTTGTTACCCGAATAGCTCCTGCGTTGAGGAGAGTGCCTGGAATAGCGTCCTTTGGATCATAGTCAGTAACCACGGTCAACGCGTTAAACAAACCAACGGCTTTTACGTTGTGGTTAATGAAATTCGAGTCCACCATGTTTCTGAAACAGAGATATCTGTTAGATGCAATTTCGACCTACTATTAGATTATACACGTACGAGGGTCATTCAATAAATACTTAGCCTACAAAAAGTAAACGAAAATTTTGGAAAAGTGGGAATTTATTTTTCAACATAGTCTCCTTTTAGTTCGATACACTTAGCCCAGCGATGCTCCAACTTTTATAATCCGTCCGAAAAATAGTTTTTGTCAAACTCTGCAAAATAGGCCTCCGTGGCAGCGATGACCTCCTCATTCGATCCATATCTATTCCCGGCGAGTGAGTTTTTCAGATTAGGAAACAGAAAGAAGTCACAAGGGGCCAAATCTGGAAAATACGGTGGATGGGGCAGCAATTCGTAGCGTAATTCGACCAATTTGGCCATGGCAACGGCAGACGTGTGAACCGGTGCGTTGTCGTGGTGAAACAGCACTTTTTTCTTCGCCAGATGGGGTCGTTTTTTCTTTAATTCGGCGTCGAATCGGCCCAATAAATCGGCATAGTAAAGCCCTGTAATTGTTTTACCCTTCTCGAGGTAATCGATGTAGATCACACCTTGTGAATCCCAGAAAACGGTGGCCATAACTTTTCCGGCTGATTTTACAGTTTTCGCCTTCTTTGGAGCACGTTCCCCGGTCTGGATCCATTGTTTTGATTGCTCCTTGGTCTCTGGTGTGTACCAGTGGATCCAGGTTTCATCGACGGTCACAAAACGACGCAAAAACTCCGCTGGATTCCGCTTAAACAGCGCCAAACACGTCTCCGATGTGGTCTCACGGTTGCGCTTGTTTTCTGGTGTGAGTAAACGCGGCACCCATCGCGCCGACAGCTTTCTCATGCCGAGTTCCTCGTGAAGAATATGATGCACTGTTCCTTCTGAAATGCCTACAGTCTCAGCTAGCTCCCGAACCTTCAATCGGCGATCTGCCAATACGAGATCATGGATTTTTTTAATGTTTTCCTCCGTAGCAGCTGTTTTCGGTGCACCTGGACGTGGTTCATCAAAAACCGACGTACGGCCACGTGCAAACTCGTTGAACCAATTCTTGACGGTGGCCATCGATGGAGAAGAGTCACCGTACACAGCATCCAAGCGCTCTTTGATTTCGATGCGCGTTTTCCCTTCCAAAAATAGGAATCGAATCACCGAACGATATTGCTCTTTTTCCATTTTTGTAAAACCGATCGACACGTTGGCTTCCATAAGTTGTCAAATTAAAACAAATGAAGGGATTGGAATGAAAATTTGAAAAAAGAATTTAAAAAGAATGTGCTACACTGTGGTAAAACTCTTTTGAAACTACAGCGCCCTCTGGCGATGAGGCTAGGTACTTATTGAATGCACCTCGTATATATTTGGACTGGCAAATTGAAATACACCCATGGCTTCTCTCTTTCGCAATGTGCTTCATCATTTTCTTATGCCGCGTTGGAAAGATTGGCTAGCCAGAAACGTTCGTATTGGGCCATTGTCCTTCGGGGAGCTGTTTCCGGAAAGACTCCGATGACAAAACTCAAGAAATTTTTGAACGCAGTGTTAATGTACTATGCATAGCTTCATTTTAGAAAGAAACTTATCTAGCTTCAGAAAAATTATCCTTCCAAATGACTGGCTTTTTGCGCTACATACCACGGATTCGATCCACGCACGGAAAAAGAAAGAAAGAAAATATGTTTATTGCCACATTAACAAAAACAAAAAAACTAAAAACTCTAATACACGGCTTATACTTAAAACTGTGTAGTATGGCAATAGGAGTGGGTTCAGCGGATGTTGATCCGTGTGCAGCATGGCTACAGCACGGGTCAACGCTGGTTTTCAGCCCGCTCCTTAGTTTCTACTTAAATTATTATCTATGGGTGCGGGTCCATGTATGTTGAAAAATATTTGTATGGCCTGCAGATAGTTGTTCCGGGTCTGGGTGCATGTGAGATGTTTGTAAACTGTACCCATGAATCATGATACAGGAGAAATTCTATGGGGCAACATTTTATTGAAACAAAAAAAATGCTTGGTCAAAGATAAATAAATAGATAAAAATGTAGAATATAGTAGATACTCGTACCTTATACCATTATAATAGTATTGACTATTGAAAGAGCAGCAGTATCCATGCGTGGTGAGTATCGGTTTAAATAGAGCTGCACAGTTGTTGAGCTCGTGCTCTAAATAACAGCGCTTCAAGAATTTATCGCAGTTCTGTGGCAAGACGCCCATCACTTCGGGTATCTGTAGGATCAGCAAACGAATAAATATAACCCCATGGAGCTTTGATTCATCAGCCGAACCTTTTATCAAGTATGTTTGTGTCGGTCTGCAGTAGAGATAAACTATGATAAAATGGCGCGGCCCCCCAAAATTTAAAACCTTTGAAAGTATTTTCAAAGCGCCACCAAGACTCACAACGCATGTGTGCGTACTGAGACGGCCGTCGAACAAAAATAAATCCAAGGATTTGTTGCTCGGTAAGGAGATGTGACTAGAAACATTGAAACAGTAATTTGGAGGGGCGCGCCATGTTATCGTAGTATATCTCTATAACCAAACGGGTCTAAGGCGTGGCGCAGACGATGAACATTTTGTTCGTTGTCGTCCGTCTTCGCCGAGCACTAACGATGTATTCACAGACTAATAAGTGGGTGTATTGAGCGGCGGATTGTCCCGGTCCGCCGTATGCGCTGTTGCATAGGGATAGGATTCCATAGGCTCTATCCTCGCGGGAAAATGTACGCTGTTTGTTCAGCGCCTAAATATCAATAGAAATCTGTACTTACCCGATTACAAGAACCGTTACAGTTACCAATTGGGTTACTGATAACCTATACCGACTGTCGTAGATATTCATTCGACAGCCAGGATCTATATGAGTGGACCTAGGTCTCGGTTGTCCTAGTTGCCCCTCTACGCCGCCGAGAGCTAAAACCTCGTCTTGGCGTGCTTTCGAAGGCGTAATAAACAGTAAAGAACGATCACCCATTCAAGAACGGACTGCGGCAAGCACATCTTAACCTCACATTTATCAAACTGCGCAGTCGTTTTTTAGCCACGAGCTGTTCATTGCATTAATTTTGAGTTGATCTGGCCTTAGTTGAATAAAAATAACCTTACGAGTTGAATACTTACAGTATACCGGTTTCGTTCTAAAATGTCCTGCAAGTGTTTCAGATTATCTCTATCTAAGTTATTCATGACTTCGTAGAAGCCTAATACCATGGGCAGTGAAGTTTCCAAGTTGATCGTTCGATTACCGTCCCTGAAATGTATCATACGGATAAGGAACACGAAATGAAAGTAAAATAAGTAGTGTAGCATGTACCAGTATACCTCTACTCTCTACTGTACCACTAGTATAATAAGTTTATTATCTCATACGATTTCATAAAAACAATATTTGGCCGCGTCACTCCGCTGCAGTGCAATTCATAATGCTGTTTGACCGTTATTGTGTCCAGTTTACAATGACAAATGTTTGCGTATTTGTATGGAGGCTCGGCCGCCATCACTGTAGGAGGGCTGATCAAAACATCAAGAAATTCAAAGGTGAATTCGCCTTAATTCTTGTTGATGATGTACTTGCTAAGTTCGTATTTCCTACATATACCTAGTACTATTAATGGACAAATTACATGATATTCTCACATATTACCATAGTGAAGATGACCCACGTCATCCAATGCCCAATTACACCACAGTGTACCAAAGGCTACGAAGTCGCAAAAACTTCCTAAAGTGCGTGGACCCCCGCTGATATCGATGCCTCTAAAGTTAGATGCAATCTCTGGCGAGAAAAAATTCGATCCACCTGCATACTTTCTCCCGCCATCAGAAACCATTTCACCTGGACATGAACTACTATGGCCGACTTGGAAATCTCTTAATAGACTACGATCCCAAGTCGGCTGAAGCAAAGATGATCTTCACAGGTAGAATTTCAGTCGAATTAGACCTGCAGTGCGAGTGCGGCGTCTCTCCGCAAACTATGACTCACCTTCCATCCTGCGCCGCGTGGCCCTGCACACGTGATGAGCTAATGTCCGCAACTGATTCTGCAATTCGCGTGGCGGAATACTGGGCTGAGTATAAGTACCCGCGGGTATTAAGGCCTGTCGGGCAATAAGGCCTAAGTAACAAAAAACGTACGAAATACAGTAATTGACGATCAAGGTTACACTCACACAAGCTCAGAGCGTATACAAGTCGCTGCGAAGTTGCGGACGAACGCTTGCACTTCTCCCCCCGCCAGTGTCGTCGAAATCATTCAGCGGTGCAGTCACGCGGCACGAATTATAAAAATTGGCTCCAGTAAAACGTAAGTTATTTTGAAAATATCATATTTACAAACCTGTATTGATTGTCCGTTTATTAATTAATGTATGCTTGTCCCTAGGTTACCGTATTAAAGGACTTGTAGTTGTAAAATTTTTATTATTTTTTTGTTCTGTAAACACGTGGTTAGCGGATATTAAGGCCTATAAAATTTTACTATAGGCCTTATTATACTCCTATTTTTTTAAACTACTATATAAGTAGGAGCGTGGTTTTAAAATGTTTGTTGGTGGGTAGTATGTACGTAGTTATACATTTTCAATTTATTTATTATTGTTTTCAGTGCTTATAAGCACCGTATACGGTCACGATGCCTCCCAAACGGGCATTGTGGTCAGAAAACGATCTGATCGCAGCTGTTAGAGCAGTACAAAGAGGAACTTTGAGTACGTATAAGGCTGCAGAGAGATATAAGGTTCCAAGAAGAACAATCAGAAATCATCTGCAGTCTGGCAGTTTAAAGAAAAGATTGGGACGTAAACCTATATTAAATGATGAAGAGGAAGCTCAACTTGTGCAAAGGATAATCCGGTATTCTGAAATGGGCTTGCCTGTGACACCAAGAATATTGCGTCGATTGGTGTATAAATATTGTGAGCAAAATAATATAAAACACAATTTTAATGATGAGGGCAAACGCGCAGGCAAAGACTGGTTCAAAGCGTTCATGAAAAGACACCATGAAATATCAATAAGAAAAGCGCAATTCATGAACCCAGCTAGAGCCCAAAAGCTAAATAAATTTATCGTTGATGACCATTTTAAAAAACTGAGAGATATCTACGATAAATTTGACTTATATGATCATCCCGAGAAAATTTATAATATGGATGAGAAAGGATGCCGTCTCACTATCCACCACCAGCAAAGTGTTTTGGCCAAAAAAGGGGCTAAAAGGGTTCATTTGCAGTCTTCTGAACATGCTGAAAGCGTTACCATCGCAGGATGTGTAAATGCTCTTGGCACAGCCATACCACCTATGGTCATATTTAAGGGAAAACGTTTGAAACCAGAATTGTACGATAATTTGCCTCAAGGCTCTTTAGTAGAAAAATCAGCAAAGGATATGATGAATGACCAATGACCAATGAACTTTTCAAAATATTTTTAAAACACTTGTCTAGATATAAAAGCCAGGGACCATGCCTTTTGATATTTGACGGAGCAGCATGTCATTTAGATCTTTCCATAGTCGATATATCCGATTCACTTGGCATTAATTTGTACTGCCTACCTTCAAACACAACCCATGAATTACAGCCTCTTGACAAAGCCGTATATCGATCATTCGAGCACCACTGGGATGCTGAATTGTTATCATTTTTGGACCAAAACAGAGACAAAAAACTCACTAAAGCACGCTTTAATATCATTCTTTCAAGCGTTTGGTCTAAATGTATGACACACAGCAATATCACGAGTGGCTTTAAAGCGACTGGCTTGTATCCCTTCAACCCACAGGCCATACCAGAAACAGCTTTTGCCCCTTCCATTTTAACGGAAGCTCCTGCACCAGATAGTGCACAAGAAAACGCACCAGCTCTCGAACATCCTCATGCACAAGCTTCAGAATCCGGAGATACAACACCGTCTATTTTATCTGAAGCCTCAACGCCTGATCGTGATCAAGAAAATATACCACCTATTAATAGTGATCAACAGAAGAGTTCAGAATCTGCTACTGGTTCACCATCAATTTTGTCACCGATTCCAATACCCGATGTCTCGCTTGGAAATATTTCACCTCTTGATTGTCTTCGACCAGCGACTCCAGAACAAACTAAGCGATCACCAGCTATAGCATCAACATCCACAGGTCAGATCTCAAGAGAATCAATCGTGCAACGCAGCTATTATCGAACAGTTTATGGAACAAGCTCTAGTTCAGATGAATCTGATGATTTACCACTCAGTCGGTTGAATAGAAATGATTTTTATGATCTTCTGCCTACGCCTGTTAAAGTTCAAACATGCACACCGACTGTTAGACGAAAAGCCATTAATTATCGAGGTACTCCAGTCACAAAAGATTTATTTGATAAATATAATCAAGAGAAAATAAATAGTAAAGAAGTGAAAGGTAACAAAAGAAAGAAAAATAAACAAGACGAAAACTTTACTGATGTTAAAACAGGTAGAAAAGAAAAAACGAAGGTTAAAAAGACTTTAAATCCTAAGAAAGCTAAAATCGTATCTGCAAAAAAGTCTGCTACCGTCAAAGGTAAATCACAAAAACAAGCGAGTTGGTACTGTCATGCCTGCAAAGAAGATAGAATGGACGATGCAATGAGGCAATGCTCGCGATGCTCCAAGTGGTACCACGAAGAGTGTGTCGGTTTAACTGCAGAAGATACTGATGACTTTCAATGTCCTGATGGATGCGAATAAAGGCAATTTATTTAATTTTCTAAGACCACCATGCTTCCTATTGCTTTATATTAATGATTATTGATCTCAAGAATACCAATTTACGTAGTATAAGTTGATTTTTGGATAGTTTAAAGTATAGGCCTTTTTACCATACCCTAGTATAATAAGGCCTACAGACTGTGTTTTAAAAAAAGTTATATATTGTTTTGGTTTTAAGCTAGAGAAGCTATTTTTTGTTTAAACTCTGTAGTAATTTAAGTACATGACTGATTAATAATAAAACTTGTTGATTATGTTGGATATTTTTCATTCTATTACAAATTTCCCTTAGCTAGGCCTTAATACCCTCGGGTACTTATTTAATTTGCCATCGACACGCTAAGAAGAAGACCATAGTGAAATACTCATAAACTTACACGAGACTCCTGTTAAAATACCTCATAGAGGAGAGGGTTATCTGGTTGGGTGTGCACAGCGTGATGGTGGGGTAGGGCAAATTTATGACCGGCTCGAACTGGCTCTCGATGGTCACCCTCGTCGGCATCTCGTCGAAGCGGTTGTACAGTAGAAGGGTCATAATGAAGGACATCGTCAGCACTGTTATCATATTTATCGCCCAAAAGCATCTGCGTGGAAGTAAATATTGAATTATATGTGACGGGCTAAGTTCACAAGGTTTGCGGTCAGCGCTAACCAGGGCAAGTTTCTGAACAAAAATTTCAGATATAATTTGATTCTGGTTTGAGTTCACAGTTCTTTAGTGGTTTACCCGCGGATACAAGAACACAATTTATAGACGCATTTTTTTTCTCATGTTGATTGTTTTTACCCTACAGGTATTACTCTATTATTCAGTCGTTAGGGATGGCCTTAAGAGTGTTTTGATATCTATGTGAAATAGAATCACCATTAGAACTGGCCATTTCTGGAAAAACTGTCCCCCTTATAAACCCAGGTTTAAAGATAGCTCAGTCTCTTTTTATTACATGACTTTAGAAATTGACGGTTATATTTAGAACCTTAGTTTTACTAGATTTGCATTATACCATCTTTTGTAATAATGGGGTTAAGTTTAAAGGAAGTCTTGGAGAAGAATATGAAAATACCTTGATATGACATCCGGATACAGATAGAAGTACTTGAGTCCTACTATAGTGCTCTGTAAACAGTAAGTTCGCAGAAGACGCCAGAAGTTTTCCATCATATTGAATACCGTTTAGAATATTCTCTAATAGACTAGAACTAAATAGCATTGCGCGCTGCCCTTTTGTTTTTATAGGGTTGATGATAAATGCTCTGCTATCAATAAGTGAAGGTATTTAATATTAATTACTGAAATCATATCGGTAATTCTGAAACAATGTGTATGCGACTGTCACGAAATGCCAATTAAAATGAATAATTTAATCTCTAATCTACATTGAACATAGCAACATTTCGTGCTAAATTAAAGTTGCCCACGTCACTCAAATTGCCAGGTCGTATATATTATATAATTATATAGGTACTAAATAATTTTTGTTTTTAGTACTGTTTTTGAATTTAGTCACAAATATGACGGACGTCTTCATGTTTTCTAAATTGAATTGAATTTCATAATAAGCAGTCTCATTCATGTCAGTACGTTCCTCAAAAAATATGGTAGGATAGAATAGCAGGTTGGGTCATTTGGTGTGTGTGAGTGTGTCAATAAATAAAATAATGTTTAGGAAAAATGTATAAAGTGATTTTATTGAGAAATTCTCATTACATTTTTTTGTAATAGGTAACAATGTTCTAGGGTTCCATTGACATTTTGAACAATAATATCATACATATGTTTGTTAAATACATGAATACATGGTGCACATCGTCAGTCATATGAAACTCAAAAACATCCAAACATTGACTGAATAAAATAATTAATCGCAAAAATGAGATTTGTCAATAATTATGACAGAATATTTCTACTCACAATAAATTAAATCACACGCAAACGTTTACAAACATTTAAATTCTAATTTCAATGACGATTTCATTACAATATTTATATATTTACGCTGACGTATTAATTTGTCAAAATCTCGATATCCAAACACTTGAAGATTTTCACAAAAGATGCAAAAGTTTTTATACTTATATATACGATAAATTCCACTACTTGTGGTGTGCGACATTTATTAATATACATTTAAATATAACACCCAGGAGTTTATATAATTAAAGTTTCGAGCGCCGGAACGTGATCCACGCGGTGACACAATCGAAATTATATTGTCTACAAGTGCGACATTCAACCGGTAAATAAATATTTTTCTTTGGTTTCAAAGCCATTACACGTTTGACAATAAACTTGGCTACACTTGTATATACTCTCAACTAAGCCTTAGCCAAACTACTCCCGGTAACTCAATATATATATTTTAAATACATTCGTAATAATTTTCACGCTCTTATCACGTTTATTACTAGCAAAATTTTCATAAATAACTGATATATTTAGCTTAATAAGTAGGTAAATATTTTTGTATATAATTATAGATATTTTCTAAATTATCGAGCAAGTACTATTTTGGCTTTCATGAAGACTTTACTATTATATGAAAAGTGTAGTACGCGATAGCGGGGGAATACGGTTTCACGGTGCTTAGTTAAGTAGGTATGAGACAAAACATTTAGACATGATAGATACATACATGAAGAGGGAGAAAGAATATATTCAGATCCCTCCATGTATTGAGACTCCCGCGTTATCGTATACCTACTGTACATGGCTATTCTATAATTTATGTATAAATCTCTGGGTGTATTAGTAACTTCGAATAATACAGATGTGGAAACTTATGTGATGTCTACAATTGGTCGTCTTAATAAGCCTATATTGATGAAGCCTAATATCATATGTCGAAGTTGAGCCGCGGAAACTGAGCAACTCTTGCGCAAACTTTTGGGTTAAACATAGCTACATATTCTCATTCCATAAAATAAAAAATATTATACAGAGAGACACAAAATATACACCTTTGAATATTATCTTGAATGCAATGTAAATGAGTATAAAATAGAGTGAAAATAAATAAAGATACTAATTCTATTAAAGAATTATGAAGATATTTTTTGTATCTATATATAATAAAATGAGCAGAGGTAAATATGAGATTAACTGTAGAAAATTCTGAAATAGAATGAGCTGTGTATAGTTGAATATGTTTGTATTTGTATGTATATCTTTATATCACATTTATATAACCAACCATTTGTCACTTAAAACTATGATAAATAACGCATTTTTATAAGTGTTGTATGTTGTAAAATACAACCGTTTATACCGAGTGTGTCTATGTATGTTGTAAAATACAACCGTTTATACCGAGTGTGTCTATGTATGTTGTAAAATACAACCGTTTATACCGAGTGTGTCTATGTATGTTGTAAACTACAACCGTTTATACCGAGTGTGTCTATGTATGTTGTAAAATACAACCGTTTATACCGAGTGTGTCTATGTATGTTGTAAAATACAACCGTTTATACCGAGTGTGTCTATGTATGTTGTAAAATACAACCGTTTATACCGAGTGTGTCTATGTATGTTGTAAACTACAACCGTTTATACCGAGTGTGTCTATGTATGTTGTAAAATACAACCGTTTATACCGAGTGTGTCTATGTATGTTGTAAAATACAACCGTTTATACCGAGTGTGTCTATGTATGTTGTAAAATACAACCGTTTATACCGAGTGTGTCTATGTATGTTGTAAAATACAACCGTTTATACCGAGTGTGTCTATGTTCACGCTAGTGTCTGTGTCTGACATTTATTGCGACATTACGATCAATTCACACACAAATATTTTTGTAAGTGCCAAATTAGAAATAAGTGTCCCACACTGTGATCTAATGTAAACATATCTTAGATATTATTTGCCAATACATACGGACATTGCTAAGAGAAAAATGGGGCATTCCGCTTTATTATAAATATGGACAAAACATGATTTATTATATACTTTCCATTTTTGATAGATATATTCTATTCAACATAAAAAACCGGATTTTTCTAGCCCTTTTGTATAAGTACTAAGTGGGCACATTTTATGTAGTTAACCCTTTTTAAGGTGTATCTGAATAAGCTATGTTTATTGAATTATTTGCACAAATTAAGGCAGGCAAATAGTCGGGCAGGTAATTAGAGATACATATAACGAACATCATATTTCGATGAACACTTAGATGAACATCATATTGTCGCTAAAGTAATGTAAAGCATTATATTATGTGTACTGTTCTGTAATGACAGTTTATTTATAATCTTTATTCTTCGGAAAATCGAATAACCATTAACAGCTTAGTTGCAGGCAAATAGAAAACATCTTAATATTACAACACCGTCATTCATTACTGTGATCAAGTATACGTTGTCTACGTTTCGCTATTATTTATTATGTTAATCAATCTCAATTTCACTTTTAGTAATATACTTAATTTCACAAATTGGTGTTATTTATTTGAATAAACTTTATAAATACATAATATATCTATAATTGTTCCGCATTTAAGCAAATATTTCATCTATTTGCCTACAACTCTACTTGTACATACTTTTGAAGATATATATTATTAATATTTTTTTATATTTAGGCATACAGGCATTTAATAAATTTTTCTTTTAAATATATAATACATATCATAGCAATTTAATTTTATAATGACCTATACTAATTTCTTTCCGATAAATGAATAATTTTAACATGTAAAAATGTTCATATACATATATATTTTAATTTTTTGTAAATATTTAGTGCGTTTTTCATAAATTGACTTCTATTTCAAATAAATATGAGAATTAATATAGAATTTTTCAACTACCTCTGTGAGGGCATAATATAATATAACAATTATAATTTAATATTACAAATAAAATAGATTCTTATTAAAGTAAAGCTACTTACATATAATATCTTTGAAAATCCGTAACTTATGTTTATACATAAATACTTTGAAGAGAAATCGTTATTATTGCTGAAGTATCGAAACATATTATATACAAATAATGTATTTCATAGAAACATGTCAAAGCTAATGGAATTCTTTGTAATAAAAGGACACTGACATGAATTTTGCGTCATACAAGTCACATTACAAAATTGTAGGTTTACTTACACATTTATATATGAAGAGTATATTCAAGACATACTAGAATACATGTCTATACGTTAAGGTACAATATAATATATGAATATTCAATAAATATCCTTTCTAGTTTCATTAGTCTATCTCACAAGTATTGTGCGCTCCAAGTCTTCATCATCATTATAAATACTACAAAACGTTAACGTTCAAATGAGAAATTAAGTCTTGAAATAGTCTCAAAAACAAGCATTAGCAGGAAGAGTTCCTTTTTAAGAAATGGCCATATCCAAACGTTACAATTTCCGTTCAACATACTTAATACGCAAGATATAATATAAGCTTCATAATATAATAATGGAGAAATTACATTTGAGATTCAATCTTTCGTCGGTACAACCACCTATCTTATCTCAGTAGAAAACGTGCGCCCCTAGTGCAACGAATTGAATCGCTCCGTGTCACGACAAACAGAGTCGACGACTCACAGGAGTACCGTCGACGAAGCAAACCTTGTGCTAACAACGAAAGCGACACGCACCAAACATCGAAGGTGAGGAGTGCTGCGGGCGCGACGTACTCGGCCGGCGTGCGCGTGCGCACGAGCCGCGGGGAACTGCTCAGGCTGCGCGCCTACACGCGCTACGTCACCGAGCGTCAGGAGTCCAGCAGCACGTGCCAGCGCTGCACCTGCACAGTACGCAACCTTGTGTCGTGTAATCCTTAACGCCTAGCCATTTCGACTGACGATACTGAGTGTAATGGTAACTTCCACCCGTCACGAATAAACCTGTACAATGCTCATGCGCTTCTTGATAAGTACACCAGAGCCTTATTTTAATGAATTTAAAGTCCGTTTTCCAGTGTAACAGTTAGGAAAAATAAACCTTATTCAGTTGAAAAAAGTTCCGTTTTAGCATTCTGACGTTAGGCCACGGTGACACAAAAAAAAAAAACAAGACGGTATGGATTATTGCCTATTATACCATTATTACGACCATTCTGGCTGTCTCAGTATTTCTGACGCTGACTGAACTTATTTGTACCTGTTCTCCCTGCCGCTCGCACAGCTCCTGCCAGTGCCTCTCCTCCTCTCGTCCGGAGGGGCTGTGTCCCAGTGAGAACCAGCCCACCATCTCGTTACGCTTCACGCTGCGCCGCCACCACACCGACACCATCAGCGTCACCTCGGTCAGTTGGAACAGAGCTACCTGCAGAACAGAATATTTAGAAGTAGTAAGAGAGGCCGCAACGATCCGTGAAGTTAACCCAAGCTTGCCGCGGACAGGTCTTGGATAAGCGCCCGTTTTTTTTCACTCAAGACTCCCTCACGTTATTCTGTTGGTTCCGAAGGAGTCATTACGAATACCCATAACTGACATTAGAGGCAGTCTCAGATCTCAGACTTCTTCTGGCATTCAAAAGTACGATCGGCCTTAAGCAATGTTGATCATCATTTGTGGATACCGAAACGATAAGAGCCTTCTTCCTGTGTCACACTGTGTATAAATTCAAAATGTCAACTTTATTGTTTTCGTTGATAAAAAAGAACTACCAAAAAAGTTAACATTCTCTTCCTGTACCTGGAATATGAACAGCTCCTTGTAGAGAGGGTTGGACTGCGCGCGGCGCGTGGTGGACTTGCATCGTCCCATCTCCATGCCCAGCGAGCTGATGAGGCACAGCTTCACGTACGTGTCCGGAGAGTTGTTGGGCGACAGCTTACGGAAGTGGGTGCCTTTTATCACCTGGTATAACAATTAGTACAATTATAGCCAACACCAAGCTGAAGGACATTATTAACTAAAATAGACCAACAAAACTGGCGATGGACAGAACACCATGCTTCGGAAAAGACATGAAAAATGAAGCAAAATAATCACAACCTGGTACTCTAGAGACAGTAAAAGGAAAAGGCAAAGACTGATGAAAAGATATGAGGAAGAAAAAAAAAAAAGAACATACAATTGAATTGAGAACCTCCTCCTTTTTGGAAGTCGGTTAAAAACTAAGAGCAGGTCCTTATTGGAGTAGGGAAGCACTAGACAGACGGCTTTGGAGTGAGCTAGAGGAAGCCTTTGTCAATAGACACTCTGAGATATAGGAGTTAATTTGGGAATGTTACGATAAGCGAAATTGTAAAAAAAACTCAAAAGTAAAGGCTTATTATTATAATAACAATCATGCGAATGAATGGAAGGAAAAAGATAAAACAAAACAGTAGATGATATTTTGCGAATAAGTACACCTCAAATAATGTCACTTTGGTTTTGTAAGAAGTGGAATTCTTAAGATAGCTAGGTCAAATCGAACTGCCACGATAAACTCGGAGTTGCTTAGTCGCACTTCTGATGTCACCTCACAGTTAACTTTTCAAACAAAGAAGTCCAAACGAGCAAAGCTTCCTAGTTCCACAACTTACCTCAACCGACAGATGTCCGGTGGTGGAGTTATACTGCAGTCCTAGCAGCAGTTCAGGTGCAGATCTGGCGCTGCAGCAGGACGACGCAGAGTCTGAGCGGGCGAGGCTGCATGATTCACCACCGGGCCCGCTCGCTCCCGGCGTCGTCACCGTAGCTATGGACGACGGACTTGCCAGCACGCCCGTCATAGAGTGGTTCAACTCTAGCTTCGGTAGCTGATGATGGATAAATTATTGAGAGTAAGATGAAGTCAGTTAACAAGAAAATTTAATATGTTAACTTGTATATGTATAGGAATCTATGCCTCAAATGATCTGGTAATCCATATCCATACTAATATTATAAATCCAAAAGTGAGTCTATTTATTTGTTTATTTTTTCCTCCAACTACGGAACCGACTTAAACAAAATTTGGCATACAATTTAAATACAACCTGGAGGACATAGGATACTTTTTATCCTAAAACGATCCACGTGGGCAAAGTCGCGGGCAGATACTAGTTGAAAATTATCGTCGGCATAGTCTGTGTTTTAAGTCTATATTAAAATTGGGTGGTGTTTTGGAAATAATACACAAACAAATCGGAAGGCCATAAGAACAATAATCTACGGTTATGAAATTGTGTTTCGAAGAAAGTAACTTTTACAAACACTGCACAATTTGAATGATATACCATCTTCTCAATGTAGCTTTATAGTACGAGTACGACACAACTTATATGGCTTACCGATATACCTGCGTAGTTGAGACAATTAAATACGTGGGAAATTGATCAACCAAACAGAAAGCATCGTCGCTGCGCCATCGCCGTGACCTTCAGTCAGTGAACGAAATAGAAATAGACGATACAGCAACCAATTTTTCGACCTTAAGACCATTGCATAAGGTTGATTATAAATTGATTTAGCTTCGGGTGTTGTCGTTGTCGGCGATCGTGTGTTTGTGTGTGCACAAACTAAGATTCATGACGCGCCTTATCTTTTGTATCATATTGTACCTTATTGACCAGCAAGCCAGGCTGATGATGTTGTCTCGGCATCAGCGGGAGCCATAGGCTGTTCTCAAGCTCAAGGTTCAGCGTGGCGAAGCTGACAGCTGCCTCGCCCAGCAGGCGCTGACGACGCATACGCTCACAACCGTATATGCGTATGCGTAACCCCAGACCGTGCACGTCCTCTGGTGAACGTATAATTTGATGTTTTAGAAAAAGGCCTTGATATTAAAAATATCTACTAGGACCAGATACTCGACAGTTATCGAGAAATGTACGAAAATTCTACAATACACACAAACATGTTTATTTAAAGCCGAGGAATACAATGTGTTTCTTTTTTCCAACCTTTTTTATGTTTGTATTTTACTCTGTGTCTATACGGCAGTATTATAAATGTTACAAACATTTAGTATACTGCCGAATACGATATTGTGTACGTAGGTACGTAGAATTTTTATACCAAGTTAAATATCCATATTAGAATTTGACGTTATTTGACGTCCTTGGTTATATAATTTCCTCTCATTAGAAATAACGAATAAGGACGAATAACAGAGTAGTAAAAGATAAAATATATTTTTATTTGTTAAGAGATTTATTGAGTTCATAAAATTATTTGCTAGTAGAGTATACATACTGGAATTTGCTGTTAGAATATGTTGATTTTAAATGATGATGATTTCAACTACCTAGCTATAGCCGTATGCAGAGTTAACTGATTTCAGAATAAACAAACAGATTCTCGGAAATGCGCTTTATTCTGGTATTTATTATACATACATAGTTATAATTGATGTTTAACAAGACAGTAACGTACGAAGTTTATTTTGTTTACCTGGATTTATCTTGTGAAACACGAAGCTCTCCATATACTGAGGATTCTCGCCATTCCTTATTTTAGATTTGTATTTCTGCTTTTTTAAAGGCAATAAAACCACTCGGACCTGGAAATGTAAGTTTAAGAATAATAATATAAGAAGTGCCCGAATACTCTGAACTCAAATTGTTTGGATCTTAAAAATACTCTAAAGTCAAAGTCAAAGTTTTTTATTTCAACTGGGCCTTTGCAGGCACTTTCAAAACGTCGTGATTCTAAGTGTCCAAGGACTGGTAAAGTAAGGTGTTTGACTACGTAACAAAATCGAACTTGTAATCGTTTTGATAATTTAACAGGATCAATAGGTACCCTAGTTATTATTTGAATCGAGGTGCACGAATCCTCCCCGAGTTACGGTACTTGAGTACGTTCGGTGCACCCTAGTAAGTCAGCCTTGTCACATAACTTGCTAATAAGCCAATCATTACACAAATTCTTGAGAAAGTCGCATGGGAGAACTTATGCAGACACAATACAAGAACTATAGGGTGCAAGGAAACAGCCTCCACGAGACTCGTATAGGGTGCTAGGAATAATCCTCCATGAGTGACGAATTCAGAGCTCTTCTTGCGAACCCTAGGCATTCAGCCTCGATACCACCATTGCTGACTGGCAAATCTTTCCACTACGACATGAGTGATTACCTTGTGGTAGCTCGTGCTGATACGACAGAAGTACGTTCGGCACACTCTGGGAAGTCAGCTCCGTTAAGAAACTTGCTGATAGGCTGGCTAATCCTTCTACAACGGTATGAGCAAATCCCATGAGAGAGCTGCATGAGCTCAATTACCGTGCCGCTAAAGTTCATATTGCTTCGCTCGCTACAGATAACATGGCGCGCCACTCCAAAATTCAAAACATTTGAAAGTATTTACAAAGCGCCACCAAGACTCACAACGCATGTGTGCGTACTGTGAAGGCCGTCAAATAAAAATAAATCCCAGGATTTGTTGCTCGGTAAGAAGTTGTGACTACACATATTGAAACAGTAATTTGGAGGGGCGCGCCATGTTATCGTAGTTAATTCTACCAGCGAGTCGGCTAGTCTACGCATCCGCGCCCACCAACTGCACTCCACCCCGCGCTCTCCCTCGAACGCGGCAGCCCACTGGTGCCATTAGTTACTTGTACAGTAAACGATACGCCAAAATGTAGACATTTATCGCATGACCTTGAGCAGTGCCGGAGGCCTGCTCATAGCGACACGACACAAGAAATTTTCTTGTGTCGTGTATATTTAATATAGAAATCATGCGATGTTTTTTTAAAGATAATGAGTTATTCCTGTAAACTAAGCTGAAGATGCCTGTGATAATACTAGGTCAATAATATGTCAATAGTGCAATAAGTGAGGATCGAACACACAACCTCTCCATGGGCACTTCGACGCCATAACTATTGGGCTAATGCCGCTTCATGGAAGTACCTGGCTTTGCAATATCTGTCCTTGGTTCCTTTGTGGCAGAGTCCTCGCCTGGAGAATGTGCACGGTCATGCTGCGAACTGGTGCGTCGTACAACAGCGTCAGTTCTAAGGAGCCACGTTCCTGGGAACTGCTGCTTTCGCCACATAGGAGAGAGGTATCCTGTTCCGGGAAAATAGAAGTGTAATACCCTTAAACTGAGCTATTCCATACATTTAGGCGAGTACTTTTGAATTATTTTCATGGAACAGCAAATTATTATTTTCCCCATAGTAAAAGTTGTTTATAATGAGCAATAGAATGCAAAGTTAGAGGGATTTATAAAATAATAATTACACCCTGTATGGATCCTCCTTTTTTTGAAGTCCGTTAATAACTAGTCCAACCTTAAAACAACGCTAACAGAGAGTCAGTTGGCAATCAGTTATAATTTTAAAATGCATACGTAAATACTGAATATCTTTCGTAAATATCATAGTAGAAACTTACATTATGCGCAATAACATCGCTGTCGACGCTGCTCTGCGCCTCCAGCGTGTGTATGTACTCGACCCTCTTCGGCACCACCTCGTCGATCCTGGTCTCCCGAAGCGCCGTCTCTCTGAGGGTCGTCTCCCGCAGCTTGGACTCTACCAGTTCCACATCTAGCTTCGGAGCCGTCGCGTTCTCGTTCTTCTCCTCGTAGTGGCATTCCACCTCCTCCTTATCCTAGGAATAGCGAGGTTAGTTTTACAACGCCCATCAATATTTTATTAAATTTTAGAATAGTCGGGATCTTTAAAAAGTGTCCATACAGGACGTTACTTTTTAAATGATTTTAAAACATTCATGAAAGATAAGACTCAAGTTAATTTAGTGCAAGTAGAAGAGAATAAAGTGAGAATAAAGTCCACATGCTTGAATTTAAAAAAAATACTAGAATGCTAACTACGCTCCTCTAAAATACAGCGCATATCAAGATGCTAATTATCTGATGAATATCTGATTTGCAATTCATGAATACCGCGCAAGTGGCTAGGGAAATTTCCTCATTATGAGGTACGAGTATTTCTTCAGGGAGCACTGCTTTAATACGGTAGAGTTTTAGTTTGTGTTTGGGAAATGGTAATGAGATCTTATTCAAATAAATGCAGTTATATTGCCGTTCCGAGTGCTTCTCTCTCAAATACTAAATCTGTTGGCTATATTTATAGTCCAGACACTGGAATTTCGCACATTTAGCGCCGATGCACTCAGGATAACAGGATATTGCGCAGTTGGAAGTTAAATTATGTAAATTATTGTAAATCAGTTAATGTATTCCGGAATAACGTTGGAGTTAAGATGTCCGAGTTGGCCTAAATACCAATGTTAAACTGAGAGTTTTATTAACAGTTAAATTTGTCAACGCGATGAGTCGTATTTAATGGGTTGTTGTTGTTTAAACAGATTCTCAGATTGCCCAATCCCAAAAATATTGATAGAGATATTATAACATAATAAAAGCGTGAATCTAGCCATATTAGCGGAAAATATTCTAATTCGAATGTCGAACAGTCTACTGTCTCACCTGTTGGATGCGCAAACGCAGCTCTTCATCCGAGTCGGACGCCTCGAACGTGAATATTCGTTCGGGGTAATGGTTCGGTTTCGACAAAGCATCTATAACAACACAGACGTACGGACAACGTCAATCGATATACAATATTGCCCTAACCCGAACTAAACTACGGAGCTAACTGTTGTTACTAAGTACTAGCATATATTGTCCTCGAATCTACATTTCTATGTGTATAAACAAACACCTAGATACTTATAAGGGTAATAAAGAAATTTAATACGAGACCTTGGTGACGCACACGATGCCCTTGGCGGTACATTAAATACTAAAGTGAATGTTAGTTCTTTCTATACTACAATAACGCTTTCACAAATGACTTCGCTCTATAACGAAATCGAAACGTTAATAATTAATCACAAAATCAATAGGCAATAGCTTTATGTACCTATAAAGGTGAAGGATTTTATATTTCTATTCTCAGAACTTATAGAAAAAAAAATTATGTGAACCTTTTAACATCTATTGTGTTAGCAACAAAGAAAACTGTTGAACCGTACTAATGAGAAATGATTAAGACATACAGTAGCTTATTAACACAGAAGCAAAACAAAGGGTTTCTGCTTACCAAACTGAGCATTTTCGAGAGGCAGGCCGGGGACGGCGACGCGCGGGTTCACAGCGAGGATGTCATCGCAGCACTTGCGGCTGAACACCGCCGAGTAGCACCACCGGCGGCCCAGGAAGAGCAGCACCACCAGCACCACCACAGCAAACGCTGCTACCGCACTTATATACGCTGTCGCCTCCACTGTACACACAAACACACGTTAAGACTCCGATCTAAACTTCAAACACGACCTTGTAACAAAGATGTTTACCATTAGTCGGGTTGATGACGCCGATGTTGGCCACCATCCTGGCTCACTTGGAGCCCTCGGGGCGCATCGTTGCGCGCCGTAATCTCACACTCCCACTCCCTTATTCCACGACGGTCCTCCGTCAAACATACGACGAATATCTTCGTTGAATATTATGAGACAATAAAGCGAACTGAGGCAAGTAATTGGGACGTGTTGGCACGGTCGAGCTGTCAAAGCCTGCACATGCGCGGTACGCGAGGGGCACGACGGGGCGTGTGGCATATTCTGCGCGGCTATAGGACGAAGGACTTTGCTTACAGGTGTACTTGGTAACTATAAATATGTATAGGTAGTTCGAGGAGCCTGTCGTCAAGGCCGAGGGCGGCACGTGCCCACACAGACCCTTTCGATTAACATATACTCGTAAGTACAATTTACTATAACTACCTATGTATATTTTAGCAATGCCTCTCTGGAATGACAAGGTCTGCATGAGTTATAACATCTTAATAAAGATTAATAAATTACTGGGGTCAACATTGCTAAGACCAAAAAGTTTGTCCTTCGTTAGAATTAATCACTCAAAATTTAATAATGAGGACAACGACTACGAAAACTTAGAAACATTTATCAAAAACAAAATCACAACAAGCAAAAGGAAAAAAGTCAAAATTCTTAACAAACCACGAGATGATTGGATCAATGGGAAGGTACTGGATGATTTGAACAGACGTAATATTGCATGGAACGAATATAAAAAAGCACCTGAAAGTACGGAAGCAGAATCAAATTTCAAAGTGAGAAGAAATGAAGCAACTAAGACGATCAAAAACACTAAAAGTAAATACTATTACGAAAACTTTAAAAAGTGTGAAAAGCAACCAAAAAAAATGTGGGATTTAATCGACACACTGGCTAATAACAAACAAAAAAGTAATTCTATTCCTTCAAAACTTAAAACTGAATGTAATGTAATAACGGATGGAGATCAAATTTGCCAGTATTTTAATGATTTCTTTTCCACAATTGGTTCAATCTTGGCCAGCAAAATAGCACAAAGTCACAATATAAACACACCAAGTAAAACACAAACACTATCACAACACAAACTTTACACATTTGAGCCTTGTACTGGTAAGGAAATTGGTAAAATTATCGACGACTTAGATACAAATACTAGCAGTGGAATTGACGGAATTAGTGTAAAACATGTAAAATGCATTAAAAACTTAATTATTGATAATTTAACTGATTGTATTAACAAATGCCTTGAAAATGGAATATTTCCTGCAAGTTTAAAAGTAGCTAAAGTTACCCCGATACACAAGTCTGGTAGCAAAGCCGATCCAGGTAATTATCGACCAATTTCAGTACTTCCGGTATTATCAAAAATCTATGAAAAGATTATTTATTTTCGTCTTAATAATTATCTAACCAATATAAACTTCTTTTTTAAACAACAATATGGCTTTCGACCCAAATCCAATACATTATCTGCAACAATAGATCTCACCACAAAAATAAAGATTGCCATTGATAAAAAGCAATTCGCTCTTGGTATCTTCATAGACCTTAAAAAAGCTTTTGACACAATTAGCCACGACCTGCTGTTATGTAAACTGAATAATGTAGGAATATCAGGATCTGCGCTCAAAATTCTCGAGTCATATCTAAATAACCGGACACAGATTGTTAAGATTGATACTTATGAAAGTTCACCTGCAAAACTAACGTACGGAATACCACAAGGCTCGATCTTAGGCCCGTTGTTGTTCCTGGTTTACATTAATAATATAAGCACCGTCAATGTATCTAGTAATATCACTCTCTACGCAGATGATACTTGTCTTTTTTATTTTGGTCATAACCTAACAGACATCATTAAAGAAGCTCAAATTGACCTAAACATCCTTAATAAATGGTTCATGGCAAATCTATTAACTATAAACACGAAAAAAACGTCGTACATTGTATTTGCGGCAAAAAATAAAAAAATTCTAAATCAAACCCAACTTTCAATCAACAACGAACAAATAGAAAAATCAAACTGCGAAAAATACCTAGGCCTAATACTCGACCCGAAACTAACATGGAGAAACCATATTGACCACATTAAAACCAAAATTTCACCTCTAATTGGGGCACTGCGACGAATATCCGCCTGTATTCCTAACAAAATACGCCCCATTATCTACAATTCCCTAGTAAGACCCCATATAGAATACCTTGTTGAGATATGGGGAGCAGCTGCAAAGACCAACATTCAAGAGATACAAATCCTGCAAAATAAGATAATCAAAACCCTTTACAACTACGACTACTTGACACCAACTACTAAAATATATAATGAAACAAAAACACTTAAAATTAATCAACTATATATCCTTAAAACGTGCACTCTAATAAAAAAAATCATTACACAAAATACACACTCACAATTACAGTTTAACAAAAAAACACATACATATAATACAAGACGACGAAACAAACTAGAATTACCAAAACCCAGAACCAATTATGGAAAAAAGAATATACTATATGAGGGAGCACAGCTTTATAATAACATACCCGAGGAAATCGTTAAAAGCAAAAATTTAATAATATTTAAAAAACGCCTACAAGAATATGTTAGAAAACAATACTGATACCAAATACATCATACTATGTGCTATTCTTAGTCTTTAAGATCCACAGATTTATGCATGATTATTATATGTACTTTTCTCAAATTAAGTGAACTGTAATTGTTCTTATCTGAGAAATAAATGTCTTTAAACCGAATTAGTACAAATTCCAAATAACTATAGATCGCATTTAGGAAATTCCTATTTGTACACACACCTACGCACATGCCAGTTAATAAGTAGGTACTTTACACCAATGTTGCAATTAGGACATTGGAGATCTGCCAAAGCTATAGAAACTGCAGTGCAATACGTCACCCCCACTTAAACCAACGAGTTACGAAGATTTGTGTAAATATAAAAAAACTACGCCTTCAATGTGTAAGGCTTTTAGCAAATTAAACATTATTCAGGGTTCGCGTTATCCGGGAAACAGACTCGGATTGGGGCCTTCTGTCTTTCTGGCATTAAAATGAAACACAAGCCTGGGGAAAACGAAGAGAAAATAAGTACTGAAACACGTCGAATGAATCTGATTAAAATTCAATTTGAGTAATTAGATTCATCCTGGTCACTCGACCATAGAAGCTCAACTACGGATGATCGTATGGTACGGTTGCCAGTAACGCATATGATGTGCTGCTATCTATGATTTATAATTCATTAATTGCTAATTATTGACACGAGCAAGACCTCGGACACCTCAATTAGCAGGTATATTGAGTTAATAACATTATATAATAAGTAAATGCATTCACACATCGTAAATGGAATGAAATTACAGTCTTATTGCTTAGCAATAAGACTTAATTTTCTTAAATTAAAATCGGTGAAATGGATTCAATAGTCGATTCTGAACAAACTGATTTCAAGACGGTTATTCTGTTACACGCTGTATAATGTTGTTTTATCGAATACATTAAATTGTATATTTTATGTGTTATTGTATTGTTGTTCTTGTATTGTGTATTGTATAAATTTATCCTATAGGTCCTAAGCTTATGTGTTTTCGTTATGTTATTTCAGATTAAATACTGCTAGGATCTAGAAAATGTGGCTTATCTTGAGAAAATAGGTGTACATACTGGTCAAAGGATAAGCTTCTACTATTTATTTTGATATAAAAGAATATCTATCTGAAATGTTCCTTTATGTATGTTATTTCTATTATTTCAAGATTTTGGTTAACAGTATATGTTTGGCACTCATCACGCCATAATAAAATTGAGATTAATGCTCAAAGGGAGAAGTAGTTTCAATCAGAAGATCAACTCACTCAACTCAATTTTGAGTTAAGCTCGCCTATGTACCTACAAGTTTTTCCTTTTATGTATTTTATTTGTGTTTATGTGTACAATAAAGAATAAGAAGATTGTAATCTATTATTTGAAAAGAGTTACCTTGGAGTTTCTTGCCGGTTCTTCTCCATAGGGTCTACTATTTGGAACCGTGCACCTAAAGTCTCGACATTTCATAAGTGCCTGTATCTGGTTTACATGAAATAAAGATCTATTCTATTCTAAATCAAAATTCAAACTTCACTCAAACAAAATGTTTTTGCAGAGAATATTTTGTTTTCAAATAATTGTTAGGTGTACAAGACATGCGTTCATGCTTCACTCATGTTCATGTTCAGTACGTATTTTAAAAAACTCATTCTTAGTTACGAGTATCTATAAAGACAGGTGAGTCTGGTAATGCCAGTCCTAAAGAGAGGTTTTAGACGGAGACTTCTGTTTCCATCTTTTGTTATTGATTTTGTTATCTGTTCTAATGGGTGTGGTCAACCACATACGTTTGAATTAATGTATTGAGTTACTTTTATTTATGTTGATTAGATGTGTTCCTAGCAATAAAAAACCATGTCGGGTGAAACAAAAAGTAAAAAATTAACAATGAAACAACACGTTAATATTTTGAAAATGTTTTTTTTATTAACACTTACATTTTTACAGCGCTCCTAGCCAACAGAGTAATACTATAAAATGAATCGGTGTAAAGAACTGTCGAACGCAAAATAATGTTAGTTCTACAGTGTACGTTAAACAAACCGCTTACAAAGATCAGATCATTACAATAATATCATCAACGACTATTGTCAGTGAGATGTACATCGTTCTCATCAAACAAGCACAGAAGGTCACCCTAAAGAAACGAACTTCATTTAATACTATAAACATTTCATATAATTTAGATTTTATTAGTCGCTATAATGTTATATTTTACTTTTGTAACCATTATTATAATGTTATATGTATTCGTTACGAAAATTGAAATGAATCGCTCCACTTGGTCCTTGGCGGGTGCGTCGTCCGTCTGTATCGCTCCCTGCCCGCGTCGCTCGCCGCTCGGCACCGCTCGGCTTCGCTCGGCACCGTTCGGCGCGGTACGATACTCCTAGCCTAGCCGCGGCCGCACAAGGGCCAAGTGGCGACTAAAACAAGATGACTCTATCATAACTGTATAATTTTAAAAATTTCTAATTACGCATCCCTACGTTTTGTTATTATCTTTTAATTAAGAAATAAAATCTTACGTAATTACCATGAGCAGCCTATTTTAATAAATTTGACAAAATTCGCTAATAATCTGATTATTTTAGAAAAGAAAAGCGTCGGTTCCGGGCCGGGCGGCCGGACGACTGACGAGTACGAACGAACAATAGTCGACGGCAGTGCTGTATGAACGTGTCGGCGGTGCGGCGCACGCGCACCGCCCCCCGCGCCTCTAAGCGTTCGCGACTGTGTATGCTTTATTTATCTACTTTTACAATTGAAAATACGGCATCAAAATTTCAACTACCTACCTAACAGTAAGCAGTAGTACACTAAAACTCAGGCACTCCACATCGACCTCTCATACACCATGCATTCGATCGAATCGTCAACTAAACTTTTTTCACTCGAAAAATTCAACTTAAATCTAATTCACTTAAATTATAATAATAATAATGGCTTCTTAACTGTTAATTTTACAACAAATGCGTTTCGTTGGCCGCCGAGCACGGAGCGCGGCGGGCGTCATACTTCTGCCCACTCGATTCACGAACGATGAACTACCGCTAAACGATAATTTATTACTTATTACATAAGTATGTGAAAAACAATTTATTAGTATTACTTTTAATCTATCTTATAATGTCATCAGTGTCACTGAGGGCGTACTACTGTAACATGAAATCCGAGTCGGCGGCCGCTTGCGCGTGAGTGGAGTGCGTCGGCCGGAGCTGGCCGGCGCAGCCCGAGCGGCGGCGCGGGCGGCGGCGAGCGCGCCCGCGCCGCCAGCTGCAGCGCCCGCCGCCGCCGCGCGACCTAACTAATAAAATATCAGACAGAGATTCAACAAATATCGAAAAGGTTCATCAGATTGTCGCATGACAGTCGAGATACTCGAACGTTTAAAACGATCTCGATACAAAAATAACATGATTCACGATTTAAAATAATGTGTGTATAATATTTTTATATCATCACAAATATCAAACTTCATTCTCCACTGTGCATATATACATACATAGTTCGATAGAAACGATAGTAGTGAAATGTGCGGTGGCGAGGGGCGGGCGCGGGCCCGACCGGCGCCAGCGCAGCCACGTCCTCTCGGTCACGTTACGCAATTAAACGAACATCATAATTATATATAACACTCGACAGGTACAAACACAGGTGCCCCTGTGCGGAGCGATGCGGTAACAAGCGGTGAGAAGCGTACACGACAGCGATTACACATATACCGGAATGGCACCGCAAACCTCTGTCAGTCTGATATAAGAACACAAATGAACTTTATGTACGCAGTAACTAACTGATGCACGACGGTGTGGACAGTGGTCGGTGCTGCTTAGTAGTAAGTCTCTTGTTCGAGCCAGCCGCCGGGGTTGCGGCGCAGGTAGAAGCGTCGGATCTCATCATAGATGAAGATCGACAGCATGAATGGAATGGCGGGCAGCCACCACACGAACCTACAAACAAACATACACAATGTCAAAAATCATCAATGAACACATCACATAGTTCAGTATTCAAGCAGTCGAGTATACTCACTTGAGTGGGTACATCCTCAATCCCTTGTCCATTCCAGGCGTGTAGGAAAGGAATGCAGCAAGTGCGGTTTCGAAAATAAGACCGAAGTTGAGAGCCCAGTTGCGCATGCCCTGGTGGATGATCGAGTTACGGCGCGTCTTGCAGATGATCAGATCGGCCCACTGTACTACCACGATGGACACGAAGAAAGCGGTGTGGCAGGTGAACTCCAGGGCTTTACGGTCGCGGTAGGTCTGAAATATGACATGTTTGGATATAAAGTTAAGTTGGGTAAATGATCGAATCAGTACTATACAATTGGCAAGGCAAATGTGGAAATAATGATGCTATTCCCAGTCTTATGCAATGGTCAAAATGTTGTTTATTTAATTCTGTGTAGTTACTAGTTAGTCCAGAGATGTTCCCATATGCTTTAATTTTCTGTTGCCTTCCCTATTGTTAGATAAATTGACATCAATAACTGAGAAAGTGTTAACGCACCCATTCCTGTCCATAGGAGTCAGTCAAATCGTTGATGGCCTTGGAGTCCCAATGCTTTCTGATACCGAAGAGATGCATCGGTAGGAAACCGTTCTCAGCCATGATGACGAAGTACACGAAGAAGCCGGCAGCGGCTTGGATCATGCCGATCTGGCCGTACGCCATCGAAATAAGCCTGTATTCACCCGGGTAAACGTCAAGTTCTGAACTCATAAGATGTGGATTGAAGTTACTTTCAAAGCGTGTAAACAGATTTTACTTGCAAATTTTAAAGTCATGTGCAAATGCTGATTTGAAAATTATATTTTCAGTGATTTTCTTTTACTTCATTAGGGTTCTAGCTTAAACATTTGATCAAAGGTAATTATATGAAGCAGTTAGTTCTTGAAAATTTCACCATTGTTATGTATGACAAATTAGACTTGGTTGTGTATTTAAAAATATTATTTTGAAATAATTTTTTGGGTTCTATGAATATTTCCTTTATATTTGGAACGCATGAATTTATCTTAAGTCTAACTTCTCATATGCGGTTTATAATCAATCAATGCATTGAAAACCAGAATATCGTAGTATGTAACAATAATATCGAATTGTATGTATAAAATCATCTGCTCAGAGAATTCTGTTTTTCAAGTCGCTAACAATCATTCTATTATTTGGGTTAGGGTTGTACAACAATCCATTAAAGTATCACACAGGCATGCGTATTTTTTTAAACTATGGCGAAGAAAGCTCAAGCGGATTTTTTTTCAAATGTGTTAACAAGTTAGTATAAAAAAATATCTCGTTGAATAAGCAAGAAAATTCAAAGAAAAATAAACGAACATAACGATAGCTAGACAAAAATGCCTATCCATGGTGTATGTATGTGGGGCTCGGAAGCGCTATTGGCGGTGTGATTTTGGCAGAGCAACGTGCTTCAACTATGTAGAATATATTACATAATAATATAAACTATAAACATAAAATTTACAAGAAGAAAATATAATAAAAATAAATGTTACAATATAAAGAGATGCTCCATGTCGCCTAAGACATTCCTTCAACAAAAACGTTTGTTTAAAATATTAGTCATGAATCATTCGACCACCACTATGTTCTACAATGGCTAACACGTAAACTCACACACAATAATAACCACTAGTGCGTTCTCTATGACAGAGACTAATACATTTCTCTAATTTGTCACTAAACGTGCATCTTTTTCGACACAGCATTGCATCGCTAATATTAATAATTGAATTTCTAATTTTGAAATATGGAAGAGTGAAGATTATAGAGATACAGAAAGTACTAGCTCATCTAGTTCTAGAGACTTCTAAGGTAATTCTGTTTTAATCTAAATATATTTAAACAAGAAATAGTTTTTAATTAAAATAAACATTTTTACTATGAAGAATTCGGTATATTTATTTTGTATTATGTACTTAAAAGCGTGGCGTTTATTATTTCTAATAGGATTGAGGGTTTACTCTAATTTAGATTACGTCAGGTCGACAGCCAATCGCAATACGGTGGACTAGGGAGGGGGGGATCGGATCGTCATAATCACTCTTCCACATCCAGTTTCAAATGGTACTGTTGAACCACAAGTAGCCGCACCACTCAAATATTTTTAATCTCACCAATCGAGTAGGTGGTTTGCACTAGTTATGACAGTGGGCTAGTCATTGTGTTAACACCCAAATGAGAATCTAGTAAGCGTCGGCGCACGCGTGGTGACGCGGCGGCCGTTGGCGGAGTGGGTGCGGGGCCAACCTTCTGTTGACGAGGTTGTCGCGGTAAGGGTCCCGCGGCTGCCGCTTCATGATATCGGACTCGGGCGCCTCGTACGCCAATGATATAGCAGGCACCTTCGGTAACACAAGCAATCAGGACAAACCAACACTTGCGCGACCAGCGCGCATCGACTTATACATAATAAATATACGTACACACGTCCCTCGGATACGCCGCAACCTATATCTACAACTAGCAGTTTAGAATTAGAAATTACCAAAAAATTACATAAATCTATTTATCGTATACTTAAAATATTACGCATAATTAGCTAGTAAAAAGTGGAAAAATTGGCGTGATTAAAATTCAAAAATTATGGTAGCTTATACTATCCTTGAGAGACATATAAAATATAATCTGGAATACTACGCTAGTGAAAGAAATTACAAATATAAGCCCTAGCAGCATGTTGATAATATATTTATATCGTGTAGGGTATAATACAAAGTGTCGCTGTTCCTAAGGGTATAATATATAGATACGTAGAGACGTTTGTGTCATATATATGAGTTATGCGGTGTGATGAAGCCTGTTGCGTCAACGTGTGAGAAGAATACCGAATGAGACGATGTCACGTGTGATATAAATATCGTGTCATGAGATCATGAGAGGTAACAAATGAGAAAGTCAACATACGATAAGGATATAATAAATAAATAATTAGTAATAATTCGATAAGACGTCAAAGTGTGTTCATTCATGCACGATAGACAGATGACAGAGACAGGGAGACACCAAACTTACCTTGGCACACGACCACATTAATATAGCAGTAAAGATTATAATTAAAACCACAACTCATCAATGGAACAATGCGTTTGGCTCGTGAGCACGACGCGACGTTTCGAAACACGTTGTTCCATCACCACATCAAGCTACATAGTTTAAGGAAGTAGGAGATACGTTAGTATAGAAAAATATATAAAAAGACATCGCAAGGCATTAGTTAGGAGCGGTGCGATTGTCGCCTTCAATATCCACACACATAGAGAGCTCTAGAGTCGTGTTCCTACTGGACATCGTCCACACACTGCAGGCAACAAACAAACCTCAATATTGAAGACTAGACACGTGGTAGCAAGCAAGTAGCGGATAGAATAATATCTTTGAACGAGTCACGTCACTCGTGATGTTTTACCTCTCGTTAACGAGTTTATCAGTGAAAGGGTTACGCGGCTGTCGCTTCATAATGTCAGATTCGGCCTCCTCGTAAGCCAGGGAAATGGCGGGCACCTACACAAACACTAGCGATGTGAGCGACTTGCGAGCGGGACCGGCGCGCCGGCCGGCTGCGCTCACGCACTCGCACGAAAGCGTGGTGCATCATTGTCACATGTGTACAACATCGAACATATAGCAACAGCATTACAACCAGACGCCACTACTCGGACTTCCTCTTCAACGATCACTTTAGTATGGACACGAAGCGGAGTAGCGTATGCTTGCAATTTGTTACGCTTAAAACTATCACACAAAATAAAATTAACACAAAAAATGTAGATCATGAGATGACTTCAATTGTGGCAGACGGGACTCTTTTGTAACTTAAAATATAAAATAAACCAAAAGGTATATGGATGAAAATGTTGTTTTTAAAAAAATCACAATGATCGATGATCATTACGGAATTGAATTGATGGTGTTGGGGTGAAATGACGATGACTGTGGACATCAGTGTGTTGTGTCTGTCTAACTGTAGAACATTAACTATGTGGATCTCTTACACGGACGTCAAAAACCTTCCGTTATACGATCTCAACGATGGCTAGTATTTTAGAATGTCAGCAAGGGTTAAGTCAACTAATATGGGATTAGAACACAAAACAAGAAACATCTAAATAATATGTCATTCCCTCATTCCTACTGAGACTCCCAGCACATTCTTTATAGGAACATGATATAGACAACATGTATTAGTAAGTACATATCCTATTAGTTTGTCTGCTTGTTTTTAGTAGAATCATGCATGACTCTACATTTTTATAACACTGTAACACAAGATTGTAACTTACATAACTGTAACGTACGGAACTTATATTATACTAGAGAAACTTTAATCATAAAATTTATTATTTAATGTATAATTGATACAATATTCTAGTCGTTATGGTTATGTAAATAGGGTACACATTAGAAAAACACCCACTCGTCACGATATCGAGACAACAGCGACGTTATTAGCTGAAAACCAGTTAGGAGTTATATGGCAACACATTATGTAATTACTTAATAAAGACCTCTCATTGACTAGTTTGTCGCAAAATGGGTTCCTAGGCGGACGTTTCATAATGTCCGCTTCAGCCGTCTCGTAGGCCAACGCGATCGCTGGCACCTACGTCAATCACTTATTTAATATAAACAATAAAATATAATACCAGCTCCAGGAATCTTCTGCTGTAATATTTAACAAGTAACATACATCTATATTTTTCCGCCAGCCCTTGTTCATATATCAAATATTACATAAAAATCTAAATTTTCAAGGATGTTCTTCCGAAGCATATGTTATGAACAAGAGCTGTTAAAGATTTATGTAACAATTACATTTAGGTACAAAAAAATTGTCATAATCTATGCTACATAGTAAGAGCGTTTATTTTTTTTGTAATTATCCTCTTTTCTTTCTGATATGTAACAAGTTAAAATTGTATTCCCAACTATTCTTAGAAGATTTCAACACAATAGATAAAAAAATTCTTCAACTCTAGCAATGTAACATCTTTTATAACACATTAGATCATAATACTCTAGTAATAAGGTCGAACTTACCATGTCAGTTCCAAGATCGATGCAAAGGATGGTAACAGTGCCAAGGGGCAGTGGGATATCACACAGGATGAAAGCAAGGAAGGGCGAGATCTCGGGAATATTGGAGGTCAAGGTGTACGCAATAGATTTCTTCAAGTTGTCGAAGATCAAACGGCCTTCCTCGACGCCAGTTACGATGGAAGCGAAGTTGTCATCCAGAAGAATCATGTCGGCGGCCTAGAAAATTGTTTGACAGTCAATATGACGATGACCAAGGACATATAGAATTCATACACTTCTAAAAAGAATTACTACTTACTTGCTTAGACACGTCAGAGCCAGCGATTCCCATAGCAACACCGATATCGGCCTTCTTGAGCGCAGGAGAGTCGTTGACACCATCACCAGTGACGGCCACGATAGCACCCAGACGCTGGCAACCTTCCACGATGATCAATTTCTGTTGTGGTGAGGTACGGGCGAATACGATTTCCGTGTGGAATCTGAATGGGTAACATGTAGTTAGTATTATGAAGAATGAAGATTTCGATCATAATTCTTCAATATTTAACAGCTTCATTAAACTTACTTGAGAATTTCATCAAGTTGATCGGAATTCAGTTCCCTAAGTTCAGTTCCATGGACGACTGCAGCCTTGGCTTCACGTGGGTTCACTTCAGATACAGGAATGTTCAGACGAGCAGCAATGTCTTCAACGGTCTCGTTGCCTTCGGAGATGATACCTACTGACTTCGCGATAGCCTTGGCAGTGATAGGGTGATCACCAGTAACCATGATAACCTGGTAAAGAGAAAAAAGATTAATAAAGATATCTGGGAATGTTCATTTGATTGATCATTACAATTAGATCGGTCTTTACCTTGATACCAGCAGATCGGCACTTAGCAACAGCGTCAGGCACGGCGGCGCGGGGAGGGTCAATCATACTCATCAGTCCGACGAAGCGAAGATTCTCCAATGGGAAGTTGGGGTCATCAGTGTTGAACTTGAAGCCAATGGGGTACTTGTCTGAAGGTAGCTGAAGATCGCAGAAGCCGAGCACACGTTCGCCAAGACCTCCCAGTTCCAAGTAAGCGTTGTTGAATGCTTCCTTCATTTCCTCGTCCAAAACCTGAGAAACAACAAAAGATTATCATCTGTTGTAATTTATGTAGTCATTGAATTATAATGATGTAACTGGATATTTTACCTTCTCCTTTCCACCAATGAAGATCGTGCTGCAACGTTCCAGAATCCTTTCGGGGGCTCCCTTCATGACAAGCAGATGGCGAGGGTCACTGGGGTCGTCACTCTCATGGGCCGAAACCTGGTACTTGTTGGTTGAGTTGAATGGAATCTCCATGGCCTTCTTGTTGCGCTTCCTGATCGACAATACATCGCCGAGAGCTAATTCCATACACTTAAGTAGAGCAGCTTCTGAAGCATCGCCGGCGACTTCCTTCTTCAGAATTGGGACACCATCCTGACCACCCTTGAACTCAGCTCGGTTGCAAAGAGTAGCGATTTTAGCGAGAGCCTTGAATCCGGGGCTGGTGCGGTCTGAGAACAAACATTAAATTATTAGGAATTCTATATTTATATGATACTTTAGAAGTTGAAGTAGTACATACCATATTGAACTCCAGACTGATCTTCGGTGGTGTCAGCTTCAATGATCTGGTTATCGAACCACATGTGGGCGACAGTCATTCTGTTCTGTGTCAGGGTACCAGTCTTGTCGGAGCAGATGGTAGAAGTAGATCCGAGGGTCTCAACGGCCTCTAGATTCTTGACCAGACAGTTCTTGGAAGCCATTCGCTTGGCAGTCAAAGTGAGACACACGGTTACGGTGGCCAGCAAACCTTCCGGCACGTTGGCTACGATGATACCTGTAGGAATAACGTAGTTTTGACACAGGACTCAATACGTCAGAATAATAATACCAAATACATTGTTTTTGCAATCAATACTTACCAATAAGGAAGATGACAGCATCCAGCCAGTGGTATCCGAGGATGAACGCAATAAGGAAGAAGGTAACGCCGAGGAACACAGCCACGCCAGTAATCAAATGGATGAAATGGTGGATCTCCTTGGCAATGGGGGTCTCACCAGTGTCCAAGCCCGAAGCCAAGCCAGCGATACGACCCATCACCTATTGCAGCACAGTACAATTTATTAACATTTGTTTTCGTATTGCATAGCGTTCAAATTCTTGTTATTATTCTTAATGGCACACACGATTCACGAACCAGTTAAAATGACACATGGTTCAATTTTATACTTTAAAGTTTTGCAGCTTTTGTAGTACTTCGATGTTTTGACTTACCGTATTATCTCCGCAGCAGATGACAATACCCTTCGCCGTACCCTCAACCGCGTTAGTAGAGAAAAATGCCAAGTTCTTGGTTTCCAGTGGGTTTTCATGAGTAAAGTCGGCTCCACGCGACTGGGGCTCCGATTCGCCTGTTAAACTTGAGTTGTCAACCTTGAAGCCTCGTGCCTCGATGACACGGATATCAGCAGGAATACGGTCGCCGAATTTAACCTGTATAAAAAACGTGTTTTACTTTTATTACCGAAATTCATAGCTTCATAATTAAAATATGTCGAGTTTTTGTGAGGTGGTACTAACTTCAACAATATCACCGAGTACTAAGTCCTCAGCGCGCAGCGTCAATTTCTCGCCCTCACGGATGACGGTAGCGAATTGAGGTACCATATTCTTGAATGATTCCATGATTTTAGAAGACTTGCTTTCCTGGTAGTATGAGAAAATGCCCGTTACGATGACCACAGCTGCCAATACGATGCCGAGGTACAAGTTGTCATCCGCAGGTTCTTCAACGGTACTCGCCTGTGAATTAAATTAGTCAGGGTCAAATGGGTCCCGCATGACTTAAATTTTTTAAGCGTTATGGGGAAACGACATTTATGCACTGACCTGAATTCCGTACGCAATAAAGCACAGAATGGCTCCGATCCACAATAATAACGCGAAACCACCGAACAGATTTTTACAAAACTTCACCCACTCGGGCGTCTGTTTTGGCGGCGTGAGTGCATTTGGACCGTCTCGTTCGAGGTTCTCTTTCGCTTTCGCGTGACTAAGGCCCTGGAAAATAAGACAAATTGTTAAGTTCTCAATGCATTTCAATGTTTGAACTTATTTATCTTCTCCTGTATTCAGTTACTCTTACATTTTCGGGGTGTGTCTGAAATCTTTGGTAGAGCTCTTCCGGTGTTACTTTGTGAAAATCGATATCCAACTCCTGTTTGAGATCATCTAAATCTCCTGCTTTCCGTTTTTTCGCGGGAGGTTTCCGGCGTGTCTGAAATATTCATAGCAAGAATATGTTACTTTATGACTTATGCGTTTCACGGCACTATATTAAAACACATTATCCAATTTAAATAACAGTTTTTCGCTCTCATTATACAAAATTATAAATATCAAAATGCAATGCAAAATAAAAATGCACTGGAAACCATGCAATACATTAGTGTTGACAGCTGCTTGTCTTGCGACTGCTGGCGTCATAGTCACTTAGCAAGATTAAATGAAAGATGGTAATGTAAATATGTATAAACCTTGTACTGTCCGTCAGCGGTTCTATTATCGTCCTTAATGGGTCCGATGGTGGCGACGCGGTACGAGTCGGTACGGCCATGCTGTAAACACAACTAGGGGCTAGACACATTCTACTAGGCGGCCCTATGGGCCATGCACTCATGGATGAATGGATGGTGGTGATGAGCAACGGTATCGCATGGAATTATCGATAACGGATCTTCGGATACGTATTTAATTAATAAAAGTGAAATTGCATGCAATATCGATACTCAAGAACAAAACATGTTGAAAATGTATAAAGTGACTGGATTCTATATAATTTCAGTCAATAAACAGAGAAATAATCCAGGCGCTTTTTCCAAAAAAATAATAAATATGCATAATGATGTTAAAACAATACAATAAAGTAGCGCTAAAACAAATTGCATCTAGTGATGACTGTGCTATGATATTATAATACACTACAATTCGAAGGGTGTGTAGGACAAAATTCAATAGAAGTACTTATTCATTTGAAAAGCGTTCAATTGCAAAGCATTACACAGTAACAGAGCGTTTGAGGCATAACCTTGCCGAACGTGTACTCTATAGAGCTAGGGACCAACGGCTCAATGGCGCTCAATTGGTCTGAACTAGTTGCGCGTGCGAACCTGAGCGAATGTAAGGACACCTCTATGCATGGATAACTCCACACAGAATCTCAACCACCAAAGTAAAATACTAGGTAGGTGATATCTACTACAACTGAATACTCACATTATCCATAGTTTTCTAGATTAATTTAAGACTTCAGGAAATACGTCTGTCTATCAGGGCACGATATTGTTAACTGTCGATGCTAGTCACTCAGTAATGGACGACCTCAAAGTTAAAATTGCCTGGATATGGGCTCTTACGTAACAAAGAAGTGTGCTATATGCGTTAAAGGGGAGTAATGTCACAGAGTCTAAATGCGTCCGCGGTGCCGTAAACAAGCCAGCCGTCGCCGTCGATAATTGATGAACGTTTTCATAGCAGGCCTCATTAAACCGCGCCCTGAATTCCCGTGAAGGTTATCGCGAGAATAACTAGAACAACAGGCTGGGAAATGCACTCGTGCCGTCAAATTCTGGGAATAATGGTTTGTTTAATTAAGAGAACCTTTAGGTAAGCTGAGAAATCCGACTTCCACTAGGGGTGGGTGGTATGAATAATGGATGACCAAGTTGGATTGAAGTTAACAGAAAGGGTGTCGATATAACCGTAGAACGAGCGAGAATGATGAAAACGGAATATTCATGAAGTGTATTCCGAGTTGGCTTTTGCCTTTCACCGTACGGTGCAAGGCAGGAGCCACACTGGGACTGACATGCGGCAGAGGCGACGGTGGCGGTGCGGCGGCGGCGTGTCCCGAGTTACATAAGCGGCGCGCACATCGGGCATGCGCACTGCGGATCAACCCCCTCGCTACCCTCGACATAAATAGCTAAAAGACAAGGTTGCCACCCCGGGGCCCCGGCGACCGCATTTATAATCTCTATAAAGGTTAAACCGGAATATCCGATGGAAAATCGAAACTGGTTCTAGCAAGAATAAAACGGTGACCGTCTGCAGAGGGATGGTTACTCCACTTTTTAAAACCTTGAAACGTGAAGATGGGTCAAAAGTAATAATTATATCAAGGAAGGGCCTTTCGAGGATATTTAAGTACCCTTTAATGCAAAATGTCTTCACTTGATGTATTTTACTTTTTTATGTTTTATCCAATTTGCGGAATTTAATCAAACAATTTAAAATTACAATTTATTATACTCTGGCGGCAACCAGGGGGTCTACCGCGTAACCTATATATTTAAACTGTGGCGTAACTAAAATGGTAATGAGCATCGACTCTGGTAATAAACTTCAATACAATCGTACGATTTTTTACAAGGTAGCTCAAAGTTTAGTCTCTTACGATCGGTATAAAGTTTATTACCAGAATCGATGCTCATTACCATTTTAGTTACGCGGTAGACCCGCAGATAAAAATAGCAATATGAACATCAAAACAAACAGTTTATATTAACGATAGATAAGAGTCATCGAATGCCATACAAAAGTCATGTCATATGTCAGCCAGCCGGCCGGAGATTCATTGCCACGGCCGCAAAACTGCTTTACACCGAAAATTTGTGGTTACTACTGTAGTAGATGCGTGACTCGTGAATGAGACAATTATTTTTAACATTAATGAAGCGCGGCACATGTGACGTGCTACCGGATCCCCGTGACGCCGCTCGATCGCCGAATGTTGCCAAAACACTATTATTATCTAAACCCTACTTTCGCGCGGTCTATCTGGAAATCGAGATCATCGAACATAAGGAACAATAACTTGCAGCGTGGGCTTTTAGGAACGACACTGAGCTCCAAACAATCCAGCGGATACACTTATCGATATTACATTATTATTTTATAGTTTTCCATTACCCGCCCCATTGAGTGATCGTAATGTTAAGATCAATACCTGGATCTTGTTAAAAAACCTTAGCGAAAATCCAGACGATCTCTCGATATTTGTTTTGGCATATAAATTACCCTCAATACCTAAATCAACGTGAGCATTTCAATGCTATAGGCGTTTTTTTTTTAGAATCTAAAGCAAGCATTTATTCGTAGGAGTAATTGTAAGAGTTTGAACAACTTCAGTAGGTACCTATATGACAAGTAATGCTCGATCTCCATTTGCAAAAACTATTAAGATTTATTATTATTGATATGCACTTGTTCAAAACAAGTAATCAATAAAGAATTCCAACAAAGGTTATTGTATAAAATTTCGTTGCAAAGATAAAGCTTTTATTAAGCTGATAACCTAATTGACAAATTAAGAACAATTAAGTCATAAGTATATTGTTGTTTTAATATCAACTTACAAGACTATTGAACCACAAAATCGAAACAATTCGCATAGAGAATGATTTTAAAGAGAAAAATGAGCAAGAATTACGAAATTTCAAACGTGTGTTCTGACATTGGTTCCTTGATATCTTAGTCCTAATAGTAAGAAGATCCGAGTCTATCTTGCCAGGAATTTAAGTAAAACAAAGTAAGATTGAATTGAATGGCAATCGTTTTGGAATAGTTAAATATGTTACTGTGACCATGGCAACAAATAATGGCTAGTTGTCAGCCGACAATCTACTGCAGATGTATCCCTTTAACACACGTTACATTGCGCATGCATTTATAAGATTTGTATAATATACACCGACGCTGCAATAGTGCCTCTGTTCTTCATTCCCATGAAATGATTCCTAATATCACTAACTGCATAAGTTAATTCAGAAAAATATTTTATTGTAAAAGATGATTTTGAGTCGTTTAATTATTATCTAAACCTGTGCCTTTGATCCGTGTTAGTAATGAAAAGATTTCATCAAAGAAGACTACCGGGATTAAGTTAATAATGACTGCGAAGCCACTGTTCATTCTGAATTCAATTTACTCAAGTGAGCTTACGATAGCTCTCACGAAACTGTAATGGGAAGAATCTAGATGTCTTAAGATGAAGTTTAGAGCATTAGGAAGCACCTTCAAGGACCATGTCTAGCATCCTAATTGATGCGTGCTGTCGTCATAAAGGATAAAGGAAATACTCCAATAGAGCGACGGTACTCTATGCGATTTAAATGACATAATGACGCGGCAATTTTCTAATAAACCTTCGGTACTCTTATAGTTGTCGTGTCCGAAGCATGGTTGGCTCCCGCGACAACCTGTTAGCCACTTCCTTCAGAACACCTAGTGAGGAATGGTCTTTTTGCCTTAGTAATGCACAATCACGCGATCAAGACATGATAATTTATTAGTAGAAGACAGAACATTTCGCATAAAGGGTCGTAAGGAAACGAGAGCGAGACAGATGCTTCCATAAATATTTTCAGCTTTACCAAAGGCGGTGGTTTGACAAATGTTTATAGTCAGGACATAAGCCTAATTGGAAGGGCGGAAGAAAACTAAGGCGAGCTGCAAGCTAAAATCAATACTTTCAGCCCATGTGAATCAGACTTAGGGATCTTTTTAAAATACATTACATTTGTCCTAAATGGGGCGTTTGCAAACTAAGCTTCCAGCTCTTAAATCAATATTCTGAGCTATTTTGAATAATGCTTTGACATGATTTTGCCTATTGAATCCATTTAGTTATATTTCAGAATATTTGAATTATAAAATGTCTTTTTCATCTGGACATTAGAACAGCAAAGTGCCCAGTTTCATTTTGGTGAGATAATTATGAGACCACTTCGTAAAGACTAGGTATTTTTTACGAGTATGAAATCTAGAAGTTTCGAATCTTTATAAAAAAATATCAGATTCGATTCAAAATCGATTTATCGGCGGCACTTTACTCATGAATTTATTCAGAAAGACTTTCTCATGTAACATTTTTGAGGAAATTTTTTTTTTCTTGGATTTCTTATTTTATATAACTGAGATCCGTAATTTGCATTTGTGTTCAATTAATTACTTTTAAAATATTATACAAATGAGATGAGTTGTACGAAATTGGCGTTAACTAAATGTCACCGATATGCCATTCGTATTTCAATGAAAATGAACATCTATTTCTTATTAGAGGAACAATAGAAAAAGTAATTGAAGAAATATCAGGATGTATCAAGGAAGTGGTTTGGTACTAGCATATGAGGGACAGAGCGGAATGTCCCGCTCTTCGCACAGATCGATACGCCAAGTTACGCAACCCGACCGGCGCCGTCTCCAATACATTGCTCCTCTTCAGTCGCCCGAAATTTGCAATTAATTGTATCCTTAAATACGTTTCAGAAATATATAATAACTACAGACTATAACACATCCAGTGCATAATCACATTTAAACATACAAAGGAACTTAAGCGATTGTGAGGAAAGTCAACGATTTTTGGGCTACGTGCACAGAGTAATGAACCGCTTGAAATATTGTGGCAGAACAAAGGCAATGGAACGTGCAAAATGGTTTCCTGTGGTGAGACTGCACAGGGACATGAGACGAGGATCGCAAGCACTGTTCACAAGCAGCCGAGCCCCGCGCTAGCAGCCGGGGCTTTTTCGTTACCTTTCCGCACTCACTGTTTGAGACATGCACTTACACCTTCACGAAAGCACTGTCTCGCCGACTCGGAACGCTACTGTAAAGGCTAAGGCAAGCACTACTGCAAGCACCGCACTCACCTCGCCCATTTTCGCTAGTCTTTATGTAAAGGCGGATAAAAAGGAATAAGCCGCCTCTCGGTCTCGCCTCTTTCCCTCAACGGAGTAGGGTGGGTCGTCGCTAGTTCTGCAACAACGGGGACCGTTACGGTTTCCTCGTTCCAACGAAAAAACTTAAAAAAGTGTGCGCTTTCACGTAGTCTCGTCGCACGGCACTGGCTATGTCATCTTTGTACGAAACTAAAACCCGGTATGAGAGAGGTGCGCGGATGGCGGAGGCGCGTTGGGCGCGACGTTCGGTGGCCTGCTTCGGGCGGCGACTGACGGTGGGGCCGGCGCGTATCGAGCCGATGGCGCACTGACGTCACACTGCGTCACGACGCCAGCGCCGCGCTACCACCGACGCGCGCATCCCGCTGCGCGCGGCGCCCTCTGTCGCCACCGCCGCCGCCACCGCCCCGCTCGTAACCTTCCACAACCGGTACGTTGACAGCCCCTACTGATCGACAAGCTTTCCGTCGACGCAAGCTCAGCACGATACTATCTACCAAATATTTGTACAATTCCTAAATTGCTTAAATTACTTATTTTGGTTCAATCCCGCGTAACTTACTCTGTTATATTAGGAACAATAGGTACTAAGTATAACATGAAAAGTTCATATAGGTATGTATCGTTAATACGTTTTTATGTGCATTTGTTGGTAGGGCGGCCTGCGAAGGCGGGCGGAAGGCCGTCTCGGCGGGCGGCGCGCCCTGCCGTAATAGTATATTGAGTAAGTACTTATTGAGAATCGGTCTTATCTTGAGGGAGAATTTTTTAACGGAAGAGCGTTTATCACAAAATAAGATTTAGGTACCTAGACAGTCATTTAGAGCGTCTAAGATATGGGAAACTTCGTATTTCGTATTATTTAAGATACAAACACGACGCGAATTCTTAATACGCATCGAAAAGATACTCGCTACCATCAGTTTATATTTCGGTGGTCAATAAATTTTATAGCGAGTGAATACATTTGCGTCCGGTTTATTGCATTCGTATTATGATAATGTCATAACCTCCACATATAAATAATATCTAGACGTAAATGTTTTATAGTCGAAGGCTCTCCTAAAGTAACTACCCCGCTCGGCTAAATCCGTAGGTTTCGGCTTCTGGAGTACATGCTGAATTTATTACCTGTGATCGCGACTAGTAACCCGGATTACCTTGAAAAAGGGAGATTTAGGCGTGTTATAAAGGGACCATTAAATCTTTTGTCCGAAAAGAAATGCCTTAGTGCAAATCTATAACACGACCTTGAAATATTGTCATATTTTGTTTAGTTGAGCGTCATTTAATTTAATGAATAGAATATATCTTTATTGCATGTAAACCAAATACAGGCACTTATGAAATGTCGAGACTCTAGGTGCGCGGTTCCAAGTAGTAGGTCCTATGGAGAGGAACCGGCAAGAAACTCCATGGAAACTTTATTAAAATAATAGATTACATTATTGAATCAATGTTTAATGAATTTTGAAAAGTTTCAAAGAAATTGTATTGTATTCGTGATAAAATACGGCGATGAACGTACATGTTACAACTGAGTGCAAGCGAAAAACAGGTGATGCACTTATGAAGTTAATTTTAGATAATCGATACAATAAATTGACATCACCCTCTTTGAGGTAGGTATATCCGTTTTACTGTATGCGAGTAATAATCGGTTCGACTAACTTGGAAACCAGCACGAGCCATGAATAACGTAGTACTAACTGCGAAATAGTGTCTGAATAAATGATTGATGCTCTAATAATAAATAAATCACCGTCTGAAAGGATGAAGTATGAAAGATCAGAAAAATTCGTTCGGCGGTACAAAGGCTAATAGCAAAAATTGTTTACAATCTTTTGTTGTTTTTATAAGAAGGTCAAAAGTGTACTTATCAGTAATAAACTCTTAATATTTCGAGCTAACATAACATAGTCCCGTGTCGTCGATATTTTTTTACTCTGTGGCGTATTGTGTTCAGATATTTTTATTAGAGATTTTTCCCATTCTCTACGTTTTTAGTCTCTGAAACTTATCTAGAAATTAAGTCAAATATAGTTACGGAGGTAGTCTCGGTAAGTACCAAACTGTAGAAACGTTTGATATAAATAGTATCGTAGATTAAAAGATGATAAAAATTAACAAGGTATATCGAGTGATGGTTTGGTAGACCGAAAGAATCTTAGTTTAATCTATTATTGTAACAGTTTACCAATATTCCACAATAACCAGTATATAAACGCTGCGTACCTAAGTACTAGCAAATTCAGTAAGTAGATATAATTATATGAGCATAATATAAAGAGTTCCTACTTCATTAAAACAAAGCCTACGCTAGAAATAGATAACAAAGTTCAGTAACTTTGTTCAATTATACTTTTGGCAACATAATTTAAAAACAAGTTTCCAACAAAAACACTTTTCTCTTATTCAAATACTAGCTGTTGCCCGCGGTTTCACCCACAGGTTACATTTGGGACTTGGTTCCATAGTAAAAGTTGTTCATAATGATGAGTACAATAACCTCCATTCGGCTTTATGTACCCTTTCCGAGTGACCGTGTAGATAGTTTATAATAATTGAATTCCTGCCATTTTCCGATAGTCCTAGACAAAAACGAGATTACGCATTGTCAGTGGCGTGCACTCCATAGAGACAAAAAGACACTGCCTACCCTAATAAATTAAGTAATACAAAGCTGTTTTTCTTTTAAGTATGTTTTTATAGCTGAACTATCTTTAATTTTCTTGCTATAAATTCTTATAGCCGCGCGGCGCGGTGGTTACTATTCAAATTTACCCGCGCGGCGCTCGCTCTTACTCGTATTATCAAGAGGCACCCAAACGAAATTCTTCAAATGTACACATTCAAACATCTATACAGACACGATTTATCGGTTAAATACACGCACACTAGCATTTTCTCCTGAGCGGTTCACCTAAGGGTGAAAGAGACAGATATTCTCGGTGTGCGAGTGACCAAAACATAGACGTTCTCTGTCTAGCGGCGCTCTCAGCTGTATTAACCGTCAAATTTCAATACGCATTGTTAGATGTCATTTCAATAGAGAATAAAGTACATTACAATTTGGTCGTTTAATTTTTTTTGACGTTATTGGCGTAAATCGGTCTAGCGGCGCTCCTATTGGTTGATATGCTAATATTAGTCAATAAGCATGAGTGACAGCTCATGCCACCTCGACAAATAATAACATGACGACCGCACAAGCTGTCATCGCAAATACGCGTTGTTTGTTGTTTAAAATTTGTTTTTATTAGCGTTTGTGGTAAATAACAAGTGAATTACTTAATACAGATAGTGTTTTATTAATTATTGCAGAAAATGGTCACATATTATTATGTGAGAGCATTGTGTTTGCAAAAATTAAAGATCTGCGTTTTTTCTTCACATTAACTTTGATGATAAAATTTATTTAAGTATCTAATTAGAAAAGGCCGTTGCCTACCGGATTTAGAATTGTTTCAAATAACAGGTAAGTTACGAGAAAATTCAGTCGTAAACAATATCCGACTATAGTCTGATATTGTTTACGACTGAATTTTCCTAGTTGGTTAACAGGTTGTAAACATAGCAATCGTCTCTTGTTTTCAATGTTTATTATTTTCAAATTGGCATAATGTGTGGACTGGTTCTGGTTACGAGGACGTACATAATTTCACTACAGCTGCAAAAAAACATGAACGATCTGAAAAACATTTAGAAGCTTCCTTAAAATAATTATTGAATTGGGAAAAATCGTAGGTATCGAAACGCGTTTAAATTCTCAGTTAAAAAATAAGTTAAAACCTAATGCGAAAGTCGATTGTGACCGTAACATATTAAAGAAAAAAAAAATGCCTACCCTGTTGAAAATGTCTGTGCACGCCACTGCGCATTGTACCTAAAACTAATTATTTAGAAAAGTTTTTAACGGAAAATTTTCATACAGTGGTCGAATTTGTTTAAATGTAGGCTTATGTCAACACCATTCATCTTCCTTTATAAGGGTGAGAAGAGTAATGACAGGGTTAAACTCATAAATTTTAAACGGTATTCCTGCCCACTTCATATACGATCTACCATTATATTGTAAACAGCTAATACATTATGTGTTCGGGTAAACGTTCCGGATATTATGTGACAGTCTGACAAAACCCCGACAGTCGTTAGGAGCAGTCGGAAGTGTGAAAACCAGTCCGAACTTTAAAAAATAGGTTGTTCTAAGTGATTGGGTTGCTCTGAAGGCATTCGCGATGCCATGCGTGTAAAATATTAATATCCAGCAACATTTAGTTAGACTGGTAAGTGGTAGGCCACCCAAACAGTAGGTAAAAATAAATTAATAATTTAACACTGTTAGGTACCAAAACTCATGTGACGTCGAATATTTGTTGATTATACAAATGGCGTCATTAACAATTCATCCGTTGCCATGACTATGACTCATTTATAAGGGTTTCCCTACTCAGACACGACATTACAATAACGAGTGTTTATGTGCGTGACTACTATAAAGTGCTTAGAGATATAAAATGTTGGAATGGTGTCAACAAACTGACAGGTGTAAATTTTAAACGTGTACCATACTAGACGTACTGATATGAGCAATCCGCACCTACTTTATGACGGAAAAAGCAAAATTTGTATGGGTGGAAGGTGGAAGTCAAGTGGCTACCGCGGAATACGCCGTTTCCGCCACAGCGAGGGCACCTGTCTGATATTAATTTCCGGCACTTGACGTAGCTTGCCCCGCCGTAATTACACGTCAGCAAATATAGACACATCGCAGTTGCTACATAGCTAGCGAACCTCCACCCCGACTTGAGCACGCAAGACCTCTCGAACAAGATAAGCTTTTTTATTATAATGATTCTAAAATTAGACGTTTTTATAAGTTTAGTTTGGCCTACGACACTGTAAATGGCTTTCCTAGAGTCCACAAAGCATTTAAACGAAGGGTCTTTTTCTTTTGAATTTAGACGACCGCAATAAATGTTATTTTTGTGTTGCAAGTTTGCAACAGTCGGTTGAAAAACTTGGTCGTAAATACGTTGGAGCAATCGTGGCTACATTTTATTCGCAATCTCCTGCAGCCTATGCCTCCCTGTTACAATAAAACGCAAAGTTGCACACTTTTCAATTTCAGCGTCCGTCGGCGCCCCGCCTGTGCGCGTATTTTTCATTTTACTAGCTCTGGACTGGGATGTGAAACAAAAGGACTTTTCTACTCATTGTTTCAGTTGATCTAGAATTGTGAGCATTCCAACAGTTTTTCTGCGTAATTACCGAGGATTAATTAAACGCGGAGGAGCCTGCTCTAGCATAATTATGAAAGCTTCAAAACGCTAATACTAGAAGTATCTTTACTGTATTCTAGAAATATTATCCTTCAGGTATTGAGATGTATTTCATATTATGTAAAACAGTACCTATATGATACTACGGTGAAGACGGTGGTAACACATGGATACAGATATCCAGGTAAAATGTACCCCCGATCGATATAATTGCAATATGTCAGCTACTTGAATAAAATAGTACGCCTGCACCGCCCGCCTGGGTGGTTCCCATGCATAGGTCAGTTACCGTACCTTTCCGTCACGGCATCAGCACGGCATGGGGTTGAATTTATATTTAATGCACTTTCAACCATTTTCTTTGTTCCTTCCAAAATAAACGTCATTTGAACCTATTCTAGAACCTATTAAATAAAATCTTTGGATATTCTTGACGGCCTAATAACAACGGCTTTAGGCATTACATAAAGTGGCATGAGTTAAGCATGTTATCTCAATTAGGTAACAAGGTATTACAATTTTGTGTATCTACATAGAAATTTTCAGGAAACGTAATAGCAAAACAAACAAATATGTATAATTATCTAGTCTCATGAAAGATGAAATAATGAAAAATTCAACAACCAGCTTATTAAAAATTTCATGCGTGTCAAAATGTTAAAAGGCGACAAAGAGATTTTAAACGTAGATAATTCCAGGGGTATTCTTAATATATTATGTAAAGCATTAGTATCAAAGTCGGGGCAGCGGGCCATTCCTTCGCCGTGAAAGACCGGCTGATATGAAAATTCGTCGTAGAGCGGTTAGCGGGCGGGGTGTCAGTGAGGGGTGCTCGGTTGGAGGGCGGAGGGTGCACGGAGGCTCTATTTGGGTCACCCCGGGCGTCATTCTCCACGATCAATAGTGAAATCGGCGCGCGCCGTCTCCCCTCTCGCTTGCGCGCCGCCGGTTACCTAACGCGTCTCGCACACTGCCCCACCAACATTAATTATTTTCCAAATCGCCCTTATATGGGAACTATTTAGATAATACTGAATACTCCCGATATCCCCCAGGTTACATTTCTCATAAATTCAGTCACAAAGGATACGTACTACGTAGGTACCTATTCAAGGCAAGAATAACTTAATGTATCAACATCTCATGTGTACTTCTTTCCAACACCAGTCTGAACTCGAGGAGTTACGTAATCCAGGACAAAAGACATAAAAAGTAAACAGGACTACAGTAAAGATTTTTATCAGACGTTGGCGGTTTTTAAATGAGCCATCTCAAGATATTCAGTGGCTATCTTCAAGTAGAATAGATGGTGCAATAAATTGCCAGTCAGCGCTATCTCAAACGGCTCATAATTTTAAAACTACGCTGAAAGCTTATAATAGGTGTTCCGAGTCGAGGAGCGGGCTGAAGTGGGCGCATAAATATTACTGACGAGTACACCCGATGAAGCGGGGAATGCTAACTAGTTGGAAGATGTTCATCTCCGGTGAGAAAATTGGGCCTCCCCTAGGAAAAAAGCGTGTTTTGTATGTCGTATTACGTAATTTTATTCCAGAACATAGTATAAGTACTTGTACAAAAAACATTATCTACATTGTGTAGCCCTCTCACATCTCTTTTCTGAAACAAAACGGAAGAACGAACGCTTAGGTCCCCATAGAATTCTGGACATTTGCATTTTGAGTGAATTATTGGAAGAACTTTTTACATTAAGGTTTATTGCCTCGATTCGCGGGCAGTTTTTTGTAAGAGAGATATTGAATAATTATTCTTGTGTAGGGCGGCTCTAGAAATAGATTCCAAAGCTGTAATGACTTATAATATTCTCGTATCTGTTAGCAACCTATCCTTCGTGAACATAGTAAATCATCTATTGTTAGGCAAAATACCTAGACCGCAATCCGCGTGTTTCAGAAATAGCTCGGCTTGAGTAGGCGTTGGTATTTAAGGTAAACTTTCGTATATAGGTAACTAGGTGACGTATGCCATAAAATATATTCGTTGGCGAAATGTGCCCATAAAATCCTTAAAGTTATTGTAGACCACTACAGAAACCGAATTCAAAGAGACTGCGGTGAACTGGGACGTCAAGGAGGAACTGAACCACAAATCCCTGTAAAATGTCAGTATTGGCACAGCCATTAATTTCTACCGAAAACCAAGGTATAGAACTTGTCTTATATGAATACGATATCGATTCTACTACCAGGTGGCATAGTATCGTAGTAAAATACCATTTGTCATTTCACAGCAAAAACAAATATAATGGTATACCGAATAAGACAGTAATATTCAGATTCAGATCAATCTAAACTTTTGGCGTTACATTTCTAATAAACAAGTCCATTCGTTTGCTCTACATGTCGTAAAGGCTATTAGATACATAAGGAAAAACAAACATCTCACTGAGAGCTCTGCTTCTTACTAATACATGAAATATTTATTTTCCCACTCCGCTGAAGCTATGATTGTTAGCACAAATGAGATACTGTTAAAAAGAATTTACTTCCCAGATTACTAACATAAAACAGTTTGGAGAATTTCACATCGTATTAATTCGTTAAGTAATATTTTGCTAGGCAATCATTGTGATTTTAAAACTAAATTGTTTAAATTAGTAATGTGCTTGAGAAAATAAACTTAGAAGACGTATTTGTTGAATGGATTCATTTCACACATACAGAATACGGTCACAAGATTAAATGAATAATTTTCGTTAAGATTCTATCTAGAGTTCTTGGCTCTTACGAAACCAAAGTTCAGGGATCAGGTGGGTACCTGCATCCTCAAAACACAAATCTGTGTAAGTATTATTTATTTCTCACTCAGTTATTATTACTCAGTACTACCGCAATTAATTAAATTATAACGTCATCTTTTATGGCCACCTTCCCTATAAAAGGCAAAAACTCATCAAGCGACAAGGAATGTGAGAGTAGCAGATAAAATACGTCACAATAGACTAACAGCTTTGAGAAGCCGTAAGGCCGTTTTAAGGTATTTAAGGATCAAAAATGTTTTGAATATGGGCAGAACCGGCAGAACCTTTTCCTTATACGTGAAGAATTTACTGTAATCACGAATCCGTTTGCTAAGCGGGGTGATAGTGGTAATATTCTCTCACGATCGTATGTAACACTGGTATGTGGTTTCATGTTCTGCAAAGGCAATTAAGACAAAATCTCTATTGCAAAGGCGCCTAAGAGATATCAAATGATTGGGTAGTTTTCACCGGCATACATGATCAGTTTGTGATAAGATAACCTAAATTTCCTAAGTGTTACAAGGATCAGGCGGAACTTTAGGAGTGGGAAAATCTCTATTTATCATTGATACGGAACCGCGGCGTGCGGTTGCTGATGAATATTAGTCAATATCTCTATGAAAAGCTTATCAAGGCAACATGCCAAAAATAAGATAAAGAATAATTAGTACCATGCAGCTTTTTTCGAAATCGAACTAAGAGAAACGGGTAATAGAAGTAACGTAGCGGAAGTGCGACAGAAATATGTGCGAATATCCATTGTGCGACAAATCTGAAGTGCAAATTCATAGTAACGAGTAGGTACTTAATAACGTTTACTGTTACACGTGGACTTGAGTGTGCCAACTAATTTAGGGTTAGTACACGAATAAGGAAAAACGAGCAAGATACAGGGCGAAACCAGCATTAAATATAATAGCCAGTATGAAAAAACCTTGAGCCGGAGCTTCTGGGCCTACGGTAGCCAAATTTCAGAGTAATATTTGAAGCGAAAACAGCATTTTTTATAACTATTACTACTACTTCTAACTTTATTTTTATCTATTGATTGCAGCATAACGCGATTTACGCACATTTTCACTTAGCTGTTCTAAAGATAGGTAATCAAAATCGGTCAAGAACATAGCGAAATAGATGTAAGTATGCCGTCAATTCGGCCGCAAAAAATATCTTTTCAAAGATCTATTTCAAGATTTTTTATATTGATAACTTTTAAAGCTCTGCAAGAACATACTATTATAGTTATAAAAGCCTATTCGCTAAATATGATTATATAATAAAGATGGAATTGCCGCCGCAAGAAATAGCCAATACCATGATAGGTTTTCCACCGCTTCAAAGATACATATCGGTAAGCGTAGCTTGCCGTTGCTATGTCAATATTTCAATATGAGATTTCCATACAAAACTTGTAGGTACATACCTACATGTGTGCAGAATAAAGTAACGCATTTATTACAACAACGTGACTCCATTAGCAAATAATAAAAACATTTGGCGATCATGAGATGTAAACTTTTCAAGACCGCACAAACCGAAAATGTGTAATTTGCATGAATGTTTTAATCTTGGAAATGTATTGAGATTTGAGAGGTTTGCGAGCTTTTTACCCTGCTAAACCGCTATGAAATACTCTAGAAGCAGAATTAAAATGGGATGTAGGACTGGACCATTGGGGCTCTTGATTCGTTAACGCAATGAAGGGGGGGTAATAGTTTTACCTCACCTCCAGCCGAGTCGGGACGAGGTCAAAGTGAATAAACCGTCGAGTCGAGTCAATTTCCGATATTAGATTTGCCTACAGGCAGAAGTGAGGCGACGGTATTCCGATTCTGTTTTATCTTTCGCTAGCTAGAGCATTAGTTGAATGGTGTTTTCAATCAAGCGGTGGCGATCTGATCGATACGACTAAGACTGATTGAATAAAGTCGAGCTTCGATATTTTTCTAGCCTTTTTACATGCAATTCTTTAGGAATAACTTAAATCCACTTGAAAATGTTTTCAAAACATTTGCAGGTTTATAAGTATCTTACTAGCGATTTTCAAATTATTGCCGTTGTCTTATTTGCTGAAAGGAAGTAATTGTACTGTCATTAATTGATTTGGTCAGTTGCTGGTTTAACTCTAGCGGAAGCGACCTAATGGTTAGCAGGTAAACGAGAAAGGAACATTATCATAGTATTGGTACTAATATAACTATAGGAACTGCTAGTCTATTACCCGAAATAATCTCCTTGGATCATCTTCAAATATCATGAGAACATACGTGTGGAGACGGAATAAAACTAACGTATCGAGGATAAGTCAAAAGACAAATAATATTTTATAAAAATAATCCAGCACATAACTGCGGTTGTATGTACAAGTTATAAGCACATCGCCATTCGAAGTACCTAATCCATTGTCATCTGCTGTGAAAGGCACATAAAATTCAATAAATAAAGTCGGGGATCAAGTTATATCCCGAATGAAGGCTTCATAAAAATCTCCGAATTTCACATCCAATGACATTAGCTTGGAGCGGGGAGAAATATAGGAAATTGTGTTAAAATTTCACGGGATTAGGTTGGTCGAGGGGGATTTCGATCAGATGTATCCCGAATACGCGTGGCCGTGTCAAAGAACGTGTCTCTGCTTAGTGAAATACGTATTCCATGAAATTCAGTCAATGAAATTATTATAGAGTAAACATAATATGAGCAACTATATACATTAGACGTCACAGTGGTTGCTACGGCCTGTGCTGTTGATTCACTCCGCTCGGCCTACAGACTGAAGGTGAAGACGAAGGAAGTTTATTGCAATATGTACTAGCAGATAATATTTATAGTTCTCTGTAACTATTCTAAAAATTGCACACGTCTCAACTCCACACACCATTGGTAGATGCTTTGAAGAGCAACGTTTTAACAAGGTTCATCGATGGTATTTTGGTAACATGATAAACGCAATATTTACAGAAACACCAGATTTATTTGCATCATAAATTAAAATCTACCACTGATATTTATAATATTGGTTACACGGATAAGTTTTAGTACTCAACATTTCTGTTTCCGTTTATTTAACATTACAGGGGTCGAAACTGATTACATGGTCAAAAATACTGATTTTACTGACTGTACGACTCAAAAATACTGACCTATTACTGACTTAATGTCAAAGTTTGAATGTGTGATTAAGGGGATTTCAGACAGTGGTAATAAGTAAAAATTTATTTATTTTGTGTTTGGCTCCACCATCCCCATAGCCAACCTGCACCACCATATTAAATTATGTAACAAGTAATAAAATAGAGTTATTAGTAATTTTTTTTTTATAAAAGCAGACAAATATATTAATTCTTAGCTAAACTGGCCAAAAAATACATCTTATTCTAGTGTTAGCGCATACTCTGCTTTGAAAGTGCACGAAAATGGACTGTAATGGGTAAGTGGAAGTGAGATGTCCTTTGACAGGCTTATCAGTCAGGTTTGCGAACCAGCTTTGGTCGTGGGTGGAGCGACCATCATCACATCATTGAGCCTTGTTTTTTTTTTTGGTTCTCAATACTGAATTCTATCATAAAAAGTTAGATTTAAGAAATTATCATAATTTATATAATAATACATTTCTTCTGTTCTCACTGTCAAACATTTTATACCGGGTGTCTTGTGAGACACCCTGTATAAAATGTAGTCGACGTCTAGTCTGAAACGGATGATATGCCAAGTCATAAAAGTAATCAGAAAAAAATAAAACATATCTAAGTTATGTATTTTTAAAATTATAGGCATAAAAAAACGAGGAAATCTACACGCTGTGATGGTCTTTATCTCCCGTTACTACAAATCATTACTTTTTTCAATTTTATTTTTATTATGACTAATGCTGTAAATTGTTATCTAAAATGTAAAGCCAACTGCTCCAGCTTGGAAGAAAATGTCAATACCAAGTTATTCAAAATGAATACTTCGCCCAATAATTATTGACTGTACTGAAAAAAAATATATATAAAAGTTGGCGTATTTAATAAGGATTCCAAAATGTTATGACACTTGCTAAATTGTTCCTTAAATTATGGATTTTTTTTTAAGAAACCCCATTTTTTACGAATTTACTTAAAATGATTCTAGTTTGAGTGAGACGGAGAGAATCATTTTACGAAGTGTGAGCGAGACAGATAGTGATGCCACTATATCAGACGGAGAGACACGATTTTAAATGGGTGAATCATTGAACCTTTTGAGCTGCCAGGGGTCTCTTGAATGGTAAAGTTTATTTGGATTTTTTACAAAATCATTTATCAAATTTATTGTGGAAGACGTGCCACTATGCATTTACAGAGACATGCGGTTCCAGCAAGACGGCTGCCCAGCGCACAATGCCCGCTCAGTTAGAGAATATCTCGATGAGGAATACCCAGGCAGATGGATAGGGCGGTCTGGTACAATCTCGTGGCCAGCTTGTTCACCTGACTTAAATCTACTAGATTTTTTTTACTGGATAGCGGTGTAAGAAAATGTTTAATCAAAGCCAATCGAAAATTTAGCTGAGCTACGGCAAAGAATAACGGAAGCAGTTGAATTTGTTAATAGCGGAAGATTCGCCTGTCTGATAACCCGCGGGTCTACCGCGTAACTAAAATTGTAATGAACATCGACATCAGTATTAAACTTCAATAAGATCGTGAGAGCCTAAACTTTAAGCTAACTTGTAAAAAAAATACCTATCATATAGTTGGGACTCTCATCTTCATGATCGGTAAAAAAAATACAAGTTAGCTCAAAGTTTCTCGCGATCGTATTGAAGTTTAATACCGATGTCGATGTTCATTACAATTTTAGTTACGCGGTAGACCCGCCGATCTTTTTTAAGAAGATGTCGAGCTTGTATTGCGGCTGAAGGAAGGCAGTTTGAACTTTGTTGTAAATGTATTAATCTTAGAATCCAATAATTTAGGCGTAATTTAAAACTTTACTAACATTACTATGGCCCGTGGTACGCTTGGACTATTTGGAAATAGGATTTCTGTCTCGCACGTTACGCTTCGTAAAACGACTCTTCGTCTCGTTCAAACTAGAATCTTAAAGTTACGGCCTTGACGAAAACGAAAGCCTTGGGTACACTAGAATCATTTTAAGTAAGTAAGAGAAATTGGTTCAAAACTGGATTTCTTTACAAAAAAATAATTGTCGATAATTAAAGTAATAATCTAGTAAGTGTCATACCATTTTGGAATCCTTATTATATGCGCTAACTTTTAAAGTTATTTGCCAAACTAGCGTAGAACAATTTTTTTTTCAATACAGTCAGTTAATATTAGTTATTAATTTAGAATATTTGGTTGGGCTAAAAGTGACATTTTCTTCCAAGCTGGAGCTATTTGGCTTTAAATTTTAAGCAACAATTTACTGATGCATTATTCAGGACTCCTTATTAAATAAAAAATTGAAAAAATGTAAAGATTTGTAGTAACAGGAGTTAAAAGACCATCACATGTAAATTTTTTCGATTGATTTTTAAATGCCTGTAATTTTAAAATTAAACAACTTAGATAAGTTTTGTATTTTTCTGATAACTATTATGACATGGCCTATCACCCGTTTCCAACTTGGCGTCGACTTCTGGGTCAGCCTGTATAAGAAAATCTGTAGCGAAAGAGACGTAGGTGCCTTAAATACTGACTTTACTGACCATTTTTAGAAAAAACTGACTTATACTGACCAATGTTAAAAATACTGACTTTTACTGACTTTACTGACCAGTTTCGGCCCCTGACATTATGATTTTGAGACTTTTCAAACAATATACAAATAAATAGTGTGGCAATGGATTAGTTAACCACGAAGCCAGTAAACTGTTGGAAAATGTTAGAATTGTGTTTTGTTACAATACGTTGGGTGACATTTGAGAACTGCGGCGGCAGGAGGGCTGCATTAACATTCAGCGGATTAGCAAGCTGGGTACAACCGACAGACAAAACCTTTTTAGATCCAGAACAAAGAAAAGTACGCATCGTTGCGTAATACTTCACTGAGAACTTACATCTGCAGCTTCAATTTTTTATCCTAAAGCCCGCCTTACACCATTCTGACGTGAAAATTTTGAAACCGTCAGGTAAATTTATATGCCCTTGTCTAACGGTGACATCAACTAACTATTTTTGTAAAATTTATATTGCTCCATTTTTTACTATATAACTCCCAATCGCTGACTATAAGTAATTTTAAATATAGTTAACTGGATGCTTTTTACTGTTTGTTTTTTTTGTGACATTAAATTTTACGGACGATGCACTGACAAGATTGTGGTAATTATACTTTTAAATCACTGTTACGCAATACTCATTCACGTCGCACTAATTAGCTAATCCTGGCATTGGCGACAGGTTGGGTGTGCTAAACAGGCTCCAGGGTATTTCGCGAATCAGCCGGTGTTAAGTGCACGTGAGAATTGCCGCGCTCCACATAACTCAATTATGAGCTTGACGGCACCGTACCTATAGGCAAATTACCTTCATATTGGAGTAACGCCATAACTTTTTATCGCATACTATAATCTTTTACATCATAGGTATATTTGCTGTAATTGTTTACGGTTGCAGGATATGGTATAAATGCATGAGATTATTAACTTTTGTAGGTCAGGAAATAACACTGTTATGTAATTTCGTATAAATTGGACAAAGATGCAGTCAAAAAAATTAATTAGTTTCCTTAAAAGGATACCCAATGCCCATTAACACAAACGTTGTGAATGTGAACACGCAAGAGCGGATATAAATCCCAAATTCATTATTCAATCCATTGGTCTGACCAGTAAAAAGGTCTTGAAAGGACTCCAGGGGATCGTTGCGTGCATCTGAGAGTATTCCCCGAATCTAAACGATTATCCTTTGACCGTTACTGGCTAATGCCGGTGAGATCCACTCGAGGCGGTCCGCACCGGTGAATCTGGACAGTCCCCGCGCGATTTCCGTTCACTACACCACTTAGATCAGTTCAATGCACCACGTTTTAGATCTACATAAGATTCTGCTAAATAAAAATAATCAAGACGTCAAAGCCGCTTTCCACGTTTACAAATCAAATTTTATTATTACGTTATGCAGAAATTAGGAAATGATTGAATTTCGTGTGAGATTATGCTAAAGCCATTCATCCGATGAGCGAGCAAGGCATACTAATTAAGTCCTTATGGGAAATGAATAACATTATTAGGAAAAATGCTTATGGTATTTTAACTTTTTGAAGTAAAATCAGACTATATTCTCTTTCTCAATAGCGATAGATGAATAAATTGACGTATTTAATGCTCAAAGAAATACTAGGACGGTAAAAATAAGGAAACAGTAGATACCTAAACATAGCGCAACGAGAGGGTAAATGAGCAATTTCCAAGAAACGTTAAGATGGAAGTTTGCTAATATAAAGGAAAAGTTCCAGGTAAGTTCGTTCCCCATTACATTATTATCTGCTAGCTGTCCAACTGGGCGTGGGCGTGGCATGTGAATTATATTCACTTCTCGACTTAACCTGGTCATTGGTGCCTGTGCATTCTGGACTGGATTAATTAATTATTAAAAGATCTTTCTAGACTGAATAATTTTACTGTATTTTTTATACCAAACCCAATAAACTGAAATGTTAAATAATTACGTAACTTAATCAAAGCAAAGACCAGAACGACCAAATAAGATGAGAGACCAAAGAAATGAGATTTATGAAAAGCTCTTCGGCTGCCTTGCAGAATAGCAATATTTTTTTTCCTTAAGCTTTTCTGCAAGCCCAGCGGGTTTTAAATGGGCGTAATAGTTGCGATTCGCCAGTAGAGTATGTACAATAAATTATAAAAATATTGCGAAAGCAAACACACTCTGTACAATACAATACAATACACTTTATTGCACACCAGTAATAGAAGAAAAGATACAGTAATTAGAAAAAGAAATGTACAAAGGGCGGTCTTATCGCACGTCTGTAGGTAATTTGCCTACTACCTAGCCCATAAACTTAGAATATTTTCGCTGTACATCCTAAATCTATGACCTAGCCATAATAAACTTTTAATACATTTAAAATAGAGCTGAGCTAATTGTCTACTTAACATAAAGAACTTTATTGAATTTCCTTTCAAAGTAGAAAACGTCGATTACGGAGCTGTGAAACTTTCAAATAATTTATGCAGAAAACGTTTGCCGATAGAAAAAACTGCCAAATGATGGAACGAATAGATTAAAGTGACAGGTGTTTATTATCCATCATTCATAGTCATTTGTGGAATAGCTCAGTAGTTTTGTCAAACACCCTTGTAGTCAGTCACGCAAACTACCAATCAGTTAATTTTGTGTAGCTGTAGAAAATATTATATGGTATCAAGTGTCTTATTTATTACAGCATTCACTGCTGTTTTTCCTATGGTATATGTAGATGCAGCAAATATGGTAATTATAAAACGACTATAAGTTTTAAGTCAACAAAGACTTAAAAATAAAAGATGGTAACTATTCTACAGCAGATAATGCCAGTACTCCTTGAGGAAGTATATTGGCAGTAGGGGCTTGTAGTAGGATCGGCAACGCGGTTAAGGTAACCGTGTACCATCAGGCGAACTGTATGCTTGGTTGCCAACTTGCCACCATAGGGGTATAAAAAAAATGACATTAACGCGAAGAAAGCCTTAGGCTACATCCAACATTAGATGGTTAGCGACCAGAAAAGCGTTCAGAAAGTATAGCTGCAAGAGCTTGCTAGTTAATCATCTACGAGCATCCAAGAAACCGTCATTGTTGGAAACACTTCGAATCGTTGAGCCAATCTTATGCCTTTCTTTTTTTTTATTTAAAAGAATCTTATCTCACACATGTATTTCTCATGTATCGTGGGTACAGTTTACAAACATAGATGTCAAATGCACACATACCCAGACCCGGAACAACTATCTGTAGGCCATATAAATATTTGTTCTGTGCGGGGATCGAACCCACGGCATATAACGCAGAAAGCTAATCACTTAGCCAGTGCGTCAACCATGTCTTAGACGTACCATTGCTTGAAGAAATCCCACCATTCTACCGAGGGACATCAAGGTGCAAATCTGGAATCTATCGCATTTTATCACTGGGCATTCAGGTGCACGTCTGGAAACATCTACAATGTACAGAACGTAAAAATAGAGGCCACTATGTACATAGTAGTTTACTTCACTATTACTATTCTTTGTGAGAACTGCAACAGATTGCAACTCTGTATTGATAGAACCATTTCACTTCTTATTATAGGTAACTATGCTCCATCTAAGATCACGTCTGCGCTTTTCATCAGGTGGACCTGAGGACACTGACCTTTCTTGAATAATAATGAAGTAAGAGTCCGTCTTCGTCTTATTTCCGAGATTAGCATAGAATCAAAGAATCTTATTCTTTTTCATTTCCACGTTTGCTCCATCTATTGTCATATTCTACTTTGGTAGTAGGAGTTGTCGTGCACTCATTAGCACACGCACTTTCCAAGGGGAGACTAAATATAATTTATTAAATACATCATTCTCACTTATATGATAAGACTGAAAAAGAGAAAATAAGCACACTTGTACAAAAACTAAATGTCACACTAAATGATTTAGGTATCATTATGTGCCGCACCGGCGCGGCGCGACAGCAACGTTTACGAGAAATTGGATGTGGGCGTCGTAAAGCGCTAGTTGTATACTTCGTTATCTCCCTGCTTTTAAATTAATTATTCCGTGTAACAGTGAACTTCCACTAATAAATCTAAAAGTATGGAAAATTTGCCGTTCCTTAACTCTATGAGTGCGCGAATTTCTGAATTTTCGAAGTTGGGAACCACCAAATACTCAGTTTCTGAAAAGAACAAACTTTTCTTTCCTTTTATGTGCGTGAAATTAGGAAGAATAATGCTGACGTCAAGCATTAAATAACAACAATAAATCATGTTAGACAATATGCGAGTCTACATTGAAGCATCACAATAAAGCGGCAGCTTTACATACGTTGTCAGACACACGTATTAGTCATACAATCATAAGACTGGATAGCGAGCACACTGCAGTTAAAGCTGATTTAATTTTGGCCTTTGAACCTATTCAATGGGGTAATCTGCGTACCTAGACTGAGTCAGAGGAAAAGAACTGTTTAGGTTTGTTAATTTAAATTAGCCGAATTATCTAGTGAGGATGAGCCGCAGACGACCTTTGAAATGGTTAGCTTGCTACGAGCGGTGTATTAACCCGACGTAAGAAGGTTTTAATTTGAACAGTATGAAGAAAAAAAGAACAATAAATAAATTGCAATACAGGAAGTATTGCAATTTATTTAAAAGATTAGATTTTGTAAAAAATTACTTGGTATAAACCACCGATAAGTAGACAAGAAGAGACTCGTGAGAAGATTTGAAACATGAAGAATGGGCAGAAAAGATAGGTGGACCAGGCACCCGGCCGTTGGTAGAAATAACCTGCCAATATGTTGGTTATGATGCTAAAAGAAGTATATTAGGCAATTTACCCAACATCGCTTCAAATTTAATAATGTACTAAGTAATTTTGCACGCTACATTTAGCGAATTGTTCTAGATCTGTATAAAACTCAAGCATCTAATTCTTGCAAAATAATAAAGGACGTGCCAATCTTACTATAGCATTTGGTCCAAATGATACCCAGAAATGTAACTATGTGCATTTGGTCCAAATGATGCCCAGAAATGTAACTATGTGCATTTGGTATGTCTGAAAATCAAACCACATTAAAATTGGCCCAAGGATACCCGTCTAAAATAATGTAGAAGTACGGCAATTAGTACGGAAAAACTGTTTTTTTTTATTGTTACCGTCATTTTAAATTCATTTGAGAGATAAAAATATTCTGGTATCTGGTATATTACTATTCATTTAAAACATAACTATTATCAAACATTTTGATACATGACATAGTATCACGCTTGTTCCCCAAAGGGTTAGGCAGAGATTTTTACCCACAGTGGTGCAATTACATTACATAGGCAATAAAATTTACGTAACTTTTTTTCCTGTATGGATTTTTTGCTAATGGTGATAAAAATTACCCCGATGAGATCTTAGGCTTACATTCAGAGACGACAGAAACGAGTCTAAGCGTGAACTTACGCTTCCATATGTCAATTCTACGAACAAATTTTGACAGATGGAAGCGTAAGTTCACGCTTAGACTCGTTTCTGTCGTCTCTGAATGTCAGCCTTAATGCCGTTTCATTTGATTTTGGGCGACAATAAGTCCAAATCCTGGCAATGATGGCCTTTCATTTCATTGGTATTATTTTTCGTGAGGTGATTTGAAGATTTAATAGTAAATTAGTTAGATGATGAAAGTTATCACGATTTTAGGAACATTAACCGGTTGAATGCCACATTTGTAGATAAAATTAAACTTCGATCATGTCTCGTGTCGATCTACGTTCTAAAATACAACGAAATTATCGAATTATTAAGAATTTATCGATTTTCAGTACCCATGGGCCATGCAATGACAGCTGATGAGCTAATTAATCGATCAACCACGAGGTATTACGTAATTCGTGAGTAGAATTATGCAAATTAAACGCTGACAATCTAAAATCATGAATGTATCGGTATGATGCTTATAGAAATGGTCACACTTATAATCATTTAGAATCCTTGAGAAGAGTTCTACAGACAGGAAAGCATATGCAAAACACCAAATCTTCGTCCGTTTAGACTCCACGTGATTTAGAGCAAACATTTTGCCATTTTGGATGTGTCCAGTGTCGATAAGTGTCAGAAATTCTAAAGCAAAACCATTCTCATGTTCATTTGGGAAGAAAAGTTCTTAAAGTTCAGTCGCTCGAAGCATTTTTTACAGTGTATGCGACCCTAACTCCTATAAAATTTTATTAGAACATTAAACACCAAAATAAATGAAAATTTTATGACACAGAGGAAATTAATAGACAAACAGATGCATATTGTATGAGTCGAAATACACTAACTGGCACATCAAAATGCAGCAATAACCGGAGAGAATTAATACGAAAGCAATTCAAAACAGATTTATTCTCTTTTGCGGGCCAGTTGAATCTAGTTAAAACTGATCTGATTTATTTACTAAGAGTTACTCTACTTTGTAATTTTACATTGGAAAGGATATATAACGATAAAAAGCAGTAACAATTTTTTTTTAATTTTATGATTGTTCTATTTGTAATTTATGCTCTCTTGCTGCTGCAATGCCTATTTTTAATTTATGAAATAACTACAAGGTACTCGTATTTCTTAGTTCCAAAGCGGTGAAGAGCCGAGATATGCCGTAACAACCAATAGAATTTTGTTACTGAAGCTAAGCGGAGTAAATAACGTAATCCTATTGGTCGTTAAGAGACGGCTCCGCTCCTCTCCGCTTTGGTGGTGGCCTTACACACGGAGCAATGCGGCGCTGGTATCTGCCGCGGCGAAGTTCGGAGGGGGTGACCGTGCGGAGTAGCGGATTCACCGCCGAACCGCGCGGTGTCGCTTTATACGGCAGAGGAGATGAGAGGAGACCTTTCAGTTTTACTAGTCGTATCCCAAATCCCTGGGCGACTATCAATCTCTATCATGAAACGATTGACATGAAAATACCGTTCACACGAGCTACTTTTAGTATCGGCGACTAGCGAATTAGTCGCTTTTCGGAAGCTAGATACAGCAATCGATTGCTACCCCCGTTCACATGCGATACTTTTAGCAACCGCGATCAGACGCAGTGAGTCGCTAAAACGCGATGCAACATCGATGCTATCGCAAAATCGCTAGTCGCCGATGCTAAAAGTAGATCGTGTGAACGGGCCCTTATTGGTATAATATTCTCGACTCAAGAATAAATTCTTGCAGCACGTAGGGAAGTGAGGTGCATGTGAGTGATGGGGATAGGAAGAAAATCAGGTAAATTCAGAAAATTTTTATGGAAGATGGATCCTGGCAACAACCAAAAATATTTACGCCACGCAAAAACCTGAAGACTGAACAGAATTAATGATGATGGATTATAATTTACGCGTGATTGAACTGTTAAATAAAATATACTAAACACCATCTTCATTATTATCGAGGCGAAATGGAATTAATCGTACGGCATAACATCATCACTATAACAAACTTACAAAATGAATTTATATTCCTGCTTCTTAGAATTTCTTTGAACAACGTAGTTCGTTTACGCGCATGCCCCCCATCAAACAATATATGTACGTAAATCCTAAAATAGAATAGACAGTATTTTTGATCTCTCCATCTCCAATAAAAAGTTACATTGATCTGTTTTAGAAATAATGTTTTACGAGATAACGTTGCGTAAATGAACATAATTATATGGATCTATTTATTACATTACTACATCAGAAACTTTCCAGCGATGAATAAAATAACAAAGAGCAATTTTAATGTACCCATTTTAGACGATTTTTGATACAAAGCTAGAAATCCATAATTAATTCTGAAGGATTATATTCTGTCTGTTGGCAAAATGGAGTGGCATATACACAAATGTCGTGTGACGGGACAGAAGGTCTGTGCCATGTTGAGCATGCATATTATGAAGCTGTCTGTGACACGACCCAATGCAAACATAATTATGTTCACCATGTTGACTTTTCAGCGTTTAGTTGGTGAATTACAACTTATACCACACAAAGATATGAGTATACGAAGCTTAGAATAAGCTTCGCTGAAAAGTTTTACTAAAAGTCTTCAGTTATTAAAATATGCCTGAAAATGGTGAATTTTATTACGAAAGTGGGATCTACTTAAGTATAATTTAATGTTTTCGCAAGGGACCGGCCACTAGAGATTTCGGAGATGACATCAGGTGGTCCGGGGCAAGCGGTAGTCATTAGTCACTTGTCTGAAAAACGGAATGCTTTTCATAAGGTAAAAAGATTAAATACAATGCCTTAATCAGTTTCAGGATACATATTATATTTTCAGGAGGAAGAATACAAGAAACCGTCATGAACATACGTTTCAATATCTTGTTAATAAAAATGTCGATATCGATGTACTCGGTTGTATTCTAAACCCGCAAAGTGAAGTGAAACCACTTTAAAAGTTCGTTTTAAACGAGAAATATGATTTGAGTTGCGGTATCTCCAATCTCCATTTGCATCTTTGTCTTGAACAAATTGAATTTCCATTGCCATCTTCTACATAAGACGGAACATTTTCAGCGTAGGTATATTCCATTTAGTGTTATTGCAATTGTGCGGAACGTGAAACGTGGGCGACCCGTCACGTCAGTGTATCGCGTCACTCGATTCCGTAATGGATCTACTGAGTGGCTCCTTATATTACATTTTCCATTTAAAATAAAAGCATGAAAACTCACAAGACCTTTCAATATTGAGATACAATGAACATATTATATTCAGAACGATGCTATATACACCATGTCCCAAAATTCAACGATAAACGATAACTTCTAAATTTTATTGACTACGCACATGTACCATTCAAATTCGAAGAATTTACATCAAAAAACCTATTTTGGGCACATAGTAAATGTTATGAAATTTGGTTCTTGTTCAGAAATAGTACAAATTTCTTTTTTTTGTGGCTAGTTTCCCTAGAGTATTATACCATTTTGGAATCTTGGATAGTTGCGTCAATTTTTAAAAAAACTTGCCATATAGTGTCCATACTTTTTTTTTTACACCACGATGAGTGAACGTGGACGGAAAGTAAAAATATATCAAAATTTTAGGGTGAAAAATAATTTTGATTGATTTTTGTGACAAATCTACAGACATTCTGGGATTTTTAAGGATTGTGGTGAATAGCAGTGCTACTTAGGTTGCCGGCACAAAAAGAAATTCAGAAATATTTTAAACATTGTGGTCATGGTAATTTAAAATATCATAAGGGGTGTAAGTTTGTGAAGGATTTCAATTTTTTTACGTAATTTCTTAAAAGTTGAGTTTTTTTATTCTTTTTTCTTTTCTCGTGTAGTCATGGTCAGGTCTACCCTCTGGTACCCGCTGATCGTTGAATTTTGGGACATGTTGTATAGAGGAAAAGACATTAGGACAACTCAATGTATTGATTTGTGCCATTAGACTTACAAAATAGGTTCCAATATGAAGAATAGAATTATTGGCTTGAACATGTTCCGAGCTTAATAAATTATACATACGTTCGGAGAATTGTAGGAACTGAAACGTACTATAGAATTAACTACCGACCCCCTATTCTTATGTCGTTACAATAGGGTGAACTACCTAATGTCCCCAGACAGTCTTGTTGTTAAGTTACTATTCTAAGAAATACACTATCGTGTTTGTTCTGAGTAAACTTGATGAGAAGTCATAGAGCACAACATTCCAGTTTAAATTTATTTTTAACTACTTATGATCGATGATGATGGTACACCGTACAATATCAATATGCTTCTTAATTAATATGTATACGTTCACCTTGAAAGGCAGTATTTAATAACGTAGTAAGTTGTGGTACGGTATCGGTTACTTCAATTACGGAAAAAGCTTATCAGTACGACGTAGCTGGTATGGGGAATTGTGGCCATAACCGAAAGCATCACTGCAGAACTATTTTCTTCAGTTAACTTTTATAATATTCACAGAAAGATAAGGACTTCACGACCCTTTTGTTCTATAATCTGAGTTCACGACTCTCTTTTATGTTGACAGAGAACATTGAGATGAAATCTGTTTCCTTGGAATATAATGAAGTAAAAATGAAGAAAGAAATATAATATCCTAAATATAACAGTATTGTGGCAAAAATGTTAAGAAACACGAAAATGTTCCATTAATCTATCAAACACGGAGAAATCCACAAGGAAATCAAAGTATAACACCTGTATTTGTCGCATCGAAACAACGCAATACGCAGCAACATTTTTGTAGTATCTTTATGGCATTGGTCGATGTAGTATTGGAAACCAATACAGAAGTATAATCAATGTAATCTTGCAGTCTACAAGTCTGCGGGCGCGTCGCGTAGTTATGTAACATTCAGCAGTCCTGTCTAATCAATACGGCGGGCACTTCATGCTAGGGCAATGTACGGGGAAAAGCTCGAGCGCTCTACTCTACGGATATCTTGGCTACCATCTTGGCACATGCTTTGCCTGACGTCCGCTTTCTCGTTTTGACGTTTTAACTTGGTGGGATCACGTGTAAATGTGACAGTTTGAAATAAGTCTTAAATATCGGGATTGATTTTCGTGGCGCCCAACCAAAATTAATGTTTCGAAAATGTGATTTTCGTTACTTACGAGTAGTAGGTAGGTACCGACTACTAAATATTGAGCATGTTTATAATTTTACAATATTAAAAGATTTCACAAATTCGTTTTTTATTTTGTAAAAGAATTTGAGAATTCTACCTCGTCTACTCCCCAAGGAGATTAAATAAGTTCATTAGGTTATATCTCAAAGATACTGAGCAAAATGCTGATTATTCTAAAAAATACATCTCCAGAAGGTCACCTGAGTGAAGAAAGGCTGCGCCCACAAGTTTTACAATGTGAATAAAATACTGACGATTGCCTATTAAATCCTACTAAAGGAAGATAGGATTGTTCGCGACCTGCCGGTTCAGCGCGGAACAATTTAAATAAAAACCTATTTGCCAACCGAGTGAATACATTGCCTAAATTCGTCTCAGTCATGAAATAGATCTTTATAAGCTATTATAATGACTACTGAGCCAATTTACGTACAATGCGCAAACTATAAAAATGTGGTACACTAAATACTACCGGGGTAATGTTCCGATAAAACCTGACATCGAACATCTTTTATTACTGCCGTTGGCATTCCGTGTTTGTACAAATAGGCCACAAATCACATATACATTTTTTGCATTTTTAACGTAATGCACTCAATTTAAGAATTAATCAGATTTACAACGTTATTTATGTATCTATGTATGATGTGCAAATTTTTATTCGCCATAGGTACTGCGCCAGTTTGGGTTGAACGGCTATGAAGACATAAGTGATACGATCACGTCAGTTTTGTGTCGTGCTCGTAAGGCTTGGTTACTGGATTCGCATAAACCTTGAGGTGAAATCCCGTACACATAGTTCAGATTTTAATCCGGTAAAACGAAGTTATAAATCTGAAAATGTTAAGGCGTTGTGGTGAACAGAGATCAAGGTGTTGTACTCACATCGTAAAAAACTACAAACTTGTTTGATGTTTCGTGGATGAAAAAGCTAGTAGTGCCCTTACGATAAGCGCACGGACAGAATCTTCAAGTAAAGCGGATCCTGGCAATATGCCAGCAAAAAGGTAGGACAGAAAAATAAAACTATCTTACAGAAATTTCTGTCGTAGCCAAATAGACATGATGAAACCAAGGGACTAGACAAAATTGAACTACAGGTAAGTGTGTCAACGACAGGCACGCACGTAAGCCTAAAGTATATTGCGAAAGGAAACCCTGAATTTTGTTTCAAGGACTTTCTTCCAGCCACCCTAGTCATAAACACGAAATCATTGTAATAGCGACACGCAACTACCCTTTTAAACTATGACCTTTCTAGTAACCAATAAAAGTTTGACATGAGAAACACAATGTGTCGGAGAGTGCTTATGAAAAAGTATAGGAATATTGCATCCTCCATTATATCGACACGGTGAGCTCACCGAATACCGATACCGGGAATCATTACTGACTACTGAAAATCGATACCCAGATATTGAAAATGACTGAAGCTCCTAATGGCGGTGTTCATTTACATATAAATTGTCAATTTTGCCGTGCCAAAAAACACCTTGCCGGATCTGTTTCCATCTGTCAGTGCTAAGTTAAGAATGGCTAAGTGCGAGTCGCGCCTCGCGCCAAAGAGAGTCGATGGTCCGTAGGTGGCTAGGTGTATACCACAGAATTAATAAGTACTGAAGTACTTTAATTCTATGGTGCATACTGTCATACAGTACCTGTCAAAGCAAAATCTACCAGACGGATATCATAGCTTTGTAAGTGACTGAAATTAGGTCACACTTCCTTAGATAAATTTCAACTTCGGGAAAACAGTCTGATGAAAACTTACGAACAGACAGATCGAGGCGAGGTCATTCTCTAAGCGTTTCGCTTTGCCAATTTCGGTACGGAATACTAAAAAACTGTCCATTTCACGCTACGAGTATCCTCGAACCCGTATAATCTGATAATAAAAATGTTTGCCGAAATAGAAAGACGGAACGGTCCCAGTGGTATGTCGGATACGTAATCCTATCTGATTTATACATACGAATACATACCTACGTACATTTTATTTTACTGCTATTATACTACAAAAATATACAATCATGAAAAATACATTTGATTACAGTCGAATTTCAATGAGTGTGCCAAGGTCAAAAGAATTGGGTCCTAAAACTTGGAAATGTGACCTAGACGGGCTAAAAAAATGGCGATATGTTAACGCGATATGAAGCTTGTACAGTTTCGAGTTATTGACGGCTCGAAGAAGTAGGTACCTTTTGTAGTTATAGCTGTAAAATGCACTGAGCGCCATGCTACGAAAACTACACTACGTAGACCGATCGTCTACGAATGCTACAAAATTCTTACTTAAACATTTTCATTCGTTCTCTGTTTAGCATCTACTCGTTACAATTATAAAAAGAAAACAAGGCGAATCGTTAGAAGGACATAGTCATTCAAGAGGAAAACTACTGAATGTTTCATATGGAACTTGAACAGTTTATCCACAGGGGGTTATTTCTACGTGAAAGTATGACAACGTACGCGAAAGCTACTTGCATAATGAAATCGCATCATTTGAATAACATCGTTGAGACTCTCAACCCTACCAGAGGAACAGGGGATCTCTGTATACATAAGAACGTTCTAGAAATTCAAAACTGAACAGTAAGCTGACTTACAAATAAGATTATTACACCACACTGCTCTCAATGATCAAACTCTAAATTTCTTGATTCAACTTCCTCAACTTAAATGAGTTATTTAATCAGGCTCTTGGAAAACGTATGCGAGTGAGCGTCCCCCACACCCGTCACCTTTACAAGACTGCTCGTCAAGTTTCCAATTTATTGTTTTCTCGACTGGAATGTTGCACACTTGACTTCAGCAAAGTCGTTGTTAACAATAGATATGAATGGTATAATTCTAAAGCCCCGCTAACGCTATTGTACTCCAAGAAATATTACGAGGGTAGGATACACTTGCAAGCTGCTACCTTCGCATCTAAGCTCTTAGGTCGTATTTCTTTTTTATTCAATACTACCTGAACCCCTGATCCTCGAGATTTATTTCAACAAAGAAAATACGAACCAAATATTTATCAATTTTGGTCGGGACGATTTTTCCAATTTGTTGAAGTGCGAAAACAAGGGAAAACGGTTCAAATTCGTTAAAACACGTATGTTAGCTAATATTATTTGAGAAGAGCCTACTTTTATGCTGGCACTCCCCTAAGAAAAAATAATCGGGAAAGTAAACTGACCTTCACACGCTTAATTGGTTCCGCTTTTCCACTCCATGATGAGCTATTTAATCTTCGTAAACAAAACCGTAATTGAAGCAGGTTTTACGACATGAGTATCCACGTTATTTTGTTATATAGGCAGGTACTTAGTACATTATAATACATTTGCTTTCCCTCCTATCTACAATTCTAACATATATAAACTAGTCACGCCCTATGTGACTCGTTTCTGGAATTTTCCTCCCCGCGCATTTCGTGCCTACCTGAAGCCCGGGTTACCCTGGGATTACCCCAGAAAAAGCTCTATCTTTACTTATTTTATGACGAAAAGCTTACAGTCTGTTATTTTATGTTGCTGGATTTCAGATATCCAGAGACATGTATATTTAGACCAGTATCCTTGTGGAACCCGGACGAATTTCGAACCTAGAGACGTTTATTATGTATTTTAAGTCGGCTGTATGTATCAGTCCTGAATAAAATGATAAAGTATTCTGTAACAATTCTTAGAGATACGATTACCTCGAGTATGTTTGTACCTATACTCGGCGTTGGATTAAACAATAAAATTTTATAGCCAACCCTGCAAAGTGTAAAGCAACCGAGAGCAGCTCCGGGCAAATGTTAGAATACAATAATACTCTTTATTGTACACCAGTTTTGTAGGAGTCATAAACATATACATTATGATTATTGACATCATCATCACTATTATCATTATTTTTGGTTAGTTTTATGTTAAATGCTCTAAGTTTTTATGATAAAACCGTATTAAGTTCGACTATGGCCTTTAAAGCACAGTATCTAACTAAACGAGAAAACATCATTCACGCTATGCAATGCAAGCCGCAAAAGTTGTATTACATTGTTCATTTTACAAGTGCATATTGCCTGCGATACATGATACCTCACTTTATTTCATCCATAATGGTGAATGAAATGTCAACCGCGTCATGAAATCGTCGAGCAGTCGTACGATCCATCTGATTCGACGTATTGATCCGGTGTCAGGTTGGCTAGTTTTCACTTGAGAAAAAGGTGACCTATTTTAACGGGTTTAAGCGGAACTAGACAGACGTTTTAGAGTGGCAAGGAAATTGGATTGGGTCAAGCATATGAATGTGGTAAGTGCATATAAAGCCAATCAAGACGCACGACAGTGCGCGTGCGTCAAGCCAATTCCTCTTTCATTTTTAGTTTTAAAATATGCAAAGTACCCTCGCATGATGTTTGAGGTCTTTGGGGTTTCATAATTCAGACGACATACATTACAACCCGTGCAGCGATCGGATGTCTTTCAGATGTTCAGTACTAAATTACATAAAACTGTTCTTCGTCATGGTGACAGTCGATATTTTTGTGAAACTTTGCCACTCAGTGCATAATGTTGCGTGCCAGACACTGAACACAGTCAATTTGCAGTAAATCATCTAAGAGGTCAGGAATGACGTGAATCGCGCTACACGACCGCTCTAGAATATCCTTAGGTATACTGCTATTATGCTTATGGCGAACACTACGCGCACATGGAAGCTAGCTTACTCAGTTGGCCGATTTAAAATCAGTGACGAGACATAAACCAATCCAATAGGTATAAGATTTGTTCGGTTGCGCCTAGTCACAGATTTTAAATCGGTCGTTTCTACCTCCGTCCATGCGCGCGCGTACACGAACTTCCTATGGTGGGCTCATCGATTTTCGGGCTTTTTTCGTAGCGCTTAGGCTGTTTTCATGCGCGTCTAGCCTAAGTTATAGAGCCGTTTTGCACATTATAAGCTATATCATAAACGCATTACTATGAGTAGGTACATGTGCAAATCCTTCGTAAAATACTAGACACGATAAATGAATTGCTCGCATCGTAATTCTAGATTACCTTACACTAATGGTTCACACTGGCTCTTTCTTGGCAAACTGCCAGGTTCCGCTTAGCTGAAAAGAACTGGTCAAGCATTCATTGAGTAACAAATGATCAAATTCCGTCATCCCCTGCATACCGAGTACTGATATATCCAGAATTGATATCAAATTATACCAGCCTAATGCTGAATATGGATCTACCCATAGACCACTATAATGAATGGACGTGTAAGTCGTTTTTATCGCAAAAGAAAGATAAGAACATTTCTATGTAAAGAAAGGGCGGTACCTACTATTAGGTATAGTGAATTTTTCAGTTCTCTGCATTTATCTATGCATTACATTACGCAAGATATCGATCTTCAAAAAGAAAAATTCAGGGAACAGTACAAAGTCTAGGTACAATCCTTACTCTTTACCTTTTCACGTACTCCAGCTAACATAATTGATTGTACAACCCAATAAAAGTAGGTCAACAATTGAAAAACAGAAACATCACCCTAATTAAAATAAAGATAAACAAGCCCGAACAGCAAAATCCTGTCATAATAATTAATGGCAGCCATAAAAGTTGGAAGTTGTTCAACCATGCTTATTCGTAAGGCTCAGCTTTTGAAACGCGTAAACAGAAATTGGTACCAATTTGGTGCCAGTGCATCTAAGTTATGAAACTTGCAGCGCGACCTGGCCGGATCGATGGCGACCTCTTTAGCGACCAATGCACCAAGTTAGCTGCCCGGGTAAACCGTAGCGTGTGCTTTGTTATATTACAGAAATAATTTGCCACGATTTAAATTGTGCCTACATCGCGGATATAGTTTCAAAACTACTTTCAACTATCTCTAGAAAGGTTTTTCCTATTAAACGTATGAACAAATTCAATCACATGGAAAATGTTTCCATATATGTATTACGAAATTCAGGACCCGCCCATGTCGAAAACAGCATCTATCTTCACATGGTGACATTCTTTGAGTGACAGAAATTAGATTAGACACACTCCATCGCACTTCGCTCGATAAAGTTGGACTGAAGATGTAGCGTGAAATTTTGGAGATCTCATTGATATTTTTCTTACTTGTAAAAGCACTTTGTTTATTATAGATTTGAGTTCGTTTGGCAGCAAAGCAAGCAGCATCTCTTTAAACTTCAAAGTGTAAAAATGAGTAATAATTATACAGATTTAATGAAAGAATATTCATGTTTGATATACTGGTAATTGAGATAGCTAATTAATTACTAATTAGGATAGGGATTTGATGATGCCGAAATATTAAATCGACTGATCGCAAATTGCTTCTAATTAATGAGTATTTACTACGCAAATCTTGTCCTAATTATACAAGACGATAAAAGAATCGATATAAATGCTCTCAAATGTTAAACGACCGTCTTCTAGATAAATACGAACGTTTTTCCTTCAGTTCAGTCGCATGAAATAAAAAGCCTTTGAGATATTTCCGAACAAGACTTTTATCGGTGTAATCCTATACAAAGTCAAGCTAAGATGAAGTCTTGTGTCATTTTACAAAGTAAAGGAAGAATATTACGAGAGAGCAAAAATAAAAACCGATGCAGAAAGTTGCTTTCTTTGTGTAAAAGCATTTGCTCTGTTTGAAGATCAGTTAGCGTGTCTTAAAGATATTATCATGACATCAATAACTATGTAGGATGTCGGCCATGAGATGAGATTATCTATTGGTAATATTTTCTTTACACACAAACGCACTAGTTTTATCCCTATGACCTTCTAGAAAGCTTTGTAAGGCACCATTATCGTGGAAAATACGGTTACTTCCGCAGTACATATCTTAGCGTTGACAAAAGGTGCCATTCCAGGTTATATGAGCTATGAGACGCTCTCACAAAACATTTTATCTCTAACGAAAAAAAGTAATAGGGTTTTTGTGCAAAGGTAGCATCAGCCAGCGACAACTCCATAATCGAAACTTGCAAACTTATGAATCATTATATCTTCCAGGTCTTCAAGCGAGTTTTCCCAGGTTTTGTAAACTGTATTAGTTTATATTAGGTACGACATTAACTTCAACATAGTACACCTAGATTTCCAGCTTAAAAAGTTCAGAAAGTCGTTACATATCATTAGCCTTTAAATACTCTTAGAAAGTACTACGTCTACTACGTAGTTAGGTGTAATTAATGTTGGCGCATCACGAACGCTACCTTTGAAATAGACATCCATTACTTCATGAAGGTAGTCCTTGGAGATATCGAACGGACACTAAAATGTTAGTTACTGATACCTTAACGCAGTAAGAAAGAAGAAAATGGTTGATCAACTGGCATTACGAGTTACGTAATAAAAAGTACTTTTACGACACAAGTTTGGGCGAAATCCATTGACACGAACGACGAATAGTATCGAATAATAAATAAAAACAGCATTGTCTTGTGCCATATATGAAGGTAAGGTAAGATATACATATTTGTCCTATCGACGACACAAAAAAATAATTGGAAAGCAGTGGCTTAATTAACAATGGGCAGGTGTGGACGTTATTGTCTAATGCATTACTTTGTTCGTGGCCACTATGTCGGACGAAAATAGGTATGAGTAATAAAAAGCTTTAATTAACAAACGTATTAGAAATAATCAAGTAGTTATCTAAAAGATTTCCCCATTAAGTTAAAATACCTCGAATCACGTAAACTTCGTTGCTAGACGATAACTATCGGTTTTTCGAGATCCCTATCTATCATAACGAAGCACTACCTGCTGTCCCGTCCCATTACGAGCCTATTTCCCTAGTAAGTACTGTAAGTAGTAGTGGCCTCAATATATTTTGCGAAATATTCTTTGTCTTCATGAACATCTTGGCAAGGTTGGCGCACGCAACTGTTTGTACCCCTTTCTAATTCAACGTAACTGCTAAATTTATAAGTTCCGATACATGCGTCGCGTCGCAGACCTACCTTACGTAATAAGTACAAGCTGTTACCACGCCCGTACCAGCTTCAGTGGCTTTTCGGCTACCCTTGAAAAAATAATAAACGTATAGCTACCGAAATGTCTGTTGCTAACCAACCCAGACGTTCCTCCAAATACTCGTATTAACTTTAAATTACGGGAATCCCTTATGAAATATTTAACAAGTTAAGGAGGGTGACCTTTCAGTATTAAAAGTTCCTCGGTCGTAGCGTATAAAATTCTCGACCTAAGAGATTTCACCCTAAAGTGGCTATCATTATGTTTCCAGTAACAATGTTCGACGGGTCTGGAGCCGAGATAAATATTCACGCCTCGCTGGCGATATTCTGAAGCCGACATCGCTCCGGATAGTCCTCAGGCAATGTACGAAAAATAATAAGAAGCGAATATTTTGGTGAATAACGCAATTGACTGAACAATACGAAGCCTTCACTTCTTTTTTTTTTGTAGACGTCATTGGATTCTCAACTAAATTAATCAGTTATAGAATGCAAGTTGACAGACTGATTTATGCTTTTGTGTTTATCCACAGCAAACAGTGTTGAACTTTCGACAAAGGTTTTCTTCGAACTAAAGCGATTGGGCGGATATGTAGGAACACTAGTACTAGCTTCAATCCAGTAGCAATGAATCTAGACTAATATTATAAAGAAATATTTATTTATATGTTTTTATTGTAAAATTACAGAACCTATTTTTTTTTTTCAATAATAGTAAGCTACACTGTCCCTATGCGGCTAGGCTATATTTTAATTTGATAAAATTAAAAGGCGCTGGTGAAACCGCAGGCAACAGCTAGTCACACACATACACCACCAGTACATAAACCAGTAGCCACTAAAAGGATAAGTAGCACGTGTTCCACTAATAAAGCTCTCTTCATTGATAATATAATATATGTAATTCATTGATATTGGTGGAAGCTATCGGTACGAGATTTTAAATATTCAGACGAGTATGACTAAACGGACAGACTATTGGGATGAGCCGAAATATAGTAATAATAGTAACAAAGGTGTTACTGAAAAAACTCTTCTCATTGCTATTAGTAGATCATAACTACCAGTGCCCAGAGACCGATCATCTCCAGAAGAGTATAATTCCGAACGGACAATTAATTGGGATTACCCGTTACGGCTAAATATTATCGCCAGACAAAGCTCTCGCCAATCTCGTCATTGATTAAGAATTCTTTGCAATATGTAAGTTGTGCGAAAATCCCCAAAACTGTGGAAAGCTATTAAATGCCAGCGTATTTTAACACCAATAGATGATTTAATATAATTAATGGCACAATCTGTCTGTTGTTCCGTCGAGCACTAACGAGGTGGCTGCCTTCAGCGGTGTAATTAAAACGCTTCAAAAGGCGCGCAACGTTACTCTGCTAACGTTTAGATACTCCTGAATAATATCCTCATTAGAACAAGGAGTTACACAACGTCTCCGACGATCGCCACCCACGACAGCGCAAGAGTTATGAGGACACGCTCTCATTCCCGACATCCTGTGGGAAGTGCGGCTACTTGCGTCAGCATCGTGCAGGACCTTAGCCTCACTCTGTAGGTACCCTGTCGTAGACGATCTCTCAGACGATTGCAAGTAAGATATATGACTTTCGACATAAGTATAATAAGCCTGATTCGCCATCAAACACTAAAGGGCCACCGAATATAAATGTAACGTTCTGCTCGTCCAGGTCTTTACTCTTTAGTGAATAGAAAATTCTCATGGAACGTGCACTTCGCAATGAATGAAACTGGGCTTGCATCTAATGAATTTACCCTGGATATCTCTATGAATTGAACCGAGTTATCTCTAAAAGGGTTTCCGTTTTGACGTGCCCCATATTCGCAAGGCTGTTTTCTAATTTCACAGCCGACTGCGTACTACGGGCGCTAAAAGATACGAGTTCTGTGTTATATGTGAGGCATGAAAAGTTTTCCGAATTAGGAGAAACTTATTCGCTAACTGGAATGGAGTACAATAGATTACATAAACTAAGTTAGTGGATGTAGCTGCCGGGCATGAACATGTATTTTCAGTGCCAATGGGCATAAAAAGATGTGAGGAAAATCTTTTGAATAGGCGAGTACAACCGCTAATGATGCTGAAAAATGAAACGCACGGTCTATTCAGGCGTACTCATTCAGGCTATAATGCGCATGGCACAATGTTGGGATGGGTGTGGAAGGCCATCTATTCATGTGTTAGCTGGCAATCCCTACTGGTTCGTATCCATCAATTCATTCAAAAATGAGGAAGAGATTACTTAACAATTTGCAAATCTCGTAGTACTGAATGAATGATTATTCTAATCGGTCACGTCACCGTAGATCTGTGTCATATCCTGATTTTTTTAAATATATATCGGACTATCACATCTCAGAGGTCTGCTCGTACCACAAAGTATATGGACATTGGACAAACCACATTGGACAGTTATTGAGATATAGAAAATTAATAACATGATATTCACGACAGAACAAATTTGGGCTGTATTTTTCCGCTATAAAAGCGGCCTACGTGGGTATCCAGTGGAGTATTTGCCTACGGATGTGTTGGTAACCTTGGATGAAGATGTTCTCGTCTTGGACGCGTGCTGTGTCCTTTGACACAAATGCGGATGCGCTCAATTGGCGAGGCGGCCGCTATCGAACCGCGTTAAACATCACGCAAGGCTACACTCCCGCACTTTTGCGATGTTTTGTCAACTCAATGGAGGAATAGAAGAATAAAAAGTAAAAGACCTTTATTTTTATTCTTCTATTCCACCATTGAGTACACAATGGCTCCAAAAATATAACTAATAGGTAAAATTATTTTTATGAAGGATATAGGTATTAAGTTCCAATTTTGAAAGATTATTTAGGATCTTAATGCTAACAGTGTTCATAATGTGAACAGTTTTACATTTCTTCTTTTAATGGCTCGTGGCTAAAGTCTAAAGTTGCAGCTAACCCTATCACGGTTTAGCCTTTAGACGAGTAACCGTGCGTTTTTAGATAGGTACCTAGTACCTACCTACACGTGACGATGACGACACTAATCCGTTAAACCGTTACTCCTAGGAATGACCATGCGATCTGGTCTAGGGGTAATCTTAGAATATTTATTTCCTCCGGTATGTGGTTACGGACTACAGATGACAGTCGAAGCCAAACCCGTCGCAATTGAGAATAGTTGTAACGACCATAGTTATAATGAGGCTTTGCTTAGGATTGATATAAAACGCTTTTGGGCATTTTTGCGAAAAAGTGTACCCATAATGAATTATTTTCTAGCTTTGAATTTCAAAGTCTGTAATTTATTGGAATTTTAAGCTGTTTCTGCTTCTAAATATATTAAACTTTAAGGATAATACAATAGATTGAGTTATTGTTTTCTTTTAATAGTATTTTAATCAAGTTATGTGAGAATTAAACTCAATTTTCTGTCAGTTACGTTACATAAACGTTACGGAGATTTTTTATGTTTACTAAGTAAATGTAACAATTTAAATTCCAAAATCTCATTTATTGGGTATAATCTGCATAAATATAAAAAATACACAGAAGAAATACAATATTTTGTAACTAAGTCTTCAAAATAATGCGTATTTTATCGCATTTTGTTACGTTAGGAGCTAATCAGGCTGTTATTTTTTCGCGTAACTTTTATAGTTTTGTCTAATTTAAATAAATTTAGTATTAAAAAAAAGGTAAATTTATAGCTAAATTATAAACTATATACAACAATATTAACATTCAATATTTTCTAAAAATCAACAATATTCGTAAAGAAAATCTGGGACAATTGACCGCATGACAGATTTGTAACTTAACTGACATAGTAAGGTTGAGATCACACTCGGTCAATTTTATAAAGTTAATCATCAATGTCGCCGACATCGTTCTCAAATACAGTTTTTCAATTTCTTCTTCATTTCCTGTTTCATGCAAAATATCGAGGATCCTATATCCTATGGTTCATAAAATGTAGACCACAAATCACAATCCACTTTTGATAAAAGTTCTTGAACAAATATCTATGTTAATTAGGTATGTATATTAAAAATCTTATTTACAGGTTTAGTTCCTTGATGTGAAAAAATATTGCCCTCAATTTCCATGTCATTGCTATATATTTATAAGTACTTAGTGAGTTTAATAATCACAGCAAATTACTTACGTGGGCTAAATAGCTGCCTGGGACTGGGAGTGGTGAAAAGATAATGAGGCAGGCCCAGGAGGAGATGGCAAGATGACCTGGACGCCTATCTAAATGATTTGGCCTAACTCATATTAAATAGAGAAGAATTAATAGATGGATAGGAAATCCTTTGCCCTGAGTAGGACATGACAGGAATCTTGCATGAAACAAATAAATACTCAAAAATATTAAATCATAATTGCTGTTTGTTTTTTAAAATATAGTAGGTATATTGTTTCTTTTATTTTATCTCTTTGTTGTTCTTGCAATCAGTATGTGATGACTATGAGATGTGTTGAATTGTTGATTGAATGCTACAAATAATACGTAGATTGAATGTATAGGTATTAATGTTCAACAAAATAATTGAAAAAAGGAACCAATATTCATTGTTTAATTGGCGGGCAATATTACTTTCTTTGGTAGAAGGTATGTTGATCAAAGTATGACCTTGCCTTGACATTATTGATCAGAGCATGATCAAACTAATTTACATATTTTTCTAATTTGATAAAAAGGTAATATATCTCAGCATAAGTACTGAAACATGGCATGCTCATTGCTTCTCATTGTTAAAGATTAACATTAACAAGTACCACACTATCCAACCAGCCACACCCATCAAGATTAACCATTGATTTTCTTGCACTATGCCAGGGACAAGCTGGCAATTGGCATTCGGGCTGATTATATTTTCTATTATTATTTTCACTAACTATAATCTTAGTCATCGCTTCAAATTAATTATGTTAATAATACTTTGTAATTTATTTTGATTAATAAGTATTTAGACCAAAATGGAGCCGTTTACTATTTTGGTGATCAAATAGTATATAGTGCAGAATAAATTAAATAGTGCTGTTAAAGATATTTGGTTTGTGATTTTCCTAAGTATAATTGAATTGGCTGCCAATCACAATACATATTGTAGAGTACAGAACTTGGAGAGACTCTGAATAAGATGCACATTAAAATGCAATAATATTGTTTATCATTAAATGCATTGTACTCTTTTAGCTATTTTTTTTTGTGAAATTGGTAAAATATCATACCTAGAAGTCATGTTACGATCGTGATGATGAATGTCAAGATGGAATTTGGGTCACTATCACAATCCCCAAGACTTGAGAGACCAATTTAGAACAACGGTTGAGTTATCATATTAATCAGAATACAACGTTAAAATAAAATAAGTAGGAACCCATATAGTATATTATTGTCTGTGAAATTCAAACTAAGTATTGAAGTTATTCCAAAGAATTATTTAGGTATGTAATATAGTTATTCATTTTACATCAGTGTTATGTACATATCCTTTTTTATATTCAAAACATGATACTTATATAGTTCTAGAAAAAGTTCCTGGATTTGTTTTGCCTGATTCATACAATAATAATTTTAAATAAGTTCTTAAAATTTAGTTGTTACTTGTTAGTAGTTATACAATTTTTACAGGGAGGTTATCTTATGAAAGGATTTATTATAAATATAGATATGAATACCTAAAACATCACGTTATAATATTAGTCAAGCCGGTTTTTGTTCATTCTAAGAGCATGATTTACTTACAAGAATTTCATGAATTAAAAATGTCTTAAATTTGCATATATAAAGTATATATGCATTATATAAGAACCTGATGATGTATTGAGACGTTCTGCAATTATTTTAATTCAAAATTTCTCATAACAAGTGAATTATAAATTGAAAAAGAAACCAACGGCAGGGGCGTGGCCTTTTTCAGTTATTTGTAACAAGTAAAACAAAAGTTTCGATTAGCCTATCCATAAATTACATGCTCCAGCATGCCAAATGTTTGATAAATTGAATAAAACCCGAATTGGAAGCTATAAACAGAATTATACAATTTATACTCACGTCCAGAGACTCCTTAGACGCCATCTTTCACACACAAACAAATTTGTTTGACGTTTCTCTAAAAATCGATAACAAGAAGGTCTCGTTTTCGATCGGATACATGGGTTTGTCTGATAATAATCCAAAATTACATCTTTAGAATACGGTAGTATAAAATTATTTACATCACGTTATGGATTGCGAAGTCATAAATTATACATCGAGAATTAGTAAAAATCTTTCTTAAAGTTAGGTATTATAATTGTATCATACTCAGATAAAGCCATAGACTTAGAATATTTTCGCTTCCCTCATCTATGGATAAAGCAGTTGCCTTTCCTGCAGGAGGGTCTGAGGCTTACATTCAGAGACGACAGAAACGAGTCTACGCGTGAACTTACGGTTCCATCTGTCAAAATTTGTTCATAAAATTGACATATGGAAGCGTAAGTTCACGCTTAGACTCGTTTCGGTCGTCTCTGAATGTAAGCCTCAGAGACGACAGAAACGAGTCTAAGCGTGAACTTACGCTTCCATATGTCAATTTTACGAACAAATTTTGCCAGATGGAAGCGTAAGTTCACGCTTAGACTCGTTTCTGTCGTCTCTGAATGTAAGCCTAAGATGGATAGGCTTTGAGGCTTACATTCAGAGACGACAGAAACGAGTCTAAGCGTGAACTTACGCTTCCATATGTCAATTTTACGAACAAATTTTGACATATGGAAGCGTAAGTTCACGCTTAGACTCGTTTCTGTCGTCTCTGAATGTAAGCCTTAGTATCTAGAACTCAAAGTGGATAGGCCTTTATTTGCTAAGTATATGCCGCTCCCAGACTTACGTTAAAACCTGTGGATACCTGCGATGCGATGCGAATGCGACCCACAATATATTTTTAAAACGATTAATTATTAGGTACAGTGAAATCTACCCCTAATTTCATTATCATTTGATGTTGACAGTTAAGTGAAGTATGTTGCCAGATGAATAAATGTAGCACTATTCGTTGGATTTTGATTATTATTTTGATACCTTGGCTACGTTCAGTAATTCAGTTTTCGGTGCGAAAGTCACTCGTGCGAATTTTACTCGCTCATCGGGAATAATTGAACGATCCACAACTGCGTTACACGAGTGACCAATCCGGACCAATTGAACGATCTCAAATTATCTGCTGCTGTATCCTATGACTACAGTCATTGGTCGGTTGTTAGCAATGCGACCGAGTGCGACTTTTACCCTACTATTTCACGGAGTGACCAGAGCGATCGTCCGACGACGCTCGCTCAAATAACTGAACGGTTTAGTGTGATCGCCCGCGTCGCCGTCGCCGCCGCCGTCGTCGAGCGTCGTCCGGTGTAATAACTGAACACACCCATTGGCTACGTTCAGTAATTCAGTTTTCGGTGCGAAAGTCACTCGGGCGAATGTCGCTCGCTCATCGGGAATAATTGAACGATCCACAACTGCGTTACGCGAGTGACCAATTCGGACCAATCGAACGATCTCAAATTATCTGCTGCTGTATCCTATGACTACAGTCATTGGTCGGTTGTTAGCAGTGCGACCGAGTGCGACTTTCACCCTACTAATTCACGGAGTGACCAGAGCGATCGTCCGACGACGACGCTCGCTCAAATAACTGAACGGTTTAGTGTGATCGCCCGCGTCGTCGAGCGTCGTCGGGCGTAATTACTGAACACACCCATTAATAAAGACTTTTATTGATTTTTTAATTAATTTTAATGTCATTTAATCATTTAATAAATTAAATTTAATATAATGTGGTTTGTTTATTAGAAAAAAATCGTTTATTAGCTTGATAAACATTAGGAACTTAGGCTTACATTCAGAGACGACAGAAACGAGTCTAAGCGTGAACTTACGCTTCCATCTGTCAAAATTTGTTCGTAACTTTGACAGATGGAAGCGTAAGTCTAAGTTCACGCTTAGACTCGTTTCTGTCGTCTCTGAATGTAAGCCATGGTTATGAGTACCTAAGTTATGACCAAGGAATATAATACTCAGATGACGATTAAACATCATAAAGTGGAATTCCACTAAAGGTGAACGACAACACTGCTAAAAGCTATCAGCTAATGTCAGTGTCAGAAAACTGAGACAACATAACAAATAGGCAAGTACACCTATAAATATATATTTTATGCGGTAAAGAAAATGTGTATTCGTGTCCTTCGTGTCATAAAATAATAAAAATAGTGATAGAGTGGTAATTACATATACATTTCTAAAAAGTGGTTCGAAAATTGTAAGCCTCGTAAAAGAGATCGCTGACGCCTAATCATTGTATGTACCATCATTCAATTTCGATTTTGATCGTTTCGCCGCAAATAATTAATTAAAATAGAATTGTTGTTTCCACTAATATTTGGAACCTGTTATATAGGAAAATTGATACTCTTCCTAAGCTTATTAGATAGATCCTTTATGATATTGTCGTGTACAATTAATTGTTTTTTTATAGCAGGATAATTAATTATGAGAATCCGAAGATTGTCGGCAGTATTTTGGACAACATGCATAATTGCATTTATATTTATACTGTATGTGGTGACAGATTTGAGTTTCAAATTGCCCAGTATCAAGCCAGCGGTACAAGACCTTGATGATGTGAGTACATGACAATGTGGACACTTAGTTAAAAGTTTCAATAGCTTAATGATTAAGGGGTAGCCTGATGATTCTAATTGAGAGTTTGTTCAAATCCCACCTGTAGCCATATACACCCTTATTACAATACAATAGATGGTGTAGAGCAAGTCTAAACAAACATAGGTTTTAAATATATCAGTTTCTATCATCATAATAAAAAGAGACAGGACGATTTTAGTCACCATCTTTTGTAATAAGACCGATAAGGTCCTACTTGATTAGCAGAAGTCCTTTTAAGAGGGTACCTACTCTTCATTATGAAAAACATTTACTATGAAACTAACAGTGAAATTACAAAAAATCTGTTGTTCCATTCAAATAATTCAATATTACTCAATTAAATGTATGGAACTGTTGATTTTTTCATAGTTTCAAGATTGGTCCCATAATAAAAGTTGTTCATAATGTTGAGTATAATAACTCCTTAACTAAATCATGGTCTGTTTACCTAAAAAAATAATTCTTTTTGTTTAAATGCACTTGTTTCCTTGTTTTTATTGTTCTTTAGTTCATTATTTACTTTTACTTATCTTTTCATTTCATAGGTCCGTGGAAAATACAAAGTGAGTCACAGAATTTAAAAATTTAAAGACTTGGACCCACGTTATTCATATCCTTAGCTACTGGCATAACTTTGCTGCTAAGTTAAAAATATACCTGATTATTATCCTTTAGAGGCAATAATTTTTTGATTATTATTTCACCCATGTTAGTAAACCTATTTTTATTTTAAACTTTCAGTATCAGGTAAAATCGAATTACATTAATTATTCTATACGGGCTGTTCCCATGTCTAAAAATTTTAAGAAATTTTTGTCTTATTGAATGCCAAGTCATTTATATGACGTAGGATTGACTAGGTAGCATTGCAGGTATCCAACAAAAATGTCACGTTTGTGGGCTGTATAGTTCCTGAAATTTTGTGATGAGCCAGTTGTATTTTCGGTTTGTCGGAAAGGGTATACAAAGCTGAAAGGGATTTTTGTGTTCGTCTTTATGAACAACTTTTACTATGGGAAATAATGAGAAATCGACAAAAAAAAAACTGCTTTTCCATCCAAATAATTTTTGTTTCACTTTTTTTATTTTAATCCCATAGCACCTAAAAGTTGTTCATAATAATGTGGACTCAACAATGTTCGCCCTTTCGGCTTTATATACTCTTTCCAACCAACTATGTATAACATAATATTTTATTCTTTCAGTATCAGGTAAATTCTCACTATAATTTTATAGTAAGTAGTTATGCTCACAACTCCACCGGTATAGAAACATCATTTCACCGCTTTAGAGTTAAAGCTTGAAAAATCTTTTACTAATGAATATCTTCATATTGTAAAGAAAACCAAAAAAGATATAACCTGCCTGCATAAAGCCTACCTGCAAAATTTTGAGTTAGTAGACCTTATAGTTTGTGATGAGGAGGTGGTATTTTGCTTATACATAAATAGATTTGTTTTAATACACATGAAATAATGCTTCTTGAAAGGTCTATTATAAACACACTTCTGTGTATGTCAGGCATGTGTATGTGTACACTCTTATCAAAGTAATAATAGTTAACAAACTAGACATTGTATAACATGACATTCCGAGTTCAATTACTTGCTTTCATTTTACTCCTTAGAACAATTCTGCATTGTTCCGAATGTAAACAATGATAATTTACAATAATATATAATCATTTTCCTTAACATATTTTTTTAACTCATGTTTGATGTAATTTTGCACTCATACATTAAATATTATTTATAATACATAATTAAGTGTAAAGTATAAAGCAAGTAAAGCAACTTTATTAAAATTTCAGACTAAATGGTCATCATTTGAATCAAAGTTGCGGCACATAGAAAATGAATTGAATCAACACCATGCTGTGGTCGGTGAAATTAAGTCCGCTGTTGACCAGATTGTGGAGAAGTCACAAGAGTACTATCCACCCCAGAAGAGGCCTAAAGAAGTACACAAGGAGCCCAGGGTCAAGGAATTTAAGGCTGTTGGAGATGAGCCTCCGAAGATGCGTATTCCATTCAATGCGTCATCTTGCCCCTTACAGAAACAGGTCATACCGAAAACAGATATACAGGTAATTTTTTAAAACTTTTTAAATTATTTTTTTCCAAATTTGCTGGTTATTGTTTATTTTAAGACTAATTATATTAAACAGGGTGACTGGTCGAACAATGACAATATATTGAAGGAGGGTATTGTAACAACTTTTAATATGGGGCCAATAAAATTACTGCTCCATACAAATAATTCTAACTTACTTACATACTACTTACTTGACTAACTGTATCCTTATCCTTTGTTTGTATGTGGGAGTAATCTCTGAAACTATTGAACGGATTCTAAAAATCTTTCACTAATAGAAAGCTACACTGTCCGTGAGTGTACCTACATAAAATATAGCCTATATGACTATATTTTATTTTGATAATAACACGTTTGTTGTTCGAAAGACTACACTGCACTCCAAAACACAAATTACCTACTGACGTAGCTCATATGCCTGCAAAGTTGAAATGGGATTGGGCTGGCCATGTCTGCCGGATGCCTGATGTGCTGTGGGCCAAGGTAACCACTAAGTGAAGCCCTGATATGACGAGGAGGCGACGCGGCAGACCACGAAAGAGATGGCGGGACGAACTTGACAAAACTAACAACGAATGGCTCACACTGGCTCTAGACCGAAAAGCCTGGAAATCATGGGGGGAGGCCTTTGCCCAGCAGTGGGATGATGTAGGATAACAGTAACAGTAGTAATAATAAAACGCGAGGGTGAAGTCGCTGGCAACAGCTAGTATCATAAAAATTGTTATAACTTGGCAATTAATACAAGTACTTCTATTGCAGATGCTATCGATGTATGAACGAATCCTGTTTGATGATGTCGATGGAGGGGTATGGAAGCAGGGCTGGGACATTGAGTTTAACGAGAACCAGTGGAGTCAGAAGAATAAGCTTAAAGTTTTTATAGTTCCTCACTCACACAACGATCCAGGTACGATGACGATTTTTACAGGATTAGCAAACTAGTATCTTCTATCTTTTTGGGCGCTATGTTCATGTGCTCAGAATTCGTTTGGTCCTTAGAATAGAATAAGTGTCGGTTCTTCTCCATAGCACCTACTATTTAGAACTGCGCACCTAGAGTCTCAACATTTCATAAGTGCCTGTATTTGGTAATTTGGTTACATGAAATAAAGATTTATTCTATTCTATTCTATAATCTTTTATTTCATGTCAGATTAAAGCACTTATGAAATGTCGATACTCTAGGTGCGCGGTTCCAAATAGCAGGTCCTATGGAGAAGAACCGGCAAGAAACTCCATGGTAACTCTTTTAAAATAATGGTTATTACAATCTTGATTAATTTAATGTTTTGGTGAGAGTTGCGAGAATAATGTAATTTCATGTGAATAAAAAATAAGCTTAGGATGATAAAGATTTGCCTCTGAATAAAATTGCCATGCCAGTTAGAAACTGAGCTGTCCCGAATGACGGTACCCGTTCACTTCACCATAACGTATGGAACTCAACGGCCTTGGTCTAAGAAATAAGAATGGACCACTATCTCTTTCTATCTCGAGTTCCTTAAAGGTGATTAAAAGATAATATCCAAGTTGAATGATCATTGTATTTTGTCAAAGTAGTGTCTCGTGGTCGTGATAGACCATTGAAATTAATAATAGAAATATGCACTGGATGGAACCTCTGGGCTATTTTGGTCTTTGCATTAAACCACTGTTTACTTTGCATGTTGCACGTGTGTCGATTGACGAGTTCTAATAAAACAATCGTCACAGTATGAGCGGACTTTGGCATCGCCTGTGTAGCTGGACAGAATTAGGCCCAAATTCACCGACATTATAACATACGATTAATATCTACAACTTTTGTATAGATAAACGGTCGTTTTTATTTTAAATATCTGTTATGTTGTTGGTGAGCATGGCCGTTAGTCGTGGTTTAAATTAACCGGGATTCCGCTTCACTGGTAAAGCGATAAACTCGCTTGACATTGGCCTGCGGTTTGAACAGTAAACTACGAAAACAGTAGTATAATTTCATCTTATTATGCACACAAAATATATTGCGGGTTCTAGGCTATAAAATAGCTAATAGTTTCTAGGAAAGGTACCTATATATTTTACTATAAAGTGATTCGCGCGGCTAATCGAAGGACGCCGCTTATCGTAAGTACTACTCGTAACTCGATAAAGATAACAACAACAATTTGCTTTAAAATACAGCCTTGTGGATTCTGGGGTACCATACTACAAGGTATATGCCCGACCTATGGTTGTGCCACTTTGTAAGTACCTACTGAGACCGATATAATCATCAATAACACTAGGACAGTTGTAGCCATTAAGCTTGATATAGTGGTGATAGATCGGTCGCCGCACTGTGATCGTAATGTTACTATCCAGCATGACCTGAATCTTGTGATATCCGAGAAAAATAAACAAATTAAATATTTTGACGTGGCACGGGAGGTTGCCGACATGTGGGATGTGAACTCACCACTCATAGTACCCATAATCGTTACGACTAATGGCTTAATAGCCAAGAGTCTCCACCAACAGTTTATGAGGCTCTTGTTAGGGAGCTGTATCAAGGGCTTGAAACAAAAGGCGGTACTCCTCGATACGGCACGCTTTATGGGGTTACTCTATCTGGAGCCCTAGCCACCGGTAAATTAGACCCTGTTTCTTTTATGTTTTTTAATGTGTATTATATAAAAGTTCCCTGTGCTTTTTATTTTCGGGTACAATATTGGAAAATTACCAAAATTTTGATATCACATAAGACCGCTATAAAAGCTGGATTATTGCTTATCAATAACAAGGTAATTAATTTGCCTGATAAACATTATATTAGTATTGATCACGTAGATAATACAAATATGTTAATTAAATTATCGTATTTTATAGTTATTTGTTATAAGTACAAGTATCACTCTCAGATGGTGTCGCAGGCAGTTGTCGGAAATAAATATGCTACTCCTTATTTTCTTATGAAAAAATCTATAAGCGAGAAAGGGATGCATTGTTTGTTGGTCGCTGTGGCTGTCAGATTTTTCTTACATAATTAAGGCCCCAATATGAAGTCATGGACTTGTGCCCTTTAGCGATGACTTAACATTAAGTTTGCAATTAATGCAATAATTTACTAAACACACATTGCGGAAAAAAGATCGCAAGCTAGGATACATTTTAATTGGAGTTTTTGCAATGTGATGTTATTAGTAAATCTAAATATTAAAATAACAGTTACTCTGAATTTTCATTCCGCACGTCATTATTTCCCCAACCTGCTTGTTATTGTAAATACCACGAATACAACAATACAACAGATTCATCTGAAAAACTGTTGACAAAACATTGCAGGCTGGATAAAGACATTCGAGAATTACTACAAGTCGCAAACACGCGCGATATTTAACAACATGGTGGAGAAACTTTCGGAAGGCATCGGGAGGAAGTTTATATGGGCCGAGACTAGCTTCTTGTCGCTGTGGTGGAATAGCGACGCCAATGAGAAGGATAAGGCTATTTTCCAAAAGTAAGTATGTGCGTAAACTCGCATGCTCGTAATATATATATATATAGTTAGCGTCGATCCACAGTGGACGAAATTTCAAGGGACCGAGCAATCAATTTGCTACATTCTTCACTTTCCTGAGTAAACAAATATATCTAAGGGATGTTCTTGAATACGGGTGTCAGATACTATGTCAGTTAATCGTGCTTTCGCCTAAGTTTCATCGTTAAAAAGTATTGATAAAAATTACTCTTACATAGAAGAACAACTAATAAAATTAAGGTCCAGAAATATTTTTAATAGTGACTGTTTTTTATTTCACATGATGTTTTAAAAGATAAACATAATATATAATATATATTTATTCGTTTGATATGAAAAAGGTTATGTAATTAAACATTGTCTATTACATCGTTTTTAAAGATTTCCTTCATTTCGAGTGCTTAACAGTTTTTTATACATGTGTTTTTAATCCACCCACCGTGCCGGCGCATGAACATAACCAAACAAACTATTTGCTTTTCAGTCTCCTAAAATCTGGCAAGATAGAAATAGTGACAGGTGGTTGGGTGATGAATGACGAGGCCAATTCCCATTGGCTTTCGATCGTACAACAGCTGACCACAGGTCACCAGTGGCTGATCGACAACCTAGGGTACATACCGAAGAACGCCTGGGCTATAGACCCGTTCGGACACTCGAGTACCCAACCCTATCTCCTCAAGTTGGCTGGATTTGACAACTCGGTTATACAGCGGGTGCATTATAGAGTGAAGAAAGAACTAGCTACGAATAAGCAGTTGGAATTCAAGTGGCGACAGCTATGGGGTAAAGTTACTTTGTATTTTATTTATATTAAACAAGGTCATCCTTTCTAGTTCCGATCCCTTTAAGCAATTATTGTATTAGTGTGTGTGTGTTTAGCCCTAGTACATTTCGATCGTGATTTTTGCGTTAAATGGCAAACTTTGGCGTTCTTATTCTTATATTGAGTGGTGGAGAATTATAGTTATTAATATATCTGTTATTGTTTTGCAGATGGTGTTGGCAAAACTGACATGTTCACTCACATGATGCCGTTCTACTCATATGACGTCCCTCACTCCTGTGGTCCTGATCCAAAGGTATTAAATGTCATGACAATGCCGGTTTCCCTATATTGGTATTATTATTGGTTTACGAAGCCATTTTCCATTTTATTTAATATAATCATACATGGTATGGATATGTAAAGAGAAGACCACCGGATTACGAAGGCAACCTGACACTGCAGCTGTCCTTACCTGGTAGGAGATCTCGAGGGAGACCTAAAACCAGGTGGATGGATGTAGTGCACAGAGATATGGCGACAAAGTTTCCGACACGGATGTCAAACACAGAGCGAATTGGAAGCAAAATAAAAGGAAGGCTGACCCCACCACCATGTGGGATTGACAGTCGGGAAGAGAGATACAATCATATAATTATACGCCAAAGTTTCAAATTCTTTTACGAGTACTGGCCGTTCCTGGAATTTTGCAGTGGGGGAGGGGGGGTGACACATACTTACTATTGGCTAAGCTAAGCTTTATGGCCCGTATCATGGGCCTGTGACTGACATCTAGCGGCACACCCCTCCTGCACCGCGCAACTTCTTCATGAACTCCGGATCGTACTATAGTACCTGACTTTTTCTGCATAACAGAAGGATTTTTAATCGCCGCCTAAGCTTTGTAAATAATCATGGTGGTTACCAAGATATTTATAACGGTAGTATGATGATTAAAAACTAATGTATTGTTTGTAGGTGTGCTGTCAGTTTGATTTCAAGAGGCTTCCGGGCAACGGCGTCACTTGCCCGTGGGGAGTTGCGCCGAGGAAAGTAATAGAGAAGAATGTTGCAGAAAGGTAAATATTGCGGTTTCGTAGATGTTCTTGATAGAAACAGGAGACATCAGTGCCACGTCTTCCACAGATAATATATTGTGTTATGAATGTTTAATGGTTTTTACGGTCTCAAATGAATGTTAATAAAACTAGCGTATAAGAACTACCCCACCACTAGTTTGAAATAAAGTTACATCGGTTAAGAAACTTATCACTAAGAAGTAGCTTTGGATAGACATTGCTGAGATTTTGACTTATTTATTTTTCTTTTGTATACGAAATAAAAATATATAATAATACAAAAAATTTACGAAAACCACAGACTTCACGATAATAAGTTTATTCGTAAAAGTTACACGAAAAGTTATGTTGGATGCTAATCCGCGGTTTTATAGCTATGGCAGCTATTGTTCAACTAAATATTAATTCGATTAATGTATATAAAATTAATCGCTAAAAGTAGGTCGCGACGTTAGCAAATTAATTGCCTGTACGTGAACCGTACAATACTAACGACCCGTCCCCTCTATATGAAAGTAATATACATACAGATCTTCCGGAAGAAATGCTCAAAATGATGATGGAAACCGCATCAAAATATACAACCGACAGACGCGGAAAGTGAGAAGAGAGAGATGTGTATAGTTTAAACTAATCTCATGGGCGGCTCTGAATGTAGCCGCGTACCGATGCGTCGAGCGCGTATGAGTGGGACGGACGTACGTTGTAGAGGAGCGAGCGGCAGGTAAGCGGCTACATTCAGAGCCGCCAAGAAGATTGGGGCGGGCTTTAAGTACCAATTTTTTATCTTCAATTTAGTATGTACACTTTATTTAAGATTTTGTAATATTAATTACTGAAATTACAAGTCTAATCAAAAAACGACTATACAGGATTTTTTTATGTAGTGCGCATAATTTGTAGATTGATTCAGTGTCTGTTCCTAAATGCAATCGCAGTATTGGGATGACACTTTAAAACAAATTGAAAATTCGACTTAGTATGGACATAATTTATTAACGCAAGTCATACAAAATCATTTTTTTATTTTGTTTTGGAGTAAACTTTAGTACTGCGGATGCATTTGGGAACGGACACTGAATCACTGCAAATTATGCGCACTACATAAAAAATTATCCTGTATTGAAGAAGAAACCTGTTACAAATGTTACAATAATTGATGACAATTTCAGGGCATCGGTTATCCTCGACCAATGGCGCAAGAAAGCGCAGTTGTACAGAAGTAACGTGGTTATGTTCCCGCTCGGTGACGACTTCCGGTACGACCGCGCGAACGAGTGGGACAACCAATACCAGAACTATGAGATACTTATTGATTACATCAACAATAATGATGCGTGGAATGCTGAGGTAAGGATTGAATAATGATTATTATTCCTTAATGTGAAAGATAACATTCGGGGCGCTAAATTCTATATTTTTCCCGAATTTTTTGCATTTTTAACCCTCGACAAAATGAGAGGTGTTATAAGTTTGTAGTGTGTATGTGTGTGTGCGTATGTGAGGTATGTATGTAAATGATATGATACATATGTAAATTGTTTCAGTCCTTATCGTTAAAAATAGCTAGAAGATGCTTGCTAAATGTATTTTTATTTGTATTAAAAATGTCTATATTAAAGAAACTTCCATTACATTACACCTTCTTATTAGACTGATAAAGTCTGAATTTTGTGCATAATTCGTTGTACTATGCGGTACGTCGAATACTAACTACATACCTATCTCTTAGTTCAACTGTAGGTACCTGTTCTCTACTCAATCTTAGTCTAACTATGTAATAATCCGAAAATTTTCAGGTCCAATTCGGCACTCTTCAAGACTACTTCAAAGCCGTCCACGCGGAGGTCAAAATGACAGACTTTCCTGTACTGTCAGGGGATTTCTTCACTTACGCTGACAGGAATCATCACTACTGGAGCGGGTACTACACCTCGAGGCCCTTCTATAAGAATATGGACCGGGTTCTGTTGGCTTATGTTAGGTAATTTATTTCATATATCGTTTCAGCACATTCCAGCTGTTAATTTGAAATTGAATAGTTTTTCTATGTATTTATCACAGGAATAATTTAATGGAGGATTATCCAGCTATTGAGAGATAATACTTTCCTGAATATATAAGGTCTAATCTTTATAGTCCCGATCCCTTTAAGGGGTTATTGTACTCATCATTATGTACAACTATTATTAAGGGACCAACCCTGAAATCGCGAAAATAATATTGAATTATTTGTATTGCTGCTTACATTTCTGCTTATACTTAGTTTTATTTATCTTGTCTATCGACATATCTGTGACACAATCGGATACGGTGAGGTCTAAAATAATTTACTACTCCCAACAGGGCAGCAGAAATAATAACAGCCCAAGCAACTTCCTCTCACGCCGTGACGAATATAATGTCGCTACAGTTTCGCGACCGAGTGGAACAGGCGCGTCGAGCACTATCCCTGTTCCAGCATCACGACGGAGTCACAGGCACCTCCAGAGACGACGTGCGAGAGGACTATGCTAAGAAGTAAGTTGCCCAACTTCAGCATTCCATGTATGTTGGAGGCTGCTTCTGGACTTATCAGATGCGGCTGAATAACAGTATTTTTAACCCCCGACAAAAAACAGGGGTGTTATAAGTTTGTAGAGTGTCTGTGGCATTGTAGCTCCAAAACGGATGGATCGATTTCAATGCAAATGAATGAATGATTTTCTTTTATTTAATTGAAAGCTAGTTTAATTGGGTATCATCTTAGCTATGTTTAATGAAAATCTGTTCAGCCGTTCAAAAGTTACAGCTCTTTTTGTAGTTGGAGGCGGGGGTTTTTTACGGTTAGGTTTTTTTAATGAATCTACCGCCGTGTCTGCTATCCATATATTGATGCCTAAACTAATATTATAAAGAGCAAAGATTTGATTTTTTGTATGTTTGTTTGTTTGTAATGGATAAACTCAAAAACTAATGGACCGATTTTAAAAATTCTTCCACCAGCAGAATCCTACATTATCAGTGAGTAACGTAGGCTATAATTTAAAAAGACGTCACTGGGGTGAAGCCACTGGCGGAAGCTAGTTCGTTCTATTTTGATATATCAAATCCAATTTATTTTTAATGTTCGCTAAGTTATTGACCTGTCCAATTTTCCATTATAGAATGCTAACAGCAATCAAGTACAGTCAGTCAGCGATCCAGCAGGCAGCCTACTACCTCCTCCAGCAGCCGGCCATCATGGACCAGACACAGGACGACATATACTTCGACGTGGACGACATCTGGCGGACGCACGACGAGATCCCGAGCAGGATCACGATATCGTTGGACGTCGTGTCGCCTTCTAGAAGGATCATCTTGTACAATGCGTTGGCTTTTAGGAGACATGAGATTATGACGGTGTTGGTCTCCTCGCCGCATGTTGAGGTTAGTTATGTGTATAGAATTTAAAAGACAAGAGGATAGGGCAAGTATGCGGAGCGAGTGGGCCATAATTATGCGGAGTTACGCAAACTTCATAATACTTTGTTCTTGTCTTCACGTTATTTTATTCAGATTTTTTTTAATGTGATATCTCTTTTTGTTCTTAAAAACGCCTTTGTGAGCTGTGAATGTTCGAAAGTTGTGAATGTGTGACTTTGGCGATACTTGTTCTCGTAGAAGGAAATAACAATACAACCTGTTGTTTTTTATATTCAGTGGTTATGTGTATACTTGTTTTGTTTGAAACCAAATTTTATGAGCTACCTATGTTCCATATTTGTTGCACGAAAATTGCAGTTTTATTATATCAAATTTCTTCATCAAATAATTGAGTCGACGAAGCTTTAAGAATCAAAAAATCTTGATAGTGGCTAATAGCATACTCTATTATTAAATCTTTCCATATAGTCATTATAATTCGATCGTTTTTACTTAGAAAACGGTAGTAGGTGGGGTGACCTTCAATTTGGGTCATTGTGATTTCAAATGAATGCGGCTGTTTGACATTCAAGAGAGTCCAATATTTTTTTTGTGTTTTTTGAAAGTCGTAAAAAAATTAAGGTTTATCAATATTAAGGTCGTTATCATAATTTCAGGTGTTCGACCCCGAAGGCAACCCGATCATGGCGCAGATATCGCCGGTGATCGCGGGCGACAAGCGCCTCGCGTTCGCCGCCAACAAGTACCAACTATCGTTCCCCGCGGTTGTCGACCCGCTCGCTCTCACCGTCTACACCGTCGCGCTCAGAGATACCATGAGACTTAACAAGTAAGTTATGTAATTAGTTGGTTATAGGATTTATTCAGTGACTAATACAAAGAGTGCAAATACAATAAGAGAACACAGACAACACAAGCTTATTAGGAAAAGCGAGCGAGAGCCGCGGGGCAAGTATCACGTGTGTATTCGTGACAGCGTTAGCGGGCGACCGAGCTAGAGCAGCGAGTGACGCGGACTGCGCGGGAGGCCCCGCGGGCGGCGGAGGCGCGCGCGCCATCGTACCTAACCGTGCGGCAGCGCGCGTTCTTGTTACTTAATCCTACACCGGGCGTCACAGTTATTATTATACTAGCGACCCGTCCCCGGCTTCGCACGGGTGCAATTTCTCTACTATCCTTACATTATATATCAAAGTATTATACATATAAACCTTCCGAGAAAAATTATCTAAACGATGGTGAAAACCGCATCAAAATCCGTTGCGTGGTTTAGGAGGAGTTAGCGGATATACAGACAGACGCGGAAAGCCACTTTATTTTATACTTTGTAGAGATAGAGCAGAGAGGTCCTACCTTTCTAGTCCCGATCCTTTTAAAGGGCTGTTGCACTTATCAATAATACTTAATTTTTTGTACTGGAGGCCAGTGTAGGGCGTAGTTAACTACAATTTGTAATCTGGTTACTAATTACGATTAAAAGTAGTTAACTACATGTAGTTATGATTACATGTAACTTAACTACAATAATCAAACTACATTAAGTAGTTGTTAGTTTGATTGCTGCAATCTAGTAGTTATGATTAGGTACTGATTATTTAAGTTTTAAGAACTTATATTTTGCAATTAAATAAACATGTAATGTAAAGTAATATATTATGTTTAGGGTGACTGGTAGAACGAGGGACTCGTTGAAAGAGGGTGTTGTACTCATCAATAAGAAAAACTTTTACTATGGGACCGAACGTGAAATCGCGAAAAAAACATCTGCTGTTCCATACAAATAATTCAATATTAATCGACTAAATGTATGGAACAGCTGATTTTTTTTTCGCGATTTCCGCTTTGGTCCCATAGTAAAAGTTGTTCATAATGATGAGTACAATACCCTCCTTGAATGCTTCCCTCGTTCTACCAGTCACCCTGTATATACATTATACTTACATGAACGACTATCGCGCGTGTTTGCTTTTTTAATGACGTAACATCATTTTAAATCTGTAGTTATAAAAAGTAATCAAGTAACCGTGATTGCAACTACAATTAGTAGTTAGTAATCAAAATTTTAACTACATTTTTCGATTTTTTTATGTAGTTTGTAGTTATGATTACTAACTACTTTATGTAATCGTAGTTAGTAATCAGTAGTTAGATTACATTTTGCCCAACTCTGCTGGAGGCCTAAAATGGCCACATTTCGCAATTCACCTACGAATCTCTATGGTAACTGTCAGCAGATTATTGCTTGATATGAACTTTACGCTTATAATATTAAGAGTCATGAGAGAATTAAGTGGATATTTTGACATTTGTATTAATCATAATGATTAATATAAAGTGGCCCTTGTAGCTGTACTTATTAAAGACATATTTCCCAGATACACATCCTACTCCCGCATCCGAGTGTACAACGCCGACTACTGGACGGTGGACCTTCCGAAGATGTTCCCGGTGGACCAGCCCTCAGCCCGCCTGATGGAGGACATCAGCATACAAGCGGGCAACAGCACCCGCGTTGTTACCAACATGAACGGACTTATAAAGGCAATCGTTTCGCCAGATGGCGGCACTGTGCCTGTACATATGGATTTTGCGCAGTTAGTACGAACTACGATTATACAATGTGTAATGTAATATAAGGGCCATATCACACTATCGCTATTTCTTGCAGGAGAATCGCGCGTTTTCGCGTTCTTTATTCCACTTTTTGTAAGCAAAAGGCAGTAAACGAATGCGAAAACGCACGATTTTGCTGCAAAAAGTAACTAGTGTAGGTACTATAGCCATAAATCCTGTCCGATGAGTTAAGATCATTTAAAATCGTAGAACTACAGGCCTGCCGATTAATTTAGACAGTCAGTGTAATATAATCAGCAATAATAATCAAGTTACGTTAAGAAAAGTGACTTAAGTTGAAATGTCCCAATATATAGCGCACAACTTTATTTTGGGAGCACAAAAGCTGACACTGGCGTACGGTTGAAATTCAACGATTTAAGCGTTTAAAATGCAACAACTAATATTAGAATGATGTTTGCCCAGGTACGACAGTCAGCGCGGTAAAGACAACAACAGTGGAGCATACCTCTTCATCCCATCGGGTCCTGCGACAGAGTACAAGCCAGAACCCTTTCCCGAAATAGTGGTTACCGAGGGCATTTACAAGGCAACGTTGTACAGTGCACTCAACTCGCCTAAGGCTGCGGATATCGTGCTAGCAGTGAGTATACCAGAGGGCTAATTCACGTAATGTTATGACGCGCCGATCATATTGCAGTGACGCTCGAACTTGACGCGAGCGTATCTCACTGAAGCTAAGAGAACGCCAAATGTGTTGTTTTGATAAAAAAAATACTGCAACTGCGCGGCAACTGCACTTCTTTAGTTACGTGAATTAGCCTACTGCTCAATCTGTTCAGGTCCTGCGTAATGATCAAACCAGAGTTCCTAGGTCACCGCAACAACTGTTTAAAATATTATAGTACAGTTTCAATTATTATACGTGTATCAGAAATACGTGGTCAGATTTAAAGGGTGTGGATCAGACCATCAAACTGAACAACTTTCTCTATGGGACTAACATCGAAATCGCGAAAAAGAATCAGCTGTCCCATACGTTTGGGTCGAGTAGGTTACTGAAGTTTAGTGTTAGTAAGCCACCTGTCCTCTTAGCTACTATTTTTTGGGAAAGGCCTCGAGAAAGATTTATTTTTTGTAACTTTGCCCTTCTCTTGTATTCCTCCTGTATCGAGGGAACAGTTTACAAACATACATCTCATATGCACACACACACCCAGGCCCGAAACAATTATCGGTAGATCATACAAATATTTGTTCCACACCGCGGCACGTAGCATAGAAAGTTAATTGCTTAGCCTCTGCGTCAACCGTATTGTCAACGTGTCTTATAGACCAAGGAACCCTATCCTGTGTCTAGAATACATGTATCACTTAGGACATAACTGTGCAGCGGTGTAGTTGATGTGTAGATTAGGTGCTGGTAAATAGTAGCGCCGAGGAAGAGGAATAAAACGGCGGACATAAAATATATACTTCTGTATTCGACCGACGCACAGATTGGAAGGGCTGTGTTGCCACAGTTTTTGTTACATTTTACTTAATTAAAATATTTAATGTTGGGGTTGGAATAATCATCATATAAAATTCCCAACAATAACCCTTGCATAAGACTCCTAGAAACTTGATTGATCATTGTTCTCAGATCTCGGTACACAACAACCCGTCGCTGCCGCACAGCGAGGTGGAGATCAGTAACACGCTCATGATCGACCCTCAGGTGGACGACCTGGAGCTGGCGTTGAGGTTCCGCACCGCTGTCAAGAACGGAGACGTGTTTTACACCGACCTTAATGGAATGCAGGTGAGAAAACATTTATACATGGGTGATAATCTAAAAAATCAATTAAGTGCAATTGCCAAAGTAAGCGCTCGACCACCCTTAAGGTCAAAATCGCTTGGCAAAACCGTTCAGTCTCAGTGTTAAGAGTATCGAGACTTCGTGAGACGTTCAAAGCAAATTGTTTGAAAAATGGTCGATCGCGAGCGTGCTTTACTGTACATCATTAACCTTACCGCAAAGTTAACAGTGCAGAAGTTTAAATCACATAATGGTTTTATGAAAAACCTTACTACGTTACTTCTATGACATAAGAATAATCACAATTCAATCATAAAAATGTGATAATTATAACCAAAGGAAGGGAGCATCGCAATATTTATGACGATGACTGATGAAGGTTTGGAGAATCACCCACATCCCATAAGTCTTGTATCGGCTAATTGCTGAAAGTAAGCCGTCATTAATACTGCAGTGTGAATGGATGGTATAGTCGGTAGATGCTGTTGCAATCGACGACTGGACGGACAAGATAGGTAGACAACCTGCGGAACGGTGATATGATATCTAGGTAAAATTATGACAGACGGATAGCAGGAAAGCCATTCAGCCAATTGCCTGGATGTATTGGAACTATCCGCTTCCGCCTCGCTCTGTGTGCGTTAATTAGGCGTAACGTGTTTTGCCGTCCGTCGCGGATGTCTTTGACACTGTAAAGGCTTTAAAATTTATAGTATGTACCATACTGGTAGGTAAGGTACAGTGATTTTAGATTACGTGCATACGAAGAAGGTATGTTTTTATAGAAAATGTATTGGAAATTGTATTTTGTATTTTTCTCAATTTTGGAAAGTAAAATTTGTCCCTTGTTTGGAGGAAACATTCCTGTTGCGAAATAGTCGATTGAGCACCACTGAAGCTTTTTGAGAAATGTAAATTTTCTCGCTGACCATACCTTTTTCCAAAAAACTAATAATAGAATTTTTCATATCTTCAAAATTCACATAAAGTTTCCTAAGACCAGAACTTTCTAATTATAACAGAAAGGGTAGCCTACTGCCCCTAAATTTAGGGCCACCTGTATACTTACCCATTAAAAAAATCTAGTTTGTCTTTGGATAAGTTAGACGTAAGTGTAAGGTGGCCTCATCTTTCCTAACCGATACTCCCTTGTCCGCAGATGATAAAGCGTCGTTACTTCGACAAGATTCCTCTACAAGCGAACTTCTACCCGTTACCAGCGGCCGCGTACATTGAGGACGAAACCCATCGGTTTACTCTGCTAACGTCAACGCCGCTGGGAATGGCCGCCCTGCAGTCTGGACAACTCGAGGTAATATAATTATGTGATACTGAATGATAATGACTTTCAGCTAGAACAGCGTTTAATCATTATCCGATAAGATAACGGTATCGGTCAACGGTACAGTTTTTGGGCACGTGTAATGTATGATTATGCCTACTTTTACATTATACCGTATGATACAATATCTGACTCACTGATTACATAATAATATCGAGGGGTAACGGGCTATTTGTTTCAATATCACCCAAAATGTCGCTTAAACCAAATAGCCCGTTACCCCTCGATACATAACTCAATATCACCCAAAATGTCGCTTAAACCAAATAGCCCGTTACCCCTCGATACATAACTCAATATCACCCAAAATGTCGCTTAAACCAAATAGCCCGTTACCCCTCGATACATAACTCAATATCACCCAAAATGTCGCTTAAACCAAATAGCCCGTTACCCCTCGATACATAACTCAATATCACCCAAAATGTCGCTTAAACCAAATAGCCCGTTACCCCTCGATATACATTTTGTATCGTGTCAGTGTTCGATACTGTTATCGTTCTAAGGCCTGTGTATTTCAGTAGCCCTACGCTACGCTGGCGCTCCGATAGGTGAAGAGCTTGGATCGTCAATTGGCACGCAGAACGTAGTAGATTTGTAAAATCGACATTGTTAAAAGAAACTTACACTAGGGACTCAGAACGACGCTCAGCGTACTTGAGCAGAGATTGATTGATTGACGTATTTGTATGAAATGACAGACTCAAATCTGTGCTCAAGTAGAGTTCACTGCTGAGCGAACTTTAGACTTGCAATACAGAACACGTTCTTCCCAAGTATCCAAGTATCAACCGCTGTTATCGAGTAACATTTGTTAAAAAGAGAGATGTCCAATCGGCTATGTTTCTGATCAATCATCCTTACGGCTAAAAACGTTTCCGCCCGATGTCCGTTCGCAGAGTTACTAACTCTAAGCGGGCTGCAGACGTTCAAAACATTTTGTTTGCGAAATGTATCACTACGAAGTTTCGTGACCATATTGGCTTTAAATATTTTATGCTCGATTTTTTTTTAACTTAGCCCCCACTTATTTTTCTCCTGTATCGAGGGTACTTTACAAACATACATCTCACATGCACTCACACTCGAAACAACTATCTGTAGATCATACAAATATTTGTTCCGTGCGGGGATGGAACCTGAGTTGCGGCACGTAGCGCAGAAAGCCAACCGTGTCGTCACTTCAATTCTACTTCAAAATCTTTTAACTCATTAAAATAACAAGAATTTGACGTATAATTCTTATGTACCTTATGTTTGACAGGTGATGCAAGACAGACGGCTGAGCCGCGACGACAATAGAGGGCTAGTACAAGGTGTCTTGGACAACATTCGGACGCGACACACGTTTAAAGTCATTATTGAAAACGCCAGGAAACCCTGTGTGGTAAGTGCTGTATGTTATTCTTCTTTGGATTGCTATGATGGTACTCATTTATAGGGCATACGGGGTCATCCGTAAAGTGCGTCACACTAATTTCGTGATTTTTTGACCCCGCCCGTCCTTGTCACAGTTGATCACATTTGTGAGACCCTAGTGTGACGTCATATATTTTGCAATTTTACATCTAGAAATTATCGTTTGTTTTATATCCATTTAAATGATTTTTTAATATGATTTTGAAATGTGACGTTACGAAACTTAGGACCCCTCCCACCCCTTGTCACATTATGTCACACTTCGTCGACCCCCTCCTCCCCGCTTAACGTGTGACGTACTTTATGGATGGTCCCTATGCTCATCATGGTCCGAATTGCGATAAAAGTGACAATATCGCGAATCCGTATTTTGTATTTAAAAATGTAAAAATATAAGATATAGAAGATAATATAAATCTTAATTAGCCAATAGATACGTACAAAATATAGTTTAAACAATAGTAGGTATTCTAATAACTAGGTTTCCAAACAGTTAGTACTAGTGAGCCCCAAACTAGACTGTTAGTCCGTATCTTGGGGCAGAAATTTGGTAATGTAACAAATAACTGTAATGTATAATTTCCGATTACTTTCTCCAGCAAAAGACGCCAGCCGATCACCCATCAGGCCAGCTGACGCTGGGCGCCCACGTGTCCCAGCAGCTGCTGCTGCAGCCGCTGGTGGCGCTGCACTACACGCCGCGCACCGACGCCGCCCGCACCGGCTACTCGCGCGTCAACGTCAACGACGCGGACGTCGTGCTGGCGTCCTACCACTCGCATGTAGCGAGCAAGGTAATCATGTATTCGTCTCATTTTTAGGGTTCCGTACTCAAAGGGTAAAACGGACCCTAATACTAAAATCAAAAAAAGAAAAAAAAAACCACCCATTGTAAAATTTACCTCTGTTCGTGCAAGTTGTATGTGTATAATATTTGTTTTACTGGTGTACAATAAAGAATATATAAATAAATAAATAAGACTCCGCTGACCGCCCGTCTGTCACCAGGCTGTATCTCATGAACCGTGATAGTTAGACAGTTGATATTTTCACAGATGATATATTTCTGTTGCCGCTATAACAACAAATACTAAAAAACAATAAAATAAATATATATACAACAAACGTGATTTTATTGCCGTTTTTATAGGTAATGGTACGGAACCCTTCGTGCGCGAGTCCGACTCGCATTTGCCGGTTTTATTCTCCTTCTGTCGAGTCAGCACAAGCCATCATCACATGGTCATGCCATAGTGGAATGATTAGCTAGCCAGATAAGATTTTGACAGGGTCGGCAACGTGCGAGTGATGCCCCTGGTGTTGCAAGCGTTCATAGGCTACGGTAACCGCTTACGATCAGGCGGGTCGTAAGCTTGTTTGCCGCCTTAGAGCCGTTTTCACCGACAAAATAACAGATGTTTATTATTTATTTTATTTATTTATATACACACAAGGAAACATGGTAATAAAAATGTTACAGACATAATGAGCACAATGGAACTACTTATTTCTAATGAAATTATGAAATCGGATGATTACCCATACAAACATTCATGTTTAAACGGCTGATTTTGCAATAATCATCTGTTATGTTGTCGGAGAACATGGGCCTTAGTAGTATAAAAAAAAACAAAGTACTAAATGAGTTCAGTTCGTCCCGCTGTCTGTTCCGCGGTATGCTGCGACGCCGATATGCTGTGACAAAGTTACATTAAAAAAATATGTTATTTACAGAATAAAGACGGCAACGTAGTCCACGGCATGGGTATGACGTTCCAGCGAGTGTACCTCGACACCTGTTATGGCAACAGCGAAGTTAACAAGTGGTACCACGTGGGCGACGGACAGGTGAGCACTACGGATTGTTACGACCGTAAGGTTACTTACGTACTGTTATTAGTACGTCGCCCCAAATCGCAGCAGTGAAACCGCGATCAATATGTCTCGGTGGTATAACGAAAGAATAACGCATAAGGGCTTATTATATTTTTATGTCCTGCAGCGGGTGGATAAAATATTGATGACTACCTTCCGCCAGCAACGTCGCCCGCGTGATATCTTTATAAATTATAGCCTATGTTACTCACTGATAATGTCGTATTTTGCTGGTGAAAGAATTTTTAAAATCGGTCCAGTAGTTTTTGAGTTTATCCATTACAAATAAACAAACATACAAAAAATCAAATCTTTTCTCTTTATAATATTAGGTTAGATGATGAATGTGTGAAAACATATTGATTAAATTTTAATAATCCATTCTCTTACAGATTTCTATAACGGATCTGGTGGACGCGCCTGCAGACACTGTATACGACAGTTCGCTTACTTACGTTAGCGTAAAGAACCCGCTGCCTAGCGGCATACTCACGCTCTGTCCTATGGAAGTGCGATCCGTGTTCATCAACCAGACTCTTAAGAAATACTAATAGTACTTAGTACTAAGTTATTAGATAAACTAACCCCCGGTTTCCAAAAGGCTTGTCAAATATCATGTTAGCTGTTGACTGGTTGACTAAAATATTAATATTCAACTATAATAGCGGTGGAATATAAAAGTCAATTGGGTTACCTGTTATCTCTGTTACTGTTACACGTAAATAACAGGATGAAATATCTGTTACTAAATAACAGCCTATTATTTTCATACTACCAGATGATAACCCATCAACTAAGTACTTATATCTGTTTATGTATTAAATACTAGGTGTCTCTCCTTCTAGCAAGCGTTGATCCAGTTAGTAAGAATGAGAGCAATACTGTTATTTAACAAAATAACAAGTTAGGTTCGCTGTGAATGAAAGTGTGTATTTGTTATAACAGATATTGCATAACATTGTTGGTATTGTTGGCATTGGCAGGAACAATTGTTATCTGTTATCTTGAAATATCTGTTATTTTTACCTGTGACGATAAATACGCCTCACCGATTCAATCAACCATTTCAGTTGACATGACATTTGACGGCTGATTAATTTGATAAGCCTTTGAAAAACCGGGTGAAGTTAATCGAGCGATCACTTGTTAAGTTTTATGTGAAAAAATCTCGAATCCTGCCACTAAAGATGCGCAGGTGTATGTGATAAATACTTATGTATATTTTATTTACAAACGTGGATCGTCGTATGACGCATTTATCAAAGTTCAGGGGAGTTATTCTGTAAGAACATCTCATATCTCGATTCGAATCTCACTTTTAATGTCTGTGGATATTTGATGAATTGACAAATGATAATTACCTATCATACATTATTATAATAAACGTGTACTGTGAACATGACATGCTCCATTATTAAGTTATCGTATATCTATTCGTCAACAACCGACAATTAAGAGTGAGATACGAATAGAGATGCGAGATGTTCGTAGGCCCGAGTTCACCGACAACATAACAGACGATTAGAGGAAAATCAGCCGTTTAAACATGAATTTTTGTATGGGTAATCGGCCGATTTAATTTTAAACATCTGTTTACTTGTCGGTGAACTTGGCTCTTACTGAATAGCTATGCTGGTTTTAGCTTGAGAAGTCGACTGAAATAATAAATATGTGCAATTGCATTTCTGTCTACGGAAGCGCGGCCAAATAAGAATCATTGAAAAAAAATAAAAAACTTTGTAATAAAGAATACAAAGCTTTTATTTGACACAATAAATGAATTATCATTAATTTAACTACCCGTCAATTTATGAAGACAGATTTTGTCATTTATATTGTCTACGTGAAGCAGTAATAATTCTCCACGAATAAATAGAAATTTTATTATTAATTAATAACTACTACAATTTTCAATACAGGAGTTTGGCCGTAAGGCCAATTATTTTATTTATTTGTATCAATGACATCTGGTTATGTCGAGCTAAATTACATTATTAGGGCCTGTTCACATGAGCGTTAGCACCAGCGCTGGTGCTAACAATATGTGACATTTTGTATAACAATTCAATGTGGCATTTATAACGTTTTGAGCAATTTCGTGCTAAATGACGTATCTGCGTCAGCGTTTTTGCCACTGCCCGTGTGAACGGGTTCTTAGTGGCAGTTTGTATTATTTACCACTATCTGATAAATTATAGTTTATTTATTTAGAATAATGAAAAAATGAATTCCAATGTAAAAGAATCACTGATATTACGAAAAAACCGATGATCTATAAATAATTAATTTAGTACCTATAAGATATGATATTAACTTGAATTTATATCAAAACCTCCACTAATCTTGACTTATGTATCAAGTAAGATTTAGGTTATAGTATTCCAAATACATAATAGTAATAACAATAATCTGCCATGTTGAAAATGTTTCGGTAATTCAACAGTTAACTTAAATGGTTGCTATAAGCCAGTTTCTAGTAATAAGACGTTGTATATATTTGCACATGAATACTTAAAGGTTACCTGTGTCGATTGAATTTATACACGAAATGTTTTTACCCAGTGCGCATATTTATTTGGGTCTTGTATTTTTATTATTATGATGAACTAGCTTCCGCCTGCGTCTTCGCCCGCGTGATAGCTTTATAAATTATAGCCTATGTTGCTCACTGATAACATAGCATTCGACTGGTGAAAGAATTTTTAACATCGGTCCAGTCGTTTTTGAGTTTATTCATTACAAACAAATAAACAATCAATCAAATCTTTTCTCTTTATAATATTATTATTATAGATTAGTATAGAGTATAGATTTGAGTGCGTTTGGCAGCTCCTCACCTGGTGGTAAGTGACGATGCTGCCAAGGATAGATCATTCAAACTAAAATAATGCCTATTAATTCTCGACTTGAAATCTCTCAAGTTATATGAATCCGGGAACATCACTAGAACTTATTTTCATGAATTGTTCTGTTTTTATTTTAGAAACAATTGTTTTTTTTCTACCTCTATCCGAGTTTAAAATATTATTAATGGACGTAATCTATTCGTAATTATAATCAAAACTCTTTCCAGACAAGTGACGAAACGCAGACAGTTTTGTTTTCGACCGGAGGCGACCGCTCGTTAGCTTTAAATGAGAGATTTTATATGCAACGTGTATCAGAAATGCGTGGGTGTCGATCAGACCATCAAACTGAACAACTTTCTCTATAAAACCAAGGACGTGCAAATTGGATTAATAAATGACACAAAAAAATACATGGTAATTGTTATTACATACATTATATAAAACAAAATTTGCGCACTGGTTAAAAATAAGTCGTATATAGGGGAAAATTCTGTAAATGAGAACTTTATCTGTCAAACTGCCATTAAATTCCTTTAGAAATCCTCTACTTGGGTACATCTAAAACCAAGCATTATAATTTTATTATTGAAAGTCATTTGACATGAAAAGTTATTAACAGACTAAGATCGTCCCATCGACGCTCGATACTATAAAATATTACGTAATAAGCATGTTTTGATAGTAAGTACTAATCGCAACGTTGAGCACAAATAATTTCGTACTTTATATAGAAATTAGCGGGGCTAAAATGGGTATACTTAAGAAAATACTAAGACTGCTAAAATCATAACCCCATAATAATACAGGTCGCTTGCGGCACGTGGAAAAGTCCCTAACTTAGAACGATAATGTGTTATTTTAGATTCATATTCCGTCTAAACCACAAAACAGTTATTATTATATATGAGAACTTCCTCCTTTTTTGAAGTAGGTGCCGCTATAACATCGAGATCTCATATTTGAACGTTAAGTATTTAGGGGTGTCACAATTTATTTTATTTTAAATATACGTACTACATGTCGATGACGGGAGACATACTGCGCCGACCCTCAATAGAATGAGAGAAGGGCAGGAGTATATGATGATTGTATATGAACTACTTCTGAATGATTTACCTGTGTAAAATATTAGTGAGATTTGTATTATAATGTTTTATTATACATGTAAATGTATTTCAAAATAATGTTGTAAATATAGGAGATTGTTTGAAATGGATTTGTTCGTTTATTTTTATTTTCCTGTGATTATAACTTGTAATTGAGTTGTACCTGAAAAACGGCGACAGTTACACAAAACGGCAAAATACGGATTGTATATTTTAACCGAACCCTTGCTTTAAGGGGTTATTGTACTCATCCTAATGAACAACTTTTACTATGGCACCAACACTGAAGACGCGAAAAAATGTTTGCTGTTCTATACAAATAATTCAATGTTGAATGTTGTTGTATGTTGCGTGCAGGCGAATTTTAAAGGAAGGATGAGTAAGTTAGATACTCTATTCTCGAGTACCTTCGTTATTAAAAATTAAATGGAACATTGTTTATCAGCTATCAAAATTTCACTTGCTGTGTACCTACTCTTGTATGCAATCATTTCAAAAATAGAAAAGATACAAAATAATGCTTTCCGAAATGACTCACATGCGGTATCTATATCCCAGTGCAAAGGTCAAAGATAGTACAAAGGTCAAGACTACCTGCGCAAGATAGATCTTTGGGTAGGTACTGTTTTACAGTCTAAGAGCAGCCTTGAATTGTATATCTGGATGACTCTTATTCCTTAGCTGATCACAGTCTGGTACGTAGTACGTTCCCTATAATTCTAGGTGCACGGTTTCAAGTGGGTTGGTCCTATGGAGAAGAATCGACAAAAAGTTCCACGGATATTATTTTAAAATAAGATTGTTTCGATTTGCAACATTATTTATGACGAGGGTCTGGAAATTTTGCTCCAAAACGCATAATAAAAAACAGGTTAACTTATAGTTTATTTATTCAACATGGTAACAAATAACAATATTATGTCGTTACTATCACAAACACAAAATAACAACTAAAACATAAATACTGTTTTATAAATATGTAGAGTTGTATATCAAAATTGAATGGCGCATATAAGCAATAACAAATTAGCTAAATAATACATTTTATTATGCAGAAAGAAATAACACTATTAATACATAAGTACAATTATTATCTTCAAATACCTATAAATAAATAAAAAATGCGAAATGGTAAAAATTAACATTGTGTGAAATAATACGTGAGCTTAATACTGACTGAAAAATGTAATATTGCGTTCTGAGGTCAGGTATATGTTGCTTTTAACAATCTCGATTTTACGCATCGAGCGCGTTGTGCGTGCCGATTGGCCCGCGCCGAGGTCTTCAGATGCGTGAAATCGAAATTATTAAAAGAAACTTACACAGGGCCTCTGACTATAATAAATGCATATAGTAGGGAATTTGCATGTATTTTTATTTTACTCCTCGCTGAGCGTGTTTGAAATAACGTTCCGTTTTACGTAACTTAGAAATCTTTAATCGAAATATTATTCACAACTTTTATTATTGATGTTTCAACATAAATTCTAATTATTATTTAGATGCAAGTTCCCTATTGTGATTATGAGAATTATTTAGAGAAAAATTATTGCATGAAACAATAAATCACTTGCTAATTGACGTGTGCCTGAATATGACCTGGATACTGGATATGATACAGGATCCTATTTCGAGCTCAATATAATATCAACTTTTAATGACTAATTAATTTTAACAATATTTACAACGAATGGTGAATGGAAATGGCAATTTCATATCACAAATAACATTTAATAAAATAACTACAAGTACAAAATTGCTACTTGACTAATGACCGATGACTTACCGCCAGAAACTGCATTTGCGGGCGTACGTGTAAGCGTCTAAAGACAAGCAAAAGAAAGGCACGACACGCCGTACAACCGCGCGAGCTTTCATCTCAAAACACAAAACACGAAATCGTGCAGGAAGGAACGAACACTATTAGGCTGGGTTCACACGGCATTGTCCTGCACGTTTTTTTGCAGTATACGTCTTAACGAATAAATAGTGGCACATACATTGTACATAGAACCATTCACATGTCGTTTGTACTGCAAAAAATCGTACACCGTTTATGCGTTTAAACATGGTTTAAACGAATACTCAACGGACTTGTCAAGCAAATCGAATGAACTTTAACGTATTCGGCTTGCAGTGGCACATAGTATAGCTCTGTCTCGTTCACACGACACGATGTTCATACGTTTTTCATCGAATAGCAACCGAACAAGCATTTAGTCTCTTGGCGTCTTTTGGAGAGGCGTTGCGCTTATTTGTGTTTGTTGTTTCAAAATGGTTGACGAATCTTCTATAGATAACGAATTATTAAATTTTTTAGTGGAACAATAGCCCATTTTTGGGATAAAAGTACAACCAAGCGTGGATCCATCACAGACGTCTACTCAACTGTGTGAAGACTGCTGCTATTCGTTTTTTACACGAATGAAAATTTACCGTATGAACACCCGGGTGATTGTACGTTAAAAAAACGAATACAAAGAAAACGTGCAGGACAAACGCTTCCAAAATTATCACGTGCGTACTGGATTGTATGGGCATCGCGCAAGATAGAGTCTGTGTATAAAGGCGGCTATTGGACTTAACACCTTTCGCGTTTCAAACTCAGATTTAATAAGTACAGTCACACAACTAAACTAAGATGGCCGTAAAGTATTCATACAATGTACTTTACACTATTATTTTGAGTTACACTATTTGTAAAACCAATATTATGCAAATTTGATGATAGAATGATTAAGATAAATGATTATAATAATAAATTAATAACGTAAATCAACACGTAATTCTTCGAGAACGATTCGTCAGTTATGTTCCTTGTTTACCTCACCATAATAAAATTTACTAAGTACACTGTGTAACACTAACAGCCTATTTCGTTTCAGAACACCTTCTCGATTGCTTTGGATACACTTTCGCAGCTGACTGTTTGCGAGACATAGTAAGAGTAGACGTTAAAGAGTTATATCAGAACTTTCCGCTCTAAATTGGAGCTGCCCGACTGGGGAAGTACCTCCACCTTGCAGAATATCGTAGCCAAATAACGCTGCTTAATTATCAGTGTTGTGTTCGTAACTGTGAACAAGGTTGCCAGTGCTCCTTGGGGAAGCGTCGTGTTAACAGTAGGGCGATGCTAGTAGTAGGCCGGCAACGCTCGAGTGATGCTTCTGGTGTTGCAAGCGTCCATAGGTTACGGTAATCGCTTACCATCAGGCGGGCCGTATGCTAGTTGGCAAATTAGTGGAAAAAAATACTATGACGATGGTATAGCCTGTTAGTGTACACCCACTTCATTCAATTACTTATTTACAAATTCATAAATTGCCCATCCTGTATTTGGCCAAAAAATATGAAGTTTTAAAACGTGTAATGTTCTATGACTCTAGATGGCCAACATCTCATCAAAGGCTTTTATTGAAAATGGCTTCGTCATGAATCTCTATTAAATAAAAATGACCAGTAATACCTGTTTGAAGCTTACAATAATTCGTTGCACGTGGCAAAATATACATAAGAACTTAATTTACAAACGGATAATTTTACATTTTATTTTTAGAAATCATTACATTTTTAGTTAGGTACTGTTTTAATTTGACAGTAAATAATTAGTACCCATATAAGATGTTAAAAATACTGAGTGTTTTAAGAGTGTTATACACTCGACAATCGTGAACCCGTAATAAAAGTACATAACATAAATACCTATACAAGTAAGAAATGAAAGATCTTTAAAAGCAAGACAATCATTATCCACGTTAAATCCATTTTCGTCGGCACAAAACTAATTTAATCTAATATTTTGGACACATCAGGAAAAACTATTTTAATTCAATAATTCATATTTTAAGTAAATATCCGTAATAATGGCATATGGCTACAATCTAGATATGGCCTTATGGTCTCCAACCACGGAGTTACTCGCGAAGTCTACGCTAAACGACGGTAGTATTGAACTGACTAGACTGTGGCATTCTTCCATTACATTAGGCACTAAATCGTAGGTAACGTCCTGCTCCCTGAAACAAATAGACATTATTTAAAGAGAAACCCCTTACTAACAAAAACTTGAATTTTTAAACCCTGATTAATTTATCCTGTCCTTATCATTTACAACATTATTTTTAGTTTATGCAAAAGCCGAATGGGCGTTACTGTACTCATCATTATGAACAACTTTTACTATAGAACCAGTTCTGAAATCGCGAATTGATAAGTTGGTTGTGTGATGGTGATTTTCTTATCCCGATTTCAAGATTAGTCCTATAGTAAAAGTTGTTTATTATGATAAGTGCAATAAACCGTTTTCGGCTTTTGCATAAACTAAAAATAATGTTGTATATGCCAATGAATAGAGATGGCAATAGACTTAAAAGCTAGTTTAGTTAAATAACGTTTAACCGTCGACTAAAAATTTAAATCTTACCCATTTAAAAAAATGTGGATATTTTGTGCTTTTCCTCCGTGTTAGGAACTCGAATCATAATAGCTGTATAAGCGTAGTTGTTTTGAGCGAAGGGTTCCACAGCCGGTAAAATTATCGGAACGCAAGGGATTCCAATTTAAGCCTCGATCGGTACTACATCTGTCATCATTAGGATGCCGATATTTATGGGCGGTGATCGCTAACCATCAGGTGACTCGCAGAGGTTCTAACCATCCGATATCTTTGAGCTCCAACTTCTCAGAAATGCGATACTTAAGGATACTAGTGTTTACAACGTTTTTTGTGTGTATTGAAGTCTTTTATCGATTTATTAAAGTTTGAGCAGAGGCTGCGATTTGGCGATTTTTTTAAATGGTGGGCTTGTAGGTGCTCCTGACTCCATAGTAAAATGTTAGAACCCCTTATACCAAATTGTTCTTACCCTTTATGTTTGACGAGCGCGTCGGCGGCGGCGAGCCCGTTCAGACAGTTGGCGGTGGCTTCCAGGCTGAGGCAGTAAGGATGCACCCGCTGACTCTCCACGCGCTGTTGAACCAGCTTCAGAGCTTGCTTGTGAGCACAACTTGATTGCTGGAAATTAAGAAAACGTTAAATAAAATATCGAGATATTATAAAATAGGCGTGGGCAAAGTGTATCATTTTTGCGATTGGAACATTTGCATCTGGATTACTCTGGATTGATTCGAAACATCCATGGATTTTTTTTGACGGCCGTCTCAGTACTCCTACATGCATTGAGTCTTGGTGGCGCTTTATAAATACTTTCAAACGTTTTGAATTTTGGAGGGGTGCGACATGTTATCGTAGTTTTTCTCTATATATTTTTGCAACCACGCATAATGGCGGAACAGTATTTAATTAAGCTTGACGCTGGCAGAACCCTATCACAGTTATAATAGGTTAAAAAGACGTATGTTACTAGAGTTGAAAACTGCGGAAAGTTTCCGAAACTTTGGAAGTTTTCCGGAAGTTTACCGGAAATATTCCCGAAAACTTCCAAAACTGCCGCAGTTTTGGAAGTTTTCAGAAATGATTTTTTACTTATAAAAACAGTAATTGGGGATACTTTATGCTTAAAATATGTTGCATTTAGCTAGATTTTAAATATTCGAACACAGCGAGCACAGAACGTACCGCGGGGTAGGCTACATGTTAAAAATGAATATTTCCAAAACTTCGGTCATACCGCTCGGTGTTTAAATTATGCTCGTTGCCTTGGTATGATTTAAGCCAATTGAATAAAAAACGTTATTTCATAAAAAAAAATCAATAAGTACCTTAAGTAATTAAAATAATGAAAGAAAATAGAACTAAATTAAAGGATCATTTTCATTTGACGTTAATGATTCTGAATAGTCCAAAAGCAACAAATTTGTTGATTTCATAAATAGAAAAACATAATTTGAAAACTTCCAAAGTTTCGGAAGTTTTGGAAGTTTTCAGGAAACTTTCCTCAGAAAAGGAAACTTTCCTGGAAGTTTTCAACTCTATATGTTACATACCTCGATCAAAACTTCAGCGCACTTCAACAAAGTAGTAAGTGCGGGCCACACAGACCACTGTAGGAGGTATTGCAGCTTCGTGTCCTCGCCCAGCGTATACAACTCACCGTTATACGAAATAACGCGGTTTTGTATACAGTATTCAAGCGCTTTGTTGAATTTCTGAAATATCAAAAATGTTTATGGTTTAAGCGAGTAATTATTTTGTCTAAATCCATGGTAAAAAAATATAGTAACTTCCAAAAATAGTTTCTTAAACAATTGCTAATTTCGCGATCTCTGCCATAGCGGGGAGCGAGGCGACCGCGGCGGCTCCATACAAATGCTTGCTGCTGTTTATGTATTTGTATGGGGCCACTGCCCTGCCGCCTCGCTCCCCGCTGTGGTCGAGACCGCGGCCTTGCTTCGAGAAGAAACTGAATTACATAATACGACGTGTATCAGAAATGCGTGGTCCTATAAAAGGGTGTGGATCACTCCATGAAACTGAACAACTTTCTCTATGGCACCAACTTACATACAAAACGTCAATACCTACTCGACCCAAACAACTGTCCCATAACAGCTGTTTTTTTATTAACAAAATTATTTGATGTTGGTCCCATAGAGAAAGTTGTTTAGTTTAATGGTGTGATCCACACCCTTAAATATGTCCATGCATGTTGTATATTCGGTTTCACTACTTTAGTTTAAGACCATTGGAGAAATATACATCGTGTAGTTTGTCATACTCACGTAAGATTCTTCCCTTTCCATGTGGAAGAACTCGTGACTAAGAAGTTTTCGTATTCGGTGGTAATCCTTTTCCAAACTATCTGTAAATATCATAAGTTATAGAAACCCTATTGCTTTTATTACAGCCTAATCGCCATCATTTGAATAAGACATTGTCATAGTGTAAATAAGGTTACTATATAATTATAATCTGCGCAATATCACCCTGCAGGCAGGGTCATAAAACGTAGGAGCGAGACAGAGCACATAGCGAGCATACAGTGAGTGCTCTATTTGCACCGTCTCGCTCCCACGTTCTCACATACCTAAGGCGCGGCCAAATAGTTCCGCGCGGACTATTATATAGTCCGAGTGTGGACCAGCAAAGACTTACCCCGAGGTACAGCATGTCTATGCACGATTAGGCATATGATAGCTGGTGGCACTAAGTAGTGCAGTATCGGATTCACGTATAACTGGAGCTGGATGATAGGCACTGCTACCACCATCGTCTCAGCTTCCAGTATGTGACCTAAAAAAAATAACGTCATATGGATTTGGAGTGGACGACTGCAGTTCAACGGACACTACGGCGAAACACTGAACTACGATAAGACTTAACTTCGAAGCAGACGCGGATACAGAGGGGGGCAATAGGTGCAATCCCCACCTGCCCCCTGATCAAACACTGCTTTTTTTATGGAGAATCTGAGGTTCGCCTTACTTACGCTGGGGGCGCTTGATTTTCTGGTACATGAGTAAAATTCACACAAAAATCCCCCCCCCCCGTCCATACGAAATCCTGTATCCGCGCCTGCTTTAAAGGTACTCGTCTGCGACAGGAATTATATCCGATATAATCAGATACTTTGAAAATCGATTCAGGTTTTCTCGTAATTATTATAATATTTATCTATGTATAATAATTACGACGTATATTAATACGTGAAGAGAAAACTTTGTATCCCTTTTTAAGCATATTGGGCGCACGGAGGAGTGTGAGATTTGGCATAGGTAAAGTTTATATGGAGGAGTGCAGAATGCTAAAATTACGGTCGAATTTCGACCACTAGGCGACCTCTACTTATATTTAATCCTGTCACACAAGCAATCTTGGAGCGAGCAAATGACTTAAAAATTTCTACCGCCAGCTCCCTCTAAAATTATTATTCAAATACATACAATACACACTACGCAAGCGCCTCGATCTTTGAACCTATCACAGAATATCAAAAATAAGTACGTATGTATTTTCCATATTTGAACCATAAAGTTATTATTACTAGTGGTAATAGAGGAACACTGTCTTCATTATCGCGAGACCAAAAAAGAAATACGTATGTTAGCGCATTTGACATGTGTGTGAAGTTTAGGGATGTGACTTTGACGTCTCCGCATTATCGATATGGCCGTGTTATTGTGAAATTATAATATCACCGAATTGACAATATCCCTGCAATATCGATATCAAAATCGGCTATACTAATAAGGAGTGGAATATCATTTAGAATCTGCTAGGCTAAATTATGTACCTAACTTATAATCTTTTAAAATTACCAATTAAATCTTTCAAATGTTCTTTATACTAAAATACCATATTTGACATATTTCATCTGTCATTTTAAAATATTAAAAGTTACGTTATAGAGGTTTATATTAGGATGGCAAAATTATTAACGTCACGAAAGTGACGAATAGGTAAGTAAAAAGAAAATTTATTGTAAACATTATGTAATCATTCATTATCATATTCATTATTTCTTGACGTCAGACGTTTCGGTTTTGATGTTGAAGGTTTTCGTGATAGGTCCCTGTATTTGTACACTGACACAGGCCGAGAAATGTGGTCCGGAAACCTGGAAGTTATGAAGTTAGCCAGTAAAAATAAATAATAATGAAGTTATTTTTTTCACCAGGCTACTCTTTGTCTGGAAATAGCGCTATTTTATGCATTTTAATGTGCGACAGAATCAGAATCTTCGGAATCGTAAGTTTGCTTCTTGTAGAAGCGGACGTACGATTCGGAAAATTCTGTCATCTGTGGGGCTAGTACAAAATGCGGGTATGGGCTATGTACGTACTATTAAAATGTTGTAATAGTACAAACATGGTGTGAATAGTGTCGAGTGCCCTCCGGTGCGTCAGAAATATTCCGACTATGATTTTCTGACAATGTGCGGGGCCGGACTAAATCAACCACAAATAAGCAAGGATTAACAATAACTCTCAAGTTATGCAATGGACGAAGCTAGGTAGTACGAAAAATTTATTTGGAAATATCGACATATCGATAGATTTTGTACACACAACCTATGCCAAACGGTTTAATTTTCACATTTTCACGAACACAATATTTTTTTATCTTACACATAATTACTTAAAATAATATATTATTTAGAAAATAGAGGGCTTACTGCATGTTATAAACGTATTACTAAATAATTTAAGAAAAAGAGGATGCCTCCTTGTCAGAATCAGTGCGGCACCGCGCTGGTTGGACCCAATATGCTGCTGCGTCCAGCAATACCTACGACGCAGCTGTACGTGTCCAGACTACATCACACCACGAAGGTGGAGGAGATCGTGGAGTATGTTCGTGTGAAGACCAACTTGACTTTGAGAGTCGTGAAGTTGGAGTCGCGCCACAACACAAATTTCAAGTCGTTCGTGGTGCGGGTTCCAAATCTTCATCTCGAGACCTGCCTCAAAGAAGAGTTTTGGCCGAAGGGTGTCGTGTATCGTCGGTTTCGCGGCCGGCTACGCGACACCAGTCAGCGAAACATGACGCCGTCATCTACTGTGCAACAGTAGTTTAAAATTTATTGTTATTATGTAATATGTATTAGTTTGTTAATTTATTGTTATTGTTTTATATTTGTGTATATTTTTGTATTTTATTGTATGGGCCAAGTTGCCTGAAATAAATGGATTTATTTATTTATTTATTTATTTAATTTTAGGAATATTTTCTATGGAAATATGCACTCTGAAAGTAATATTGCACTGTACGGTATTTACCTGTAAAAGGTCTCTTTATTTGCATTATTGCTGTAAGTTACACTGCAGTCTAACACAGGACACGAAACCTTTTCGATTATTGATATTTATCCAATAAAATCCAGAACGACTGTGAAGAAAATCATAAAATAATACGAGATCTTATTTTGACAGGTACCTACTAGTTCATAAATTGTTTCAAATCGGTCCTACGAACATTTAATTGTGTCTCTTTCTCGCACGTAGGATTTTCGTAAAGATCGGTTTCTCACTCGCACACTGTGTTCCTCTATTACCACTAGTAATAATAACTTTATGATTTGAACACTACCTGATATACATAATTATGACAGATTATGTAAATTAGAAAATACTTCAGGTATGAAGTATTTTGGATTTAGGTATTACGATATAGTATTGAAAAAGAAAATAGATATATTTATTATCTTGTTGGGCTCGGAATGTTATCTAAATTCTCTTATCCAATTAATTAGGATTTGGTCAATCGTAGTCCCGAGTCGGAACTATGTTTGACCAATGGGTCACGGATACGATACGACCTCGTACATAATGTATTATAAGTCGGGACTCCCGACTTATAGGTCGTAGGTTTGAACATTCGCGGGCACAAAGGTCAGTATAAAAATTCATGAGTACGTAGCGAGGACAATGTCGACGTAAATATTGATTTCAGGTAAACACAAGGTCTAAGTGTCGGTTTTATTCAATGAAATTACCATATTCAGTGTAAATACAATGTTTTTAATTCCTCGTGGCGACGCTAAGTAGACAAAAGCAACAATTCAATACGTAATATCGTGACGAATAAGTATTATTTGCATTTCATCTGATTAACATATAATGCCCAATAACACAAAAAATGTAATTGATGTTTGTAACAAGATTCTTGAACATTGTTTTATAGTGCTACAAAAAATATTACCAAAACCTGTACATATTCTTTAAGAAATTGACGGATAGATAGACACACACTATACACATATTATGTTATATATTATATTTTTCAATATTTTTTTATGATGTACCATAAAGAATATTATTACTTGAAATGTATTTTTTAACCGACTTCAAAAATGTAGGATATTATACAATGTGTATCAGAAATCCGTGGGTCATATTTAAGGGGATGGATCAGACCATTGAACTTAATAACTTTCTCTATGGGACCAACATCGTAATCGGGAAAAAATTATGCTGTCCCATACGTTTGGGTCGAGTAGGTATTGAAGTTTTGTATGGGATAGCTGATGATTTTTTCGCGATAACGATGTTGGCTTTATAAAAGAATGGTACTTTCATCTGCGTTATTGGATGACCACACGAACGTTTTCGTATGAGGCGATGTTGATCATGCCATACGATAAATGTATGACAACCAATATTTTTATTTCTGATGTTACACGTGCATTTCCTAGAACTTTCGTTTAATCCATTAAATGATTCAAATTATTATTACCAAGTATTTTTCACTAATCGATTTTTACACCTAAAGAGACTGATATCAAAGCATGATAGTACACGCAATAATTATTTCAAACAAATCGGTTATTTACCTTTCATTTTCCTCTTAACATCATTGGACAGATCCATCAGAACTCCCGAAATCAGCCTGAGCCGCCTCTCCTTGTCCAATCTCATCATATTCCTGTGCACCACGAGGATCCTCTCCACGCTGCTTCTCACATCATTCTCGAAGACCGAAGCGCCCAAGTTCCTAAGCTCTTGGACCATCCAGCCCACCTCTTCGATAACTTCCTCGAATTCTAAAGGTTTATTCTTCATCAAACTCTGCATAAGTACTAATGACAGAAGATTCGAGATGGTAGCTACAGTGTTTTTCTGTTGTAAAGTGATGACGTGGTCTGCTATGCTCTGCACTTTTTTGAACTGGTCGGGAGTTAGTTGCTGCAGGTCTAGAGGTTTGAGCGTTTCTTTGGAATGTGAGGTGTCGTTCTGAAGGTACTCCCTGACGGATAGCGGGGAGCCGAGGTTGATGTAGATGTTGCCGAAGTGGTCGTTCAAACTGTGTAGCGCCTTTATGAAACCCTGAAATGACAATTATGTTGTTATATTTTTTACTAGCTTCCGCCAGCGGCTTCGCCCGCGTGATATCTTTATAAATTATAGCCTATGTTACTCACTGATAATGTAGTATACTGCTAGTGAAATAATTTTTAAAATCGGTCCAGTATTTTGAGTTATTCCATTACAAACAAGCAAATCTTTTCTCTTTATAATATTAGTTTAGATAGGTTCCAAAGACTACGGATATCCTTAGAGTATTAAAAGTATATAGTGATAACGTAAACTATAAACACGTAAACTTCGTACGAATTATATGATGCCAGTTTTATACAAATGTTCGCCTCTTTGGTGGACAAATGTAGGTATAACAAAATAGGAGTTTATTATGTGGGTGTGCCACATCTGAACATGTCCTTCACATGGAAATGACAATGGTGTGCGGTTCGGTCTATGAATAAATACTAGTCGACTATTTAACGTCGTGGAAAATCTAACATTTACATAAACTGTTAGAGTTACACATCACTGTTTGCGGACATACACATTATTTTAAACGCAATAGGTTCTACTTTACCGGCTTGAAGGGTTCTTGAGGTTGCTAGAGTCAGTTGGCTTCTTACCAAAACAAATATTTAGGTACTAAGCTCTGAAAGAAGAGATCACAAGAATCGATTCTACTCGAAACATTATTTTGATCAGTTATCAAACTATGAAAACCCAAAAAAAAATAACAAGTCTGTATAAATAATATAAATATAACTTCTTTTGGTAATGTGAAAAATGAATTATCAAGTTCTGTAAATCCCTGTTTTATCACGTTATCTATCAATCAGGTTGGTAGGCTCATTTTAAAAGTGATAATTGACTTAGGACCGGTTATTCAATAACTAGATTATCGTCAGATAAGTTATTACTTTGAGATAAAGTCCATACAAAAACTGTTCCAATATCTAATCAGTTGGATATCTTTTAGACTCCTCGCACTAAGATATATTAATAATTTACTTCAACATAATATTTATGTGCACCACAGTCTGCCCCATAAGTTGTTTGTCACTTTATTCCATCCAATGGTTGCCGGGAAGAAATCGCTTTATGCGATAAGGCCGCCCATTGTACCTTAATATGGTAATCTCTTTTACTTACAAAATTGTTATATTCAGGTGTTCAATAAAGTATATAATAAATAAATAAGATAAAATTCTATGCGATTCATTTTCGCAAATTCTGTGAAGTATCAAAAGTACCAAAAGAAAGCAGTAATTTATTCATTGCGCCGAAAAAAACGCGCCTATCACCGCACCGCAGTGCGCGCTAGCTCTTAATAAGGCATTCGTCCATCGTATCTAAGATATTTAAATTATGTTGTTCTTGTTATACTGCAAAAAAGATTGATGAAATTTCATATTTTAAGAAATCTTGTATTGGTTCCTCCTCCTGTTTAGATGAGCATAGAATTAAATATTGAATGGTAATGGTAACAATTTTGATATAAACTGACTAGAATAGGAAATATAATGATGTTAGGGGGTCAACAGTAATTAGAAATGTATGTCATAGGCGCGCGCCGATGTGTTCCGTGGGCTATTGCATAAGCAAACCGGTACCTTTATGTAACCATTCGCAAAAGCAAACATTACTATAGATTGTCGATCATAACATCGGTCTTAATATTCTTTAGAAATCAATTCGTTCTTTATTCTTTATTGTACACAAAATTACGAATTAAAATAAATACAATTGAGATAGTATGTAGATAGGAGAGCTTAACCCAAATTTGAATTTTCTACCAGCAAACCTTTGAGTGATAGAGAAAGAATGATGGTAAATGAGGGTATCATCATTATGAACAACTTTTACTATAGGACCAACCCTGAAATCGTCAAATAAAATCTGCTGTTCAATAACAATAATTCAATATTACTCGACTAAATGTATGGAACAGCTGATATTTTATTCGCGATTCCAGGGTTTGTCCCATAGTCAAAGTTGTTCATAATTATGAGTATAATAACCCCTTAGAGGGATACCTACTACGAATATTTTATATACATATATCATATTAAAATAATAATATATTATGTAAATATAATGATCTCTTCAGATTTATCTTTTGAAGTTTTATCTAGATGTCGCAAAAGTTCTATCAGTTCAATATACATTAGAACAACAGTAGATATCATCCCACAGGTAGGTACTTTATTGTAAACTACTATTACTAACAAAGCTTATCAAGTACCAACCAAGTGATAACTTCGTTCCACGAACCTTGAGAGGGTTTACTGAACAAAATATTTAATGGTAAGTAATACTCACCCAAGCCTAGAAGCAATTTCAACATTATTATTTCATATAATTCATAAAACACAGTAGCCTCCTTTGCGTCGCGCAGTCGTGTAAAAAAGAATATAAATAAAATACATTAAAATATTATTTTAGTATTTATATGGTAATTTAGTTTCTTGGCTCTGCAGCCATTAATATTTATATTGCTTTGAAGCCATGTATAACAATGACAATGGAATTGGCAGCACGGTACGTAATACTCCATACTTATATTTATTATATTTAGATGAAGGAACCATGATGATTATACTTAAATAAAAGAAAACTATTAAATGATTACTAACGACGGTTTAATACCGTCGTTAGTAATCATTTAATAATAATCTAATATAAATAATAAATAATTTTATTCCCTACCTACATAATATTAGTTTCTTAGTCCTAAGTCCAATATGGATGTAGGTACCCAAGGAATATAAAAAATAAGAGGAAGGGCATTGATATCTGGGGGCACGGTAGTGCCACCGCTAAGACGAGCCTTTCTTTTTATGAGAACTGGTGTCGCTAATTGTTGAGAAAAACTGAGATCCCTGCTGCCAACATTTTCATTTCGTTGCCTTAATAACAGCTTTGGCTAAATGTGTCTCACAACTTCGGAGTATACAGGCGCTATGTTATGTGAACATAACATAGATTAAAATATATTTTTGTAGCATTTCGTGTGGTAAGCAAAGGAATTTGGTATAGGTACGTTATCGGTTACCAAACTCGGGTCAAGGTTGGAATTATGATTATTTGATAAGTGTTGCCGAAATATTTTTGCGCGTTTCCTTTGGAACTCTGTTCAAATGCCCTCGAATAAGATTACTCTCCAATATAATAATGGGCTAGAGTGGGCACAAGATGGTGCTAATACGGGTTTTACATTGTTGAAGCACTTCTCAATGACTTCGAACTTTGCATAGGTACGAAATGAAGGTCCAAGGAAATACATGAACTAAACTCCAACCCAAATAATCTAGGAAACAGTGGTAGGATTTTCCTTTTCAGCTAAGGCACAACGTAAGAACGATTTTATTTCTTGTGCGGGGTCAGGTTTTCTGGTTGGGCACTAGATATTTTTAGGATGGGCTGTACCCCCCTTTGATTTTCTTAGCTACGCCCATGGCAAATGTATGGTATTGGGAGACAACCGTTTCCATTAAGTTGGCATTTTAAGAAGTAAGCATTTTGCGACCAGTTGTCATTTCGACTCGAATAGAACTTATCTGAAAAGGCAGATAAAGTAAATGTTATCTCTAGTTATCTGTCACTATTTTGTTCCATTATTTTTAAGCCGATAAGTCGAATCAGTGCGTATAATATAATAACACTGTATATTTATTTATTTTTTATGTAAGTGTAATATAACATTTATGCATATTATATATTTATAAATAATGTGTCTTTTGTATTTCTGGTGTACAATAAAGTTTATTGTATTGAACCCCAATACCAAAAATCACGTCGCTAGTTTATAAAAAAAAAACCCATTACTACTTGGTACTTTTGCACCTAGTTGCCTCTGTCCTAGTTTGTTATTAGTTGGAATTCAGTCAAGTGGGTCTATAACGCGACTCGACCGGAACAATTAATTATGTAACTTTAAGAAAGTTCACACACACTTCACGTTTAGGTAATGCGAAAGGAGGGTATTAGTGTAACTACATCCTATCTCTGTAGAAATTGACTATTATCATCATAATTAACCCTTCAATCATTAATTCTACTATTGTGAGTATTTACAGTGAGATGAACGGAGTTTATTAACTATCGGCCACATTAATAAGATAAACTAAGTTTTATAATAAAGTAACTAACTAATCTAAACTATCCAATAATGATCCTAAGCGAAAATATTCTAAGTTTATGATCCTATGTGTCACTTCTCTTCTATCACTGTCACTTGTTGTGAACGAACAAGGATAGAGCATGGTTTCCCCAAATTGTCACTTGAATCAAGTGTCGCTTAGTGCATTATTATCAAAATACGTCATATCAGCTGAAGCGATGAACTCAATGAAGTAGATATTCACATAGTTTACTACAATATTTTGTATACAAAGGTCAACAGAACAATATCAGCTTAATTATTATTATTATGTGTCCAACGGCCTTCCGTCAAATATGCAAAACTTCTGACATTGACCTCTTTATTTCTGACAAATCTCACGCACAATGATGGGCCTCTTAAACACTGATCGACCGGTTTCACCATTGCAAAAATTTTGTGCAGAGCGTAAATTTAGTTCATATTTCCTTTTTATATCATGTAAGCTTAAGTTTAACCACTGTCCTTTGTCTCAACGAATGTTAAGCGTCTAAGCGACGGCGACGATGTGATCGACAGAGAAGCGCGTATGGGCTAAAATGTTTTGTTATATTTTTAATTTACAGTCTCCATTGCCCGTGACATACTGCCTCCGTTGCTCTTTTATAATAATCCTTCAGCTTGGCTGCACAGTTCCTAATCAGCAATTTTGACAGCAGTCCCGTTTATGACCCACACACATATGGAGGCGCAAAACTGTATAGTATGAGGTCTAAGCAGACTCGGTTTTCGGAGTGAGGCGGCTCAGAAAGGAAGACACGTAGGATTAACCACTGACGCATTGATATCATTACATTGCTGGCCTGTGGACAATCCGCCTGTACAACGTTGTTATACAACGTGTATCAGAAATGAGTGGTTATATTTAAGGATGTGGATCCAACCATCAAACTGAACAACTTTCTTTATAGAACCAACATCGTAATCGGAAAAATAATCACCTGTCCCATACGTTTGGGTCGAGTTGGTAATGAAGTTTTGTATGGAACAGCTGATAATTTTTTCGCGATTACGATATTGGTCCCATAGAGAAACTTGTTTAATTTGAAGGTATGATCCACACCCTTAAATATGACCATGCATTAATGATATACGTTGTATTAATAGCAATATGGCCCGGATTGATGGTTGTATATTCTGTAGTGACTATTTGTGGGCCAACTACATGTTTATCTTGTATCATATTGTCCCACTGCTGGGCATAGGTTTTGAAGACTGAAATGATATGGAAATTAACTCACCCCAGTGGACTCCTTAGGTTTGGGCACGCCGAGATGCTCGTAGGCGAAGAGCGAGTGCTCCATGAGTCGGTCGTAGGCGATGTTCACAGGGACTATGGTGATGTCGGGGACTTCGTGCGCGAATAGCGGCATCAAGGTCATGGATAACATACCTGGTGATAAATCATTGTGGTTAGCTTGAAAATATTTTAAATGATTGACGAATTTTGTGCCATAAATGATCATATATGATGATAAAATGAGTATTAAAGTATTACAAACGTCGTATTAATGTCTGTAATATCATTTAATTTAAGTCTAATGGTGAGGTAGCCAATCACAAACGTCATTTAACGTGACAATACAACAACAGCTTACTATGAACTCTTATAGCAGGGCTGAAATTGAGCTGCCCAGACATTTCCAGTATGAGCTGACCTCGCACTGTATAAGCTTTTCGTACAATGAAAGGTCAGCTTATTCTGGAAATTTCTGGGTAGTTCAATTTCTGCCCTGCTATAAGAGCTCGTTGTAATTCCCAGTAAGTTTTTTTTGCCTATATACACTGCGCTGTAAGAAATGTCTGTGCACGCTACTGAAGTTATGATACCAAATTACCAACGCAACCTAGCTAGAAAAAGAACTAAAAATTATTAAACAGTAAACCTAGTCATTATTACTAGTGTTTACAAATCTTTGTAACGTCTCAATGAAAAGCATACACTGTTAAAAGCTTTAACATAGTTTCTAAGAACACGCTATATTTGTTCAAATACATACAATATAATTTGTGCTATAACTGCTGTTTATTTTAGCAACATATGAAGTGTTTGCGTTGTTATGACAAATGGATTTATTTAGTCAAGCATCAAATGTTTGTTGTGAAGTTTTCGTAAAAGGACGAAGTTAATAAGACTAGGTACTTCCAAAGACACTTAGGCTTACATTCAGAGACGACAGAAACGAGTCTAAGCGTGAACTTACGCTTCCATCTGTCAAAATTTGTTCGTAAAATTGACATACGGAAGCGTAAGTTCAAGCTTAGACTCGTTTCTGTCGTCTCTGAATGTAAGCCTTACACCCTTATTCATTAACACTTTCGTTCTATAATCGCTTTATAAATTATACTGTCGTCAGAAGAAAGAAATAAAATTATACCTGTCATTGTTACTTTCATTTATCTAATAAAATAAACTTAAAAAAAAGTAAATGTAGACTCCAAAAAACTAAAATGTATAAAATAATTTTCTTAAAAATCTTCTGAAATCGGTGCCTCTACCAAGCTAAGGTGCATTGAAGAATTAAAGGCCCCGACCACGCCCCGCCATTCATACAAGGCGAGGTCAACAGTGGATGTGTCATTTAATGATTATGTTTGTCAATTGTCACGCATCCTTTTTATTTTAGAGGACTAAGCAAGTTTTTTGGAACTCACCATATTTTGGCGGCATACTCTTATTGCTTCTGCTCCGCGTGCCTTCAAGGAAGAACTCGATAGGCGCGCAGTGCTTCGCTACTACAGTACGCACGTATTGCTTGAGAGTGGCTGCGTACAGAGGGTCGCCAGCGAGCGTGCGGCGGATGTAGAACGCGCAGGTTTCCCTCATGCGACGCCCTATTACCGCCATTGAGTAGAAATCTGAAAAAATAGCTTGGTTTTAATCGCTGTAGTAGCAGTGTTCTTTAATATATAGGATGGTGTTAACGTTACGACATGTAAACTATACCACGTATAATTTACATGTCGTATATCACGTTCTAAACCGCACATGAAAAAATTAACGATTTTTACGCATGTTATTTTTGCATAATATTTCACTCTACTCTCATTCGTCTAGGTGAAAGGATATGAAAGTAGAAACTAATGTCATCTTTATCTATTCTAGTAAATAAAGATTATTTTCGTACGAACAGATTAGAGACTTGAAATTTCGCCTAGAGATCGTGAAATGTGGAAAATTAAGAAAAAATTAATTAGCTCCTGTCGCTAAACTACTGATTGGATTTGATTGATTTTTGTGCACGGTCACAGAACGTGATACCAAATACCTACTTAGTTTAATTTAATGTCGTAACGACGACGTCGTATTAAAATGGGAATAAACAGTTTATAGTTTTAAAGCAATACCTACCTAATTAAAGTTAGATCTCTGTGAATAAATTATATTTTGATTTGATGAATCTTTATTCATCTTCACGTATAGTGGGTTCAAAAACGAAAGATTTTAAACTAGAGTTTTGAGATGTATCTACATATATATTAATACGTGAAGAGAAAACTTTATAAAAATTGTATTGCGCGCACGGAGGAGTGTGACATTTGGTATAGTTCACGTTTACATGGAGAAGGAGTGCAGAAAGCTAAAATTGCGGTCGAATTTCGACTACTGGGCGACCAGTAGGTAGGTAGTAATAAATTGTTGCACGGAAAATTTACATGAATTAAATCCATTAGGTATCTTCTTAATGATCAAAAACATGAATGACTTCTGATTTTATTATTTTGAGAACAAAATCTCATTATCATATTAGTTCACATTATGTTGCATCAAGAACATCGCCGCTGTGCATTTAGCCAGACGGACGGAACAATCAGAAAAAATCAACTGGGCTGGACTGATTGCTAAGGCTGAGAATCGATTAATGAAGCGTAATTTAAAATAGGCTTTAGTCTAGCAGTAGACTCCGAGAGGCAGAGCATGACCCACACATTCGTAAAGCAAACATTTGGGACGACGATTTGCTATAATCTTGATATTGGCCCATATTCATAATAAATCTGCTGATATTCAGTCATATATGGATGGACTGAAAGCCGACTCCAACGCAGCTGTGAAAAGGCTAGGCTTTGTCGTCGTAAGTAACAACCTAAATAAGTTTTTAGAATATTATTTATTTATTCTTCATGTACTGGTACATAAGGCGGACTATTATGCCTTGATGTAATCTCTGCCAGTCAACCGCTCAAAAGCAAATATCCTTGTTATATTGCAATAGTCCAAATATAAGAAATACTATAATATGCAATATTTGATTAATGCGTCCATCGTCAAATCTCTTCTCTGCATAGTATAAAATAAAGTCGCTTTCCACGTCTGTCTGTATATCCGCTACCTCATCCTAAAGCACGCAACGGATTTTGATGCGGTTTTCACCATCATTTAGATATTTTTTCATGGGAGGATCATAAGTATAATACTTTCATATTTAACGTAAGCATAGTAGAGAAAGTCGCTAGTATTGCTTATTACACATGCAATATGGTGTATGGAATCACATAATAATTAAGAAGTACACACTTACCCATGCCAGCAGCCACAGCAGGGAAGTCGATATCATAATGATAGCACAGATATGTCATGAGGCAGAAGTCTGCATAGCTCCTGTGTGTAGGCAGAAAAAGTACCGGATTCTTTCCCATTGTTGATTTCAGCTACAATCACATACAAAGTACCTAGTAAGATTAAAAGTGTGTGGTATGAAGGCCTTTATTACAGCCACAATCAAAATTCGTTATTATAGAATATAATAGGCAATAAGATACAGAATTCTACCAAGTCAAATCAATATAAAAGTGAATATTATACATTTTATTCCACAAATGGTTACCTTCTGTGCCAATTTTTATCAGAAAAAAATTAAATTATGAAAACAACATTATTTATCAGAATTCTTACATGTAATACTGCTGGTTCATTGACAAACATCTTAATCTTCATCATGAAGGATATCTTCAGGAACACAACTCCCATCCATCTGATGACATGGATCTTCTTATCCAACCCCATCTCGTTCAAGTAACTTTGTACATCCTGATGCAATTTCTCTTTGCAAACACCACTTCTTGAACATTCCTGGAGGATAGTAGTATAATGTTTATAAGTATTACATGCATGTATGAAACGGTTCATGATGGAAGAAGAAAAAGAGGTGTGTAAGGATTGTAGCATGTGATGTTCTCAGATTCTGTCTACCCTCTTGAGCAAAATGTGAGATGTTATGTACCTACAGCGCCATCTCTAGCCCATGTAGCGCCGTGCAAGCTCTACTATGGCGGCCCCCATCCTTGTTGGAGTAGATGCCTATACAAGTATACATACTTACATACATATCTTTCTTTGTCAGATTTATTTATATTGTATTAAATTTCTTTTTCGCGATTTTTGTCGGTGCATCTTTCAATCAGGACGCGGCTCTACCGGCTCATGCTATAGCGTTCGATCACACTCGATACCTTTAGCAACAGAATTCAGCGTTTTCGCGTTCGTTGGCTGCCTTTTGCTTAAAAAAAGTGAATAATGAACGCGAAAACGCACGATTCTGCTGCTAAATGTGTCGATTATGGATGGGCCCCTTTGGCAGCGTTAACGCCGATCCTATTGACAATTTCGCTCTTAAAGTTGTATTCACATTAGACATATAGGCTACAAAGTAGGCAGGTGCCGACAAACATGTTGACTGTCCTGCGCCCCTCAGGACATGTGCCCAGACGGGCGGGTGCCCTGCATCCATTGCACACTAGGTAGAGACAGCACTATGTATGTATGTATATGTATATATGTATGTATTTTTAACCCCCAACAAAAAAAGAGGGATGTTATAAGTTTGTAGTGTGTATCTGTCTGTGGCATTGTAGCTCCAAAACGGATGGACCGATTTCAATGCAGTTTTTTTTATTGAAAGCTAGTTAAATCGGGTATCATCTTAGCTATGTTTCATCAAAATCTGTTCAGCCATTACAGCTCTTTTTCTAGTTGGAGTCGGGGGTTTTTGACTGTTAGGTTAAATGACACTTTGTCTCTCCGAGGGATATGTAGTATACTGCTGTAAATCAGTCCCAAGTTTAAGAGGGAGAATTTCCAGGCTCATTTCTAAAATGCTAATGAGTATTCCCATTATAGTGTGATGGTCTCATTTGTATAACTGGTGAAACTACAGTATACCATATAATTCCTGAATAATAAATTCTAGGATATAAGATCCAGTAACACAATTTATTTCAAAAAATACAAGAGTTTTCTAAATGGGATAATTTTTCAGCGTTTCATATAACTGAACATGCCACTTTTGATCAGATATTTCACGATACAGACTACAGTAATTGATAATACTTACAGCTTCTATAATAGAGTCCAGATAGACTGAATTTGCAACAATATCCTTAAGATCTTTTGGTGTGCAATATCTGTCTAATATCAGAGTTCGTTGCGGATGCCAGTTCCGAGACATAAAACTAAATATTCCCGACTGCGTCCTCCTCGGCTCCAAAATATCAACAAAATCTACTTGTTCACACATTCTTAATGATTTTTTAACATTTATAATCACTTTAACACATTATTATGTTTATAGATTATCCAGTAAATAATTCTATGTATTATGCGATTTTAATCTAATGTTTTCTCGTAATCAAATAGTTTTCCATAAATGATGTGATAGAATATAAATTTTTCCGGCCTTCAGACAACCACTCTCTTCAATATTGACTTATTTACTGACGTGACCAGTGTTATCAACTCTCAAAAATATTTATCCCCAAAACTAAAGTTAAAAACCCCTAAAATCCCCCAAATAAAAAAAAACTCTGTAGAATTAATAAATAAATTGTAATAATATAAAATAATTGAAACATTTTCAAAAGGTTTACAGCCAGCTGCGTCACAATCATTATAAACATCACAGTAAAAGTCAAGAGTAAAAAAACCCTAAAAATACCCCAAATCAAACCCCTAAAAAAATCCCATCACACTTATTTACCCCCCTTGGGGGGGAAACCCCTAAGTTGGGAACCCTGGACGTGACGTGAGTCTGACAGTGACTGACATATAGGTACCTACTCAGAGTTAGCGATGGGCGAGACGAATTATTTAACTCGAGTTACAATCAATCAGTCAGTTAGCAATCGAGTCAACGAGTTCACAGGAACTCGTTGATAAAGATAAGATAAAGATATATTTATTTTGTAAAACATGAGTTGACTCGATTGCTTCACTTTATTCATTTGCTTACCGCGTGGCTCGGCGCGCTGCCACTGAGTTACTGATTTTGTGGAAAGAGGTATCGCTCGCAAGTCGCAAAGTTTTTATTAATCACCTACTAGGGTAATAATTATATTATTTTATATTGAATTATTTTAATACCAAGGTATTCATAATAATTGACGAAGAAGACGCTATTAGTTGATATCAATATTTTTTTATAATAATATTCTGTGTTTTATTATTCATAATGCTGCCTAATCCTTATTTATATTGGGATCGGATCACTCTGAACTGTACGTTGAATTGTCCTACTACACATGAAAAATTAATAAACATGAAATGTTCGTGTATCCGAATCCACGACCGTACGAACTATTTAGACACAGAGTCGAGTCAACTCGAGTCAATTAACATTTTAACTAGAGTAACTCGAGTTGCAAAATATTAGATTCGTCCCATCCCTACTCAGAGTACAACATTGACAATTTGTTTGTTTGACATTTAAAAAATCCAGTGCTGCCATACGCTGTAACGGGATTTACCGGATTTTAGTACCGAGATACCGACCACGACCATCTCTTTTTAGTTTGTGGTACCGACTGATGGAAAATAAATAAATAGTGTTTATTTCATAAAGTTATTATTACTAGTAATAATAACTTTATGGTTTATTTGTTAGAAACACGGTTTTATGTAAATTTTTAAGTTGTTACAGTATATAAAGGTACATCACGGTTCGCTAGTATTCTATAGTGGCATGCAAAATAATGTTATTGGTACACGACAGAATACAAAAGAAGTAGAATATCTTTTATTTTCTCGTCATCACAGAAAACATACATTAACAGAAATACACGTAAAATAAAGATTGGTGTCCGATGTAGGTAGAACCTGTATTACAGAATATTATTATTATTATGGAAGTGTGTGTTTATATGAGTTATTTTAATACTTTATCGGGCATATTATTGGTATTCCATGTAATTGTAGAGTAAATCGGCCCTACTTTTAATAAACGTACTGTAAAAAATAATTTAGTACCTACCTATTATTCTACAACAACTTTTAGTTATAATGTGTTATTGCAATTCGCGAAATTATTTAATTCATAAAGTAAGTCTAGTTTTCAATCAAGAAAAATATTGTAGCTGTTCCATTAGTGCAAGTATCACACTGCACGATTAATTTTTTCCTTTGGATGACAGAGCTTATATCGGCTTATCCATAGACATCGATGGATGAATATGACGACGATAATATCGAGACGAGAGTATCATTTATTTGGTATTCGTATAATTACTCCGTACCTCTAGCAACACTGTCAGAAGTTGTTATATTTTTTTCAAGCTACGATTTTATTGTCTTCTTCCTAGTAGGTATACAGGGAAGAATTTTCGAAGCGTACCTGGAGGAAAAGTACTATAAATACTGAAGACAGCAAATTTTACTCAAAGGAAACATTCCTTTATTTTGGCGAGAATTAAAACGCATGCTAAATTAAACAAAATGTTTTATGTATACCGTTTTATTTCGTTTAGGAATTTATTCAAAGTATTATCAATATTATAGCACCAAGATTTTTTATTTAATTGAATCTCCAACAAAGTATAGTAATTTTTTTTTTATTTCTTTAAAAATAAAACGTTCGACATGATTATGGCACACAAATGAAAAGAATTTGTAAAGAAAATATCAAAATCTAATTTTTGCTAAAATTTACATTGCCAATGGGGTAAAAAACTGCCTTTTGCTCACTTCAGATGTCGCTACTGTCGGTTGTTCCAGAAATTTGACAGATAGCTGTCAACTTTCATACTATTTTTATAAACAATCGAATTGTTATAAGAATAATTAATAAAATGACGCTTTGAGCAGCCGTTGGTTGCAAAAATCCGGGAGTCCATAATATTCCCTAAATAAGCCAAAAGAAGAAAACTATGGGAAAAGGCCCTTCGAAAGAAAAATTCGAAGACTAGTAATAAGTCGAGGTTAAGTGCTATCCATTTTAAACCTGAGGAATATTTGGGGAGAAATTCTTACACTAGTTTTATAAAACAAACATTCATCATCATTTCAATGCTCCCTTTTTATTTTAGGCACCGCTATCAACGTATTACAGTGTATATTTTTATTATTTTATAACTAAACTTCTATACTCGTACAGAAGTCTTCCTTTGGGCGGTACTTGACACCTGAAACAACATGTATGTCGAATTTAATCCAAAATATAGCCAATCCACAAGGAAAGATGAAAAAATCATAATTAAATAGCATTCTTACCTTTCTGCAAACTGTTGAATGTGGCGTTAAGACAGCGTTGGGAGATTTGTGCTGGCATTTACATCCCTGAACTTATGCAGTGCCGGAATGTTGACAGTCTCATCCTCAAGCACGACTTCAACACCAATGAGATTATTTCGATCGTAGGCCTCTAACCTCCAACGAAAAAATAGGGCTTTACAAAAAGAACACAATATAACCTCCAAACTTGTTTATATAATTATATCTATTTACCGTGCAATTTATGCTGCTTTTTTAGCAATGCCAGAGGCATTCTTCTTTATTAGCTCGTCTTTTAATTGTATTACACTCCACGTAGAATACATTTTACTAGTTTATTATGGTTCTAAGTAGGACACCAAACAACAACAAAAACAATATGGCGGTTCTCAGGAACAACCGATAGTGGCGCCATCTGCGATAAGCTTTCAGTTTTTAACCTCATTAGAAAAATACACATATTAAACTTTTTTTAGGAGAATATATGGAAAAATCTTGGTTCACAAGTGTTTTTATCCCTGTAAACACCGTCGGCGAAACAAATATGTATTGTACACATATTGTACACTATTCTCGGAACAATAAATTGTTCTGAGACTATCAGAATATTTGTCATCGGCCTGTACAGTGCCACAAACTTATCTGACCCGGCAATGACGTCGCTGCCGTCGATTTTACCAATATCATCTCTCTACAAAAATCATAAACTTAGAATATTTTCGTGATATTTTCGCTTCGTACATCCTAAATCTATGACAAAAAAAATACATTTTGAATTCTTTTTTGTTCTGTAGCGACGTTAGTTCCCATTTTGGTCACCGGGTCTGATAAGTTTGTGGCACTGTAACCATGTTATTCTATAAAAGTTTCTTATAATCTAACTAGCAAAACATATTGTAATCATTATAAACGCCATTAATTAATCTGCAAATCACCATCACAATATTATTGTCAGCGAAATAAAAAGAACCGAGATATGTCATCTCATTTTATCATCTACAAAAAACTAAATAAACACGAATTATTTCTTAAACATGAACTACATCATGTCTTTACACATACATTGCATCTTTGGCTGCAATGATTCGTTATTCTTATGAGCTAATTACAGTAAAATGTGACCTACAGTCTGTCAAGAAAGTCATGAAAAGGATTTTGAAGGAACTAAAATTCTTCTTCGCTCGCAACCCTAAATAAGTACCGTAGGAGTCAGTTTGGGTACAACGATGTGTTTATTTTAATATTCTGTGTAGATTTTTTGTGATAAAAAAATGTTTTCGGCATTATTATATTAAAAATAAACAAGAGAATATACAAGTGGCGCCCTCAATCCTTTTCATGACTTTCTCGACAGACTATAACCACGTGTTGCGCTTGCGGCCATACTAAGTTTACTTAATATCTAAATAGAATCCTGTACTAAATCAATGGTTAAAATATTAGAGCATATAAACATGAGTCGGCAAAAAGCCGGTGTCTTCCAAAAATGGGTAAACAGAATTACGCGCACAAACGAAAACGTTTATGCGATCATAAATATAGGCATATAATAATGATATATATAAGCTGAAATGAAGAAGTTCCCTGTATCTTGTATGGAATAAAACAATGTATTAGTATGTATATTATGATTATCAAAATATATCTAAAAATAATAAGGTTTAAGATTTTATAAAAATATTTTCATTCATAATGATATGAAATTATGTCCTATATATAGGGGCATATTTCTTTTACTACTTATATGACACATTAGCTGTGCCTGCGACACTGTCTGCGTAGAATATTTTTTCATACCTACTATTTTTGAACTAGGTACTATTACTTTTGAACCCTCATTTTACCTTGGGGGTTGAATTTCTTAGAGTTACCCATAATGTTGCCTACGTCGTAAAAACCTATCTACCAACTTTTAAGTTCATAAGGATTATAGTTCGTTTAATATACATACCATTTAATTCTAGCTTTGCAAGATATTGATGAATATAAAAACATTATTCATAATTAAAATTAAATTAATTAATTAATTTAATTACTTTTTTCTAGGATATCATTAAATTTTTAATACTCTGATTGGATAAAATATTTTTTAAGGGAACTTCTTCATTAGGCGCTTATCAATCTCATGATTTAATTGACTTATATTAGTCGACCTATATGGTCGCCAGAAAAATTTCTTAAAAATTAACTCCTGTTTAATTGCTCTATGATCGAAGAGTAGGTAAAACAACACGATCTACAAAAATATCACATTTATCAGACGTCACGTGGAGATAGATATAGGACTAGCACGTTCGCTGCAGCTTACCAACAGTGAGACCACAGATATAGATATGGGACCTCTATCTGTGAGTGAGACCTACGCGCAGCACTTTAGAAACAGCATAGAATACAGAACATTAGTTCCTTCATATAAAAATGTTTAGGCATAACAATATAACTTCCACTGATTATTTGACGAGAGCGCTGATGTTCTATTAAGCACCTACTACGCGCGTCGAAAGTCACCCAATTAGTGAGGTTTATATACAGGGTGATTCAGGAAGCATGGTTATATGTGCACGTAGCACATAGAGGTCCCTAAACAAATTTATGGCTCGATCTACTAGTATACTGAACTGAATTATTTCCTAAACTAGCCAATATCGTTGAACATACATGGGGTGTAATGGGTGCTCATAGAGGTACCCTATCCCGGTTTCGTTTGATACATGCTTCGTGAATCACCCTATGTACGCAGTTTTTGTCTAGTTTAACAATGAGCATGATTATGTACAAACTGTCCGGACGCATATTGGCTCGCGGCACTTGGCAAAAATCACGGTCAGCAACGCGCGAGTCATGCTCCTGGTGTTACAACCGTCCATAGATTACGGTAACCGCTTACGATCAGGCGGGCCGTATGCTAGTTTGCTAGCTTAGTGGTATAAGAAAAAGACACACGTGTTGGCAGCAGCGGACGTACTAGTAGGATTAAAACAAAAGACGTTTGGAAACTTACAACTACAACGTGGAATGTACCACACGTCTCAATTCAATGAGACTTCTAAACTACAGAGTATAATAAACTTTGAGAGCACGAAACACTGCGTCGGCCCATCCTCCGTAGACCACTACAATCATAGGTTTCAGGGCGATAGTCTAATCACCGTTCTGAATAGGCGGACTGGTGATCGCAGTATGTAAAACATTAAAAATACTATATGCAGCCAAGTTGTTCCGTAGTTGTAGAATTATAATTGAAATGTCTGTGGACATTACTATCAATCCATAAAAACGTCCCCGAGTTCTCAGCCTGGGACCAGATTGGGTGGCATGCTGAGGCCACTCGGTACTTAACAGAAAAGTTACGTCTTTTTCTGTGATTTTTTGGGTTTTGGTTCGAGTTTCATAGTTTGCAAGATTGGTGTGATGTGGTCGACCAAATCTTGACAATTTTCGCGGTCGACACTCACAGAGTCGAAGCCGTGGTAGGTGCCTAACTCACGGCATCGTTGCATATACATGCGCCACTTGATATCTTTCTCAAGGCATAGCGGGTTGCCTACAATGATGACTTTAGCTTTGGCCCTGGTTAAAGCGACGTTGAAGCGCTGAAAATAAATAATTTCTTATATTAGTAATCTTTTAAATGAGGCCCGGTTGACTTAGTGCCATGTTCACCAACAACATAACAGATGTTTTAAATGAAAACGACTGTTTACCCATACAAAAGTTCGTGTTAAACGGCTGATTTTGACTTAACTGTCTTTTACATTGTTGGTGAACAATAAGAGATGAGAATATTGCTAAAGAGATGTTAGAAGTGATGATCAAATCGAGATTATAGAGTTGTTATACAAGGTCCAACCTTTCTAGTCCCGATACCCTTAGGGGGTTATTTTTTCATCATTTTGAGCAACATTTATTGTGGGACCCTAACACACAACAACACAACCCAACAACACAACCCTAACCCTACTGTGGGAGCCTAAAATCGCGAAAGAATGTAGAGAGGTAGTTGAGTAATATTGAATTATTTGTATGGAACGGCAGTTTTTTTCCCCGATTTCAGAATTGGTCCCATAGTAAAAGTTGTCTAGAATGATAAGCAAAGAAAAGACTTAAAAAAATTCTAGTAATTAAAAAATTTGGGGATTTTAGTCACACAGACCCACTTGGATCTAACTACCACAAAACTCAGACAAACCAGGTTTTCAGAATGTGATATCATCAAATATTATCAAAAATCGACAATGATGTTGTCTACCAACCTTGACATCTTGTCTAAGTCTCAATGTTCACTAATCAATAAATAACAAACTAAACTTACTTTGTCATCAACGAGGAAGCCAAGTTGGAATTTAGCGTCATGATCGAGCAGGTTGCAGTTAGCACGGACGGTTGAAATTATTATTATTCTCTTCTCTTTGCCTTGATAGGCTTCCACAGTGCCCACTTCAATTTTATCATACCCTACGTCTTTAAGACTTTTCTTTATTTGGTAGACCTGAGAAATAAAGTGTATATTAATTTGGAGGGCTAAAATGGAAGATATAACATAGCCATTAGGTTTGATGACAAAATGAAAATAGTGGCCATAATCATCAAAATTTTTAGCCGTCTTTTAGTCTATTTAAGTTGGTAGTGGATCTGTGGAGAAACAAGGTATGGTGTTTTTCCATTGAAAAGGGAGGATCCTCCGACCTTGCCTGGTCGGAGGATCCTCCCTTTTCAATGGTATTGCCTGTAATGGTAATGATATTGCCTGGCGGGCCGAATTTTTTTCCTTGCGCGATGCAGACTTCGTTATCTGATTGGTCGAATTCATATTTACGCGCCACTGTAAGTTAGCTTACTGCCTTGGTGAGTAGTTATTCTATGTGGCGATAGGTGTCGCTACAACTCTATTCAAAACCATGCTACAGTAAAGAGCAGACAGAAGGTCGCCATGCACCCGTTTTTTATGTAAACCTTGAGCAGCAGTTCGTCGAGCAGCGCAGCGTAGAACGTAAATTCGTTTAAACGACATGGAATGAAACTTTTGAAACGCATACAACACGCACTTACAAAAGCCTCATCGACGTCACAATGTGGACTATAAAGCGTGGCATTCCCTAGAAAAATGTTTATCATGTTCCGGAGAGCTTACCTGACGTATATAGGGCGTTACAATCCCAATGTCCTGCATTAGAACATTGTGCACCATTACTAAGCGCTTTACATATAGTTGCACGATTTCGCACTCCAACATGTTGAAGAAGCTAAAAGAAAAAGAAAAAACATTTGTAGTTAAGCAAGCAGCTTTGTTTATGGGGGAAGGGCAGGAGGGGAGTCCATCGCGTCACCCACCTTGGCTGCCCATGTTCATATTCATAACCTTAAACAAGATATCTAACGCTAGGCTATAGCTACTTTTAAAGAAATTAAAAGGAACTAGCTGTCGCCCCCGGTTTCACTCGAATTCTAGGAGAACTATTTTATGTACTCGAGTAAAAAGTATCCTATTTTCTAATCCAGATCATGGTCTAGTTTGGTGCTAAATCTTATCCAAGTCCAAGTGTGATTGATTAACAAACATCCAAAATCACAAACTCACAACCATGCAAATTTTCACATATTTATAATATTAGTAAGATGCTGCAGAGACATTATAAAGTCGAACAAAGAACACAAATTAATTCATTCGAGGACAAAATAACCTATTTCTCTTTGTTTCCATACCTGGGAGACTTGCCAATCTTCTGTTCCTTAGAGAGCACCCCGTGGAACACCACAGCGCGGCTGTTCTTCTGTTCGCCCAAGATGTCAATATTACTTATGCTGTCCTCCTTGGCCAAGGCCTGTACCAACATTATTGATATGAGACTGTGTCAGTTTAATTAATGTACTAATATCAAAGATCTTCATTTTATTTCAGTTGGACTGTTGCAATATTTATTTGATAATCCAATATTGGGTTGGTCATATAGTGAGAAACTCCAGTTTCTGCTCGGCCTTAGGGCTCATTTATGGAGAGGCGGAAAGTCGCGCGGAGCGCAAAGCTGCGCGCAATGCGGTGAAAGGTAGGCCGTAGGTAAGGCGTATCTCCGTTCATGGACATCATACACACATATCATCATATACACATGGACCGTTCATCAACAACACAATTACTAAATTAAGCGATCGTGTATTGGAACTGGAAAAAACAATGCAACTCATGCAGTTTCAGGTCTCAAAATTTGTTCGTGTCCCATCTGGAATTGGATGTAGTGACTCAGACTCTCATAATCAAGTAGAGAATACAAAAACTGTCGCTAACTCACTCGCGGATACTGTAAAAGGTTTGAATATTGAACGACAATCGATTGTAACAGTCCGTGAGCAACCACCACCACAACCAGAACCACAAGAACTCAGTTCTGAGTCATCCTTGTCACTGTCGGTAATAGACATGCCTGAAGATCCAAAAAGACTTAACATAGATGACTCACTACCTAATAGTGGATGGACTGGAGCAATCAAAAAGAGACCAACTAAGTTGTACAACGACATTGTGAGAGGTGCCGCCTCTCCTGGCGCCACCCAACTTGAGGCTTCCGAACGTTGGCGATACCTTCATCTCTTCTATGTCAGGGTGGGTACAACTAGCGAACAGGTACGTTCTCACCTTAATTCTATCTGTAACAGTGACATGTGTACAGTGGAGAGCCTCAAAGCACGGGGTAACTATGCTTCCTTTAAATTGGGAGTGCCCTCGAGATTGGCAGACAATGTTTTGGACCCAAAGCATTGGGCAGAAGATATGTGCATTAAACCTTGGCGTCAGAATTTTCGGAACTTTCGGAACAAAAATATCAAGGAGCCGAAATCAAAATAAGAGAATTTCTATACTGTACCAAAATGTAAGAGGTTTACGGTCAAAAACGGATACTTTTTATAACAATGTTGCCCTGTGTTCATGTGATTTCATAACATTAACCGAAACGTTCCTTAACAGTTCTGTATTTGATGCTGAATTATTTCCTCCGGGGTATGTAGTTCTGCGTAATGATAGGTCTGGTGACGTCGGGTGGGGAGGCGTTCTGTTGGCTGTTAAAGAAACTTATACAGTTAAAAGAATCACTGATGTCGATGGCCTTTCCGAAGACAAAGAACTGTTATTTGCTATCATAATGTCAAAAAATATTAAGTTATTTATATGTGTAGTTTATTTGCCGCCCAAATATAACGATAAACAATATCTTGATGTGTTAAACTGTATTGAAAACGCAGTTTGTAAGTATTCCGATTTGCAATGTATTATAATTGGTGATTTTAATCTTAAGTCATGTAGTAATTCTACTGTAACACAATTTAATAACTTTACTGGGTACTGTAAGCTGCGCCAATTTAATTATGTTCGTAACAAATATGACGGCATCTTGGATTTTGTATTGTCAAATCTTGACTCAGACCAAATAACTGTGACATCAGATGTTGAACCTCTTGTACCAATGGATGCTTATCACCCTCCCCTGGAAATAATGCTGAAACTACCTAGAAGCGCAGTATTGAGTGATCGACCGTCTCCAACACAAAACCGATGTGTGAGTCCTGACTGGAATTATCGCAAGGCCAATTTTCACGGGTTGTATATGGGTATTGCAAACATAGACTGGAGTGACTTATTACATCATCAGGATGTAAACATAGCTGTCGAAACTTTTTACAACAAACTGTACAGTGCTATTAGTAACAATGTTCCCAAGAAAAAATTACCTTTCTTTAGCAAATATAATTACCCAGTATGGTACAATGCTGAAATTAGACGTTACATAAAATTGAAATATTTCAACTTGAGAAAATATAAACTACATGGGCTAGAATTTAACAAAGAATTATTTAGATATTATAGAGCAAAAGTAAAGGAACTTATTAGGATGGCTTTTAAAAATCATATCAAATCTGTTGAACAGAATATCACTCGTGATCCGAGAACATTTTGGAGGTACGTTAAGGATAAGCGGAAAAGTAGACAACAAAATAACCTATTTGTCTATAAAGACAAGACACTGGAAGGGCAGGCAGCTGCTGATGCATTCGCAGAATACTTTAGTTCCGTTTTTCATAACAATCCTCCACAGTTAGATCCCGAGGCAGCTGAACGTGACTCCACTGATGAGGGAAATATGACGACGGTCAGCATTGATTTTGTTAACATGTCAGAATTGCGTCGAGCGGTCTGCCGGCTTAAAGCAACAGCTGCATATGGACCTGATGCCGTACCTGCATTCATATTGAAAGATTGTTTGTCCGTGCTGGGGGAGCCCCTTTTGTATGTATATAATTTGTCGCTGCGGCATAATATATATCCTAATAAATGGAAGATTTCTAGGGTTACGCCGGTGCCTAAAGGCGGATCATCAACGGACATCACAAATTACAGACCAATCGCGATATTATCAGTCTTTGGTAAGGTCTTCGAATCAATTATTAATGGTTGCATCTCTCGACAGATCAGCGGGTGTTTGGATAATTCACAGCATGGGTTTCGTAAGGCGCGCTCTACCCTAACCAACCATAGCAACTTTGTTGATTATGTGAGGACCAAAGTAGCCGCGGGCTGTCAAGTGGATGCTGCCTATTTTGATTTTAAGAAGGCTTTTGACCTTGTCGACAACGATGTACTTCTAATGAAGTTTTCGTCTCTTGGATTCAGTCCACAGCTCGTTAGATTTCTCGCCGATTATCTTAGGGACCGGAGACAGTTTGTCAGGGTTGCCAGGTATCAGTCTCGGGAATATTACACAAGATCGGGCGTAAGTCAGGGAAGTACTTTGGGACCTACACAATTCCTGATAATGATAAATGATTTGCCAAAAGTTCTCAAAAAGGCGGAATGTTTAATGTTTGCCGACGATCTGAAATTGTTCCTGTCTATCACTAGGGCTGAAGATTGTGAGGCTTTGCAGAGTGACATTGACGCAGTTGCTGATTGGAGTAGAAGAAATAAACTTTTTTTCAATTCAAGCAAATGTAAAACGATCACATTCTCAAGGGCTCGTGCACCAATAACTACGACGTATAAGTTAGCGGGTCTGGCACTTGAACGTGTCACCACAATACGTGATCTAGGACTTACTCTTGATAGTAGATTAAATTTCCGCGAACATATTGCCAAAACCTGTAAAGACGCAAATAAATCGCTGGGTTTTATCATTAGAGCTTCCACTCAATTTCGTGATGTCAGGGTTTTAAAACTTTTGTACAACGCATACGTCCGTAGTAGATTAGAGTATAATGCAACTATGTGGGATCCACAAGAAAAGATTTATGCTCTTATGGTAGAAAAGATCCAGAAGAAGTTCACTCGACACCTATATAAAAGAACTTATGGGTATTACCCATTTTTATACCCTTCCTTGTTTGTGACGGGGATGGTCGGTTATGATACGTTGCAACTGAGGCGTAAATTAATGCTTATTATCCAATACGTTTTACTGTTGGGCCATAAGATAGACAATCCATCGGTACGAGAACATATAAACCTGTATGTACCGGACCAATATATGCGTGCTACTGGACGGAGGCGGCACCGTCTACTGGCTTACCCCATTGCTTGGCGCGCACCTCAGTCCAGCAATAGTCCAACTGCCAGAGCAATCGATCTGATAAATAAATTTGTTGATAGTTTTCCAGAGGTTGACATATTCATAGATAAAATTAATGTGCTGAAAATGAAAATATTGTTGTTTCTCAATAGTACTTTTAATTTGTAATGTATGTGTATTTATGATGTTTCTATTGATTTGTGTGTTTTCTTTTCTTTCTTTCTTTTAGCATAATAAGCGTTTTGGTGTTTTTTTATACTGTAAGCTTATATTGTAGTTAATAAATAAATAAATAAATGGAGAGCGAGCGAGAGAGCGAGAGAGCGATACGCCGCGCCACTTTCCGCCTCCCCATAATTGAGCCCTTAGGTAATTCGGCATCCTTTAGTCGTTATTTCTAGTTGAATATACGTGTCGACGTTACTTTATCGATGTCTCTAGTTGGTAAACCACCGTTAAATAATACTCAAAAGCAGAGATGGCGTTCTAATTTCCGAATTGATTTCATTCACTTACCCTGAGCTGTCCCTTGTAGAAGAGCTTATCGGGGATATCGAGGATGTCCGGGTGTGAGCGGAAATTATTTCGCAGCATCACAATATAGTTCGGATCATTTCGGATGTCAGTATATAAGGGATTCGTTTTTTTCAATCTTTCCATCAAGGACGTTCCTATAACAATAGATCAAATAAGTATCTTCATATTAGTACATCATCATATTAGTTCTTCTTACGATCAATGTTCACACTGTACAACATACAATTTTTGATCTTCTACAACATTGTCCATGGCTTTGTTGATAAGGTATGGCCAAGTTAACTTTGTATTAGGATTTTAATGGCAACACAACACAAAGATTTAATTTGTTATTTGCGATAAATTAAATCTTTACGAAATGGACACTATTCGAAAGCAGTTGACATCTGGGAAGCGCGTTGGTCGATAAAAAAAAGAATGTGTATGTAATTCAAACACATGCGCTCGCGCCGGTTACTGCCCGCGCTGACGTTGCTATTAAATAAGTGTTACAGGGGGCTTACTACGAACTCTTATAGCAGGACAGAAATTGAACTGTTCAGACATTTCCATTATGAGCTGACCTCGCACTGTTTAGGCTTTTCATACAATGAAAGGTCAGGTTATACTGGAAATGTATGGGCAGTTCAATTTCTGCCCTTCTATAAGAGTTTGTAGTAATCATCGATGTCTATAGATACGCTCTGTCATACAAAGGGAAGCTAAAAAAATGAGACGTATTTTTTGAAGACGTCAAATTTTAAATTCAACAATGTTCGAATTATATATAAATAGAACAGCGATACATGCACTAATGGAATAGCTACTGTTATTATATATCTTTTATTCAATACACAAATTAATAATTATGTTTGTAAACGGCATTTGACTGGTGATCAACTACTCCATTTTTCTGAAAATGGAGTACCTGACACGTCTCACTTTTTGAGTTCACTAAGCATATCTATAGACATCGATGGTAGTAATCCCCCAGGAGTCACAGTAGAGCGTTAGTATCATCCGATATTTAACTTCCGTAACGATAAAAGTATGAAACATACCCAATCCGATCTTAGAAGCATTGTGAGATATAACTACTGGGCCCAGCTGTTGCGGGTCTCCAGCTAGCACGAGCATGCCAGTTGCCTTCAGCATGCCGCACACGGGGATCAGGCACGACGGCTCGCTGGCCTGCGCCGCCTCGTCGATGAACAGGTGAGAGATGTGGTGCGACATCTTTTTCATTTTCATGTGGCTGAAGACAAATGGCATATGATAGCATAGATATAGCAAGGGGGACTGGCTTTACATTTACCATAATATGTTTATGATGAGTTAAAATGGCGCAGTGGCTAAGCGATTACCTTTCTACGCTACGTGCCGCGGGTTCGATCCCCACACGGAGCAATTATTTGTGTGATCTACAGATAATTCTTCCGGGTCTGGGTGTGTGCAAGTGACATGTATGTTTGTCAACTGTACTCTTGTGTACTCTCGGTACAGAATAAAACATAGAGGGTCAAGGTAAAAAAAAAAAGTTTTCAAAATGCACCAGTTAGCACTGTATAAGTATGAGCGCCTGCTTGCGAAGGTCAGTTAGGTTAGACTTGTTTCAGTTATATGAAGATTCAAATGCGTAAAATGCTTGTTTCTGACAAGAAATACCATTTTTGATGTTCGAGAATTATTAGGTACTAGTATTATAAATGCGAAAGTAACTCTGTCTCTCCGTCTATTCGTTACCATTTCACGACTAAACGGCTGATCCGATCTTGATGAAATTTGACAAGGAAATAGTGTAAATCATAAGAAAGGACATCTTGGATACAGCTAGTAGTAACTTATATTATCTTCTATAAAAAACTTGCTTATGACGCTGGTTTAATGTAGTAGTTATGAATGAATATAGTATGAGTTATAGCTGTCAAAAACAAACTAATATTTACCGTGCGAATTTGGCAGCATGAGAAAGTGTGGTCACAACAATACTGAAGGACATGAAATCTTCTACAGACACTTGCTCGAAATTCTGGCGACACGTGCCGTTGGAGAATTTAGCCAGGCATTCGGGCAATGTCTCCCTGAAATAGAGAACACGATGTGAGATTCAATAGTTTTTGAAGAGACAATCATTTTCGTTCACACACATTTCAATTTCCTTGTGCAAGTTTTGCCCAAGTCTGCATGACGCAGAATTGTCCGCCGTCATTTGTATTAGCCAAGATACTTGCGCTAATTCTTCCAACAGACGTAACTGCATACTTGTGCAAGCCTAAACTTGCGCAAAGAAATCGTGACATGTGTGGGCCATTATAGTGCGGTCGAAAACGCATAAGGGCCCTGGCTGATTAGCTAACATTACTTTCTTTGAACATTGTAATCAGACGAACTTACCAGATGCGGAACTTGGAGTTTGCGCGCAGCAGCCACTTTTCAGCAGAGAACATGTGAGAGTAATTGATAAGCATGGTGGCCACGTGATCCGCCGCCATGTTGGAGTCCGTGCACACCATGATGCGGTTGCGCTGGTTTTTCGTCACTAACTGAAAATAGAAACATTGTATTAATATCTATATCAACGGGAAAAGTGGAAAGATGGGAGGCCTTTTCCCTGCAGTGGGATAGATTATAATAATAACTTGATAAGCGTTGTGATTGTGGGATTGTACCGCCACGACTGTTTATTGTAGTTGTTTTCAGAACATCACGTTGAATCGCTGGTACGATGAGAGGTAGAGCCACTAAGGGGATACAATGGTTTGTTCCCACTAGTTCTACTAAACAGTCCTACGGTAGAACTAATTTGACCTTACAAATTGTCATAGTACAAAACAGCAAGTGAGGCGCGGAACCAACTCTTCAGTTGAATAGTACAAGCTTAGAACAATAACGCATAGCAAGATAATCTCATATATTTATTAGATGCTCTCTGTACTTACAGTCTTATACATGCTCTCCACTAAAACCTGAGGCAACAAACTTAAATATGTGTGCGTAATTGGCATGCGATAAATGGCTGGCGACAGGCACAACTTAGCCATTTTGACGACACGGTTGGCGCAGTGGTTAAGTGTATAGCTTTCTACGCTACGTGCCGCGGGTTCGATCCGCGCACGGAGCAATTATTTGTTTGATCTTCATCTTCAGATAGTTGTTTCGGGTCTGAGTGTGTGTACATGTGAAATGTATGTTTGTAAACTGTACCCTCGATACAGGAGAAACGCGAGTGAGGGGCAACGTTTAAAAAAAACATAATAATTTAATTTATGGTTAAGTTTGATTTGCCTCACTTTGCGTTCGCGTACTGAGCTTCTATGCGTTATTATTCTAAGAGTACAAGTCTCACCTGCAAAACTGTCTCAACTATGGTGATAGTCTTGCCAGTACCGGGCGGGCCGTGCAGTAGGTAGGGCGCGGTACCAGAGGTGGCCGACACGATGCGCTCGACTGCGCAACGCTGTTCCAGGTTCCCTTCCACCAGCGGGTTGAAAAAGCTGACGACGTCACAATGTATTATGTTAATAGAATTTGGAGTTATAAAGTTAAAGAAACATAATTGCAGGCATATAAAATATAATGCAATATACAGGACAATTGAAACGACGCAGGCGTAACTTGTTTATTGGTAAAGAACAGGCTAAAAAGGAAGTCCACATCAATGATTTTATTGTAATGTTTGATTGAGAAAAAAATATATTTTCTTTATTCAAAAATTTTGAATATAATCTTGACAGCCTATTTACACGAGCGTTCACGTCACAGTTACAACCATGTGAACAGGCCCTAGGTTTACTGAATAAAAATAAATTGTTTAAAAGATAAAAAAGCGCACTCTAATAAAACTAAACTAAACTCATAACACTATCCCGGGTTTCTGAGATCATAATCAAATCTATGATCAGTGAATCTGATGTCAACTCATATGATATGTTTTTGAGATTTGATCACATATTTACTGATAAGAGATAAGCTTTTAGAAACCATTTTTGAAATAAACCCGATCTATAGGGGGGCGTTATGAGGACTCAGTATATTTTTTAAATAAGCATGAATTATTACAAAACATTGGCATCGTCTGTTCAAAAATTAACTCTACATGTCAAATGATCTCAAATTGACCACTATACAGCACAAACAATAGAAAATCTATTGTTTGTCGGTGGATTGACGTCATGGTACTCAAAGGGTTAGTTAATTATTTAGTAACACTATGCAAAAAGCATTATTTTATTTTATTTTAGTTTTATCATGTGGTACATTATGTTTATTACTTATATTTTTTTTATACAAGAATTTCTTTAGTATCTATTTCTAGCTATATGAAGGTGAAGCTTATTTTTAAACAGACACTAGTAAATGTTTATAAAATAGATAAATAATAGTTATAACAGTAGGTATATGAAGAGATTAAAGTTGTGTTTATACAGGGCGTCCGGTAATTAATGGATAAGCTTGAAATACCTTTTAGAAGGAAGATGCTAAAAATATTCAAGTATGTAGTACCCACGGAGGAGAGAACTCCTCCATGGTAGTACCTAACATAGTCCTAAGCCTTATTTGCTAACACAATTTTTATATTTAATTTTATGTATGTTAATTATGTATTGTCAACTACCTCCAAAGGTGCCCAGGATACAGGCCTAGCCTAGTTTGGGACCAATGGAAGGTATTTTATATTGTAAATATTTATGAAATAAATTGACCTGTTTATATTAAGTATATATTTTTACCTTATTTTACATTTTTGTACACCACGACCACAAATGAATGAATTCCATCGGTATTTTTTGGTATAATATTCTACGATAACTGTGCCAATAGATAGCCAGTAAATAGTATGACTACCTACTGTACTTAAAAACTTACTCTGCTATATTATAAGCCTTTTCCATTAATTACCATACATCTCGTATATTAGGATTAAAAAAGTTACTGAGAAGCGCGAAAAGTTGTCGACTAAGCTAATTCTCACACGACGCTACCCAAAGTAACGCAAAGAGATAGTCGGGGTTAACGATAAGCATCATAGGTCAACTCTTACACTATGCAAACGTCACCGACAACATAACAATCGATTACAGCAAAATCAGCCGTTTAAATATGAATTTTTGTATGGGTAATCGACCGATTTCATTTTCAACATATTATTATTATTATGTTATTTTGTCGGTGAAAATGGGTCTGAGAAGCGTTGGCGCAATCGCTGATGCTGGAGCTAGGGGTCATCTGAATATCGTCGTGTGAAAATGAGCTTATTGTTGCTTTCCATGTAATATATTATTGTCACAAGTATAGGTCCATGTGGCAGAAGAGTTAGCAATGTACAGCGTAATAACGTTACTTAAACTAACCCGACGCAGCGCGTTCACGAGTGAATCTTGTACGGAACGTCAACCTGATTGAAAGTTAACGTTAATCATTTTCGTGCACACACTTACCCTAACTGATAAAAATTTCAATTTTTTAAACACTGATTAAATTATACCTATCCTTGTCATTTGTATGCCAATAAATAGAGATGGCATTAGACTTAAGCGCTAGTTTAGTTAAATACCATTTAATTACCGTTTATTAGTAAGGGGGTTAATATCGAAGGTCCTAATTATGGTGCATCCGGAGCGTGCGACCCGTTCCGTAGGTTCGTAAAATATGCGACGAAATATATTATGTTATCTGTGGTATTCCAAGGAATTTCGTCGTTTACAGATTATAAAGGTATATAAAAGTTGAAGAAATAACAGTATAGTAAAACAGCACCATTTCTATGTTGTGATGTGATTAACAACACATTGATTAATAATTATTATTTTCAATTGGTGATCAGAGTGAATAGTGGAACTTTGAATCCGCATATTATGCATTAAAATAAAATATTAACATTAAATCTTCTGTCACTTTCATGTGCTTCATGATACCGGGAATAATTCAACTTCCGCGATATAGTGGTCGAAACAATTTTATTACTTTACAAAAGGAAAGGGTACGAACAATTACTCACTTGGCAATGGGCTTAACCACATTCATATTGTTATTCTCCTCCGGAAATATCCGCGACTCCTGGCCCTCGAGGTGCACCGCGTGCACAGCATTGTGCATCCGCTCCAAAGGGATCCGCGACATGAAGAATCTCACGTCGAACAACTCAGTAGGACTGTAATACTTTAAAAACCTAAAAATAAAACAATACATTAGTTCGTAATTCAAAGATAAACTTATTCAGGGTAGCTAGTGTGTACCCACACACGGGTGTGTGTGTGTGGGTAGTTAGTGACATTATTTAAAAAACCTAATTCCATGATTTTTGAAAAAGTATTTTTTTAGTTACTAACTATTTTGGATTCCTAGATAGGTTCAAAACGATTTTTGTGGGACCTCACCAACAATTTACATATTGTTTGCTTCTTAGAGTATGTAATTACCAGTGATCGGAATAAGTAGTGCTAATTTAAGTAAACCTGGAGGCATAGAGACAAAAAGTAGAGACTTCCTTACGACAACATTTCTCCATTTTTCTGGTGAGCGTGTCTAGCGAAATTATTATTACTCTAGCAGTATTGTAAGTAGGCTGGATAAAACTCAATACAAAAACTTCCGGTTTCAAATTTTAGATAATTTCAATCCGGTCATTGAGAAATCAGCACCCGAAATACTTACATTTGGTTTATTCCGCCGATAAGTGCTACGTTTTCATTGATCTCCTTAACAACGGCTTCAAACATGACTTCCATTTGATTGTGTGGCTTTATGAACAAGAGGTCTCCTGGAATGGATAATAATAATATAACTTATGATGAGCATTAGGAAATATTTTTTCATTAATTTATCATTAACCTAGTCTTTTATTAAAAGAGATCTTCGTTGAGTCTACCAGATGAGACTGTCCCACAGATCGATTTATATACGAAGTTAAGCTTCTCTTGCCGCGTCATAGTTTTGGATGGGTTATCAATGTAAAGGTGATAAATGATAATGGTCCCGGTTGCCATATGAATACTTAACTCGTAATGATTGTCATACGTATTATCAATGGCCGTCGAAATCACAAAATGTATTCACCGAGGCTCGTACTCTCGATGTGTAAAGGGACACCCACCAAATACATGACTGCCATTCTCTTATAAGGTATTATGAACATTACTTACCAATAGTGCTGGGCCGAATACGGCTTTCACCGAATACGAATATTCGGTAAAAAGTTTACTAAACCGAGTATTCGCCAGGATTTGGCGCGCTTTATCAAACGTTGCAAAATTACAAGTCTGTGCATGTCGAGCTTGTTGAAGCGCGCGGCCCTTCCGCCCGCTGACCCCGCTCCCCTCGGGCCGATTATTGCAAGATCTAGTTTTAGCAAAACATTGACACGTGCCTTTTTGTGTGTGAAAAATCATTAAATGTCAATAAATAGCCAAACGACTATGAGTCGAGATCGAACATTTGGATATTTTTCCGTGACACAGAGGCAACTTTTTAATGCAAGTATATCCGGCAGAATGTCGGCATTTTAGCCGAATATGAATGTTCGGTAAACCTGCCGAATACCGAACATATAACGAATATTCGGGACATCCCTAGTTACTTACCAAGCATCAACGAAGGTCTCTTTTCCCCGAGGCCCGGCACCACAAGAGCGAAGCAGGTTCCACTATTAATATGATGTTGCATTGTGATAGTGACGCCCGACATGTTGTATTTCTGCAAATGATTAATTAATTATTGACAACTCACACAATGCAGCGTGAAGAAAAAATTATTCCTCGTGGACCACCTAGGTGGACGAGCAGTTTGGTCTGCATATTGCCATTTACGACTAGCCACGTTATAAAGCAGAAACGCACGTTTTCGCGTTCATTGTTTCACTATTCCAAAGCGATTAGTGTTTCTTTAAACATCGCCTACACTGGTGACACTGGGCTGTAATCTTTCCCCACGATTAATTGCAGTTTATTAAAGGGGCTTGAGAAAAATCAGGTTTAGCGGTTAAATTGAACATAGTATAAGAATATGTGATGCAAAATCGAATCGTCGTAGAAAAAATTGTAAAATGATAACTTACTTTTAGATTCATTCTGATAATGGTTTCTTCGTACCACAGAACATTGTGGAAGAACTTTACGTAATTAGCTTTGGTAACACCCGTAGTAAATATTTGTCTGAAAAATACATATAAGGTTAGTGGCACTACTACAAAAGTTAAGTAAAGTAAACTTGTGCAAGCGCAAAAAAAATTGCGCAAACATCCTTGTCAAGTATATGCAGCTGTTGTAAGGCATTATAGACAGTATCTACTAACCTAATGTCGACGCATAAATCTTTTTCATCCTGGTCTGCAGTATCTGACACTTTCAAGCTGCCGGCGTAAATTTTTTTACAGCTCTTTGGGACTCGAAACATGTCCGTAAATGATCTGAAATAAAAAGAATTACCAAAATATAGCCATGATAAATTATAATACATATAAAATGATGATTGATAAAATAATACCATTGAATGGATTTAATTAATCATCATTTACTGAATAGTAGGTTCTGGTATACTTACTCAACCCTAATGGATTTGAAAAGGGTCTTTGCCCATACTTCTTTCCGGGCGTAAGGACTGATTATCTTATCGTGCACTGTTTGTGTCCCCTCGACGTATACCACCTGAGAATTAGATTTCGTGTTGAAAGTTGCCATTGAAATTGAAGCTCAGACTCTTTTTAATTCCACGATTTTTACAATAACCAGATAAAATATTTTAGATGTTATAATTTGAAATTAGAACAGTTTTCGTATAGAGATGATATTAAAGGAATGCTCGACAAAAACGCTTCTATCGGCTACGTTATGTTTGACTGAACACACTTGATGAATAAACTAAATTAAATCTAATATATTACAATGTGTTAAACAAAAAATACAATTCATCTTTTGTTCTATATGCAATGCGTCTAGGCAGCTTTGGCACGTGTGCATCCATACTTTGTAATTTGAACGGTGCATCTCTTCCGTCCCTATATTATGTAATAAATTGGTTTAGTGTATTACTACTTTATACTCCATTCAGGATAGCATTAGAAAAATAACGTTGTAAAACCTAACTTTATTTCGATATAAGCGTGTATTAGTTTTCTTTATTTTACGATAAATACAAAGTAATGTCACGACATTTCATAAGTGCCTGTATCTGGCTACGATGAAATAAAGATATATAATCTATTCTATTCTAAATGTAATTGATTTACCATTTACGTATAAATTTGAACACTGAACTTAAGTAATTTAAATAATATAACATAATAACTATCGTCATTTTTCTAATATTATCCTGAATGGAGCTATAGGGTTCTGCTCACACCAAAACGGACAGTGAGCTTGAGGATAACGATATGAGCACGATAGCTATAAAATAAGATAACAATACTAAACGTCCTGTTTAGCAAGAAATAATTCATATCAGGTACTTTTGTTATACCTTCTGGTGTTTATTTCATAAAAAACGTGACCATTGTTTCTGCGGCGAAGGTCGTTACCGGAGGGGAAGCCCCTGATGAAGATACGAACAAAACCCCGTGATATTGTTCAACTTCAAATAATGAGTTTTATGTGGGTTCAACGGTTTTAACAAGATGAAATTAATGTCTTCCATAATTATAAGGTCTTTTCAAAGGGTTATATTATAGTACTCTTAATTATGAACAACTTTCACAATGCGAACAAATGTGAAATCGCGAGAAAAAAAATCTGCTTATCCATACATATATTACGACTAAATGTATAGAACAGCTAATTTATTTTTGCGTTTTCATTTTTGGTTCCTTAATAAAATTGTTCATAATGATGTGTACCTCCGCTAGTAAAGTAGGACCTTATAAGTCCATTTTTACTGAAAAGTTTATTCCAACGAATGAATATCGTTAATCGCCTCACGTTTCAAAACAAACAAAAAGTTCAGTGAATTCTAAAAATAAATTTACACTAGAACTGTTTTAGTATCTGGAATCAATAGGTACTTATTATTTACTTAACTCGAGTGCGGCATCGAGAATTTTATCGATCGGGCGCCACGTTATGTTTCAGACAGACATTAAAATATTACGTGGTTTTCAGAGGTTTTTAACACATAAGTTAATACGCACACGACACGATACATTAAGAGAAAATGGACCCATCCCCAGTAGTAATATAATATTATAAGAACCAATAATTCAATGAAAGAGCCTGTAATGAGCCCGTATCATTCAATTAAAGGACTATACTTATTAAAATTGACCCAAACAAAGGGTCAGTATATGAAACTCGAGTTTTAAAGGGTGTCTGCAATGCAAGGGGGTTTGCAGATTGATTTGATTCATACATTGTTGTATTGAGATGAGACACACTTGCGCGAATAACAGCTGAGTAATTTGACTGTCCGACTGCCCAAACTTGCCCATCGACAAGATTAACTACAAAGATTAGAGGAGCACAATGCTATTATTTGAATATTGAATGGGATGTTCTCACAAAAGATTGATGACCATTCAAAGTCAAAGTTTTTTATTTCAACTGGGCCTTTGCAGGCACTTAGATTCTAGGTACACGGTTCCAAGTGGGTGGGTCATTATAAAGTAATACAGTGGTCTGTTGCAACTTAGACCATTAAAACCAAGTTATCAAGTCGGAGACTTCACAACTACAAGGCAACAGTAAAGCCGCGGCTTGGAGTATGCCGCGTCAAGCTCATACTTCCGAAGAGTAAAACCCTCGCGAGCTTATTCACCAATAGACCATGGATTCAGCTCATTAATTGAATTATTGCTGCTGCTTTTTCTGACCTATGTAAGTAGATTTTTCGTATGATGTCCTAAAAATAGATAGTTCTTAGACAAGAGAAAGATATTATCTTGTTTGGTATATTAGCCACAGAAATTTTTCTTTGGGATAATTTAGTCTTTTGCTTGGCGCATAGTTACTATTATTACTTTCTAGTAAAATACGGTCCTACTTTATTGACAGAGGCCCTTTTAAGGGGTTATAGTAGGTCATCATTATGAACAACTTTTACTATGGGACTAACCCTGAAAAATAAATCAGCTGTTCAATACAAATAATACATTTAGTCAAGTAATATTTAATTATTTGTATGGAAGAGTTGATTTTTTTTAGCGATTTGAGTGTTGGTCCCACAGTAAAAGATTTTATAATGATGAGTACTATAACCCCTTAAAAGAACCTCTGCTAATAAAGTACGGCCTTATATGATGCATATTATATATAGTGATACAATTATATATGATACAGTCAGCCGTTGTTTCCGTTGTAAAGCAATTAATTCACATGAGCTACGTCGTTGAATGTGTAATGTAAACATCTCTAAGAAAACTGTAATGTGAGAAAGAATTGCCAACTCAATAGGTAATGCGCAAAGGTTTAAATCTTTGGTGATATGAATGATAATTAGTTATCATATACATTTCCTGCATTAAGAATAGAATCGAATCATGTATTGTTTCGTCCTAACAGACCTATTGACACTACGAGGATAAAATAATAATCCACATTTTACGAAGTATCACCAGCCGCATACCCGATATTTATCGGAACCGGAGTTTTATATGCTGCATTTTTCGTACATTATTTTATTAGTATTAGCATGTGCATGTAGCATTTAATTTAAGAATGAGTGTACTGCTAGTCTAGTCCGCATTATTTTCATCGCTTAGCTAACAATACAATACTTCGCAAGTCTAAAATTGTCTATGTGAAGTTTTATACGTCATTGGATAGATTTTGTAAATTAGGGCGCATCCAATAAAGTTTTACAAAAAAAATTACAACATTTTAATTGCGCGGTATTGTTATCTAAGCGACGATTTGGCGTCGGATCGCGCTGATATATCGAATTAGAAATTCGTAAACATTTGTCATGATACTACCTTTTTAATAATACGAGTATCTATGATACTTAGAGCATTTAATTTATGATAAGGCCTACGGGAACCGTAAATAGAGTGGCTAAAAAGTAGACTAAATAATACATAAAGGGATATATCATAACTTACCATTTCTCTCATGATGACAATACTCTCGTCATTAGCTTTCTGCTGAAAGTAAAATATTATTGGAGTCTCATACTGTCCAACATGAGGCGAACTGAATTTCACAGTGATTTCTTCCAATAGTTTGTTTCCTGAAACACCAACTAAATTATTATAAAGGAATTTACTGTATAGAAAAATACAGAAAAATATATATTATCTTTCCAGTAACATCTCATTATTTGTGCAATAACTTAATAATGCATTATACCTATCGGATAGTGCAATACTGCGGAAAAAGTAATGGTAAGGGATGCGTATAGCTGCACTAGACCCAATTTTAAAGGGGGTGCATAAAGCTTTATATTTATTTATCACGGACTCCGACCGATGGCTTCTTAATTTAAATTAGGAATTAATTTAATTGTTTTACGTATCAATTACGACAGTTTTGTTAAAACATAGTTTAATTAGTTTTCACGTCAATTACGCAGTATTGTTTTGACAGCTACTGCTTCACAATGTGTAAATAATCAGTACTTTTGCGGTTTTAAAATAACAATCTACTAGTATAACTTTATTTATTTCCAAAAATAAAACAGTTTTTCTTCTCAAAACAAAAATATACTGCATTACTGTTAATAACCAAAATTATACATAGTAAAATGTATCAGACATAATCTTAACAAGATGAATTTTTAAATAACATTGTATTGTTTATTATTTATACTTCTGCTTAAGACGTATGTAAAAGGTTTAATATAGTAAATTAATTATTATCTATCCATGGAATAACATTAGTATTAAAAATAAATAACAAAAACAATATTATAAGTCTTTAAATTGAATAGGGAAATGAACTTAAAATAAAAACAATCAACAAATCTGTTATTTTAGTACCAATGTACTCAGGCCTCTTTCTATCGTATTTCGATTTAATGATAAGTAATGGTGCAAATATTAAAATGATTAAATATAAGTCAATAAGAATAACAATAAATTGACTCATTAGATTAAACATAAAAAGTAAAGTTAAAAGCGCATTAAAATCAATTTATAATAGATCAAATCATTAAAATCAAGTTATAATAGATCACATCATTAAAATCTAATTACTTCAATATTTCACAATAAAATAAAAGTCACAATTTTATTTTATTTTTATTTCCATAAATAATTATCATCAATTCTGTATAAAAAGATGTTTGTCAAAATTAAAGAGACAGATGAGAACTTTGATATCAACCCAAGAATATTAGATAGACCTATAAGGTTCTTGTATCAACCACACACTTTGTACCAGGCCTGAGTCCTGACTCTACCTGAAGAAATAAACGCGAATACTGTGCGTTTTTTTTATGCTGATACAATAGCACCGAAAACGGTACTGGCCGAAGAATACGCGGAATTGTTATTGGCCGGCAACAGATCCGTTTGTATGACTTTTGCTAGATTTCTCGCTTCCTACAGCCAGATTCCAAAGTGGCTTATAATAGGTCGGAGCCAATCAGAAGATATACACTGGCGTGAAATCTCAAATTGGCTACTTTTGTCATAAATGCACTCAATTATATGCTGTATTATCTTACGGATAAGATTGATATTCGCTTAACGAGGTCAATACTATGTGTCCTTCTCTAGGGATGTAATAATGTCGTTGCCTTACTTTATCTGCGCTGGCGTGAAACCTCAAAGGATGATGCCAATTTTGGTCCCACCCTCCAATAGCGACGTGTCATACATCGTTGGATAGGTATTTTGTAGCTGAATAAAAGTTACTATGGCGCCAAGATTCAAATCTTAGTCCGTTTAGAGTTATGCATTATTAAACATGTCAGTTTAACAATAGTCAAGCATAATGCTTTCCCCTAATATAATACAGTTTTTGAATTAATACCTACTAGTATTAGATACCCATCTACCGTTATCATCAGAGTCGTAAGGAGGGTTTTTTTTAGAAATAAAACACAATGGTAAGGTATAGTCCGCGCACGAGCTCTGAGGAATCAGCACCTGAGGAAACGGTCCTCCTCGCCTCACACCTCACTCGTCCTTACGACTCTGATGATAACTGTAGATAGGTATATAATACTAGTATTAATTCAAAAACTGTACTGTATTATGGAAAAGCATTATGTTTAACCATTGTTAAACTGACATGTTTAATAATGCATAACTCTGAACGGACTACGATTTGGCGCCATAATAAACCATATATAAACTTGGCGCCATAGTAACTTTTGTTCAGCTCAAAAATACCTATCCAACGATGTATGACACGTAGCTATTGGAGGGTGGGACCAGAGTTCATACAAATCCTGGCATCATCCTTTGCTACTTTTGTCAAATACGCAGTACCTATTGCCAATGTCAGTTCCGCGCAATTGAACTACCATGACTGGCGCTATGCTGAAAATTAAAATTATTAAATATTTAAGTTAGCTAAACTTACGTGGTGGTATGCGCCGTGCCACACATCCGAATTGAAGGCTGTGATTGTTTATCACAAAATTGAATCGAGAATGCACCAGTTGTACGTAGGACACATGAATATCATCAGTGTCGCTCTCATTAATAATTGAGAATTTGAACACCACTTCCTCACCTGGTTTTGTCTGCCAAAGGAATAATGTGGTCAGTTTAATATAAACATAATAATAGTATAGCCCATTGGCGTCGGACTGCCGATTGAAAGATCGTAAGTTCGGTCCCTACAAATTACACTCCAATGACAGTCACTCCTATCACAAGCATTAGCTTCGTAGACCGAATTTAACCGAGTTGGTTTCTCTGTCTATGATTAGCTTAGTTGGAGGGGTTAATTACTATGACAACAGAGTTGATTATTATCTGTTCCTTAACGTATTTAATCACCTTTTTCGTCGAAAGATCAATAGCCATAGTTTAATGAGCAATTTTCGGTATTCGACGCTAGATGTCACTATCATAAATACTTTCTTTCATTTCTTCAGGGCTCGGCTTCCGCGTCCCCCGCAAAACGTTTAGACCTAAAAAGCGACTACTGGGCAGCCACTTGTTGCATTCTTCAGAGAGGAAAACTCATAACACAGTACCACAGTATATATATACTACATACAGTAACTCAGCTAAGACGTTTTTGTGACATCGACAAGCGGAGCGCTAGGGATGTCACTAATATTTTTGGAAAATGGTTTTTATTTTATTTAGTTACATTTACCTACTGCAAACATAAATTAATACTAGTATTGGCCCAGGGCTTCGCTCGTAAGTACGTAAGTAGTATGTAAACTATATGACGATATTTAAACAGGAATTAAAAACATGTGATGATTCTTAAAAAAAAAGATGGGAATGGATATTTTTTAATAATTGCGATTTGTTCCTGGTAAAATATCCTAAGCGTTAAAGTATTCTTCAGAAACACGATAATTCAGTGCCGGTTTCTTTACTGAATCATTTCGGAAAATCAAACGAAGCAATTTGGACCGGTTGAAAAAGATAATGTCATCACTATCAACTATCCCACTTTACGCGGACCCTCAGATATCGATTTTGAAAGCAATTGGTCCAGTAACTAAAAAGAAAAAAAACGCGGCAATTTTTTTAAAATTCTGACTTTAATTAAGGATTTAGAGGTCATATGGACTCTGAGATATCGATTTTGAAAGCAATTGGTCCAGTAACTAAAAAGAACAAAAAGGCGGGATCTTTTTAAAATTCTGACTATAAATAAGTATTCAGAGGCCATAGGGACTCTCAGATATCGATTTTGAAAGCAATTGGTCCAGTAACTAAGAATGTCCAAATTGGCGGCCATTTTTTAAATTCCGACTTTATATATGGATTTAGAGACTATACGAACTCTCAGATATCGATTTTGTATATAATCGGTCCAGTAATAAAAAAGATCAAAATGGCCGCCATTTTTTTATATTTCTGACCATAATTACGATTTCAGAGAAGACACGCATTATCAAAGCAATCGGTCAATATTGACAACAAATTCGTAGAGAAATAGTTGAACATTCATTATACCTTTCGATATCGGCGGGAAATTTAAAAAAAGCTAACTGCTGATTTTATATTGAGGAGTTCAAGCAGCCGTAAACACTACAATATAGTCCTGTCAATATAATTAATATAGGAAAATATGGGAGCAACACAAATTGTGACCGACTTTGTCTCGAAGTAACACCGACTGACAACCTTTGAATATTTCGCTGTTACCTAACCGAACCTAACCAAGAAATCCCTGTAGAGCACACGTCTCTGTGTGTGTTTGAATTCGGAACGTAAGTACGTAGCTTACCAACTGTTTACTATAATATGTTTAAACTGTGACAGTACACTGTAGTCAAATGGGAACACTTCGGAAGTATAAACTATTAAACAAAAAAAGAATCATCGAAATCGGTTGGCGTCATATTGAGTTATTCGACCATTTGTCTCGCACATACTTAATGTAAATTTAAGACTTAAATGGTTTTCTCATGGATACCATTGTCAGAACTGGACCAAATTAAAATGGGACCACACGGGAAGCACTAGCTTTCAAATAAAAAAGAATCATCCAAATCGGTTCACGCAGTCGAAATATATGAGGTAACAAACATAAAAAAAACTCGCGTCGAATTGAGGGCCTCCTCCTTTTTTTTGAAGTCGGTTAAAAATTACACCTTTTCTACAAATTATCTATAATATAAATTAGGTAAAATGGAATGCCAAACAAACACCATCATCGAGTTTTGACGTTACTCCTTCGTGTTTCTTTGGTAGGTACCTAACCATATTCACATGATATGAACGAGCGATACAATGACGTCATGTCACGTGGCTTTTTTGACGCGAACATTTGAAAGTCATATTTTAATTATTTAGGTACACATAATTGAGGGGTATAAAAACAAAGGCGCTTCAATCACAAAACATCTAAACTGAGTAAAATACAATTTTGTACTGTGTCGTAACAAATTGTACCTAATTTTTGAACAGATTATTGGTGCATTTATTAGGACTTTTTAGCTAAGTAGAATTCCATCTTATTTGTTCTTAGTTCTTTACATTGCCATCTTAGTAATTTACCATTGACTGAAGTGGATTTGCACTTTATCGTTTATGGCATAATGTTGCAGCTTTCAAGTGCTACAATTTGGTATAACCAGTTTAAAAAATTGCAATTTTGGACTGAAGCGGTTTTGCTTTTATACCCCTCAATTAATCTTTCTTTCTTTTTACTATGTTTATTTAAGCCTTCCATCTTTATGATCAAATTTAAAATAAAAATACATGCAAGTTCCCTATTCACAAACATCCCAACTTTCACATATATAATATTAGTAATAAAGTAGGATTAGTGTGAGTATTTGTAGTACCCATGTCACTGCTGAGCCTCGAGATAGTATGAGTAATAATGAATTATCATTCATATCAAACAGCTGTTTTTCTTTTGATTTCAGTGTTGGGCCAATAGTAAAAGTTGTTCATGAAGATGATGATGGTGATGATGTGACGACACGGTTGGCGCAGTGGCTAAGCTATTAGCCTTCTGCGCTACGTGCCGCGGGTTCGATCCCCGCACGGAACAAGTATTTGTATGATCTACAGATAGTTGTTTCGGGTCTGGGTGGTGTGTGCATGTGACATGTATGTTTGTAAACTGTACCCTGGATACAGGAGAAATACTAGTGAGGGACAACGTTTTTAAAAAAAAATAAAGATGAGTACAATATCCTCTTATAAGAATCACTAGTACAAGTAATAGAAAAATAAATAAATTAACTATTCATATGGAACAGCTGTTTTTCTTTTCATTTCAGGGTTGGGCCAATAGTAAAAGGTGTTCATAAAGACGAGTTCAATAACCCCTTAAAGGAATTGGGACTAGAAAGTTATGAACTTGTATTATTAAAAAAAAAATTGTGAATCCAAACCATAATTTTATTGCAATTATACACAAAGATAGCCTCATGTAGAAATTATATTATACAGGCTAATTAAAAATCTACTAAAAACTTCTTAATAATAACTTCGTATCATGATCCTGAACAACGTTTGTTCTATGACTTTGACCAAAACTAAAACCGGTTACCCAAAAATTTGCTCTAAATGAAGTACTACACATACATGCTTGTGCTAGGAGGGGAGCACAATAATTTAACAAGTGGGATTCAATCGCTCGCTCATGTCCTTGGCTATCGGGCTGTCCAAAGGACACAATGGGCAGGCATTCTTACAAGGAGTTACTTACATATTTGTTTAATAATAAAGATAGTTTTATCACAATCCCACTTGGCGGTAAGAGTGGTACATATAGGATGAAACTGGCTTGCCTTAAAGTTTACAGCTTCAAGCTTGGTATGAAACTTTATGATAATTCTACCAAAAAAACTATTTGCTGATTCAGGATTTTTACAACTCGAATCTCAATCATTCCGCCATGATTGGGAGGAGACCAAGCCTAACTCCCTGATTTCAATATTCATCGGTCAATAAGATATTAACTATCCAGTAATTAGTTAGCATTACATTCGCGGCATAGCAGCATTGTATTAAAATAATTGTAGGTACTTACAGAAATAATAACTTTTCCCAACTTGATATTATTAACAGAAGCAAAACTTGATGATACATTGCAGGATACTGATGCTATTCCTCTCTTGTTGGTGACTAATTGCGTCCTGGTAGTAAAAAAGCAGATATGAAATCCGATAATTATAACTAACAAAACACCAGGAAATATTTTTTCAAAATCAAAATAGGTAGGTATTAAGGACGCACAAAAAAATAAATACCGGAATAAAACAAACAAAGACTTACTTGTTCTCTCTGAAATTCCGTAAAGACGTGTTTCTAAGATGTTTTTCTGAAATAAAATGCTCTGGCGCAACTTCCCTTTCGTAACAAACATCGCATTTATTCATTTTGAAATGCTTATAAACAAATTCGTAGGTATAAATTTTCGGAGTAGTTTCAAAGAGAAACCAAATTATTAGGAGGATGCCGTATGAAGAATTACATGAGGCCACTCAAACAAATGCTTGACAATATTACATGCCAAGCGCAAAAAGGGCACTAATATTGAAAATATTGAAATTAAAAGGTGTAAAAACAAAATGATGGTGAAACGAACACAAATTTGATTTTACGTACGCGATTACACTGATTTAGTGAGTGAGTATTGTGAGTAAACTGGCAATCTGAAAGAGACGGAGAGAGACTGGGTGACCAGACTAAAAAACATCCCAGACCTATGTCCAAATATATGCATAGAAGCAGATAAAATCCGATTTTTTTGGTAATAAGATCGCAACTTTGCGAACTTCATTCGTAATAACGTCAAAAATCGGCTGTACGGTTAGCCTATATAGATGTGAATGGAAACGAATGAATGAATGAGTTACCTAATTTAAATTAAGTGTATAAAGTTATAGTACGTTTTAGTTGTAAAATTGTTTATTTATATCATACAATCTACAATGTTATCTTTAATCTTTAATTTAATATTATATTCATGTTGTTGTTTGTTTAATTGTAAAAATATTTCATTTATTTATTTAATCTGTATCCATCTTGTACATAACACATAAAATTTAAATAAAAGTGATTGGAAAATTAACCTAAAACAAAAATAATTTCACTAATGAATGGTTTTGAATGATTGAATGATAACAAGTTGAGGAAATTTTTATGTTGACTCTACGAAAATTTTCGCATTCTGTAGACAACTTCATATCGATCTTCGCATCTGACAGTCAGACAGCAACTAAATCGGACTATATCTAAATTCAGACTGTAAATACATATTTCAAACAAATAATTCAATATTACTTGATTGTAGCTAGATTTTTAATTCCATGCAGGAACTTGACAGTTTAAAGCAAATTTTTTATAGTAATATATTACCGTGTTTTGATCGTCAAGTTATGTATAAAATAATTATTACAAATAAAAGTTAGCTTATGTCTCTGAATACTCTAAGGCTTATGTGGTACATTATTACTTATTAGGTTCATTTGATTTCATTTAATTCCTTTTTGGCGAGTGAAATAACCCCCTTTTGGCTTTATGTAGCATTTCCGACTGACAGTGTTTATAATAATTATTAATCATAGGAGTACTCCGTTGAGTTCTATGTTCACAAAGTTGACATGGCTGACAATATTTTGAACGGAGTATTACAAGGCACTTTATTTTTTATTAGAATTAGTGTACCTATTTCTTTTTTATTGTGTTTTGTCTATTGTGAATGTGGCGCCGTCATTATCCCGTACGGAATAAAATTATTTTTCTTTCTTTCTTTCTTTCTTTCACTTTCACACTTTTCATTAATCCGTCTTAAAAGTTTATTTTATTAGTCTATTTTGCATTATTTTTAGACACCCAGGAGCGCAATTTTATTCTGACTAGTGATCGCCCCTAGTGGTCGAAATTCGACCGTAATTTTAGCTTTGTGCACTCCTTCACTATGTAAACTTTAACTATGACAAATCTCTCTCCTCTGTGCACACAATATGCATAAAAAGGGGTACAAAGTTTTTTCTACACGTATTATTATATAGATTGCAGAATTCCAATTTTCAGAAATAGTTATTTGTGCAACAAGAGAGCAAAGTCGTTTTTTGCTGCGAGTGCTGATTTTGAATCTTGAGCAAGCGAAGGATTCAAAGATTGAATCGCGAGCGTAGCGAGTGATTCTAAAGTTGAATCCTGAGTGTGGCGAGGGATTCAAAGGCACGAGATGCAAAAAACTTTGCTCTCGTGTAACACACATAACTTTTCACTTCAGCAGCGAGAACACTTTAGGAGATAAAATATATTACGTAACATTATTGAAACTAGAAATAAATATTTACAGGTTAAATATCAGTTTTATTTGCAGTAAATACTTATTTTCGTTTAAATACAACATTATATTAAAAATTCAATAAATTACACTATAAGACATAATTAAGAGAGGATTCTTTGGTCATTGGACATAATTGTCTTTTTGCAAAATTTCTTTAGTCAGTACGAAATTCCGAACGTGTTTGTCTTTGAGGTCGAATTCAAAATCGGAACTTCGAAAGGGCTGGTCTTTGTCTCTCTCTCTTTCTAATGGCGGGAAAGAGATATAGTGTGAATGTTTCATTTCGAATTGTATGATTAACCCAAGGCTGAATAAGATATTCGCAGCTTTCTGAAAACAAAAATTAAAAAGTTACTTTGTCTCACTCAGTGAGCAAAATCGCATTTTGCTCACTGATTTCAGGCAGCAAAACCTACATGTTTGAGCTACTGAAGTGAAAATAAATTAAGTGACGTTTGCTGAGTGTAGGACGGTCCACTAGATGGACGGACGACCGGACCTAATAAAGATCGTTAAATGCAAACGGCTCAAATTTGTACGCCTGCTCTTTGCAAATATATTGCGAACTATAATTAATTTGATCAAATATTTGAACACATATTTGTGAGCCGCATTAGCTTCATTACATTTTTTTAGTCTGGTAAGGAAACGCCTGTTTTGCCGGGGAATTTCAATTTTCTGTCCGCAGTTTGTGTATGTGAAAATGTGAAATGACATAATAATTATATTATTATTTCGATACTAATTGTACAACGTAGGAAATCCGTATTCTGGCAAAGCTGACGGTGTATTAGATTAATACTTAACTACATATATATACTGTGTTAATACTTACAACGCAAAGATTTTCGGTTATTTCATGTGCCATTACTTCGCCAAGTCTGCCAAACTATTAATAGGTACCTATCTATGCTATGAGTATGTATTGTTCCCAAAAAAGTACATGACTCGGATTTTTTGAAAATTATTGTTTATGTAATTAACCAACGATTTAATATTTGCCTTCTGAAAATAGGTACCCAGTTAATCTCGTTCGGCGACGCTATTGACTATTGTACAGGATGGTGACGATTACGCGATTGTATCACATTTAATGAATCCCAATGACATTATTTTTTTGTAAAATGTCGTTAATGAAACCACGTATTTGGTATACTTTCTGAAGCCTACTCAAGTACTTTTTTGTTTAATTCACTCTATGTAGGTAGGCGCGGGATACGAGGTAGGGGTAGGGCGGGATAGGGGATATAAAACTTTGTAAATATAGTCTTTTATATAAGGTATATTATTGTTAAATTCTTTCGTACAAAACTGTTTTAATAATTGAGATCATTTAGGAATGTTAATTTTATAGTATATATAAAAGCGTATTATTGACTAGAACTGAGATCAAGTATATCAATAGGTACATTAATATGGTCCCGTTACAATAAAATGTAGTCGTTTCGAAAATTAGTTTCGTACTCCTTCGAAGGAGAACTTGGCGTCGTCGGGTTGTATTTTGAGAGCGCTTCGTCGGCCGGTGAACCCCATGAGCGGCCACTGCCAGGTGCTGTCCGGGCGGTACTCGGGGCCGGTGCACACGCCAGCCCACTTGTGGCAGTAGTAGCCGGGAGCGCACTTCTTGCCGAACATGTCGAATTCGCGTTTGTCCGTGCACTGTTCGCGAGGGCCCTGGTGATGAAAGGTAAATAGAAGGGTAAATCTTTGTCTCTATGTCAGGAGTTCACGTAAAATACGCCAACAATGAATAATCAAATTATGATGGGTTTTAACATTCTAGCAGGTGACGGACATTTATGGACATTTACTAATATAAGAGTGAGAATAGCAGCGCAATGATAATGGTTCGCACAGCGCACCTGGGTCAGGCCGGAAGGCGACCATCATAAAAGTCTCTGAAGCTGGAGATGATTGCATTCACTATGAGATAAGGTAGGTAACTGCAATATCTCCAGGGAATCTTAACAGTAGCGCTTTATAGAGTAGAGCTGGCAGTGTATCTGATAACGACGTACCCTGAAGCAGTCAAGTCTTTTGCCGCAAACTTCGTTGGTATAAGTACCGAACTTGCAGATCTTATAGCTCTTGTTGTCTTTCCTTATGGGACATTCTTCATTGCTCGCCATCCAGTGGTCCGATTCTTCGCATACCGGACATTCGACGAGTACTCTATAATTTAATTTAATTAATTCATGAAATATTGGCGTAAGTGAGTGATCGTTGATGTAAGGCTTCTCATTGGGGAGAACACAACTGCCACCATGGCCTTATAAGATCTCCCTTGATTTCGTATAATGTTGGGTATAGACCAGCCCAACGAACGCCAATGAATTGGTTTCGTTGGCGTCCGTTGGTCCTGTCTCAAGACAGTTTAGTGAAAGCCCACGATGGTTTGTTGGCAATCCACAGTGTCAGGTAACTTTGAAGGAATCAAACCATTCGTTTTGTTCATTGGCGTTCGTTGAGCCAGTCAGTACGCAGAATTAGTCAACTGCAAACCGTGGGGTGTGTTAAATCTGTTTCCACATTTATTTCTATTTAAGATCTGGCAAGTAATAAGAATTTTATCAGGGGGCTTAAAATTTTGTTATGACTTATTGGCCTGCTTATCTGAGTACTGATATGATATTTGTTAAGTTGTAATTTAGATAAGAATAGACGAAAGATGAGAATGACGAGTGGGAATACCCGGAGTACCTGGTCTATCACCTGTACTAAAGTTTGCCATGTTTTATGTTTCATTCATTAATGTCCATTTTAACAATAAGTATAAATTAAATGAACCAAAGAGTAGTTTGGCCACCTTTTTTCAACCCGTTACTGTTACGGGGAGAATTGATAAATAACAAACAATATAAGGCGATGTCCAATTCGTTTGCAACTCATTTATGGCCCAATTTCACCGACAACATAATAGACGATTAGAGCATAATCAGCCGTTTAAATTTGAATGTTGTATGAGTAATCGACTGATTTCATTTTAAACATCTGTTATTTTGTCGTTGAAAATGGCCCTAAGTATAGCAAGATCACGACCGTTTACTCAATCGATTTATTAGGTGGCCCATGCTAAGCAGTGGATGTTTACAGGGGATAAAGAAAGAAAACAGTTGTATTTTGGGATCGCAAAGGAAATAACACAAGATAAAAAAAAAAAAAATACGAAAAGACGAAATTGGAGCTAACAGCACGAGACCAAAAATAAAAAGGGTAACGTTTTCCCTTCACGTAGATTTCTTTTTATGGAACAGCAGATTTTTTTTCCACAATTTTCTGGTTGGTGCCGTAGTTGAAGTTGTTCATGATGAGTACATTATCCTCTTAAAGGGATCGGACTAGTAAGGTTGGACCTTAATCATCACTCCATAATATAAAACAAAGTCGCTTCCCGTTGTCTTTCCCTATGTATGCTTAGATCTTTAAAACTACGCAACGGATTTTGATGCGGTTTTTTTTAATAGATAGAGTGATTCAAGAGGAAGGTTTATATGTATAATACTTTTATATTTAATAGAAGGATAGTAGAGAAACTGCATCCGTGCGAAGCCGGGGCCGGGTCGCTAGTATGAGATATGATATATGTGTATAGGTATATGTATGTATGTGTGTATGATATATATGTATATTATGTGGACGCTTTACCCTTCAACAGCGGCAGGTTCCTCTCTGACGATGAAGTTCCTACTGTCGTAGGACCCCCGGTAGTGCGCCAGACAGGAACTGAAGGCGACGAGCATCAGGTACACAAGGGAATGCATTTTGAAGTAGAGTTCTGAAACCAATGGAATAATGATTTATAACCAAGCATGAGTCCCTATATTTTGTCGAATGTTTGGCAGAAGTATTCTGTCGTACATTCCAAAAATCCAAGCTCCTATGACGAAATTCGATAAAGGGCGATCACTTTCATAACTTTAACCGGGGATAAACACTGAGCTGTTACTTACAATTTAAAAAAAGAAAAAGAAACGTCTATTACCCTGGCCGTCTGAGACAATAATCCCAGGACTTCGAATTTTCGTAATGATTTAAGAGTGACAGTCACATTAAATAACAGTTAAGAGAACTAAACACAAGCCTTGGATATGGAATTAGGGAACAATTAGCTGATTGACTATCTAAAACAATCATGGCAATCAGTTCACTTTGAAAAGCATCTCTTTCGTAGAATTGTACATTAATACTCACTACTTACTTAATGTACTAGGTAATCTACGAATAAGTTTGTTTACAGTTTCGTAATTATTATCGTAGGTATTTTATGTAACTCACCTGGTATTAGATACAAGACGATGCTCAGCAGTGATCTCTTCTTGAGCATTTAATTTTAAGTTCCATACTTTACTCAAACGCTACAAGTAGAGATCACCTCTGACCGCTTAATATACGGAGCTTACCTACCCCCGTATACTCAAACCCATCTCAATTTTAAGTAGCCATTAAATCTCGTGCATTCACTGTCGCTTTAAGGTGACACAATGTCTTTTTAAAAGCGTCTTAATTTTGAGTTGTATTTCAGTTAGTGCCATAATGGCATATCAAACTACATCTCAATCACAATCTCATTCCCAGGAATTAAAAAAAATACTAGCCATTTATCTCAAATGTTTCTTCTCAGAATGACTCATTTTGAGATCAAGACAAGATATACACGGCATTACTTATATATCTTAGTATAGGTCTGTCACCAAACGAGATGGTCACACACATAATTCATGCTGTTTAACTGTAAGTAACACCAGTATGAGAAACATTCCAAAAATACAAAATGAATGTGTGTTGTTCGATCAACTCGGCAGACGGGCGACGGCACATGACTCGCAAACATTTACATTAACTTCCAAATAAATTAATCATGGGAATAGAATTATATTATCTGTGTCATGGTTTATTATAGTATCATCAGTAAATTAGTTATTTTTATAACACCTCGTCGAGTCAAATATTCATGAATGAATAATGACTCGAATTATAGTAGCAATGTAGTATAGATTCATAGATGATACGGAGAGGGCGGCAGGATCACTGCCAAAAAAAAATCAGTTTAGAAATCAGTTTACAAGACAGGACTACCTAACAGATAGGTCAATAAAAACGTCTGCGTGCCCCGTGTGCTATTAGTGCAGTCCATAAAAATAAATATTTTGAATTGAATTGAATTGAATAGACTAGGATTTCGCCTCCATCGGTCCCCGCTACGTCTTTCAGGTCGTAACGCTACGCTACGCGCTACGCTTTATGGGCTTTAGATAGCGCCGTGCTACGGTTAATTTGTGCGATGTTTTTATTTTTATGGTAAAATCTTACCCCACTCAAAAAATTCTCCTGTATGGTGGGTACAGTGTACAAACATACATCTCACATGCACACGCACTCAGACCCGGAGTCGGAGAAAATATTTGTTCTGGGATGGAACCCGAGACACGTAGCGCAGAAATCCTTTCGCCACTGCGCCAAACTTGCCGTAAAATCGGCTTTTCAGTGAACGTTACAAGACCACGGTTTATTGACTGCTGCTGATATAATAATAATAATATAATGCATGGATTTGCAACCAAATTAGTACGTTCACTGAAAATCTGTGTTATGGTTAGGCGGATAAGGTATAAAAATCCGAAAGGGGATAATATTTTTTTCCAAATTTGTGGATTGTTGCCATAGTAAAAGTTATTCATAATGATAAGTAGAATAACCCCGACTATCTATTATATAAAAGGTTTCTTTAAATCAGTTTACCTACTAAGGATATTAGGATATACAATCTATTTTCCAGGCCATAAACTATTTCTAAAATATTCTCAGAATAATTCTTATTTTCATACGTAATAGTGCACCAGCCTACACGCTTCCTACGTGTTGTGTTCGGTTTAAAATAATAATGGGATAGTCATGTGCTTCCGTTAAATGTAAACATCGTGGCAAATCGCACGTATTCTGGTCTATTTTCATACGTGTAACTCTTATCCCAATGTCAATTACATCATTTTTGTTAGTACATAAGACACATAAGTCTGGTAAGATTTGAATAAGTAGGCCGTAGACCTCAGCCTCATGTGCTCGTATAGGTTACGGCTTCTAAACATGCTAACTACTTTCATTTCACCTGTTTTTAGGATATAAAAGCGACGGATAATAGTCTAATCTCAACAACTTTGTTATTGTTTATTTTGCAAGAGCTCCAATATAAAAGTGCGTAATAAAATCGCAATTCCTTTGTGATGCTTTTAATTTCCCATAAACTATGGCAGATATGGGAATCAAAACACATTGCCGATTCACGAGTCAGTGACATAGAATTAATTTTAAAAATAAACGTCATTGCAGTGTGACGTGGGTGCAACTGAAAACGCGAATACGACGTAGATCTTATTTTTATAACATTGCGGGTTTAGTACGTTTGAGCGTTTTATTTCAGTGGGTGAAAAAGCAATGTACGTTTTGCTATATTTTGTTGTTTCAGAAACATTTATACAGGAGTAGAGATGCGAAAGCGCGAGCGCCGCCCGCCCTAGCGTTCGCTTGCTAAATGCGCATTCATGTGACACACTTCGAAGAATACAGAGGCATCACACATCGAATTATTTATTATTTTTACGTTAAAATAATTGTTTCGGGATTTTGTTAACAAACATTGTGGTGATTTGTAAAACTTGGTGCAAATTAGTTTGAACATTTCGTTGACTGTTTTTAAAGTTCAAAATGGGCATGATTTCACGAGTGCGAGGCCGCATCAGGAGTGATTCTTTCTCGAAGATTCACGCGATCAAATCTAAAGACAAGCTTGCCAATATCGGTAAGTAATAATCATCCATTATTTCAATCAAAAAAATATTAGATAATTATAGGTACTTGTGAGTTGTGTGCTTAATTTTTTACTCATGAATTGATGTTATTGTCACTGTAATCTTAGCCTAATTCCCTAATCTAACAACTAATGTCGATTGGAATTCATAAGAATAACAAGTGTTAATGTTGACTCAATTATAGTAATTGAGTCAACATTAATTTAATACTAAGTAATTATGACAAATTTTCTTCGAATTATCATGATAAACATCGGAGAAAGTTATGACGTATTATTATTTTTGTTTATCATGTATCCTATTTTCGGTGACTCATGTTTACCAATTGTACGTTCCACGTGTATAACAAACAAATGCTCGAGGGTTGGTCTGGCATATCTGTCAGCTTGTCACATAGCTTCTACGAATATAGATCAAGTATTATTAAGTATCAAATTTTCACTGCTGTACGTAGTACCTACTCTCCCGAAGAGAGAGATGCCTGTCATCTTGCTGGGCAATCTGAGGGTAACTGTGGAGCCAACATTCTGTTGCCCTTCACTGGGTTTTAAAGGGCCAATTTGAACCATTATCCCGCTATCTTTCACTGTTAGATGTCGGTCACAATAGTCTTGATAGTCAGTAAATAAGAAGAAGTATGTAAACTATTCACTTTACGACAAGAATTTACAGAGCAGCTATAATTGCTATCAATAATGCAATTAAAAACCCAGACAATGAATAGCATTGACCTACTTAGAGTATAGACAACATGCATGTGTTTTCTTTATTGATGTAGCGCGGGGGTGGGTAGACAAACATTGGCATGAGACTAGCTGCTACTATAATGATTAAGTACATATGAATAGTATTCTTTTTTTCTTCCTGGCGTTATAAAGGACCCTTCATTGCTTCTAAGACGGGCTCCACAACATCCAGGATACACTCCTGGAAGTTCTAGCCCAAGGCACTTATTACCGATGAAATATGTCCTCCTTGAGATGCACGACATGGCCAAAATATTGCAGACGACTCTCCTACATTCTGTCTGAAATGTCAAGTACTCCAAGGCTGTCGGTGAATGCACTCGTTTCTTTTTTAACAACTCACGTAGTTAATGAATGTTAATATCGGTCAACAAAACACGCACTAAGTACGTTTTTCTTTCGTAGAACGTAGTTTTCATTTGAATATTCCACGAATTTAATGTTTTATACTTTTAAAATTTTACGACTCTTGCCACTATCAGCTTTATAACTCTATCGCTAAATTATAATAAATAAGTCGGTTAATATTTGAGTTTTACGACTTAACAATCGTTGAGAGTAGAAACGGGAAATAGAACGAGGTGACGAAGATGACAAGCCACACGAATAAATAATATTCAATAGAGACATTCCGTGAAAGTTGTCTTCACAGAGGATTTTTATCACTCGCCGATTTTCCATGTTAGAAATTTCTGGAAAAATTCTTACGCACGAAGAATTTATATTTTCTTTATCATACGGAGCTTTCAGCAAAATTAACGATACTGACGCAAAAACATAAAATACGACAAAACTTCAGAAGGGAAACACTTTAAGAAAAATATTTTGTATGGCCTTATTTTTCGGTGGCGTCAGTGCTTTCTTATTTTTAGAACGTTAATAATAATTGTTTGCAGTGCACTGACTCTGGCGCGTTTATTATTCTTAAGTTCTTAACCCCTTTTTTATTAGGAACTGGACATGAACCGAAAAATTCGGATATTTTTAGTAGATACCTAAGTACCTAGTAATTTTCTTTTGATAATATGGGAATTTCTCGGGTATAAGATAGAATTTCTGAAATCTTTCATTTGTACTTGTATGATAGCTTATAAATAAAGCCCTGGGGTTCCATGCTTTATCCCACTGCACAGAACACGAGAGATTCATTTCTGTTGGTTCCCGCACTATTGTTTCCACTACTCTCGCTACTAACCACTCTAATTCCTACTAAAGGCCGTCACACATCGGAAGGCTAGTCTAAAAAATTGCATCAGTTTCGTTTGTACTAGTGCGTGGACATCACGATACGAATAGGTATACGATAGTGTCAGTTATATTGTTTCAGTCTAAATAGTTATACTAACTACTTCATACGTATGGTCCGGATTTCCACCTGCTCATGGATCCAATCGTTCATGGTTGGTGTTCATGCTATAGTTTTTTGCTTGACAAGCATCATCCACGGGTTCAGGATGCTACACTAGGTGCCAGTATCGCTTTTAATTTTGACACCGTCACTGTTCTCATTTCAGTATGGCTCCTATCTTTGGTCCTGTTGCTGCCGTACTGGGCGCCCCGGGGGCTGCTGGTCGCGCTCGGCGGCGCTTGGCTGATGGCCGCCTACACCTGCTTGGTGGTGCCAGTACTCATTTCCGCCAACTACAAGTATCCAGCGAGGTGGTACCCTGCCGTGGTCAAACTCGCTCAAGGTACGAACTTCTGATTGGTTCATTACTGCTAATTTTATGATAGGTATGGCGAGTGTCTAGTGTAGAGTAGACTGTTAACCCAGATTAATTTTCTTTGAAAATCAAAGGGTATCCTTGTCTGAATGTACGTAAAATATTAAAGAAAAAACGATTAAAAGTATGAAGATTATGATGAAAAACAGCCCGAAAATACCTACTCTCTAGAGTTTTGTCGTAAATGAAATTATCTTGTCCGGAAACGAAAACTGGCAAAATTCCGGAAAAAACAAAACAAAAAGGAAGCAATAATGTAATAAACGTCTGTATAAACAACACATGTACATCCACAAATCATCAACGCTTCTAACCGCGACGTAGAGGATGCTCGAAATAATAGCTGTCTTTAGGCCTACGTGAAGAAAAGTAAACACGAAGTCTGTAACGCAAATAATTTGGCATAAACATCGGGGTGTGCCAATCTCCCGACCTATGCCTCGCCCACGCTCTGCTTCGAAGTTTCTCCACCCGTCATTGACAGCAAAGATGGATCCAGATTCCGAAATCGAATGACGTTGGAATGCATAACGCGGTGTAATAAAAGATGTGAGATTCATCCAAAAGATTGTTGTAGACTTTCCAAAGAGATGTTGATTGATCTAAACCATAAACTTAGAATATTTTCGCTTCCCTATCTAAACAAAGTAACAAGGTATCTAAAAACATAGCCATGTACAAGTATGTGTTCTCGTGAGGGAGAGGTGTGAATGCAGTAAGTACACCCACATTTGCCGAAGCCAAGTTCCCTAATTTAGGGAGATATTTTTATTGCGGATCTAAGTAAATATTGTTCCATCATTTATTAAAAGATTGTGTCACTGAAGAGAATTGACGCTTAAATTAAAATTGTCAACAACCCAGCGATGATAAAAATCGAATGTGGGAGTTAGCAAATTTCTTTTTACTCCAAAAATGAAAACACTTTGGTGTAGGTAATGCTATTTCTTTGGTAATAAATAATATAAATATGATGTAATTGGAAAATTGTGGAGAGGACCAATAATTCATAAAATTAGGTCAGTGCCTAGTTTTTAGGAAGATTATTAGCATTGGTAGAAGAACAAGTAATTTCATGCGAAATAAGGGTCATAATTTATTGCAACGGTTATTGTAGAAGCAGCATTGGCTTTGTAGTATTATTGTTGTAGTCATGAGTTTATATTTATGTGGAAAAGTCAGGTCATTGTCGAGAAGAAACTGAATGGGTCGACGGAAGCTGGCTGCCGGCCAGTGCGTGTGCGTCATCCTCGTTTACTTTTATTTTCTGCGTCTAAACAAGAACACATGTCTTATGTACAGACACTCCCCAATTAACAAACCAAAGAAAGTCGGGGATCATGCCGACCTTTTCTGTCCCGAAAAGTTGTTGCAATTAATAGATCTTAATAAATCACCTGTCATAGAACTTGTAGCTACCATACATTGTGTCTGTATCAGTCGCAGTATCAGTATATCCAGAGAAAATAAATACTGCATATATGTGAGTAATTTGCCTATACTATATAAACTACCGCAGAACCGATAGTCGTTGAGATAGAAAGGAATGGCGAGTAGCCGATGAATGCAAGTGGCCCAGAACTACACGTTTAGGAAATCTATAGGGAAGTTATGAGGCTGATGTTGATGATAAGTGTTTTTTTATCCCTGAGAAGAAGCACAATTTTCAATAGAGAAAGTTCAAACATCGGGGCATCTATCGCCGTGTCGTAGTGCAACTACAAATAACAACACATCGTAGTGTTTATTATATTACGAATTTACAATACGGACTTTGTTTTGGGACAAACAGATGGTGCGCAGATTTTAGACAAACCGATTTAGCTACGCATGTAATTACATTATTTTTGTTTGTGTAAATCTAAACGTAAAACGCATTTGAAAAAACAAAAGGTGATCGTCTGCCAAATAATCTATTCTATGCTATGAAAAATATGAAAATTTTCTAACTAGGTACATGTGAGACCACTTCAGACCACACATCTCGAGGACTGGAAGGCTAGAGTGCTGTCAAAATGGACTCCTCTGTTTTGGACCTATGACTCCACGTAAGTCTATAAAAAGACCAGTAGGTTTCGTCCCTCGTTGGAAGGACTAAACCCCGTGAGCCCAAGTCGAAAAATTTGAAGGGATGAAGTGATTAAAAACACTTGATTTCTACATATGCCATGGGAACGGCATAACCCATAAGTTTTATCGAACCACTAAGAAACTATAATAATATAATTAGTAGAATACTGGACTTTATGGAAGATTTGATTTCGATTTTAGTAGTAAGATTATAGATCATAATTATGTACTTACCAGAATCCTTTGATGTTCTGTTGGAAGGTGGATGTTGTTGGTGGAGCGCTGTTCTGAACTGACCACCCTGTTTTCATGATGGTCCTTTTATACCCAACATCTTACTGGACAGCCACCGTAACTGTGGACGTTGGGGACAGTTTCATAGTAAAAGAGCCATTAATCAAATATTAATTTACTTAATTAAATATTTTTATTTATTTAAAATGCTTCATGTACAATGTACAAAGGCGGTCTTAATGCCGTAGGCATTCTCTACCAGACAACCTTAGGGTGACGCAGAGACAATAATGGTAGATGCACCAAAAAAAAACTTAAATGAGAGGTATAACTATTATACTTAAAAACAACTATATAAACTTACCTAGACATTACCAACATAATTTTATATTATTAAATATGCAATATGCTAAATAAAGTTTATTTTAAATAAATAGTTTAGTTTTTAGTTTATTTTAAAGTAGCTTTTTCTAATTCTTTCAAATATCCCGAACTATTAACTCATAGCAATCACTTTTCCTACAACATCGCTACACTAGTATTGTGTTCATGATGTTATTATCACACAGTATAAGGATGCTGCTGCCTATTTATTCTCTACCAGAATTTAGCACTCGCCTTTTACGAAACACATGACAAGTAAGGGTTTGACCTATTCTTGGCCGTAAAAACAATACGTACGTTTGGCCGTAATATTTAATCATGAATACAGTATATAACCATAATTTTTTTGAGGCTTCAGCTGGAGCTTTTCACCTCGTTTGTCAGTAAGGGAGTAAAAGCTTTTAAAAATTGTTGCAAATTATTTCGATAGAGGAAAATACTAGCTACTCTACAGCCGATAATGCCAGTTGAACAATCGCAAAGTGAAAAAGAAAGTGGGAGTCCGGTCGCATCAAGATTTAACACGTTAGCTGCGGCACCAATTTTTGCATACTTTCCGTTCCTGCGGCACGAGGTATAATCGGCCCGTACCGTGACCAGACGTTAGGGCGACACGCGGTCTATTAGACCCCACCTCCTTTTACAGACTAAAATCCATTTTCTGGCGCGAAATCAAAGATAAATGAGAATTTTGGTCCTTATTGATATAGACAGTGAATTGATGAACCCTAATCCACCGTCGCCCCGGGATCTGATGGCTAGTTTAGGAATTATTAGCAAAACAAAATATGGGATCTTATACACCTCGTAACGCACTGAAATAGGGCAAATTTTCGCTGCGATTAGTGATGGGAAAAATAATATCGACGTTTTTAAACTGTCTTAACTACGCAACGACTTGACCGATTTTGATCAATTATATCTCATTAGATCGTTTTAAGGGCAAAACCTGGCAAAACAACACAAAGCTATCAAAGGATACATTTTTTTTTAAATAATCTAAATTGGGCTTGAAGGCGCCATAAAGAAAAAAATACCGGCCAAGTGCGAGTCGGACTCGCGCACGAAGCGTTCCATTCTATACCATTAAGCGGCACCTATTACAGACTTATTATTGGAAAATAATGGATTACGGTTTATGCATAAGGTTTATCTGGGTTTTGTTTTTTTTTTTTTTTTTTTCTGGGTTTTTTAAAAATAACTTCTTCCGACATCGTTTAGACATGTTCGGCGCTGTAAAAGGACGTGCTCTCCAATCGACGTGATGCACAACACTGGTCGCGGGAAGCTTGCGTTGAGTGCGGTACGAGGTCAGGGGGGATATGGGACGTTTTAGCCTCGTTCCGCACTGCATTAAAATTATATTAATTCAGTGCGGCACGAGGCCTAAGACATCCGGTACCAAGGTAGGTACACCACCGAGTCCGGAACCATTAGTGATCTCAAATATATATTTATCTCTTTCCTACACTGGACCAAACCAAAGCTATGCCATTCGCACGACAGAGAAATTCACTTTTTTGCTTGCCGCACCACAGAGAAGTTGCATCAGGGGTGATTTAGGCCTCGCTTCGCACTTAACGTGTTAAATAGAAGACAGAGGATAGAGAGGAGTAGCGATTGCTCCGCCTATAAATTCGAATAATTATTTTAAAAAATATTACTTATATTTTTATAAGTTTCATGGCACCGTCTCGAATTGTTTGATACATTTTTTTACCTATTTCTCTTGAAATAAGTTAAATAGAAAAAATATGCAAATGAGGGAAAATTTCTTATAACATTCAAGCGTTTCTTGGTGTGGACAACATGATGTGACAGGCAGTGGACAACCGCCCACGCGGATTTTACAAAGGACTTGTTTCATTATTATTAATAATTACCTATAATATAAAGAATAATAAATTAACCTATTCCTTTTTGGAAGAGTTTGTTGACTTCATAGTTTTGGCTAGGCAATAAACTGGCACCCCACTCTATCTACATGTACCTAGGCAACTTAGGTTCACTGTTCGTTTACAATTATCTATACAAATAAATAAAATTGAAGTGTCTGTTTGTAATGTCAAAATAACTGCGTGTAGTGTAACATAAGTATTATGTACGGTACCAACTAATTAGAAAAAAAAAGCAAATTTTTAAAATTTTGTCTGTAGACTTTCACTGGTAGACAGCTGATGTTATAAGAAGTAACTAAGACCTAAAAAAATTCCACGCGGACGAAGTCGCGGGCACAGATAATCTGAAAATTAAATACCCTTTATTGTACCTACATCATCAATAGTCCGATTAGCTGGTGTACTACGATAATGAATTTTATAATTTTATATATTATCATCCGACTTCAAAAAAATAAAAGAATCCTCATTTGTTTATAGAATTGGCGAAAAAATTGCGGGCGCCCGTGTCGCGTGTCCTGGGTGTACTGAAAGCGGCGTACGCGCCTGTGGAACGAGCTGAGAAACTCTTCTTGCAGATGAACAATCTTTCAACTATGATTGGACAGGTAGAGTATCTTGTTCTTTTTCTTCTAAGCAATGGCTGTTGAGCCAAGGAAAGTGATAAGAAAAAAAAAGGACTACCTATCTGGTGTTAAAAATAGAAACCTATGTTGTGGCTGTTCTTTTACCTCTGTGGTGGTGGTGGTGGTGGTGTGTACATAAGATGCGGCATTGGTGCATATGGGTATAGAACTCGATAAATGATAGCATTTCTTCACTCCAGCACCTCTACCATGAATTTTCCGTGCCGTCTAACGTTCACGTTCACATGCAATATATTTTGTATGGGAATTTTCACTATACAAATATTGTATGTGAACGTGAACGTTAGACGGCACGGAAAACTCATGGTAGAGTACAGCTTCGAAAATACCATTAAATTATACTCCTACATTTCTCTACTTTGACTGACTGTAGCCATGTGAGTCGGAAATGGAATCATAAAGTAAAAATGTGTAATTCTTTTTTTCAGTTGCTGATGTTCACAGCCTGCGACCGACTGCTAGTTTCTCAAGGTAGATTAACCTGTCTCTACTCCTTAATGTTCTACAACGTGGTCACCTACTCCGTCAGCTACGTCCGTGAGATCTGCACGAAAGAAGACTGGTCACCCTACATCAACGTCACTCGTCATTCCCGCGTGAAGCACCTCGCCATGTCAGCGACGAAAATAGTCCTGGAATGGACGAAGGCAGTTACTTTCATTGTCACCATAACATTTGTTCTTCTTGCTCTCGGATTAGAACAAGGATTGGAACATTACAAACCCACAGCTTTATACACGGCCATAACTGGTACATATTACCTTCTAACAGAGAGGACATTCCTGGAACTCTGGCCGATAGGACTTTCCACTCTTAAACTAGAGAAATTGGAAGGCATGGAGGTGCTGTATTTCGGTGCCTGGTCGAGAGGTATAACCACAGTATTAGCCATTCCCTTAGTGCCGGCTCTGGTCTGGTGTGAACGTTGGAGGTTAGCCGCTTTACTTTTGTACGTGTGTGTCTTCATTCATGGAAGACATAGGCTTGGCGAAGCCCTTAAGAAACTTCAAGAGGCTCGGGGTTCTCTTTTCAAGTTCAGACGGGCTACACCAGACGAACTGGCGACTCTCGAGGACGTCTGTGCTGTGTGCTTGGGAGCCATGAAGTCTGCGCGTGTTACGCCATGCGCTCACTTCTTCCATGCAGACTGTTTGAGGAAATGCCTTGCCACCTCCGACAGATGTCCTATTTGTATCAGGCCGTACGTATTCTGTTGACCATGGGCTTGTAACATTCGAATAAGACTGCGAGAACGATTTTTTGATATCACCATTTCTAAGTCGTGGATTTGGAAATGTATTCGATATGCGGTGATAAGTAGTTAAGAATATATTGTAAGTTTCGATCTAAGTACGATGGATTAGGTCGTTGTTGTGATCGATTTATATGTTGTAATATTTACAAAAAACATTGCTTTAGGCTAATATATGTGTTCCCATATTGTTGTAGTTCATTGTGTAAGTAAATTACTTTCTCACTCGTCCATTTGAGATTTTTCCTCTTTTATTTTATGTGATGCTATGAAACCTTGGCGTAAATGTAGTACTTAGCGAAAATAAAAATATTTTATAGAATATTTATATTAACGTCATATGCTGTCTACTTATATTATCAAGTATTTTGTATTTGTTGTCGCTTACTGCTCTACGGGTTACAAGAGTTAGCATTGCTAGCAAGGAGACTAATTAAATATACATAATATAAACAAGATTTTTTTAGAGATCTAAAATGTTGTTGTAAATATTAAGATATGGGGGCCGGATTTCTGTGTAAATTACAATATTTTTATTAAATATTCTGTAGTATTAATGTGATATTCAGTTTCTTCTCGAATTAAGAATTAAAATAGAGCCTAAAATTGCACCTTTTATTTTTCATATTTTTTTATATCCTACCTTCGTCGCAAGCTAAATGCTAGAGAAGTTTTATTTTACGTTCATAGACAGATATCCTAGTCAACTTATATTTATCCCGGCCGGCCCATGTTGTAGGTGTTGTAGGCTCACAGAACGCGCCTCATGTAGCCAGGTATTTAGTTAGCTACCCTCGCATTCTTTGGGTCCAAGTTTGTTTAATGTTTTGTAAAATAAATAAAAATTCGACATGATAAACTTCGTTTTCTTTCCACCTGTCTAGGTACTTATATTCCATAGCACTTAATTTTTATACCATATAGAAATAAGTAAAGTACAAATGATTTTAACAAAGGTATCTACTGTAAGGCCCTTCTCTTCATCTCAAATCCAGCTAAATTGAGTGAAGGCGAAGATCAGGAAGTTAACGCTCAACTAATTGTAATTGCAGTCTGACAGGCTACAGCAGCAGACGTGCAAAACTGTTCTAAGTGCATGCGGTTGCCCAGTTTATACCTATACGCAATGCACCTACGTGAAATTAGCACTTCAATGTCCTAGCTAGTTGTCCTAGTTCTTGTTTGGCGCATTGCGACGATCCTTTTACGCAGTGTATCTAAACTATCTACTTACGTGTAAAGGAGAGAACAAAGATCGAATTTAAGAACTCCAAAAATGTTCCGAATTACGGCGAGACATCTAAACGTCGCCAGAGAGATAAAACATAGACTACTTACGTACTCGTCGAGGTTCCTTCGCCCGTGGAGGTGGGCCTTGATGATTAAATGTGCCAACTCCCCCATATCCACATAACATTCCAACTAAACTATCGGTCGACTATTAATGTATAATTAGGTAAACGGTAAACATCTTGGTACGCAATATCGCTGGATAAATTTTTCGTAAACCTACACACGTGTCACAGTGAAGCTGCCACGAATACCTACCTCACAGAACTAGTCCCGTATTTTTGATAGAATACGAACCTAAAAACCATGATAATTATCCTTATCTGGTAGCACCATCTGTGCATGTAATAAATACCTACTTAGGTACTGCTATATAATATATGTGCTTCGCGTGAAGACCAGCTGTTCCATACAAATAATTCAATATTACTCGACTAAATGTATGGAACAGCAGCTTTTTTTTTCGTGATTGCTCAATTTTTCCTATACTAGAAGTTGTTCATAATGATGAGAACGGTAGGATATAGGTACGACCATGGTAGGATCTTATTATGTGGTAGGTTTAAGACCCAATTTCTAAAACCAGAATCAGACATTATCGGACTTTTGGCTGAAACTCAACAACCGTTAATGAGGACATTAAAATTGGATCCGCAAGGTGTAAACTGTATGCTATTTCAGTAGTATGTCTATGAGTAGCAGTGTGTACAAAACAAAACACCCGCTAAAACCGAGACAAAAAGCAAATGGCGGCGTTGCCATGACATCATGTGGTTACGTCACGTAAACAAAACTGTCAAAAGTTCGGAGGTTATACAGTTGGAGTCAATAAAATTCAGCCATCTCTTTCGTATGTAGGCTTCGTTGTTCATGTTTTCCTGTTGTCTCTTTCCTGACCGCGCAGTTTGCCACAGCCGCAAGCTCCAAATCTAAAATGGCTTATCTCATAGAATTGAATTCTATAGGAGTCAGTCAACGCGGCATGCCTAGTGGAATAGCTGTGTGATAGTGTCCGATCCGATACGAATTTCTATGGGATGTTATGTTACAAAATATATTTTTTATCAATGAAAATGTGAATTGTTCGTAAAGTATTTGATGTTAAATCGTCTCCTAACGGATATTATTGCTGATAAGGTAGGCGAATGTTTTTAATGTTTTTTAAGATACACAAGGAATGCAAAAACATGATGGCCCGTTATGAGCATGCAGACAATGAGATAAATCATTCGGACCACTCCTTTGAGCTTTTCTAAAAACAAAAATTTAATAAAGAAGTTACTTAGGTAAGTACCTAGCTACCAAATTGAAAATTGATTCTGACCTTTTTATGAAAATAAATTAAATTTCTTCATTGTGAGTTTGGTATAAACCATACAGCATCAATCGAAATAGGTACCCAGGTACCCATTATAGATTCCTGATTAAGGTATACCGTAGTACCGGAAGTAAATAAGGATACGTAGCTAAGAAACCCATACGTAACGTGTAAAATTTGTAGTATTTCCTGCTTTTCTTTTTTCAATAGGGGAAGAATCTGCTGTACTTTCAATTTCAGGCTTTCGATATTTTACTACTTTACATATCGTCATAGTGCTATGAATTATTGTAAAATTTATTTCAAGTGGAAGATAAAAAACTATTAAATAATCCTGAATACATCAGAGGTCCATTCATTTGTTACCTTTATTTATGTTAATAAGTGACTTCGTAAAGGTCCCTACGTTGGTAATCCACGAAGATGGATGTTCGAATGTCCATTGAGTCATTGATTCGTCCTTGTTCATATCCTTGACCTTGGGGCACCGGCGACGACGCGGCGACGTCGAAGCTCCGCTAGAGGACCGACGTAAAAAAAATAAGGTTCTCAGCAAGACTTATTATAACAGTACACAGCTATGAAGTACCTATTTTTATCGATTGGAGAGACCATGTTGTAGACAAACGTCTAGTGTTACATTTGAGTATGAATTTCCCGCAATATATGTATATAATAATTATTACTGCTTCGAAACTACTACGTTCAGCAATCGTGTTACTACTTAAATACGTAGGTACAACTTGTTCGTGGAAGCTGTGTTCATATTCCCGCTTATTTAGCGAGGTTATTATGCTATGCATACTATCTTTAAGGAAAATGCCTGAATAATTCAGGAGTAGACTACGTTGGCTGAATTTCAGTTAAAATATCGCAAACTTAAAATGGAATTAACTGAAGTAGAATATTATTAGTCGCGGAGTCCAATTTTATTAATCTAAGAGAATAAGCTAAACAAAGAATAGCACTGGGTTTTCTAGACGAATTGAGCTAAATACTATCGCTTCTCTCACAACTTAATCCCTAGAGGCCTAGACATTCAGTGCTTCTTTTTTATATTTTATTCATAGCTTCACGCTCATTTCGGTTGCGTTGAATAGAACCTGTTACACCAAGAAGTCTTGAGCCTAGACCAGGCGTATCATCTATACGCAAACGCAGGCCGCGAAGGCGACACAGTTCAGCAGGTTTTTGAACCTATACAATTTCACCACACGTGGATATTTTTGTGCCGTATACGCTGAGTATTGGGTTTGGATGGAGCCCGCAAAGATAATAAACTACACTGAAATAACGTAACGGCTAGAAATAAACAAGTTGTTGCTATTTACAACCTAATAACTTGGCTCGGATGATAGAGCTTGCAAAGTAGTTTTTTCCTTGTGGTATATTTATATTAATATAACAGCTACTCTTGCAACTATTCAAAGTGGTACCATAACTACCGGATGCTATACCTACTCATTACGTACTGAATTTACAGTATTGTTTATAAAATACTATTATCGCTCAGTGGTTAACTTACTGTCGACACATTAAATTTTTATCTTATCATTTCAATTGACTACGTAGGTGCATGCAACACTTGGTTTAATATTTCCATATAAAAGGCGTAAAAAATACAAAACGTAACTGTTAACAATGAAGACCACATAAATCATGCTCCTGCGCCGAAGCGTGGCTATAAAAACAGAATGTTAAATTAGTGTATTACGTCATGCCCGTAAACGAGATTACGAGACGACACCAGACAGAATTAATTATAGTATCTACTAAGTATTTACACTGGTCCTACCTTTCTAGTCCCGATCCCACAGGGTTATAGTACTCATCATTATAAAAAACTTTCACGACGACGGGACCAAACCTAAAATCGCGGTAAAGAAAATCTACTGTTCCATACATATAGGAATATTGAATTATTTGTATGGAACAGTTGTTTTTTTTTTCGCGATTTCAGGTTTCGTCTCATCGTAAATATTGTTCATAATGATGAGTAGACCCCATAATCCCTTAAAGGGATTGAAACTAGAAAGATAGGACCTGGTATAATGGGATGTTAAACTTTTGATAAATGAGGCATTTGTATGCATCAATACTAACTTCCCTTCTTTCAACTATCCTGCATTGCGTCACTTGATGAGTTAATTATTGTGTAACATCGACCACAGTCATAATGGTCAATGGCATGTAATGTCAAGTTTAGCATAACCTAGAACTTCGGACAACACACTTATCTAGGATCTGAGGGAAGGAATTTACCTTACCAAGAAAATAACAAGCAAGAAGTATTTCAAAGACTTCAAAATGTCATCTTTCATGGTCCTCAGTTATGAGGGAATGACTAAGTTCGAGTACCTGTACATGTCTCAGGGATCTTACTTGATGATCCGGGTTCGAATTGAGAAAAATTCCAACTCAGCCACAGCCAATGATCCTAGCGAGCTCAAATTCCCCCGATTTGTATTCTGGCTGCAAGCATTCAATCGGTTGAAGAGGTGTATTGACTGTGAATTGTAATTTATGATCGAGGTACCGACAGTTGTTGCATCTGTTATTTGCGAAATGCTAATGGATGGTATTTCTGGTCGTGCAGTTGTTTGGGTTACAACACTTACATCCGACGTCATGATATTGAAAGAATTTTTATTAATTCAAGATGCTTTTTGTTTCCTGTCAATCGCTTACACGTACGCTTCTGCAAACTTATTCTAACTAGTTCCTATGCATACCTGATTTGATTGGAATTTGCAATATAATAAATACCTAGGTACCATTTGGCAAACAGCCTTCCAAGCTTGCCAACTCATACTTATTCCATTCCTTGATGACATGGAGGAATGGTTGGGGTCAATCCTCTAACACGTCGAGTAGATTACAATCTAATGGAGATTTTGGAAGTCCCTTCCAAAAATTGTGGCTTAAATTTTTGTCAAATCTATTGCTCAAAATGTCAGGATCAATAGTGGTGAGAGATCTAACCTTTTGAAAATCAATCTCTTTATTAAATTAAAATTGAAATAGCCGAAGAACTTCTTCATTAGAAGAAAGGTTTTTGGATGTTTATTAGTTGTATGTACATAGAAGTCATAAAGTAAAATTAATTACCCGTTAAGCCGGTTAATGTCTTCATGTGTACACTATTCATAAATACTTAGGTACTGGGAGTAATTATTATAATTAACTATTCGAATGAAGTCATCATTCACTCATCGAGTTAGACGAAAATAATTGTCTAATAATAGGAACATGAATATATGTATAGTAGCATATGTCTGGGAACTGATGTTTTTATTGTTTTAGTTAATTTGGTCTGTGCAAAAAAATTAAACGCAGAAGTTGCTATAATAAAAGAAAGTAAGTAAAAGTTAAAAATAGGCTTTAAATCTACAGTGATAGATTTGTCAATACTCGATTCGAGTCGGATGTTCATTATAGTTTATGTCTAGAAACAGACTACAAAGGAGATGAAAATTGAGTGCGAAATCCTAAGTCTATGAGGCTAAGCAATAAGAGAAGATGAGTACAGAATAAAGAGGTGAAATTAGAACTAGAAGAAAAGGTTATCTGGGACAATTTGAAAAAGTGCATGGTTGACCTTGACCCTGTTATATTACACGAGATTCCGTACTAAGAATTTCAGCAGAGTGACAGAGAACTAAAGTTGAAATTTAAAGGTGGTAATAAAAATATATGACGAATCGACTTCTACAATAAAACCCACCGACCGTGACATTAAGTTTACAATATCTTGATTATAAGAGCTAGGACCGTAATTGAAGCAAATTCCTCAAGTAACAAGGAATCGGAAAATAGAGAGTAGGTATCTTTTGCTATTTACAAACGATGGGAGAAAAAAAAAACATCATCAATATGCGTTAAACCAGAGGGGCTTAATACTTCATATCTCTCATAAAACTAGTAGGTACCTATATTAATAACAGGTAATAATAACTTTATTCTGGCCTTGGTAAAACATTGTACTATACTAAATAAATGTTTATTCTCGCCAATACAACAATCATTCACTGGAGCAACCTCGGGGGAAATCATTCAATATTTAGGTACGTTATGGCGTCCGAATTTATACATATATTATATAGTATCGATTTAGTCGCGCCCAATAGGTAGGTAATTCATTATTTCTTAGTTCATACTTTCATTACTTTAATCTTTAATGTTTTTAAAATTAATAAATCTTATACTATGTATTCAGTTTCGTTAATGACATGCTATTATTTTTCTTTATTACACATTGAATTAAAAATAGATGTATTTAAAGTCGTGTCTGATCAATTTTATCCTGTATAGAGGTAGTTCTACCTGTGTACTATTCAGTCCACTACTTGTGAATCATCTGTCGCGCCGATTGTGGCTGCACTGAAATTGTTCATACCGCCCGCGCCCTGGGTCCAATGATTAGTCACAAATTCAATTCCGAGCCAAATTATTCTTAACCACGAACTGAAGAAGTCGAATTTTGTGGATTCGGAAGGACCGGCAGGATAATCACGATAGACTTTCGTAATCAATCAATTCAAGTTTGACATTTGTTTGAAGTTGAAGTTGAAGAAGAAGAATGTTCATTGTGTTGTGCCAATTGTCAAGCGGAGCGATTTTTAAATCATACTGCGCAATGTACATTGTAGAACTGTCAAAATGTAAGTATCGTGATTACCCAGCTAGTGTTTTGGCGCAAATTAGAAGATTCCTGCAGGGCTAGCACAACGAGTGGCCAAACTCCCCCCACCCCCCATGTTTTCTCCACCATTAGAAGACAAAACGAGAAATCGCTAGAGAAATCAGTAAAACTATGTGGTTTTGTCCCAATGTTCTCTCTCCCACTTTTTGCCGCATAGCCCTGCTGGACGGTGAAGTGGACTATATTCGATTGATCTGCATAATAGAAATGAGCTGAGTGATAATTTTTCGATATCAATGATTACATGACAATGACAAAAAAATATCGATGACGGGAACAATGATTAAAATCATCAACGCATCCACACATGGCATGTTGTCATCTTGCCATTGGGATGTCACAGCCGAAACCGAAGTTCACGTTCATTCATATAAAGCAAGAAAAAAGATTTTGTTGTTGTCACTGTCTGACAAAATGATTTTAAAATATCGATGATTTATGCGTGTGAGTTGATATCGGACGCATCTCTACTGCTTATAGACATCCAATAATAATTTTGTACGATAAGAATATTCAGAACCTTGAACCTCAGAAGCGGTTTGATTGAAGTAGTGTTTGTCACCTTCGGCCAATTAGCTCTACGTAATGCTTAAATATAGCTGTGAAATCATTTATTGTGAACAGCACCATAGTAACGAATATCCACTACATCCGAAGTGGGTGACCTCGCACGAGTATTGAACCAAGACGACGATTTGTGTACAAAAAGCTTCAACACATTTCCATCAAAGTCAAAGATTTTTATTTCAACTGGGCCTTTGCAGGCCGTGCAAAGCGTCGTGATTCTAGGTGCACGGTTCCAAGTGGGTTGGTCCTGGAGAAGATCTGCAGCTGGATATAAAACATGATATAATATCACGTCCGTATTCCTAGAAGGCTTAGACAGAGATGTACGTCTACTGCTGGATACTTCGTCGAAGCTGATAATAAGTTTCATGTAATAAGGGGCGAGCCTACCACTGGGTACAATTCTAAACTCAACAACTGTGAATTTCCATTCTGGAAAATCTAATGACTATAATATAATATATGTATATTATCTCCATGGGATTTACTTAGTTTTTAAATTTTCAATAAATCGGTTTTGTGTACACTAGGTCCTACCTTTCTAGTATCGATCCATTTATGGGGTTATTGTACTCATCATTATGAACAACTTTTACAGTTTTACAATGGAACCAAGTCTGAAATTCCGAAAAAAAAATCAGCTGTTCCATACATTTAGGTATAATAATATGCGCTCACAGCAATCGCGAGTAATTTGCTGTTATCCAATGAAGAGTTCCATAGTCTACCTATTACAACTAAATGTTTAACTAGATGTATGGAACAGCTGATTTTTTTTCGCGATTACAACTTTGTTGAAGATCTCAGAGCGGACCAATCGCAAACAGCGATTCCGATTACGAGCGTGTATCGTGATTACTCTGCAGAACGCGGTCGATGCGATAAAACGAGATTGGTAAAAGAAACTTACAATAAAGCCTCTGATGTTCTTGTAACGTCAATAAGACTTTGCTCGTACTCTAAACATTTGAGCTTTTCAGTTTTATCGTTCAAAACTAAAATACATTTTATAACAGACTAACTAATATAATGTTTGGCGTAGCATGACGGTATTTCCTGTTGTTATTTCCAGATATTTGCCACATGACTACATCGAACTGTCCCTATGCCCTTGGACCTATCGTAATAAAATTATTTCTGACACCTGAGTAATGTTAGAGTCTGGTAAAATCAGCATTAGAATAATAACAACATTGCAAAGATTTTTATAGTTATCATTTGCGGCGTGGCCATATTTTTAACCGACTTCAACAAAGGAGGACGTTCTATGTTTGACTGCATGTATTTTTTTAAATATGTTTACCGATTTCTCAGACAATTGCGGACCAATGATGAAAAATCTTGTCTGTTTGAAAAGGTATAGGTACTCTCGAGATGGTTCCATTTAAATTTAGAGAAGATCTAATGAAAATTTTCGAAGATAGGTAGACCATGGAACTCTTCATTGGATAACAGCAAATCACTCGCGATTGCTGTGAGCATATAATAATATGACCTATTATGTGGATTGTTTCTACCATTCAAAATAGAAAAAATAAATAAAGTTTAAAAAAGGTAAAAGTAAAAACCGACTTCAAAAAACTTAAAAAAAAAAAAAAATCTTATAAAACTTAACTGCTTCTGAAGTCGGGGCTTTAATTCTTCAATGCGCCTTTAGCTTGGCAGTTGGCACCGACTTCTGAAGCAATTAAGTTTTTTAAGAAAATTATTTTATACTTTTTAGTATTTTAAAGTCGGTTTTTACTTTTTTTAATCTTTTGCAGAGTTAGCTTGGCCAGACTATATCATACTATTTACTCGTTAATATTTGTATGCGATATCGGTCTCGAATGTAAATAAGAGAGAAACTGCTGCGTTTACACATAATAATATTTTGACATTGCATGACTAGGGGGTCAAGATAACAAGTTATCACTTTGATTATTTTACGTACCTAGTCGGAAGAAAAATCCCGTTGAATATTTAAACAAAGTAGTAAGTACCTATACCTATAACCCACTAATTAAAAAAAGATCAAAGGTAATGTGGTGTAATTTATTAATTTTGGAAATAAATGGAGAAAGTTTCACATTGGTGTAGTCTGTGTCATAATGATGATGACGATGAATACATGAAGAATACGACTGCAGAAGGTGTTTACAGATATTTTCAGTAGATAGGTACGTTTATGATTGATGTTATACAGCAAATTTCTAAGAACCACAAATCAATAAAAATCTTTCTAGCAAAACTATAAAAATAACCTATTGTGTATGCAAAGCAGTTAATTTAAAACCGCCACTAGTATTCAACGTAGCGCTATATTAACGTTACGAGTTTGTCCTAGTTTTCGTAAAAAATTAAGTTTCCTTACCTTATGGAACACATTTTGATCGTAAATTATTGACTCTAGGGACGACCAATCCAATATGTTAATTGACCTACAAAAGTTAACAAATGGCTGATCTACTTAACTAATGTGATTAACAACATTAGCGTGACGACGCCTGAAACTGGCATCTGTCATGATCATGAAAGCTAAGGCCAAAGAAATTAGTCTAGAGTAATCGTATCTATATTTTATAGTAGAACGGTTCATTGAGACTTATTAGGAGTCTGATTGTACCATAAAATTTCGTACTCCTGCAATTTTGAGAATCGAGTTTACTGAATGCCTATAAATCAATCCAACAAACAATCTTTGGATCAGTACACCTGAATCTATCCATTTGTTTCAGATCTATGATCATGGAGTGAAGTAAACATGACGATACTTCTGTACGACTATTTTGACTTGGAGGAGAGGTCTTCCAAGCAGCTCAGCGTGTGGAAAGGTAAAGCCATTAACAGAATAACAGTATCATAATCGCAGCCGTCTGCTGGACAACCTCTTCCGAAGGTAGTGCCAGTACTCACGTACCTTTGACGCTAAGCTGTAGGTTGGCGAGTTACGTGTTTGGTTACCCAGCCATAAGCCATTAGGTCAGTGGCTGGGCTTATCGTGTTTTCGGTTAGATTGGACTTTATTTCCAAATGAACAATACAAGATAATTTTTTATGTAATGCGCAAAAATTGCAGAGTGATTAAAGTGTCCGTTTCCAAATGTAACCGCCGTAGAAAAATTCACTCCAAATAAAAATAAAAATTTGGTTTTGTATGGCTTGCACTGGTAATTTATGCATGTCCCCCATACTTAGTCGAATTTTCGTTTTGTTATAAAGTCTATGGGATACACTTTATAACAAAACGAAAATTTGACTACGATGCGGTTGCATTTAGGAACAGAGACTGAAACCCTCTACAAATTACGCGCACTACATAAAAAAATTATCCTGTATAACCTAAATAAAAAACATGGTTTCCGTACATTGTGTAATGTATCCAATGGAAACCATGTTTTAAGCTTTCTTTATTGTTTATGGGTCTATCTAAAGCCCTCATCGGTGTCCGGCAGTCAGGGGAGTCGATTCTGTTGCACACTTTGATAGGACTAAAATAAACTAGGATATATGTCTCTTTCTGTTTTAACAGAAAAAGAAAGTGATAGATGCGTTTAGTCCAGTTTAGTACTATCAAGATGCGCAATAAAATCGACACGACTACCTATCATTTTTGCAAAAAAAAAACCTGAAAGCAGTAGGTTTTCTAGGATTACCAACATAAAGGCGTAAATGTCATTTATTTAAATTTATTTATTTATTTATTTAAAATGCTTCATGTACAATGTACAAAGGCGGTCTTAATGCCGAGGCATTCTCTACCAGACAACCTTAGGGTGATGCAGAGACAATGAAGGTAGATGCACCTAAAAAAACTTAAATGAGAGGTATAACCATAGAAATAATAAGTAGGGCTCCTAAGTCTATGGGTATAACTATTATACTTAAAAACAACTATATAAACTTACATAAACATTACCAACATAACTTTATATAAATAAATATGCAATATGCTAAATAAACTAATTACACTCTGATTTTTCCGAATTGTATATATTTATTATTTATATAAATAATAAATATATACAATTCGGAAAAATCAGAGTCGAGATGAATCTGCCGCCGCACGGTGGGCTGAAAATCGGCTTTCATAGACTTAGGGATTTCAATTTGCAAGTGCCGGATTTTTAGCCGGATTTCGCTTCTATTAGTTATTACTAAATACAAAAATGACACTCGAGTTTATTCTGCACAAAAACGAAGGAATTATAATTTTTTTACGAAAAATTTGTATGGAGCTAGTATGAAAAATCTAATTATCTCTTAAACGGCAAAGAAAACCGTAATATCCTTACAGGTTACACACTAAAAGGAACCGTTTCATATGTAAAAATAAATAAAAATATTTCGATGATTTTAAAAAAAAATTCAGCATCGATAAAAGTTATTTGGAGTATGGCAAAAAATCATAAATAATTAGTACTATAACCACCTGTAAGGATATTACGGTTTTCTCTGCCGTTTAAGAGATAATTAGATTTTTCATACTAGCTCCATACAAATTTTTCGTAAAAAAATTATAATTCCTTCGTTTTTGTGCAGAATTAACTCGAGTGTCATTTTTGTATTTAGTAATAACTAATAGAAGCGAAATCCGGCTAAAAATCCGGCACTTGCAAATTGAAATCCCTAAGTCTATGAAAGCCGATTTTCAGCCCACCGTGCGCCGTCTTGTCACGAAAATATTTACGTACTCATCGCGTATGATTAAAATTAAATGCTATAATTCTTTACTACTCCAATATTATTCATAGCACAGAACTGTGTTCTGTGAATCATAGTAGGTATGCGCATACGCAATAGCGTGTAGTACCTACCTAACGCATCGAAGGTAATTTTGCACCGTCTGCGTTTCAAAGATACCTGTTATCTTTCAACGCTAATATATTTTAACGATAAAAGGTGACTATATGCGTTGCCCTAGTTTTAATAACACAATCATGAACAGGCAAATAACAAACCAGGCAATACGTGTGTTACATTAAAGAATAGTTCAGCAATATTTTTTGATTCACTTCACTTATGTTTGACGTTGACTGTACAAACAGACGAAAATATAATTTGGTTAATTATCAAATAAACAAACGGGAAAACTGTTTATAAACAGATCGCTCGAAACTACAGACGCTCAATCTGTCTAAATCATGCGCACAAGCTCAGATATCTATAAATAATACACTAGTCAGTAATTATAGTACCTATCTACACTAGCGACCCGTCCCCGGTTTCGCACGGATACAATTTCTCTACTATTCTGACATTAAATATCAAAGTATTATACATAAATAAACTATCCGTAAAAAAATATCTAACTGATGGTGAAAACCGCATCAAAATCCGTTGCGTGGTTTAGGAGGAGTTAGCGGATATACAGACAGACAGACAGACACGGAAAGCCCCTTTATTTTATATTATGTAGAAGGAGAAGATGCATAAATACAAATAATAATATATAATATAGAAACTACAGAACCCGCGTGCTACGATCCTTACTTAGAAAGTCATTTCATTGGAAAATACGAACCGATGTCCGACTATTAATATAAGGTTCTAACTTTCTAGTCCCGATTCCTATAAGGGGTTATTGTACTCATAATCATGAACAACTTTTACTATGGGACCAACCCTGAAATCGCGAAAAAAAGATCTGCTGTTCTATACAAATAATTCAATAGATATTAATCAACTAAATAAAATTATTATAGTTTAAAAAAAACGAAAGAAAACGCTTTTGTCATCCAAACTAAACGTGTATGCAAATTTTCAGCTCAATCGGAAACCGGGAAGTGGGTCAAAAACTTCCAAGATTTTTTTACATAGTTAGTTAGTTACAGGTGAAGCTAATAAAAGCGTTTTATAAAAGGTATATAGGACCTTGTATTCCTACCAGAATAGGTTTAGTGAGTCAGACAAATAAACATTATTTGCACATACTTAGCCATAGTTAGCTAAAAATTATTATAGACTAATCATCATAAAGCCAATGAGCTGGATAACGAGTGCCTTGAGTAGGTATGTACTCATCGTTTATCGGTCTTATGTCACTATAATGAACTCAGTGTGCCATACCCACACCGTTTTGAGGCCGTTCGCTTTTAAACAGTGTTCCAAAACTCTTTGTTTACGCTGCATTGCGCATATGGTATACATATTTATCTGAATGTTTTTATTGCAAAAGGTTTTAAAGAACTCGGTCAATAAGATTAAAGTTATGAGTCTAGTCATGCATACAAGTAGAAGCATAAATCACTCGATATCTGGAAACCTGAAAGTGGTATATAATAATATCCAAGTTGATACACGGGATAAGCATAATTAGGTACGCTTGCCATCATCTAAATATTTTTGCCTTTCTTTTCAGCATGTCATTTAATACTATACGTATTTGCAGCCGTTTTCGGCTTAACGAATTACATATTTCTACAAAAGTCTATGGAATTGGTAAACTATAACTGCGTACTATTTCCAAGACAGCTTGAATTTCACACTGTAGAGCTACTAGAGGTGCCGGAAGAGGAAACGCAAAGTTGGAATGAAATACATGAATTTACTAAGAATATTACTGAAGATGCTCAATCTAATGCTACCGTCCCTGATGCTGTTGCGAATGGAAAAGTGAAAAGAGAGACAGCAGATAATGAAACTATTTCTAATGAGACTCCAACACTGGAAGGCAACGTGACCGTCCATAATGGTTAGTAGGTATCACTGATAGCGCAAATATGTATTGGTTTTATGGCAGCACTTCCTTGGCGTATTTAAACAAACATTCCCGTTATTTGATCGAAACAAAATCACATTTGTGTAGTTTACAAAAGGTTTCTTTTCCGTTGGCCATGTATCGCGAATATATAAACACATATAGGTACGCAAAGTGAAGTGCCACCATTAGGTACAACGATATTTTCCGCCTTATGTACCTATAAAGTAAATAAATTTATGATAAAATAGAATGTAATCTTCTTTCAGTCTTATATGCAAATGTTTACGCTATTGTATAAAATGGGTTGTATAGAAGCACTTAAACCAGATTATTTATGAAAAAATGTCTTCTCATGATGCATTGTTTCTTCAGGTCATACAAAACATCTCGCCAGTAAACCTTGGATTACTCATTTCTCTATAACTTTTTCTGTGAGGAGGAAACTGAAAAGTAACAATAGCCACTTTTTTTTCCTTATGTGTGTTTTTTTTTTCTTTATACTCCGTTTTCTAACACTGAGGCAAAATTTACTAACAATTTTGGTTTGCGCTTGCAAATGACCCACTTAATTACAATTCTGAATTCCTCCAGCCAAAAATTCGAAATAATACCTATTAAGTTTTCTACTTTTTGATACCGAATACCTTAGCTAATAAGTATAATGAAAATTTTGCATGGTTTATATCTTTTAGAAAAACATTATAGAGATAGGTAGTAGTTCAATCAACCAATTCGTTTCCTATCCAAACGCAACTGCTGCATGTAAAGTCCTGGATTTGATACCGAGGTCTAGCAGTGTTATTGGGCTTTTAACCGACTTTAAAAAAGAAGGAGGTTTTATGTTTGACTGAACTTATGTATTTTTTATGCATATTCATCGATATCTCCGTCAATTGCGGACCGTTTTTTTTTTTTTTTTTTAATCTTTTCTCTCCCGCGGTTGTCCAATCTAAATTTGGTGAACATCTGATGTAGACCTTCGGAGATAGACGATAGAACTCTTCAATGGATAACAGGAAATCACTCGCGATTGTTGTAGTCGCATATTTATGTATTGTTTATGCCACTCAAAATAGAAAAATAAAATAAACTTGTAAACAAAAAGTAAAAACTGTCTTTTAAATTTTCTTTTAATTCTTCCAGAAAATAAAACGCAGCGTGTTACTCTGGACACATCAAGGACCTTATTCGAGGCTGAGTTGGACACCGATTGTCAGTTTGCCGAGTACATGCCCCTGCTGTCGACTGTCTTCGCAGCCGTGTGGCTCACCATGTTCACCATGTGCCCACGCGGGGGACGCACTCGCACCGGGTATGGGATAACTGTGCTTACGTCTTCGTCTGCGTACATTCCAGATTTTTCCCACACAAACTTTAAAAACTTTACATTGCACCCTTCATGTTACAACGGGGACTTTGACATATAGAGTAAAAGGATTTCCAAAATCTATTTCGGTTGGTTAGTTCATGAGATTACAAATTTACAACTCAAACAAACGTTAATGCTTTTGTAATATTAGTACCTACCTATAGATTAAAGGAAAATAGAGTACCTACCTAATAAGGTTTATTTAAATATTTAATTAGTTTTTGCCTGTAAGTAGGTTGGTCTATCCTACATATTTGAATGCATATGGTATTATATAATGCACGACTCTTGTTTTTCGTGCCATTTCATCTTTCTATTCTATGCTGAAATCTACTTAGACTTTGCTCAGACTTTGCATTGGACTTACTTCCTTTATTTATTGACTACCTATTTAGACTTTGTTTATTGACTTCGTCTGTCTTAGCCTATACCTACCCTATACTCAGCACAATCTCTGCGTGTTATAATTATAAATTCCAAATCAAAGTAAGTTAAGTCTATGCAAAGTCAAATTACGCACTAAGATAGGTATAGATCTAAGCCTTAGAATCCATCATCCTACATATGCACTTCAATATGATTGTGCAGATTTGATGATATTTCTTGTTATACAAGAAAAGGAAGTTGCTTCAGGCAATATTTCTTTTTTAAAACATGCTATTATTTCTCACGTGTCGTTGCAATTGGTACAGTTTCCAGACATAAATCTCACATGCACACTGAATATTTGTTCGAGCGGAAATTGAAATGTACTTGCGCTAGAGTCTTTCTAAACTTTAGACTACACCATGAAATGATTATGTACCTATAAATCACAGTAATGTTGGGATTGAGTAATAAAGGTTGTTCTTGTGTTTAGCCAAACAAAGATTTAATTACTTTTTATTTAAAATATTTTAGATAAAATACTGAAACCACCTTATTCGTAGACATATTTACTTTTAAAAACAATAGGCTTATTTTAAATAATATTCACAAGTAGAAGTATGTGTTTAGTCTGATTGTTAATTGACGGCCAATTATTTTAGACTTCAGCAACCGTGGCGTATCCTGGCGCCGGCGCTGCTGTTCTCGGTGGTGATGGTCGGGCTCACCGGTCACAGCTTCATCCTCACCAACGGGGGCCTGCACGCGTTCTGTGCCGCCTTCTATGACGTCACTAATTCTACTACGTAAGTATCGTTGCACAGCAAATCGGAGAACTCATTACTTAGCCATTCCAAGAACGCGCGTAAGTAGGTAGGTAACTAATTCCTCATAGTATATTTGTGATTACCAGAAATCACTTTATATGCAACAGCAGTAAATATCCGCAATGTTTTTATTATCCATTAAAATTGATCCTGCTTCGAACAAAAGGTCCTAAAATAACATTAATATCTACTTAAATAGGGCATTATCTTCCATGACATTATTTATAATAGGTAATTTAGTTTCGTTTTACAACTTTTGGTTAAGGTGTTCTTCAGTGGATCCTTTCCTCGAAGACGGTTGGAACACGACGTGGGGCTTTGGAGCTCGCGTGGCTGCGACCCGCGCCACCTGCGCAGGAGTGTTGGCCAGCTGGGCCTGCGCAGCAGCGCTGCTCCTGGCGCGCTGCCTCGCCGCACCGGACTTTGTCTTACGCCGCACTGATGTATACCTCACTAAGGACCCACAACAGGTTAATCGAAGAATATGAAAAAATCTTACGCACTGTCCTCGAATCCGTTGGCCAACTATTTGTATCGTTCAGTAGAGTTAGCAGGCCTATAGCATGATCAATTCAGACTTACTTATACACTGTGTTTTTAACCCCCGACAAAAAAGAGGGGTGTTTTAAGTTTGTACTGTGTATCTGTGTATCCGTGGATCTGTGTATCTGTCTGTGGCATCGTAGATCCAAATCGGATGTATCGATTTCAATGCAATTTTTTTAATTGAAAGCTAATTTAATCGGGTATCGTCTTAGTTAAGTTTCATGAAAATCTGTTCAGCCGTTCAAAAGTTAGGTACAGCTCTTTTTCGAGTTGGAGTCGGGGGTTTTTGACGATTTGATTATTTTAATAAGTCGTGCTCATCTATTCATCATTATGAACAACTTTTACTATGGGACCAATGCTGAAATCGCGATAAGCAGAGCACGACCTTAAAAATATTTTGGTATGATAAATTCGAGGTGTAATCATTCATCATTATTTCTCTTTGAGAGCCCGAATACCTACATTCCATCGCAAAAATTTAATGTACAACATTAGACGAACGAGAATTATCGAACTTGAAAGGATGATGCCAATTTTGGTCCCACCCTCCAATAGCGACGTGTCATACATCGTTGGATAGGTATTTTTGAGCTGAACAAAAGTTACTATGGCGCCAAGTTTCAAATCTTAGTCCGTTCAGAGTTATGTATTATCAAACATGTCAGTTTAACAACAGTTAAACGTAATGCTTTTCCCTAATACAATACAGGTTTTGAATGAATACTAGTATTACCCATATACCTATCTACCATTATCATCAGAGTCGTAAGAAGAGTTGGTCGGACGTAACGCAAAGTGCCCGTTTCCTCAGGTGCTGATTCCTCAGAGCTCGCGCGCGGACTATACCTTACCATCGTGTTTTATTTCTAAAAACACCTTACGACTCTGATGATAACGGTAGATAGGTATATAATACAAGTATTAATTCAAAAACTGTATTGTATTAGGGAAAAGCATAATGTTTAACTATTGTTAAACTGACATGAATAATGAATAACTCTGAACGGACTAAGATTTGAAACTTGGCGCCATAGTAACTTTTGTTCAGCTCAAAAATACCTATCCAACGATGTATGACACGTAGCTATTGGAGGGTGGGACCAGAGTTCATACAAATCCTGGCATCATCCTTTCAGGTCAACAGGCATTTATGTACCTATATTTAACTTACAGAAAATCATCCCACACCTGTTGAAATCTAAAAAGTATCATCAACGATCGAACCAAAGTTCGCCCAGCAAACGTGACAACGCCTCGATGAGGTCCGAGCCTACGATTACCACAGAACTGGTGACAGCATCCGTGGAGCAAGAACAGGACTCTGTCCCCACCTCCCTGATAGTCACCCCAGAGAAGACACCCAGGATCACCGAAGACATAGAAATGACTTACACATCACAAGAACGCATTAACAATCAGTGAAATATTAAGTATTTTCATGCTTTTGCAGTAAATAACTAAACCTAACAAGAGTTTTTCATCAGATTTCAGAAAGAAGTGTATGATTTTGAATTTGTGGGCCTACTTATGTAGGTACTGACTGCAAAGCTTTTGTATTTTAACTATACATAAGTATACTATGTACCTACCTACTTACTCCTCAAGTCAATCAATTTGCAGTAAAAGTTAAAGAATAATATACATGCTACTTATGGAACTACTCCGTGTTTTGTTATTGTTGGGAATTGTAGATCGCGTTCTTGAAGAAAACAACTTCTATTAATGTATTCCTTTCTTTTATTTACTTCTTGCACATAAATCATTAGAAACTACAATTAACTCTGACTAACTCAATAATAGCTACAGGCGTCGGTCGGCGTCCATTCGCAAGAGAGACTCACTTCCTTCCACAGACAAAACCATAGATAGTAAATCTACAGACTACTACTATTTTGATTGAATACACAACACCCTCCCCTCAATCAAAATTTTCATAACATTTTTCTTACATTTAACTTAACTCTACTATTAATGACTCTACTTAGGTAATATATCCTCATAACATAAACTATACTCCATACAAAAACAACATTACTAACTTGAAAAGAAAAACAAACAATTCAGTTTAACATCTTACTTCTAAGATACACAAAAGTAGAACTGCACAAGGGCTTAGTTAATAAGTCAGCAATCTGATCAGCAGTTTTAATATATTTTAACTCAACAACCCCAGACTTTATTTTATCCTTTACAAAATGAAACTTTATATCCAAATGTTTAATTCTCTTCAACTGTTGATTAGGACTGCAGACTTTCATTGTAGACTGATTATCTTCAAAGATCAAAATAATAAAGTTAAACTCTTTAATACATAACTCTAACAACATGTTATTAACCCAACAAGCCTCACTTATACATGAACTCAAAGCAATATATTCACTCTCTGTAGTTGACATAGCCACTGTACTTTGTTTCTTCGAGCCCCAGCTAATTAAACATCCATACACATAACAACAAAAACCACTAGTTGACTTTCTGTCTTCTAAGTCCCCTCCCCAATCTGCATCAGCATAAGCCACAACTCTATTTTGCTCCAACTTCTTAGAAAAAACTAATTTTAAGTCCAATGTCCCTTTTATATACCTCAATATTCTTTTTAACATACCATATAACTGCTGACTTGCACAATTTTGATATCTAGACAAAAATGTGATACTAGAACATAGATCAGGTCTTGTGCATAACATAGAATACATAATACAACCAATTATCTGTCTACACTTATTCTCTATATCATAACTCTCTGACTTTTCTCTTTTTAATGTTGTAAAATCAAACTTAGGATCAATAGGAATACTTATAGGATTACAGTTATACATTCCAAATCTCTTCAATACTCTTTCCAAATAGTGCTTCTGACTCATAGTTATGATACCACTTTTTACATCTTGTGTTATAGAAATACCCAGATATTCACTTAATAACCCCAAATCTTTCATGCGAAAACTATTTTTCAAACACTCTTTTAACTTATCTATTTCTATCAAACATGAACCAGTTATTTGAATATCATCGACATATATCAAACAATATGTTCTCTTATCCCCATCCACCTTATAATATAAACATAAATCTAGTTTACTTCTCATGTACCCCTGTGAGGTTATAACCTTATCAAACTTATCATACCAACAAATTGGTGCATTTTTCAACCCATAAATAGCCTTCTTGAGTTTACATACATTACCCTTAGGAACATTACAGTTTTTAGGTAGACTCATATACACCTCACCTTTTATTTCACCATGTAAAAATGCATTACAGACATCTAGTTGATAAACAGACCAACCCATATTAACACTTATAGCTAACAAAATTCTTATTGTGCTCAATTTGACTACTGGTGAATAAATGTCTTCATATATTTCTTGTTTAAACCCTCTAGCAACTAAACGACACTTAAACTTTGAAATATTCCCTCCTTGATCCCTCTTAATTCTGAATACCCATTTACTATCAATTATCTCACAACTTTGTGGCTTTTCTACAATTGACCAAGTTTCATTATCATGCAACGCTTTCAATTCTTCATCAATTGCCTCTTGCCAACTTGATGAATGAGGTCCAGCCATGGCCTCTTCATAAGTGGTGGGCTCTTCTAATAAACTAAAATACAATGTCTCATAATCCTCAAACCGCTTAGGATGTTTGATCAATCTTTTGGGTCTCCTATCACTCTCAACTTCCTTTACTTCAGTCATGCTATCTACCCATTCTTCCTCATCTTCACTACCATCACTCTTACACTTTTGAGTACTTTCTTCTCCCCTGGAAACTCCTCCACTTCCACTATCTATGCATTGCTTAACACTGTTATTTCCCCTAGAAGTTTCACTCATCTTTTCTTCTACCACTCTTTTATCTGTAACCTCATAATGACTATTTGTTATTACCTCTTGTTCCACTTCATCATCAGAACTGATGTCTAAGCTCACAACCTTCTCTTTCTCTAATTCTTCCCTCTTATCTGGTGAAACTATAATCTCCCTCTCTATGTGTACTTCATCATTTTCCTTATAATAAACTCTATACCCTTTAGTCTCCTCCGAGTAACCCATTAACAGACCTAACTTACTTTTCATGTCTAACTTCTTTCTCTTCTCCTTCGGCACATAGGCCCACACTTCACTTCCAAATCCTCCTTTCAGAAAACCAATATCAAACTTCTTTCCATAATAAACCTCATATGGTGTCTTACCTTCAATAGGACTCGGTCCAGTCCGATTCAAAATATAGACAGCATTATTGGCTGCCTCCGCCCAAAAACGTTTACCTAATTTACTGTGTGCTAACATAGTCCTGGTAGCCTCCATGATTGTCCTGAATTCCCTCTCAGCCCTACCATTCTGTTGTGGGGTGTATGGTACAGTAACTTGGTGTCTGATTCCTAATTCTTTAAATAAGTTTGTCAACCTGTGATTAATAAATTCTTTGCCGTTGTCGCTCCTAAATATTTTAATAGTTTTACCTGTTTGTGTTTGAACTTCTTTTATATAACTTTTGACTTTATCATAGACTTCATCTTTTGTTTTAATAAAATAAGCTTTTCTGTAATTAGAACTATCATCTTTTAATAAGAATAGGTAAGTGTGACCTCCCAGAGAAGTTTCCTCTATAGGACCACAGAGATCCATGTGTACTAGACTGTGTAATTCAGTCTCCCTAGACTCGCTCACTGAGAATGAATCTCTATGCTGTTTTCCTTTGATACAAGAAGTACAGAATGTAGCATTAACATTTTCATTAACTGTTATATTATTGCGTTTTAAAAAAGATTTGACATATCTGAAGTTCTGATGTGCTAATGCACGGTGCCACCAAAAAATATCATGTGAAACTTGGTTAACAAAACAATTATCATTAATTATACAGTTACAATAATTGTGATAACAATACTTGAATAACATTTTGTATAAGTTATGAGTTCTAGTGGCCATAACTTGAATCTTATCATCTTTAATAAATGTAGCATTTTCTGAATTAGAAGTTAACTGAAAACCTTTATCTAAAGTTGTACCTTGTGAAAACAAATTAATTTTTAAATTTGGAACAAATAATACATTATACAAAGTTACTTTTTGAAAATATTTACCATTATAAGCAAGTAAACAAATGTTACCAATACCAACAGCTTGCATTATAGATCCATCTCCCATTTTGATATTTTTCTTAACCGGCAGGTCACTGTAAACACAGAATAAGTCTCTTTGTTTGCACATGTGTTGAGACGCACCACTGTCCAGGTACCAGTCTATGTTGACTTCAGATTCTATTTCACTCGCAATCAACGCTACACCATCATGACCGCTGCTACGACCAGATCGATTTTCACCACCTCTACCTCGTGTACTACCACCTCTATAATTCTTATACCGCTGACCTCCTTCTACTCGCTGCTTGCAATCCTTCATGAGATGTCCTTTTTCCTTACAATTATAACAGGTCAACTCTCTACATTGATACTTGTAGTGCCCTGGCTTGCCACAGTTATAGCACTTTAATTTAGACGTTTTGGACATCAATGCCACACTATTATCACTTTCTTTCTTGCATCTTTCTTCTTCTACAAGCAATCTAGCTAACAGGTTATCCAAAGTTTGGCACTCTTTTGGCACACTTTCCCATGCAGATGTAAAGTATTTGTACTGTTGAGGCAGTGACATCAATATTTTAGTAATGGTAAAGTTCACCGACATCTTTTCCCCCATCTCTTCTAGTTTGCCTACAATATTATTCACTTTTGTAATAAAAGACGTGACACTCTCGCCGTCATCAAATTTTAGATTGTAGAACTGTTCATTCATTAAATGTAAACTTAGTTGCGATTTTCTCTCATAAACTGTTTCTAATTTCTGCCACATCTCATATGCTGATTTACATTGCATTACATGCTTCACTGCGCTCTCTTCCATCCGTGTCACAAGTACCTCCTGCGCCTTAGCGTCCTTCACCCTCCATTTTTGTAATGATTCATCTTTATCAGATGGTTGATACTCTTTACCAGTTACAATTTCGTAATATCCTCTTGACATCAAAATAACTTTTATTTGAAACTTCCATACCACCCAATTCTTCTCATTCAACTTCTGAAAATGATTTACATGCTCCGCCATTTTGTCGTCGTTCCCCATTGTTTTTCTTCAAAACCGGCACTGGGCCCATAACCTGTTATTGTTGGGAATTGTAGATCGCGTTCTTGAAGAAAACAACTTCTATTAATGTATTCCTTTCTTTTATTTACTTCTTGCACATAAATCATTAGAAACTACAATTAACTCTGACTAACTCAATAATAGCTACAGGCGTCGGTCGGCGTCCATTCGCAAGAGAGACTCACTTCCTTCCACAGACAAAACCATAGATAGTAAATCTACAGACTACTACTATTTTGATTGAATACACAACATGTTTAAGTTTATTTTATGACATAATTATATTTCCAGTAGAATAATAAAACTCTAAATTACTTCTATCCTATAATCCTATTATTTATTTTCACCCTTTATTTCATGAAGCTGCAAACACAATAGATTGTGTCTACTTTGCGTCGGTAAGAACTAGGATCTCTTCTAAGGATTCATTTAGGATCAAGGCCGTAGCTAGGGAGAAGGTTGAGGGTTCAACCCATCCCCGCCCCCGTATCCTCAGACAATTAAATTACTTTTAAAATGTTGTTCAGGGCAACCTCCCTAACTATATTCCTGGTTACGGCCTTGTTCAGGATTAAATAATATAGCTGCTGCCGGGATTACAAATATGGGGGTTGCGGAAATGTGGATTAGCGTAATAGTAGATCAATGTCTAGGTATTGGTATCTAACCGTTGAAAGTGATCCATTTCACACAAGATATTTATTTAGCTCCCGAGAACACTAATCTCGGCCGATAGTCCGAGTATTGTACTGTGTAACTAATGTAAGCCAAAAAAAAGTCAGCCAGCAAACGGGGGACCGGAATGTGGGATAGGTACTTAATACTTAGGTACCTGAGGGATCAGGTAAGTATTATCATATCCTGAGTTTCATTGACGATAAAATTATTTGATCGTCAGCTCATTCTAAGACAAGGAAGTAGATATTGGCAGGTGAGGAAGGGTAACATAAAATTCGCTGCAAGCATCGCGTCTGGCACAGTGAGAAGGAATAGGTATTAAGCGTGGGTATTTGGTATAAGAGAATGCTGTATCTGTTAACTATTATAATTAACAATCTGTGCTGTAGTTACTTTTGCTTTATATTTCGCGCACGGCTCCGCGAATTATTTTTGAAAAGAAAACTGGCAACTCTGTAGTAACTGTGTAACAGGCTGAAACTGGCTGAAAAATTTAAGTACCTACCTACTGTCAATGTCAATTTTAGAATAAACAGAATGTCATTGACAGGCTGATGTCTTCAAAAACAAAAAATTGTGAAGTGTGAACAAAAAAAATTTCAATGTAAAATATTGTTTAAGATAATTTTTGATTAGAAATTCCAAAATCATGATACTGCATCAGGTAAACAAATTTCTATGGAAAAAAAATTTGGCTAGATATCTTTTTAGGTTCAAGCATGATGAGCAGTCGAAGGTGTTATATCCCTTAGACAACCGAAGACTGCTCAAAGTTAGCGGTCATGACGCAGCGGACTTTCTTCAGGGTCTCATTACGAACGATATACATCATTTTGAGGACGGCGCACAATCTATGTATGCTATGTTCTTGAATAACAAGGGTAGGGTTTTATATGATACTCTAATACATAAATGGGGAGACAGCAATGTATTCATGGTTGAATGTGATAAAAGTGTCTTCAATTTATTACAAAAACATCTAAAGATCTATAGGTTAAGACGAAGAGTTGAAATTGGAGACATAAGTCCTCTTTTCAAAATATGGGCATTGATAACACCTCTCAATGCCGAAATAGATACTGGAGTCGATATTCTACGGAATGTTAATATTTATAAGGACCCACGACTTCCAGAACTTGGTTATAGACTGCTAACTACAACGAATGTAGATCAATTCGATATTCGCGATGCGATTGGAAGAGATACTGTTCTAGAAAATTCTGGAAATGGGTACAAATATTTGAGATACAAGTTAGGTGTAAGTGAGGGAGCTGAAGACCTGTTCCCTGGCAGTAGTTTACCTCTAGAAGCTAACTGTGATTATCTCCATGGTGTGAGTTTTCATAAAGGCTGCTATATTGGACAAGAATTGACAGCGCGAGTCCACCATACTGGTGTTGTAAGAAAAAGAATAATGCCTCTTAAATTCAAAGAGACCAACTGTGTTGAAGATTTGGAAAAGGAAACCCCAATCATGGCCAGTTCTGAAATGAAGGCTAATGTAGGCAAATTGAAAAGTTATGCATATGATTATGGGTTAGGTCTAGTTAGAATCAAAGAGGCACTTGAAGCAAAAACACTTAATGTTGGGCCTCACTCAATCGAAGTCTCAAAGCCAACGTGGTGGCCTATTGAAGCTACTAAAGAAAAATTGAATCTGGTGAAACCTGAAACAGCCTGAAGTGAAAATGTACAATTGTACTGCAACATTATTACAATATTTATTTTAGGTAATGAAAATAAATATATTAATTGTTTACATATAAACACCTAAGTTATACATAATTTATGAATAATATGTAACAATTTTCTTACTATTATAACTCCCTGATTTTTGGTTCTTTATAATATTAATAGGAAATAACTCATCAAATTTTACTTTTCACATAAAGGAAATTAAAATTTTGTTTCAGTATCATGATGGGAGATTCTAAACAGAAAGAGGAACCGGTAGTCTATGATTTTAAGTGTACTTCATGTGAAATGGATGAACAAGCTCACTACAAAGGATCAAATCCACCATTTTCTCGCAATATTGTTCTGAAATACCCCAGCTACGTCATGAAGGACCCCTTTAGTCCACCAGGAAGAGGAGAAATATTGGTCCTGGGATCTGATTGTATAGTCTGTGGTTTACCCGTGTGTATCAACAAAGAGTGCAGTATATTTTACAACAAAACTTATTGTTTGAATTGTGCTAATAAATCAATTGAAACATTTCCTGTTGAAATAAAAAGTAAATTAGCTCAAATAAAAAGAAAGTAATTTTTAATAATGGCTTTTATTTTTGGTTCCTTTAATCTGTTTCTGACATCCAGAAGTCCAAACTCAAGGTTTGCCAGCGAGCTATGGAGCGCAGTATACTAGGTGTTAACGGATCGTGTTCGAAACACTATACTGCGCTCCAAAACGCAGATAGCTGACGTTGCTATAAAGACCGCCGAGCTAAAATGGGACTGGGCAGGACACGTCTGCCGCATGCCGAAAGCACTGTGGGCTCACATAGCACAAAACTGGTGCCCTGATATAGTGAAGCGGGGTCGTGGCAGACCACGAAAGAGATGGCGGGACGAAATCGGCACATTTCTCAAAGACTGGAACGAAAAGGCGCGGGACCGAGAGAAATGGAGCAAATGGAGGGAGGCCTTTGCCCAGGAGTGGGACAGCATAGGCTGGTAATAATAATTAATCTGTTTGTCTGGGGTTACATTAATCATTATATTATACTGACCAAGCACTACCGTACTGACATGGCAAGAATGCGCTGGCATCAAGCCATAATAATGTTATAGTCATTAGTAAATACTTTATTCAGAAACAAAAGAAAGAGTATGTATTTCTCATAAAGTTATTATTAGTTACCACTAGTAATAATAACTTTATGGTATTTCTAAAGGTATTTATTTATTATATACTTTATTGTACACCTGAATATAACAATTTTGTAAGTACGGAGATTACAATATTAAAGTACAATGGGCGGCCTTATCGCATAAAGCGATTTCTTCCAGGCAACCATTGGATGGAATAAAGTGACAAACAAGTTATGGGGCAGACAGTGGTGCACATAGATATGATGTTGAAATAAATAATTTTATCCAAAATTAAAAAACAATTAAATATATATGACTCAATATAGCACAAATACATTATAAATACATATAAATATCACAGAGAGAAAGAGAGCATTGCGAAGAAATAAAATAAAAATAAATTAAGTGTAGTAAAAATTAAAGTGACAAGTAATGTTCCTTCACCATCCTCTTAAATACTGGTAACGACTGAGCACGCCTAATAGCCAATGGCAATGCATTCCACAAACGAGCGGCTTGAACCGTGAAGGATTTGTCAAAAAAAGTTGTGGAATGCATTGGCATTCCCAGCTTTAGGTTTTCTGATGACCTTAGGCAACGCGTGTGAGTGTCACCAAGGAACACGAAACGTTTTTTTAGATAATAGGGAGTAGAGGGATTAAATAGAACATTATAAAGTAAGGAAAGAATATGAGCATTCCGCCGAAGACGAATAGGAAGCCATTTGAGCTTTAAACGGAATTCTGATACATGATCATATTTGCGTAACCCAAATATAAATCTTATACAAAAAATTTGGAGTCGCTCAAGCTTATCAAATTGTTCCGCGGTGAGATCTAGATAGCTGGCATCAGCATAATCGAGGATTGGTAAGAGAAGAGATTGTGCAAGCGCAGTTTTAGTGGCAATCGGTAGAAAGTTACGAAGCCTTCTCAAAGACGCTGCAGAGGCAAACATCTTACGACTCACTTCTTTTAATTGAGCAGCCCAAGAAAAGTCCCTATCGATGAGTATACCCAAATTCTTGACTTTGTTACTGAAAGGAATTATAGCACCATCGAATGAAATTTGAGGATTTGCCGACCAATCGACCCTAGAAACCATCCTGGAGCTGCCCACTACGATAACTTGTGTCTTAGAAGAGTTTATCTTGAGTCCAAACTTTATGCTCCAATCGCTAATACGGGCGAGGTCGAGATTAATATTTTGGATAGCATCAGTTAGATTAGCAATAGGAGCTTGACAATAAATTTGAAGATCATCTGCATAAAGGTGGTAGGAAGATAAAAGTTGATTTGAGATAGAATTTATAAATATTGCGAAAAGTAAAGGTAATGTTCTAGTACCATTAATGGTGTACTAGTGATACAAAATATTAAACATTGTATTGCTTGTATCATTTATAAGAATATGCCAGTATCAGTATCATCAATTTCTATATGAATGAAAATATCCCATGGACCTTCACTGTAACTGCTTGGTATGATTGTCCAAAGTGCGGTCCTTACTTGCTGCTGGTACTTTTATAATACTTTCGACTACCACATAGTAGACGCATTAGAAAATCGATTGTTTGGCCGTCACCTATTGGGTACGGCGTTTAACGTGCTAAGAACTTTGAGTATAACTACTCAAAGGCTAAGAAGCACGATACTATAATTTTAAGAGGCCACCATGTGTTCCTATTTGGCCTACTAGCTTACTTACATATCCAATGTATTATTAGTTGATTTAGAAACTGTAACTAGACGTGTACCGGAGTCTCGATCATGTGATTATATAAAAATGTAATCTAGTGAGATTTGAGATAAAACAAAAGTATCTTGTTGGGCGACATTTGCGAAATTCTTGCAGAAAATGTAGCCTAGCCTTATTCAGTGCTGGCCTGTTTGTAAACAATGTATTACTGATGACTGAGGAACGGTGAGTGTATAATAAAAGACTTTAGTATAAAATACTGTTTACTTTGGCTTTCCAGTCCGATTTACAGTATTTTCATTAATTTTCACAAATTGTATTCAATAACACAGTTATATCCGACTGAAACTCTTGTTTCAGTAACGCATTTTATTATAATACACAAATTCAAAGCCATAAAACGAAATGGGGTACAATGTGACAACAATAAGTACCACAAAACGCTTGCGACACACCTCGTTACAAACGAATTATAATCTTAAAATTAATAAAGATAATTACAGCATAGTTATATTAGGTTGTATATATTAATAAGCTCTAAAAACAGGACAAACTTAAATACACGTTTTGTCTTATGTTCCAGTCACTCCGTCAGATAGATAGCACCACATTACTTTCATACCCCCTTAATAACTGTCCAGTGACTGTCCACCTCATGCTTTACCAATACGGTAGTAGTAATAGTAACACAATACGTCAAATATGAAAATCTATAACAATTATAGGTACACGAATAAAATACAAATTATTATGAAAAAAAATGAGATATATTCTATTGATTAATTAGTATTTAGTTGAATATTATTGCTTTCTTTCGATAGCGAAATCCACATGCAACTATTTGTAGCTACAGGGTGGTACGCGTGTACAAATATGATATTCGAGAGATTACCATTACATAGAATACATTGGTGATTTACGTACAACATTTATTTCCACTTATTAAACTTTCTAAACGACAACTAAATTTGTGATGGACTATAGCGTAAATAGGTCATGCTAGTGTTAACTATAAAGATATAAAATGGACAGGTTCGTTCGTAACATTTGCGAGTAAATTGTCGATAAATACAATCAACCATATTTTCTACTCATCGTGATTATAAATGACATTTTTTTAAATCTTATTGAACTGGGCAGTGTATGTGATTCCGTGTTGCCACCTATACGAATACAATGTAGGTTTACATTAAAAGAACATATGACAGCAGAAAGCAGCATTAAGTCGAATATTTAGAGATATTGAAACTTTACAGAGTTATATACTTTGAGATAAAACGTTTTTATACAGACATTATATTAGAGAATTTATATCCGACTATTAAAATAATCATACTGGCCTAATTTTTAAATATATGCCAATCAAATTAAAAAGTACGCGCCTTGGACGGGTGATTGTTTTTGTATCCCCCTCTATTAATAAATGCTGACTAAAGATGTGCCAAACGTATAACATTAGTTAAATTGTCGTTATTCTTGTCAAAAATATATTCAGCGTTTATTAGCAATATGGGTAGTCGTTTAGCATTTTCATACTTAGACACTATAAGCGGGGTGGGGTATTCCTTTTTGACTAATTAGATTACAATATTTAAGATAAATTAACAAAATGCTCACAGCCTAAATGTACATTATAATAATTTTGACATACAATATCAATTTTGCGACGATCATACACACATAGATACCATATAATTACAGACACTAAGTAAGAAATGCACGTCAGTTGAAAGCTACAACTATTTATATGAGAAGTCTACTAGTTTTATGACAGAATATAGTACAAAAGTAAAAGTACATTTACTTCAAATTGTAATGAGCGAAATTTTTTATATGAAAAATTACTGTTAAATCTCGATGAAATAAAAATAAAAATGTAAATATCAACTATAAAGAAATTAAGTTATTTCTCTAGCGCTTGATATTTTCATTATACTAAATCTGAAAAAATTCAAGAAAAAATTGAATCCACAAAACAAAAGACGACACCGCAATAAAAGTACAGAAATTTTCTGACCGTAAGATTCCTAATTTTATTCCACATTCATAGAAAATTATCTAATTTAGATCATTTAAAAAATAGGAATACTACAGTCCTTCCAGTTGCCGCGAAACCGAGCTAGTGTAATCTTACAAATTAAATAAATAAAAGCACAAGGCATCACAATTAGTGGTCCTTTGAAACATAAATATGTTTCCAAGAAGTTCTAATAAGATATCAATTTAAACTAAAGAGATGATGCAGTCATATCTAGTTTAATTCAAATTAAAATAAATTACATGTATGCTCTGTTATGTAATATCACTTAAGTAGCTGTATACAACGTGTAATTTAATTAACTCAAAACCTAACACACCCCCATTAGAATATTTAATTAAAAAGGTAATAATAATAAAGAATAATAACCAATAACTAAAACTTAAAGATTATCAAAGTTTACTATTATTATGAAACAGGAGCCTAGTATTAATTTCTGCAATTAAAGTTGAGTCTTATTGCTTGGATATAATATTTAATTTTCTTTGAATCAATCTACCGAGAGGTTGTCGAATATCTTTGAACAAAACACAGCTATATGAAAATTTACTGAAATCGATTCAGTACTCAATTATGCACAAACCATATTCAGGTTTTGGGTTTATTTAATTACACGTTGTATAATCGTGCTCTAAACTTTGAGATAAATTATTCAAATCACCATCTCAAGTGTTGTCAAAGTAAACTTAAGATCCATCTCTCACATGAGAGAGCTGTTTATTAATGCGAGCCTAAAGCAGTCTCCTGCGACCATATTTTCGTTAGAAATCGACCCTAACATGTTTTTCGTGGCCTAGCTGTTTGGCCATACAAAAACACGCTAACATGTTATTTTGTTAGATTTTTGGCGCAGAAGACCCGGCTTAAGATTACTTCATACTTGACAGATTAACAGAGCAATGTTAAAATAATGTTTTTCGAATAACCATTGTCTAGACACATGGTCACACCTTTTGTTTAGACTGCAGTAACTGAGGGCAAGTGCTGCACTCACAGAAAAGAAAGATCATTATCAACAAAGTCAAAGACGTTCTAAAATAAACTTAGAGCCTATACCTATAACAAGGTACGTAAAACCGAAAAATGGTATTGTACTCATCATTATGAACAACTTTTACTATGGGACAAACACTGAAATTGCGAAAATAAATAATATGCTGTTACATACAAATAATTAAACATTACTCAATTAAATGTATGAAACAGCAGATTTTTTATTTCTGATTTCATGGTTAGTCTCAGTTTTTTTTATATAATGATATGTACGAATCCCCTTCCGGCTTTATGTACCCTTTCCGACTAACTGTGTATAGTCTATGTTTTCTTGACTACTTACGCTGTATGATGCGATGTCTCAGCTTCAATCATCTTGTCAAATGGGCAATAAGTACTGAGCACACTGTACAAAAGTTAAATAAACTAATATCTTTTGTGCGAGTGCAGTTAATAATAATCTAGTCTAGTCTATATTAGTCTGTATTTTATGCGTGTAATTGTAAACAGAGACTGAGACAGAGTAGACACCGTCATGAGCCTTGCATTCGCTGGGGGAACAACGTTGCGGGCCATGCCATGTTACGCCTGCAACATCATGTCGCACCTTTAAAATAAAACCGTTACTAAATGAAATTATAAAATTTACCAAAATGACAAGTGTATATTACACTTGTCATTTGGTAAATTTTATTTTAAAGTTTTATTTTAAAGGTGCGATGTGACATCGCCCGACATCCGACCCGCGACTGCTTTCATCCAATGTCAAGTGATGTCGCGTTAATATGAGTCTAAGATCCAAGTTCACCGAAAACATAAAATGTTTAAAATTAAATCGGCCGATAACTCATACAAAATTTCATGTTTAACGGCTGATTTTGCACTAATCGTCTGTTATGTTGTCAGTGAACATGGCCCTAAGTGCTGCGTCGTTTGTCCCCTAGTGAATACACAGCTTTACTTCCCGTACACTAAGAGTACGAGTCCTAACGATTTGTGATGATACGTTTGGAATGTATTCTAAACATCGATGTTTTATACAAACTTTTATCCTACTTTCCTATACGAACCGCGAGTCGAAAATTTGTAGACAAACAAGTCACTGTATTGTTTCCAATTCCTAACTAAATAATAATTATATCATATACTTACTGAAACGCAACGATCACAAATCTATGTATATACATTTAACTTACACATAATATTAGAAACAACCGAAACATATTAACTTTTTTCATATCATTTGCACTTTCAAATGAGATGTCAATTTTAAATAATTATTATATATTTATAGGACAGTCTATGCAACGTATTCAAGGAAATACATATTGTATATACGCTATGAAACTGTAAAATAATTTGATAAAAAAATGATATCTCAAATCCACAGTAAAAAGACCTTAATCAAGGTTTTCACAATCAAAGAAATTATAGACTCTCGTAGTCTGTAATTTCTTGAAATTTGCATTGCTGAGATAGTAGATATCTCGAGAACATAGAGTAGGGAGAAAATGGAGTTCCAATACGCACGTTACTCCCAAATATCAGCCACCCAATATGTGAGGTGTGCCGGTTGCCGTTGAACGATCGCTAGCTTTGCGTCACACAGTGTACATTGAATTGTTGAGGCGGCATACTCAGTGTTTCTGCACATATTCATAGAGCGTCGTTCACTAGCATGTTGTCACTCCATTTTCATCTTACTTCATGTCCGCGACGAATTTAAGATATGCGAATCGCAACCAGAAATATATCGTTACGATCGCACTTAATTCCTCAAAACAATAACGAATCGACAGTTCATAACATGCTGCTATCGAGCCGAGATTCTGTTCGCTAGATTTCATGGGGGATCAGAATAGTGTGAAGCGCGAAGCTACAAGTAGGAGCGGGCTGGACGGCGGCTAGGGCTCCGGCGGCGCCAGCGGCGGGGGCGGCGTGGCGGCCGCGCCCGCCAGCGCGTCCAGCGCGTCCAGCGCCAGCGCCAGGTGCGCCAGCGCGGCCGCGCGCGGCGGCGCCGCCTCGTCGGGCTCGGAGTCGGGCTCGGCCGGCTCGGACGCGGCATCCGAGCCCGAGCTACCCGACGCAGACGCGCCGCGTGTCGCTGTGCTCGGCCCGCCTGCGCAACCGCTTTCCGGTTCTGAGCTTTCTTCCTCTGCGGACAAATGTTTCCAAACAAATTTTTACAAGCAATTTTTTGTATCACAAAGTAGATTGTTCGGCGAGTGCATAAAGCGAGCCATATCACACCGAGATATTTATCCGGTCATAGTTTCGAGGTTAATACGGGTTCTTATAGCAGAGTTTAACACTACTCTGCTTTCCATTGCGGGGAAATAAATCGATGCCAGTGTTTTTTATTCCACCTGAGACAGGAAACACACTGCCTAATCATTATAGTGCATTGTCTTGTCTTTTTGTTTGTAATAGGTACTTCCTCTGTTTCTATTTTACAAGCTTTTGCGCGCCAGTAGCGCGCGCAGGGGCGCCCGCTGCGCCGCGCTGCACACCTTTAGACTGGTAGCATACCTGTGGCGTGCTGCAGCCGCTGATGCAGCGCGCGCGTGGCCCTGTGCAGGTCGCGCGCGAGGCCGGGCGGCAGCGGCGCGCGCGCGGCCAGCAGCGCCAGCGCGCGCACGGGCGCCAGCAGCGCGCGCAGGGGCGCCCGCTGCGCCGCGCTGCACACCTTTAGACTGGTAGCATACCTGTGGCGTGCTGCAGCCGCTGATGCAGCGCGCGCGTGGCCCTGTGCAGGTCGCGCGCGAGGCCGGGCGGCAGCGGCGCGCGCGCGGCCAGCAGCGCCAGCGCGCGCACGGGCGCCAGCAGCGCGCGCAGGGGCGCCCGCTGCGCCGCGCTGCACACCTTTAGACTGGTAGCATACCTGTGGCGTGCTGCAGCCGCTGATGCAGCGCGCGCGTGGCCCTGTGCAGGTCGCGCGCGAGGCCGGGCGGCAGCGGCGCGCGCGCGGCCAGCAGCGCCAGCGCGCGCACGGGCGCCAGCAGCGCGCGCAGGGGCGCCCGCTGCGCCGCGCTGCACACCTTTAGACTGGTAGCATACCTGTGGCGTGCTGCAGCCGCTGATGCAGCGCGCGCGTGGCCCTGTGCAGGTCGCGCGCGAGGCCGGGCGGCAGCGGCGCGCGCGCGGCCAGCAGCGCCAGCGCGCGCACGGGCGCCAGCAGCGCGCGCAGGGGCGCCCGCTGCGCCGCGCTGCACACCTTTAGACTGGTAGCATACCTGTGGCGTGCTGCAGCCGCTGATGCAGCGCGCGCGTGGCCCTGTGCAGGTCGCGCGCGAGGCCGGGCGGCAGCGGCGCGCGCGCGGCCAGCAGCGCCAGCGCGCGCACGGGCGCCAGCAGCGCGCGCAGGGGCGCCCGCTGCGCCGCGCTGCACACCTTTAGACTGGTAGCATACCTGTGGCGTGCTGCAGCCGCTGATGCAGCGCGCGCGTGGCCCTGTGCAGGTCGCGCGCGAGGCCGGGCGGCAGCGGCGCGCGCGCGGCCAGCAGCGCCAGCGCGCGCACGGGCGCCAGCAGCGCGCGCAGGGGCGCCCGCTGCGCCGCGCTGCACACCTTTAGACTGGTAGCATACCTGTGGCGTGCTGCAGCCGCTGATGCAGCGCGCGCGTGGCCCTGTGCAGGTCGCGCGCGAGGCCGGGCGGCAGCGGCGCGCGCGCGGCCAGCAGCGCCAGCGCGCGCACGGGCGCCAGCAGCGCGCGCAGGGGCGCCCGCTGCGCCGCGCTGCACACCTCCTCTGCTAGGGCCTCGGCTGCACCTGCCGCGCCTGCTGATCCTCCGCCGCCAAGCTGAAAGTATTGCCAATTATTAATATTGGAATGTTTTGCCGAATATTGATGATTTTCTTCAAAATAATGAATCAATCAAAGTCAAAGTCAAAGATTTTTATTTCAACTGGGCCTTTGCAGGCACTTTCAAAACGTCGTGATTCTAGGCGCACGGTTCCAAGTGGGTTGGTCCTGGAGAAGATCCCGGCAAGAAACTCCATAGATACTCTTTTCATAAATCAAGCTTAGGTACTACACAACAAATGTGGGGCCGCAGGAGCGGCCCCGGCTAAAATTCGACCTCAATTTACACAATATTACAATAAAAAAATAAAAAAAGAACAGCAAAGATCATAAGTACCACAATAAACTGTGATGTACATACAATCAAATAAACCTGTCACACCCTTCTCATGTATGAATTGAGATTGAAAGCTTTCTTTATTATCTACTAATTAATGACCATTAAACTTTTTTGGAAACAAACAACAGTAACTGTATAATCGATAAAATCACAACAAATCCAAAGGACAAAATATCAATAAACGTAATGTTATACATACCTTCGGGTAGTAATGCTGCATGAACTGGTATATAACGGGGTCCTCGAGCGACTCCCGCTCGTCAAGTAGCACTGCGTCCACATACTCCGTCGCCACGCTGCACTCTAGTAGCATCTCCTCCAACTTGGAATCAGCCTGAAAATAAGAACTCGGTTATAAAAATTCTTGTTTTATTCTAAATCGTGAAATAAAACGTGGTAGTCGCACCGTAAACTACGAAAAATATGCTAGGTGAATAAAATGCAACAAAAAGAACTGCTTACATTCCTCTTATTTAGTAACTAACTGTTCTCTGACTCGGACCGTGTCAAATGTTTTTAAATATTCGGGATGAAAAGCTTATGTGCTAATTTCTCTGTTGGTCTTGGTATCTATTTTCATTTAAATCCTTTCTGCAGTTACATCGTGATTTGAAACTCACCGGTGAGGTGGCGACATCCCTCCAAAAGGCAGCGAAGTAGTTGAACCGCAGCGGCACGGCTTCAAGAGCACATAGTGCTGACAACAGCACCAGCTGCTCGGACATGCAGCGCTGACTGCGCGCCACGCGACAGCACGTGTCTGGAAATAAAACGGTTATTGTAATCATCATTATTACAATTATCATCAGCCTAGCCTTTAACCTACTAGGATCTACCTGTAGTCTAACCAGATGTGATTGAGTTATAAATTTTCTCTCAATGTCTCACAAGTCACAACACAACACAGTGTGAGCGTCAAGTATACGAGAATTTCCTATTAAATTGGGAATAGAAATGTTTAGGCTAGACGGGTTGTGACTTGTGTCACATTACTGACCTATAAACTTGTGGTAGGGGCGGTAGGCCGTGGCGAGGCGGTGCACGGCGTGCCGGTCGGCCAGCGGGCGCGTGCCGCACACGTGCGCGTGCCGGGGCCGCGCCGCGCAGTGCGCGCCCGCCGCCAGCGGCACCAGCGCGCCCAGCGCTGCACCGCCGCCGATCATCACCACTTCGCGAAGTACACCTGTGGGCAAAACAAGTTAGAAAAAGTGTTGCTGCTATTTGGGCCAGAGTCCGTTACACAGCGGCTTGATAAGAAAGTTACGAACCTAACGCGGCGTCCCTCAGATGGTTATGCCTGTGGTGCAGGTTGAGCATGGTGAGCAGACGGCGCGCGCACTCGGGCCAGTCCTTGCAGGCCAGCAGCAGCGCGCGCGCCTCCTTGGAGTCGCGGCGCGTGCGCAGCGTGCGGCACAGCGCGCGCGCCCAGCGCAGCGCGGCGGTGAGCTCGGCGCGCACGGCGCCGCCCGACCCGCCCGCGCCGCCGCCCTCCACGTATACTGCGTGGAGGCTGTGTAGTGCCTGGGGACAAAACAAACTTGTAACTCTCTCTTGTTTGAATCGACAATTATTCTTAAAATTTTAATATACCTACGTCAGAGACTCAGAAATTAACAATGATGAGTGTTTCCTGTTTTTTTTAAACATATTAGTAAACACCTATTTATCAGTAAAAACTACTCTCGTAGTCAAAAAAATGATTGGTTGTTACCAAGCAGACCAGCGTTTAGTGATCTTTGAAGGGACAGTAACTGTTGATGGTGTCAAAAAATTCTAGAATTTTTTTGTATATTTTTATGTTAGGTCCCTGTATATTTGTATTAAATTTATCAGTACTTAATAGGCATTACTCACTTCAAATGTCATCTGCAGTCCACCGTTATACACGACGTACAACCGGTCGTCTTCATTCTCGACTAGTGTGCAAAACGCAGATATTAACGTCGTCCAACATGTTCTGCCGTTTAAACCTGCAAGTAGCACCACTTTATAGCAACTAACATTATAGAAATAGACCAAGCAATCGACTAAAAAACATTTAAAACTAGGACTTAAAAAAATAAGAAAATACATAATATCAGAGAAAAATGAAGGAGTTAAAACGTTTTTGAAAATTCTGGGGGGCTAAAAAGGCCGCTTTAGATGAATCATAATATGATTCATATTACGAATGTCAAAATATCTACTTAATTGACGACTCTTAATGTCATCCGCATAAGGTTCATATTCAGTAATCATCTATTTGACAGTTACTAAGCAGATCATTAGATGAATTGCTCAATGTGGCCTTTTTAGGCCCCCTGGATATTCTTCTTCCTTTCCTTGCAAAACAGAATTTATATTTAATATGACAGACGTCATAATCTAAATAATGCTATCTCTACGTTTTAAGCAGTCGCTTTTATTTAATTTATATATTAAAAAACATTACCCAAAAAATGTTATTATTTGAACTCATTTTTTATGTAATTTTAAGTTAGCTAGTAAATAAAAATCAGGCAACTACTCTATTACCATTCTTTTTACACGGTCGGAACCGCGTGCTACGCTAATATAATATAAACAAAGAATCAAAATACTGCCATGCTTATGAGATAACTGGGAGGTACCTAAGTGCTCACCCTGTAAGTAAGCGGACAGCGTGCTGCGTCGAAACGCTGCGGCCTCCCTGCCGTCTGCGGACTCGCTGCCGCTGCTCGCTCCGTTACCGCTGCCGTTACCGCTGCTCGTGCTGCCGTTGTTACCATTGCCGTTGCCGCCGCGAGCTGCTAAGATGCGGGCTAGCCTGGATGGGAAATATATTTGTGTGAAATGCGTGCTTAAGAATCCGGCGCCGGATGATTTGCCCATACAAACGCAATACCAAAATCCTGTATAATTCGAGCATATTTCCATCATACTATGATATTATTCAGATTCGGATAGCATTTATCTAGGTTACAACCTCTTCTTTTTTTCGAAAATCTAACCTAAAACGAAATTAAAGCGAATTGCATTTTGCATGTTTTTACGGCGTAAACGACATGTTTTCTTCTTATTTGTTTTGTATTAAAAAGATCAATGTTTATAAAATGGTTTCTGTTTAAACACAGCCTATATTGTCAAATTACGGATTAGCAAATATAATTTTAAAAAACATTAAATTTTCATTCATAATTTTTAGTATTACGGATCACAACAAAAATTTGAACATATTCTGAACGAACTTAGCGCTATCGCGTTCTAAGTCTAACGCTACTCACACATGCGTCATGTAGTTTGTACTTGCGTTGGTGTGTGAGTGAGGCTCGCTGTATGCAGTGCAGGCGCCGCGCGCCGCCCGCCGCCCGCCGGGGTTCTCAACTTAGGGGTTTTCTCCCCAAATTTGGGGGGTAAATAAGTGTGATGGGATTTTTTTAGGGGTATTTTTAGGGATTTTTTTACTGTGAAGTTAATAATGATTGTGACGCAGCTGGCTGTAAACGTTTTGAAAATGTTTCAATTATTTTATATTATTACAATGTATTTATTATTTTTACAGAGTTTTTTTTTTTGGGGGATTTTAGGGGTTTTTAACTTTAGTTTTGGAAATAAATATTTTTAGCTTTGTTTACGGATTTTGATATTTATACCTATAAATACGATTTGGTTTAGTTGCTGAAATGGACTCCGAACGTTGGGATGTATCTCACAGTAAGTACCTACTTCTACCTAGATATTATTTAATTGTTTTCCTATACAGTTTGGTAATTAGCTACTTAGGTACTTCCTATAATCATGATAATATTCATTTATTGTTTGTGTGAATCGATATAGGTAAGTAGGTACTATTTTAAATAGGCGCTACATTTAGCTAAAATTTAAGTGTGTATGACATAGAGTAGGTGTAATGTTGATCCTATGATGTAAGTCTTATCTGTTATTTCGAAAGCACGATTTCAAAACATTATTTTTCCTTTCGAGTAATTATGTTCCTACCTTAGTAGGTAGGTAACTACTGACCTAGGTACCTAATTTCTCGGCTAGTGTCTCTTTACTCTTTACTGTTCGAAATGATAGGCTATATAGAAGTTAGGTAATACAATAAGTAGGTAGGTACCTGCTTATGTAGGTAAGTAAGTACCTATACTTATATCTACCTAAGTAAATGTTTTGTTTACCTATTATTTACTGGTACCTACCTACCTACATAAGTACCTACCTACCTAAATGGACTTTCTTATAATCTGCGTACCTACCTACCTAGTACCTACCTAATTGTTTACAGAGAAGCGACGATCAAATAAAAAACGTTTATGGCAATCAGTTCCTAGGAAAAGGAATTTCCAAAAAAATAAGGAAAATATTTATCCAGTAAGGTGAGTACCTACGTATAATAGGCGCATAGGTATGTATGGTATCTATACTCCATTTGAAATGATTTGGTATGATTGTCGAATTGTAGATTTCCGACCTTGAACTTAGAATCTAGGTACCTATTACTATTTACAACTATGTATAATAAATAAACTTAAATATTACCCATGTACTATTACTACGTATACCTATGTATTATATATTGTGTGTATGAAAAAAAAAAAAACTTTGTATGTACTTATAATATGTCCTATTACTTATTTGAAGTTTTTATTTTTCGATAAGTGGGTACTTAGTACCTACCTACCTATTATTAATTCACGGGTAGGTACTGCAATAAATTGTGATTGTTGTTTCCATTCAATGAGCCCGATAACCTAATGCTAGCACTTCACGTCGTGTATTTGTGCGAATATTCGCGTTATATGGCCAATGCAAAATCACATTTGTGTAGTTTACAGAAGGTTTCTTTTGCATTGGCCATATAACGCGAATATGAATACACGATGTGAAGCGCCAGCATAAGGTTAGGTATGGTGTGAAAAACAATAGGTACGTATTTATATTCATAAATATAGGTAATTCTTTCCCTGTGTTGTGTAGGGTAACCGAATCGTTACCTAATGGTCGGATATACCTACTTGGAAAAATTTAAATATAATTGTTTTTGTTTTCTAATGATTTTTTTTCTGTTTTTGATACAGTTTAGGTTATATTAAATTATAGACGAAAAGATTTTTTTTGTTTCAAACGCATAAATGTTTTTTTAGCTCAGCACAATGCCATGTTGGAATTTCGCATGATACACCAGTGCCACCTCAACAGCATAAAGTAATGTTCGCCGAATCAAACGCAATTCGAAAGCTAGTTTAATCGGGTATCAACTTAGCTATGTTTTATGAAAATTTGTTCAGCCGTTCAAAAGTTACAGTTCTTTTTCTAGTTGGAGTTGGGGGTTTTTGACGGTTAGGTTATTGAAGAGAAGAAACGTGTCAATACAGGTAACTAATCAATGATTATAATATGTAGGTACCTAACATAATAAATGTTTATTAGAAATCCTTTTGTTTTATTTTATCATCACAACTCCTCTGTGAGTACTTACTATTCTTGTAATAAAGATAGGTAGGAGGTACTTATATCATAACTTGACTTTTTTGGCCTACTTAGATAAGTAGGCCTTGTACATACACCAAAAAAGTTAAAAAAATTATAACGCAATCAATGAACATCTTTTCTGATAATGTTATTAGGTAGGTACCTATCTGCGAGTCGATAAGAATGATACATATGCGACCATCGCATCATCAATCGAATCCGATTTCAATAAAATTTAGCATAATATATAGCTTTACTCCTTGGTAGGTACTTTTTTATCACAAAATTTAATATACCTACATAAATAAATGTCCACCCGTGCGAAGCAGGGACGGGCCGCTATGATGAAGAAATGTATCATGGAACAGTTTTCTTTTTTCGCCATTTGAGGGTTGGTCCCATAGTAAAAGCTGTCCATAATGATGAGTACAATAACCGCCTTTCGGCTTTATGTACCCTTTCCGACTAAACGTGTAGATTTTCCCATTATCGTTAATTAATTGATTAATTAATAGATAGCTTTTTACGAAATGCGTAATAATATTATAGAATATATTACCTACAGTACTAATAACAAAAAATAATTTAAAATATATATTGTCTGTCTGTCTGTTTGTTCCGGTTAGGTAATCTCCGAAACGGCGGGCGGCCGACCCCGCCAGCCACGCGCCCTTTGCTTCGAGACTTGAAAATACTTGCATAGGAAATCGATCCGTGTTGTGATATGAATAAGGAGCACAATCGTATTTGCGAAAAAATACTCGAGAGATCAAAGTAGGTATTTTTTTTTTCGCAAGTACGATTATGCTCCTTATTTATATTATGACATGGATCGATTTCCCATGGAAGTATTTTCAATTCTCGTGTTTTCCAGTTCAGCTTCTGGCAGTGCCCGACATGCAAATACTTTTTTTTTAGACATTTGATTTTAATTATTATTATTTAATTATACATATTATTTTAATTTAATTATTATTATACTATGTATTATGGAAATATATAAATAAAACACATACAATACACATTGCATAAAACATGAAAAATATAGATTACTATTACTACATTAGGTAGGTACCTATATTATTTGATCTAAAGTAAAAAATCTACCTACCTATTTGAAATTAGAAGTCGCGCGCAACCGACCAATACCTACTTGAGAGCGCTTGCATTTCCCGCCATACCAGGACGCCCTACTTCGAAGCGAAGCCCTGGTTTTAAAATCAAATCGCTAAAAATGAAATCGCGAAAAAAATATCAGCTGTTCCATACATTTAGTCGAGTAATATTGAATAATTTGTATTGAACAGCTGATATTTTTTTCACGATTTCACGTTTCGTCCCATAGTAAAAGTTGTACATAATAATGAGTACAACAACTCCACGAAATTTATAAAGTTATAAGTATACAGTAAAAATAAAACAATTAAAAAAAATTGTCTGTCTGTCTGTCTGTTTGTTCCGGCTAATCTCCAAAACGGCGCTTCGGTATCGATTTTGACGGGACTTTCACTAGCAGATAGCTGATGTTGTAAGGAGTAACTTAGGCTACTTTTACTCTTAATTTAAAGAAAGAATAATTTAGGTCCACGCGAACGAAGACGCGGGTACAGCTATTCACCAATAAAGTAAATAAAAAAATAACACAATCAATGAACATCTTTTTTGTAAAGTTTATTACGCACCCAGTCGCGCGATCCGATAAGAATGAATGAAAACATATTCGACCAGCGTGCCGCACACATACGTAGTATCTCGAGTAGTCTGTGCCGCACACTACCACGCGCGCGCGCGTCTCTTTGTCAAACAGAGATAGCAATATTTAGGTTAATTTTTGCGCTCGCCTCGAATCGTAGTTGCCCGTATCGTCCGCCGGAACCTTAAATATAATTTGCGCAATGTAATTTAGAGACGTAAAGCGCCATCTGCTAGCCGATATACCTAACTAAAATCATTAGAAAACTAAAATAATAATGTATTTGAGAAATTACTGACAAATATCACGCTTAGGATGTGATAATTAGATGTTTCAAATGAAACTATACTGCCACAAACTTAACTGACCCGGTGACCAAAATTGGAACTAACGTCACTACAGAACAAAAATGACTTCAAAATGTAATTTTTGTACGGAGATAACATTGGCAAAAGCGACGGCAACGATGACAACGTCAATGGACAACCATGACCGGGTCAGATAAGTTTGTGGCACTGTAATAACCTTAGCAGCTCATCAGCAGCGCCGGGGTATAGGTGCGCGTGCGGCGCGATGTTGCGGAACGCCCAGTGGATGTTTTGGTGCTGCGCCAGCGAGCGCGCGAAGGCGCTGGAGCGACGGCAACACAGCCGCAGCAGCGCGTAGTACGGCGGCAACATGGCGCGATTGTATGCTACCACCTCGCCGTCTTCATGGTCCGCACTAAAGGATAAAGTGCCAGTCAGTATATTGTATAATAATTAATCATTCAAACGTAACCATTTCATAATGGTTCACGATAGTTGAAGTGGCCTTTCGCCGGTAAAGGCCATGGAACCTAAAAAACCGTAACATGTTAACACTGGAATCATGAATGAAATGAAGATATACAAACAGTAAAAAAAATTGCCTTTCCAGTACTACATCATCTGCCGAATATTGTTCCTACTACTAAGAGGTGTCACACAATATTGTGACTGAAATCAAAGCTGAAATCTGATATGGTGCTATTTAATTTGAACTTTTAAAAAACAAAACATAAAGAAGGCACGAATAGTTTTCTATTTACAATGTCTGAACAGCAAAATTTGGCTCGTTTAATTTCGCTAAATAACACAAAAACATTATTCAAATACAAGTGAATAATAAAATAAAACGCAAAAAGAGAATTTCTCAGGGGACACCCGGGTTTGAACCGGGGACCTCTCGATCTGCAGTCGAATGCTCTACCACTGAGCTATATCCCCGATGAGAAAACATTCGAAATTATGCATCGGTTTATTTTGATAAGGTTGAGCCATTAGTGCAATAAATTATTAATTTTGTTATCAGTATTTTGAAATCGCCGATTAACTTCAAATCATTCATTGATGTTAATGTTTTAGTTACTAAATTATTAGATAATATTACATCCAAAAAAGTTCAGTATTCCCAGATTGATACAATTTTATAGGTTCGAATCATCACGACGTTTTGAAAGTGCCTGCAAAGGCCCAGTTAAAATAAAAATCGTTGACTTTGAGTGATATAAAGTAATAAGAAAATGAGTATTGTCCGTTGGGTATGATACTCACAGTATATAATTGAAGGCGATATGTTTGGTCAGGCGCTGGTTGGCGACGGCGAGCTGCACGTTCTCGGGGCAGTCCACGGACACGGCGTGCCAGAACGTGAGCAGCGCCTGCTTGTTGGGGTGCACCGCCACGGACGGCTCCGAGATCGCCGGGTGGTACAGCTCCCACAGGTCGTTGAAGTACTGGCCGAACTGGGGACACGGACAAATTTATATTAGAAACATTCAATTCATAAAATTGATAATATTTGCTTGGAAATCGTGTTTTAGTGACATAACGTTTTTGAATTATTTCCTAAGGTATAAGCTAAGCAGTGTAGAATATTTAATTAAAATCATATCATTAAATTAATTAAACCTGAATTTTGTGAAAGTCAGAGCTAAAATATTATTTAATTTAAACTTCATTCACATCATGAAAGATGCTTCGTTTTTTAATTAAAAATATTTAATTCCTGAACAGAAATATGGTTAATACATAAAAATGGCTCTCACCATAAGTTTCTCAACCCTGCTGACGACGCAATATGACATGACTCCGAAGTACGCCGTCAACTTCATGGTACCGTGTACTGCGATGTCGGTGTACTTGCGCGCCGCTTTCAACTTGCCGAGCAGCATCGTGTACACCTGAGAATATAGAGTTGTGTTATTATAAAGAAAAATTCTTTTACGTCTCATCTGAAAAATTAAATTTTGGTAATGATATACTATGTTGACTATTTGTGTGAACATGATTGATGATCATGATTTTCGTTGAAAAATACGTTTGAGTCATCCGTATTGTTTTGAAGTGCATTTATAAGTCACAAGTGAGTCTACGTACCTGATGCAGCGTATGGTGTGCCGTGTCCGGTAACTTGGCATGGTTGGCGGGCGCGTGCGGGTGGTGCGGGGGGTGGTGCGGCGGGTGGTGCGGGGGCGCGGGCGCGGCGGGGCGGGCGCGCGCGTAGCCCGCGCGGAAGTGCTGCGACGGCACCAGCGCCACCAGCAGCAGCGCGGCGGCCGCGCGGACCCGCGCTGCCATAGCGCCCAGCAGCTGGGCCTCCACCCAGCGCTCGGCTGTGCGTAACGCCCACGCGTGAGCTGCCTTGTTGCGGGGAACCTGCACACAAATCAACATCAGTAATATCAAACCAGCGTCAGGTGGCCAGTATCACTGCCTCCTGACATTATGCTGAGCTGCGGCCTTTTGGCACAACAACTTTTTATTTTATATGTTTTCTTTGTTATTGGTTTTATTTATTTTTTGTTGTGCTAATAAAGTATTTTTCTTTCTTTCTTTCTTTCTTTCAAACGATAATAATATTACGGATATAAGTCAAGTCTGAAATGTAAGGTAAGACAAAAGGTCTCTACTCTTTCAAGTATAGTGTGTGTACCTGTAGAGCGAGCCACTCGAGCGCCGCATGTGGGCACACATCGGCGACGTCCCACAGTCTCGCGAGCACTAGTTGCGTGAAGCACGGCAGGCCGCCCGTAGCGCCCGCTCCGCCGCCGCTGCCCTCCACCAGCAGCGTTAGCAGCTTAAAAAACGGGCCACAGCTCTACAAATGAAAAAGATGATTAAAGTTAAGAGTATATCAGACTGACAGTCGATTAACATCTCACTGAATTGAGCAAAAATAAACTTAAGACAATATAAAACCGTGTGCGAATGGCACGACTTGGCTCACGATCGGTAAGGACAATCTGTGGGGTTGTGAGTCGGGACGACACAACCGCCAACAAATGTCCATTCAATTTCCCTATTGGCATGCCGATTGGTAGATACCCTACCGATCGTGAGCCAAATTGTACAGTTGGTAGAAACTTAAGATTATAATTATTACTGCAACCGTGTCGCCATCTTAATTTTTTCACCTAACCACTATTTAATTTCACCATTTCAACTTAATATGGACGTTTTGTAGACCTTCCGACAACGCTTGTACTAAACTAATTCAATAGCTACAAAATCTAGATAAAATATAAATAAACTTAATTACCTCAGAATGTTTGGCGATGGCCTGGAAGATCATGTTGACGATCTTCTGCGCGAGCGGCTCGTTCCAGCGACACAGCGCGAATATGAGCGAGCGCGTCTGTTGCAGGTTGAGGCAGTCGCGCGTTTGCTGGTAGAGAAACGGGAACCCCTGGGAAGATACCATTAAAAGATATAGCATTTTGGACTTTTGATGATTGGCATCTTTCTATTTCTAAAACAACGAAATATTACAACCAAGATGTCAGTTTCCAGTCTAAGGCCGGTTTTTGTCGGTGGCGGACATCGGTCGCGGAGGAATATATGGAGTGTTTTAGAGCAAGACCGATGAACCGCGCTTCCGCGGAGCGGACGGAGACCATCGACAGAAGGCGTCAGTATGGCGGACGTCGAGTCGGCTATGTATTTATACCATAGTGCATTTCAGTGTGTCACGGCCGTACTTGCGGATAAAGAAAACTGTCGCCATGAATATAGACAAGGAAAGAATAATTAATCCGTTGCAGACTAAACGTGGTGGTACGGACGGTCTGTGTTGAGTTGTCGACAATTCCTGACTGATGTCTGTGCCTAATATGATGCGATCGTGCAACTGAATATCAATATTTTTCACTTCAGGGACCACCACATTCGAACTAGCTACAGATACTGCTATTATGCCAAGTTAAACCGGTAGTGAAAATTTGTCAGGTGATACTCAGGATATCAGGAAGTACCAATGACTACTGATACGTTTGTGTACCTTAGCGTGCAGTAGGGCCCTGGCGTCGGGCTCCAGCAGCGCCAGATGTCCCTGCGCGTCCCGCGAGCGCTCCAGCAGGCCGGCCACGAGCGCCACCATCTTGTCGAGCGCGCCGGGCCGCAGCTTGTCGCCGCCGCTCTCCGCGTTGCCGCTCCCACTGCCGCTGCCCCCCGCCTCTTCCGCTGGCGACTCCGTCTGTTACAGACAACGATAGATATTTTAATTTGTTGTGTTGCCTTTTCCTATCATCACTACATAGTATCAAATAAAGTCGCCCATCACGTTTGTCTGTTTATTCGATAACTACTTCTGAACTATATAACGGATTTTGATGCGATTTTTACCATCTTGTTGAGCATTGCTTCCGGAAGATTTATATGTATAATACTTTCATATTTAATGTAAGGATTAGTACCACCCGGGCGGAGCCGAGGGCAGGTCGCTAGTACTTCTATAAAACGATTTGGGCTTCAGATCCCAAGCAATTCAAATATCTGCATACAGTGCGAAGAGTTTAATAGATCTGTGTTTACTGATGTTTGCGGCCCAAAACCAAGTCTACCGATGTAGAGTCGGCACGTAAAATCACTATGTGAAAATATACAAAACATTCTACGTCATTCCCCTATGAACTACTAGTACAGCACTGTGATAACCAATCCACCGAACAAATGTTGCATTTAAGGAAGAAAAATATATGAAAAAACCCAAATCAAATGTCTATGCACCTGTCCCCTCTTCTTATTACCTATGTCTATCATTCTAGTGTCTTGTATTTTTGAATTTTCTTTCTTTTTTTCTTTTTCTTTCAAATATAAGCATCGACTTACCGCATTAGCATTTTGTCCCAGATAGAAGTTGACCATGCTCGATATCGCGTTGATTCGCAACATGAACTTCCCCTCCTCCTCACCCATCTTGCTGAACTCGTACAGTAAACTGAAGTACTCCGTCAGATGACGTAAGTGTGACCGCGCGCCGTTCTCCATCTACAATACAATTATGGTTATTTTAGGCTTTCATTCTTTTACGATGTCGCCCACAGAATAGACGTCGGTGAGATGATTCATTCAAAATTTCGTATGAATCAAGGAATACTTATACTCCATTTACTATAGCATTAGAAAAAAGAGGCTCGTAGAAGCAGTAGTGCAAAACATTTTATTTCAAAGTTAAGTTATAACTTTGTTGGATAAATCTGAGCCTACTAATGGGATCACCCATAACGCAACAAAACGTAACGTTTTGTATAAAACAACCAAATAACGATAACCAAAAGAAAAACAGTAACAAATAACAATTAAATCACGTAAATTCAACAATAACAAAATCACAACATTTACGTCAATTTCACAGACGACATAAACCGGTAAAATTTGAAAAACCCGGCTGTCACAGCTTATGAAGGGATTAGGTGACATTTTAGATTTGGTAGAATTATAGTGAAACGAAAAACGTTCTCGATATTGTTCATTCCTGCTTCTTTTAGGTTTTTAGCATTGACACTTTAATTTTAAGTTGGAATGAAATAGTATATCTAAATAAAAGCCACTTAATTTCATAAGATAAATAGTTCAAATGATTACAATGAAGTGTGACAGCTGGTATATAAATAGATATTAAATTATTTGGCATTAATCGTAACTGTAACAAGTTTAATGTACTTTTATTACAAAGTGTACATTAAAAAAAACCTTTTTTAACTTCTGTCTAATGCTATTGTAAACGGAGTATAGGCAACGTAAACAAACGTGGCACTAGCTTTGCTTCTCATATTAGTATTAATCATTCAAGTATTACGTAAGCACTACGGGGGGGGGGGGGGGGGGTCTTTGATTTACTTATTTTTGATGATATGGGGTCTGGATGGTGATTACGTCAGTTTGGTTTTTATACGTTTTTATGTTTTTTATTTGCTTAATTAAATATTATGTGCGTTAAAATCCTCTATTCCAAGCCTATTCCTTATTTGTAGACGTATAACTACAGCTCATGAATCAATAAAGAAACCAGAACCAAATGAAAAATGCATGTACAAATATTTACGTAAGCATGGAGGGGGGGGTAAGAGCTTTGCTTACTTTTGCTGACGAGGGGGAGGGGGGGTTTAAAATTGCTAAACATTTCCTTACGTAATACGGCCCCTAGATACCGCACCTGAGCCGCATTTGTTTTAGTTCGCCACCGACGTCACAATATAAACTACGACAGACTGAATGTCCTATTTACTCACCAATGATAACAACATTCTTATAAACCTAGTAACACAACTCGCTTCGCCCAACTTGCTATTATCCTCGCCCTCCTCCATACCCTGCAGGTACAAGGCACAATGACTAGATCTGAAACAAAACGATACTTTTACATATAAACGATCACTTATGAATTAAGATTTATATCATTTATGAAGAATACAAGAATTACCTGAGCCTCTGTATAACGTGCATACAAAGTCTTTGAAACATTTGCCGGACCATCTGATTCGGACATTTTATTAACACCTGCAACAGAATAAAAAATTTAGTAAGCATTTTAATCAATCTAATGAAGGAATAGGTACTCAGCTCAAGCGGTACTTACTTGCATCGGCCACCACGTGTCGTCGGCCATGTGTCCTAGGAACCATTCTGAAGCTGCCGCAGACGCATTGAACTGCTTTGTTACCAACTCCACCCATGACACCATCGTTGGCTACACGTAACAAAACAAAGATCATATAACCAAGTACACTTGTTACATTTCAGGAGCGCACGGTGAACCATGTCAATTTGAACCCTATGTCAATGTTAAAAGAGCTACTGCATGCCGAGCGCTCGTGAGTAGAAATAAATATAATAACGTTGTTTGCACTAATTAATTCTGTAAAATCATGTCACGGAATACAGAGCCATGATATTATTTAAAGAAGACTCAAAACAATTGCATTAAATGTTAAAAGACAAAGCATGTACGATCGGCAATTTTTCCTGTCAATCATCTTTAGGGCTAAAATCGTTTGCGCCCGTCGTACAAATGTAGAGTTACTAACTTTAAGCGGGCCGCAGTCGTTCAAAGCATTTTGTTGACTGTACATGTTGTAATAATTGTCATCGTACCTTTTCCTTAGCGTGTATGAACGTCTCAATGAAGAATGAAGTAGAAAGCCGCGCGGCGACCTCGGTGACCTCCGGCCTTAGAGTCATCAGCGACTGGGGCACTGAGCTGCACATCTGGCCCATGAACCTATACAAAACAAAGAGTATCGACGTAAACTAATATATCCTGTCTTAGTAAACAAAATATTTGTCAATGGCCAAAGGCACCGGTAAGTGAGGATACGCCATAAGTACCAACTGATGGGGAATAATAATTAATAGGAATGAAGGCCGTCCAAGGGCGCAGTGGGTCTAGTACTGAAAATTATAACAGAGTCAATCGGCATCCCCGCTTCTATGTACTGTGAACTTTGCTGACGCGTGAGCAGGCGCGTGGGCTAGTAGCACGCTAAAGCTACGTTTTCCTAAGAGAGCGGTACCGCTATCTAGCGGCCGTAATTTTTTTGTGATGAAGCTAGTGTAAAAGACTGTCTTCTAAACGGTAACCAGAGGTGTCGAATATGAACCTTATTGCCTTTGACCAGGGTTGACATCTCTGATCATCATTCATATTGCTATTTTTAGACCAGCCACATCGAAAACTAATGATGGCCGCTAGATAGCGGTACCGCTGTCTTAGGCTGGGTTCACACGGCATTGTCCTGCACGTTTTCTTTGTATTCGTATTTTTAACGTACAATCACCCGGGTGTTCATACGGTAAATTTTCATTCGTGTAAATAACGAATAGCAGCAGTCTTCACACAGTTGTCACAGTTGAGTAGACGTCTGTGATGGATCCACGCTTGGTTGTACTTTTATATTGGTATAATCGAAGGCGCCAACGATTTCGTCGCCGTCAGAGCAGAAGGTTTTGGGTACATCCTATTAATGAAGAATCAGGGCGTGCTAAACTATTTAAGAAGTTATATTATGATAAACTTAGAAACGATGAAAAGAAGTTTTTTAATTACTTTCGGATGTCTATTGAAAGTTTCATGATAATTAATCATGATTTCCTTCCAAGCAGCTTGAGTTGCAACGCGATTTTTATTAAGTTCCATAGTTTTATCCCACAAAATCGGATTTTGTTCCACTAAAGAAATTAATAATTCGTTATCTATAGAAGATTCGTCAACCATTTTGAAACAACAAACACAAATACGCACGACCTCTCCAAAAGACGCCAAGAGACTAAATGCTTGTTCGGTTGCTATTCGATGAAAAACGTATGAACATCGTGTCGTGTGAACGAGACAGAGCTATACTATGTGTCACTGCAAGCCGAATACGTTACAGTTCATTCGATTTGCTTGACAAGTCCGTTGAGTATTCGTTTAAACGCATAAACGGTGTACGATTTTTTGCAGTACAAACGACATGTGAATGGTTCTATGTACAATGTATGTGCCACTATTTATTCGTTAAGACGTATACTGCAAAAAAACGTGCAGGACAATGCCGTGTGAACCCAGCCTTAGGAAACCCGAGCTTAAGTGACACTTCATAGCTTTTATCGAGAAGCAGATACAATAGGAAGAGCATTGCCGTGTAACATCCACTGTGTTCTCTCTCTCTCTATTATTTAATACTCACGTGAAGTACGCGTGTTGGAATATGTTCTTGTCATGTAAGAACTGCATGTTGTCATCCCATATCCATTTGAGCAGGTCGGGAGGTAGCCTGATGCTGGTGCCAGCGTCGCTACTGCGGCGCTCTACCGACGAGCTCGGACTAGCCCCCTCAGCTGTTGACGACTGCAATAAGGGTTTTGGATGTTACAAATCAAATCAAAATAATTTATTTGTTATAAACATAGGTAAAAGTTACAAACTTGGTGGAAAATTAAAAGTTTTTATGTACCACTATGTTTCACCTTGCAAGGCATACAAATATTTGGTAGTACCTACCTAATTAAAGAATCTATAGAATTTTACAAAATAATATTTAATATCTAAGTAATACTTAACAACTCATAGATAAAAACATTACATTAAAACAACAACACCATTAACCAGAAATTTTATCATCGAAATATTCCTTTATAGAGTAGTATGCTTTTTTAAGTAAAAAATCCGAAAGCAGTTTCTTAAATTTATTTAAATTATCTTGTGCTTTGATGTTTTTGGGTAGCTTATTAAATATTTTTGGTGCCATACCCAGGAAACTCATTACATACAGTTTTTTTTTCTCTAAAGCTACGTGTTGATAAGTGCGCACGCTATAACATTGTATTTAACGCATAACTGTTACATAGTGTGTTCTCACTTTGTTAGAAACAATTTTTATACATAGTGCTATCGCTTATTTCTGTACCTGATTTATAAATTCATTAAGTGACGAAACTCAGACAATAGTATGTTCTGGGCCACAGATGTCCGGTCATTAGCTAATTATGACTACTGTCATCCTACAATCAACTTTCTTTTCCGAGTGATTTATTTATGATTAAAATTTCTAGTGGCTTTGAATTTGTAATTATCGTATATTAACATAGAAACACATTGGACTTAGGATCTAGTACAATATTCACAAATAGGTGTCCCGAGTTTACTAAACTTATACCAACAAACTAATTTAAATTCTATCTCGTCATCACAATGCTTGCAACAATTATTCAACAGACGAAGATTCGACTGTAATTCCTCGCTCACTGAAATGAAGAATGACGCGTAATTAGTCTACTTTTTCGAGTTTTAGTCTACATTCGGTTCGGACATTTTTGAGCTCTGATTCGAAATCCATGTGTTTCTACGTCAATGTTATCGTATAATGTTTTAATTCGCATAAGATATTATTACTAGATTGGGGCTAAGCATTACCTAAATAAAATGTTCACCATACCTGTGCCTCGTCCAGTTGCCCGCACTCGGAGCCACGCTGGCTGCGCGGCGGACTCCACTCGTAGAACAGCATATACGCGCTGTTTGTCTTCTCGAACGAGAAATCCATGAACTTGTCCGTCACAGAGTCGTAGGTCTTACTCTAAAAGAAGAAACAAAATAATAGCGTATAGCGTATATAATAATATAATATAGATTGATGGTGATAAGCCAACGGTTCAAGAGGTTGACGCACGGGAAGAATATGTTATGTTCGTAACGGTAGCTATGACATTAGGATTCCCAGTGCGAGGACGCGTATTGATAAAAAAAAAACTTTACAGACGAATAGGTACTAAAATACATAACACAGTTATAAAAAAATCTTTTCTTCGACGGTAAAATTACTAAGTAAACTGTCTTCTGTTTCTAGTCTGGCTGACACGCCTTGTCTCACACACTATTTACCATCACTGTTTAGTTAAAATCAATTTTCTTGGCGTCTCTGAATGTAGCCGCGTACCGATGCGCAGAACGCGTGTGAGCGGGACGGACGTACATTGTAGAGAAGCGAGGGTAAACTACAAACGGCCGCCAAGAAGATTGGTTAACTATACCTAGTCCGAAACACTATCACAATCTTGAAAGATCTTAGCAAGGCCGAGTCCGTTGTCAAATATCCTCGTGGATGTATATAGTACGCGCAAATCTTTATGAGCCCTCTGAACTCTCTCCCTCTAGCTTCTATAATAGTACGCTTATTGTAGGTGCTAGATAGAGAGAGAGATAGTTCAGAGTTCAGTTCAGGGCTCATAAATATTTGCGAGGACTATACTAACCGTCATCTCTCCCCCGAAGCACTCGGCGGCGAGATGCGCAGGGTCGAAATTCTTGACCTCAGCGTCGTTGAACAGAAGCCACCGGTCGTGGTGCTCATGTTCCCGGTCGCGGATGAACGAGTAGTAGTGGCCGCCGTCTGCAGTACCCGTGTGCACTGTCACGCCTATTAGCTCGTACCTGTGTAGGAAATAAACGATACAACATTTGGCGGAGAGCTATACTCCAAATATCAGACACTTCATGCGGAGGTTGATCAGGTAGGACACATGTTTTCATGTCTGGGCGGCCTCTGCGTGGAGTGTGGATTATTTTGTTTTCTATATTTGTATTTTTTATATTATATATTTGTACTACTCACTAGAATATAAGTTGTTTTGTAATACTAACACAATATGGATCTCTGTTGTCCGAATTAAATGAATTAATTTGAATTTGTTAGGAAATAAAGCTGTAATTACTACGTTTAGCAAACAAAAGATCGGTGATCATAGTACATTGATGCGCAGATGGGAACGCTGAGGCGAAAAATATTCCCGGGCTTCACCCAGAAGGACTAGCATAATTGATTTACACAACATTACTAGATAAACTACGATAACGTGGCGCGCCCCTCCAAAATTCAAAACGTTTCAAAGTATTTGTGAAAGTATTTACAAAGCCCCACCAAGACTCACGACGCATGTGTGCGTACTGAGACGGCCGTCAAACAAAAATAAATCCAAAGATTTGTTGCTCGGTAAGGAGATGTAACACACACACAGACACACAGGACACATATTGAAACAATAATTTCAATTACTATACCATGTTACCGTAGTTTATCTCTACATATCAGAAAGCAACTTGTGAAATATTTCGGTAGGACTACCATAACTATTGCAACGTTAGTTTTTGGACTTACTCATAGTGTTCTTCAAACTCCGAATTGTCTTCAATTTCTGCGATCGGGCTAGAGTCGCCATCCTTTTTATCTGCTACTTTGTTCTTCTCCTCTGAAAGGAGGAAACGACAGTGATAAATTGATAACATTAGGCATAAAAACCTATTGAACAAAATGAAATATATTAGAATACCTTGGTACTGCGCCGGCATGAGATGCTTCTCCACGTACCCCGACATGTCCAGTCTCATAGGGAACGAGAAGTGCGTGTTGACCTTCTCTTTGAGCATGGTCAGCATGTTGAAAGTGTACCGCATCGTGTTGAAGCACAGAATGCGCGGGAGCTTCTTGAAACAAGCCCTGAAAATACAAAGATTTATGAATACTTTTATAGGTATTCTCAATATAATTATCAATTTTTATTTTACAAATGCACAAATAGACCAGGGCCAATAATTTTTGAAAAAAAAAAAATTCTTAGCAGTGTGTGGATGGTCGGAAAATTTAGGGTAAATTATGAGTAATTTAAGAAAAATAAAGCAGACTCGGAAAAAGTTCCGGAAGGGGGGTGGGGGGGGCTAAATATACGTTTTGACGGTTTTATACTGGTTTTTTACGATTTGTGGCTAAAATATGCATCCTATCGAAAAAAGTTTAATGTAAAAGATGTAGATAATTAAAAAATCTAAAACTTTTTAATTGAGATTTTTTCAACATAACCCCAAAATTATCGAGAAAAACGCTAAAAACCGATTTTTTCGTTTTTTATTTTTATAACCCGCATTTTTTAATTTTTTTTTTATGTTTCTCGTTTAATACTTTCCTCTTTATGTTTTAAATAAGCGGTAATTTTTTCAAAACAAAATATTCAGTTTTCGATTTTATACGAATTAAAATTAAAAAAACAGCCTAATTTTCAATCGAAAAAGCTCACTACAAAATTTTCGATTTTTTAACTTTATGAATACTCATTTTCTTCGTTGAAACCTCTATTTTATGACGGTATGAAAAATATATATTGTTCGTATGGAAAAATATCGTTAAAAATGCAAAAAACTAAAAAAAACGTTTTTCATAATCGTTTTTTCAGTTAATCTTGACATTTTTTTTATTTTTTGTTGCAAATATTGGTGAAAAAGATTTGCTTTCATATAATATAATGTTATGTACAAAATCTAAAACGAAAAGAAATCGAAGAGTTAGAAGTTGAACCCGAAGAAAACGAAATCTACATTAGTTCTACTGATGAAGAGCAACCTACAAAGAAAATGAAATAAAAATAAAAATTTCGATATTTGACTGTAATAACACAATTTTATATTTAATTTTTTTTAAACTGACTTGTTCATTAACTATAGTTTATGTAAAAAAAAAACTGAATAAATAGCCTTTGTTTTTTGGAGTTTTTACGTATTCGATTATTGTGTACAGTTAGAGCATTGCACTGAAACTGTTATTGTTATAAACTATAAGGTCAGACCTTTCTAGACCCAATCCCTTTAATGGGTTATTGTACTCATCATTATGAACAACTTTTATTATGGGACCAAATGTGAAATCGCAAATAAAAAAAATATGGTGTTGCATACATTTAGTCAATAAATATGAATTATTTGTACGGCTCAACAGTTTCTTTTTTTCGCGGTTTCTTGGTTGTTCTCATAATAAAAGTTGTTCCTAATGATGAGTACAATAACCCATTAAAGGGATTGGGTCTAGAAAGGTCTGACCTTATAGTTTATAACAATAACAGTTTCAGTGCAATGCTCTAACTGTACACAATAATCGAATACGTAAAAACTCCAAAAAACAAAGGCTATTTATTCAGTTTTTTTTTTTACATAAACTATAGTTAATGAACAAGTCAGTTTAAAAAAAATTAAATATAAAATTGTGTTATTACAGTCAAATATCGAAATTTTTATTTTTATTTCATTTTCTTTGTAGGTTGCTCTTCATCAGTAGAACTAATGTAGATTTCGTTTTCTTCGGGTTCAACTTCTAACTCTTCGATTTCTTTTCGTTTTAGATTTTGTACATAACATTATATTATATGAAAGCAAATCTTTTTCACCAATATTTGCAACAAAAAATAAAAAAATGTCAAGATTAACTGAAAAAACGATTATGAAAAACGTTTTTTTTAGTTTTTTGCATTTTTAACGATATTTTTCCATACGAACAATATATATTTTTCATACCGTCATAAAATAGAGGTTTCAACGAAGAAAATGAGTATTCATAAAGTTAAAAAATCGAAAATTTTGTAGTGAGCTTTTTCGATTGAAAATTAGGCTGTTTTTTTAATTTTAATTCGTATAAAATCGAAAACTGAATATTTTGTTTTGAAAAAATTACCGCTTATTTAAAACATAAAGAGGAAAGAATTAAACGAGAAACATAAAAAAAAAATTAAAAAATGCGGGTTATAAAAATAAAAAACGAAAAAATCGGTTTTTAGCGTTTTTCTCGATAATTTTGGGGTTATGTTGAAAAAATCTCAATTAAAAAGTTTTAGATTTTTTAATTATCTACATCTTTTACATTAAACTTTTTTCGATAGGATGCATATTTTAGCCACAAATCGTAAAAAACCAGTATAAAACCGTCAAAACGTATATTTAGCCCCCCCCACCCCGGAACTTTTTCCGAGTCTGCTTTATTTTTCTTAAATTACTCATAATTTACCCTAAATTTTCCGACCATCCACATACTGCTAAGAATTTTTTTTAAATTTGGGTTTTTAAAATCGGTTTGGCCCTGGTCTAAAATATAAAAAACATAAGAAATATGAAGTAGGTGCGTAAAGTACAAAGGTACTGCCTATTTCTAAAGAAATCTCTTCCAGAAGACCTACAAGTGGTTCTATATGGAGAGGATTATATTACTACTTGTATTATATTATAATATTTCGCAATTTTCTTATTTGCTCAGCATCGATCTGGTTCTTTTGTCTCATTCATGTTTTAGCAGTTAGAAAAAGACAGTAATATTTTCAATACAATTTAGTTAAGCGAGTATCCTAATCGATATTACTGTCTGATTCTGATCTTAACTGCAAATTACGCAGGATCGCAAATTCAATAAAGATTATTACCGTTTCTCGGCGCGCACTTTGGCGGCGCACTGCGAGCAGGTGTAGCAGTTGTCGCCCTCGAGCGTGTCCTTGACGGTGACCTCGTCGAGGCTCTGGTGCAGGTTGCGCATGTCGGCCACCTGGCACCGCACCGTGTAGAACTCCTCCAGCGTCCGGGATACGTGCGGACAGTCCTGCGGACAATAATTAATTATTAATGCATAAAATTTAGTCTCAATGCGGACTATATCCTTTCATTTCAACTATGTATTATAGTGTCAAACAGATATCTCATTTCAGACTATTTAATTAAGTCCACGAAGAGCACCAATTTGACCATCAACAAAACTTGGAATAGCACCAAAGCTATTCCACAAACAGCACCAATCAAAATTTTTGATATATTTTTGTCGATAAATTTTGAATAGTTCTATAACATACAGTTAAAAATATCATAATGTTATCTCGGTCTATCAAAGTCAGTGGACTGCGCCTCTTCAAGCGGGTTCTTGGATTATTCCACCTGGAGTATTTAGACTGACTAGTTCAAGACCTATCTCGCGATCCCAGAACCTAAAGTTTTAGATAGCTGGATGCTATACAATTTTTCCGTACGCATCTAACATCTGTACAAAACGACATAATCGTTAACTTTGGTTTAATTCGTAAAAATAACTGCAGAATCTTACCAGCGACACAACATTATTACTCAGCACTCCACAGAACAGCGTCTTGACTAGTTTCTTGAGCTCGGGCGTCATCTCCTCGAGCTTGGAGACCAGGTCTATGAAGAACTCCGCCATATCCTTCTGTTCGCCCGTGTTGAGGGGCTGGTGGTCCATCTGGTACACCTTGCAGAAGCTGCGAGGGTTGTACGCTTTGCGTTCACTTTCCTGTTGGACAAATGTCAATGGAAAGGAATTATTTCATTTTTGTATGGGAAGATTACCATTCCTCATGCCTATCAGTACAGCAGGGACCAATGAGCGTAAATAAAATTGCTGGATTCCATATTACAACATCCCTTCAAAAAGTCAGATTTGCTGAAGGCATAGTATGACCACCAAAGAAACGGGCTTTGTCTACGGAATAATAGACAATCTACGGAATAATAGACAAAATGACAGATTGTAGAAATATTTCTAATCTTCGGTAGGATTTGGTAGAATAACTACATCACTAACTATTTTCACGTTGCTATCGAAAGAATATTTTTGTCTTTGTCTGGGTATAAAAGCGAATCTAGTAGTCGAGATGGGATTGATGAGTCTTGGAAGAATAGAAATAGAAATGGTCATGCTACGGATGCTGGGCCTGTGCTCAAGGACATGTCGCTCACCATGAGGTACGCGAACATCCTCTGCATCTCGTGCAGCGTGGCCGAGTGCCTGCTGGCGGCGGCGTCGGCCTGCAGCAGCGCGGCGCGCGCCTGCGGCATCATGTACAGGTGCTGCATGCACGACGCCATGTAGCACGTGGCTCCCAGGTTGGTGAGCCCCACGTAGCCGCTCTCGGACCGGGACTCCTCGGCCGGCCAGTAGTCCCAGGGGTACGACGATTGCGGACCTGGTACCAAACAGTAGCCTTACAAAAGGAGAGAATTCATTTAATATTTTATTCGTATTTATTTATTACACATGACATACAATCCATACTTAAAACTAAGGTCCGTATTACAAAACGACGCTCAGCAGTGACCTCTATTTGAGTAGCGTTTGAGTGACGTATTTGTATGAAATGAGACTCAAATCTATGTTCAAATAGAACTCACTGCCGAGCTTCGTTGTGCCAATATTATATTTAAGTGTATAAAGTAATTTTTTCTTAGCTATCTTATATACAAAGGAGTCTATAAAATAAACAGAAGGTATAATATAAGCTATTACATATTAAAAAACGTTTTTATACCTAATTGCTGTTGAGGCATTTTCCGTTGATTTTATTCTGTACTTTTTAAGTAAAAGGACACCAAAAGATTGTTTATATTATAAGAAATCTAAGAAAATACTACTGTAAAGTGTATTGTAGTCCCATTAATTCGTATTTGGAGGTAGAATTGAATAGCAAGACATTTTAGAATGCTTAAAGGAACTTATAGTAATTTCCTAAAGCAATAAAATCGAGTTATTTTTATGTAAATATGATTAGTAAATAGTCCGCACTCACCGGGTTTATGGTGGTCCATGAGCTTGTTGTGTAGTACCATGTAGTTGTCCGGAGCACCCTTCACGAGTTCCACCAACAGGTCGTACGCGGCCGAGCGGGACTTCTGAGACTTGCACTTGGGTAAGTTGCGGTTGTCTGGGTTCGGCACGTCGAATAGGAAGCCGAACACCTGTAGAATATTTTTTATTATAATTTATACCTTTGTAGTGAATTGTACACGCTGAAACAACTTTTACTACGGGAAAGCAATGAAATCACAACAAATAAAAATCTTCCGTTCCATACAAATATTCAGCATTATTCGAAAAAAATATTTCGTGCTTTCAGCATTAGTCCCATACTATATTTTTTTCATAATTACGAGTAAAATAACCGCCCAGTTTGTAAAACCATCCAAAATTCTACGTGTAGTTCTAAAACGGATGCGAAAGATGGAAAGACGGTGTTGTGACGCAAGTTGGGAGACAATTACAGTGTTTAGTATACGCTTACAAAATCTCTTGTTTTGTATTGTCTTCGCAAATTCTGACACGATAGCAGTCATGACGAAATTTTTTCTAATGAAATGTATCACCGCGACATGTCGTGACTAGACCTGTACCCATTTTGAACCAATAGTTAAAACGCTATTTAGAAACGACAGATACGGCCTTTTGCAACTAATTATGATGTACAAAGTCAAGTAACAGACACGTTGATCGCAGGAAGAAGTCGTGGCTAATAAACCTTCGAGAGTGGACTGGAGTCCCACAACTATTTCGCCTCGCGAGAGACAGACAGAAATATGCAAAGCTCACTACCAACCTTCGCTAGTCGGAGAGGTACTAAAAGAAGAGGAAGTTAAAACGGTGGACAAGTGGATTCTCCAAAGATGTCAAGACACCTTTCGGTGGGCAGCGTCCTGGGGGGTCCTGGGCTGAAATTGAGATGCCCAGAAATTTCCAGAATAGGCTGACCTTTTATTATACGAAAAGCCTATTCAGTGAGAGGTCAGCTCATACTGGAAATGTCTGGTTGGTTCAATTTCAGCTCTGGTATAAGAGTTCGTAGTAGCCCCCTGCTTGATTATCTTATCTTCAAATTTCTATACATCAATAAACTCACCATTTCTAAGGTCCTAGTCCCTTGTTCAGACATCTTGAACCGCAGCGGGTGTTTGAGCAGGTGTGTGAGCAAAGTGAGCTGTCCGTACAGACCGTCGTCTGGGGTACAAGGTTCGGTTCTCCGCTCTATGATTTCTCGTTTTTCTAGCGAGGTATGAATCTGTTCGCAAAGCTCGTTGAGATCGGGAGCGCCGCTGTCTTCTGAGGTTGCTCCTTCTAGGGTAGTAAAAAAAGGGTTATAATAGTGATTTTTTTTATTTTATCAACATCTAGTAGTCCTCAAGCATGGTAGCTAGACGGGGAAAAAATATCCATCTAGATTGTCACAGACTGAGCAAAGTGATAAAGATTTCTCGCATGAGAACTTAGAGGTTTCAGGTGATATTTCGTCCTAATAAAATTTTCGTTATTATTTACCCCAAAACATGTCCATACCTTTAAAAAAGTCTTCTGGCAGACCGTCTATAAGCCTACAGACGAGCCAAAAGTAGTCCCGACACGCCGGTCCGTACGGCTCCTTGCCTTCTTCAGTGTGATGATGCACCACCTGCGACAAGAATGCATACTAATTTGAAGTCAGAAGATGTATCAAAGTAAGTTAGACAAAGAAGTTAATATAAAATGGTGCAGAGAGGACTTTGTTCAAAGACAGTGTTGCCAAACTCACACAGACAACTTAAATAGTGAATTCACTTCTGATTGGTACATAATCTCTTTTAATCGCTCATGTTCTGAAAGTGTGCCATTCTAACTCAAAAGCGGGCAGAAAATGCCTCTATATAACTAACTGATTACTAGGTATGGGCCAAATATTTGTTAAAATATGTTTGGTATTTGGCAAGTTTACTGAACATTCGTATTCGGCCAAATATTCGGCTAAAATGCAGCAGGGTTATTACGGGATTGTAATTTTGCAACGCTTTATAAAACGCGCTAAGCGGATTCGGTAATCTTGTTACCGAAAATATGGTCAAATATTCGTATGGATATTAGTGGGATTCGGAGGGAATTTTTTTTTGGTGGTCCTTAATTTCTTTGGGCCATCCTACTCCTAAAGAATACTCACATCATGGTGATGATGGTGATGATGCTGGTGATGAGGGCGCATGTCTGCGGCTCTGGGCAGGTGCTCCAGTAGCAGCTGTAACAGCGGCGCCAGCACCGCTACTTCGCCGCCTGCGCATAGCCGGTATAAAGCACTGCCAGCTTCGCGACGCACCTGCGCGCAGAGAATATATGATTAACTTGGGAACGACTATTTCGATAACACCTTTTCCTGACATTACATCCAAAGAAACCAATTCAATTTTTTTTCTTTATTTGTAATATTAACGAGCATCAGACGCACATTGTAATTATGGAAATTGGTACCCATCCTGTGACGTAGGTATTTTTTTGTAAGTCTAAACAGTTTGGTAGCTCTGTAGTAGATACAGAATGGGCTAATAATTTAATAATACTGAACACACTCACCGCAGGATCGGCATCGTCAAGTAACAATCTCGGTGCCGCTCGTCGCAGCGACCACGCGAGTGCCACGGCATCACCGCCGCCGCGCGCCCACCACACGCACATGCGCATCGCGTGTTGCACCACCTGACAACGTACAGGTGGATATAAATAAACCACTATGTCTGAATGACTAATTTTATTTCATAACCCGAAAATGAAGAATCACGGCCAAGAAAATTGAAAATCGGTTTGTAATAACCGTAAATAAGACGCTACGTCGCGTCCAAATTCAGTTCCAATATTCCAGAGGGAATACCCACTTCCTATTCCATACAACAACAGTGTCGATCTCACGAGACTTAGCGTAAGGATATGACAGTATTTAACATACCTGTGCTCTCCCCCAGAATCCAGTCTTGTAAGTGGTGGGTTCCTTCAACGTGGCAGCCTCGCACAGTATTGATATCAGTCGCTCTGTGGTCTCCTCCACGCTCATCAATGACAGTAAAGACTGCAAAAAATAACAATTAATTACGTCAATATCTTGTGAATTACCTAATGCGACTGAATAATAATATATTACATGGGCCGACTGCCTTTTCTAAAATTCCAGTTAGATACACACATGAGGATGTACTTTCAACAACGTTATTTAAACTTTTCCTATGTATTTGTAATATAACACTGATTTACAAACACCGCAGAGTGATAAACAAACTGAATGCTACTTCATAAATATTTCCCTGAAGTCAAACTAACCGAATTTGCAAAGTGCTCGGTTTGTGTCATAAAACTTAAGAATATGTGAAGAGTGGTTGGCACTTTCGCATGGCACATGTCAATTCGAATCACTTGTACAATATCACTCGATTCACTTAGTAATCTGTGACAAAATTAACAAATTACTTACTGGATGCAACTTAGGAGTCTGTGCTGGGTCAGACGAGGGCAGCGTGCCGATTCTACATAGCAGCTGCAGTAATAACGCGAGACAGTCCTGACGCCATTCACTGTCGTCATTCCTTTGTAGTACACCTGCAATATAACATCAATTTATTACCATTATATGTACTAGGTTCGAGAAAGCAAAGGAACTGTTCATTCACTAAGATGCTGACAATAGCTAATTTACTTCGCTGAATAAATCTTTTCGATTTAATAAAACTCGATAAATGTATATGCATTTCACATAATATCAACATATCAACTCACCTGACATCATAATATCATACAGCAGTCTTAAACCTCCTTTCTTTATAAACAATTCATTCCAATTCTCCACTGCAGCCTTCTCTTCTTCGCTCTTCTCATTAGTCACCAGAGGGCTCAGCGTGCTTACTGTATTCTCCTTCACGTTAGGCGGACCACTGTTACTTGAGCTGAGTTTGTCAATAATGTGAAGAGAATACATGAGCTTCTGTGGGCTGGTGGGGTCTAGTAATTCTGGTAGCTTGCTTTCTGCAGGGTTTTGGAACGCTTCTAATAGTGTGGGGTTCAATGGCACGGCTTGAAGAATGTCCCATACGCGACGGGATAGGAGTTGAGCTTTTGTGTGCGCTACGGGCTCCTGTAATGTAGAAATTAGCGTTATGAGTTATTTAGTTAGTGTAAGTTGAGATTTTACGCTTCGACCGCATTCTACGTTCTGATTGGCCCGCTTCGAAGTCTTCACCAATCGGAGGGCCGAACGCGGTCAATGCGTAACATCGAAATAGTTAAAGGAAACTCACACTAGAGCCTCTCTTCGAGTAACGTCACTGTCTGTGACGTTATCAAAGACGTAAATTTCCTTCTACTAATTAATCGTTTCCATCATCTAATTTCAATATTTTTGATGGTGACAGTTGTTAATCTTAACACAGAAATAATCGCGTGTCCTCTCATAAAGACTTTCCAGTTCAAGAAGATGAATTTTTAAAATAGTTATATACGTTAATTTACGCCGGTATTAATGCAGTGCTCAAAGCTCAACATACCCCGTTAGCACCGGGCTCCTTCATCTGCCCCAACGCCTGCATCAAGGTGAAGAGATGGTGGAAGTACGTGGGGTCCAGCAGCAGCAGCGTGGGCAGGCGCGCACGCGCAGGTGCGGGCTGCGCTGACGGCCACTCCGCCCACGCGCCGCGCCCGCCTACTCCCACCGACACGAACACCAACTAACACCAAACATTACTTATTGGACCTCCATACAAAATATAAAGATTCTTCAGGCAAAAAACCAGATGCGTAGAGTGAGAGATCGCGCGAACGAATCAACAAATAAAGTGAATATAAAATAGTAGCATATTAGAATAAGTCGTAACTATACCTGATTATCTTTGAAGCCCATATCATACAATGTCCTTTCGTCGTAGTCGATAGTCAACTCTTGTCCTTGCGTTATCATACGCAAGGGGCCATCTGTCGACAACGCGGTCACACCTTCCTCGCCTTGAATCTGTTGAAAGGCGTAAGGTATGATTAGGTTAAGTTTCTCAGGTAAAAAAATATATTATCAATGTTTGAATGAAGAATTCGTCAGTGTAACGTACCTGCTTCTCCCACCAGACGTGCACGTGCGCGCGCAGATGCGCGACCAGGTCGGACTGGTGCAGCGCCAGCGAGGCGCGCGGGCCGGCGCCGGCCGGCTGCAGCGTGACGCGCACGGTGCCCCCGCCCCCGCCGCACCCCTCCCACGCGCCCGACTCCGCCAGCGCCCAGCGCCGGAGGTGGTATGCGTATCTAATGGATATCCGTCGGGTCACTACACATAACTATATGTACGTTCAGTACACAGAGAAGAAAATAATTAAGCATTGATCACATAATCATCTCTGGAATAAAATTAACTCATGATTATAGCACGGGTCAGGTTTGTCCAATATCTTCCAACAGGCCACAGATCAATTATCATAGTTATTTTTTCAGAGAACCCATAAGGCCTAGATTAAATTTTAGGAAACTTTAATGATGATTGTAAATATATAACGCATTAAAATTAAATCAAACGACAAACCTCCTCTTAAAGGTATCAAGATGAGTTTTCAACAGCAGCAGCGCCCTCTGAATACACTGCAACGCAGGCTCTTCAGTCATATGCTCATATATATTCAGCTTATCCACTATCTTCTCCTCCTTGACATCTTGTTCACAGGACATCTGGGATGTACCCTCACCATCCTGTTTCTTGGTGATCAGTCTTTCGGCAGCGGAAGAGAGGTGGAACATGCATTTGGCTACGAAGTCATCTTCCTGTTGCAGTTGTTGACCCATGTAGTAACTGTTCAAGTACTGGATTGCACCCATGGATACATCTAGGATAGATAAATACAAATTGATAAACTAAATATATTGGGTATAAACAAATCCGTAACGAACGACAGCCACGTATTCTTTCCACCATTACGAAGATTTTTTTATATATTGGGCCATACCTGGGGGCCCGACTGGTTATCAAGATATTCATAGTCAAAGACAATATTTTTTCATACATTGTTTATGATAACTTCTTCCTCGGTCCCTCAATACTGAGGATCGCGACCACAAATTCGTCTCCATTTATATTTGTCGGACGTGGAGTGCACGGGTAGTTGTATGTTTATGATAACAAAGAACTATTATTGACTCTCTACATGTGTTGGTTGAAAACTGTAAGTGTAGAGAGTAATTAAAATAAAATAAATAAATAACTGTTTTTAATTTATTTAACTATTTTAAGCACCTATCACCCATCTCATTCTAAACACATTACACAGTCACACACAGCATAGTCTATTGCGTGCGATATAACAGCTGTTTTGAATACCTAAAAGTAATTGTTTCCTAACAATTATTTTTGCAAAATGTTTCTTGGATTGATGTACTGTATGCATAGACCTCGGATTCGTTAAGGTTCTTTTTACATCCTGTACATATTTACGGATACTTTGAGTAGTGGATCATCATGTATTGAGTTTATGGATGTCTGGCAAATTGAGACAGGAGGTAGACTCTGGCAAAGGTGGGAATAATCGTGTTAGGCAGAAGTAGATCCCAAGTCTTTGTTAAGATTTGGAGAGTAACTGGTGAGAGACCTATATCCAGTAGTAAACTGCAATAGAGTTGAATTGAAGACAAAACAAAAAGAAATACCAAACATTACGGATCACGACCAATGAATTTTTGTAACTAAAATTCGACAATTACGTCAAGATTGTTTTAAGTTTAAAATAGTTAATTTACCAGTGCTGTTGGCTCGTAGTGCGATCTTCCACAGATGGTCCATGGCCAGCGTGTGCGGATGCGCGGCGTCTCGCGAGTCGCCAGTGCCTAGAGCCATGCGAGCTAGGTTGCACAGTTGCTGGTACAGGCTCAAGCCCATTATGCTGATCGTCTGTAAACAAGAATTAGCAGTTTTTATTATCATAGGAAAAACGCACTGTTAATTATTATTTTATTATTATGAGCCCGTAATGTCCCACTGCAGGGCAAAGGCCTTCCTTCCCTCTTTCCATTTCTCACGGTCAGTTGCGATCTGGGGCCAATCCTTTATGTAAATGTCCAGCTCATCCCGCCATCTCCTTTTGGGCCTGCCGCGCTGTCGTTTCCTGCCGTTCGGGACCCACTCTGTGGTTACTTTAGCCCATGGCTCCTCCGACATGCGGCAGATGTGGCCAGCCCAATTCCACTACAATTTGGCAGCTGTTTGGCCTACGTCAGCAATTTGTTAATTACCGATGGAATAATCATTATTGAATAGGCTGGTGATAGGCAGCAACATCTATGGAGCGGAAGAACTGCCTCTGCAGTCATCAGCCAAACCCGAACAATGGTGCCAGAGGAACACATGATTCAGAAAGGCAACAGGATCTTACCTCAGGATCCAGTGTGGGCATTTTCTCGACGTACAGAAAGCGCAGTGCGTCAAGTCCCAACGCGTGTTGATCTGGCGACTTTGTGTGAGACAGCAGCCAGGAGTACAGGCAGTCCGCACATTCACTGCTACCGCGCACGACCAGGCATTGCCACAGCTCTTCCACTTGCTCCACCGTTAACCTGGTGCAAGAATGTCAGGTTAAAAGTGAAAATAATTAATAAATGTGTAAGCAGAGAAAAGTCTTTTTACAACGTGTAACTTAATTAACGCAATATCTCATACAGCCCAATTAGAATATTGACTTATAAACATAATTTATAATAACCAAAAATTGAGTTTTAACACTATTATTTGTAAGAAAATTGTGTTGAGCCTAGCTTTACTGTATTTAAAATTGAGTCTTATTGCTTTGAAATAAGATTAAATTTATGCTTGGCGATATTCATATTTTATGAAAAAATACCCATAATCAGTTACTGAAATTAAACAAACTACTTTCATGATTTACCTTTATTCATTTACACATTGTACTCGTATATAAAAGCGAAATACCACGCAATGACTAATCACATGACAGAGTGGCGTGGCGGGCACAGGTAGCAGGTAGTAAAGCATAAAACTACCGATTTATCGTATTAGATTAACAATATTTACGGATTGATATTAAAAATATTAGCAGTAACCCACCTGAAGTGCTGCGGCGAGCCGACTGGCGAGAAGATGGCGGTGAGGAAGTGCAGGCGCACGGTGAGCTCGGTGATGTGCGCGTAGTGCGGCGCGTCGCTCACGGGCCGCGGCTGCGCCATGTAGTGCCGCAGGTCCTCCAGGAACAGCCGCATCATGCCGCGCTCGCGCTCCGCCCACATCACCACCTGACACAAGGACGCATTCAAAACTGATGCCTAGCTCAACTTTTGTGACATTTAGCCCACTGCTGGTTAAAACTGACAAAACAGCCAATAAGTTTACTTTATTATTTTATATGAGAACCCGTCTAGTCTTTAGGGATCATCTAACTTGGTAGAAAAAGGTTCAATTGATTTCCAGCATTATTATTATTACAGGTTCCTAAGGAAACGTTCATAGGCCCATATCACTAGAGCTAAAGTGATATTGAAATTTATCCATTTACCTGATGCATATCCATGCCCCGTAGCTGTTGAAATGAGGAGAATAACTTCGGTAACAATCGAAGTGAGACCGCAACAGATCTATAACCAAACATACATGTATATAATCAAATAAATAAAAATATTTATCTTTTTCTATTGTAATAAATTTAAACGCCTATTCAGGCAATTTTGGTGGAACTAACTTTATAAACCTGTGACTGTGTCCTACCCAACATGATAAATAAATGATTTGATTTGATTCTAATAACAATAATTACATTTCCATGTTTCATAATTTATCTTCTGTATACAAATATGTGCTTACCTGTGATGGGCAAGATTGTCAAGACATCCTTCGATGAACTTGATCCTGATGAACTTGTCGGTGCTAAAACATAGCAACGCGCAAAGCGCCTTTTCTGCTTCCAGCGCTAAGCCCTCACCCAGTTGTTCCTGCGTTACAAACATGTTTTAATATAAGTAGTTTATTTAGGTGGCGTATCCACCGAGGACCTCCTCTTCGGTGGATACGCCACGAGCGGAGATGTCGGACAATAGTTTTTTAAAATTGTACTAGGACTGCAGTGAAGATAAATATATATATAAATAAATAGTGACATTGTCCGGTGTCGCTATGTGCTACAACTCACAATGGCGCCGTCCTGCAGCAGGTCCCACAGCAGCGTGTTCCCGGGGCGGCACACGTCGTCCACGTCGCAGGCGGGCGCGGGCGACGCCCCCCGCGCGCGCTTGCCGCCCGCGCCCCCCGCGCCCGCCGCACCCGCCGCGCCCTGGTACTCCGTCAAGCACTGCGCCTGGACAAACAGATCAAAACTTTCAATCTTGGTTCCGTATTCTGTCTAGATAGTCAGAAACATCCTTCAATGCAACAATTCGATTTTGTAGTACAGTCGAACAACGACTTTGGTATATAGGGTCACTGGAGGAAATTATGGATGCATTCAATTAACATAATATATAATCAACAGACATAGTTAAACTACATTTAAGTAAAACTCAATCTATAAGCAGTTCTTTAGAAAATTTCATTTAAATCTGGTGAAAAGAGATAGGCTCTTTGTTCGACATGGGGGCGACACAATGGCTTTAGCATTGCCATTTTTGGTGATGTGTAGCCTATAATTAGTTGTTCCGGGTTTGGGTACGTGTGCATGTGTGATTATCTTCTAACCTGTACCTACAATACAAGCTGTTTAAAAGAAAAAACAAAAAATACAGAAGATGAAATAGACTAAATCGCAGAGTTGTATGTGTTTTCAACTGTAAAATATTAAAATTAATCAAGGAGAAAATTGGTTTTACCTGCGCAGCAAGCCTGGCTAGCTCTTCTTCGCAGGCAGAGTCGTCCTCATCCAGGTCAGCAAGATGGGGGTGTGAGTGAGGAGATAGGGCGGATGACGCACTGCCTTCCTCTTCCTCACCAACGCCGCCGCGACGCTTGTAGCTCTCCATTAGGCGTAGTTCCATCAGACGCCTGTGTAACCAAGTGCTTAGTGAATTATCTGTAACCTATTGATTACTGATGCGTGGTTGACCGAAGGCAAGTAAAAATGTTCTTATCTTTTGCCCGAAATATAACTACGCTTAGGCTGAGATTCAGACTAGTCTAAGCGGTAACTTACGCTTCCATCTGTCAAAATCAACAGCTTGCGCTCATATTTGTATTCAGAGACGTTCGGAACACGACTTAAAGTTAACGTGAACTAAGATAAGCCAAGTAGTGAATATCTAGCGCCACCAAGGGTAGCCCCCTAGGTGTAGTTAATATTGAAAATTTTAGATTTTCAAGTTTGACTAACCGCATCAACTTAATTCGCGCGCGTGCTATTCTTTTCTCCGATTTATTGTCAAATTACGTACTACCTAATATCCTAACATGGAAAGTATCGAAGATATTTCTAAATTCTTTAAAGAAATCGACGAATTAGGGACTTCTTTGGGAATTGGGGAATTCTTCCTCATACGATGAAAAAGGAGCTTTTCTAGCGGTCTACCAAGATAGGTTTATGCCTCAGATATTTTGTTTCGCTCACTCCAATCGCATTTTGTATATATTGCTATCCTGTTTTAAACATATCAAGACATAATTTTTTTAACGATTCATACCTAGCATCAACATTGTCACATATCAGCTGGCAGTGCGCAGTGTCACTGCCCGACGACTCCTCTTCCACCTCGGACACCGACTCCGCCAGATCCGCGGTCTTTATCTGAGCCGCTGCTAAATAATGTACAACGAAAAAAGGTAAAAAAACATACCCAATAACTTTTTTCACACGGCATGACACGTTTTTTAAGCGAATTTATATTTCTTTAAAGGTTTTTATAAAATTAGCTGTCTGATTCGCAATTTCAGGTACACTTTACTTAAAAATTACAATAAAAGATAGCTATACTAAAATAACAAGTTCCGAAATAGTAAATAGTTTGAACTGTATGGACCATGCACTCACGGAAATGCTTGGGTTTGCCTGGCTTGTGGCGCTTCTTGTAGAACTTCTTTTTGCGCGGGCGCAGCAGCTCCTCCGCGCCGCTGCTGGCGCTGCCGCTGCTGCCTGCGCGCTTGTTACGTCTACACAGGTAATACCATATCATTTAGTAACATAATCTTTGGTTAATAAATTGTGAGTTTTAGAGATACACCACCGCTCGGCAAACATTGATTTTTATGTGTTTTCCCATGTGATAGGGACCAATCCTGTCGCATTTTAAGGGCACAACTCTACTCCCAGACTATAAATCTGCAATTCTTATTTTTTTTTAATTATTTAATATAACGTAATTTTGACTATGTTCTGGGAATCGCGCCAGCCAAGAAAATTAAGCCGCGACAATTTAGCTCTAGAATTCAAGTATGTGGACACTACAATACTCACTTCTGGCAAGATTTCAATGTAGGGCATTCTTTCTTAGTGAGCTCTTCTCCTTCGCGCAGCCACTCTTGTTCAGCTGAAACACAACAGTGACAGTGTATACAGCAGTTTGCTAAACCACAGCATAATATTATAGGTATATGTTTACCAGTCAGGTCACGCTGATGTTTACTTTGTTTGCGCGGCGTTGGTCCGGCTTCCTCGCCCGATGTGCTCAGCTCCTCGCACTAGCAGCGTAAGGAAAAAAAACAATATTATTAAACAATTTGAATATTATGAGGAAGATAAGACGTATGAAAAAATGTAAAATAATAAAGTATTGGTTATAAGTTCATTGTTGAGCTATTAGAAGTAATGTTATGTTACAATTTAAGCAATTAAAACATTACTTGTAAACAACGATTAAACATTATTTATTTATTTTATTTTTATTTATTTATAACATCTAACTAACAATTACAATGTAAAATAACTAACTAAAATAGCTGTTAAGTCTATTCATTGTAATATATACATACCTCTCTTATTTGAGTTGTTAAATAACACAGAAGAATGATGTAAATAGAGGCTTATGCTCTGCAGCAGTTTCACAAAAGTTAAGAATGATATGACAGCTTGAAGGAATGACAGAATCATCGCAAGTTATTGGTTTGTGGTGACAGGCTATTATTACACGTAGTACTCACCGGGTCGTCATCGGAATTAGTCTGGTCCATGCTGACGCTGGCCTCGGAGGAGGAGTTGTGGTGCGGCTTGCAGGACGGCTGCGGCGGCCGCAGCGGCGCCTCGTCACCCAGCGCCGGCGACGCACCCGCGCCCGCCGCGCCCCCCGCGCCGCGCGACCACAGCGCGCGCATCAGCGCTGACGCCAGGTACAGACTCTGCGCCACATGGAAAAATATCATTGTTTAGGCTGGAAATACACTTGAACTGATTCATTCCCGGATGAAAGCGAATATACAAGTCCATGTATGCACATCTGTTGCATGAAGTGTTATATAAAATAAATATAATTGATATCATGTTTCCTATATATTGCAGAATTAGAGCAGCATACATATTGTTGTAGATATACATAGATTTGAACCAATGAACCAATTACTCTCTCTTCTGTGTTCATAAAACACGGTAGCATTTTATACTTGCATCCAATAACAACAGAATCATAAGAGACTGTGCAGTAACCTGTTCAGTATGTTCCTTAGGCGGTAGAGAACACAGCAGGCTGTACAGATGTGCGCAGGGCTTCGGCGCCAGTGCCCTGATGAAGCCGGGAAGCAGGTCATACACCTGACGGCCGCAGTGCTTCAGCTGAGCGGCCGCCCACACTAACTCCACATGCTCTGGAGTAACGCGACCTTCCACTGCCAGGAACTTCAGGATCATATGAGATTGCTTTATCACCTGTTGAGGAATTAAATATTGTTAGTGTATTAATGCTTTCTATTATGAGTACTGCTTAATAAAGTATAATTAATAATGTACTGATGTAATGTGTAACATTCTATTCAATAAAAAATATTGTGACAGCAAACCCCCAAGAGATCTCAAGTGGACTTTGGCAGCACCTAACATCTAAAGAAAGAAAGAAAGAAAACATTTTTATTCTGGACTCTCCAGGAACGAATAAAAGTATAAAAGGTATAAAAATAAAACAACAAATAAAACATTAAAAATAACAAAAGAACTTTGGCAGCACCTAACATCTGTAGATGATAATACTGAAAAGTAACAAGACAAAACAGCATACACCGCACAGAACATAGACATTTGACACACACATACATAGCTTTACAAAAACAACCATACTAGTAATATCTTCTGCAATTAATCTATTATGAAAAATTATAATTATACATCAGAAACAATCATACTAACCTCCACATGCAAGTTAGGCCCAAACAAATGCTCAATGATATTATTATAAGTGAGCCAAGTTGCCAGCTGCTGCCCGGCCACTTCCGCATCCGCCGCCGGTTCTCCCGCGCACAGTTCGTTGTGCGCCGAAATATGCGCGTTAATCTGTGCTACACCTGCTAGGCGCATCGTCAGGGTACTGCTGTTGAAGTACTTGAAAGCTAATGCTAACCCATCCCCGTCAAAGGCTAGGGGCGCATCTAGCGGCTCCTTTGCTGCTCCCCACATGAAATCTATAAAATAAAATAATTGTTTTAATACCGGCATGGTTTAAACTACTAATAACATATAAAAGTCAGGAATACTACTAAATAATTCATGCCATAACTAGATAGTCAAGTCCTTTGTTAAGTTATGTCCATCATACAGGAATTTTAATTGTTTTTCTGTTCCTTAGCTTGCTAGTTTACATGCTCAACTCACCTGCCATAGACTTCACAGCTGGCACCCTTAGATCCTTGTCTTCCAAACTGCACATGTACTTCAATATCTTGCTCCTTAATGGCATGAACAGTTGTGCTACTGCTCTGAAGTTGAGCCACAACTTGAGGTTGCCCACTGCGGCCACAATAGCATGTGCCATAGACAGGGGCAGTGTGGTTGGTGTTGCATGTTCAAACACAGATGTCATGGCACAAACTCCACCCAACTTACAGAACAAGCTGACATTACGGAGTAAGTATGCTGGTATCTCAGTATCATGTAAATCACAGTATGAACTTAGATTTGATATTTCTTGAGCAGAGAGGTCGTCTAAGCGGCTCAGAGCAGAGTGCTTACAGGCTAAGTACAGAGGGAAGTTGAGGAGAAATACTTTAGACACAATATGCATGAGCTTTTCTTTTTGCTGCATGGACCATACTTCAGTGTCTTCAATTGAAGTAGAAGGTGTCTCAGCATTTTTGGGTTCTTTAATAGTATCAGGGGTAGGTGTAGGATCATCTGGTTCATCTGGAGACTCCTTCTCTTCATTGTTCTTCTCCTCAGCAGTGGGTGAGCCTGCTGCCTCAGGTTTTTGTTTATCCTGTGCATTGTCAGGTGGTGGTGCGGTTTTAGCTGCTTCTATTAGTTCATCTTTTAGCTGCTTCAGCTGACACACAGACAAGCACAATATACTCTGCACAACCAGATAGAACCTTTCGAAATTCTTCACATCTCGATAGCAACACATACATTGCCTAAAACAACATACAAGATACTGTATTATAATACCATACTGACCAATACAATGACTATTTCTATTGAGATTAGAGGTTACCTTTCCTTTACTTTCTTACAATTGAATTAAAATTTACAGTATTAAGCCACATTTCATAGGAAACACTTCAAGGTATGTCCAATTTGACAAACTGTACTCAATAGACATGAGTCTAAAAACACTGTAACAAAGCAAAGCAATCACCTACATTGGTTGTCACTCTCCTAACAGCTGTAGGAGATAAAACCGAAGTGTAAAGAACTATGATATATAAATTACCTTTGTGGCCATGAGAGAATATAGTTTAGCACTGTCTCCAGCTCAGATTGGCTTATTGTTGGATACTGGGATACATCGTCGGTGAGTCTGGATTCACCTAAAACCATAGTCGAACGTTATCATAGCTGCTCAGTATAAATAAGATTCAATTAATCTACACTATATGTTAGCGTATTTATAATATTTTCGGATAAAGAAGATATATAGAACAGACAAATGGACTGTAAAATTTCGAAACAATGTTACTTACAATTTACTAAAAGCTGTGAAAACTCCGAACAAACATCACACATTCTTAATGTTTTATGTCAAGATTGAGCGAAATATTATTACAATATAATCGCAAACGTTATTTCAAGTGAATTATTGATCATTATTGATATTTTTCGTATCAAAAAACGAATACTGCCATAAAATGTCACGGTATCCGTTCCACCATTGTTGACGATTGTTGTCAAAACTACGTTTTGTTGTGAACTCGTTCATAAATATTTATGATAGTTTATAGGTAACCTTTTTAACTGCACTAATTACAAAGACGAAACTAGCTTGTAATTAATTCATCTCATATAATTAAATCTGCAATATAAAAACAATGAAGCACTTATTATACATAAAATGCGTTTTATTTCAGTTCTTTTTAAGAAATATTTAAGTCGTCGACTAACCTGCGGTCCGAAGTCCGAATTGCGCTAAAAGTGATAATATCGCGAATCCGACCAAAGTTACAAGTATACTTACTTACTGAATAGCCCATAAATTTTGTGACTATTAAATTTGGTCGGATTCGCAATATTATCACTTTTAACGCAATTCGGACCGCAGGATAAACGTGAGTTGTATTTTTTGTCAGTTACTTTATCAAATCAGTCGGTTTCGGCCTTAGATTAAAGAAGAGATTAGACTTCTATAAACAAAGGTTTCGGCTCGCGAAATCCTACGTCATTTATGGTTTTCGGTAAACACCGGTTTTCGATTTCTATTTTGACTTGATTTTGACATTGTCACAAATGTCAAATTGTCGGTAATCGGTAGTTGTCAAAGACTACAATAGTATATCGGACAATTGCAAAGACTACAATAGTATATCGGACAGACAATTGGTAGTTGTCAAGTTGCAGTGAAGAGCTATGGGTTGATTGGTTGTTATTGTTGATTTTATCGGAAGAAATGGTCCAATTACTTTATATTGTCGCCAGCTTACATGTGTTGCTATGTCCATTTACAAAAGTCGAAGAGAGTTTCAACATTCAAGCCACTCACGACATTTTATATCATCGACATAACCTCTCACAGGTATCTAGTAGTTCTAATTTTGGATTCATAAGTTGCTTCCTAAACGCATATACATTGATTACTATTTCTTTCCAGTACGATCATCATGAGTTCCCGGGAGTCGTCCCGCGCACATTTGTTGGTCCGCTAGTAATATCAGCTTTCTCTGCACCTATAGTGACATTGTTTCATCTTACTGGTATCAACAAATTTTGGATGCAATATGTAGGTTAGTGGGGAATAGTTATTTTAGATCACATTCAAACAATCAGTTTATCTGTTTTGTTGGTTCAATCAGCCTTTACGTAATGTATGTTTAAAGATTTATTGGCAATTTTACTGAGTCTAATACAAATCTACCATGACCCTGTATTATTCAACGATATTCGTATTATTTTCAGTGCGTTTGATGCTAGCATTAACAGTGATTGGAGCATGGAGCCGACTGCGGAATGCCTTACAGAAGCAGTTTGGAAGCACATATGCCTGGTGGTACACTCTTATCACTGTCTCACAGTACCATTTCATGTTCTATATGAGCCGGCCCTTACCTAACATCATGGTGTTACCCCTAGGTAAATTGTGAATACACTTAAATATTATTTAGTTATTATGTTTTGTTGTGATGATATCCATAATGTATGGAAGACATACTAAAATTCAAGCAGATAAATTTTCTGAAGTTAACTATGATTTTTATGTTAATAGGGAAGTTGTTTCTAATTTAATACATACATATAGCTATCATAAAATTAATTATTCTATTTCATTAGTCTCCCATTTTTTTACAAGCCTTAATATGAATAAGATTGAAATAGGTATAATATGACTGACTTTCCTAAATAAATTATTATTTCAGTTCTCCTAGCATTTGAGGGCTGGTTATCTGGCAAACACAAGCAATTCCTGGTTTCTGCTGGTGCTTCCATAGTCATATTCAGAGCAGAGCTGGTCATGTTGTTTGGATTGTTCCTCATCATAGACTTGTATTTCAAGAAGATTGATATTAAAACGTAAGTTTGTTTTATGAAGGTAACCTTTTTTCATTATTTTTAACACACTTTTATTAGCTTCACCTGTAACTATGGAAGAAAATCTTGGAAGTTAAATTGACCCACTTCCCGGATTCCGATTGAGCTGAAGTTTTGCATTCACATTTAGTTTGGATGACTAAAGCATGTTCTATAGTTTTTTTTAAACTATAATATTTTATTATTATTAATGATAATGTCTTCACTTTTGTTATGAGACATGTCTTCCAGAAATACCGCATTTACAAATTCGCGCGAGTGGCGAAGCTAATGGTGAGCATGAATATGTGAATTTGTTATAATCGGTTCGCTCACCATTTGCCTCGCCACTAACGCGAATTTGTAAATGTGGTATAAGATTATTGCATGATCTAATTCTCAATATTACTCTCTTCTGAAAAAATGTATGCCTCCAGTAAGTTTTTCAAAGGATACAGATGTCATGTTAATGATATTTGAAGATCCGAATTAACAAATAATTATAATTCATCAAACCTATTAAATATTTGTCTTTAAATAAATAAATACATCTAAAAAGTTTAACTACAGAACTAAATTGTGTATATTATTGATTACAGGTTACTCAAAATAGTGATACCTGCAGGTATGGGGTTAGTGGCCCTGACTGTGGTAGTTGACTCAATATTTTGGGGCAGACTGCTGTGGCCTGAAGCTGAGGTCTTTTGGTACAATACCATCATGAACAAGAGCTCTGATTGGGGTGTATCCTTTTAAATAAATACTCTTTTGTAAAATAATAATACAGCAATAAAATGGTATAATCTAAATATTAAGTCCAGTTTGGAGGTTTATACTTTAATCACTAGCTCGAAAGTACTTAGGATCAATTTACATTGGCAAAGTCGAAGCGACGCGCAGTTTCGGTGCTAAAACATTGCATATTGCACAAATTCCCAACATTATAATGTACGAATTTGTGTGAGAGCAAAGAACAGGTACTGTGCATAGCTCAAATCTTCAAAGCTGAAGTTAAAATTGTACTATTGATCTACTGTAAAAATACAAGGCAATCACATAAAAATACTTCTTTCCAACAAGATCCTTAACTCCAATACAGACATCTCCATTCCTCTGGTACTTTTACTCGGCTCTTCCGCGAGGATTGGGTCCCAGTCTAGTGCTCATTCCAGTAGGGCTGTATCTAGACAAACGACTGTTACAATACGCCGCGCCAGCGTTCGTGTATATACTGCTGTACTCCTTCCTGCCCCACAAGGAACTTCGGTTCATCGTTTATATCTTCCCCTTGCTCAATATGGCGTCTGCGGCTGCTTGTTCATATGTGTAAGTTTAATTTATTATGCAAGTTTATTGATTGTTATTTGGTACAAGTAGCTGATGGTGTGAATTATTGTTTTGCTTGTATCTTTTTCAGGTATTTAAGACGAACGAAAGCACCTATTTATGAATTACTCTTCTGGGGATCAATTGTTGTGATTATCGGCAATATTATTATATCATTAGCATTTGTTTTGGTGGCCATGACTAATTATCCAGGTGGAGTGGCGATCACTAGGTTTGTATAAGAATTAGTTGCTAATAAACTGAATTAATAAATAATGCAATCCAATTCATATTGACGTTGATGAATCTTCCAGGTTCCACAAAATTTTGAAGAATGAGCCATTCGTCCATGTGCATATCTGTAATTTGGCTGCACAGACTGGTGTGACAAGATACACACAAATTAATGAACATTGGATGTATAGCAAAAATGAATCTTTGCCATCTGAGCAATTACAAGATTACACTCATCTTCTTATTGAGGCTAAAAGCAAGTATTCGTCAAATCTGAAATCTTTCACACAGACACACGTAATCTTAGATAGTATAGAATCTTTTTCTCAGGTAGCAATGAATTATAAACTTATGCCTCCAGTAAGAATCAAAACCAAGCCAGCACTATTTGTATTAGAGAGAAAAGATTTTCGTGAGTATCCATATGGGCATAATATTAAAACTCTTGATTCTCAAATAGCAATGGAGGAAGCAATATTTAGTCATGAAACTGTTGTAAATGTTGTTAATTATGAGAACTTCGGAGAAAATGGATCTAAAGAGTCTGAGATAACTATGGATATTGACGAGGAACCTGTTGAACCGAATGTATCAGAAGATAAAAACATTATCATAGACAACATTGCGCCAATTGAGGACGAAATAAAAACAACTATAGACATAGATGAAATTGTCGTGGAAGAAAAAGATCCTATAATCCAGGATGATATGGGTACGGAAGATGATAAAACCCCAAAATTACCAAAAGCAAAAAAAGCGTTTGATGATTTAAAGACACTTAGACAAGAAAGAAAGAAGAAAGCTATACAGAAAATTAAAACTGAAACGCGGAAGGAAGTAGTAGAATCAGCTAAAGAGAAACTCAAAGAAATAATGAAACGGCATAAACATATTGCCGACGAATTTTCTGAAAGTATCATATCAGATATAACAACTGATGAATTAGAAGAGAAAGACGGCAGGGGAGATATACCTGAAATGGAAATTCTTCCCGAAGTGCAAACAGTAGATGATGTTATAGGTGAAGCTGAAATCAAAGAGAAGGAAACTACAGAAAAAATTGAAGAGATAATAGACAATGCTGATGTATCAAATCAAACTAACGAAAAAATAGATTCTATTGTGGAAGAGGTTATAGTTAGACTTATAGATAGGAAAATTTACGATGATAAGACGAAACCGGAAGACATCAAACCAGAAGATAGGCTAATGATACAAAAGATTGTTGAAGAAGTTGTGGCTGAGAAAATGAATTACTCAAACACTGATACTAAGTAAGTGTGTGTATGTTTTGTGATCCATTGTCCCCGTTTGTGTGAATTTGATCTCGTTATAGTTTGGGTAGTGTGACCAGCAGTGCCAACTGGTAAATATATCTTCGGTACTACAGGATATTGTGCCTTGAAAGTCTTCGTACATTATTTAATTTAATCTTGTTATAAGGGGGTGGTGACTTGCATTTTGTTATTTCGGCTTAAGTGATTATTTTCTGCATTTCTTTATAATATTGTTGATCAAGATTATTGCCCCAATTTTTCTAGTCTTTACTACGTAAGTACAAATTCAGACTCGATCCCTATCGATTCGTATGAAGGAAGGATTTGATAATACATGATTGTTATACATATCTATAAATTTATGTGCTTCACTATCTGGAATTTATTAACTAACTTAAGGTGTTCTTCACGGGCAATTCATTGCTTCACGCGACAAAATAACAATGGCAACTCCTGTTATAACTGTCAATATTGCTCGAGTTTCGCTCGAATAATTCAGTTTACATGACGCACAATTCGATATCGTCCCACTGTGTTAGGCAATGTAAAAATTGCCCGTTTATGATTTATACGTATTTATTGAATAAATCAATGGTTCCGAGACCTTACGATAGTCTACTGTGTCAGAAAATCGGAATCAGTGTTTGATAAATAAAAAAATATCAGAATGATTTTATAGACATTTTTATTTTACCCAGTTTGATATAGGTACAAATATAATCAACATTAAAACGAGGGTGATGAACATATATCTAATCAGTCTAATAAGGCATACAAAGTAAACAGTTCACTAAAATACACAGGTACCGACGAAGTACATAAATACACAGAATATAAAACGATTGTACAATAGCTAGCCAAGGCTACGGTATAAACTGCGGATTATCCGTACTCCTATATTACACTAGATATGCCTTTTGCTTACATAATTTTGATTAGATACAGGTCGATTATGATCCGTCACGGACATTAAAATTTGTCAATGACTAGAACTAAATGGAAAAAATACTTTACGACAGTCATTAATCTTTCATTAAACATTCTTCTAGGAAAACGTCAACATTGTTTGTATTCGGAGCAACGATTTAGTTGAAATTCAATGCGCTTACTTACATCGCCAAGGAGACTACGTTTGGCCGGCTTTATTATAAATGATGCTGATTTCTGATAATATTAGTCAATGTTATGCCGCTTTACATCGACATCATATTGCATTTTGGTATGGTATTTATTTAGGATTGCCAACATTATATATTGTTCTTAAATAATTAGGTTTACATGACACGACTTACAAGCTAAATGCATAACCAATTATAGACAAACACAACATGCAATAGACTATTACAATTAAATGCTTAATATTATAAAGTTATTCTTTTTATAAAAAAACAAAACTGCTTATTTAGTAAATTGATTAAGGTTCACTGTTATTCGTTTAGGAAGCCTTTGAGGAAAACTTCTACGATATTTGTTTAATGAGATTTCGATTCTGCTGGGTATTTTGACAGGACCAAACTAAACAGGCGGTTCTCTTTCTGTTCAATAGAAAAAGAAAGTGACAGATGCGTGTAGTCTACTTTATACTCTTTGCCCTGCGGGCCGAATTGCGCTAAAAGTGATAATATCGCGAATCCGCCCAGTCACAATTATTATTATTACTCAATAGCCCTTATATTTTGTGACTATTGAATTTGGTTTTATATTGGTTTTGGGGACCTTTAGCGCAATTCGGACCGCTGGGTTGATCTATTTTACTACTCTCAAATTACGCAACAGAATTGACACCATTGTGTATGTCCACTAACTCATTGCACTAATTATAAATTAATACAGTTTACACATTCGAGAAATTAGTGCAATGTGACCTAATACGGTTTTCGTAATCAGGGCGCTAATGGTGTTTAAAAGTATTTCAAAACAGTTTCTGTTGTTAGATAAAATCTTATGGAGAGTTAATAAATCAAGCATGCATACGATGTCAAGCGTGCTTATGCTGACTGTGATAATTATGAATATTTTAGTTTCTTACATCTTGTCAGAAACGTTAACTGTCGCATACCATGCTGCGATAATCCAAGTGATAACGAACTAGGCTGTTATAATCACAACAAAACTTTTTAAGTTTATTAGAGTTACACATTCATAAATTCTGTCATTATGGTACTATTTTTGAATTAATAATTAGAACTTTAACAACATAACATAGATAGTGGCGGTGCGAACGATGCGACCGCACCGGGCGTTATCTTAGAGGGCGCCGAAAATACAATGATAGATCGTCTGCGCAATAAATAAAACCAAAGCACCATAATACCACTAAACCCTACCCACCAAAATAAGAGTAACATTATAAATTTTTGTTTTGGACAAATTATAAATCAAGCTTCTTACTGCATTTATCATTACCTATTAACTGTATCTGTGTTGAAAAAAGACCTTTCATAGGTATCCTCTTTTGACCGTCATAAATTAGCTATACAATAGCGCTACAATGGTATCTCGAACCACCTGAAAATTTGCTAGGGTCGCCTCTGGTTTAAGATGCATGTTTTGTTTGAATAAATTGCATTGACACAACCCTGAGCTGCTGTGCTGTGTTGTCTAATCTCTACAGGCAAAATATCGCGATTGATTACAAAAGCCATTTCAAACGACTATTACTTTAAAAACAGTATAACACCAGTTATAGCATTCTTTAGATCAATAATTAAACACTTCATAGCGTTATTTAAAAATTATATAAATATTGACTAAGCATTATATATTATAGAAATATTTGATATTTATATTATGAGAAAAAACACATTCACTTATGTTAATACCTTAAGAACACAAAATCAAATCAAATCTTTATTCAATACGCTTTAAATACGGCTACTTCAATAGGTGTTTTTTTAGTCATTAGGAATGTTAAGAATTAATTTCTAGTTTGTCCATCTTCTGTACCAGAATGCCAGGAAAATAGTTATTGGTAGTTGGTACAATATTAAACTATAAAATTTACTAAAAACAAAATAAACTTGCTTAATTCTAGAGCTGACTTTAAAAAAATAATACATCATTTAAAATTATACAGAAAAATTGTATCATAATAATAATCAGGTATTATTATAAGAACGTATAAATTTGGTCGGTTACACGTATACAGATACGGATAGTCAGAGAGGGTATATAATTATAGCCAAAAGGGGGATAATGTAATCATCATTATGAAAAACTTTTACTATGGAAACAAAACAGATGAATCCTGCTAAAAAAAATCTTGTTCCATACAAATAATCAATATTACTCTACTAAATGAGTAGAAAAGCAATTATTTTTTGCGATTTCTACCTTGTTCCCTTAGTAAAAGTTACTCATAATGATGAGTACAATAACCCTTTCGGCTTTATAATTATACCCTTTCCGACTTACCTTGTATACGAGCTAAATAAACGAAGAATGTAAGTATAAACTCAAATCCCGTATTTTTGTACTGTAATTAACACATTGGCGGGACTCACGCCACTCATACTTCCAAATTGTCCCATGTCTCACAACGTATGAAAGAACCAGGTACTTTTATGGCTAAAGATCTGTATGGATATGCTTTATATCACCGAAACATTCCAGGCGAACCACCAAACGTGTTAACTGCCTGATTAAAGACCAAATGTAATTCCTAATATCATAATATTCAGTGTAGGTATATCACAAATATTTTTATAAAAGACATAGTTCTCATGCATCTAGGAGCATTCTCCAATTAAACCTTCCTGAACTGGAGTTGATGGAAGGCGGGCAGGGAGGGCAGACCACTTCCCAGGGATTGTCCTTCACGGCTCCTAGGGCACAGTATGGCACCCTGAGGAGGTTATTGTGGATTTGGTAAGGAGGGTAATCGGTCCTGTTTTCTCCGAGGCGCTTGAGAGCGATCGCCATTACGTCCAGCGTTGCTGCGTGTCCGATAAATATGATGTTTCCTCCTGTAGAATAAGCATAAAAAAGTTGCAATAGATGCTATATTAAACCGGAGGACCCCTTGGCTTTCTGTACTAGGTATGTGTTATGTCCATTTCATTGTTTACATTATATTACGGCATTTTTATGTATAGATATACCTATATAATACTATAAAAATTGTGTTCGATTCAACGCATGACTGGCTTGGACAGAATATCAGCAGTTGAGCATGCCTCGCTGCCAGCTACTATGCTGAGTCCAAGACCTTTTTGTCTTTTACCTTCTTGTATGATGTATCTCCTTCCTACCTATGTAATTTGAAAGACAAATAAAAATCTTCTATTCTATTCTATGTACCATGGTAAAGAGAGGAAGTAAGTGTTTCTTTGACGACTTTTATACAGATTTCCCTTTTGTATTTCATTTTGACAATCTTTCCGTGTTTGTACCGTTGTTGTTGTACGTGAAGTACCTAATATGGCAACAATTCTACAAGTTACTCTTAAATGCTGTGGTTATATTACAACCCACCTTCTTGTTCAGCCTCCCTGACAGCGGCGTATGTGACTTTTTCTCCTCGCTTATAATAATCTTCTAATGTCTCAGGCGTATTGATCTCGACGTCGACATATGGCTTGTACCTGTAAGTAGAATAACTGCTGTTACAAAGTTATAACTATGAACAGAGAGATTATGCGAGAGATTTTTTTTTGTACTAGCTTAGTTTCTAGACTAAAACCCAAGTAATTATATCAACATTGGACATAATTACACCTATATATAAAAAATAAAAATATAGGTACTCTTCCAATCGACGACACGGTTAGCGCCGTGGCTAAGCGATTAGCCTTCTGCGCTACGTGCCGCGGGTTCGATCCCCGCACGGAACAAATATTAATTGTATGATTTACAGATAGTTGTTTCGGGTCTGGTTGTGTGTGCATGTGACGTGTATGATTGTAAACTGTACCCTCGATACAGAAGAAATCAATGGCAATGTTTAAAAAAAAAAAAAACAACGAACCCAAGAAGTATTGTTTGTATTTTATGTCTAACATGCATATACGGCACTTACTGAAGGTCAACATTTAATCCATATTTATGAAACTCGACGGGCGTCATGAACGGCGCCATGCCTTTAGCTAGGTGCCACATCTTGTACTCGAACAGTCCCGGCTCCACTTTAACTTTCACCGACGGGTCTGCTTGTAACCCTGCAAATAATTTAAACAAATATATTTCTATTAAACTAATATACAATGACACACATTCATTGTATATTAGTTTAATAGATGTGTGAATTGCCAACAAATAATCAGTTCATATTTTGATAGTATTATTTACCAACTATCAATAAGAACTTATTGGTGTATGCTTTGATAATTGTGTTTATTCAAGGATCTTATTTAAGTAACAACTATGGATTTCTATTATAGATAAGATTCATGGAAATCAATATTTCTTTTCTTTGTCATGTGTATCAATATGTGCACATAAGATACTATAATATAGAATAACTGTACCTACCAAAAATGTTGACTTACCTTCGAGAAAAGCGTGCGCAGTCTCCACGCATCTCAACGCAGCGGATGCGTACACGTGCTTGATGGACACGCCAGCCAGCCGGAGTCCCTCGCCCACCAGCTGCGCCTGCAGGCGACCCACGCGCGTCAGCGGCGTGTCTTTAATGTAGGACTCCTTGCCACCAACCCTGTGAAGAAGCCAGCCATATAAGAAATATACCTACATCTTTTCTAATTGACGATAAATTCAAGAAAACAAGCAGCAGGCATACTATTTCATATTTACACATTCAGGTTTTACACATTTACGTAGTAATTCAATAGTTGTCATGTTGCAGTTTTAATTTATATACATTTATGCAAAGGCCTCCCCTCCCCTCTCTATATTTCCCGGTTTGTCGCAATCCGGTATAAGAACAAAAATGTCTATGTTGCGATTTGGTGATACTTTCCAGAACATCTGACTTTTTTTCCAAACTCTTGACGAAAAACATCAGTGTATTCTTACTTAGAGTATACTCTTCCTTCCTTCTCAAGTGGTGCCCAAAAGGGAAATTATTAAAAAAAAATGTTTCACTGTCCACTAGAGGTGGCGAAAGGAAAAACAGAATCTATGCTGTGTCAGTGTCCCTCAGGGGTGGCCAACGGGAATAATTGACGACACGGTTGGCTCAGTGGCTAAGCGATTAGCTTTCAGCGCTACGTGCCTCGGGTTCGATCCCCGCGCGGGAGAAATATTTGTATGATCTACAGATAGTTGTTTGGATCTGAGTGTGTGTGCATGTGAGATGTATGTTTGTAGACTGTACCCTTGATACAGGAGAAATGTTAGCGAGGCGAACCTATATTTGTTTTGTTTAAATAAAAAACATCTAAAATAATTGGAATCAATTATATCAATAACATACCACTATTATAATATTGTTACTAAATAACATACGTGTTACAAACACGAGTATCGCTAACTAAACAAAACTGATGTAATTTTATGTCGTGGAAACGATAACTACATAAATATTATAATATTCGGCGACACTATTGACGCAGTGACTAAGCGATTGGTTCGATATCCGCCCGAAACATATTATATTTGCATGGCATATAGATAGTTGTTCCGGGTGTGGTTGATAATATACTCACATGCATGTGAGATTTATGTTTGTAAACTGTACTCACGATACAGAAGAAATTTAATCATAGTGGTAGCAAAGTTTAAAAAATAAGTTTAGAACTAGGAAATGTTAAGCATTTGCAAACTTTTACGAATCTAAATTATACATCAATTTTTTTATTAATAGCTGGCTTCTAGTTTCCATTTAAGGCATACTAAATGCTAACAATGAACACATGCTAAAACTGAAATGAAACTACGTTGGCAGCCACATGCCGAAGGAGCTATGTGCTCATAGCTCAAACAACCGTACAATGGGTTCTAAACAGCATTGGAAATGATATTATTCATTTATTGTATTGCGAGTCTCAACTCCAGAGGTTTTTGAGTTCAATAAAGTTTTTGGTATGATATGACAACATCTCTGCAGGTCGTGACGAAAGAGTCACGGACGAGCTGGACTCTTATACAGGACGACTGGTTCAACTATGGACAAATTGAATCCACCCAACCCTGAAAATCGCGAAAACAAAAATCTGCTGTTCCATACAAATAATTCAATATTACACGACTAACTGTAGATTAGGTATGGAACACAAGATTTTTTGTTTTCGCGATATTATATTTGGTCCCACAGTATAAGTTGTTCATAATGATGAGTACACTACCGTCCTTTAATATGTCCATTGTTCAACCTGTCACCTTGTATAATGGTAGCCTGTTAACAGCTAGTAGACAAACATGAAAGAGGGAAGAAGGGGACCCTGTCCTGCAGTGACCGTAGAGACCGTAGGGTAATATATTAATTGATTTCCATTAAATACACACCTTTCACCTAACTTCAGAGGTAAGTTCAGATCTTTCCTCACATACGTTCCATTTTCATCGAAGCAGAAGGGCACCCACTGCCCGTAGGTGAGGTCGACCCTCTCGCCGTGACGCATCGCGAATATCCAGCGGCGAGCCTTCTCGTTTATTGGTTTAATACTCTAAAATCAGATTTTAAATAATACATAAATAAAATCAAATGTAAAAAATTAGTTCCTGCCAAAAAACAGGCCGCCGCCTCTTTTCCGGTGGGTGTAGTAAGACTACGGAGCTGAACTTATATCGATCGAATGGGCTGAAGCAGAGTCCGGGGTCTCAGAGCGCAGAGTCCGGCCGGGCTCTTATAGAGCGGTGCCCACTGGCTGGCATAAAAAAAATAGTTCTGATATTGAATGTCATAAAATGTTCGGCATAAAGATATTTCACATAATTGTTTATTGCTATACTTGTTTGTGACCATAAGGGTTTCATCGGAGCCAAACACTTTCACTACGTTAAGGAGAGGCTGGAGTAGCCTTGGCCCACCCCAATGCCGCAAAGATGTATACACACAAAAGAATTTCGGCAAAACGGGAACACTGGCATTATGCCTAATCAGGTTATTCGAATAGACGTTATGCGAAATAACTTGTATGACAAGTACAGATAGGCGACTATAAAATATGACTTATAAAGTTATAACAATTATATGCGAGCCAATATGGACTCTCGGTTCAAGCCTCAGAGGCCAGAGTTTCCATGGCTGCGAAGCAGTGGGAATATAAATAGGCTAATGCCCTTATCCAATTGATGATTGTGAGCTGATATGACGATGATAAAATGTATGTTCCCTTTCACGTATCTATTAATTTACTGGAGGCTTAAAAAGGCCACATTTAGTAATTCACCTACGAATCACAATGGTAACTGTCAAACAGATGATTGCTGAATATGAACCTTACACGTATGATATTAAGATTCATCAATTAAACGGATATTTTGACATTTGTAATATGAATCATATCATGATTCATTTTAACCGGCATTTTTAGACCCCCTGGTCCATGAGATATTGTATTAAACTCATATCACATGACTCGTATAATTGAAAAGCCGTAATATTCAGCTGTATCAGTAAAGTAGTGAGAATTCTGAGCCCATTGCTTATAAACATTGCAGTAATTATTACTCGCGGCCCTCACGGGTTTAATTTTCACATAGTCTTGAATCGTCGAAAACGTGTCTCCGATCTACTTACAACAATTTATGTATTGATGCATCTAGGGTAGATAAACAAAGGATGAATTTGGATATTGTGTATTGCCTAATAGTGTCATTGCTACTAATAGTATATCGGACAAAATGGTGACGCATTTTTATTAAGGAATTTCGTTTTGTAACATAGATAAAAACATTCAATTAGCCTGGAATCGGTATCTAGGCTTACTATACTCACACCTATTTAATTATGTAGTCATTATTATTACCTTTATGCGTTTCTCTAAGCTGTTACAAAGTAGATCTTATGTACAACATTTTTCCATGGTCAATGAATGACTTGCAGTCACCATTAAACAAATCCCTACTCCAAAAAGGACTAATGGCTGCGGTCTGACTCGAGCAAGCGAGTTAGTAACGGCTGAACAAACCCTATGAATTCATAATGATAATTATGCAAACCAGATGGAGCAATACGTGGTGACAATAAGGTGGTTATTAAATTAAACCACGTATTCTATATCACGTTCTTAAGCTGTACACAAAAAATCTACGATTTTCAAGATGCTATTTTGGCATAATATTTCACTGTACTCTCATTCGTCTGGCTTGGTGAATTGACATCGGAGTAGAAACATATTATATATTATGTCATCTTTATCTATTCTATGCGTGTAAATAAAGATAATTTTGGTTAGAACACGTTAGACTTTTGATTTATTAGGATATATGCGAAATTAAGAAAATTTATATTCCTTTCTGTGCCTAAACTACTGATTGGATTTGATAGATTTTGTGTACGGTCACAGAACGTGATACCAAAATATGCGTTTTAATTTAATGTCGTAATTTCGCCACTCGCCACCCTGTATAATATATTCATTAAACTATGTAATGTTCTCTTAATGACTATTAGTAATTAGTTTGTATGCCATTTATACGGAGAGATAATAATATGCTGTACAACTAACAAAATAGATGTAACACCTCTGTAACTATATTTCATACAAATAAATATTCTTATTCTACAAACCGTTACGCTTAATTCTTTTTTGATGTGCTAATACACATCTTTGACCCCTGTTATCCATTCAAAATACCGGTTTAAGGATGGGCGACAGCGGAGCCGTTATAGACGACGAAGGTAATAAACGGACAAAGGTGACAGATGTGGAACTTTTGATAACAAGGAACATTAATCTGGTGGATAAATTATTTTTCAATTACCACATTTCAGTGTGACGAATGGTCAAATAATTAACACTATAAGCCTATGTAGATATCACTAACATCACGGCTTTTGGCGATGGGGAAAGCAGGGAAAGGCAGGCATAAAGTAAACACAATTATGAACGACTACTCACATCTGCATCAATTTCTTCATGATTCGCGTTAGCTCTCCAGTCAATTGGAATACCTGAAAAACAAAATCCTTAAGTTAGTTTCGAAATAATAACCCAGATTTATTAGACAAGTGTAATAAAACGGCACGACTCTTTAATGAATAACAGCAAATACGGCGAGTATTTATTATTGGCATTGCTGTAATCGTATGTTTATGTATTTTTTATGCCACTCAAAATAGACAAATAAATAATAAACATTAAAAAAAAGTAAAAACTGACTCCAATAATCTAAAACGTATATAATCGTTTTCATAAAAAACTTAACAGCTTCTGAAGGCCTTTAATTCTTCAAAGTACCTGAACTTGAGTCTTATAATAATTGATTTTCCCTTCTTTCTTCTTCTTATAATTTCATCCACCAACCCGCACTAGGCCAGCGTGATGGACTAAGGCCTAACCCTTCTCGTTCTGAAAGGAGGCCCGTGCTCAGCAGTGGAACAATAATGGGCTGGATATTTTTTATTTAATTTATCTCTTCTATTGAAAGTTACTCACCCTGTGTAACATTCAAAATGCTATCACTCTTATCCGTCTGCACAGCACTCCAGTACTTGTCCCATTCCTTGTATGTTTCTTCAGACTTCTCATGCCCGAGCTGCGACGCATCCTCGTGGGGATAGTTCGAAGCCATTTCTCCGTCTGTGTTCGAATCTGATTCCGATTTACAGTCCGAACCTATAACATATAGAAACAATAGAACCGTGGAAAGACTACAGTTAAGTGTCATGGTGATACGGTACGTCCGTGCTGCCCGGTGTTATAACAACAAATATAGATTGGCATTCAATTTATAAATATTTATAAGCTATGTTTGTAAAATCCGGTATTATCAGAAATTGGAGACAAATTATACAGTATTGGATATCACTAGTATCTACAGCCGATGCCACATAACGACTGCGACGGTTGCACGACATGGTAGCCATGCGATGCATCAAAGATAATTTATGTAAGTATTGTTTCCATACAACGCTTTTATTGGTCATAAACTCATAACTTATACTCATAAGTTAAGTTATTCATAACTGAAGCTTCTAGAGCCTCTATTTTAATAATCACCTATTGTTATTATTATTTACAGACCTAGGTATATCTTCCGTAATCCGATACATAAGTAATAAAGTATTTTGAAATGGGTTAGTATATTTTTAGTACGAGTTCCTTTATACGTGCTAAATCTACCTATAGATTGAATGTTTAACATTTTAATGTCTTCATATTTTTCTAGGATCGTATTGCAATGTATAGTCATATTCTTTTCTGATTTATAAACGATTTATGGAGCCATTGGAAACAATCTGACAGTTAAATTAACAACTCTTATTTATTTTATACGGTTTATTCTTATATCGCGGAAGGACTATTATTAACGATGATACCTTAGACAACCTAACCGTCAAAAACCCCTGAATCCAACTAGAATAAATATTATAGTTTAAAAAAAAACAAAAGAAAACGCTTTTGTCATCCAAACTAAATGTGTATGCAAAATTTCAGCTCAATCGAAAACCGGGAAGTGGGTGGTGGTGGGAACTTCTAAGATTTTTTTACATAGTTAGTTAGTTACAAGTGAAACTAATAAAAGCGTTTTAAAAAGAGCTGTAACTTATATTATTTTATAACGGCTAAACAGATTTTCATGAAACATAGCTTAGATGATACCCGAGCCCATTAAACCAGCTTTCAATGAAAAAAAAAACATTATAATCGGTCCATGCGTTTTGGAGCTACGATGCCACAAACAGATACACACTACAAACTTATAACACCCATCTTTTTTGTCGGGGGTTATTATGTAAGCTTATTGTGCCTGTATGTGTACTATCATCAAATCGGACGCCTTTCCACCTGAAAGTTGCAATTTTTATATCTACACTAACAAAATGAAGAAACCCCGCCCTTTTTTCTAATCTAATTCTACTATTTCAATCGTGTCAGAATGGTCTCGTAATTGTTGGTTTTTGTAGTGTCATTCAACCTATTTTGACTTCTATTGCGTAGGTAATAGTAGTCAAAATCTATAGAACGACACTTATTAACTGGAAAATAACCGACCGTTCGACAACCGCTACACCTTTCCAGTTTCGAAACTGAAACTGTAAAACAGCGTTCCACCAATTAGGGTTTTTAAAACAGCACTTTTTTGTAAAAAGTTATTTGTGTTTATTAGGGGTCATCCATAAAGTATCTACGGCATACTAATTTCGTGATTTTTGACCCCTCCCTCGTCCTTGTCACAGTTGATCACATTTGTGAGACCCATCCCTAGTGTGAATTCACATATTTTGCAATTTTACATCTAGAAATTATTAAATTAAAACAGCAGTTCCGAAATTTTATTTATTTCCATTAAAATTATTTTTTAATATGATTTTGAAATGTGACGTCACGAAACTTAGGACCCCTCCCAACCCTAATGTCACACTTCGTCGACCCCCCCCCCCTTAATCTTTGGCGTACTTTATGGATGGTCCCTTACTTTAAGAGAAGTTTTTTTAACATTTAATGAGTGACTTCAAAAAAGTTGTACCGTCCTGACATTCTATTGAAAACAAAGAACTAGTAGGCTAATTCACGTAACTAAAGAAGTGCAGTTGCCGCGCAGTTGCAGTAAAATTTTGATCAAAACAACAATTTGGTATTCTCTTAGCTTCAGTGAGATACGCTCGCGTCAAGTTCGAGCGTCACTGCAATATGATCGGCGCGTCATAAAATTACATAAATTAGCCCTCAGGGCAGGAACAAGTCAGTCTTAAGTCTGTAAACTCTCTCAGACAGACAATAATAGATTACAATCATCATCAGTACAATGTTGTGGTAAGAGCTGCGAGAATAATGTAAATAAAAATAAGAATAGGATAATAATGATTTGCCTCTAAATAAGATTGCCATGGCAGTTACAAGCTGACCAGATCCGACGGACAGCACCCGTTCACGAGCATGAGTTTGCTTAGCCATGCGTCAGGATCGCTAAGCAAATCGTCAACTTCAAGGTGGTAAGGCTTCCGTTTTAGGGACAGTACCTATGCATCAAAAACCTTACTAAGGCTGCAAAGCAACCAATTTGTCTTGGAGCTAGCATAAAGAAAGCACAAAAAAATATAGACAAAAAATCCAAGAGCCTTAATCCAGACCGGCTTAGATATTATGAACTCTATTATATTAGCCATAAAGTTTACGATCGATTGAATATCTTATAATACTTTATAGCAACGGAGACGGGAGATATGTTAATTGCTATATCTTACACGATACATATTAAATCACTTGCAACTTACGAAGAGATTAAGTTCAACAACACATTTTGACGAACGTTATTAGATCTAAATAGAACACGTGCGCTTATCTTTTATCAAACCAAATAACATTCTCTTTCTAGTTTTAAAATTCCCATAATTAGGTCAATTACACCACATGTAACATGTAGCTATATTAGATGTCGTTACTATAGAAACATTTTTATAAACTCACTGTTATTGTTGCCAAGTGAAATGGCGCGGTGAAGAGTCCAAGCGTCGGATTCGGCCGTACGTCGCGTGAACACGGCCGGCAAGTAACCACTGACTCCTAGAACAAAGTTGCGAACGCTTAGTCAATCCTCAGTACTCCCTAGTCTGCTGGTGACGTCACTGTTTACTTAGACTCTTTTCCGTTGTGCTTGTGACACGAATGTTTAGATTTTAAATTAAATTATAGAAATACCTATTTATAACATCTCCTTTTAGATTTATTACCAGCTATTTGTATCTATGTTGTTGCTCATTTTAAGTGTACTAAATTAGACTAACGCATCTGTCACTTTCTTTTTCTATTGAAACAGAAAGGGATATATTGGACAAGCGCGTTTACTTTGGTTTAGTCCTGTCAAAGTGCACACAAAAATCGACACAATTGTTTATAGACAGTGGTAGATTTTACAACCCATATAAACGTGTAAGTACTAAGTAATGACACCAAAAAAAAAAGCAATAATTTATAAACATACGTGAAAGATGTCTGTTACCTACGTAGAATACTGTCGACAGAAGGTTAATAACTAAAGAAACTAATTTAATATATAAAGCAGCTAGGTATATGAATCAGCATAACGAAAAAATACAAAACAATATTACCATAAAAGATAATACCTACCTACTTAATTATTTTATCGTAAGTATTACAAGTCACGATTACATAACAGAATTAATAATCATAGTAAAATTATAAGATACCTAATCATAAAAAAATACATTCATTCTGTCAAGTACCTAATCGTGAATTGTAATACTACTTACACGTAGGTACTTCAAAATACCCAACAAAAGGTAAGACGGTTGACACATAAATAAAAAAAGAAAATAATAATCAAGACTCAAGTTAAATTATTGAATCCAAGCATGCAATGTGTCAACTGTTTATAAATAACACTCAATTTAGAGAACACAACACTAACCTCCAATTTTCAAGTTCAATAATCTCATACTCCTGATAATCTTCGTCATCGTGACGTCACTTGACAACTGATATCACAAATCACTGATAAAATATATTTAAGAAAGTTTAAGCGCAGTCAGTAAGCACAAACTGAGCGAACACCAATAACTCACTCCAATGACCAATCCAAGAACCGTTTATGTCACAAAAATAGCGCAAAATAATCACATTCGTTGTATCAAAACAGCTGACGGGTAGAACTTAGCCACGATTGGCCTACCGCTATCAAGAGTACGCTACTTTAGCACAACTTTAGGCCGAGTATACAAAGAAACGATTGATAAGGTACAAATACACACTAATGTGTTTTGTGGTTTAAAGAAAAACGTTAATATCTATTTAAAGGTTACGCGCTATTCTTAGCGTTTCCAATTAGAGTAGGTAGGGACCTACTATTAAGGTGATGTAATGCGTCCGCTATTGATAACCGAATGCGTACTTTGACGCTAGATGTATGCTCAGTGGCACAATTACATGTACAAATATTCGCGAGAATTAGCACACAGCAGAGATAGTATCATAATATCTAGAGTTAAAATCTGTTATAAATATTCAACTAATCTATTCTTGTGTGAAGGAACAAATGAGGTCAATAGTGTATTGGAATGAATACAAACCAAAGTCTGCTAATAACAACAGTATGTTTGAACTTGCCCACCGACCTGTGAGCCAGGAGGTGCCGTGCACCCATCCGTCAGGCGAGCTGTCAAATTCTTTCTCCTCGATATAAATATAATCGCCTAGCACCAATTCTAGCTCATCGCTCGCTTTCGGCGCGTAACCTTGAGTTACTTTGTGTACCTGTGAAAACCATTCACGTGTTAAAATATCAATTTACTCGTAGATTTTGTGTATAGCTTTATAGATATATTTATTTATTGGATTGCTACTACTGTCAAGTGTCCATCTCAACACTTATCAATTATCATTCATTAAATAGACAAAATATACTCTCACAATAACATAACAACTTTGATCAGGGCAATAAGGTATAATAAAATGTCAATGCACTCGTTATCAACAAGTTTGCAATAGTTCGACTATAAATTAACTCCACTAAGGGCCATGTTCACCGACAATATAACAGATGTTTGAAATGAAATCGGCCGATTACCCATACAAAAATTACTGATGTTTAAACATAATATATACATAATCATTTGTTATGTTGTCGCTGAACTTGGGCCTTAGTGTATCTCAGTCTTCCGTTAAGTAACGGGAAATTGGGGTAATTCTGCTGTTCCAGTATTCTTAGAACATAAGCCCGTATGTTACTAAACCTCAAGTCTCAAAACAAAAAATATCCCTATGAGGATTAAATGGCTCAAATACAGTATGATAAAAATGTTCGTTTTTTGTTGCCCAAGCATTATAAAAAATAAGGCTATTTTTCACCTAAATTGAAAATTCTCTTTAAAGTTTAGTCGGAAACGGTGTATACAGCCGAAAGGGGATTATTGTACTCATCATTCTGAATAACTTTTACTATGGGACGAACTATGAAACCGCGAAAAAAATCTGCTGTTTCATACAAATAATTTAATATTACTCGACTAAATGTATGGCCAGCAGATTTTTTTTTGCGGTTTCTCTGTTGATGCTATTTTAAAAGTGGTTCATAATGATGAGTACAATAGCACCTTTCGCAAAAAAGAACTGTAATGTCTTCTTTAACTATTTGCATTGATACTTTTTCTTATATTTATTTTTCAAATACATTTGAATATTAACTAATGAAAACCCTATTTTTGGTTAATTTTCCGATCGCAGCCCTCTATTGTTGTCTTATTTGCTCAAGGCGTGATGAAATATATGCTGCTTTCCCTTTCTGGCATTTCAAGGCCGTTGGGCCAGAAAATATTTCTCTCACTCGACGCGAACCCACAACAACCCTGCCACAGAAACCAGATTGCGTCAATTAGGTCGTCTTCAATAACAGTTAGCTTACCTGATGGTTCGCAAAACGTGGATCTCTAGAGTAAAGCCGCAGCTCCCAGCTGGAGTGGTCGGAAGGCTGCATGTCATCCACAAGGTTCTTCAGCTCATCGTAAGCAGTGACGTCAAAGTGGTAAGCGAGGGTAATGTGGAGCGACTTCACGTGAGCTTCCAAGTTTATGGCTGTTTGGTAACAAAATTATATGTTAACGACACCCTCAATTGTCAGGTAGACAAGACTTAAAATCAACATTTCTATTACTCTATTCCAGTGGTTCCCAACCGGTGATCCGCGAGAACTAAATTAAGGTCCACGTAACAAGCTATAAACCCATAATATTAACGCGGGCGGCTCAAATATCGAATAAAGTTTCAAATAAAAATACTCCACTATAAAAAAAAATATATTGTTTAAAACTAAACGTAATGATTAAGATTTATTTTTAAATTCTCTGAATTTTTATTTTGAGACTTGGGATCCCTGCTCCTGACAAAAATTTCCAAGTGGTCCGTAGCCCGGAAAAAGTTGGGAACCACTGCTCTATACCAACAACGATGCTTTATACGTTCTCTAAATTAGATCGTGATGGTGATAAACATAATATTAGTTTTACTGCTCAACACAAACATCACGTTAATTCAAATATTCATAGAATATACAACAACATACTGCACATTAACCATACCAATATAAAGCTAAGCAAAAAAATAAAAATGTAATTTTAGGCAAATAGGTAATTTACATAATTAATATACTATAGAATGCGATACCAAACTACTTGAAGCTAGACGAAGTATACTACAATATAATCATAGCGTTTGCATGGTCTAAACAGTCATTGCCTAGATGCAGAACCTTCGCGAGTATTTTTTACTAAATAAAACGAAGATTTTTATTAAATTGATGGTAAACCCAAAATAATAAAGAGAGACACGAGCTAAAATAATAAAATCGTAAGGAGGGTAAATCTCTACATTGAATATTTCTGGAAAAAACTAATTGATACCTAGCTATACTATATACTAGGAACGATAGAAGCCAAATCTAAGTGTGAACGCACACACATGTTACATCATTTCAATCAATATATCTGGAACCCTTATAAAGTGCAGATTAGTCTTCAGATTACCTGCTATAAACCCACATAGATAAATAGGGTGGACGTTAATACGCTCAGCCGTTTTGCGGGGCTGCTATTTATACGTGTCTAGTATAGATGTATCATAACAGAAGGCTGATTGGCGCTAAACATTTTAGAGGGCTTTAGCACTACTCTAATTTGACAACCACTAACAGGCGTTGCTAACGGAACTGTAATCGAATGACGCGAGGAACTAAAATACGGTATTTTCAGTAGATATTTCTTCGCAATCGACGTAGTTCGTACGTACAACAGGAGCGCTTGTGGACAGTTACGTGGAATTTTACGGTTTATGGGTGGAAGCCCTGCTCGGTTCGTAATCAGTAAAATTACATGTAGTGCACAAGCTGCCTTATGGCTTCATAGCCATAAGGTAGCTTGTTCGGCAGTCCGTCATCGGAAGACGGTCGTCAGTCTTTCGATGCCGGATTAGATTAGAGCAGTGCACAAGTAGCCTTGATGTAATTCCGCATCGATGGGAAATCTTAAGGCAATGCCGCACTAAGCGGAATTGCACTGCAACGGAGCGGCGGCGGCGGCGCGGCAAGATGCGGCTCTATTTAGTTCCGCTCAGTGCGGTCTTACTTTTAAAGTTTTTAATTATAATCATGTATGGCTAATCTATTCTGTTAAGTAAATTATTGTTAATATAAAAGATATTTATGATCAGAGTTCACACACATAATACCTATGGCATAATATTATATAACATAACACTTATGTAAAAGCTATTAACATATATAAATTTCGATTAAATCTAATTACGATTTTTTACTCTAGTAAATGAGAAATCTATCATAATAATTTTCATAAAACTATATCAATGTGATGACAAATTTTGAAATTAAAAATACTTATTAAGATATAAAAAACGAAATAAATAATAATTACCTTAAAAGCGCGTTGGGCATGCTTAAGGGTCTTCTACTGCTCTAGCCTACGAAATAGCTGATAAATAAAATATTAAATTATTATATAGTTAAATAAAGAAAAGAAAAATACATAACTGAAACTGCCCAAAATTAGTATTTAAAGCATATTTGTAGAATAGGAAATTGGAAGATAGACTACATAAACAAATTACCTCTGGGAACTAAAGAAACACTTTCAGACCACAGTGAAATATAAATGACAGAAGCCCAGAGAGAGAATTAAATATAAATATGTAATATAAAAAAAGAGTTAAAAATCAAAGTATGATGATCTTTGAAAACAGAAAATACTAAACAAATTGTTTGAAATGGAATAAAAAAACATAAATAAAAACTTATGGCTATAGTAATAAATAATGCTTGTACTTTTCAATTACAACACTGCTAGATCTAAATTTATATGTTGTAGGTATCGCATATAAGCTGAGACTCATTTGAAAATGAAAAAAGCATATTACAAAACTATAAAGAATGATAAATATTTCTGCAAAGCAAGTCATTGATCCCTAAGGACAGTCTTACATTTGATTGGTTTCTCTTGAGGCATGGTACACCATGGGAAACAAGTTCCCAATGCATCCAGATGTTCATAAGTATCCACCATTACACCCACTATAAAATAATGTTAGGTGGACTTTTACTACATAATATCAGGGTCTACAAGGAATTACATCAGAAATAATTAATATCCTACATAAATTGTGAAAGTAGAGGTACTGTAAGGATTATCACATTCAGCCCTGCAGGAAACAGACTACCTTCTAAATATTTCAAATTACATAAATACAGTATCATAGTTTATTTTAATTTAATGAAGGTATATCTATATTGAAAGTTATTACTTACATACAGAAGATACTTGTTTAACATACTGCACAGCTATTCTCTTCAAGTAATCTGCATGTTCCTCAGAGACAAACAAGCCCATAAAGTTGTGTGACACATAGGGCTCCAGCTTCAGTGCGCAGTTTGGCGGATCCCCAACATTCTCAACCACATGCTTCACTACTTTTCCTAGTTGCAATGAAGTTTCATCTGGAGCCTAGAACCAATGCTTGATTAAGCATATTTAAATATAATATAATCTTAAGCCCCATTATCCCACTGAAACTATCCCATACTCACCCCATTCATTTTTTTGGGAATGCTTGGCACCAAAATTTTATTACATTTTAATAATATACCATAACCCAACCAGGAATATCTGTCATAGAGATATAAAAGAAAGGATGGGGTGAGGGCAAATTAAAAAAATTATGTATTTTTTTTATGCATTCAGCATATTAAATCTTACAATGGCAATGGGCACAATATAAACACCAAGTGCTATGTCAGAAGTTTTGAAATCATTCATTTTTATCCTGTATCCTAAATTCTACCCTTTGCTTGCTCTGTTCAAATATCTAAAATAAGTGCAAAGTATAATTGCTGATTTTCTAAGTAAAATAACCATTTTTAAAAACTTGCAAATTTGTCTGTTTCTTTGGAAGTTTTAGGGAATATTTCTGAAAGTATTCCTGAAAATTTCCAAAGTTTTACCACTAATGCAGATCAACAATTTGTTGAAGAAGAAAATTACCTTAAAAAATGAAACCAAAGTAATGTGGGGAGGAAAGTTATGTGCTCCATTCCAACCAGATATAGCTTTAGATTTGTCCCAGAACTCCAGCAGCTGACTCAGTAAGGGGCCTGTGGGGCTGGCATAGAAGATGTACTCCCTGGGCTCATCTGTATCGATATGGGCGTCATTGACGTGAGTCAGAAGCCAATCAGATGCCAATTGCACACTGCGGTTACCAGTAGCAGCTAAAGCCTTCAGTCTACAAATAATAGAATGCGTAAATTATGCTACATGGAAAGAATATGGGTTGATTAGTAGGGAAAGTGGGCAAAATACACGAATTTAAAACAAATTAAATTACCTAGGTACTTATTTCTAAATACTACTTGTATGTACTTGATCGGGTTCGAGATAATAAATACAAAGCAAAGGATTAGGAACATAATATATAATATATTTTGATTTTATGAATAAAATGAAGTCAATACTCGAAAAATTTACTTACGCCCGGTGTCTCTGGAATCCCATTTGCAAGAGTATTTGAAGTGGTGAGGCATCTTGTTTTGCTTTACTTGAAGAAGACACTTTTCTCGGAGGAAGATTTGCCATTTTTACAAAATGACTTCGTAAACTACACCAAACTCGATGCATAAAAAACAGTCCATGAAAACTTTTGCCATCAATCAAACATTTCCTACCTACCTATTTTCTTCCCAGAATCCAAATTCCAAACAAATCAATCCAAATATACGGAATACACTATAGTCATATTAAATTTGACAGTTTGATAGTTTGACACAAGGAATATAATACTTGGTTTGACATGAGTTTGACTGATCACTGACGGCTAAACGCAGGGTTGCCAGATGATGAATTTTTTTCTCGTACTGGGCTGCCAAATATCTCGTAGGTACTTTCAATAACTCGTAAAAGTATAAATAAAAATCTCCTATGCTTACATTCAGAGACGACAGAAACGAGTCTAAGGCTTACATTCAGAGACGACAGAAACGTGTCTAAGCGTGAACTTACGCTTCCATCTGTCAAATTTAACAGCTTGCGCTCATATTTGTATTCAGAGACGTTCGGAACACGGCTTAAACTTAACGTAAACTTAGGCTTACATTCAGAGACGACAGAAACGAGTCTAAGCGTGAACTTACGCTTCCATCTGTCAAAATTTGTTCGTAAAATTGACATATGGAAGCGTAAGTTCATGCTTAGACTCGTTTCTGTCGTCTCTGAATGTAAGCCTAAGATAGGCCAAGTAGTGAATATTGACTACTTATGACTTAAGACGACACTAGCGCCACCAAGCGGGCTAAGGTGGAATTAATTTCGACAATTTGAGATTTTCAAGTCTGACTAACCCTTAGATTATAGAAGAGATATACTTCTATAATCAAAGGACTAACCTCATGTCTCAGATATTTTGTTTCGCTCACTCCAATTGCATTTTGTATATATTGCTATCCTGTTTTAATTTTTATATACGCCTGCTTACACATTTTCATAAAAACCGTAACTTACCGATAAACATTTTGCTATTAAAAATGGCCATAGAGAAGAGAGTCTTAGCTAAGCTTACACTGCGTCTCTGAATACGAATTTTGAAGATGCGCTTAGCATAGAAATAATAAGTAGGGCTCCCCCCTAGATAATAAGGCTTACAATCTTACATTCAGAGACGACAGAAACGAGTCTAAGCGTGAACTTACGCTTCCATCTGTCAAACTTGCGAACAAATTTTGACAGATGGAAGCGTAAGTTCACGCTTAGACTCGCTTAGACTCGTTTCTGTCGTCTCTGAATGTAAGCCTTAGTCTATGGCGCGGCCTTAGTCCATAATTTATAATATTTATCTACCTACTATTATTAGCTAGTCTGAGGTGATTCCTTATCTTTGGGATTCCTTATCTTTGGGGCCGCCAAATGAAAAATCATTACTATATTTTTTTATCATTTTACATAAATCTTTATAAAATAATACAAAAATAAGTAAGCGGGTTCTTCATCTGGAGCCGCGTTGCCAGAAATGCCAGAATGTAACTTTTGTAAAATTTTACGTTACTTTTGTCCTCGCCATGTTACTTCTTTGACTCAAAATGTAACTTTCGCAATATTATTAATGCCTGAATTATTTACTTCGAAATAGTTAATAGGTAGAACGACTAACGACGATATAATTTATATAAATAAATATGAAATCTTAGAATCTTTTGACTCATTTTTGACTAGAGCCCACTGGCAAATACTATAGCAGCAACTTTAAGAGAGGATTCTTTAGTCATTGGCAGCAACGCAGCAAGTGGCAAGCAAAGAGTATATAATATAGTTAATGGTCGTGGCAAAGTTGGCAACATTTGTCATTCTGTCACGTCAATACGGAAGTGCTAGGAAATTTAAAAAATCTGTTTTTCGAATTGATTAGTGCTTAATTTTCAAATACAGCTGATAAATAATGTATCTCAGATACTATATAAACGAAAAGGGTGACAGGCAGTACACATTATCGGTAAATATAAATAATAACATTTTTATAACCTACAACTCACGTGTTTGTTTACAAAACACATTTTGTTCATGCAAATAACTTTAGATAATCAGTATTTATAATCAAATAATAATTGTTGTCAGTTACAAGCAACACGCTAGTGTTTCAAGATGTTATGCTAAGATGTTATGTTAGTCATTATGTCCTACTTACAGCCATAGTTTTATTTCCATGTGCTATGGGATTGGTCATTACCTACGATCATAACTATGCGTATACGTTTTCATATACTAAATCCAATAGTTATTCGAGCTGAGAATCAAATCCAATTATCAAAGGCCTCAAGGTCCTTGTTGTCTTATGAACTAATGAAACTTTTATTTTATTTACAGACCATTGATCCCTATGGAAAACCTACAATCTCAGCACATCCAGGTAATTGAAACACTTTTAAAATTATAATATGCTGTAACTGTGGGTCAACCACCATGCAGGAATTATCTAGAATGTATTATAAAAATGCTTTTTATTTATAGCTCGCTTCTCCCCTGAAGACAAGTACTCCAGACACAGAATAATTATCAAGAAGAGATTTGGTCTCCTCCTCACACAGCAACCGGAAGCCATACTATAACATGTTAATATTATAAGGTTAAATATAAGATCTACATTACTTTATTTCTGCTGTTTTATTTTGGAATATTATTCAAAGCTTCTAATAAAATAATATGTAGGTTTTATGTTATAGACATCCATATTGGAGCTCAGTTTGTTAGGGACAGTGATCTAACTAGGGACTCAATTCTATTTTCCAATGGTAGTCACAATATAGGTAAATGTTTTCAAATAAAGATAGACTCTCTCTCTCTCTTCCCGACTGTCAATCCCACATGGTGGTCCCCACCACCATGTGGGATTGACAGTCGGGAAGAGCCTTCAAATAAAGATAAACTGTTGATACTAAATTAAATTGTTGTTATATCTAAACAGTAGAGCATTAAATTTATTCTATGCTATCATGTAAATCGAACCAGTGAATCTTAGGCACAAACTATATAGAGATGCTAACGCATCTTAGGTGTGTGTGGCTCATGCTTGCGAACTGTAGTGCTATTCTGAATTCTCTAAGCAACGCAACCTCCAGCTCGACCATATATTACTATACTCTGAGTTCGACGCTGCGGCAACGGCGAGTTACATTTTCTATAATCAGTAACTTCGCTCACGCAGCACTAGCGCCACGAGGCTTTACGGTTTTTGGTGGAACTACTCAAGGACGGATAGCGATGGGTAACTAGCCGAAATTTCAATAACTTAGCTAGCCGGCTATTTGTGGTACAATAGCCAGCTAGATAGCCAGCTACTCAGCTATTTTGGCTATTCAGATAGCTTTAGCCGGGATACGTAGGATAGCTAAGTAGTTGCCGTTCAACTGCCCCGCGATTAGTACGTTCGATCCTCGCCGCGGTAACAAGTTTAGAACTGAAGACAAAAAATTAAAAATTCTGACCTTTGTTTATTTTAATTTATACTTCCTTGAAAATAAATGAATTTCCCTCGTGACTAAGTATTAATTTATTACAAAAAATAATAACTTTCGAAAATCTATGATCAATTTATGTATTTTATAGCGCCATCTATATCTGAGGGGATAAATTATGAAGCATTTGTAACATCAGCATTCAGCTCTGAATACTTTAATTGAATGAACAACAATACAAGTAAACTGAAAGATATCATAGATGTCGCGCTACTCCAATAAGTATTTGATCGATTTACTAGACCTTTTATCATATAAAAGCGTTAGCATAGGAAAAGAAAAGAATTTCCCTCGTTACTAAATATTAATTTATTATAATAAATAAAAACTTACGAAAATCTATGATCAATTTATGTATTTTATAGCGCCATCTATATCTGAGGAGATAAATTATGAAGCATTTGTAACATCAGCTCTTACTTTTATTGAACGAAGAACAAAACAAGTAAACTAAAAGATACCATAGATGTCGCGCTACTCCAATAAGTATTTGATCGATTTACTAGACCTTCCCTATAAATCCTATATTATTCACTTACGATGATTTGAAAATGACTTGCATTCGAATTTCAGTCATTCGGCAGATTGTTATTATTGAAAAAAATAAAATAAAAATAAAGTGTAGGTGAATAATAATTAGTGTAAATAATAGGTGCTTTCATAAACTTCGTTATAATTTAACGTCACTCGATGCGGCTTCTGCTGTAAATCCAAGGACTAAGGAAGTATTTATAGTTCGATGTGAAAACCAGCGCTATCGGGTTGCTCGCAGCGCGGCAGCATATGCTGAGCGGAAGCCTTCTGGACAGAGCTGAGACGTACAATCCATTTTATTTAAGATTTTTTAAATTTCTGTTTATCATGTTTTTATTTTTGTTTTTCTGTTATCTAACCTTTAAAATCGTTTTTGTGCCGTGTCCAATCAATACGTTTTTCATTTTTTTTCATTCTTTTCTTTCTCTCATATTCGTACATATGAATGAATACCGCGGCGATCGCGCGCGCCCCACCCCGTTGGCTACTACAGCTACTATTCAGCTACGGAATGAATGAAGATGGCGGCGATCGCCCGCGCCCCGCCCCGTTGGCTACTACATAACCGTTAGCTATTAGTTAGTCAGGCTACGACAGCTACGACAGCTACGCGCGGCTGCCCGCTACCGAGAGTAGCCAATAGCTAGCTATCGTATTGACGAATATCATAGCCGTGGCTATTTTGTGAATAGCCGTTATTTGGCTAGTTATTTGAATAGCTACCCATCTCTAAGGATGGATAGTTTGACAGTTTATGAAACACAACACGGTTGACGGTACCTATTCGCTAAGCCAAAACAACCGCAACTTCGCCCACAGCCTCGACTTTACTTGTCAAAATCAAAAGCCTGACCTTGGAATTCAGCGATTTTGATATTGCTAATGATAATAACCTTTACTGCCCAAAGGACAGAATTTGTGCCAATATGCTTTGGAAGTTTTATGTACCTATGTGAGTTCGCTGGCGTAACGTTCATCCTAGTAACTTCATCTACCTTACGGAAAAACCATTTAAGCTACAAACTTGGTTTGTGGCATGATTTAGTGCCCAATTTGTGATGTTGATATACCAAATTTCAATATTAGTGCCTCAAAGAAAACAAAAATAGCACAAGGTGCTAGCGTGAGCATTTTACAATTTGTAAGCCCGGCAAATGCCCTGACGCTTCGTTTCGTACTGAAAGGAGTTGTATTCGCTTATGAATTTGTATTCGGGTTTGTTAGACGCACTCTCGCATAAAGTTATTATGTGATTTTCTAAAACACACAGCGTTGGTATGAAGAAAGCTGATGTGAATATGCCTCAAAGTATGTGTTTATGGTTAAAACTCACCGATTTGTCCATGGTTCTATACTTATCTCTTTCTATCACCAGCGTGCGTCCCTTACCTTCACAGGGCGCTTGTCACAATTGACAGTTGACAGTTCATAGCGTTTGTGAATTTTGCCGGTAAAACATCGCAAAATTTTCAAAGTTTATAAAAAATTGTGAAATACTAATAATACCGTGTTGAATAAACAAGCAGTGTCATTTTTAAAGTGAATTTGTGTGTTTGAGATACTGTGAGAGTGTTTTTAACATGAATTCCGAGATTGAAAGGGTAAGTGATGAAGGTGAGCAATATTCGAAAGTTGATGCTTCGGAGGGAGACCAACCTACGAATAGGATTCTGTCTGATGAATCATCATCGTCTTCATCCTCGGAGGATGAGGAAGGAATAGCTTCACCTCCACCCAACAAAAGACGTAAGTTGTGCAAACAGGTTGAAACTCGTGCCGACCCACGAGTTGATACATTGATTCAACAAGTGGGAAACATATCTCAATATTTAACACAATTACCTTATTTGTCAACAATTAATCAACCTATTTCCGATCCGATTCCGACTACTTCTTATTTTTTGACAAACCCAACTACAACTTTGTGTAAACTCTCCTTAGGTGAATTAAATACCGAATTTGATGAGAAAACAATCGTTCCACTCGCAGACAAGGAACGTCTACAAGAATTGATGCACCTTCAAAAATTTGGCACACCTGCTTGGAAGGGCATTCGTTACAAAAAAGCATTACAGTCTTGCATAGCCAGTCCTGGCTTTGTAGGTCTCAAACTTAATGAGGAGTTGTGCCACTTCAACAAAAATAAAGATTATTTAGCTTCCACTGAACAATTATTAGCAGGCTTGTCTAATAACATACTAGAACAAAGATACTTACTAAAGACAGGTTTACAAGAATTACTTGACTGGGCTTCAGCAAACCCTAGCAATTTAAATTCTAACACATTGTTTGAAAAAATCTCTACCACATTTGGGCCAGGCTCACAATCCTATAAAAAATCAGAGACTGCAATACAAATTGTTTGCGGTAAAAGGGCAGAGTGCATTGAGATTAGACGGGACCGAGTTCTAAAAGAGATTGAAAATCCTAATTTAAAAGCTACACTCCAAAATATTCCTCCTAGTCAGGAACATCTTTTTAGTCGTGAGGCTTTGCTACCAGTAATAGCATCTTTAGGTGGATCCCAGATGTGGCTTAACACACCAACTTATATAAAAGATAAAAAATCATTAAATACATCACAGTTTCATAATAAAAAATCCTACAAAACCCCGAACAAGGATTATAAGTCTCATAGCAAAGAATACAAAACACAAAATTACAAATCTCAAAAGAAACAAAACCCCAAATTTAAAAATAATCAGCCCTTTCGTAGAAATTACTCAACAAATTCCAACAACACCAATAATAACAAACAAAATTGACAATCAAACAAGGATTTTCAGGGGCGGTTGTCTGAGGGAGTATTCACATTTGTGGGTACAGAGAGGAGCCAACAGTTATATAAGAAAATTAATAACAGGTGGTCGCATTCCGTTTTTAAAGAAGCCGCCCCTACAATATCCCAACAAAAATGTATTAAAGAAATTTACAACCAAAACAACGAAGGACATGACCGACATGATCCTTCAGTTGAAACAAGAAAAAATTTTAGAATCTCCACCAGTCTTAAATCCAGGTTTCCTTTGCCGGATGTTTTTAGTAAAGAAGTCAGACGGAAGACTACGTCCTATCTTCGACCTCAGAGGCCTGAACTCATATGTGTCAGTAAAACATTTCCAACTAGTTTCACAAACCAATGTAGCAGATTTTCTACAGACCAACGATTGGTTAATAAAAATAGATATTCATCAAGCCTATTTTCATTTACCAATCGCAGAAACACACAGGCGTTTCCTCCGAGTATTTTACAACAACGAGGTACTGCAGTTGACTGCCCTACCATTTGGCCTGTCATCAGCTCCGAGAATGTTTGCCACAGTGTCAAACTGGATTGCGGAAATCCTACGAGCCAAAGGTTACCGTCTTGTAGTATATCTAGACGATTACCTTCTGGTCAACCAGGACCCAATTATACTTACATCTCAGGTTGCGGAAACGCTGAGTATGTTAGAAACCTTAGGATGGCATGTCAATTACAAAAAGTCCGTTCTGAAGCCCACTCAGGAAGTAGAATATCTTGGTTTAATATGGAACACCCATCAAAACAAGATAACACTCCCTGCAAAGAAGGTAATAAAAATAAAATTAATGATTACCAAGATGTTGAGCTGTGGAAACAGTTCTCTGAAAGAAGCTCAGAGTTTATTAGGTTCGCTGAACTTTGCAAATTACACAGTACCCAAAGGTCGACTCCACTGTCGCAGAATGCAACTGTTCTTAAAACAGTTCAATCAAAGCAGACCAAGGGAACGAAAAAGAGTTCCCATACCTGTCCTGCGGGATCTAAAATGGTGGTTAGAAACAGTGGATCACAGCTCAACTCCGATAGTAAAAAAGAGTGTCACTCATTTCCTGACCTCGGATGCAGCGGATGCAGGCTGGGGAGCTCAATTAAACAATTATTACCTATCAGGAAAGTGGGCTCCATTCCAAAAACCTTGGCATTCAAACATGAAAGAAATGTATGCTGTATTTGCAACCATAAACAGTCAGCGGATGACTTTAAAGAATGCACACATTCATATACAGTCCGACAACAGGACTCTTGTTGCATACCTCAGAAACGAGGGGGGGACACGATCCCTTGCATTATTGAAGTTAACAACCAGGCTCCTAGAACTCACAGAGCAGTTACAAATAACTCTCACAGCCACTTATCTCCCGGGGAGATTAAACAGTATAGCAGATCGCCTGTCAAGGGGTCGCAAAGTACCAGAGTGGCATCTTCTACCCCAGGCCACGGAGGCCATATTCAAAAAGTGGGGCGTCCCCGACGTAGACCTGTTCGCGTCCAAAGGTTCGGCTGTCGTACCAGAGTACGTAACACTAGATTCCAGAGATGGTTCCGCAATTTTTTGCGACGCCTTCAGCCGACAGTGGGATTATCAGCTGGGCTGGGCATTTCCCCCACCCAGCTTAATACCAAGAGTTCTAGCCCACTTGAACAGTGCAAAAGGAACGTACATCCTAATAGCACCGCAGTGGACCAAATGCTTCTGGTTACCAGACCTGAAAGCAAGAGCCACAGCAGAAGCTCTTCCGATAAAGAACTTGCGGAAAGTCTTAATAGATCGGACCACAGGCCTTTGCCCTCCACAAGTAGACAAGTTGTCTCTTCTGGCCTGGAAAATTGGGGGTGGGCCGACCAGGTTGCCCACTGGTCTATAGACGAACAAAAGTTACTCAAGAGTAGCTGGCGGACATCTACTTTAGTAACATATAATTCCCCAATTAAACGATGGTTATCGTGGTGTAATAAACACAAGGTTAATCCTAAGTTACCTGAGGGCCAACAAATTGCTAGATTTCTAGCCAATTTATTTATAGAAGATAAGCTAGCTTACAGAACCATACTCTTGCATAAATCAGCAGTTTCGACATATTGTGCAACATCAGGTTTAGATCTTTCGAAGAATTTCTTTACACATCAGGTTTTAAAAGCAATTTCTCTTGCAAAGCCTGAGGTAAAGAAACCACCAGTGTGGGATACAAAAATTTTATTTGATTGGCTCAAATACTCAGTAAATTCTGGATCATTATTTGAAATTTCTAGGCGAACAGCTCTAATACTCCTACTAGCCTCAGGTCGTAGGGTCCATGATCTTACCTTACTCGACATTAACCCCGAAAATCTAATCTCTCAAGGAGATGAGATTATTCTATGGCCTAAATTTGGATCTAAAACAGACTCAAATACCCATAGACAGTCAGGTTGGTTGTTACGGAAACATCCAAACCACCAAGTTTGCCCTGTCACACATATCAATGATTTATTAAAAAAAACTGAAATCAGACGAGGTGAAGACAAGATCACCAGTTTATTTATTTCATTATCAGGGAAATTTAGACCTGCCTCAAGAACCATGATTGCAGGCTGGATTCGAAGCATTTTCAAAGATGCTAAGATTGATGCCTCTCCAGGCAGCATTAGGTCGGCAGTAGCTTCAAGAAGTTGGTTAGAGAATATACCTGTCCAGGAAATATTAAATAGAGGAAACTGGAGAAGCACTGAGACATTTAGAAAATTTTACTGTCGGCCAGTAAAAAATACAGATGATTCCAGTGTTAGTGTTGATTTGCTGCGTACCAACTTTTCTAATATTTAATTATTTTTAATAATTTCTTGTACTTTTTATATAGTTATAAGTGTAACAATGATTCATGATTGAAGTTCCTTATTGATTGATCTCTTAAAACTTTAGAAGAATAATATTTTGTTTATTTTAAATATGTTAATTTTAAAGAAATTTAGTATGTTGATTTTAAAGAAATCTTATAGTTTATTACTGTATGTTAAGTGCATAATATCACTGTAAATTAAAACTGATTTACTTTTTAAATAATCTTATAATTTATTTTCATCATAGCATTTGTGTTACTACCAGCAGATACCAAACAGGTCTTCATACCAACGCTGTGTGTTTTAGAAAATCACATAATATGACTGTTTTGCATTCCAACAAAACAGGTATTATGTGTTGAATAAAACACACAGCGTTGCAGCAATGTTCTTGCTGGTAATTTGAAGACTCTATGAACTGTCAACTGTCAATTGTGACAAGCGCCCTGTGAAGGTAAGGGACGCACGCTGGTGATAGAAAGAGATAAGTATAGAACCATGGACAAATCGGTGAGTTTTAACCATAAACACATACTTTGAGGCATATTCACATCAGCTTTCTTCATACCAACGCTGTGTGTTTTATTCAACACATAATACCTGTTTTGTTGGAATGCAAAACAGTCATATTATTACTAGAGCACTCTCGTGTTCCGTGGGCTATGTCTGCCTTCTTCTTTTGTCTGTGTTTTATACCTATTGAATGCAAATTGAATGGTTTCTGGGCGTAGACAGAGAAACCGATTCTGGGTTTCTGTCAGACAGTAGTTGAGACAGTCTTGCCACCCTATGATTTTAATTTTCTTCGGACTCCTCGTTAAATTTCCCTAAATTAGGCACAAAATGTTAACATCTAATCGAATTTATTTTTTCAAAATGTTTTCCTCTAAACTTTCAAGCTAAGAATGAAACAACAACGATTGCACAAACATAGCAGCATTATTCGTATTCGACATCTCCCTTCCGCGTATACACAAATCTATGTTTGTTGCTAGCGATAGAGTACGGTATATCTGTCATCGGCACCATGTTACTTTCGGATACACGTAATCACGCATTCAATTCTTTTGCTAATCTAAAATTCAAAACTTTCCCTTAAAAATTCCCACATAATTTTTCACTCTTAGGCTTACATTCAGAGACGACGGAACCGAGTCTAAGCATGAACTTACGCTTCCATCTGTCAATTTTACGAACAAATTTTGACAGATGGAAGCGTAAGTTCACGCTTAGACTCGTTTCTGTCGTCTCTGAATGTAAGCCTTGGCTACGTTCAGTAATTCAGTTTTGGTGCGAAAGTCACTCGGGCGAATGTCGCTCGCTCATCGGGAATAATTGAACGATCCACAACTGCGTTACGCGAGTCACCAATCCGGACCAATCGAACGATTACGAACATCAAATTATCTGCTGCTGTATCCTATGACTACAGTCATTGGTCAGTTGTTAGCAGTGCGACCGAGTGCGACTTTCACCCTACTATTTCACGGAGTGACCAGCACGGCTAACATGCGACGCGTGAGATAATTGTCGTTCGAGATGACAAAATCGCTCGAAATCGATTCGTTTGTCGTTTGCCCTAACATGCACGCCATGCTCGAGTCGTTATCTCGTCGTGACTTCAGTTTTCTCGCGACGATAAACAGATGTAGCCATGTTGTAAAAACATTTTATTTTTTAATCTAGCAACATCGGTACAGATCCTTTTCATTCGTTCTATTTTACGTCCACCTCTTATATTTTATGACCATTTGTGTGAAACGACTTTATTTAACGTCATTTCTTTACTATGACATTGACATTGGTGACAGCTGACAGTAATTTTGAGACATTTTCCCCACTTGTTGCCCTTATAATCGCGAATCCGACCAATAGTTACAAAATTTGAGGGCTATTGAGTATTATTATTACTTGTGGCTTAGTCGGATTCGCAATATTATTATTTTGCGATTTATATTGCGCAATTCGGACCGCAGGGTAAATCAACAAAGAAAAGACTGTAGTTAGTTGATGTTGAGTATTTTATTGATTTTACAGTGACGTTATGAATCTAAGAGAGGATTCTTTGGTCATTGGTATTTTACAGTGAAGTTAAAGAGAGGATTCTTTGGTCATTGGTATTTTAGTAATAAATTCAAAGATTTAAATTAATATTGAGTGGATTTATTAATATACTATGGCGTCATCAATACATAAGAAAGCGTAAGTACTTAGATTTGACTACATATCTGCATTTCGAAATTAATTGATGTAATCAAACTCACAACCAAAGGAACTGCATTGTTTCATATTGATTAGGAGTATTATAGCACAAATAAAATTTTTGTGTGAGTACATGCGCGTGCATGTACGCGCACCCTGAGTTTGCGGCAGGAGACTACAAAACCCCAAACGGTGCTGCGCAGAACGATCTTCATATATGGTTAAAATTTAATTACAATACGCCACCGCCATGTTATTTTTGCGCTTCAATTACACTTTAATCGTCTTCTCACGCTTGTCGTCGATGAAAATTATCAACGACAAACATATCGTTTTAAAGTGTCAAAAATCGAGAAAAATAAGGTGCCATGTTAGGCTTTGTCGAGAAAATGTCACGAAGTCTACATTTGACAGAATGAGATGAGTTTTTGTCATATTTTTGTGCTGCCATGTTAGCACCGGTAGACATATGACATATCTCGTCTGACGGACGGGATAACGCGACGAGAAAATTATCTCACGCGTCGCATGTTAGCCGTGCAGAGCGATCGTCCGACGACGCTCGCTCAAATAACTGAACGGTTTAGTGTGATCGCCCGCGTCGTCGAGCGTCGTCGGGCGTAATAACTGAACACACCCCTTAATTCCCAGTAATTTTATACCCAAAAAAATCCCCTAAATTTAGGGGAAAATACCCTAACGTCCCCGACACGAGACTTGACTTGACAGTTGACAGGTTTAATTCGTTAGCCGTCAATAATATTAAAATGTAGGCACTAACATAGTAATATAATATAGTACACTAATATAGTATTAAAAAAAAAAAAAAAAAAAAAAAAAAATGTTACTAACCATCGCTAACCATCCACAAATGCATTGCAATTGCTCGAGCTCTCGAGCTGCTTGAGTCGACGGTGTATCCTGTTACCGTCTTCACTTGAAACTGGCAGAATAGTCGACATCGGCTCAATTGCCATATCGAAAAAAGAAGAAGAACTTGGTCAAACTGTCAAGTCAAATTGATTTATTTATTGTGTTGTGTTCAGTTGTGTTGTGCTGACTGCTGTTGTGCTCGTGTGTTGCGTGTTGAGTTGGGGCTGCGCGAGTTATTTTACAGATTTCAAAGTCCTGGAAGGTCTATGTAATAGTGCAATGTCGTGTAAAAAAGAGGATTTAAAACTCTACTGGAACAAGATAAACTATGCTTTCCCAATTCTCAACGACACCATCTTCAGCGACTGCGGTGATGCGGAATACGATGAAATACAACAAATAATTGTCGGCCTCGGAATTCAGATCAAAATACGAGATCTTGTTCTTGTCCACATTGAGAAATATCTGCGACAACATGTAGCCCCTTCCTTCTGGTCGAAGTTTGTCAAAGTGGAGGAGGATGTGAAAGGCTTTCAACTGTTCAAGTCGGCGGTGAACGATCTATATGACTCTATGTCGAATTTCTCCGGAATGTTACAAAGATTGACCACATTGAACAACAGTTGTAGTGACAGCAAGCCCATTTATGGAGAAAAAGATATTATTTCAGGTTTTAAACAACTCGTGAGAGCCACACTACTGTCTCAGTTACCACTAGACTTTCAAGTGATCATCAATAATTTTTACAAAGTATCTTTTAATGTCTTTGATAATGAATATGAAAACTCTGATATGGGTGAAGATGTAATGTGTTCAGGGTGTTTGAATGAATGTTCAGACTGTAATTGTATGTACATAGTAAAGGTATTTCATGATACCAATAGGAAACTGATGGAATTACAGTTACTTGAAAGACTGACTGGTCAAGTTTTGACAAATTTCATTCAAATGAGAATTGAATCTCATATACAAAAGCTATGCACTGGAACATTTGATGTGTCCCATATAGGGTTTCTAGAAACCTGGCTTGACACTACTGTTATGTCATGGCTCACTAGGATATACTGTGGAGGATCATCAAAGCCATCTCCTGATGATAAAAATACTCTAAATGCTATATCTAAGTTTAAACAAAAATTAAGTTACTTTTTATACCACAGCTATACCAAATTGAGAATAGATCAGTTATTTAATATAATAATAGAATATCCAGACTCACAACCAGCTGTTGATGATATTAAGCTATGTTTGGAAAAGACTGACCTGAGATCCACATTGTGCAAGAACTTACAGAATGCTCTTGAAACAAGATTGTTGCACCCCGGTGTGAATACACCAGATATATTAACAGCTTATGTAACAACCATAAGGGCTTTGAGACATCTTGATCCATCAGGGGTGATTCTTGAAACAGTTACAAAGCCTGTTAGAAATTATTTGAGGAACAGAGATGACACAGTGCGCAGTGTGGTCAGTAGTCTGACTGAAGAAGGAGCTGGTAGTGAGTTGGCGGAGGAACTTGTCAAATTTGCAGCAGAAGGTGAAGGAGACACTGAAAAAGATGAATCATGGGATGACTGGAACCCTGACCCTGTTGATGCTGACCCTACTATTGACTCCAGTGATAGAAGAGCCAATGATATTATATCAATGCTTGTTAATGTATATGGCAGTAAAGAATTATTTGTTAATGAATACAGGACCCTTTTAGCAGATAGATTGTTGGCACAGAGTGCAATAAATACAGAAAAGGAAATCAGATATCTAGAGTTATTAAAATTGAGATTTGGCGAATCTCAGCTCCACTTCTGTGAAGTAATGCTCAAGGATATATCAGATTCAAAACGAATAAATGCTCTCATACAACAAGACAAGGAAATAGAAATATTGAATAAAAAATTCACTTCAAATGCAATGATTTTATCTGCACAGTTTTGGCCTCCATTCAAGGATGAAAGCTTAGAATTGCCTGAAGAAATAAAACGCCATTTGGAGACATACACAAAATCATTTGAGGCTTTGAAGGGAAACAGGACTTTAAGTTGGAAACCACATCTTGGAAATGTGAACATTGAAATAGAAATTGGTGACAAGAAATTAGACTTAACAGTTTCACCATTCAATGCTACCCTAATTATGCACTTTGAGGATAAGCCAGAGTGGTCAATAGATGAACTTCACCAGGTCATGAAAGTACCTGTAACCATATTGAGGAGGAAAATTACATACTGGCAATCAATGGGACTCATTACTGAAAAAAGTACAGACCACTTTGTTTTAGTGGATGGTTCAGATGGCAACAAGGCTAATGTAGCAACAAATCAGGTTCAGGAGATGATCTGTGAGGATGATGAAACAGAAAGTGTCATGGCTTCTGCCCATGACCAGAGAGAAGGGGAACTGCAAGTCTTCTGGTCATACATTGTTGGAATGCTCACAAATTTAGATTCTCTCCCACTAGACCGTATTCATCAGATGTTGAAAATGTTTGCTTCACAAGCTCCGGGCACAGAGTGCAGCCTTCAAGAACTCAGGCAGTTTCTGGATACAAAAGTGCGAATACATCAACTTGTATTCCAAGGTGGAATGTATAAGTTGCCTAAGACGTAAATCTTACTGTTGAAAATAAATGACTTAAAATTTACCTTTTTTTAACAATTTATATTGCCTATGTCATTGATGCATGAGCAGATTAGGATAATTATTGTAAATTCAGTGTTAAAGTGTACAAGAAAAAAACAATGTGAAAAAGTTTAACAAAACTTTATTTTTACTTCATTTTAAATATAAAAATTTGGTTACATTAGATAATGTCTGTGGGTTAATATCTGGATTACTTATTTTAAGTGACAATTCTCGAAGCTATTTTAATCAACAAATACTAGCAATAATAAATTAGCTGAAATAAATTATAAGTAATACCACCACATTGTTAAATAAAATATAACATTTTAATACTTAGTGTTTGCAATACATAATCTTGTGTCAGTCTTAACAACTATAAAAATACTGTTTAAAATTAAAATGTGGAAATAATCATTCAGATTAATAAATAATAATTAACTATTATAATGAATACTAAGAGATACTGAGAAACAATACAGATTCTTCAAAAAATATTTTGAATGGAATGCATCAGATTAGTTGATGTCAGTGTACCACAGGTAAACCATAAATGCAAGTCGATTGTTACACAATATTATCACTATGATATCTCAATTTCATGTACGGATAAATGATCAGAAACATTTTTTCAAAAAATAAAAGAATGGAATGTATGTTTCGTAATTACATTTTATGAATAAAAATCTCCATAAGCGTAAAATGAAGTAATTGAAAACAACAATCAACAGATTTTCCTAAAATTAAATCACTTCAGTACCTTCACAAGCATATCAGAGCATTTTGCAGGATATATTGTGGAATAACGACATGAGACTACGTATTTTTCTTAGTTTTTACCTGGTTACTACTTTTGGTACTTTTTGGCCTGATATACGTCCTCTATAAACAGAAAATAAATAATAACAATGAATGGGACTTGATTTAAATCTCAATTATACAAATAAATAGCATTGTATAAACAAACCTACAACAGTTAAAGCTCTACATCTAGTTTACATATGTACAGAAAACACCAATGTAATGTCGAATGATTGCTGATTATAGTTTGTTTCAAATATACTGAAGACATTTACATAAAAATATGTGTTAAAACGTTTTAAACATTTTAACCCTACTGTATGCACATTGCTTCCAAGCTAACAGCAAGCATGTACATTACATTTTAAATGCAAGACTCTACAGATATTAAAAGCTTACAAAATATTAAGTACATGAAAATTCCTTTAAGTCTGTTAAGTAGTGCTATAATCTCTCGATGGACGAATAACTTAAGATACAGAGCGGAGACATTCACAGAACATTTCAACTGCGACCGGTCTTTAGCTTTATTTAGCATCATGAATCGAAGAAGATCCGCGAGGATAAATTCAAAGTATATTAATTATTAAAAAAATAATCACTTTTTTATTCGTGCGTTTTATCTGGCGGAATGGAAGATTGATTTTCAATTTTATTCGATCTACAAGAATAATTCATGTATAAAAACAGATCAAGTTTTAACCTTATTGTATCCAGACTACCTTTAACATAGATACGCACCATAGCTTTTAGCGACCGGATATACAATTTTTATTGCCGTGGCCACCTGCGACGCTCAAGCACCAATGCGTACAAAACATTACGCGATAGCGTACTTACGAACACGGCGACGCGGGCAGCCAACACTTCTATGTATAATGTTGTCACATTATGCAGCTTCAGCAAAGATAAGTTTTGGCGAACATGTAAACTTTTCGTGATGTTGGGCACATTCCGCCAACACGAAAACCACTGAAGGCCGAGGACTGGCGCTGCTGCGCTGGATATGGTTGTAGATTGAGGCCCTAGGTAGCTGAGGACAAGTAGACACACGTGTGTTCCCTCACCGGTTACGTCTCGGTACAGGCGCGGGCGCGGCGAACGGCGGCGGCGCGGTCAGGGGCGGCGCGGTGAGCGGCGCGGGGGGAGCTGCGTGCGGGGGCCGCTTGAAGGGCCCGAGGCGCTTGGAGGGGCGGGGGGAGGCGCCGCCCGCGTCCCCCGCACCGCCCCAACCGCGCGCGCTGTGGTCTAACAGCGCCGCCGCCAACCTCCCGGTGCCGCCATCTATGACCACCACATCGATCAGTGTCAACCAAACTTATTTCATAGTAGCTGTTGCCCGTGGTTTCACTCGTGACCTAGGGAAACTACTTCATGTAACAAGATAAAAAGTCCTATGCATTAATCCAGCACAATCATAATCTATCTGTGTCAAATTTCATCCAAATCCGTTCAGCCGTTAATGCGTGAATAAGTAACAAACATCTTCACAACCTTTCACTATTATGTTTCAATATACAGGTAGGTAAGCAATATTGATAGGCAACACAAGTTGTTAATAGTCTTGAAAAAAAAATGTCTTGTATGACCCAATCTCCATCATAAATCCAAAAAAAAAAACAAAATTAACCACCTAAATTAAGTGTCCGGAGAAAGTTTAGTACGAGCTCGTCGTTCGGGGCGGGTGGGACGGGCGCTATCGTTACCGTGGGCGGGCGGCTGGTGCGGCGGCACGGGCTCGCGGATGCGCTCCACGAAGCTCTCGAAGGTGGAGGGCAGCGTGTGCTGCAGCACGAGCGCGTCCAGGCTGCGCGCGCGCTCGGAGTAGGCGTGCTGGTACAGCGGCATGGTGGCCCGCACGGCGCGCCCGCCGCTGAACGCCGCGCAGCGCACCAGAGCCGCACAGCAACTCACGCGGATTATGCATTCTTCCCATATTGGGCCGAATACGCACACCTGATAAATTCACACAGTCATTAACGTTAGTGTTTGATGATAGTTGAAAACGTGTATTACAGCAGACTGGTCGTGGACTCGCACGACTTTGGACTAGAGTTACGTCTTGTAGGTTATGGAACTGCATGACTTAAAAATATAGTCAAATTTTTGACTGTGCACGACGCAATCTCTCCACAAAGGCACCGCTGCAGTGTTTTCTCGAACATCTATATTAAAGCGCCCTGAGATACGAAAGGTACTAGAACCTATCCAATAAAAAACTAGCCTGTGGATAAGTAACCTATTTCTTAGCTTGTAGTAAGGCTACTCACATCTGGCTTCCTGGAGACAGTGCATCGCAGCAGCCCACCAGGCAGCGGGTACAGCACGATGAGCACGTCACAGAACTGCGTCGGTAATGTATCGCGTTTGTACGGCCGCCAGTGTTCGCTCCATACTACGTGGACTTCGTCGTTCCCAAGATGGCGAGTCTGCAGGAATATACTTCAATTTATTACAAGTTTAATAAATAATAATAATACAGGGTTACTTTTTAAAGGGTAGGCAAATTATCAGGGGTTATTGTACCCATAGTTATGAAAAAAAAAGAATTAAAACAGCGAAAAAAATCTGCTGTTCCATACATACATACATACATATTTCATACATATTTAGTTGAGTAATATTGAAATATTTCTATGGAAAAGCTGTTTTTTTTTGTGATTTTTATGTTATCTGGTCCCATAGACAAATAGTTGAAAATTTAACTACCCTATGAAAAGTAAACCTGTATAATCAGACTAAGAAATACATTTGAAAAAGTGTAAATAAAAGATAATCCTCATGTGGATGTGAAATTAAAATGTCAGCACACACCATCATAATTCATCATTTTACTGTCCTTATCCCATTTTATTTATGTAGTACACGCACAGCCTTAATTTTTAAAATATTTTTTTAGTTGCTGTCTTCAAGTTACAATGTTTTGATGCTGCAGCCTGGATTCCATGTGCGCTGATTTTAATTTTGCTTCGAACTAAATAACATTTACTCTTTCGTCCTAATCATTGATGTAGTTGAAGTTAAGCCTACCTTGTTGAGGATAGCATCAGGCGAGTCGGCGGACATGCGCGTGGCCACGTGGAACAGAGCTTCTAATGTGAGCGTCGCGATGTACGGAGCACTCACTCCGCCACCCCCGCCTCCCCGCAACCCGCCCGTGAACCCCACGTGACTCTCCAGCTCCACCTAAACCATATTTTGTTGTTAAGATTCGACGAATGTAGCAACTAATTAAAATTGGACTTGTTATGCTGAATTGTAGAAGTGTCCCATCCACACATTGGTCAAATTCGAGTTGTCCAAGTGAGCCAAGAGTCAAAGCCTAAAATATGGGTCGTATTTTCACAAAGTTAAGTTAAATTCAGTAAAAGACGCCACAGAAAAAAAAATGCCGAGAATATACCTTGTATGAAAATAAGATCAATTGAATCGTCATACCTCCCACGCCAGAGCAGCGAGGAACGCCTCGTAGGCCGGACTCCCACAGCGGTTGGACAAGATCTCGTTACGCGTCTCTTGCCCCTTGCCAACGTATATTACTGCCACCTTGTGCGTTTCTCGACACCTGTGTTTTACATGTAAAAATTATGTCACTATGAAATATTAACTGGACATAAAAGAGAAAGTTTGGCTAAATAGAAACTATACAACAGATAAAAAAAAATACATATATTTCAAAGTATTTTGTTATTGCAGACGAACATGAGAATATTTCCTTGCAGTTAAAGAGAAAAATAAATGGTTATTTTTGTTTCCATAACCTCTGCGCATCCAGATTCCTCAGCTCCCTCAGCAACCTATCGGTTCGTCGCAGTAGGTGCGCGTGCGTGCGCCGCGCGGGCGCCAGCGTGCCCAACTGCGCCGCTAAGGCCCGACACACGCCGAACGGACGCGCCGTTGCTTTAGCGCTGCAGATCGGAATCTCTTCCTCTTCAGTGCTGCACGTCAAGATACTGTAGTTAATTAACAAGTAAAAGAACATGTTTTCAATTTAATTCGCATTTCGTTACACTTCTTTAGACTGGATTAAGTTGGCATCAAGCCATATATTATGTGAGTGCCATAACTCACGGTGCTGCTCACGCAGTGTTAATTCAATCAATGGAAAGTTAACTGAGATAAGTACGCCAATAGTATGGCTTCGCCAGATTAGTATGGTCACATAATAATAAATCGAAAAAAGGAGGCGAGAAATGTACCCGATATTTGACGAATATGTGGCTATACTTATCGCAAATAAATGTAATTTTTCAGACAACCTAAATAGCAGTGTAGGAGACCTGTCCCTGGTGGCGAGGTAGTGGCGCTGCTGGTTGCGGTGCGCGACCAGCGCCGCCACCAGCTCGTCCTCCGCGCCCGGCGCCAGCGGCGACGCGCCCGCCTCGTCCAGCCGCCGCCCGCACGCCACCTCCGGCGACGTGTGCCCGATGTACGCTAGCACCTGAGACACAATGTTATTAATATCATTATTTTTTTTATCTACTCTCATATCGTAAAGGTCTAATTATGAATTCAAAAATAATACTATAATGAAAGACTTTATACACATGCAACTATAATAAAAAATATGATACAGTTTCCTTAACAAAACAGAGCTATAAAATGACTTTTTTTCTATTATAGTACACTTCGGTTCCACCAAGGAGCTTTCAATTCAATTTTTATAGATTATCTATGGTGGAGCGGCTAGGGCGCATGCGCGGCGCGCTAGAGCGCATGGGCGTTAACCGTTAACACTGCTGAATATCGGCGCCATTTTTGTTTATATGTACATTATTAATGTGTTAATTGGGTACCTATTGCATGAGTATAGATAAAGTAGTGTATGAAACTGCACATAACTAGGTATTAAAACACTCGTATGATACTATTAAAAATCTCGCCTGCGGCTCGATTTTTATACACACACTCGTGTTTTAATACCCCCTGTTATGCAACAGTTTCATAAACTACTATTATTAGTTACCGTACAATATTTGCTTATGAATTAGATACAATGATATTAAATTAAAATTATATTAGCTCTGTTATCTTGCTGCATAGGCCTTCAGTTCCTAATTACACTCTTATGCAGTTATTATTATCGACCGATCACTTCAGAAGATGTTAGAACGTATAGCCTTCAATAAGTACATACATGATCTAGTTGATGTTTGTCCGGAGGGCTGTTCTTGTAATCGGGCAAAAGGTCCGGTGGCAATGGCGGCGGTAGAGATGATAATGTGTTGTCTCTTGGACATTCCGCACTGGAAAGAAAACTATGATGAGAAACAGCAAACATTGAGTCACTCAACATATCGCAGTTCTATGTTGTACGATAATTTAGTCAGGTCGTATTTTTCTGCGTCCAGTTTGACCCAATCTCATTATGACTGGTCGTTTATCTGATATATTCTAAACCTGACTGAAAATTGTTAGACAAGAAGGCTGTGAAAAATACTTTGTTTTGGCGCCAGCTGTTGGTACAAAAAAATATCGAAGTCAAATTAATGTTGAAAATACCTGTCAGGCAATTCGAGTGGAGCTACCGTTTCTGACGAAGCGATGGACGGATCGTAGTACAGCGCGGACGCATCCCAGCACGCCTTGCCAGCTATGTCCCGAAGTAATATGCGCACTTGACGATCTGACGTCATGAGACCTGATAACCAAATATTACGTTTATATTGCGTTTGTTATATTTAATCGTCAGTCCTAGTGACAAAATATTAAAGTTTTAGTTGTCAAATTCATACAGACTCGCCACCACAATTCAAAATTAATTATAACCTAGATATCCTAACCGTCAAAAACCCCCGACTCTAACTAGAAAAAGAGCTGTAGCTTTTGAACGGGTGAACAAATTTTCATGAAATATAGCTAAGATGATTCCCGATTGAACCAGCTTTTAAAACAAACTGCATTGAAATAGGTCCATCCATTTTGGAGCTACGATGCCACAGACAGATACACATGCAGACATAGATACATACACACTACAAACTTATAACACCCTCCTTATTTGTTCGGGGGTTAAAAAGTTAAGAGGCGTTATAGATAGTGCCAAAGCGGTTTTAAAAGATAGGGCCCGACGTATCAGTTAACATCGCCGTTCCATCGAGTCAAGGCCAGCCTTCGTGTTGTTTGTCTCACCTGGCGTGGTAGCGGCGGGCATGTCCAACGCGGGCAGTTCCACAAGCGATGCGAGCGTAGCATCGCTTAGCCGTAGCATCTGCACGTGGGGCGCAGACAGCACGGCCGGGCCAAGCTCGCCGCCCAACGTGGGACTGTCGTGTTGCTCGCACACCGATGACGACACTTGCCACCCGTTCCAAAGCGGCCAGTGGCCCAGGAATAGAACTAGTTGAGTACATATCTACAAAATAACGGGTGTATAATTTAATTATAATCAAGAAATAAATCGATAAGTTAACTTATTTGGCTAAAGAATGCTTTGGTAAAGACTCTATAAAGGTGTTGCATGTTGTAACAGGAAATCGACGATGTCATTAATTCTCTAAAATGATTAATTGTAATTATTTGTTGATTGCTCCTTTTTTATCAGGTGTACAATAAAGAGTATTTCTATTCTATTTTCTATTTATTATCGATCCGTAAGCAACTTCAATAATAAAAATGAGTTCTACAAAACGGTGTTAAGGCTAAATTACTTTACGTAATTTTTGACATTTTTGGTTACTGGTGGTTTGGATTTTGATATGGTTGGTTAATTTTTGATTTCCTAAGTTAGAGAAGCTGCTTTCATAGACTTATAATTTAAAAATTATGTACCTTCATAACAAACACATGCTAGACATTCCCTATGTACACGTTAATTGCCAAAGTACTCACTGTTTGGGCCCAAAGCTTCACGTCTATCGTCGAGGCGGGACATGTTTTTGGCCCTAAATTGTCCAGTTGAATGTTGGGGTCGAAGTCTTCGTCAACAGGTAGAGATAATCCTTCAATATCAGAACCGTTAGTACCTTTCATCACCGCGTACAAAACCTGTAATTAGGTCAAGGTTTTAAACTAGGTCAAAGTTATCTATCACAAGTCATAGACTTCGTAGCAGACCGTTAGAATGATCGGTCGTGTAATCCCTATTGCCGTAAGCATCACGATTTGCAAATAGATTGGCAATCGCTGTCTTTTGGCATAATTAAAAAGGGATTTTTTAATACAAACATGACAAGAGAAGATCTTTCTGTGCGGTAAACTAAACGGTATAAAAATTGGTCAGATTAAAAATTACTGGCCAGTGGCCCGGTGGTCGAAATTCGACCGTAATATTATATATAAATTTTAGCTTTCTCACACCTTCTCCATATAAACTTTAATTATGCCAAATCTCACACTCCTCCATGCGAGCAATATTCTTAAAAAGGATTACAAAGTTTTCTCTTCACGTATTAATATACCTGCAGATTATCCTATTTCATTCCCGAGTAGGCTTTTAGTATAACCAAATACGGTTGAGTACGGATATGTGACCTCCGCAAAAATAGGTCATATTTTGTACAAAATTGTTAGCAACATTGTCAGGGCGTTTTGTAAGAACAAATAAGAGTTTATGTAATACACCATTAGGCCTCAGTTTTGTGGGACGCCCGTATTTTATTCATTAGCACCCTATTACGAGGACGCGAAGATAGTGTTGTCATCGATTAGAGTTTGTGTTTAAAACGGCGGACCGACCAGAGATGGGCACAGTCAACCGCTGGTTCAGCAGTAGTCACCTACACCAAGACAACCCATACATCTTCAAAATGAATAAGATCGTGAGTATTCATACTTCAAAGCTTGATATCGTGTCTTCTGTAATAAGTGTGAAAAACGTGGTCTAGAATTAAAGTTTTTATTTCAAATAAATCAAATATTAGGCACTGGCACTCGTCACAAGTGTTACTCTAGTGGTCGCAAGAGTGGCTACAGAGCAAGATCTTGGAATTTTTCAAGTTCAAGGTTGGAATTATACCCGATCATTAGTGACAGACTTGCTTCCAATCACATGGGACTTAAGGTCATTGTTAATACCCTATCTATCAATGAATTTCTCGACTACATATAGTATTACTTAAAATTTAAGTATAATTATTATTAAATATTATAATTATGTTTTTTTTTTTATATTTAATAATATTGAAATTATCTCATAATAATTGGAAATAGCCCATAACACATGTACATTATACACTTCTGCTTAACTCAACTGAGATAACGGGTGTGATTGTTACGATCTTCGTATTATTTTCAGGTGCTAGTAGCTCTTGCGATGTTCGCTATGGCCACCGCCGCCCCCCAAGGTCAGGCCCCCGCTGACCACCCCGTGTACATCGTGCACCAGGACTCTGACGTCAGCCATGACGGATACACCTTCAAGTAAGTACCTACCACTTAATGAAATTTAAGGGCCTATAAATATCAATAGGGGATTTTGCGATTGCATCGATGTGCATCGCGTTTTGGGCACCTCGCTGCGTTTGAGCGTCGTATTTGAGCTGATAATTGGATTTAACCAATGCCGCTTTCGGCGCGATTGATACTTTCGCTTCAATAAAGCGAGAAGCAGCGTTTTATCAGAATCCATGTAATTGTGTAGCTTCGTCAATATCCATTGGTGCAACACTGAGCCGCCTTCCGCAGATGCAAGTCTTACTAAATCGCTGCGACTGGCCTCCGAATGTGTGCAGAGAGTAGCGTTTCGTTGCTGTATCGAGCTTCCGAAAGGCGACTAAATCGCTGATCGCTGATGCTAAAAGTAAAGTGTATACTATGGCCTAAAGTGAACTTTACTTACATAAAAAACAACATGCTGTAACAACACGCATAATTACTAGTCCACCGCTGGGCATAGGGAACTCTAAAATATGTAATGTCCGTAAAGTCTTTTGGAGTACGTAATACAGGGTTCACTGTTGTCATGGAGCAAAAATATTGCTTTTCGATCTCTAACGCTTGTCTATCCATTTACCAGCTTCGAGACCAGCGATGGCACGTCTCGCCAGGAGAAGGGTACCCTTAAGCAGATCAGCCCGGACCACCAAGCTCTGGAAGTCAGCGGCAGCTACAAGTACGTCGGCACCGACGGACTAACCTACGTTGTGACCTTCGTCGCCGACGAACATGGTTTCCAACCCCAAGAGCACCTCCAACAATAAATCACCAACGTTTGAGAAAACATCTTGAAGCCCTATAAAATGTTTTAACATTTGTGTGGCCAAATGTTTGATCAAATAGTAGCACATAATACACCACCTTGTGTAGGTTTTACTACACATGGACAGTTTATTTCGTATTGTTATCGTTTGTACATTTTTCGTATTGCTTTTGTATGAATGTTGTTGTAAATATATTTTTTACGATTTAATTTGTTCGTATTATTTCGAAATCTTCTCAATAACTTGTCCAGTGAAATCGCTCCTAAAAGCACGTGCCTGTTGTTATTGAATACCGGTACCTTCACACTAAATCACTAGCGATCTTATTAATAAACCAAGATTACCTACCCTAGGATTATCGATCCAAGGATGATCCTAGGTGTACTTCTGTAACTCTCATTTGTTTGAGATCGAAAAGGGTAGATCATAGTTATACTAAGTTGTCACGTTGTTTCATCCGAGTAACGAATAATAAGACTAACCGTCTACAATGATAAAATGAAATAATATTATGATCAACCCAATATCTAACCTTGAATATCATGAGCAACAGCGTTTGTTCCCCGTCCTTCTCCTGCATCAGGTAGTTGGGTCCGCACCTCACGGCGAACTCAGCGAGGCACAGCAGTAGGGACCCAGCTAAAGGCTTGACAGAGTCGCGCCCACTACTGGGAGATATTTGGGCCAGGCACGCGCATATCCACTTTATTATTTTACCTGCGAAGATAATGCTTCCGTTATACCTGTGTTTAGTGCATTTCGAGTAAGTTTCAATTTTGAAACCAAAACCAAATTTTTCGTTTATTTAGATGTAAGAATTTTCGTCCCAAGTATTATGATTTTTTTTTAATATTACCTATGTTTACACGTTATTTTAAATATAAATAAGTATTAAACAGAAGATACTAATTTTAATATTCTTTGGAAACCAATTAAATCTTTGAGGTTGAAGAAAACTGTTAGGCTGTTTGTTTAGTAAGTCATTTTTATAGGTGTTTAGTTCTTACCAGCAAGTCCAGGATACAGTTCGACGATTCGGTCCGTGTAGTCAGCTAGCACCAGAATACAATCGCTCACCACTTTCGCTATGTTCTTGTTTTTCATCTGTAAAAACAATGTGTTATGAATTTATGATGTCATACAAAAACCACTTGCAAGTAAGGAAGATAAAGTAATAATTATATCCATAACGATAACTCTAATTTTGCCAGCCCTAGATTCAGGCAGACTACAAATAAAATATAAAATCTTTACTCTTGTAACGTAATTTTAAATAAAAAAACTGTTACGGTTAAGATCCTACAACTCTGACAGAGTCTAAAAATTAATGAGGTGAAGACTATTACGTACTTTCTTACATGCAATTTGAACTACGGTACGATATTTGTTTTTCTAATGTGCGTATGTAACGCAACCCTGACGTCACTTCGTCGAGTCATATAAGGAGGTGACTGATTGGTGTCAAAACTTCTTGAGAAAGGTTGCGAAGGTGTGATTTTCAAATGATATTGTACACTCTAATTGAGCGAAAGAGAAATCTACAGCTACCCTAAATGATTTTTTATTGAAGAATCGAAAAGAGGCACATTGTTGTACCGTACACAAAAAAAATAGAAATAAACAAATGATTGCTATTACAACCGAGTATTTGGTTTGGTTGGAGCCTGCAAAGTTAACAAAAATAATCCACGTTCGCTATTGAGTTGCGTCAAGTACACTTTGTTTGTTATCCAGTGGTGGTACGTACCATGAGCATCTGCAGCAGGCACGTGACGTAGGCGGGCAGGCGCGCGCTGGGCGTGCGCGTGGCCAGCAGGTGGCACACGTGCGCGGTCAGCGCGCACGCGCCCGCGCAGCGCGCCGCGCCGCCGCCCTCGCGCCGACACACGCGCACTACTATGTTTAGCACGTGCTCCTGTACCACGGAAATAATAAATTCAGCCAAATGGTAGGAAAACGGAATCTTAGGTTACATAATTATGTATAGTTGAACATTATTTTGAGATGTTTTGGAGGAATTTCATTCAAAAAGTTGTTCTTGGTTTGCGAGATACAATCTTACCCATTTTAGTCATAAAGCAAAATGACACATTCTAATAATTAGGAGAACAAATATAAAGCTGATTTTGTTTTATAGGTGTAAACCTTGTATGTTGTCGGCGAAAGCAAACATTACCTACTCTCGAGTTTAGAACGATTTTTCTGGACTTAGAAAGTGATACCTCTTACTAACCCAATAAAATCTGTCTAAACGAATATTGCATTATGTGTGCCGTCTCCGGATGTGGGGAATCACTTATCGGTATCGTATATAATCTGTGACTATAATTTATTGATAAAATACCTTGAGGTCAGGACAAGACACAGTATTGTACTGGTGTGGGTAGGGCTGAAGCATGGGCGCGTTCATTAGGCCATCGGGCAGCGATAGCAGTGAACCCAGAAACGTCACCGCAGCCGTGCGCGGACACTGCGGACAATACAGTGAGTTACAGTATGCGGAAGTGTAAATCATTTATTATTTTAATAAAAGTTTAATAATAAAAATAAATAACTACGCCTGTGATCCTTACAGGAGTTAGGCAAAAGGGTATATAAATCTCCCGCCCAAAATATGGCACCTACTTAACTATTTTTGAAAATGTATTAAAAAAAGTACCTATCTACGTAGAATATTTTAAAATACTAAACTAAACCAGAAGGTTTAGAAGTATGATTAGTTTTTTTTTGGGGAGGCACCAACTCTTGAAAGCGAATCACAGGGGTAATTAAAAAATAAATACTATCTACGTAATCTAATTATCATTACTCACCGAGGGCCCCATGTCTGACGAGTTGAGCACCACGGTGGAGGCATGCACGAAGTCGAGCAGCAGCAGAGAGTACCCGTCGAGCGCTAGCGACAGGTACCTCGGCGCCGCGTGCTCCACTAGCACGTCCACTACTGAGCGATCCTCGCCGGTTAGACCTGGTCGGCAAAAGTTGTGCTGTCACTGACTAAACCATACACCAGTCGGACAAAGAGATGAATATAAAGGCTCACCAAATCTATATATTAATACGTGAAGAGAAATCTTTGTACCCCCTTTATAAGCATATTGCGCGCACGGAGTGTGAGATTTGGCATAGTTAAAGTTTATATGAAGAAAGCTAAAATTACGGCTGAAGAGAAAACTTTGTACCCCTTTTTAAGCATATTTTTTGTACGGCTTCAGAACATGGTACCAAAAGGTCCTACCTTTCTCGTACCGATCCTTTTACTACGGGAACAACCCTAAAATAGCGAAAACTAAAATCTGCTGTTAAACTGCCATACATTTTATTTAATTATTTGTACGGATCAGCTGTATTTTTTTCGGGATTTCAGGGTGGGTTATATAGTAAAAGTTGTTCATAATGAAGATTATAATAACCGTATAAATGGATCGTGACTAGAAACGTTGGACCTTGTATTATTACGTATTCCCGGCCTATTGGTGAGAGCCACTCCGATGCACGGAGCGGGCAAGCCTGTCAGCCTGCTATGGTGTTAAGTGGTAGAATGTGGGAAGTCGTTTAGCATTTGTTTGAAAGTATACAGCCAGTTCCTTTCTTATTCCGAGGTATGTTAAGCTTCTGGTTTCACACGAAATCTTGGCCTTCGACAATCTCACGGAAATCAGATTTTTGACACATACGGCCACTGAGAAGTTATTGAATATAAAGAAAAAACACGTAATACATCACACCTTCTACATCTATCCCTAATAACCCTTTGATATATTGTTTACATTTTCTCTAAGTTACAAGTGTGTACAGAAAATAATAATAATAATTATGTTTCTTACATATTATGTAAAAAGTTATGGTATGATCTGCTTTTCATTCTTGGTACTCACCGTGATGCAGTGCTCGCTGGTATAGATGTAGGTGCGCTAAATGAAGGCGGTTGTTGCAGGAAGATGGCGCGCCCGGGCCTTGCGCCTGCGTCGACTCGCAGAGCAGACGTAACGCAAGGAGCTTGCCCGCCCTAGACAATAACGTATTTGAATTATTAACGTGGGTAAAATCACGAACATCAAGAGTAAAACACCAGTCGATCGATTTTCCTATTAGCCCATCAACACCCTACAGACTCCGAACAGACTCAACTGCTGAACATAGGCATTTTCATAGACCGCTTTAATGTATGGACATAAATGAATATTGCCATGACTACGTCAAGAGAAACGGCGTTCACTAAATAATCCGTTTGCCATGCTTAGTTTTACTATCGCAATATTCACTTACGTCCGTTATTGTAGCGGTTTATCAGGATCCCATATACCGCACTGGGATTTCACGGGTTGATAAGGCGCTGTTGACGGCAGTGACAAACAGGAATAAAATTATATGACGATTGTCTCCACACATCAAAATTGATATTCTTACACGCTACCCTAATCAATACAAACGGGGTTAAGCGATCCCCTAGGTTCCCTCCCCATGCCATTCTCCACACTGACACAGATCACATCACTCGCGACCACTACTGTATCGGACGTCCGCAAATCGTTTGTTGATTTCGTCTATGGCGTAACTTCGAAATGTTACAGTAATCACGGTTGTCACCGTTGCATTGAGCGGTTGCTTCATTTATATTTCACAATATTATTTAGGCAACTCGGATGTTTGAAATTAGGCTGAGTCATCGTTACAGAACAATAGACACAGAACAATAATCTGAAGAGGCACAAAACAATAACAAACCTGTGCGAGGGCGGCAGCGCCTCCGCCTCGAGGCACCACCCCGCCACCAAGTTGAACGGCACGTGTATCTCCGTGTTCCCATTGAGCGTTTGATTCGCACTTATCTGCAATAAATACAACATATCACCACCAAAACACAATCACTCTTCAATTTTTTATCACATCGCTAACAATATCTTATTTCAAACAAACGACTCAAGTGCCTCCGATATATCTTGATCATCTTCAAAAGACTTCTGACGTGGGTCGTTGTTGTTATTAAGAATTTTATCCACATATTTAAATTCCATATTAAAATATTGTCTATTTAACGCTTCGAATCTGACACTATCGATTTCACATTTCTGCGATGTGAAAACAATCGTTTAAAGTTGAACATTTGATGTGAAAATACCCTCATCGAAATTTATAAATAATTGAGATATATTTGTAAACAAAACCTCTTTTTTCCTGAGCCTTCTCAGGAGTCTTCTTTTTCCTGCTCTTCTTTCGCATTGGCAGTCTTTGAATACTTTCGATTTGGACAACAGTTCGCACAATCGGAATAAAACCATTCACAGAACACGGGTCCTCGCGACTGATTAGGAAACATGCAGATGGAACAATAAAACCCTATTTATGAAACAATAACAAAATATGATTCAATAGCCCAGATGAATGCGTATGATTTTTCTACAGCACCATCTGCCAAACATTGACAGATATCTACTGATAACTTACTCCAGCGTGCATTTATTTGTGATAAACATTAACAGATGGCTAGTTGGCGTTGGAACAACATGATTTCATTACGTAAGTGTTTATTCACGATACCGGTTCAATTTGAACACACTAATCGCGTACGATTCCAGGTAAATTGTTTACTGGCGACGTGGGTGGGTTTTGGGTAAACGAACTTGATTTAGCAGTTTTGGTTACTAAGTACTATCTCATATTTCGTTAGTTTACACAATAACGTCGGTGCAATGATGCTCAAGGTGTTGTATTTTGGGAAACAGGTACGTGACAAAATTAACTATAATTTATTAACCTTCAATGTTTGTAGTAAGTCTCTTTATATTCATGTATCTCTGACGGCTATCATTGTAGATCTGATTGTAATGATGAGTACAGTCAACCGCAACATACAATGTTATCAGTGGTATAATGGGATGTAAGGACAAAACCTTCCGGAGTGACGATACCTTAGACGTAGTACTATTATTAATTTATTCTGTGACCCAAGTACGTCCAGTCCTGCTTTCCCAGTACACTTTCACAGTACAGTTAGTAGCACGGCGGGTGGACAAACCCGTTTTCTCCCCCTTTGTTTCTTTGACAGAAGACAAAGCGAAAAATAAGATAGAGCAAAACGGTAATGAGACGGTTTTGTCACCGATTTTCCTTTCGACAAACCTGTTTTCTCCTTGACAGAAGACATAACGAAAAATCGAGAGAGAAAACGGGACAGAGATGGCCGATACCCGATTTTTCTCTGTCATTTTGCCGTGTTAGCCCTGCTGAGCGGCGCATTGTTTACGTAAGAAAAATCTGACAGACTCAGCGACCAACAAACAATGCATCCCTTTCTCGCTTATAGGTGATTTCATAAGAGGATACAGAATAGGACGTTTATTTGCGACAGTAACTGTCATATTTATCATACGTAATCAGGGGGCCGGACCGGCCTGTGCCACATATTACTGACCAGCAGACATATTTTTTATTAAGGTATTAATTATTATAGTTCTTTGTATGGATAGTAGTTAAGTGTTGCGCGGCCCACCGTACTCCCCTAACGGCACCGCTGTCTGTGATACCAAGTTTAATTACATTGCACGTTTCACATAATTCTGATACTAGGCTAAAGTTAAAAAAGAGCTGCAAATAATTTTAAAAATATAACTCACTCTGTCTGCTTCGTCATGTACACTATCCGAATCCATGATTGAACTTTGTTTCATATCATATGCTCGGCAGGATAATTTAAATATATCAACAGGATATAATCCTTACAATAGAAATAACATAAATGCGAAACTAACTCTGTCTCTCTGTTTGTTACCTTTTCACGACTAAACAGCTGAACCGATTTTGGTAAAATTTGACAAGAAAATATTGTGTATCATGAGAAAGGACATAGGCATTTTTTCTTTGAATCGCAGCTTCCTACTTCTCGGGCGGAGTCGCGGGCTAATAAACAAATAAATGGGAAACGTGTCATTCAGATAGCTTGCAAAATCCCTAAATAAAAGTGGACTTACCTCATTGACTATTATGATTAACATTTAGAGGATAAAAGTCTAAAAGTATTTTTGTTATAAATACTACAAAACGCTAGTAGGTTTTCAACTGCCACCGATTTTCAGTATCTATTGTACAGTCAGGCACCGTCACAAGAGATCTTCGCTGGTCGCAGTGACAAAGAGGCATTCCTTACATTTTCCCTCAAATAACAGTCAGGGACAAAAAGTTTAGGATTTTTAAAATTACCAATGTATTCTTATGTATACAAACTGAATTATGTACTTTTTATAACACTTTACGATGAAATAGTGTAACTTTATTATCGGGATGATTATTAGTTAAAAACAATAATTATTTTGTTTGATAATTGATTTCAAAATTACAAAAATGTTTATCTACTTACGACGCGGACTGTAAATGACATGTATCATCAAAGGTAAGGCCAGAGGAATCTTACGGTAAACTCGACTACGGATACTATTGCGTAGTGTGACAATAAAATTTTCCTAAACCTAGGAACACTAATCGAATTCTCGGGAAGATCGAACTGAAGAAGGATCGATAAAAAAAAGAAACCGCAAAGAAGTATTGTAGTAAGATAAACATATTATATGAGAATATTCTTGCTATGAGTCTTCTTGCTATGAGTCATATCTCTACAGATTTTGTTGTGTACGATAATGGTGATATCTGATAACGGGTAAACATTGATAATGGTTTCACAGACACCTCTGATACAACGGACTCACGGTGTGCGGCATAGACTTATAACTATAAGACTAGCAACGGTATTGTTAGAGTAAGATGTGTAGATACGCTATGGTACGAGTGCGAAAATGATACAGATACTTTTTTCTGTCCTTATCGGCGTATTCAGTTTTTTGCTGGCGGAGATTGATAACTGTCAAAATGTCTGCCAAACAAGAGATCATAATGAATAGTTCATGTTTTCGTGTGGTTTTATAAGTTAAATAGTGTCGTATTTTGTGAGAACTCGTTAGAGAAAAAAGACAAAAGTGTGTTGATAATGGGTGGTTGTAGCATTTTAGGCTGTGATAGGCATAGTGAAAGAAAAGAAGATGGAATACAATTACAACTCGTAAGTAAACATTTACGTATTTTTTCACCCTTTGATTATGCTGTGAATTTCCATTCTTATACATTTATTACCCACTTTGGTTAGTACATGGCCTACAAGGTTGTTCTATACCAATTTCGTCATAAAATATCATAACAAACCCAACCAAACCTAACGACAGAAGAAAATTGTGTTGCCAGATAATTAAAAAAATTCCCACTAAGTAGTGATACAGTACATTCTACAGGTTTCCATCTGACCCTAGTTTACGAAGAAGGTAGATTGATGCTACCGGACGTCAGAATCGGCTGCTACCAAGAAAAAATATATTTATTTGAAGCCATTCGCTGTACCAACCAAATACGTGGATTATATTTATACATATCAGAATTGCTAAAGAATGATTTGGAGGCGGAACAGTCGACAAATTCTAAATCAAACAAAAAAACATACACCCAAAAATTAAAATATTCCACCGCCACGCCCGCCGCGCCGGTGAAGAAACAAAAGTTGGTTAGTAAGTTAGTAAATTTAGTTAGTTTTTTTGCATAATAATTTATGATGTCATCTGTTATATCATCTTAGTATGTCGCCTCATAAATTGTTGCAGGTCGAGATTCCAATCAGCTAATGTACGACAATATACAACATGTCCCAAAATTCAACGATAAGCGGGCACCAGAGGGTTGACATGCTCATGACTACGCGAGAAAAAAAAGAAAAGAAAAAAAAACTTAACTTTAAAGAAATTACATAAAAAAATTGAAATCCTTCAAAAATTTACACCCCTTATGATATTTTTAATTACCATGACCACAATGTTTAAAATATTTCTGAATTTCTTTTTATACCGAAAACCTAAGTAGCACTGCTACCCACCACAACCCTTAAAAAATCCAGAATGCCTGTAGATTTGACACAATAATCAATCAAAATTATTTTATACCCTAAAATTTTGATAGATTTTTACTTTCTGCACATTTTAGAGGGCCTCATAAGTTTCTCGATGCTGTGTGTAGTCCGCCAACCCGCACCAGGCCAGCGTGGTGGACTAACGCCTAACCCCTCTCATTCTGAGAAGAGGCCCGTGCCCAGCAGTGGGACAGTAATGGGCTGGATTTATTTATTTTTAGTAAAACATAGATTCAGCAACAACAAAGCAAAATAATTATTATTTTGCTTTGTTGTTGCTGGAAAAACAAAAACAAATTTCTCATCTTATTTAAAGGTCATTGAATAACTGAATATAAATTACTGTTGTAAAATTGATCTCATTTGATAGAATTTTTAATTAATAATAATAACAGTTTTTTTTAATATACACTTTTAATTTAAACCTAACATGTTTCATTATTGTGAATTCCAAGTTTTTAGTGGATAGAGAAGAACTTCTATTTTCGCATGTTTATTTCGAAACCAGTTCTAAACGAAATTAAATATCAAATATATAGGAGATGGCGTATATTAAATTAATAACTCAATTTCGTGAAAATATCATTTAGTATCGGTTTCAAAATAAAGATGGGAAATAGTATTTTGATGGCAACACACATTGTTAAAGCGAGACACATTGACGTAGCCACGTAAGTTATCCGTCTAGTTGTCCTATGTCTATGGTGTGCGGTGATGTTGCAACTATACCCTATTCAAGGAAGGAAAAACGAAATCTAAACATTCTTACCATGGATGTCCTTTTTAGGTGAGATACGAAACAAGGCAATGAAAAATTCGAAACTTACTTCATGAAGAAGTGTTTCAATAGCATACACACACCACAATTTCACACACCCACACTTACCCCCATACACCACCACATTTCAATTTTTGCATACATAAGCAATTTCTTTTCGTTACAAATAAATGTTTTGATTTTTTTTACAGAAAATCTTTTTATTAAGAGTCATAATTATGTTGTTAACCTTTACTTTGTTTCCACAGCGAATAGGTTTAGGTCTCGCTATCGTTTTTATGCCTACTTGTTTTGTGTTAGAGTAAGACATGCCAATGGTGAATAAATAAAATAAATATGCGGCGCAGACTATCTATATTCTATAAGGCTAAGAAATGACTTAATCGATATTATACTGCATGGGGATCAGATCAGCGGACACTTAAGGAAACGATTTTTTTAAAATTAAACTATAATAATAATCTTTGTTTTTTTGTACCACTAAGTTTCATAATTACAATTTTACCAGATTTCCTTAAACCGAGAGGAATCGAAGGTAAGGAGACTTTAGCCCTACAGTGGGATGATAACGACTGAATAATAATACCACTAAGGTGGCAAACAAGCGTACGGCCCACCTGATGGTAAGCGGTTACTGTAACCTATGGAAGTTTGTAACACCATCACTCGCGCGTTGCCAAACCTACTACTTGCGTCGTATTGGGAATAGCAACTCCTACTGCCAACTCGACGGTTCCCCAAGGAGCACTTGCGACCTTGCTCACCGTTAGGAATACAACACTGCAAAAGGTGTTATTTCGCTACGTTATTTTGCAAGGTGGTGGTACTTCCCCGGTCGGACAACTCCAGTTTTGAGCGGAAAGTCCCGCTATGCCCTACCTCTCTTAAACATCTACAACTACTTAACACAGCACATAAAATACATAGGAGCTCACCTTGAGCAGCGTGCAGTTGAGGTGTATGAGATAGTTGTACAGGTTGGCGTGCGCCTGCGGGTCGCGCAGCAGGTTGGGGTCGCCGAGCGCGGCCAGCATGCGGCGCCACAGCACGGCGGCGACGTCGGGCAGCCAGCCGCGCGCCCGCCCACCCATTACAACGCCCACGCCCTCCCCGCCCCCCATCGTCTCGCTGGACTCGTTCTCCGTCCATTCTGGTATACCGATATCCAATGAACCTACTATATCTTTAATATTTTAACTAAACATAAATGAAGGAAATTTTATAGATTTAATGCACGAAATCCACAGATTTCGTAAAGCTGCACTTGCTATGTTAGTGAAGCAAGGTCAGATGACTGGGCGGCTGTACGCTTAAATACGCGTACACATCAATACGTAGTAGCGCAATAAGATCATTACTGTGGCCATGGGCCAGTCCATAACTGCGGTAACACACAGCCACCTGAATCTGAGCACCGTCTGTCTGGTGCTTACGAGCTAGCGAGCGAATGGTTAGTTATCGTACAGTCCTTAAAACGGGATATGAGCTTTGCTTCTGTGTGAATTGACGCAGAATGCAATAGGATAGGAACGCGCCACATTTGCAGGGTTACACGCACTCAAATAAATGCAAACCTCATATCTCGTTGAAAAGCTGCAGTACAGCTATTGAAGGCACTTTTATGAAATCAGTTTTTAGAGTCAATCTTTTTAAACAATAAAAATAAATAATGAAACAAAATGATAAGTGGAAAACTGCGTGTACGTACCGACATTACCACCATCGGAAGCCAAATCAATCTGTAATGGGGAATCCTTTATCGAGCTACTCTCTACGCCACTTGAAGGAGCGGGCGAAGGCGATCGGGAACCTAAAAATGTTTTTATTAATTTTTATTCCCAAAATCTACAATACAGTTGTACCATTGAAAAGATGGAAAATTATAGGAAGGAGACTTTTCAAAATAGACTGGTGAAAGCTTGTGTGGACAATTATGAAATATTACACAAAAAAAAAAAAATCATGACGTTCTTTATTGAATACATTCAAAATGATCATACCACTAGCTGAATCTCTCTCTTCATGATGTGACGAATTCCGTAAAGAATCCAGTGAATACCATCTTCTTGTTGGCTTGTCGCTAACCGGTTCTTTGGTTTCTGAACATAAAAATGAAGCATATTAAAACTCTTCAAAATAAAAATTGAGGCAGAAATATATTTGTCACACCCGACGCGCTGAAAATAAAAGCGATCCGACTGGTAAACTATTAAAAAAAATTGTTTGATAAAAGTACGGCTGCGTTCAGACGACACGCGCCCGCCAAGCGCACGCCACGCGCGTCAGCACCCACGTCTAACTCGCTTTGATTTTTTTTCTTAAATAATTAGAGTCTTATGACACATCAATAGATCCCAAATTTCATTTATCGAAGTCCAACCGCACACGCCACGCGTCCGCCTTGCACCCACCCCGCACACGCATTGCACCCCCGCCCCGTAGACCTTGCGTTATTTTGCTATATATACGCTGACTTTGCGCGTGCCAAGCGCGGGTGTAAGGCGGCCCCGTGCCTGGTCGGCGCGTGTCGTCTGAACGCGCCCTTACGCAAGTGAAAGGTCTCGACGCCTCGTATGCGTACATTTTGAATCGAGTGTAACTAATGTATAAGCTCTTTAATTTAGCATACCCGTATGTGCTTGCGCATGTTTGGTCAAGTGTGGGTCGCTGCGACATCTTGTCAGCTGTCTTCTTGTACTTCCAGTGTCCTTGCGTGGATGCAGCTCATGGCTCGATTTTGGCGATTTACCTGAGAAGAAAACTTTGGTTAATTGAGTACGGACGTACGGCTACATATCAAACTATACTTTTTCAGTATAAGCTGACCTCGTATTGTAGGGAAAGCCTCAAATGCGAGGTCAGCTTATACTGGAAAAATATAGCTTGATATGTAGCCGTGTGCACGTGAGTTTTCTCAGTAGTAACCAACATTTTATTGTACGCAGCAATAACGCGTGTCATAAAGTTATATTTGTACAGTTGAACAATGAGATAGATATACAGGTTTACCAGATATCGGTGAAGTTTTCAAAAGAAGTGAAGATACATTTTTAAAAATTAGAATTTAAATAAATTAAAAAAAAGAGACATTTATTGACTCACAATCCACATGAAATATAAAAACATCACAAAAAGTTAATAATGATACACAAGAAACCAGTATAATGGATAGATATAGTTCATCTATGTATAGTAATAATTGAATAATACCGCCTTTGTACATTGTACATGAAGCATTTTAAATAAATAAATAAATAAAATAATACATTATTTACATCTTTAATTTCCTGAGAAACTTCATCTATAACTGGTGAGCCTGTATACTCATCTGTTTGTTCGAGTGCACATGTCGTACCGGGCGTCCTGGAGCTGTGTGCGGCGAGGCCGGCCGCGGCGTGGTGCGGCAGTGCGGGGCGCGGGAGGGGCGCCGGCGTGGCCGTCACGCGTCTCCCGCCTCGCCCGCGCTCGCCGCTCATACTCTCTGATAAGTCCAGCGAGTAAACGTGACGCGCTAGCACGCGGGTTAACGTCTCCATCGTTTTCTGGAACAACACAATGCTGTAGTGTATACTATCTGCCGTGTCATATCGGCAAACATAAGTCCTCGGCATAAGTCATGTCCGACTTTATCCTCGACCCACTTACCGCCCACTCCTTGATAAGGTCCTCCCAGTGCGTGAGTCTTGTCAGGAGTTCCATGAAGTTCTGCCACAGCTCAGGTTTCACCGCAACATTTAAGTTTGCCTTGATCCATGTAACGATCAGGGTTTGGAACAGCGCCGGCGCTAGAAAACCTCCTAAAAATAAAACTTTATAATTATTTATAAAAACAATGCTTTCAGGTACTCGAATATTGAATAAAATGGCTGCTCACCTAAAGATTCCTGTTTCCGTTTGGGCGGCACTTTAGTGAGCACTAGTGATGTAATTTGTAGTAGTACCAGCAACAGTTGTTCCCTGAACAATGAAAATCATTTCACTTGTTAGAACCGTTCTAATATAATCAAACCGTTTTGGAATGAGGTTTGTCATAAACTAGGTAACCAAGCCAACCCGCGAGTCTTATCCTAAATTTATGATTGTGGTTTTCTAGTGTAGTAAAAAAAAAACAAAAGAGACCCAAAGAAATTATGGGTATTTTGAAGGACAATAATCTATTAATTATCTTTTGAGTATGTAGGAGCTAGAAAACGAATAAAAACAAAATACTGGAAAGTGTACCAGAGTTCTATAATTTAATTTCAATGCTACGCACCATGTGTTGGCATCCATAGCGACATGCATGACCATGTATCTATAGATGTTGAGCACCCGTTTGCACGTGTCGGTCTGCTCCTCCAACAACTGTTGTTGGCTGAGCGCACCAGGCGGCGCCACTGGCGATGCGGACGCCAGGAAAACGTTCGCCGCTTGCGTCATGAATATTTGGAGCGCGTTCTGTAACAAAGTGTATTTTTTTTATGACGGCAGCGATATTGGTTGTTGGTTCATGTGTTGCATTCTTTTTTCGCGATTTCATAGTGAACCTTTAGTAAAAAGTTGTTTATAATGATTCGTACAATAACGCCTTAAAGCAGGTGTCCTATTTTCAAAGGCAACCTGTATAATTACTGTACCCACCTAGTAAAAGTATTAGAAGAAGTTCGACGTACAACAAACAAGGAGCAAGAATTTTTTATAAATAAAGGAGAAGGACAACTGACATTTAAATAGGTAGACAGCCCATACCTGTAGTCCTGCTCGCACCATGACGTTGTCTCGTCCCACAGCTCCCAGGTACGAGTCGTTGCGCAGGCGCCGCGGTGGAGCAGCCGGCTCCCCGCCCCCTTGTTGTTCTAATGTGTTCTCTACCAAGAATGGCGGGATCTCCGCCACCTGAACAATAACACATTTATCATGTAGGTAGTGTAAGGGAGAACAGCACATAGCATCCATACGCCTATATCTAACAATTAGGTTAGTTGACTTGAAGGTTATTATACAAACTTGAAAGGCAACTTGGAAACTAAGTTTCTTATAGGGTGTCCTGTATTCGCTAAGAAAAGATTTTCCGAAATTCAACCCATAAAGCTCGGGTTTGCTAAGAGAGCGATACCCGCTAGACACATCTAAAACTAATGACGGCTGCTAGCGTCATTTTATATGTGGCTAGTGTCAAAAATGGCCTTTAGAATGATGACCAGAGATGTCAACCCTGCTCAACGGCCAATACGGTTAATATTTGAAACCTTTGTTGTCAAAGGTTTCTAACGGTAGTCCGTTTAGAAGGCTCTTTTACGCCAGCCTCATCACAAAATTATGACGATCGCTAAATAGCGGTACCGCTCTCTTAGGAAACCGGGCCTTAAGGGGGTAAAACAGGTTCAAAATTTGTATGAAAAATCTTTCTTTACGGGGGGATTTCCGAGCATAGTTAGTAAACGATAAAATGAAGACAGTGGCAAGGCCTCTTTTATTACTTTGTCTAAGTTCATCATATCACCCTTTTGACGTCCACTGCTGTCTAAGTTGGATCCGCTGTAAACTAAATGTAACATGCTAACGAAATGTATAACAAGAGAGAAGGTCTCTTGTTATACATTTTCTCTTAACACTTGATTCAGTGCGTACATTCATCATTGCCGTACTACATATGATTTATTATCGCTGCATATCTAACATACGGGTTTGTTAATCTGTCTGTAGTCGCTTCGGTATGCGAGCAATCGGTGCAGGGCCAGCCAACCGTGTGACAACTATGATATGCCATCAGAACGCCCGCTAAATATAAGTTACGGTGTAGAGAAACCTGAAGCGGTAAATTTTATGTGATAGCTGTTCGAGGGCTTCTAATATCGCTATTATTATTTGTACCTGATGAGGATATTACGGGCCTACTGTTTTGTAGAGAGATAACCATTCTTTTGCACAGCTTTCGTGGGTTTGACAGCAATAACCAAGGATACTTTATGGCTATATTATGAGAACATTGACATTGAGTGACTTAATAACGACTTTTACATCTTTGACTTTTTGTCCTCCTTTTCCGGCGTCAAAGGTCAAACCAAGTCTTTATACATGTAACCTTAAAACCCTAGATCTTACATTCATTTGTATCCAGTCCTTATAGAGCGCGATGACGCGTCGCACGGCGGCGGCGTGTGAGAAGGGCAGCAGGTACGCTTGCCGGAGCACCTCTATCGTGAAGTCCACGTGCTCGCGCGACGAGCAGCACAGCACGTCGCGCACCACTAGTTCCGAGCTTAGCTCCTCGTATACTCCTGGACAGGAGGCAAAATGTTGGGAAATCATTGAGAAAAATAAAAGATATAATTAATTATTTAAAAGGGTTAGAATGGTAAGGTTGCAAATCTCATGTATTATACAGGGTGTCCCAGGAAACCTGTACCAGGTCAGGGGACACTAATACTCATCGATTGAACCCCCATGTATGTTCTACGATATTTTGTAGTTTTCGAGAAAATAATTATTTTGTAATATTTTCAGATTTTTCAAAATTGTAGGCGGTTTTATTTATAACTTTTTCTGAGTGGCGTTTCTTTGAGATTTTTCTTGTCAGTATTATGGCTAGAATGTGTGTTCACCTGTTAAAAACACAAAACAACCAAATTCTAACTACTAGTAGCTCAGAATATGATCACAAGATAAAAAATTATGTTTCGGAGAAAATATTACAAAATAATTAATTTCTCGAAAACTACAAAATATCGTAGAACATACATGGGGGTTCAATCGATGAGTATTAGTGTCCCCTGACCACAGACTTTCGCTGGTACAGGTTTCCTGGGACACCCTGTATAATTACAGGGCGCAATAGCTAATTTGCAACAGCAACAACAAAAAGCTATTAAAGTTTGTAAAGAATCCTCTTTTAGAAGAAGATAAAATTAACTGATTGTACAAACCTGACTCTAAGCTAGGATGTGGAGTATTAGACGCAGAATCATGTGACGATGCTCTACTGGAGTCCGACGGATGTCCCACAGTAAAGGACGTTTCTTCTTCATGGTGCAGTGACGTTGCTGGGGTCGGTGTGCTGGAGTGCGGCAGGTGCGACCCCGTACTGGTCATAGATGACGGCTGACCTCCATCGCTGCCTTGCTTCTTCATGAAGTGGGCGTAGCTAGCCACCCATTTGATCAGAGTCACTCGACATAATACGTAGTCGTCTTCTAAAATATTGTGTTGGACTGGTAGTTCTGTGAAAGATGTAAAGTAAAATGTTAATTATTAGATTTTTAGTAAACATCACACTAGACAGCTAGGCTATGGTAGTAATGTGACACACTATGGGTTGCTTTAAGGGAGTTACGAATCTTTAGGATGCTGTGATCAAAAAGTATTCTGTGTTGCAAAGTGTAGAGACTATTACTACTACTAGATATATGCAAAAAGACTGATTATCGGATTGGCTAATTATTAAATAAAGCTCCAAGCTGCGTAGAGCGCATGATATCGCTTTATTGAAGGCCAGAACTTACCCAGATTAGGTTTGTACAGAGAATTCTTTATATTAAACTGAGGGCAGATCACAGGCAAATAATAAATCTTGAATTTCTCCAGTAGAAATGCGAAACATCTCATTGCCTTTGTATGAGATCTGTCTCTCCATTGGATCTTCGTTACTGACGTGGCCATTCCATCGAGAAGTATTTCAAAGAAATATTTAGTCTCATTGTCAACAGCCTTTTCGTTAGCACTTGGAGGCAGCAGTGGTTGGATCTCAACACTCTGAACAGGGTTCAAGGCATTTGTATCGTGGAATATGGATGCAGACACATTTGCCAATTTTCCCATGATACCAGTAGGAGTTTGTTCTACTACAACCTTCTTGGCATTATCCATGGCAGAGTTGAAATTCGGATGGTGCATAATGTCTTCTATACTGAAATCGCCAGAGCCTTGAGTTTCATTTGATGTTATGTTTGGTTTAAGTGGTGATCCAATAGGCATTATGGTCGGCTCTGGCATGCCAGGCACGAGTGTCGCGAACATTTTGTGCACCTCATTTGGAGCATTGTCACCAAGTGCTTGATACCAAAGCAGGAAGTATCTAAAAGGAAAAATCACATGTAGAATATTGAAATATATGATTTATTTGAATATTTATTATTTTGTTTTTTATTACCTTATAGCTTCTGCTCTTAATTTTTGTGAATTTCCACTATGGAGGAGTTTCGAAAATATTCTCGTCAATGAGTGTAACTGCCATCTTTTTCCTATCAACTCTGGCAGAAGGCATAATACTTTGTCTAGAAGAGACAGTGCCCCTTCTAACTCTTCTCTGCCTGCTTTGTGGACTAGAACACAAACAACATCTTAGTTAATGTGAATATTAATGAGATAGTGTGAGGTTACCATGTGAGTGTTACATGAAGCTGGAAACAATGTTGTTTAATATGGTCATTAAGAAACTATTATGTTTTGTATTACTCAACCCATTAGCGACATATCTGGTTACAGGCGTGACTCACGACTTTTGTTATAGACAATGTGAATTTATCATTTTTTAAATGGGCATAGGAAAATATAAGGAAATCCTGGTTAATACTATTTCATAGTTTTGTTTCGTTTCCCAAGCAAGACTCATAATTGTTTGTCAATACAATGTTAAGAAAAAAAATTGACAATAATCTATGGCAGTATTTTGCCTGTTAATCCAGCATGAAACATTTAGTGCTTAAGATAAGTTGATGGTAATCTAGCAAGATAAGGTAATGAACTCTACTAGGAACAACATGATACACAATTATGACAAATGATTATGTAAACATGGTTAGTTAAATAATGTCTAAAAAAAATTATTTTATCCATTATTCATCAAATGGATGGTAATATTTTTTATGAACATGGTATACTATAGAGAACTTAAACATTATTTAACTAGTTTATACATAGCAAAAAGGTTGATTTATGGACCATGAGTGATTGTCTGATGTATCAAAACACCCAAAACTCACCGAGATGAAATGGAAGTTCTGTACCGCAAAAAACAGAAAAATAATAAGTAAATATGTGTGTAAATTGGAATTCATTTATGTCATATAAATTATAATAGCAATACATATTTCTTTACGTAAAAGACCGTCATACTTCCTGGCCTGTTATATTATATTACAAATTTTCATATCAATAATCACATAAAACAATTTTCACAATCACATGAATAGACAGATTACAGTGTACATACACAATCCAGACTTTCTTTACAACATAAAATTTGAATACTAATAAATTATGAGTCTTAATATTAACAACTATCTTTTTCTGGGAGAAAGGGTAGGGGATAAGGGTATCCTGCTTTGCCTTAATAACAGCACACTGCGATAGCTAATGCTTATGAGAAGCTGAGTTAATGGCAATTATTCTTTAAGTTAAGCTGTTTATTGTAGTTGTTTATTAGGAAGCCTATGTTCAGCAGTGGCTGATTATGAGCTCATATGATTATTTACAACAACTAGCTTTTTCATTAAATATTGGAAGTTCTTACCTCTTTGTCGCAGATTGTTTTCAGCTTGAATGAAGTTATCATACAGTATAAAGTAGACATGACTGAAGTTGCCTTCGAAGTAATTTTTTGATTCATCAGTGTCGAAATGTTCTAAAATAAATAATTTACTGTTAAATAATTGCTTTAAATAGATTTTGCCCATAGGTAATGTAATGACCTACATTTCTTATTACAAATTACATGTTGATAATATAAACAGTATGTCAATATTATAGCCATTTTAACAATGTTTTTAATAGGTATATGGTTCAATAGATTTTATTTGAAATTGAAATCAAATTTAGTCAGAATTTCAGTAAACTGATGATATTTTTGATGATGATGATAAAAACTATAGAATAAAATTATTGAATAGGAAAAAGACATGTTAGCTGCATCCTTTTTTTTTAAATTGATCATATTTCAGATATTTTTTTATTGAGTTAAATGCAATAAGACCCAAAAGAATTAAAAATAAGAAAGACATTAACCTAGAAATTGTGAATGATCATAAAATGGAAAGAATTTATTAGTATACACATCAGCAATAATTGAGACAATAGAAAAAATGTGCAGCAATTAAATGCCAATGTAGCATTGTTCAGGTACGTAAAATCACAATAAATTCGAAGTGAAACTTTAAATACTACTTCCTCGCTCGATATAATAAACAGTTGTATGATGAGGCGCACCAACTACAGTTATTCTCGACTAATTAGCATGTATGGAATGTGATAGCTGTCGATGTTACCAACACCTTACGATTCACTCCATGGTCTTCTAAAACCCTCTATCCAACCTAGTAAATAGAATAAAACTATAAATTGCTTACCTAAAACGATTTTTAAGTGTTTTAGTCGGGTTGCTGAATCCTTTTTCGAGTCTTGTATTTTAACTGTCGATTTCTTAACATCCTGGTGAGATTTTTTGGTAAACATTTCGGATGTGATTTTATAGAGTCATTACGTATATTCTTTTCATTCTCGGAATAAAAAATACAGTAATTTCACATTGTTTTCTTTAAGTTTTCACTCCCATTTTGACATTTCACTTACATAAAAATCTCGGTTGACGTAAACACTATAGGTGTGTTCGTTTTACGGTAATATCGTTTACTTTCCGCATTGTTTTATATGTTATAATTGTTGAATTTATTAATGCAATGAATTTATGTATTAGATTCTTAATAAGTAAAACGCAAAATAAATAATACCATACTGATTAGTTAAGTTGCGCAACCATGGAGGAAAGAAAATAATTCCTCCGAGACTCGAGAGCCCAACACTGGCATTTTTGTAATTGAAAAGAACGCGCTTTACTTTTTCCGCTTGGTTCGCAGCATAGAGATAATACATAGATGACCTTGTACTATTTCTATGGTTCGCAGATGGAGTAACAGCACAGACTGTAACAGTAGGTAGGTAGGTACTCCTCTCCTCGAAATCCTACGATAAGGTTCTTGCCTACGTCTATGCAATACTCAATGAAGAATCGAATGAGAATTGAGACTACGATAGCTACGCCATCTACGCTTTCTTTAAGTCTTTTTCCGGTCTTTCCCCTAACCCCGTTCTAACCCAGGACTTTGGCTTAGCAGCTGATTCCAATGAATATATTAATTATTTGATGGTTTCTATAGTTAAATCTGCGCACTTTTGTTTTTTCTTTTCATGCACACACACTCAGACCCAAAACAACCAACTGTATAGATCATACAAATATTTGTTCCGTGCGGGAATCGAACCCACGACACATAGGTAACGCAAAAAGCTAATCCCTTAGCCACTGCGCAAATCGTGTTGTCATTTCGTCAATGCCGTAATTGTTTATGTAGCAGTACCTACTCATTGTTGAAGAGATAAATAAATAAAAAACATAAAAATAAAATTCTGCCAATTTCATATAAGTACTTACGTAATTTCGTTGAACAGCACACAGCTGTTTTAACTTTCAATCATTTTAAAGTTTTAAAGTCATTCTACAACCCTCTTGAGCATGTCGCATGCGTAACCATGGCTTCTTTATAAGCAAACATAGGTATATATCCACGGTGTATAGGTACTTATTCTATCTCCATGCATTTAACCTGTCTACCAAGCTATACAGCATTATTTTACGAGTAGGTATAGATAATTTATATGCTATCTAAATACTTACAGTAGGTACCTGGTCTACCTACTTATTTAATTTTTCACAGCAAATTTTTATGTAGTCCTTTTTAGTTTACGGATTTCGATCAGGGAAATCCCACCCGTAGACATATTAAATTAAAACAAATCAATAACTCTTATGTGACGCATAAAAAACACGTAGTTATAAGGTAAAACCCGAGATGTTGAAACATAGAATTTGCTATCATACAGAACACAGCTTATAAGAGATTTGAAATTCATCATCATCATCATGCACGCTTGTTTCACATACGACTGTATGTCCCGGGATGAGCATAATTACCATTTACATTTCCAATCCAACCCATGACATTGATTTGTAAGTCCCGTTGCCAATAGCGTATAGCTAACGGGAAAGAAATCAACTCGGCAATGTGTGGATAAAGATTGAAATGATGATGATTCCTAACCCTGGACTGCTAGTCTGCTTTTGAGATTATTTGATAATACTTTGTCTGATATAGGAATCGAATCCAGGATCTCAGGTTTGTCAGTCGAGTCGAGCTGATCGAGTTACTAGATCTAGATCTAAAACCTGATACCTACCTACTAACTATTAACTTGTCGTATTCGAATTCTGGCCCCTTGATTTATTTATAATAAAACCAATATTGCATTAGTAATACGTGAAACAATCCGTCGAGATAACTGGGATTTTGAGAATGACTAGTTTGCCAGTGCCAACCGGTCATCTTGCCCGCGCCTGGCAAAAAAGATTGGACTGAATGTAATTGTAAAACCGGTGATAACACATTTATATCTATAATTATGATTGACCGCAATATAAAACGAGACATTCGAGATAAACCCAAAATTTTATTTATAATTAATAAACGCTATTTTATGAAACTAAACACACGGAAATGAAACAAAAACAACAAAACACGAAACGAAATAACATATTGCCAAACAAAATAAATAACATATTGCCAAACAAAATAAATAACATATTGCCAAACAAAACTTCCGAAATGAATAGCCCGTGTTATAATACTATGGAATATAGTAAGTACACCTACACAGGTAAACAAAACAAAATTTTGATGTATAATTTCTTATACATCAAAAATACTTTGTAACAATGTATTATCACCCATGTTTGACACAAATAAAATGATTTGATTTGATTTATGTATCGCGATTAGGTACCTTCATAAGCAAGTTAGATTCAACCAAGATATTAATAAATTAAAAAGAAGTAGCCGATAAATTTTGCGAGCAGCCTTTTGTGAATGATTTTTCATCAAGAAAATAAATAAATAAATCCAGCCCACTACTGTCCCACTAGTCCACCACTAACAATGTTTCATCAATAACAATTATTATAAATAAAAAGGGTGTCATCAGGTGTCCTAATCAGTTCATTCATCTTGAATTTATAGATATTATATCTACAGTTTCCGTGCTTTTATTTCTTGCCACATCCTCAGATCCATTCCATGGAATTAACGCTCATACTCAACACAATTTTTTATCATCAAAAACCCGTTTTAATTTGTACGCATGACGTTCGATTATTTGTATATAGCTTCGAACAATATCTCAGAGTAGCCTAGTCGCTCACTGGAGACACATTTAAGAGCCCGCATTTAATATTACTTAATTTGGTTTAGATAGTGATTCAGTCTAGTCAATTGCATTCATGTACCTAACTCAGTTTAAATCGTGGTGTTAAAGTGGATCATTGCTGTTATATATAAACAACATACAAAAAGAAAAAAAAGCTCAGTAAAAATGTGTTCCTTTAAAAGTTTTCTTATAACATGTTTATTATTCAGTGCAACAATAGCAATGAATGTAACAGACCAATCCATCGGCTTCCCTGAAGCAGAGGAAGATCGTAATTTAGTTAATAAAGATGTGAGTACAAATCGAATAAAACTTTTGGCACAAACAACATACCGAGTTCCAAGGTTTAAAGGTTTAAGTAAATAGGAATTCGATTTTCCTTGTCAAACATGTTTTTCTAATTCCTCTAACAACAATTGTGGCCGTAAGGTATTTTTTGCTTCTGTTGTTTTTGTCCGACTACTAAAAAAGGGGGATATACTTTACGTAGTAGATATTATGTTTTATCTATTATTTTGAGCTCATCAGACGCGTCACATCATTACTTGTGTGACCTTACGTTCGTGAGCATATCTTGTAGGTCATGGGTCTGTAATCACACTGATTGTTATCATCACGTCTGTTGTTTACAAGTTTTTGAAAAGAATCACACTAAACGTTTTTTTATATTTAAAAATGCCTTTATTAAATTATTTTACATAACTATATACAACCATAATATATAAACTTAAATATGTAGGTACACTACCTAATTATTGTTAAATAAATAAATCATAAAATATATTGATTACATCTGCACGTCCTCCCCAAAGTTGAGGGTACAGTTGCGAATAGCTATACGGTAAAACAATATACTGACAGATTACAGATTTATGTATCTTGAAAAAAATGTATGCTTACGGTGTTCTGATTGGGGTTTGAGTCAACTGCAAATATATCACATTAAAGAGGCAGAGGTTTGTTTGTTTGTCTCTTTATATATAAGGGGTAATCTCTAGAACTATTGATCCGATTGTAAAAATTCTTTCACCAATAGCAAGCAAGCTACACTATACCTGAGTGATATAGTTGGAGAATGCAATCCGGATATTCCTACATTGAAATTTGGATTTTGAAATCGAAATCGAATTTTTTGAACATTTTTAATGACGATTTGTTTTCAGTTTATTATATTTTTAATATTAGTCTGTTAGGCAGCTTTCTCGGTGCTTCTCTTTCCACCTGCGCGCACAAAGATAACCAAGGCAAGGCGCGCGAAAAAAAAATCCGCAAAATAAGGTTATGAATTTATTATTTTTCGAAAAAAGCTGGAAGTTATAATGAAACGCCAAAAATTCTGCAGAAATAACGTGTCGTAGGAAAGAGGTGAAGGTCTAAAAAAATATCCCCTCTGATTATCTCATAGACGACTAGAATGCTTTATTTGATAACACTGCACTGAAACATCAGCTTGTATTACTTATAACAAAAGTTATAATTTCTTTCTGCTAGATATCCATGTCTAATAACATTCTAATGAATTGCGTTTTTTTCTATTCCAGAACCGGCAGCCGGTGTACATTCCAGCCATGTGCCCGGATACCGAGCTGTACTACCCAGGGGACCAGAAAGATGACTGGATATGCGACTGCAGGCCAGGTAAAAACTAGTTTAATGAACAATTGAGTTTGAAATAAAATAAAAACTCCGTTCAAAATTTTGAAAAACTACGAGCAAGCTCCTTTTATGAATAATATTTAAATTAGCTACCTATATTTGCTATTAATTTAATTCATCAACGCATCAAGTTTAGAACCCACAACTAAGCCCACAACTTTAAATATATTCTTTTTTAGCATTCATTTATCACCCAAAATCGGATGCGTGTTGGCCAGCTTATAGAAAAGGTCCCTGCCAAGATGGACAATACCTGGTTTTACCACAGGACTCGCCGATTCCTATATGCGAGAAGAACCCTTGCACCATCGACAGCTATGTCATGTACAATGGAAGATGCGAGCAACTGGCGTCGAGAGCGCCCTGCAGGCATATGTGGCCCATCCCTGCAGCTCTGGCTATCAACTCAACCACTTTAATTGTCACCTGCGAGAGGCTCAACTTAGAGTCCAGGTTCGGCGAAGCGTCGACAGCCCTAATCAATCATGAAAAATGTCTACCAGGTTGCAAAAGGAGTATTACCGGAAAATGTCTTCCCGTTACCACTTTATAAATAATTATAACTTAAATATTTGTAGACCATAAATACCTTTTTCTAATTACTTATGTGTACTTATTTTTAATGCAAAACAATTAGCTAGCAATAACAATTTTCAACGACAATTTTTTTAATTATGTGCAAATTTGCGGACTTGTCACGCTAAATTTCATAAGCTTGCATAAATTTTTGTACTATAATGCTTGTGTACAACATGCAAGTCGATTAAGAAAAGCAATTATAAAATGTTGGAATCAATATTCGATAATTAAGTTATAAATCCCCCAAAAGTTTGTAGAGACATGGTAATAGCAGCTAACCTTGCACCGTATGGCACGATGCCGGCCGTCGGCAATGGCAACGGCCGGGCGTCCCCCGTGTAGTCATGGCGACTGGCCACACTGCCACACACCATGTCCCTGTCATCGGCGTTTATTTACCAATTACCACAATGGACATCGACGTGGTTGTCTGCACGCAAGATTATCGACAACCCTCATGATCACTACCGAAATATCCATCGGTCTAATGGCATTGTGTTTCATTTCTTTGAGTTAGTGGTGGTAGTAAGCTTTTCGGAAGGTTAAGGTTGATTGACGGCTCCTCGGTGGAAAGTTTGAAACATTTTCCAAGTGAAAAGTGCACGTTTCTAGAAAGCATACCACATTGAGGAAAATGCAGTTGAAATGTGGTAAGTTTTATTGTGACCTACTTGATATTTAAAAGTGCATTTAAAGAAACAAAGGAATTTCACTTTTATGTAAATGTCAACTGTAAAAATGAGTGTTTTGTTATATTTCTTCCTTCTATACGTTCAACTGAAAGCTTATAAAACTCCTACGTAAGTGCTGAGGTACCTTCTGTGGCCAGCACGACTGATCGTTTAATTTCCATATAATCGCAAATGGAGCCGAGCTTGCTCCTATCGCGGTTGATCGCTGACCCATATTCCCGACAGCTGACCACTGACCACCACGACATGCTTCTGAACTCTGATTAACTGTACCACGACCTTCGCCGATTTTTGTTATGGCAGCCAACTGAAATGTTATTTCCTTTCATTATACTTACCTACATTTTTGCAGGTTACCTAGTTTATCAAGACGAGGGAAATGGCGATAGGAAATCGGTAGACGGTAGTGTTTAATAAAATGTGACTTAAATATGGAACATTGTTATGCATAGGTATACTTTGAGCAGAATTTAAGTCACCAGTTTTACTTCACGATTTCCGTTTTTTTTAAATAGTAGATACTAGTATTTCCTATGTCTGTTTTATACGTATCGTGTTCGTGTTAAATGATTAGGTTTAACTTGATGTACTTACTCGCTAAGTGTTAAACAACGTAGGTATGGCCAGGTTACCTTAATGCCAACTAGTTATTCATAATAAAAAGTCTCTGCTTTTTAATTTACATTATTAATCGTTTATGACTCAGCTTTTAAATGTTTAATTAAGCACTTTCTTGAAATAGTGTATAGGAACTTAAAAAGAATGTATGTTAATATGTGGTATACTAGCCGTCTAGCTTTAGAGAAATTATTTATGAATTGCAACATTTGCACCTGGCTTCTACATATAGGCCTGGGTTGTATGCACCCAACTCTCACCAGTCAGGCCATCTCACTACTCAACATCCTGATCCAGCGATCGAATGATGGTCATATATTTATAGGAGTGCATTAACTCAGCAGTAAATCCACGATTATTCACGACTTTCGGGACCTTTAGCAACGGTATGGAGTCTTCAGACTTCAGAGACTATAATTATTTTATTAAATAAATTGTACAAAAACGTCGTAAAATTGCTTTGTATCGTTGATTCTATACCATACCAACCTCTGGTTGCTGCTCAGCAAATAAATATCTAAATATACTCCTATTAATGTATGACCATCATTCCTTTTAACTAGAAGAGCAACTAAGTAGGTACTTACAAATTTTAGGAAAATTTTGATTTCTTATAGAAATAATTATGATGATGATCACTGATGATACAGCGGTGATCACTTAGCATCAAGATGAAATGCATTCTCATTTGCCCCCTAGATTATTTAACAAAATAGCTCCTCACCCAAAAAATTTAAGTCGTGTTTTTTTACGAATCATGTTTTAAACAACAAATGTATTCACGATATTTTTATAAAACATAAGGACACTAATTGCGCGATAGCATGTTATAGTGGAGCGTAGGCGTACTTTGTTCATAATAAATTACTGGTTCACTGCAGCTCTGCTGTAACTACCCGCACTTTCTACTGGACGCGTCAAACACTTGACACTTCGCACACAAAGGGAAAAGTAAATATCGTGAGGATGGAAGCAGGTCGACACACGACCTACTTTGCAATATTTTCCCCTTGTAACTCTAATAAATACATTCCCATATTAAAAACACTGAAGTAAAGGATTATGAAGAGGTTGAGCAGCAGCGCAGCGTCCCCCGGTTTGCTAATAACACCGTATTACGATTACCAATTCGTGGTGAATATGTATCATAAAAATATGATGACTATTCACGGTATCGGTATTAAGAGATTCAGAGGTGAATGTCGACGGGCTGATAAATAAGACAATGACTGGACTTTCAATGAAATTCCAATTCAAAACAATATAAACATGGATAACTATTTTGTATACAAACGTGTGTGCTTGATTACCTTTAGTGTACCGGAGCCGCAGACCCCAAATATAGTTAGTTTAATTTTCTTTTCGAATTCTTAGCTTAAATGGAACAGTTGCTTACAAGTGATTTAAAGGCCTCATATACCACTGTTGCTTCTAAATTGGTAACAATTAAAACCCGTTTTCAACTTTAAGTAACAAAATCGACTCTATGCAACAATAAGATATAAAGTATAAACAAAATATACTCTTATGCAACTAAGAGTGATAGGAGGTACACATATACAAGTATGAGTAGTGTTTGTAGCTATAAGTTTTATCAAATACTGTTATACCACTCATTTACAACTTAAAGCTATAAGATAAGTTGCAAAATTCACTAATGTGCTACTTGGGTAATCATTAGTTATAAAATTCTCATAGGATTTCCTGCAATTTAAATAAAATTATTTTTTCCGCATTAGACGTACTAAGTACTTTAAATCTAGATTCTAAATCCGGATAAAGCACGTAATGAGAAAAATATCCTTCATGGTTTGAGTTATCTGCTTGCAATGATATCATTCATTGCTAGAAAACACGTAGGTTCGTAGTTATACCTACTCTAGTCTAGGACCTAGGTCGTATTATAAATAAAATTGAAGGCTTCATTATAGCTATAAGCTCACATTTGAAATTTTTACAACATCGTCGGCCCTTTTCGTTTATTATCGGGGCCAGTGGGTCAACTCTAGATCTAAGGGAAACTACGGAAAAGCACGAGAATGATTTAAATTTCGAATAACAGTCCTTGAAGGTTGCGTGAGAGTAGGTAGTACCTACTAACATAACTTACGTTTTGCGTGAAATAAGGCGTGAAGAATGTTTTTGTTTAATCAGATACGTAAATTTATGATGCATGTAATATTATGATTTTGGATAGGTAATTATAAATCAATAAGTACCTAACAAAACAATACAGAATACTATGAGATTATTTTGATAAACTTAGTGGACCGTTTGTGGTCAAATATATTTCCTGTTTATGGTTAACTAATGAGTCGAATACTATATTTTATAACAATATGTAATTTGTTATGATTTGGAATATTATAAATAGAAATTATTAATTATTATATGAATATTAGAATTATTATTACATTTATTTTCCTGTAAATAAAACAACTTGTTTTCCTATATTATATTTTTATTTATTGCCTTTGCAATAACAACTTAGCATAATTGATTAATAGTTAGTTCTTTCCTGGAAACAGAATTGAGCAATGGGCTGTTTTCTGACCTCATCCTATGAAAGTATAAAAAAGGAAAGAGTCATCATGGAGTCATCTTGTTTTTAAAAGATTATTTAGTAGGTTTTCATCTTTACCTTGATAGGTGATCTATTACGGATATCTGCTATAGACATTAGTAGATAGTAGGACTCGTAGAAAAAACACGGAAATATAAAAAAAAAAATCCACTAGATTGGAAACTGCTTCATTAATAAAAAAAACTATAGGTAGGTACATCAATCGGCTATTTTCGGTTCTCAACGAAATCTAACGAAATAACACGCCAGTAATTTCCAACCCCACAATTAGAAATAAGTGGACAGTTTTTAACCGACTTCAAAATTTAAAAAAAGTAAAAACCGACTTCTATAAACTAAAAAGTACAAAATATTTTTCTTAAAAACTAAACTTCTGAAGTCGGGGCCTATAATTCTTCAATGTTCCTACTCGTAGCTTGGCAGTGGCTCCGACTTCAGAAGCTGTTAAGTTTTTTAAGAACAATATTTTTTTTATTATTATTTTATTGCTAGCGAGGTTTTTTATGTACACACTAACATAAATTATGTTTTTTAGGTACCTACACGATATTTATTTGATTGCATTTCATTGCATCCATTTTCATTCATTCATTCATTAAGGCACTCATTTTTATTATAAATCCATTCTAAAGTTACACGACTCAAATTTTTATGTCCAAAAGATTCAGATAATCATTGTAGAGAAATCAGAAAAAGGTTGTTAAATGCTCTAAGGAAAAAGGCTTTAAAATGGAAAATAAATGTAAAGTTTATTTTAATTGGTCAAGAAGGTAGTCTAACAATTGTCATATATAAAATAATAAATAAATCGAGCCCATCACTATCCCACAAGTCCCACTGCTGGGACTGGGCACTGCTATCAGAAGTTGTGTTAAGTACAATAAACAAAAGTATGTAGTCAGTGGTGGATTTACCAGCAGGCTGAGTAGGCTGAAGCCTAGGACAGCAGATTTTAGGGGCGGCAAATTTGGGGCCAAAATTTATGCATTTACCTTACTATTTACCTTACTCCGCCTTATTAGTAGTACATGATTGACCTTTTATTAGCTCAGAAATATACCCAAAAACAATTTCTTGTGTAATCTTAACTAAATCGTTGGGTTGTAAAAATAATCTAAGAACTGACACATCGATCAGTGTATTTCACAATCATAAAAGTTACGGAAATGAGGTGGTGTAATTAAGACGATAGTGCACAAATTATAAGGTTACAATTTCATTGACAAAAAAATTGTAATTAATAATGATTGTGAACTAGGGTATCGAATTGTAGACGTTGGTACGAGCGGCAAAATTTGAATAGCTTACTGGCGGTAAATGTGTAAATCCGCCACTGTATGTAGTTTGTATTGATATTCTTAATCTAGATAAGTGGTAATTTTTAGGTACGCAATTTAAATTAAGTATAAATAATATTTGCGTACTAACGTACTAATGATTGCGGACAACCGTCACCGTGATTATCATCACGGGAACTTGTCCGCAAGCGAGACTATTTTTTTAAATGAAAATACCTAACTTAATTTTAATTCTTGCCCGAGGTAGGTAACTGACTACATGTTCTACCCAGAACAAAATTAAACAACAAATCAGCATTTTGCACTAAGTAGGTACCGTTTTCAGCCACACGAAAGACAGACTCGGGAAATTGTTATTATTTATTTATTTGCCAACATGTACATCAACAATAGGTTAACAATAACATTATTAGATTGGAGTACATGAACCCTGCTAGGGCACTGCAAACATTGAATATTAGTGTTGAGTCACATTTTATAAGATTTTCAATTCAATAAAATAATTACAAACTCATTAAACATAATTATAATCATAATTGTCACATAGTAATGATAGATACCTATTGATTAAGTAAAATTCCTTGAAAAGTTTTATCAGAAGTGAATCACGCGCAAAATCATCTGTAACTCGCAACGTAAATTATGTTAGTATGATTAGAATCAACGGCGGGCTGGTGCTGGGGCGGTGGCGTGTCGGCGTGCCAACCTTACGTCACGCATCACTCGGCAAGAGCTACTTACACCCATTCCACAGCCACACAAGCACACCCGAAGTATAGCTAACTATACTATAGGCCTATAGGTAATAACCACAGGGATATTAGCCGATCAATGTAACTTGGTCGTTAAAAAGTCACCTGGGGAGCTATTCTGTACAATATCTCGCATCTCGATTCGAATCTCACTCTTATTGTCAATTGATATATTTTGAAGGGGTACGTCATATCGAAAGTCGATACATCGATTGTCTCTTCATCGAAAACGGCTCATCGGCGAGTCATATAATCGATGGTATGCCACATCAAAGGTTACAATATTTATTTTTCACCACATCGGAATTGTATAAAATACATAATGCCTTTTATTTTAATTTCATAACTTTTCATACGACTAAACGTGTAACTCATTAATTTAATAGAAGCTGTGAACATGACTAAAACATGTTTAAAGCTCCGTTATTAAGTTATCGTATAATGTCAGTTCGTCAAATATCAACCGAAAATAAGAGTGAGATTCTAATCCAGATGCGAGATGTTCTTACAGAATAGCTATGCTGAAGTCAAAAAGCGTACGGCAGAAATATTAAGGTGCATGAAAATTAGAGCACTTTTGTGTGTAGTGTAATAAATAAATAAAATCATTTATTCGAAACAAACTCCTGTTACAATGTTTTATAACATATGTTTATAAACCCACCAAATTGCGTAACGGTTTGTCGGCGGGATTAGCGCTCGTTTAAAACAGCACGTAACGTAACGTTCGAGTGAATGTTACATTAGGTACAAGTAAACAATCACAATTTCACATAACGTTACTATAAAATTAAACATAGGTAAATAAAAACTTGCATCTCAATTTTTTCTCATTCTCTTAATGTTGCAAGAGGTTCGCGTTTGCGTCCCACATCTCTCAAAAACGCATAGGTACATGTGGAACGCTTTCAACTCAGGTACCTAAGTTGAAAGCGCAAGAGGAATCACACGAGTGTAATTTATTAGACATACAGACTTTTACACTCGATTTTTACTAGTGAATGTCCTAATTCGTAAGCACCGTTAAGTTACTGTTTGTCGCTGGCCGATGTCACGGCGTGATTGTCCAACTTTTGACATTTTACATGACCATACTGTAATGTGCCTGGCCTGCTAATGACTCTTAGGGACACGCAATATTTGTACTGCGCGTAGTTCAAGGACACAATGATTCAGATCTTGCAGCATTAAGACTTACTTTGAAGGTCAATCTGAAGCAATATGACCTTTTAGCTTAAATTTAATATAAATAATGGTTCTTTTCGGGATCGCGATCGACAGGAAAATAAGACCAGTCACCTGCGGCCGAGAACAATACTGTCTGTGTTTCATCATTTATTAATTAATTAAAGCTGGTTCAAATACATAGAAGAGAAATATTATCATAATCACCTCGCTTGGCTAATATATTAGTCGTTAGCACGTACAGGAAGATAGTGTCTCACGCTCTTGACATCTCTTAGTTAGTTTTCAGGGCACCCACGAAATAAAAGGAGCAATATTCGCCAGAAACCACAAAACATTTAGGTTTAAACCAAGTCAATGTGTCTATAATTTTCCGCCTAGTGCCTAGTCGCTATAAAGCTAGTACCTATACCCAACCATGCCTACATACAATTCGTCTGAACCTATATAGTTGGAAAACGGTGACCTGCTTTAAGCACAATAATAGATTAGGTGTTGGGCGGGCGGCGGGCGTTGCGTGGCGCCCACCGCCCAGCCACCTCTGTCCGAGCGGGCAGCGCGCGCTACGGCCAGTCTGAGGCACGCGCCCTCCGCGCCCGCCCGCCCGAGCGAGCCGCGACCCACACACCGCCGCGAACACGACACATGGCGCGGCTCCGTTAACCCTTTGTTATGGACAAGCGCGCGACCAGCGGCCGGGGCGAGCCCATCCCGAGCATCCTCAAGAAACCTAAAGGCCGCCACAAAAGCGATCTCGTCGACAAGAGCACTAAGATCAAGCGGGAGAAGGTGGAGGGCTCTAAGAAAGGGGGAGATGTGAGCTCGCCGCTGCAGCAGGGGTGCTCTCCGCTCATGTACGCCTGCCAGCAGGCTGACTACAAGGCTGTCGTCGACATTCTCAATAAGGACGTGAGTTCATCAGCAACGGTATCATTGGAACGAGAACATTCTAGCTTGAAACGATTCACAACATCAACACCAAAATTTTGGCTGAATGACATGCTTGGACGCTTTGTAGAATTCTTAACCATCCACATGAGTAGGAAAAGAAATATCAAACAACATCAAAGTCACTCATAAATTCTTGGTCAGTAAACTGTGAGTTTATCGGACATGACATGGCTCGAGAGCGTTTTTTCAATGTTTGATGAGTTGGGCACGCGATGTTTCCCGTCCCTCGATCGCTTCACTCCTTGTCTGTAAACAACCCTTGTCACTCGCCTGCCAAACTAACTATTAATAGTTCCCCCAATTTTTCCATATAAATTAGTTGGCAAGATACCGCACCGTGCCATTACAAGTCCAATAAATAGGATTGTAGGACATAATATTTTATTGCTGGCTACTTATTAAAGTTATGGATAACTTAATTGTTCATTAAAACACTGACTGATAGTGAACAAAGGAAAGGAACTGTAGTAAGTACATTATAGTTTTCATATGGAGCATTGGCCATACATTTACTTTAAAAAATGTTGATAATGCCATCGAGTCGGAATGCTTTGAAGGAAATGCACTGAGCACGCGGTGAGACTGGGCCGCGGGGTTGCAATCAATCAATAGGTTGAGAATCGGCACAATAGGAGGAACTGTCTTACATGCACGACAGGCGTGACGATTACAAACACGGTTGTCTAGTAACACGACACGTGGCAGCCCGCTCACCTCGCTAACGACTTACGTCGGCAAACCTTCATTATTCATTAATAGACCTCGTTTCTCCATTACTTCATATTCAATAATATTGTACCCATATTTCATTTTTATTACACTAACGTACACGAATACTTTTATATCATCATCAATAGAACATATTTGATTTTCATTTCCATTATTAGGTTTACCATTATGACATGTTGTAATTTAGCTGCAGAGCCATAAAAACTTAAAGCTGTTTGTAACACTTGTAACTATTAACGAATCCAAGTTATTCATTTGTTTCCAATAAGTATACTTTTTTGCTGTTGTAATGAATAAGATGATGATGTACTTTTTTTTACAAGCGTTTAAAGAAGAAACAAGTGTAGGTACCACTAGTCACGTGCAAGTTGATAAGAGTGAAATCGGCTAGCAATATATTTCACTGTATTTGCATGAAAAGCGAACTGTCGAACTATCATCATAAATTCGAACAAACTAAAAAAATATTGAAGACGGCACAGCGTCACAAAAGAATTTCTACTAGCTTGAGGTTCAGACAGTTTTGTACCTAGTTCGGATGCAATCCGAACTAGGTCCAAAACTGTCTGAACCACATTTCTTTGTATACGCATCGGGAATGCACATTTCTGGAAGTGCACTTGTGCGCAGGAATAGGTGCGCATGAGTTGGGACAAACGTTTCCTATCCATTTCATCGACGTTAAGAACCATCTGTCCATGTCACAGCCGGCATCGGTCCGCGTCCGTGACCGAGGCCTGCGTTGCGCGCTGCACTATTGCGCGTCGAGCGGCGCGGGCGCGAGCCAAGCGGCGCGCGCAACTTGTGCAGACCGGGTGCTGATGGCTGCGCCGGCGCTGGCTGACGCGAGAGATGGCGACGGCCTAACGCCGCTGCACCTCGCTGTCGTGCATGGCAACGTGCCGCTGGTGCAGACCCTACTCGCTGCCGGCGCAGACGTCAATGCGAGAGATGATGAGCATCATACTGTAGTGCATTGGGCTACTGGTGAGTTTATAAAATGCTATTCCATTTTCAACATTTGTTTGCTTAAATGTTGTAAGTTCTTTTCACTTCTTCGATTTAATATTTCTATGGATTTTAGGTTTTTTATGAATTCCCTGTGAGACGCCAAGCGACAAACGTCAAAGAAAATCGGAATACTATATAGCACAGATCTATCAAACGAAGAATTACTTTGTTGATCGGACTGTTGCCCTAGGCGTCACTGTAACAGATGGATTGGAGTGAGTCGTTATCTAACCGGTGTCACTCGCGGTGCGCGCAGCGTTGCCTTCGCGGTTATTATCGGGGAACCCGACGGCAGCGGGTGCACGCGAGCCTATTAGTTACCCACCGCACTCGTTTCAATCATTTGTCCTATATGAAGTTACTTGACGGTGGTTTCTTACAGTTGCGGTACTTCTAATTGACTAAGGCACTGTCTGCACAGAGAGATCGATTGCACTGTCGGTGATTTTAGAAGATATTTGTTTTTACCCTTAAGTTTCTGTTCATTTTATAACCAAGTGTTGTTTCTGTATCAGCAATGCGGTAAAATTCCCTATGAGGTAATCCGAAGTTGAAGCAGAACCAGTAGTAAGTCGTATGGTGACCTAATGTTCGTGATAAATAGCTTTGGAGTGGTCACAACAAATCTAATTTATATTGCTATGGAACAGCAATCTACTACCCAGATGAATCGATGACGTTGCAAATATCGTGCCTTTGGGTATAAGCGGCACAAGATCGTTGATTAACGAGAACTTGAAGGACAATGAATATTTCTTGACCGTTATAATGGTAGCAGTTTACTAACCTGAGGTAGAATTTCTGACTGCCCATAACGACCGTCAGAAACAACCGGCTTAACTTGCTCTCGAAAGTGCAGTAACCCATACAAGACTTGACCGATTGATATACGGTAACCGTTGAAGGAGCCTCCAATCTAATCGAATATGTTTATAATTTGCATTATTATAAATGGTCTTCAGCCAAAAATCTTTAAATAAAAGCAAGGTTTATAGAATTTCGAATTTCAGCTTAGAAGCACTTCTTCTATGATTCCATTGGAGGCAAAATTCTTCTGAAGAACACTCAGAAATTGTCATTCAGGAAGTCTTAACAAATGATAATATGGTAATGTCACAGAAGACAGGAATTATACTGCTCTAAGCAAGGTGAAATTATGAGCAAAGAACACGGGCATGAATAAATGTGTTACGGCACAAGGTTGCATAATATGGCAGGTGTGTATAATGCAATACGCGAAAGATCACAACGACATGCAACGTATGGTGCGAGGCCACACGGGTTCCGTACCTTGTGAGTTGTGTGACGAGGACAAACGGACGTCCGTCAGAAGACCTATTGTTCGCTCATACTTCCTTTTGAAATAAAAACATTAAATGACGACGAAAAAAATACTTCAGCTTAGTTCAACATCAAATCGATTTTCACGTGAATCGAATGCGGTGTAAGTTAAATATTCATTAAAGTCGTAAAGCTACAAAATCCATTCCCAGGCTGTGTAACGGCATACTCCGTCTCGTCAAAATAAAGCGCTAGTCGAATGCCGCATTGATATAAGTCATCATAATAATAAATGTGCTGCGGGGATGGTGGTGGTAAGGCTAGTCTGTATTTGGGGGGGATGTGGGGGTTGTCCGGTCTGACGATATTGAGCGGCTAGCAAGGTCGGGCCCTTGAACTCTCACAGACCGCAGTCCGCATGTAGATATCTAGAACTAGCTTTTTCAGACATCTTGCATGCTGAAAGGTAAGGCTGAAAGGTCACATCTGACTGACCCGGACTGACTACTTAATGTTTTATGCACGTCAAGTTGACGTGTAAAGCCGAGGTTAGACGTCCCTTAACGCTCGTACTTGATAATATCGTATTATTTACAAATATCACCGGTTACAGCAAGGAATATATAAATACTCGTGTGAATAAGATAGTCCTTCGTGTTATAACCGGTGCAACTTAAAAGACAAATAACTCATTGGTTTTGTGGCAATAATTATAAGCACTACTACTCTTTAGGAGTGGGGTCTCAGTGGAGTTTACCAGAGTAGTATGACGCAAGGTTAGATCCTTAGGCTTGATAAACCTATACTGTTTTAAATTTCTGTTAGATCAAATTATCAAATCTCAAAGGTAGCCCGGGATAAGAATTCAAGTGCCCTGTGAATAACCAATATTAGAACTTAGATAATTCTCGTCAATTTCTCGTAAAGATTGGACACCTAGTTGCCAGCACATATCTTTAGCGACTCGTCAACTATTGCCGCAATATTAGTCTACACTCGTGGAGTTATGGACTTATCTATAGGGAAAGAAAAAAAAAAAAGATTTATTTCGGACTCGCACAGAAAATTACATACAGAAAGAAAACATTAAAATAATGGCAAAAAACTAATTAAAAATTCCTGCACGAGGCCAAAAATGGCCCCTATCTCAGCATTTGCTGCGACAGATAAAATAAATGTCACAGCGCTGGTTTTCGGATAGGGAATATAATTATAGGCCGTAAAGACACAATAATCCGACTTGTCGACGTCGTGTTCTCAAAACTTTAATTTTTGGTTCGTGTTATACTCGATTGATGCATCATAACCATCTCCTGTAGTGTGTGGCGAGGTGGGAGCACTACGAGCGGTGCTCGCAGCCGGGGCAGACGCAGCGACCCCGGACCAACACGGCGGGTATCCACTCCACTACGCGGCGCAAATGTGTGGCGCACCCGCTGCCACCGACCATCAAGTAATATTTTTTGTAACACTTTGCTTGCATTTACCGGGCAGATCAAATAGTTAAAACACCATTGAACTCGCGGTAATCCGGCTATATTTTCGTTTCAGAAATTATTGATAATACGAGACATGTCTTTATATGTATCTAGGTTTTACTAGGTAATAGATCTACTTATCCACTACGAGGTTATGTATAAGATAATGAAAAGGTTTTGGACTGGAAGGCTCCGACTTGAAATTGACTGTACACTTAAAAAAGCTGATACGTTTAGTGGTTTAAGTAATCTCTTTTGTAATCTTCTGAACAATAGAGCAGAGCGGCAGCGCTGGAAGTATTACGAGCACTAGTCAAAGAAGGCGGGGCGAGTGTGGACGTAAGGGATGCTGACGGTCGGACGCCTCTGTTGTGGGCTGCATCGGCAGGTTCAGCGGCTGCCGTGCTCGCGTTACACCAGGCCGGATCGAAAGTTGATGATGCTGACAGGTGGGAAAGAGAAAAGCCGATTTTATTTTTAATCAAAAAATAATACGGCTATTAATTTATTTAAAAATATTACAGAGACGGGCTGACAGCACTTCATTGTGCTGCCGCTAGAGGACACACTGAAGCTTTGGAAACCTTAGTTGGTTTATGTGGCGCTCGAGTTGACGTAGCAGACTCTCATGGCTGTACTCCATTGCACTACGCAGCAGCATTAGGACACGCAGATGCAACATCGGCTTTATTACAACACGGAGCGGATTCTCACCGTCAAGACAGAAGAGGACGGAGCCCAGCACATACAGCAGCAGCTAAAGGACAGATTGAAACTGTGCGGATACTCGGTAAGTACAAACTGTGTGGCGGTAAGTTAGCAATGACTAGACCCACGAATATTTTTTTATCTAATATGCCTTTATAATATTTTCAGGTGCCAGAGGAGCTAACCTATGGTTGCGAAATTCTAAAGGCGATTTGCCCTTACATGAAGCAGTCGCGTCTGGAAGACGAGAATTAGTGAAGTGGCTTTTAGACGGTAGACCATCTCAAGTTAACGCTACCAATCACGAAGGCCGTACGCCATTACATATAGCTGCAGCTACAGATAACGCTGATCTTTGCCGTTTGTTATTAGACCGAGGTGCAGAAGTTAATCCAGTGGCAAGATCGTCAAAAAATGAGCCAATAACACCTTTAGATTGTGCAACAACTCGTGGGCATCGATCCACTGCTAAATACTTGCAAATGCAAGGTGGTTTACCTGCTTCAAAATTAGCGAACACAGAAATTGTAATAGATGGGGCTCCAATTACTGCCCTACCAACACGAAGGGTTACTAGTACAAAAATTGATGTTCATGATAGGATTAGAATAGAAAAAAGAGAGGTGGTTGAATTGTCTAGCCCAGTGCAAGAAAGGCGGCGACTTAGAGATAGGAATAACAGCGAATCATCTAATGATTCTTTTGCCGATAGTAGAAAAACGACAAGGAAAAAGTCGGACACACATAAATATAGGACTAATAACCATAAAGAGCGTAGAAAAAGGCTTATGCACACGCAAAAGAGCTTTAGTGATGGTTACGATAGTGAATTTGAGGGATATGAAAAAGAGGATTCTCGCGATCGAAAACATAAGAATTCTAAAAAAAATAGATCCAAGAGTGAACCTTCGAGACGACATAGACGCAGCGCTAGACATCACCACCGTTATAGATCTCGTTCTGGCAGTTCTTCAGATTCGGAGAGTCATTCAGAAAAAAAGAAAAAAGGACGGCATCGTAGACGGGGCAAACGAAAATCAAGTTCTCCCTCAGAAAGTAGTACTTCAGAATCAAGCGAAAGGTGCAGCACAAAACGTAAAGGAAAAAAAACTTCGATACATATAGAAAATGATAGTGAAAAACAGAGTGTAAATATAGTTAAGTATAAAAACACAGATAATTTACAGGGCAATGAAAAAATGGATAATGTAGTCACTGAACCCGGTACTAAAGCTGAGGGTATTAAGCCTGAACCTGAAAAAGAAGAAAATAAATTAGTCAAAAATATTGCTCACAGCGAAACCGAAACGGATACTTTATCAGTTAAAACTAATATGGTCATAACAGAAGCTCAAATTCATATGGAACGTCAATCTAGTCAACTCGGAAACGCAGAAATAAATGTCACGGTTGATTCTTCAAACAACGTATCTATTGAGACTACAAATTTGTCGGTAACTCACAAAGACTTAACTGATGAAATTAAACCAGATTCTGAAAAACTTGAGATACAAAATGATGATAAAGAATGTCTTAAGGATCAGGTTCCTGAAACTCCGATCGATGAATCTAAAATAGAACCATTACAAACGTTAGATGATGTTTCTGCCACTGATAAACAAGATACATTACATAAAGACGATCAATTGCAAAGTAAAACATTAAGTAAAGAGGACAATAATCATAAGAAAATATTAGATGACCTAGCTGAAAGTCAAAGCAGTAAGTCTCAAAGCGAAGACAAACCGGTTGTAAAACCTGAAAGTAAACAAACGGAATCTTCAGAAAATTTTGAACCACTCCAACAAACTGACAAGGATGCAAGTCAAGTGTCGGACAATGAATTAAAAAGTACTCCAATTTCTAATTTAGAACAATCGCGAAGAAAGTCATTCCATGTATTATCAGGACCTGATGAAACAACAACGCAAAGCAAAGATATATCAGGAGAATTAAAGACAAGTTGTGATGTGCCTAGTATTGAGCAAACAGAAACACATGAGAAAAGCAGTTCTCCAGTAGTGTCGTTTTCAAATAAAGATGAAATTATCGAAGGTAAAGAATGTAATAATAAGGCTGATCATTTAATGGGAGAGTCAGTCGATCATAGTTTGGATCCTGAAACTGATAAACAAGTTCAAGATAGTATTTTGCAAAAGGATAGCAGTGAAAGCAACGTGATGAGTTCAGAAGAGAGAAGAAAAGAGTTTACTTCTACTACAGGTAGCAGTACTGAAAATACTCAAAATAATGATAAGGGGCTTGTCTCTGTGCTTGATGATAATATCCCGACGAGTGATCGTGCAGTCCAACAAGTTATCTTGGAGAATTTATCGGAGGAGTTCGATGTAAATTTATCGCTTCCACAGTCATCACCTAAGAGAATTAGGAAGAGTTCTAAAGAAAGCCAAGGTAGTAGCCGAAAAAGTAGTATTTACGAAACAGAGAGTTATAAGGTGCTATCCGATATTGCTAGTGCGCCTGAAGTGACACCTGGAATTCTCAAAAAAACATCTATCAAACTGGATGAAGGTTCTTTGGAAGATGATAGAGAATTATTTGATGGAGATAAACTCTCAAAAGACTTAAGTAGAGTTGCAAGTATCAGTGATAATGAATTGTACAGTCATAGTGAGGCGAATGGCAGAAGAAAACGTTTTCGAAAGAAAGGTAGGTCGAAAAGTCGATCAACGATTAGGTCTAAAAGTGAAAATTCCGAGAGAGGTTATGAATCCAGTGGTTTAATGGATTCCGGTTTTGAACCAAGTCCAAGAGCTGTACAGCGTCGAATTACAAGTCCGCGTCTTGCTGCCTATTACCAACAAAGAAATGCTAGCGGAAGGTTCTCCGGAAAATCTGATAGTAGGATACCTGTACGGAAACCAGGGGATAAAAATGCCGTTGATATGAAATCCGTTACGCAAAGAATTCAGACCAACATGAGACGGTAAGTAGATAATAAAATTTCTAGGGTGCTCAAAAATTACATGTTTTTATTTATGCTCGAAGCATGTTCAAACTGGATGTCGTGTGGTTCTCAGGAAGGAATAAAAGAATTAGCCCACCCACCCACTGTCGACCACCGATGCCATAAAAATCAACTAAAAAAAACACTAAAGAAAGTGAAGCCGCATTCTCTTGTGCGCTAAAATAGAGCTAGCACCAATCTTCTTACAAAGTGTGTCACACTTTGCAGCAGTAAATTAGGAGGCCCATGTTCAGCAGTACCTATTACGCTCATGAGTTGAGAAGATAATGCTTGACTTACAGCTTCGCTTGTATCCCTTGTCCACATAAAATTGTCAAGTTTTCTTCATTCGATTTATACATTTTTTCATTTCAGGTACTATTGCGAAAGGAAGATCTTTCACCATTTACTAGAATTAAAACGGTTGCAAATAAGAACAAGCAAAGCAAATGAAGCAGTCTTAGTGAAAAGAGCTATAGAAGAGTACAATAAGTCTAGCTTAGCTAATGTTGGATTAGGCCCATACAATACTCCAGATTATTCCTTCAGCAGTTTTGAAAAGTTCCTTTATGAGAGTTTGAGAAAGTTGCAAAAAAGTGGCAAGAATTTGGATAAGTTGCCAGAGGCGCCCATAGACTTTGATTACGGAGAAAGTGAGCTGTACAAAATGAGTGCTATTCCTGACAACCCTTGCCTTTGCACCAGTAAAACACACAGATGTTTCCATGCCGTGCACGCTTACACTGGCATACCGTGCTCTGCATATAGTAAGTATAATATTTTTTTACACAATGAAGATAAATAATCACAATTATATTTTGCATGTAGATATTTTTACAGTATAATCGTCAACTTAATTATCATTATGTAGGCATATATCAACCACCTCACTGTTTGATATAGCAGAGAAAAATGTGATTAACTTTTTGTTGTACTTTCAGTACCATACAGATGGAACCACCACACAATGCCAAAGCCTGCGACAGCAGGCCCAAGCTCAAAATCAAAAGGATTTCTGCCAAAGATCAACTCTAAACCACCATCTGGTACTAGCAAAGCGCATGTCACGCTGGAAGTGTCTCACGGCACAGAAAAGCAGTTAATAGCGTTACCAGCAGAGAAACTTGATAAGAATAAACGATATTACGTCACGTTCACTGTGAAAGGCTCCGAGCCGACGTCAGATAACGATAATAATTCATCTCCGAACGCCACGTTGAACACCAAGAGTGTAAGAACCGGTTGATTGTGATAATAGTTTATGTTATTTTGATAAACGCGTGCTAATTACTGCCAGTTTTCGAAATACATCATAGGTATAGCCAGCCCAGACCGGCCGAACAGGCTCTTGAGGCAGTCTCGCGCTTGGGTAATGCTTGCGTGCTACTGGTAACATTCGCCCAAACCAACCGCGAGGCATGTTCGACTGGTGATTAGATCTAGACGCGGCTAATAACAAACTGGATAATTTTATTGTTAGATTGTTTATGTACTTGTACTACGTAATTTATTCATGTGATTAGACTGAACGAAGCCGTCCATATTAAGACGAATTAAAGGGACATATTAATTATTTTTATAAATTCAAAGAGACGTATGTTATATAAAATGCATATCTATCAGAGTTCTATAATTATTATAAATTTAAGTATGGTACTTAGGTATATGTTGTGTAGTCTTCCTGTTAAAGCGTTGTAATGCACAAATAAAAAGATATAAAATAGGTAATAACTAAATACCGATTGTTGCCTGCACAAAATATTTTGTCAAGATACTCAAAAGAATTAAACTAGTGAGAAATACAACTGACTTTGATAATTCTCCCTGTATGTAATTATCCCTTTGAGCGAAGACTCGGCCACTGCTAACAGACACGTCACCAGCAAAGTCGATTTTTAAATCACCAAAGAAAATAAAATGAATCGGATTGCGCGTTTTTGCATGTAAAGGCACAAGCATGGAAGTACTAAGTACGAATAGGCTAGGTATTTATTACTTCCATGCCCTACATTAGGATACTCTTATCTCGTATTATCGCGGTCAGGAAAAGAAAACGGCCGTTAAGCTAGAAATAAATATTTATTACCCTATTAAAATTATCAAATATAAATGAAAAAATTGCATTTACGTACAAATATGTAATAATAAACACAAACATAATTATAATGACGTACACAAGACTAGAAATAGGCGAGTTTTCACCTCGCAGAAATATATGTACCGCAGGTATTTAGACACCCAACAACAACGCTACTCCAGCGAGGGTCCAGCGAGTTGGCTTGTCTTTGGTTTTCAGGTTGAACGTCCATACGAAAGTAGGACCACGCATACTGTGGAAAATTGGGATATAAGTAGATAATAATTAATGGCAGGTAAATGCGTCAGTGTAACTAGATAGATTTAAAATATTAAATGTAATAGGCTCACTTCCCTGAGTGTTGAACAAGGAAAAAAGAAGCCTATCGTGATCCGGCCACATAATATGGCAAATAATATGGTGTAAATAATTTGTGGAACATTGTACAGTAAGTACCTACATCTTCACTGACTTTTTTCGGTGACTATAAGTACTATTGACTTGGCTTTTTTTGTAGCAGTCTCAGCCTCGCGAATATTCGCGACAGATTTGAAAATTCGATTATCGATATATCATCCCGTTTTTACGTAGGGTTAGGCATATGCACACCCACATTTCGCTAATGCCGCTATTAAGTTCTAAGGAGGTGAGCGTATTGCCGTCTACTGAGCACAATTCTATTTCTCATGAGAATTTCCATACAGAAAAACCGCCAGTGAGGCAGACAGGTTCACGTCAAAAACTTAAAACACAAAAACCAACTTACCGAATCTTATAGACGGGGCACTCGTACACATTGCGAGTGTCCTGCTTGTCCTGAGTGACGGCCTTGACAAAGATGACGGGCATAAGGGGGAACAGGTCCATCATGTGCGACTCCACGATGCCGCCCGTCATGGTGTCCCAGCGCGCGCCCTCCATGTACAGCCCGTGGATGTTGGCGCCCTCGCGCGGCGGCGCACTGACAACCGACCACCGAATATTAGCATAGCATCACCCATATATTCCCCGGAGGATTACGCAGAGGTCTAATACCTATACCTAGTACCTAGGTATCTCGACCATTGACGTTGTTTCTAAGTCAATGACTAGGAAGGCAATTCTCGATTTCTGCGAGATCATCTCGGAATCGAGTTCGCACTTCGAGAGCTAGGTACGCCTCGAACATATCGATCAGTCGAAGCAATTCGAACGGCTTTATTTCGTTTCGAGAAATGACGCGCTCGACTTTTTCAGAATAGATGAACTCAATTACTAATCGAGAATATTTCGCATCTTGATTCGAATCTCACTCTGTCGGTTGATATTTGATGAATTGACATACGATTACTTAATATGTTAGATCGAAAATATTCTAAGTCTATGCTTAATATTATCGTGTACCCACATTTTGTCGAAGCCTTTATTATGCATATTCCCGGGTTTACTCAGTGCTGCAGAACCTGTATGCTGAGGTTGTACGGCAAGCAGCCTTTGCTAAAGTTATTCAGTAGAAAAGGGTAAAGAGATTTCTTTTAAAATACCTATTCATGTTATACATTTTACGTCTCAATCAGGAGTAATAGTCTAAACTAAAACAATACTAGTCCTAAGTAATTTGAATGTCTGTTCAATCAGACGACAGCTGGCTTTGGCGGCTAGCTTGTGGGATACAACTTTTGGTAACATCGTACAGCGTACTACATAATTTCTAAACACACAAATACTACTTTTCATACATACTTGAAGTCCTGTCTGCTCTTCTTGGTGACGTCACAATTGAGGCACATTTTGTCTAGCGGCCACTCGTTCTTGCGGGCCGTCTGCTGCATGATCGCGGTCAGGAAGGACTGAGGGTTGAAGAACCCTGCCAGCCACACTGCTGGTGGCAACTGGAACAGGTGTTATTTGTTAAGTTTATGATTTCACCTCTGCTAGTTTGAATTAGACTTTAAAGTTTACGTGCCATCTTCATCTTTTTAATAATTATCATGTTAGATTAGGAAACTTTTAGAAATGTTTCCCTGCATTAGCATTTATCCTGTAGGGGAGAGTGTATGAAAGAGCCAGGCTTTGAAAGAGCGGATGCAAACCCACAGCTATTCAGTGTTGTCATTTAAAGAGTAAAATTAAATTTGAATTGATTTTGGCAAGTAGGAGAAAATTGCATCGGCTCTTTCAAAGCCTGGCTCTTTCATACACAATCTCCCCTAGACGTGTCGTGGGTTTACTTTACCTACATAAATTGTACATAGTATACACGCCCATACCCAAAACAGTTATGTTTGGGTCATACCACAGAATAAATAATTGTACTGGTCATCATATTTATTCCGTGCCGGAATCGAACCACACGCGGCCTGTCACGTATAAATCCAATCACTTAGCTACAACCCGTCAGAACTCCTTCTTGTTCATGAGCTGGTTATCTCTTATATTTAGTAACAGAAAACATACGTTGAAGTCTCCAGTCCAGTTCTCTAGCTCAACCAATCGCAGGCAGAGGTCTGAGAACCAAGCTGCCATACCCAGCAGACTGGGGTACGCCAGCTTGCTCCATGCATCCGGCACTTTATCCATAAACAGTGCCTCCATCAGCTTCTCCATGTCATTGCTGATAGTCAGTTCACCCTGACAAATACCAAATAAAATTAAAAGAGGGGAAGGTGGGTATTATTTATAAGGAAATACTCAAATTCTGATCACTATCATATCACATATTTTCGATTGTTAGCTTCAATTGTTTGCATTGCTTTGCTGTTTTTAAAGCACACATAAAGACACATTTGAAATTAAATAAGAAAAATAAGTATGATCGGAAGTATATGGCATGAAATACCTTAAAACCTTTGTATTTCCAACTTCAGATACTTTCAAATACTAGGATCAGGCTATAACACTAGGCAGTCGGAAATATGAGTTCTGATTATGGTGTTTCCGTACCTTAAGCCCCAACTCGAGTTCTTTCAGAGACCTGCGAACCTCTCCCATTAGCCGGTTCATTCGTTCAGCTTCTTGGAAAGCCACGATAATGAAGGGAGTCAACTCCTCGATTTTACCCATGAGTTCCTGCAGATTGAATGGTTCCGGCACTCTATCTAAGATGTCGTCGAGCATATATCTCACCTGAATGAATAAAAATATTACAACAATGCTTTTTGTAAATATCTTTATGAAAAGAAAAGATTCTTGTTACCTACCAGTTCTTCTTTGGTCGCACCACCGCCTGCCGCTGCGCCAGTATCTCTCGGTTGCATTTCAAATACCACCTTTCAAAAGTTAAAGGTTAACAAATTATGTTTGTAAATTGTCAAATCTCATTGTTTATGAGTGACCTACCCTGAACAGTCTCTCGGAGACAGTGGTTAGGTATCCAATCTCAGCATTTGGATGCAATCCATACAAATATGGTGTTTCTTCTGGCAAGAAGTCGTCAATATAGGCGTGATAGCCAACGTAATCAGAGTTTGGCGGCGATATGAAGCCCTGAGCGAGTTGCAATTCACCGTCCACCTGAAAGTTGACAAAACAAACAATATTCTCATATTGAACTACAACTTTTCTTTTATAAACGAAACATGCATTAAGTAGACCGGACTTAAAAAATGTATTAATCTTTGACACTGACCAATTCTGCTTGCATATATTCAAGCAGGAAGGTGCGACAGAGGCGCCTGTCCCAGTCGTCGGTGATGTGTCCGCCATACATGATCTCTCCGAACAGGTAGCGCAGGTCCTCCCACGGCACGCGAGGGTTCGCCTCCAGGTAGTTGTATAGTACGTACACACAGATTGTTAGGTCACCGAAGTTGAAAGGGTACGACCTGCAAGTGGATGTCGATTATAGTTCCGCGAGAGTGCTAGCACTACTGGAACAGAGCCGGCTTGTTCTAGGTCTTCAGAGCAAAGTTCGCACAGATTGATCATGAGTAAGCTTTGACCAGTTTGTAATCAATGAAGATGTGAGGGTGTTTTATTTAACTGGGGCAGTATGACAGTGAAGCTTTAAAACCAATGGAGCAGCAGAAAAACATTAGGAGACAATAATAAATGCTTAATTTTTTATTAAATCAATATTGTCACAGTTCTAGCTGAAAATAAACATTTACGAGAAATTATGGTATGGTAAGGGTATGTACTTACCTGTTCCAGCCTTGTGGACCGAATTTACGTCTCTCTGCAACGACTGCGTGGAAGTAGCACAGCGCGAATAAAACAGCTTTAAACTCTGCCTCTTTGCTACACATCTCCAGAGTCTCCTGACTGAAGTTGTCCAGGGACTGCGGAACACATTTTGTATAAGACTACCTCCTACGTAGACAACACGGCGCAAGCGCAACTGCCAACGTAGAGTATGCACATTTTTTTCACGTATTTCGTAGTTTCAAGTTTGTTAAGGAACTCGTAGCATCGCAAGGGCAAAAGATAGTGAACAAATATCATAAAAATATGTAAAATAATATTATAAAGATACAAGTTAATCATGAGAGGTGCCTGAAATACATAAAATATGGTAAGTACCTTATGCAAGTTCGCCCACATTCCAATCGGTGGCTCATTGGTAATCTTGATGGACGACTCTAGGATTCCTTGTGGAATTATATGGTAAGCAGGATCAGCTGCTGGTTCGGCACTCAGATACAACCTTGCAACATCCATTATTTGTTATCAATTTTTTTATAATAGAATATAATATTCTAGCACCCGCCCGGCTTCGCATGGGTGCTACTATCCTTTGATACATTAATTATGAAAGTATTACACTATAAACCGTCCCGAAGAAACACTCAACATGATGGTGAAAATCGAAAAAAAATCCGTTGTATAGTTAAGAAGTAGTGAACAAACAGACAGAGCGGGCGACTTTATTTCATACTGTGTGTATAGTGATGATTTAAATTTAGATTATAGAGATAGTATCATAAGTCATAATTAAAATACTCAAAGCAATGTACACTTGTATAGCAAGCATGATAGATGAAGTTCGTACGACTAACAAATAGCAGGATAGGTTTTCAATTATCCAGGCCTAATACTCAGATTCCACCAGTAGTAACGCCACCGCAAGACAGTTGGCACGGCTAACTAACTTATTTGCAGCATGATAAGCACATATTACCACGGTTAAGTACAGAGTATGTAAGCCGTGATAAGTTTACAGCATTTACACACACTTAGATCCATAGAAAAAACGTAAAGGCAGTAGTATCGATCAACTACCAGCAAAACACACACTGGTTCAGGTCTTTTTTGTAAGAAGTCTAACTGTGAGCCGTCTCTATCCGGGCGCGGAGGCTGCCCTGCTGGCCTAAGGCAATGGCTAATGAGGAATTCACGGCAAGCGTTTAGCTGAAAATATAATGAGTATACTACCTGTACTCCGGTAAAGGATTTTCGAAACACTCTTCCATTTTCTTTTCGAGTGTCGCGAGCCACTTAGCGACCAAGTGCACGTTTTGCAAGATGACCCAGTGTCCGTTCACAGAGGCGACACCCATAGCCTCTTCAGCTACCACCTCCTGACCTTGTCCCAATGATACGATGTGGAAATTTTTCTTATCAGTTGAAAAGCCTATTTTGCGCCCCATCTTCTCTAAATCCTAAAAGATATAAGATACAGATCCAGCGTAAGTATCACCTCTATTTAGTGGTTCATCGCTTTGACCCTGACAGTTTTTTTTAAGATAGCTCGAGGCTGTATTCAAGGCACTTGGGACATTATCCTTGCCTACGTCATCACGCAAATCTTAGGGTACTGTAGTAGTTTGTACGACTTCTAGGAATTGAGTTAGATTTGGTTCGCTTTAGCTAGTATCATGGAATCATCTTGGCTGCTAGACATACCTACCTAACAGATATACTTACATTGTTGTAGATACAAGTTACGTTCTACTTTACCTTCAGTGGATCGACACCAGCCGAGAGAATAAAGAACATAGCTGTGGTAGAATTGCTCTCTTGATAAGACTTCTCTAACGGCGGAGTACGAGCTTCAACATACTTCGTGCCCAGATTTTCTTCGCAAAATGCACTAAAGAATGGTAAAAAAGGGAAATGTACTGAGATTTTCTTATTTGAAACCATAAAAGATAGGAATATTAGTCTGTCAATGTACCTAATACATTAATGTGTAAAAAGCAAAGGAATGTATATACGATCGTAGTAGATCGTTAACGTTCTGTAGTTTCTGCCTAACTCCATGAGAAAAAGTTGTATGGAGGTTTATAGGTAAACGGTGGCGCAAAATTATAATACTCCATTGTATTCAATATTTTTACAGATGATTCTCTACATACATGTCCTTCAGTATTATTTCGGACTTTTGTTACACGTTGTAAATAGTATATATTCTTACCGTGTGTAGGCACACGGTAAGAACATGTATATCTTTGGCTTGAACCAATGCAGATTGGCAGACCTTAGTTCTGTTGAACTTAGTTGGGAATGCACTAATGCCATATTGTATCAGGAATTAGTATGAAACATACCCGGAAGCATACGACATTCTATCGGGACGAAGTGCTCTCATGATGCACAGACGCTGCAGTGAAGTCTTGTTCTTCCACTCGCCTGGTAATTTGTCTCTTTCGGGGGCCTCACCTTCCGTGTATTTCTGCCATCTGTTAATGTATAGGTTTTATTTAAGAGTTGAATAAATAATATCATTCCTTGTTTTCTTCTTCTTTCGTTATGATAATAACTATTCTGCCAATATCTTGTTTTGTTTGCTTACATTCCAACCCGAGTGTGAAAATTAACTTGTGCTTTATTTATTCTCATGTAAGCGTATGAATATATTATTCTTGTGAGAATAAAGTTAGTTATCTCAACCCACATAATTATCAGCCAGCAAGTCTAGCACCGACGGCGTGTGGAGAAACCCGTTTTCTCCACCCTTTGTCTCTATGACAGAAGACAAAACGAAAAATCGAGAGGGAAAACGTAAGGAAATGGTTTTGTCCCCGATTATTTTATCCCATTTTGGCTGTGCTAGCCCTGCCATATGCTGAATTTTATTTAATTTAATTTTATTATTAAGGCAAACCAACTAAATACATACTATATAAAACATTTGTACATAACATTTAACAAAACAATATTGTAGCATATATCTAAATTAAAGCTAAGCATAACATTTAAGTTAGATCTCACTTAGGTATAGTGAGATCTAACTTAAATTAATAAGATGAGCATAAGGTTATTATTATTATTTTTTTACATTTTTTTTTCTTTTAATTAAAGTGGAATTTGGTCTTCGACATAGATCTCTATTATGAGCAGACTTAAATAACTATCCATGGTTGGCAAATTTTTGATTGCTGTATTTATTAGCGCATCAGAGAATGCTGATAATGCTGAACTTAATCCCGTTACCGCCTTGCGAAGTCCCCAAGAGCGGTGACGGCGGCGTATATTTGCCAGGAACTACACGGCACATCTTCTAGTAGATACTACTTGTAAAGGAAGAAAATTATTCAATATTGTACAAAGTTCATGATTTGTTACAAAATGAAGACGTTTTTGAAATTGCGAGCCAATTTGCGGAAAAATGGAAAAGGTAGTTAAATAATATACAAATAATAGTAATAACCTTTTGGTGGCCCCTTCGATGTCTTTGTCAAGGCTTTCGAAGGCGTCCATCTTGGAGAGTGCGATGATGCCGCCCCAGCAGCTGTTGGTCAACCAGTTGTACGGCGACACCTCCGGGGCCACCGCATACTTCAGAAGAAAGTCCAGCTCCTTCGGATCTACTTTTCCTTCCACTTGGAGAACCTGAAGTAAACGTTACCTATGATCAGCAATATTCATATTAAATGTAGCTTAGGTTGCGGATACGACAGCTGAACTGACTACCAAAAGAACATAGTTAGAGCATTGTGTGGTGTAACTTACAAGTTACAATACTAGGGTTACGTTATCTGGTGAATATTGATATTTTTTAATGTAGAGAATGTTATATTCAAACCTGCAGCGTAATACGAAACATCAGTTGTCCCTCGAGTTTCGAATAGTGTACATAAAGACTGCGAAGGTGATGCTGTCCTTATGCTCCTAAGTACAACAAACCTGTAGTGTAATAAGGAATAGGAACACCAGCTTGTCCCTCTCGAATAGTCCACGACTAGTGTATACGAAGACTGCGAAGGTGATGCTGTCGAGCAGGTTGAACACACGAGCTTCCAGTTCGTCAGCGCGCTCGGCCTTGGCCAGCGCGTCCTTGAACACCACGCTGTATGCCTTCAGAGAGAACTGGTACATCGGGTTGATCTTGTAGAGGTCATTCAGGATGAAGTATAGCAGAGAAGCTCGGGTTGCGGCACGTCTAGTTATTAATTACATAATTAGATATTTTGAACGATCGATAATTACTTTTTAGTTTAACTAGGATGAGTTAATAATAAATATTTTAAGACTGTATTTTTTAAGATATGAGCTTTGTGCTTTTTTGTAAATAAACGATTATGTCACTAGAGGCGCACTCTTTAACTATTGACTATAGTAGTACAGACACGCGCTTTGTGTGATCACACCGTACGCAAATCTCATGTTTACGTGCGAGGACTCTGACTATTAGATTGTGTGCATCTTTCTATTTCGTAATTTTTTGTCGGGTATAATATTATTTTCATCCCACCATCTCGGAAAGAGTATTTTTAATCTTCAATATCTGAGTGGAAAAGCCGTTTTTATTCTCTAGAGGATAAAGTAAATTTTCATCCCACCATCTCGGAAAGAGTATTTTTAATCTTCAATATCTGAGTGGAAAAGCCGTTTTTATTCTCTAGAGGATAAAGTAAATTGAATTTAGAACATCGTGTGCACTAAGTTTGTGAATTAAACGTTTTTTTTTGCATTTAGTCATTTCCTCGCTGAGGTGGAATGAAAAGTTACGTGTTGCACTCGAGTGCAAAGATTTTTCACCTCGTGCTCTTTTGATTCCCTCGCTAACGCTCAGGATTCTAATTTTGAATCACTCGCTGCGCTCGTGATTCAATTTTAGAATCCTTCGCTTGCTCGGTCATCAAAATTGAACACGCGGTTAAAAAGCAACTTTGCACTCTTGTATAACAAATAACTATTATCTGCTCTCATATCGCAAAGTTCTAATTATGAATTCAAAAATAGTACTATAATGACAGACTTTATGCATATGCAACTATGTATAATAAAATTAAAAAGTTTTATTATGATACGTCTTGATGATGATTTAGTTTCCTGAAATTTTGTTCAGGAAACTGTGCCTTAAAATAACTTTTTCGTACCACTTGCTCAAAAAAGTGACATTCTATGCCACAAAAAGCGAACATAACAATAGTCATTTTTAATCTGTTAAAAACAGGGAAAGAAAATTGTACTGAATTTCATTCATCCTCTAGGGGGAGAATGTGATTTAAATTTGGAATACTAACCGAAATTTATACTGAACTACATCTGTGTTTACACCATTGAGTTTGTATATAAAGCATTATACATCTTTTTGAAAAAGGAATACGCATTTATTATGCAGTTATGATTATTAAATAAAATTACGAAAACCGACGAGGCCGTATGAGCTTGATGCCTTTGCTTCAGACGCAAGAACAGAGAAATACTTAAATCAACTCATCAACAATAAATGTACCAAACAAAAATGTAACTCTCTCTATCAATAATTGGACCAATGTTTCAAATGTTAACTTTTACTTTTAATTGTCATTATTTTTAATAAATGCTTATCTCATATTATTATTGTGTTAATTTTTTCGCAAATGGTACGAAAAGTAGAGTATTTTCCTCAGTGATAAAGCTGTCTTAGTCTTGGGTGAACTTAAATCCCTCGCTACACTCAGGACTCGTCTTAAATCCCTCGCTTCGCTCGTGATTTAAGTTTTTAACACCCTCGCTACGCTCGGGAGTAAACCTCGAGTCCTTCGTTACGCTCGCGATTTAAATCGTCACCCGCGACAGAAGACACTGCTTTATCCCCTTGGTTAATAATCTACTATTTTTCTATTATAGTACACTTCGGTTCCACCAAGGAGTTTTCAATTCAATTTTTATAAATTATCTATGGTGGCGCGGCTAGGGCGCATGCGCGGCGCGCTGCTGAGTATCGCCGCCATTTTTATTTATAATATGTACATTATTAATGTGATAATTAGGTACCTATTGCATGAGTGTAGATAAAGTAGTGTATGAAACTGCACTTATCTAGGTATGAAAACACTCATGTGATACTATTAAAAATCTCGCCTGCGGCTCGATTTTTAAACACACACTCGTGTTTTAATACCCCTATTTATTTATTTATTATTTATTTATACTTTATGCACTAAGTACAGAGGCGGACTTAATGCCGTAGGCATTTTCTACCAGTCAACCTAAGGGTGATGCAGAGAAAAAAGTATGGTAGGTGCACGGACAAGATAATTATACTAAAAAAGTAAATTATGCATAGTTACTTATAACTATTTATACATAATTTTTTATATAATATACACTACGTATTATATATACACTATTATACATAAATAAATATATATATAATTATATATACATAAATATACTATAAGTAGTAAGAAAGCGGAGATGATTCTGCCAATTTGGTGCGAAGATGTTCACGCACTTTTTGCTATTATGCAACAGTTTCATAAACTACCTACTATTATGCGGACTTGTGGGATTGCGGCTGTAAAATTGTGCATATCAGAGTTCCGACTCACCTATACCTCTCCCTAGCTTCGTCAATCTTGACGGCAGTTATTTTACCCTCTTCCACTTTTATTTCAATGTCTGCGGCTGTTTTCTTCGTGGTCTCCAGATTGATGACGAGTGCAGAGTCGCTCAGAATATCAGGACCGGCAGATGACAAACGTTTTAGCAAGTCGTCTTCTAAAGTCTTTAGTGTGATCTTGAAGTCGTTTTGTTGTTTCGTCAGGCCCGAACGTAAGGCTTCTAAGTCTGGCCGCTCAGCCTTTACTACTTCACCTAGCAGCTGCTCTTCTAAACTGTAGGAAAAATTATATTGTTATTATTAACATAATAACAATATAATTTCTCCTACAGACTTGACTGACTTAACAGTCAATATTTGAATTTGACAGGCAAGGCATGATACGCTTGACTCGTTCAAAATAAACATAGTTTATAATACTAAAATCAACTTATTTACAAGTGTATACCGAAGGTATGGTCTGACTGGAGTTTTTATCAATGTGTACAATACAGTTTAATGCACACCATAAAAGAAAAAAAGATACAATACATAGAAAAAGAGATGTACAAAGGGCGGTCTTATAGCACTCGACGATTTCTGCCTTTCTGATTTCTGTAATGTGTTATGGTTGTATGACTAAGTAACCGAGAATGTGTTTTGGAGCCCGACAGACTTATGAGCGACTAATTATAACACTTACCCATCTCTGGTGACGGTGAAGTTGATGAGAGTACATTGCGCCTGCATCTCGGGCTGGTAGTGCGGGTTGGCCAGCTTGGTTTGAATCAAGAAACGGAAGTTCGGATGGTAATCTATTTCTCTGTCTCCTATCTGAAATCAATCCCATAATTTTTTTGCCTTCAGATATAGTCAACAATATCCGACAACTGGTTTAAATATTGGATACTTTCCAGTCGTTGGGTTGAAGAAGTCGTAGCTCATACATTACTCACAATTTCATAAACTAAGATGAAACGTGTACAGTACCTTAAGTACTTTCCCCTTGCGTATGAGCACTCTGCCGAGCAGCGGCTCGAGCACGGCGTCCACTGTCTCGCCAATGTTCTCAAGTATCACCACTTCGCCATTGCTCACGCCGCGCTCAATGCGATCCAAGTAGCTGCGTTGTGTTAAGCGAATAACCACTAGTTGATCGCCGTATTTCGACTTGATCCATTTTATACCTTGCCTATTGAAAGTTGACACGATTTCAGTTAAACAAAGCTTATTCTAGTTAAACTAAAAAAAATTGATTACGGTGTGCCTTACAACTGATTCAGTATGCTCCAATACAAACAAACGTGGTTGACCTTTCGAAAATCTCAATTTTGCTATAAGGTTTACCCCTAACTGCACCAAACGAGCCATCAAGAAGACTTGATAAGTTATAGTTACTAATAAAAACTTTAAGCAGTAAGTATTTTGAGACTTACAGTTGGGGATCGATCATGAGTGGCCATCGCGCCGAGTTGGTGAGGATGGTGGCGTTCTCCGTACTCATAGTGTCGGTGGGCAGCCCCTCGTTGTTCCACGACGCCACCTGCGCGTCGTCCGTCAGCATTGACAGTGGGTCTAGACCCGGAGTCGTGTCGATTTTGGGCTGTACGTATGTGGAAGGAGGAATTCCAACTTTGAAACCGTTAAATTATCAATTTATCATTGTTCTCTTAATTCGTTTTTACTCATCTAAAGCGTCTAAAGGCTCAAAGTAAAGCTAGTTAGAAATATGTAATTACAACGGACTTCGCCAGCGTGGGCACCCAGTCATCGTTAATGAGCTGCATGCGGTAGCGGCGCATGAAGCAGCCCACGTACGAGATGAATGCCGTAACTAGCAGCACATCACCCGGCAACATCACGCCCGACTCCTTTAGGTTAACCACCGTAGAGGACCATCTGGATAAAATAAATGTGTTACGAGTAACGTTACGCCTGGCACCTTGCCCCACTCCTTGCTCCTCAGCCAAGATTTGAAGAAGAATCAATCAAACGCCCAGTTTTGGTGGCAGTTGGGATAAAATTGTGTAATCTCTTCAAGGACCCTGCTGACACAAACATTTTGCGGCTTAATTCTTGGAACTGATAGCCCCAAGAGAGGTTTTTGCGATATCCGCATGTTTTTGAGTATATCACTAATATATTATACCTATTATGTGGACTACCAAGCTCCTTCGTAGTAACAATTCAAACACTGACCTGATTTTCTCTGAAGCAAGGCCGTTAACCAATCTGTTTGCCAAGTCAATCGTAGCGTTAGTGGCATCGGCTTCGGCCTGACACTTCATTTTTTCATTCACCGCCTCCTGGAATGCTTTAAGCAGCACTTCCAGTTTCTCCTCTAAATCCTGTGATATAGCAAAACACATAAGTAGTAGGATTGAACACGAATTGTCCAAGCGTATTCCGATTCTAAAATCATCGGCTTTATTTTAGATTAAGTCGATGAGACCTAACAAAGAATATCCAGTCAAGTTAAGTACGGATTAGGGGTCCAATGCAGACATTTGTGAGGTGCTAGATTGTGCGAAAAAAGCATTTGGAAGACGATTAAAATATCTACATGAATCTGATCGGTAAGGAAGGCGAGCTTGTCTCTGGCGGCCTGCAGCTCGGCGTTAGCAGCATTGAGCGCGCGTCTCTTCGGCTCCACCACTGCGTATACGTCGTAGAACTTCACGATGTTGATCACCCACGAGCACAGCCCGGCTGCTGCCGCCGACTTTGACATTATGAACTCCATGTTGAACTCAGGGTTCTTAATGTAAGGTTGCACCGCCTGTTAATTATGGTTAAATAAGTTAACTAACAACAACATCAAATAACTGTTCTATATGTCGAAAAATTGGTTTCAGGGTTTTAAGAATGAGTTAATCGTTCAAATGAGAACCAGATAGAGCACCAGTCTGTGCTGATGTGACATATTCCAAACAATACGTAAGCTCTGTATGCTCTGTTTGTAATAGCTTTTTAAAACCTATGGACCAACATGAAGATAAATTCTTACTCATAATTACCTTAATCACGTCGGGATGAATATTCTCTTTGTCGTAGTATACCAAATCGTTTAAGAACTGATCCACTTTTGCCATCATGATCTAGAATATACAACGGCAAAATAAATAAAGGACATTGCTAAAGTTCAGTTGTGATTGGCCCTGGAGTTTACAAAAGAAAGACTATGCTCACTATGTACAACTCGATGAAAACAATATGTTGCAATCAATAATATGAAACAGACACTGCTGAATATATTTTTATTTACTAAAATAATTATTAACTATTTTGACGTTATGTTTTGCTTTCAGAATTTGTATCAACTACTTACCTACATACTTGTACAACGACTAAGGTGTCGGTCGATGTATTTTAGATGGATGGGTGTATTATATATTTTCGCATTTTGCTAAAAACGTTGCTTCACACTAATATTTGTCTTATATCGTGGGTACAGTAGGTACTGTAGGTAGGACCTGGCTGTCTTTACTGGATTTGATTTACAATAAGTGAAACTATTAAATGAGTTTATATAAACTTGAACTTGAGAAACGATCAAAATATCCAAAAACATACTTTGCAACTCTTCCACGACCTATCCTTAGGCACCTTGCCCTTCTTGGCGAAGAGTACGAGCACGGCCGCGCAGACATTGACCACGGCATCCGGCGGGGAGCCGAAGGACTTAAGTTCCGTCAGGTTGTTCTTGTTGAGGGTGTTAAGCGCCTCTTGGGCAGCTATCAACGCAGGCTCGGCCTTGGCCAAGTCGTCGGCGCAGATTTTAGCCTTTATGGTTACGTCTTCCTCAATGACCTTTACTTTCTTCTCCTCTTCGGCAGCTGTTTGGGATTTTGACACACGGTTATGAACTACCTAGTAATTTATGAGGTGAATTCGGAATATCGATAAGCCGATTTTACTAAAATCAGCATTGTTGTTGCATCACATTAGCGTTGGCATCAGTGTTGACGTCAGTGTTGGCGTCAGCGTTAGCACTTACGCCAACGCCCCCAGATTTGTATGAAATTTCAGTATAATAGGGTAGGTACCTCGTAATAGCAGCATCACCGTTGATGTGTGAATGGTTATACAAAATAAGACATTGCGCCAGCGTTAGTGCTAACGTTAATGTGCGTGTAAAGGTTAGTTGAAGCAATCTAATTATTTTATTTATTTATTTTTTATTTATGTATACACATACACATGACAAAGAAAATAAGTAAAGATATCAAGTACAAAGGTACTGCTTATTTCTAAAGAAATTTCTGCCAGCAGACCTGCGACAGGAAAGAGTAAAAAGAAAAGAAGACACAGTGTGTAACTAAAGGAAACAAGGTAGGTAGATGATAAGAAGCTAACGAGGAGGAATATAATAAAATACATAAAAATAAAATATATACTTACGTATAATAAAGATACATACCAAAATAAACTAATACATAACATGAATATACTAATAAACATATATATATATGTTTAAATATTATAAGGATAGGTAATGTTCTTTAACGCGTTTTTTGAAAGAGGAGATAGTTATTATTATTTGATTCAAGATCGGATAATTTACCAAATGCCTTTTCTTTGGAGACTTTCTCACTCTCGGCGCCCACCACTTCAATGAGTGCCTCAGCAGCTTTGTTTTTTTCTTTCAATATAATCTCTTGTTCAGCTAAAGTCACCTGTACAGAAACGCGTTTCCTTTCACAATCAGTAGTAAAGTTTTATATCATTATAAAATAATAGTCAGCACTAATTGGTGGTTACGATATAACCAAAAGACTCCAATGTTATAAGTTTAAAAAACATACATTAGATAGTGCTGCTGGTAAGAGTAAAAATGGGAAAGGAGCAATTTTTTAAAAATAATCCTTGACATTGAAATATGCAGCAGGCAAGTACCTACTAGTATGACTTGTTGAACTAGCAGTAACCCAGCGGTGGGTATATAAGTTTTCCAATATTTTATTAATGGAAAGTAAAGAAGGCAAGTAAGAGCGCAAGCATAGGTAAAGTCCGCGCGCGAGTGGTACCTTCAGTACCCTGAGACACTGGTACTGGGAGAGCGCGGGGGAGCGACGGTCGAGCGCAGCAAACGGTGCCCGCTTCCTCAGCCCTCGATTCCTCGGAGATCGAGCGCGGCCTATAACTGTTGGTAATGTTATACTTCCAAAATTACCTTCAACACGGCGACATCACCAGCACATGAGGCCAACTTTTCTAATCCATTCTCCAACCTCAATATCATCATCTTGAGATTCTTGGTCTTCTCGTTGAGCAGTTTGCTATAGAGTGCAATTTGTTCGAGGAAAGTCTTCGGGGTCGTGTAATTGTACCGCTTCTCGTTTTGGAAGTACACTTCCGACATGGTGTTGACACTTTGGTGCACGTGTGACATGAACGCCGACACCGGTTCTACTAGTGACTCCTGCGTATACGTAATATACGGTAAGAATGTTTCGACATGAATCATGAGCCATCAAATAGCGATTGCTGAAAGTTTGCCGCCCTAGTGGGGGTCACCACTGGGTAAGGAAGTCTCATAAAGCTGGCATAGTTTTTGTATACTTGCTATTTGTACGGAATCGTCAGCGCGCGAGTCACACTCGCACTTGACTGATTTTAATTGATGACCATTGGGTAATAGGACTGCACTGTGTAATATGAAACAGAAATTACCGGCAAGGATTCGACTTCGGAAATGAACCGTTTGGAGACGGAGCGCAGCGCCTCTCGCGGCCACGCGTGGAACCAATTGATGGAAGTGCAATTTACAATAGAGGGGAACTTGCGAGCGCGTACACGCAGCGTTGCTCCAACCGGCGAAAAGCACAGTACCACCTGAGAATGATGATTTTAAATTAACTTAAGATTACATCCAGATTATCCAAACATTAACCACGTCTGCACGTCGACCTTGATATTGATCAGGGCTTTGACACTTAAAGCGATGTTCAACTTACGAATCCAGTAGGCACAAAAAAAAATTATGGATGGTGGTAATTAGTTAGCCTAATTTTTATAACCTACCATGTTAATGAATTCCCTACCGGTAACGTAAAAATAGAATTCAGACATGATTCACTTACTTTGAAAACCGAATATGACAATCGAAGAGTTATTGACTGACCTTTAGCATGGTTCTGACGCGGTTGATGAAGAATCTCCAGCAATTTTCTCGGGTATCAGGCACGCCGGTCGCTTTCGTCTACGATAAAATATAATGAGTTCATGTACTCATGTACAATGTGCAAATTAATGTGGCGAATGGCACACTGCCTCACACACCCGATGCGTCTAGCGGTCTTATGTGGCGGGCAGAACCGAGTTTCAAAATGTTTACGTTTACTCAAATTTGGCTCGACAACTCTATTCGGCATTTGGTGAAAAACTAAGCCAAGGAAATCATTTATGTACGGCCTGCCACCCGAGCGTGTAGTTTCAAGCCGGCCCAAACATATTTTGTTAGCATAGCACACCTAATGAAACATAATTTACGAGTTTACCTCTCCTCTCACACCATTGATAATATTCTCCACATCTTCGTCTGGGAACAGTTCCGGGATTTCACCGGAAGCAAGCAAGTCGTTGATAAGAACCAGGAATCTCTCTTCGGCCACCTGCGCGTCCGTCATAAGGAACATGCAGCCTATGTTCTTCAAACCAGCCTTCATGTTTAGACCGGCTGGAATTCAGATTTTCCAGGTTAGGATAGTGATCAGTTATCAGTTTTTCAATTTTTGATAGAGACTAACTACATTCATGTATAATAATCTATACAGATCATTTGGTTGTCTTGTACTTAGTACCTACTTAATTCTTATTTTTATCTCAAACCTCGTACGATAAGGTAACTCGACGAAATGGCAGGAGGCCGTGTGTCGTTTGCACTCTTTTTGGCGCTTAGATGTCCTATAACGCTAATTTTCATTGAAATGGCAAAATATTGATCAACCAGATTTGATGTTTATGTGTCAGGTAAGCCTACTGAAAATATGTTAATTATACATGTGGTATACATACCCAAATCGACTTTGAGATCATTTATGCCGTATCCTTTCCGAAGTTGTATTTGGAACACCTCTAGCGAAGAGATAAATGACGAGAGACGCGACAGAGACTGTTTGCCGGATCCTCCCACGCCAACCAAAAGTGCATTGCCACGAGGAGCCTCCAGGATGCGGTTGATCCTTCAGCGACAAGTTTTGTAACAAGCGTAACTCTTTCATAACAATATGCGATGAAAGTGTTCAAATCGAACCAATTACATTTAGAATAAAGTAATAGTATTTTTAAAACAAAATAATAGTAGCTAAAAAGTAAAGAGGCACGCGGGTAGCAGATACTCATTTCAAATGTTTTGTACGTATTTATAAAATAATAAGGATATCGTTTACCTGCAAATATGGTACATGGCGTCCTCAAAGAGCACCAGGTTCATGGTTGCCACGAGGTCGTTGTACGCCGACAGCGACTCCTCCAGCAACTTTTTGATCTGGGGCCAGTCCTTGATAGCGAAGTACTTGGGGTCACCTATCCCCTCCGCAAAGTGACAGAAGATCAGAGGCTTCTCCAACACCACATTCTCGTCATAATCCTGAATATGCATTTACTATATATATACAACCATCAGTGGTATTGAAGGATATGGACCGCAATTTTCTAATTAGCTCCATGAACTAAAATTCTTATACATAATTATATCTAATACGTAGTAGATTGTTTATATAAAGATCAGTCATCATCGATCGTCTTGAGATTTTTGATGACTCAAAATGTTTCGTATTTTACGAATATCTGATAAGCTAGGTTTTTTTCTTGTTATCGCTAAAGAACCCACCTCACATTGTTTCTTAATCATTTCTACAATAAGCTTCTGGAACACGTCATTGTCGATGGCTTCCACCATTTTGTCAGAGTATACACGTGTCGCCTCGTGCATCCACAGCCTAATGAGTTCAGACGGCGTCTTGACTGCGTCACCCGTTGTAAACAACATCCCCTGTGAAAGTCAAATTATATTAAAAAATCTGAAAGAATTATATCTAACTACTGTAATATAGCAATGCCGCTCAAGGCAGAGCGTTGGAAAGATGGTTAGACATAATGAGGAGCGTTGTTGGAGGCAGCATGCCAAGCAAGCAAGCTAGCAGTCTACACAACTGAAGACCGCATGACTTGGGCGTGTATGTACGCTTGTAAGTGGTCGCGATCCTCATCAGTGAGGGAACGATGAAGAAGAAGACCGTAATAATTATACCGATTATAATAGTGTTGGGCAAAACAGGTAGAGAGAAGCTATGATTTACACTGTGTAGTTCCCAACAAAAATATACCTATCACCCCCTCTTTTCAAATGTGTCTTAATAAGACGGCGAGTAAGGGTTAGTCATTAAATACTTAATTGTCAAAATGATGGGCAGCAGCATCTTCTCCTGCGATGACAACAACAACATGCGATCAACAATCGCCCTGACGAGTGTTATTCATTTTACTTTTATTTTCAATTTCTTTTTTAAAAAGGAAATACAAAAATTAACAAAGAAACATCTATAAATCCTAGATAGGTTTTTCCGGATGTTGAGAAATCTAATAACATAATATGTAAGTGACTAAGATAATATAATTGTTGTTACTCGTACGCTAAAAAACATCAAACACAGATTGAAATATGGTCATATACGGAACGTGGGGTAATGTGGGGGTTCTGATTATATTATGACCTGGAATATATTGGAGAGGTCTCTCAAGTTGAATATGTAGTGGAACTTGATAGCGGTGGGTAGGAAGGTGCTGGACAGCTTGTTGTGAAGCGCCAGCGCTACGCCCACCAGCGAATCGCAGTACCGCTGTACATGCGTGCCGAACTTGTTGAGGACGTTACCCATGTGCTGTGACAGGATCTGCTTGTAGATATGGTGGCACGCGTCCAGACCTGGGAAACTAACATATGTACGAACATTAACATTGCCGCCATGACATATGCCTCCCGCCAACTCTAAGACCTCACTCTGGGTCGTACGTCGTAGGCATACGTCATGTAAGTTATTTAATGCAGAAATAGCTAGTTTGTTTTTCGAAACGAATGTTTAGTTATACCACTCAAATAGGAAATGCTCTTAAATAACTTTTTAACTGACTTCATATTCTCAGGGCTTTATTATACCGTCAGTCAACACAACAATAACCTCACAGATAAGTTTCAGGTGACATTGCAACATACATTGTATCATAATCTTGATTTATCATAATTAAGACAAGTAAATAAAAAACTGCATCTCAGTGGTAACTAGCATTACCTGACAGCGAACGTGCAGAAATGCCTCTGCAACCGAGAGTCGATGGTAAATGAACCAGCCGTCGGATTCATGCAGGCCACAAACATGCAGTTCGATATGTCCTTTAGTGATAGCTTCTGCCTGTCGTACCTAAAAATGTTTATATCAAATTTATTTTAATGCTCCAGTAGATGGAAGATGTGTGCATATTTCGAAGCTACATTAATTAGTCGGCACAATTAGTAGCAATGCTACACACAGATTCGGTTCGGTATTATTATATAGCCGAACAACATCAGTTACGCTCAGAATAATTATGCCCATAGACAATGTAGAAGGCAAGAGGCGGGCTAGCCGGCTTCTTTTTACCCCTGGCAAAAAGAGGGGTATTATAAGTTTGTAGTGTATATAATTATGTGTATCTGCGTATCTGTCTGTGACATCGTAACTCCAAAACGGATGGACCAATTTCAATGCAGTTTTAATCGAAAGCTAGTTTAATCGGGTATCATCTTAGCTATGTTTCATGAAAATCTGTTCAGCCGTTTAAAAGTTACAGCTCTTTTTCTAGTTGCAGTCGGGGGTTTTTGTCAGTTAGTTATTTTAACGTTCATTCTACACCTGAACCTTTTTGGTACAATAAACAAGTATGACAAGGATTATTTTTTTGTTTTGTACTATGTTCCGCAAATCGTATACACCTGAAGCATCAAAAATCGCTAATCAGCTCGGGCCACATAATAGGTACGGTGTGACCACCATAAGGCTAACAAATATCATTGAACGTCATAGAAACAAAGCACGTTTAGGGTCCTTCAAATAACATTAGTATCTATAGTTTACCAATGCTTATAATCCATAAATTGTCTGATGAGTGTGTGCGGCTGTACCGTCCCATACGTATCCACTTCCGGCATGTTCATGTCGTCTACGAAGTAAATCATGAATTTGCTGCCTGGCGGCCCAAAGTTACGGCCCGATTTCTTCTCCAAAGGTTTTTCTAACACTTTTTGTATCATTTCTGTGATGGAAAAATGTGTTTGGGTTATTGAATAATCCAAAAGTTAGCAATATATTTCTTTTTTTCTCAATAAGTGGGCAAATATGTATATCAGCGACAGCAGCAACTTAACCTTTGTGGCGATCATAAAGAGAGGACCAATAACTGCACCGGCCGGGCGGCCGGCCGGCGCCGGCGGTGGTGGTCAATATAGAGTAAGTATAGTAAGTACTCATAATGCTGCAATGAATAATCTAAACGAGAAAACGGATCTAAAAAGTCTGTTTCCCAATTTCAAACGTAATTTCATACCTGATGTAGTGTAGAAATTGAGTGGCGCGTTGGTGATGGCGTACGAGTCGGGAAGCGCGTTGAGTTTGGCGGCTACGCTCACCGTCTTGCCACTGCCAGCACTGCCCACTAACATGCATGGCTTCGTCTTCGCTATCAACATGTCCATGAAAAACCTGGCGCGAGTCGTCTCTGATGTCGACACTAGACATGACTGGAAATATACAATATGAAGTAGATGGGTTTTATTTAATGTTTAGCCTGTAATAACATCGAAAGCGGTATCGTGTTTAAATATTTTTTTTTTTTAAAGTAACGATTCTAACTTATAGAACATTTGCGCAGTGAAATATTATCGTAGGTACTGTGAAAACTAAAATATAATGTTCACTGGGCCCGAACTGATACGTTGGGGTCCATCTATTATACTTACTGAACCTAGATTAGATGACAAGATAAAATGTAAAAATATATTATATTCTATTCATCTAATTGCATTCACTTTATCGCATCGCATCGTTGGACCGCAAGATGATAACGTAAGAAGAATATGACAGCCGTAGCGACCAACAAACAGTGCATCTTCAGTCACAAAAACAAAGAGTACATCCTTTATCCCGATCTATGTACTAGATGTTTGGGTACGGGGGCCAGTACTTACGCAGTAATATTTTATGGCTATGGTTATACGTAAGGTAGGTACTTAAAACTTTCATGTGATGTACCTATTTAGCTTTACCTATAAATTTTTGATTAGGAATACCTGAAGTGGAATTTCGGGATCCAATTCAAATGTCTCTACTTTTTCGGACCATGGCAAGAATTTCTTAGTATCGGGGTCTATGAAGAAACTGAACACATTGCCCGTGGAGGGGAACTTGATCTGTTTGAACTCGTTGCAGAACCATTTGCTAAACTCGTTACGCCAGTCAACCAGTTGATCTTGGAACAAAGCAGAACCGAAGCCCCATACCACAGAAAAGACGAAGTAAGTTTCATACCTGGAACCGTAATTAAAATTAGAACTTAAAGACTGCATAAAGAAATTAAACTATATCGGCAAGTGTTGAAACTGATTCTAAGAAATCCTACAAAAAGGGTCAGCAGATCTGTATTTTTCACTTCCCGCCATTTCACTGTCCCAAAGCTGTCCCAGCACTCGCAGAGCAATAAGTTCTGGTTCAAGAAGCACTCAAGCAGGTAACAACTGAGCCGTATCTGCTACAATTTTTTGAACAGCGCGATTTGCATGTTTTATTTACAATTTTATATTAATAAAGAGTCTCACCATTCCTTGGGACAGTCGCTGGGCAACAAGGTTTTGTTCAAGAAGCACTCGAGCAGATAGCAGCTGAGCTGTATCTGCTGCAGCTCCGTAAGTGGCGTTATCCGCTTGTACTTCTTACATGATTCTAGTAACGACGGTATGTACTTGTCGAACATCACCGTCAACATCGCCTTTTCGGATTCGTCGTCCCGCGTTGTTTCTATCCATGATGCTACGAACCTGTTTGCCAATAAATTATTGTTTCTATAGATTTTGGTAATACATTTTACGCTGATCGGCAATTATCAATAAGGTGCAACAACTGTCACTGTGTTCAATAAACCGCATGATCAAAAATATCTCTAAATTAACAACAACAAAGTGAACAATAAAGAGTATTTCTATTCAATTCTATTTACATAATTGTATTAGTTTAATAGACTGTTATGGTGGAAGATTTCATACTCTTATGATGACAATGAAGACGCTTAAGGTACAAAAATATGATGAAGTTTACGTTACGAATGCAAAAATGAGGTATTTACGGATTCCATCCCAAATCCTGAGGGTTGATGTATAGAATACCGGCGCGAGATACCGTAGCTGGTGTGGCAGTCCTCAAGTTGGAGATCTCGAACAGCAGACGCATTGATTTCGTCAAAGCTATACGTTCATTACTTGCTAATGTCAGCACCTTTAAAATGTAGAGTAAATAAAATATAAGGTTTAAAATACCCAAATATGTATTTTTAATGCATAATTAAAGACCAACAAACTTTATTATCATCCATCAGAGTGTTCAAGCTCTCGATCCACATAGGATCGATATCTCCATCAAGTACGATCCACTTCGGTCCATCTCCGGGCATATTGGCCATGTCACGCATGATCGTCGAGAACAAACCATCCTTCCACTCTCGTGTTGCCGGGTTGATGATACCGAACAATTCGTCATTAGTCACCGCTTTAGGATCAAGGTCATTGTAGAACGGTTTCTGTTTCAACAAGTAGTAAGTCCTATTGAGACACTGCCACACCATTGATTTGCCAGTTCCCGCAAACCCAACGATAAATACGGAGTGTCTCACAGCAAATAATTCTACCAGTTGCACCATCTAGAATCAAACACCATTATATTGAAAAACCTTAAAAATAACCCTTGGATAATCTAGACACGTCGCTGCTAGTTATTAACCACCTTTAATATAAACCCAGGTTCTGGTTGAAGTTTCATCGACAAAGCGCCATCAATCAAGCTCTTCTCAAACTCCATGTCACGTTTTCTGGGCACATCAAGTGCCGGGAACAGGTCACCGATCAGGCCCATGAATACAGGCATATCGTCTGTCACGATTTTTGGGATATTGAAGTCTCGCAACGCTCTCATTAGCACTTGGTCCTCTGGTCTTAAACGATCACTTCGCTGGAAAATTATATTAGATGTACAGTATTAGATCAGACTTCGAGGTTAGACGTAGAATTATGAACTATCCTAGTTGATTTAAAGGTGATTTCCTTCTCCGTGTTTACCTTGAGAGAGCCGGCGACGACCAACACAGACTTGATGGCCCTGAGTCCCCAATCATAGTGATCTTGTTTGGATAGCAGCTCGCGACACAATGTATACAGGGTGATGAATTTGCGCGCCAGTAACCGCGCGTCCTGGAACCCCTCCGCCACCAACATGATCTCACAAATCAATTCGAAATCCGGCACCACCATAGCACATGGCCTGGTTTAAAGTGGTAAAAGTTAATTGTAGATTAGTACGTTAAATATTTTCCTTGAAAAGGTATATTAAATGTCACCGTAAATGTGTGTAATACGCCATTATATATTATAATGCCTAGGAAATGTATATAATGCTTACAATCGTCCGAAAATGAAGCCCAAAATGAGGATAATGTTTCTCACAAATCACGACCATATAAAATAACAGATTCTTATCCGTGATGTTCATAATTTTTATACATATAGAATCTACCAGTTTGTCATTCTATACAATTCCTAGGAACTCTATAGATTTCGTAGGAAATGTATAAATTAATATCCCATCTATTTTATACATTACCTAAATCAGCTAGGACATTATTTACATTTCCTAGGAAATGTATGCAATTCTTGTATTATATACATTTTCTTTAGAAATAGTTGATAGATCATTCCACACTAGTTTAGGTATATCATATTGGACGAGTTGTAAGATTGGATTCGGATCGCTATGGCGTCTGAGCTAGTTACCAACACCAATAATCTCGATATAGATGAAAGAGAAGAGAACAGTCTCATCTATCGAAATTTCATTTACTAAGAAATTGTTTGTCTGATCCTGGATTTGTGCTCTACGGTGTGCAAGCAGTACTAAGATACAAAAAGATTACGATTACTTAGGGCTACTTAAACCTACGAAACTACAGCTTTAGGTACTTGGCCTTGTCAGCTAGTCCAATTCAGCTGTTAACAACCTCACCTGAACAGTGCTTTCAAGTTCTCAGGTAACTCGGTCCTGCCCGCGTAACCGGGGTTCATAGTAATAAACATGCCAACGGTCGGTATAAGAACTATGTACTCTCCCATGAAGTCGAACTTCTTCTTCTTGCCCTTAATGGCATCCAGCACACTCTTGACTTGCACTGACACGACGGACAACACCTCCACTGAGATTCTGTTGAACTCATCAAAACATCCCCATGCGCCGGTTTGACATAGACCTTGAATACAATAATTTAATATAACTGACTGCAATTACTACAGTTAAATTTCCTATTTCTGGAGTAGAAAGCGAAATGTCTGTTGGGTGCTTAATTTTTGTGTTAGACGGCAAGACGTCCTTTTTTATTTGTCCGAGTATTGAGAACCTCTTACTTTTAGAAGTTGGATAAAATGAATCATATAAATATTACAAACTAAATACCTTTATAAATATTGCCGCAAGACTTGTAGTCCATTTGTTCAGAGCAGTTAAACACATAGACCATAATGCCCAGAGCTCTGCCCAAGTCTTTCGTAGTTTCCGTCTTACCAGTACCGGCCGGTCCAGCTGGGGCGCCGCCCATGACCAGATGGAGACTCTGAAAACAAGAGGCAAAATAAGATGGTTATCGTTTTTGTGTTGAAATAATATGTTTTACATGAGAATAATACAAAGTGGAGCCGGACAGATGCAAACAAAGAAGTGCATAAAATGTCATCTATTAGGGTCGCAGTGAGACTAACGAAAATATGTTATAGTTATTATTATGAATGGACTGTACCAGCTGATATGAAATTTGAAACAATGAGAGAATTTACTCAGCAGTTATTATGCTTGGTTATGGATGTTGATGATATAGATGTGTATTCTACAGCGATTATTTGTACGTTACCTGTGTCAATGTGATATAACAGCGGTCAGTCAGAGGCGTAATGACAAGCCGAGGAGTGTTCCCTAAGTATTCGTAATCATACAGAAACTGTGCATCACAAATATTGGCGAAGCAATTGCTCACACCGGTATCCCAGCGATGCCTGAAAGAAGTGCGATGTTTTAGCAGTTACAGAATAATATAGGTATATATCTAATACTTATTATGTTATGTATAAAATGGATATTAAAAAAACTAAATTAACGGCACCACACGAATTATTGTCGGTTGGATCCATAATTGATTGTGTCATTAAATCAACTGTCGCACGTCGTTGGGGAATTGTATCTCATACATAATCTTTTTATTTTATTCATATTACTAACAACTTCCATCTATCCAGTCCTAAAGAATAGTGCCTATTCCTCGTGGACTCCCCGAATGTTCACCTAAGTGGATCACAAGGAATAACCCGTTCTATTCAGCAGTCCATTTTTGTATAAGACTCATAGAGAAGGCCTTGTTATGGCTCCGATTAGGAACCCGAACAAAAATAATCAAGTCAATGTCTAATTTTATTAAAAGTTCAAAGGTTCTCTTTCTTTATTTTACAACGTAATCCACATAAGGAACAACTTTAGCAAATGTTTTTCAACAATACCTCAGCTGACTCTGCCATTGGAAAGCATTAGAAGACTCCACTTTAGCGATGATGAGCTTGGCGACCACGTCTCGAGAGTGTACGTCGATGGTACAGATGGTCATGATCTTCTGCCGGTCGCCGACCGTCAGGTCACCCAGCAACAATACGATAAGTGCGTTTAACTGTGCAATTTGCTTTTTCTGGTAATCTTTTAAAGCGTTCTCGTAACCTGAAAGTAGGTATTTTTTTTTACTTTATGAATTAAAACAGAAAAGGCTCACCTGGCTCCGGCACGATCCAAGCGGATAGCGAATCACTATTTACGTAAGAAAAACTTCGTTATGTAGTACCTTCTTCAAGTTTCTCAAAAGCCTGGTTAGTCTCCGTGGTCCACCAGATTTGTGTACCGACAAGTGCGGGTTGCGCGGGCCAGTCGAACACCCACTCGTCGCGAGACTTGTCTTCGTAGGACTTGACGCAGTGCTCAAATATGTCACGCAGAGTGTACCGCATACAGTCCGTTACTCGGTTCAGCCATGTTTCCACCTAACAGTGTTAAGAAACAACGCTCTTAATACTATCTGTACATGTACATGTTAATCTCTGTACATGTCATCGGCTTTACGACAGAAACGCAATTGTAGTATTTCTACATCGGTCTAAGTAGACTTGAGGTACAACTGGCAGGACACGAAACCTAGATAATAGCCAAACCAAACTATTAAAAAAAATCCAATACCTTTCCAGAACAGTCGCAGCAGGGCGCTTTGAAAGGCACGTGCTCCTCGTTCTCTTTGGATATCATCTCGAAGGCTTGCTTGCTGGTCGCGTTAGGAAATACGAGCTTCGCGAGGTTGTCATACAACTTGGTCAGGTGCCGACACACCATTGGAGGGTTATTGCCATTCGACAGGATATCTGGCATAAACGACAATACTCGGATTTAGAAAAACACGTAACAAAATTCATTTATAAGAAGACAGTATATATAGTCTAGTTTGATTGTCTATGCCGAAATAATGTTTTAATAATTTATTATTGAAGCATCGTAATATATCATTGGTAAGTGATGCTGCCGAAATTGGTCTTAAATTGGTGAAGTACATTCTTATTTGTTTATTATTACCAAGCAAATCTGCAGAGGATACGAAATAAAACCGAGGATAAGCCAATCGCTTCGTTTCGAGATAATTGTTGAGTGCCTTTTCGCACAGATTGAGTGCCGCCATCAGTTCCTCGAGGTTCTCTTGTAGACGTGGTTTATTGGTAGCTTGAATCACGTTCGGAGTTGCTCCGATATCTTTTAGCATTTCCTATGACGTTGACATGAATATGAATTAATACTTTTAATCAAATAAATTATGTTTAAAATAATGGAAAAAGACGTACCTTGAATGTTTTATCTACATTGTCAAACCTCTTCGAATCCTCAGGCAGTTGCGATCTAATGTCATCGGATCCAACAAATATGCTCTCCAAGTACTGCCATTTGCGTTGAACCTCAAACCACAAAGCGATCACTGCATCTGCAGTGCCCAGTTTCTTCTGCCACTCCGTCACCTCCATTTCAAAGAAGCCGACGAACTTGGATGACATCATGTTCTGTACTTGATTCTACAATGATGATATAGAATAGATCTTTATTTCATGTAATCCAAATATAGGCACTTATGAAATGTCGAGACTCTAGGTGCGCAGTTCCAAATATGTAGTAGGTCTTATGGAGATGAAGCGGTAAGAAACTCCATGGAAGCTCTTTTAAAATAAAAGATTACAATCTTGATTAGTACCTACAATGTTGTGGTAAGAGCTACGTAAAAAAAATACGAATAGGATATTAATAATTATTTGCCTTTGTCTAAGAATGCCATGGCAGTTAAAAGCTGACCAGGCCCGACAGACGGCACCTGTTCATGAGCATAACTCATGCGTCAGCATCGCTAAGCTCAACCTTAATGAAGGGAACTCAACGACCCGACACAGAACAGTTTGTCATGGTCATTGAAAAGTATCAGCGAGCCTTTTTAATGACCATAACAAACTCATCATACCAGACAACAGGCAGGTATTTAGAAAAAAATTCGCCACCAAAACTGAGAAAATTTTGCATTTGTTGATATTGACCCACCTGATTATCTTCCAGAGTCTCCACAAGCTCCTCACTAGCTTTTGGAAGTTTTACTCCAGTTCTATCGTGTTTGGTATAACCAAACTCCATAACAGCCCAGGTGGCCTCCAATTCCCTAAAAAGTGAAAAATTGTTAAGGGACGGTTAAGGCGAATTCGAAAGAAAAATATCAAAATTTAATATCTCAATAACATACTTCAGAGTTTTTTCCATAGCAGCTTCTTTGACAGATTTGTCGACAATAGTTTTTACCTCTTCTTCATATTTATGAAGGTTCAAAGCAAGCAAGTCTGCTAGTGTTGTGTCGTCATCGATATGGAACTTAACCTGAAGTAATATTTAGTTATAGCAGTACATGTTTTTTGAATCATAATTGTTGCTTGCTTGAAATAATATTGCTTGGTATATACTTAATTCATGTATTTATTTTGAAAAGTCGTTTGAAAAACAAAATTCTACAATTAGAACACCAGGTAAGTACCTAAATAAATTATTTACATTAGGTGTAACAGTAAACATTTGTAATGTTCTTACCTTACTAATATCCTTGATAAATATCAATAATTTACACTATACAGATGAGATTTTTTAGGTATCTCTATGGCAGCAATCCTAAATCATATGATATTTTTTAATTTCAATGTCTCTGAAATGCGACGCTTTACACTACTATGAACCATTTTTTGTTTGTATTTGAAGGTTTGATAAGCGGCTGAGATTTCGCAATAGAACCAAAATTATTTCATCAAAAGTTGCTACAAAATTTTAGAATATGTTCATATACTAGACACGGTAACACACACAGGTTATATAAATGTATTTCCGCGAAAAAAAATATTTATGTAATTTTATCGATTTTAGAAAGAAAAACATTGTTTCAAAAATCCTTCTTAAATGCATTTGAAAAACTCTTGATGGATTTCTATCTTCCTATCTGTAACGGTTCGGATAGCGGCCATTAGTGATCCCTAAAAACTCACCCTGATATACATTTGAAAAATTATCTACAAAATGAATTCTGATAATATTAATGGATGATGTGAAAACTTCTGCTGTGTCGAATTTTTCTCGGGCTTTAGATAGAAGCCATTTCGCTTGATCTCTTGCATTGTGTATGACCTGTTAAATCTAATTGTACTTATTTTATTTCCCTCGTGAAACTTGGGCCTTCTAAAATCGAATATTTGATGATATTTTTCATATTCTGCTTTTAGTCCTTCATGATTTTTTACATTATTGTCGTCTACGTCTACACCAACAGCTAATTCTTCTAATGATTTGAAATCATTTAAAATGTCGTCTATCGTTGTATCAGACACATTATTCTTTAATGATGATGTGACATATGTGTGCTCTGATTTAATGGTCATGACGTACGAGTGAACTGCTTTCTAAATAAATAAAAAACTTTCTTAATATTTACAGATAAAATACCTGCGCAAACGTAGGTATATTTCTTATAAAGTAAGCACTTTACCTTGGTTGCCATCATAAGCTCTAGCCAATGTCTATCCTTTATCGCTGGATTCTGTAGATCAGTGACGGCTCTTAATGATGTCATTAAGTTCTTTATCGTCGATTCTATTACGGCATACGGCTCCCTGACAAACATTTATATTTTTTTGTTTCACCTATACTTTCTCACTACTGGGCAAAGGTCATCTTTAACCAAAATAGTGCCGTTTACAAAAAAGATCATCCTATTTTGAATGGCAAAAGACACAGAAACACTTGAGTGAAATTAAACGGTTGTAGGTATTGTAGTATAATAATTAAAATTCTATGAAAATCCCGTTCTTCGATTGAAGATAAAATTGTTATTCAATATTAATGTTTAAGTTTAAAATTACCATGATCTCATATCCTTGTCGAGCTGTCGCAGATCCTTGGTGAACCGCTTACACTCCTGATCCATGCCGTCGGCATCGATCTTCTTCCATGGAGACTTCTTCCAAAACTCGATGGTGCCCATGACCAAGTAGTAGTAGTCCCACAGTTGCTGTTATTTAAAATTAACCATTAAAAAAGTGCGATCCAGTGCGATACCACTGATACCAGTGCGGTCTAAAACCAAGCAAATTTTTTTTATGTTATGAGTACTATTTTATATGATAATGATAACACTCTTGCCCATGCAACATCATATTTTAGCACCCCATTTCGAACCGATTTTCATCACTCATGCTCTGAAGGTGTGTCATTGTTTCCAAATAAAGTGGGTTAGATCGCGCGATACGATTGGAATTTTTTCCGATATGAGATGCAACAAGCAACTGGTCATGCTATCAGGGGGTCTACCGCGTAACTAAAATGGTAATGACACGAACTTCAATACAATCGTGAGAGAATAAACTTCGAGCATGCTTGTAATTTTTTTACTGATCATGAAATTAGGAGTGGGAGTCCCAGGTCGTCATGGTCGGTAAATTTACAAGGTAGCTCGAAGATTAGTCTTTAAAATTCTAGATTTTCATATCAATACCAGCCACTTTCCCAACATTTGTGATAAGTACTACAATTATTACAAAACATTTTTTCAACTAGATTATTCATCAATTAAACGATACCTTAGCAAGTTTCAATTCACGTCGACACTGTTTCAGGTTCTTTTCATCCGGGGGCTGTATGTCGAACAGTGCACAAGACTTCTTCAACCCGTCCAGTATTTCCTCAAAACCTGCCAGCTCTAGATGGACCTTGTCAATACTCCTGTACGGCTCTTTGCACGACTCCAGGAACATCTACACGAAAAACAGAAATAATGATTATTATGGGATGTTTTAGGGGTTTTTGTTTTCGTTGATGATATATTTTAGTAACTTAAAAATTTTATGGACTAGGTACATAAACTTTACAATGTAGGTACACAATTTTGAAATGAAAGTTGTCAAATTTCAGGTCAGCTTTTTATGAACTATTTTCACGATAATAAGCAATTATAATGAGAATCCAGAAAAGCACCCTTGTAGCTTGGTGATAAGTGCCACTTGCACGGTCTTTAGTGATCCTATCGTGCTTTTCATCACAATCGCTTACTTTACCTGAAAAGTCAGAATACTTTCAATGTCCACACTACCTCCTTGTTCTTAAACTGTTCCCTGTACATGCTAATTCGCAGATTGATGAGCGCAACCCGTTTGGCGATAAGCCCTGCTTGTGAGGCCTGTAGTGGTGCAACTGTGTTCTTCATCACCGTCGCTTGCTTCACCAGGTTACGCCATTTCTCAGGCAATACGTCCAACTGAAAGGTCAATCATTAAGTCAATCTATTGTAAAAAGAATACTTATCTCATACCATAATACAGTACAATTTGTGTAAATGTACATTGTACTGTAATCTTAATGTAACTTGTAACTGTACATTCATGATTGTATGGTCTTACCAGCCGATTCACCAGACCCAACTGATCGTGGCGGGCCTACATCTATTTCACTGATAAACTTTACCCACGCTGCTACTTACAATGTTCAGAAACGCAACAGTTATTATGTGTGATACTTTAGGTAAAAACTGTGTGAGATTTACTAAAATTGTGCTTAAAAACAAGGTTTTAGTTTATCTTCTTACCAATGTGTGTACAGAGAACTGATGTTGTGTCTCACCCTAGAAAATCCGTAAGCGTGCAAAATATAACATAATATAATATTCATACACAATATTAAAATCCTCTAACGTGACGTAACCGTCTTTTTTTATAAAACTAAAACGATCCATTTCTTTAAAACTAATGTTGCCTTTTACCTGTTCATACGTCTCCTCCGGGAAATCGACGCCGTACTCTTTAAGGACATCGATGATATCCCTGAGTGGCTCAAACATTTGGTCGGTGCCGGAGTCCATTTTAGCGCGCACCTCGTTTAGCACGCCCATCACCTTCAGAAGACCGTCGTAGTCATCATCGGCTAGTGTCACGTTCAGTTCTTTGGAAGCGTAACTTATAAACTTTTCGAGATCATTCAAGCTAAAAATAATAAGGAAAATCTGAATCAACTAGGTATTTCATTTTACCAACAAAATTGAAAACTGCTGTCTTAGTTTTCATTAGTTTGTCATGTTAGGTAACTACATACATAATTATTTTTTTGAGATTAATTAGTAGGTAGAACATTTTGTATTTTTTTTAATTACCTCTTTTGAACGTGGTCCTTCAAATTTTCTTTAAAGAGATTGCTCCATTTGCATATGATATTCAAAATGGCTTGGTTGAGGCGCTTTAGATCCAACCTCAACCAACCGTTACAAAGATATTCAGAAGGCAACGCGGCGACTTCGTCGTACAAAGCGTTGTATTTGTCGATCTATAAAATCCAAAAATTCCATCCAAATTGCTATTAAATATCACCAGTCAATTAACTCGGCCAATCCTAGTACATTACTCGACGTAAGTAGGCCTCTCCCAAGTTGCACCGACTAAATAGTGTGTGAAGATTTTTTTGATAACGGCAAATTTGGATCAAAACTGTATCGTTTTGACGCATAATGACCAATGCGCTACATGACCTATCTAAAATACCCATATTGATATATACGCGAGAGTTTACAAAATCTTTATAAATGTTCAACTTTACCTCTGCTTTATACTGTTCGAGTTTAGGTTTCACCTCGGGAGGATCACTCCCGTTCTCAAATCTGTACTTGTCGAATTCCTCCGGCGGGATGAAACGGCCATACTTTAAGAATGCCGCTAAAACCTCCTGTCTGTCTTCCACCCATAAAGGAATGTACTTCTCATATTTCTAATTAATTAAAAAAAAATCTAGAGTATAAATTCTATAAATAGTCTGTCTTTATCTCACTAAAAGCAACGCGTTGAAGTAAAATGACAAATAATTTATATACTTTTGGATGCACGAACGAGACTGAGAAAGAGATGGATACTTACCGACGTATATTGTGCTATATCGCTGATGCTATTTTCAATCCTTACCAATAGTTCATGATACAGGTCAATCATACCATCTTCAGCAACCAAATCGTCTATAAAATTAACATTGCATTGCAGTGAGTGAATATTACCCAACCGCAAAAATCCTAAACTAAGTAGTATGAGAAATACAAACCTTCGTAAGAAGCTATAGGAACGATTGGGTCTATTCTGGGGAATAACGTAGTCTGAAGGAACATATCTTTCATCATCTCCATCATCATATCGAATAACCCATTTTGTTCTTCTACACCCAATGCTGGAGTGAAATATATGTCTGAAACAGTATAAATCTCGTTAGACAAAATCCGAAAACTATTTAAAGAAGTTTAGATATTTTACACATAATTCACAGGGTGGCACAAAATCCTGGAACATTAAGGGTGGCTACCCTTTTTTTATAGTTACGAGTCTTAGAAAACTTTAGGTGAATTTTGAAAATATTAAAAACCCCATTAATAGTTTTTGAAAAAAGGTACAACCAGCAAAAAAAGTTACATTACTCAAAAAACTTAAGTGATTCTCAATCGTCTCTATTTCCCAATAGAAATGTTTCCTCTAAACAACCGACGAAATCATACTTGCTAAAATTGTAATCTAGGTATTTCCCATATATTTTCTATGAAAACTACCCTCGTATTCACGTAATCTAAAACCACTGGACCGTACCTACACTGATCCATTAAGTTTATTTTTTTAAACATTGTATTCACGCACCCCCGAAAAGAAAGGGTAGCCTCACTTAAAGCCCCAAATTTTTGCGCCATCCTGATTACCTGGGTCTTTAAGCTCCGCAATTACTTCCATGAATGCCACTCTTGGACCTTTTTCTAAGTCGGTCTGTCTTTCAAACAAATCTAAACTAGATTGCACAGCTTTCATTATTTGGCGTGAAACCTACGGAATAAATGTAAATTAGTCAAAGTTAGCAACACCAGCTTTTCTTTGAAATCCATCTATTTTTGTTTTTATTGCTGCAATTAAAGAAACTATAAAAGTAGGTACTTTAAATCAAAACTCTAGTTAAAGTGCTAGAAATATCTTTTACAAGCGAGTCGACGTATTTCACGTAAGCTGGCCATCGCTCCGCTCTGAAAGCCTCCTCTTCCATTTCAATTCTCTCAGCCTCGATGTCGGCTAATTCCTCTGGATCTGTTATTTCCTCCACCTCCTCTGCTGGGGAATCCACATCTTCCCCTAATAAAGCAAACAGATTATTGAGTTTAAAAAATCATGACTGTCATTGATCTATGTTTTGTAAAATAGAGATTTCTTAATAAATTAATGCTTACCTACTTCAAGCCTACCATTTAGCTTAGTCGGTTCCTGAGGTAGCAGCGCAGTGTGGGAGGGAGTAGTAATGCGATGCGAGAGCTCAGTTAGGCGTCTCTAATTTTTATCTTTACATAGTATAAAATAAAGTCGCTTTTTCCGCATCTGTCTGTCTGTATATCCGCCAACTCATCCTAAACCACGCAACGGACTTTGATGCGGTTTTGACCATCATTTTGAACATTTCTTCCGAAAGGTTTATATGTTTATTACATTCATATTTAATGTAACGATAGTAGAGAAATTGCTCTCGGGCAAAGCCGGGGGGACGGGTCGCTAGTAGATATAGTATATAGGATATTTTTTTATGTAGTGCGCAAAATTTGCAGTGTGATTCAGTGTCCGTTGCCAAATACAACCGAAGTACTAAAATTCGCTCCAAAACAAAATAAAAAATTGATTTTGTATGCTTGCGCGACTAAATTATGCGTACTCCCCATACTAAGTCGAATTTTCATTTTGTTTTAAAGTATATCCCAATACTGCGGTTGCATTTAGGAACAGAGAATGTCACTATACGTGCGCATAGATTGTAGAGTGTATCTTTAAAATCCCGATCCCTTTAAGGAGTTATTGTACACATGAATAACTATCACTAAGGGACCAAACATGAAATTACGAAAAGGAATCTGGTGGTCTATACAAATAATTAAATATTAGATAGGTACTTGACTGAATGTATGGAACAGCTGATATTTTTTTCGCAATTTCTGGTTTGTTCCTATAGTAAAAGTTGTTCATAATGATGAGTACAATAACCTCTTAAAGGGATCGGGACTTAAAAGATAGGACCTTGTTTAATCTATGGTCAGGCGCACGCTTTAATAGCACCAACAGTGTTTTCTATTTCGGCCGCCTTGAGTGAACTCACACGAGATTGGCAACACAAACTGAGTCAAATGTTTCATTTTATTATCATTTCACATTATATTATTTGACTATGTAGGTAAGTACTTGTTATTGGCTATCATCAGACAAATCTTATTCAAACTTTCTCGTCTGCAGCGTGACGTAACTATTGCGTCAACCGTCACTCCTCCCGCACCGCGCAGCTACATCAGGAACAAACTCAGTAGGCCTGTAGTCGCGGATGTTAAAAAACTAATATACCTGCATCCCTCCGCGCTTGTCGCTCTGCCCTTTCTAGGGCTTTGATTTCTCTTTTTAGACGCCGTGTCTCCCGTCTTTCAAACTTAATCTGATCCTTTTCAGCCTTTTCCCGATCCCTTTCTTCTTTAGCTATACGTCTCTCTTCACGTCGATCCTCCAACTCTTGGAGCTTTTGTGCTCGTGCTGCCTTTTCTTCTTCATCTAGAGTCGCCTCGTCTACTTCTTCTAAATCCTCTTCATCCGATTGGTCCTTATAAAGAAAACGAATATCTAGCGTTCCTCATATTTAGATTTATTGATAATAATACTACTAATTTACTGAATTGATTTTTATCATTACCTCTTCCTCATCTTTTATGTTAAAAAAAAGTTTGTAATTGACTTCTAATATTTCTTGAAACTCTTCATGGCTTTTAATAATTTCGTTTCGCCTGTAATAATATTATAATAAATAAATAATAATTCCAGCCCATTACTGTCCCACTGCTGGGCACTGAACTCTTCTCAGGATGAAAAGAGTGATGCCTTAATTCACCACGCCGCAGGTGCGGGCCTGCGGGTCTACCGCGTAACAAAATTGTAATTAACATCAGACCCTGACCAGACCATTTTTTTACAAGGTAGTTCGAAGTTTACACTCTCACGATCGTATTGAAGTTTTTTATCAGAGTCTGATGTTCATTACAATTTTGTTACGCGGTAGACCTGCGGGTTCGAATTTAGACTCTCCTGCAGGAAAGTGAGCGTTCAACCGCTAAGCTATCACTGCGGTAAAAATATTATATGGCAAATTTTCAAATTTAATGCCCTTTCTTAGGTAAAAACGATTGTCTAAAATTTTACTTACTTTACAACATTTTTTTCCTTTTAACACATTTTGTTATAAGTTAAAACAATATACTTACCAGATTATATTATGTCAACTCATAAACTAGGTATAGGCAGAAGACGTTTAGAATAAAGAAGTATAATTTTCATTTGGAACACGCTATGTTCTCAGCATAATATTACATAAGTGAGGTGAGTAAGGGATTAAATAAAAAAGTTCGGGCAGAAGCATGCTGTAATTGAATGCATTGGATGATGTTACTGCCCGAACTCTTTTTATTTGTTATACTCTCTATGTTAAAATACCATGTACTTCGATCACCAAACCGGTTACCAATGCATTGTAGAGCACATGACATGGGCTAATAAAAGGGAGCAGACAGTACTTGATTTCTCAATTTTGAAAAATATTGGACTTTGTTTATTTTCCTGGGTTGACCCACGACTTTGATGCGCCCATGCGCTGTCATGATGCTATAGACTACGCATATATGACGGGCTAGCTGAATAATACACGCTGCAATAGCACCTCGCTACGAATCTTGGATTTCGTTCCTGAACGGCCAGCAGCTCGAGTTTGTCGGGGTTTTCCTTGCGGTTGTGCAGCGGGATGTCGCCCCAGGCCGCGATATTGGCCAGCCCGCGCTTCACATTGTTCTGCGCCGTCAACACGCGTTCCTGCAGCGTGTTAATAGCCGTGTACACCTCCGCCATCCAATCCGTAACTGTAGCAACATACACGCAGTGTAAAAACTTAGGTATCTCAAAAATATATTATAGGTACTTTAATTTATCTAGGTATAGCTTACTCGTTTCTACCTGTTTGGTTGTGTTAGTTTCGTAAGTTTTTTTAAAAATCTATTAAATTTTGTGAATTATGTTTATCAGGCAAATAAAGATGTTGCTTTAAAAATAAAAAGTATAAAAATAAAGAAAATCCAAAAGATTTGACTGACAGGGTAAAACATAAATTATGTCACCTTTTGACAATATGTTCGAAATTTAATTACAAAAACAGCTAGAGTTCTCGCAAGTCTTTATGAGCTCTGAACTGAGCTCTGAACTCTCTCTCTCTCTCTCTCCCTCTAGCACCTATAATAAGCGTACTATTATAGGTGCTAGAGGAAGAGAGGGAGAGAGTTCAGAAGGCTCATAAAGATTTACGCGTACTATACGCAAGGAAATTAAGGCAACATGAGTGACGTCAATTAATGACCTAGCTGGACAACGGCTTTCGCGGCGAGTGACATCTTCTTCGTAGGTTAAACAAAAAATACACATAATAGATAAAGATACTTCATGGAACGTAAGGCGCTGGTCAGCTATACAATAGGCTTACAGTCGTCGTTCCAGGTGAGCTCTTCGACGCCGCGGCCGAGCAGCTGGTCGATGGCAGAGATCTCCTTCTCGATGAGTGCCACCTCGGTCTCATGGCTGCCCTCGCGGATGGCGTTGTACCATGCGATGGCGCGGTTCAAACGGTTCATATCGTACTGCATGGTATAGCAAACAATAAAAAACATACCTCAATATTTCAACATCCCAAGAAATTCCTATTCAGGTGTAAATTAATAAATAAAATAAGTGTTAAGCAAAAATACAGTATTAGAAGAAAAGGTTACCTGTAACTTTTCATTTCTAGCGTACAAATCAAGCCCGTCCTGCGGAATGCCTTGCTTGTCCAAATATTTCATGTAGCGTATTTCACGCAATAACATCACTAGCTGCAAAAAGAAATCTCCTTGAAGATCTTTTCGTAAAATGATTCTCTATTCGTATTCAATCGAGTCTAATGATGTAACAAAGACCCAACTCTAAACGAAACAATCTGAAAAATATTTCTTAATACCCTGCTACATAAAGTTACCTTATGTACTGAATATTTCTACGTAAGCCCAAGGAACGAGACTATAAGAGAGTTCCTAAGTTTAGAAATTTAGGAAGCCCTTTATGAGAGCCCGGTTATTTGACTATTAGACTTTGATAGGCAGTTCTAACCTCTGGACTGAAATTGTTCCTGACGAAAGGCGGGTCCCTGTATATCAGATTCTTGGCGAGGTGCGTCTTGCAAATGCCGGGCACAGTGGCACACCACGCCTTGAACTGTTTATCTTCCACTACATTCAGGTACCCCAGCATCTCGTTCGTCTTTTGTTTCACGTACAATGCGTACTCCGATTCTATTATGCTATAAAAATATGGACACGTTCTAGCCAATTTCTTATATCTCAATGACATTTCATACTAAATTAAAGAGATTTTTTTTATTGTTTCTTTTAAAATATTATCAGGTCAGTTCCATCTAGTTGGACTGGGAGCGGGCACTAAAGCAATTTACGATCAAGTATATTGTAATATATCACTTACGGGTCTTCGAACATGATGAAATCTTCCATAGGTGCCTGAATCCTTCTGCGTAGTTTGTGAATCCACCAGAGCATACCAGCAACTGGTGGGAGATAAGGATCCACCATCGGTCTTTCCGGCCCTTTCGATATTTTCTACAAAAGTATTATGAAAAAATAAACAGAAATAAGAAATACTGCACCAATAGCATACGCAAAAATAACGAATGAACTCACCGCCATTTCTTCATCAAATATTTCTTTCACAGCGTCCAAATTGCTGTGCATGAAATCCAGTAACCGTGGGAGTTTGGGTTTCAACTCATTCTTTATGATTGGTCGATGAAACAGATCTCCTATGATTTGGAAAAACTGCAAAGATAAAATTTAAATAATTAATATTGATCCTATCATAATTCTAACCTCATTATTTATTTCAAAATATCTGTTGACTGGTAGGTACGATTCAGGGCACGAAACAATAACAAGGAAATTTAAAATGTGTTGGACAACGACATCTTAGCTCCTAAAAGCCTATTTGACGCACCTTGTAGAAGTGTTCCAAGTTGTGGCACTCATCGAGTCCCTGCGAGAAGAGCGAGGCAAGGCGTCGGTCAGTGTCCTCGAGCACGCCCATGTGCCTCTCGTAATCTGGCAGGAACGAATTGTCCTCCGGATCAGCTGGGTCGTACGAGATGTTGCCTAGGTTGCTGTACTGCAGCGAGTAGTCATCCAGGACCTAGAATTTCGAAAGGTTATTTCTGTATAAACAAGGCAATGCTCCTTAGGCCATTTTTAGGTGCCGAAATAATTTAACCAGCATTGAATTGAAATACTCGTAGCTAAATGGCTACTGCGATCAACCGAAATACAGAGATATGCGGCGCTTTCTGCGGTTAGTCTTTGGATGGGTGGCCGTTCTTTATGCATCAATACCCTTCGAAGTTCATGTTAAGCAGGCGGTCCCGGCTATCTTATGAATACCTATGCACGTCATTACAGACAGTCAGCAGCTTGACAAGTCTTACAAACGGTCTAACCTTAGGATATCGGTGAGTATGTCTCAGTTATTGGGTTGCAAAAGAGTGAAGACAGGCACTCCGTCTAGAATACTGTATTCTGATAGCCGACGATGATTGAATATAGGATTGAAGTAGCGAGAAAACATAAATTATTCAGAATCTTCAGAATATAACCCAAGTAACAAATACCCTCACCTTTATACACTCGGTGCTCAATATCTTGCCTCTCAGCCCACAAAACTCCACTTTCTCCAGCTTCAAAATTTCGACGGTGGACTCTAGGATTGACTCGAGCATCTTAAGTCGGTTCATGTAAATATTGAACCGCGTGAAGACGCGATCGAAGTCGAAGGACCAGCGCACTGGCATCACGCCGCCCGGGAAGAAAGTGTGTACCTTATCCCGGTTCATCTCGTAAGTCTCACTAGAAATAATTGTGTATAGGGTTGAAGGGTGAAATCATTAAAATCAATGTTTTTTTAAACGTCAACGATCGATAATACAGCCAGAAATAATCGTCTGAAGCCATTAGAGTTAAAAACTTCCAGGAAAGTTTCCTTTTCTGAGGAAAGTTTCCTGAAAACTTCCAAAACTTCCGAAACTTTGGAAGTTTTCAAATTATGTTTTTCTATTTATGAAATCAACAAATTCGTTGCTTTGGGATTATTCACAATCAGTAAAGTCAAATGAAAATGATCCTTTAATTTAGTTCTATTTTTTTTTAATAATTTAATGTTTTATGGTATCTATTGAAGCAAATTGATGAAATAACGTTTTTTATTCAATCGGCTAAATCATACGAAGGCAACGAGCATAATGTAAACACCGAGCGGTATGACGGAAGTTTTGGAAATATTTATTTTTAACATGTACAGTCTCGGTCATTAATGCAGTAGCAGTCTCACAAAGCAATAGATTAACACTAATGAGTTGACTTACGACCTTCTTTACGAGTTTCTATACTCGATATCGTGTTCATACTATAGAAACTCACACACACGCACTGTTGTCTGCAACCGATTGTATTACATAATTTCAATCGTCTTAGAATATGGCATGCTAGCGTAGCGGGTAAGGTGCTGTGGTAGGTGTGTTTAAACAAAGGTATGCGGTGGGTTCGAATCTCACGTGCAGTTATAGTTTTTGTAAAGTTTTATAAAATATTCTTAAGTCTTAAGGCATTTATTCATTAAGTTTAACATAGTGTTTCGATAATAATAACAAGCCTACCGCGTTATCTTGTTCAATTATAAATTGTAAAGTAAGTAGGTAGACAACAAAAAAAAAAAAAAAAAAAAACGATTTCTGTAAGGTAGACAGATGCAGTTACGACTCAGTCATTTAGATCGGATAGAACTTTGTTGGAAGTTATTGTTGGTTAGTGATTTGTGTTAAATCTATTATAGTGGTGTTGTGGATAAAGTTTTCAAAATACAGGCAATAGTATTATTATCGAAGCGAGAGTGAATAGATACCTATTATTGCTCTGCCTAAAAGTGGAAGTTATAAATAAAACACAAATATCGAATGAAATCGGACTGACTGTGAGTAATTTATATATTTTATTAAACATAAAACTATATCAAAGATTGATGATCCTTTAATTATTTTTCAAATGTTTATTATTGATCATGATGTTCAAATAAAACAAAAGAAAAAGATAAATCATTTAGGTATAAGTTTATTTATTTAGATTATTGAATGATGAATAATAATTCTAATTATTTTATTCTTAATATTGTTTTGTTTCTTTAATTATTAGATATATATAAGTATAATTATATATTTTTAATTATATATAATATATACTTATATATAACCTATTTCTATACATTATAACATAATGTATAGAAACGGACTTTCTTCTCAGGTTTTCAAATCCCTGTGTATTATCCCGACCCCGGCGCCCTAGACCCTCAGGGAAAAGGAAGTTAGGTTATTTATTTATTGTTATTTTGTTTCTAAATTATTATAATATAATAATTTTGAAACAAAATAATATTAAATATAGAATATATAATATCTAATAATAGTACCGTAAAATGGGGTTACTTTGATACTACGGGTTTACTTTGATAACAACTTTCGACTTATGAAAAACTATTTTTTATTCGGTTTGTGAACGCATCCAAAAGGATTTTATGTTTTGGTTGGCAGCACTGATAGTTTCTTTTTAATATGGCGTTGTAGATATTCCGTGTGTGCTCGTGTTTTTTATAATATCAAAAGGTTTTGTTGGTGTACCGGTTACTGGGCATTTTTAAGGTAAGAAAAACTTTTGATGCTTCCAAAAATCTATAGTTTTCTTCATGGTTTCGTCTTATTTGCGTAAAAAGTTGTAGTTTTGTAAATACGAAACTGGTTTTGACGGGTTCGTTGTTGATTGGCAGATTATTTGAAAACTTCAAATGTAACCGGGGGTGTCTTTGATCGGAGGTACGGGTTTACTTTGATCACTTGATCAATGTCACCCCGTAGATCAAAGTTACCCCATTTATAGTTATTTTTATACCTTAGTACAATATTTTGATAGTTTTTGATAGTTTAGGTTGTGTTTTTGTCTATTGCAGAACAATGCCTCGAACATATAAAAAACCACTTGGAAGCAGAAATTATAAAAACTATGCGGAGTCCAAACTAGAAGATGCGGTGCAGGCAATTGCTAATGGAAGTGTATCTATTCGGGGAGCCGCAGAACAGTTTGATATTCCGTATGGAACACTATACAACAGGTATCATGGAAAACATATTAAAAAACCAGGTGCTCAGCCTGTTTTCTCTGAAGCACAAGAGAAAGCAATACTTCAGGCTGCAGCTAAATGTGCAGATTTTGGTTTTCCGTTGAGTCTTTTAGATTTAAGAATGTTCGCCAAATCTTTCTTAGACAGAATGGGCCGTACAGTGGCAAAATTCCCAAATAATGTACCAGGCGTGGATTGGGCATACTCTGTGCTAAAGCGCCACAAAGAAAATTATAGCCAACGTGTTGCAGCTAACATAAAGCGGGCACGAGCGCAAGTTTCTAGAGAAACTATAAAAGAATACTTTCAAAATTTAGAGCCTACTATAAAAGACGTGCCGAGTAGCAACATTTTTAATTATGATGAGTCCAATTTAAGTGACGACCCTGGTAAAAAGCGATACATTTATCGAAGAGGGATAAAGTACCCTGAAAAAATAACTAACTTTTCTAAAAGTTCCACAAGTGTCATGATGTGTGGGTCTGCAGATGGAGTACTTTTACCGCCTTACGTCATTTATAAAAGCACCCATCTATACAACACTTGGAAAGAAAATGGACCTCGTGGACCGCCTTGTTGTGATGAACCATGTTGCTCCCGCGGTACCAGATATAACAGAACTGCAAGCGGCTGGTTCGATTCTGTTACATTTCGCGATTGGTTTATGACATGTTTTTTGCCACATGCAAAAAGACTGAATGGACGCAAAGTTATGATTGGCGATAATTTGTCATCGCATTTGGATGATGACGTTTTACGCACATGTGAAGAAAATAACATCTCCTTCGTCTGCCTGGTGCCAAATTCAACACATCTACTTCAGCCGCTAGATGTTGCTTTCTTTCGGCCCATGAAGGAAGCCTGGCGTTTTGTACTAACTAAATGGAAATTCGAGAATACGAGACTGACCACCATTCCAAAGGATGCTTTTCCAAATCTTCTTAATAAGGCACTAATAAGAATGAATGAAGCTAAACCGAAACAGCCTCAACACTCTTCAACGCCATCACTAAATATAACATCTGCAATTAAACGAAATCTAACCAAGTCTTTTGATGCCACGGGCATATTTCCATTTAATCCGGATCAAGTTTTTAAGCGCTTGCCACCTGATGACAATAACGTTGTCGAACAATCTGAAAGTGTTCTCTCAGAATTATTAAAAGAACAGAGATTTGGAGGACCATCACATAGCATTAGAAAGAAAAAGAGACTCGATGTGGATCCTGGTAAAAGTATTTCGGCAGACAAAGATGAATGCAGTACATCTCAGGAAAATTTAGGAATTGAAAGACGAAGGAAACCAACCAATAAAAAATATAGGGATATACTGTCCAGTGAGGAAGAGGACAGTGACACCATCATAAACTCGTCTCCTTTGCCAAGAGAAGAGGAAGATAATGAATTGGCTGAGGAGCGATATTTACTAGCCAAGTTTTATTCTGGTCGTGGTAAAAAAACATATCGTTATGTTTGTCGCATCATCCAAATTACACCCTTAGTTGTGGTTGGGTTAAAATCTGTCCAAAATAAAAAAACATTTAAGCTGATTCCAGATGACATATCTGATATAGAAATTTCAGACGTTGTGGCATATTTGCCTAAACCTATTATAAAGACTGATGCAAAAGGGGGCGAACTGTTTGTGTTTCCTTACGAAGTTAATATCTGTGAACTCAATTAGAGGGGCTCAGAAATAATAATTTCTCAAATTTTGTTGATTTCGTTGCCTAATTAATGATGAAACGCCTTTTTGTTAATTTAAATGTTATGTTGATTTTTTAAGATTATAAATAAGAGTAATAAGACTGTTAATTTCAATAAATATATAAGTATTGAACTATATATTCAGTATTTGCATTTATCAAAGAAACCCCATCACCTTAAAACAACCGCAGGACAAAAATTTGTTGACCGATTTTTTTTAAGTTTTTTGTGTTTTTGTTCTTTTTGGGGTTACTATCAAAATACGTACCAAAAACTAGTGTGATCAAAGTAGCCCCGATGTCAGTATGAAGTTGATCGCGATGATTTTTTTTTTTTACTCAAAAATTAGTGTCCAAATAAATATTGCTTTAATGTAATTAAATACAACCCTTAAAACCGATATTAAATTTATTTTTTGTTTATTTTTCAGCCTTCTTAGTACAGAAATATTTAATTCCGAATTTTAAAATTGATCAATGTAGCCCCATTTTACGGTAATCAGTTTTAGTATTTTGCTTATAGATGTTTAATAGTATTTCTTTTTATTGTTCTAGAAAAATACTATGAGTCGATGGGTTAAGAGATACCTATGAGGAAGAAAGTAGCCTTGGTAGTTGAGAGCGAAGTGGAAGGCCGGGCAGCGACGACACATGGTGAACGAATATGAAACATCAAACAAGTGGTTTTATACCAACTAAATATTTTGCAGAAGTATTCGACACGTCATTACTAACTGTTCGCCATGCACTCCACGCTGAAGGTGTGCATCACCGAAGACCAGCTCCCTTTTTGATAGAAAAACAAGAACGTTTCGCAAGAGAATATTTATACTTACTTCAACTGAGACACTTAATTAACTACTATATTTTCCGATGAAAAAATATTCTATCTAGCCAAAAGGGAAAACTTCATTTATGGTGTATGGATAACACACGCTATAGTGAATAATAATACATAGTTATGTGGAAGTATTATATGATGTCGTATTGCATGGAGATATGAGAAAATATAAGAGGAACTTAAATATGTTTTAATCTTGTGCTCAATGTGTCGACACTTACTTGACTGTATCGAGAACAATGGAGATCATACTAAATGTTGAAAATTTGCAAGTGCTTTACCCCCTTAATAAACACTTCAAGTTTATTCACTCATTGTCATTTTCATATCAAAGAAACGAGATAACAATAAACTTAACCATGAGTTTATTAGTAAACGATGGAGGGGTAAAAGATTTAAGTTGTAATTGCTGGCCATATTAAAGTTAGTCGGTAGTTAAAGAATTAAAAGATTGAGGTTTAGTTTCAATCTTCTTTTCGTCAAGAAAACGAATACTTTAAGCTTACCTCAATAACTAATAAGTGTTACTGTAAGGATTATTATTTTAATTAAAACAAATAAACGTATTTTGTTATAGGATTATTATTGTAATTAAAACTAATAAACGTATTTTGTTATAGGATTATTATTGTAATTAAAACTAATAAACGTATTTTGTTATAGGATTATTATTGTAATTAAAACAAATAAACGTATTTTGTTATAATTCTTTTTATTTTTCTTAATTTTGCATTAATGACTTAGAAAATAATCACTTACTTTATAGTATTAAATCATTAAGCGAATCCATCAATTAATAAAAAAGAAAAAAAAAAAAGAAATACAATGTTTTGTCAAGGATTCGAACCCACACGCCTCGTAAATCGTAATCCTACGTATAACGCATACAGCTATAGGTGCTTATTGCAATTTCTTGAATTATAGAATTACAACAGTGGAATGGACCGTCCAAGGTCATTCATACTGACAAGCGAAACAGACGTATTCTTTCTTTCGTTTTATTAACTTCTGAGTGCTTCTGAGTGTGTGTGGTGACGTCTCATTACGTTGTGTGCGTTGAGTCATCACTCACACAAACAGCGCGTACGCCCCGTAGCACGCGATTACGAACTCTAACAGGCCACTGGACTTTTGTCCGCTTACTGTACCCTACCCCGCATCCCGTACTGTGCTCGCTGTGTTCGAATATTTAAAATCTAGCTAAATGTAACATATTTTAAGTACAAAGTATCCCCAATTACTGTTTTTATAAGTAAAAAATCATTTCTGAAAACTTCCAAAACTTCCGAAATTTTGGAAGTTTTCGGGAATATTTCCGGTAAACTTCCGGAAAACTTCCAAAGTTTCGGAAACTTTCCGCAGTTTTCAACTCTAGAAGCCATGCTGATTGCTGATGCACAATTATTCAACGCGTAGCAAATTGGTAACACGCTACAGCAGCGTAGCTAGCGTAGCAGTGATATCAGCTACATCGTAGCAAGCGCGTAGTGCCAGCTACGACAAAACCAGTAAAGGATACAAAGTAAATCATTTGATTTTCTCTACTAATGCTTTATTTCAGCAGTTGAACGAATTTTTCATACAAAATTAACAAACTTACATCTGATTTCAACTACTCTCAGTCGTAATAGTAGTTAACATATCATAATTTAAAATATGCAAAGATATAGATAAAGAAAAATACAAAATTAGGTGTACCGTGTGTCAATCATAAATTCAGAACACAATTACTTTTAATAAAGAAGTACCTATGCAAAATAAAAACTTATAAAATATAGTTATTACTCACAGAAAATGATTCAAAATGTTTAAAGACTTCCTAATCTTCATGAGTTGCTCGTCCGGCTCTCCTTGGAAAATTGAAGAGGGATCGATGCAATTCGTGCTCTGTTGTATAACTAGATTGCACACTTCACGGAGCAGAGCTATCAAAGGAAACAACACATCAACTTAAAACACATCAAATTAAAATAAGGGAACTTGGGACCTTGCATGTATTTTTTATCAAAACTAAAATAATGAACTTTTATTACAAAATAAAGTAATTAAGTGTTGACATAATTATAGGTACTTACGGATAAGTTTCTCCACGCTACAATAGTATCTCGAGTTCCCCCAGAGCAGGCCAATGCAGTGCAGCATCGGTCTGATCATACTTTTGGCGTCGATAAATTCGGTAGCCTCGAACGATTCAAAATGAGGTGTCAAAGGTTTCTGATACACATAAATATCTCGGCATTCGACAATAGCTGAAAAAATATGCGCTAGAATAGAACATGCCATGAGAATAGAATAGAAGATGAACTATTCTTAGGAAATCCTATTCCAGATTGGCAATCGTAACATGAAGTACGCAGTTCGAGCGCCTGCTTATCCTCTTGATTCGATAGAAGGGTTTCTAGTCCTCTCTTTATAGAAATGAGAGCGCCGTATTAACCGTTCTTTATTTTTTTTAATAAGCGTCCACGCATATATTCTTCTCACTACCTAGTACCAATAAAATTAAAAAAATTAAATATTAAAAAATAACCGGTATACATTGGTGAGCATGGTCTTTTGTGTATCCTCTAAGTAGTGCGCCATCCACTTGGCGCATACAGCTGAGGTAAGCATCATAGTTTAGCAAGCAAGCATAGTGCTAAACTAAGGTTTCTGAAGTAATAGGTACTCACCAGCAAAACATATAAATAAAATAAACGTATAAATAGTATATAAAACTTATTCTAACCAGCAACGACGTTGGTGAGCATAGTCTTGAAGCAGCTGAGGTATACGCTGTGCGTATCCTCCAAGTAGTGCGCCATCCTCTTGACACGAGGGTCACGCAGTTGAGAGTATATACCCTCAAGATTTTTCAACCGCTGTGCGTAGTAGTTAACGTCGGCGCTCGGCAATGGGAACTTCGTTCTTTTGAACGCTACCAACAGTACATAAAGGGTGAAAAAAGGAACAGGTTATAAAAAAATCTATTCCTATTCAAAAAGATATTGCCAATAGCAAGTTTTGTATGAACTATGATGATGTCTCGATAAAATTTCTTGCAGCTTAAATGGAGACCGTATGTGCCTTATTAAACATGACATGACACTAGACTTTATCAAAATGTTGGCCGAAAACAATGGTGAAATAAAAATTGATAGATGTTTCAATGGCTAGATAAAATAGAAATCTAGCTAAAATAGGAAAAGTTTTCATAATGTATTAGGCTTGTTATACACGTACCACAACCACACCACAACGACAACACGTGGGCAGGCGCTAATCTGTATGAATAGGTATAGTACGGACCACATTTTTCCGTCAAATTCAAACGTGTGGGTGATACCGACAACAACACAACCACTAGCGACACCGCGCACTAGCGGCCGGCCATATCGCAAACACAACGTTGCGTCGACTCAACAACACTGTGCGCCCAAGTCACGCCTGCACCCCCTCATTCATTCCGTACAAACGACGACGACGACTACGTTGAAATCTTCTTCTTCTTATTAAAAGCTGAAGTCCATGAGTTCGTTCAGTCAAGGCGTGTTTACTCTATGATAGCCGGAGTCGATCTGTCTGTCTACACAAAAACTCACCACAACCTAAACACATCGCAACTACTAGCGAGAATGCAACCACATCGACATTTTGTAACCACAGTGCAACTGCAAGAAGCTGCAGCGACACTATTCACACGTAACCAGTGCTTAACTACTTTTTGTTGTCGCTGCGATGTTGTGTGGTTGTGGTACGTGTGGAAGGGCCCTTATAGTTTCTATCCGAGGTTCACCCAGCTATTGATGGCACTTTACCTATGTAGGAATCCTCCGCCAGTAAGTCATGCACTTGTTGCGCCCACTTAATGACCGCTCCTTCTATATTCGTCTTTAAATATAAGTCCACGTCTTCTCCGTCACTGTAACGTGTTTATTATATTATGGCAAAAGGTATATAATATGTATTCATGTCAAATCCGTAGACGGGTAGTCAGAGCCCTAATAACAATATATGAAGAGCCCTAATGTTATGCAATTTTTAAGAATCTGGATTTTACCCATTGACCACGTTCGGCGCTCCCATTAGTGAAGAGCTCGGATCTGGCCAATCAGCACACATAACGCTCTTGATACATAAAATCGAGATTGTAAAAAGAAAAATACCTCTATCCACGGCTCCCTTTAATTAAACCATGGCGTATATTATCAGTCTTGATCTCTTATGAGTTATAAACTTAATTCCGTAAGATGATTCAATATTCCAAAGCCTGAATCCATCCAACACCCGGCGGAACATGAAGCACACGGTACAGGATTGCCAAAGTGCATACATAGGCACTTTGACCAACTCTGTGACGTTTCTAATAAATATATAAAATTTCTATTTTTATAACAATATATGAATAGAATAATACTGATAAATATAATTCTGTTTATGCATTACAGTGTAATGTCGGACATCTTATATGCACCGTTTTCAAGAGAATTTTATCCTTTAGGTAAGTAATATTTTAATATTACTTACCTTTCTTTCAGTCTCCCTTCCGCATGATAAATGTTCTCTACTCCAGCCGGCATCGGCAACATTACTTGACTAGACATTTCTCCTTTTAACTGCAATCGGTAGGTATTTATTAAAAAATCTAACATTAGTCCAAGCAAAATCGAATTTACAAGTGGATTTCTTTTGTTCTTTATGCGAACCCGGCTTAGACTTGCTAGGTCTTATCATACCTACGTGTGCCGCATATCATTTTGACCAATTTTTCAAAGTTTTTTTCTAATTTGTACTTAAATCTGTTACGGGGCTTTACGCAATCGGCGATTCAATTCTTATTATTAATTAAAATTGGATTACCTATGCGAAGTGGGATCCTCCTAAATCGAAAGAAAAAAATAGAGGGGCAGCCATCCTAAATTGGAACAAGTATTATTAATAACACTATATTCAGCCTTTAGGCCGATACTCCATTACAGCAGAAAAGCGCAAAGTTAATTAATAGAATATGGTAGGTAGATACCTACTAATCATTTCTCTACTACTCCAAGTAATGTAAAACAGTAATCCTATGGCCTTGATTAATTCATCTTTTGAATCACTACATGTGGAAGTCCTCGCCAAAGAAAACCAACCAACCTGATACATTAAATTCCTGAGCTCGTTCACATGCCTCCTCATATCGTTCTGCACTATTTTAGGCCACCCCGTCTGATTCTCTGGGTTACACAGCAGAGGCCCAATCACCTCATCCGCCAGTACGGCCATGTCCATTAGTATGTTGCCAGATACCTCGCCGATAGTGACAGACTAATTCAATATTTCAAATACTTATTAACTGATCAGTTTGTTAGAAAAATATCAAATGAATACTGAATAAATTTCACACATTTCCAAAGATGAGTATACACACACAGGGCATGCAATATGTTATATTACCAAAATACAGTCATGTTTTGCCTTTACGGCGTAATAGAATTAAATTATTACGGTTCTGTGTATTTTACCTTGCGAAAATTGGCCTGTGTAATTTTCTCTTCGACGGTCCTTAGAAAATACACCACTTTGCCCCTACTGAGGGGCGGGAACGTTGTAGAACATGTGAGCAAGCCTGCCGTGTTCATACGAAAAACAATCACTTCAAACTTAGGATTGTCGAAAAATCTAATTAGTATGTGCTGTAACAAAGATGTATAAAAGAATTCCAGATGTAGTGTTGACCCAAATAATGCAACATGCTTTGCCGTACGATTCTCCATGTCCTCAATTCTCGAAAGTGTTGTTATAAAAGCGGTATCATACGGCGCCCGGAAATCGGCCCCATGATTTTCGATATTATAAAAGGCCTTCTATTTTTTCTCGAGTTTCATCATCATCATCATTATGCCAAGGGAATGGACAACATCATACTCCTTCGGTGACCGGGAAAGGTTGTGCCAGTGTATTATTGCTTCACTCATTGACCGTGTGAGTTTTGGCAAAGAGTATATATAGCTATCGAGTACCTATACACCATTTAGATGTCAAGAGCAGGGAATCCTAAACCCAGGTGTCGATTTTGTTGTTCATTTTGACAGGAGTAAACTAAACTAAGGGCATTTGTCCCTTTCTGTTTCAATAGAAAAAGAAAGAGATTAAGAGACAGATGCGTTTCGTCCAGTTTAGTATTGTCAAAAGGCGCGACAGAATCGACATCATTGATGTACTGTAATCACCAATCCGTCTGCTAAGCATGAGGAAGGCAATATTCTCTCACAACGAAGACTTAGGAAATAGAAAACCCACGTTCAACATTATAATGTTATTATGCCCGGATGCTTCAAGCCGTTTCTCTACGAGTTAAGCTTATGCTGGCACTTCACTTGGCATATTTGTACAAATATTTGCGTTATACGTATAATGCAAAAGAAACCTTTTGTAAACTACACAAATGTGATTTTGTTTTGGCCGAACAACGCGAATATTTGTACAAATACGCGAAGTGAAGTGCCGCCATTACATTGGTCGCAACCCCTGGAAATGTAGTTGTCACGGGAATGTGGTAAGCAGAATTAAACACGAACCCTCTCATCGCCAGTAATAAACTTGGCCCATTTGTCAATTTTCTGTTTGAGCGTCTTTAGTAAGTATTCGCTTAAAAACTCCAATCGAGTATCAACGTCTTCTTTCTGCTGAAAACACGAATAAGTGAATAAGTAAAAAAAATCAATAGTAAATCCAGCCCATTATTGTCCCACTGCCGGGCACGGTCCTCCTCTCAGAATGAGAAGGGAGATACCTTAGTCAGATGCCTTAGTCTACCACGTGTTGGCGGACTACATACACCCTCAAGGAGCTTAAGGCCCTCTCAGACTCTGTGCAGGTTTCCTCACAATGTTTTCGTTCATCATTAACGCAAGTGATATTCAAATTCTGATCCAAACATGCATGCGAAAAGTCGGAGGTGCGGGCCAGGTTCGAATTCAGACCCTATAGAAGGCAAGCGTTCAACCTAGTGGCTATCACTACACCACGAGTACCTAATGAGTACCTAAGGAAAAATTCCGATGTGTATTAAGGGGGTATTTTACAGGAATGCCGCAAAAACCGATTTGTATTTACAATTTTTTGAATAGAAATTCTTATTTCTTTGTCCTGAAAAAAATATATATCAAACTTGAAGATGTGACAATCTCTGCACGGTTGTCCGATACATGATTGGATGAAGTTGGCTCGATAAAAAAAATTCGCAAAGTTACCCCTTTTAAAAAAGTGTTTACAAGATTATTTCTAAAACATGATATTATTTCAAATAATTTTTACATCACAATATTGGTCGCAAATATACCAACCAAAATCGGTTGTTATTTTTTTATAATATTACGTATATTGGTCACAATTTGATAAAAACCACAAAATTCGTGATTTCTGTCATCTCTGCCATCAATCAGTCGCGTTTCGGCGCGCATCGAGGTCGGACCTGTGCAATTTATTTTGACTTTCCTGCGCTTACACTTTATTCAAAACCAAAAGAAAGAATGACAGTAAAATCATTAAAAAATTTATTAAAAAGCAACAGGAAGTATAAGTAACTTGCCTTTTATTCAGAAAATCTAAGTATTTCGTTTATAAAAATCAATATGCTAAAATAATTTCTTGACATCTCCGTCAAGAATTCATTTTATAGGATGTAGTATAGAAAAATCAGTACGACAATTTGTAGTGTTGAGAACAAAGAGTATGAAGTTTTATATACACCATGTCCCAAAATTCAACGATAAGCGGGCACCAGAGGGTTGACCAGCTCATGACTACTCGAGAACAATTTTTTTTTTCAATTTTTCAATTTTTAAGAATTTACATAAAAAAATTGAAATCCTTCAAAAATTTACACCCCTTAAGATATTTTTAATTACCATGACCACAATGTTTCAGATATTTCTGAATTTCTTTTTGTACCTGCAACCTAAGTAGCACTGCTATCCACCACAATCGTTAAAAATCCCAGAATGCCTGTAGATTTGACACAAAAATCAATCAAAATTATTTTTCACCCTAAAATTTTGAAAGATTTTTACTTTTGGTCCACTTTCACTCATCGTGGTGTAAAAAAAAAGTACAGACACTACCATGGTAAGTTTTTTTAAAAATTGACGCAACTATCCAAGATTCCAAAATGGTATAATAATCTAGGAAAACTAGCCACAAAAAAAGAAATGCGTACTATTTCTGAACAAGAACCAAATTTCATAACTTTTACTATGTGGTTTTTTGTTGTAAATTCTTCGAATTTGAATGATACATGTCCGTAGTTAATAAAATTTAAAAGTTAGAGATAGATAGATAGATAGTATGTAAAGAAGGAAAGAAAACGTTTTTAAAAATTATATTTATTTTTAGTTATCGTGGTTGTCCGTGGCATCACCACGGTCCTATCCGAAAAGAAAGAAGAAAAGAAAGAAAGAAAATCAATTTATTTTTTGCACACAGGACACCGAGCATGCACACATAACAAACATAAAAAATAAAAAAACCAGAAAATTACATAAAATAAAAACAATGAAAAATAAAGCATGGAAGTGTGTGTGTGTGTGTGAAAACCAGCGCTGCGGTATTTATTTTATCTGTCAGGATATGCTGAGATAGGGACTTTCTTTGGCCTCTTGCAGGACTTTTTTAACCCCCGACAAAATAGAGGGGTGATATAAGTTTATAATGTGTATCTGTGTATCTATGTGTCTGTGAATCTGTGTGTCTGTCTGTGGCATCGAAGCTTCAAAGCGGATGGACCGATTTCAATGCAGTTTTTTTTAATTGAAAGCTAGTTTAATCGGGATGGTTCTTAAAATCTGTTCAGCTGTTCAAAAGTTACACCTCTTTTTCTAATTAGAGTCGAGGGTTTTAGACGGTTAGGTTATTGTTATCATTATTTGAATTTTTGTGTGTTTATGTAATTTCGTGTGCGAGTCCGATTTAAATGTTTTTTCTTTCTTTCTTTCAATTTTGTAGCTCTTCATCTGCATACATAGCGAGGAATCTGAACTAGGAATATGGTTTTGATCTATGAATATGCAATTTCTTTTTTGGTAAAAAAGCAACCCTGTGAATATACTTAAGTAGGTATGACTACGGAAACGGACGACTCCTACAGGTGTGGGTGAGAGTAGGTTATTATCTCAAGGCATTGATTTGAGTTGGCTTATTCTTCTAACATTACACACACATTGGCAGTGTCATCAGGTTTGTCATGCCGGTATATCGGTTTCGTTACGGCATTATTGGCTTAGTGTGAAAATGCCCAATGTTGGTCGAGACAATTATGTGCACTTGCATAAACTCATACACAATAGGTATGACTGATAGTTTATAAGTAGATAGTTAAATAGGTATAAAATCTACAAATACAAAACGGAGGAACAGATTTTCTAGCGTAATATAGGACACTGGGTATACGATATTATGGATTTATATTTTTCAAGTATTTGCTGGTGTCATACTGCATGTTGCTAATTAATATTGCTATTCTGTGATACGTGTGTCACACAGTCTGATACGTCAATTGCGTAATTGCGAGAACGGAGCTCCCCTAGTGGGTGGGGCTTAGGCTGATACTTCACCCCCTCAAAAGTAAGAAATCGTCGTAAAATACAACCTTAACTGTTACTAATTTAGTCAAACTCGTTATTCTTGTTGTTACTATCATCACCAAAATCACTATTCTGACGATGAAGGAAAACATCGAAAGAAAAGCGTCTGCTAGAAATAAAAAATTGGATGACTTGTTGTTTACACCCATGAACCCTCATCATACACCGGGCCGCGAGGTGGATTACGGTTTGAGTCCCAAGTTCCCAACAGTGGGGGACATTAATATGCTTGAAGCGACATCTAACGCTACAATAACTAACTACGAGCTACATGGCAATATTCTACGCCAGCGCTGCCTATCTGAATATAGCGGCAACCCAGATTTTACATCGCAATATTAAAATGTTTACAGCAAATAGCGTATTATCAACGACTGTCCGACATCAACCGTTCGGCCCGTCCGTCAGGCAGCGCCTTGCCTGGTCGAAGGATTCTTCCTTGTCAACGGCGGAACACCAAACCTCTCATTGTAATTATTAAAATGTAAGCGAGCCTTTGCTAGTGATTGCCTGCAGTAACGTCTCACAGTCACAGGTGCTTACACACACACACATCAGTGGCCCTAATCCTTTTTAGGGTGGAGCGAGATTCCTGTTACAATCATGGATTCAAGTGTTTCAATGTCTTGATTTCAAAGATTTGCGATGCCTAGAGGCCTAGAGCGCCCGATGCACTTGCTCCACCCAAAACCTAGCCCTGCTCAGCACTGGACTGTGCATTAATTGTAAAATAAAACACCAAGGTTACACTATAGTCTAAGACTACTAGGTAGGCTTTTGTGTTCTATAATCTGAGGGTAGAACGCCGATATATATCATCAGCAATCTGATACGACACTACAGTACATCGATGCTACAGCAAAGGAAGTATGGAGAATTATTAACTTACGTCACCCATGTTGTTTGTTTTAGCTCACTGTTTCTTTATATTAATCGTCACACAATTAAACCATTTTAATAAAATAACAAAGAATTCTAATGAGAATTAGAAATTCTTCAATACGCAAGGTGAAATTGTTTACTATAAACAAAATAATCGTCATAGCAACCAAAGCTTTAGAGATTTGAATTTGGAGCCAAAAAGATTGTTTTTAAATTTATTTTACGGCCCTGGATACAAGTCTTTTAAGCAGCCAAACAGATAAATGTTAATGTTACCAGTAGACAGAGAACAGAGAATCATGAGAATCAGAGAATCATGCAGAGAATGAGGCGTACCTGAAGAGAATACAATATTTTAGATTACTCAGAACAATTACTAAAGACCCTCTCCTCCTCCTCCCTCCTCCTCCTCCTCTCCTCCTCTGTTTCCTATGTTTCTGGTTCCTCTGTTTTAGTACGACGTCGTACGATGTCTTTGAGTACTCAAAGTACGATGTACGCGAAATCAATCCAGGTATAATAGGTACCTACCTACATGAATGTACGAACGAGAAAAAAGTTCTACGGTTGGCAACTACGGTGAAATGTCTAAATAAATGTCAAATAGTCAAATGTCAAAATAACGCGCCAAAATTATCCGGCTTGGAAACAAAGTTTTAGGGTGCTTGTTTTGTAAATTTATAATTGAAAATAATTCCAAAACAGTCTATACTTAACAATACCTTGTGAAAATGGAAGGATTTGATGATCCCGGTGTTTTCTTTTCCGATCATTTCGGTGTAGAGGACAATGAATCTCAAGATCAAGTTAACCTACAAGCAGTGAAAAAGAAGTTCAAAGAATTTATTAGACAATTCCACACTGGAAACTTCAACTATAAATACAGGTAAAACTGATTTGGTAGCAATTTTAAAGAATTTTTGTTTAAAATTATTCATTTTTCATTTCCGAATATCCGTGAGAATAACCTCGTTTTCGTTTTCAGAGATGCTCTAAAACGCAATTATAATTTGTGTAACTATTGGGTTGAAATTAATATCGAAGATTTATCTAGTTTTGATGAAGTTTTAGCTGAGAAATTATACAAAAAACCCACAGAACATTTACCCATATTGGAGGAAGCAGCTAAAGAGGTATCTGTAATTACTTTGCACAATAGCAACATTTAAAATTACATTCTTATTTATATTAACTCAGATTATTGAGTAAAATTTAAATAATAATGATTGTATAATTAAATTACTGACAAATTTATTGAGTACACAGCTATATATCAAGCTATACAGTTGCTGTATAAGCTATCTTGATTGTATATGTTTTCTGTACAATTAGAAGTCGGCTATTACTGTAATTTATGTACAGCTTGATGTTGATATTGTAGCTGTGTGTTCAATAATGGATGCCAATCTGAATATCTAATACAAGTTGATAATCATTCATTTGTAAGTTGAATATCCCAACTATTTACAAATTGTGCAGTAAAAACTAGGCAAAATAATTATTGGCAAAGCTGCTTTATTTAAAAAAAAACCTGAACTACTGTTTGTTCACAGCTTGCTGATGAGCTGACCGCACCTAGACCAGAGGGAGAGGAGAAAGTTGAAGACATACAAGTGTTGCTGTCTTCAGATGCACATGCTGCCAATCTGAGGGAACTTAAGGTATATTTTTTAATTTAAGTCCTATTTTAACCTTATCAGATTATGAAATATTTCATGTAAAATTACGACATTCATTTATCATCTTTATAATACCAGCCTACTGCCTTTTGATAGAAAAGATAGAAAAAATATTTATTCAGCACAGACATATTGACAACATAAGAGAGAGAAGATTAAAGATAAAAAAAATAACACACTTCAACAGTTGACAAATAAGAAATAAAATATTTTTAAAATAGGTATAGGTAGGCGTCTGGTATCCACACAGAGGTATAAAGAAACACAAATTAAAGATTCTCTAAAATAAAGTGACTAAAGTATCTAAACTTTACAGTATAGTTGTGAAGAAACATTGCCGCCATGTGTCGCAGAGGAATTTTATTATTCTTAGTATTTTGTGTGTATTGATATACTCAAGAAGATGTTGCTGCCCAGCCTCTTGATATAACTTCACAGTTCTGTCTATAAAATTGTTACAGATATATAGAAAGTCTATTTTGTGCTTACTATTGAAGAAAATGGCAGTATTGACCGATAAGAATCAATAGTCTCTTCAAAAAAGTCAACTTTACAGAACATAAAAAAACATTTCCTTACTTCAAATAAAATGATAACTTAGGATGAAGGTGGTATTTCAATAGCAAATAAAATTACCAATTTATTAAATTTTGATATAGCTCTTTAAATCTATCTTCATTAAAATGTGATAAAATTCAAAATACTAAGATATTATACATGATTGATTCTTTACTATTGATATAACACTTACTGTTAGCCCGTATCCCACTGCTGGGCAAAGGTTTTCCTTGTCTCCACCATTAAACATTATTTTTCAGTCTGAAACTGTATCCCGACTTGTTAAAATTCCCGGCATAGTAATATCTGCATCTGGCATCAAAGCGAAAGCAACAAAGATATCAATTCAGTGTCGATCATGCCGCAATGTTATCCCAAACTTGCCAGTCAAGCCCGGACTAGAGGGATATGTAATGCCGAGGAAGTGCAACACGTAAGTTTAAAAAGTAGATGGATTAAAAAATATTAACATTTTTGTCTACGTGCTTTTATTTTAGTTCAATCTATTTATGTTAACAGGGAACAAGCTGGTCGACCAAAGTGTCCCCTAGATCCTTACTTCATCATTCCAGACAAGTGCAAGTGCATTGACTATCAGGTACTGCTTGGAAAAAACATTCCATTTAGATTTTTTTAATGATGGACATTTGAAATTGTTTTCTCCTATATGTGTGGGTGGTTACTGGTTAGAGTTTACAGACACAAAACTCAGAATCACTAAATACACAGCCAGGAAAAAATATCTTCTGTGCCATTTAAACATTACCATTAGTAAATAACTGCACTTTTCCCAGGTTTTGAAACTGCAAGAAGCCCCAGAGAGCATTCCTCAGGGAGAGATGCCACGTCATCTGACGGTGTATTGTGAACGTGTTCTATGCGAGCGAGTCGCGCCAGGCGCTAGGGTCACCGTGCTCGGCATATTCTCTATCAAAAAAATTGCTAAAATTGGAGTGAGTACCTTTGAACCATTATCAATTTATCACTGACCAAAAACTGTTCAGCATATGGAACAACTACCTACTTATGAGCATACTTACGGATCATATAAAGAAACTTAAATCTTGAAGTACTGGGTCAGTTAGTAACCAAAAAGTAAGGTAGAGTACTGATCCAGGAGCATATCTGTATCCTCTACTTTTAAGATTGCAAAAGCCTCCGAAAAGTTCGTCATGAATGGCTTGCCTATTTACTTGAGAAATTGCTAAACTGATAATGAGTTCAGCAAACTATTCAAGTTTCTGAGATAAATTTTATTATTTTCTAACAACAAAGTATGTTTGCAGAGAGAAGGGCGAGAAAAAGGTTCAGTCGGTGTCCGTTCTTCGTACCTCCGCGCCGTTGGACTGACCGCCGCGGAAGGCATGACCGGAGGCCTGCGCCCCTTCACCGCCGACGAGGAGGAACAGTTCCGAAGACTGGCAGCGTCCCCCGACATATACGATCGCATATCCATGTCTATAGCACCTAGTGTGTTTGGGGCCGTTGACATGAAAAAGGCTATCTCTTGCCTATTATTTGGCGGTATATATAGATTTTTTCGGAATATATTATTTGCGTAATACATGCTGACCATGGCAATGCGACGGACAACAGCATTCTTTTTACAAGCTTTTATTTAACTCGCAATATTGGTTTGTTTAGGTCAAATCTTGCAACTGAATTTTGAACCATTCTTCAGACAGATCTTTAGTTTTGGTGACAATGCAATATAATTATAATACTTAATATTGTAATATTTTTTGAAATGGCCGTCGCGCGAATATGGCGGATGGTGTATATATTGTCAACCCTGTGGCTAAGTTCAGTAATTAATTTTTCGGTGTGAATGTTACTCGTGCCAATGTCGCTCGCTCATGCGGCAATAATAATTGCTGTAGAGTGGAAAGAGATTATGGCCACCATAATCACAACACTTGGCTAACTGGTGGTGGTGGTGATTGCAGTATCTAAGTACTAATAGAACAATACTAATAGTAAAATAATGAGATGAGATGAGAGAAAATGGTCAGCAGTCATAATATGACTGCTGACCATTTTCTCTGTCTGCCACAACAGTTATGGCTACAATAGCCGTTGTAACCAAGTAATCAGTGTACTCGTAATTTTGATCTAATGTTTGACGCCTGTGCTGAGACCCACTTGTTGGGATCAATTTTAACCCTAGTAACAAACTACACGTTTTCTGTAATAGGTTCGCGTAAAAGACTACCGGATGGTCTCACCCGCCGAGGAGACATCAACATATTGCTTCTCGGTGACCCTGGTACTGCTAAGTCGCAACTGCTCAAGTTTGTGGAAAAGGTTGCGCCCATTGGCGTGTACACCTCGGGCAAAGGTTCTAGTGCGGCAGGTCTCACTGCTTCTGTCATCAGGGATCCTGCCACTGTGAGTATACCACGTCATTTAAAAATGCGATTACTTATCTTAGTAGGTATAGGATTTCACACACTAGGGGTCATTTTCACCAAGAAAATATCAGATATTCAAAATGAATTTGTTAATTTAACCACTACAAATTTGATGAACCGACTTTCTACCCTATGTTATCTTTTTGAAGATTTTAAATACATTTAAAGGTGTCTAGTCAAAAACGGCGTGTCTCGGGGCACAATTCTGAGCCCCTTTCTATACCTAGATTTGCATTTAGAGTGTTCTAGTACGAATTATTTATAAGCGAATTAGTATTTGAGTGTGGGATTTCAGCCGCAAACGCGGTACTATGACAAGAATAATGTTCTATTAATCTCTTGTGTTCTCTCTGTCGATCATTGAAGATTCTTTCCTAATAAATATTATATCAACAGCGTAACTTCGTGATGGAGGGCGGAGCGATGGTGCTCGCCGACGGAGGTGTAGTGTGCATCGATGAGTTTGATAAGATGCGCGAAGACGACCGGGTCGCTATACACGAAGCTATGGAACAGCAAACTATCTCTATTGCTAAGGTAAGCACGTAACTCAAGCACTTATAAAGCAGGTCCATGAAGCTCTTCTACCTATATCCTATTACTTTTATTAAGATGTGTTCATAACTACGAACGTGGACCGAAAGCGAAAGCGTGGCGCGTGAAAGGCTCGCGTGTCAAACTACCGTCTCAAAACGAATAGATTCGCATTTGATGCGCGTTCAGCGCCAGTTCGTAGAACCTTGGATGGCCTTGGACTATTTATGATAATATGTCAGTCTTAATATGCTCATTATTTATTTTGCTCTGTGGCTTTTCCAGGCTGGCATAACAACAACTTTAAACTCTCGTTGCTCAGTACTTGCAGCTGCAAATTCAGTGTTCGGGAGATGGGATGACACCAAAGCTGACGACAATATTGACTTCATGCCAACTATTCTATCGAGATTCGACATGATCTTCATAGTCAAAGATGAACACGATCAGAATAGAGATATTGTAAGTACAATAATATTATACGATTTATTATACATAGAGATAAAGATAAAAATGACTTATGGTAAAAACACAATAACAACATAATATCACACCTGTATTACTTGAAAGGGCAGGCGGATGCATAAGCTGTATGAATTTTTTTTCTAATCCTTTTCCCATGTTCCAGGTAAAATAAATTCTAAACTCTTGAATTCTTTTGAAAATTTAATAACAGAATAACAGTGCCTAACCAGGGAACGGAACTCCGAATCTTACGGTTGCAGTTGGCAGCTACACCTACTAGACTAATAAAGCCTGTTATAAAACAAACATAATAATTATGTATACTTAAAGCGTTAATTTTGTTTTAGACGTTAGCCAAGCATATAATATCAGTGCACATGGGTGGCGACAGCGCGGAACGCGAGACAGTGGCCGGCGAGCTTCCGCTGGCGCTACTTCGGCGGTACTCTGCGTACTGCCGCGCTCGCTGCGGACCCCGACTGTCGGCCTCCGCCGCCGAGAGGCTGCGCACGCGCTACGTGCTCATGAGAACAGGTGCCTCACAGCACGAGAGACAAGTCGACAAACGACTTTCCATACCTATCACAGTCAGGTACTCAACATTTACATCATCGTGTTGTTCATTCATCATGTTAATGTTCCCAGTACTGGGAGTCTGGCCTCCTCTTTTAGAAAACGATTGAGGGATGAATAATGCTCACATAAATCTCGAATAAAACTGACCCATTAGTGCGCTCGCTTGATTATGAAAGTCCGGCTTGCCGCTCGTAAGTCGAGACCATGTCCACTGTATGTACCATCATTGCTTCAACGTTTACTATGAGCCATTTTCTTGTGTCACGCTGTTTAATAGTACAGAAATATTGGCCTTTATTCCACACCAACACAAAAACAAACAAGAAAGCAGAGTATAAATCAATGCATAACGGTCTTATCGCTTATACATATAATCAACATATAATTTCAGTACTGTTTGTTAACATTGTCTAAAGTCCGTTGTACATTCGGCCAGAGCCATATAAATAATAAGTTGAGTTCAATGAACGAAAACGCTCATTGAGCGAAAACACAGCTCACAACGCGTTGTGGTCACTGTAAAACATCCACATCGCGAAATTCGTGTTATGGCAATGTGGATGTTTTACCACAATGCGTTGTGAGCTGTGTTTTCGCTCAATGAGCGTTTTCGATATTTGAGTGTAACATAATTAAAGATGTTATCAGAAAACATTTGAGATACCAACTTCAAAGAACCTTTCTCTTTCCAGACAATTAGAAGCTGTTGTCCGAATATCCGAATCCCTAGCTAAGATGCAACTGCAACCTTTCGCAACAGAGACACACGTAACGGAAGCACTGCGTTTATTCCAAGTTTCAACACTAGATGCAGCGATGACTGGCAGCTTAGCAGGTAAGTTTTCAAATAAAATAATATTTTGGAGAATAATTGTTTTTAGACAGACTTCCCGCAGTATCTTTGAAATAGCTTGTTTGATGTTAGGGCGACTACGCAAATTACTGTTACTGAATATAGATAACCGAGTTAATAAAATTTCAGGTGCTGAAGGATTTACCTCTGAAGAAGACCATGAAATGCTGTCTCGCATTGAAAAGCAACTGAAGCGTAGGTTCGCAGTAGGTTCTCAAGTGTCAGAACAAAACATTATTCACGATTTCCTTAAACAAAAGTACCCCGAGAGAGCCATCGTCAAAGTTATACACACTATGATCAGGCGTGGAGAACTACAACACAGACTGCAGCGGAAAATGCTGTACAGATTATCGTAATTTCTGTGATACGTATTTCTTGTTACTTTTACATGTGCGAACCGAAATAAAACAAAATTTTAAATTTTATTCATTTTTATTATAACCGCGAATCACATAGTTAATGGTCTTCTGCATAAAGAACATCTGACAAATATTTGAATCAGTTTAACTGATTATTTCACATTTCAGTCATTAAAGCTAGGAGTGTTTGCTAAAGCCCTATAGTGTCAATTCATAACACTATCTACCTCAAAATTGAACTTTGAAAAACACAAGAGGTAATTGATTGACTAGAATAAGTTATATGCATTTTTGATTTAAACATTCTCTGCAGTAGCTTCCTCTTTCATTATCTTGAATGGGTACTCAGGATGATTCTCTACACCTTTCCAGAATAAAAAGTTGAAAATTCTTCCTTTTTCTCCTTTATCCAACTTAATCAGACTTTCCATATCTTCCTTTGCTATTTCAAAATCATAAATGTCCATATTTTCCTAAAAAGCAAGGAGTCGATCAAGTAGATGATAATATTATAATGACGTATAAGTAAGGCATATATAATTTTGGAACTCATTAATATTTACCTTTATTCTCTGCGTATTAGTACTTTTAGGTATAACAACCATTTTCTGTTGAACTATGAAATGGAGCAATATTTGTGCAGCAGATTTTCCATACTTTGTTGTCATTTTCTTCACTTCTGGGAGACTCATCAAATCGGGGAAGGTACTAGGGCTGGAATACAAATGTAACAAATTGAAATCCCATTAGTCTAGCAGCAGATATTTTGTACTTATAAGTCTTTACTACCTATATTTGTACTTGCTCACAAAATGCCCTTTAGCTCCTGGGCTACCAAGAGGAGCATATGCCGTCAAAACAATATCATGTTCTGCACAAAATTTTCGCAGTTGATGCTGTTGGAAATAAGCATGAAGTTCCACTTGCAACACTTGTGGCTTCAGTGTGGCAGACTTCAAAATTTCTTCAATTTGATCCTCATTGAAATTAGATAACCCAAGGTTGCGAATACGCCCAGATCGTTGACAATCTTCCAATTTCTGAAAAAAATAAAATTACTTGGTTCATAATATAGCTTCAATACTAGAAAAAATATTTAATATTACTTTATAATAATTACATAGTGTAATTTAACAATTTGTTACTAAATTTATGTACATTTCTAGACTCTAGTTCAATATTTCATAATATGCTTGTAAGAATATATATAATAAACTTTCTTAAAATTTTTTCTTAATAAACTTTCTTAAACTTTCTTCGCTCTACTGTTACTTCCTTCTAGTCAATTGGTATGTCACTAGAAGGAAATCACAAAAAAGATTTCATTTTTATCAATCTAATAAACCCACCTTCCATGTTGCAACGTGATCTGTATCCATGTCCAATTCATAATTCCCGTCATTGTCAACCACTGGTGTTAGGTTCTCAGGATCACATTTGAAACCAAAAGGCACATGTATTAAGTACAAGTCTATGTAACTCATCTGTAAACGGTTGAGCTGTAAATCTAGAAATTTTTCCACATCTGCTTCCCTGTTACCTACATGCGGAAGCTGAAAAAATAATTAAACAGCATAATATTGATTCTTCAGCCTTCATGTTTATTTTAAGTGCAAGTCAATGATAACACATACCTTGGTTGTAATAAATAAATCTGATCTAACACCTTTTCCATCATCAATCCATTTTGCAATTGCATTGCCAATTGCTTCCTCATTGTTATAGTTAAATGCTGTATCAATGTGTCTGTATCCTATTTCTAGAGCCCTGTACACGGTAAACTTTAAGATGTCTGGTTCAGCCTAGAAAGATATAGGATTTATTAGTTACCTAATTATGAGTTACAAATGTTACAATAAGCCACTGAACAAGGTATCTAGAAATAATAATTACCTGCCATGTTCCTAAACCTACTGTAGGCATTAAATCCTCTGTTTGAGATAATTTAACAAACTTCATATTCCTGATTGTATTATGATAGTAGCAGTACCTTACTGTGTCTGTAGCTCTAAAAATCGAGCGCAGCCGGATTGTGCTGAGCATAAATATGAGCAGAAACAAGACTTTGACAGAAGTAAAATTGGCAGTGAGCCAGAAAATTTCATCTATCACACTTTATAATTACGTTAATATGTCCATTGAGTACTAGAATACACCTGACTAAAATAATCTTGTATACACGTCCAGAGCAAACAAAAAACAGGAAGTGAATCGGTGGCGATAGATTTTTGTATGAGATAATTATTTGATTTCTCGTTTTGACTTAATGGTATAATTTTAAATCTGGCGGCCAGGAACTCGTAGTAATATGTACTCTTTGGCCAGGACCGTTTCCTGTGTGGGTTGCCACTATTATAACGCTTTATTTAGAAACGATATTATACGATTTTTTAACCGATTTGATCTTGGTATTATAACATAATTATTTGAAAAATTCGGTTCATATAATACGGCGGACTACGCTCTACTCGATGACACACAGAGCGTACTTTTCGGAAAAGTACGCTCTCAGAGTGTCATCGGAGTCGGCGCGCGCGCACCAGTCTAATAATAATTCAGTTAAAATTTCTAACTGAAATTCGACCATAGCGTCCTACGTGGTAGAGTCGCTACTCTACCGATGGTATATTGACGCTACGTTTGCAGAAGGCAACGGTTTTCAGTTACGTTTTGCTATACCGGACTCATGCCTAGTTAAGAGCGACAGCTCCACTACATAATTAATCGTGAGCAAAGTAATATGTCTATGGCATGAGCAAAATCAAGTTTTCTTTTCTATATTAGCTTTATGGCTTTTCCCAATGACGTAAGAAGCCTACTGGCTTTTCCTGCCAATACATCCCTATTCAGCACAAGTTTCAGCCCTTTTTTCATTCATCTGCTGGGAACACTGCGTATGTCACTTTTTAATTTTTTGACGTTTCATTATTAATGTCACTGTCACTGGTTCAGTAAACACTGTAAACAATAAGACAAGATTTTATTTAATGACTGTTTCCCGCCAAAAAGCTTTACAGTTTACACCTTAGAATATCCCGTCAAGTAGCATCCGGACGATATTAAATTAAATAATCATAATCTGTTTCGATCGAATTGATATTTCTGTCTGAAAATGGGAGTGAGTATTTTCAGTTTATCTTACGACCATACGACTCGAGCTTTTTTATTTCGTTGTATAGCTATAGCTATAGATGCAGCGTTGATCGCAACTCATGTGGTATTGTTTGCGTTTTTTTAGAAAAAGACGCAAGCGAATGTTAACAAAAGCAAAGAAAAACGCCAAGCAAGAAAGCTGGAGCAACGTCGAATCGCAGATGGAATGTTGTTCGTAACTTCAGCTAATAAACTAAAAGACTTGGCTTCCCTGTGTAAAGAACTCTTAGTCTATCGGAGTAATGACTTAGAAGTGGAAATGTACATCCAGCGGATCGTTGAGCTCGACAAGATAGTGCTTCAGTGGGCGATCGACCTAACTGAAAGGAATATGAAGCGACTGTAAGATAATTAGCACATTTTTGTACTTATAAGTATATAAAGAGTAGAGTATATCACTGTATAACTTGCTTGACACATTTGCTGGGTCTGGGTGTATGAGTTGATCAGTGTCATCTTGGAGGGTAAGCTTAGGTTATTGCTCAAACTTATTTCCAATACCTATAGCGTGACCAGGAAGCAAGACCATATCGTTTCTATTTTTCTAAGAATAGACAAAGCTCTTTCTATCCATCTCAATGTCTAGACTTGCGTTTCTATGTAGACAAAGTCAAAATATTCTTCTCATAGCAATGGGGAAGTAATGTTAGTTGATGTAGTTATTCTACCAAATCCTACCACAGAGTAGAAATAATTCTAAAATCTGTCATTTTGTCTATTCTTCTGTAGACAAATCCATTTCTATGGTGGTCAATTTTCATTGGGTCATCTTATAACTTTTATCACTTTAATATTCTATTCCATTATCAGGATACAGCCGAACATGAGCTTCCATAAATATGTACTTAACATCACACCAATTTCTAATAGGGCTAGGCTGAAGCAGCTATAGATAGGCAGTTCTAACTTTTTCCACATTCATAGATCTTTTTTCTATATTGTATGTAGGTACTATGCATTCTTAGAATAATAATGCATAGAAAGATAATCCCACACATGCTCCCCACTAATCACTACGGTAACAAACATAGATATTGTGTGCATAATTAACTGTGCAACATATTAGTTGTTACTGTAATGTTGTACATGTGTTGATTAAATAAATAAGCAGCATTTGATAAATGGTTCAGGACATGCACACATAATTATGTTTTTATGACCCACTTAGCCATTTATGACTAGTTTTGATTTGCTTCACTCTGCATCCCCATACTAGCCTTCTTTTCATTATTATTCTAATTATTCATCTAACCAAATAGACTGCTAGCATATAAATAAAATAAAAAACTAAACTATTATAAACCAAGCTAGATAAAATTTTGTGTAAATACTGGAAACCAAATTGTATAAATAATTGAACTTCATTTCAGATATGAAACATGTGCCTGGGGATGGAACAAGGAACGCAAAGTGGAAGAGATGACAGATGAAGGAGCATGGTATCTCATTGCCAGAGAAAAAAATGGAACACTCTTAGCTTTCTCACACTTCAGATTTGATATGGACTTCGGAGATCCTGTTCTTTATTGGTGAGTTCTAGTTTTATAACATACCTATTCCCATAATAATACTCCAGGGGTTATGTAGCAGTGTACTGCCATATTCATTATACAATGTGATAGAATACTGGTGGTAGACATAGAAAAGTGTGAGCAAGCAGCAAGATAGCACAATCCACAAAAGACTAGAACTAATACTATGTTCAGCACTGTGTTGAATAAATGAAAGCTATGAATTGATCTCTGCAAATAAATTAAATTGAAGTGTCTGTTTGTAATGTCAAAATATTTAAAATAAATTCAAATAGTTTAATAAGTTCTGTAACGTTTGTAGAATCATGAATTTATTACTATTGTATGTAGTCAACATTTTTCATAATTATTATCAATATGAGCTTCCTTCATGCAGTAAGCTGGATTAAGCAGCCAGATACAGAATTACTGATCTTACCATTTTGACCATCATGGTTCTATGGTACTAATTCATTAGTTTTACATGATACCTCATAATATGAGTAATCCATCTAGATAAAATTGAAGTGTATGTTTGTAATGTCAAAAAAACAGCTTTTTACTAAATGCATAATAAAGAAGATTTTGTCTGTGTTTCTTCCGGCTAATCTCCGAAACGACTGGACCGATTTTGACGGGACTTTCACTGGCAGATAGCTGATGTTATAAGGAGTAGCTACTTTTATTTTAGAAAAACAAAAAGAGTTAAGGTTCCGGGAATTTTCTTTTTTTCTTTTTTTATCCCACGCGTTTGTAGTCGCGGGCACTGCTAGTTTTAAATAAAATCTAAAAACAGCTATAATTTAAAAATAAAACAAAGAGTTATCTATGATGCAAAAATTCTGTGCATTTCATTAAAATGGACAAATGTCTTTTATTCTTCCAAAAATAATACTCCTTGCAACCTGATGATTTACTAACTGGTAACATGTCGAATTTTTCGTTAAAAAATAACAAGTAAAAATTAATTTATAAATATCTTACAAAATAATATTTACACCTTAATACAATGAATTATTTATTACCACTATATTCATAGCACTCATCAATTGGGCTTCACTTTATACTTGCACAAAACACACAAGAAAAAGCTAATGTTCCTTTTCAACAGTCTCTTTTCAAAAACTAGTCTTTCCTTTGGCCACCATTTGATACACCTCGTGCATAAGTACCTAAATAATTTGTGTAATATGTATATAGTTAGCAGCGCTATGGCTGTGCTTAATGCTACTACATCGAGTAGCATGTGCTGCGCGACGGTGAGGTCAAGTGCTGGTGACCGTAAGTGTGAGGCTCCTTTGTGTCGCAGTACATATTCTATCCAGTACACGCCCATATCTAACGGTTTCATAGGACGGTCCAGAAATATGTCTCTTAACTCTATTGCATTTTCTTTATACCTAAAAAGAAAAACAATTTCTAACATTAATAAGTGCTTAGAACAGAAATGTATTCACTTAACTTCCAAACCACTAGCCTACGAAAACAGCTCAAGTCTAGATGCAAAATACTTTTCGCTCCTGTTTTGCAAATTAATGTAATAATTATCTGGATATGGTATAACTTTATGACCTTTCTATTATTAAAACAATTATTCGTGCAAGTATCGTGGAAAATGGTACATACATAGTTGTATTCTAATCTTGTAATATACTGTGACTTTCTCTCATGTAATGTAGTTTCGCCAATTATCTACGTATCATAATCATGTCACTGGAGGTTATCTACTATTATCATCTACACTTACAGTGTCTCGAAGCATCGAAGCGATACCCATTCTATTGGAATTCCTAAATTACTAGAAAAGTTCACTATAATCACGTAGACTGTAGAGGGAAAATATAGTATCTACCACCATTAGCTGTCTCTCTGGTTAACTTGATCGCTTCGTGTAATACGTACCGTTGATCTGTGAGTAAAGCACGGAGATGTTGCCTCCATGTGTCCTTATCAGTTTCTTTGAGAGTCACTATTTCTGCGACGCCCCGGTCGGCCATCGCTCGTGCGTTGAGGGCCTGGTCTGCATAGAGCGGCACCATGAGCATGGGCACACCGCAGGCCACAGCTTCCTGCGTGCCAAGCAGGCCGCCATGAGATATAAACAACTTGACATTCGGATGACCTGTGGAAACCAAGTTACAAGTATGTCTAAGTCAAAGATTTTCATTTCAACTGGGCCTTTTCAGGCATTTACAAAACTTCGTGATTCTAGGTGCAAGGTTTCATGTAGGATACCGGCAAGAAACTCCATAGATACTCTAAAAATAATACATTCATAATAATATCTGGGGCCGCCACCGCGGCCCCGGCCAAAGTTCGGTACGATTATTGTTTGTTACTTGCGGCTGATAGCTTGCTATCGAAGACTACAATAGTATACTGGACACTTGTAATCAAAACGTCGGAATAATAAAAATATGTGATAATGACTTCATTCATTCATCGCTTCATTGTGAGTTTATCACATGTGCATAAAAACACGTTTATAGGTGAAAGAATTATCTTTTTTTTATCTCAGTAATTTCGTCAGATCGAAATCATCTTGCCTTCATTCTGATTAGCAAGCGCACAACCTGACTCTCGACCTCTTATAATTAGGTATATGATTCTTTATTTCACATTCATCCTAATGATAATATTTAAATATTAGTACATGCCATAAAGTTATTATTCTAGTAATAATAACTTTATGGTACATGCATACATAGGAAAATAATACATGCATTTAAAAATGACTAAAACAGTGGCCCACTGTTATCAGGAGCAGCTTTGACCCCCAACCTACAGGTGGTCAGAGTTCTAAAAAGGAGAACATCCTAACAATGCGCGCGAGAACTAGGAGTACCGTCTTCGGCATAATACCTTTGACTAACTCTCCTAACGAAAGGGTCTTCAGATTTTAGTAGTGGCGCTTAGCCTTTACGCTAGTTGGTCGAAACAACACAACTGCTGAATTTACATACCACATGTATGCCACCTCGGAGACAACAGATTTTGTGCGTGTGTATAATAAACGCTACTGTGTCTTATCTGAATATATTATTACTTAATCGTCGCATACAAAATTCATTGCAATGGGACGGTGTACTAGAAGATAATTTTATTTGTGTGTTTGTTAGACTTCCAATCATCAAATTGACAAGATAACTTCCCGATCGAACAGCCAACTTCGTATCCAGATTGACAAACTGAAGGATTTAACAGTTCTGCAATCAATTTAGTGTAGGCTAAGACAGTAGCAATGTACCTATATACAGGAAGAACTACTTATATACTGTAACAACTTACATAAAGTCGCATGCTGAGGTATCCAATCCATTGTATATGCATTGTCGGGCACGGTGAGGTTCTGGGCGAGCATCCGTCTGTCCATCTTGATAAACACACTCTGCGGCAGCTCCGATAGCACGTCGAATATTTGCGACAAAGTTTCGCTTGATATTGTTTCGATCCTCGACATAGATCCAAAACTCCAGTAGATGACGCCTTCAGTTGACGCATCAAGCAGTTTTTGCATGTCCTGAAATTAAACGATATTATTAATTTGACTTGACCGTTATTCGAAGCTTATTTATTGAGATAGGCACTACGTTACCCGCCTTATTTCTCTTTCCTATATATCCATCTCTTTCTAGTACGTCACTTCCGCTTGGCAGTGGCGTGAGGCTCACGAAGTGAGACCTGCCATTTTGATTTCATTGGCGTCTTGTTTCCCGCCGTGATCGGTCGTACCGACACTTTGCTACAAGACCTAAGTAGTATTATTATACTTAATAGTACCTTACGGTTTATTTTTTCTTCGAATAAAAGTGACAAAAGTTTAATCTTTCGATAGTCAGTATGGAAGAATCGCTTATTAATGCCGATAAGGTGGTTAGTGATGTGCTTCCAGGACCTTCTTCACTGCATAAGCGGCGAGCTCGGTCGAGTAGTTCTAGCAGCTCGAGTTCTAGTAGCACGAGTTCTGTTACTAGCTCGTCGTCTAGCGGAAGCAACCCGAAGAGGAAGCGCCGCAATAAGAAAAAGGGGGGCAAACGAAAGCGTCGTTCTAATCGTAAGGTTCGTAAACTAACTAAAGAAGTACGCAACCTTCGTCAGCAAATGGTTTGCAGCGATTATCACGTGAGTACCAATTTGGATGATGATGCCATCTCCCTTATGTCCGGTGTTAGTGAAAGCCATTACGAGCAAATGCTTGATGTTGAAACTGATATAAGTGCACGTGGTGATAAAGAATTTACTTTAACTTTTGAAACCAAGCTGAAGGAACCTGCTATGCCTAAGACTTCCGAAAATTATTTGAAGTTGCTATGCGATTTGCAACATTTAAATAAAAGTGACTGGAATGAAATTAGATATTCTGACACTCAAAAATTGTACAATTATTCGCCGGGTTATACAGACATTGAAATGAACGACGAAGTTAAAGCGTATGACTCACCTCGTCACCTCATGTATGCTGATAAGGCTTTTGCAGCCTTGACCATGTGTGTGCTCAAACAAAAGGAGGTTTTGCAAGGAACCCTTCAAGATCTGTTGCTATGGGCAAGGAATAGTAACTCTCTAAATTATGATACCCTGCTTCATAAAGTAGGTGAACTTTTCTCCACAGGAGACTTTAATAAGTGTTCCTCAGATTTATTACAGATTGTTTGTGGACATCGTGCTGAGATTCTCCAAATGCGCAGAGACTGTGTCACTAAACAGGCGAAGGACCCCCTGATGAAGGCTAACTTAAAGAAAATTCCACCAACGTGTACTAACCTGTTTAACGCAGAGAAGTTTACTGCTACTGTAGAGAAAGCTGGCGGCGTAAGAAAATGTTTTTGGCCATTGCTTAGGGCTAATACGGCTTCTGCCTCGCAGGTGGATGCAAAAAAGTCCCGTGGGCCCTCGCAGGGGTCAAAGCCTTACAATAGATCCTCGCAGGGTTTCTCTTGTGCAGCTCCGGCGTGCCATCATAATAATGCGCTTACGCATTGCACTAGCAGTAACCCACCTCCGCAAGGTGGTTGCAGCAGCGGTAACCCACCTTCGCAAGGTGGCTGTAACGCTCACCGTCATGCTGCTCATTATAATTCGGTTGCTCCGAATAATCGCAATAATTTTCGAGGCCGGCCGAATGCTAGACAAAACAATCAGCCAAGGTATGGGCGAAAACGCGCGTCGTCGCCTCCCCAGCAGAATAATGACATCAAACGACGTAAGTATTGACTCGTTCAGGGCGGGCCGTCTCCTACAGTTTCGAGACCGCTGGGAACAAATGAATGCACCAGATTACATTCTAAAAATAATAACCGGGTATCGCATACCTTTTTGTCAAAAGCCACCGCTTGTTCACCCAAGCTTTATCGGAACCAATCTAAATGTTCCGGAAACTGCCAAAATGACACCTGTCATAAACAAAATGATAGAACAGGGTGTTCTAGAACGAGCTGTAGTTTCGCCAAGCTTCCTATCATCGATGTTCCTTGTTCCCAAAGGCGACGGTTCGACTCGACCAATATTCAACTTGAAAGCACTGAAACATTACATAATAACAGATCGTTTCAAGTTGATAAATGTGCATCGTATCCCCGATTTTCTACAACTACAGGATTGGCTATGCAAAATCGACCTCTCGCAGGCATATTTCCATTTAGCTGTGGCTCGCAGCCACAGAAGGTTTTTACGTCTGATTTATCGCAACGAATTGCTAGAAATGACTTGCTTACCTTTTGGCCTGAGTACAGCACCCAAAACCTTTGCTGCGCTAACAAATTGGATAGCTCAGACACTCAGGCAACGAGGTGTCAGGATAATAGTTTATCTCGACGATTTCTTGATCGCTCATCAGGACGAAAACCAGCTTCGGAGTCATGTGAGCATTGTGCTCGATACTCTGGAAACGTTAGGTTGGTTGATCAATCACAAAAAATCCATAATCACACCGTCGAAAAGCCTAGTGTTTTTAGGAATTCATTGGGATCCATGGTCGAATCGCAAGCGCCTTCCCGACGAAAAAATACCTACACTTTTAGAAAAGATAGGTCAGATGCTGTGGAAGCAGCGCACAACGCTCAGAGAACTCCAGAGCCTCGTTGGTCTACTAAATTTTGCCAGCTTTACAGTTCCGAAAGGAAGACTCAATTTTCGAGCGCTTTTGAACCTACTGAACCAAATTCTGAAGTCGGATCACAGGACATTACACATCTTACCTCGTGCTGCTATAGACGACCTGATGTGGTGGCGCCAGAATTGTCAGCATCCGTCGGCCATACATATGCGGCCTCCTTCTCATTTCCTCACAACAGATGCGTCGGACATCGCTTGGGGAGCTCGCCTGGACAATCTCTCACTTTCGGGTCTGTGGTCAGAGGCCGAGAAGGATCTTCATTGCAACCAAAAAGAAATGTTGGCAATCATAAGAGTTTTGCAAGATCATTCTCGGCTCCTGAAGCACAAGACTGTTTTGATTCAGAGCGACAACAAGTCGGTAGTCGCATATCTCCGTCACGAGGGCGGCACCAAGTCGACTCCTCTCCTGGATCTAACCTACAGAGTTTTCCAAATAACAGAGAACTATCACATTCACATGAACGTCTTTTATATACCCGGTATATACAACGGCCACGCCGATCACTTGTCGAGGCTTCGCTTGACTCCAGAGTGGCATCTGTTTCCAGAATGCACGAACAAAATATTCTCCAAATGGGGAGTTCCACTGATCGACCTATTTGCGTCCAACCAAGCACATGTAGTGACGAATTACGTGTCCTTGGATCAGAACGACGACCAAGCGTTGTTCCACGACGCGTTTTCCCAGAGGCGGAATTACAACTTAGCGTGGGTGTTCCCTCCACCTTTTCTGATCCCCAAGGTCCTGAGTTATCTCAATCAAGCACAGGGAACTTACCTACTAGTAGTTCCACGATGGGATCGAGTTTTTTGGCGCCCCGATATCAAATTGCGTGCCCTAGCAGCCCCATTCACTCTATATCACCTAGACAAAGTCCTGATCGATACGACAACAGGTCTGCCACCACCGAACGTCCAAGACATGACTCTGGAAGTGTGGAAATGTGGGGGTGGTCTGGGACGCTAACAAGTTGGAATAGTAGTCAATTAGAACTTCTTGAGAAGTCATGGCGTCCCTCAACACGTAAAGTTTATAGCATTGCTTGGAAGAGATGGCTAGTTTGGTGCGAATCTCACCAGATTAACTCTTCAACTCCAATAGCGAGCGATTTAGCTAGATTTTTATCTGACCTCCATTTAGTTTTCAATTTATCTTACAATTCTATTTTGTTACACAAATCAGTGGTCTCCACCCTTTGCAACCCAGAAACATCCGGCCAGTTAAGTTCTAATGTCTTAGTAAAACATGTTCTAAAATCTATAGCATTACATAAACCGGTCACCCATGCCAAGCCCCCGGTTTGGAACATAAACAACCTAGCTAGTTTCCTAGAGAGTAAGCGCATTGATGAAAATAATATTTTTCAAGTGCAGAGACATACAGCTGCTCTACTTCTCCTGTGCTCCGGGAGAAGAATCCATGATTTGACCTTGCTCAGAGTTGATTCTAATAATTATTCTAATCAAAATGATGTATTAGTGTTTTGGCCGGATTTTGGATCGAAAACCGATTCTGTAGATTACAGACAATCCGGCTGGAGGTTAATTTCTAATCAAGATAACAAATTATTAGACCCAGTCTACTGGGCTAAGCATACAATTTCACTTCTTCAAAATCGTAGAAGTGCTGCAAATTCCAGTAATTTGTTTATTAATATTAGAGGTGAGCCTAGACCTGCATCGAAAACTTTAATTGCAGGCTGGATCAAGTCCTTATTAGTGGAAGCTGGTATAAAGGCATCCCCTGGGAGTATTAGGTCAGCTGTGGCCTCAAAAAATTGGCTCGATAATTATCCCCTTGAGGAGATTCTTGCTAGGGGAAACTGGCGGTCGCAAAATACATTTTGCAAATTTTATAAACGTGAGGTTATGCCCGCGGTTAACCGACTTTCAGTAACGGCTTTATTTAATCCAGTTGTTTAAAAAAAAAATATGTAATTACCTGATTATTATCATTATTTACATAAGGAGTTTTTGTTTGGTTTGGATCAAATATATATATATATATTTTCTATGAATTCCAACCCTTTTAATTACTAATTATTATTATTATTTTTCAAGACCTATGTCTTAATACTTATCTGTATGATTACATATTGGTTTTACTACACACATTATTAATCATACTCTTCTCACATTGGCGTCTCCGTCACTTCCACCAGGCGATAACAAACACGTCTCAATAAATAAGCTTCGAATAACGGTCAAGTCAAATTAATAGAAACGTTTTACCTACCAATAAAACGCTTATTAATTTACTTACCTTATTCGAAGCTTATGAACAAGCTCTGCCTGGTTATTAGACTCAATGAAATCAAAATGGCAGGTCTCACTTCGTGAGCCTCACGCCACTGCCAAGCGGAAGTGACGTACTAGAAAGAGATGGATATATAGGAAAGAGAAATAAGGCGGGTAACGTAGTGCCTATCTCAATAAATAAGCTTCGAATAAGGTAAGTAAATTAATAAGCGTTTTATTGGTAGGTAAAACGTTTCTATTATAAATAGCAACATTTTGACTGCCTGAAACTTAGGTCGGCTAAAAGCCAAGAGATGTCGACATCTGATGAATCCTGAAACACCTGACGTTCAGTTGACCCTATTAACATTCATGTTAGTCACTCTTCGGTATTATAGACCGCATCATTTCCCTTAGAAAAAGAATGTAAGTACTATGGCTCTCTTATTCTTGGGGTATTATTTATTTATGTATTGTGATTATTATAGATCCGCGTCGTCGCTTTTTTCATCGAAGGTTTACCAATAAATGTTCTAATTCGCATGTAGTTTGGCAATAACAAGAAATGTCATAACCAAAGTGCTAAATGAATCATCTTTAGCCGCTATCTGTTGTCAAGAGGGTCTTAGGTCCTAGTTCGGATAGATAGTCGGTTTCCCTATTTCATAGCGAATTGAGGTTAAATGACTTCATGATGTGTGCTTGTTCTTTGAAATGTAATTGATGATCTATACAGATGATATAACTTAAAGTAATGAACATGAACTTACATAAGAATCGTGCTGTAGTCGGTTAGTACTGGATCCGTTATTGTTTACTTGTTTGTACTGTTTTCTGTTATCATTTTATTATTACAATGAAGATTTTAATTGCATCGATGCTCATACATTATTATTGATTTAATTATGACTTTAATTACGCGAGCACACTTACTAGGTACGCCGTAGATGTATGTCTCGCCAAGTCTTTAATTTACGTAACCAGCCACTAATTAGCTGCTAGTTAGTAATAGCACTAATAGGAACGACAATATTTTCTTACAACAACAGTCTTCAAACAGCTGTCCCAACAAATAATTTAATATTACTCGACATACATTTAGTATGGAACAGCAAATTATTATTCGGGATTTCAGGATTGGTACCACAGTAAAAGTAGTTCATAACGATGAGTACAATAATATACATTTTCTACTGCTAATATGACTATTACTAAGACTTAACAGTCTTGTTGAATTATTTTCAATTACTTGATAAAATCACAAGTAAGTTTGTGCACACAAATGTTCAGTAGATTTCTAGTCAACAGGTGACCATTATCAGACAAATGGAATTTGGTGGATGGTATGCAAAAACGTTGCGCATTTCGAGTCAATTTTTTTTACTGCCATACCTTCTTTTTAGCCCAACTCGAAATTAGCTTACTTTCTGATAGGTTCCATCATCGACACCAAACCTATTTTTATAAGGAAAATCTAAAACTTTCCTAATGGCCTTTATGCAATTTCTAAAGGCAAAAGGCGTTATAGAGACAACTATTTAATATGAATCGTTTCAACAGCGCGCGAACAATAGCGATAATGTCAGCTGACACGCGGTCTGAGTGACCCAGTGACTCGAGAGTGATATGTGCGCCTGCCGCACGCCACACGCTGATACGGACGATGATTAAAGTGCATTAAAAGTGATTGAATGGGCTGGTCAAACGCCAATATCAACATCGCAAGATTCATGAAATAATTACGATTTGCTGTAACTCACCCAAGGGAGCACCGGCGAGTCGTCCAAGTGCAGTCCTCCGACTTCGACTAGAGTAGGTACCAGAGGGCGTACTTCGTTTATACTGAAATGACTGTTCGAAAGCACCAAACTATAATTCTGAGCTAAAGACTCCAACGTTGGGCCAGCACCAAAGAGACGATCCGATATAACCTGAAATATTCGTAGAAAAATAGTTTGTTAATAATCTGATGCTTATTTTCGAAATTAAATGTATGTTATAAAACACACCTGTGATGGATTTTGCGATTTGTATCTGTACAAAACCTTTGCTATGATCACCGCCATCGTGTTTACAAATCTTTCCCAGAGCGTCATTCGTTGTCCATATCCAACCATGTAAGACGGAACATAGGCAGTAGCGTCAGGATTGCCCAGCTGTTCATTAACCCATGGAAGTGGCACGCTCGATAGAAAACCAACAACAGGAGCTCCATACTTTTTGCCGAGAGGGAGAAAACAGTCGCTTCCGAAAACTTCAACAATAACGAGATCGAAAGTCTCTGTTGAATTAAATAATGCGTTGACGGCAGGCACTTGGGAAACAGTTTCACATGCGTCAACGCATTCTTTCATGATCTGTTCCAAGTTTCGTATAAAATCTGGTTTTAAAGAATCGTGTTGCCTTGATAGATTGTTGGTGATTTCGGGAATGGTTCCAGCGAGGCTTATTTGATACATATTCGGATGAGGATTTTTCTGGAAAAATATTAAAAGTAAATTCATTAGACGTTCTTCATTCGATCGCCAGCTTTTGCTCATTTTAGGAAACTGAACAATTAGCTACTTTTTAGTTTCTATAACATTCGTTTCGTTGATCGACTCAATCTGATCTCCACAACCATAAGGGCGACACTTTACCGTAATTCGCATGTCATAAGAGAGCAGGTGGGCACTATTATTCAATGACTGATAGAAGTTGTCTCTATTATCCTTGCAGTCTGGAGGATTCGCTCCGCGTATGACATCCAAGGAAAGAAATAAGGTGAAATAAGATGAACATTTTTATAAGTTAAGTCCATTACTGTCCCACCACGCTGGCCTAGAACGGGTTGGCGTACTTCATCGAGAACTACTGAGGCCCACTCGGATGTGCAGGTTTCCTCACAATGTTTCAAGTAATATTCAATTTCTGATCCGCACATGAATAATAATTATTCGAAAAGATTGAGGTGCGGGCCGGGTTTGAATTCGGACCCTCTTGCATGGAAGGCAAGCGGTCAACCGCTAGGCATCACTACACATTTATTTTTATCTTCATGATAAGTTATTTTTGTGCATTAAATTATCTTCGTTAACGTAAATAACGTTTGTAGACGCGCGGCACACGTCCCGATAGACGTAAACCAGTGATATCACTCGATAATAAATACTACAGACTGACAAAAGCTAAGGCAAACAGAACACACAGCCTAATAATTATATTTAATTATTAAATCTAATATATTTTAGAATCGCGACATAAAATATGGACTTTTTAATAAACGATTGGCACCCCATTTGAGATAATAAATACAATGACTGAATGACCGCAAATAACCTTGCAATGGCAAGGTAAGGCAAGTAGAGAAAAATGCAGAAGCTTCTAGTCGTGAAGAACCTTTTGCTGTATAAAATGTTTATAAGGAATGTTCATAATTTATTTTAAAAATAAGGGACGGTATGCTGTTTGTAAAGTCCAGATCACAACTGAAACTATTTTTGCATATTATTATTTATTTTTGTTGTTTTGCAATCAACTTGGTCACCCAATTAATTACACTTTACCACTAGTATAATAAGTTTATGAGATAGCCATTGTTCTGAAGGAAAAGTCCTTAAAAGCTGGGCAAAAGCTACTGGGATATTCGTGGGGAAAGAGCCTCCACAACTGACAAAACCTGAGATCGTCTGACGCAATCTGGGCAGTCAGTCTCGACCACCGTTGCATTGCTGACTGACCAATCTTTCTACTACGGCATGAGGGATTCCTATTTGCCGACTCGACAGAAGAAGAATGCATTGTCGCCATATTGGATGCTTGAATATAAAATTAGTGATAGCAAAGACAATCCTCTAGCTAGGGAGACGAGCAGCTTCACCAAGAGAGATGAAGCCAGCCTACGCTACGGTGTTTGGACTGACTAGTTAAACAATTATTTTATAATTTGTTCGTCTTTAGACTTTCGATGGATTCACCGCAGGCATGGTTACCCTGTGGGAAAGCTGGTTATATTTTTTTGGACACCCCATGCGAATAGCATACGTTTCGTGTACTAACTAGCATTTAACACACACACACTACATAAATAACGTGCACAAACCACAAAAATCAGTTTATGCTCCTATATCTAAAAATCATAGATTTTCTTTTGATTCATGAGTCATAGATTTTCATTTGTTGAATGGGCACTGAAATGCTCATATCTAAGTTCCACCAGTGGTTTTAAAAATTCTGACTATGTACAAAAATGTAGTGTAATAAGGCCAATAATGTGTTCATTTGAGATATGTTTGCTTTCTATTGAGGTTTGGTTCTTATGAATGTTATTTGTTTGTTTGTTATTTGCTGATTGTCGTTCCTTATAAATAAATACGTGATCAGTGTTGCTCAAAATCTTCTTTCTAGCTTTACCAAGTGACTTTTTGTTTCCTTGGGAAATCCAGAATTCCCCTCAGCACTTTCTTAATAAGAATAAAGTATGAAACTGGCTTACTATTTTCTCTTTTCATATAAGGTAGGTACATACGTGCCTTTATGACTTGTAAAATTATAAATCCAACCAATAGACGTTGGATTTACATTTTATTCACTTTGTATTTCAAAACCATTATTTTTTCATTGAAAATGTTATTTTATAATATCAGATCATAACTGGAAAATATTGTGACTATTCACATTTTTGGTATAAAACTTTGTGTCACAACACTATAGAAATTTAATTAGTATAAAGTAAGAAGTATGCATATGTTATTAAAAATAAACTGAGGGATGTATTATAAAAACAAAAAATGAGTATCGTATACATACCATTGGGAAATGTGTGATGATCGTGAGGTGGTGGTCCCTCCTGGCAAGTGCTTCTAAGAGCTGTCCATACATGGCGTGGTGGCTCTTGGTGTTGGTGGGCAACACGGCGAGCATGCGAGCGGCTTGCGCCGTCGCCGCCCACAACAGAAGACATAGCAGCCGCGCCCTCATCTCTCTGCTGCTCGTCTCGGTTTGCGAGGCCGTCTAGTCTGAATCCACCGAACTCCCTACTGCTGATAAAAACTGACGTCACCGATTGATAAGAGCAGTCACTAGTGTGCCCTATCCGCCACCCGAGCCCTGTTGCCGTCCTCTAACTTAGAAAGCTTTCTACGGTTACTCTTTCGATGTTCCTCATTGTAGTTTTGATTTGCGGCGCAAGATTTACCGTGACTATTAGTTATTAGATAGTAATATAGATTCATATAGTTTATTCCTATTATTTAAAATAATAGATGTGTACAATGTGAAGTTTCAGTGCAGTTATAATAAAACTTGACAATAGTGGGTGTTGAGCGTGTGAATTATTTGAATGGACCGTTTCTATTTTATTAACACACAAGGTAAGCTTCCTTATAGATGTTAATGTGTAGTGAACTCAAAGTTTGCCACGCAATCATCGTGTTACAAAACAAATTAAGGGCTGCAGTGGTCAATTAACATCAGATGAACCTTCAATCAACTTGCATCTTAGTATACCTAGTATTAAAAAAAAGTTGTTACGAAAAATAACTTTTTCGTGTGTTCCTTTGATTTTTCTGTACGCTTCAGGTAGTACTATACTAGATGGCGCTGACGTTTCCTAGCTAAATGACCTATTGAGACGAAACCCTGCAACAAGCTCAGAGTCATTGTCTCTTTTAATAATTTATTTTTTAAGCTCAGACATTTATTTCTTTGTTTTTATTATATGAGTAGGTACGGTGCAGGATAGTCTGTGGTTTAAGATGACCGTTCCCGAAAGGTGGCTCGCATGAGTCAACCATCCTGCAATTCAATCCTATTATATGGAGCTTCACGATCCGAATCACATCCCCACCATCACTAAAATGCATACCTAAGCAATTAAGCATCCTAACCAGTGGCAATCATAAAATGAATGTGAAGAAAGAACAAGTACTTACCTATTTATATTTACATTTCACGCACATTTAAAAAAAGTTAAACTATTCAATGTCATTTAAAAATAAATTATAATAGTTTCGTTACATACACTCGTGATAGGTAGGTATTCATGACGATATCCCACCAATATTTGAATATAGCGATTTACCGGTAAAATGCGGTAACCGTAAGTTAAATAACGTACTTAATAATAAAATTAAACTGATGTTTATCAGAGGTGATCATTATTTCTTAAGCATATTCTTAATAACCGGTTTAGTTATCGAATACTTAAACTATTATCTGTTCTCTGTCTACACATAATAGGTATACAAGGGTGTAGACACAATCTATAGAGCAGGGGCGGCCAACCGGTCGATCGCGGGTATTAGTCCAGTCAACCGTGGCAAGGCAAAAACCATATAAGTTTAATATACTATTCATTTAAAATTTCAAGAAGTATGTAATTGGTAAGTCGCACAGGGTTTCGTCAATAAACAGTAAATCTTGGGTCTAATCATGTTGGCCACCCCTGCTATACAGGATGGGGCATGGGTCATAAAGAGTTCTGGTCTGAAACTTTAGGGAATTTGAAGACGTTAAATAAAACCTAATAACAGACTACTGAAAAAGTATGAAACAAAAAAATAATATATCCCATAGAGAAAGTTGTACAGTTTTTTGATGTTCTGATCCAGACCCTTAAATATGACCTCGCATTTCTGGTTCACGGTGTATAGAAATAATTAATCCGATCACTCGCCCAAGAAGTGATTTACTTATCTAACATATTGGTTCGTTACGTACCTATGCAACTATGTTTTACGTTACACGTTCCACAGTCCAGACACGAAACAGTAACTTAACAAATTAAATATTATTATCAGTAGTCAGAAACTCAGAACGTAAGGATGTATGTGCAAGCACATCTAGCTTCCCCAAAATTTCTAACAACTAAGAGTATTTAGGATGAAATATTTGTGATGAATCAATCAAATTGTTTCAGCTATGAGGTGCAAGTGGAGTCGGACGGACGTCGTCGCGGACTGGGGCAGCACGTGCTCCACGTGCTGGAGAAGCTCGCGCTTGCCACACGCATGCGCTGCGTGCGCCTCACTGCGCTTACGCACAACCCCTCCGCCTCTGCGTTTTTCAAAGCATGCGGGTAAGAAATATTAATTAAAGTAAGGATGTAAAAACCATGGCTGACAAATGGGCTCTCAATCATTCATCATAATTATTCTGCATATCGAATACGATGCCAAACGACGCATAATTATGAAGGATTGTTTGTTTTTATCAACAGATACATCTTAGACGAGACCAGCCCCTCTCAAGAAGAGGCAGCTCATTACGAGATCCTGAGCAAGTCGACAGACAGTCAACAAGACGGTGAACCTTCCCCTGAGCAGAAGTGCCCACTCAGCGATGGCATGCGTGCCGTGCAAGTGGCCAACTCACAATGACCCCTACTATACTAGTGTTTAGTGACTTTAGAACTCTTTCCACGGACGTTTATAATTTATAAAATACAATTGAACCTCATATTTCTATATGATTTTTATTTATATAAAATTGCTTCTAGACTTCATAGACAAAGATACTGCCCCTATTAATTTCTTAGCCAATGTAATTATTATTTAAAATAGACCTCTGGTTATGTGTAACTAATTATATGGATTATGTTCACTTTTGATCTACTTTTATTTTGGAGTTTGATGGCAATTAAATTAAACAGTAGTACACAGGGCTACATATCTAGGTAGAAATTTCCAGTATAAGATGACCTCGAATTGTATAGCCTTACCGTACAAATAAAGGTCAGCTTATACTGAAAATTTACAGCTAGATAGTCAATTTCAATTTATTTCATAAATATTTACAATATAAAATACCTTCCATTGGTCCCAAACTAGGCTAGGCCTGTATCTTGGGCACCTTTGGAGGTAGTTGACAATACATAATTATTGTACATAAAGTTAAATACAAAATTGTGTTAGCAAATAAGGCTTAGGACTATGTTAGTAGCACTTCACTTTGCACTATTTGTCTTTGTGCTGTCCTGTGGCACTTGTCCGCGAAAGCGACGGAACACCACGCCCTGCGGCCAAAAGTCTTCCTCCATGACGAGGGGCAGAAAACAACAACAACAATAGTAACCGTGTATACCTATTATGCCAAATAATGCGTAGTTTTAAGGACTTAATTAGTGTTCGATTTAAAATAAAAAGCTCGATAAACAATATTTTGATACCACAATATATTTTTACGCATGCCTAGTAAATGCTCACTATTTTAACCCCCGACAAGTTTTTTGTTTGTAGTGTGTATCTGTCTGTGGCATCGTAGGTCCAAAATAGATATACCGATTTCAATGCAGGTTTTTATAATTGAAAACTAGTTTAATCGGGTATCATCTTAGCTATATTTCATGAAAATCTGTTCAGCCGTTCAAAAGTTACAGCTATTTTTCTTGTTGGATTCGGGGGGTGGGGGGGGGGGGGGATAAGGTATATATATATTACGATATTTTATCGAAAAGAAAGCAATATAGATGCCCTATAAAGTAACTAATATAAATAATTATAGATGTAAATGATTATGTATTGTATACTTAATCAAATTAAAAATACGGGTTTTAATTTTTAAATATTATAAATATCTTCCGTCGGGTCGTACGCATCTCTCGTCATTATTCCGAGCGACGCGTTGCGATATTGATTGTGGAATGGATATTACTACGATAGCACGGTTAATAAAACGTCATCAATAAATACAGAGGGTCAAGAGGCGTCTGAACCCGCATTTATGTGCATTATTACCTAACACGTTTACAACTAGCTTCAATTTTTCGGCAGTTGTCAGCGTCCTGTGCGAACGGTGGAACTGATATTCATGGTAAAACTACAACTTGTAGAAACGTTAAAATTCTCTAGTTGACTGCTGATATTAAACACGCTTATCAATATACCTACTGTAAATTATTAGTACAGTCACCATCACTGTAACTGATAAGAAAAAATGTTGAATGAATAAAAACTTGCTAATTAGATGGTTTTTTGTGTTTTGTAAGATAGTGTATGGTAACTTTAAAGACTATAATAATATAATGGTAATGCAATAAATTGACTTGAATAATTAATATTATATGTATAAAAGTAAGCAAATTTAAATTTTCGTAATATTGATTAATTTATGCTACCTTTATAATTAATATTGTGTGTACCGATCATTTAATTTTGTCTTCAAGGAACTTAGTGACTGTCCTTATTAGGTACGCCGTTCATGCAGATTGAAGAACATGTAATAACAATAAAGAATTAATTGTCAATATGGCCTTACTACTTACACCAATAATACTAAAAATATCAAAGAATGTGAATGTTATACAAATTCTTAATGTATTACAAAGCATATTTTGTTGAAACTGTAATTGATTTTTATTTAGATATTAATGTTTATCACTACCTTTCCTATGAATATACACCGGTTTATTTTAGTTTTATTACTTGGTGCGGGGCGGCGCTAGCGCTCAATTACTAGAACTAAACAGACATTTGTTGTGATCCCGGAAACCCTGGTCTTACCTGCATATCAAACCCAGGAACTGGCGGTTGGCAGTTACGCCCACTAACCCAATTATAAAATTACCGCCAATAATATTATCTATAATAGTTACCTATCTATATAGTTGACCGCCATGGTATAGCAGATAATCGATACCTGTGAATCGACTTCAAACATACCTACATTTAGCCGATGTCGCCGTCGATCAAAGTGTTCTAACCGAGGTTCTACCACACAAAATTGCACTGCCGGGTCTTTCCGGTGCATTTGATTTAGTCATAGATGTATCATAGTTGGGTAGGTACTCTCAATCCCATCTAACACACTCGTTTTCCATGGAAGCTACTATTATGTACGTGTATGGAAGTACCTATGTATGTAGAGTAGGTAAGGTTGCGAGTACCTAATAGTCTGTTAAAAATCTATTCCATTCCATGTCCATGTGCGACAACTTTTATCATTATCACTATTTTCGGCGCTTCTAAAATTGTTTTAAAACTCACGATAACATAGATCCTTTTGGCGAAACTTTAGGTACCCACTTTATGTTAGTAAAAATGCATAGGTTATTAATACAACGTTATCTATCTATTTATTTTACGTTTTCATAATTTATCTCATGTGTATCACAGGTTAATTGTGGCTTTAATTAAATTTAGGTCGGTAGATACATGCTACGGACGAGCGTTTCATTTCATTTCAGTCATCGACAGTTTCGATATCCAAAGGCGTGTCTGGCCTATCATTGTCAGCCGAATCACCCGACGACGTAGTCTTACTCAGAACACTCCTGTCTCTTACATATAGGGATCTTCTTTCCGTATTCATTTGGCCTTCACTTTCCTCCAAAGCCATATGGAAGTTGAGATGACGACTAGGCATATCACTTCTTGATATTGTAGTCCACGAACACGATGACATCAACGAGACTTGTGCAGAGGTAGTCGGGGGCAACGTCACAGCTATCGGAGGAGCGATAATAGCGCATTTCTCTCTTCTTTCTCTAGCACGTCGGTTTTGGAACCAAATTTTTATCTGAGAACAAAACATTGTTTGGATCTATAATCAGCCACAAAGTTCAGAACACAAATGCAGTGGATAGAAGTGGCCAATTTGGAAAGGATAATAGTTTAATCCCAGTTTGGTCGCATGGAAGACAAAGACAATTATTATGAATCATAATATATTGCATCGGCAAACCCTCAGAACACAGAAATAAGAGCAAACCGGAACATTCGAACGAATGTTAGGAATATTTCAGATGTGGCAGCTTTCTCCAAACAGCCAAGAATCCTCACAGCTATAAACGACACGACCTATATTAAAGCCATACTAGAGAGCAGTAGGACCGTGCCAACACGAAAGAATTTACGGTTTCACTGACGTAATGTAACGATATCTACATAATTACGGGTCAAGTTCTTTTACATATAATAGGTAGGTAGGTACCTACCTAGCATTCACATGTGTGAATGAGAGAGAATAATCACTTGAAACAAAGCCAAAAAGAAAGCAAAATATACGGGACACGAGTACCTACCTACAGTAACTTAACTACGTGACATAGTTCTCAAATCTCACGCAATATTCGAATGTAATTGAAAGTTTCAAATTGTCATAATGGTCTCTATTTACCTACCTACGCGCTACAAAAGCAACAAATTATTACCTAGTCATATTATAATTTATTTCACATTTTTAAGACCAGTGATTTATCCGTCTGAAGGCCTATGAAAAGTTTTGTAGTTCAGTTAACAATTACCAAAGACCTGCAGTCAGCGCTACGTTGCCTTATTACCTATCAACTTTGCTACTGTGGTATTTCCATTTAATTCTCAATATTCCGTAAGACTCAACCGACAACCCTAACTACAGAAATCAAAGAACAAAATAGTGCACTAACTCTATCGTCACGTAGTTGCAAGGCAGCGGCCAGCGCGCGCAAGGCCGGCGGTGCAAGGTACGGCGCGCGCGCATACGCGGCCTCCAAAGCTGCCGCCTGCGCTGCCGTGAACGGCACCCGAGCGTGCCGGCCTGATCGCCGTGCACGACCACCGCCACCGCTCACTGCACCTGCCGCAAAAACTGCCCAATAAATCCATATGTTGCCTCTTTAGAACAAAGAGGCGACAGTAGGTAAATACACCTCTGCCTAACCTATCATCGATTATAGGTGCTATGTTAGGTACGTATGTTACTGTTGTTACACAATGTTTCGTGAGCTTTGTATCGCCTGAATACCAATGGCATTTTACAAAATAATTGTCATTGCTGAATACGGGAATTGTGTAACAACATTTATAATTGACGTAGTTATATTGTTAGATATTTATAGAACATCATTGCATTTAATTATCAGGAAATCACAATCTACATCCCAAGGATATACGTTAATCAATACCTATTAAAGCAATTTCTTCAATGGCAAATATGGCAATCACGCGTAAAAATTCTTTGTTTTTCATCGTTATTGTTACGTAATTTAATACTTACGTGGTAGGCGAGGAGGTCTATACCGAGTACAGCACAACCAGTCCGGAACTTCCACGCTGTCGCTTCTGCTTCTGCTGTCACTACTCAATATCCGCTCGATGCTGAAATCAGAACCACACTTCGAACTTGACTGTACCGGGGACGTATTCATGGCGTCACCACTGAATCTTAATAAGACTAAAGCATATTCCTTTATCTACCACCCTTAAAATATCCCGAACACAATTGCAGGAGGCGCTTGGGTAAGCCACGCCTATCATTTTGGGGGATGGATGGACATAGTATATATTATCAGTGACCGCAATCAATGGGCTCTATGGGGAGTACGCACCAATGAGCACACGAGTGTTGTGACGTTAGCTCATTCATACGTTTCGCAAATTGAATGGTAAAGAGATACTGTTTGCACACAAAAGGATGATATTACTTTAAGGGTTTGTGGGAAAATTAATTTGTATTTCTATTATATTGCCTTTGTTGGAGATTAATCGATGTGTAATATGATATCTTAACGTAATAACTTATTATAATTTTATAAATGTTATGAATTGTATGAATACCTGTACATCGTTTTTACTTACTTTGATTACTGATGATGAGATCGCGTTACTAATGAATTTTCAGCTTGCGTAAACTATGTGCATGTTACGCTAGTTAAAACTTGAAAATTATCTAAGTACTTTATTCCTACCGTTTATTATTTCCCAATAGGGTAATTAGATAGTTTCTCATCTACACAATCATTAGCTCTAAAACGACATGACCCTTTTACACACATACATTATACAATTACATACCGCTAGAGCTCTACGTATATACCTATATGTATATCTCTATCTCGAATCTTCATGAAATTAATGGCTTACGAAGAAATCTAAGTAGGTATTGATAATGACAATAAACCTAATATAGATCTTGATAAAAAAAGAAAACAAAGAGTTTTAACTTGATGATCTGCACAATTTAAAGAAATTGTTATAGGTAGCTATCTTGGTTCTCTTTTTTCTCTATTTCCATAATCATCATCACCATATCTAGAAAACAAAACATGGATTGTGTTTCTGCATGATCATCACTTTACATTTCCAGCAGTCATTCAGTACCTATCATTTCAACTTATCCTTATGCCTAACCCCAAGCCGACGCGAGTGCATTAATAAAATATATAATTACCTATCTACGATTTACATTGTGATAAAGTGCGTTGACAGCCTCACGGTACTCGCAACCGCTTAAGGAGCACATTATATTATTGTTAAATATTGAATTGTTACAGAAACAGAATCGTATAAGCCCGCAATTATCTAACCACTCGTAAACGACACAGTGGGATTTGTCAAAGATTTACCGCCATGATAAAAGGCGCAGATGTTAAACCCAATTATTGGGTTTTGTACGCAAGCATTGTAAATTGAATTTGGTGTAGAGAAAAAAGAAGTAGATACAGTTCGGTTACAAATAAAGAAAGCATCGATCGATCGAACGGATCGGGCATAAATAGTAATCGGCATTCTAATAAAAAAAATTAGCAAACCTGCGGTTTCCCACTGCAAGCCGGGATTCTTCCTTCCACTTTTCTCGGTATATGGCAATTTGATGCCAGTCATTTAAATAAGAGTCCAGGTCATAACGCCATCTCCTTCTGGGCCTGCCGCGTTGCCGTTTCTTGCTATTTAAGACCCCAGCCTTTGAGGTCTAGATACTCAAAGACCCAAGCCTATTTTTGGCAGCTGTGTGACTTGCATCCGCAATTTGTGTTTTGGAAACTGTTTTTAGAGGCATTATCTCGTCTTGTCATGCCGACAAATTCTGCACACGCTTGTCATGTCGCGGCCTAGCACGTCTGTGCACCATAGGTGAGGGTGGGGAGAATACACAAATGTCCATAAGTTTTAGTTCTAATAATACAGGGAGGGTTCCCTTCATAATGTTTCATCGGCCAATAGCTTTCCTAGGCGTATTGGGTGCGTCGAGCAACTTCTTTATCTTGTCTAATAGTCATCAACTTGCAATCACATCAAACATTTAACACCAACGATTTACAAATGAGACGTCGGTTTTAAAATAAGTACAAGCAAAATTAAATGTTGATGTTAAATATGAAACTGTTGGAGAAAGAACAGTTTTATCAAGTTTTTAAGTTTTTATTGTTATAACGACCATGTGAACCTGGCTGTACTAAATTTAATTAATATAACTAATATTATAATTAATTAAATAATTTAACTAATATTATAAACAATAATACAAACGGTCTGCTTCACATGCATACATAATGATGTAAACAGTTTTAACTGTTCATCGGACGAATGCCTACTCTATGGCCGGCAAACCGGTACCGATGCAGGCAACTCAAGGCTGCCCGCGACCCAAACCGCTGCGCACGCTCCTCTCTCTCGCAAATTCGCATTGTGTTATGATTCTCTGCAATATCAACACATAGTGATACGCTATAAAAATAAACAAAGAAATAAATAGAAATATTTATAACGATTTGTGTTGAGATATACCTAGATAAAAAAATGTCTATTCCTGAATACTTTGAGCTAGAGGGTGGCGATCGCATGCCACGAATCGGATTCGGCACTTGGCAAGTAAGTCTTACGAAAGTACCTACAATAAACATATATTAGATATTTATATAATTATATTTATGTATTTAGTATGTACCTACATCTTGCACTTGGTTGTATCGTTTTATATGTACCTATACTTTGAAAGAATAACCGAGTACAATAATCATTATTCTAGGTACACCAGACAGACGTTACTTAAATAGGTAAATAAACAGGCTGAATTTCCTTAATATTCGCTCAAAACAGGTGATAGTACGAGCAATTTTGTAACCACACCAGATAAATTTGTAGTTAGGTATAGGTATATCTAAGTAATAAAGAAATAATCGTTTACGTGGTGCAGTAGGTACAATAATATATTTTGAAGAGACAATTGTACACAGAACGATCAACTTTATCCTGACGAAGGACTGCCCAAATATTTTAATGCTAGGTTCCTCCTTTTCCTTTTTCGACATTATCTTTTTCATGTTGGCCTGTTTTCTTTTTAACATTCTTTGCTTTATTGCTTTTTCGTTTTTTACGATATTTTAAGTATTTTTTGAAAACGTTCCACTTGGTCTTGTGCACTTGTGTCGATGAGTCGGCTATCGAGCAAGGTATCTCAGGGAATTCAGGGATGTACACGTTACGGGACGCACAGGAGCACTTGTCGCTGCAGAATGAGATCGATTCGCTCCCGTCACAGTCGCCACTGGAGTGCGACAGGCCCCTCGACGTGGAGGCGCGGCACGAGTTGGTATCCTGGGACCACTTCTCCTGCACACCATGTTCACTGTCATGACATACCGACAAAGTTTTTGATGACATCACTTAACTGTGATTGTTCAGGAGCCACTGTCGTTATATCCTTAAAATGTTGATTACCCATTTGGTACTACAGTTGGTTTACACATTGTTATTCTAAAACGAACAATTTTGATTACAAACCATTGTCTATAAAATATGTATCTTGTATGAACCAGCACAGTCAATATTTCAATAACTTGAAAGTAAATTTCTTACCAAACCGCAAATGTCATAAAACCTTGACGTTGATGTTAAAAAGGTTGATAATAATGAAACAAACGGTCGATATCGCTTTCGCGCTTTGGTATCGCGTATATTGTTAAATGCTCTATCTAAGCGTATATTATAAGATAGGTAGATCCATAAACTTGGAATATTTTCGCTATCATGATAGATGAATGAAATCTAGTTTGGTAGTGAAGCTTTCCTAAAACAAGTAGGCAAGGTACAATAATATAAGATCCTCTCAATATCAAGCGTACTTGAAAGCCTAAGACCACTAGGTACTACGTCATAAAAAATACAAATAATTTTATAGTGTTTAATTTTGGAATTTTTTACTAAGGCTTCAGATGATGTTCTGGAAAAAGCCGTGGACGCTGCCCTGGAGGCGGGGTACAGGCACTTCGACACGGCGCGCGCTTACGAGAACGAGGGAGCCCTAGGGCGCGCCCTCAACCGCTGGATAGGAGGCAACCCCGCCAGGAGGAAGGAGTTGTTCATTGTTACCAAACTACCGCCTGGAGGTTAGCAAGCATCGCTTATGTTACTTATTTCTTTCATATCATGATGATAGAGTTTTAATGTAAGTTACTCATATCGTAACTATGTAAGAAATATTCTACTTCGATCAACTATTAGGTATTCTGTACCACTGGAAGTCAGTGGATAGCCTACATATAGCATATCTGGAATATAATCCCACAAAAAGAGCTTACCTGGGTAGTTTATTTATATTATTTATTTACCCGACGGCGGCGAGCCCAAAAGGAGGGTATACTGTTGATTGGTATCTATGTATGTAGTCTTGACTATGGTCTATGCCTATGTTCAGATCAGATACTCAAAGATGTTCAGGCTCAACGAGTGAACTGATTTCAATAAATGAGGTGTCCTTAAATCAATGACTAAATAATCCTCTCTTAGATTACGCTTGGATTAGATCCCCCACGGAGGAGTTTTAAGAATATATAGGTATTCCCGGTATTCCCCTACAACGTCATCTGTGTTTCACAGTCACCTGTATTTGCAAATAAATGAATTTGAATTTGAACGTCTATTCTGACCAACTTAATTAGGTACCACTCGAGAAAAGTTTGAATTCGAACTATTTTTCGAATCCAAGACTAATTCTCGTGCAATCGAATTAATCTTGGATTCGAGAAAAAATTGATCAGGAATAGGGGCCTTATAGCTACCGGTGTAACTATAAGGCCCCTATTCCCGATCAAGACTGATGTCAATCTTCCTCAAAGCAAAGTCTTCAATACATTTTTTTCTAATAATAATCAAATAAATTATACTATTACACAGGGAACAGGCCCGAGTTGGTTGAAGAGTACTTTAACGCTTCGCTTCGAGATCTCAACCTTCAATATCTGGACTTGTATCTGATACATACCCCTTTTGCGTTCGAGCACATTCCCGGAGACTTACACCCTAAGAACCCGGATGGCAGCATGAAGGTCGACCACTCCACCAACCTACTTGAACTATGGAAGGTAACTGTTTTATATATTTGATATAACTTGACAACATTTTACGACAATGTCAACACATCATGGCCTATACTTCAAATAAACAGTCCAGTTTATTATTCTACATAAATTTAATGCGTTTACCTAAGTCGTAATTAATCATATATACATATGAGAATACTTTTATAACTTGCGAATTTATCAAGCAACCAATAACCTATAAAATGGGTGTTTCATATACCGACAATTGCGTCAGTTGTCCTAACAAAGAACGGCAAAATGAAAATATAAATGAAGTTAACATTAATGCAATGTACCGCAGTGAGGACATATACAAAGAGTGCAGTTATCAACTCCCCGCGATGCATTTTTTCAAGTCTAAGAAAAGAAAATTTATTCGGCCCATACTCGAGTCGCAGGAAATTATCACAGAGCTTCCAATAAATCAACAAGATCTTTATACGCAGTACTATTGGTCAAAAGTATATCACTCGCCCATTATAGAAAGACAATGCAAACAAAAACCAGTTAAGCGAAATACATGTCGCCACTCTTCAGACTATAATTTAAATAGTAACCATTGTGCAAACTTTAAAAATATCACAAATAATGGCCAGGCATCGCGTATATCAACAGAGAACGTGGGTACATCCGTCGCATCCTTTCTTAAGTCTAGGCAGTCGCTGACCACTAAAGTAAAGGAGTGGTACAAAATTACTTTCCCAAGATTCTTATGCCCGTGTTGTACAGGTGGAAGTGATGGCATGGCACCATACCACAATCAGAGTGCGGCAGGATCATATGAAAGCATTGATTTGAAGGCCTGTTCTAATAACGCTCTGCACTCCCTACATTTGGACGCATCTCTAATGAGCATTATACATTTGCATAAACGCTTAAAAACTAAAGGAACACCAAAACCTTATGCAAAAATAGTACGTGGTGTATTTCGCAATACCTATAAAAACGCAATGTGCATAATAAGCTCTAAATAACTTAAAGTGTAATACCTAACAAAAAAACTGAAAGAAAAAAGGCTATACCACTTCCGGAATATGTAAAAAAGCACGATGACTGGTATTGATTTTAACAAGTATGTCAAAAATGACGTTCTGCATGCCAGAAATAATGGAGCAAATTTTTTGTATATCTACCTAAGTTTTCCATGCTTCTGCATTATTTGACAAAATCCATGGATTGGCAAGAAGTTCAAAAATGGTTTTGATCATTCCTTCACCATGACTAATATTCTGCGTAAAAGTCCACTAATGAAGCAAAATACACATAACTGAAAATGAATCCTAACTAACATGAAAACGCCGGCGAATCCATTCAAGCGTGACGCTTCTATTAGGAGAGAAGCCGATAGAACCAATTCCCAATCGAATAAATTTGCCAAGCTAAAGGATAAATGTAAAAGCTTTTGCAAAACCATATTTAGCTGTGGGTGGGTTAAACGTTTTAAATGGAAACGCAATACTCCGACAGTCTCAGGTCAAGGAAGGCCCTTAACGCTACAGAAGGGGTCGCCCAATACGCCAAAAAACATAATCAATCAATCAAAAGGAAAAGATAATAAAATCTCGACACCCTTTAATAGAGGCTCAGGAGGAGCAAAAAAAAGAAATAGAGTAAATAGGAATACATCACAAAATAAACATGATGGATATCAAACTGAAATCCATTACTGCACTTTAAGGTCTAATTTCGATTCAACATATCCAAAATATGCTCACATAATGCATTCAAATGACTTGATTAAACCCAGAGAAAATAATCAAGGAAAACGTCAGCCCTCGTTGCAGTGTATTTATTTACATGAAGAACATCAACTGAACATGGAAAGTGATTACAACAAAATATATGGCTCGTCTAATAATAACACTCGTACGTTTGGTCAGTTCTATGTTGCTCCTTTAAACCGAATTCCTGCGCAGACAACAGAAAATACAAGAAACCCTTTTTTATCTATATTTGTCTGTTGTTTGAGGAAAAAACAAAATAAAGGCGCTCAAAGAATAGTACGCAACAAGGGACCAAATGGCCGCGGTCCATTTGGCACGACTGCGGCTGTAGCACAAGCAGATATACACGTTATAAGCCCTTTCAATAGGAATACGTTCGACTTCGGCTGTCAATATAGCTTGAAATCTAATCATAGCCTCGAAATAATCTCGCAAATACTTACAAGATCTGACTCACAACTCTCCACACCGGAAAGTATCTATAGTGCAAAATGGCGTCGTCGTTTTCGAAGACATAAGAAACCACCTAGTGTGCTTCAAGTTATGATGTACACGTTAGCTAGAAAAATCAAGGATAAGCATAGAACTCCAATAAGAAACAAGAAGAACAATGTGGTAGTACTCCGCGTGCCCAAAAAGTTCAGCAACACTTCAACTATTGACACGGTGTCAACCACTCGAAACAGCACGAAATTCGATAGATTTGAAAAGCCTGTAATAATTAGGGACGACTCCTCGCATGAACAAACCAATATTAATCGTGTCGTCAGTTCACGAAATAAAATATGGGGGCCGGGAGAAGTTCTTCTTAAAAAGCCTTAACAAAAGTAAGATAATGCTATATATATGCATATAATAATAATGTCTGAATATGTAAGTCCAGGGAAATAAGACAAAATTTAGGCTTATGTTCTGGAAATTTCTGGAAAGCTGGAATATGGTATGGATTTTGATATTGTAGTTATACACAAGATATCAAAAGAAAAAGATGTACCTATCGGCCCGCTTACCGTTTAAATTGCAAAAACAGAAAGGTAAAGGTAGCGGGACTTTCCGCTCAAAATTGGAGCTGCCCGACTGGGGAAGTACCTCCACCTTGCAGAATATCGTAGCTATAAAACACTGATCTTTTGCAGTGTTGTGTTCCTAACGGTGAACAAGGTTGCTAGTGTTACTTTAGGAAGCTGCCAACACGACGCTAGTCGTCAGCGCGCGAGTGATGCTCGTAGTGTTGCAAGCGTCTATAGGTTACGGTAACCGCTTACCATCAGGCGGGCCGTTTGCTTGTTTGCTACCTGGGTAGCATAAAAAAAACAAAAACAAATCTACGTTATTGGACTATGTTTAGACCTCCCATAAAAACATTTACGGCACTGGATCGATGGGAACTTTTGATACTTTATTTAGGACAAGGTCCATTCCACCAAGATACCTATTTTTTGCGTGTTGAGAACACATTATGGGCTAGGCTATCCTCCGCCTGAGTGGGGGCGGAGAGTTGTGCCCACTACGGTCGTCCACTCCTCGGGTCTACCGCGTAACTAAAATGGTGATGAGCATCGACTCTGGTAATAAACTTCGAGCTACTTTGTAAAAAAAATACCAATCATGAAGTTGGGACTCCTATCCTCATGAGCGGTATATTTTTTACAAGTTAGCTCAAAGTTCATTCTCTTTCGATCTTATTGAAGTTTATTACCAGTGTCGATGTTCATTACCATTTTAGTTACGCGGTAGAGAACCCTGATGGTGGATATCGGGAAGTCTTAAAAACCACGCCGAAGCCCACCACGGTGCCATGCCTGTTAGGGCACATCTGGGGTGGGTGGGAGGGGGTTGTTCGTCCAATATACCAAAAGCTAACTGGAATTATTTTTTAGTGTAATGTCTGGTTTCCCTAGATTATTAACGGCTATTGCTTCTGTTTAAAAATACAACCACTTAAGCACCTATAAAAGACTTCTGAATATGAATATAATTATGTTGTGATTGCAGACAGTGCTAAAGTTGAAGGAGTCTGGTCGTGTTCGGCACGTGGGGGTGTCAAACCTGAACGCGGAGCAGTTGTCGCGCGTGTGCGGCGTCGCGAAGCCCGCGTGCCTGCAGGTGGAGGTGCATGCGCTGTGCCAGCAGCCGGCGCTGCTCGCCGCTGCTAGTAAACTGGGCGTACCCATTGTAGCGTACTCACCACTCGGATCCAAAGCACTTGCTGACGCTTTAGCAGCTAAAACAGGGTAAGTAGACATCAGCCACACGAGGGTTATACATATCTACTAAATTCATTGTATGTATTCAATTCGCACGTGCGAGCTCCTACCGACACTACAGAAACAAAAAGGGATTAAAGAGAACTTAATCCTTAAAAGAAGGCCATGTTTAAACCAATTTCATGTTCTTTTTCCCTGGTGTTTTATTTACTGAAATCCTAACTTTTTATTTGTTCAAAACAATACTGATACTGTAGCAAGAAATTATCCGATAGTTTTGGGATTATTACAGGTCTGCAAAAAATAATAATAAGAGTTTTTAACACCCCATTCGACAGACATCGATCAACGTCATCGATCGACGGGGATCGACGTCTGCCGACTGCCGAGGCCCTAGTGTAAGTTTTTTTTTAATATTCTCGATTGTAAGAGACATCTGAGCGGGCCAACCGGCACCCACAACACGCTCGATGCGTAAAATCGAGATTATTAAAAGAAACTTACACTTGGGTCTCTTATCTTATTTCCTATCGCTCGACGTCGGTCGGGTGTGCTTTGAGTATTTAGAGTAAGTGGTTATGATATCGAATACAGGCGTGAGTACCCCGACCTGCTGCGGTTGCCAGTGGTGACGCGAATCGCGCAGGCCCACGGGCGCACTCCCGCGCAAGTGCTGCTGCGGTACACGCTCCAGCGGGGTCTGGCCGCCATCCCCAAAAGCACTAACCCTGCCCGCATTAAACAGGTACTATGCACTTATTGATTATAAATGAAGCACAATATTCTTCGGCTTCCCCATTGCATGTGACGCGCCCTTCGCCATAACTAACACTTGTGCAGTTGTGCTAGAAAGTTCAAAAGACTTAGGCGCTCGTGCGCTATGTGATATCATATAGGTAGGTAATATTGGTATTATGGCCATAAAATCTATTATGTAATAATTATAAAATATATTTTTCTTCGTCAGAATATCTCACTGTGGGACTTTGTGCTGAGTGAAACAGAAATGGGCGAGCTGGCCGCGTTGGACCGAGGCGAGGACGGTCGTATCTGCGACTTCGCATTTTTCCCCGGCATTGACACACATCCCGAGTTCCCCTTTAAGAAATAGACTATATTTTTAATATTTTAATCATATCGCACTATTATAGAATTATTATATCTAATAATAAAAATACACAAACAACGATACTTGTATTATTATTCAAAAGTATGTAGGTAGCTTAGATTAACATAATCTAAGGTAGGTACCTAGTAATATAGCTGGTTCTGTAACCGTTTAATAGTTAGCTTGATTATTTTTACTTGAATGATGTAACAAATCGCAGTCTAATTTGATTATCAAATAGGTAAGTTCCTACGTGCCCATCAATAATAAGGAAATATTTAGTTAAAGTTATGAATTTATGATTCATGCAAAATGGATTACATGAAAAGCAACTCTTACTTATTTAATATACAGCACGAGATGATTTATGTTAACTAATGGTTCTGCGAGCGGATAACGCAACTGTCACCAGTCACCATCACCCAAGAACCTTATACTATAAGGTTCTTGCCATCACCACATACCTACTTCGGTAACGCTCACCGTCACAGATTGACCGAACGGTGGCCGTCGCAACATGCCCTTCGCCACTTCGCCTACTTCCGCCATCGCCATCATGAATGGTTGAAGGCAAAACCTCAAAACTGAATCGCGAGAAATAATCGCCATTCAGTGATTTAGTCTATGGACTCCGTTTCAACTTCAACTTTAGGCAGTTGGTCCCTGTTGTAATAAGAATGAGAATATTAATTTGCTGATGTGAATTGCGTGTCGCTGCGTGTGAAATGTGATTCTACGATGTTGGTCCAGAGAAAGTTGTTCAGTTTGATAGTCTGATCCATAGATACCCTTAAATATGACCACGCATTTCTGATAGGTACAGCTTGTATAAGGTTCTAGGTTTCTAGCCCCGCGGGGTATTTTGAGGGAACAACAGCTTCTTTTTCGTTATTTCAGGGTTGGTCCCTTTGTAAAAATTGTACTTCATGAGTAGATACAATAGCCCCATAAAGGGATCGAGACTAAAAAGGTAGGACCTTGTTTAATATCTATAGTCGTTACGGGAGTCAGCAGCCCAAAAAATCTGTCAGGTTAGACCGTAACTGCCGTAACCTTGGGTATCAGTGTCTCTCAGTAAAATACTGATATTCAGCCGCAACTGGTTTAATGGAGAGCTGACCACAACGTGTTGGAAAAAAGGCTAGACAGATGACTTTAGACTAGCCATACAATAAGTTATTGATAATGTTTCTATTCTAGGGCCCATCCACACTCGATATTTTTAGCAGCAGAATCGCTCGTTTTCGCGTTCGTTATTCACTATTGTAAGCAAAAGGCTGCCAATGAACGAGAAAACGCGCGCATCTGCTGCTAAAAGTATCGAGTGTGAACGAACGCCTAGGTACTTTGCATCTGGCAACCCGTCATTGGAAAATACATGTCTTAATTTTTAGGAGTGACTCTAATTTCACGAAGCACTGTGGCTAAACGCGAGGCTCTCTGTGTATGTTCAAGATTTGTGTCCTTTACTGTACCCAGGATACAGGCAATATCATAAAAAAGTAATAATTTATATTATTAACAAAAAAAAAAAAAACATACTCGTCGAATTGAGAACCTCCTCCTTTTTTTGAAGTCGGTTAATAAAAAAATAAGTAAGTACCTACCTACCAACTTCGAGAGTGAACTTTGGACTTGATTTAAATTCACCCTGCATGTTCACCGAGCTGACCTAGCTGACCCTAGCATTGGATCATTCTTGACTTTATATTTGTGGTATAAGGAAATTTTTCAGTAATATATTATAGCTACTACAAAACTACTTATTTTTTTTGTGTTTGTATGTAAAGAAAGAAAGAAAACATTTTTTTGATAGCACAAAACTACAAACATAAAAAAATCTAAACAAAACACGAAAATCAAACAAGAAAACATAAAAAATCAAAACTTACTAGGTAGTCGAGTTTTCATTTTTTATTTTCATTCATTATTTCACCTCGTAGGTTCAGCCCTCAGCTCAGCAAAGAGCTGCATCGCTGATTTTCAGCTGAAGCCTTAAGTGGCCGCCAAAAAATAAGCAAATAAAACACAAATACACATTGCAATAAACTATATAAGTATTTACCTGTACATACTCGTAACTATAGAATATGAGAAATGCGAAGGTTATTACTTATATGAATTAAATGCAATAATCAATTAATATTAGTTGAAAATAGATCATATAACTTAAAAAAGGATTGAAATTACAGTACACTATTATTATTATTATTATTTAGGGAACAGATTTTTTATTAACTCTAAAATGATTAACACTGTGTATTTAGATTAGTAGTAGTGTTTTTGGACAGATAGGTACGCCTATAGGTATTTCTCTGTAAGACAGATATATAGGTAGATAGGTACTGCAACCATTATTAGCACACATCGATTTTATTTCGACTTTTACATAATTATCTACTGTAAAACGCAGCTAACAAACTTCGTATCAGTTAGGCGAATAACACACGGTACGGTGCGTGGTTAAACGAATCGAAATTGGTCCACTCAGTGCAGTGTATGGGGGTTGGGGTTTGTTTGCGTGTCGTATTATCTCAGAAGTAAGGTCCAAAATAGCTTAAAGCTATTAAGGGTCAGTGCTAAAATTCGTGCCGTAGGTAGGAACGACCAATTGCCTACAGAGTAATACAAGATTCGACCGCGAACCGCCGCACCGCTCCGTGTGTTGTTCGCCTAAGAGCGAAGAAAATATGGATACAGACGCAGTAGGTTTTCCCAAAACCTAAACCCGTCTGAACGAAGCCGGGCGTGAGGCTACAAAATCGGCGCCAATTAAAATGCAAACTCAGTTTTAGAATACATTGATATTGAAATTAATGTAGAAACTAATGTAAACAATAATGTAAGTAGGAACCCCGTCCCACTGGTAAAGTTACATGTCATGCTGTAATACAGTGTGCCGCGTTTAACTGGATGGGTGTGCTTCCATTATTGTGTAATTAGTGTCGTAATTATATTGAATCCAAATTATGTCGGTCATTCTAAGAGGGGCAGTGAAATTATATTATTATTTAAATGAAGATATTACAGGTAATAAAATAGCCCATATCATAAATAAAGTTTCAATTAAATTGTCACTCGATTAACGGTAATACTTTATCCTATCAAGATCCTAGGACCCAAGAATGGTTCCTGATCGGGACGCCATGGCCAGGTCTGGCCATTATGATCCTGTACCTAGTGTCGGTGTTTCGGTGGCTGCCTGACTACATGAGCAAGCGACCTGCCTACGATCTACGAGGTATTTTAGCGGTTTACAATGCCATTCAAATTGTCGGCTGCGCCTATATTGCTTACAAAGTGAGTACAACACAATAAGTAGTTAGTTTTTATTTTTACTAAAGTTAAAATATGCCCGATTTGCGAAACAGTACCTACTGGTTCTCGCTCTTATGACCAGTAGGCATATCAATTAATAAAATAGGGTAGGCGCATTAGCTTATCGCGTAATCTTCGGGATTCTTTTGACATGGCATAGCGCATGCTTCTCCTGCCAGACCAAAATGATCAATAGAATCAAAGCTGTAAATATTTAAAAAATACTGGGCACCAAATGTAAAGTTATTCCAAATTCATAGTTGTACATACCATTATTTAAATCGAATATTAGACATTGGGATATAGATATTGGGGTTCAAGGAAAGAGCCTCCACGAGTGACGATACCTGCGTTCATCTGGCGCCCCGGCCCTGAGCAGTCATACTCGATACCAATTGCTGACTGGTTCATCTTTCCACTACGGCATGACTGATCACCATGTGCCGACATGACATGAAGAATTGAATATTCAATGACAATTAAGTAGGTATAGTTAGGTACTAACTGACAAAAAAATCTGTATCTTTCACAGAGTCTAACCCTAGGATGGCTAAATCATTACTCGTTGATATGCCAAGGAGTCGACGACGGACCCAACAGCTTGGAGTATGCGTGGACTGTTTGCTACGCATATTTCGTCATGAAACTTGTTGATCTTCTTGATACGGTACCGAAACATTGATCTTTTAGGTTTCATCTTCTCTTCTTCTGTAAAATAATATTATGTGTAGCCAGTGTAGCTAACTGCCTATCTTTGTGTAATTGTGATTAACTTCGGAACCTGTGAATAGAGTTTGATGCGGTAATCACCACGTAGAATTTATTTCTAGGAAGGCTTTTTATCCGGAGGCTAAGCAGTGATAGGTACAGCACCTTGTACTTGATAGAATTATAACCCGCAGCTTTCTGTATATGTTGAAGATGTGATTTTGTAGTGATAAATCCAATGTGTTTCTACTATGCAAGTAGCATGCACGCAAGCTGCAGATAATATCAGCTTGCAGCAAGTGCTGGTTCAGGGCGCTATATTTTTATTTTTCTTAGCTGGTGTGACGCCCGTCCTCTTTGCTATATATTTGCATAGGTAACAGAAATTCAGCTTTAGATATAGTTGTTATTTACTGGGAAGTCTGCAAATTGGCAAACCCTATTTATTCTAACGAGTTAATTTCCTGTTCCTATAGGTATTCTTTGTTCTGAGAAAAAAGCAGAACCAAGTAACATTTTTACACGTGTACCACCACTTCGGCATGGTTGGTGTTTCCTGGGGAATCGTCAAATGGGTACCAGGTAAGACATCGTTTATTATCATCATTAGTGTTTATTCATATTATGTAGATACCTTACCTACACAAGTCGTGAATATTTTAATAGTAGATCATTCACCAAGGGGATAAAGCACTGTCTTACGTCACGGGTGCCATATTGAATTGAAAAATCCTAGGGCTAACTTACCACTAGTATTATATTATGTTTATGGGCTAACTCCAGCGCAGCGAGGGTATTAAGACTGAAATCCTGAGAGTAGCGAGGGATTCAAGCTTACCCAAGACGAAAACACCTTTATCCCCGAGTTGAATAGGTACTCTACTTTTCACATCTGCGAGACAATAAAAAGCATTAATATAAAAATAAATAAAAATTCTAAACTACAAATTCTCATAAAAATGACTATAATAAATCGAATAAAATACCTAAATACCTACCTAATTATTGCTTTTTATTGTCTCGCAGGTGTGAAAAATGTGTAGTCATCAGTACCTACTCTACTTACTCATTGCTGGGTTCCCAAACATTTGTGAAATCTACCAATCAATATTGATTAAAATTTTCATGAGGTTTAAAGTACGACCAATTATTTGTAATTCAGCTAAATAACGTGTGGTGGTTTTTAGAAATAGGTACGGTAGGTTAAAGTTAGGTAGGTTTAGGTGAAGATAATTTATGAGATTGCCTAAACTTAACTCTCTTGTCACAGGAGGCCATGGGACGATGCTAGTGACATTGAACTCAATCGTGCATATCATTATGTATGGCTACTACCTGTTGACGACGTGGGATGACTCCTATAAGCAGTCAATTTGGTGGAAGAAGCATGTAACCCAAGTACAAATCGTAAGTGTTCGTAATACAACATTTTGTCCCAAAATAATAGTAGGCGCTTCGTAAGTGGACGATGTGGTTGAAATAACTGTGTCTATTATTATTTAAAAACATCTTTGTACCTTGTATTGTACAAAATAAATTATGATTGATTGATTAAATAAAGTTAAAGCATAAAAGGGGGAAGCGTCAGGGTAGAGCGAGAAATTAAAATTTTCTTACATTTTTTGCTAATTACAACTCTGTATTAGGTCACTGACCTGTAGATCAAAATGTGATAGTGACAAAATGGTAGTATATTTACTTATTAATAATAGGTATCTAATATAAATCATCAACATGACTATTTCATGAAATATTCTTACTAAAGGTATTTACTACTAGGTATCTACTAGTCGTAGATATAGGTACTGAGATGCATTTTACAAAAAACGCAAGAAAATTTGAATTTTGAACTTAGCACATTCGCCTTATTAGCAATTCATGAAATGATAGAGATTGAAACAAATTAAAAAATAAGCTAGCTGTTTCGTTACGAAAGTCATTTCAATTCTCTGTGATTTTTCATTCCAGCTCCAATTTACGCTTCTACTGGTGCACTTCATTACGCTGACGATAACGGACGAGTGCGCCTTCCCGCGTGAGCCAGCCTATCTGATAATACCACAGAACCTGTTCATGGTCATACTCTTCTCTGACTTCTATTACCGCTCCTATATCAAGCCCAAGAAAGCGTAACATATCTATACTTATAATAAAATAGTTAGAAATAAAACAAAAAAAAATACAATTAATTTTTATCTTACCGTTTCCTGACGCTGTGCTACCCTCGGAACAATATTATTGTTCTGAGGTGCTACCCAATCAAAACGCACGACACAAGTCACATTGACGCAATCTGTTCGCGTATTATCCAGATCCATTCTAGACTTGTTTCAGTTGTAGTATAGATCCATGTTACGAGCAAGACGGTAATGTATGTACCTACTAAAATCCTGCCTATTTGACCCAACTGTGTGTAAGCTTAGTAGTGTTCAGAGTGTTGAATAGGAGCAGCCAGCCAGCCAGTGAAAATACCGGAACTCGAAGACATTCCAACTCTAGCCTTAGGTCGGCAACACATATTATAATCACAAGGTTACGGTTTTCATAGATTTCAGTGACCACTTTCCCACGTGATTCCAGATTTCTATATTATCTGTTAGTTTAGTTATTTACTAGAAGCACGGTAAAATGGGATGATGCCTGCCTATATACCTACTGAAGGCTGACGACGAGCAACCACACCGATGCAATAGTCTGTTCCGGTTTAAAATACATTGAATACTAAGAAATCAGTGGCCCTCTTGCCACACATGGTTAGTGGGCTATCTGAGCAAGAGGCTTATCTGAAACTAGTCGTTGCCCGCGGTTTCACCCGAGCGTTATATTTTTTTATCAAAATAAAATATAACCTATATTACTCAGCCATAGTGCAGCTTTCTATTATTGGAAGATTTTTTAAATCGGTTCAAAAGCTCCAGAGTTTACCCTAAATTTTTATTCTAAATTCAACAATGTTCGAATTATATTTAAATGGAATAACGATACATGCACTAATGGAATAGCTACTGTTATTATATATTTTTTATTCAATACACAAATTAATAATTATTATTGTAAACGGTATTTGACTGGTGAACAACCACTCTATTTTTCTGAAAATAGAGTAGGTACCTGACACGTCTCACTTTTTGAGTTCACTAATAAAATAATTAGGTACAAGTTTTTATTACTAAGATTAGATTAGATTAAATTGTCACATCACATTACATTCAATTTGATTAGATTATTAATATATGGGCAGTCCACCCTATTCGCTATCATATTCAGGATACATTTGGTTAGCATATCTATAGACATCGATGTAAAATATAGATCTTAGATATTTATATAAACGTTTATTTATTATTCATAAAATGTTATAAACGTTTATTTTTACGTTGTGCGTCCCGCTCATACGCGTTCTGCGCATCATACCTACGCGGCTATATTCAGAGTGGCCATAAAGATTGACGCGAACTGTAATAGACTGCATTCAGTTCGCCGCATATATTATTATGCGTAAGTGCGGATACAATCGAAGGGTTAATTACGCCAGTAAGTTGCATACTCATTATTAAAGTATACTAACTTTGATGACTTGTAACTTACATTATCTACGTAGTTCGATTTAATTAATGATTAATTAATTATGATGGATGAATAATTAATAACGATTAACTGAAACGCAAAAATAAAATTAAAATATTTTATATTTCCATGAAATATATTATCACTATAAAATAGAATCTATTACAATACAATTCAATTACTAATATCACAATTCAGTACAGTATTTTTTGGGTAACATAGAATTCTGATAACTCAGTTTGGAAACGATTACAATACAGTCAGTCTAGTCGTTATAACAGTTCTAAAAATATAATAAGAAATAAATATTATTAGATAGGTATATCTCACGTCTGACGTCAGACATCCATTTAAAATTAAAAAAAATTGTGAAGGAAGGATATTTTGTAAAGTCTTGGCATTTCTTGATTATGATATAGCCATTGAACGTTAATTTTTTCATGCGCTGATAATTTAGCTGTTATCGAACTGTGACTCCGTCAGATAAGTTGCGGGTGCGCATTATAAGGTGCAAGTAAAACTATCTTAGATAGCGTATGAGCGGACATTGCCATAGTATATCCGGAAATTACCTTAACCAGTCAAATTACTAATACCAAAAAACTGGTGTTAATAACAATCACAATTTTAACACAACAACATTAACATTGCTTATAAAATCAAGACTCTGAGCAAAATAGATAATAGTAGATAGCAGTAAGAAATAATGTCATCGGATCAATTGGTCATGGGTTCCAGACATAGCAAACTTAACTTTAATACCCACATTTATACTTTTGGCTGACAACTAAATACTTCAAATGGCAGCAAAGTCATCCACATAATACAATTAATCGTTTAATGTACACATTCGTATAGGACTTCCTGATCAAGCCTAACAAGAATATCATTTTCCTGCCCTTATCCCATTTTATTTGGGTTCGGCGCAATATGTTTTTATCTTCCATGTTTTTTTTTGTTATGCCTAATAAGAATAAAATATCGAAATTAGATTTCACATTACAGAAGATCTTTGCACAATTTTTACCCAAAGCCACATCTCTTTTAGAGTAATATCTGAACCTTTAACCAAATCCTTATAAAATTATAAATAACCTTAATAAACTACCTACCTATATACCTACTTACTTAATATCAATATAATAACTCTACAACTCGAGACAAAGCAGAGATAAGGACATAAGAATAAAAGTAACACTTTTGCATATAAGACTAGAAAATAGGACAATGTAATTTATTTTTATTACAAGTCAGTAATTCAATATTTTATCTAGCAAGCTGGTTCAAACGAGTAAATAAATTCTGCTTAACCAGATCAATAACATTGGCCTCACTGTACGCATCGATAACGGCTTTAGTTAAACACAGGGCTGTTGTGGACCCATCTATCTCATCGTCACACAGGGGCCTGTCGTGGTTCGCGTACTCCAAGAGATTCTGTTTTATCAACTTGATCAACTCCTCGCTTGTTATATTAGGAGGTATTTCAAGTTTGTTAGCTTTATTTTCTAATACATTTTTAATGTCGTATTCTTCGATGGCAGTGGTCGCAGGTTCGTCCTCGCACGTTCGTTGACGTTTGGCGCGTCGAAGCTTACGCCTGTTGTCGAGATACGCATTTGCAACTGTTTCTAATTGTAAAAATAGAACAGACAACGGCGTATCCGCTATATCATCCTGAAAATAAATAATACTCGTGAATTTAATTATACATGATAGTTTTGTGTCGCTCCATGTGTAAAATGAGCATCAAGATGTCAATCATGTATTACCAAAATTCCGATAACAGTTGAGTAAGTTATGATATTGGACTGATCATCAATAAATTACCTACTTTGATGTTTTTTGTAACTATCTGATATCTTATAATATCATCATCTTATAACATCTGCGTAAACGACAACCCACTACAATGAACATTCATCAACATTCATAAGAGTAAATAGACATAATCAACTACAGTATTTTATGTTATTAGCGCCGATAGAGTGAGGAGGATATATGCCTTTCTAGGATTTATTAATAATATGTTATGATAATAGCGCTAAGCATATAGGCGTGTCCCAAGTAGCCTTGTCAGCGAATCACGAACTTACAAGATTTCGCTCTCGATGTTGGTATTCAATGTCGTTCGAAACTAATTATTTATGTTCGCTTGTAACATCGCCATATTTTAATATAATAAACATATTTTATAATTTAAATACATAAAATTCGTCTTCATATGTGTTAGTATGAACTAATTATGGAAGGAAGCCTACCAAGACCAACCCGGAAGTTAAAACTATAATTATACTGTTTATTCGGTTGTTAGAGAAGCTTTAGGCCAAATGCACGAATTTATATGAGTTGATCTTGTGTGCAAAACATATTATATTATTGAAAAGTCAAGTTTGTCAGAATTCTTTATAACTTAGCCTATCCCATATTTAATAAGATTGATACAAGCGAATTAAAGATACTGCATGCTCTACGTATCCCGTGATTAACAAAAGGTCAAGCGTACCTACATAACTTATTATCATGGTTACAGGATATTCTTTAATTATCATAAGGGGAGCTAAATTCCTCTTAGCCATATGTCATGAGATGATGTCACTACCAACCTTTCTGACTCACATATTATGAGGAAGAGGCTAATATTAGATATTGTATCAATAAGGCTTGCCTTTGCCCGCGACTTTGCTCATTTTAAATTCCACAAACGTAATAACTTTGCCAAACCAATCAATCATGAGCTTTGCTTTGTAACAACAGTGAACTATAAAGAGATCAAGGTGTTACTGGTTCTTCTTTACCACTCGAGACGAAACATACGGTTGATTTTAAGTTGGGTTGGACTAATAAGTACCATATAAATGCGTACAGCCGTTACCACGAGTTGCGATGACGAAAAGACAAAAAAAATTACACGTACTCCCGACTGGTTTTCGGAAAATATTTCCAACGTACTTAACCATTCGTCCTTTACACGTTTTATTATTATTATTATAGTATTATATATAATAAAAATACACACTTCGTTAAAGGTCAAACATAATAATATAATGATAATTATTAAGTATATATTTACTTATTTGTGTGAATAATTTGGCAAGCAACCAAACATCTTTTAAGAAAGTGTATAAATGGACATCACATTTAAACAAGTTAATAATTAAACGAGAAACTAACATTGACCTAGTTTTAATTTGTTTTATTTATATTTAATTACAATGCAATGATAGTACGCTAAGCATCATAATAAAAATAAGTACAAAAATCTTCGTAACTTTGGCTACATTTATTATTTATTTATTTGGCCACGCTAGTTCTCCAAAGGGGGAGACAGATGTGTACTGTGGTACGTACACCTCTATCTGATAATAATAATTAATCTTTAACAATTTAAATATTAATTATTAAAGATTGGGGAATAATTAAAGATTAACTAGAGAAGATTAATTATTAAATATTAGGGAATTAATATCAAAAGAAACAAGAATTATTATGAATATCAAGACAAAATATTAAATATTGTGTTAAAGATTAATATTTTCGAAAAACTCAATTAGTGACCAAACTGTAATTTGAACACAGGACTTCACGCGGCAACCCTGTCAACGCGACCATTAAGTCCAACTAAAATTTGACTTACTTCATTTGGATTGACAATCAGCTTAGCAGTTTCCTGTGGCAGATCCTTACATATTTGTGCTACAAATATTTTAATCAGTGCCTCAGACACTCTTGTGGACCCATCCTTTTCCTGTAAATAAAATTTAAAGTAAAATGTTTTACATCTAAATATGTCTTTTTGAATTGGGATTCCTAATACATATTTAAGACAAGGTTCTACAAATAAGAAGCATAATTAATGTCCCTTTTGCATAAAATCAGAGATTGGTAAGCATAACTGGCATTTTTATCATTTTTTACTCTGTAATGTAATGTGTTTGTGGCCTAAGGCGGATAGTTCCTGGACTACATAAATTTAGATGATCAACTCTTATTTACAAAGCAAATTACTGATAGATTTCACATACATGGGGTAACCAAATGTTCAGGGCAATATTCAATGGGTCAACATTCTGCACATAATGCCACCATCCGCGAGGCACCAGCAGAGCATCACCTGCCGACAGCTCTACCATGCGACCACCTGTCAAACCTAACACAATTGTATTTTAATTAAATTTTAATTTTTAGAATGTGAAGCTGTAAAATCAATTTGCGCTGATACAAGCATAATATTAATATGAAACATTCAATATGTTCCAATCTCATAAGTAATGAAAACAATTTCAAGTTATACATTCTCCTACATAAGTTTGATTTCAATTATCTGGATAAATAAGTGATAAGTTAGTCCTCTGATGGTAAAACTGAATAGTGACCAGTATCTCCTAGTAATTGGGTGGCAGAAATCAGATGGTATTTGGTCCATGTAAAATACTAATATTCAGATGCATCTGTTAAGACTGGGTGCCGACCAGATGTCAGACGACCAAGGCTAGACCAGGATACATGTTACCACAAAATTATGCTACACCTAACAGCCATGTTAAAAAAAGGGAGATAAGCTCACCATTAAAAACATCTAGATTGTTAGGACAGTAGAAATTGAGTTCACTGTATACACTGGACTCTTCATAAGGCACTCTAGTAGGCTTCAATCCACCTGTCTCTGGAGGAAATAATATCCACCGTTTCCTAAAAACATTGCATTATTATTGAGATCACTCCTTACATACACCACTCAAAACAAGATAGTTGACGAAATACCCGAATCCTCTTAGCACTAACTTTGCATTATGATCTTAAACATTTGTTCTAACTTTTCATAATTTAAAGCTTTTATTTTATCATATGAAAATACTAGTGTAGTTTTCAAATACTTACTGAGACAGCTGAAAAATGAAATGATATGGAAGAGAAGATCCTTTGATCAGTCTATATGTATATTAGTTTTAGGTGATTTTTTACATAAATTTTGCAAAGGAAAATATATTATATTTTTGCTTAATCTTTTTTAGTTTTGGTGAAAGTCATAGAAGAAATATTGTTCCGGATCATGATAAGAAGTTGGTATTGAGGGGTTTCAGGTATTTTGTCAATTACCCTGTATATTGAGAATATAATATTTTTTAAACATTTTTTTTTCTAGTTTAACAAACATAATATTTAGAGTAATACAATTTAATTATTGAACAAAGATAAAGTTGAAGAAGCTGTGCAGAGAAAATATGCTACAGTATTTGTAACTCACTTTCCATATAACTGAGTCACAATGTTGACTCCGTATGTGTCATTGTGTGCAGGTGTGTGTGCACCACTATTGCCCACCCACAGTGTTGCATCCGTAGCACCCTTGTCAGAGATCCCAAACTGTTCCCATGTTACACCCTGAAATGACAACTCACCTGAATTAATCAAATTGGTATTGAACCTGATGTTAATGCTTGTGCAACTCAACTCAGCCTATCTCAGTCTGCTGTTGAGATAGAGAACTCTCATAAGGTAGGTTGCGATCATGGATGAGGGTTGGAGATTAGAAGGTTCAGAGAGTTATAGGAAGTTATTGAGTGAGGATAGAGTCAACAAATATGTACATATGTATATTTAATAGCCGTAGTTGGATGGACTGACAACAAATGGGTGGGGTGGAATGGATGCAGAATTATAGTATGTATTGTGCAAACTAGTGTACATATTTACCTTGCACAATTCATCATCTCCGTTAAACCACTGATAAAGGTATTTATAATCAAAATACATCCATTCGTCGCTTGTTGTTGATATATCTACGAATTTTTTAAATGTCATCGATTTCACCGAGCACCTTCTCTCCCAACAAGGTTCATCTGATAAGAAATCTTTTTTTAAACATCGAAATGGTATTTCTTTTTCTCCAAACACTGAGCACCACTTTTCTACACTCCATTGGCTTAATGACCAATTTCGCACAAAATCCCGCAACACCAAAGGAACACTGGAATTGGCTATAAGATTGCGAACTACGTCTTCGCTTAGTACAGACATTTTATGTTTATTATTTTACTATCAAGACAATCCAAAGAAGGTAATAAGTCGTCGATCGATCAATGCACAGGCTTGCCCGGCTAGCCCACTCACTTGCCCTTGCCTGACTTTAAGATATAGGTAGTTATTGAACAACTAAATAAAGTAGAGATTGGTATAGAATGTTATAGTCATAGTCAACTTTCAACAGGTTTTTGCGGGCTTTTGTTTCAGATCACCGCATATATACAAATGTACTCTATAATCACCGCTCTCTTGTGAAGGAAATTCAAGGAAAAGATTAACAGCGAAATGCGTTAGCATCCCGATCCCTATTTAACTGAGTATTATATTCCTTGCTATATAGGTAGTTTGTGACAGCGAATGACAGTGACATAAACAAAAGCAGGGTCCCCAACATTATTGAAATGAAAGTCCCCAATAATCTAAGTTAAATTTCCCAATAAGGGGAGAAAAATCTGCTGATTCCCACAAATTCCCCTCAAAACATAGATAATTTATATAATCTAAGCCTCAAAATTATTTTATGAAATAAGTTTCAACGATTTACATTTTTTTTTTTCCTTTTTTTCCATAATTTTGTTGCAAGCTTCTTGTTCATAACTACTGGAAAAAAGAGGCAATGAAACTGAATGATAAGTTGGAGCTTGTAAAGCAATATATTTTTTATAGCTATGAACAAGACAAGGCAAAGATTTATGGGACCAATAATGATAGGATTAAACGAACTTACCTTAAGTGAAGTTCTATCCTAATTATATGAATAATTAGTCCAAGGTAGGTAGGTTAACAAGTAGTACCGTCTTCTCTTGCTCTAGGTCACGCGAATCTTCAGAGTTATAAAAATAAAAATCTCCACCTGGCAACACTAACGTTACATATCATTAATTTTAGAGCAGTAATGAAATAGGGGAGAATTAACCATGTATACATGTGTTAATCTTGGGTGGGTGGGAAGTACCTACCTTGGACTAATTATTCATATAATTAGGATAGAACTTCACTTAAGGTAAGTTCGTTTAATCCTATCATTATATTCAAATTAGTCCAAGGTAGGTAGGTTAACAAGTAGATGTTCAGAGAACATAATATTATGTCATTTATCTTTTATAGTTCATTATTACTGAAGACTAAAAGATGTAATATGTCTACAATGATTATGATCCGTAATTAATATTCTTTTCCAGTAGACTTAGGAACTTTATATATATAATAACAATTTTAAATGTTTAATAGAGAAATCTAACTTTAAAAAGTATACTATGAATAATTAGTATTTGAGATCTTATAGCAAACCCTAATCTTAAAAAACTGCACTGGCAAAACTATCTTCGTTAGCAGATTCATTTGGAAGGGGTCTATTATAATGATTAGCAAAGGATGACTTTGCCAATTACCATAGGTAGATACTTATTTTAGCTCAGGCTTTTAGCATACTAAGCTATCAACCGTCAAACCCTGCCTATAATGCTTGGGATGACGACGCATGCAGAATTGAATGCGTAGCAAACACAGATATATCTCTAGGTATATCAGTTTGATAGGCAACTTTTTAAATTTTACTTATTGACTTACTTATTATGTCTTTATTGGACTGTCTATTTATCTGACTGTTAGAGTTCTTTCTAGATATTGTAGCGACTTTGCTAGAAATATTATTGACATATTGTTAAAAAATAGTAAAAACATTGAGTGAGATTTTACTTGAACATAGTCTTTAATACCTAAAGGTATCTGTTCTCATTATAATGACACCTAATTATCCAACTTTAAATTTGAATAAGGTCCAATAGCAAATGCTGCTATCAACTCTAAGCTCTTTCAAGCATAAGTATCAAATGGATACCAAGAACTTAAATGTGCTAATACCTTGATACATTATCGTGTTTTGATTTAACTGTAATTTAAAAATCCATACGTTTAATTATGTTACCTAAGAGAGCGCCAACTAGTGATAATTGAGTGAAAGGTAAATGGTTATCATTCAATAAATTATAATTGTAGGTATATCAAACTATTCTAGGAATTCATATCTAGTAAATATATAACTAGTAATATGATCTTCTATAGGCCCACTGTTGGCGCAGATAACTATAAAATAGATTAATAAAATTTTGAGATAAAGAAGCTATCATGATGTCAATTTAATTCTTTGATATCATTCTCCTCTTGATGACCTTCCTGATAATGTACACCAGGGTGAATAAATCGCAGGGGTGTGTCATTCTGAAAGGAGATATTAAATTCGTCAGAAGGACCTAACGTTAACGCATCTGAATCAAATAGTGATTATAAATAGTTGTGAGACTATATTAGAAAAGCATTATATATTAGAAATTTATTCCTGACTTTTGTCTCTTTTAGTATTTGTGAAGAACTTTTAAAAGTTGTTATTAATAACATACTGAATGTGGAAATTGCATAAAAAGAACTTCTCACTTCATTATAATTGTGAGTGTCTATGTACTAAGCAAAAAAGGGTCTCTATGCCCTGATAATCTACTTTGGACATTATGTTTTAATCAAGATGCAAAGAGGTTTATTTCCGTATTGCCTAATTTATCTATTAATAGCTTAAAAAAGACTTGTGTAAGATCCCATCACAGCAATCTATGATCCCATTCAGTATCTACTTATGTTAAAATTCCGAAATTCAAAATCTGCTTTTTTATTATCTTACCTTATAAGTAAGATTAAAAAGAAAAACCCATATAGGAAGTAGATATAATCCTATTTTCTCATCATTGCCAAAGTTTTGCATTATATATATATATATATCTATTTACTCCACCCATCTGGTTAATACTTTAATTATAATCAATGAGTTGATAATATATTTACAACTCCTTAATTGATCAGCAACATTTCTCAAGACAGAGTTAATAATAATTATTATATATTTAATTGTCTTTCCTTCTCTGACTATCTACCTCCTGTGTTCTAAACTTATCCAATGTGTTCCATATCCACTTATAGAGGCACCTGAGAAAATGTCTTAAATAAAGTTTATATTGTTTGATGCGGTTACACTTATTTATGATAATAATATTCTTCCTCCTTCAAAGTAAATCTCTCTTTATATTACTATTAATATCAAATATCTTTTCTTAATAATAACAAATTCTAGGTTTTCTAAAAATGTTCTTACTCTTGTTATTATAGTAAGCATTCCTAATAAGATGATACAAGGCATATTACTTATGTCATGTAATATAGAATAGTAGACCGAATCTTATACCTTGCATTCTAAAATACTTAACAGCATCTTTCAGAATTTTATTTAATATAAAAGGAGCTCTTGATAAGCCAAATGGCAAGCAGCAACTCATAAACAGTATTATTAAATAATTGAATAATAATTATTAAATATCTCATCCATGAAACACAGGTTGAATAAACCTAGATCAGGCAGGTTGCTACATATAATTCTAATTCCTAGTGAACACTTCTTACATCTGAAATTCAATTATGTTTAAGTTATAATATAGCTCTTATTTAGGCACTAACAAAAACATTATAATAGGACTTTACTATTAATACTACTGTGGCTATCTGTACATCTTCTTGTAAATGTTTTAAATAAATTTGATCTATTCATTATTATTTATAATTGCCACTAAATAGTATGCTTATTAATTTAAGGTCAACAATACAAGTATATAATCTTCACTCAAGACCAGTTTAAACAAGAGTCCTAGGTTCATAGATTTGTTAAAAAAAATCTTGTAAAAATCTGTGTGATCTGTCATCATAATATATTAAAATATTGAAGATAAGAATTGATCAGGTAGCGGTTGACATTAACTAATTGTCTAATTGTACCTAATGTAATAATTGACCAATTGTACCCAATCTTATAAGATTATCTCATTTCTTAGAATTTGTCCTCCAGTATTATTAAAAAATAAAGAATATTTCCTTATCTTGGCCGAGATAAGAGGGGAATAGAATATCTTTCTACCCACTCTACTATCACTGGATCATTCTGTAGTATCTTCCAATATTGGTAAAAATACTTGAGAATGTTATGGTCCCATAAAATCTGTCTCTATGGGTGTATGGCACAGCCTCAGCTAGATGAAGATTGTTGGTGGTTGTATTGTTTGTGAGGTGGATGGACCTGTTAGCCTGTTTGCATTCTGTGAAATTAACAAATGTGAACTTCCTTTTGCATTCCATTGCTTTGGCAGCACATGCTGTCGTACTTCCACTTTCTTAGAATAAAATACAGAAATTCAGTCCCCTTATTAACCGACTTCCAAAAAGGAGGAGGTTATATTTTCCTTTGAACGTACAACGCGTTGTCCAGAAAGGGTGAATAAGTCTAATTCATAGACTGGTATATTAGACAACTAGATTTGACAACAGACTGGTGCCTTCTCCAAGCAATTTAATAACATAGTCTTGTTGTTATCTTTATTGCACACTTCATGTATTGCTTGATAGGTAGTGCCTATAGCTAGCCTCCAAGTCTGGCTAACAACCCCCTCTCAGGCTATATCTGGTTATTGCCGAGGCACTGGGGATTCCTTTTATATCATAATTAAGTCTTGGGACAGCAAATAAATGCATTGCATGCGTAGGGGTTAGTTAGTAAAGGTTGCCTTTTTGGTCCTATATGATAACCTTAACAGAATTTTTTCTATTATTAAAGAATAATGTTTAGGTGTATTTAATTGCTGTAATCCTCTTCAGCATTCTACTTTCCCCCAGGTATAAAATAATATCATCGGGTAATTCATCATTTAATACCCTATTTTAATTTACACTATGGTGTACATCTTCAGCCATATTAGAGTTGTACATATACTCTTCTCCACACTGACCATCACCGGCCAAAGAATAATGATTATTCTACACAATGGGATTTTCTGGCTCTGGCGCTAGAGAGTAAAAGTTATGGACTTTAAATACTGTGTGTATAGTGTGAATTCTATCTAGGTTTAGGTAGGCAGTATTCATGGCAATACCCACTTCCGTTTAGAGCCTTGAATGTCAGGTTAAAATTAACCCTCTTTTCTCCCATAGCAGGGGAAGTGCACAACTGACACTCAGTATTGATTAGAATTGAGATCAATTATCTCCCAACCCAGCATATCACTTGTTCAATACTCTCCCCACGGGAGAGTTGCATATCGACACTCGAATATGCAGATTATTGTTTGGGTGTTTGGTCTGGTCCCAAGCTGGGATCGCCTGCGGGAAGGCAGGTGGCCGGCCGAGCGAGCGTCATGCGTCTCCGCATGTGTGGCCTAATTATTATTGCCGCAAGAAGTTCCTCCATGACAATGGCATAAAATGTTACACATAATACTTACCAGTATCTTGATTAATTCCTGTTATGCAGATGTGTTATGTGCCTCCTTGGGGCATGGTTCAACAGTATCCCCTTTTCCACGAAAAGGGGGGTAAAATGTAACACATAATACCCTATCTTGTTTATTGCCTGTTATGCAGAGTTCCTCGGTAGGTATAATTACTGTTGCGGGAAAAAGAACCTCTTCCACGAAGAGGTGGTAAAATGTCACACATAATACCACTATTTTGTGTTAGTTTCGATAAAACCAACAGAAAAGACTTTGTTCCGCGACCTTGTGAATGATTTACATCTCTCCAATTGTTTTAGTTTTCCTATCTTCCTTACGTCCCTGTCTCCGTGTTGTTATTGTGCATGTTTATTAACAATTTTAAACACTATAAACTAATCATAACACTTTGTTTCTGAAATTTGAAGAAAACAAAAAACTTTTTCGTGACGTCTCAACGAGCGCGAAAAAAACGAATGATATGTAACGTTAGTGTTGCCAGGTGGAGATTTTTATTTTTATAACTCTGAAGATTCGCGTGACCTAGAGCAAGAGAAGACGGTACTACTTGTTAACCTACATAATCTCCTCGAGATCTAAGAAGTCCCTTTTGACAGATTTAAAGAACGATAGCATGTAACTTGACAATGTTACTATAGGCTGTGAATAAAAACCATTTTGAATATACACTTGATAATAATTATGAAATTATTATAATTTTTTGAGATACGTATAAATTAGCATGGTATATAATTTCATAAGTATTGTTATAGCATCGAAATATTTTTAAAATGCATGTTTATGTACTACCGAAATATCATAAAAATGGTTACGTTCTCAATCAATTATTTTTTAAATAAAGGGATGTGATCACTAGAATCGTTAAAATCGTTTGAAATATCAGTATAAAATTACGTAGGTATTAAAAACTCTTTAAAGGCTGTATGACACGTACATTATATTATTATAATTAATTTAATTTCTCTATGATCACAATTTGCTTGACACTGGCAGTAATGACAATGACATCTGTGCAGTTTTTCGCGATTTTTCCAACTAATTGTTCGTTCTCTCAACGAGTATTTCTCGGATACCTCTGTTTTTGTGATCTGGCCTTGATTTTGGACTGTTCCCGCTTTTAAGTTGACTTGGCTTACTATAGGTACATGGATTCTAACAACTTGGTTTGGAAACTATGTGAGTACTTCGAAAGTGAATCAATAACTGGTGGACCATTATTACCGGTACAAGTGGATAAATAATTTTGGCATAAAATTATGGATATGTTTTATTATTCTATGAAGATACCTACAGAAATGCGATTTCATATAAAATTCGGTGCCTACTACATTAATAAATTGCTTATCAGATGAATTACTCGATTTTTTATTCATAGTTTTAAACGATTATATACTCTTAGAATTTTAAATCGATTTATTATAAAAATCGATATTTTTGGTAACAGATTTATACGCTTCACATCCCAAATTAACTCAAATGATATATGTCAAAAGTGGCTTTTTAAATCTCGAGGACTGTACCTTGGACTAATTTGAATATAATTAGAAGAATTTATTTGATCAAGAAGAGAATGAAGTTTTAAACGTAGTGGATGATTAGAAAACTGCAAGGATCGGAATAAAAATTTATCAGAAAGATACTGGCGACGGAGGTAGAGAGGAGGGTCTACACATTCGACTTGTAGAGCATTAATTGGGCTTGACTTCATAGCTCCGGAGACAATTCTCAATGCTTTTGATTGTATATTATCTAATTTCCTAAATGCTTCTTTATTTGCAGGCTCTAGTAAAAATGTTCCATAATCTACAACGCTTCTTATTATTGCATTGTAGAGAAGTTTTAAACTATAGGGATGGGCACCCCACCAAACTCCTGCGAGGCATCTTAGCATGTTTAGTCTTTTTTCACATTTGGTCATAATATATTCACAATGCGGAATACCTGTAAGCTTGGAATCCAAAAGGACCCCTAAAAATTTAACAGAAGATTTTACGGGAATTAAATTACCATCAAAATAAACAGAAATAGGAGGAGGAAGACGCATACGAGAAAATAAAACTACTGAGCTTTTAGTTGGAGATAAATCAAGCCCATTGGAATCAAGCCAATTTTTTAATAAAGTTAGAGAGGAAGATAATATAGAGCATGCCATTTCAATAGATCGATGAGAACAGTACAGAACTAGGTCATCAGCATATTGAAGTACACTAACTTTACTGTTTAAGGAGGATTCCAAATCATGTGTGTAGATGTTATATAATAAAGGACTTAGTACTGAACCTTGTGGAAGTCCTTTCCACACTACTCTGGCTTCATAACTTAAATCATCTAGTAAAACATTGATATGTCTCTCAGATAACATATTCATAATAAAATTAGAGAGAATTATGGGAACATTTAGGAGACGGAGTTTATTTTTTAAGATTGAAATAACCACATTATCATATGCAGAAGTAATATCAAGGAAAGTAGCTACAAGGTGGCTATTTACAGAAAAACCTAACCTAATATCAGTGACAAAAATACCTAGACTATCTATAGTGCTTTTACCCCGCCTAAAACCAAACTGACTGTCACTCAATAACCGATTACTTTCTATGTACCATTCTAAACGGTTCTTCACCAAATGCTCTGCAACTTTTAACAAAACTGAAGAAAGTGCAATAGGCCGATATGCATTACTGTCTGAGGGACTTTTATCAGGTTTTAAAATTGGTAGAATAATTTGCGATTTCCAAGAATTTGGAATATTGCCAGTTAACATAATAGAATTAATAAGATTTAAAAAATAAACAAGTGACATTTCACTCAAATTTGACAGAAAAGAATATGGTATGCCATCAGCTCCAGGTGCAGAATCTTTAACGTGGGACAAAATACCTTTGAACTCAGCGAGAGAAAATGGACTATTGAGTTCTGAAAGATTATTATAGTCGGAAACAGGAATGGAATAAGTGATTATTTCCTCAGGGACATATGAAGGTGCCAGCTTATCTAGAAACTGGTCTTTTATTGACGATGGAAGTAAAGGTGATGAATTTTCCTTGAATGCAGATCTAAACCTACGAATGTTACGCCACATAACCGATGGATGAATACCAGGGGATATATTTTGACAAAAACGTCGCCAACTTTCAAACTTCTTCTGTTTAAATAATTTACGAGTTTCAGTAATCGCATTACAAACAATTTCGAAGTTTTCATCTGTGGAATTGTCATAGTATTGAATCTCTGCTTGTTTCCTCTTTTTAATTGCAACTGTACAATCACTATCCCACCATGGAGGAGATGGAATGTAACCAAGAGCTGAATTTTTTATGGGGAAAAGGCTATCTGCAGTTTTTATTATTAATTTTGCCAAAGCTTCAGCACATAAGTGTTCATCACCAAAGTTTATTTCAGGAAGTTCAGAAATTTTCAAGTCCAACTGTTCCTTAAATAAAGACCAGTTAGCATCAGCAAGTCTATACTTTAACCGTGGAGGAGGCTTAAAAGAATGTTTATTAGAAGAGGGAAAAGAAATTACTATTGGAAAGTGATCACTACCATGAGAAGAAGGTAAGATATCCCAACACAAAGAAGCTGCAAGGCTGTTAGAGCATAGTGACAAATCAGGAGCACTAGTTCCTTCATTGGGAGCCGTGCGTCGTGTTGGAGAACCATTATTAAGAATGCACAGGTTATGAGTGTCAATCAGATCTAGAATATTAATCCCAAAACTATTGGTTGAGGAGCTACCCCAACACTGGTGTTGACAATTAAAATCACCCAATACTATAAAGGGTTTAGGGAGAATAGAAAAAATATTTACAAGTTCATTAAAAATCAAAGTAGAAGGTCTAGGGATATATACAGAAACAAAACAAATGTTATTTACAACTGCTGCAATAATAGAAAAATCACTATTATGAGTAGGGATAGAAAAGTGAGAAAAAGATTGAGGATGTTTGATGAGTAAGGCAACTCCACCATACCCATCAGACCGATCCTCTCTGAGACATGCATAACCTGGGATCTTAAATAAAGAGTCCGGTTTAAGCCATGTCTCCTGTAGTGAAAAAATGCATGGTTTATGTTTATTAATAATATAATATATTTCAGACTTTTTAGGAATCACACTTCGGCAATTCCACTGGATTACCTTGTCCATTAATAGAAGAAATACAAGAAACTGCGTTGGGTGCAGAAGCAACGTGGGACGGTGATATTAAATTTGACTGAGATAACGAGTGGATTAATGCTATGATTAAATCTCTTGTTGATTCGGTTAAATTATTCTTGGGAATCAGAGCAGTACCATTACTTGGTGAAGAAAAGTGATTATAGTCCTTGATAAGATCATTGTGAGATTGACGATCATAACCTTTTGAGGTTTTTGGAGGAATACGAGGTTTAGAATACACAGATTTTTTATAAGAAAAAGTTTGATTTGATGGAGGTTTATCATGGGGAATTTGAGAAGAAAAATTATTTGAAAGAATTGGAGTAGAAGCTAAGGCATCAACATATGACATTCTAGAAACAAAAGGGTGCAGTTTAGAAGCTTCTGCATAAGAAATACAACTTTTGGACATAGACTCTTTAATCAGCTTCTGCCTCTCAAATTCAAGGCACTTTTTACTAATAGCCTCATGAGAACCCTTGCACAAACAACAAGAGACATCATATTCATGAGTTGAACAGGACTCACCTGTATGTCCTTCTCCACATTTATAACATCTAGGCTTGGACCTACAAATACTTTTTACATGTCCATATCTGCAGCAGTTATAACATTGAATAGTTGGGTATATGTATAAGTCAACTGTCAAAGCTGTATAACACATAAACACCCGTTTTGGTAAAACCTGACCATCAAATGTTAAAATGACTGTCTCTGTGTTTTTATATATATTATTACCATCAATATTGGTTTTTCTTTTCATTCTCCTAACTTTAAGAATTTTCCCACAACCTATGGGAACAGAAATTGTTTCCAATACCTCATCATCGGACCAATCTACAGGAACGCCTCTCACGACGCCCATGCGAGTAATAGAAAATGACGGTATAAACGCCTTGTAATTTTCCTTATTGAGTTTTACGTCACTTAAAAATAAATTGGCGTCTTCATATTTCGAAAAGCCTAATGTCAACCTATTCCTCCCAATCTTTTTTAGACTACCATTTATAATATTATTAAAATGATTGCGTTTTAAAAACCTCCCAAAGGAAATAGGATTCAGATACGCATTTTGTTCAGGAGTTAGTTGTTCACGTTGTATGTGAACAACGTATGGAGCAGCATCTAAAGAGTTAAAAGTCAATCTAGCAACTTGAGATGCAGACTGCAGAGACTCATTTTGGGTAACTATGTTTGTATCAACTGATTGAGAACACGATTCCTGTGTGGGATTAATGCTATGAGGTTGGGAAGTGTCCATTTCCTTCACTTGATCACAACTGCAATCATTCGCTTTTTTGCCGCCATTTTTACGCCTTTTTTTATTACAATGCCTGCAAATCGTAGGCCGAGCTGATATTCTTTTCCTTTTAGTATTTACTGAGATTGAACCATCAGTATCAACAGTGGAATCATTATTTGAGATGACAACGAAATGAGCTACGTCTGATGGGACAGTCCCTCCAGGGTCCCCTGGAGGGTCCATACCGTAAGAAAAATCCAATAAAAACTTACCTAAATATACACCATACACTAAAACTAACTAAACTACTAAATAAATATACACAATATGACTAAATATTTACACTAATTGACCCAAACCAACTTATTTCTGAATAAAAATTCAACGAGAGAAAAAATACACGACCGCCGTATTTTACGTTTCCCGCGCTTTTTCCTATACATATTTTAAACATTTATGAATGGAATGAAAGATGGCTGCCATTTCTAGGGATGCTTTAGCTAGAACAATCGAAAATCATCGATATCGATATTTTGATATCGAGCTTCGTATATTATTTTTTTCACACATACAATATCATATATATGCACGTGTTATCTTGGAGTAACTTGAAATGACTGATCGGATAAAATAAAATAATCTTCTCATAATGATTTGTTGAGGATATTAATTCTTTCCCTAACTGACCCTACAGCTTTGGAGTACATCTTAAGGATGGGTTTTCTTCAGTGGTGGATTAACCACCAGGCTGAGGAGGTTGGAGCCTAGGGCGGCAGATTTTAGGGGCGGCAAATTTGGGGTCAAAATTTAGGCTACCTTACCCCGCCTTATTAGTAGTAGGTACATGATTGAGCTTTTCATAACTCAGAAATTACCCAAAAAGTGTTTTGTGTGCAATCGTTGGGTTGAAAAAATAATCTGACAAATCGATCTCCTAGTTCACAGTCATACTAAATACGGGAAAAAGGTGGTATAATAAAGTTAATAAAGTATAATTTCATTGACTTATGAATTGAAATTAATATGATTGTGAACTGGGGTATGGAATTGTAGAAGTCGGTAGGGGCGGCAAGATTTAAATAGCCTACTAGCGGCAAATGTATAAATCCGCTACTGGTTTTCTTCTCATTTATTAATACCTACAATTGGGTTGCATTCAAATTGGTACCCTATTGATTCGTCCAGTATTCGCTATATGGAATTTACCATGACTTATACCTTAAAACACTCTCTGGACCAAGACGAATCTAAGGATTATCTCATTTGTTGAAATCGGCTTTGTGGTTTAGGCTGTACGAGGTAACAAATTAACTCACTTACATACATATAACCAGAGAGATTCATAAATTATTCTCTCTGCCGTAGTCAGGTAAAAATGAAAACAAGATTTACAATAATAACAATTATGTTTAATCAATAATCACAAATGAGTAGTTTAATAATTTCTAAACATCTAATATTAATTTACTACGGAAACTTTGATGACACACTTTATCATTTTGTTTTCTTTTTTCATTGTACCTGAACCTTAAATCCATATACTTTTATGATAATGTTATCACATAGGTCCTCAGAATACATAAGTAACTATCGTCTTCAGTGACGTCAACGACTTTTTCTTTCAGTCAAGTCATTGATTGTTTTTACAGGAACAAATCAAAATGTTCACTTGCTTTAATGGAAAACAATTTCCAACGCCGCCATCACCAGCCCGTTTCACATAAAACAGATCTTTCTTGTTCATCAGTAATCTGAAAAAAATATTTTGTGTTACTTGTTGAATACATAGGAGAAATTTGATTGAAAATAAGTATTTAATAATTATACAACATTAGTGCTGTTGTTTAGAAACTGAGCTAAATTTGGTCTATTTCTAAAAAAAAATACCTAAGAAAAGTATAGAAGTTAGTTTATAGTGGTTAAACAAATTATAAATAACCGTAATTTTTCAACGAATACACAACATTTTTTTTTTAAATATACTAACTATTTAGTTATGACTTGCGATAAATTAATAAGGTGGCTCCCTATTAGCTTTAGTCTAAGCACATAACGGTGTAGCTGCACTTTGGGGTTTAGCTATAACATAATATACTTACCAAACGCAAAGTCGAGAGCACTGCGTTATCATGTAATCACACTACACCAAGAGTCCTATTAAAACTGCTCTCGTCAAAATGTAGTGAGCCTTTATAGTATATACCAATCTTTGTGTCGAGGATTTATATTTTTGATGCTAATAATCATTATTTTTTTCTAGATATATCTCATTCTTAGGCATTCTGAAAACATAAAAAAGTATATTTTTATTTCATTCTTCATTATTTTTATTCCATAAGTAAAATTAATTTTATCGATATACGTCCAATAGCAGTCACTTCACTATTGGCCTGCATGTTATTTGTTTACTTGGCATAAAAGTCACAGTTACCAGGCCATTAAAAAAAAAAAATATAATAGTTATTAGTCTATGTATATATATAAGGTCTTATTTTAATAATCCAAAATATTTTAGGTGGTAAATCTATAGGTTACAAAGACTCCTTTTAGCAAAAAAATATTAAAAAAATGTCAACATTTTTTTATACGTTTTCAAAATTAATTAAAATAATTGATGTTTCCGTTTGCATAAAACCTTCATTCCTCTATGATTGTGAATGGAACTAAGGTCATGAACTCGATCACATGACTGGCGGGTCGGCTACAGTACCTCACACACACACGCATCGCGTCGCCGCCCAGTCTAATGCCTACTTAATTCATAAATTAAGACATTCTAACGATTAATCTACTGCAACTATTATGTGATTCTAATTTCCCATCACATTTTATCAGGCTTTGGACTGGAATAATTTAATTTAAACGCGAAAGGGTTAATTACCTACCTACCTATCGTATTACATTACTACGCAGGTACCTACTTTGTATGCCCCGTTAGGACTGCCGATTTTGCAGGTTTGCTTGCATAGTAGGTACTTACACATAGGTTACGTATCTACGCTTTCAAATTAGGTACCGTAACAATAACTTGGCATGTTTAGAAGTTTCAATCAGTCTTATTTACTATGATTTGAAATGTACACACTTACCTAATAATAGTTTTTTTATCTACACAAATTGTTGGACATATCCACCCTGCTGTTGGATACAGAGGCTGGCACGCCGTACAACATGCCTTTGTACGCGCACTAGAGTGTCACTGTCACTAGTCATAATTCACACACATAGACATAATTCACAGCTCCGAGAATGGTATGCAGCGGGTCTACCGCGTAACTCTGGTGAATATCAATTTTTCGATTTTTTGACGTTTCCAACCCATATATTGACTTCGTCGTACCGTGTAACTATTCGATATTCATATAATGAATCGAACCCAGAATCGAACGACAAAGTGTACGATTTCCCAAGATTTCCCTATATATTTGACACTTATTTGACATTAGACGGTACCGCGTAAGAAAAAAAAAAAAAAATAAGTGGACTTGAGCCCAGAATGTAATGTCAAATGAAGTCGGTAGCGAAAGAGCTTCGGACATCGATAAAATTTGCCTTATTTTTAGCTTTCCCCAACAAAATATTGCTTTTTTAAGTTTATTTTGTGTAATTAACTTGTAAATATTCACTGTAATTCCTTGCCTTCGTGTTTTTTTGTCTGTTTTTAGAATTTCGAGTGCGGGATAGCGGGATCGATCTTATGTTTTGCAACTTTTGTTCCTAACGTATAGGACGTTCTGTGAAGTTAAAACTACCAAAAGAATCACTGCAGTGCATCCAGAAATCAAGGTATGTATCAATTGAATCAAAGTGATTATGACATTCTAAATATCATTGTCAATGAAAGTGTTGTGTGCTTAGATTATGTACATAATCTAAGCGTTGTGTGTTTTAATTATGACTGTGTGATAAATAATAAACTATTTCTTAAAATAACTCTAAAATCCCAAGTCCAATAAGGTGGCCAGTGCTGCATATCTATGTAAATGTTCAATGGAGCACCTGGAGCACCCACATAGAATTTGCGAATGCTGACATTTATGTTTTTTACAGATTTTGGCAACATTGCAGTTGTATGGCAGTGGTGGCTGTCAAAGCCCTAAATATTTCACAGGCAAAAATGTCTGAGTGTCTAATGGAAGTCACGGCAGCCTTGAATTCTGAACATATTTTGCTAAAATATATCCATTTTCCAGTATCTCAGGCAGAACAAAATGAAATATCAATGAAGTAAGTTTAATAATAAATACTAATTATTAGTTGTGATGATAATAAACACCTTTATTCTGCTCACCACAATATAAGGCTTGTAAAGAGGAATAATAATCTAGATAGGTACATAGTATATGAAATTAATTTTATTTTATACTCATGGAGAAGTTTGGAATTCCTGGGCTTTTGGGGTGTGTTGATGGTACACATTGTGCTATCATTTGCCTTAGAGACAATGAAGAGATATACTTCAATAGAAATTATTACCATTCACATAATGTCATGGTGGTATGTAAAAACTAAACAAGTCAATAACTTTAATTCTTGTATAATTATGAGACATTGCTTATAAAATATTTTTGTTTTTTAGGTTTGTGATGCAGATTTACGCATATTGCATGTTGATCCATCCTTCGGTGGTGTGAGCCATGCTGTCACTCCAGTCCTGTAAAGTGACACATGCAGTATCTAGTAGGACAGATCTTCTGGTTTTTGGGTAAATTATGTTTTTAATTATGCAATTACTGTTAGTTCTTACTCATCAGTGTAACAAATTCAGCAGTGAGAATATGCAATATGAGTTTGTCTGTGTAAGACTAAAGATAAATCCAGAATTATGTTAATATGTGAAGAGAAAACTTTGTACACATAGGTGTACAACGTTTTGTAAAGACAAGCATATTGTGCGCACGGAGGAGTGTGAGATTTGTCACAGTGAAAGTTTATATTGAGAAGGAGTGCAGAAAGCTAATTTAATGAATTACGATCGAATTTCCATTATTGGGCGACCATTAGTATAATTAATTACACTAAAAAGTGTTTTTTTCATATGTATAAACATTATTAAGTAATGTGACATTGCAGGTGACCCTGGATATGCACAGCGTCCATGGATGATGACACCAATCCTGAGTGCAACCCACAACTCACCACCCAGAATACTATACTAGCCGACATACTAGTACTCAGAATGTGGTGGAACGTTGCTTTGGAGTTCTAAAAACGGGCTTCCCCTGCCTCTCATGCATTATGAGCCTATAAAAGCTGCGAAAATGGTAAATGCTTTTGTAGTTCTACACAATATAAATGATCACCACATTGCCATTGATGTGGAAGCTATCAACTTGGATGGCCAACGTCAGCCTCCAAGAGACATGGACAGTGGACCAATCGACGAGGGAAGAGCTGCTTTGGTCGGCAGGCTGTGGAGGAATCGAGGTTGTCTTCATTAGTTATAAAATAGTTTTAAGTAGTACTATTGTTCCATAACAGAAATGTAATTAATTTGAACTATTAAAAAACTTGTGATAAAGTACCTAATTTGTAATTAATTTATGCACCTTGTATTCTTTATATCAAGTTAAGTATCATATAAAGGGGCAATGCAGTTTACTGGATTACTACTGCAATTTCAATAGGTACCCATTGTTTTATTTTATAATATTTTTTAATATTATTTATGCTGAGTCCTAGTTAATACGCATGCCGCCTACAAAGTCTAATAGTTGATTAATTTAGCGGGATTTATAGATCTCAGTGAATCATAATATTTAAAGCTTACTAATTATTTATGTCTATTTTCTTTGAAGAAATTGTGTGCGTGCTGCTAGCTCGCGTGTATATTTACTATGTTATACAGACGGCCAAGCATGAACGTAATACGATATATTACACGAACTTAAATATAACAACCCCTTTTTTATTGAAACAACGCCATCTATAAGATATCGATTGAATTTATTAGAATCCAATAGATATCTTATGGATGGCGTTGTACCATAAAAAAAACTATGTAAGTCTAAGTCACATGCTTATGCTATGCAACTCGGGATGCTTCATAAATAAATACTATCCTATTGAAACCGAATTGGAATCACGCATACCTCTCTTTAGTGTTATATTTAATAAATTATGATACGAAATATCCCTACTGGATAGTACCCTATCGATAGATGGCGTTGATTTCAATAATTTTTTATTGAAACACGTACCATAAAAAATACTATTTGAGCAATGTCCTTTGCATGAATCTCAATACAACATTTACATGAAGAAGAACGAGGGTATATTAATTAAAGTCTCATGGCTTTAAGAATGACTTGTTTATTTGGAACAAGTAAGGATTTAAAACATTTCGTCACCAATAAACAATTTCAAAATACATGATCATGACTTACTACAATAACAGCTTAATTACAATTTTATATTAATTGAACTAGCTTGAAGAAAATCGTTATTAACATGATTTCTTCGGGGTAATAATGTTTTGTGATTTTTGATTTAAACATTTACATAAAGGATTACCTACTTGTATATTAATTTGTTACAACGGAAGATTTTCGTCATCACAAAAACCATATGAATAACAAAATAAATGTATATCTGCAAAAATATCAACTATGGTAATGTAAATAATATTTTAAAATACCCTTCTATTTATTAAAAATATAATCGAATAGGTGCATGAAAAATTAGTGGCAAGATGACAAACTTTTTATGTCATCTTGCATTTGATAGTTAGTTACAAGTGAAGCTAGTGGACAATGTATTGTATTAGTAGTGTGGGGCACCAATAAGAACTTTTGTTTAATGTAAGGATGTAATCAATTAATAATAATCACAAAACGCATCGTAGACCGCACTACGCGGCCATTTCTCTCATTTCTCTGCAGCATTTCCTCCATATCCATCTCGGAACTGGCACGGGTTCAACTGTTAAAGAAAATAATATTGTTATCAATACATGTAATTAGGTGTCTTACTTTGGAAGATGTGAGGTTTCTGCCGACCTGGGAATCGAACCCGCGCGTCGCGCTTATGATCACTAGACCAATGAGGTAATTTTATCAAAATATAGATTACTAGCATCCGCCCACGGCTAAACCCGCGTGATATCTTTATAATTATAGCCTATGTTACTCAGTGTTATTATAGGATTCTGCTGGTGAAAGAACTTTGAAAACCGCTCCAGTAGTTTTTGAGTTTATCCATTACAAACAAACAATCAAATATTATCTCTTTATAATATTAATATTATTATAGTATATAGTATAGATATAGACTTATTTATAAAGGTTCGTAATGGGGCTGATTGCACAAGTTGTGCACAATTTTCATAGCTATCTTCACCTTAGGGAGGTTCTGTCCTCGCGGGACATGAATATATTATTATTATGAATAAAAAAATCTAAACTCACTCTGCAGACCTTTAGGGCTTGGGGGCCGTAGGAGGTGGCGGCGGAGTGTCACCACCATAGTCAGTCCATTTGGCAACAATCATGGCAGAGAATCATGATAAAATATTGTGAAAACATCCAAAGCACACCACATACAGTACAAATGACATGATATTAAAATGTTGGTTAATAAGTTACTTACGTCTCTCCACTGTGCGCCTGACTTAGTAGTCCCCACACCAACAGCATTTAGCTGGGACGCATCCCACCGAGAATTGACGCGTTGTCTATCGTGTAGTCCGGCATTGACCAAACGAACAACCGCCAAGTCAGCATATCCATCTGCTGTGTAGAGACTGTGAACTCTGTTAGCCGGCATGCTGAAATATAAATTACATTAGTCGAAACGTACAGTATGTGTATGTAGGCGAAAACACTTCCGTCCTAAATTCCGTTTTATGTAGTCTATCCTTCAGAGAGGTAAGAAATTAAGTTTTGTCTGTTCTACGGTAAAGGTAACCTACAATGTGGGGCGAGCGAAGCGACCTTAGGAGTTCAGAGTACCCCGACTATAGCCCTTTAGGTTCGAAGTATATGACATCGCGGAGGACTCGTGCCACCTTGCATATCCTTTGCTGCACTCTGACCGAAAAAAGCCACTATTTCACTTTGCTGCATCATGTTCCACTGATAACTAAATCATGTTACGATTGCCCCGTAACTATATCTCACTAATTTGCAATGGTCGAACATTAATTACGAGAACAACATACTTACTTTATGAAGTTCTTCTATTTCTTCTATATAGTAAGATTTAATAATCTTCAACCTTCTTCAACGGAATTTTCAGTTTTCATTGTTTATAAAAGCACAAACCATAGAGTATCTAACCACTACGTTACCACAGACTAGGCAAATGCCAAACATCGTTTGCGTCTAGTTATTAATTTTCATTATTTTTTATATTTTAATATGCATGTTTTAAAATGTAAATAATACAAAAACAGTCGGTCAATCTTTATTTAACTCAAAAAAGTGTAAAGTCAATTTAATAAGCAGAAATGGCACGATTAAAATAACTTCAAAAACATTTCAACGTCTCGAAACGAAACGAAAATAACGTTCACTTTGGCCGTTCACCGCGAACTGTATAATCTGTGCCGCGAACCCCAGTTTCGGAAAATTTTTTACGCGGTACCGGTATGTTCATATTCTTTTAATCGTATGAACTTCACCAAAAGTGTTGTTGTTCATATCCACCAGAGTTACGCGGTAGACCCGCAGGTCTGGTCTTCTCCCGTGGCGCATTTTACCGATTTCAGCGTCGTACGTGACTCGTGCCGTGCGCGAACTCAGATACAACTACAAACGATGTTGCCGCCGCGCCGCGCGCCCGCCGTGCCGCCCCGCGCCGCGCGCCCTCCCGCGCCGCCCTGCGTCACGTGTAACGAAGAGCGGCAACGGCGCGAATGGGCGGCGCGTGCGGCGACGAGTGGCAACAGAGCGCTTGATTTTCGGTTACGATCATTCAATACATTCATAATATCGCGCGCTTACCGCTAAGCGCTGGCGCCGCCACCCGCCTTCAATGAACATAGTACTACCCACGGCCGATAATCTACGTACAAAATAATTTCAACGTAGCGCCATTTTGTTTTTAATGTCGTATGACGTTTATCGCTTTAATCCTTGGCTGTGATTGGCTGGCGCAGACGCTGATGGCGGCTGGCTTATTTTGAAAGATGTTTGACATTGACAAGTAAATAAATATGAAAATTACGTGAAAATAACAAAAATTATAAAATGACAAAAATTATAAATTATACTGTGTTAAAGTCGTTACTGCTTATCCTCTCCGGTTTATCTGTAATAAAGCCCTCCGTGCCTCACCTGAGGTTATTTTGCTTTTTGCAAAATGTATTACAATTTTACAAGTTGTGTTTGGAAAAGATTACGAGAGGACGCTATTTTACACCATTTCCCGTACACTGAGAAATGACTCAAAGTGGTTACAGTGTCTAAACCGTGAATCTGAAGAAATTATCACCAGAACTTTCTTAGCATTTTGTTTGTCAAAAACACGTTGAAAAGAAGTTCATTACTGGCAAATGGCGTCTCATAGGCAAAGCATATCCTTCTCTGTTTATTGGAGACGAGGTTTCGAGTGGAACACCATCTCTGGAGACTGAAGTCTGAACACCATGTCTGGAGATTACCGGTAAGTCTAGTATAACAACTAAGTACTTCTTCCTTTGTATAGTTCGTCCAGTATTACATTGAGGGATGTATGCCACAAAAGTCAACAGTGTTGCTGTTGCTTTTTATTTAAATATGTTACTCTTTTTCTCATAAGTTTGTAAAGGTCTAGAATAGAATAGAATAGATCTTTATTTCATGTAAACCAGATACAGGCACTTATGAAATGTCGAGACTCTAGGTGCACGGTTCCAAATAGTAGATCCTATGGAGAAGAACCGGCAAGAAACTCCATGGAAACTCTTTTCAAATAAATAATAGATCTTGACAATCTTTATCAGTACAATGTTGTGGTAAGATCTGCGAGAATAATGAAATTCAATGCGAATATAAATAAAACTAGGATAATAATGAATTGCCTCTGAATAAGATTGCCATGGCAGTTACGAGCTGACCAGTTCCGACAGACGGCACCCGTTCACGAGCATGACGCATGTGTCAGCCTCGCCAAGCTCGACCACAATGAAGGGAACTCAACGACCCGACACACAACGCCACCATCAGCGAGACATTTTAGTGAGCATGACAGACTCATAGTACCAGACAACATGTTAATATGCTATTTAATAACTATAACTATGTATGACATAGTTATAGTTATTAAATAGTGCACAATATGTTATTGTGCACTGATTATAAATATGTTTTAAATACTTATTGTATAATACAAAGAATATAATTATTAAGTTGTAATTATTTAAATTGATTTCCAGGTTTCAACACGGGACAAGATGAAGAAGATGTGTTCAGTAATCTTTGATGAAATGTCATTAGAGACTGCCTTGACATATGTTAAAACGGAGACATAATTAACGGCTTTGTCAAGCTTGATGAAAAGGGAAATGAGTTTGCCAACCACGCTCTTGTATATGCTCAGGGGAGCAGTTTATAAGTGGCAGCAACCAGTGACTTTTGCAAAAGGGGCAATCTCAGGAATATAGTTAAAAAGTATCCTGAAAAATGTGATTGTGAAGCGTGATCAGATACTTGCAAATCATGAACCAGGTTGGTATTATTTTTTCTAATTATGCTTTTAACATATTTCTGTGATAATTCTTGCCTTTATTTCATATTATGTCAATAATCACATATTATCATATTTTGTAAGTTTAATTTGAATTTACTGTTTTATATTCCAGATGGCACAGGGACATTATGTAACGCTAACCTGAACATAATATATGACCCATCGCACCTCATCAAGGGTTTGAGAAATAACTTTTATAAAACTAAAGTTGTAGTAGGGCGTTTTTTTTAAAAAATAAACTACAATTAAATTGTGATGCATGCCAGAAAACATGTTACAAGTAAGAAAACTAACATCATGACTGGATAAGACACAGAGAATATATTGCAGCAAAAAATCGCCTGAACTAGCCATCGGAAGGTGCAGTAAGGTGTTGTCAGTACAGTTGTTAAAAAACAAATGAATACTTGGAAACCAATGCCCATCAAAATAGTGTTTAATCAAATATAAAAGCTATAATTATATCCAAGTATCCATTTGATTCCGTCAACTGTACTGAATACAAGACAAGTTAGTGTCCTCAATAATTTCATTGCCTTAACTATTAGGTTCACAATAAATAACCCGTACTCTTACTTCTTACATTCCCATCCCACAAAACTGACTTCTATTCCTATTCCCTTTCTGTGCATGGGGTTAGGTTGTGGAACTCACTCCCACCTGAGATAAGGAACTGTGAAACTATCTCAACCTTTAAAAAACGTGTCAAAGAGCATTATCTCTCCCTGTCATAGCATCTTCCGTTTGCAATTTATGTATATATGTGTTTGTATTTATTTATGTATGTTTTTATATTTATGTGTATTTGTTTTATGTTGGTATTTTACCTAAGTTTATATTATTGTATTTAATTTGTAGTTTTAGTCTATTCTTGGACATCACTGTCTACATATAGTGTTTTAAATTCTCCTCTTGCAGGTCTGCTGGAAGAGATTTCTTTAATGAAATAAGCAGTACCTTTGTACTTTGTTCTCCTATTTAATGTTTTCTGTGTTATTTTTCATGTGTGTACATAAATTATTCAATAAATAGAATTTTAAAGGGCACTGATGTATACCACTCATAAAATCGTGTATTGCCTGCGATGCAAAAACGGCTTTTGAAAAATAAATCGTTTAATAAGTAATGTGCTGTTTTAATCATTTTTCCTCAAAATAAATTCAGAAAATGAAAAAATATAAATCGGTCCCTACTGGCGTATTGGCCTGTATCAGTCAAATTCCTTTGCCACGAGGCCAGGGAAAGGTTCGACAATAAAAAAAAAAGAAACGTCATGCGACATTAAAACTTAGTGGTGAGAGTTTTTGTACTACAGTTGGCAGTCTGATACGTAGTATCTCTAAGTAGTCTGTGGTACTACCTACGTAGTAACCGCCGTGGATGGATGTTGAAAATAATACAGAGCCAGTAAATTTATTATTAGTAAACTATTTTTTTTTTATTTTTTTTGATATCAGTAAAACACATACTTGATTAATTTGATGTTTGTAATGAATTCTATACCATTCATAGAGCCTAGTTTTAAAATATTTTGGATTATTAAAGTAAGACCTTATATATTTGTCAATGACGTAAGAAGCCTTTACAAAACAAATACCATAGACTTAGAATATTTTCGCTTCCCTCAGGGACCTTACCCTTACCCTTACTCTTAGGCTTACCTCCCTCGTCTTCTATACAAACGATTTTGCTCTTACAACATGCACAACGTTCTACATGTGTGTGTTGATAATGTATACCACCAGAAAAAATGGAATACTTTAACCCTGCGGTCCGAATTGCGCTAAAAGTATATTATCGTGAACCCGACCAAAGCCAAAAGCATTATTATTACTCAATAGCCCTTATATTTTGTGACTATTAAATTTGGTCGGATTCGCAATATTAGCACTTTTATCGCAATTCGGACCGCAGGGTAAAGCGTCAAACATTAAACAACTGGTCACACTGTCTGTGCCGACCGGCCGCCATATTGAATACTCTCCAATCCAATCTCCATTGTTTGTTGATATAATTTTGTTGTAACTATTAATTCAATTTATCTCACCTGCAGATACGTTTTTAGAGTGTATCTTGTGTGACACATGGACACAATCAATCAATCTTCACGTTATAACGAAAAGTCGTTTATAAATCGAGTGTTTAGTTACGACAGGACGTTTTCTAGGTTATGTTAGTCTGTGTTTATTTTTTGTGTTTATCATTACATTCGTGGAAAACTTTGTGTGCTCTTTGTGTAAAATGTCGGTTAATAACTATAGAAAATGTGCCAAGTGACCTTATGAAACTATGCGTGACCTATCTTATATAAATAAAATATTATAAATCAATATTAACTACTTGTTTCAATTGTCTAAAACTGTTATTTTATTTTCAGCATGAAGGGGGTTCTTTGTATGGATTGTTTCTTGAGATATCTTGATAATCTCAAGAACCGATCCATACAAAGAAACCTCTTCATGCTATCCATTCCTATATTTACCTATCTAAAATATAGGTCCAGTTTTGAATATTCCCGCTCGGATTAGGTTTATTGCTATTCCGCTACGGCGCTAGTGTCGTGTATGTGTGTATCGCTATGGTTGCATATTTTTACTATAGAGTTACGATTCTTCTCCCCTGAGTATTATATTCCTTGCTCTTAGGCGTTGAACTGTTGACGTACGGGATTCTTTGGTCATTGGGTGCTGAACTGCTATCCAATTTTGTCAAGGACTAAAGAATCCTCAAGAACCTTAAACTATGTAATATTCTTGAGAATCCTCTATAATTTTGTTAGCAACGAATACGTGGTTTGTCTTCAACTAATATCTAGAACTCAGACTCCGAGTCAGATCAGCGGGCCGAGCACGAATGTTTTGACGTATAGTAACGTAAACGTAACCAAATTTGGAACCAAAAATACACGTTTAATCCATGATATTTTTTGGAAATGCATGCAATATTTTTACATTTTCATGAAACAAGTGCGTTTGTTGCATAAAATTGAACAAAATTTGCTTACGTTTACGTTACTATACGTCAAAAGATTCGTGCTCGGCCCACAGATATAATATAATCTATACATAAAATAAAATCGTAACGAGGCTAAATCTGTACATTGAATGTAAAAAAAAAATGTAAGTGCTACGTATACTAGGAACGATACAGAAGCCGAAACATACATTTTTAGAATTTTTGTCTGTTTGTCTGTTTGTCTGTTTGTCGGATTGTTGGTTTGTCGGTTTGTCGGTTTGTCGGTTTGTCGGTTTGTTTGTTACGGGTAAACTTGAAAACTACTGGACAGATTTAGTTGAAATTTTGCAGTAACATCCGCTTAAGGGCTGGTCAACATATAGGCTATAAATTATCACGCTATTGTCTAATGGGGATGAGCTGAGGTGCATTATGTCTGTTTACTATTAGGTGCTATAACTTTATTATTACTTGACGAATCTTTATGAAATATTATATTTGTATAGTTCATAGGTCGGGTAACAATAATGTAGTATAAATCATCACGCTATTCCTCTAGGGGGGTAAGCAAAATAAGTATTCGTTTAATTTTCACAGTTCCTCTGTTAATTTGTTGAATGGTATTCTCTCTCACTCCAGTCTTTATTTAGTTGAATGATATCTTTATTATGTAATGCTCTGTATACAGGGTGGCGAAAAAAACACGGGCATTAAGAGTGGCTACCCTTTCTGTTATAGTTAGAGAGTTCTGTTTTTAGGAAACGCTAGGTGAATTTTGAAGATATTAAATATAATTTAATTTAGAAAAATACAATTATGGATCATTTGCGTGGCGGGGTGCGGGAATTATACAATGCTATGCATTAAGAACTTTTTTTTTAACTGGATGGCGTTATTTATTCTACTGAGTTTGTTGTATTTCCAGTACTTAAATTGAGATACGTATTTTGTAGTAATATTTTGTAGTATTTTGTGTCTTTTTAAGTTTAACTCCAGTCTCCCTACATGGCGTTGGATTGGGATCGAGCATCTTTTATTTGCTCTTATTGAGGTATGTTTCATTTCCATCGGTTGAATGGGTAACACAGCAATGCAGTAATGGGTATACAGCTTGACTCCTCTATTGTAAGCAGTCCCGTAAGAAGCAGAGGTCACAATTGATTGGTTAGATAAAATATGTTGTATTAGAACGATTTTGATGAGACTTTCATTTTAGTGATACTTACATACAGGCCACATTAGAGACGGTTATTTGAACACATAACGCGACTAACCACGCAGGCTAGCGCTAAATGGTAGGGTAGAAGCTGACAGCTATATCCAGGTTCGAATCCGGTCCCAGCACTATAACTTATTTTTTTTGTTCCGAACTTTTTTTTTTTCATCACGTGGACGTAATCGCGGGTACTGCTAGTCTAAAAGAATTAAAGAACCAGCGTTGCCAGACGTACGAGAAATCTCGTAACTTTACGAGATTTACCACATCTGTACGAGATACGAGAAAAATAAAAATCTTGTACACTTTTTTTACGAGATTTTAACAATGTTGACTGCCTGCGTCATGTATAACCCAAAAACATTATAAAAAAGAGAAAAACGATGGCCCTAACACATCACTAGATTCATTTCCTCATCGGCTCATCACTAAATGTATCTTTAGTTGTTACACTCGTTACCGGGGAATCCCCTCTGAGATGTATTTTTTGTTGTTGTCCTTCATGCACTAATGATTAGGTATATTGATTCAATTTCTTATCTCTTTTGCACTAACTGAAACGTGCGGGTGTGGTGGGGCAATGTATTTTTACGCTAGTACGCGTATAGGTAGTAGCTGTAGTTCCAGCGCAGTTCGGAATTTCACCCTAATTATTCAGTGGTTAATTTAACATAATGAGTAATGACAGTGAATCTTCATCTACTCCACCTAGTAAAATAACACAAAAGGGAGGATGGACTGCAAAAAAAGCAGGTAACATTAAAATATATACTTTTACGAGATTATGTACCTATTGAGATTACGAGATTTTTGACAGCCCTGGGTACGAGAAAAATAAGTCGCCATCTGGCAACCCTGTAAAGAACTGTCATTTGTCAGTCGTCACTAGAAATGTTTGTTTTTGGCGGTTTTTGGTTTGTTTGTTGTTGTTAAATGTTGATATAAATATTAACTCGTTCCAAAGCAGTTAAAGTATCATTTGTATGTGATTGTGGGCTGCTATTGACTCCGGCTGCGGTTTGAATGACTAACAAGATAAAAGCAATACACTCCGAACTCATAGTAAGTGATTCTTTGTGTGCCTTGTGAGATTAGAGCTTGAGATGGCACAAGAAGTTATTTCATCGTTTTTCTCTAGTAGTCAAGACTCAAGTACTGATGATATAAGCGAAGTCTTTTTTAATATAATAGATGAATTAAATTTGTCGCTTGAACAGTTTAAAATTCCCAAAAAAGTTGATGCTGTTTATAACCCCACCATATACGCTAGACATACATTTGCAATGTATGTCCGAAAATATTGCAACACACGGAAACCTATCATGTACTTCGGCATGAATCCTGGACCTTGGGGAATGTCTCAGACTGGAGTAAGAATAAAAACATTACATTTTTGAATCATTCTTTACTTGCTGTAAAAATTGTATCAGTGTAATGGCATGTCTATGACTTAGTGCTGATATATTTTATCACCTCCAGAGAATATCACTATTGAAATATTGAAATTGCAGTACTATATACTAAATGAATAGGCCTCAGATACTAAATAACACATTTCAACAGGTGCCATTTGGTGAAATCAGCTCAATAAGAGATTGGTTGGGCATAAGCGGACCTGTGCAGAAACCTTCCAATGAAATTGTGACTCGTCCGGTAATGGGCTTTGAATGCAACAGAACTGAAGTAAGTATAGCAAGTTGGTATTTATACTATATATATTGTCATATTGTATCCTAAAACAGGAATAATCAAAGCCAAAAAAGTGAGGCAGGGGTTGAGGCCATAGAGAATTGGATATTATTCTACAATAACAATTCAATTCAAGCATTCAGCTATATTTAGATAAATAGTTATCTTGAAAATTACAAAATTAGGTTATATTAACCATATTATTTGATTTGATAACCATCTCTTCCTCTAATTAACAATAAAATGGCACTACTGCATTTATATCACTAATAAAACATATTGTATCTATTCAGAAGATATAAATCTAGGTAATTATTTTTTCAGGTCAGTGGTAAAAGATTTTGGGGCCTTTTCAAAAGTCTATGCGGTGCACCAGAAAATTTCTTTAGTACCAGTTTTGTGTATAACTACTTGCCTCAACAGTGGATGACCAGCTCCGGGTGCAATCTAACTCCATCAGATTTCAAAGTAAGAAATAATACCTATTTTTTATAAGTTTCTCTAGTAAATTAAATTATTGTTTATTAGATCATCTTTTCGCAAGTATTAATTCACGTAACTGTGGAAACTTTTTACAATGTTTAATCATCAGAGCTACTTTTGATGTTGTACTGAGAACATACAGATTAATATAAGTGGGTGCTAATCCAATGTACATAGTAAATGAAATGACAATTTTTTACTCTCTTTACTTCATCATTAGGGATGAAGTAAAGAGAGTAAAAAATTGTTTTACATAGATATAACAATCATGTAGACATAAGTATGTTCACAAGGAACTTTGAGTGAAGATAATATTATTAATTTGTTAGCTAGTAAACAATAACCAACTGTGACATTAAATTCAACACCGCTAATTATATTGTTACAAATAATTTCCAGAAAAGTGAAGTTCAGGAGCTATACAACATTTGTGATCCAATATTCAGCAAAATTCTGGAACTTTATCAAGTTGAAAAAATAGTTGCAGTAGGAAAATTTTGTGAAACTAGAGCAAAGGAAACATTAAAAAGACACTCTTCCTCAAGATCAATTCAGGTAAGAAAATTACACTTTGACAACATAAATGTATTTATTTATAATTATTTCTACCCAAGTTACCCCAGTGCAGACAAAAGGCCATACTCAACTTTTTCAAAGGTGATCACCCATTATTGCCCTGAATAATTTATAGTTCTTAGGAAGAGGAGTACATTTAACTATGGCATCAAGTAGCTATCTTTAGGAGGAACCACCTGTTTGGGGTTCGTTCAGGATGGTTTGTAGTTCAGGGAAACTCCTTTAATCTTAGAAATATATTATTTATTAGGCACCACATATCTCACATACGTACAAGTATCAAGGTCGACCATAGAGAGAGAGTCTTCATACCTCTCATAGACAATACTGTTTTTATTGATCATAGATTACAACATGCCCCTTTTTAAAAGGCTGACAGATTTACACTGACATTGACATTAACAAATTATTGTTTGACAGGTGACATAGCAATAATATAAACTACATTACAATTTTAAATGAATTACATTATTTGAATATTATTGTGAATTTATCTTATTAACTATACATTAAACATTATAAATCAAGTCTTTGTGTTTTCTTTAACAATCTTCCCTTAGAACTATACTGTTTTTCAGCATTTACAACCTTAACGTCGCCTGGTAAAGGAGATTGTTCTACACTACTTGGAATACTTAATTCACTTGGACTTTGAAGTGAGTTTCCATGTAGTGGAGACATTGTATTTTCGATATCATATTCATTATAGTCGTGTAGACTTTCAGGTGAGACTATTGATTCATTGACGTTAACAAATATAGGTGACTTTACTATGTTTTCTGATGTACTTTCAGACTGAGAAGAATCATCAACATTTACAGGTACAGGTGACTTTGATTTTATTATATTTTGTGACTGTTTTTCTGACTGACACGAATGACTTGAATCTATTGACAAGAATGAATCTGAATCATTGCTCAGTTCATGACTTTGTAAACTTGACTTAGGACTTGACTCATGATAAGTGAAGATGTATGTATTACTATCATCCTCCTCTTCAAATTTTTTTGACTTATTTTGTTTTAAATTTAATTGACTAGGACTAGCACTGTTCTTAAAATTGACTTTTTTGTTATTATTTTGAGAAACTTTCTTCTGACTTGACATTTGACTTTTTGGCTTGTATTTAGAACGAATATGCTGACTGTTCCTACGGTAAGTGGCATTACAATCTTTGACAATAAATGATCTTGGATATTTTGTTGTAGACACAATAGTACCTTCTGTCCATATAATATCTTTAGGGTTTTTCTTAAAATAAATCTGGTCATTTATTTGAAACTCAGGATAATTTTTACAGTTTTTATCATAATAAAACTTAGTTTTTTGAATCTTTTCTTGTTTCTTTTTGTTATGTTCCAAATGCTTAACAATCTTGGGTTGTAAGTGACTAATTTTGTTAGGTAGTTGAGATCTTAATGTTCTAGACATTAGAAGCTGTGCTGGAGAGTTTAGATTTCCTCTCGGTGTATTTCTATATTGTAAAATACCTAAGTAAGGATCAGATCCAGAATTATCACTTTTCCTTAATATATTTTTTATTATTCTTACAGAAACTTCTGCCAAGCCGTTGGATCTTGGTAAATATGGACTTGAGACAATATGTTCAATGTCCCAATCATGTAAAAATTTCCTAAATTCAATGGAGTTGTATGGTGGACCCCCATCTGAAACTAGTTGCATTGGAATGCCGTGACGTGAAAAAATAGATTTTAGGTGTGCAATTACATTAGATGTTCGACTATCTTTATTTAAATTTGCAATTTCAATGTAATTTGAATAGTAATCTACCGCCAATAAGTATTTCTTATCTTTATATTCAAATAAGTCCGTAGCTACTTTCTGCCACGGAAATAAAGGTTGTTCCTGAATCAACATTGGTTGTTTTGATTTATTTGCAGAATAAATTGAACATGTTTCACACTGTCTAATTTTATTTTCAATGTCCTGATTGATATTTGGCCAATAAACTACACCTCTTGCTAAGTTTTTTGTTTTTTCAATACCCTGGTGACCTTCATGTAATATATTTAATATTCCTGTACGCATTGACTTAGGTATGATAACTGAATTGTTTTTTAAAATTATGTCATTAATTACATGAATTTCCTCTTTTATGTTCCAGTAAGGTAATGTTAAACTATGACAATGTTCCTTACATTTAGGCCATCCGTTTTTATAGTATTCTATTAATTTTTGAGAAACTAAATCCTGTTTAGTGTGACTTGTGATTTTTTCAAGTTTTTCTGGAGAAATGGCTAAATTAGAAGTTAACAAATTTATGTGAATATTAATATTTGAATCCAAATCTTCCAAACTGATTAATTCTTGATTAAACTTATCATCCTTGACTGGAGCACGAGACAATGTATCTGAAATATACATTTCTGAACCTTTCGTGTAAGACACAATGAGATCATAAGCTTGTAAAGTGATCATCATTCTTTGTAATCTTGTTGGTACTTCACATAAGGGTTTTTTGAATAGTGTGACTAATGGTTGGTGATCAGTTTCAACGTGTATAGGTTTTCCATATAAATATTGGTGGAACTTTTTGCAACCAAATACTATTGCATAGAGTTCTTTTTCAATCTGTGCATACTTAATTTGACTTTTGTTTAATGACTTTGAAGCATAAGCTATAGGATTCTTGTCGTGTAAAATAACTGCACCTACTGCATGTTGTGATGAATCAACTGACAATCTAATTGGTTTTTTCATATCATAATGGACCAAGACTGGATATTGACATATCATTGACTTTAATTTTTTGAATTGTGTTTCATGTTGGTCTAGCCATTGCCACTGATTATGTTTTTTGAGCAATTCTCTCAGCAAAGAATTTTCTTCTGCGAGGTTTGGTATATAGGAACCTAAATAATTGATCATTCCTAAAAATCTTTGAAGTTCTTTGACATTCATTGGACTTGGCATTTTAAAAATTGCTTCTACCTTTGACTGATCAGGTGATACACCTTCTTTGTTGAAAATATGCCCTACATAGCAAATTTCAGACATACCAAATTGACATTTGGATTCATTGAATTTCAAGTTGACTTCAGACGCTCGTTTGAATAACGATTCTAGACAATCATTGTGCTCTTGAACAGTAGACCCATGAACAAGTATATCATCTACAAATATAATTATACCTGGTAAATCTCCGAATAATTGATTCATAGTCCTATGAAAAATTTCACCACTGGAGTTAATTCCATATGGCAGTCTTAGAAACTTGTATCGACCGTATGGAGTGTTGAACGTGCAGAGTTCACTGCTTTCCTTGTCTAAGCATATAGTCCAATAACCTGAACTTGCATCCAATTTTGAAAAAATTGTTGCACCTGCTACTTTAGACCTTAAATCATCGAATGTTGGATATGGGTAATGAGGACGTTTAATAGCTGTGTTTAAGTTTCTAGGGTCAAGACATATTCTTAATTTACCATTTGGTTTTTCGACTAAGACTATTGAGTTTACCCATTTAGTTGGTTTATCGACTTTCTCTATGACTTGTAGTTCTTCCATATATTCTAATTCTTCTTTAAGACGTTTTTCTAACGAATAAGGTATTCTCCGGACTGGACAGACTTTAGGTTGAACACTACTATCTATGTCTATATGGGCTTTGTATGGTAGACAACCTAATCCTTTAAATGTTTTAGCATATTTAGAAACAATTTCTTGTACTGACCTTTGTTGGATTCCATATATTCTTTTCACAATACCCAATTTTTCACATGAATTCCAACCCATTATTGTTTTACATTCACATTCAACAACAACAAAATAGAGTTTTGAGGTTATTCCATTCTCCAATTTACAGTTAAGAATACATGTACCTAAATTTGGCACTAATTGTCCTGAAAATGAAAAGAGTTTATTATTTGTTCTTGAAATATTAATTTTAGAGTGAGGACTGGACATAATTTTGTCTAATGTTTTCTTGCTTATGACATTTGTATCCGCACCTGTGTCAATTTGACATATAAGTTTGAAATTATTACAATATACATTTATTTCCCAATTTTTTGTAGATTTAGAATTTTGAATTGAATTTATAAGAAAATTATTTTCAAGATCTTTTGACATTGATTGTTCATAAGAAATAATACCAACTTTATTGTCTGATTTCCTGAAAAAGCAAAATTTAGCAAAGTGTCCTTGTTTTTTACAATTGTTACAAATTTTGTCCTGCGCTGGGCATTTATATTTGTGAATCTGGCCACATCTAGTACAATTCCTGTCTGACGATTTATTCCTGTTGTTTGACTGTTTTCTTCCTTGACTGTTGTTTCTTTTATAACTATTGTTTCTATATCTTGACCGACTTCTATGGGTTGATCGACTTCTATTTTTATAATTTTGTTTTTGCTCTTTGATCCCTTGCACAATTTCCTTTTTAATTTCTTGGTTGGTTAATTTATTTGATCGCTCCTGAGACAATTCTAGACTTTTTGCTATTTTCATCGCCTTTTCAACTGTAAGATTTTCTTCTTGTAGGAGTCTTTCTTTTATGTGTGTGCTAATCATGCCTATTACAAGCATGTCCTTGATTAATTCTTCTTTTAAATTATTAAATTCACATGTGGTGGCTAGGTTATTCAATGTAGTTAGGTATTCATCCAAAGATTCTTCAGTTTTTTGCATTCTGGTGAAAAAATTATACCTTTCTACCGTCACATTTATATGAGGACTGAATTTTTCATCAAATTTCTTTAAAATTTCATCAAACTTTGTTGTATTTCTATCCAGATTAAGACTATTAAAAATTTCTATGCCGTCATCACCAATAGCATTTAGGAAAATTGCTGTCCTTTTCGAATCTGTTACTTTAGATAAATCGTTAGCATCCATGAAAATTTCAAATCTTAGCCTCCATTTTTTCCATTTTTCTGCTACGTTATCTCCGTTTTGTATGACAAGCGGTTTTAGTTGAACAAAGAACGCCTTGTCCGCCATATTGGTGACTTGGGTGACTGCTAATAAATTTTCGTTTTCAACTTACGATTTTCTTGATTTCTTCTTTGTCCTTTTAGAACCACTCTGACACCATGTTTGGGGTTCGTTCAGGATGGTTTGTAGTTCAGGGAAACTCCTTTAATCTTAGAAATATATTATTTATTAGGCACCACATATCTCACATACGTACAAGTATCAAGGTCGACCATAGAGAGAGAGTCTTCATACCTCTCATAGACAATACTGTTTTTATTGATCATAGATTACAACACCACCTACCTCTTACTAAGACCCATCTGGCCAGCACATTTTATTTTCTCAGGATATTTGATGTATGAAAAGTGGGTAATCTCCTTCCATCATACAATATGATGTAGAGCTATTTTGTAGATAAAATTAACATTAATGGATAATATTTCTGTTTCAGGTTTTATATTTGCCACATCCAAGTCCCAGGGTAGTAAATAACAACAATTGGCAACAGACTGCAACTGAGTGTCTAGAAAAAAATAATTTATTGCAATATTACCACCAACAACAGTCAGAAACTGCCACTTATAGTACAAGATTCTATAGTAATATTTGATCCTTGTGAAATGATTTCTACAGTACAATATATGTATTGACAATTATTATTAATCCATAGTTTTATGACAATGGTTGATTTAATGAAGAGAGCGCTTGAGTTAGCATTAGAAGCTTTAACAGCTCAGGAAGTACCAGTAGGCTGTGTTTTTGCCATAGATTCCAATATTGTAGCTGAGTCTAGAAATAGTGTAAATGCCACACATAATCCTACAAGACATGCTGAAATTAATTGCATTGATTATGTTATAGAATATTGCAAAGCCAATAATATTGATTACAGATTGTATTTTAAGAATATAACAGTATATGTCACAGTCGAACCTTGTATAATGTGTGCAGCTGCACTCAGCAATTTAAATATAAAAGAAGTGATATATGGCTGTGCCAATGACAGATTTGGTGGCAAAACTGTGTTAGATATCAGTAAGTTTTATGAACGTAATTATAATTTAACTGGAAATTTAATGGCTAATGATGCTATGGCTTTACTCAAACAATTTTATAAAGGTGCCAACCCCAATGCCCCAGAATCAAAGGCAAAAAAAGATAAAAAATAATGGGACACTTTACAAAACAACTAAAATGAAGATGATAATTAAATAGATTTGAACATTTTATGTATAATGACTAATGAGTGCCACCACACATCAATATAAGTATCAGTAATTAAACGTTGTATTTGTGGAAAAAATATTATTTGGCAAGTTTAATTTGTAATAAATACCTATACATTTTAATTTTGTTGGCATGAGTGCTGATTTTGTTACTCTCAGCAAATAATTACTTGATTATGTACAAATGTTTTACATTCAGAATAGTTTTTATCTAATATTATAAACAAAATTGAGATAATGTACCTCATAGACATAGTTTAGTCTATGATGTACCTACTTTTTTGATAAATGTCTAATTTTAGATGTGTAATGTGTATATTCCAAATTTCTCTAAAATCTAAAGACATGGAGAGTGTGAACACACGAGTCAATATTATGTTGGCTACAATAAAACTGATGTCATCAATTACTTATACCATAGCAATAGGGGCACAACAGGAAAATAACACAATAAACCTTCTGACATATTACTGTATTTGAAATAATGGCGCAGCAGAAAATAATCCCTGTTAAAATACATACTTTATAAATTACATCTCTATTTCTACAAAGAACTTGACCCATTTAATTTGGTTTAAAACAAAGAAAATGAATACCCATACATAACAACTTCAACAGCAACCATAAAATATAAGAATATATAATTATCCAAAATAAGTAATCATACACTACATTTTTACTTACATCTAGCTTTGATTTATGTCCCACTGTATAAACATAAAAGTGAGATCTATTTGGAAATAAAAACAATTTATTACATTCATAATCACTACTGATAAAATATCCATGAGGATATCACAGAAAAATTTCACTAACTCTAAAGTGAGATCTCACATTTACATTCCCAGTGTTTGGAAGAAAATAATATTTGAGGCTGTTTGTACAGTTACTAGGGTGCTAGTTTAACAAGCAAGTACTTAACTAAATGCATGTCATATTAATTCCATACATTCCCACCACAAAATATAATTATCCACTGTAATATAGGAATAAGCTGAATAAAAATACTTAAATACTGTCCAACAATCTTTACAGAACTTAAAAAGCTACCTATGATCTACATAATATAAAAAACTGATTAATCATTTGAATCATGGCAACCATTAACCATTGGGTAGGTGGCTTCTAAACCTTCAGTCTCTTCATTTTGGCCATTCACATGCACATGATTTTCATTAGAGTTGTCATCGTCAGCAACTGGCGCAGCCTCAGGACTTGCACTTCTACCAGAGCTACTGTCACTATCTGAAGAGGATGAACTGTCACTTTCAGAGTCCGCGCTTGATGAGTTTTGAGAACGATGTCTTAAATGCTCATTCTCAAGTCTTAACTTTTCATTATCCAGCAAAAGTGATTGTATCTGTTCTTCTTGTTCCTTCATACGCTGCATTATCTCACTAAAAGACTGCTCATCAGCCACACTGGACTCTATAGAAGTTCCTGAAGTGTCTCGATCTGTTACCATACTGTCCCTATCAGTGACAGAAGCATCTTTATCAGTGGCTGTGATGTCTTTATCTTCCTCTACACACCTGGCTTTTGAACGTTCCGTCCTCTTAACGAGATTCTCATATTTGGCTTCCAATAGTAGATATTCTTGAATTAGGTCATCTTTTGACATACTTGACAATCGTTCACTTTGAGCATCCTCATATACACTTGAGAACTCCTTGGTTAAATATTCCTCTTCATCTTCAGGTAGCGAATAAAAATAATTTTCCTCGGAATCTACGCTAAAACTTGAATCACGGGTGCGTGCAGATGGTGTCCGTAAAATATGAAACGAATTTTCTGGCTCTGGTTTATGTATTTCCATTAGAAATTGGTTGTTATTAAAAGGGGCATGCGTTTTGGCCAACATTATCTTCCTAAATCTGTTATTCCTTTTGGTTTTGTCGTTTTTCCATGGTATTTTTGAAAATGGTTTCATTATTTTTCGTTTAGATTTCCCGCGCCTCCTTTTTTTTCTGACAATTCCATCAAATACCTGTTTCGGTACATCCACAGTAGATGGCGCTTCAACGTGTCGCGTCGGATCGCCATCTTTTATAGTGATATTATTTCCGTCCATTTACGATAAAAAAATACACTTGTTTTGAAGAAAAATACAATAATATAGCAAATAATTCACAATCACACTTCAATTACAATGTTTGCTCCATTCAAGCTATTTAAAATCTTCATAAAAGTACATTAAACCACGGAGCACTGCACTGTAGACGCAATCCGCCATCTTTATTTATTTATTTAATGATGTTATTTTTTTTTTTACTACGACGATGTTGTCAGGGTTGCCTAGTCATTCCAAATGCATTATTGCTTATTGCGCGTTATGATGTTGGGTAATGAAATTATTCCTGTGACTCAAAATCCTTTTTTGTTGTATCAATTATCAGTTTTATCACCCTAATATTATTCTTGTTGCGGGGTAGGTAGTGAACCAACAGTGAACACATCGATAGGTTCACAAGATTTTTGGAAGACTCGAGGGGGGGGGGGGGATAAGTTGATGATCTTTTTAAAGACTGAGCAAAGTGAAGAAGACAGCCAAGAAATAAACACTGGCTTTTGAAGTAGGAAAGAGAAGAAGGATTTACATAAAAATCATAATTTAAAGCGTCCTAGATCACTTATGGACAGGGAAATGAACTGAAATGATAGGGAACTTTACTCAAAATAACGTTACATTTACACCCGGTTTCTGAATTGAGAAAAGGAGCAAATCTCAAGTTCCGCTAAAGATACTCTGTTACCGTTCCACTGGGATCGTATCAAAATGAATTACTTGGCTATAACGATACTAACGAACGGAACGGAACGTAATCTACAAGGCTTACATTCAGAGACGACAGAAACGAGTCTAAGCGTGGACTTACGCTTCCATCTGTCAAAATTTGTTCGTAAAATTGACATATGGAAGCGTAAGTTCACGCCTAGACTCGTTTCTGTCGTCTCTGAATGTAAGCCTAAGCGTGAACGAGGCGTGAACTTACGCTTCCATCTGTCAAATTTTGTTCGTAAAATTGACATATGGAAGCGTAAGTTCACGCTTAGACTCGTTTCTATCGTCTCTGAATGTAAGCCTAAGCGTGAACTTACGCTTCCATATGTCAAACTTACGAACAAATTTTGACAGATGGAAGCGTAAGTTCCTTAGATTATAGAAGTATAGAGGATATGCCACAAAATTATCTATATAAAACAAGTTATAGAGATGTTATGAATTTCGACATAGGAGTAAATAAAAATCGATTTATCTCTTTTTAGCAAATACGATTCCGCATGTGTTGAAAAGAGATAAATAATTGGTAGATTGTTGCTATTATGGCAACATTTTGTTGCTGACGTCACTTGGGACCGCCTTGCGGCATGACCGCCATATTGTGCATGCTGCCCAGCAAGTACATTAGCTGCCAAATTCATGTAAACATATCTTCGTATTTTTTTATTTAGCTGATTAGAGTGATACTAGTGACTGTTGAACTTATTCAGTGTTAAGTGCACATTCAAACAAAATGCCTCTGTGTTGTGTTGAGGGGTGCAAATCCAATTCAAGGAAAAAGGAGCCTGGAATAACTTTTCATAGGTTAGTGACAATGTTTAATAGAAAACTAGGCATAATATTCAAAAATTGCCACCGCTGTTTTTTTATTCGACAATGAATCAATGAATTACGTCTCCTCAATATGTTTTATGTTAGATTTGTCGTTATTTTGTTATATCAAACCGAGTGTTTGTTTACATATCAACAAATAGGGATGAGCTTTGGTACATAAAGATATCGACATTTTATGACTTGATGTTTATTTCTGTAAGAGTACTCAACAGTTCCTACTTTACTTTTAACACTATATTTCTGTGTTTTAGATTACCTAAAAACTTGGTAACTAGAACGAAATGGATTGAAAACATTGGCAGACATAACTGGAATCCTGGGCCAAATACTTGTATATTGCACTTTGAAAAAAGTACCATTAATCGTACATTGGATGTAGCACGTGTCAAAGATTTCCAACAATATTCCCGGTAAGTAAAAAACACAGAGAGAGTGTCGTCCAGAAAGTATTTGACGAAATTGATTTTGTTCAGAACTGAATAAAAATGTATTTTTTTAAATAACGTGTTTTATTTTACATACCACTACTATTTACATAAATGAAAATCAAAAATTGTGATGTCAGCGATTCAGAATGAAAGGTGGTTTTTGAAGTTGGATACTGGGTAGCCGAAAGCAAAAGGAGTAAAGCGACTTTAAATAATAGATACTTACGCATCTATGGCCTCCACAATTATTCGATTGTTTATAATGCAACATAAAGAATTTGTAGTTCCTGTAGATACATAATTATTATTAATTTCTATAATCTATAGAGAAACATTACAATAAAATAATATATAGGCTGTTTCCTAAATAGTGCAGTTGGTTGTCAGGCCCATGAAATTGAATAACAATAATTGTTATAACTTATAACAGTTAAGAGCATTATTTCCTTAGTTTTCGATGTCGAACAACGACCTATCGATAAAACGTTTTCAGTGTTGATACATCTCTGGAGCAAGGGGCGGAGTCGACGCCATATTGTGCCTCCAAAGTGCCGCACGTCACGTGACCTTGTTTCCTATCCTCTATCTCTTCTATAATCTAAGGTAAGTTCACGCTTGACTCGTTTCTGTCGTCTCTGAATGTCAGCCTAAGTGACTATGAATTTCAGGTTTTGTTAAGTATAGGCCTTGGGATTCTTTTTGGTATATTTCTCATCTATAAATGATTATATTATCTTAAAACGAAGAAAATGGAATAAGTGACTTTTAGCACTAAGAAATCCAACTATTTTTCTCTTTCCCGCTCATAGATTTGTGTATACACGGAAAGGAGATGCTGAATACGAATAATGCTGCTATTTTTGTGTGAACGTTGTTGTTTAATTCTTAGATTAAATGTTTAGGGGAAAAAAAATTGTTTCATTAGAATAGAATAATCTTTATTCTTCATGTTTAGGGGAAAAAAATCTAAAAAGTGCCTAATTTAGAGAAATTTCACGAGTCCGGGGAAAATCAAGATCAAAGGGTGGCAACACTGCAGTGTCAACGTCAAAAATTCTCGTTGAAGTCGAGTCAACAATTCATTAATTACCTTAATGTTTTTTCAAGTGATTCAAGTTGCATTGGATTACATTATATTCATTGAATGATCACATGATACCCAGAAATGCGAAAATGAATTGAATAAATTAAAACTTCACGTAAAGGATAAAGCTAATATACACAGGGCAATAACTAAATCCTCTTGAATATAAAAGAAGAGAGAACATTTTTATTTTGTGATGGCTGACGATATTGTCTTCGACTTGCTACATTCAGAAATAATTAACTATTCTTTAGAGCAATCGAAGGATAACAACAATGACAAAAAGGTAATTCCTGTTTATATTTACCTATTTCTGCATTCATTATTTTATCTAAAGATTATTTATTAATAACTTCTTTTCAAATTTTGTAGGAGGTGGATCTGTCTGTAGTAGAATATATTGGATTCGCTGCAGGATATAAAATAATGGAAAGATTAACTAGAGAGTGGCCCAGGTTTAAAGATGAACTGGACACCATGAAGTTCATATGCACCGACTTTTGGACATGTATCTATAAAAAACAAATAGACAACTTGCGAACAAATCATCAAGGTGTTTATGTCCTACAAGATAATGCATTTAGATTCCTTACTAACTTTTCAAATGGCCATCAGTATTTGGAATTTGCTCCAAGAGTAAGTATTAGTGTCACATAAAATGATAATTGTTAATTATTTTAAGAAAATGCCTTTATTGCTGCACAATGTTTACAAACTGAAACAATTTTAATTTTTTTTACCTATCAGCGATCCAGGTTACAGCAGCTTGTCCTTGGACATAATCATCCTCGAAGTTACTTTATTTATATACTACAATATAAATAATTACCGTTAAGAGTTTTCAGTGCCTAAATTAGTTTGTGATTTAGAAATAGGATTGCAAACTGGCAGCTAAAAATGTTGATGTTTTTTTTACTGGTACTAAAGTTGTCTAATGATAAAGAAACCACAGCCTTCAAGCATAATTAATAACAGATAGAATGTAGCTGATTTAGTTATGTGTACTACACATTTTACAGGCTGATATTAGCCTGTTAATGTCCACTGCAGATCTTGGGCCTCTGAAAATATTAATGGTATGTATACAACGAAACCTATGTCTTTCTAATAATATGTTTGTTTGTTTCAGTATGTTGCATACACCTGTGGATTAATTAGAGGAGGTTTGGCCAACTTGTGCATCAACAGTGTGGTCACAGCTGAAGTTCAATCCATGCCATCTTGTAAATTTCACATACATGTCCAAAGATCATGAATTATCATGCAAAAAAAGTTATTGAAATGAAGATTTGTAATATGTATTTATTGAGACTTGGATCATTATTTATGTATATAAGTGTTGCTGATTTTCACATGTGGTTTATATTTTAATGATAACTAATGCCTGCAAAAACTATAATGTATATTGAAATTTTTATTTTAAAGTTTAAGGTTACATTTTATTCTTCAGCCCTATTATAATTTGAAATACTATTAGTATTATCATTGTAGCATCCAAAGGCAAAGAATTATATTTTAGTTGTTAAAATAAAAATATAATATATATTAATAAAAATCACATCTTATTTTCTTTTTGTATTAGAAAGTATGGGCACAGAAAAATCAAGAATCCTAGTCGGAAGTTCTCAGATCAAAGAGTAAAGTAATATACTAGTATATACCTACTATTACTATCCCCCCCCTGACTCAGATGAAGAACCTGCTGAAATATGACATTCTACATCTATGGGAGTATGGGTGAAGAGCATCCCTATATAGTTTGTGGTGAAGAGCTACTGCTAGCCTACTAGTGTTGTCGATCGATAGTCTATGTACAATGTTCTTGGTCTACGCTAAATCAAAAGTATCGATAGCGTGGACGCGGCAATACTGTGAACTCTCAGGCCACAAATAATACCTAGTTCATTCATCTATGTTCTTCTATCTAATACATAGATCTAATACCTACCAACATCTCAGATGAAGAACCCGCTTACGTACCTACATACTTACGGTCTGAGTCTGACTCTGGAATCGAACCTCGGGATCACGGCATGTCCCGTCATTAAACTTTAATAAAATAAAGCTGGGAACAAACTTGTAACATGCGACGTGAATATTCAACCCTAAGAGAGGCTTCTTTGGTCATTGTTCAACCCAGTATTGTGTCGGTTCCATAAATTATGTTTATTTATGGTCGGTTCTTTATTTTTGTGTTACTAATACTCATACTGATTTAATCGAATTTATTACTGACAGTGTGGGGCTTGCTATGTGCTTGTTTTAAGGTGGACGCACACCTGTCCGAATCGACCGCGCCGAACGAAACGAAGTTTCATAAAGCCTCGCACACCTATCCGCGCCGAAAGAATCGACCGAATCAACCGCGCTGAAAGAAATGGCGTTTCGTTGCGTGCATTTCCTTGACGCATATCGCACGCTCATTACGTTTAGTTTTATAATTTGTTTTCTGAAATTACAGATTTACTATGTTTTTCAAAAGAAGCAGAACAAAATACCTAGACTGCGTTATATATCTGTTATGGGTCTTAAGCCTATACAGATTTCAAGTTGATAATATCATTCAGATTTTATACAGATTTTCGCATGTTAAATACCCCGTTCATAACTCTAATGATAATGTTAGTGGATTTTAGCAGTTTCTTCTTCAGTTAAAAGGCTTAATGTATCTGGCAACACTGACCCAGATAACTTTTGACTCGAACCCACTAGTAACACTGACTGAATCATCCGCGTCGAATCTGATGACGTCATCTTACTTCGTCTGGGATTTGGATGCCTACCGAATTCTTCCAGCCATTTGGCCGATTCGACGCGGATAGGTGTGCGCAGTATGAGGTTTCATAGGATTTCGAATGATAAAATGCTTTTCGTTCGGCTCGTTCGTCGCGGTCGGTTCGGACAGATATGCGTCCACCTTTATATTGTGTTGCCATATCAAAAAAAAAACCAAGCCACATATAGTCTGTGGTCAAAAACTTTGACGAAACGCACGCAAACTTTTTGATTGGCGTTGGCGCTCTTTTGCTTCCTTTCCTTTCATTCGCTCTCTTTCAATTTACAGAAAATGGCTTCCGAAGAATTGGTGACTGAGCAATTTCAATTTTTCGGTATAGATGTGCCAAAGGAAGTTACAAGTAAATGTGAGTACACAAATAATTCACGATAAGTTGTAAACTTATGGATCTATTTGATCATCAACTTTAGTAAAAGTTTTGGATATAACATAAACCGCTTCAAAATGAATGTTCAAGGTTGTTCCATTATTCACTTCTTTTTCTAAGGCGTAAGTTTATGCGAAGAATACGACATAGACGCTGAATCTTTCATTGAACAATGGATGGCCTTCAGTTTAAACCACTTAAACGGTTCATCGCCGAATTTGGACAACTTAGATACCTTTGTGAGAAAGGAATTTTCCAAGCGGGCGGCGAATCGTTCCAATGCAACCGCTACAGAAAACGGACAAGTGGGTACCGGCGCAAGTTTGACGGTTTACGGGGCACCCGCCGCAGTTCAGTATCCTTTTATAGCGCATGCTCCACGTGTTCATTATTTACCAAAGTATTTGTAAATTTGTTGGTAACTTGTCAGTATAACTCCTGCCTGTAGGTATAATTATCGGTTTATCGTCGATTGTTTGTTTTATAATGTAAGGTTGAATGTAATGAGTTGTATTTCATCAACAATTTCGATCCTTAGCACTGATACAGATCGGACAATGAAGTTCTATCGAATTATATGGCAACCACACCAAAGGTAATGAGCAATGAATTATTCTCATAATAATTGAGTAGTAGTAATGGGTATATCCCTAAATTAGCATTCATTTTAAGAAGAGTACATATCACTTGTAAATTTTTCAAAAACTTATTAATTTTAACTGATTTGACTTGTAACAATAATTTTAGATTATTTGAAATTCAAATCATATAATAAAAATCTATAGTGTAAAATTGATTTATTACTCTATTCAGGAACCCTGTAATTATTAGTGAAGAAATTGATCAAGAATGAAGTTGTAAGCACCTACCTGCGCCTAATGGGTATATTTCTAGTAACACAGTGCATTATTTCTGTGACTAGATCTACACTCATTGAATGCTTGTGGGGTTATCATCAGCAGCATTAAAGGATACCTATGCTTTATTCAGCAGTGGATATTAACATTAACTTTTCAAGCAGTGTAAAATAGTTGCTTCTCATGCCTGACAAAACATGTTTTTGCTGCTACATGCTACCCTCAAAACATCCAGATGGCCATTGGGTAAGCTGACTGGGCCATCAGCAAAAGCGTGCCGGGCTGCAGGTTGAGTATGGCTGGTATAGAGGGTATTGTGTACAACAAAATACAGGCAGTTGGCACTGTGTTACACTATTTAAAACGCTATATTGATCTTTGTATGTATTTAGATAATATTTTTGGTATGGCAGAGTGATTCATGAATATCCAAATTCATCCAAATTGAAACCTTGAAGAATGGTGAACTCAGTATAACTTGATGATATTTGTGGGCGAGTTTGCTTCTGGTTCATGTTCTCTACAAATCATGACTAGATCCATACTCGTCTGCAGCCATCAACTTAATCTGCACACCTATTATGTTTTCTGTGAAAAGTACGACACTAGCCTGACAATGAATATTGATCATAGTGATTATTTTTAATTATTAGAATTTTGAAACTGGGTATTAGGTTTATAAATTGTGATGATGAAAGGCCTCTGTGTGAAAGAGTCAAATTTTTATTGACAATGGTTTGGATTTTTTTTTCAGAGAGTTAAAGTTGAAATTGAGTCAGTATCACATCAGCCACATGATTTGTGTCCCGCCACATACTCACCAACTGTGTAAGTGAGATCATTTAAATTAATAAAATTTTCTACTGAGCAGAAATGTCTATGGACCTTGATTAACTACTTCTTTATTTTCCCCCAATTGCTGGCTCACCACAACATCCAAATTCTTTCATCTAAACTTTTAGCCAGAATACCAGCCCAGTGAAGGAAAAGCTATATCATCAGTGCAAGAAGCTTGGCTCTCAGGTCCACAGATGTTACTGCCAGGAAGTTGATTAAGGGACTCTCGGCACTTATTGCCATGAAATGGCATGATAACTTAATCAGAAATGTTTGTAATGTAACATCCAGATCCAGATTCTCAAAGGCTGATCAAATATAACCAGCCATCAAATGTTATCAAGTGATTGTAATGTATTGGTCAGCCGGACCGAATTCGTGCGAATATCTTTTAAACATATCTTTATGATTTTGACAAGGAATCCCTACTACAATGCAATTAAACAAGTGTGGTGAGTCCCTAATATTGCAGATTATTCTTCAAGTAGGTAGTTTTGCCAAATGCCAATGTATTTTATTTCAGTGGGTCAGCTAAATATGCATCAAGAACAAACTCGGGTACTGTAGTGCACTCATATGGCGATGAGAAATTGTTACAGATTATTGCGGAGCCGTGCGGCCCTACTGACATTTTAAATCTGAAAATAGCACAAGTACCTAATGATGATGGTGACACATACACTAAAGCAATGTAAGTAATGTTGCAAATGAGCCAAGTACCACTAGCAATACAACTAAATACAAAACAAGGGTTAAATAAAATATACAAGGCTATTTTTTTTTCCATTAATTAATAATTACAAATATGTACCTGTAAAAACATGATCAGAATTTTTTGCTATCATTTTCAAGTAGGTAAATAGCCGGCATTAGTAAAAAGAAAAACATTTAAAAAAATGTTGTCAGTCTGTTTGTTCTGGCTAATCTCTGAAACGACTGGACCGATTTTGACGCGACTTTCACTGGTAGGAGTATCTTAGGCTACTTTAATTATAGAAAAAGAAAAAAGAATTAGGGTTCCGCGCAAAACTAAAATGTTAAATTCCACGCGGACGAAGTCGCGGGCACAGCTAGTGTTAAATATAATCTAGAATAATTAACTATCTTTTGCTGAAATATGTCCATCATTATAATTATTGTTCATCCAAAATTATACATTAAAGATAAAATAAATTTTCATTTTAGGTTTGGCTTTGAACTGCTTCATGAGAAAGCTAGTATGTTTGACAACAACATTCGCTACATATCACAATGTATCATGAAAAAGTGTGGGATCACAGAAGTTACATCAGTTAGGTGCAAAACACAGGTAGCTTGCACTATTTTAATTGTACATTTTTAATATTTCATGCAAATTAGTCACAATTTTCAAAAGATAAGTAACATATAACATTTTTGTTTCCAATTCTGCAAAAATATGCTTTGCATCATTACCTGCCTACCTTGATTTTATAATAATACAAGACTAAAAATCAAATTTTCTGATTGAAAATTATATCAAAACTTGATCTATGCATTGCAAACCATAATGCATTTTAAACATTGCCTAAAAGTTTAAAAAAGTACTTATTATAAAATTACAGGCAGAAGTGTCAGTGGTGGGTCGCATAGAGTGCGATGCTGACGCCAGGCTCAACCCCAAGAGTGTTATTCTTCAAGGAACGTGGGAACAGTCGCTCAGTCAAACAGTCCCAGTGGATTTGGACAAGTCTGTACATTTTATGACACAAGGTGTATATTTGGTCCCAAGCAGTAGGCTAATTCACGTAACTAAAGAAGTGCAGTTGCCGCGCAGTTGCAGTAAAATTTTGATCAAAATGACACATTTGGTGTTCTCTTAGCTTTAGTGAGATACGCTCGCGTCAAGTTCGAGCGTCACTGCAATATGATCGGCGCGTCATAAAATTACGTGAATTAGCGCTCAGGATTCACTCAAACACTTACGTTGCGGGTATAGAACTATATCAACTATCTCTCCAATTTTGGACACAGGAGTCTCCCAAAAACTATTTCATTTGTGTTCCTTTAGGGGAAATAAAAATGCCAATAAAAGTAAAGATCGTGCTATGAGTTTCCTCCCAGTCTTTCTGCGGGTAAAAAATACGCTATTCATTAGGCGGATCTCGTGTGAACTGAACTATGGCCAATGACGAGCGTGCCTCAAATATCTTCGATCACTAGCTGGATTCTCAATAGGTGCTCTCAACCCTAAAATCTTAGTGTCAAATATTAAGTCTTCTTGTCTTTACTGTTTTTTAGGATCTGCACCATAACTTAACAATTTCTATTTCGTATTCTTCCAAGAATAGACATAGCTTGTTCTATCCATTTCGGCATCTAAACTCGCGTTTCTACGTAGACAAAGACAGAAAATTCTTTACATAGCAACGGGGTAGTAGTTAGTGATGTAGTTATTCTACCAAATCCTACTGAAGAGTAGAAATATTCCTACAATCTACCATTTTGTCTGTTCTGCCGTAGGCGAAACCCGTTTCTATGGTGGTGATGCTACGCCTGCAGCTGTAGAGTTCTCTTATTCAGGCTTCAGTCAATCAATCAAATCAAATATCGCGGTCCACTACAGCATAGACGTGTCTCAAATTGCGCCACTACACACGATATGTAGTCTTTCTTGGGTACAAAATAATGTAAACATTTTATTTATGTCCTAAGTTACAGGGTAACATCATCCTTATAGGCTTTATATTTGTCTAGCAGCGTGAAGCAGTATTCTTTATATCCTGGGCAGACTGTAGTGATGCGAGGTGTTAACACGCGCGGTGACAAGTTCGCGGCACAAGAAATTTTCTGCGATGCCTCGCTACCGCTGGCGGATCATAAGGCCGATATGTTGAATACTTTGAATGGTATGTGATGTGTGATAGTTGTGCCAGATTATAAGTTATCAGGATTAGGGATGTGACAGAGCTTCACCTAGGACTCTGAAGTCGATAACTTCCAAACAATGGCTACGTTCAGTAATTCAGTTTTCGGTGCGAAAGTCACTCGGGCGAATGTCGCTCGCTCATCGGGAATAATTGAACGATCCACAACTGCGTTACGCGAGTGACCAATCCGGACCAATCGAACGATCTCAAATTATCTGCTGCTGTATCCTATGACTACAGTCATTGGTCGATGGTTAGCAGTGCGACCGAGTGCGACTTTCACCCTCCTATTTCACGGAGTGACCAGGGCGATCGTCCGACGACGCTCGCTCAAATAACTGAACGGTTTAGTGTGATCGCTCGCGTCGTCGAGCGTCGTCCGGCGTAATAACTGAACACACCCAATGTAATGCAGCTCCGTGTCAGACTTTGAAAGGTCGAGACTTCCCATTGAAATTGCACCTCTGACCCTGACTTCAACTCTGATTAAACAATTACAAAATCAACAGCAACGCGTTCTAATAAAATATTCTGTTCATCCCTTACTTAGATTTTTGACTGGTTTTAATTTAAATATTTTTGATGTAGGTCTAGGTACTTACAATTTATCACAGTTGTATAAAAAATATTTAACTGTACATGAAAATATGTTTTAGGCAAAATGTCCATGGTGATAACAGCAGGACCGTATACGACATCAGACAACATGGCCTATGAGCCTTTGAAAGACTTGGTGACATACATCACGACACACAAACCTCATGTAGTTATTATGACGGGACCGTTTCTAGACAGTGAACATTCCAAAGTCAAAGACAATACTATGGCAGAAACATTCAAGTCATTTTTTGATAAATTAATTGATAATTTAGGTGAACTTAGTAATACAAGGTAAGCAAGAGTTATCTAGATTTCTCCTCAAAAAATATTAGTTTTGCTACTTAATTCTAGTGATGGCACTCAATAAAAATATAGGTAGCATGACAGAATGAGATAACGCTATGTGATGTCTAAGCGCTAAAAAGAGCAAACATTACTTTGTTACCTGTCAATAGTGGCATCACTATACAACTGACGGGCCTATTGCCAGAGTCCGTTCTTAAATATTGACCATAATGAATAGGTAAAACAATAGACCAGGTTATTTCTAGAATCTACAGGTTGAAAAGTATTGTAATTCTTTCAGCCCATACACAAAAATATACATAGTTTCGAGTAATAAGGACGCATTCCACGTGAACATCTACCCGACCCCAGCGTACCCCAGCCGGCGAAAACACACAAACATCCACTTCGTGCCAGACCCCTGCACGCTCAACATCAATGGCATAGTCGTTGGCGTCACCAGCACAGACATCCTGATGCACATCAGTCAAGAAGAGATCTCCTTGTAAATATTCATTGAATTAATAATAATATAGCACTTATACTATTATAGCCAGCTGTATCAGTGGCGTTCACTCCATAGAAACAAAAAGACACTGCCTACCCTAGTAAATTAATTAGTATTATATGTAATACAAACGATATTAGAAAGATAGTCCATAAAATCTCGTATACCGAATTAAGGTCATCATCATTTTGTCCTACTAACTTTAGGCGACCACTTGCACAGTAAAGCTAAAGTTTCCTTGCCACTATTTATGAAGGCTGTTCATAACAATATTGTATCGCAGAGGCATGGGCGGTGACAAACTGTCGCGGCTAGCGGGCCACATCCTGATGCAACAGACGTATTACCCGCTGTGGCCGCCGGCGCAGGGACTGTCCGTCGACGTCGCGCTGTGGGCCACGCATGCGCAGATGTCCTGCACGCCGCACGTGCTCATGCTGCCCTCTAACTTCAGATATTTCGTCAAGGTTTGTTAAAAATACCATTTTTAATATTACCTATTTAAAAATTCAGATCAAATCCATTGAAAACGGAGTATTCTAAATAACTTAGAATTAGATCAATACTTGTCACTGTCATCATTATATCAGCATGTAAACGTCCACTGCTGAACATAGGCCTCTTCATAGACCACAATAAATAATAATGCATGGTCATGAGAGAACATTGCCCTAATCATCACACTTTATAAAAACGGCAATAAAACATAATTGATGTTGATTTAAAACATTTATAAAACTTATGCTAACAAGATTGAATCCTACAACCGTACGATATTTTACAGGAAGTAAATGGCTGCGTCGTGGTGAACCCCGAGCATTTGACGAAAGGCACGGGCGGGGGAACATTCGCCCGTCTATTGATATCCAGTGACAACGAAGACAAAAAAATCTCGGCACAAATTGTACGCATTTAAACTACTAAAGTATTTCACATAATTTTTATCTTTTATTTCATAAATTACGAACATTAAGACGGTCAGCTTTTGCGATTCCCTGACTATGAAGGGCGCGTAGTCGAGAGCCTAAAAGACATGGCTGGTTTATTTTTTACTTTTTTTCAACACCGGTATTCTTCCTGTGTTGCGGTTACAGTTTACAGAAATAATTAATCTCATAGTCACATATCTAAACCAGGAACAACTTTCTGTAAGAATCCACTTCGTGAAAAAGCTGTCCGTCGTCCTATCTACGCGATACGTCTCGGATCCCATACCTAATGCAGGATCCGGAGCAATCCTAAATTAATTTAAAATGTATCTGCACATCTAAGCAACATAAATAGGATCGTTGAGCGAGACTACCCCGCCTGGTCCACTGCGCAGTGCCATTTGTACCCCCATGCGCGGTGAGTTACCCGATGACTTGCGCTGTTCAAGGTTTTCGATTTGGCGGTACCTATGGGAGAAAACTATATTGTTATATTTGAATTCGGTGTTATGTCTTGCGATATCAGTTGGAGAGCAAACACACTATCGAACTCGTGGACGTATTGGACATGCGATTTTCTGGGCAACCCGCGACATTTAAAGAATTATATATCTACAAAATAGTATCTTGATCATGTCACGGCACGGGTCACGCTATCTTCTAGGCTAAACCTTTGACTAGCCTAGAATATAGCGGGATTACATGATAAGACGTTTCGGTGTTTTAAAATACCTTTTCAAAGTCTCCAGTGGTTCTATTTTGGAGTTGCGCACTCCGGTCTCTGGATCAATAGTCGTCAATATACACCTGAAAGTTAAATAAAAATCCAAGATAAAATGGATCCTGTATACTTGCATTTCTATAAAAATATGCCTTACCTTGTACAAGGTTTGATTATTTCGAACACATTTTCGCCAATTTTAACAAATTTCCAGTTGTCTTCGGCGTAAGGTTGAGCGCCAGCGAGTACGAAATTTGGTCTGAAGTTACGTTCCGACACCTTACACTCTGTCAGACGGGTGTTCAGGTCGTCCACCGACGCTTCGTTGATGAGGTTGAAAGGCACTTCATCCGGGAGAGCACCCTGAAAAATACGGTTTTTACTCTTGAATTCACTCAAGCTCGAAAGGTTTTGAATGGGATTTTTATCTGCAATCTTCAGGGCCCCTAAGTTAAGGGTAACCGACGAAGCCCGCGGCGGTCAGCGCTCTTTGGAAGAAATGGGGTTGACCTTTTCTTCTTAATAGAATGCAAGAATGGTGCCACTATCTAGCATTTCAAAAATTCGTAGCTTTACTGTCGACAAGAGACGGCTGGCCTATTTAGACTTTTCGGGAACAACAGTTAGAAAAATATCTACCTACTGTTTTAAACTTACTGTGTCATTCTTCATGAATTTGTAAAACTTGTTAGTTGTTTTTCTCAATGACCGACTCTGTTGCGATGCATAATAAACTAAGCGGTAATTGACGGCCGACCGATCTATCAATCTGTAAAATAAAATATAAACAATTCTTATTATAGACATAAGTAATGTAGCTAATTCAAAGCGGTTTTTGAATTCGCCAAAGCTGTGGTGAATTTTCAGTTGTGGAAAATATGTAATAAGACGCGCGGGTACATTATTTACTTTATAAATAAATCTTTTTATGTAAAGACTTTATATGTATAAGTAAGTCACATTGATAAACTTTATCAACATTGAAGTTTATAAGTAGGTACATTGGAGTGATAACACGTATATTTACTCAATGCTGTTAGTACTTACAGTGTAGTGTGTACAAACCAAGTACAAACGAAACAAACACTATGATAAAAAAGTAATTACAAATGTTCGAATTCACCTAGAGAACCATTCGCTCGCCTCCCAGCCGCAATCATAGACTGGCACTGGCACACTCCATACATGTGCCGTTTGGGGTTTTTGGAGGGCGACTACCTGGAATTATAAAAACATACCTAGGTATAAACAAGATAGTGTTTGATGGTACTGTAGGTACCATCAAATGTCGAGATTAGCAAGGCTCTGACTAATCTTGACATTTATTTAATGGTCAATTAAATTTTGATAGTTGGTGATAGTATTCTATGTCTAATGAGAAGGACAATCGGCGATATTCTCATCGTTTTGCGTAAACAAGTTATTGTAATAGGTTCAAGCTACTTACCTCTGCTAAATTAACGTTAAGTGATTCCATGTCTCCATGTTTCAATGTAAGGACACCATTCCTAACAGTAGGGTGCACGGTTAATAGTTCAGGGTACGCCCTGGCCGTTATGAAGTTGTTCTTATCATCGACTACCATCAGTACTCTGCGAAAAAAACACATTAAGTACCACGATGGAGGTGCCATATACTGATCCATTGTATCATAACCGAGGGTCGAGACAAATTTAGGAATATACTTTAATCAGTTATTAATGAGACTGTTCACAGATTGGTGGTCGCGAAGGGTACCTATATCATTTGGCGGCACTAAAACGATTGAGAAATGATGCATGGCTAACAGAAAAATCTCTTAGGCCTTTTGAGTATATATAGACTCCAAGCTTAGGCTCAATCTTTTTATAATGTACGGTCGACAAATAAAGCGATCTATCAACATTAAAAGAAGTTCTATCAAATGAAAATATCACTTAAGTAGAAGCTTCATTAATTTGACAAGAGAATATACCTTTTTGTTTTATGGCGTGCAAGCAAATTGTAACCTCAGGGTGGTTGACCAATTCTTTGGCCGACCGTACATTCCTACACAACCACAACCTATGGACTTATTTTCAATAGACCAATACCTGTCACGAAGCCAATCATCCCGTAACCCTAATATAGAACATTCCGCTGTGTTCAATTGAACAGGTGCACATGATTTTATCGGGTACACCGTGATTTTCTTCAGAACACCGACTTGCTCCCACTTTTCTGGTAGCTTCGGGTGCTGCTCTTGGTAGAGACAGTATGCGTAGTAAGCGCCGCCCAGAACACCAGCAGCGGTTATTGAGGCACTCACGTAATATGGAACTGAAATAAATAATAACGTGTGATCAGAATTTGATTATCACATGCGAAAAAAATGATGAGGGGTCACTACACATCGGGGTCCTCATAAAGTTCACGATGGTGTGTAGTTGACGATTGCAAATGTCGCAAGATAATAATTGACTGCACGGTTGGCGCAGTGGCTAAGCGATTTGCTTTCTGCGCTACGTGCCGCGAGTTCGATCCCCGCACGGAACAAGTATTTTTATGGCCTTCAGATAGTTGTTCCTTGTCTGGGTGTGAGTGCATGTGACATGTGTGTTTGTCAACTGTTGGTACCCACGGGCCACGATACAGGAGAAACCCTAGTGTGAGGCAGTTTAAAAAATAATTGAAAACGTGCATGATTATAAACAAGAAAAGAATTACTTAAACCCAATCATGTTACAGGATAACTTGAAGAAGCGGAATAAGCAAAGACATTCTGTTGTAAATTTCGACATACTTATTGTATCTACAATAGTACCTATCTATAAAATAAGACGTGTAATTTATTTACAATATAATGCGATAACCCTGAACCTGAATGTAGGGCAGGGCGGAGTTATAAAACACGTTTTGTTTTTTATGTCAAGCGCTTATGTACCTAACTAAATCATAAAAATATGGAATCGTTATCAAGGTTGAGCTGATCGTTGTATAAAAAACAATAAGTACCTAAGTAATAAACTCACATCACAAAAAGTCAAAATGTGGATATAATGTTGTAGAATTTTCGTATGGGATACAGCTATAGTATTTACCTATTTATTTATTTATAATATGTATATAAAATAAATTATAGGATTCAACAAGTTCGGAAGTTCGTCAATAAGGTAAGGAGTACATAAATTATGTAAAAAATAAGTACCCATTGAATTTTATCAATAAATTGATAATATGCTTACGTATAATTTAGCATATCGTAATCCTATCAATGACAATTAATTCAGTGAGGTAGGCAGATTCAGTGTGACAGGTCAGGTTAATGAACAAAACAAACTTTAAAATTGATATCGAAAATAAATTTAAAATGCATCAAAATAGACTACTGCATGAATTAAATACAAACAAATTCTTATCTTTTACCTTGATTAGACATATTGTGGACCAAATATGGTTAAACAAGATATTCCGGTTGTCACTCGTAGTTATTAACGAAGCAGCCTACCGACGAGGTGGCACGCTTTGGTCATACTAGATTGGTTTGTTGAACTTTGTATTAGCGTGTGTATTGTATAGTCTGCGACTGCGACTTTTCGACGTTAAATTGTAAATACACAGTTAGCTTCAAGAATGTATTGACTGCATTATTTGTCGCCAGTCGATTCGCATATTATATTAATGTTATTCATGTATAAAATCACTGAGTCATATGTGATAATAAAAATAAATAAAAAACCATTGCCCCACCCTAGGATTTCTCCTGTATCGTCGTTTACAGACATAAATCTCACAAGCACATACTCCCAGACCCGGAACAACTGTCTGTTGGTCATACAAATATTTATTTTATGTGGGAATCGAACCTGCGACTCATAGCGCAGAAAGCCAATCGCTTAGCCACTGTGCTAACCATAGATAATTTATACTAGTAGGTGCTAACCGTGCCGTCCTTAATGTAGGTAGGTAGTTATTAAAAAGAATACATATATTATAATAATTATATATTAATAAACCCCTCAGACAAATAACAATTTAATCTCCGATCGCCAGAGAATAGAAACCGATAGAAACGCTAGCAAAATGTGAGGTTGATGTTACGTTGGTCTGTGACTTATGACTTCGTCTCTGAGCAAGTTCTTTAGTACCTACTTGGTCTGAGGGCTTAAATCTAATCTCCACCTGTTTTTCACAAGTTTTCAGTAGGCATATAATATTGAACCAAATACCCGGGGAATCCCGGGGCTTGATTTCCAAACCGGAGATGGTTATAATTGGAATTTATTGTAAGGAAGTATAGCATAGAGTTATGATATGTCGTAAAAAGCCTAGAAAACCTTGAACCATCATTATTAGTCGAGTATTGCTTTTCAGATTCTGGCAATAATGAATAATATTTTCTTATTTTTTCCCCTTAGTAACATTAAAATGAAACGTCAACACTGTCTGTCAACGTGTCCCGTAGTTGTGCGAGTGAAATGCTTCAATTAATTTATTCGTAAAATGTGCATTTTTGAGCGAAAATAATAGTTTTTATCTAATAAAAATAGAATTTATATTAAAAAGTATAAAATAAACATAAACGGAAAACATGGTTTTGTTGGGTAATGACGAGGTGAGCTTAATTACAGAAAAAAAATTAAGCACATATTTCAGTACTTTAGAATGTAATTCTCGTTTTCAGTTTCTTGCAGAACTTACTAAATTATTCCAAAAAGCACGTACTTCGGGATCAGTTACAATGACCATGAAGAGATGTAAGTTTTCATATAATATCATTAATTTTGTGTTACTCCTTAAGTGAAAATAAACATGTTTTTATTCTTATTTCAGATGATGGTAGAACTAAACCAGAACCACGTGATGGAAAGCCAGTAGTGAAGAATCCAGAATACAAATGTTTGATACGGGCACAATCTAGAAGTCATAAAATTTCAACAGTTATAGAACAACGAGATGTGGAGAAGTTTAGTACTGCATATTCCAATTTATTAAAAACAAGCGTAAATGGGTTAAAACGTTTGAAAAAGCCGAAGAAAAAGGCCATGGCTACTCAGTAATCATGCTTCAAAGCAGACAATGTGTCAAGACTGAAAATTAAGTGCGCAATATAGTGTTATGAACAAAATGTGAAGTTTGCTATTTAATATACCACCGTAATATCCTGGCTCGTAGGATGAGGTCCATTGAAGTGTGCTCTTCTCTCTCTGTGAGATCTGAAGAGTTGGAGTCTTGTCTGCCTTTGCTAGTGATGCAGGCGCAGTGAAGTCATTGACCATCTGTCCAATGCACCTTATTTTTTATATCATTGATGTTATAAGTTACACTCTCCCAATAAAGTTACATCAGCAGTACTTCTTTGTATTATTAACTGACTTCAAAAAAAAGGAGGAGGTTCTCAATTCAAGGCGTTTTTTAAAATATTTTTATGTTTGTTACCTCATAACTCTCGACTGCGTGAACCGATTTTGATGATTCTTTTTTTATTTGAAAGCTGGTGCTTCCCGAATGGTCCCATTTTAATTTGGTCCAGTTCTGACAATGGGATCCATGAGAAAACCATATAAGTCTTAAATTTACATTAAGTATGTGCGCGACAAATGGTCGAATAACTCAATATCATGGCCAACCGATTTCGATGATTCTTTTTTTGTTTGAAAGGGTATACTTCCGAAGTGTTCCCATTTAAATTTAGTGAGGATCTGATGAAGATCTTAGGAGATAGACAATGGAACTCTTGAATGAATAACAGCACATCACTCGCGATTGCTGTAATCTCATGTTTATGCCACTCAAAATTGAAAAATAAAATAAACTTTAAAAAAAAAAAACCGACTTCAAAAAACTAAAAAGTATAAAATAATTTTCTTAAAAAACTTAACAGCTTCTGAAGTCGGGGCCTATAATTCTTCAATGTACCTACTCGTAGCTTGGCAGTGGCCCCGACTTCAGAAGCTGTTAAGTTTTTTAAGAAAATTATTTTATACTTTTTAGTTTTTTGAAGTCGGATTTTACTTTTTTTTTTAAAGTTTATTTATATGATATTGTTAATTTTGTCAGTTTTGTAATGAAGCCTTTAAATAATAAAAAGATAAATGGCCATTGAATTGATGGGAAGAATCATGATTTTCAAAGAACATACAAGAAGTAAAATTCTTGAGAGAAAAATAATTAAGTTAAAAACACAAACAATAGTAATAAAACAAGTCTTTATTTTTAATAGAATATTAAGAATTGAAGATTGTTTTAACAATCACACTGATATCACAATATGAGACCAATACATTTTGTAATTAATACAAGCAAAATAATATCTGAATTCATTTTAATATTATTATATTTTGATAGTTATTTATAGTCATATCACTTTATATCAAAATATATTTTACAATGTTTAAATATGTAACTATTCCATTAATTATAATTATCAGCCAATGGACACCCCGAAATAATACTGGTTACAAATTATATGCAGGCAATCAGTCATGATTAAAATGATCTAGATTTATTAGTTAAATACATTATACAAATTGTAATAATATCACATTTGAAAATCTTATTATTGCACCATGGAGATTACTATAGTAATTTAGAAGACATAATTTTTTATTTATAAATTATTACCGAATTATTTCATGTGCAGAAACAAAAATCTTGTAGGTACTATGTTAAATTAATTTCTTTATGTTATGAATTTACAGGTGTCAAAAACCCATATGATATTTTTCATAAATTTATCAATGCTATGGACATAAGCTTTATAGTTTAGTTGTAGTTTACGAGTATAGATATATTAAAATACAAGCAAGTAAAATAATATTAATGATGAATCATATTTTGGTGTATTTATTTCATACTTAACAGACCCACATAAACAAGATTACGAAAAACAAAATAAACCATAATTTCCAAACAAAATCTCTACGACAAGTTTTGACAGACTTTTACAAACTATAACATAAAATTTTGTATCAATAGGGGTAACAATAACAAAATAAAGATCTATTATAGTACATTTTTGGAGGTGAGTCTTTTGAGACATGCGTTCCTGACTTGTTCGTTACCGAGTCGCTCGGCCTCCTGCAACACGCGACGCAAGTCGTTCGTTCGGTCGTTGCGCGCTGCTAGAATGTAAGCGCTACTTACGTTGCGACATACCAGATAGCACGATATCTGTGAAGAGTGATTAGTTTTAATAAAAACGGTTGACTCGTCACCATTTCTCTTGAAATAAATTACAGATTCGCTAATTTATTGGTGCTAAGCTCAATTTAGTCTATTGACGAACTCTATCGCTTTTTAGTTCTTTAGTGCTAGTAAAATTATGTACTCTGATATTTGCAGAAAAATTATAAGGCCTATTTTAACTAAAACTCTGGGATTAAAAATCCATAAGTACATCTGCAACTAAAATAATAGCCAGATACGCCGACGTAATTTTAAAAATGGTAGATATATTTCTAAAATTACTGAAACTTCATTCGCGGTTTTGAATTTAAAATTGTGGTAAGAAAAGTACCTACCTAACTACATCGACGTTGCAAAAGTCTAAGGGCCTATGCACACGGCGTATTTTTGATGCCCCGACAAAACACGTTACACGAACGCGCGCACACGGCGTTGTAGATGACCAAATTTTAGATCCCAAATTTCGTTTAAAGTGCGTTAACGGGCGTCACCTGCGCGTAGTCGGCGCGTTAAAAATACGCCGAGTGCATAGGCTCTAAAATACGGCGACAAATATAATATATTCTATCCTACGCTACATAACAGTGTGAGTCCATTGTCTAGTAGATAGTCTAACCTTTATAGTGACGCTGTGTATGTCGCCTACCAGGATCTCTGCTTGCTCATCATACAACTGTCCTCGTGATTCGCAGCGCGACACCACCGCGCTCACACCAGACTCCAACACCTGATCGCTCATCAAACTGAAAACATAAAAAATATATCAAGTCTACAACCTCTGAGGGCTATAGGCATAAGCGCAGCATCAACCGTAATTCATCCAGTTCCGCGGAAAAGGACAATAATTATACTTTGAACAACTTGAGAATCAAATACCAAGACCTTGTTCCACGTTGATTGCGACCGCTAAACAAATAAGATTATTATACTAACAATAACAAATATACAAGGAAATAAAATACCTCGCCGCAGTTTCTTTGGACGCTCGTATACATTTAGCCAACGTCTTGACTTCCAAGAACCTATCGGACTGCACCAGGAACCTTGCCACGTGGATGTAAACGTTCATGGAGTCCAGCTTATGTTCCGTTATGATCCTGAAAACCATTTTCAATCAAAAGAATGTAAAGTATTAGATGTTTACTCAATCACGGCTGAACGGATTTCGTACAGAGATAGAATGCATGTTGGCTTAGAATTTAAGGTAAAGTTGGTAGAGGTAAACTGCCCCGAAATTTCCAGAATAAGCTGACCTTTCATTATACGAAAAGTCTATACAGTGCGAGGTCAGCTCATACTGGAAATTTCTGGGCAGATCAATTTCAGCCCTGCTATAAGAGTTCGTAGTACGCCTCTAGTACTGCGATTAAAGTTATGCACCTGGACAACCTTCGTACTTCGGAAATAACTGTACTTACTTGATAGCTAATTCGAATCCTCCTTCAATAGTAGATCCACTGGCCAATACAACAGCCACCAGTCTTATTTTGTCAGTGTTCGAACCAAACAGCGTCAGAGGTCTGAAGTCTGCACTGTCAGACTCTTTACGAGCGCTCTGTATAGGTATAGCTTCATTGAGTACCCTCTCGGTTAGTCTTCCACTCGCTTCACAGGCCGCTAAGAACTTTGCGAGTTCAATCTGCCGTGTTATCGATGTCATGAGATTGTCTATGGTCACTTTGTCCAAGTTAAAATGGAACGATCTCGCGTCACTCGTTTCTGTAAATCAATTATTACATAAAATTGCAGAAAAAGAAGAAAACAAAGGCAGGAAAACAAACATATTAGGGTATTGTGGTGTAATGCAGTGATTTATGTGCTTGAGACAAGCCTATGTCTTGCAAACACTATGGTATTTAACTATTACCCTTTTTTGTAATGACTAATGATTCAGACCAGGGTTGTTGCGAACATCAGGGTCAGCATCTGCGGAACTCATAACCATCAGCATTGATCGATGCTGATTATGGGGGCGGGGCTTATGGCATGGGTTATTTTTACTTGCAAATTTTATCCACTCGTGGGGTCGACCGCGGCCATTACGATGCTAAACAAACACAAACTTGTCTTATAGTCATTGCGCGTGAAAGTGCAACTACTTCTTAGTAGTTGCACTTGTTGTTGTGTTGGTGTGACCAGGGTCGATAATTTTTGAAACCAAAAAAAATAATAGTAGGATGAAACCCATTGGAAAAGGAGGAGAATATTATAAAAATGAAAGGAAAAATAATTTACGGGCGATCTGAGGTCCGGAAGGGGAAGAGGGGGGGAGGTTTAAGGGTAAAAAACGGTTCTTCTCCATTTCCGGCAAAACTAAAAGTCCTATGGAAAAAAGGCAAATGGCAAAGTTGTAGGTAATAAAAAGATCTAATAATCTTTTATTTAAATACCAAGGAAAACTATGCAACTTTTGGACATAAATTCATAACGGTTAGTACTTTTTCCCTGTTCAATTAAAATCTATATCAGTTGATGTCAATGATAAAATATCAGAATCAGCTGATCAGATAATCACGCTAAATGTGTCCATAAAGAACGAATTACGAAATACTAACTGACAGGCACAGGCACGCAGTGTGACAGATGGTGCAGCGCGGAGGTGAGGTGGTGTTGCCTGTTGTGCAGCGCGGTGAAGGGGCGCGCGCTGGCGGCGGCTGGGCGCGCGTACAGCAGCGCGCACGTGGCGGCCGCTCGCGCGTGTTGGCCGCTGCCACACTGGACAAAGTAGAGAGCTTCCAGACGTTTCGACATCTCCAGTGTGCGGCAGATGTGCATTATGTATTCCTGGATATTGGAAAGGAATTATTGGCGTGATTAGAAGTTCAAGGTCAGGTGGTTGGGCGATATTACACGACAGCGGGTCTTTGTACTGATCTTAGCCTGAGTTCTATAGAACGTACTTAGACTTCGCTTTGGAATTATGTAGTTTCTTTATTGACTTTGTCGGTTTTAGCGTATACTCAGCACAATTTTAGCGTGTTATGACTATAAATTCCAAATCAAAGTATAAGATAAGCATATAAATAAGCTTAGCAAAGTTTAAGTAAAGTCTGACCTAAATCAAAGAACGCACTATAGATATCAGCCTTAGACAATATTCGCTGTTTACTAGGAGTCCTAATACTCTCAAAATATGTTCATAATTATGCATTATTAAAAACGAATAATTATGAAAAGATCAGAGAGCCGAGACTAATATCTTGTAACACATAATTTAATACAAAAGACCGTTTAGTAAATAATACGATAATTAAACGTACCGCCCACATATCCAGCGTACTGTCGATATCAGTCATAGCTTTCAGCAGATCATTAACTTTATCCTTCTTCAAGCTCTCCATGTAAACTGACTCCGTAAACGTCTCCTTATCCACCAGATTGTCATAGCAGTACCTGATCACTTCGCTCAAATTGCTATGTTTCATATAAAACGCTATATTCGCCGTATGAGAGCCGTAATTCGATAAGTAATACACACATTCTTTATAAAAGAACGGATCTAATCTTTTATGTTGGTGTTCTATTTTGGGCTCGGTGTGGTTGTTATTCCTTCGCAAAAGACCTTGTGCTAAGCTTTTCTTGGGCTGAACAGTAGCGGTTTGGAAATCGCTGTAGTCTCCCTGTTTAATCTTCTTGACGCTAGCCAAAGTATGCATAATGTTGAGAGCTGGTTCACTAAGCTGAATCTTCTTTTTGTTTGTGTTCATAATGGTTAATTTTTCGTTTGTCGACTGAAAATATACAATAAATTTGGAAATGCAATCCACTTGATACAGCTCACGCAATTATGAGATCGGTACGGTAAAACTGAATACTCAACGAAGTCGGTGTGCTAAACATACCATTGACAACGTGACGTGAAGTAAAATTCCGCGCTGGTTAATTTAAAAAAAAAGCAATTTAAATGGATATTATTGTATAGTTACGTACCTTAATAGTTTCAGCTTTGTTCAGCAGCTGTTGATTTACGGGATAGTTCATGTCCTCAAGCATGCTAATAATTTCGTTGAGCAGCGGCGGGTTAGACCGAGGCCGTCCGTCCGACTGAACACTTGACATCGAGCTCGTCCTTTCCGAATATCTCATACTATGCAGTCTTCTGTTAATAAACTGAGATTCAGACGCCTCTCTGCCAAATTCACATTCTTCTGTGACTTCAGCACAAACGTTCAAGGCGTTTTTGAAGCAGTGTGCGAACTTCTCCCGAGCCTGTTTGAAGCAGCCCGCCTTCAGGCACGCTTTGCCCCACGCCGCTAATACACTGTTTCTTGGGAGACCTGACTTCGTTGCTATTTCTAGCGCTAATTCCCATTTTTCAGCTTCTAGGAGGGATCTGACTATTTGACCTGAGAAAATATTTAAAATTACTCAATTTGGCAACAGATTTGTCCTCTTACTCCTGAAAATAATTCTGATGGATCGGTATTGGAGTTGGTATAGCGCCACATTTTTGGATTTTTGAAAGGATTAGTGGATATCATTGAACTAAAAAACATTGGAATTGGTTTGACACTCAAACTAATTTTCAAAGTAACCCCATTCGCTCACGTGATATAAATCAGACTCATGAAACACCATCGGTTAAGTCTAGGGTGAAAAGAGAAAGACGCCTTTTTCCAGGTTTCATTTCCATGTCTGTCAGTCTACCCGTGAGTGAAGACACTTGACATTTATAATATACTAGTGGCCCACTCCCGGCTTCGCACGGGTGCAATTTCTCTACTATCAAGCATTATACACCTACCTTACCTTACCTTATTTACCTTCCGTGAAAAATTATCTAACTGATGGTGAAAACCGCATCAAAATCCGTTGCGTGATTTAGGAGAAGTTAGCGGATATAGACAGACAGATGTGGAAAGCGACTTTATTTTATACTATGTAGAGAAGTAAGGATAAAGAGGTTGTACTGACTAGGATGTGCGCCGTGGTGCGGCACGAGGTGTTGCGCCTGGTGCGTGACGAGCGTGGCCATGGCGTCCGCGTGCGCCAGGCAGCGCGCCGCGTGCAGCGCGCCCGTCTCCGCCACCACCATGCGCGCGCCGCCGCCGCTGACACAAATATAACAATCCATTCATTCACGAGAAAATCCGCTTTAAGCTCCTGGAGTATTCTAAACATGTGGTGTATGCCTGTGTAGCAGTGGCGAAGGGTGACAGTTATAAAAGGGGAAGCCGTCCCAAAAATTCCCTCTAAAAATTGCTGCAATTAATTCTTCTAGTCAAAATGTCATGTCTGGAAGAGCTCGACCTAACTGAATAACAAGCCTTTTTTTTGTCAGTTGGATGAGTAAATAATGTAATATAACGTTGGTCTATGCACTATAACCAATTCCTAAAGGGAAACCAATGGGAATCGGGTTGTATGGACGATTCGCCAATGCTGTGTAGTAGCGAATCCATACGTGTGTGCGAATCCCGCGCTGTCAGCCAAGTAGCCATCATTCCACGTGTGTGCGGGCACAGTGTGAACGCGGATTATATTTTTACTGTGTGATCGACGTGCGTAAACTCTTGATTTTTAACTCCCGACAAAAAAGAAGGGTGTTATAAGTTTGTAGTGTGTATCTGTGGTCTGGGTAGCGGTGTATCTGGATATATGTGTATCTATCTGTGGCATCGCAGCTCCAAACCGGATGAACCGACTTCAATGAAGATTTTTTTTTAATTTAATGCCAATTTTGTCATGTATCATCTTAGCTATGTTTCATGAAAATCTGTTCAGCCGTTCAAAAGTTACAGCTCTTTTTCTAGTTGGAGTCAGGGGTTTTTGGACGGTTATGTTATCACGAACAACATTAGTCGGTAAAAAAATGTAATAGTAATTTTCAATATTGTGTCCATTCTAGCCTATACATAGAAAGGCACATAGATTAGTCCAGAAGCTGTGACAACTAGCGCCACATCGTTATATGTTAAAGTGACATGCATGGTACACTCACGCAGAGTCGTGTGGAGTTCTGGAGTACAGCTCTGCAGCGGCCAATAATAGCGAGCGGCGCGCGCGCACCAGTAGCCGAGCATCGCCGCCGTGAGACAACTCTCGAGCTACCTCGTCGCTGCGATCTAGCAGGAACCTGCACAATAATATTATGTAAGAGACTGTTTCACACAGCTGTCAGTTTGCTTTAAAGTTAAACATTGACCCTAGTAAAGGGTGGGGCAAAGTAATGAAGAGGTATGAAACATGTGTGATTTAGCAAAGGCAGGCCTCGGCGCTCGCTCAATGTCGAGCGATAAATGCCTACCGGTTGACGTATCGTTAACGAGTTCGAGGGAGGGCGCAGAATGGAGTGCGGTTGGTGGGCGACAGCAAGTGAAGCAATATGAACATTAGCGGCACGGCAGTTGAGTCCAAAATAGCGTTCTTCGCTTAAGGGAGTGAAGTATCTGTCACGAAGTAACTATTATTTAATCTGTGGCAAAAGCCCTTAACTGCATCACGCATGCTTTATACCGGATATTTTATAAAATGAACTATTATAATCAGCGCAAGTCACCTGGGGTAGTCCAAATTAGTAGAATGCAGCTTCATCACCGACAAACAAAGCGTCACATTGGGTGTGAACTCGTAACTAAACTCCGTCCTCACAGCATCATTCCTGTTAGCATTGGTGGACAGACACCAGTCCATGCAAGTGACCCCACTCCCTGCTGAATCAGAGTTACTGCTCAGCATCATATCGTGGTCAGAGTTCGCTTTTTTATTCATAGTTTGTGTGTAACAGTCGTCACATACGCGGAATTTCACGCCACTCGGATATGTAGGAACATGCATCCTGGATCTCGAGCAAGCGTGACACACAAGGCGACCGCAGCGGCGACAATGATGTCTTCGAATGATCATAGAGAACATCGACGTATGACACAGCATGCACCGGTCCGTCGAATAGTCCTCTACCCACTGCTCCTTACTCGGCACCTGCTCCGGCATCACAAACGGTTTATTCGCCGCCTCAATGTTTATAGAGTCTATAGATTGCAGCAACGAGTCGTTCGAAGGTTTTGGAGGTACTGGACATACGTTCCGTGGGTTCTTCATGTCTAAAGCCTTTTCGGCATAAAATCTTAAAAGTGCGTCGACAGCATTCCGCGATATCACTAAACTTTCAATTGATTTTATATTGTAGTAGAGATTGTCGCCACTCGGGTCTTTTTTCAGACTTGGGGAGATCTTGTTTATGATGTTAGCGAGAACGTCCAACTTAGCGTTCATTAGGAACTGTTCGATCATCAGTAAGGGACTCTCAATGAGATCCCAGAATAGATGCCGCCAATTAGGATCGATTTCGAGCATAACTTGTAATCCTATTTTGATATTTTCGAACGCTTTCCAGTCAAAAGAGTTTTCTGATATGAAGTCTACGCAAACTTGGAGTATCTCTACGTTCCGCACTTTGGACATCTCGTCTTGTATGAGGTCCATGGCTTGGGACGTCGGGAGTCGGAGGAGAAGTTGGCGGACAAGCTCTGGTGTGGCCTGGTTTGTATATTCAAACATTTGCCTTAAGAGGTTCATTACTATCAAGTTTTTCATGTTTTCGGACACCTCGTGAGCGTCCGCCCACTCCAAACATAGTTTAAACTGTAAAAACCAAAAATATATTGGTGAGAGATAGTTACAAATGACAAGAGTAAGAGTTTAAAACAGCAGTAATATTACCTGTTGACTATCCATAAGGACTTCAATAACACTCTCTGGGTTTTCTATTGACCTTTCGTAAATGGTATACCAGTGGTTTGATCCCATTATTGCCGCTATCTGTAAATAATATGGAAATGAACAAATACTCAAGAAACACAACTTTCCCGTTTTAATTCAAAATAAATAAATACAAAATTATACCTGGTCATACAAAGGTATTTTGACTATCCAATCAGAACACTTCTCATATAATCCCTCATCTAAAAGATCTTGATTCAGCAGGAAACGGAGATAATCCAAGATTTCCTGAGCGCCGTCCGCGGGCCATATGCTCAAGTTATTCAGGATGAGGTCTACTTTTAATTCGGGACATTTAAGGTACTGGCAGTACTTCCAGTTGTTATTAAGTTTCGGATTCGTCGCTAGTTTGAAAAGAATCAAGTCTCTTAAATTCGACAAATTCGAACTACACATTAGTTGACGCTCTGACAACGAGTCGATAATGTTCAAACATTTGAGAATTTTTCCAGCCTCAATCAACTGCGGCATGAACACAAATAACTTATCAAGATCGACCGTCGTGTGAAGGGACGCCAAGTACTTGTTATTCCCAAACAAATGTTTTGTACAATTGAATCGCTCCAACTCCATGTAATTGTTCAAACATTTGGTGCGAGCATCTATACTCTGTTGTAAGCTATTTTCGTTCGGAGACGTATGAATTTTCTTTATGATGTGCGCTAAAACCCAGTTGTGTAGAACAACGTACGTGAGGCATTGTGGATCGGGCGAGCGCGGCAGAGGGGCAAAGTTTGTGACAGGATCCAAAAACAAATTCTCCTCTGGGTTTGTAAAGTCATACACAACTTGAAGCAGATTATTGAAATTAACTTCGCTCGCCTCTTTTGGCGGTCCAGCCAACGTGATCGACGGACAAAAATTCAAAATGAGTTTAGGTATGAGATTAACATTTAGCTTCTTACAAATAGGCTCCAAATTAGTAACGGGGATTTCTTTGTTATTTATCATGTTACCGAATATGTCATGGAGCTGCCGTTCCAGGACTGAGAAATAAGGTAAGTCAGATCCAATTTCGGCAGTTCGGTTATCTTCAAGTTCCAATTGAGACACCGTTTTACAGTATATGTAACACATTCTAAGATACGGTATTCTTGTTTTCTTGCTACCTTGGCGCGATACCTCACAGATGTTACACAAGTCTTTGTCAGACGCTGCGACGACATTCATATAGATCTGATGGTATTTCTGCAACAAGTTAGGATCTAGTTCGATGGACTCATTTGGAGTCACTATGTCTATCAAGTCTTCGCAAGACTGCCTCAATTCTTTAGAGAGCTGGTTTAATTTACAAAACTCTTTGTGTTTGATAGGTATTCGACAATCGGTTATCAACCCACAGATATTGTCGATAAAATTAAAAGATTTTTCAGTGTTTCCAAATATTTCGAATGTAACGCTAGCGATATCTTCTACGAAACGTATGTAATTAGTTTTCTTGACTGCTGCTATGTCAGTGCAGCTTCGTACTTCAGCGAGTTTTCTTTCTACGACATTAATGAGACCATACGTGATCTCTCTGTTGAGCCCGCTGCTCAGCAATATGTCCACAGCGTTTATGAATGGAGCGTTTTGATGGTTATATAATTGTAAATGTGGGTGCCGAGCGCCTAATTCTATGATGTCGAAAGAATTGGGAGCCCTGTTCGAGGCCAGGAACCCTTCCACGAGGCCCATGACTTCTGTTGATACTACTGATAAGGCCGATAGTTCTTTGGTCGGGTAGCGAGAATCATCTCTATAGTAAATAATGTTTTTAATCTTAGCTATTAAATTACGTAGGTGCTCCGTAAATGTTACTTCTGTAGCAATTTCGGAATCCGCTAAGTCGAACATCTGAAATAATAAAAATACTAAGTATACCATACCTATAGATACCAGAAAAAACTAGTATTACAGTTCAAAACGGGGTATTTACCATGTTCATATCTTAAAAACCCCGTTTTGAACCCTAATACTAATGTTAGTGACCATGACAGTTTAAAAACTTATATCTAGTTTTCTACTGTTCAAAACAATAATATCTTTATCCGGGGTTCATAAGACTTCTTAATCTAATTAGAATATTACAGGTAGATTATAGATACAGAAACTTATTACTCAATTACCTAGGAACAAGCATGTTCCTAGTCAATTACTCATAGGTAAAAAAAAAACAAGTTACCCATGGCAACGAAAAGTCTATAACTTTTAGTTTTGTAAACGACAGATGTCAAGATCAAAACACACTAATAATTGCAAATAACAACTTTTTATAAAAAAAATATAATCTAGGCCACGTAGACATGTAAATGCTTTTGTTTACATGCATATGGATATGTAATATAATAAGTACCGGCGGTTTTATTCTACAGGACACGTATAACGTTTTGTTGAAAGATAACGCAGAATATAAGGTCGATCTCGTTATAAATGCAGACGACTACGAGATGATTGACAAAAACCAGACGAAAGATTTCAATATAGATGATAAGAAACACGAGTTCGATGAACTCAACAAGTAAATTATTTTGTTTACGTTTTTTATCAATATTCAGTACCTCTACCTTAGATTATTGATTGGTTGTCGCGGCCGCTCCAACCTAAGAGTTCTAGGTAGTTGATAATGTAATTTACGCTCATTGTTGGACCACGGCCCACTAGCGGTCTTATAACCACAAGTTACGCCCTCCCCCCCCCCGTTGTTGAGGCGTCAGAGAATAGCTAGGGCTGCGACAACCAATCAATAATCTAAGACCTCTACCTATTAGCATTCGCAGGCTTTTGTCAACTCATTGCTCTTTTACACCATTCATCCCTGTTTTTCGCCAATTTTGTCAAAGATTTTCCAACGAGCTTGTTTTTGTTTTCCAACCATCTCGCCATCGATCTTCCTACGCTCTGTGTACTCCCACTCGCCTTCCCGTCAGCAATTTATTAATATTGTTTAAACATGTATGCAGAAACATTGTGAAAGACTATACAATTTAAATGTTGTGGAGAAAAGTGGGTCAGCGTTGTTATTATCGCTTATACATTCATGATAGACCACACTTATTTGTATGAAACTGCGCATGTTAAACTACACAGATTTATTTAACCCTCCAAGCAGCATAGATTGAATAGAAAATCTATTGCTGGATTGATTGATGAATGAAAGCTTTGTGGCTTGGAAGCAAGGCGCCTACGTTCATCTTCTTCTGTCGACTCAGCTGCAGGAGACATGGGAATCGCTCATGCTGTAGTGGAAAGATTAGCCAGTCAGCAGACTGGTGGTATCGATACTGGCTTCCCACGGTCCAACAGACGATCTTATGATTCGTCACTCGTGCAGCCCAGTAAAAAGTTGTATCTGATTTATATTTTAAGATACGACAAAAATAAAGGGTTTGAAACAATTAAATGCAAGTTTGACGGCAGGGTTGGCGCAGTGGTTGAGCGACCGACTGCTACGCTTCGTGTCATAGGTTTGATTCCGGTCATGGTTCCCACACGGAACAAATATTTGTATAGCCTGCACATAGTTGTGCCGGGTCTGGGTGTTTGTGCGTGTGAAGATTTGTTTTTAAACGTTATCCGGAATAATTACGAGAGGGACAACATCATTTATAAAAAAAAGAATGATTAATACCTATATACCTACTTTAAAAATTTCAGAATAGCGAGTGACGAATATAATAAAACATTAAATTCTAAAACGAAAAATGTAAACCCGCCTAACTACGCAGTTCTGCCGATAGTTTTGGTGACAGGCAAACATAATAAAATTAGAACCACATACATGGGACTGGTAAGTTGAGTTATTGGCCCGTATTTTACGAGTACAATGACGACCAGCGGTGATCTTTTGAGTCTAATTTCATACAAATACGGGTGGGCGTCATTCTACAAACACACGACATCGAGTCGACAGTTTATTTATGCTTGCGACAAATGGTTCTAATGGTGTGTAGAGACCTAAAAAAACAGTGGCGAATCGGATCTGGATGTTTTTCTCAAGCATTCGCCGGGGCAGACAGTGGACAGAGAGGTGGGAAAAATATGGGGTTCAGCGTTCATGGATGGAAAAAGCTTCACGCACTGTAACTGCCCCAATAGAGAGGGAACGTGGGCTTCAATAAGAAACACCGATTCAGCGGACAATGGTGTCACGCATCAAGGGCGTGCGTGTATTCATTATAAGAATATTTGCGAATGGAATTCCAACATAGTGGATGTTTCGGGTAAACACAAGTACGACTATATACACTTAGGTTTAGTCAGTCGCAATCAGTACTAACTAGGTCTTTAAAAACCTCAATTCATAATATCAGTCGATTCAGTCTTTTTTTCTTGTATTCTCATAATTATGTTAGTATCTATAGCATGAATGAACGCACGTTACAAGTATGCGAACAACTGTCTCTCTACAAACAATAGTTGAAAGACATGAAAATGTGTCAATATTCTACTATACATGGACTGTAGTGAACGTAATTGATGACTAATACCTACGCATTCAAATTACAATATTTATTATCAAGTTTCAACTGTACAACTTGTGCTACCTATTGAAATGCAGCAGTTGTCTATCAGAAATGCAACAGTTGTTTATCAGAATTTATGAAATACAAAGATGTTGATTCATGTTCATGTTTTGGATCTCTCCTTATAAGGACCAGGCGGTGTGCACGTCATCCTTTACCGAAACTTTATATAAATATTGAATGTACTGGGGGTCTACCACGTAACAAAATGGTAATGAACATAGACTCTGGTAATAAACTTCAACACGATTAAATTTCGAACAACCTTGTAAAAAAATTACATGAAGATGGTCCCAATTTTATGATTGGTAATTTTTTTACAAGGCTCCTTCGACGCGCGTATTTCAAATGAACTAACAGTTGGCGTCTGAGCTAGGTACTGAACTATAAAACTGCTAAAGTGCTAAAAGAGTGATATACCTAGCTCTTTTTAGTGAGCTATTTCGCCCATGTCTAGGCTGTTGCCCGCGATTTCAATCACTCAGGGATAGCGTAACTTTCTATTAGTGAAATAATTTTTAGAATCGGTTCAGTAGTTCCAGAATTAGGTAGGTGCCCCCTACAAACTAATTTTACCTGTTTATAAATATATAGCTTTCTGCACTCCTTCTCAAACTATGCCAAATCAAAAAGTGGTAGGTACAAAGTTTTCTCTTCACGTATTAATATTACTAGCTGAGGCCCGCGGTACCCGCATTTTATTTTCATCATATTAAAATAAATCATATCCTATTATTAGGTAGATTCGCTCCAGAAGAATGAACAGTCACAGGACAGTCTTTGTCAGCGGGATATTGCCATATTCATAAACTATTTGCACTATGGTAGACACTGCTATCTGCTACCTACCTGCCTGCTGCCTACCTATTATCCTCTTTCTAATCCCGTCACCGTATACGATACTTAAAACCGAGGGGGTGGCATATTCATTGCTAGGAACCACACGGCTACAATAAGTCCGTATCAGAATTAATGCTGGTCGGAATTTTTAGAACAAAATGGAGACATCACGCCACTGCACTAGATAAAAGCAAAAGCAATTATGATGTATGTTAATAAATTCCAGCTAACCACGCACGCGATCATTAGAAGAGATACAAATCATACAATGAAAGAAAACGATACAGAATTATATGATTATGAGTATTTAGTGAACGAATATTATGATGAAGCGAACGAAGAATCGAGGTCTAACAATGCGTACCACATAAGTAAATCAGGTACAGTACATGCTCTTTTTAACCCCCGACAAAAAAGAGGAGTGTTATAAGTTTGTAGTGTGTCTCTGTGTTTTCCTGTGGCATCGTAGCTTCAGAATGGGGGACCGATTTCAATGCAGTATTTTAATTGAAAGCTAGTTTAATCGGGAATCATCTTAGCTATATTTCATTCAAATCTGTTCAGCCGTTCAAAAGTTACAGCTCGTTTTCTAGTTGGGAGTCGGGGGTTTTTGATGGTTAGGTTATTGGTATTTAAGCTGATTATACAGGCTGTATATTTACAACACAGGACACTTGCTTTAGTTATTGTACTCATCATTATGAACAACTGTTAATATGGGACCAAACCTGATAAGGCAAAAAGAAAATCTGCTGTTTCATACAAATAATTCAAAATTACTAAACTAAATGTATGGAACAGCAATTCAATCCCGAAAAATTTGAAAAGCGGTGTCATAATTAATATCTACAGAAATCCAGGCGGACGACGTCGTGGGCTAAGTTAGTAAACTATGCAAGAAAACATTTTGAGGGGATGGAGGGAGGTCTGTCTGAATTTATTCCTAAATATACAGTTATTTGTAATTCACTAATAGTGCTTTAAGGGGTGGAACTGTACAAGTAGGTACTTTTACCATGGGACCAATCATAAAATCGCGAAAAAATAATCTCATAGTAAAAGTTGTTCATGTCGATGAGTACTTCCACCCGTTAAAGCACTATTAGTGAATTACAGATACATAATCCTGAATATCATTAAAGGTAAAGGATACTTCTTATACCTACATGACTAACAGTACCATACGACCGAAGCCACGGGCAAGGCTAGTGTGAAATATCTCCCTGCATACAGGATCCATGAAGGCTATGCAGAATGCTGTTGAACATAATTATCTCTCTTTAAATGTGTGGACGAACCAGGTATGGTGTTCCTCCATTGAAAAAGGATTGCCTGGCGGGCCGAAGCCCGACGGTTGATGTCGAACAGTTGTATAAACCTTTTTCCTTGCGCAATGCAGGCCTCCTAACCTGATTGGTCAAATTCATATTTTCGCTCCACTGTGGTTAGCTATGTGGCCTTGCTAAGTAGTTCTTCTATGTGGCGATAGATGTCGCTACAAATACATACAAGACTACAAGCCCCATAATAGCCCCGTTCTTTAGTTACAGATATACCTGAATACGGCGCTATAAATTCACTGAAAGCAATATTCCTGCTAAGAAGTGACAATGACAACTGCACAGAGGTAAAGGGCATTGGCTTGCAAGCCATCCAATGTTTGGTGGAGGACTACACAAATCAACGTAAATCGGTTAAAGAGGTTACGGCTAGGCTTTTGAGGATCGTGCAGATATGGTTCCTGGGGTACTTGGCCGTTGCAGTGCCTTTGTGGTGCACTAGAGGTAAATATAACATGTGCTCATATTAAGGAAATAGTAAAGAAAAGGAAGAAGGTACCTCCACGAGTAACGAAAAATTTGATCGTCTGGCACACCCTGCGCAGTCAGCCTGGATATAGTACGCGCAAATCTTTATGAGCCCTCTCCCTCCTCCTCTCTCTCCCTCTAGCACCTTTAGTAGTACGCTTATTATAGGTGCTAGAGGGAGAGAGAGTTCAGAGCTCAGTTCAGGGCAAATTTGCGAGTACTATACTAACATTGCTGACTGTCAATTTTTTTCACTACGGCATGAGCGATTAACTCCTAGTTTTATAATCTTAAACTTAATACCAATTTTTTACGGTGCGTATAGACTTGTTTAGACCAAACGAACTTAAAATAAGACAGAGCTAGAACATTAGTGCTCAGAATGTGAAGAGCATTACCATTTCCATCAAATAAACATTGAACGAGAGAACTGTGCTTATCTGTCTGGAGTCTAGACAGACAATCGGAATCGGAAATATTATTATTATCAGCCGTGCGTGTTCGTCCCACTGCAGAGCAAAGGCCTCCCTTCCACTCCTCTCTGTTTAGAGATTTTTGCGGCCAATTCTTCCTATAAGTGCTCGTCCCGCCGTCTCCTTCTGGGCCTGCCGCGACCTCGTCTCACGTTTTGTGGTCATTACGGTAGATGTGGCCAGCCCAGTTCAACTTTAAGCTTACAGATTTCTGACCAACAACGGCGATCTGTTTTTTGGAGCACATTATACTATTTCTTATACGGTCTGATAAGCGGACTCTCAATAGGTAGGTATACAGGGTGTCCCAGGAAACCTGTACCAGCGAAGGTCTGTGGTCAGGGGACACTAATAGGTACTCATCGATTGAACCCCCATGTACCCTGCATAACGCTCCATAGCTCGCTGGCAAACCCCGAGTTAGCACTTGTGATACTTTGTCAAAGAATCGGAAATAAGTAATCGGAAACTACCGAGTGCCGGACATGATAAAATGTAGGTACTGTAGGTTTGAAACGAAAACAATTGATAACCTGTGTGCAGAGTACACGTAATTCGTTTTACGGTATAATGATTAACTTATTTATTACCTACATATATGTATCAGTTATTGCGTTAAAAAAACACGTCAGATGTATCGTAAACAGCAAACGGCAAATACTCTATCCCGCCAGCTAATCACGATGCACGCTCGTAATCGGAATCGACTCAATTTTGACACTACAATAGTGTTCATTGCGCTGCTCCAATTGTCGGGCGGAGTGGTTTTAAAAGCATACCGTGCAATTTAGTTTGTTGGACTGTCAAGATTGAATCGATTCCGATTGCGAGTGTGTATCGTGATTACCCTGCCGGTCCGCGAACCTCGTTTGTGCTTTCCGAACTAACACATAGCTACTAAACAAAAGCACGTAATGTGATGGATGATGTGTCTGATAACCGTTGTTAACACTTTACCTTCGAATTAGTATCAAGTAGGTAATTGCGGAGGTCACAACAGATGGCGTTCGTTGTGTGTAAAATACTGATAATCAGCTGCATCTGGTTTTCAGTTTTTAGTACGTTGAATTATCTGAACTAGATTGATATCTGTTTTGGAAATATAGAACTTGGTTGGGGCAGAGTTTGTAACATGAGTACGAGTAAAAGTCAGATATTCATATAGGTAGTATCTAGGTATGCATCATCACACCGTTAAACAGGGGGCGGAGCAATAGATTACAAAAAGCATATCAGCAAGGAATGGGTTTGTTGAAATAATTGAAAATAAAATCGAGCTGAATTGGCGTGAGACAATACAGAGAATAGGGACACAAGATCATGACATTCGGGTGATTAGAATTGATACGCTACGAGTTTTTAGTGATCACATTGCGTAATTTCCAGGTTGGTGCTGCTGCTGTCTGTGTTGCAAATTTTTTAAGCCTCGACAAACAATAGAGAAAGCAAAGAAATACATAGTTTTATATCCACCAGGAATATACAAAACAAAGAACGGAGTAATTCATTACGATCCAAGCGAACGCGAAAAAGAATGCTATGAAGAATTTGAACATTTCATAAAAATATTGTAGATTAGGTACGTCGACAATAATAAAAGCTATTGCAGATTTTTATCTTGTCTTTCTATTGTGTATTTGTGTCTACTTTGTGACGTTTGACGGATTAATTTGAAGATATTATAAAATTGCAATCCCTATGATAACAATTATGCTGCATGATTTATGAATAAATGCCTCACTTACCTCTAAAATCTGATTGGCTTTGGAGAAGTCATTATGATAAAGTGCGAGAGCGACGAGACTTGTGGGCTTTGCCAACATTATTGATATGAAGTCGATGCTATTGCCTTTTTTAGATGAGTATGCTGGAATCAAAAATATAATCATTACTAATGAACCTTATACCACTTCAAGATGGACTTTAAAATTAAATACTCACTCTCATCTGATACAGTAGACGCAAACATAACTTGCTCCACTTCATGTTTGGCATTTGTATTCTTTCTTCTAGTTTTAGGTTTCTTCCTAAATGCTTTCAAATCCATCTCTCGAGCTTCATCCTCACTGCTCTCGTCTACTTCAACATAATCTAAACAAAGCTTCAACGGCAATGGGCTGGTATCGGGTGACAATGTTGAGACCAACTGCAGCTTCCATATAGAATGGTTCACCACTTTGAACAACTTCTTGAGCCTCAACGAAATCTCTTGTTCATTGTAAACTCCTAACTTTTCTTCCAACTTCTCCAAACATAATTTTAAAGTATTCAATACAAGTTGGGTTGTATATGAGGTGCACATAAATCCTGCATTGCTATTGCCACCATTTTTAGAATTCGAAGACTGTTTTTTCGCATAAAAGTAAGAGCAATCAGAATGAGCTCCACAAGGGAAGGGCTCCTGGCTGTGTTCATGGCACGAAAAATATTCATATCTTAAGAAAAGACATGAGAAAATATTTTCAATAACTTCAATACAACTCTGCAATGGTTGGATTGATAAAACAAGACGTTTCAATTCATCTAATGATGATACAGTGTCTTGGGTATCTTCAACTCCTTCAGATGAGTTCAGTATTGTGTCAATAATTTTAGTTATTGCACAGTAACTATTATAAGTCATTACATCCCAATTGGTGCTGCATTTTTCTTGACCTTTAATATTAATTTTACTCTTCAAAGTTTTCAATTCAGCAATAAAGTCATTATTTGTATTTAAAAGTCTCGAAACTTTGTATCTATCTACTTTGGAGAGTCTACATACTTGAGATATCACAGCTAGAGCACTCTGTGCTAACACCTGACTAAATATAGAAGTGGTCATAATTTTACAATTGTTTTCCAAACAAAACTTTATTATAGTCAATTCCCTTTTGACTTCTGTGATATAAAACTGTAGATGATCGTCAGCAGTAGTGTATGTATCCAAAATAGAAAATATATTAGTCAACTGATGAACTAGAGATGTTAAATCAAATGTTTCAGGGCTATTAGTAAGATCTATGAGCACCATGATGAGAATTTGTTTGGTAAAATTATTAATTTTGAATGTAACATTCTTCATATCATGAACCTGATGTTTATACACTTGAGCAGCTTTCAGTAACCAGTGTGTTCGGTCTTGGTAACATAATTCCAGCATGTATTCTGGTGTCAGTTTAAACTCCTTTTGTGGCTCATTTTTCTGCATAAGGTCTGAAGTAATATACAAGAGTTCTGGTTTCTCATGCGGTATGAGACTTAGCAGTATTTGCTTTCTATATTGTCGGAAATTCTCTTCAGATATATGCTGCAGTATTTGATTGACAAACTGTGGCAAGAAAGTGTCATTCCATCTTACTAATGATATCAATGTTATAAGCCTATCTATAGAATTGTTCTCACTCAACTCATATTTCAAGATGTCTAAGTATAAAGCTTGTATTTTGTTCAGGTTTGGATCATCGTTGAGAGCATGTTGTTGTATGTATGATAGGATGGTTGATGTCGTCACAGGATTATTTTTTAAATTTACTTTTATAAACTCTATTGTTTCATTGCTAAATTCTTGACATGGTTTTGATTCTTCTATGTCATAATACAATTGTATGATTTCCTGAGAAAAGGTACACAAAATATTTCAAGAACATGTATTGTTTCTGTAAGATTTCCATGAATTTAATTCATAATATCACATTAAAACTTACATCATATATTTTTCCAGTGAGTTGATCAAGTAGATTTAATATGTAAGTTAATTCTTCCTCCTTCATTTTGAAAAACTATTTTCTGTAACAAATGAAGAAAAAAATGTTATACAAATAAGGAAACAAGATAATCAAAGAGAACTTGATTGGTGCAGAGGCTGAATACTTAGTTTCTTTGCTTAGAACAAATATTTGTACACATTAGATTGTGTATGGCAATGTCAAATATACCTACAATAAAAGAGAAATATCAGTATGTATGAGTAATAAATTTAAAAAAATAATAAGTAAAGGTTAATAAACTTTACTAAAACATATTAAAATATCAGCAAAAAGATGTTTGGGTGGTTTTGATAAAACTGACTACAGCAGTAGGCACTAAGTTCTATAGGTAAATAGAGTTTCTACTTATATAATAAAAGATAACAAATTACCTAGTTAAGTAAACAAATAATTATGTCGTGTTATCATGTCTCTCAACCCTGGGTCATAAGTCATTGACATTAGGCTCAATTTAACTGTTACCTACTATGAAGTAGAATTGGTTTAATAATATTAACTGCATTGTTGTACTGTCCTTTTTAGATAACTCAACCTGAGAACACTTTCTGCACCATTTTACTGACCATCCTCAACATTCTCCTGTTTTATTCAGACCTACTATTTGGATCCGCGCACCTAGAGTCTCAACATTTCATAAGTGCCTGTATTCGGTTTACATGAAATAAAGATCTATTCTATTCAACTTTGACATTGGCAGAATCAACTTAACATCACAATGAATCCATTATATTAAAATTGGAATTGGAAGTAGAACTGTACAATGTTCAGTTGTAGTATAGTATAGCAAAAAAAATATTTTTATTGTGGCTATGGTATCAAAACAAAAGCATTGATACTGTACTCAATACCAGTATTACATCAAAAGTATTGATATCAAGATAATTATTCAACCAAATGTAACAATACCATTCGGTATCAGACACTTTTTACAGACTTTAATTCATAAGGATTTGGAAGGAATTAAACAAGAATAATATAACAATAAAAAAAAATGTGTTCAGAATGATCAAAATTATTTAAGAAAAAAGAATACACCTGTAGCAATGTAAGTTATTAGAATGTATGTCGTACTTTACTCAAGATACAATATAAAATAAAATAAAAATAAATAAAAAACTTCTAAAAACATTTAATCATAAAATACCCAGACTTATGATTTCTGGCAAGATAAGACTTCTCCAGTCAAAATCCCTGTCCATAATAGTGCTGTGGAGTATGTCCTAAACAGTTAGTAGTGACTAGAAGTAGGTAACTAATTGAAAAGTATTTATTATATTTGAAAGTATTGATTACATTAGAATGTATTGATTCCTGGTGTAATATGGCAAACCAAATATTTGATTACAATAATACTCAGCATCGAAACAAAAGTATCTATACCAATGCAGAATCAATTCTTTTTCCATTTCCCAAGTCCTAAAATCCTTGCACAGCATTTGCTACACTCTGACCTAATGTTCAACTTATTTTAATATAAAGAGCAAATGGAAACCATACGGTGAAATATTCAAGGTGAAAATTCGGTATTTTTATGAACAATTAAAATGAATGATTGGTTCCAAGAATATAAATGTCCTATTTAGGTGTATGTCATAACAACTCGAGACAAATACAGTTGTAGACAATACAATATTCGTATAAATCAAAACAAAAATATATAAGTAGGTACAGTAAAAGATGTAAAATAATAGGAATTAATAAGTAATTCACTACATGGTTTATAAGTATATCATGCTTATTAAAGATTATTTGTTTTACTCGCAATCGAAGATGCTATGTCGAGATAATGTTATGTAAAATTGCAAATAAACATAAAATAATGGATGAATACAATATATATTTAAGGTGGATTACAATAGCAGCTAAACATACCTTCTAACAAATCCACAAATAATACACGGCTACCCAGGTAATCACATTATTACAGAAGAGGTATTTAAACAACAGAATTATATTAAAAATGTTGTTTGCTAACTATAAACACACATTTATGTATTCGAAGTAGAGTAGGTACCCTAAAATAATAAATAGAACACACAAACTCACAAAGTGCGTCAGTCAGTGACACTTGAAGTAGTGTTGCAATAAAATTGATAGATTCGATAGTGGACTATCGATAGTCCACGACTAATCAATAGTCGACATTTCTAGCAATAGTATCGATGGTATTGGATACTAATAGCAAAGAATATATTTTTATTTATAAACTATTTGCTATTGAAATAAAAATCCATTTGCTAATAGTATTGCCGCGTACCACGCTATCGCTAATATCGGGAGTTAACTGATTTTCAAGGTCAACTATCGATAGTTTCACTATTGCTTGTTTGGAAGGGCTACGTTCAGTAATTCATTTTTCGGATGAAAGTCACTCGTGCGAATGTCGCTCGCTCATCGGGAATAATTAAATGGCTTCGAGCAATCCACAACTGCGTTACGCGAGTGACCAATCAAACGACCTCATATTATCTGCTGTATCCTATGACGACAGTCATTGGTCGGTTGATAGCAGTTCGACCGAGTGCGACTTTCATCCTACTATTTCACGGAGTGACCGGAGCGATCGTCCGACGACGCTCGCTCAAATAACTGAACGGTTTAGAGTGATCACCCGGACGATTTTGCGTCGTCGAGCGTCATCCGCCGTAATAACTGAACACACCCAAGGATAACATAAAGTCTATAACATTTCCTTTATCGCACAGAGATGGGCAATTTGTCAGAGTTGATTGTAATTATTAAATTAGCAAAATTAATTTTACAATACAATACAATACACTTTATTGCACACCAGTAATAGAAGAAAAGATACAATAATTAGAAAAAGAAATGTACAAACGGTCTTATTTTACGTTTTATTTAAGGTCTTATTTTAATAATGCAAAATATTTTAGGACGTAAATCTGTTATTATGCAATGCAATCTCCCTTCTAATATGGATTTTGGTTTTCTTTAAGGTTACAGAGAGTTTAGTTTTTTGTTCAATATAAAACGTTTTGTATAATATTGATATTGAAAATGTTTATGACAAGTAATAAAGTTGCTAAGCGTTATAAGTTTATTCAATATATTATTATCACGTTCTCGGACCCCTAAAAATAACAAAATATATAGGTTACAAAGATTAAAAATTCGGATTTATAAGATATTTTTGATCCGAGACACAAAGTAGTTCCTTGAGGATCCAAGTGAAACCGCCAGCAACAGTTAGTAAATCTTAATATTGATATGTACTATCATAATTTAGTATCGATAAATGAACATGTTGTACGTCCCTAGACTAAGTGACAGTTATATTTTTTAATAGAATATTTTTAATGCTGGTAAAAGCGTAAAAGCTATACAGCCTAGTTGGATCAATTATCATTTTCATTGGACTATCATGCAACTCGCAATTTGTAACAAAGAGTCTACCAAGTACATAGAATAATAAATTATTTTCACATTTAATACAATTCAAATGATCGAGTATTCGAGACACAATATTTTTACAAAAAACAGTGTTTTAGTTTCAGTGTTTTAGACACGTATTCGACTAATAAAATGGAGTTCACAACACTTGATATGACAGTCGTTTGACGTACGACCGCATGTTCATGACAGTGACAGCTTACAATCACAGATTATTTCAATTTGGTCGTTCAATTCCAAAGAAAGAGTATTTGATTCCGATTTGATTCACTGCACAAAATAATTACAGGTGGAATTACTTTTGCCGAGTAGGTATTTGTACATATTTGTTTCAGTTTCAACGACGATTTGATGTCATAAATTGTGCCTCACTGGTCAGTATAGGGCTATAGTTATGAAACTGTTGTCAAGATACAATTTGATAAAACATGTCTCACTTTTGTACCCGCCTAATATTAGATACAATACCGATGCCTCGATCCGAGATTATGTTACCATTCTCTCCAATAGACGACGGAGGATAAGATATCCCACAACACTTGCATCTATGTCATGTTTATACTCCTCTGACAATAAAAAACAATTCCTAATCCTTGAGAAAAAGGCGCATGCTTTAAAGGATGCATTTGATCATAAGAAAGAGCAGTTAAAAGATACAGAACACAGAATTAGACAAAGGAGTGGAGAGATTGTCAGAGACATAAAGCATCAAAAAGAAATAACTGGTCAGAAACTGAGAGTGAAGAAAGAGTACATCATAAAAGATATACTGGAAACCAAAGCAAAAGTGAAAGAAAGGATTGAAGAAGTTGTAGAGGTAACTATTCAGTGGCTGTAAATAAAATTCATTGATGTTTACTTATCATCATTATTTAGTCAAAATCTATTATTACTCTTTGTTTTCAGAAAGAAAAAATCTTTACAGTTCCAAACATTTTATGTATGACAAGAATAGGAATGTCCCCTTACCTGGGATACACTATATTTCAGGAGGAATATAACTTAGCCTTGGGTTTATTGGTATTTGCTGGTGTTACAGACCTGGTAAGTCATACTTTTATTCCATGCTGTGGCAATACAAAGTTAAGGCTGTCCAACAAAGACTGAGCTAGAACCACTCATTATCATCATTCTCATGCCCTTATCCCATTTTATTTGGAGTTGGTGCATTATGTCTTTTTTTTCCATTCATCTCTATCAGATGTCATTTCCAGATTCACTTCCTTCCAGTGGCGAAGGGTGACAGTTTTAAAAGGGGAAGCCGGCACAAATATGTCCTCTAAAAATTTCTGCAATGAATGCTGCTAAACAAAAATCCGTACCGTCTCTTGTAATCTACATATAGTCATGTCTGGAAGAGCTCGACCTGACTGAATAACAAGCCTTTTTTTGTCAGTGGGATGAGTAAATAATATAATACTACGTTGGTGCACTAAGCAATTCCTAAAGGGAAGCCGATGGGAATCGGGTTGTATGGACTCTTCACCACTGCTTCCTTCACATTCATGTCATGTTTCACACAGTCCATCCATCTTTTCTTCGATAGCCATCAACATTCATACTTATAACTCTTCTTATAACATGATTCTCATCTCTCCACATTACATGTTCATACCACGACAACCAGTTACTTTACAGCTTTTCTGTAACTAGTGCCACTTCCATACTTGCTCTAATATACTCACTCCTGATTCTGTCCAATCAAGTAAAGCTAACAAAGCTTTTTAATTCATATGTTGACGGCAATCAATAGATTGTGTGTTCATGTTTTGTCTCTTGACGGGTTAAAGAAAGAAAAGCTTATGTAAATGGGCGGGAATTGATACTCCTGTATTAACTATATTATCAATTTCCACCTAGATAAACATTTGCTACTGTAATTAAACATAATAAAAAAGGACCATGTCAATGCTGTCCTTACCTAATACCAATATTTTATTTTCACAGCTAGATGGATGGATAGCACGAAACTGGGAAGGTCAGTCAACCAAGATGGGTTCCTTCTTAGACCCTATGGCAGACAAGGTGCTCATAGCAACCCTGTTCATATCACTGACATGGCAAAATCTGATACCTCTGTCACTGACACTGCTCATAGTGGGCCGAGATGTTGCCTTGGTAGTAGCTGCCTTTGTTATCAGATATATGAGTTTACCACCACCTGTAAGAATTGTTCATTTTCTATATTTTAGTAATGAAGAACTTAAAAACATTATTTTTTTTAATATTTAATAATGAAAGAAGTAAACTATTAAAAAACCGTATTGTAATTAATTTTGTTTTTGGGCTACAGTTGGTTAATAATAATAACATATAAGCACTTGTTGTTTTTCAAAATATTTAAATTCTGTTTTGTGTAAATACTTCTGTAAATTTTCAGAGAACACTTAGCAGATACTTTGATGTGACTCACGCAACTGCTCAGCTTGCTCCAACATTTATAAGTAAAGTCAACACTGCTGTACAACTCTTGCTGGTGAGTTTTCACAAACTGATCTTTAAGTTTTCTGTATAAAACAATAGTTTTAAGAGGATATATCACCTTGTGAGACACAATAGTGCTTTATAGAGCATTTATGTTTATAAACAACACAACAATAATGAACTATTTTTTGTTATAAGCAAGACTAATCACTCAACCATCTAATCAATATAGTTTAATTAAAAACAACTGATGAATAATAGTATTGTATGGTAATTCACAGGTTGGCACTACACTTGCGTCTCCCGTATTTGGCTATGTGGACCACCCCGCACTTCATGTTCTATGTGGAGTAACAGCTGCATCTACTATAGTCTCAGCTCTCAGTTATTTAGTTAGTAAGGACACATATAAATTTTTGAAGAACAAGTCCTAAAAATGTGTAAATTTTAGAACTCATATTTCTTTATTTTACAATCATTTTTGTATTTGTATAGTCTTCCATAAAATTTTAGTTTTGTAGCTAAGTGTTAACTAATGATAATATTTTGAAAACTGTAAATAAATTATAAATATACAAACATGTTTTGTATTAATTACCTGCTTTTTAGAAACTCATAAATACATTGAGGAATGTTTTCAGGGACATTATTTATAATTGAAAGGAAATAAATAGCAACCAGATACAAAAGGAAACGATTTATTTTTCATTCTATTCATATGAATAAATTGCAGTTAATTTATGCGAAAAATCAAAGATATAAAAAAATATTTTAGTACATAGTAAATATTAACTAAATTATGCTTATTCTAGACGAAACATAATTATAATGTCGATTTCAGGCTAAATGGGATTCTTATGAGATGCATTGTTGTGAATATGATGATGACAAATGGGGTAGGTGTTTTATTTCACACTTTACTAACTATAGTTTTCCAAGTGACTCATTAGGATTAAAGAGCTACAAAAATAATAATGTGGAATGTTGTATGTTTTTAAGTTACGCGTTTTAGTATGGTTAATTAATTTTATCTCATTTACTAAATTATAATACTTTCAGACCAATACAAATAATAAAACAGAGAACTGTTTGGTAGCTCAGCATTTAGATAGACTGAGATGGAAATATTTGTAGTTTATAGGCATGTTTATTTATGAATATCAAATCATGGACTGAATGGATATGGATGGTGAAGATTTAATTTCAAAAGGCACATACTAATGACTAAGTTTTGAATACTCATGAATATGAAATAAATAAACCTAATTGTAAGTCCAATTGTTGCAATAATATTATATTTTATTAACTTATATTTTTTGGTATTTGCTTTTCAAAGACCTAACTTATAATAAGCTGAAAAGCAATAAGTATAAATATTATGTTTCTCTTCAAAAATTGTTTAGCGAAAAAAGCTATTGTAAGGGGCTATATTATAAAATTATTGCTGTTATAGTAACTTTTATTGATCTACTTATTATATATTTAAAAAAAGTTAAACATAAAAAAGTTACTGTAACCAATATCGAAGATCAAAGACTAGAGGAACAAAAAATATTATTCCTGCAAATTCTGATAGTTTTACCAGCTTATACTAATCATAAACAATTATATCAAGTTAATTACATAAATTATTTTTCAAGCACGCTTATAGCTTTAAATACCTACATTTTATACATAAAGAAATTTTCAAAATTAAATATGGCAGCTAGGGTTTAGTTGGAAGAAACTAACAAAGTAGTAACCATAAAATAATGATATCCTGACCTTAGTCCTCTGTGACAGTTGTCAGAGATACATCAGACTGTAACCATATCTTTGAATAAGTTTACAATAATGAAAGTATGTTATAAGAAATTCATTACAAATGGTATAAAAGCATGGTCCGATGCTAATGGGCTGTACATAGTGGGGTTTATCACTTTATGACTAATCTATACAAGCACATTACATGCACACAACATAATAGTCAGGCACCAAATAAAAACGAAATTAAAAAAGGAAAACAATTTCACTGTTCAAATGTCACAAGGTAGTAAAATCTTAGACAAGATATATAATTATAAAAATTGTACAAAATAAAAACAGACGGTGATTACTGATTGCACAGTACATTTAAAATTATTATACTACATACTGTTATTATATAAAAACATCTGATATTGGTAACAGTACTAGCTTCAATAAGTTCTCAATTTTTTGTGTAATAATGGTATTACACTAATAATTATATTATAGTCAACTGCATATAAATACAAAATGCATGTTAGTTATGTAAATGAAAGTTGAATGAGTATAGGAGTGTGATTAGAATACTTTAACCAACCTTGTTAATTAACTCATCACAGATGGCTGTGAGTTCCTCATTATCTTTAATCTTCTGAGCCAATGATTCTTGCAGAGAAGAAGCATGTACCTCACTTTTCTTTAGCATGGCGTTTAATTTAAGAAACTCTGCCTGATGGGCCTTCTTCACAGAATCAAGCTCTGCATTGGCCTTGTTCAGCTGTTGCATCGCATGCTGCCGCAGGGTTTCGTACCTTGCTTCTAGTTTTTGAATAGCATCATTATTTTCCTCCACAGTTCTCTTTAGAGTTTCTTCATTGCTCTTGTATCCTTGAATGATAACTTTACATCTCTCATATTTAGTATGGACATCATTGAATGCATGTTCCATAGAAGCTAGATGAGATGCAGCTTCATCACGGTCTCTAACAAGAGTGGATCTCTCCTCAGTCCATCGTTTTCCTTCTGCTTCACGTTCCCCAATAAGAGAAGATATAGTGCGTTCATATTCCTCCATGACAACACTCATTTGTTTATTATTTCTTACTTTTTCAGCAACTCGCTGTGAGAGAGCCTTTTCCTTCTCAACATAGTCCTCATTTTGGTCAGTCAACTTTTTTATTTTTGATTCACATTCTTCTAATCGTTCTCGTAGTTCATGATTGATTTCTTTAAGGTTTTGTGCTTCTTCCTCTTGAGCAGTGAGTAGCTCTTTGACAGCACGCAACTGTTCCATAGTATGAGGGTCCATGTCTGATTGCCTTGTGATTACAGGTGGTGGAGGTGGTATGTTAGCTCCCAGGCTTAACAGCCGGTCTATTGTCGCTATAGCTGGGGAGACAGTGTTTGCTTTCACTGGGGTTACCTTTGCTGCTGCTGCCTGCTGACTTCTGTTTACAGCAGGTGTAACAACTTGCGTTGGTTTCTCAGTAGGACCACTAATGTTTGGTTGCACAGATAATTGCTGCATCGAGTTCACTATATTCTGCTCTGTACCAGACATGGTACTAACACTGTTTTCACTATTCCTGAACTAGTTTCCTTTTTACCGAATAATGTTTACATGGTCTCACCTGAAAGAACGCAAACGTTATAATGACAGATAGCATATCATATCACCATAAAAGTCACCGTTTAGCAAGTCATAAACTGGTATGCGCAATACTTTTAATTTAATTAGATTATAATAATAACACCCGGTTTAATGCAGTTAAGTTTATAGCTCTGGAATCAAAATATAATCGAGAATGATAAAATATGTTATATGTTCAACATCCCACGCAAGGTGCAATGAATAGGAACAATAAAGTTACAATTTGCGTTGGTTGCATATGATCACCTACCGCAATGTCCTTGAGCCTTAGACCACTAAGGTATTAACAATGAACGGGAAAGTTTATATAAAATATGACGAAAATTCAGTATCAAAATTGACTCCAATATTAAATAAACATCACTTTGGAGTACAGGAAAATAACGATGATCAACTGATCAAGGCGATGACATCAGTCATTTAACGCCACAGATAGATTATCCTTTTGTGTCTATGAAGTCTCTATTCTATGCAATGACAGCAGGATAGCAGATTGTAATTTTAATGAGTGTGAGCAGGATAACATGACTTGAGTAATGCTAAGTATGGAAATGGAATGCAGGAAATGTATTTTTTACTTTTTTTGACATTCGTATCCGTATCGTTGTTAGGGATGTAACAAAATGTATAAAAGGATTAATAAACAATAATTAGTAGAATCATTTAATTTTGATAGATAAAAATGTATAATTCTTCTTCTCTCGTAATAGCATGAGCTATAGGTATAAGAAAAGCTCATGCCGGGGTGAAAAGAGAAGTCAGTCAAAAAAATTTTTTGCGGGGTTGCCTGACGCTTCTTACGTCATTGGGTTGCCTGCCCAAGGTACCGGGACTTACTTACCGAAGTATCGTTACTCGTCGTATGTAATGTACCCCCAAATGTATAAATAATAATTAGAAATGTTTTCTTTTACATGTAGTACACTGGCGTAGGCTGGCGTTTCCAGGCCGGTTAACCCCGGTACGAACTTTTCTAAATGGCTAATCTTTTCCACAAGCCATGAGCACGTGGAACTCATGTAAATAGTTATTTTCATCTAATTCTGCACAAATTCGTTACCAGATCGTTCTGAAATCATAGTAATGCTTGTGGGCGTACCCAGCTTTTGGCCTAGGAGGGGGCAAATCAGGAATTTACGTAGACATAGGACCAGTGACGTTAGGAGGCTTCTTACGTCATTGCATAGGACGCACATAAATCAGCTAATGTCATGGGCGCATGGGCGGCTGACCAGGAAGAGGGGTAACAGCTCTCCCCCCCCCCAACCCTTATGCCTATGGTAAGCATAGAAATAAGGTACTATATATTATCTCTATGATGGTAGGTAAAACACAATGACGTAAGAAGCCTCTGTAAAACACCTCTATACTCGAGCACAGGTAGACGCAGCGGATGACATACATTCCCACTTAGCCTAACCGGGGACAATATTAATATGCCGGGGATCACGCCTTTTGCTGGATACGGTTTCTTTATCTGAGGCTGGATAGGTACAGCAAGTAGATGATTAGTTACCTACTTTATTACTTATCTTATAAATAAATAACTAACACAATATATTAACAATCATTTATTTACTGACTAGTATTAAATACAAATATTTAAACTCCTACAATATATTTATCTGTTTTGTACATTTCATAGGCAAATTCTTCCTCGTGTGTTGGATCAAACTCCAAACCTGAAATGATAATAAAATTTAATTAGAATATGAAGTACAAGATTGCACATTTTGATCAAAGGGTAAATCATCGATTAAGGTCCGATCGGATTTCGAACATAATAGATTTCTCAGAATCGCCACTCAAAGAGTTAATATAAGAACAAAATCGGTTTGGTCTTTCAAGCCCTGAGTAATCATAAGTCTTTTCCCTGCTATGGGCGTATCGATAATTTTATTTAACCAGGTGTCTCTCGCTTGATATGTGGTATAGTCTGCAGCTGACTCCATCTAAATTCATTGTCCATATATCAATGTCGACTAGCAGTGTCAACGATGCGACAGCGCTGGTCTTGCTTGCCCGTCAAGGTGACTATGACTCACCTCCTATGCTCTCTTAGAAGGTCGACAAACATAGGTTAAACTTAACTGCCAGAACCAGTTTGACCTGAACTAATTGTGGATATCACAGACACCGCAGGTCAGTGGTGGTCATACACGATGTTACGATCGTGTCAATTTGCATATAGATGACAAAAATATAAATGGCAATCCCATACCTAAATTTTGCTGGAGCTTCTACTCTCTAGCGATTGTAAATTGCAATCTTTCTAGGGGGGCAGGAAGTCCCACCAACGTGATCAAGTCGTCCATACATGGTAGCGATTTCCATCCGGTCCAGCGAAGGCTGAAGGTAAACTGGACCGTATATGGCAACCTTGTTTGTTCTCGTCGTATTAGGGCAATAAGAAAAGATATTCTCACCTACGTACTCGATTTCTAAATCGAATTTGCCATTGATTTTATCTCCGCATGATATTCCGAAGTGGGTCACTCTATCGAATCGCATCCTAGTCTGTTTGTCCTGTAGACGTCCTTTTGATCCGAGTATGAATTTAGAGAATGGTATCTGAAAATATTGCATACGTAAATTGCTTTAATTTTTTCTTCTAATTCAATGATGACAATAATAGAGCCAGAGGATATTATTATGGGAAGGAGATGTTTTTAGAAATTTGACAAGCAAAGTTCTTCATAGTGATTTGATTTTCTATAAGACAATATTTTACATTTTTCTTTATTCACTGCAAATTCTCTCCCCTTTCGACATTGGTTTCGACCTTCAGTAGCAATCTACTTATGTATTTACAACACATTTTGTGTTGCCTAACATTATAGGTACACACCTTGGCAACTTGCCAGTAAGGCCCACCCCTCGTGTATAGCACATAGTGGTATATATCGTTCCAGGTTATATCGTAGTATCCTTCACAGGAGACATTCAGCAGATAGGACCTGCCGTCGCCTCTAACCTTCAGCACAAGAGTATTGTACAGATGCCAGTCGAACGTTGTAGGCCGTTTGAATGATTTCTGCAAACACACATTAAAATTAAGATTAGAAAAAGAAGTGTTTTTTAAGTAATTATATTTTCCGAAAAAATAAAAGCTTCCAAAGAGTTCAATAGTTTAATAGTCGTAAGCGCATCTACTGAGCTTGAATTGATTCGTACTCTTAGGTTAAGCAAAATATTTGTGTATTTGTTTTTGGAAAAACTCGGTAGCACCTCGGATTTTGGAAGTGTACCTACCTGTTGGCAATAGGGTCGCTCCCTTTTACATGGTACTTAGCAACGAAATGTGGGTGTACAACAAAACACCTCTGCTTTCCTCTTCGGGAAATACAAACGTAATGTTATGTTAAAATTAATCTAGTCAAAGATTATATCGCGACGAAGAAGCGACCATGAGCGCTGTAGTCCGACGATGTGCGGTCTACGTATACATATTAGCTACCTACCTTGTGTATTGCACGGACCCACGGAACACATTAGGTATATGCCGCACTGCGGCTATCTTACTTACTTTACTCTGGTTATATTTTTATTTATAAGAAAGTGTGCTAAGTTCAGTTTTCGCAGAAAATTACGTCTCTATCGTCAACATAGTTTTTGATCTTATAATATTATTATCATTTCCTGCGAATGGTTTTCTGTGCAATGTGTCGCAAATTCGATACCCGGACACTGAAAAATATATTTGTCTATACATCGGTACTTAGTGGTTCCGAGTCTGGACGTGTGCTTGTGAAATGTATGTTTGAATACGAACCGAGAGCGACTTACCGCCGCGAAACGCAAAGCCGCGGATTTGTTATGAACTTTTCCAGAGATACTCACTCTTATTCTCTTAGATCTCATGGCACAGTAGCCTGCCTTCTTGATGCGTCCGTCCTTCGGTACTCTGACGTCAAGGTAGCCGTGGAAGTGCGCCCGGCCCGCGCTGCTCATCTCGAGGCTGCACTTACTGAACCCCTCATTGTGGTCGCTGTCGCAGGTCGTAATGAACTTGTCTAGGACGCTGGGCTCGTTGAAACACCAGAGGAGGTCTGTCTCACCTGAAAATTGTAAAATATACATTTTATTACCAGAATATTGTATTTTGTTATTAGTTATAGATCAAGTTTAACACCTCGATTGAAGTAGGTATATTGCGATTCAAAAGAATCATTCATTCATTTTTGTCAAATGTTGTCCCACACGCACACTAGGATTTCTCCTGTAGGTATCGTGGGTACAGTTTACAAACAAATCTCACATGCACGTACAGACCATATCTGTAGGTCATACAAATATTTGTTCCGGTCGGCGATCGAACCCGCGACATGTAGCACAGAAAGCCAATCACGTAGCCACTGCGCCAACCGTACCGTCAACAGAAAAGAAAGAACACAAAAAAAGTCTTGACAATGAACAAGATGTTTGTAAGTTTTAAATAACAATTTTACGTGTTGTGGCACAACTTGATGAGGCCACGTCTAACGCCGTGGACTGAGATGGGCTGCTTGATTGATGAAAAATAGTAAAACAAGAATTGAATATACAAATGTTTATTAAATATCTAAGTACAAAATGCATATCTGGACTCAAAGAGAACACAAAAAGTAAAGAGAAACAATTACGACTTATTCTTGATCATTACTACACAAGTATTTAAATTATAATGGATAGTCTGGGCCGATATCAACACCTAAGATTTACGATAAGACTAATAATGCAGTGACTAAGCAAGGTAGTCGGTGGGCGGTCGCTCGTAAATTCAAATACATTAATCCCAGAGGTTGAATTCAATTTGAGCGATTGTTGCAGCGCGAAAGTTACTTACAAGTATCACATTACATTCGCGCTGCGGAATTGTAAGAAACAATGTCAATCACTTACAATTGAAAGCACCCTGAAATGGGTCGCGCAAATTGTCCTTGCTCACTGTAACTGCAACATGTTACACTATACCTCATTCTGTCAACTCCTACAACTTTAAAATTCGACACCAATGAAAATCAACAACAAAAAAAGGAAATGTAAAAATATTAGTATACACTAGGAATAGTAACAACAATCCCAACTTAGTATTCCAATGTCCAGCAATACTCAATTCCTATCAAATAATTTTTTGAATGGCTCACAAATACCACAACAATATGAACTTATGAATCTTGGAAATACAGTTCTATCACAACTAAAACATGATTATAATTTATTTATTTCCATTCATAATTTTATTGTTCCTCAGTGCCTTTTACATTAGGTACTATAAGTAACCAAGTCTTACTTGCACATTTATTTATTTTACCTGCTTTTAATGACATAAATAACTTAATGTTACTGATAGCTGCTATGAAAATAATTTATCAAATTATAACATTGGAAATATTTTATAGGTAGGTATGTCTTTATTGTATAATAATTTTATTTAAATAATAATACTAGGAGTGTTCAGATTTGCAAGATTCTCAAATTGGACGGAACATCAATTATCTTCAGAAGCTCAGCAATTTGTCTAAGATCCAAAATAGTTTATTAGTTCAATTGTCAGTTATAATAAAAAGAATATAAGAATTAATAGTTTGGTTAGTGGTTAACTATACAATTAATAAAATGTCAAACAAAGGTAAAACAGTATTAAATAAATTGCATGAAGTTAACTTTAAAGTTTGAGTCTAAATACTGATGTCACAAATATGTATTAATAGAAACATAATCACAAATTTTAAATAAACAAATGTCATAAAAAAATAATATTAAATACTAATAAATAATCCTAATAAAACTAACAATTTAAATTTAAAAAATTGAGATTCATCACAGTGAGAAGTTAGCTAAGGAAAGCAGCTCTTGATTGTTTAAAAGCATGGAAAGTAAGCACCAAATAAAGACAAAGATTATAATATGTATCCAGCATTAATATATCAATGCACTTCACTAATGAGTTGATCATATAACCTCATGAGTTCTTCATTATCTCTTGTCTTTTGAACCAATGATTCCTGCAGAGAAGCAATTGTAATTTCATGCTTCTTCACAGTAGCATTTAGTTTAGTAGCTTCAATGTTATAATTCTTTTTGAGGTTGTCTAATGTTTCATTAGCTTTATTTAGTGCATCTGTAGTGACTTGTTTGAGGCTTCCATACAATTCTTCATACTTATTGACTGCCGCCTGATACTCTGACATTTTCTGTTCATATATTTTCTCCCTATCTTTTGTTTCTAGTATTACACTCTTGCATTTTTCATACTTAGAGAGGAGATCATTAAAGGAACTTTCCATGCTACTAAGATGGTTTAAAGCTTGATCTCTTTCAGAAGTTACTTTTTCCAATGTCTCCTGGTTCAATATCCTTTCCCGTTGCTGTTCTTCAATCAATGAAGAGATAGTCTTTTCATATTCTTCCATGACAATACTCATTTGTTTATTACTCATAATCTTGTCATTAATTTGCTGAAGTAATTTATTCTCTTTTTGAAGAGAATTGTCTCGTTCATCAGTCAATTTCTTAAGTTTGGATTCTAAATCTTCGGTTACTCTATTATACTTGTGCTCCATGTCTTGTACTGTACTCTTGAGCTCTCTGTTCTGTTGTCTAAGTTGTAATACCTCTTGTTCCTGTTTCTGAAGTATAATTCTTAATTTATGAAGGTGATCCACATCTTGCGAAGTAAAATTGTGATAACGAGGACTTCTTGGTGCTGCAGTTGGTGGAGTACTACCTGATATACTTATGAGTCTCTCAGTGGCCACCCGAGTAGGTGTGAGAATAGCAGAGACACTTCGCATCAGTCCTGGTGTTGATCTAGTGTGACACCCACTGGATTTTGGAATTCCACTGTTGACTACCGGTGGCACTACTTGCATGGGTTTATCTTTTCCACTCATTGAAGGCACGCACCCTGCAGACTGTGAATGTTTAGGTGCAACAACATTACTTTCTGTAAAAATTGACACGGCACTGCCTGTTTCATAACCCACATCACACTCCAACGAGTCAACCACAGAGTCAGTATGAACAGAGTTTGCATCATCAAGCTTTTGTCGTGCATACAGTGGATCGAATTTCACAAATAAACTTTCTTTGCCTCGATCTATGTGGCTGTGATTGCGGTTCGATTCGGCACACTTTACAAGATAATCTAAACTTGTGGCATCAATAAACATATCATCTGATGTTGGTATTTCTTTCATAGTTACATCACAAATGCTATCGAAGTCTGATCCGGTGAGAAGATCGCTTGTCTCGTTTCTTTGTTCAGACATATCAATGGACCGTTGCGGTGACATCGCCATCAGATCGCCTACCGATGAAACTGGTGTTATGAAACTGTCATCAGATGTAGTTGTACTTCCTCTGGACGACAGCATATCGTCATTAATTTTAGCACTGCTGGCTTCTGTTCCGCGTCCCAGAAAGTTTTGAAATTTCTTATAAAAGGTTTTTATGCCCTTATCAGGTGATACAAAAGAAGAATCGCTCAATATAATATTTGAAAACATTCGCCTTTTATCTTGGAGATCGGTATATATTTATAAAACACACCGTCCGATAGTTACAGAACGGGTCGTTAAAGACTATTATTATATCTTGTGGATCAACAAAAACAAAATAGAAAGAAGCAAAATTATTCTTGGCTCAACGACTTCAACGGTTTAAGTTTTGAATATACCTGCCACAGATTATATCATGACTTATGACTTTCAAGGAAAAATCTACTAATAATCTAAAATCGACTAATACGACTATAAGGTGTCGTTAAATTGTCCTATTTGAGGAATTAGAAAACAGGTAATAGAAAATGGTAAGAAAACAAAAAATGCTATACATATATAGCAAAACCATGCATTCTGTGAATTAATTGATAGATCCCATGGTTTTTTATATCCTGCAGGAGCCAGTGATAAAGTGATTACATACTCTTAGGCAGGAGCGTGGGCCGCTCTATTCTTGGGGCCGCCCTTCGCCCATAGACATAGACTAATAACTATTATGTCGAGATTATGTCTATGCCCATAGACATACTGTTACTGTTAGAGTTTGGCCAGCGAAAGAAGTCCACGAATTATTTTCTAAACTTTTATTATGGCAACAATTTAGGATTGTCAAAATTGTAACATTGACATTTCGTACTTTGTCATCTTGTGTTTATTTATGCATCATGTTTTCGTTAGTTCTGTATAAAATAATGCCGAAAACAATCAAAAGTTCGATGAGGAAGCTTCTATTTACTGTGATTGACAAATATAAAGACGTAAAAAGTGATTTTCAACAACGAGGTAACAAACCATAAAATTGTGGAAATAGTAAAGAAATTGAACGCGACAACCAATTTATAATCTAAGTTGAAAGCTCTCGAAGAAAATGAAATGTCGACTTGTGAAACACATTATTTAGAAAAGATATCTTCATCTTCAATGACAGCTATTCTTATCAGTTCAGACACACAAGGAAACATGGCAATAAAAATGAGAAAAATGAAAGACACTAAGAAGAATTAAAATTGAAAGGTCTAAAAATCACGGACAGTGGAATACTCCGGGGAAAACTAGACCACATTCAGCAATAGTTTCCAATTTCGGCTATAGGAAACAAAATAAACGAATAACCCCTACGTTTTGTGTGGATTTTATTGTTTCATCACATCAGTGGTCTCAATTCCATTGTATAAACTTATAGTAATAACTTTTTGTTTAATTCAACCTTTTCTATGTATGGCCGTGCCAGGAAAGTTGAGCGATGAACTTTACGTAAAAGATAAAAAATGCCAAGCTAGTTTCGTTTAGCACTTAAAATTTGGTACTGTGGGCCGAGCACGAATGCTTTGACGTATCGTAACGTAACGCAAACATAAGAATCAAAGTACACGTTTAATCCATGATATTTTTGTGAAAATACATGCAGTATTTTTTACATTTTCATGAAACAAGTGTGTATGTTGCTTAATATATAATTGATCAAAAATACGATAGATTCATTGTATTTTATCAAAATTTGCTTACATTAACGTTACTATACGTCAAAACATTCGTGCTCTGATTATGACCATCCTCAATGTAAGTCAATGATCCTCAAGACGAAATATTGTAATAAATAGGAAATACTGATGTAGGTAAGTATCGCATAATATTTCTTGAATAATAGATAGTATCAACTCCGTTTATGCAGTGTATAGACAGGGATAACAGTTCTTAATTTTTTTAATGGAACCTCCTTTTTTTTTGGACAGCTTTCGTTGGCCAGGCTCTAGCCTGTATCATCCCACAGCTGGGTAAAAGCCTCCCCCTTGATTTCCATGCTGTTCGATCAAGTGCCAATGATGACCAGTCCTTGTCCCGCCATCTCTTAAAACATATAATTATCTAATATTGATATAACTAGCGTGCATGTGCATTCGAACTTTCCTTAGATAAAGCGTAAGTGCCGTAGGCGGGTTCTTCATCTGAGGAACTTTCATGATGCCGGTCAATTAAATTTTACAAAATGTCATTGTATGCCGGCTACAATGAGCAGTTTTCCCCCTATCCAGTAGGCATTGTCAGTTTAGTTCTTTCATCAAGAAACATTCGCTCGCGTAACATTCGAGGGTAAAAAAAAGTTTTGGATTTTTTAGGGAATATTTTATTTTCGATTTGCAAAAGAATTGAATGCGTGATTATTCCTGCGTCATTATAGTACGCGCAAATCTTTATGAGCCCTCGAACTCTCCCTCTCTCCCTTTAGCACCTATTATAGTACGCTTATTATAGGTGCTAGAGGGGGGAGAGAGTGTTCAGAGCTCAGTTCAGGGCTCATAAAGATTTGCGAGTACTATACCTGCGCCATACTGGACGAGCCTTTGCTCTTGCGTGAAATCACTGTGAGCCAAACGTCAAATTAACATTTGCACCATTTGACATTTTGTGGGATTGTGATGAATTCGAGAAAATTGCAGTTCCAATAATTGATGAAGGTAGGGAACAGGGAGACAGTTTGCGCTTTATGTGACACCACAAGAGATTAAAGTGATTAAACGAGCAAATTCGGGCGAATAGCTACTGTAGTGTGTGTGGTTCTGTGTATGTGTGTTGTGTTGTAACCATAAAGTTATTATTACTTTATTACCACTAGTAATAATAACTTTATGTTTGTAACAAAACAGAGGTTCGAATCACGCTGACAGCTGTGGGCGCATTTTGTTTCGGACCAACGATTATAGTCGTCAGCACCGTGAGCACTGAAATCATAGACATAGGACAACTAGACGGATAACTTACGTGGCTACGTCAATGTGTCTCGCTTTAACAATGTGTGTTGCCATCAAAATACTATTTCCACTACATTAGGGTAAATTCAGCCATATTCTCATCTTTATTTTGAAACCGATACTAAATGATATTTTCACGAAATTGAGTTATTAATTTATTATACGCCATCTCCTATATATTCGATATTTAATTTCGTTTAGAACTGGTTTCGAAATAAACATGCGAATATAGAAGTTCTTCTCTATCCACTAAAAACTTGGAATTCACAATAATGAAACATGTTAGGTTTAAATTAAAAGTGTATATTAAAAAACCCTGTTATTATTAGTAATTAAAAATTCTATAAAATTCGAATCAATAAGCAGAAATGAGATCAATTTTACAACAGTAATTTATATCCAGTTATTCAATGACCTTTATATAAGATGAGAAATTTGTTTTTGTTTTTCCAGCAACAACAAAGCAAAATAATAGATACTAATAGAATCTATGTTTTACTAAAAATAAATAAATCCAGCCCATTACTGTCCCACTGCTGGGCACGGGTCTCTTCTCAGAATGATAGGGGATAGGCATTAGTCCACCACGCTGGCCTGGTGCGGGTTGGCGGACTACACACAGCATCGAGAAACTTATGAGGCCCTCTAAAATGTGCAGGTTTCCTCAAGATGTTTTTCCTTCATCATTATCACAAGTGATAATAAAATTCTAATCCGCACATGAATCCGAAAACTCAGACCCTTCTGCATGGAAGGTAAGCGTTCAACCGCTAGGCTATCACTACTTACTAAAAGTCCGCGGTTATTGTTTTACTAAAGCTCCTCCAATTTTTTTTCTTGTATATATATTGTCGTACATTAGCTGATTGGAATCTCGCCCTGCAACAATTTATGAGGCGACATATTAGGATGACATCATAAATTAATATGCAAAAAAACTAACTAAATTTACAAACTTACTAATTAACTTTTGTTTCTTCACCGGCGCGCGTGGCGGTGGAATATTTTAATTTTTGGGTGTATGTTTTTTTGTTTGATTTAGAATTTGTCGACTGTTCCGCTTCCAAATCATTCTTTAGCAATTCTGATATGTATAAATATAATCCACGTATTTGGTTGGTACAGCGAATGGCTTCAGATAAATCGATATATTTTTTCTTGGTAGCAGCCGATTCTGACGTCCGGTAGCATCAATCTACCTTCTTCGTAAACTAGGGTCAGATGGAAACCTGTAGAATGTACATCATTACTTAGTGGGAATTTTTTATTATTATCTGGCAACACTTTTTTCTTTTCTCGTTAGTTTGTTTGGGTTTCTTATGATATTTTATGACGAAATTGGTATAGAACGACCTTGTAGGCCATGTACTAACCAAAGTGGGTAATAAATGTATAAGAATGGAAATTCTCAGCATAATCAAAGGGTGAAAAAATACGTAAATGTTTACTTACGAGTTGAAATTGTATTCCATCTTCTTTTCTTTCACTATGCCTATCACAGCCTAAAATGCTACAACCACCCATTATCAACACACTTTTGTCTTTTTTCTCTAACGAGTTCTCACAAAATACGGCACTGTTTAACTTATAAAACCACACGAAAACATGAATTATTCATTATGATCTTTTGTTTGGCAGACATTTTGACAGTTATCAATCTCCGCCAGCAAAAAAGTGAATACGCCGATAAGGACAGAAAAAAGTATCTGTATCATTTTCGCACTCGTACCATAGCGTATCTACCCATCTTATTCTAACAATACCGTTGCTAGTCTTATAGTTATTAGTCTATGACTGAAATCGAAATTCGGACTGCAGGGTTTGTGTATCCGAACCAGTTACCCAACCTTAGGGTATAAGTTTTGGATTTTTTTTAGGGAAAGTTGTGATTTTCGATTTGCAGAAAAATGGAATGCGTGACTACGTGTATCCGAACGAAACTTGGTAGTACCGAAGATAGATGTACCGAGACCGTACTCTATCAAATTCAAATAAATTCAAATTCAAATATTTTTATTTGTTGAACATAGGTAAGACGAAAGAACAGGTGGTATCGCTAGAAATAAACAATAATATATTTTCCCTTTCGCACTCTTAGATCTGTGTATACAGGTAATGTCTGCGTTAACCTTTATTTAACGCAAAATACGCACATCGTCGTGGATTTGCGGAAACTCGCCCGCCTTACCAATACCTTTATTTATTACAAATACTGGACTGCTAGAAAAATCTGTTACCTTATTGTTGGTATATCAGGAGATAAAAAAAGCTCTCATCCTAGTAGGCATGTAATGTATGGAGACACAAATCATTTGTAGCCTGATGATTTCAAGTAAGATTCTTAAAAAAAAAACAAAATGTGCCCTACATGGCAAAGGGCAGAGCCCATGCCTTATACAGCCCTGAACTTCAGAATGAATAGTTCCATTAGTAAAATGTTAAATTATGAATCTCCTTTGACCACAATTATCTAATTGTGATTATTAATTAACTAATTTATTTATATGAACCCTTATACATTCAGAGCCTCTACAGATAATTATGTAGACTTTTAAAGAATATGACCCATGTTTAGCTCCTGACAGACCATTAAAATAATGGCCCAACTGCGAAAACTACCTTCAACATGTAGGGAGCAGAGGAATTGGCTTTACTTTACTACATGGTTTTGATTTTTAAGTACTCATTCACAGAATATTGCTGTCCACTGCTGCATTGAAACTGTTACCTGGCTCTTCACAGTCTCTCACAAGTCACAGGTAACAGTTTCAGTCATCATCTTGGGCTAGTGTGACGATATAACAAACAAGCTTACACTAAATAAAGATCTACATAAATTGTCTTATTTTATTGCAATTGCAATTGCAAAAAAATTATTGATTTACTGTTTGGTACATAGTTCTATCGAAAATAATTAGAAATCTGACCTGGTCTAGCAATAAGTAGAGGATCGGTCACAGCCAATTCTTTCATTTCTTGTCCAAACAGTTTGAACTCTTGCTTCAGCTCCTTGAAACCACTTTTCAAATGTTGTAAATACGATACTTTATGTTCAGTATCGTACCCGCTTTTTCTGTGACTTTCATGAAACAGCCAGCGTTGTGAACCAATTAGGGATAGATTAGAATACTTATTATTATTGGTTTTATTTACAGTTCGACACAAAGTTGAGTAGTGGCGATGGTTACTTATTAGATTTTTAAATAAATTAATTTGACAGAGCGCCATTACGTCACACTTTAACACTACGTTTATAAATTTTAATTACATTTCATAGCAATAAATTACACAATTATTTAACTCTGTTGTTTAACCTTAAAATTTTCAGACAAAATATTATTTAGTTTTTGACCATAGACTTACTATTTCTTTGACATTTCAAAATTAGGGACACAGATTATACTAATTATACCATACAAATCGACTAATAAGTTTAAAAATATAATTAATATTAGTCGATTTGTATGTGATAATAAATCGTTAGCGTTACAGTTAAGGTGGACGCACACCTGTCATGTTTGTTTTTGTGATCTGGCTTTGATTTTGGAATGTTCCTGCTTTTTACGTTGACTTGGCTTGCTATACTTGGATTCTGATTACTAATACTGTCATTTCGGCCGTACGATAGAATTTTCTTGAATTTTCTTTTTTCAAATTGTCTTATTGATTTCTTACTGTGAATAGTAAATCGCACAACTTGGTTTGGAAACTACGTGAGTAGTTCGAACATGAATCAATAACTAGTGGACCATTATTACAACAACAAGTGGATAAATAGTTTTGGCATGAAATTACGAATATGTTTTATTACTTTAAGAAGATATAGTCCGATTTTTTTGGTATTAGGACTGTCAGATGCGAAGATCGAAATTAAGTTGTCTACAGAATGCGAAAATTCTCGTAGTCAACATAAAAATTTCCTCAACTTGTTATCATTCAATCATTCAAAACCATTAATTATTAGTGGAATTATTTATATTTTAGGTAAATTTTTCAAACACTTATTTTTATTTTAACTGTTAGGTACAAAATGGATACAGATTTATATAGATAAATGAAATATTTTTACAATTAAACAAACAACAACATAAATATATTACTTAAATAATTTTATAATATAATTTAATTAGAGAACAAGGTATTCACATATATAGACTAAATATTTACAAATAAATTAAAAATTAAAGATAAATAAAAACAAAGAGGGAACACTTAGGCGGCGTCAAAGTACTCCTCCGCATCGCTGTCATCCGGAAACGTGCCCAGAAGACTGGCAGCATTGCCACGTTGAATGGCAATGCTAATTCTTTGGCCAAAGAAAGAGCCAGCCCTCTGGTCACGCGAAGTGTTTTTTTTTTTTTTTTTTATAAATTTAATGGCCTGGTAACTGGGACCTTTAAGCCAAGTCTATTTTTAACATTCACACTATATTTACAGTCCAGATTTATTTATATTGTCTTGATAGTATTTTTTATATATTTAAATAGAGGTTTAAAACACTTCACTTCTTTTAGTAATTGTTCGAGTGGTCGACCAGACGGCGAGAGATTTCCTTAAAAAGGTGACGCGCACTCGGACCCCATGACCCGAGCGTTTCGACCCCAAATGGGAATTAAAATAAATTACTTAAATTAAAGATAACATTGTAATGTATGATATAAATAAACGATTTTACAACTAAAAATGACTTTCGAAGTATTGTTCAAAACGAAGCAAAATTCAACAATCTTAAAAAAAGGAACAAACGAAATCAAATCAATAATAGGGTTGTTAAATTTGTGCGGAATCCACCTTAATCTGGCAGTTCTTCTACACCACGTATGACGTAATTAAATTAAGTAACTCATTCATACATTCTTTTCCATTCACATCTATTTATGCTAACCGTACAGCCGATTTTTAACGTTATTAAGAATGAAGTTCGCAAAGTCGCGATCCTAATACCAAAAAAATCGGATTATACCTACAGAAATTCGATTTCATATTTTTGGTGCCTACTAGATTAATAAATTCCTTATCAGAATAAATTTCTCGAATTTTTTATACATACTTTTAACCGATTAAATACTCTTAGAATTTTAAATCGATTTATTATAAAAATCGATATTTTTGGTTACCGATTTATACGCTTCACATCCCAAATTAACTCAAATGATATAGCTGTCAAAAGTTGCTTTTTAGATTTCGACGAGATTACTTTCACTTTTTAATTCTTTAGAATTTCAGGGACGTAGTTCTCGTAAAGTTGTGCAGCCGCCGTGGCTTAGAGTTTATTTAATTCTGTGACGAAATAGAATTGCACGTTCCATTATTTAGGAGCCACGTACTCAAATAGATTTGAACGTAAACAGCGAGGGTTTTCTTGCTCAGTATGTTTAAATATTAATCTTCTAAACAACTAAAATCTACAGTATAGTCAAAATGGGTATGGAGAAGCTTATCGATGTGGTAAGTATCTGTATAGAAATACAATGATTCAAATGTGGATTCCAATGTTTAAAAAAATGGAAATGATAGGTTTCTTGATCATGGTTTTGTTTGATTTAGGATTTAGTACATAATTTAAATATATAATTCATTAAAAGATGCTCATTCAGCATTTTAATATTATTATATTATCACGAAAATCTGTAGATTAGCATTCAAATTGATTTCCTGGAAATAAGGCACAGAAATGTTTAGTTTATTTAGTATCATACAGACTGATCTAAATAATTGATCATTTTCATATCAACAGATAAGTAATTATATCAATAGATAAGATAAAAACATACTTCTTTCTGTACTTTTTTTTTATGTTGCTTGGGCTTTTGTTAATATTTTGATTTAAAAAAAAAGTTATCGCCGTAATTTGCATAAGACAAAATAATAACTCAACAAAATTGAATTGCATTACAATCGCATGGTTCTCTGTTTTCCATGTAGCCATTGTACTCCAACTGCCTTCTTCAGGTTGTTAGTTAAATTAACTTTATATAACATACTTTTAGGATGGCAAACCATCCGAGTATCTCTTTCCTCCGGAGACACTGAAAAGACTGGACTTTGACAAGAGTCCAGCCAAATTCAAGCCTAAGATCAGTGCAGCCAGTCCTGGTGAGGACTGGATGATTGTGCGGCCTCTGCAGCGCTCGGATTATGATAAGGGTTTCCTGCAACTGCTTGGACAGCTTACCAGCGTAGGGAATGTAACACGGAAGCAGTTTGATGGTGAGTTTATGTATCATTTCCATACTTTCAAATTGTAAAATTTGCTTCCATCCCTGAACAGGCAAAGATAAACTACTTCTCACTCGTTTTTTATGAGTTGCATATTCTTGTCTACATATTTTAGACCCTGAAATACAGTCAATTTAGTTCAAGGCTTTCCACATTTTTCAACTCCTAGTGCTCCAATTATCGTAATCTGTATCAAAATATTATTGCACATTATTAGTCAGCGTGACCAATGTAACAAATGAAAAACGATGCAATCAATGTTTTAACGTTACGGCTATAATAACTAAAGATATTTAATTCAATATGTCTTAAATGCCATCATGTTTATTTGGTTATTAAGAAGTTACAACATACAGTGTAGACAGCCAAGTAACAGGACATGTATATAATATTCTAGCCTCTTTAAAATTTTAAATGATAAGATCTGTTCATTAAATCGCCCCAGATGAGCAATACATATTAACTACTTTTCCTTTGGGCATCCCAGGCGTGGATGCTGGGTCAAACTCATAGCTCATGAAAAGATTGAGTAAATAGGGGCGTATTTCCTTACCTGAGTGACACCAGCACGCATCACTTTGCCCTAACTAGCGGGTCTACCGTGTAACTAAAATGGTAATGAACATCGACGGTAATAAACTTCCTTACGATAGTGAGAGCCAAAACTTGGAGCTACCTAACTTGTAAAAAATGACCATGAACATGGGAGCCCCGACAGCTTAATCGTTAAAAAATTTACAAGGTAGCTCGAAGCTAAGCCTCTCACGATCGTATTGAACTTTCTTACCAGAGTCGATGCTCATTACCATTTTAGTTAGGTACCTATGCGTAGACCCCCTGGACGAATATTTAAATATACATATATAATTTCTGCAAAACGCTGAAAAATTACTCAATGTGCGATGCTATTATCAGAATCCGTGTTGTTTGTTACGCAACTGAGTCAAATAATATATTCAGGTGTAATAAAAATCGTGCCCAATATTACGATGTCCAGCGTAAAACTGGTTACAACGGAATGCTTAACTTATTGGCATTTAGCTATGTAACCTTGGCGAAACCGGCGCAATGATAATGACCGTTCTATAAGCCTTGTTGACTTCCTGATATTTATTTATGGCGTTGACAATTTATGCGATTTCAACACTTCTATAGGTCTGTATGAATGAAGTTGGCTTATTTTTCTACCAAAGTAAAATAATAATAATAAGTGCCGCAGATGATGTTGAAACAAGTGCAAATATCGAAGTCATGTCGTTGTTATTAAAACCAATGTATGGAGAAGCTGTATAAATAAAAAAATATAAATGTGTGCTGGCACACATAGTAGAAGTGAAACTTCAACGGACAATATGTCGTCTACCCCCTCCACGCGGCCGTAACGCTTTTTCGTGACAGAAAAATCCTAATACCCCCCGTCTATATAGAAGTTTCACTTCAATAGTGTACAAATAATTGATACTCCTCAAAGGTCAATGAGAGGATAAAGCAGAGATTGTCGATGAGAGTGAAATATATACAAGTTCCTACCTTTCTAGTTCCGAATTTCCGATTCATTTAAGGGGTTATTGTAGTCATCATTATGAATACCTTTTATTAAGGGACCATTACCAACACTGAAATTGCGAAAAAAAAAACAACTGCTGTTGCATGCAAATAATTTAATATTAGATACTCAACTAAATAATTATTATGGAACACCAGATTTTGTCTTCGCGATTTCAGTGTTGTACCCTTTGTAAAAGTTGTTCATAATGATGAATACAATAAACCCTATAAGGGATCGGAACAAGAAAGGTCGGATCGTATATAGCACCAGGTTTTTATTATGCACACTTGTCTTATGTGTTGGTGTTGGTGTAGGTAGGTACCAGAATTAGTGGCTCCAGTATCCTACAAATCGGTGTTCTTGCTCATCTACCTGATAATATACTGAACTTCTTATCCTGAAGACTATGCTGCTAATAAAATCAATATTTAATGTTGTCAACCCTGTTTCAGAGAGGTTCACAAAGATGAAGGAGTCGGGCGGGTACTACGTGACAGTGATTGAAGACACGCGCATATCCAAGCTGATCGGCGCCGCCACCCTCACCATCGAACAGAAGTTCATCCACAACTGCTCTGTGGTAAGTTAAAATGTTTAACCGGAGTTATCAATTACGGAAAGGCTGATCTGTATTCTGTACAGCCCAACTGTGTCAGTTTGCCTGACTTAATGATCAGACCGGACACACATGCATGATACGATCGCGTCAGTCATGTAACGTTTCAGTTGCTCAGGCCAGCAAGGTCTGGGCGCATTTTTGCGCCTGCGCCTAGAACTCGAGGCCTAATACTGAGGAATGTAAGCCATATGGTGTAGGGCAGCTTATGTCAAAACAGGCTATAGCTAATTTTACTATCAATTTCGTACCTTTCATGGTAGGCCCACTGATCTGATGTTTTGGTTGCTTTAAACTGCGTTCAATAGTGTTATCAAACGTGCATACACCGCAAATCACAATATATAGGTAGGTACTATGATTTGGCCGCAAGTGAAGCAGAATCCTATTGCAACCAGTTTTATTGTATAACACTACTACTCCTACATGTGACATATTCTCGATCTAGTATTATAAACGATATTCGTATTAATTCAAAAACGTTTCCAGTTAATAAGATTAATATTTTGTGATGTATTTTTCAGCGTGGACGTCTAGAGGACGTGGTTGTCAATGATACTTACAGGGGAAAGCAGCTGGGTAAATTGTAAGTATTGAATTAACCATTACTTATAGTGATAGAAGTTCCTTTATGAGATTGAAGAAGGAGAATCAATACATCAATATTATTAAATTATTATCATTTACCGGCTATTTATATTTACTAGTGGTTGCCCGGTGGTCGAAATGCGACCGTAATTTTGGCTTTCTGCACTCCTTCTCCATATAAACTTTAACTATGCCAAATCTCACAATATGCTTAAAAAGGGGTACAAAGTTATCTCTTCACATCTATACTTATAATAAAATCGTAACGAGTATTAATATATAGATGTATTGGCTTTGTGCGCTACGGGGCGTGGGTTCAATTCCCACACGAAACAATGATTTGAATGGCCTGCAGATACTTTTTTCGAGTTTTGGATGATTGTAGTTAGTGTCAACATTCACGACAAGAATCCACCCAGGATTCTTCTGAGCAGAGAAGGTGTGAATATCTTCTTAAAATAGACATTCCAATTGGCACACAAAGGAAAAATTGGAAGCACGCAACTGGCAAAGCACTTTATAACTTCATGTAATTTAACTTCCAGAATTGTTGTGACCGTGTCCCTGCTAGCCCAAGAGCTAGGATGCTACAAGATGTCACTGGACTGCAAAGACAAACTCATCAAGTTCTACGAGACTCTGGGCTACAAGCTCGAGCCCGGAAACTCTAATGCTATGAACATGCGGTGCGTAACTATATTGAAATACGCCATTTTAATACTTTTAGGTTTACCGAACATATGGTAGAACCGCCTTTGGGGCGTAACTTAAAGAGGAGTTAGTTCATCAGTGGGTAGTAACCTATTCCTCAGTATATCAATCTACTCGGCCTATCTCAGTAGGCCGAGTAGATTGATATACTGAGGAATAGGTTAAGTTATCTCGATTTAACCTTAAGGTATCAGTGTGTCCCAGTAATTGGGTGGTGGAGGTCAGATGTGCAGTCACTTTGTGTAAAATGCTGATGATGTATTTTTCATGAAATAGAAAAGTATGAATCCAAAGTGAGACATATCTATGAGGATCTATTTTATTTCCTACAAAGCCGAAACTACAACACATTTTTTTTTATGACACCTTGACTTTTGTTTATTACAGGTTCGAGGAGCCATCTTGACAATTAGCCGCTGGGACATCCGACATGCGCTCTAAACTGTAAGTAAGCACGGGGGCCGAGCAGTCATCACGGCACATCCACATCCAGTCAGCACCTATCATCTCATTTTATAGTATGGAAAATTACGTTGCCGAATCTTCAAACCCAGTGGTTTTATTCCTTATGAATATAACGTGTCTTATCACGGTTAAACCACGCTGATTTGCGTCATTCTTATAGAAAACATGACAGATCATAGCAAGATATGAGCGTGGCTGTCATAGAGAATAACGACCCAGTAGTGTTAGCATTGTCTTTTAAAATGTATAAATTAACAGATTATGGCATTAACATTCTGGGTGACTTATGTTGAAAATTTTTATACACTGATGAAATATATTTTGGAAATGTATTTCTACTTGTGTTTGTTTAGTCCAGTCTTTGAAAAGTAGAGTATCTATTGATGGTTACTAACATTTTGTGACTCGGATCGTATAAACAGCCACTCGGCTCGAATAATAACGAAAATGGTTGTTTATACAGCTCAGAGTCTAGGTAAGGAACTAAAGACAAAGACTGGACTACCAGTAGTATTAAAATTGTTTATATTGGTTACTATTGTTTGCATTTCTAAAAGCACTTAAAATTTTCACCTTCTATCACGCTTTATAATCTATTGGATTTTGTTGTGATTTCTGGTTGGCCGTTCGTGTGGTTACGGTCGCAGGGTCAATTTTCCTATCTATCGGAAGCGGATATCACCTTTGTGTGATGATTTCCCCGTCCGATGGGGTGGTCAATTGATAATGGATATCCTAGCACATAATATAAGCGTTTAGACGTAGTATCATCAAAGCGCAATAACGAAGATTATTATTTTTATTTGGAGTAGCTTTGCTTAAGATTTAGAAATAAATTGTGTTGCTTTTTATAAGTTTATAATAACAGTTATGTTTTATGTTGCCAATTATTAATTGTTATGCTTAATGCTTAAGTTAGTTATAAAATCTAGTCAGTTCTGCTCTAGGAACAAGCATACCAATGGAAGTAGCATATTTTAGACGAAATTTTAGCACCGGTTTGACTTCTCGCTCTAAGAGATTATGACATAAGAAAAAAAGAGATGAATATATTTCCTCCGGTTACATTTTAATACAAATGTGGCCAGTGTGATATATTTCCAATAGTTATTGTATATATCCAAACTAGAGATGGGAATTTACGTATCGATATAATTATGATTTTAAAATAGTGAGCAATTTGTTCAACATCTTAACCCAGATATTGCTGAAACCTCTGAATTGCTCCGATCTTTATGTAATTTATAATATGATTTATATTTGATCTATTGTAAATAATAAAAATATTAAAAAAAAAAACTTACTCTTAAGGGAAAGTCGGAAAATGGTGTTCGTTATAACAAACGCTAGCAAAATGCACTACTATGAAGTGGTCCAACAATGTTGAATTTCAGTTAGATTTATGCTGGCAATTTATATAATTTTACAGGCTTGTTGTTACTTTATTGAAATATCTATAAATAAAACAAGAATGTAGCTTTTGCATCGGTAATTTATTAGAGGAAACACTGAGTACACGGGAAATATGAAAGGAAAATAATTATGTTGAAAAGACATGTTTATATCAAATTATGATAAAGTTCAAAGCAATAATTAGGGTGAAGGGTAACATGTTACACAGATGATGATGATGGTGTACATGTTATGCAAAATACATGCATTTTAGTGGCAGCTAGCACAGAGAAGTTGGTTAGATCTATGCTTTATCATAATTATGTCCAATTATCATTACGAGGACTTTGAGTAGTGCCCATTCATGTCTTTCAGGTTTCTTAACCATTTCTCCTTTAACTCTGGATCTTTTGGAAACCTAGAAATGAACAATATGTGTGTTAATAATTTTTATTTTGGTTAATAATTTAATTGTTTGACTGTAAGATACAGGAAAATTCTATTAAAGTCTCTCAAACAGAATCTTTTTAAAATAATTTGGAGGGACCTGCGATTACATAAATGAGTTATTTCTGTAAGTTGTTTGAAAAAGTATAATAATTTAGTCGAAATTATACCATTGATGCGTTCAAAAATATAATATAAATATTAAGAATTTTTGTTGCTAATCAAATATATCATCCAATGCTGAACATGAGCTTCTTCTTTCAAATTAACAATTTGTATTTATTTGATTAAAACAAGGGTAAATCCATGTTTTAACAACAAATTTATAACCCGACAATACATCGATAAAATCGAACTATCGACAACAGTGTACGTAACTAAGTGCCATCAAAATAGTATATCAAATGTCATTTTCTCATAGGTTACTACGATTTAGGCGAATTATAAAAATATTATGATAATAATCTCTAAATGACTTTATCGAACTGTTATAATATTGTATTTACTTTATCCCTACGGCAAAATTGACAACAAACTACAAGTAAAAACTTAAATAATCAAATCAATACTTACCGATGGAAAGATGTCCTATTGTTGCTTTCACATAATACGCCCATTCGGCCTTTGCAACCAAGGGCTACACAAGCCATGTTAAATTAGGAAATCGAATTTATATTATATTCCGCACAATAAAGCACTGAAACTTAGCAAATTGCAATTATTGTGAACCTGAAGTGGTAGCCGAGCGGATACCAAGCCGACTCAACAACTGACACTTTGTCTTTCAAGATGACGTTGAAGTTATGTTGCTGTCACTTTCTTTTACAGAGAAAATTGTCATAAGATAAAACGAAAAGTATGACAGTTATTTCTTCGTTTTAAAAATAATACTTCCATTGGTATGCTTGTTCCTAGGTTCTGCTAACCGATGTGATATATATTTTTCAGACTCAAGTGTAACTGACTATGTTTTGATAAATATATGATAAACTTGTACTTAAAATATGTAAGTATATTAGAGATCTTTGTAACTAACATTTTGTGTTAAAATTGCATCATTAAACCATATTGCTTTATGTTTTTTGGTTTTATTTCAATGCATCATGAATTGAAGGGATAATAGTAGTGGGTTTTCATTCTAAGAATAAAACAGCTGCCTTTTTTACATGTTTGTTTACAGAAGTGTAAATTGTAGCAGGTAGTACTAGATTTTAGTTACCAGATTCAATTACAACATTTACTATTAGGTTAGGCTTTATTCATGTCTGCGTGTTAGTAGTAAACACTTTGCTGAAAAAATCATTTCGATATATGACTTATAATATTATTGTAAAAGGCGTTGCCTTGACGATTTATTGTATGAAATATTAAAATGTTATTCCGTTTCTTCTACCTTTGGATTTAATATTTACGCCATTGGGGAATGTAGGGAATGATGAAGTGATAATGTAAAAACTTGGTGAAAGACTTGACTGTATTACACTTGACAAATTACATAAGTACAATAATTTTGGATGCGAAATACAATACATAATATGATTAGTAAAAATCATAGACCGGTTCAGTCTGGGAGTTCATATATACATAATAATTAAATTTTATAATAATACATATAAAATAGCTTTACCTATCAATACTAGCAGTGTCAGGAATGCGCATACTTGAAATTGTATGACAGGTCTGTTGGGTATAGTTTAGCATGATTCAAACCATTTGTTTGTATGATGCTTTATTTAAAAATTATACTACGATTTATTATTGTTATAAATTCTTAGCAATAATTATGCTCCTATAATCGTAACAATTTCAAGTACCGGACGTTTTCCCTATAAAAACGTACACTCGCCATACAAGCACTTACATCAAATTGACACCCTCATTTGCCGATTGCACTAATCCCCATAATTACCAGGAAAAAAAAGCATTATTAAATCTGTACATTTATTTGGAATATCATACGCATAGTTACAAGCTAGAGGAAAACATGGCAATCGATTGTGTATCATCAAACTTTTTATAGTAAAGTGTTCGGAAGCAAAACATCACAAAATACTAAATCTGCTGCCGATTTATTCACGTGACTATAAAAAGTTGGAAATTTTAATAACTTGTCTCGATATAATAAAAAATCGCATCAGGTCAATAGTCTCCGTTCGGCGTTACGCACGTCTCGCTAAGAACAATTTGAAAATATTATATTTAGCCTTAGTGGCGTCTAGTCTCACTTGAGCGCTCTATATTTGGTGCATATCATTTACAATACTTGTTCCCTAATATCGATCATTTTGTCAAACAGGACAGTGATTTTGATGACGTCTTTTCGACCCGCAATCGATGGAATAGAATTTGTTAAGGCTGTGCTCACTCCTAGCGATCTACGGGCAGTTGATACATCTGCTAATAAAATTGTCATAAAGTCAAATAGATATAATTTGTCATAAGCCTTTATCGCGGAGGATCAGGGGTACGTAATAAAAGGTATATGAAGTAAATTATTCTCATGATCGATTCGCGATAAAAATGCTATAAAGGCGCTTTATCTAAATGTTTTTAGGTAATTTAAAAAATGCGCGGAACATTGATTAATACATCGTTCGTATCAAAATGTAAGTAATATGTCGGGTCAGATGGTTTTTCAATCAAGTTACAGATACGCGTATTATAAATTTACGTCTCTGAAGTTAGTCATACCTACGCAAACGTGGTCGATTGGTCACTGATTCCATAAACTCTCGGACCTCGCAAACCATTAGACTTACCCTGCGGTCCAAATTGCGCTAAAAGTGATAATATCGCGAATCCGACCAAAGTCACAAGTATTATTATTACTCAATAGCGTTTATATTTTGTGACTATTAAATTTGGTCGGATTCGCGATATTATCACTTTTAGCGCAATTCGGACCGCAGGGTTAAAAGGCGACTACTGCGCAGCCATTTGTTGCGTCTTCAGAGAGGCATACTAAAAATTTATGCATACCTACTGTAAGTTACAACTAAATATGTAACAGTGTGTACGTACTGTTATAATCCAAAATAGTATTGAATCTGAAATCTGTAGCCCCTTTTACTTACAGCTTTTGTTATAAACAGTAATCGCTTAAATGTGTGAATAATACAAATTTCAATATAGATGTAAGTAAATATTTTAATTATATATTTTAAAATAAATACCACAAAACTTAATCTACTCAGTAACATTTTAAATCAAATTACATATTTTGGCGATAAGAAAATAAGATCTGTTGTTAAGATCTGAGGATGATTTTGTTAAGTCATTTGTCAAAGCAAGTCAGTATTTTTCAATTTGTTTATTGAAAACGATTTTTCGCTGGACATTAATTATGAATACTTGGATATTCATTAACCTAGGTTCGATAACATCAAGATATAGGTCAGGAATGCCGAATAGGGTTTACGTCCATGGATCTAAGCGCATGGTGCCATTTCAGTTATAAATGTAATGCGTTTGCCAATATTCTTGATGTTGAATATATGTTGTGCAAAGGTGCTGCCATCTGCTTTGGTTTACGTTGCCTACCCTATTCATCGACACACATGCTTTATAGAAACTTTGCGTGCTCCAAAAAGTCAAACCAATACCAGTTCAGGAAAGCTTTTCGGGATTTAATTGCGCCTGTCTCCCTAGCTACCACACTTCATTCATTCGATACCGTTCAAAAATTACTTAAATATGTCTAATTTGCTTAGATTTAGTTTTGAAGCTTTGTTTTGGAATCGGTTACCGTGTGGCTGCCTGGCTGTAGAGGCGTGTGGATGCTCTAGCTTGCATTAGAAGGGCGGAGGCGCGGTGTTTATCTTGGTGCCCAATTTCATGGGCCCTTGACCCCGCGCTGAACGTCGCGCTTCCATCTCTCGCTGTCTCTGAAGCTTTCTTTCTTCTCTTTTTCTTCGCATTTCATCCATTTTTGAGGCGTTGTTTTCTGTGAAAGGGCCACTTGTGAGTTTGGGAAAATCTTCTTTCAGTACTTTGCACCGTAAATGATAGTTAGTGGTGATGCCACTGTTTGTTACCGTCGGCATTCTCCTCGATGGGCTCAAACTCGCCGTCCTCCCAGCCGCCCAGCGAGTCGTTGCTGTTCTGGTGCGCGGTGGGTCGGTGCTCCAGCCGTCCGCCGCGCACGTACGTTGCGTTTGCGTTGTTTAGCGCGGGGTCCGTCCATTGCGAGTTGTTCCACGTTTCCGATGGACTCGCCAGCTCCGCTTCCGCACACTAGTTAAATAACATAACAATGCTTCATAAAGTTAATTTTTAATATTTAATTTAGATATGACCCTGTGATAGCAATAATTGTATCTCTATTCATTAAATTGTATCATATTTCCTCGGTTTTAACCACAATGGAATTCCAGTCCAGAATCATAATACATGCATAATACTTAATTGGATGCTAATGTCCATCCTTTTAATATAATCTTGGCCAACGGCATTTACGGGAAGAGTGGGAGTAGCCTTTTGTTAACCTCAAATTACACGGATTTTTTTACAGTAAATAAAAATAGGTTCAAAATAATATAGATTACATACGGGTTGTTCCTGTAGCGTGCCCCACTCCTCATTGTCCCAGTCGTCTTCACACAGCGCGGCGAGGGCCGGCGTCGCCTGCGCACTGCCGCTGCTTGGCGGAGACTTCGCGCTTGCGCCCGTACCTGACGTTATTATTATATTAATGGTATACTTGTTTTTAAGACTTGGCTCAGATTTTCAATTTTCTCGTCCGATAGACTAATATGATTGTGCCCAAGTACGAATTACTTCTAGAACAGCAGAATATAATAATAATTATGATTGGTATAATTATAGTAACAGATTCATTTCTTGGTTTCAGATTGCCATCACAAAGCTGTGAATATCAAGAATCTAGAAGTGATAATATGTTAAGTTAATTTTGTAGGTGTATGTAAAGTATTATTACATTTACAAGAGATCTGATTTAGTATTAAACTTTGCTGTATTTCGGAATAAATTATATTTAGCTAATACTTTTATTTAATTCTATATGAAATAGTACAAATGTATAAACATGTTATTATTCATCTACTGTTCATACAGCTCATATTTTAATTCTGTGATGCAAAAAATAAAGAATATCAAATTAATAATTTCTCAGTGTATTTTTGAGTATCGAATGACAACGGGACGAAAATCTTATAAGACAAAACGTAACTACCTTATAAAAAGGAATATTTAGTGCGCGTTTCGAGTCGACGACTAACTGTTGTCCGCTGTTTAAACCGCGCGTTTCAATATATAAAATTGTCTATATCACTTAGGGATAGTGTAGCTTTCTATTAGTGAAAGAATTTCTAGAATCGGTTCAGTAGTTCCAGAGATTACCCCTTACATACAAACAAATTTTACCTCTTTATTATAATATTAGTATAGATTACATTGCGTTCGCATGTCGCGTCATATGCACAGGTATTTGGGCTGGATATTTTATATTACGTGGTACTGCGCCAATGTTCGCGCACGTCCGTTGTCGTTGATCACAAAACGCATAAATACGTCCCGAGTATCTAGACTCGCGGATTCGCGCGTTTATTGGCGCAATTAACCGGTTTATTCGAGCGTATCGTTCCGCGCTTTAAATGTTTCATTTAGACAAGCACTTAGCAAACATAATTCCAATCCTCCTCGGCTGTATATTTTTCTATTCACAATCTCAGAATATAAACCTTGTTTCCACTAGATTTTGATATTTTCATGCAACAATATCGTTTAACATACCTGCGCTGGAGTCGATTTCACCCCATGCCGCCATGTCCCAGTGGTCGGGGTCATAATCAGATGCAGACTCGCTGTGCTCTAGTGACGTCATCGACGTGACTGATGACGTCGTTGTGGACATACTGCTTGATGAAGGTTGCTCTGCAAAAACACATTAAACACAAATTAAGTTTTAATCACGTCTCGCATGTTAATTACTGCCATAACGATGAAGGAAAAAAATCATGTGGAAACGCCATGTTCTAAAACTAAAATTTCAAAGTATTGTTATCGCACTGGGATCGTGTGGTGGATTACACCCCAAAACTCAAAGATTAGGCCTCAGCAGGGCGATATTAATAGGCTGGTCATAGATTTAGGATGAAGCGAAAATATTCTATGTTTATGAGGCTGGTAATGATAAAAAAGCAAAACATAGCGCACCACCTATTTTGTTTTTAAGATCTTCACCAAAATACCTACGTTTAACAAATAAAATATTTTGATTTGATTGGATCATAATTTATCACGCTGAGATCACGTGACGACGACTTTGCGAAGCTTTGGTATTATACCTACGCCTTCTGAGGTGATGAACTTATGACGTCACAGGAGTACTCACCGAGCGAGCCAGGTTTGGAGAGCACGGACTTGCCGGAGTGCGAGACGCGCGCGGTGTCCGAGTGTGAGCGGTAGAACTTGGCGGTGACGGCCGTCACAGCCCAGCCCGCCCAAGTCGCTGCTGCGTTGCTGAGCGAAGGCGTCGCCGTGTGCACGTCCGCCTCTGTACGTGCAAATTTTATTATTTTGTTAGGGGATGTTATGCACCCTTGTTTACATGTGAATGCGAAATCTATATATTAATACGTGAAGAGAAAACTTTTTATCCCTTTTTAAGCACGGAGGAGTGTGAGATTTGGCATAGTTAAAGTTTATATGAAGAAGGAGTGCAGAAAGCTAAAATTACGGGCGAATTTCGACCACTGGGCGACCACTAGTTTAACGTTTAACGTTGAGTTTAGTGTTTTAGTTTCGATATAAGTATATTATTTCTATTTAATGTTGTGAAGTGTTCAAGCAAAATATATCACGAAACATTATGTTTTATAACCAAGTATCTTACCCATTCCTTCTTTCAAACTTGGATCCTCTGAAACCTTTTCTAGTTTGCCGAGAAAACCTTTTATAGTTCTGAAAGTTGCATCGCGAACCTGTGGACAATTTTAATACTTCTAAATAGATATTTACCTCATACGCCGAGATTTTGAGTTTTGTACTAATACCCTTCTCTATAATAATACAGGGGGCAAAAGAGCACACGGTTGACCTAATGGTAAGTGATCACCGCCGGCCATGAACATCCGCAACACCAGAGGAGTCACTAACGCGTTGCCGACCTTCAAACTCAAAATCTCAGCACTCTAAAACCTACTTGACGGACTTTAATAGGATAAAAATCAACCTACTTGTTTCTCCGGATCCGCAGTGAGCGGGCACAACGCCGGCAGCACTCTGTTTGCGACCTCGGCCAACAAGAAGTACTGCTGAGTAGCCGCGAGTGCTAATACACCGGCTTGCCTCGCCGGCGGGAACGTATCTCGGGTAGCTCTTACAAACGCTGATACTAGGACCTTCTGTCTTATCTGTGGATGAAGGTGCTGTGCGATCTTGCCAAGACATACTGTTGTGTTTGTCCTGGAAGATGGAATGGTTTATAGAATGTTGGGTTCTGTTGGTAAATATTTTTTTTGAGGTCATAGCCACACGTAACCAGCAACTAGCTGCTAACATTGTTCATACATTTTTTGTGTGGCGACTATACAAAATGTATGAACAATGGAGCTATTGGCTGCCGCAAATGGCCTACGGTAGCTTTGGAAGGGATGAAATAAACATTTTCTTTAGTAACTACTCTTTATACATTTTAAATCTGACGACACGGTTGGCGCAGTGGCTAAGCGACTAGCTTTATGCGCTACGTCCCGCGGGTTCGATCCCCGCACGGAAAAAATATTTGTATGATCTACATGTAGTTGTTCCGGGTCTGGGTGGTGTGTGCATGTGACATGTATGTTTGTAAACTGTACCCTCGATACAGGAGAAATACTAGAGGGGCAACATATTAAAAAAAATAAAAAAATGGGAATGCAGTAAAATGATGTATGGCACTCACCGTATACCGCCCTGATCATCTTTAGCCTGTAGTCTGGCAAAGTGTCGAAGCACCTCCACGTTCAGATTGTTGTAGCTCAGCTTGGAGGAGAGGTGCACTATCGACTTGACAGTCTGTTCCCGGATGGTGGGGTTCGTGTCCATGAACCCGTGCACCACTTGAGGGAATATTTGGTCATTTACCTGTAACATTAACAAGTAAAACCATGGAGTTCCGTATTTACAAAGATTTCAATTTGGACTCCTGTGAAAATGGGCAAATTTTCCAGGATTTAAACCAATTTGTCTTATTTTTAATATTTGATACCCATTTTTCTGTTTCACCCTAGGATTGGCTGGTGGAAAATTTCTAAGGCATTAAGGCTTACATTCAGAGACGACAGAAATGAGTCTAAGCGTGAACTTACGCTTCCATAAACTTACGAACAAATTTTGACAGATGGAAGCGTAAGTTCACGCTTAGACTCGTTTCTGTCGTCTCTGAATGTCAGCCTGAATGTCAGCCTAAGTCCGCCCCTATACATAGTGCATAAAGTACGTATAAATAAAAATAAATAGGGTGGCGTTTGACCACTATCTCACCCGATGGTAAGCGATAATGCGCTGGACGATGGTACATGCATGACTAGAAGTAAAGAAGTAACCTATTTACTCGAGAGTTAAAGATTATGTAGTCTATGGAGAAATCCAAGGAGACTCACAATGTTAGCACAAGAAATGAAAGCATTTCTTGTTTTGTGTTTAGAAATAAATTCACCAGCGAGCTATATTAGGCGACGGAATTTCGTCCACATCCGTATTAGATACGCGCCGATCACGTATTTGTTTACCAAACAACAAAATGTGTTTAACATAATTTCTAAAAGGGATAACCGTCATGTGTTTCCGTTCTATGTGTTATCAATTGCCACCTAGTAAATGAATTAAGAATTTTATTTAAAAAAATACAATAGTTCCCTATGCCCCTGACATCGAAGTAAGGACATCAAAATCTGCAGTCATTTTACTACCAGACCAGTAACCTATGTGGCGACTGGCGGTAAATATTATACATCCTTACGAATAAGTATTATTTAAATGCGAAAGTAATTCTGTCCCTCTGTTACCTTTTTACGATTAAACGGTTGAACCGATCTTGATGAAAAACAAGGCAATAGTGTGCATCATGAGGAAGTAAATAGGCAATTTTATTTTTCAAAAATCGCATCTCTCGGTTGTCACGCCAACGAAGTCGCGGGCACAGCTATATTGCTATATAAATAATACAAAGATAACTTACAGTAGCATTCTGTAAATGCATAATGAATTGGTCTAGTTGCTGCAACAATCGCGACCGTGTTGTCCTGTCATTAGATGCGAACAGTTTCACTACACACGGCACTATCTGCTTCTGGTAGTCCGCATCTTCTAGAAGTTTGCCCAACTGAAACAACACAATAAAGAGATTAGAAAACTTTGAGAATTTTAGGTAAGAACATGAGTAAGTTATGAATTAAAAATAGGTATAAGACAGATTGTATGAAAAGCGGATGTATTTTTTTTAAACGCCTTTTCTCGCCGGTTCTTGACATTCATGTGAATATGAATATTTTAGATTGTAATAAAACTATTAACCACATTTTAGTTATCAATGTTTAAAAATTACAAGTTTTTATACTACCTGTATTTTTATATAATTCTAACAAGGGCAATATAATGTGAAACAAGAAAAATGAGTGCCTATATAAAGATAGTACTACAACGTTTTGTAGTCTCCACCTTCAACCATGGGAAAAAGATGTGTATGTATGTAAAATATAATATTCTCAGTTACTACATAGAACCCTTGTTAAATACACAACAATGTTTGTTATGACACCGAAATCCAATATCAGAAAAGTAAAACAAAAAAACCTATGTACCTTGAACATGGGTGCCAACACGGCTGATCCAGCATCTCCATAGTGGAAAGCTGTTAAAAGCTGTGGTAATATCTTGTGAACACACACAGCTTCTGGAAAGTTATCCAGGTAAGAACTGAGGGTGGAGAAGAACTTTCCCTTCTCGACTTTGTCCTTGATTTGTATCTCCTCAAGAAATAGCATTGTGTCTATGAGATCATTTTTAAAGTAGCCACCTAGTTTCCGACATCTGAAACAATTAATAATGCATTACATATGGAACATACATAATTATGGTTGGCCAAAAAAGTGGTCTATCAATTGTAACAGACCTTTCTATCAAATGAAGATATCACTATAGTTGAACCTTCAGTATTTTGACAAGAGAATATATTATTAACTATGTCATAATATATAATTATAAGTATAATTATCTCTACCCACAGCTGCTTTCCATTAAGTTTATTTTTTGACCTTCATAGTCTCTTCATTACCCTAAAGTTGTCTGGTAGACAATGCCAACGGCATTAAGACTGCCTTTGGACATTGTACATGGAGCGTTTTAAATAAATAAATTATAGACCTATTTGTTTTAAGTTATACTGCATACATACAAATTGTAACCCAACCCAATACCACCAAAACCTATTCTTTGGCCAACTGTACATTGCATCACACCTTTGGCACATCACATGGCCATGGGGCATTAGGACACCTAAGGGTCTTATTTTTTGGTCAATCATATTTTGGAAAGTCTAGAAATAAACATAAACTAAAAACAAACTGGAGACCTCTTCCAAACCTCAGTAAATTGAAATTGGGACATGACAATATATACCTTGTTATAATATCTGCAGGATTTGGCCTGGAAGCTGGGTTGGCACTGACCAATTCACAGTACAGTGTGCACAACTGCTTTGGAATGTTGTCTGTAGTTTTGAGTGCTGGCTGGTTCTTGAGGGGCCCGTTGTATGCCTCCCATATCAGGCAGCCTAGGCCCCACATGTCTGATGAACTGTTATAAAAGAGTAATTTCATAACTGTTAATAAAACATAGAAAACAATTATTATAACCATTGTCTTTTTAGGGAGATGTCCCTAAGAGTAAACTAGTTATTATAATTTGGGCATAATAGGTTTTCAAGGAATAATAAAATTCATATATTAAATATAAGCAAGCTGTCTGTTATCCTATTAATAAGAAGTATTTCTTATTAATAGGATAACAGATGGATTTTGAATAGATAGTTTTTATTTCAAGTAAGAATTTGTTGGGTGAGGCATTGAACCCTGAACAAGAAAAGCAAATTCAATAATGGGTGTATGTATATATTTTAACAAGTTAATTTTCAGAGGTTTCGGAGGGGGTTTGTACCCCCAAAACCTGGCTATGGCCTTGCACTTAATATCTCACACCTTTAATACCATCACATTCAAATGGTAGTGAGTATAAGTATCTAGTGTTTTGGTTTAAATTTCACAATTCATTGGTTTTGAATCTGACAGTTATCTATTTATTAGTTCTTAATAATAACATCTAAAAGAAATAATCTGTTAAACACAGAAATTCATGTACTAACCACTTGGTAACTGTTTTTAGTTTACTAGGATCCTTTTTCTCTGGTGGATCATATATTTCAAGTGCTGGTAATATTTTTATAGGTATAGGGTTGGCAGTGTCTTTTTCCTGTGCCATAAGAAACTCGAATCCACCTAGTTTCCATTCTCCAGCTAAAGTCACAAACACGGAGTACAGGCACACATTGTTGTGCCTCATATTGCCATCATTATTTAAAAATGATAAGGCTCTCTGTAACATATCATGTATATCATTATTATTACTGTTGAAGTGATTAATTAATTACAAGTGTCCATATATCAATTAACATTTTTTATTAAATTTATTGATGATGCAATCAGATAGACTGTTGGATATAAAGCATTCTCAATGGATACTCACAGTGATTTGAAATATGCCCCAGGCAAGAAATAACTCCTTCTGTGGGCCTTCAAGTTTTGTATCCTCTATGTGCGTAGATAGAGACTCAACATATTCAGTAGCAATATATAAAAATTTCTCAGTTTCACAGCTATCTAAATAATGTAAAAGGCTAGGGTGTCTCAAAGTCTTTAGTTTCTTTAGGGAGGCCTTAGCTATGTCAAAAAGTGTTTCAGAATTCTTCTGAACATCGAATAAAAATATTGATACTTCATCCTGTGTGCCTCTCTTTTTGCCTTTGTGTAGTGTCCACACACTTCTGTCTTCTAATCCAGGTACAGGATCTCCTACCTCATAGGGAAAATCCTTCGTAGGATCCCGAGAGAAAAACGACCACATCATGAACTATTTAATTATTATTTACGACTTATATACATATTTTCCCATAAAATTCACTTGAGGTGGTGTGCAAAATACCATAATCTTTAGAAATAAATAATTACTGGTGTAGAAATTATAATTACGTGGTAATTGAAATAAAAATATAAATTATTTTCTATTCACAAAGAGTGGTGACAAATCTGACAAGTGACAACACACGATTTACGAAAGACAACGAAAGAAGATACAGACTAAAAAAGTAATGTTATTCGTTATGAATCGTTAGCAAGTGTTAGCAAGTTTCATAATAGTAGCATCCCTATTTATAGTTTGTGTCTAATAATAAACGTTCAAATTATGAGAGAAAGTATTTGAATAATTTATTATATTAATGATTGTGGGCATATAATTAAACTATTTATCAATATAACATTGAATGTTGTCATTTCATGCATATTAGGGAAACATCAAGATCTTTCTTAGTGTTTACTATTTTGCTTTTCAAGAACCCGCTATTTTGTCATTTATAGTTTATGTATTAGAGTATTCATATGTCCCTCTATGGTTTATGTCTTGTTCCTATGTTAACCGTTGTTATCACAGATTACTTTAATCTTAAGGACCATAGCTCTATATGGTGCGGAAACGTGGTGCATAAAAAGTCGTGATAGCAGTAAGATCGATGCTTTCGAGATGTGGTGTTGGCGTAGGTTGCTTCGTATAGTTCGTATACCATGGACCGCTATAAGAACCAATGATTCCATTCTGAAGGAGCTCAACATCACCAAGCGACTTTCCACAGTTTGCCGGGAGCGTGCTCTCGGTTTTTTCGGACATATCATGCGGTCTTCTAGGCATAGTCTGGAAAAACTTATGATAGTGGGCCGGCTGGACGGGAAACGCACTCAGGGCAGAGCGCCGATAAGATGGTCGGATGTAATAAGGAGGGTTGGTGGAGGCAGCATGCACAAGGCGATCCACGCAACGGAATACCGCATGGCTTGGAGGCGCGTTGTATGTGGTCGCGATCCTCATCAGTGAGGGAACGATGAAGAAGAAGAAGGGCCATAGCTACTTTTAGCAGCAGAATTGCACGTTTTCGCGTTCGTTATTCACTTTTTGTAAACAAAAGTCAGCTGACAAACGCGAAAACGCGCGATTCAGGTGCTAAAAGTACCTATCGAGTGTGCTATGACCCTAAATCAGCTGAATAATGAATAGCGTTTCAAGTTAAAATTGTCGCACTTTTTAGCATTGCGTAAGTCAAAAATCTGTCACCTGTCACATTATAGAAATATTTTCTGACTTCGATCAACATCTGTCTGTGTGGGAAAAAAGCATAGGAAAAAGTGGATTATTTTGTTTCTTGAAAAGGAGTATGAATATTTACTATTCCATTAGATTTCTGTGTTAGAGTTACCAGCGAAGACAGAATTTAGCAAGTAGCAAGCTAAGTAATTTCTAAATAACATCATGTCTAAGTCGGTTGCTCGGTTGAAATCTATGAAGAAAGTTGCGGATAAAATAGACCATTCTTCTAAATTACGAACCAATATCCCTGCTGGTATGGCTGCAGCAGGCCCTCCTTTAGGTCCTATGCTTGGTCAAGTACGTATTTCTTCCAATATAATCAATTTGAAAGAAAACTGATGTAATCATACATAACCTATATTTTTATTTACTTCAGCGTAATATCAATATAGCAGCGTTTTGTAAGGATTTCAACGAGCGCACAGCTAATATAAAGCAAGGAATACCTTTGCCGACAAGAGTGAAAGTAAATGCTGACCGTTCCTATAATCTTGTCATACATCAACCCCCAGCTTCATATTTCTTGAAGCAAGCTGCTGGTGTTAGCAAAGGAGCAATGCAACCCGGTAATTTAAAAAATAATTCTGTAACTAATTTTATTAAATCAAGACTAAGATTTTCTTTTAGATACATATTATTATAACTTGTAATAATAGTAACTATCTTATATTACCGTAATAATATATTCCTTTTCATTCTGAACTGCTGCAGAAATAATTTTGTATCTTATTTAGTAATAATTCCAGCTTGTTTTTTGTGCAGTAATACATTTGTTTTTCCAGTCAGGGAAACAAGTGGAAAAATAACATTGAAGCATCTGTATGAAATAGCAAAAATAAAGTCACAGGACCCTCCACTTGAATGGAGGCCGATGAAGGAGATATGTGCCATGTTGATAGCAACAGCAAGGACTTGTGGATTAGAAATAGTGAACAATTTAGATCCAAAGGTAACCACTTATTTTTACTTACTCTTACTTACATAGAACCTCTCCAAACATCATTCCTAAAACTATAGGCATTTGTCAATAGGTATAGCTAATAACTTAAAGGCAAAGTAGGTACCAGCCTATGGGCCCACAAATGCATAAGTTTTTTGATAGTTAATAATTAGGATTATATTCTACAGTCAATAATGTAAGATGAATAGAAAATGTAAGATTCTCCAATTGTAATAAATTACTAAACGGAAAAATATCGAAATAAATATTTATAGCAGAGTAAATAATACTTTTTTTACATTAGAAAAGTAAATATACATTTTATTTGCTCATAAAAAGGTGGCAGCACTAAGTGTGATGTATCTTTACATAGCTGCTTTATTAAAAATATGGTTATAGCAATTTTATTTCAGGAATAGGAAAAATGTGGGGTCTTTTTATGCCTATCATTGGAATTAATATTATGAGGGATATATAAATCAAATCCCTCCCAATAATAGGTACCCTACCTCATCATAATGTAATTAATATTTATCTCTGGATTTTATTAATTTTCAGGAATATGGCGAGTTTCTTCAAGAAAGGAAAAAGATTATAGAAGAACAAAAGAAAATGTTACAAGAAAAACGAGAAGCCAAAATGTTGAGGACAGCTTAAATAATATAAATATTTATAGGTAGTGAATGTTATTAGGTACTAGTGTGAGATATTAAGAAATCAGTTTCAAATAGGTGTTTTATTTTATAATGAAACAACTAAATACCCAAAATTGCTTTATTCAAAATCGAATGAATATGCCATTGTGTAGTTCTAATGTTTAGGACATAGGGCTGCTATTGTTCAGGCAAAATATCAAAGAATATTGTCAAGTTTTTTATGTAAAGTTATTATGTAATCAAAACATGGCACAGTCAGGCATTTAAAAGAATGATTAAGCATAGACAAAGTTGTGCCAGAGGCAGGTTGTCATTATATCTAATACTATATGCTAAAGTGAGAGATTTACACAAGGAACAACTAAGTTTATATGTACACCATATACATATCAGTCTACAGACATTTATAAGCTATCTCTAAACAATAATATACAGTAAAAGTAATTGATATTTATCCACAACACCCAGAACCATATCACTTCGTGAGCACCCATGTGACATAACCCCAGTTTAATAATTTAATTTTCGATAAATGTAATCAGTAACCACAAACCGAGCAATACATCTTACAAGGAACATTTACAACTATCAGTATCACATATAAGACAGTCTCTTAAGAAGTTTCCTTAGAGTACAACCAAAACTTAAAATAAAATTTGAAATCTCTTTATAAAAATATGCATTAATATGCTTCTTTAAATCCTTAAAAGTAATCAGGCGTTTATATTCTTACCTACAAGAAGACAGAAAAATAAATATTTTAAATATGTAACAAACATAATACTTTGATAAGTATAGACGGATTATGCAAGCCTTGTATGGTAACTAGAGAGTAAAATAAATTCGAAATAGCATCCCTATGCTATTTAAATAGTGGTGAGTCAAAACTATATTTACATATTTGTACTGTAAACAAAATTTTGTACTTTGGTAAATACTGTTCACAGATCAAAAAATTGCATGTGTACCAGAAAGTCATTGCCAAAGGTAGAATATTACAGCCATCGAAAAGTAAAGTTATCAGCAGGATATGTTACATGTATGCTCAGAGCGTTTCAGTTTGGGTGAGTTTGGTAACACTTCGGGCAATTCTGTGACCTTGTCTATTGTAAAATCTGGCAGGTCGGATGACTCCATGTCCTTTTGCAGCGGGATCCACACCGTACCGCCTAATTCTGCTTCCTTACCTCCCTGAAAAGAATAAAGAAAAAAAGCAATTAATTTCAAAAGATGTTTAGATTAACTAATATTACACAAACCAATTTTGCCACTTTGTTTCTCATTGATAACAAATAAATACACGAACTAAGCGCAAGTTCAAAAGCGTGAACTTTATTTTGCTTTTCGAAGCGACTATCGACTTGGCGGCCTGCTGCCATGAAACATGTCTGAGCAGCAGCCCGTATACGCTAAAGCAAAATACGGTTTATGAGTTATTGGGTTAGAATCTTTGATGAGACTAAAAAAATATCCATAGTTTTCGATATGTAGGAATTTTACACCTTTTGCGGTTCCAAGCGTGAGCGGACCTTCAAACAATTTTATCACAATGTGTTGGCGAAGATTCAACGACGTAAATATTGTATTGTTGCACCCGCCGACGCCGCGCCGTGCTGACACACACCGAACTAGGTATGTTGTTTATCGTCCAAACGGCCCAAGGATATCTCTATGGAAATTTGGTTTGAAATTTGCACAATGTCAAGTATAATATTTTCTAATAATTTATTAATGTATGTGCTATCAGAGTACAATCGTCAAATTAAGAGTAAATGGTAAGTACTACCTGCTTTGTTAAAATTACAAAAGCTTTGATACTGTATAAGACTTGATAAAATATAAGATTTTGATAGTACCTTGATATCAGTTTCCAGTTTATCTCCAACCATGATGCACATGCGAGGCTCGACGTTGAGCATCTTGCACGCTTCCAGGAAGATGTGCGTGTCAGGTTTCTCCCATGGCAGGTCGCCGGACACCAGCAAGCAGTCGAAGTACTTGCGGAGCCCCAGGCGCTCAATCTTCTGCCACTGGGCGCGAGACGGCCCGTTCGTGATCAGACCGAGAAGGTAATCCTCCCTGTCCACATTCATTCACCAGCCTTTTGTTATTTCTACCTGCCTTTCAGGCTGAAACTCAGCACATGATACAACAAAGCCAAATGGTCTTGCACGGTTGTTACTGCAATTGTTCCAGCAAATTAACAGAACTAAAATAATTTTTACGTTGCATCTAGCTGGTTTACGAGTTTCGTGATATTATGTGAAACTGATAAGTTGCTTTTGTTTCATAGGAAGCCAACTATTGCAGTTTGTGCAAGAGAATTTAAGATAACACATGAAAATGGTCTCAACTTCAAGTGCAATTCATACTATCCATATAAATTCCACAAGAAATAAAGCTTAGAACTAGGGATATGCTATGTTGAGAAAAGATAAATTAATGTATAAGATCATAATCATAATAATTTATAATTAAACCCCAAAATAGCATATTTATTATTAATTTCTAAAAATACAATGGAGATAATTTAAACAATTCTGAAAAAAAAAAGATGTTGGCTTTATTTGATCCAAGTAAGGCGTAAAATTTACCTATTTTTTATAATTTCAAAACTATCTCCATTGTGTTACTGAATTTTCTGAGGTAATGTATTACCTTCGCCGTGATGTACTCCCTCATATATTACAAATACAATTCAAACCTAAGTGTTGCGCACGCGGCGCCCCGAGTTTACTCACTCGTTGAGTAACAACTGAACTGTTGAAAAACAAGTCATTTATTAGCAACATGCGCTCAAAGCCAGCCCAATACATTTGCAAAGGCATCTGTCAAATCTCAATACTTGTTGTGCACAATTTTATTTTATATCTTTTGTGATTTCTAGTTTTACTTTTTATATACCTCTGCTTTTGGGGAAAGGTGTTTAATGCCTCCACAATGTTTTGGTCCTGACTTCTCCATGATATTGACAAATCAGTATTGCGCTGATTATTCATAGTCTTATGTGGCATGCACGATCCAATGATATTACGTAAACAATCTAAAAATACTCGTTACTCTAGTGAAAATGCGTTGTGGGCAGGTCGTGAGCGATGATAAACGTGAAACGTTTCTGAAAAATGACCAAAACAATTTAGTACCACATAACACCATGCACAATTTAAGTGGTAGCAGGTGATAATGTTCTGAGATCAATTATTAGATTATATCTATTGATAATTCAAAAATCAAATTATTTCAATACACAACTGTCATAACTGTACTCCCAACAGGGTTAGGCAGGGGTCGTGAAATGATTTCGACAACTTAATTAAACTTTACTCTCAATCTTAGAACAAAATTAATTTCCGCCAAAAATGCAGTAATTTCTTTGTTTTATATTGACACATAATAAATTCGCTAGAGAAGTCATTATAAAACAACGAAGAAATTGCCAATTAAAATTATTTACAAATTATAAATAACATAAAATTACATCATGGAGAAATATTCGTAAGTATGGCAATCTCCTTTCACCGATAATAAAGTATAAAATAAATATTTCTTCATAACATGTAACTATACTGAAAATAAAATTTAACCAACTTACCGCAATGTCTCCAACAGATGTATTACTTCGTGTGTTAGAGCCAAACACTGAAACCTTAATTTTACCCATTCGGTTGATATATTTTCTGTAACAAATACATTAAACTATTATAATAACTGTCTCGTTATTTATTTTAGGAAAGGGTCAAAGAATCTTAAAATAATTAGGAACTTGGGAAATAACTGAAGAGCTAGAGCTAAAAGCATTAATATGATTTTTGATCCTATGGTGCATACAGAAAATCGCCGTATATATTTTTGTCTTGTCATAAAAATAACGAAGGAACCTGGCATAGAACAAGATAATATCTTGATTATAGAAAGCAAGATTACCCTCAGACTCGCAGGTTCAATTCTTGTAACAGAACAAATATTTTCATGACCTAGGTACAAATATGTATTTACTGTGATGTTGGACATTTATGTATGTGATTTGGGTGTAATGGCACACTTACACAGGAAATCCAAGTTTAGAACAACGAGAATCATCGTGGCAAAGGTGGCGCTGTCTAAACGAACTTCATACACCCATTTTGTTTAAACATGTGGGTTTCCACGAAATGTTTATATTGTTAATGTTTGAAAAACTCTTTGGCAGACGCCCGGCATCGAATTTGAGATATTACGATATCGTGTTGCCGTCAGATGCTCCACACCTCTGTCACATAAAACCGTTAACTACTTTTCATTATTTGTTCTGTACCAAAGACTACAATAGTATATCGGACATAGACAGGCAGCTCGGCCTTTTTTTATTATTAACCTTAATATCAACCGCAACGCCATCTATTTTTTCGGTAGGGGAACTAAGGGTATAGGTACCTAGCTATAGCTACATATACCTATAGCTGTACGCTGCATACTAGGTACGTATTATATGTCAAGTGACGTAGGAAGAGTTATTGAAAATTATGAATAAAACAGTTAATATTTTAACATAATTTATTATAAAATAAATTTAACTATGTACACTGCATATTAAAGGGATGCTCCAGCTTGTGGCTGAAAATTCAATATTTATCCAGGTTTTTTGCAATTTTGCATATGTTAGAGAAATTTTTGAGAAGTATTTGGTTATTTGTGTAAATTTTTATTTTTATTAATCAACATAATATTTTTTTATGCACTTATTATGCTATAAATATCTTCTAAATTCAATCAATGGTGTAAATTTGTATATTTTGCGACTTTTATAAACATTACATGAATACTATTTAACCATGCTATTTTAAAGGCAAACAATCATTTGAATTTATCTACATAAAATGTGTTGCTGTCGCAGACATCAAAATTATATCAATATCTAATGTTTACTTATGTAAAAATACGAAAAACTGGGAAAATATTGAATTTATAGGTACAAAATGAGAGTCTAAGTACTCCTAAACTAAATTATACATTTAATATGTTATTTTGTGTTTTTCTTTTTCTTCCTTTATGTTTTAGATAGTGTCTATTTGCCTTTTCTTTCATAGGATCATTTATATCCCAAAAGGTTATTTTTCCAATGAGAACATTGTTGATATCTTTGCACCAATTGTGTATGAAAAACATTGTGCTTTTATTTATTAAATAATTACGCAAATTATCTTTATGTTCAGCACAAGTAATATATGATAAATTTACATTTACATTTATAATTAATTTTATATATGCCGATATATATTCTTTATTGCTTATATTTCTATACATATATGTTCCACTTGGGCAAAGAAATCAAACAATGCTCTTGTAGGATAGCACAACCACCTTTTGTTGCCAAATTCTTTCATTTTTATATATTTGTGGAAACTTTGTAGCTCTTCTGCTTCCATATTGTTTCTGCAGGCCACACAGTTTTTATAAATATGCTTTTTGGCAAGTTGTGCTATCCACCCACTGCAATACCCTATTGCTGCGCTTCTTTCAACGTCCATTGGAGTTTGGCTCTGTATTAGGTCGTCTGTATTTAAAAGTTCTACATTTAAATGAGCACTGTCAATTTCCCCTTCACATTCAGTAGAGCTGTTGTCTCCTGGTTTCGCTAAAAAATATTTTAGTGATTGGAGACAAACACCGTCATCTTTTTCACAGTTTGAGCCAACTGAATGTGAGGATGAAATATTATTAATTAATAGAGTTTTGAAGGCTCCTTCAAATGCAGACGACGTAGGCATAATGTTGCTGTAACCATGAGCTCTAATTGCCCCAAAAAAGTTTTCCAACGCGTCTTGATTGAAATTGCGCAGCAATAAAGAGTTAATCCCTTTGGAATTTAAATATTTTACAATTAATTTAAACCCTTCTATGGTTTTGATCCAGCTTGACAACGAAGGCACTACTCCTTGGTTATTTGAATTAATAAATTTCATGGTTTTGAGAATAGGTAGACTATAGTTCCACAATTTGTGGTGAGGTGAGGTTGGGGTCACTGCAGCCCTGTAGATTTTTCCTCCTTTTATCCCGCTAAAACTCCCATTGACGCTGTCAAACAAATCATCGAAGAACATGAGTAAATCTGCTGTGTCGGTACTTTCCTTTTCTAGACTTCCATATCCTGCAAAGTAGATAAAATATATTAACACGACTATCCATCGGTGTGATTCTCGGTAAAGAATAGACCACCACTCTCCGTCTGAGCGTGTCGTAAAAGGCGACTTAGGGATCATGTAAAGAGGATGGACAACAGCATCCTTATTTGTGCTAAGAACATGCAATCAGCAATCCGTATACCAAGTGTGGTGATTCTGGCAATGTCCCAAAAGACCGTTTATGGTAGCAGTCATTGGGAGGCCCATGTTCAGCAATGGAACTTAACAGGCGAGTATGATGATTATGAACGAAACTTATTTACATTGGACTTAGTTTGATTAACAATATGATCACACACACACACACACTTCGACTTATTAAGGGCTTATTTCGCACTCATTATTCACTTAATGTAAGCAAAAGGATTCTGCTGAAAAATGTAGCTAATGTACTTTGGCAGTGTAATTGGTTGTAACACAACCGTTGTAATTAAATAAATAAATAAATGGCCCTCAGATGCAAGTGTTTTTATTTTATTTTGTTTCTTAATTATTATTTTTTTGTATCGATAACAATTGCTTGTCTTCTCATGGCCACCTTATCATTTTCTGTGCGCGTTTTAAATATCTACTAAGAGATTATGACAAGATTGGAAGTAGCATCATCATGTTTGAAATTAACATACTGCGATTACAAATCTGTTTTGTCGAGGGTGGTGGTTATGGCAATATTCAGCGGGTCTCCAACGTACTAAATGGTAATGAACATCGACACTAGTAATAAACTTCAATACGATCGTGAGAGATTAAAGTTCGAGCTACGTTGTTAAAAAATACCGATCATGAAGATGGGAGTCTCAACTACATGATAGGTTTTTCTTTTTTACAAGGTAGTTCGAAGTTTAATCTCTCACGATCGTATCGAAGTGTATTACCAGAGTCTGATGTTCATTACCATTTTGTTACGCGGTAGACCCGCAGATCACGATAGTTGGCAATTAAATCTGGCTGTATGATAATAGACTACGGGGCATTTTGAACCACAAAATAACAGATGTTTAAAATTAATGGTCTGATTACCCATACAAAAATTCATGTTTAAACGACAGATTTTGCTCTAATCATAAGTTATATTGTCGGTGAACTTGGGCCTATATCATTGAAAAACCTGACTGATATTTTCACGATTGTAACATTAGTAAAGACAGATAGGAAATTAAAAGCTATGTATCTATAAACATTCACAATAATAAATTAATAAAAATAACAAACTGCTTACCTGCCATAAATCCAAGAGCTACTCCAACTGATTGGCTGAACACTTGAGTGCAATGTTTAACCCTCATTTTTGGTATTAATGCAGGTAATACATGGTGAGCCGTTAATTTAGGCACCAGCTTCACGCCTCTATAACCTGGACACCTTTTGTACAATGTCACAATGTGGTCCCATTTTGCAATACATTCTTTACCTTTAATGGTAAATTTAAGGTTTTTTGTAAGTAGGTTGTTTCTCATACCTTTTATGAGGTGAGGTGGATCATATATTGGAAAAATTTTATCCATTTCCACCTCAAAAAAACCCTCTTTATATTCTTGTCCATTGCGTAAGAAAGTTTCTTGTGTTTCTTTCAATAAGGAGTTTATAGCTGCCACATTGGAGGTGCCTTGGTCACATACTGTTGCCACGACCTTCAGTCCTGTTTCTTGCACTTTTTTTATAATAATCTTTATTTGTTTCTTTAATTCCATAGTTTTAGTGCTTCCACTACAATAATAATAGGCCAGAGGCTGCTTATATTTTTTCACAACGCCTCTTATCATGAAAACCAGTACGTGATCACAATATTCTTTTCCGGTTATTTCACCATTGTCTACAAATCCTGATATTTTGTCATTTCTTTTGTCGTAGGAAATACCGGGTCCAATTGCCATCTCATCGAAAGTTAAAACACAATATTTGTAATTGTTAGGCATTTTGGCGACTCTATTTTTTAAATTTTCGAATATTATGTTGTTTACTCCAGCTTTCAGGTTTATTTTGTGTAGTAAATTTTGTAAGGTTCTTCGGCTTGGCAAAATACATATGTTCCTCAGTATGCGATATGCCTTTGGAGATGGTTTGTAAAGAGACAACGCCAATATTTTTTCATCAAGCGTGAATCGCCTTCCTTTTTTTTTCTTGCCGCTTTGAGACGCTTGCATTTGGCAAAATAACTTCGCAGTATTAGACATATGCTTACAAACAATATTGAATGCAGTTGTTGTTTTCATTTTTTTAGCAATCATGTATTTTGCTTTAAAAGACTTCTTAACGCTTTCACATTTTCTTAACTTTTTCAAAATCGATTTATATTCCTTATGTTGCGCCAAAGTTACACGAGGACCTGAAAAACACGTATTTTCTTATAAACAAAATTATAATCAAGCTTTAAAAAAGATTTACATATTCAAGAGTTAAAAATGAAGTATATTATTTATTTATAGGACCTCCCAACAAAGTCTACACAGACACATGACATTTGAAATAATTTCATTGGTTGGTATTAATTGTGCGCCTCCAATTATAGGAGACCACAGCATTCACTTACTAGGTATAGTCATCATCATATTGTTAGGGGCAGTCAAAGTGACCTAATATTTAGAAACATCCAAAGTAATCACTGATATCCTGTCAACCATGGTCGTCAAATTGTTCAGAACACCCATCTTGCACAAATATATCGGATCAACAAAAACGTCGTATATATTAGGTCATTCAAACCGTCATTATTAGGGTAGCAAACACAACGCCAGTGGTTTCCAAGCAGTCAAGGTATTCAAAAATAAGAAACACTAGTAAAATTAACATTATTTTACTGAGAGCAATATCCAAATCACAACATTTTGATATGTCTTTAAATTGCCTACAGAACGGCGAAATGCCCTAGGTTTGTTCTGGATCATGGGATATTATTAAATAGGTTATAGCTACTTATTCGCGGCAAACGCTTCCATTAAATATTTTGTGCGGGAATATCAGGTCGGCCAGTTTCCTTCTGTCTGCTAACGAGGTGATTTTATAATGTTTTAGCCTCTCATTGTAGCTGATAATATTTTCAAAGTATTCAAAGTAAATAAGTATTTTTTTACATTTATGACCTAACCTTGGGCGGGATCTTCATTCCAGTTTAATTGTGCAATTCAGTAATAGTGTTTTATATTAAATTATATACATACTTTTTGATTTCATTGTTTTCTTTCTTTTCTGGGTCCTGCGTTGAATTTGGTCAGGTTGTAACTCCACAACAACATTTTGATGTCCTGTAAATTAAATATTCATATTGTCAAGCAGTGATAGCCTAGCGTTTGAACGCTTGCCTTCCATGCAGGAGGATCTGAGTTCGAACCCGGCCCGTACCTCTGACTTTTAGCATTTATGTGCAGATCGCAATTTGATTATCACTTGCCTTAACGGTGAAGGAAAAACATCGCGAGGAAACCTGCACCCCTTAGAGGGCCTCTAAGGCCTAACCCTTCTCATTCTGAGAAGAGGCCCATGCCCAGCAGTGGGACAGTAATGGGCTGAATTTATTCTATTATTTTATTGTCAAATAGTTTATATTGTAAATATGTAATGTATGTCTTTTATATTCATTATTATAATCTATAATGTAATCCACATTACATAGGTGGATACAGAATACATTTTCTTCACATAGATTTTGATATAAGTTTATAATTTAAATTAAAACAGAATTAGGCAGGTACATGTCATTGTGCTAATAATTATGTGTTCTCATGTAAGTGAATTGTAAATTCTAATGAGAATAAATATATCTCAAACCCGATGTCATCGATCATCAAGGTATTTTTATCAATATAATTAAAATGACATATCAGAGAAATTAAATATAAATTATCATTACTTGCATTACCAGATAAGTAGTCTAATATCCTAAAAAAAATATAATTGTATATAGAAAGTTATCTTGGACGAGTGATTTGTAGATAAGAAGTCTTTTACAGAGTAGTAGCATTTTGAAACACATTATGAAGGTTCTTCAAAAATATTTTTATTTTAGGAATGTCTCAAATAGGTCTCTGTATATTATTAAATATATGAGAGGCACTGCAAAAAATACTTTCATGGAAAAGATGGTGTCTTGCTAGTAACTGTGCACAACTTATCCTAATGCTGATTTTATCTTTCAATAAAAATAAAAAAAAACCTTCAAATCATGCTTTGAAATAATGTTTTATTGATCATTATAGATTTTTGACTATTTTTATTATTATTGTTTTTAGTTAGTGGTGATTTCGACATTATGATGAATGATTTTGACATTATTTTTGATTGTGTTGACATCATTAATAAGTATTAATAATTATTACCATAATTGGCCAAATGTATGTACTAGTGTTTAAGAAGTGTATGTAATTACTAACAAATTGGATTTTATGATCTGTTAATAAATGATTTGATTGCTTAATAAATCTATAAAAATATTTAAACATAATGTTTATTTTGGGTGTTTATTCAGCTCACTTTATAAAAAATATACAAACCTGATATCAAATCATCTGACTGTGTTTTTAAAACAGCTGATGTTGAAGCTAGGGCCGGCTTGTTTATTATACTCGTAGCTTCAATGATATGTTGTCCTGAAATACAAAATTAAATAACTTTATTCAGTTGAGGCTCAAAAAAGCAATCACACACCGGTTTGAAAAGAAGATAATAAATCTGAACCAAAAAAAAATTTTGTAATAAAAGACATACCTGATGTATTAAAATTATATTCCCGTAGTGGATTTCGTTGGGACTTCTCAGAGACTGACATAACCACTGCTTCACCAAGTGATTGTGCCTCCAGATCTAGAATAATATTAAAAAATTGTCTATGTTTATTATTTGCTTCTACAAAATAAATGTATTGAAGATTATTATAGTATAACAATAGTATTACCTGGGATATGCAATACTGGAATTGCTAATTTACTCAGTCTTTTCGTTGGATACTTGTGAATATCTTCAAAATGTCTATGACAGACACGTTTGTTCTCATAGACAGTAAGATGATCCAATGTAGCTATTGCACCACCAATATTCGAAATCCACGTTTTAAATCTCTCTGGCTGTGTCTCTGGATTCGGGAAATGGTGTAGAGGCACACCTGAAAAAATGACACAACTAGTTAGATGTAAATATGTATATAATTAAGGGTCCCTATCAGTTTCGAGTTCGAAAAACAGAAAATTCGACTTATTCAGTGCAAATTATTGCACTGAAAAATTATTATGTTATTATATCTATTAAGTCTATGAATTTAATTTTTTTAAACAACGGTTGCAATTCTTCAACTTATAAGACATTATTTAGATGTTTTATTACAACTAAATATTTAGTCAAAAATAAAATAAAATAATTTCATTTGGTAGATAAACACCTCAAATTTTAAAATATTCACCACTTAATTGCAATTTTCAATAAATTCTTAAGCGTTGACGTCGGTTTTGTACATGATTTTATAAGGATTTTTTTAAAGTACTAATTCAATTGTCTTTTAAAAATTAAATTGTAGGTTGCATAATAAACTATTCCCAGTACTAACGTTTTTTTTTCACAGTGTTATTCGTTACCAGTAAGTTAAACAAGTGATCGAAAAAGTTGGTGTTTTGTGCTTACGTAAAAACGTGTTTGATTTTTATTTTTCCTAATTTATATTGAGTTGTTATCATAATTCCAACTGCATAGACAAATAGAAGATGTATAACTATGCATTAAAAAAATCGGATATCATAAAGTTGTTGAGAAATTTGCGCTGAAAAAGAAGTAATTTTCTGTTTTAGACCGTAAAATTGATATCCCATAATCAATTAACCTGCTGTCGTTAGAGAGTAGTATATTCCTTGTATCACTAAATTACCAAGGAGACCTTTACAATTAGTATTTACATCAATTTCAATTTAATGTAGCATTGTAGTACATAGGTTGATAAAAATAACTGTTATAACGTTGGCCTCCTTGTAAATGGTATATATTATATAATGTACTCTGCGGCTATTACAATAGCAATATGTGAAACATAATGACGAATAGAGTGTAACCCTCCAGGTGAGGCGAATAAAGGTAGAAAAACAAAATTTACATACCATCTTTCCTAACCACAACACATCCTGGTACACAGCAAGAATTTTGTGACATGGTTGAAGTTCACTGTTCACTGTTTGCAATTATGGGTCCAAACTCTAAAGAGTGCCTATGCGCAGTCAGTAATCCACAGTAACTTCACAAGTTTTCTAATCCTTTCGGTATGTCGTCCCACGGAGGAGGATACTCAACTCAACACAAACTTACAAACGAAAGAAATATTGTAACGCGGCACGGCAACACGGAGGAACAGAGGCTCAACTCAACGTGGATAGCAGATGCACTTGCGAAACAATGAGACTTTTATTGCAAAAGGAAAATGCGCAGGAGCGTAAACACTCTCACACCGGCCATTTGCAATACAAGTGTGCCCATAAGAAAACAAAACTGTGCACGTTTTAAATACAAAAATATGATTTCTGTATTATTGTGCTGATGCTAATAACCTCAATATGCTTGAATTTATTACACTATTATTTTTCTTTATTCACTTTACCAATAACTTGTGATAATTATTTTATTTATTGATTTCTATTTTATGGAAACTCCCAGCATAAGAATCATATATTTAAATATAGCAACACCGTAATTTTGTTTCTCCTAACTTTTTCTTAGACGGCGCTGTTTTCAGTATTTTAGCGAAATTTTTGTATTACTCCTAGTTGCCATAGCATGTTCTGTACTTACCTTAAATCTTTGTCTATCCCTATACTGTTATTTTTTCGATTTACGTGTTTCATCGGCGCGTCCGCGTCATTCCCATTCATTGCGTGGTGTCTTTTTACAATTATTTATAGCAGTGTCTATTGGCCGTTTATAAATCTCTTGTACGCCCACGCCTAGCAACTAAACGGTTACATTTTACGTAGATGAAAATATATTATCAGTTCATCACGCAATACAATATGTTAGGTATGTTTACATTATTAGCATGACAAGTCACTTTTGGTTACTCATTGAAAGTACTTTTGGTTCGTACTTTCGTACGGGCGTAGGGCGTAGCAGACGTAGAAGTGCATTCACATTCTAGGCTAGCTGCCAAGTCTAATCGTAAAAACTATTTCACCGAAGTGTACGGACATATTGTTAATAGACGCATACTCTCTTTGTCACTCGTTTGGCACATAAAACGTGGTTATGTTGTAATGTGAAAGTAGGTATCTATTACCTATTAGTATAGAGAAACGAATTAGCATCCCTCTGGTGTAAAAAAAATTGTGACTATCGAGAATAGTCCTCATTGATCGGTAAATTTTCATTATAGGTACCTACTTTCCTTGAGAATTGGTCGAGTCATAGGTAAAAACCAGAACAAAGCTCCTTTCAGTAGTTTCTGAGAATAGCGCGATCAGACAGACGCGACGGGAGACTTTGTTTTACAAGCCTACTGAGTATGTAGAGTGTGAGTGTAGGCGAAATTACTGCAATTTACAATATGAACGTTACATTATTTTATGTAATTTAATTGCAATGTTGCCTTGAGTGCTACTGGCACTGAAAGGGAATAGAGCATGACGATGCACATAATATTAATACCAAATTATACGCAAATATACTTTGGAGTATTCATCTGATCTAGATTATAAACAACATAATATATTTTGACCTGTAATATGTTATATGGATATTAATTGTGCCAAGCGACATAATGTACTGTAAATGTGTAGGTTTTGAGCGAAACGTATGCGTTGCAATCTAATATTAAATCAAAATATTGTTTCAATGTAAGACACTAATTTAAGATTTCAGGAGAATTTTGAGTTGAATTTGTCTCATTGGTCTAGTAATGATTGCAAGCGCCGCTGCTGAGCGTGAGGTCCTGGGTTTGATTTTTGGGTCGAGTAGTGTTATTGGGTTTTTAACAGACTTCCAAAAGTGGTTGTTCTCAATTCGACGGTAGATTTTTATTTTTTTCTTCAGCGATATCTTTTTTTGTTTGAAAGAGTATTCTTCTGAGGTGGTCCCGTTTCATAACTTAACTTGAATTCTGTTACAAAATTCTAAGTAGCAGCATGAAGTTTGTGTCCGGTAGTTGACAATAGGTTCGCCCCCTATTAAATGTGAGTGTACGCACGGCTACATCTCAAGCTATACTACCTATTCAGTATAAGCTGACCTGTCATTGTAAGGAAAGCAATGCGAGGTCAGCCTATACTGGAAGTGACATGTAGCCATGTGTACAGTACTTCATCTCTACCTAACCCTTCTTGGAATTATAAGCGTAGTGCTGTGTTCATGTAAGTTTAAAGAGTACTAACTTGCGATATGTCTATAGTTTTTTGGTAGGCAGTTGCGCCAAAGGTGAGCCGGCCATTCATCCAGAGCGAACGTGTCATCATCAGGGCGGGCCCTGAACGCGCGCAGGAAGTTTGCGCCGCTCTCCACTGCAGCGTCTTGAGGGAGACCATATTGTTGCTGCAGAATCTCTATAATCTGGACAATTTGAAAGAAATGTTAATCATGTATCTGTATTTCTTCACCAGGGCCCTTATTCACTATGCCGTGTGAAAAGATATCACGGTAGTAACGCGCCCGCGATAAGATAACTACGTGTAATAAAACACGCAGCGCGTTACTTGCGTGATATCTCTTCACAAATGGCATAACGAATAAGGCGCTAGGTATGCTTAGATATTATGTCATCGAAAAATTGATGTGGTACTTATTACTCTGTGGAACCTCGATGCTGCGTGCTATCCGAAAAAAACTTCGATTTAACTTTCTTTTGGGATGGAATCCTAAATAAATAAGGTAAAGGTATCGCCTCTGGTATCCAACGTTGGTTGCTTGTTCATAAAAAGGGGGAAAGTTGAGAATAGTTGACAGATAATAAAATTTCTTTTAAAATATATTTTTATTTTTGCTTTCTGATACAACAACAACAACCGTAGGTCGTTCTTTGACCTCATTCCAGAAAAAAGAACATGTTTGGTGGATCTAAAATCTTTTTCCAAGGTAAAATACAAAGAAATAGGTATTAAAAATAATTGTGAGGCAACTTGATAATTATACCTATTGTGTAATTAGAGTGACCACTGATCAATGTGTGACACCCTGCTAGTAACATATATCGAATAACCGATAAATGCGACGTTTTATCAGTATAAAAGATTTCCATTTCAGAAAACGGATTTAATCTGAGAAACGAATTATAAAACATGTCAACTACAATTAGAAATAGCGTTCATTAGATTATTAATCTTGTGTTTCTGGTGATACAGTTGAAACTCATATTCTTGCCTGACATTTTGTATGTATGGAAGTGTCTGTTCCAGGAATAGCGTGGGGTGAACGTTCGTAGTGAAGCGTCGTTCACTCACCTGCGGTTTGGCACACAGCGCATGAAAACTGATACCGCGACGTTAATGAGTTACAATCAACTTGTGTCATCTATCTCATGTCTCATCTACAGGGATTAGAGACTATCAACATCAGTACTATGTACAGATGCACAAAGATATAGGTACTTATACAGGGTCACCAGATTAAAGATGAAGATTTTTCAGGAAATAACGAATGTAAGTATTTGAGTAATAGGTGTCCAAAATTTTTGTGAAAAGAGAAATTGACCGCGAGCAGGACTCATCTGCGCCCATCTGATTCAGTACACCAGCCCCAACCCAGCGGGAGACCAGCATGCAATCAGCATGCAAATGCAAATCAGCTCAATGTGTTTTTTTGAAAATGTTATCTATTTCTGTTGACCCTGTAGATGTAGTGTTTGATTGGACTAGGCGCGCTGTTTGTTCCAGAAAACTCAAAATGGTTAATCATCATCATCACCACTGCTGGGACTCTGGCCTCTTCTCTGAGATAGAGAAATTACACATATTTTGTTCAGAACAGAGCATTTAGTAAACACAGTAAACATTGGGTATTATTTACTAATCAAAAACAGACTTCAGTTCACATTTAAAACTTTATTGAGTACCAAACAATATTATTGTTATGATCTATAAAACGTAAGTAGCCAGTCAAATTATATTACATACATGAAACCTGTCAAATTTATGTACAGCATGTTCTTGAAGAAAACAAACTTAAACATTTCAATTGTTAGAGATTAAGAATCATACAGTAATTACAAAAACAGAGTTAAGTACACTGTTGTAGAAATGTATAATAATGTGTATAAGTATGTGTTGTATTAAAGTACATTTAAAGTAGGTATTTTACCTACCTATTAATGTACATTAAAAATTAATCTCCAAACAATTTCTTTCCCAGTTCCATTAATCTGTGATTCCTGCACATCTTAAGTGCTCCAGCTTTCTTGAGGACTGGTATAACACTCTCATTGGAATCTACTAGTCTACAGAGGAAGTCCTCAAATGCTGACTTTACATTGGGCGGGAGAGTACCAACTTTAACTTTAGTAAGCATTTCAGTAATGCCATGAGCCCATCCACTCTCTATGGCAAACTCTGATATCCATGGCACCATTGTGAGAACTCCACTCATAGTCTGCATGCCCAAGAACCACAGATCTGCTATTTCATTCCAGTGTTCTTTATAACTCATTGATACAACAAGTGCAGTGGGGTCATTTGACTCATCAATGTTGTACGCATCCCACAGGAATCTTATAGTAGATTGGATGTATCTGCATATTGAGAAATCATTCTTCTTCACTTTACTAGCTTGTTGTTTAAGTAAAAGTAAGCCCAGTACTGCCAAATGTCCATGGAGGACTAAGTTTTCAGGGATGTCCTTTAACTCGGGTAAGTCATTAAAGATGAACTTAAGAAGAGTATTGAATAACATGCTGGTCTCAACAACTTTGGGAGCCAGTACAGTGAGATTCATGAAAATATTGCAAAGGCTGACCATGGCTGCCCTGGAATCCTTCATATCTTCTAATACTTGAGGGTCTAGTTCTGGAGCAGGCGTAGTTTTTACTTTTCCCCTCTCAGATTTTGGTACTAATGGTTTCTTGTAATGTACAATTGACCAGTGGAAGTTCATTGATTCATAAAGAATATCTTCTTGTTTAAGGTTTAATACTATGGTCCTAGCCTTGTCTTCAACTACCAAGTGACATAGAGCTGGCAACATCAAGCGCAGTAGATCAACCTGTCCCATCAGACTGATATCAGTATCCATGGCTTCACCTTCAGACTTGTTCTTTTGAGCCATCTTCCTGGCTCTGTAGGCATGGAAAGAATCATTGGCAAGAGAGAACATGAATGGAAGTAAGGTGTATATTTGTTCCCTCATAGCTGTTGTTTCTTGAGCAATCCAAGCAACCAAAACTCTGACCATAGCACAAACATAAACTTTTTCAGTATCAGGTAGTTTGTCCTTGTTCTTGTCATTGTATACTTTAGTCAGCATGGACACTACAGCATTAAAGGCACCCTTAAGACCGGTGTAAACTGATTGCTTCTCTTTCTGTTCCAAGTCCAATTGATCTGTAGCCATGTAATTAATAGATAACTCTAATACAATAAAACAAGCAGTTACTAAATCAGCATTAGCATATGCCTGTTTGAAACTCCTGTCATCTAGTTGCATTCTGACTTCTATGGCACAAAGTTGTTGCAGCAACAGGAAGAACTTCTTTGGGTTTTCCTCATCATTTAGGGTCCATTCAATACCGAGGAGATCAACAATGTTTGCAGCCAGTTTTAGGGCAGGATCTCTTTGATTTTTACCAATTTTGCTGGTAAGAATATCATGAAGTGCTTTGTAGATACTCTGTGGCCAGGTTTCTTCGGAGGAGCTAGGTACCACAGTACATTTGTTGCAGCTGTATAGAAGTGCACTTAAGATAGAAGCCAATTCAAACTTTCTTTCTGACTGGTCAGTAGCAAAATCTAATGCTATTTTGTTAACCAAAGCATGGAAAGGTTTAGGATCATTACCCCAAGCAGTGGGGCCATACCTGCTCACTAGCTTCACAAGAATATTGAGGGCTTCATCAGTCTGGAAACTTTGAAGTGAGTAAATTTCTGACATTTTTGTAATGGCACCAACTTCAATGAGTGCCTTCTGGCCGGATTCATGTTCAGCAATACATTGGAGGCATGTGTATGCTTCACTGACAATAATGAGGTCATCATCATAGTCTTCACTTTCTGATGTTTGCACTATTTCAAGGAACACAGGAATATTGGCAAGCATTTCAGGATGAGTTGCAAGTTCAGGATCATTGCAGAAGTTTGTAAGTATTGAGAGAGCAACTGACTTGTACACAGACGGCGGGCAATCATCCTGTATAGAGCTACTGGTCAGTAGCTTTTTCAGGAACTTGAATCCGATGGCTTCGAAGAGTTCTTTCTTAGCTTGCGAGTTGCAGTCCTTGCTCTTCACAAGCTTGGTCACCATGAACAGTGCCGCGAACTTCTCCGTATCGCTTTTCGCGGCTTTTAGTATTAGTATACATTTCTTTATCGGCTCGGATATATCACCCATGATTACGAAACACGACGCGATCACAAAGCGCAGTAGTGAGCGCTCCACTGAGCGCTGGGTCTGCCGTTGAATCGCTCCGACGGCGACTCGATCTACATCACGTTTATAATTAGCGTGAGTTCTCTTCCAAAATATCTAAATCTGGACGTCGAGCTCACGTTCTCCAACTATGAAACACTATTTTTAAACACACGCTGGAACGTGAACGCGAAACACGCGGGGTGCAACAAGCAGACCAGCGAGTCCAACAAACGACGTAAAAACTTGTGCTATTGCGATATAACACGATGACAGCGCGCGCACTTCGTTCCGAACTATAATCCATGACCGTGGCAATGTCATAATAATATTTTTAGAAAAAAATCCTTACCTTATTGCAGGCTCTAGTGTCCCCCTTTCTTGTCTGTATTAGAGTATTGTCTAAATCAAAAAATATAGCTGCAACATCACTATTTTCACCATAATACGAATTATTAGCCATATTCACAGATCAGTGTATGTAACGCAAGGAAAAAAACAGCTGCTTTGTGTCTTGTGATGACGTCACATTCACAATCACAATTTCCCAGAACGTCAGAGAAACGAAAACTGCGTTTCAACTTCACTGTTCAATATTATTTTTATTCACTTACTCTTATGACATTGAATGAAGATTTATGTATTCCCTCTCTTTCTGCGAACCAGTTAGCCCGACACTGCCATCTATATTTTTTTATTTGAAATAATATAGTTGAAGGTGACCTACAGCTACAACGACGTAGTATCGCTCGTTATGAGACGCCGCTGTTAAATTATTAACCTAAGTAGCGAATAGATGGCAGAATGACGCTTCACTATATCACTATAGTTGGGAAAATAGGCTTGGTACGAGGCGAGGGTTTGGTTTGGTTGGATAAAAGGTTGGATAGTATTAGGTATAGAAAAGGAATCCCTATGGCAACTATGCTAACCGTTATAGATAGAAAGATTTTGTTCTTAGAAATCCACCACCACTTGGACCAATACCAACCCACTTGGTACCAACCCACTTGGAACCGTGCGCCTAGAATCACGACGTTTTGAAAGTGCCTGCAAAGGCCCAGTTGAAATAAAAATCTTTGACTTTGACTTTGACTTTGAACTCCATCTAGTTTTACAAACTTATTAAATACTATATTTATGGGTTTTTGAAAATATGCTTTATCAGTTAAAATTTTAGACTAGGTACCGGTACCTATCTATCTTATTTATTATGCGTTAGCGGCGTTATGTTTTGTCACGGTCAAACCACGCTATCTGCGTTATTCTCATACAAAATTTGACAGATCGCAGCACGATATGAGCGTGGTTGTCATAGCGGATAAGGACCTTGAGTACCTTTATAGAAAAACGCTAGGATGAGAGTGATGAAGCACAATTATTACTATTCGTTCCAAGTTTTTGCCCCTATTCAGTGCAATAAATTTTCCTAAAACATTTCGCTTTCCTGATGACACGTCGTTTATGGTTTTTGTCATGAGCCCCATACTGACAAACAGTAAGTTGTGTATAAACCTTAGAGCGGCATATGAAAGTAATATGAGGAGGCCGGGATGAGTTACGATCAAGGGACACGTCATTCCGAGAACAGAGAAATTCTTTTATCAACATTGTTTCGTCGGGATAATGCGCGGGTTACGTGGGCTTATGTTATTTTATAACTGTGCAGGTATACCTACCTATATATTTTTATTAAATAATTTACATACATTATTATTAGGATATCGTTCATGGAATTTGCAGGTTAACTGAAGATTATGTTTACTGGAAATTATAATTTTGCTAAGCTAGCACGAATAATATTTCTAATTGTTTCAATTAATACTATAAAAGGTATTAAAATAAAAGGAGTACTTTGATACACCTCAATTTTTTTAATTACTTACCGGTTTTCTTTTAATGGCTCTCTCTGCTCTTTATTATTCTCAAGTTTTACTATGGGACATATGGGAAAAATAAATCAGCTGTTCCATACAAATAATTCAATATTAAGGACCAACTCGACTAAATGTATGGAATAGCTCATTTTTATTTCGCGATTTCAGCTTTTGTCCTATAAAGGTTGTACAATGTACATAATGATGAGCAGAGCACGATCCTAAGTTTTCTGGTAATTAAAAATGAGGAGTGTTAAATACTTGTTATATTTTATTTATTACTTTCTGTATTACTCTTAAACATTTAACTACAGTTAACAAATTATAAACATAATGTGTAAAAGAAACTGTGTCACTTTTTATTTAATTGTATATTTTAAAATATTATTTAGGAGTCGTTTTGTGTCAGTTCGTATCAATCAGACACTTCTATGTAGGTACGTACCTACCCTAATCTATGCAGGACTAAGTCTAAAATAAAATAAAAGTTTCGGGTGGTATCGTGAGTTGGACAATGGACATACCTATTGACACAAGGTGAAGCATGCATCGAAGAACAGTCCCTCCCGGTGGTCGCCATTCGCTCGATACCTACTCATTCGTCAGAATATATCCTGCAGCTGTGTTGATCTATTGTACTCAATTATTTGAAATAAGTTTTTTCCTAGGGTACAGTTTACAAACATATAATGTCACATATACACACCTAGACCCGCAACAACTATCTGTAGATCATACAAATATTTGTTCCGTGCGGGGATCGAACATGCGGCACGTAGTGACGTAGCGACTAGCGTAGAAAGGTAATCGCTTAACCATTGCGATAACCGTGTCGTCAAAATAATGTTCTAAAATCTCATGGAAATATTCCTCTATGGAATGAAGTTCTTTAATCTATGTATTTAGGTATTAAAACTGTAATAACTGCTTGCCTTACCTGTACTGGTACTACGGGGCTTAATACAAACATTAATTTGGTTGTTTCGTAAAAAAGTGAGAAATGGTGGTACCGTATTAGATACCTACAAACCTATGTTTAGCTACGTGTAAAACTGGGTGAGATTGTTACGTCAAGGTTGAGCTAGTTAAAAACAAAAGACTTGTCGCAACAAATGTAGAAAGTCATCCACGCGTTTACCGTAAACCCTTGGACGTCTAGGTCTGTCCGACGATACTTGAGTACCTACGAAACTCTGAAAGGGGACAAGCAAATAGCGATTGTGTAAGAAATTTATACGTGGAACTCGTTCAAGGGTTATTAGATTTCCTGTCACACGCAGGGCTCGCCGGCCGCAGGCCTTATTTGCCAAACATTGCCAAGTCAATGCCAATTTATAACGTAAACATTTTGTTCGGTCATTATCGTTTCTTGTTGGATGTTTTGCAGTGGTTTGAACAAATTATAGTCAAGTTTCAAAGTTGGTGCCAATTTTGTTCAATTTGAAGATTGTAATTTGCTTGAAGGGTGGCTGCCAGATCTCATTGACGTCATTTTAAGCTTATTTTCCAGACTCGTAATTCCCGCAAAAGGGGTTTTGTCGTTACGTACGTAGCGGGTAGGTTGGTGTTATTTAAGTGCTTTTGTGCGTAGGCGTGCTGCCTCTTTAGCAGAACCAAGCCTGGGATATTAAGATCTTATTCAAATAGGTAGGTACCTACCTATAGTAGACGAGACCACGTGCCCACATCTGCATTAGATCATAATCACTTATTATGACTGGATTTTGCATAATTTATTTAGATGGTTTTGCTAAGAAATGCAAAAGGGCTAAAAATTTCTAATAATTAAGTATCAAACAGGAATAGAACAAAAATAATTTACGATTACTGATGATAGGCTAAAATCTTTATTAATTTTGTTAAGTTACATTCTACATTTTTATGTTTATAAGTTAATGCCGAGATAAATAGGTAGTACCTATTTAATATTGGTCATGATTCTAATATTTCCCATTTTCATTTATTAGTTCTCTCGAGTTCTTTATTAGTAAGTTCTCGATACCGTAGAGGGGGCCTCTACGGTATCGAGAACTTACTAATAAAGATCTACCATCACACAACACTACCTCCAAGTCTTAACTTAGCAGTACGTTTGCGTTCACTATTGTGCTGTTATCAGCATTCTAGATGCCTAACTGAATAGTGCGCCCCCTCGCGGCAATTAACTAGCGACTCATTAGCAGCCCGTTTTCATTCGGCGGCCGTAATCCGCCGGGCAACTTTCTTTGGATCACCTCGATTTACTGTGTCACGTGGACGTTAACCTTAATGTGCTGACGGAGCTGGAACCCGGGACGATTGTGATTCTTAGCATTAAGGGTAAACCGTCTCATAGGGTGTCTTTTTAAAAATTATGGCATGGCATAGTATTATTTCTTTTTGTTCGTCATAGTTGGATAAAAAGTAAAAATAATGGATCTTATTTTTACTTATGATTTTACGATGAACAAAAAGAAATATACCTATACCAGTAATAGGCAGGACTCAGTTTATGATTTTTTAGGTACAAGAATTGGCTTGAAATATTAACGATATAGATCGTTCTATTTCATAATCGTATTTACAAAATCAAGAAACAGGCCTACAAGCAATGGGAACCTATGTTTTCAGTAGATACCTAAAAATTATGACACTAATTTGTAGTTGAATTTATATTTAGTGTGGTAAAATATCAATATTTGTAGGTCCGAAGACTGTGCTTACTCAAAAACGCTCTGGATAAATAAGATATAATTAATAAAAACACAATTTATAAATAAAGAAAATTAAAACACCCGCCGTCTCTAAAATACAATGAATACCATACCTACTCATGCAGCGCAAATGACACACAAACATAAACACGAATCTGAATTGAACCATCGCATCAGCTTGTTATTGACGACAAGCAGGTTCGAAGTACTTCGAGGCAGTCGATCCTTTAACAGGGTAACCAGTGATTTATACCGGGTAAACATCGCACGCTTTATCACCGCCTTGCACCTGCCTTACCCAGCCTGCGGCGTGCAACGTACCGTTCCCAGTAAGCCGATTTGCGATTTTGATGCATGTGTAATGATGACACAATTTGGGAAGTTACTTGGGAGTTTCTTGGCGAAGGGAATCTGTGATTTCAGGCTTCTGGTTTGTAGGATACGCCTGAAATTGTAAGATGAGACATACTAAATAGGAGGTACTGAATATGAATTCCAATAAATAAGGTGTTAAAAAATTTACTCTAAGAACTTCGTGAAGTTGTTGTAGTCATCATTATGAACAACTTTTACTATGGGACGAACAATGAAATCGCGAAAAAAAAATCTGCTGTTCCGTACATTTTTAGTCGAGTAGTATTGAATAATTTGTATTGAACAGCTGATTTTTATTTCGCGATTTCAGGGTTCGTCCTATAGTTAAAGTTGTTCATAGCGACAAGTACAACAGCTTCACGAAATTCTTAGAGTTAATTTTTGAACACCTCGTATGTAAGGTCCTACTTTAATAGCAGGGGTCTTTTTATGGGGTTATACCTAGTACTTACTAATAATTATGAACAACTTTTACCTACTATGGAAACAAATAGGAACAATATTACTCGACGAAATGTATGGAACAGCTGACTTTTTTTCGCGATTTCAGGCTTTGTTCCAAAGTAAACGTTGTGCAGAATTATGAGTACTATAACCGCTTTTAAGGATCTCCGCTAATAAAGTAGGATCATAAAGGTGTAGATAAGATCTTTGTGTAGCATAAAATCATATATATTCGAAACAGTTCAAAACAATAGATACATTTTTGCCGAATATTAATTTATACCCGCTTTAAAAGTAGCACTATTGTTATTTTTTTATTGTGAAAATGAATTTAGAAATAAACGATGAAATTGCTGAGGAAGAAAATATGGGCAGTTAAACAAAAACAAATTATATCTTGATATTATTACTCACGGGATAAAACTACTTGTTGTTTTAATTAAAGTTCTGAACTTAGTGTTAAGTTGTTAATTCAATAAGCAGTATGTAGGTTTATAAAACTGCGCGGTATATTTTCTATCGGTTTTCAGTTGGCGTTGGAAAGTGCGCCAGGAATCGGAAGTTTGCTCACTTGAGCCTCCGCTACTCATATTTATTGCTTCCCGATCGGGTCCCACTCGTTCCAGTGCTAATACGTTCCACTGAGCATGTATGATTTATATGCTTTTAATCATTGCACGACCTTTAAAACAACCAATATCTCTAGCTATTGTATTCATAATGATTACAATTGTAATGTCCCATATTTCAGCACTGCAACCGCATTTTCATGCTCTGTAGCACAGTGTTTTCAAACAGATTTGCATTCATTCAACGCATTCCATCTACGTAATAATTTATCAGAATACATTATAGGTACAACTATTTGCGGGACGATTTGTCGACGCGGCGTGACGTCATCTGACGTTACGTATGTTCGTGGCGTTTCATTAACTAACGGATTGTTGCCGCAAGCCGCCGATGGGCGGCCCTGTCCAATTTGTTCCCAAAGCCGACGCTATTGGCCATCCGACCTCAATGCCTGATGATAATCATAAACGGTCTCTGCCAAATTGGTAATACGCGTTAGTGAATATCTAAGCAAGGGATAGCAACTAATGGCAATTAAGTTTAAGTTATTGTACTGTCAATAGTTATGTGCTGGTGCTATCGATTTATTGCTGGTAATTTATGTCATTAAATGTTTAAATTATTTGTTTATCACTAGCGTTAACGGTGAAGAAAAACATCGTGAGGAAACCCGCGCATCTGAGAAGGCCTCATAAAGACCCCGATGATGTGTGAAGTCTGCCAACTCGCACCAGGCCAGCGTGGTGGACTACGACTTATCACTTCTTATTCTGAAAGGAGTTCCAGTAGTGGGACAACAATGGGCTGGATTTATTGTCTATTATTTAATTTATGTGATGATCTTTAGTAGCTACAGAAATTGTAATACAACAAGTTACTGTTCGTGCCTGCAAATAGTTATTCCAATATTAAAATGTTTGCAACTTTCTGCATGACTTTTATTTGGGCCCGTGAGTTCTTCTGCCAGCTTTATGTAATAGACTAAGCGTGGACCCTGGCTTCGTCTAAGAGACCACCTCTACTCATCCAGTGGGTGTCAGTGAATCTGCAGCATCCTGCGCTTATAATAATACAAAGTCCTATCTTTCTAGTCCCGATCCCTTTAAGGGGATATTTTACTCATCATTATGAACAACTTTACTATGGGATGAAAGCTGAAATCGCAAAAAAAAACTTCATTTCCACACATTTAGTTGAGTTATATTGAATTATTTATAATATGGAACAGCTGATATTTTTTCGCGATTTCAGGCTTGTTCCCATAGTAATGATTACCTAATAATTACTTGAAGTTGGACCATGAAAGCGACCAAACAGGTCCTATATAATTATGGTTAACTTTAAAGACAATATGCCTTTTTAGTGTTCGAAAGTTCGTATGAAGAAATGTAGAGCAAAACCACTTGCCTTGATCAAGGGCGTGAGTCTCATATCTCACAAAAATCAGTCCACATGATAAACTGGTTCTTTCTCTTAATTTACGCTCTTGCAAAATTATTGTCACCATACCTTTAATAAATGTGTATAAAAGGACAATCCATACATTATCAGATTATCAGTTTCCCCTCAATATTCAAACAGTGAACAACAATTTAAAAAAGCAAAATGTTTGCCAAAGTAAGTTATTATTTCTCAGTTGATTGGATTCCTCATCAATTAATAATTATACTCTAAATTAAAATTTTGATAAGCTTGTTCTACTTTCATGATTTTGGTCGCTTAACTAGATCTCTATAATACATATTATTTTGCATATTATACAATCTCGATATATTGCTAATTATAAAAAGTTTTGTAACAAATATAGAACAAAATATTATAAACTATAGTAGCTTATCTCTTTCAATAATTAGAAAGTAACAAAATTATAGATTATCACTAGAATAACTTTGTCTCATAGGGCCGGCCGATTTAATAATGAATATAATCTTTGATAACTATCTAATATTATTTTTGAGATTACGTAAAAGTTATTGACCAACGATACCGAATTTACACTCATGAATAAAAAAAATGTTTTGGTTTCTATAGATCTTCCTAGTCGGCGCAATCTTCGCTGCCGCAAGTGCGCGTCCGCAAGAAGGTCACAACCACTACGGTCATGGGCACGCAGTGTCGTCACAGAGCATAGTGCTGCACCAGAGCCACGATACCAAGCACGAGCCACACTATGTGCAAAAATATGAACAATACCACAACAAGGAAGTGCACAAGGGACACCACGAGGAACACCATGTTGATTACTATGTAAGTTGAAGGAGATGAACTTGTTATTTAGTTGTATCATCTCTGTAACAACAATACCTACTTGTAACTAGGTATATGACTTCCGCTGAAAGTAGGTCATCCCAACTTTCGTGGTTACGTAGGAGCTTCGTCATATTATTAAGGACTGATACTATGTTTGCTAATGAGCAAATCACTAGTTCCTTCACATTAAGTGTAATCCAATTCCCTAATTACATTATATCTTGGATGAAGATATTGATCGCGTATTTGTTATTGAGCGCAAGATCAGCTTCTTAGGAGGAGACGAAGCTTGCGACCTGTTGGTTACTTATGTCAATCCTAATACCTTGAAGGTAGGTAATGCAGTGGTAGTAGTCGTTGAATGCCATCTTCTCCAAAGGCAGCTCTTAGCGGATGATACGATAGTAAATTAAACGTTTTTATGTAAAAAAAATATTTCAGGACCATCCTAAATACGAGTTCGCGTACAAAGTGGAGGACCCGCACACCGGTGATAAGAAGTCACAGCACGAGTCTCGCGACGGTCACGTGGTGAAGGGAGTGTACAGCCTGCACCAGCCCGACGGCAGCATCAGGATCGTGGAGTACCACGCCGACAAGAAGAGCGGGTAACTATTACTTCTATTAAAAAGCCCCGCAAACTTGGACCTTTTTGAATTTAGAACTCTCCGGTCGCACGTTCCTACAAAGCTCTTTGTGTTGACGTGAAATAAGTATAATGGAGCGTAAGCTAAATCCTAAGTCTATGGTTATTATTTTAGAAAATTTGTTTCGCCAATGATTAGGCCTAGATATGATTAGTAGTACTAAATGTTATTTACTGGAATATGTCCCCCATTTAGAATTTAACCTTGTATATAATACTGGGTTAATAATCATTGATATGAGAAAATGGTTACGCTTTTTTTTTAAGTTTAGTATTCAATAATTGTTTTTATTTAACTTCTTTTTTTTTCTTTAATAGATTCAACGCCAACGTGAAATACGTGGGTCACGCCAAACACATCGTCCCTGAACACCATCACCACCATCACTAACTTTATAAACCAATTTTTTATTTAGGACCACTTGTTGAAACTTTTGATATGATTGTTATGAGAATAGAATAAAAGTTATTGTTTATTAGATATCTTTATTATTATTTTATTACCTTATCACACGAAGTTTACGGATAGCAATTATTTTTACACGCTTATCTGGCAGTAACCGTTTATAAAATAAACCAGCGTATGAAGTTACAAATATACAAGTTTGTAAACTGCACTGAACATGGGCATCCTAATCCAATCACTATAATTAGAAAGAAAGAAATAATAATAACAATAATTAAATAATAAACAATCATTAATTAAAAAAGAATTGTTATTTAATATTTATTAATATATTTTCTATAATATTGATGAGTCTTGAATTCAGATTTTTTATGATAATGTTATATGCACTATGCGGACTCGTTTATTATTCACTCATCTCGTTCAATTTTAAGATTTGATTCTTATAAGTTTATCTTTTAGTCCCAAGTATCGATCATGCCATCGATTTAATGTAGGATCACTCCTGCGCTGATGACACAATATAATTGTGTCATCAGCGCAGGAGTAAATGAGCGATGAGGTAAAATGATGCTGCAACCGTACTTGTACCTACATGTATGTGATTACATAAAGGTAATCACTATCTACTAGTATATACAGAAGATTTATTTCAAATCCATGATTATTATAAACCATGATTTATTTTAAACCACTCTCAGAAACAATATAATTTTAGATGAAGCGTAAAATATTACGATTTACGAATGACCTTTACGGCACGCGAGCAAATACCGCGTAACATAATTTATAACTTTTACAAAATTATTGTCAATGCGTAACGCCGTAACACCTATATCGTGAATAATTTAGCGGTCAATATAATTTGGAGTGAAATCTATATTACCTTGGATACATTCTTTTAACGTATAAAAGACGTGAGATTTTGGCGTTATGTATCAGTTCACTTCTAGAATTCGTTTCTTATCAGTGTAACAGTTCTAAAACAATAACAACCTAAAATGTTCTTTAAGGTACTTAAGTTACTTCTACTTTCTAGTATTCGTTCAGTGTTAATGAAGAGTGAGCTAAGAGAAGGTGGATGTGTAAAAAATATTGTGTGGACTTAGAAACGATCCGAATCCTGAGATGTGTAGGACTCGTCATCGTCTGAATATGAATAAACCAATCGATTATTGATTACGGGTGTCAGGAAGAGTTACATTACTACACCACCTCTACCTAACTCTTCGGGGAAGTGTGATGCAGTATTTAGATGTCGTCGTGTGGTCTAATAACATCGTGTTTAGGCCACCTGTTGTGCTATTAATTCATTAATCTGCGAACGACAAGCCTTCTTTGCGTCACTTGACGGGTTAACAGGACCATACTAGAGCAAGAGAATTGGCTCTCCTGACTCTAACCCATTTGTCCAGCTAACATCTCAGTACAGTGTGTCTAAATATATCTTACCTCCTTATTTTCAGGTGGTATGCGTATTATCTGTGGCAGTCGCCGTGGCTTCTGGGTACGGGCACTCCTCTCAGTACATCCACCGTCACGATGGACACCACGAGCCGGTGCACCATGGACATGATCATCATGACTACTATGTAAGTAATGGAATTATATGGAAAGTTTGAAGATCAAATTCTGCCTCACTGGACGTCATCGAAGCTCTCATCAGAGGCTCGCTAAATAGTTAAACTAAATCTGTACCTATCCACTCTCTGTCCATGTGCTGGAGAGTGGAAGTGGGTACAGCATTTAGCTGAGTTGAAGTTTGTTTACCAAAAACGATATTTTAGACTTTTGGATTTTTGTATTTAAAATTGTTACGTAAAGTGCATTTATTCCGTCAAAAAAAAAAAAGATTTTATAAATCGGTTCACAATTGGCGAAAATATCAAAGATGACACGAAATAAAAAATCCTACGAACATAGAACCTCCTCCTTAAGTTAAGAAGATGGACTTAATTTTTTAACCGACTAATTTGGAAGTCGGTTAAAATCAAGTCCATCTTCTATCGCAAATTCCTAGTATTACCGATCTATAAATTATAATATTTGTTCTACTACAATAACTAACTCACATTTCTAAACTTACATTTTCTTTTCCAGACGTACCCCAAGTACGAGTTCGGGTACGAAGTGAAGGATTCCCACACGGGCGACCACAAGTCGCAGCACGAGCATCGCGACGGTGACGTCGTCAAGGGTCACTACTCCTTGCATCAACCTGACGGTTCCGTTAGACATGTGGACTACCACGGCGATGACCACACCGGGTGAGTGTAGTGATTAGTACAAGGTTCCATGGAGTGGGCGAGGGTAGGCCATCTACAACAATTATAAACTTCGGGCTGCTACTGAGAATTTCCTTACAGAAAACCAAATAATACTTTGCCTGAATGGGAATCGAACCTAGGAATTCATACTCTGTAATTGCGCTTGCGACGCCTAGACCAGTGAGGCAGTTCAGACAGATATCTTTCTAATAATCAAAAGTTGTAAAACATAATATCTAATAACGAATTCCTATTTTCCTCTCAGCTTCCACGCGACGGTGAAGCACAGCACCCATCACATCGTGCCTCATCATCATTACTGAAGCTTCCTCCGGATGATATATTAAAAAAATTCGTTCTGTTATTTAAATGTACATACTTTTCCTATTTAATGTTATGTTTTTATATAAAACGTAAAAATATATATATTATCATTTAAAAGAAATTTTATTTTACCATGTGATTATGAATCGTTTGTTGGAAATCCAAATAAATACATCACAATCGGATTTTCAAGAGTGGTATGACAAAAACACTTCCATTTGTTCCCGATTTCATTAGCTGCCATTTTTTAATCGCTTTTACCAAAAATCATAATACCTATTATAATAAAAATATGGTTAAATAAATTAAATAAGTCATAATCAAATGTACCTAGTCTGTTTATTTGGTTTTTAAATCTTTATTTTCCTCGGCCAGCGCATATGAATAAATAATCTATTTTACATATAGGATCAGGATAGATATCTATAGTATAAAATATATAAAACTGACGTTATTCAAAGAATCGTCCCAGTCACCTATGGTCCCAGTAGTCCTCGTTCTTACTTCACGTTTGATTACTAGGTACTGAAAGAAAAAGAAAGAAAGAAAATCAATTTATAATTTGCACACAGGACACCGAAATCACAAATAGCATGCACACATAACAAACATTAAAAAAAAAAACAGAAAATTACTTAAAATAAAACAATGATAGAAAAGAAAAAAAATAATGCATGGAAGTGTGTGTCCCTCATGTGCAATAAAATGGGCATCGATCAGCTTGTTGTCATTGGCATTACTGGTATAAATTATACTCATTTCAAATGAGTAAACTTAATAAAGCGAGTCTCTGGCGTAGATTTCCCATCGTTTGATGCAGGTACAGTCGGCTGATCGTCAAATACGCAAAGTATCAGATTCTGGTAATACTAAAAAAATAATTCCCGTGGAAAGGATAGTGTTATTGGAAAAAGTTCTCACGGATATGTTAGCCTTTTTTTCGCCGCGGATTAGATTGCACAAAAAGTCTGTCGTCTGCGGTAGGCCTAAGGGTTTAATAATATGAGCTCTTACTGCCAGTAAATTGCCAGTCGTAAGCTGTAATTTTTAAACAGAATTGTTTGCGACTGGTAACATATTGGTAATTAGAGCTCATATTACGGCTCCAGTGTCTTTAAAGTTCGCGAAAGTCACACGGTTGTATATTGCAACGGATTGCAAAGGGCGTCATTATATCGAACTATTTTGTAGTTTATTTTATGATTAACAAAAAAGCCGGTGGCTTCTTACATCCTTTTTTCTACACAAAAGAATTCTTCATCCTGTTTTCTTCTAAAAATACAACGTTACTTTCGACAGTTCTACCGCCTACACGTGTAGGCATTCCATATTAATATATTACTTGGATAAAATGTCGTTGTAATACCGTGGGCTTACTTAACGTAATCCTGAGCTTGTGCTTGTGCAAATTGAAATTAATATTAATATTATGGATAGCGCTGTGTGTGCGTTCGATCATTGTGTTTACATTGCCAGTGTTTGGTATTTTAACATGAGTACACGGCCTATCTGAATATTCGAATACCTATTTGATTAAACCGATATATGGATAACTACGAATGAACTACGCATCATGTATAAATTATACAGCTGTCGGTGTCAATAATTTTGGATACATTCATTTATTGCGCAATCAATGCGATTGTATATCAATCATACTTTTACAAAGAGTAAATGTAATTTTTGAAATGTGGTGTTACCGCCGCATGCTCCGGTTTTGCTGGACTAATAAGTTGTTAACGTCGAAGTTCTCATACGAATACATAAAAGGGTAGAACTCCTGAACACCATCAAGCAGCGTAAAGTTGCCTACTTAGGCTACGTATTGCGACCCAAACAATATCAGCAGCTACGCACCATAATGATGGGTAAGGTGGAGGGAATGAGAAGGCCTGGCAGGAGAAAAATGACATGGTTGTGCAACATCCAGGAATGGACCGGTGTTAAAACCGCGGAGGAACTATTCAGGATTGTCATGGATAGAGAGCGTTGCAAAGAGCTGACTGCTAACCTCCAATGATAGAGAGGCACTCTAAGAAGAAGAAATGTAATTACAGGTAGCAGTTGAAATTATATTTAACTACTCTTTGCAGACAGAACTTTAATCATAAGTGCTTATCGATGTAGCATAAGGAACGTGATAATGATAACCTTGTTAACACCTTGTACTATGGTTGTTTTAAGTTAGTTCGGAGTTTTTTACCTCTAGCTTGCCGGATTAGCAAACATGATAATAATAATAATTGGAAGAAGATAGAGTCAGGATCGTCGATTGCTAAATATTACCAAGAATTCTCTTGCTACGTTAGGGTTTAATAAAACTATGGCAACACTGTATAAGAATATGAAGAAAAATAGGTCAAAAATTTGAGTTGCGTATTATTAGGTACTTGGTGAGGTGCGAAATTTTCCACGACTTTTAATCTTGGAGGCAATTGAGTTGCCACGTCAAAAAAATAAAGTGCGTGCACTTATATTTTTGAAGGCACGAAATAGGTCGTAAAAACATTTAGTATCCTGAAATAATATGAATATATATGATGTAGGAAGGTAATGAATAACATGCAAATGGGGTCTCTAATGAAAACCGCTCCGTGGCCCACCCCCACCCCTCGCTCCACCTTTAGGACTTAGGAATCATGAGTCGACTTTGCTTCGTATTAATTTGTTTAACAGAAAACATGTAGATACGGTTCCACATATCGCTACTACAGTGCTGAGCTCATTATGTCATACAGGAGTGAATGATAGGACTCCTCGAGTGAGCTCATATATACCTCTTCAATAACCATAGTTACGCAGCATGTTGTTACTAGCGCACAGGAAGAAGCTGCTGCTAATAAATTTGACTTGTAAGAAAAGAAAGAAAATTAATTTATTGGCACAAAAAATCAAGAAACAAAACAGGAAGAGCAAAAAAAATTGGCAATATGAAGGATTGAAAATCTATGTGCCAAAAATTCACAAATCTTGGATCCTTCTGGATATTTTTCGTAAAAATAATGTTTCTTATGATTTTTTGGCACATATATCCTTTAGATTTAGCATATACTTTAGTCGCCTTTACGACATACTACGGGTGGGGAAGGGATTGCCCTTTTCTTTTCGGGAAATAAACGGCAATGCGATGGGTTCCATAAACGATCCTAGCTTAGTTTACTATTATGATCATGCATGTCCAATTGTCCATAGCTACTGCTGAACATACGAGTACTCCCCAAGGCATACAATTTAAACTGCCGTTATTACTTTTTGTCGCCGTATACAAATTCATTATAATTTTTATAAAGTTTTCTAAAAATGAGGGCGAATGTATATTTATATGCCAACGTTATGTCGTAAACTTTTTACTATCTGGGGACCAAGTTAGCTTTTCATTACGAGTGCCGTGTTAGATAGGCACCTATTTATACCTACAAGTAAATAGGTTATGTTTCAGCGAGTTTTTAACTTCCTTATCTGCGAAAAAATACGCTGAGAATATTTTCTTTATTATTTTAGATAAAAGAAGTAGCGTTCTGTATTGTTCGTAGAAACCACTGGGGATTCGACAAAAAAACCTAACTATGTCATCTTTTAGCGACAAATTAGAGGCATAAGTTGGCAGTCTGTTTGGGAATGCGGTCGCTCTGGCTGAAAATGGCGGAGCACTGACAGTAGCGGCTCGTAAACAAAAGGCTCTCGTCGCACTTTTATAATTTACTTAGGTACCTACTTCCTCTTTCCCTTTTGAATTTTGTTTTTAACATTTCCCTTTTTTGAAGAGCCGTTATCTCGGACGCGCCGCTGCTGCCTTCATTTTGTGTTCCATTCAAATCTGTTTTGATGTGCCTTGGCTTCATATTTTCGACAGACGCAAATTCACCACGTTAAATATTTTAAGGAAGTATCTTTTTTAAGGAGCGTCACGCTGTTTTACAATTGCCATACTTTTATTATAATATTGGTTATTATTATTTCGAAACTTAATGTTTGACGTTCATACAGAAACGGGATGATTGGATGTATTACATCTATTATACAAACGCAGCTTTTCATACCGTATGTAAGTAGCACTACCTCATATAAAGAGATCAAATAAAGATTATTCTAAAATATAGAAATATAAATATTTTTTTGCAGGAAACAGTTATTACAATATTGTATCATAAGTACATCATGTCTCGCATCAAAGAACATGAAATACGGATTTACAATTTTTTAAATGTAATTAAATTTCAGGCTTTCTAATATTCCTGGTAGGACAGTCATAATCCCAACCCACATAAGTCTATTAATTAAACGAAAACATGTTAATATTTATTTAGGGTAAAACATAAATTGAATCTCTGTCTCATTTTTTGAATATGAATGAGGCAAAAGTATTATGTCTCTAATTAGCTCACTCTAAAAAGTTTTTCTAATCATTGACTAAGTACCTACCCATTTGTAGTTGGGTAATAGATTTTAATGGTTGTTCAGTAAGAACAGCTGTCGTCCTGAAGTTTGAAAGTGCGAAGTCTGCACCAAAAGGCCAGCCCAGCGAATCCATAAAATGGAATTCTACCTATGTTAACTGGAATATTGGTACCAAAAATAATGTAATACGACTAGTTTCAGGAATTAGAATAGGACAGTGAATAGGTACCTACTACTTTTCTTGTAGTTAGCGAATGTGCCAATTTCGAGAGTTCATGAAAGAAACTATGAAATAATCATAATAAGACGACTGATTTTTAAAGCACACTGCGCTATTATCAGCCCGTAAATGTATACCGCTGAACATGGTCACCCAACCTTTACAATAAACGGACATATTGACTTTATTATGTTTTACAGACAGACTGGGGATAATATAGTATGTTGTTTAAGCACAAAACTCTTTGTCACCGTTTATGATACCTACGGATGGTGAGAGAGTGTTCTATTCTTTATTTCTTATGCTTTTTTTTTAAACATTGCTCTCACTAATGTTTCTCCTATATCGAGGGTACAGATTACAAACATACATCTCACATACACACACATCCAGACCACAAACAACTATCTGTACATCATACAAATATTTATTCTCTGCGGGGATCGAATCCGCGGCACGTAACGTAAAAAGCTAATCGCTTAGTCACTGCGCCATCCGTGTCGTCAAACTTTAACGAGAACCTTACGGACGGTATCAGTAGTTAAGTAATTCGATTACTAATACAAGCAAGCTGTATAAGCCTGGTGCCATTTTGCTAAATAATTTACAGAGACGCTTTATCAAAATTAATTTTCATAAACAACCAGAAGGTTTAGAACACCGTACGAATTCTAGACTGTTACTTAACGAATTTATTTAACGTTATAATCAAAGTTCAGTAGAGCGAAGTTGAACTCAGCGAGACACTTGGTAACGACCTCACAGCGGCGACCAGCTTCCGAGAAAAAGATCTTATCTCCCGGACACTTGACATGTTGAAATTGCCTTTATTTGTCGAATATCCGAGCTAAGTGTAATTTAAAAATTTCCCAGCAGCTTGAATTTAAATAAGATCCCAGAAGCGGTGCATATTTTTTAAAAGAAAATTTTCAATCGGCAGAAGTTCACTAAAAAGCGTCGTCGTTAAAGTTGATCAAAACGCCGGGTACACGTTCCGTAGCGTTTGGGTGCGGGTCCGACACGGCAACTGGACGGACACGTCATTGTCGGGAATAGATGAAACCGGCCTTTTGTTCCCCGCTACTATAACAGAAGCAATTCCTTTTTTTCTATTATTTTTTAAACACACCGCTTTTCTCTCTGGTGTAATTTTTCTCCTCACCAATTACTTTGTTTCTGCGCCAGTGAGGTATTGCTCCGGACGTTCCTAGCACGCAGTTTTCCGTTTGTATTTTTCAATATTCGGTTTCCTTTAACGTGTCTACCTGGCTTTGATAAGTCGGTGTGGTTTTGTTAACGCAAATGGTTAGTTATAGGCGATATAAATAAACAAATTGAATGCACAGACTATTGATTTTTACTTAATTTAAAGTAGTTTAAATATCTTAAAAAGGTTACACAAATGCGTATCTATATTGTCACCCAAACAGTACACGTTTAACGTAACAAATTGCAATAGATTTATATTACTTATTACGAAAGTCATGTTACCTACGCATTAACCTATACACCTTCGCGCAATATAAATACAGAAATACGGAAAGGGTCTACAATATGGTGTGTGGTAGCTAATCAGTCAATCTTGCGGAGAACGTTATAGGAGAAGTGAATCTGCAAAATGACGGCCGCCTGGTATAATTAATTACCCAAACTTCAATAGGTACGGACTACAAAAGACGATTGTTTGCCTTCTGCGTCGCTGAATCGATGTCGGCCCTAAAACCCGGATAATCTCGTCTTTTGTATCTGTTTTATGAAAGAAATAAAGTTTTTATTTCCTTTTGAATTAGCTGCTCAGCCAAAAGAACCTTATCTGGATCGTTTTTGGAGTATTTTTTCGTTTGTTATTATTGTATAATTTTAATTTTTGGTACAGTTAAAATAAATTTTATCTAAATTGCTATACGCAACGATGACTTGCAATTTGTATACACGTAAACGGCAAAACACGTGTTTTCATTTTCTAACAGCAATTGTCATCAGAAATTCTTAAATAAACAGTAACAGACGCAAACCGGGGCAGGCAGCCACTTTGTTGTGCAGAAGAGCCAAAAAGACTGGTCTGCAGATAACGAGCTGAGCACAATGGCCGCCCCATTCCCGCCCACCGCCAAATATGAACTCTCATTGTCTACTTAATTACAACGGGTGTCTTTGAGATATGGCTGGTACACATTCTACTACAAAGCCTGTCACATACAAATAATATTTTATCGCTCAAGCAATGTTTTCTTGTCTCAAAAGGCAATTATTGCGTCTGGAAACCCCTCTATGTACGCAAGTACTGCGTCAATCAAAGGAGCTATTGAGGCGCGCATGAGCTCGACTCGTCTCCGCAGACTCCGAGTACCCCAGAGCACCCCCGAGCCTCAACGATTGTGCGCTCCGCTGACGACGTGTGATAAAAGGTTAACATATTTCTGTTAGCCTTTCTGTTCCAGTTATTAGAACTTTTTGGTCCAAGGTACAGTTTAGGTTAGTTTTAAGTTTTTATTTTATGGAAATAGTTTAGGTCCACATATCCTACTAGAAGACATGCTTAGCTGAAGGGAATCAGGTTATGAGTTACTAATAAATATGAAAGAAATTCTTCTTTCATTATTTAAGTCTTCTAGCACGTTAACGTTTACTGCTGAACGAAAAGCCTGATCGATCGCTACAATAAACGACCACTGAGTTGCTACCAGGGTGAGGTATTTTTACGTGGAGGGACTGCTGAGACCATCCCAAACATTAGGCTTAGCCTTCCGAAGTAGGTATGTAAGGTTGTCTTCTAGTCTAATCAGATGCAGCTGAATCTGGTTGTAAGATTTTTGGGACTGAGTTTGCGTTTCGCCGATCGGGGTAGTTGCAGTTATCGAGTTGGTGTGCGCACGCTCACTGTATTTTGCAGACTGTATAGGTACTGATATTGGCTCACGCGAGTGTTCGTTTGCCCATAACGTTCTGGTGATGTGACGACGATACGCGGCGGGTGCGTGGCGCATCTGTACGCGGATTTTAGTTAGTGTTTCAATCAATATTCTTTTGTAGAGTCTAAATTGCACAGTAAATGTAATTATTATTTATTTTATGTAAATGGAAGAGAAAAAATAACGCTCTCATTTATTTATTATTATTTATTATATACTTTATTGTACCTACACCTGAATATAACAATTTTCTTTAACTACATATTACGATGGTTAGGCATGTAAAGTTATTGGAACGGAGCTTTTGAAAATTCATTTTACTGGCTTACCTCAACTATTTTAAAGTATAAGAATATTTATTAGTATTATTTTTTACATGTTTTAATTTTTTTGTTTCAAAACAAAATATTCAAATCAAATATTGTGTGAAAATACTCATAAATGTATCGCATTTTTCAGATTACACATACAAGATTTTGAGTGCCCACTGATAAAATATTATGATCCTACCTAATAAAAATAAAAGGTTCGCGATAACAATAATTTTAAATTAGATCAATTTAGGACGATAACGGCTCCAGTTATTATTTCCATGGCGACGATAAACCTTGTAAATGGTTTTCCAAACGTCCCGGGTGCGCGACGAGCCTTTTTATTAGGGTATTTGTCAAGATATTCCCGGCTAAAAGGGACTATAATCGAAAATTTTACGTTTGGTTACCATACGCCTTGTGTTCAGGCCGACTGGATAATTTATCGAAGAAAATAACCACATTTGGTACAGATAAGTACTGTCCATGATCCCCCGAGACGCGATCTGTTTATGTTCCAACGAACAGCCTTTGCCTCAAAACATTTTAATATTCAATATAGTAGAAGACATGAAATTAAATTTATTTGAATTTACTTTATAGGTAAAGCGGATTCAATGGGTTCTAGTTCTCTTATGTGCTCAGCAGGTAAACAACTTGCAAACGCAAGCAGCTGGCATGTTGAGATTTTCTTCCATTTCCAAATAGGTAGAAAACTCTTGAAAGTAGAAAAATATGCAGAATTGCAGATTCTTAAATCGACATAAGTTATGAACAAAGGAATCGGGTGCGTAGGAAGAGAATGTAATGGAAATAAACCTTTGTTTATTAATCAATATCACAACCAATTCCCGATTACGATGCCATACGTGAGTATGGATGCAAATTTGCATGTTTAATGAAATCATTGTATGTACCTACACGATCGACGCTAATTGGACTACTAAACCCGTTCTCTTGTTTATGTATTCCAAACTAATTATGGGTATCGAATCGACAACAAAGATTTGACGATCACAAAATCAAATCGGCTACGTAATCAGGTCTACGCAATTGTATAACGTGATTAGTCTATTCTAAAATAATTATTTATTTGTTATTTAGATACTAAGTTCATAAAAACTTATTATCAGGTGCTTGCCTGCTATCTCGAAAGGGTAGGTAGAGGTATGTCAGATACGATGATCATTTCACTTGCGGGATTCAGGCTTTGTAATCGGATTGGTCGAATTCGGAACACACTTATAGTTCACTTAAGACAGGTTCTTATGCTATATAGGACGAGGCTATTGCCATTTGCCGAATGTCCTAACAGAAAAACTGAACAGAGGTCGAACAGAGTCTGTTCGACCAATGAGAGATGAAAGGAATGACTGACTGCCGCTCGCGGAGACACGCTAGCCGTGATAATAAAATCAAGATATTATTATTATATTAAATTGTAATTGTGATCAACTGCACTAAAACGTTCAATGGATCAATATGTGAAATAATATATATTATATTAAATTTGATAATTTGTGAAAGCATATTGTCAGTTCCTTCCATCTAGGTTGTCAAGCAAATGGGTTTGTTCAGTGCATGTCGACGATGCACTTCGAGCAACTTGCGAGTTTGCGACTACTTATACGATATTATAAACTTTAAACTTAATACACCATTGGCACCGAGCGGCGCTGGTGTGCTCGTAAAATTGTTGTCTGAACGACTGAAGATGTTAGTAAGATGTTACATGAAGTTGGTATAATAGAACAACTGCAGCATTAAAATAACAATATAAACACAATTAGGTTGACCTTAACTCTATACAACTATAATTAAAAACTCAATCAACTCAACTCCACTCATTGATCATGAACTCTGCCGAAAAATAGGTACATCAATTCCGCTCGGTAAAAAAAAACATGCAATCCTTCTCGTAATAGATACTGTGGTCAATGGTCTGTGGTACTTGTGTGCCTGTAGGGTGGTTATTTTGCCATCACACGGTGTAGTGCTGGTGATTATCGCATGCTCCCGAAATTATAAAATTTTCCTAATATGGTGATTGTTCATTTATATTGGAAACGCATTGCGCCTGCGTAGGGTATTTAACATTTTTTTGTGGAAAGAAAAAAAAGAGAGTTCTCCTCGCGGTCGAATTTTTCTATCCACAATTTTATTTATACATTCTTAATGTTCTTGCCTTCTAAAATCTACGTCTGCGGTCGTTATGTCGGAAATGAACATCCATATCTCATGGACCAGTTTCAAATTAACGTACGATGCAAAATATGAACAAGAAACAAGGCTAGTTGGATCATATGTCGTTGGGCGGCGGATGAGTCGGGCAGCCAATTTCCGGGCCGCATCGGTAGGAAGCGGGTCCGCGATTAGCTCCGATACGGCCGCGCCGGGAAATGCACTTGTGTCGCCCACTCGCCACCAAGCTGCTGATAAACTGTTGAATATGTGCCGTTTTGGGTACCAGCAAATGTTGCAGATTTGTAGATACTTTTCAAATGTGTTTTTGGAATATAGCGTTAATCTCCTCTTATTAAGTCAGTGGGTATTGAGATTCAAGAATTTAGTTGTACTAGTGATCACCTAGTGGTCAAAATTCGACCACAATTTATATATAAATTTTAGCTTTCTGCACTCTCTCTCCATATGAACTTTAACTATGCCAAATCTCACACTCCTCCGTGCGCGCAATATGCTTAATAAGGGGTACAAAGTTATCTCTTCACGTATTTCTTAATATTGTATAGATTTGTTTCGTTGTTCAAGTCTGTTACCTCCTTTCAATGAATTATGTTATGTAAGCAATGAGATTTATGAAAGATAGATTCGAACGTAATTATTTTACTAGCTGACAGAACCAAAAAATTTTTACTTCTTTGTAATATTACTATAGATTTTTCAGAAAAAAAAATTGTTGTTTCCTTAATAGTTGGAGTAAAAACTGCAACTATAATTCAATCTCTGCAATTGAGTAATCACTTGCAGAGATTGAATTATAAGAAGAATTATTTTCGTTGAAAACCCTATTATAATTATTATATCTTCATAATATAAATGTTTAATTTACAATATCAAAAACAATCTTTTCAATACGCTCGAATAACGGTAGCTGGAATATAGACCAAAGTAAGAGGCAAAATAATTAAACGTATTCAAAAAGCTGGCGTTGGAAGTAATAAGCTTAAACTTTTAATTGGCCAATCTAGATCCTTTCGATGTAAAAAAAATATTTTACTTAGTCTCGAAATTAATTGGCGGAACCGAAAGGGACTTTTTAAATAACTGAGTTAGCTCGATGTTCGTGTAGAAGCATCAAAATTTGCTGATGTGCATATCTCCGCTGTAGATGCAGATAACGTAAGTAAAATTATATTAAAATTTGATATCTTATATTTTTTATTTTTTAGCTTCCTCGTATGGTTTTATGTTATTTTTTTGTTACTATACTCTATAGGTATTATTCATTGTTTATTTTCTTTACTAGGTATGTACTCAAACATCTTCAATCCACTCTACTCTGATATAGAGTTTTTTTTCTATATACATGTTTTTCTATGTAGTTATTATGGTTAGCAAAGATTGTTTCTTGGAACTATATAAAAAAATAAGTACGTATTGAGAATACATCATTTTGATATTTAAAAAACCTCTCTTATACCCAAAATTGAACAATAAAATGTATCAATGCAGAACTTTTTCCCCAGTCCTGAATTCGCGGAGACGTCGAGCGTTTCTCTGAATTAATAAGTGGACGCTAAATTTAAATTTAATGAAACAAGTTTCAGGAGTGCCGAGTTATACCTATTCAGTTCATAACTGTGTCCTCAGCTTCTTCCTTCGTTACCTCCGAACATTGTGTTATGTAAATTATTTACAATTTATTATGAGAACCGCGTTGTAGTGTCCAAAATGTGTAGGATGGCTGAAGTTCTAGATTAGCAGAATACAACCATAAAATATACAATGAAACAAGTTTGTGGTACAATCTTGTATCCTCGAATCTTCTTTCGGTTCAAAGCAAGTCAATTGAGTAGGTGAGAATGATAAACATGGTGATGACTAAGATATTATATTTAAACGGGACACCTGCATAAGGGGTTATTGTTCTTATCATTATGACAAACCATGAAATAAGACATCAAAAACAGATTTTCGATATAAATATAGTAACAGCTGATTTTTGTTTCGCAATTTCAGGGTATAACCATAGATTTCCTTTAGTCAAAAACTAGGTGTATCCCGGGACTTCGTTCACGTGGAGTTCGGGTGCTCGAATTTTATTTTTGGATCCAAAGGTAGTTATAATGCTTGTTTATTTTGAAATAATCTACTATGGTTGATAAGATATAATATGACGCTAAATGAAAATTACCCTTAATATATCCGAGATAAGGAAACCAGAAGACTACAGTACAGCACAGGTTTTGTATGAGCTACTATCTCTACTATAAAATATGTAAACTAAAATTGTGTATGTACCTCTTAGGACAAATAAATAAACTTTCAATTTAATTCAGTCCAATCAGTAACTTATCGACATACGTCTGTGTTAGAAGCTAACCTTTTTTCACTTACGTGTTTCGGTAAAAAGCTTTGTTTCCAAATTACATTTGCACGCTCTCAACTTGTGTTGCTCGCAAACTCAATTTCCTTCCGAACCTTGTACTTTACGAGGTGGAAATTTATTTATGGGTAATTGTTTACAATAACTTCCTGGTAGAACAGATAAGTGGTTGTGGAATTAATTCAATAACTCCGGAACAGCAATATCTGTCAAATATTGGCGAACGTCTCCTCACGAGATAATCGTTCACGCCGAGATGATGGCGGTTGCTTTGTTGATAACAATTGATGCATTACGTGATTACGTGCTATCGCGCGGCTGCCTTCTAATTAATGCTGTATTAATATTACGGTTCGGCAATCTACTTTAGGGTTTACGAGCTTCGATTTTGTAGGAGCTGTCTGGTTATCTATATCCACGTTATTATTTTTGAAGCGTTTAAAAGATAAAAGATATTTTATTTTGCAAATATGGGTACAGTAGGTACATGGTGGTTTAAATAATATCTTTACTTAACTTTCTTTATCAATGGAAAATAGCAGTAGACTAATCTTTTATCAACTTTCATCGAAGGCTTTACTGAAATATGGTCACCGGGTGTAAAGTAGCTTTCTTAGTCATTAACAACAATTTCGATTTCAGAAAAGCTATAGAAACATCTATGTAACACCATCAATAACTAATTAAGACGGCAAATGCACATCTGAACATGAAATTGGCGTAATACTAGGTGTACACAAACATTTCCAATCTAGGTCAGCGAATCGCGGCTGGTTCGGCGCGGAATGCTCAGCGGCACAAAATGATTCATGGAAATTGCGCGGTAATTGAAAAAAATACGTTATTGCCGTTTGACGCATTGCCGGCGCGTTCTGCCGCCAGAAATATTCGCATCCGATGAAATCGTAATCTATTCGGTTTTCGAATACCTGTAGTCTGTACATGGATTTATGGGTACGAAATTAGAATTTTGTGTGCTTTATTGCTGTGCACCTGATGTACTGAAGCACTTAAAAAACGCAGTAATTTTACAAGATGCCGAAAGAAAGGAAATTATTTAATTTGGACTCGCATACCAAGATATGATATCGTATATTAGGGTACCTGTGCTGCAGTCATGGAATGAAACATTTTGCAATTGGGATACCTGTTCCTCTTTTTCTGTTGCATCGGCAGGAGCTCTCGCATGGGATTCGCTCTTGCCGTAGTGGAAAGAATATCCAGTTGGCATGGTGGTATCGAGGTTACCGAGAGGAGGACTACCCAGGGTGCGCAAGACCATTTCAGATAACGGAGGCTCTTCCCTTGCATCCTCTGCAATAACCTGTAACGTTGGGGAATGCAGTAAAATCTTGCCCGTATACCGAGTTTTTCTCGACCTCGACCGAAGTTTCCGTAAAGCCAAGCTATTTGGAACCGTGCACCTAGAGTGTCGACATTTCATAAGTGCCTGTATCTATCTGGTTTACAGGAAATAAAGATCTATTCTATTTCTATTCTAAGCCAAAAATGTATGAAAAAAGTGTGCGCGCGTTTTCGATAGAAGGTCACACAAATGCGCCCGCGCGTTGTGTGAACATTGATGCTCTATCTGACCAATTCGATATTCACCAATAGAAAAAGTGCCACTGTACAAGCTGTGCAAAAACGATACAACATACTGTGAGCTTAGCGAATGACGTCAACGTTATTGAAAAAAACAATTTTTGATAAAATATGTACCAGAAGTAAGTAATTATTAAAGTCCATTTATACGATAAAACTTGTTGCACTATGTTTTTATGGACATATTATAGTTAAAAAAAAAACTAAAGAAAACGCTTTTGTCATCCAAACCTTGTATGCAAAATTTCAGCTCAATTGGAAACCGGGAAGTGGGTCAAATTTAACATCCAAGATTTTTTTACATAGTTAGTTACAAGTGAAGCTAATAAAAGCGTTTTAAAAAAGCATATCCACACATGGTTTGTATAGTGATTTTAAAACTACGCTCATCAGGCATAGCAGATACATTTTTAACAGACTTCGAAAAAGAATGATATTCTCAATTCGACGGTATTTTTTTTTTGTATGTGTGTGAAATTCTGAGCCTATTATAGGTTTAATGATTTATTTACTCTTAAAGAACATAGTTCACTTTTATAATGATTCTTTTTTTTTTAAAGATAATTCTCTCAATGTAGTCCCATTTAAATTTGGCTGAAGGTCTGATGAAGACATTCGGAGATAGAACGTGGAACTCTTTAACGGATAGAAGCTAATCACTCGCAATCGCTGTAATCGCATGATTATGTATTGTTTATGCCACAAAAAATAGAAATTTCACTAATAAAATAGTTCCTTTATTAAAATTTAGTTTTGTTTAACGAATACGCGGTTAAAACAACAATATATGCTATAGGTATGTGATCCCCTTTTAAGTGTGTATTTTGATATTTTCCTCAAAGCGATGTTAAATTCTTTGATAAAGTGTACAAAAATACAATCCTCGATCACGTTTATCGTACAAATGTTGTTTACCAAATCCTTTTTACCTTCACGCATGAATAGTCCCCACTCGACTGATTCACTGAGTTCTATGCGATAAAGTCCGAAAGTTTCGTTCAGAACAGTCAAAGCAGAACAATCTTTTGTGTTTCGAAGCTATGTACCACCGTACCTACCAACCTACCTCCTGGATATGAATTCGGAACACGGACACGATACAAACGCTTTCACGTTATTTCTTTTTTGAATATTTGTCTTTTGTTTTTAATAATTATGCGTGACGGTGCAGTATAGTATTCTGAATTTTATCATTCAAGTTCCGCTAAGTAGTAGAATCAACTATGAACCGCTTTGCTTGACCAACAGATGTAAGAATTTACCTCCTCTACCTAGAAGTAGAAGTAAAGGTGCTTAAAGCGTTGAAAGGATGGTCCGATACGATTTGGTTAAAAAAATACAGTAGAAGAATTGGAACAGTCTTTGACAAGCACTTGCACGGGGCGGGCCGCGCCAGTGTGTTTGCTTAGCGCGAGTTCGCAAATGCTCCTGATTGCTTGTTTGTCGTACCAAATTTTTATTTCCTCGAGCAAAGTTCTCCGTTAAAGTCTCGCAATTTAGATCTCAAGCTATATTCCAAAGGATTTAGTGGAGCACATACACAGTTTTAACATCTGTAAGTTATATTATGTGACTAACTAGTTACTTGAGCTACTCTTTATAACGAATACCAATCGAAATGCTATCAAATAGGAAATCTTTAACGTAAAATTTAGGTGTGGCACAAACAGAAAACTCGCTCCTGTCATTTTTTATTCACCCCTGTTTTATCTACAAATACTGTGTAGGTATTGTTATCTTGTAGTTTTTTCCAACATTATTTTTGTTATCGTGGAATCCAGTTGGAATCGGAAGATATTCCGGAGCGAGCTCGTATCGACAAGCGGCTTACTTTAAATTGAAACATATTGGCGGGGAAGGGAATCCTTACCTTACGTGTATACTTCCATCTGTTCAAATAAAGTACTCGTAGAGACGCTATGCCGTTGTACAGACGTGTACCATCTACAGCCGTGCAGCGTGTACACTCTGGCTATATGTTATTCGATTTTAATATTTAAACAACGTGCCTGCTGTTTATTGAATTGGCCATATTCATACACGTACCTAACTCGCGCAAATATAAAACGAAATCCTCTTCATTCATTCGATCACGTTCAAAACTAGATACTCATAGGCGTATAAAACTTGTTATAAAATACGGTCTATTAATATGAAGAGCTGTAAAGTTATATAAATATCACGGCATTGTGAGGATCCCACGGTGTTGTGAATTTTACGACGCATGCACTCTATTTCAGTTATAGCATTTCAGTCAGAAATATTTTATTACACTTCCTATTTTGCTGAACGGCGTTCACGATTGCACGTGTTATGAATTTCAAATTATGTAGTACCATGAAGTTTCATGTCGCCCAATATTTTATATTGCTTTATAGTTAGATGCAGGCCATCATGAATGACAATTCGGAACAATGAAACATTTTATTGGTGCCATGTGAATAAACGGCTACGCGAATATCCGATTGCCGGTAATTTCTTATGCACTGGAGCGTGTGCGATGGGGCGGTAAACGTTTGTATAATTCAAGGGCAGATGTTACACGTCGGCTCTTGTAAGGTGTTCAATTTATTCGCCCAGTTACATCTCTAATTTCACACGATTTCCAACGTGTGATTGGTAAAAGTACGTACATTTCGTATCTTATATGTTTGGCGAAGGGGGCGTGCATTCGTTATGTAGATTCGCACGGTTCAGGAATCTGAAAGCGGACAATAGTCGCGAGATTGTCGTTTGTATTGGATGCGACGTACGACCGGAGGATTCTCATGAAAATACACGCACTTGGTAGATTTAGTGCGAAATACCAGCAATAAATACTGACCCGGAAGGGACAAAGGTACAAGAGTATCGTCCAAATGAATTGAAAAGGCCTCATACATAAAACAACGGCTCCTTCCCCTGTAACAACTTAGATATCACCTCGACTGGTGTGAATCACGACGAAAAATTTACATAGGCACACAATACCAGGGTTGTTTGTCAAAAAACCCTTGCAAAAACGTATTACAATTTTATGGCTTCCTATTAAATTAAAAACGGATTCCCTGTGTGGCCAGTACAAATATTCGTACGAACCTCTTTGAACACGGAGCTCGTTTGAATCATGGACGCCTTCCATGCATGCCGACTGTATATCAATGTATACAGTGAATCCTGTTCGAAATTGAAACAAAGTATTTTCAGAGCAAGTTAGTACGCCGTCTGCGTACACGTTGCGTTAGCAATAGCTTTATTGTTTTTCGTTGCTACCTGCTGCTGCTGCTACTCTGTGATCAATTGATTCCGGTCCGAGCGGACACGTCTCGACATCTTGATATTTTTACTTTGTTGTTCTTACACGGTGATATTTGTTACACATGTGATAGTTCTATTGTATTTCCAAATATATTGTGGTTCTAAAACAGGATACACACAGTGCTCTTTTAGTAGCTTGTTATAACAGCAGCCATAATTTGTTTTAGACTTGAAACAGTATCCTTTTTAACGCTGCCGATTTGTTCAACGAGTTTTTATGAAAAGATGAAAATCAAGGTTTTCAAGAAAAACATTCACTTAAAGGGCACGGTGTGTCATACTTTCGTGATTTCACGACGTTAGCATTAATAGGAGCATTTGGAAAACAACAAACGATTTTACCAGTGGCAGTGTTTTCCTAGCTTTTCTTATTTCATATACGCTCATGTTGAAGCAATTAATGAAATGGGTTCTAAACTATTGCGACGTAGGTAAGTAAAGATGAAGGGTGAGCAGCAATGCTTTTAGTGTGTGTTGTTATGCAGCGGTGCGGCGCGACGGTGGCGGGGCGCGGGCGGGACGCGGGCGCGGCGCCCACATAAATTCCGATTTATCGCCAACCTGCCGAACTTTCTGGACGTCTCACTCACCTCCCCACGGAAACCTTATTTTATTTAACTTCTTTATACTTCGTCCCGTAGTTTCAGTTACTCCGATAAACATAATTAAATGGCCATTTCTGGTTTGTTTTTGTTTTGACATGTTTATGGTTGGCAGAGGGATGTAAAAACTTTTATTTGATTTCGTTTTAGATTAGCTACTACCTACCCACATCTCAATACAGGATGAGAATTATATCGAGTTGGTAGGTATCTCCAAAAAATGGCTCAAATTACAAAAAAACGACGTTGAACAGAAAATAGAAATATATGTATTTTTAATTCAGATGAAATAGTTTCTGCTTCATTGTTACCTGCGGAGGGAATTAAAAACTACTTTTAATGATAATCATTTATGTATTTGGGTTTATATCTTAAAGATTTCTAAATAAATAGTCACGGATCCAATTATACCGTAACAAATACTTAGGTTACCCAACAAAACCTGAAGAAAATTATATCACATCCGAGTAACAAATCACACAGGTGTAGTTTATTTGCATTCGTGTATCGTTAAGTCATTTTTCCATTGAAAGAAGCGAGAAAATAATAGCCGAGGGGAATGTAAAAAGGCGAATTTAATATCGCCAGTCGATAAATGTAGCGTTCGCTTAACTATGATAACGCAGGTAGATGACGGCGCCAACTTTCCACGCAAACAAACCAATAAACGTCGCCACCGAGACAATTTTAGGGGAAGACAATTATTTATCTTTCATATTGATATATGCGCAGTCGATGTGTGCGAGAGGTAATCCGCTCACCTGCGTGTTATTGCCCAAGTTACATTATTGCTGGCGGTGGAATGAATCCCATTTCACTGATGTAGCATGATCGGTTTGTTATCAATATGTTGGGGAGCGATGCATGTTTCGGTGGCGTTGATTCAGCGTTTTATTTTCCTTAAAGATGTTACCTTGATTTACGATGTTATTGTTGTTTTTATGTGAATGTATTAATAGAGCATGACAAAAAAAAATGTTAATCTTTTCCTTTTTGTTTTCCTTTTAATAGATGTAATTGGCCCCTTTTCTTTGTTCCAAAAATAATTCTTCTAGATGATTTGTAGTCATAAGATTTCCTTCAACGTAAAAGACAGTCACCATTTGAAAATCATTTTTATTAAATAGGTATTGAAAGCCAATGAAGTATTCTCTGAAGAAATTTTAAAGCTCTTCCATTGTATTGGCATTTATGGAATAAAAACGGAGAGAAATAAGGATATAGTGACAGTGTAGAGCTTTCTCATCGTTTCCTTTTGTGAAGAAGAATAAACATAAAGACTGGGAGTGGTGGACATACGGGAAGTATACGACAGAAGGTTATTTTTTTTAAAGAAATATATCAATCAATACATTTATTTTTTCAAAATATATATAGAAAGAAAGAGAGAAAGAAAAATACTTTACTAGCACAACAAAAAGTAAATAAAACCAATAACAAAGAAAAGATATAAAATAATAGAGTTATTGTGCCAAAAGGCCGCAGCTCAGCATAATGTCAGGAATGTATAATACTATAAATGCCTGGTTCTTATCGAAAGTTTGAGGGTGTCAGATTCCATCTTACTCTGAAGATATGATGCCATCATGCATCCATCATTACCCAACCTACCTGGTTTTATAAAGATTTGACGATTGAAATCTTCAATCGCTCCTCATAAAGCCAGAAGTTTGCCATATCCGTTATGCAAGGCAGACCCTGGCAATAGACCAAAAAAAGTTAAAAAGAAGATTTAATTTACAAACGAGTCTAAAACACTCCAGATTTCACTTGGCCTATTCTCTACCATCTGCATTGTAATAAAGTGCAGCGCTTTTACGCATCCCGGCTGCGGAGTGTACGCCCGTTCGCCGACTTCGGAGAACGTCAATTTATGAGTTTCGAGTTTTATTTCTTATTTCGCAATATTATGAAGATATCTCGCGGCCTATGAACTTGCACTCGAAGATGCAATCTTGTCGGAAACGCACGTGGGTAGCAAGTGCCGCTCACTTAGAGAAATTGTTTTCTGCGCTATGTAAGACTGACTTGGCTATGAAGTGTCCTCTCGAAATATTCTTCAAATGGATGGCAATTTCATATTTGAAGTAGTTTCCTTTTACCGTAGTTGGAATCTACATATATAAGGTTAGCCATAATGGGTATAAAAACCCGGGGATATTGTACGCATCATTATGAACAACTTTTACTATGGGACCAACATTTAAATTGGGAAAAAATAATAGCCGTTCCATACATTTAGTAGAGTAATATTGATTTATTTGTACGGAACAGTTGATTTTTATATATTTATACCCTTTTCGACTAGCCTTTGTAGAGCAAGAATTTTTTTGTGTTATTTTTATAACTGTAGGCTTGGAGGATTATAAAAAACACATTGAGCTAAAAGCAGGATATTCGAGGAGGTCTAACGGAAACAGCTTTTTCCACTATCGTAACATCCCGCGTAAAAGCGAACTTAACTATACAGCACTAGGTACGGTTGTGTAACAAACGTAGAAGGTTTTAAGTCACGTACCTGTGTAAAAGGACACTTCCAGACCTAACAAATGTTGTGACTTTATTTTTATGTGTAAACATTAGGTTGGTAGCACTGTAATGCGTCCGTCGAGAGTCGGAAGGACACAACACCCCGACCGCATGTGAAGCAAACTTTTTAATCTTTTAAAGTTATTCCAAGAGAAGCGGAACATACATCCGTCTTGCACACGTAGTAAATCTAGTTTTTTCTAGAACTGACGTATACAAGTTATGCCCAGTTTCTATATTTATAAAGTAATTGTTCTGCTCACCGATAATGTCTAAGTGTTTGTAATAGCGGTGGGAATTAAATCTGAACTGATTTTTATAACAGCTTTTTTATCAGAAACGAATTTCCAATCCATTGCTTAAAAGACAGGTTGAATTATTATTTATGCCGTTTTTTTAAATAGAATACATCTTTATTTCATGTAAATCAAAGACAGGCACTTATGAAATGCCTTGACTCTAGGTGCTCATTGACAAACGAATTGTTACAAAAAATCAACTCAATTTTATTTCAACATGCAAATATGCAAATGAAAATGAAATGAAAATAAATGAATGCATTATATTTTAAAACCTGTTAAAAAAAAAGAAGATTTTTCAACTTGTTTATTTATTGAAAAGAAACATTACATTGCCACAAAAAACATCAATGATCCACCCCTAGTATGTAATGAACTGGAATGCCAAACCTGGCATTGATGTCTGGTATTACGCTGAACTACACCTTTTTGGTGCAGGCGTGAGGCCCACACATTATACCTGTGTTTTATTTTTGGTTTTGTTTTTAATTACTGTGGTGTCTCCCTTAAGCTACTGAATAAATTATTTCTCTTTCTTTCTTTTCCAAACCTTCCTATAAAGAAACCAGTTATTTATGTAGGTTAGGAGATAAACTAGGTACGCTAAGCAGACCAGTGGATAAACCAATTCTTATCCGCAAAATATGAGAACCAGGAAAGTATTAGCAGCCTGCAGTAAGTACTAGCCGCCCTACAAGTGATAGGCGGGACTCGAACTTCTTGAACTAGTCTTTTTTTAAACATGGAACTTGATTGAAACTGCGATAACCTTTCGGTTGGGGTTAACCTTTGAAAAGGCAAAACGGGAACGCTTTTAGGTTTAGCTCAGGTTTTTGCGCAGTGTTTTTTCAAGCGTGTAGATATGATGCGCAATTTATTACTTGTTACTAAAGCGAACGAAATATATTGAGGAATAACGTACATTGATCTGAAACGTGTATAGAAGAGATAAGTATGATCAAAGGAATGAGGTTAGCTCAAAGAAAGATGACCAGTTGTGTCACATACACTCAGTAGTATCAATTAATTATATTGATTAAAATTACAAATTATTCGAGAATTATGAAGTGTACTCAAATTTTTGTAATGTATGTACGCTAATTGACACATTATCCTTCAGTAGATAAAAACTATCTTATTGTTTTCAGCAGTATCTATTGTTATGTTCATAAGTATAATAAATAAATGAGTCAGTAATTTAATGACTATTCCATTCTTATTAAGGCTGGCAGGCAAAAGTAAAATAACAAAATTGTATTTTTGCCTGCTCTCAGCAACATAGAATTATCTTTTATTTTAACATCACTAATTGGCTAGTAGTTGTACTCGCTGGTTGCGTGGGTTTGCATAAGTTGCAGTACAAATTAATAAGTATCTTGAAACTTGAAAGTCGTCGAGAAGCTAGTATCAATTTTAATTTTTTATATTCGAGTAAATATTATAAGATATCGTTTTCTGAAAAAGAGCGGTTGCTAGTTCCATAAATGTTGAATTCTTGTAGGCTTTTAGGCTTATTTAATGTTTTTAAGTAAAGTTCTAATTTGTGTACAATTGATTTTTGTTAAAAAAATACGCGAATTAATTCTGTTTCAAAAATGAAATAACTTGTTAAGGCTTCCTGCGCCTACGCTTAAATAAAAGTTAAATAAACCTTCAAGTAAAATTAACGATTTGGGAATATAGGGACTGCGCTATGGCTACGACGTAGCTGACGAGATGATGTCATGGCTACGCCTGCTACGGTGTCGTAGCAGGTAACCGATATGCGACGCGTCGCGTCGTTTCGTTATTCTTGTTACGACCTTTTTTGTGCATCAGATGGTGATCTGCAGAGCTGTGTCATTTAGATGATAGTGGTCATTTATCATTACGAAGGCGGAATTAAGTGAAATAACTATCAAAACATTTGGTTAAATTGGCAGCAATAAAAATCAAAATGAATTATTTTATTGTGGTCTCGCAATAGGTTTACTGAATATAATTAAATTAATGCTTTACTACCACGCATATATAGATAAGTAAGTGCTTATCAACCGCCGAGTGTTGGGAAGTCGTCGCAAGGCGGTGTAAATAAATAATATTTGAAATGCGAATTCTAGTGGCAAATCTCCTTTTGTGACAGTAATCTTCGCTTCTCCGTAGCCCCGCAATTGACAGGTTTTATCTTTGATTCTTCCCCATTCCGCTGCAAGATTCACAGAACGGTGAAACTGAACAATATAGAATTCTTTTCGAATAATGTTTCGTGATTTTTAAGACACAATTTGCGACAGTTTCTTGGAAATAGTAACATTATTGAAAATCTTTTAGCTGGGTATTAACATACAATCTTTTTTTAGGTCCAAGGGTAAGATGCGCCTTATATATTCCTTATTTCTTTTGTTTTCCTTATTTATTTGCTCCATGGTCTGTCGTGTCGGCGTATGCACTCACATGTGAATAGCTATATATCATCGTAGATGCTTAGTCCTGCAATAAACTTATCTAGTTCTTATCCGCTTTTTATGTAAATATTTATTAAAACTCCTCGAATATTGTAACTACTAAACCCTTTACTAATAAAAGATAAAGATAAAGGAACTAGCTCTTGCAAGGTTCACTGTCCAGACAGCAGACACAATACATAAACAATCGCCGTGTACCACATAGGGTACACTGGACTGCTAACTTGATAAGTTTATTGTCATCTCTATTAATTGGCATACAAATTACAAGAACAGGTGTAATTTTATAAGTGTTCAAAAATTATAAGTTTTATTAATTTATTATAAAAGTTACAAATATTCGTTACAGACAGCGTCCGTTTGTAATCTTGCGGCTTTAAAATTAATAGCAACTTTGTAGTTCAAACGCAGAAACTATCTTCTACGAACGGAATATACACGTGAACTCTGTTCGAGGAATTTAAACTTTCCAGTTACTACTACCCACTTTCTCTATACGTTTTAGATATTCCGTATTTCCCCACAACGGAAGGGATTTAAAGTATTCCAAAGGATTTACTGACAACCTATATTATTTATGGAAATTAATATATGCGGACATTAAGCAGGCTTATAAGGCGCTTAATGAGTTTGAAAACCTAAAAATAAATCGACCCTTCCATTCAATTATGTAACAAAACAAACTGCGGAACCTTTAAGTTTACTGTCAAAGGAAAAATGGAATGTGGACTGGCCTCGAAATCTCACTAATCTTCGTTCATTTGTATGCGGGGCGACTTTAGAATAGTCACCTAATTAAAAAGAGTCGCCTTTGTCATGCAGATACGTTGGCAGGCAATCAAAGCCCTGCTCATTTCTGCAGAACCCTTAAAATAAATATCTGATCCTATAAGCCTATCAAGTGTCTCTCCGAGTTTCTTTTTGGTAGTCATTTTAATTAAGAGATACGCCGCAAACGAATTCTTACAAGTCAAAAGAGTATATCTTAAATTTTGTTGAAGTTTCAATCAGCAATTTCGAGTTTCATATACTATGTGATGTGTACAATGAATGGCGCTGGAATTGAAATACTAGAAATTGAAAGCCAGACCGCGATAGTCTTTATCTCAGGGTTGTTGTATCTTCTGGGACGTAGTTTAATTTTAATTAATAATATGCGATGTATAGAATTAATAATACACATAATATGTAATTAGGCATTTCATATTTGGCAAAAAAAGATACCTAATTGTAAACGGAGAAACACACTTATTGTTAACATATACACTGTAATTGAATAAACGCCAAACTTGAATATAGTTTGATCCTAATTCATTACTGAATCGATTTCAGTAAAAATAAAAAAAGGGATTTAGAAAAAAAAACATTAATCTGACGCTCGATTGAGCCAATAAAAACAATGAAACTCAATTTTAAATGCTCTTAGTAATGCTAGGGTCAAAACTATTTAAAACAAAATAAGTTACCTATCTTTAAAAAACTTTAGTTTTTTTATTGCGGTATACTTTTAACTAGATATTCCAATTGGGGTGGGTGAGGTTTTCCGTTAATTAAATTAGACGTATAGATTATATGCAATTAATACACAAATCAGTCATTGAAAGAGGTTGCATGTACTGTCCATTTTTTCATTTTTATTTCTTATTCCTTTTATAATGTAAACAACCTAACTGTGTCTTTTAAATATACAAAGGAGTTGATAAAAAAACAAAAGGTACGTAAAGATCTATTACGTATTTAAAAATGATTTCATTGCTTTGGGGATATTTTCCGTGGATTTTATTTACTCTTTTTTATGAAAAGACAGTAAGATTGTTTACATTATAAGCTAAGTAAGAAAAAATGGACTCTGTTATCAGACCTTTATGTTTCTAGAATAGAATAGTATTTATTAGTAATAGTAATAGTATTTATAGCTTAATGCATAAGCATTACTTAAATGCATTAATTAAATGTATTAAGAGAGACAATCACAATTAACATTAAAATTATTTAAAACTAAACACTATAGCTTATTATTAATTACGTTACTCGATTACGATCGTAAGCCTAGTGTTGTTTCAATTTCAGCTTTTTTAATTCCTTCGCGTGTCGAAGGAATCCATAATTATAATTTATTACAATAATAGTAGACTTCGGAGCAGAAATAAATCATTAAACAGTAAACCGTTTCATGTTAACAGAACCTTGGAATATTTGAAAATTGAAAAGAACTCATTTATTATAATTCATAGTAATTATTTAAAATGTTGTTTACATTATAATGCCCATGGCATGGGTCTTGCCGGTTCTTCTCCATAGGACCTACTATTTGGAACCGCGCAGGCAGAGTCGACATTTCATAAGTGCCTGAATTTGGTTTATATCAAATAAAGATATATTCTATTCTATAATCTTGTATTGAACATAATTATTAATCTTCATTTTTGGTAATATTTTAAAAGGACAATGAACGTTGAGTATTTCAAAGTGTGATTCCAAATTATGGGTATTACTGCTAATATTCGTATAGAAAACCCAATAACATTATTCGAACTGAAGGATCTCACACTCTGCAGCTGCGCTTGCGACGTGCGCTAAAAACGTCTGAAAGTTTACTTTTTAAATTAATTAAAATTATATATCCACCTAGTCACTCTTACATGTATTGAGTAAGGAAAGTGTTCGCAAAAATGTTGTCCCAAGCTTCCTACTCACGTGGAGCAAATTGGCACGATGACAGTTTCATGAGACGCCCGCCGAGGGTCATTTGCAACCAGTCTGCTCTCAAACTTAGCCGCAGACCACGTATACTCTGTTATTGCATTCTACGATGCCTAAACGTCACTTACCCACTACGAATGGAGTTTGAGCAACTTTGTTCACTTGACTAAGCTTGCTCCACGTTCCGAAGTCTTTTGCTTTTTTTGGCTAATGAACAATGAGAATTAGACATCAGGCATTTAAGAATTTGTATTCGAAATAAGAAAATTTGAATTGTTTTCATACTTTTTTTTACTATGTCTGGGTAATGGCACAGTATATATGGCATGATTTCAGTCAGTTGCAAACGTGTAACTCGGTAGTCTGTGAAATACATGCCATTTAATAGGAGATAAAGAATTTTAAATACTTCTTTTTCTGATATTTTAATGATGCGTATCTACATTCTGCGTACTGCTAAACATGTTCTTTGAAGCCAGTGTCGCATGTTTCAACCTAATGGTTTCAACACAGAACGGTGTACTTTTCCCAACCAAGCGAAGCGCAGAGGGCGTGTTCGTCGACCAGCGCGCAACGCCCTCTGCCGGCTAATGAATAATATGCAAATGACGGTGTCTAATGAAAACCACACTCGCCTCTCTTTGCTGTCTAAACTTGTCGGTCACTTGTGTTATAAAACCTTAATGATAAAAGGAAAAATGCAACTATGATTATTTACTCAATATTTTTCTTTTGTAATTTTTGCCTTGAATTTCATGTCAATTTAATAACTGTGTGTAAGTAATTGCTCTACTTGTCATGATTCTTGTGATTAACTTGAACTTTAAATTCCATTAAAGTTTTAAACATTTTATGTATGTGGATGTACGGAATGTCTACTCTCTTAACTAAAACGTCGTGTCATGGTATGAATTAGGAAAGCAAGAAGTTCTTAAGCTACGCTGAAACAGCTGACCGGTTTCTTAGGTCCATCAAACTTTATGTAGTTCAGTACATAACTGCATGAGTCAAGTGCTGGAGAGCGCAGCCACAGGATGCTTGCTAACAATCAAGACGGGCACTAGCAAGTGGGTTTGCGTGTAATCGGCTCTGGACACACACCATTTGCATATCCATTGCGATATGTAAGCGACCAGCGACATGGGCCCAGATACCGGTCAATTGGATACAGTATTCGTTATTGATTCTAGCCACAATAGCAGATGTTCTGCTAGTCGGATTAGTTAGGTGAAAACTGGCGAATGGTTTTAAGTTGATAGGATAATTATTCTCAATCTAGATTTAGATGGCAGAATATTTAGAAAACGAGTTGAGGAGTCATGTTTATGTATAATATTGAAATACTTACTAGTAAATCGATTTTTAAAAGCAAATTGAGTGCGTTTGGCAACACCTCACCTGATGATAAGTGACGATGCTACCGAAAAAAATAATATTCATAAAATAATATATCAATTATAAACTAAGTACCTGCTAAATATTAAATAATAAAGTTTAAAATTAAATAGTTTAAAGTATTATCTATCTACTTTATAATGAGAGAGTCATTATCTAAAAATAATTTTGAATTTAATTAATATAATTATTTTAATCTGGTCATGGTCACTGCTACTTGCAGGTTTAAGATTAAAAAAAACAAACTGAAATTCGAATTCAGAACGGGTTAAGCCAAGAGATCAGTTCGGTAGATCGGATCGGAATATATCTTTATAAACTCCGGTATTCGCAACCAACAACTTTATCAAGGGTCGAAAGAATAAACAAATATGTTTATGTATGTGTAAACAATACATAGTGGAAATATATTGGGTCCTCCACTCGTACATACATATACAATAGTAGATTTACGTGACAGAACTACCTCTGTTTTATATCGCGGATAAAGTCCTTTAGATCCGATTGAAGGCGAGACGTCGAGACCCCGATTCAATTGTTGTTTGGAACTTCACAATATGGGAAATTGACAATATGCTCTCTTCGAGGAACCTGTTGCGATTCAACTTTAACAAACGGGTTTATTCATCTCGATATAACTATGTTTATAGAGTTACTTTATTGAATTTTACGTAATGTCTATAAAAATAAGTTTATTTCTAACCTGAGTAGTTGACTTGAAACATAATTTGTGTTGATTTTGACTTCAGCTTAAGCGCTGAACTTACTTATTGTATGGAGTTCATAAGCTTTACCTACTGGTGCTGTTTCCTGCGTCAAAGTAAGGTCAGGATAAAAACAAAATTACGAGAACTCTGTAATACGTTTTACATATTTTTATTGAAATATTAATCTAAATTTATTATAAATTACGATAACAATCATTATAAATAAGCATTATTTTTATGTTTAAAGGAAGTCAAGTTAATTTTAATTATTCAATTTGAAAATTTTATGAATTATTGTTTCAGGTAGTTACTTGTTATTAATCTGCTTACAACGTTAGCCAAAAGTACAGACGAAAGCATGATCAATATTGTCTTGTTCCAGCGTAAAATTTGGTCCGAACTTTTTAAATCTTCAATATGATGCATCGTTACCCATCCATCTTCCGCAATGTACACTGATGTATGTTAGTCAAATGCTTTATTTAGTTAATAGCAGCGCTATTTAGCTCATTTACTCGGTCCAAAGATTCATAAGCTAAAAGTCAAAAAGTAAAAGTAATTTTTCCTGCAGTACCTATAGGATTATATATTATATATCGATACCGGAATAACTATTTCTATCGTATAAATATTTGCTCCGTCGGGGAACGAACCTGCGATGCGCGTCGCAGGTTCGATTCCGCAGAGAGCCCGTTCCTTAGCTACTGCGCAAAGTGGGCTGGTAACTGTCCTAAGTAGGTAATATTTACATTTTACGGGGGATGGACTTGCACCACTCATAACTACGAATACACAAATAATGTTTTCTATCATAGTAGTAATTACAGTAAATGTAACTTTATGTGTCAGTATGTGAAAAGTTAAGATAATGAGGTAAGCTGTTCACAAACTGTTTTGTGGCGTGATGTCAGCTAACCGAGATCTTATTAATATTTGTGGAGGGCATGTGTGTTTTCATTCATACTACAGCTTAATTCTATGTAACTAGACTTAATTCGAGGTTCAAAAGAGTGTTCTGATTTTATACTACTTTTACTCTAACCAAAAATGTTACTTTTTATACATATCCTTCGTGTTTTTTTAAATAATGGTTAGGAAACTTCAAGTATTTATCTTATTTCTGAAAATATCTACCTTATTAGTATGAGTTTATTCACCCCTGATAGTGGGCACGGTGTAATAGTATTGACTTCAAGAATTTTGATTTACTTTCACCAAACCTGACAAATATGCTCAAATAATAATGGTAAAAAAGGGTTAAATCCGTAGGTGTGTTACATTCGGACAACCCTTGCGGATATCATTGTAATGAATTGTTTATTTCTGCCCCAACATTGTATAAATAATGTTTTAACATTTTCGTGTTATTTTCTGCAAGGTGTATCAGAAATGCGTGGTCATATTTAAGGGTGTGGATCAGACCATCAAAGTGAACAACTTTCTCTAAGGGGACAACATCGTTATCGTGTAAAAATAATCAGCTGTCCCATATAAAACTTCAATACCTACTTGACCCAAACGTATGGACAGCTGATATTTTTTTCGCGATTACGATGTTGGTTTCAAATAGACAGTTGTTCAGTTTGATAGTCTGATATACACCCTTAAATATGACCACGCATTACTTATACACGTTATAAGAATAGTTTGAAATGGTGCCTGAAGGATAATAGGGCTCCATCTGACTTACAAAGGCATCGGTGAACTGTGGGTACTCAACGGTACATCTCCGCTGTTTCTAAAAACATTCCAATCCGAATGTTCTATAGTTCCCGCCAGATAGCCAACTGAAAACCAGCGCTGGGTGTTCCGCACCCAGCAAATGCTGAGCTGGCAACCCTTTCGATATGGGCGTGCTCGTCAGTGCAGTAAAATCTCCTGTATATTTTTTATCCGTGTTTGTTATTTTTTTTTTTTGTTTCTTTGTGATCTCTGTTTATCAATTTTTTTTTTTTTTGTACCGACAATGTATTTCCTTTATTGAATAAATGCTTTCTATTCTTATTTTATAGCATGGCAATACAGTGCATTGACCTTTCGATCAGGGGTTTTAAAGAATTGTGTGAGTGTAACTATAACTTGATATAATGCTTCGAATATATTTATTTGAAGTGGAACAATAAAAGAAAAAATTAAGTTCATAAACTAAAACCGGACTGCTGAAAACGTATGAAACAAGAAAACATTAACACATATTCATAGTGATGTTCAGAGGATAGCCGTGGTCGTACCATTTTAATTACGTACCGCTGTCCACAGTCAATACAATAGGGAGATCAATAAAATGAGACTAATAATCAAATGTTAAAATAAATTTAATGAAGTGTATTTCTAGTACCTATTACGTAGAATTGTAATTAATATAATGTTTTTGTCTCTGCATCACTTGTTCACTGAAAAAAAAACTTGATCACATTGATAAAAAAAATATTTGCAGCTATCAAGGAACTTGTTTATATACGAGCACATAAAGTAATATGATTATGGCAATAAAGTTATGTTGATTATGAAACAGACAAGTTGTCTTGATAAAATCAAACAAAGTAATTGTCAATACAATCAAGTTTGGTTATCATGCCAATAATTTCTGTTGATTGAAGTTATAAAAAACTTGGTAATGGTTATCAAGTATTTTAGTAGATTCAGTAATGTCTATGCTTAATTTTATAAGGTAATTGTATTCTGCAATCAAAGGACCTCATTACAGTGAATTGGTAACTTGATTAATTTTATTCTGTTCGATACTAGAATCAAATATTTTATGTTTCCATTTACAATAAAACTTAATTCGTTTTAAGAAGTTGTCTAAATATTTGAATATAGATAATTATTAATATCTAAGAAGACTTGATTGTTTGTAAAAATGAATATTGTAAAGTTATTCAGTTATCTTGTTTATAGCTATAAAGTACTTTTATTGATACTATCAGGAAACATATTTATTCTTATATAGTGCACTTATTTATTGTTTATAGGTATGAAAATTACCCTACTGTAGGTTAAGGAACTGTATAATCAGCATTAGATACAAATTAGCAATTAAGATGTCTAAATTGCCATTACCTAATGCTGACTATGTCTGAAAAATAATAATGACAGAAATTATTATAAAAAGATTTTATTTGTGTTCAGAGGTCAACATTTTTCCTTATACTAATTAATTAAACAGCATTCTTATTAAAACCTGTATTAAGAAATCAACTACCTAGATACTTACACTTAAAGATATATCGATACTGCTTAAGTCTCCTCCTAGAAGACTTATATTATTGTCTATAGTGGCTGTGAAATCCAACTTCCACATTTTCCAGCTGCGTAGAAATAGGGTTTTAGGCCCTAATAGAGGGATCAGCCCCTTTGATGTCGTCATGGGTAGGCGCAGAAAGCGCCTGCAGATTAATTTCAGTTCCTGCAAAATAATCGTCGATGAATTGATGTGAAAACAACATATTATCATCTTTGCCAAAAGGGTAGTTTAGGTACTTACTGATAAAAGTGGCACGTAGTTCGGGGAGCCCTCAAGCCTGGAGAAGGTCGCACACTTCTTCCATCACAAACAGGAGTACAACCACTACGACAGCTACCGAGCTTCACTCACAGCACAATTCACTGAGTTCATAGGGTATCTACTCAGGGTCAGTTGGGTCGTCATAACCCTTGCTTGCAACCGTGTAATAACTTAAAATTAACCAAATAACTAAATAATTTACTCCGCGTGACAAAAGCGTGCCATACTTGGGCTCACGAACAAACGAAATGAACAAGTCTCAACGAAACACTGTGACGTCTCCAACCACAACAAAGGCCGTGTTTACATTGATCAACTGACCATAAACAATCAGACAAGAGTACATTCGTATTTATAAAGCGCAAATATACAATTAAATAAAAGTTTGATTGTTTTATATATTTTGGGTTATACTATTATATATTTTGCAATTATACAAACAATATTTCTTCATTATAAAAACAATAAACTGTTATTATAGAACTTAACATCTAACTTGATCAAAACTGTGATGAGCCATGTTTACAATATCATAATCATGTTATCTTAATTCCTTGTATGAAGTGAATGATAGAGAAGAGTTGATCATTTTAACTTTATTGTGACAACAAACAGTGAATAATCTATTTTTGTAAGTTTTTGATTGATTCATTCATTTTTTTTTCTATCAAGCAAAATGTCGTGCTTGATTGGCCCGATTTTTTTCAGTGTTGTCTGGCAAAGAATGCCTTAGGCATTAAGACCGCCTTTGTACATAATTTTGTATGAAAAGCATTAAATAAATAATATATTTTTCTCTAGCTAGATTATTTTTAAGTAACTCTTTTTCGTTTTTAGCGACAGACCCTCGACTTTTTGCCAAACTATGTGGCGCGTACTTGTACTTTCATGAATTTCGTTAACAAAATCCGTAGAGAGAGCTAATGAATTTATAATTAAACAGCGCACTTTAGTGATGTGCCAATCCCATCTGGGTGTACAGGTACACTGTGCAGCCACGCAATAAAGGAACGAGGTGAAGTAAATAAGAAATAACCACAGCTTAAACACCGACTATACTGTATATTATTAACCTAAAGACGAAATTGCGGCCCTAAACAAAAATGAAATATATTACGAGCGAATACCGTCCGTTTATCATACAGTGAAAAACCACTGAAGACATGCAAAGTAGACTTTACGTTATTATAGATATGGTCTATTTTACATTGTTGGTTCGTGTTAAGGTGAGTGACACCATCGCGTATGGTAATAGAGGGTTGTGTGATTTGCGCTCATGAGATTCAATTTCACGCACCTGTATGATTGACGGGAACATTATGCAGGTGTTCAGCCCTCCACATAATTTACTATTTTATCATTTCTCGGGATGTCGTTTGTTTCACGAAGAGAATTAGGTATAATGTTTTAATATTACAGTGGAGAAAAAAAATAAGTTGTTTTTTTAATATATTTTTACTTCAGATGAGACTGGAAGATACAAAGAATGTGTAGCTTATCAGACCGCGCAATTTGCTGGAGTTGACTGAGAAAGTGGGGTGTCGTTCTGACTTTATCAGGTCCAACATTATTTAGCTAAATCGAGGAGTTCTCACCTAGGGGACAATTTCGAGTTTTCTCCGAGTTTTCCTCGTAGGGACGGCAAAGCAGTGCCTTAAATTGCTTATATTTTTAACCGACTTCCAAAAGAGGAGGAGGTTCTCAATACGACTATGATTTTTTTATGTTTGTTACGCGATTACTCCGCCAATTACACACCGATTTTGAAATTTTAGGTGGCCACATTTAAATTTGGTGAAGATCTGATGAAGATCTTCGGAGATATACAATGGAACTCTTAAATGAATAACAGCATATCAGTCGCGATTCCTGTAATAGCATGTTTAATAGAAAAATTAAAAAAAACTTTAAAAAAAGTAAAAGCCGACTTAAAAAAACTAAAAGGTATAAAATAAGTGTCTTAAAAAACTTAACATCTTCTGAAGTGGGGGCCTATACCTCTTCAATGCACATATCCTGGCAGTGGCTCTTTTATAAACAACGTTTTAAAATTCATACTAAGTTTTAAAATGATATTTAACAAAACATTTTTGTTTAAGTTGAATGGTCATTATAATAGTTTTACTAAATACATCATTAGTTTCACAAATACGTGTTCAAAATCGTGCGTAATTTGCGTAACTAATTGATTGATAACTGATTTTAAATGTAACACGCTCGGTTGGTAGAATAATTATTTATTAAAATGTGACAAAGTTTATTTTATTCGTAGCTATCTGATTTCTGTTAGTAGTTTCTCATCTTATTTCTCAGTGCCCAACCAACCAACGAAAATCAGTAGGTATTCAGATCATGTAAATCCAGGTACATGAACGAAGAACTATTTTTAGTTATTTAAATAAATGTTTAATTCCTTGCCCTAACATTTAAAAAATAATTGAAAAAGAGGGGCTGTTCTTGCTGCTGTGCTGTGGGCAAAAATGATAATTGAACACTGAATCGATGAATGAGTTCAGTTATCTATGTGTAACGTGTATGTAACGGCTATAGACGCTCATAAACGTCGTTCGAGTAACAGATGAACGTATAAATTGGGATTCGGGTAAAATTATCGTTATTGCCATGTCATATTGTCTAGTCCTCTACGGATACACTTGTAAACGTGTGCCTAACGAATTGTGAATAGCTAGCAATTGTTGGCGCGACTATCTCGCAACAAAAGTGTATGAGAAAATAATGTTTGAATGAAGTGCCATTGTTATGGCGGCGACTCACAAAGAATCTGCCGACAAAGTGCTCCCGGCGAACGTTTGTTGTAGGAATTACTTTTTGTTTGAAGTTGGTTCATCAGTTTGCCACCACGGTGTTTAGTTATAATAAATTATTTGCGTGAACTATTGTTCTTCTTGGGTGAATGGACGTCAGTCATTGTTTTAAGTTAAGACGCCTACCTACATACGTAGGTACATGTGAAATAATGTAGTTAGAGACACAAACACTTGATGTAAATTGGATTCAGAGTAATCTTTAAATTGCTTTTAAGTTTCAATAATTTTGGATCGAAGGTATTATGAATCAATATTAGCAAAGACAGTTTCATGTCTATTATAATAAAGGCTTAGCAGATAAGCTAATTAATTCCTAATTATTATCACTACATCAGACAGTTACGAATATACAGGGTTACGTTATAAACAACATTTATTATGACCAACCCGGAAATCGCGAGAAAAAATCTGCTGTTCCACATTTTGTAGAGTAATATTGAATTATTTATATGGAACATCAGATTTTTTTTCACGATTTCAGTCTTGGTGCCATAGTAAAAGTTGTTCATAATGATAAGTAACATCTGACTAAACACAGACATTCATATTTGTCAAGGCCCACCGCGGCCGCTTGTGATTAGAAAGGGCAGTTCTAGTTACTTACCAATAACCCTGTATTTTCTGTGCAACAATACATACGGTATTTCCGTCGAGCATCGCAGAATTCAAGCGTCTCATACGCTTAACTTTATTTTATCGCGCACAAGTTCTGGGCGTTGTCTTAATTGTGGGTGACATTCGTCGAGTTAATGCGCATTAACGTGAGTGGGAAAGTTATCTTAATTAAACAAAGCTCAGTCGGGGACGTTTGTCGCACAGCTTGTAAACAGACTGCCACTTGGGCGAAGTAGCAAGGAGTTTGCGGGATATCGACCACGTTACGACCGGAATATCACGATGTTGTTGCTCTCTTTAAGAGTATATGTAACATTTCTTTTGTGTTGGTATGTGCTTCCCCATGTCGTCACGAAAATTATTTTCACGTTTTTTTTATAGGTTAGCCAATTTTAATCAATCTTCTAATTGAATATACATTGCTTTCCAAGCAGTAATTAAATTTAAATAAATTATCAAGCTTTTGCTGCTGTTGACGTCACAGAGTAGTCAGAAAATTTCCATCGACGTATAAAAAATGCATAATAATAATACTTACAATACTTTAATTCAAAATCGCAGACTTTAATGATCTAAGCTGAAGATTTATACTCCTACTGCGCCAAATTGGCTACTTAGATGAAAAAGCGAGATTTTGAGCGTCCTGGTCCCCCTGAACTGCTGGCGGGACGCGTCCTGAGAGGGCTGAAAATAAATAAATCTGGCAACACTATGTAACCCTCATCAGAAATATTCTCAAATCATAATATCGAAATCCATTCCGCTGAACACATACCATTTTTGACAATTTAACGAAAACCGTGCGATTCATGACAGTTTTCCGCTAAGAATTTGCGGAGGGTCCCAGCTGAATTTCCGCATTTTTTCTAAACAATGGGGTTGTCCTCAGCGTACTGCGTTGGATTATGTGAAAATTTCACGAGGAATTTCCGCGAGATTCCCTTGAATGGCTGAATGTGAGTGAAATTCTCTCGAGTTCAATACATTCGAATATCCTTTTGAGATTGGAGTGACACAAAACGTATTGTTGCAGAGCAGGTTTCGATCTCGTGCAGTTTTGTCACGACGACTCTCAAACTTATTGTCTTCATTTCAGCTGCATTGAGTGATAAGCTTTTATAAGTGTGATATAAGTTGAGCGTGACTTTTTACGTGAAAAGGAGCGTGTTATGCATGTTATAAAAGATTCGCAGTAGTAAAAAAAATCTGTTGTAGTTTATAACAGAGCAAGTTTCTAGGATCACGTAGAAACAAGAAATAAGAACTTCTAAATGTACAGTGTTTACATGATAATTGTGTGATTATTCATAATATATTAATTTATTCAGACACGTGATATTAAATTAAGAATAGATACCGTGGGTGTCACCGTTTCAAGAGGTTAATGAGGGATTATACGAACCATAGAGTACAGTATCAACTTCCATTATATAGAGCGTAAAACAGGTACTGACAAACATGAACGAACTTTAAATTAAGTCAATATCTATAATTATTTGTTATCTTAGGCTGAGATCTATAGAGCGTACTTAGACTTTGCTCAACTTTGGTTTGGACTTACTTTCTTTATATATTGACTCTTTAGACGTTGTTTATTATCTTCGTCGGTATTAGCGTATGCTTAGCACAATCTCAGCGTGTTTAGATTATAAATTCCAAATCAAAGTATACTTAAGCTAAGTTTATGCTTAACAAAGTTTAACGCAAGTCTGAGCAAAGTCGAAGTACACACTGTAGATTTAAGTGCCAAATAAGCGTCGACGCCCGCTGATTAGATGTTTTTGATACAATGAGATTCAACGCATCTTAGATGAATAGTAAAATTATTGATCAGTTTAGTCTGATCAGACACTTGGACATTATTCGCATCAATTCTGTATAACTTCAGTCTCTTTAGTAAACGAATCCACAAAGACATCGAGGCCAACATCCTCATAGGTGACACGGATTTTTATCCAGTCATGTCAGGATTGAAAGTAAATCGGTTCTTATCTACTTCTTCATCATCAATCCGTTTTCATCCCATTGCATTATTGGGTACAGGTCACTCTATGCGCCTCTGTCTTTTACTGTTCGGGTACTGCGCAAAAAGAGATTCTGTCGGTTCGCCAAGTAATAGACAGAAGCTCTAAGTTTGCGGTATGAAATGCATACAGAACTCATTATATCAACACAAAGCGGAGAGCCGTAAAGCATAAACATTGTAGTCGGGCGCTGGCGCCGGTGAAAATTGTTTAATGGCTCACTGGCGATTGTCGTAAAACTATATTTCGCCGAGGAGGGTTGGATGGAGGACACAGGCCCTCGTTAAAACTCTGACCGTTCACTAAATCTTACGGGTTTACGATTCTACAAAAATTGGGGCACCTCTAGTAGGTAGAGCTGTTCTTTCGCTTGTAACTGTTCACCCCTGTTGTTATACAGTTTGGATTATAGTTACCTTAATAGGGTGGGGAACTTTTATGGACTTCAAAATTAATTGGAAAGAATGTGGTTGTGCACGGAATTATAGGCTAGCTGGCCGCTGAGCCTAATATTAAATATCTATACCTATAATACATAAAAAATAACGTTAGGTAATTTATTACAAATGTTAATGGAATATATTGATCTTTCAAACGAACATAGCTTCTTGTATTTGTTCTATTTCTGTTCTACAGAAGCATTAATACTGCTTCAGTATTGAATACATTATGCGGGAACAAAACGTCGTTTACCACGGGAAAGCTGTTCGAATGAAATGAAACGCTAACTAATGAATGCTGAACTGAATGTCGGATATATTAATATGTGGAGCGTATTTAGTATTCAGGCGAGGCGTGCACCTGTCGGCAATCAGCCTCCACTCACATTATTTTGCCATTACTTTAGACAATACCGCATGATTTAAGGTAAATACGTGGAGCTCTCTGATTACATCTTTTGCGTTATAAATCCGTCATGCTTTTGTGAAATCTAACTCTTAGACGTCGAGAAGAGATGACGTCACACGGCGAAGCATTTGAATTTAGAATAGCCTGTATCATATCGCCGAGTGGAACTACCTACAAATGTACGGCACGTAATAATACAATTACACGTAAGTGTAATAAGCGAGCAGCAAGTGCGCTAACAACGTGTCTTACATCACACCAGATAAGCGACGTTGCGAGGCATGTCTACTTGTCTAGATATGTCAGCCGAAGCGGCGGCGGGCGTCTTGCTATCTAGTCCAGCATCCTAGCTGAGAGAAGACGACAACTGCAACGAAGCTACGCAACGAGATGCATTTCGAAATTTTATAATTTATAGCTGTTATCACGTGTTTTTGTTGATGTGACGCAGTGCGAATTTTTGTTACGCGACTTAACCTACGACGATTTATAATTCTATACCCCGCCAAACCCATTATTGTTTTGGTCAAAATCCATGGAGAATAGTTTTAGTAATCTTCACTAACTAATTTAAAATTTTAGGGTGGACATTCTACCACGAGTTTAACCACACAAGAGCCTTGAATTGCAATACACTGGGTCAGTCTACATTTCTGCAAGATAATAATTATAAGATATCAATGTCGTGTCCATTAGTTAACTGTAATTGTTTGTAATAGATATTGCTACCGTTACCATAAGACGGTTAAATGTGAAGGAGGAATTCGATTCTGCGAGCAGGTATCGCGGTAGCTCGGCTGGCAAGAGCAGCTGGTGTACTGAATCAGAAGGTCGCAGGTTCTAGTCCTCCTTGCGGCAATTTTTTTTTTCCACAAAGAATTATTAAATTCGCTACACAGGCTACGTTCTTCCAATATCTTATATTCATTTAGAATATAAGAAATTTAAATTATTTGTTACATTTAATGATGAACTACCTTATTGGTTGTTGCAAGTGCGTCGGCTGTGTGGTTTCTACGTTCGATTCCCAAGTCAGCGAAAGTGATATAGGTTTTTTTCTATTAAAAAGTTCTCAGTAGCTGCCCGGAGTTTCTAAATGACATATAGGCTATCAATATTAAATGGGACTCAATAAAGACGGTGCCAAAATGTAGGAGTACAACTCTATCTAGCTCTTCAGGAAAACAAGCGTGATGCTAAGTGAACCCTTCTTGTGCCTACTAGTAGATTATTACGAAAATCTACCTACAAATTAGTGGAGAAAGCCGGGTACGTAAGGCTGTCATTCTCCTTTGTCAGGTAAGTTATTAGGTACCTAACAAAATAATGGCCTGTTTGGATTAATGTTTAATCCATGTTTATGGCGAACATAAGCGACATAGTTGCCGAGTCGTACGATGGCGATGATTGGAACAAAGAGTTATTTAATTCAGTTACAGTGTTGTCATGTTTTCGTAGTGCCTGCAGCTTTAATAGTGATATTTTCGTTGTAAAAGAGTGGTTTTATTGCAACATCATATTAATGGCTCAGCTATAAAGTTACTTGTACGTAAATAAAAGTTTAGTATTTATCTGAAACAGGTTTCAACTTTGTGAGACCTAAATCTCACTTATCAGCATCGTTTTATTTAACGATTTTATTAGCTACACTTGTTACTTTTTATATACAGGCGAATTTAAGAAATAGGTAACATCTATTTATCACCGTCAAGAAATGTAACAAAAGTTAACAAGTTAGGTATCATAGAATAAATGAAATCTTGATTTTATTGTAACAAATTAAACTTGCAAAATATTGTTGAACATCAACAAAATTGAATTAAAAGAAATCCTTCTTTTTATAGAAACTGTCGTTAGTCCCGCTCAAGTTCTAAAGTTTTACGCTGGCTCGTGAATTCAGACTTCCGAGTCAGACAATGTCTCCACCATATTTCAGGGGATATTTATCTTGCAAGTTTTATTATTTTCCAAACATAAAGCCCGTAGCTCTGAATAGGAAGTGATGACGTCATTCCGTGTGTGTAATGGTTAATCAAACACCCGCGGTACATATTTTATCTTCGATCTTCGACGTGTTGTTAGTCTAGGAGTGAGTCAGCGTGAATGTTAATGCATTTCGGTTCGTATATCGCATTTCGTCAAATGTAATCGAAGCCTCGCTGACGGGACCATCCATCACGAGGATGTTTTCTCATCGTTTCTTTTAAATGGAATATATTTCAATGCAAATTTGCATTCGAGATTCATCGTTTATTAGGGACGAATCGGTTCGACTAATCGATTATACTCGGCGACATCCGATTTGGCAACTTTATGTTATCGTCGGTAAGCCGGTCGACCACCTTCTCTAGAATTATTCATGTCAAAAACATTCGGTTTAAATGGAAACTGATTTATCGAGGAGCAGTCGGCGTCGGCGCGCAGATTGTGCGTTCAAGTGGCTCTTAGTTCTTTTGCGGCGTCATTTCTTTTCACTGTTATAAAGGAAAGCTTCAGTTTATACGGTCGTGCATGTCGGCAATAATCCGGCTCGGTTTGATGAGCCCTGTTTACGACCGACGAGAGCGTATCGCTTAAGCGACAAATAAATCGCTGACGATGCTAAATTTATAGGAGTTAATATATTTTTATGGGCGACGGAACGCGGGCGTTGTATCAAACGTTTGAATTTGATTATGAATTTTTATGTTTATATTGATTCTAAGTTTCGCGTTATATTTCCGTGAAAAGTTGTGTTATGTTACACCTCTCTCTAAGAAATCCATTTCAATGTATATATTTATGAAACATATATTTTTAAGACGATCTGATTAGAATTAATTTGTTAAATACAGATTAATTCTAATTAGATCTTCTTTGTCTTTTTATTTGTATAGTAGTTTGTCGTAGTCATGATTAATTTAAGTATAATGTTAGTTTTGTCATTTATTGTATAAGAGTGACCTTACGAGGCTGGCATAGTCACCACGGTGAACTGAAGCCTCAATAAAAATTTGAATAAAAAAAAAAAAAAAAAACTGTACGACCATACCATACGTACATATTTATAGTATCTAACTTAACCTTCCTCGTATGCTAGGCAGCGTCAATATTATCAACAATTTTGTATGCTTTCAATGACAGTCCAGGTACTAGGTAACCTTAAATAGATTTCCATTGTCTGGGAATGCCTTTCATGTACCATTAGCTGATGACTTATTACGTAATCGAGCCATTAATCTAACGATCTTGGATACAGTGTAATAAGTACTATCTAGATTATGCTTAAGATAGAACATGACAGGAAGCAATGCTGGTCTAGACTTTGCTTCACCATTTTCCGCCAGATAAAACTTATGAACGCACTGGTAATTTCAGAGATTTCTGAGAAAGTGCTGAAAAGGACTCATACAAACAGGCCTTTAAAAGATCATTCTGATTTCCCATCCTTTTATCGAATCTCGCTCAAAATAAACCACATTTTGTATGAAAATTAACATAAACTAAATACCAAACCAACTAAACAAGAACCTAAATTGTAAAGCAACTAATAGTGTTACGTTGTCATTGTACGTACGCTAAAATGGGTCAGGGTGCAAACATTTTAGCGGCTAATATGATACACGGAGAGCGAACCACAGTGTATATTTATGTGGCAGAGACAAGGACATGTGGGCGAAGAAGAGCCCGCCTGGGGACCTCATTATAAAGCGCTAAGCCGGATCATTGCAGGTGCCCACTTAACGCGAACGACGGATAATAACTGCATGCTTGGCGTGTCTCATGATGCAAGTGAAATGTGAGTGTTACTGGTACTACTTCATTGTTGCGTAAGAGTTTAGAAATTGAATTGTTTATTTTGTAAATTAGTCTTTTAAAATTATTTTACACCTCGTGTGTTTTTAAATAGAGGGCGCTCGCAGTCTTTTCTCTTCGTACTATTTAGTCTAATGTGAGTGATATAGTTTCGTTGGAGTCACTTGAAGTTAGTATGTTAATTTCAGGTTGTGTTAAAGTGGAGCCAAGTTAGAAAGGTATTTTGAATTTCCCCAGATGATAATGCTTTTCTTTAAGTATACTGTTCGGAATGTGTTTACAACGCAAAAGTTGTAATTGCCTATCGAGACGCTAGACTTATTATTTTAGTACCTATTGCGTTATTATTATACGCAGACTTTTTTTTTTTGTTTAGTGATTTTTATAGACAGATGTTACACAAAGCGGAATATTACTGCTGAACATAGGCCTCTTCCAAGGGGTCATATCGCCCAGTCTCCTGCCATCCAAACTCATTCTATGGTACTAAAAAGCATCTTAGACTGTTTTTAGATTATACGTGTTTATACTTATGGTTAATGTGCTCGGAAGACGGCCATAATCCCAAAACAATTATGCCAAATACTTGGCGATGTCGACCCTGTGCCAGGGTGCGGCTGACAAAACCCGCCTGACGCGTTGACATATGCAAAATTACATTACGGCGTAGCAAACTGTGTGACAGCCCTAACTTAAAATTGTTCTACGCCCTACATTTAAATGAATAACTTGATTACACTTTGTAACGGCGGGGATAATGAAATCAGTATATTTAACAAGTTTCTAACATTAAGCTAAAATAAAAATAACTGATTATTGGTTAATGGTGGCAAACATGGCTCCAGACTTTGAAGTTTTGGGTGCCCAAGTTGATGCATAGTCTGATTTGATTAGTCAGTAATCAATTAGTTCGGCAATGACAATTTTCCCCTATGTACACGGCTACGGTCTGATTGACGATGATGAATTAGTGCGGTATAGGTGCTGATTCTGTTGCGCACTTTGAGAAGACTAAACTATATTAAAACTAAAATAAATTATCTCTTTCTGTTTCAACAGAAAAAGAAAGTGACAGATGCGTTTTGTCTAGTTTAGTATAATTGTCAAAATGCGGAACAGAATCGACACCATTGTCTGGTCGTAGACTTATTTATAATATCTAGTGGTCGCCGGTGGTCGAATTTCGATCGTAATTTATTATATATAAATTTTAGCTTTCTGCACTCCTTATTCATATAAACTTTAACTATACCAAATCTCACACTCATCCGTGCGCGCAATATCCTTAAAAAGGGGTACAGAGTTTTCTCTTCATGTATTAATATTGTAGATATTATTAAGAGGTAAAATTTGTTTTTTTTTATGTAGGGGGTAATCTCTGGAACTACTGAACTGATTCTAAAAATTCTGTCACTAATAGAAAGTATTGTATATATTGTATATATATATATATAAATATTGTATAAGTGAGTGATTTAGGCTATATTTTATTTTAATAAAAATAAACCGCGTGGTACGAGAGCAGCAGTTAGTATTTTTAACCCCCGACGCAAAAACCCCCGGACTCCAACTAGAAAAGGAGCTGTAATTTTTGAACGGCTGAACAGATTTTCATGAAACATAGCTAAGAACACTCGGGATAAAATTATCTATGACACAAAAAAAAATAAACGAAAATCGGTTCATCCGTTTGGGATCTACGATACCACAGACAGATACACAGAAACACAGACAGACACGTTGAACTTATAACACCCCTCTTTTTTGTCAGGGGTTAAAAACAATATCCACGAGTGGTGGATTCTGAGTGCATCTGGCGTACCCTGGGCAATTAGTCTGGGTAACACTATTGCTGGGCTAATCCTTTCATTACGGTATGAGCGATTCCGATAGTTATAGCTTCTGCCGACATTACTGCAGAAGAAGAAGTCCTTGGTTTAAATTCATGCCTTCCTTATTTACTAAGGTACTTCTTTGGTTCAACGACCACAAATTCATGTCTAGTAAATGATAATAGGTGTGCCCTCTATTACATAGGACATGATACCGCCATCATTATACTGGGTATACTTACAGAACATCTATGCCTAACTTCTCGGGTAATATAAGCGTGATACATGAAACAAGAGTGCTTACGAATTTATAGTCACTAAGTATGGTATATTTAAACGTGACTATGAGTCATAAGTCACACGGTATAACGCAAGCCTATGATTTTGTAGAGTTATATTAAATTAGCAAATTGAAAAAAAAAAGCTTTTATGTTATGGAATTAAAATATTGAGGTTTCTATTTCTTTTTATATAAGGTCCTACTTTTCTCGCAGGGATTCTTTTAGCGGTGAATATATAGAGTGGCGATTAAGTCACCTGCTTCCTTTAAGGAGTCGATTCTACTAATCATTATAAACTACTTTTGCTATAGGACCAATCCTGAAATCACGAAGAAAATATCTGCTGTTCCAAACAATTTTTTTTTTTTTTTTAGAATAGACTATATCTTTATTTCTCATCATCACAGAATCATACATTAATAGAGATACACGTAAAATAGAGACTGGTGTCCGATGTAGGTATTTTTGTCGAGGTATTTTTGTATTTGTCGAGTTATGTGGACATCAGAATTTTTTTTGGCTTTAGCTTTGGCTGTGACATGACAAGATGACAACATGCAATGCGTGAATGCGGTGACAGTTAGAGAAAAATCAATAATGATTTTGTCATTGTTTCCGTCATCGATTATTTTTGTCATTGAAAAATAATCGATAACCATGTAGTCATTGAGTCATTGATATTGAAAAATATCACTCAGCCCATTTCTAAAGGATCTCAATTGTTGGAACCCACATTGTTCGAGCTGCGCTTGCCGCGGTAATGTGTCGGCTGTCTGTCTGTTCTCTACGGAGGTCCGTAGAGAACAGACAGACAGCCGACACATCTGTATCTTGAAAAATTCGTTTGGTCATGCCACTGCGCCGTGTGGTAAGGCCGTGTAGTTATTGATTCCATACGAATAACCTATGACAGTTCAGTTCAGTTCAGTATGTACATTCGGGATTGTATGTACACGAGTCTAATTGCATAACACGCTCGTAATCGGAATCGCTTTATTGTTAATAGTTTAACAATGTTTTTTGCGTTATTTCTGTTGAGCGTTTTAAAACAAACTGCGTAATAAACACTGTTTCAATGCAAGAGGCTGGTCTGGGTTGTGAGCGATAGCAGTCGCTTCATGTAAAATACTGACATTCAACTACATTTGGTTAGAGCCTATACACACGGTGTGTTTTTAATGCGCCGACGACGCGCAGATGACGTACGTTAACGCGCGTTAAACGAAATTCGGGTCCTAAAATTTAGTCATCTACAGCGGCTTGAACGCGCGTTCGTGAAATGTGTGTCGTCAGCGCGTTAAAAATACGCCGTTTGCATAGGCCCTTAGCCGATCGTAATACCACAGGTAATACAGTTGGGACAAGGCTTGGTTGATGAGTACGAGTTGATATAGCTGACGGTCTTTTGATAGTAGCTTTAAACCAGGTAATTATGATAAGCATGTATTATGTTTATGTTTTACTAAAGATCAGCAAGGAAGAAGTTTTGCATAAAAATGTAGCTAACTATTCGCTCAGCACCTCGGCGCGTCGGAAGTTTCTAACTTACTCTTTGGTTAGACATTCAAAATGCACAGAAAACACGTTTAGTATACAAGAATATTTGAATTCTGACCACTTCTTATGATTCTATATTTCTTTTAACAAACAATTTAACATTTTTAGCATCTAGTCTATTTCTCAAAAAAGGGTTAGCTACACTTCGACGACCTGGGAATTGAACACAGGATCTTCAATTCTGCAGGCAAACTGCAACACTATCCGAAATTTTTATACAAAACTAAAATAAATATAACAACCAATCTTTGCTACATGTCAGCTTTATGCTACCATGATATTATATCGGTATTGGAAACAAGAATGTCCATGCTGTTAAAAATTCTTGTTCCAACCCATAGAGCCTTTGTCCGATTACATAACAATTACATTAGTTGGATCAACAAGCCTCCACCTACAGTTCGGGCAACCTGCGCATCGTGTAAACTTTCCCTCTACCACCGTATTAAGATTTTAATAAGATATGAGCTCATGAAAAGTTCTCGAGTAATAAAGAAGCTGTGATGCTGCGGAGCAGATGGCGGGATATGAGCCAATGACCCCAAGTGACAAACTTCATACTTTTATTTGATTGCCCACTTTCAGTTCATAAAGCTGTGGAGCTATTATTTTATGTGAGATGATATTACTTTGGAAGTGTATCTGTTTTACGGATGCAATTGGCGCACGACCACAGATTAATAAATAGTTACTACGTAACAGTTAGTTCACTCTCTTGAGTGAAGTACGCTATTTTGACCTCAATTGCCGCGCTGCTAAAGTTCATATTGCTTCGCTCGCTACCGGCGAGTCGGCTAGATATTTATAACGTACCTTCGCCCACCAACCATACTCTACCCCGCACCCTCCCTCGAACAGCAGCGGTTTTCTGTCGCTTGCACGTTCGGGCGTGCACTGCGCGGCTTTGAGTGAGACGGAGCCCTGGCAGAACTAAGTACTCAAAGTTACACTAACATAAACAGGCCTATTCAGCTGTGGGAGGCTGATGACGATATTAGGTACTTCGACATAACGTTCATTTTATTTTATTATCTATTTAATAAGAATAATGTCTGCACTTTGCCTGTGATCTACAAATAAAAATAATTGTATTTGTATTTTGTATTCGAGAAAGTATCTTTGGAATAACTACTGTGGATGGTTTTAATTAAGTGGAGGACCTGTGTCCAGCTGTAGATTGGGATAAACCAAATTGATTTTCTGAAAACTAATCTGGAGTTTTTGTCCCAGATAGTTACACCTAAAAATTGTTTCAAAACAAAAAAGTAGAAATAAAAGATGTCATCATAGGAAACTGGATAATCTACATACAAAATATGTACACATAATACATAATGTTTGTTTGCTGCCATAAGTGGGTCTATCCCTCCTCTCAGCCGTAGAGGACTGAAGTAGTTTGAGGCCCTTCCATATTTAGATCAAGTGGCGCCCTCTATAACGTCGATCGGAGCTCTAATATTATTTGTATACGCCGCTGAAATTTCGCATAGTTCGGAATTTTTGTGGGCGTACGGAAGTTTGAGGAAATCTAAGCGATACCATCTACTTGGAACTGTATTGTATAATTATTTCCACGTTTATATCGGTTATACATGCGTGACCTTTATTTACGTTTTCAGGAACATTTAGATTTATATAAAACTAGCTGTGTCCGCGACTTCATCCGTGTGGAATTTAACAAAAAAAAAATCTCTTGTCCCTATTTCTTTTTCTAAAATAAATATCAGCAATGTCTTCAGTAACGCATCATTTGAAACTATATCATTATACGTATATGAGCTATCCGTTAGCGTTCCTATTGATGAACAAAGATACATATTTGCACATATTATATAATTAATTCAATTATTATGAATGCGTATTTGCAACATGTTAATACAAAGCAAGCACAAAGCTACCAAACACATCTACGTACAATTAATACACAGAGCAAACAGTTGTCCCGCAATTGTCATTTTACATTGTTGTTACATACAATCATTTACTCTCACAGAGAATGCCACGCGACAGTCAAATAATACGATTGATTACTAGCTATTTGTTTGTCGGAACATCCGCACTACGGATTGCGCTGACATATTCAATCATCGATTTCACGTGCAATTTACCAAAACTTCGGTAATGGAATATTATTTGAATGTAAGCCCACCTGTGTAGTGTATGCTTGTTTTGCGGCCCATTATGGTGTGCGCACAACAGCTTAACATTAGGACAAGGGTAATTAATTGAAGTTGTACCCAATAACAAGGACACTGCACAATGTTCTATAATATAAGCACATGCAAATTATGTAATACTCAGGCTTATGTAATTTAGTTAACAACGACATTATACTGTTCGATAGATATTAATAGAAATTAGTGGCGTGTTCTCCCAAAGAGGTTGTTTGGCTGGTAATGATATGTGCCGTTACTACACGCCAGTTATGGAGTAATTACGTGCGGTGTGTTATAGTTAGCTACGATATAAAATTGAATCTATATATTAATACATGAAGAGAAAACTTTGTACCCCTTTTTAAGCATATTGCGCGCACGGAGGAGTGTGAAATTTGGCATAGTTAAAGTTTGTATGGAGAAGGAGTGAAAAATTACGGTCGAAATTCGATCACTTGGCGACCACTAGTATTATTAAATACGTCAGAATATAGGTATACAGCGTGTATCAGAAATGCGTAGTCAGATTCAAGGGTGTGGAACAGACCATCAAACTGAACAACTTTCTCTATAGAACCAACATCGTAATCGCGAAAAAATTCTCAGCTGTCCCATACGTTTGAGTCGAGTATTGAAGTTTTGTTTGATAGTCTGATTCACACCTTGAAATATGAACACGCATTTCTGATACATGTTGTATATACCTTAGAGGTGTATGTATCTGTCACAGGAAATTGCAATGAGAAATGTTTTTTAAAATAAACACGAATAGGCAATATGAACCTGTGACGATATGACCTGTCGCTATATACGATACAGTCTACCTTCAGGCCACGCCTGACTGGATGGAAATTTAGTATTGGGGAAATTGGTCTGCTGATCACATCCGGGCGATGGCGGGGAAGCGACTGAAACGATGGAAAACTGACGCGATCGTGTCATGTTTGCCACGCATCGAACGCAGATCGGACGGGTCAGATTGGCCTCCCCATGTATAGAGGCCTTAAGGAGACCTGCCGTAGCCGTTAATAAACTGATAACTGGTGATAATAATAATGGAGTATTACATGTCTGTATGCTGTGACATTTAACACTACACAATGCCGCTACCGATTACCATCATCTTAAAGTTGAGAACATTTAACACCAACTTGGTAGATAATGCTATTACCAAAATGTCGGGTACTTACATAACACTTGAGTGTCCCAAAATAGACGGTACTTAAGGTTATAGTGTCGGAGATAATAGCGATTTTGTTTTACGATATACTGTTCAAGAAAATATTGTATAAGTTTGGAACCTACTTTGATAATAAATACTGTAGTGAGGTATTTTTGGTACAAAATTTTCAGTAGCAACCTCTTGTTTGACTACGGGGATCGTATCTGCAAACTTTAGGTATGACGTCATAAAATCTCTGGCTCCTCTTCAGGGATCGTCGATCTTCGTGTTTTTGGTGGAAATATTGAAAAATGCAAAGTTTATGTTGTTGACTGAGAGAAAGAAGGGTTAAGATTGTAATAAGCGGTACAGTAGGTCGTGGGTCTGTGGAAACAGTTTGACCTTGAGCTGGCCTTATGTTGTAGGTAGTTTCAATAGTATGTGAGGTCATTTATATTGGTTTTGTTTCCACTGACGTGCGGCTTACTATAAGTGCTAGAACAAGCACATGTCACAGTGTCCATTCGAAGAACACACTCCTCTAACCATCATCGGTCTTTTGACTGACATAACCAGCCCATTGTCACTTCAGTCTGCTGATTCTGCAAGCTATGTCGGCGACTCCGTTTCTTTTGCTAATAAGCACGGTTTTATATTTTTATAGTTTTATATTTTAGGATTATATTGTCTTAAATGAGCCAAGTTATCACAGGATAGCCCAGCGGTTGAACGTTTGTTTTCCATGAAGGAGGGTCTGAGATCGAACCCGGCCAGCACCTCTAATTTTTGCTTTTGGTGATGTTTTTAGTCGCAAACGTGTTAAATTAGGCCAGGGTGGTGGACTAAGGCCCATCTCATTCTGAAAAGCAGTGCGCAGTGGGATTGCAATGACCACCTGGATTCCTGATTTTTCTTTTTTTAATGTTTAAAAGTGGTGTTTTTTTAAGTTTAAGACAACAAAAAAGCAAGAACATTATAATTTTTTTTTGGATATTCATGCATTTTCTTTATATATTTATTTTATTTCTATGTAATATGTGTATGACACTAGTGTCAGTGTCAGGACATAGATCTAGGAGGCTAAATTATCCCTTTATCATGATATTTAGTTACAAGCTTAATACTATAGGATATTAAGAATAGCCAAGCTTCATTATGGACGGTATAACAGTAGTATAGTTACCTATCACAATGCCGTGTACCGATGGCAATCTGTGCCATTGATGGCGTATTGACACATGACTATTTTATGAGCTCAGTCATAAGCATCTAAATATTTGATAGGTATGCAACGTGACTGAATCGAAATATCAATGTTATGTATCTACCTACTAAATTTCCAAGAGACAGGTTCTTCCTAGTTTGGAGGTCAGCAGATCCCTGTTATTACCTCTAAAAACTGCCTTGAATGTATAATTTAAAAATAAGTTTATATATAATACTGTATGGCTATGTTCTCAATAAACTTTACTTTACAGTACATTGTACAGTTCTCTCAAATATTAGGGTCTAGATAATGTTTGCGGGTACTTTTGTGAAGTATATTCTGTCTGTATTACACAACATTCAAATAGTAGGTAACTATTGAGTTGCCTATTATTATAACACAGAACCACAGACGCCTTAATTTTGAACCTAATCTGTAGAATGGTTATTTGTTTCATTCAAGCCATTTGTAACTGTAAGATCAGAAATAATTACAAACATTTTGTAGATTGCACCTAAGTGGTGTTCTGGATGTAATCGATATTCGCTGTAAAGACTATTGTGGTCAGAGATAGTATAATAAGGGCTATCAATATGTAAAGTTTTATTTAGGTAGGTATTTATTTTGTATGTTTATTTTATGAATGACACTATTTTAAGCAACTAATTTCAATAATTTTGTACTGAATAGTCATTTATATATAATAGTCATTAATAGTAATTTTTTTACACTTACAAGGATTAGTACGAAACACTCAAATTTACAAAAACATGTGTTGGTATTTGGTACCTTCAGTTATCAGAACTTAGATCACGACATTAAGGAACTACACGAAGGTTGAAGGGACGAACACATTCGTGTGTGACATCACAACGCCCCGGGACATAATGACGCGCCGAGCGTTTTCCAATAACAGTTAAAGTCGTGTTTTTACGCCTCATATACTAGTAGATGGCACATCATGTTCCGTTAAGTTGCGTACAATTCAATCAGCCTCTTCCCACTCAAACTTCGCTCTTACTGCCAACTTTCTTTGACTGCTTCCTTAATCGAGTTGCCGTTAACTTTATAAAATGCGCCCGTGTGCCTGGTTTATGTTTTCCACGCTGGTTAAGAGCTTTTCAAGAGTTTTCGTATTCGTTAGCAAACTTCCTTAGTTGATGACGTGATTGAAAGTACTCTTTTTTCGTTCAATGTAATAATGCCGTTGCATTTTGGTTAATATGTTCGACTTAATTGTTCATTTTTCAAGGGCTTTATCTTACTTACGCCACTGCAGACTATGCATACATTTGCATAAAGGTTCTGTGAACTTTCAAATTTAATTATCGTGTGTTTTGGTCCTTTCAATACGCAACTAAACTAAATTTAACTTTTGTATTGTTTTGATTTTCTATTAATTTGTTTTATTTTGAAAAGTGTGCTTAATATACAGTTTAGCAAACTATTTCAAGCAATAAACAATTAGAGTTTAAATTAACCTCCATTGTAAATTACAAACATTGAAAAATACGAACTAAACTGCGGTAATATTTAAATGTGGGTGAATTAACTGGGCAACGATAATATTAAACTCTATTAGAGTCACGCGACACATTGGCATAACCGCTCACCGCTCGCTCTCATTACAAGAACGAAACGAACTGCAATTTCGTTGCAAATGGATTGAATGCAGCCGCTACCTATAATGTTCAGCAATTTCTTCATTTTACGTTTCAATAAATAAAAATAAAATGTGAAACATCTGTTTTGGTAGAATAGCTTTATTTACTGAACAGAACAGCAATGCCACAGAATTTTTGTTTGAATTTGGCTTGCTAAGTCGTTTATTACCCGGCTATGGGGTCAATGTTCACATTTGTCTGTGTACAATCAGCCTCAAAAGAATTAGATACTTAAGTAAAAGACGCAGTTGTCTGATTTGTAATTCGAATGCAAAGTGATAAAGGTATTAAATGTGCCCGCTGCAATTTAGTAGAACATAAGTTTGCTTTCAAATTATGAACTGGACAGTTAACGAAAAGAGAACTACCAGAGCGCCTTTGCCTTAGTGGCTTCAAACGTGAATTTTATAAATTTTAAGAATTATTACCCATAATATCTGCGAAAATAAGGACAGTTGCTTTTTACATTTATATTTATACAAAACACAACATCACTATCAATACATAGTTTAAAATAAAGTTGCCCGCTGTGTGTGTCTGTTTGTTCGCTAACCATACAAGGGATTTTGATGCAGTGTTTTACTATAATTTTAAGCTTTCTTCCAAAGGTTTATAATTATGTATAATACTTTGATGTTTCATGTAAGGATAGTAGAGAAATTGCACGCGTACGAAGCCAGGGACGGGTCGCTAGTAAAAGGATTTACCTAAAGATTTTTTAATAACACAAGAGTTTAGTGTGCTTGTAAATGGCCTCTTCGACTGTCACCTGAGAACCTTATGTATCCTCGGCAGTCAGCTTCATTAAGAAGATTGCTGGCTTGCTAATCCTCCACCACGGGATTAGCAAATTTAACGTGAGAGTCTAGACGGAAGAACACGTCAAGATAAGATAAAAATTGCTTTTGAATTTCGCTACTTTTTTGAGGTTGACTGTACAAGATCCTACCTTTCTAGGATCCCTTTAAGTGGTTATTGTAATCATCATTATGAACAACTTTTACTATTGAATTAAGATTGAAATGGCGAATAGAAAACAGCTGTTTCATACAAATAATTAAATATTACTCGACCAAATGTATGGAACAGCAGATTTATTTTGGTTCCATTGTAAAAGTTGTTCATAATGATGAGTAAGTACAATAACCCCTTGAAGAGATCGTGATTAGAAAGGTAAGAATTTATTTATAGAAAAACCGTAGAGCAGAGTTCGAAGTACGAATGCGATATAAACATTATTTTAAATTATCGTATATTGATATTTATTTTTGTTACCCTCATTGTGATTTATATGGTGTTTGGATAGGTCAAAAGAATTCGACTGTATTTGCAATCGAAGGATTTTACAGTCCGTAGAAAATTGAAAATAATATCTTTAGGTACAAAATCAAATGGCGAGAGAACAATTTAAGTATGGTCATAGAAGTAGTACCTATAAGTAGGTATATACTATCTCTATGAGTACGGTATACGCCTGTATGTCTCTGTATAGTCCTCGAGATCTAAGAAGCCACTTTTGACATGTATCATTTGAGTTAATTTGGGATGTGAAGCGTATAAATCGGTAACCAAAAATATAGATTTTTATAATAAATCGATTTAAATTTCTAAGGGTATATAATCGTTTAAAACTATGCATAAAAAATCGAGAAATTCATCTGATAAGCAATTTATTGATGTAGTAGGCACTGAATTTAATATGAAATCTCATTTCTGTAGGTATCTTCATAGAATAATAAAACATATTCATAATTTCATGCCAAAATTATTTATCCACTTGTACCGGTAATAATGGTCCACCAGTTATTGATTGACGTTCGAAGTACTCACATAGTTTCCAAACCAAGTTGCGCGATTTACTATTCACAGTACGAAATCAGACACACATAGACAATTTGAAAAAAAAACATTGTAACGGACGGCCGAAATCACAGTATTATTAGAATCCAAGTATAGCAAGCCAAGTCAACTTAAAAGCGGGAACAGTCCAAAATCAAAGCCAGATCACAAAAACAGAGGTATCCGAGTAATAGAGAGAACGAACAATTAGTCGGAAAAATCGCGAAAAACTGCACAGATGTCATTGTCAATACTGCCGGTGTCAAGCAAATTGTAATCATAGAGAAATTAAATTAATCATAATAATATAATGTACGTGTCATACAGCCTTTAAAGAGATTTAATACCTACGTAATTTTATACTGATATTTCAAACGATTTTAACGATTCTAGTGATCACATCCCTTTATTTAAAAAATAATTGATTGAGAATGTAACCATTTTTATGATATTTCGGCAGTACATAAACATGCATTTTAAAAATATTTCGATGCTAAAACAATACTTATAAAATTATATACCATGCTAATTTATACGTATCTCAAAAATTTATAATAATTTCATAATTATTATCAAGTGTATATTCAAAATGGTTTTTATTCACAGCCTATTAGTAACATTGTCAAGTTACATTCTATCGTTCTTTAAATCTGTCAAAAGGGACTTCTTAGATCTCGAGGAGTATAGTGATGTGTGAATTGTTTACGTCATATGTATTATTCGACGACATGGTTGGCACAGTGGCTAAGCGATTAGCTTTCTGCGCTACGTGCCGCGGGTTCGATCCCCGCACGGAACAAATATTTGTATGATCTATAGATATCTAGTTGTTTCGGGTCTGGGTGTGCATGCATGGGACATGTATCTTTGTGTACCCTTGATACAGGGCAAATCCATGTGAGGGGCAAAAAAAAATTACATTCTAGAAATTCAAAGTCATGGAACAATAAAATTATATTTCAAATATTAGTATTTATATTTTAAATAAAAAGGCATCCTTTCAAAATATTGTAATATAAATTGAAAATCACAATATTTTCACAATTTCAATTTTAATTTTCTTTCGTTATGATTATTTTAATATTTAATTTTGTTTTATTTTTTGCTCAAAAGTACCTTAGGTTGTTTTAAGTTATTAATTATTAGCAATTTAATGTTATTTTTCTTATTATCTTAAGTATGTTAGTTAACCAGTACTTGGCTAGTGTGTAAGACTGAAACCATAACATTATAACATAGTAATAAGTAACTCAATATATCTTCGCAGGTCGCAGTGACAAAGGGGCTTAGTACCCTACCTCTTCAAATAAAAAACTTACTGTACACAAAAGCTGTGGGAAAACATTATTGTATAAATAAATAATTAACCAATTATTGCAGAACAGAATAATATATATTATTATGAGGTTAGTTCTTGAAACTGCTTTTGTCCAAACGTCTGTGAATCACACTAAGCGTTCTTAATTGTTAATTAATCTATCTATAGAAAATCGTCTCAATAAGCTCTCCAACTATTGATTATGTAATTGGATTTTCAGGACTCAATAATAATGTTGTTATCGTGTCAAGGTTTGTCTTTCTGTCAGCCCCTCTTTTGTCTTCACGTAATGAGCCTCCTTTACAAATGTGTGCCTAAAAGCCTTTTAAAAAGCCATCGGCAACATAATGGCCTATTCACACACACATTACAGAACATACACATAATACTTGCACGTATATACGTGAATCGAATTGATTGTTAACTTTGATATAATAGTTTTTACGACGTACCTTCGATTCCCTATTTCAGTTTTTATGAGTTTAGAACTTTTTTATTGGTCAGTAACGTTTAGCGAAGCAATATCAAACCGTTTACGTAAATTCGACAACTTCCACCAATCATGCCGTTATTTCCTTTCGTGGCTGCAACAATGAAAATGCCGTCTCAGATTTTACGTCCATGGGTTTAACGGGAAGTAAGCGAATAAAACGAGGAATCTATGTAAGTGACGCTAGTCGTACGAGACCACGAAACTGCTTTCGGGTTAGAATCGTATCTCAGAGGTGGCTTCCGAGACAAAAACAAATGGAAGTATTACCGGAGACAATCTACATTTAAATGGATCTTTTTCCTCAATTCGTGCGGAGTCTGGTGATAGGTATCGCCGTCACAGATTTATTTCGCCGAATTTACATTTGGGCGGCCGTCACCGTGTCGCCGCTGACATACAACTCTGAGTTGTATCTACGTTAGTGTCAGCGACTTGCATCACCGTGGCCAATTTATAGCTCGATCTGCGGGCCAAAAGGTGAATTATATACGAGATATTTTGTTGATTGCAATTACATTGTTGTGCTACATAAATATTCCTAAAAATATTCAAGCGAGTTTGTTTGAAGTTAATTTGTTTATAGAACAGTATAGTTATGAGTTAGTAAACAATATTATATTTTCTTTAATATTCGCGACTCTACAATGAAACTCAAACAATAGAATTAAAGAAACGTTTAAGAAATCAACATTAACGTAATCTGAAGCTTTGGCCGCGGGGTGTTGAGGAACAATCGCTCGGCGTTATTAATTATTCTGATGTGAATAGAGTCCCGACAAAAGGCATTAACTGTGCAGATAATGGCATGGCGTCGCGTCTCGGAGCGGCTTCCGCTTCCTCGTGGGCGATCAGTCATTGCTCGCTCGCCAGCAGACGTTGCAAATGAGCCGCACTACACTACACTACACAACACGACGCCTGTTGACGTGTTGCCGTGAAATTATGACGTATGTACACGTTCTTTTACTTTTAATGTAATTTACGTGGGGAGGCTTTTCGTGTGTTGTTTTTGTGACAGATATTTTTCTACTACAGTTTATTAATGTTAGCTGTTTTTTTATTTGTAGAAAATATTTTTTTCTGTTATTTGGTTATGAAGACATACTTAATACCTTTTGATGTGGCAGTAGTAAATAAGGAAAACTTGCATTTGGATTTTATACATAACGAATTATTTAGTCACATCAATTGATTCTTGTGTTTTTCCATTTCAAATACGAACTAAAATGTACGGGGTCTGAGCTGAACAATGATCAGAGTCTTACTTGTAGTAAATAGAAAGCATGTTTAAAGCGGGATTCGTTAGCTGGTCGGTCAGTTTATCGTCCCGGCAAACTAGATCGGAGAGACGAATACAGCAGATTGCCGTTTATTTTGCCGACATATTGCCCTCTTACTTAACTGGCTAAAGAGATTCAACCGGCCCGATGTCGAGTTTAGTAATTAGTGTACTGCACTACGGATAGTCGAAATTTTATTATAGATTATTTGATTATTTTAAGCTGATACCTGGTTCTCATGAACACTGTGATCAGGGATGCCACTTTTTTTTGAGCAAATAAATTATATTTACTTTTGTAAGGTAAAAAAAATAAGTACAACGTATGAAAAGTAAGTAATATTTATACAGCTTGCAATTTTTTCCATATGTATTCTTTATAAAATGGGATAAGGACCATGATGAATATTTATATGTATTATTTTTATACTTGTTATTGGTAAACACCTTAACAGCATCTTTACATCCTATGTCTAAGATAAGATATTTTTTCTTTTTATAGCTACTGTTTAGGGACAGGTTACACGCAAAAAATCACTCTACACTTTTGTTTCTTTTAGTAAACAATAAAATAAAACATTGAAAAATCAAAATACTTAAAATAACGTATTTTTACGTACTTTATTGGTTTCATAAAGTATACAGTACATTTGACCGAAATAACGTACAATACTTTATTATAAAGTACGGGTGGCAACCCTGTAATATAGATTTTCACTTTGATTTTTTAAGCGTCTAGAAGATATAAATATTGGTTTCTTGACTTGGCATTACGAACACAAATATCTACATCTTCCCATATTAAACTAGAAAAGGTGATCTTCAATGGAAAGATGTTTTATTTTTTATTCCTTAAGTTTTTGAGCAAACATTGTGAAAGATTTCGTAGCCACATAAAACAAACGGTGTATATGTATTTATGTATGTATCTATCTAATGTATGAATATTTCAACTTATTTGCTATCATGAAAATTCAAAGAGAATTCTTATATCTTTCCATTACCATACAATTGTCATAAAGCAACAGTGGAAGATTGATTTTCATGCAGTTAAGATGTCTCCACTCTCCAGTAAAGTGCATTTAAACGCTAGGTCATTCATTGTCTTTAGTGGCAGTGCGCATAACCATTAAGTGCGCCTTACTTTATAGCTCAGGGCGACTTCACTGTGATTTGTGCATCGTTTGTCAGCGGAGCACTCTGTCTGCACTGCATCTTACAAAGTGCCACTGTGTAATTACAATACTCACTAAATAAATTCCCACTTTGTATATTACAAGATAAAACACAGCTACGAATAACGCTTATCCTTACAAATGGGATGTTTTCACGTCTACCGAGACGAGACCCGGCAAATGAACACCCGTGACAGTAAACAACTTCAGGTGAATTTGTTGAATGAAAAGAAATTCGCACGAATGAGATTATGAGAAATCTAATTTTATTCACGAAACGTCCGAATAAAATTACGAGTCCAAATAGAATAAAGTCGATTTAACAAATCTTTGCACTGGGTAATATAAACACGAAATACAAAATTGTGTGTCGGCGAAATGTTTTCGAATCTCTACTGTAAATACTGTCCCCCATAATGATTATTTGAACGAACAATTAACATTCGAACCCCGTCAGTCCGTTCGTAGTGATAATTCGATTTACACGCGCGTCAGGGGCGGTAAACACGCGGCCGCTTACATACGCCTCTAGCCGTATCTACCCCTCATTAGCCCTATAGAAATGGAGGAATCGATACAAAAATGTTTTACGTAAGCGTGTCGAATTGACGAATTGAGTGAAAAGAAATTTTGTCACGAGATTGAATTAAAACGTGTTGCCAATCTTAGCAACGCACAACACCGCGATCTCATTGAATTTGATTGACGACTGGAAATTCGTTTTCATAGACTTGTATATTAAGTTCGAAGATTTCTTTAATGTTTTTTTTTCATATTAGCTTTAATTTGGCAGCAGCGGTCTGTAAAGTATAGGTACTTTAAGAAGGTTATGGATGGGTGACAGCTTGGTGCACAAGACTCTTTTACGCAATGTTTTTGCGTTTTTAGTGCTACGTTCATTAGGACCTCGCTTCTTATGTTGCGTTTTGATCGGAGGCAGCGGTGCGCACGTCGCAAGTCGCCGTCTCACCGTCAAAGCATTCCTTTGTTCGCACTTTACGCTCTCATGCTCACACGCTAAATGACTTAATTGCTGCTTGAAATAACGAGTGAAAAATAGGCTTCTTGTTTAGCGACTCCACATTTTGGCTGGCGAGAAAAATTAGTTTTTTTTCTTTGTGTAACATGCTTTTGACAAATGATACGGCTTGACACTTGAAAAAAAAAGCCTTTATTGTAGTTGTTTTTCATATGCAGCAATTCTTTCTGGCTCTAGACTTCGGTCTGAGTTTCGACTCACACCGAAATGTCTGAAAATCATGGGGAACCTTTGCCCAGCAGTGTGATGATTCTGACTACCAGTAACAGTAACAGTAATTCTTTGTGATGAAATTCCTATAAAATGGAACGTTATTATACATAATTAATAAAATATATCTTTGCAAATAATAATAGTGATTCATTTGGGAATTATTAATTGAATGATAAATGGTATCATTACATCCCGATCCCAGTTGCTAGCTCAATTTATATCAAAATATTGTTTGTTGAAACACACGGATTCAATGAAAAATTATAATGTAATAATTTCGACACAAATTGAGTCCGATTCAATTATAATTTCAAATTATTTATTCCTTGCTATTTCCTCTGCACCGAATTTAAGTAACACGAAACGAAATTAGTTTTCTTTGAATTGACATAACTTTCTAATGATTCAAGTACTTTAGCGGTCCAGTCAGTTGTGATTTCCCGAAAATAAATTATTTAGTATAGCATTGTGAAATCAAACAGCATTTACCGCATTCATCGATAATTTAAGAATAAGGTAGACACAGAACAAATTTCTAAAACGAATTACTATCTGTACAAAGAATTCAGTCGGACTATTCATAGTCCATTGTATCGTTTAATCTAGTGCAAATGATTGAGCAGCTGAAGTTTTCACGGACTAGTGATTTACGATGAGTCCATCTTGACTCGTTCTATTCTATATAAAAGATTTGATGAGACGATTACAAAAATGGGGCAACAATAGAATTTAGGTCAGAATAAGAGAAATGGAGTTATAAAAGGAGGAAGATTTTGAGTTATCAAAATGTGCTTACAACAGCATTACCGTTATAAAGAATGTTTTAAACTCACATTTAACTTCACATGTGTCGGGTTATCGCGTCTCCCCCACACATTATTTTTACGAACCGACCTAAGTGTCTGTATCATATTTTTGTGTTTCATACGTGTTCGCAATTAACTAAAAGTGTTGATTAAAGGTACAACATTCAAGGGTGGCATCGTAATTGATTGGTGACTAATAATATACTAATATACTGATAATAATATCTAATATACTAGAGAGGGGCAATGCTTAAAAAAAAAAAAAAAGAATATTGAGATGCGTCAAAAATCATGAATTGAGTATCGCTTATCCTAAATAACAACGTGCAAGAGTGTCCCAGTATGCACTATAACATTCTCGTATATTGTCATGATAAAATTCTAATGCACTTAGAATTTTCTTCGGAAATTGTTGGATACTTTAGTCAAAATCCAAGGCACAAGTTTTTTTTTAAAATCGTATTTTTGTTAAGGCTTTATTTCACCTTGGTGACTATACCAGCCTCGTAGTTAAATTTGCTTCCTTATTTCCGGTAAATAAATTACCACCCTGTGTATGTTGGAGGTTGTATAACATAATCCCATACATATTTAAAACAATAATCATAATTAAGTACTTTCGAATCAGTTTTTTATTGTGTCTTTTTCCTGACGTGTGACCATTTAAAAATAATTATTATAAATAATAAATATACTCTGGTTATCTACGGAACTGCCTTTTATTCCAACTAGTGGTCATCCTGTGGTCGAAATTCGACCATAATCTAAGCTTTCTGCACACCTTCTCCATATAAACTTTAACTATGCCAAATCTCACACTTCTCCGTGCACGCAATATGCTTAAAAAGGGTACAAAGTTTTCTCTTCACGTATTAATATATAGATACTTATAGTAACACTAACAATTTTATGGTATGACACATTAGTCGGCAACATAATAAACCGTCAGAGCGGGGTCTGCTTCCTCTTGTTTATTGGTGGGTTATAACGGCGTTTTATTTTCTTTTCCGAAGAAGAAAAGTGTGACGTTGCCATTGTTTTCATATCGAAGCAAAGAGTGCAGCTTAGTTCGGAAGTTATTGCGAATATTTTACAATACGACGCTTCTTTATTTCTTGTTGTACACAATGCGACGTTAGCGCCACAATAACAAATATATATTACACACGATAATGGTTATTTGTGGAAGTGTAGAAGCAAGCGAGAATAGACTATTTATATGCGGATGAACTAAAGAATTGCATTTCGCTGCCACTGTAATTTATGTTTGGTTTAAAGTTTTTTTTTTAATTAGTAAAATCCGAATTCAAAAACGAAAAAGTAGTTATAAAATAATATCGGTTTTTCCTTATTTTATAATTGTATTTTATTTTTAAATTTTGAATGGCATAAACTTTACATAAACAAGCGATTGCACCAATCGCGAGGGATTTGGTGTTACACATTGAAGAGTTCCATTGTCTATCTTCGAAGGATTTCATTAGATCTTCAACAAAATGAGCCCACCTCGGCAGAATACTCTTTCAAACAAAAAATAAACCTTAAAATCGGTTTACAATTGGGGATGATATCGCTGAACAAACAAACATGGGGGGATCGAACCCGCAGCACGTAGTGCAGAATGCCTAAAGCGGCAACTGTGCCGTCAAATCGATCAAATTGATCGCACAATCTGTCTCCGATAAGGGTTATATTAATTAATAAAAAGAAGTTAAGCAAGCAGGGTAAAGTAGACCGAGAAAAAAAATCTCGTAGTGATTACAAAAATTCTCGTGTGTGTGACAACAAGCAGCATTTATTTACCTTGTTGTTGTAATTAGTAATTTAGTGTATGAAAGTATGTTAATACTTTATACACTGTAATGGTAGCAAATAAACTAAACGGGTGGTGCAAATTAGTCACGAATCACGAATGAATGCTATTTGCGACTAAAGTAATACAATCATTATGTATTTGTAGCACGGTTTATATTTATGAATTTTTGAGGACTTACTGCAAATAATTTATTTATTGTTATTCTATTATGTTTTACAATTAGTTACTCATCAACAGTCTTTCAAAATGAGGTAATGCCGTTAATACCAATAGTTACTGCTGTTTCAAAAAAATAAAACGTCTTTCCGTCCTTATATTTCTCATGTATCGATACGGTTTATTAAAAGACTATCTATTAAGCCATACAAATATTTGCTTCGTGCAGGAATCTAACCCAAGACACGTAGGTACCGCAGACGCTTCCAATGTCATGCTTGATAAACACACTACGCGATTACACACACTACACGATTGTTTAACACTCGTTAAACAATCTTTGTGTTTTACACAAATGACAAATTCTGAGCTCGCCAGGCGAAGTCAATGTTTTTTAAAATTTTACGATTTTGTTTACCTATATCGTAAAATGTTTGATAAGCGACGCAACATTCTCGCTCTGAATGGTCTAAAGCCATGTACTGAATACATAGGTTTTTGTTACGATGTCACTTACAAGTATAGTAACCATAATTCTTTATTAAATGTAAGCAGATTTATGTAGATTCATCCTTGTAAAGTGCTTTGAATTTCCGAGTTACAGCCACTGCATTTAAATTAAGTTTAATAAACTTGTTGCTTCTACATCTCCCGTAAAGTGATTAAGTGTTACCAGTACCTATTTTTTATTAATCTTTAGTGATGTAACTGTTAAGGCCGCTATTCACGATCCAGTGTACCTCTAGGCTGCCAGCACCAGTCATTCACCCAGTAATCTTTTTTTATAAAACATTTTCTCAATACTTAGTCCGTGCGGTATTCGAACCCGCGACACATAGCGCAGAAAGTTAATCTCTTAGCCACTGTGCCAACCACGGCATGATCAAAGAACAATGGCAGGTCGAGTGTTTTAAGATTATGAATGTGCCTTGTTCAGAACTTAGTAATTTAATTTGTTCGTTTTTTATACGATTAAATTAGTTATACATGTAAAGCCGAGGTTAAATTATTTAATTAATAAACTTACATTCACATTCGGTGTTGGTCTTGTTTGTTGGAGAAAAAAATGCTGAAGTTGTCACGTAAAAAGAAAAAATAAACGCTTTGATTTCGTTAGTAAGAAATAATAAATAAAATTGTTTGTAAACCAATGCTTAAAAACCATTCATTGTTACAGAAACAGGTATTTTTATTCAATGTTATAACACTATTACTTTAAAAAATATCTATGTATCTGTTATCTTTTCTCCATAGGACCAACCAAAACACTTTTATTTTGTATTTACTTAACTATAATTAGAAGCTAACTAAACTTAACTATGTACAATTGTACACTAACTAAACTACTTAACTATCTCAAAGTACACTTCAATTCACTACGTTTTATGTATAAACGGGTGTAAAGGCTCACATGAAATAAAAATCTACGGTTATGACTAATCTTGAAACGTGTATAGACGCTGTGGCTTCGTGGATCGACACGTGTGTTGTGCAAACGCTTACCTATGTACATAAGAAGGCTACCTCTGAATAGGTATGATCCCATTTCATCCAGGATTTATTTCCAATAAGCAGAATTCCGACGAAATATTCCGCGTTTCGGGGGATAGAATTTGGGCCAATGTTATAAAGCGATGTCAACTACACGTTATAGCCAAAGTTTTGTAGCCATTTTGTTACAAATAATAAATTGGTTATGATGTCGTGGACAAAATATTAATACGTCGTAAAATAAAGTGTTACGAGCTCTCACACTTAGGGAGCGCAAAGCTTATGAATATTAACGTTTTGTTGTTCAACAGCTTTTGAAAATAACTGAGCATTCAACCGTTATAAACCCGCATGAACTTGAAAAAAATACGCAATGTTTGTTGATGGAAACCAGAAAAAGTGCGCGTTTATTTTTTTGCATAGTTCAAAATGGCTGGAGGGCAGGTGGCCCGGTGATATGACCTACATGGGAAGGGCGCAGAACCGCGAAAGTGCTATCAGAGAGAGCTTGTTTTTATTTTGAGTAGATTTTGGCATGTAAACGTTCCGAAATGGAGACAGTTTTTCCCGAAATGAAAACTAGATTTCTTTTTCATATTTCCTGATGCTGGGATGTTTATTTTCAGCTTTACTAAAGCGCTCTGCAATTACACCTTTACAACTCGTTTACTTATTATATGGTAATTTTGTACTCCGAAAACATTTTGGTTAAAAGGCAATCCATAAATTATTAATTATATTGCTTTGTCTTCACAATATGGAAGCCAAATTCGGCAAGTTAATTTAACTTATTTCGGATGAGAATCACACTCAGACATTTTTCCGGCTGCGAAAGAAAATTAATAGTTGCATTCGCTAGGCAAAGTATTATGAAGTTAGAGAACTCTATTAAAGATTACACCCAGGTGAAGTTGTGGAAAGAAACCAACTTGCCCCGACATGCCCCAAGTTGCCCGGACCGTACCAATCAGGATGGTTAAGTTTTTACGGCTCTACTTGAACAGTGCGCAGTTCTATTTATATTAATTGTTGGTGGTTGTTGTGTTGAGGACACAGTTTTATGGCGTCGTCACATCCTTTTTTATGTCGTTAAGAGAATAGAATGGTCTTAAATGGATGACATGAAATAGGACTCCCATGTCATGAGTCATTTGTTTCACCTTTGAAATCATTTAAATTGGTCCGCTTTAGGTTTTAATAAACCGCTCTCTCAAGTAGCTGTCAAAATGTTAACGTCATCCCAACTGCATGATTTTAGATAATAAATCAGAGCATTAAATCAAATGTTCTCCATATCTCACGTGGGAATAGTTTACTAATACGCGTTCAACTGTTTTTCAATATAGTTAAGTAAAACTTTTCTATTATAACAGAGCCTAAAATTCAGGCTACGTACATTTTCCAGAGATAGTAAACATTCAACCTTCAATTTAGTCCAATGGTTGGTTTAACTCCACTACAACGCTAATCTCAGTTTATCACAGTCTACTGCAGGATAATTAGTTAGCCTAAATTTTACTCGCAAATTATTTAGTCCCTGATTAATAAACAGCGCAGAGAAAACCGGCGTTTGTCGAAAACGTACCTGTAATAAAATGAACGTTATACAGGGTGGCAATAAAATCTCCCGTGGCTTTTAAATTGAAAATTGGCCTATAACATTCAATCTAATTTGGATGATTTCTTTTTCGTTTCTTGTTAGTTAATGTTACTGGATCTGACGAGATAATTTTGTGGCTGGCATTTATTTTCCTGCTGTTAGGTTAATTTGTTATTTTTATTAAAATTTTCACTTTAGGCTCGTTTGAACTCAGTTATAGCCAGTGTTAGAAGAGTTTGTGCTATTCTTAGTATCATTGGTTGTTTTCAAGAGAAGAATTAAGGAAAATTTCCTTTGAATGTGAGCTATATAATTATATTATTTGTTTATTTATATTAATATAATTATATAATAAATGTAATAGGTATTTTGTAGGTATGTCGTGTATGTGTTTCTTTTATATATGTTTTAGTTATATTAATACTGTATAAAAGTATGTTTATCTTTGCACTTGATCCTCTGAACCTATTCAATTTACTTTTTTACTCGGTTTGCTGTAAGAAAACGAAATTTTGAGCTCGCCTATGTACATGTATTTTCTTTGTGTTTATGTGTACAATAAAGAATAAGAATATATTTTGAAGTATTCACAAAAATCATCGTGTGCTATTCTTTTATAACTCAAACTCAAAATCTTTATTGCGTTCATATGTTCATAGGTTGACAAAAAAAATGGTGTCTATCAATATGAAACTCCATTAGGGCACAGAAATTTTACTATAATACAATAATAATAGTAGTAGTAGTAATTCTTCTTCTGTCGTGTCGGCGCGACCCATCACATGGTGATCGGTCATGCCGTAGTGGGATGATTCGCTAGTGAACAATAGTGGTATCGAGGCTGCCTGCCCAGGGTGCGCCAGATGATCTCATGTATCATCACTCAAGGCTCGTCTTCGTACCCGAATTCATAATTCAAAATTATATAAAACCATCAAAACCTTTGCCCATCAAGAAGTTTGACAAAGTTGTGCTTTATACATCCTCATTTTATTCTACCGATATGTCTTTTGTGGTAAAGGGCGTACTTAACCCATAATTGGACTACTCGAATATCGAGTTATGGTTAAGGTTTTTTATTTAACAATGAAAACCACTTGTATACTCGTTATGATTAACCCGAGAATCAAACCCAGCCAGCACCCCTACCGCGTAACTAAAATTGTATGAACATCGACATCGGTATTAAACTTCAATACGATAGTGAGAGCCTAAACTTTGAGCTAACTTGTAAAAAAATTACCTATCATATAGTTGGGACACTTATCTTCATGATCGGTAAAAAAAATTTTAAAATTTAAAATTTTTTTTTTTTGGTGTGTGTTTGGTCTTATCTTAAATAGATCACCTATTTAGGTGATCTATTTAAGATAAGACCATTCATTATACTGAGCACGAAATACGTTTTCGCGTCGGACGAGATACGTATTTCAGTAAAACGAATGATAAAACTGGGGTTTAACGTACAAGGGAAGCTGGGGGCTGTAACGTGTATGGCAGAGGTTTTATACCCATCTGTATGGGCGTTCTGCGCCGGCAATGAGCAGGCGATTTGTGGCTGCACTAAACTTAATAGCACTCTTACGCTGCCTCCGACTATGAAAAGCCAATCAAAGTTTAATGTACCCTCTTTAGTTCACGTTTCTTTATACGTATAAATGGATACGTTCATTACTTCCCTTGGTGATTAAGTTTTCAAAATGACAGTCCATAAAGTGGATTTCTTTTGATTACTTCCGAAACTATTAGTGTTTTTGGTTGAGGAAATGTTGTCTAATAATACTATTAATCATAGATTAGAATCCTATTCATTGTTTGAGTACAATGTGAATAACAACATTATAACATTTAAGTAACTTATTGTGCATCTAGATTTGTACAACATGAAATGAAAGGTATTTCGAGTAAAACGTAATAGAGCGCGCCAACCCGAGTATGAACAGTGAGTACAACAAATGTACACTTCAAGGTCACGTCAAATTAGACTGAATCTAAACTTACTAACTAAACTTATTAATATTACCTGTAAACCTAACAACCTTTTAATTACATTATTAATATCACATCTTTCTGTCGTCACATGGAACATCCGATAAGTATTATAACATTTGTTATACGATTGGCACAATGGGGCATCGGCAATGCGCGCTCTGTATAGCTTGCTTGTGTATACTCTAAAGAAACGTGTATCAATATTTGCTTATTTCGACGGCTCAACGATTTTGAAAAACAACATCAAACTGTCTCCTTGTGATGGTATCTACGCTTAATGTACACAGCTAATAAGTATACTTACGCAGCGTTATTACTATGTATTTTTAATTTCAATGAAGAGGAATTATTACACGGATAGTCTTGAATTTTCCTCCGACATCTGAGTATTTAGCGGTAAGTAAAATAAAATAAACTAATTCAGCCTATTGCTGGGGTCTCTTCTCGAAATGAGAAGGGTTAGGCTTTAATCCACCACGCTGATCTAGTGCGGGTTGGCGGACTACACGCACCATCGGAGTCTTTATGAGGCCCTCTCAGGTCTACAGGTTTCCACAAGATGTTTTCCTTCACCGTTAATGCAATCAAATTGCGATCCGGACATAAATTCGACAACTAATTGAATTTCAGCTATCGGAATTTATACTGCGCTTCGATAGTGAGTAATGAAATCTTAGGACACTTATAAAGTGGCGAGGGCTTGTACGGCTGCCATAAAGTGTCTTGATTGATTAATTTAACTTTATAGTACTTCGTGAATAGTTAGACGGTTCAGATGGTAGTTTGCAGGTGTGGGCAGCCTTCTTGCCGAAATAAGGTTGGATTGATTGACGGCAAGTTGTTATGAAGTGGGTTGATGTATAAGGTTTTTTTTTGTGATACAGTGAAGATTGTGTGATCTTGTATTGATTATATATACTAGTGGTCCCTCAGTGTTCGAAATTCGATTGCAATATTATATATTTACTTTCTGCACTCCTTCTCCATACTTTAACTATGCCAAATATCACACTCCTCCTTGCGCGCAATGTGCTTAAAAAGGGGTACAAAGTTTTCTCTTCACGTAGATTGTTACGGAGAACAATTAGCATTAACACTATCAACTCATTAGCTATCGAGCGGCCACCGGGACCCTAAGTCTGCTATTTCAATTGTGTTAGAATCGTTTCACAATGACTTCGTAATTGCACATTTTGACAGATTTTGTATGATATATCTGTCAAAATGTTCAATTATGTTATCATTGTAAAACTATTCTAACACAATTGAAATATCAGACTTGGGGCCTTGTAGGTACTCGAAAATAATATAAATGTCTGCGTTCTGTCACTGAATGAATTAATACTCCTCTAATACCTTGAGTAGACGTCTAATTAATACAATGTCGTGACTCGGATAAAAATATCTGCTTGATGTAACTGTGTACCTACTATCCTTTATTGTTCTCAAAGAAATGTCACATTAGTAGAGTTACACCTAGGACTATCCTTAAATCGTTAATCTTACACAATTATCTCTCAACTGATATCGTGACATGGACAATGCGAAATATCGGACGATCTAAATTGCATGCAAATAGTCCTAAATCTCGTTAGTAATAGTTTACTATACGAGCACCCGACTTTGGAAACTGGCAACATTGAATAGGAGTTGTAAAAATAAATTCTTACCTTTTAGAATCAGGGCGGAATCGGGTAATTGTTTTACAGTTGAAATTCATAAAACAGAGGTACAAAATAGAATGTTAGAACACTGCGCAGAGGTTGTTCCGGTCAACCGGATACGGTCCACGTAGCATTCACAACGCATCATTCCATTTTACTTCTCACGAAAAACATGTAACTGAAATGGAACAGTATATTCTGTCTGTTCCTTCTAATCACGGCATTTAGCTATTTTTTCTAGGTCTTTATACAGAGAATGGCATTCTGAATGATCGGTTATTAAATATAGGGATTGAAAACCAACTACCTATCACATAAATTACTTTTTTATTCAACTTTAATTAAGCTATTAAAACCCAGTAATAAGAGAGACAGACGTATGTATTTAAATATTCGTAATAAAAAACAGCTACGCGGTAGGGCTACGTTACTGATGCGTAGCACTCGTAGCTGTGCGCTACGGATGACTACGGCGGCTACGCGGTCATATAGCTTCTACGGCTATCAACGTGTCAGCAGATTTTGTTGAGTTGGATCTATTAAGGCGGTGACTGGTAAACCGCTCGTCGCCACAGTTATATTTATATTTTTCCAACAGTTTTTACTAACCTTCCCCGAGAAAATACTTTTTTTTTGCTGCATGCCTCTTGTACGTAGTTCAGGGAGCTTTAACTTCTTAATCGGTCAAGTGGCGTTTTTTTTTACTTTTAGGGCTCAGCGCGGGCTTGCACGAGCAAGGGTCGGGGTGGACATGCAGCGGAGGGGGGGTCAGGACTCGCGCGCGATGTCGGTATGACGGTCGGTTGTACGAAGTGCGAAGCCTATAACACTAGGATAATAATATAACATCTTCCACTAACCAACCATCTCATAAATAAACGCTCCATAACATAAACCACATACATACATATATTATGTATGTACAACATACATGTGCAAAGTTATCTACTGCTCCGTAATGTCCGCCATTACGTGTGAGATTGTTCATAGCCCATAACATAATATTCACTAGGTCGTTTATGTGATCGCGAAGATGATCGTTCCGAGTCGGCGCGTTCTCACGCCTCGGCTTTTGTCGGCAAATAATTAATAGCTGCACCCATTGTGGGCAGATGAGCACGGGCCCCTTTGTCCCGGGATTATGTCAGGAGCGCATTTAAACTTAAAGCAGAACAAACAAACCGCTGCACGCCAGATTTAAAAAATCAAGATGCACGTATTTTGTGAAATGGTACGGTATTTGACGGTTGGCGCAGGGGCTAAGCAATTTTCCTGGGTCGCGGGTTCGATTCACGTGTTACACCTATTGCCATGTTGTATATGTGTTAGATGCGAAAATCTTTTTATTTGCGCGATGTAGACCTCGTAATCTGATTGGTCAAATTCATATTTACGTGCCACTGTAGTTAGCTTGCTGCCTTGATAAGTAGTTATTCTATGTGGCGATAGGTATTACCACACATGCATGGAACAAATATTTAAATATGGCCTACAGACAGATGTCAGTGTGTGTGCATGTGAGGTTTATGTATACGTAAACTGTACACATGCATGATGTAATGCTGCGGTCACACTAAGTTTAACGCCGTTAATTATCTCGTTGATAGACACAAGACATAGGTGTAGCCACGAGTTAACGTGCTCATTTTGTAAAGGAATTCATAATGCCGTTAGATGTTAGATAATAGCTCGGGTCGTGGTCTTTTATTGGCACAACAAAGAGATTTAGTGCTTTTTTAATGCGTGTAGTGGCCACATCTGCGTTTGTTAGTGTGCATCGAGCGCGTGATAGGACCGTAAGTACGTGTTTGTTTTCCGCCCAAAGCAACTTTTGTTCGACAATTTAATATATTCATATAATAGTAATTGATACTATATTGTATTGACGAGCGTCAGGTGGCCAGTATCATTGCCTCCTGACATTATGCTGACTGCGGCCCCTTTGGATAATTGGACAATAACTCAACTTATTAATATATTTTATTTTTTGTTGTGTTACTATACTGTTTTCTGTCTTCCTTTCATAAAATAACACAGTTAAGTCAGTCAAGTCACATAAAGGGTTCAGTTTTTTTATAAAGCAAAAATATGTGCATTTTGTGTGAGGAACTATGCTTCGTTCTGTGTGGAGTTAGATGTGCTAGTTATAAATATACTATGATCTCGGAATTTTTTAACGTTCTTGACTTGTATTTACTCTAACTCAGACATGATACTAATAACTGACCGCGCGTCGTAACAAGTTTAAACGAAATAAGCGCACAACTTCGATTTATGCGCTTATTTTTCTCAGATCTTTTTGTTTCGCTGAATTTGAATCTGATTTTGTATCAAAGCGAACAAACAAACCGGTGCACACAAACTTATTGCGACACTTTGCCTTTATTTAGCGCGCTTTGCGTTGACGTCACCTAAAATATTTTAAATAGTTCGCACTTTAATATGCTTTTTGGTCGTGCATAGCGCTAATTCGGTTCTGTAAGGTAAGAATTATGTTTTCGCAATTTCTTATGGTAACTACGTTTTTATTTGAGCATTGTTCACTTTGTCATTTTAAGATTTTGTCACATATTTATTTTTATTTACATTAATATTTGACAATAAATCTCGTATTGCTGCAAATAGCTAAATATTTAAAGGCAGTGTTTCTTAGGATCCGAGTCGCATAATATGTTTTTATAGCATAGTCTATGAATAAACTTCAAATACCTAGATTTCACTCAACGAAGATGAAGACTCACAATTTCCCCGTGGACTAGGTACTGACTAATGAAGAAATTCTAAATTTGTCCATGTATATTTATACAAATTGTACAAAGCTTCTTGAAACATAAAGTTTCTATAAGCTTTGTATAAATTGATGGAAAAATAAAAAGTTTATATTTCAAAGGTGTGGGGGGCAAGCAAAGAGCCTTCACGTGTTACGAAATCTGAGATCGTCTGGCGTACCCTGGCCAGTCTGCCACAATACCACCACTGCTGACCTAGCTAATCTTTCCACTATAGCTTGAGCAATTCTCATGTGAAGGGTCGTGTCGACTCCACAGATGAAGACTTCTTCTATTTTCAAAGTATTTTTAGCCATTTATTTTCAAACCATGACAAGGTATCATTTCAGAGGTTTTAACTTGCTAAAGCGATTTTGGGTGCAGACTGAAATTTTTCTAACTTAAGCTAAGCTCACACAAAGTTCAGGATTTAAGTTTTAAATCTCCCAATTATTTCACTTCTCTGCGTATAATTTGATGCTTAAATAAAAATTTATTTAATTTATTGTTAAGATAATGCTTTTATAATAATCGCGGGTGAGTGGCGAGCAGAATATTCGGCATCATTTTACACGGTGAGCAAGTTAATGCATGCAATATTCACAAGGGTAGCGTTAGCAACTCTTTCAAAAGCGTGAAGCAGTGGCGAACGCGGTCAGATGGAAAAAAAGTATTTCAAAACACATAAGATTACTGCTACAATTTTGTTTTGTATAATTTTTCTCGTATGTGTTAATGTTAATAAAAAATTGAATTGCGATTCTACGGGTACCTACCACGTTTTTCTTTTCGTAAGAGGCTTAAATTAAAAATCGGCTTAGTGCAATCTGTTACTAGGCTTATAAGAAGTTCTTTGTAATAAAAAAACTGGCGTCGTGTGTAGGTAGGGTACCCTCGAGATTTTGATCTTATATTTTTAGTGAAAATGAGAGCTATAAAACTATTTTGACACATGAAAATATTGGCGATAAAAGAAATTTATGTATGTGTAAAGAAAAACTTGTGTCATATTTTAAAGGAGAAGATTACTGAGGTTTTTTTAGAACACTTGTTAAAATAGAATTTATTGCTTTTATGAAAGGGAACTTAGAACATACTGATATCTGATAATAAAAAAGCAGATAATTATATTTAAAACCATAACAAACAAGTTACAAACGAGGTAAAAGCCGAAGATATCATCAGTCAGCACAATTTTCTTTCCAATAAGTCGCATTGAGGTGGTGGGGCGAACTAACGATCTTCGCAGTGACAAACGCTCACTCGCTGGCTCGAGTGGCATGTGTAAACGGGACGCGGCGCGGCGCGGCGCGGCAAATGATGCGGAACTGATGTGAGCACCTAACGATTGCTGCGCCCTTTTACCGTGACACCGAAAGGAATTATTTATGCCCCGCTCTGCACTATGCGATGAAATTATTTTCAGCTTGAGTTGAGTCTCGCGGATTAGATTCTGCGGGCGAATGTGTTTACATTTATTTTGATGTGCCACTTTGGTTCAGTCGAAAACGGCAGTGAATAATTTATTTTCATGATGTAGGTTAGTCCTAGATTTGGGATGTATGTTTTTTAAGCTTAAAGATTTTTTAAGAATTTTCTTTGAAGCAAAGTTAATGTTGTGATTCGATGTTCAATTAAATATCACGAAACTATAGTCTGGGAATGTTGCGATGTTGGCATTCGATAAAATATTCTACAAACGATTAGGTACAAGATTCGTTTAAATATGTGTAATTAACCCAGTTCAGTTTTATGAGGGTTCACTGATAAAAATATGAAAGGTAAACTTAATACACTGTGAAAATGCTGAATTAGGTAATAACATGTCGATAAGAAAAAGCGTCGCCGGCATAAATTGGTGCTGAGTCTCCAGTGAGGCGAAAACGCATTAACGGTCCGCCACTGACATATATTAGGAGCGTTTTCTTATCCACGAGTGTGAGGCGTCGGCAGCGGGGCGGTAGCGGGGCGGGTGCGGCGCGGCGGCGTGCGACCCGCGCAAATGACGCGGAAAAGATGCGGGGAATGACGCCCTCTTGATCACAGAATAGCACGCCTGTCATATACTGCCATGTACCGACGCGCTGAAGCCTCAGCTTTATTGCTTTATTTTTTAAGAAATCCGCCCTGCATTTTAATTCTTTGTATTTTTCCAGACGCTGGAAGATTTACACTGGTGATTCGACGGAGACTGCATGTTACTTCCAATAAACTATGAACATTATTCTTTCTCGTACGTAGCACGTTTGGTTTGTTTACATATAGTAATTGTAAGATTCCAATGTAAATATATGTGAGACATTAGAGAGAAAAAGATTTTGCGGCCCGTAGTTACGAAAAGAGTTTATACTGGATCTATAAACTCAAACGAACGTTTTCGAATACCACAGGGGCACAAAGTAAAGCCCGCGCATTCGTACGAGTAGATTGAATGCAATTATCTGAAAGGAATGAATACACCGATTCATTCCGAACCATATTTTCCCCTCCTCATAAACGATTTCGTATTAAATTAATAAGTCGTCGTGCGACCCCAAAAGTGGCGATATCTGTGAGGAAGCAGACTTCCCCTACTCGGTCCACAGTTATCCCTCTCGCCCCGCCGTTACGCAGCACTAATGTCCTATTATAACACTCATTGTGTCTGGATAGGGGCAAAACCGTCCTAGAGATGGTGGATCAGTGATTGTTTACATTTAAATGACACATATTTATGGTAAAGGGCTTTTCCTCTAACTATTTAGCTTTAGTTTCAGGGTTACACTATTTTTAGATTGTTTGTTTTTTGTATTTGTTTTTCTCCTTTATTTTTGTAGTGACATCTAGTGCTACACGAAATAGCTACTAACAACATGGTAATAGACTACGTCAGTGCCGCCTATCAGAATATAGCGGCAAATCAGATTCTATATCGCATTATAAAAAATGTTCATGGCAAATAGCCTATATACGATTTGACGACACGGTTGGCGCAGTGGCTAAGCGATTAGCCTTCTGCGCTACGTGCCGCCGGTTCGATCCCCGCACGGAACAAGTATTTTTATGATCTACAGATAGTTGTTTCGGGTCTGGGTGGTGTTTGCATGTGACATGTATGTTTGTAAACTGTACCCTCGATACAGAAGAAATCCAAGAGAGGCACAACGTTTTTAAAAATAAAATTGTGTGACATCAACCGTCGGGCTTCGGCCCGCCAGGCAGGATCTTCCCTTTTTAATGGAACAACAACATATTTATGTATGTAGGTAGGTATATACAATAAAGAATATTCTATTCTATTCGCGTTCCTCCACAAGTTCTTTCATTTTTATTATTTTAAACTTTGTTCCTCTCTATTATTTCTCCTGTATCGTGGGTATGGGTACAGCTTACAAATATTCACATGCACACACACCCAGACCTGGAACAACTATCTGTAGGCCATACAAATATTTGTTCCGTGCGGGGATCGAACTTGCTGCACGTAGCACGGAAAGCGACTGTGCCAACCGTGCCGTCATGTTGGACCTTTACTAAAACTGTTATGCTTTATCTTAGTAATTTCTTTATTGACGGGAACATCTGTTAAAGTCGGCCAATTACGTAACTTTGTTTCTATAAGTTTTTATTAAAAACCTAAAATATTTTAATAGTTATTTAATGTCTTGTTAGATTGTTATAAGGTAATCGCAAAACTAACATGTCCCGGTTTTATACAGTCAAAGTCACTCTACTGGTCAAAATAACGCCATACAAATAATGTTTTCCCAAATGCGTTGGATCGCGGTCGGCCTCCAGTCAAACGAAATGCGGGTGAATATAATATTTTACTCAAAATCAAATAAATATTATTTCACTTCAAAAACACACAAAATTAACATACAAATAATACACAGAAACCCAGCATGACTAAGCCATTAATACTATTACCGTCGAGATGAAATATAAAATTGAATTTCATATTTATTTACCCATTAATAATATCAGATCTCCCCTTCCCATTGTCTCGCCGGTTCTCCCTTTCACCACCGTGTTCCGAACACGCTGACACGTCATTTTTTCTCTCGTGTCACGTTAAAGAATAATGAAGCAAGTTCAGCAAGAAGTTTTTACAGATAATGTTGATAGGTGATGTCGAAGACTGAGGTCAATGTATTTTTCACAAGATTTTTATGCATTTCTGTTGCACTATTGCTGATGTTATACTTTTTGATTGACATGGTGAATTGATTGAAAAGTGAATGAATATAACAAATAAAAGAGTACCTATTTGTTTAAGCTTACCTGTCAAAACTTATGGTAAAAAATATTAGCTTTTTACGCTGAATAAGTTATATTTATTACCTACTTCTAAGTTAACGGATCCAGGTGTTTACAAGTGTAATCTACTATACTAAATTATTATAGAACTAAACAGCAACTCCCTAGTCTCATTATTCAGATAATAGCATAATGGATTCGTTATCATTTGTTAATCACAACAAAGTTATCGCGTTAAGCTTGTCGTAACGACATCGCGTCCCCGACGCAAACAAATAGCTCTCACGCAAATTGAATACAAGATATAAATCTAGCGTTCTCCTAATAACATGCGGTGGATTTCTCCGCGGGCCGTTTTATTTCAGCCCCACAAAGCCTTCGACCCAGTAAATCCGGCGATATCTCGGGGAATGCGACAGAGTGCCACTGGCGTTCGTTTCGCGGGACGCACTTTAAATTTTCCGACTGCGAAAGGACGGATATCGCAGGGAAATTTAAAATGCCGACGCGGGTTCCCTGTGGAAACAAAAGTGCGCGAACGCCAGAGTGAGAGCGAGTTGCCGTCCCGCGCCCGCTCCGCACGCGTCGCGTCGCGTCGTAGTCGCCTCGCTCCCGGCAGCGGGGACACCGCGCGCAGCTTTGCATAATGTAGCCACTTAGCGTATTCTCCTCTCCGCTGCGGCAATAAAGCTATATGTGGAATTCATTATCAACGGATTTTCAGAATTAAATCGTACGAAACTTTTTGCAACTACCCTTGTCTTTTCTATGTTCATTTTACATGTTACCGTTTAAATTTCACCTAAAAGCTCGTTAAAAGCTTCATTTATTATTAAACATTCAACTAATATTATAAAAGCGTTTAGTCGTCATAGCTGGTCTTTTTTGGAATAAGGTATTTTAATTAAATTTCCTTAGCGTTGGTGTGTTCCCCTCAGCTCACCTAGGCACTATTATTAATTACATCACTTCACACCTTTCTCCCCGGCGCGCTCATATATCACCAAGTGACTCATATAGTTCTACGTACATGGTACCACTTGCCACTTGTTTGCTAAGTTTGTGAATTTGTCATCCAAAAATATCTTCATGGATTTAGAGACTTACTCCGGTCAGAATAATGATTTTAATTGAGCTAAAAGCTTTCAGATAGAAGAAAATGCCAAAGAAACTCATTTTAATACACAGAACGGAAAAGAATTCATAAAAAGTAGATTTTGCCTCTGAGACCTCCGAATTATTCGTTTGAACACAGATAACTAAATTTTGTAATATCTAGTAATAGAATTTCGTTAGACTTTCAAAGGATCTATTCAAATTTATTCTGTTACTTTTTATAATGTCTTGTGACTAATGTAGACAGAAAAAGAAGAATAATGTTAAATTTACTTAATTTTAGATGTCAAAATATAATAATTTTCTTAAAAAATTTAACAGCTTCTGAAGTCGGGGCCACTGCCAAGCTAGGTTCATTGCAGAATTTTAGGCCCCGACTTCAGAAGCTGTAAAATTTTTTAAGAAAATTATTTTATACTTTTTAGTTAATTTTTTTTGAAGTCGATTTTTACTTTTTTTTAAAGTTTATTTTATTTTTCAATTTTGAGTGGCATAAACAATACATAAACATGAGATTACAGCAATCGCGAGTAATGTGCTGTTATTCATTCAAGAGTTCCATTGTCTATCTCCGAAGATCTCCATCAGATCCTCACCAAAATTAAACGGGAAGATTTCGAAAGTATACCCTTTCAAACACAAAAAGAATCATCGAAATTGGTTCACGCAGTCGAAAGTTATGAGGTAACAAACATAAAAAGTCGCGCACATACTTAATGTAAATTTAAGACTTATATGGTTTTCTCATGGATCCCATAGTCAAAACTGGACCAAATTAAAATGGGACCAATCGGGAAGCACCAGCTTCAAATAAAAAAAGAATCATCAAAATCGGTTCACGCAGTCGAAAGTTATGAGGTAACAAATATATAAAAAAATAAAAAATAAACATACGCGTCGAATTGAGAACCTGCTCCTTTTTTTTGAAGTCGGTTAAAAATAGATTTAATATACAAAAGAATACAATGCTTGACTAGTAATAAAGGTGACTAGTGGTACATTGAATACATTTTATGCCACCATAGTTGCAGTACCTACTTTTTGAGAAGAGATTATTATAAGATGCCCGCGGTTGCTCGCGGTTGCTCGCGGTTTCTTTCGCGCGTTTTATTCTTATCATAATCAAATAAAGCCTAGGTATATCACTCAGTGATAGTGTAGCTTTTTATTAGTGAAATAATTTTTCAAATCGGTTCCGTAGTTCCAGAGATTACTTCCTATATACAAAAAAAATAATTTTAATATAGATAGTATAGATTAACGGCCGAATATGCAAATGCATTTTAATTTTAAGTAGCTGTTATGCAACTATCACTGAGGCGGATAGTAATGAGTGACAGAACGCTGTATTTCGGAATGTCGATGTTCAAAGTACCGACTTACAATATGGCTACAGTATAGGAATCCGATGTACGTTAATTCGACAGTATGATATAGCGATATACCTACTAAACTTCGAATGTTTACCATTGCGACGTACGATCAAATGTTTGTTATTGCGATATGCGAAGCGAGCTCAGAAGTTCAGAGCTCATCGATATAGGCCCTTCGTGTAGGTTTTCTTATGAACAAAAATCGAGCAAAGCGAGAGCGCTCGGCAGCCGCAACCGCGGCAGCGGTAGCGGCTGCCGAGCGCTAAGATCGAACATATTTAATAATTTCCCGAAAATACTAGACTCGACCATTATGATATGAAGTATAACGCAATAACAAACTTTCGATCAAACGTACGTCGCAAAGGTAAACATTCGAAGTTTAGTACCTATACCGCTATATCATACTGTCGAACTAATAAACATCGGACTTTGTACTGTAGCCATATCGTACATCGGTATTTTAAACTTTGACATTTCGTAATGCAGTTGTGATAGAATGATTGTTATGAACGTCTCAAAGATGTGTTTGAAATTCCGGCGGTTTATTAACCGTTTATTAAATTTAGTTATTATTATTACTGTAAATTTTATCTTCAACGTCAACTCGGAACGTGTGCGTCACCTTAATGTGCAGTGCAAGTTTATTTACAGAACCTAGTGAGCTCACGAGATGTACCATGACATACATTATTACAGTCCACCACTCATGTTTCTGTGTCCGCTCTTGTTGTTAGGAGTCCGCTTGCTCCGAGACGGAGAAATATGTGTTTTGCTGCCAAGAGGACGGAGGGCGAGGTGCGGCCAGGGGCGCCACCGATGATTTATGAGCGGTCTCTGCAACCACTCGCCATACCCGACTCAGATCTTGTGACAACCCTAGATATACGTGTTTTTCACAACTGTATAGTTGTTTAATTATTCACCACAAAGATTCAGACGTTCGATACTTGGTAGTAACATTATTTTTTTCTGCACTCTTTACCCACACCAATTAATTTTCGTCCAATATGTCATCCGTCCAGCCGTCCAGACGTCCAGCCGATGTGTAGAAGCAAATAATATTTTATTTGGAGTCCGTTTCTAGTCTCGCTGCGCTCTCTGGCAGTGGACGTGGAACTAAGCGTTACTTATTGTTCTGTCCGCGCTAAAGGAATTGCGAACGGATGTTCACTTCCATGTTGGATTTAAAACAGTCACTGACGAATTGCTACATTATCGTTAACAGCGTTCGATTTAATTCCCTCAGCGTACAACTGAGATACGAGGATAAAGGGTGAAAAATATATGTTTCTTTTTAATTATACGGACGGGAGGGAATATTCTCGTACAGATTTCTAAACCGTCCTGTCAGAGCAGCGGGTGGGAGCACAAACCGCCGAGTGAGACGTTCTCTGGTGAGAGCGGTATAATTCTTTGTGAACGTTAATTAACTTTTTATTTTTCCGTTCATCGCCGCGTTATACTGTCGGACACACTGTGAATACCTACGGGGAGAAAAAATACAAAACAATTACACCACAGCAACAATCCTTAACGACCAGACATTCGAGCAGCGGAATTACAAATGGCGCAAAATTATGAGGAGCTTCAAATAATCATTAAACATAAACGCGTAATGGTTTCCCATTCAAATGATAGCTCGTACCAGTTAACTGCCTCTGTAATGTCTCAACACAATCTCTTCAGAGAAAATTGTTACGTTTTAGCGGGTATTAATGAATTATTACCTATTAAATATAACAAGAACACATTTCTTTAGTCGGGGAGTAAAGTTGAGCTTAAGCACGCGGCTTAGTCTGAACGTTCCTATGAGTGCGCATGACCCGTTTATATTGTCGAGTGAAACGATCGGTTTGATTAATTACACTTATCTTAATAGCAAATTGACTGCCATTTTTGATGGCACTACGGCCAGGTAGATGAGGAATTATTGGTTGATTGTGACTGATTATGTGTAGACCATAGTCAGCTAAGTTTTCTGTGGTATGGACATTGCTTTATTGATGCTGAATCCCAGTTATTTGAGGCTATTTTCTATGGATTAGTATAGACAAATAAGGCTCATTTTAGAATTAAAATGTAGAGAAATAAACAACGTGTTTGCTTACACTTATTGAATCCGTGTACAAGAATGCAAGAATTTACAAGAAGTAAAAGGGGTTATTATTAAATAACCCCTTTTAATTCTTGTAAATTCTTGCATTCTTCATTTTACAGACACTAATGTAATTAATACTAGCCACTTGATTAGCACGCAATACGGCCGTACGTAATTTTACTACATATAAAGCCTGCGATATCAGTGTTCAAATCATCAAGAAAGTCTAAAAAGTTTTGTCATGGTATAAATGAAGAAAAGTCCTTTTATTCAGAGATTTAGCGAACTATATATCTGAGTGCGAAAACGTCAGGCCATTAAAATATTTCTGTGACACATTTCAGTTTTTTCTACAAAGAGAAAAATATTTTCTCTTGGAAAGAAAATGCAGTTTTGTAAGTGCCGAGTAAGATGGCTCATTTGAGTCGTTGCTTTAGTGTACTTTTGCTAGCGATATTTAAAAAAAGTAACAAAATATTACGCAGTAAGTATAATGTAGCGATTCGTTTTTGTGGTCAGCTATTTATGTATCTTTAATTTTTAATTATCAGAAAAATCTAAAGGGCGCTTACTCTGGTCATCATTCCACACAAGTTTTATTGTGGGGCTATGGAATCGTGATGAAAAATCGACTGCTCCATACATTGGAACCGCGTATCCACTTTTGTATCGAACAGCAGTTTTTATTATATTTCTCGATTTCATAGGTGTGTAGAATGATGAACAGAAAGGGACCGTAAGCTTTTTCTGGTCATTAAAAAATTGTGGTCTATGTATAGTTAGCTGACCCAAAAAATAAATGCTATATTTATAAGCTTAAGTCGGATCTGAATTTATCGGATCTGAATAGAAGTCGGATATTAAAAAAAAAACGAAAAAAATTTAATAATAAAATACAAAAGAAGATGTCGGTTAGAACAAAATATAGCCTTTTTATAAACCCTAAACTTATTATTACTATAATAAGTTTATGCTTTAAACCGTCGATAAGACTCTTTGTTAACTTTTCTCGCCTGAAACACGGGTTTCCTTAGTTCAGGCTCACGTGTTACATTTATGGATAATTATTATAGCTAAAAAAGCTCAACGATTTGTAAGCGCCTTTTTAGGGCCTATATTAATAAAAAAGTTTTGAGTTTGAGTTTAAGTAACACTTAGTATTTGTTAGTTTATCTTGTTACAAAACAAATTTTTGAATAAATTATTTTTATACTGTTTCTAGTGGGTCGTTGCAAGCACGGCTACTAAGCGAGAGGTCTTCGGGACGATTCAAAGGTCGTAAATATAAAATCCTATTAGCGATATTCGTACACTATTGGTAAATATATGAAATTACTGAACTAGTAATTGATATCGATTCCATTAGATGTAACGTAAGTGTAGGAGTAAGAATCGTTCACTTCAAGCACGCGAATCTAACATTTGCAGTAATATGTCTAATATAAAATTACTTAGCAGACTAGTTTTATTATAAGAAACCATTATTATTAGTTGAAACTTGATTGAAAGTACATTTTTGTATAGATGAGATATCATGATTGATTTTTTTCATGTTGAAAGAAATATTAATGTTTAGTAAATACGAGTATACCGCATTTCAAACAATTGCGATTGACTTTCTGCGATAAAGGTCGTGGGTTCGATTGCCACTGTGGGGCATACAAATATTTGTATGCCCCACAAATAAATGTTCGGGATAGGGTTTTTGTGTATGTGCGATTTTTGTTTGCAAACTGTACCCACGATATAGGAACAATCCATAAATAGTATAGGACACCGATTGTACGAAAGTGTATGTTTTTATTCTATATTTCATTTTAGTGTTACAAATTTTTATTGTTTTTTATTATGGTTGTTAGAGTTCTCCATAACATCTAAGTTCATAATTAATTAATGAATTTGATTATAATTTGGTACAGAGGTATAATACTACTCTCGATTATGTACCACAAAGCGTATTTTTTGTCTCCAAAAATGTTGAAATCCCCTTTCACGCGAACTTATCCGCGGACACAGCTAGTATTCCATATTGTTACTGTGTTATTACAGTATGATTTGGAGAAAATGGGAACACCGTTACCAAGATTAGGTACAATATTTTTCGGGTAACGAACTAGGGGTATATCCTGCGTATTAACCATACATATGTTCATACTGAAAATAGACCGGTAGCTGAAGAAATAGCCCGACATTTATCACCGGACGCGGGTAAGCCCTTTGCTTCGTCTGTCCAAATGTAAGTACATGAAATAAAATGATACCAGCGATGGCACCGACTTATATTACGGCTACCAATATAAAACCAACTTTAAAAAGAAATGCTTTTTTTTTAAAGTTGGTTATATTAAGTTTCCGAACAGATCGTTGTGATGCTCGAAGTTTCTTTCGTTCCTTCGACAGATGCTCGTAATTGGTACGATTCTGTCGATATAACGGACTTAGGTCTTCTTAGAATAAAATGTCTTATCTTAAAAGTCATCAGGTCCGGGTTTCGATGCTCAGGGTCGGGCAAATAAAATAAATTTATTTCTTGATTAATCAGACGCAACCCCTTTTTATAATGGACACTTAAAATCGACACAAGCGAATCGTAGGTGTAGGCATACTCTGATTATTCCTCAATCGATTTACTGTCGCAATGACTACCTACGTACAATATAATAATAGCTTAAGTGCTATAGTAATTGATATACATAGTTATACGAGCCGGAAAGATTTGGCCAGCTTCCATCTTATGAAATGGTAAAACAATTAAAAGTTTCGCGGCGCGGGGCTTATGACCAACTTATAAAGACTTTAAAAACATGTTGTGCTTACAATCAACTTGGTCTTTGTGGCTACTAATTAGTGCTATTATAGATAAGCGTTTGTGTAAAGGCTTATTATTATGACCCAGTTAATATTTTGTGAAATAATTGATGAAAACATAAATTAGACCGCTTTTGTTCAACTTCTCTTATCATATCCGCTTTGAGTTCATTTTATAAGGAGTGGATGTTGAATTTTACTGTGTTTACCTCGCTTATGGTTCTAATGAAAGTTTGGATGTTTCAATCTTTGAATGTTAATTAAATACCACCGCAATGGCTGAATAATTAAGATGATATTATGTAAAAAAATACATATTGATGATGACATTATATGGTGAGATATATAGAAGAAAAAAAAATATTTTGTTGCAAAATTGAGGCACCACATGTAATAATAAAAAATAAAATAAAACAATACCTACTTATAAATAACTATACCATAACTAGTGGATTCGCATGCAAGGTTTTCATCTACGAACATTCACGCAGCTACAGCCATGGGGCAGGTACTTAGGATTGAATAAAAAACACAGTAGGTACCTACTATAGGAAGAACTTTTGTCCAGCACTTTTAATTTAAAAGTTTAGGGACAGAAATAAAATATAAAGCGGGTGAGTTGTTAAATTACTAAGGTATTCGTGTGAAGTCGAATAGTTGGCGAAAATGGAGAGCTGGCCAGTGCTGGGCTTTGTGACCGGAGAGCGACGCGTCGAGTGTTTTAGCCACACTCCGGAGTGGAGGGCTCTCGGGCCCTCTGGCCCACGTTCAATGACACTTGACTCCTGTTACTCGATTAACCCGAGTTATTAACGCTATCAGCTTTTGTTCCAGCGCTTAGATTATCTCGTATCAATTAGTTGGCATTACGTGAATTTACGTGATATTATTACGTGCCGAATTGTGTAGGAAGCAGTTAAGGTGCGATAATTAATTTGATATGAGGATAACTGTGTTTAAGTTATTAGGTTTAGGTTAGGCTGTCTACAGCACTGAAATAACTAGATATCGAAAGTGTTCTTTTTGTTTTCTTTTAACAACTTATATTTGCCAAATAGTTTTATAATGGCAGAGCAGTAGGTATTATTAAACATGCTCAAATTCAAAATCATAAAATGTATTATTCATACAACTTGAGATGAGATTTTCGAAACCCTTGTCTATCAAAACCCAAAGATGGAACATCAGTAGATACTTCGGCTGTGTGCAATAAGCCGGAAACCTCAAGCGTCTCCCGCAGCGCCTCATGGCTCAACTTCGCCCCTTCAAACTCGCCCTTTTGCCAAATTATTCATCCGATGACCTGCGACGGGAGTGACCCATCCTCTCGGATGATTAGTCTAAAACTAATTGATTTTATGGGCAGGGGAGGGCTGGCTCTGGTCCCGCTAATACGTAGTAAGTGCTTCTTCACGGCTCGCTCAACTTGCGGTTTGTCGTGTTTAAAGTGTAACCGTTGACGTGATTCGGGTCGTTTTGACTTTATCACGATCTACATAGTTTAGGACGCGTGGAGTGTTCGCTTACCGGATAGTTTCGAGTTTTCATTGTGAACCTTATAGGGCGGTGGGTCTACCGCGTAAATAAAAAGGTAATGAAAATTGACACTGGTAATAAACTTCAATACGATCGTGTGAGTCTACACTTTGAGCTACCATGTAAAAAATTACCGATTATGAAGATAGGACTCAACATCATGATCAGTATTTTTTTACAAGGTAGCTCGAAGCTTAGTCTCTCACGATCGTATTGAAGTTTATTACCATTGTCTGATATTCATTACCATTTTCTTACGCGGTAGACCCGCTGATTGATGTTAATAAGCGTCAGCGTCTTTGGATAGTGAATGTATGAAATAATCCGGAACTTACAGCACACGGGTACGAAACAGGCGAAAGATAAAAGTGGACCAAAGTAAAAAAAATTGTAACGAAATACCGATATTTATGTTTTAAAGATTTAATAGCAACATATCTTACGTAATGTACGTAACTACGTACACGTTTGATAAATATTAATTATCAGGTATATTCCTATTCAGTCTATTAACTAAATATTAAGCTGAACTAAGCTATGATGAAAAACAAAGTTACAGTCTTTGGCTACCCATTCGTTTAGCAATTGCGTATTTTTTTTTGTTATTGTGGTTATAATGTTTTCTTATTTCATTTATTTCTCCAGCGTAATCGTAGATTAAACTGATATCTAATTATGTTGGCTTCATTTCACTGAATACTTTATGTTGACTAAGTAATAACTTTGGACACTGATACCTAGACTTGAATAAATAATTATTTGTTAGTAAGTTATTGTTTCTATATTATTTGTATTATAGTTTCAAAGTCAAAGTCAAGGGTTTTTATTTCAACTGGGGCTTTGCAGGCACTTTCAAAACGTCGTGATTCTAGATGCACGGTTCCAAGTGGTTTGGAGTCAAAAAGAACCATAAAAAATACCATAAAGACATCAAATAATATTCTACAAGACAACAGTACAAACGACATCTCATACCTATCATCTCAGCATATGACAGTCCACTGCTAAACAAAACCTTTCTAAAAAGAGTTTACTCACGATAATCAATTTTTAGAAAGATAAAACGCCGAAATCAAATTAAGCAACAGCAAGTTTATTTATAACATTGATACAGTGAACTTCCAATAATAGTGTTTGAAATAAGAACGATGTAACAAAGAGTAACAAATGTCAGGATTGCGTGCGCGCCGAGCGATCTATCAGGCTTATCGGGCCCGTATCTATCATACGACTCTCAGTAGGACGAACTTCACCCGATTATGGAGCCCTAATGCCCTGGATACTTAAATCAGTCCATTCACTTTTGGAGAATGAGGTTATGATAGTTAAGTAAGAAAAACATCGAATATTTGTTTGTAATCCAAGGTTACTTTGTTTATCTGTTTAAATATTTCATAATTGGTGTCTTATTTATGTTATGGAATACCTAAATTAGTTTTCTTCTTTTTTTTTTTTCTCCTCTAATCCTAGTATGGGGAATAAAATACTGTACCTATGTGATTTCTTTGAGACAATATGATTATCTTCTTCATTCATTTTATATATCTACATATTTTTTACATTTTAAAATACATAAATAATATCTAATAAAAAAAACATTTAACAACATTAAAAAAAGTTGTTACCTATCTTTTTTATTCATTTTATACCTATACCTACTTATTTTTAACACTAACTAACTAAATAATTATGTAAGAAAATCTTGTAAGTTAAATTTGACCCACTTCCCGGTTTCCGACTGAGCTGAAATTTTGCATACACGTTCAGTTTGGATGAATAAAGCGTGTTCTATAGTTTTTTTAAACTATAATATTTTATTTACAATATTATTATCTCCTTCATTCATCATTAATTAGTATTTGTTCTAAAAATGTAATCATTATCGGTTCATTAATGTACAGTCACGAACACAAATATGTGTACACGTAGAATATAATAGAATAGAAATACTCTTTCTATTCTATTCTATACAAGTAGCGACATTCAAAAATAATTTTAGAAAAAAGTATTTGTTATGAAATCTATATAAACAACCGAAGCATTAATATTACCTATGTGAGTGCAAGTAATATAATAAAGTTCTCTGTAATGTTCTAAATAATAAAGTTTGATAATTTAAATCACTAGTTGTCCTACAATTTACTTTTGAATGTCGCTACATGTATAGGTACATGTTTGTGCTTGTAACTGTACCCACTGTTGGGATTTAAGCCTCCTTCTCTGGCAGAGGGAGTGTGGATGTCAAGTATCTTGGACTTTTTGGTAGGAAATGCCGGTACCCTCACAATGTTTTCCTTTACCGCAATGGTGATAAATAACACACAATGTCAATAAATAAATCTGATCCTCTAGTACACGCCCACTTTATAGTTTCAAACCTGCGCGAACACAGGGTCATCAATAAAAACAGAGTAGTAAATAATATCCCAAAAAATTTGTGCTGACGATCCACCATACAGAACCATACGCTAATTGAATTTGGACGGTACTTAACTAATTTCACGCCGAGTCTTAAATAAATTATCCGCCCGAGTGACGTTACATTTGGGCGTTAAGAATTAGCCATTGATTTCCTTAGGAAGTATAAAGGGGAGGTGGGAGAACATTTCCCGGTGTATTCCGTCCTTACCCGGACGCTCTCAGCGTTTAAGGTCCCTAACGAGCGATAAAATTTCCCCCAATTCCTTTTTAACTGCAAGCGAAGTTTACCTGCGGGTGGGCAAATACGAGCCCACATTTGGTCGCTGAATTGTGATTCACAATCTGTAAATAACAAGAAGAAATTCAGTTTATTCAAAGGTCGCTCGCTGTTACGTGTAATTGAGGAGGAGGGGCGGGGGTGACGGGCTTATTAGAATCAGCCGTAATGGAATACACATAGAACGATCCCAAACGGAATGCTCATTTTTATGTCAGCATTTTGCTAGCTTTTAATGAGAGATGAAGGGGATTAATTAAGACTTGTAAGTCTATAGGGCTATTAAATACATAAAATTAATACGTATCGTGGAAAATATAAGTAAATGTGTGCATGTGACATGTATGTTTGTAAACTGTAGGTACCCAGGATACAGGAGAAATGTGGGGCAACGATAATAATAATAAAATAAAAACATAATCTAAATATTAATTTAATTACTGTTGGAGCACTGTGACTTGTGAGCCATCTAGAGATCAAGTGCGTTGCGCTAACCAGGGCATGTGAAAGAAAGTAGTGGGACAAGTGTACCGTCACGGTCGAACAAATTGATGTTCCTAATGGCAGCCATTACAGACATTGTGTGCTCCCGATCGAACAGAAAGGTCGTCGAGAGCCGCACCCGCTCGGGATCAGCTTCTAAAGAAAAAATGTATGAAAGGCGATATTTATAAATTTGTGAAAAGCTATGCGATTTGAAAAACCTATTTCGCAAACCTCCGTGTTGCTTATTTATTCGATTTCGTCCGCTTCAATTTTATAAAACTTTTTATTCACTTTATCCATTCCGGGTCGTAGTAGAAGATAATCTCTGTTCGTGTGCGCTGATTAAAACTCCCTATATTCGTTCTTTCAACCCATTTACGTCTTTCAGGTATGAATAATTTGCGCCACATGTATTCCCGCTAAGCCGACTTTTGTGTTATAAATGAGACGAAGCAGTAGCGAGCGACGACGTATACTTATCTAATAAATGTCAGAATGTATTATAATAAGACGTAAGCTCAGACTTCAGGCTGGCGGTGACGGTTAACGTCGATGATACTTAATACAACTAATTTAAGTTTAGTGAAGTTTTGTGACAACAGACAACAGTGCGGCGCGCAGTAAAACGAAAGCCTTGTTTAGCTAGGAGCCACCAGATAAAAGTTATCTTGAAAAGTCGGCAGCCGCAACAAACTTACCAACTGTCTTCAGGTAGGATAACGGAAACTCGATTAGGGAGGAAAAAGTAATCCAGGCTCCAGAGGAGTTCGTAGAGAGCAAGTTTAATTAAGCATTGGCGACACCGACCGACGGACCAGACACATTGACAGCATCTTTAAAGATTTTCGTAGTTAATTCAGAAATCACCTCAATAAAATACGTAGAAAAACACACCAGACGAAATAAGCTCTCATCCGAGATACCCGCTTTATTACGTCCACATTCAACAGATTTTAATACAAAAACTTTCGCAGAACAACATAGAAGGACCGCGTCGAAATAGCCTGTAATATCGAGTCAAGTTTCACGCAGAACAATCTGCTAGTAAGCTCATAAAAATCATAGCTTTCCTTCGAATAAAAGACAGTTTGTAACAAGAAAAGCGAGTGCATCCACAAGAACCTTTTTGTTTCCAACGGCGGTTTGGGAAGTTGTTTAAAGTGAATAAGAAACAAGCGGCTGGCTAGAGACCTCTCGGCCTTTGCAATAGTTGGACATCATTGTATTTGCTGCTCGTTAAGTAGATGTCCACAATCCAGATTGTCTGAAGCATGTAGAAGGTATTTTGGTAGGAGTGGTCGTTAGTATTTTGTTCTTTGTGTTCTAAACTGGAGTTGCTGCTGTATAGCCTACTTGTATATTTAATTTTGCTTAGATGAGTGTACAATTTTTAGCAAGAAGAAATATAAAAACATTTATGTTTGAATTTCTTTGTCACGACATAATATTATGCCCCCCCGGTTTTCTATGAGTTGAATAGATGACCCATATTGCTTTTATGTCCCATTAACTGTGGATATGAAATAAAAAATATGCACATACATATACCTACATATGCGTCTTACTTTAACTTTATCTGCATTATATGGTCCAGTATTTGTGAATAAAATGATGGAATAAAATTTAACCACGTGGAAACCGTATCAAAAGGACGTGATAAAAACAAATAATAATAAAAATGGTATTACGGGGTCGTTTGTCCCCATTGTAATATTTTGTGACGTCACTGGGAAAGGGTTATCAATTTGTTTCTTATGTGTTTTTTATGTTTGTTTGGTCATATTGTGAGCTGTATATTATTCCAGAAATATATTTTGAATATACTTTTTATGTTAGATTAACAACAAAACAACGATAGGTATTACGTTCATGTTTACTTCAATGTTTGTGTTCTAGGTTTTTTGCGTGTGTATGTTTTTTGAACTGCTTATATTACTGCTGATCTAAATACTTCTTCGATCTATCTGATATAATTTTTAGGCGTGCTGGACAAGAGAAGGTACAATATCAAGTAATTGGTGCTATATATATGATGATAAAGGATTCTAGAGTGAGTGAACATTAGCGTGTGATATTAATAAGTAGTAGTAACATTCCACATCTCTGATGCCTTTTTATTTTTTTCATTTATATCTGTATTTATGAGTACTAACACAAATGAACTGAGGAACGAGTTATGGTGTCCCTCCATTGTAAAGAGAGGATCCTCCGACGAGGCGAGGTGATATTGCCTAACGGGCTGATGCCCAATGGTTGATTTCGGATAGTCGTATATAGGCTTATGCCGTGAACATTTTTCATCATGGAATATAAAAAGATTGTTTTATATTCCTTGTTTTTCATAGTGCGATGTAGGATCTAAGTTGCCGCTATATTCTGATAGGCGGCGCTGGCGGAGTCTATTGCCATATTGTTAGTAGCTATTTTATGTAGAATAGAATAGAATAGAACACTAGTATGTATCACTGGAAGTTGCTACAAACGTAACCCTTTGTCCGCACTCACAAACCTAGTTAAATCTCATAATATCGATTTCCATGAGCCTTTGTTTTATACCCACCACAGCTACAAGTAGGTAGTGCACACAAGTAGGCAGCCCTGCACGGCAAGTGGACAGCTTTAGGTACTCGTGGTACAGTTCGACCTTATTTGTGAGTTCGGCTGAGTTGCCCCAACTTGCTCCATTCGGGGCAGGAAGCTTGTTAGCGCGACTTCTGCGGTTTTCGACTAGATAACATTGTGTTAAAGATTTGAACTATCCGCTGTTGCAGCGAGGATCCGCCTTTGTAAGTTGTACGTGCATAAGTAGAATACCTACCTTGTTTTCATGAATGTAGTGAGAAATAACCCCTTTTGTAAGCGCCGGAAAATTATAATAAATATTGTTTCTTTTAGTTGGAGGTACAACATGAATGAAATAGGTATACACTAGAATAAAGTTTAGAACTGTAAAATTATAACTTCCATACTTTCGACTACGCACGTATTGAACACGCTTTAGTCATCCAAACTGAACCTGTATGCAAAATTTCAGCTCAATCGGAAACCGGGAAGTGGGTCAAATTTAACTTCCAAGATTTTCTTCCAATCAAAAATTGAATTGACTGAATTGACATCTAAAAAAAACTGGTCTTAACCATAAACTTATTATACTAAATAAAACTCGTAGACAGAGAAGGGTAATAAAACTAGTATAAGTTTATGGTCTTAACTATGCCACAGATAATAATTATAATACTATACGTAATGCTGAAGTTACTCATGTCAACTAATTTGGGAGATGCAAACGTGTTGTTACAATTTTAACATTTAACATTTGGTTGTTTTATTATCAACTGCAACTATCAGCCCTGATGAGGCAGCAGCACCCGAATCTATCATCATTATCATATAATTCGCGCCTACTGTAGGAGCGCTTATATTTTATTTGACCCACCCACTAACTTCTTCACAATATTTTTATTAATCCATTCTTATCTTTTTCGCTGCACTAAACCATTGTTCGCTTTTATACAGTTTAGGGTTGCTTTTCGGCAAGGATGGCTTTACCGTTCGTGGTTGTCAAGTGCCTGACTCTGAGATCTGAGATCGTCTTAGGGCCATAGCATAATTGCTACTTACTTTCTGCAGCAGTATTGCGCGTTTTTGCGTTCATTATTCACTTTTTGTAAGCAAAAGGCAGCCAACCATCGCGAAAACGCGCTATTGTGCTGCTAAAACTAGCTGGTCTGCCTATGCTTCTTTTATTTTTTGTTACTTTATCTTTAAAATTGTTTTTGTGCTGTGTCAAATAAATACTTTTTTCTTTTTTCTTTCTTTTCTTTTCTTTCTATGACCTAAACTACTATGACCCTAAACCATTTACCGCTTTTCGTATCGATTGACTGTTGTCATCGGAACTTTAGTGATCACCTCTGACCATCACCTTTAAGCCGCGTCCATCACGTGATGCTACCGCACCGCGTACGGACTCCTTAGTGTATCGAAGTGCAGTGTTAGTGAACTCCTAGTGAACCCGTGTAATTGACTAGAAGCCGAGAAGAAGCGCTGCTGAGACTCCCATAACGAGGACGAGGAAACCCGCCTCTCAGGTCAGTCGATAGCATAGTTTAGTATACACTATACAGTTTCTCGCAGCATACCTACCGTACCCTTAATTTTCCTAAGTATCTCCTTATTTCTTTACCTAGTGTCATTGCTAACATAGTGCTCTGCTAGTGTTTTGTGTGCTTACAAGATCATTTATTGGTCCAAAAAATGAGCACAGGGTACATCAGATGTTAAATTACAAAAATACAGTCATGTTTTGCCTTTACAGCGTAGGTACTTCAAAAAACCGGCCAAGTGCGAGTCGGACTCGCACATGAAGAGATCCGTACTATTATCTATAAAAACGGAAAAAAAATCATGTTTGTTGTATGGGAGCCCCCTTAAATATTTATTTTATTCTGTTTTTTAGTATTTTTTGTTATAGCGGCAACAGAAATACATCATCTGTGAAAATTTCAACTGTCTAACTATCACGGTTCATGAGATACAGCCTGGTGACAGACGGGCAGACAGATTATTATTGAATATTTATTTATTTTATTTATTAGTTACCATAACATATTTACTTATGAACTAAATACAATGTCCCACAAAACTGTACACACAGTTTGACTGTGGGATCAACAAAGGATAGAAAGACGGACGGACGGACAGCGGAGTCTTAGTAATAGGGTCCCGTTTTAGTTTTGTTACGGAACCCAAAAAATGTATGTAAACAATTAGCGCGTTTGCGATACAAGTTCACTCAAATGCGCGTGAACACTTTTAGCTTGACGGTAATTACTGTCGAGGTCGAGAAAAATTTGGTACAGGGGTACCTACTTAATGAATATTGTTTTATAGCACTTGTTGGGACACTGACTAATTGATTTGAAGCCTGGCAGTGTACGGCCAGGTTATGTTAATTACTTCATGTTACTATTTTTTGTGTGATGATAGAGCAAAAGCTATATTTTAAAGGGCCTATTAATATTTACCTATTTCAGATTTATGATATAAATGTATCCTTTTTAAATGTTGCTTTCATTGTAAATCGGGGCATACCGATGTTATGCCGGTTAAATCGATTGTCAGACTTTCGGCCTCCCGATTACCCATAATAACTTTCCTAGGTATTAGATAGTCGTAATCTCCGAGCGTGATGTTTTTAAAACGCTTTTATTAGCTTCACCTGTAACTAACTAACTATATGAAAAAATCTTGGAAGTTAAATTTGACCCACTTCCCGGTTTCCGATTGAGCTAAAATTTTGTATACACGTTTAGTTTGGATGACAAAAGCGTTTTCTTTAGTCTTTTTTTAGTTTTTTTTAAACTATAATATTTATTCTCCTATCGATATCTCTAGACACGAAGATGTTTCAATGAGTAAAGAACGGTCAACCCTTTGAAGGCTTGATTGCAGTAAGTGGGGACTAAATACGGCACGATTGACTCAGTGGCTTACCTTACCCTTACCCACCTTACCCTTGGTTTCCTGCACTACATTTCGCGGGATCAATTTCTATGCGGTACAAGTATTTGTATGGCCTACATCTGGGACACTCAGAATCGAAACATACACACTTAGACCCCCCCCCCCCCTAAGTACCGATATAGCCTCAGATGTAGCGGACAGTTTGCGACAAGCGTAAATCGCGCGGTAGCTGAATGTGAGTGTATGTGCATGTCATGTGAGATATATTTATTTGGTAAAATGTACACACCAACATATATAGGTTCCTATATATTTTGAGCCACAACACAGGAGACATACTAGTGTGGGGCAACTTCTTTTTTCTATAAGAAAAGATGTATCGATATGCGCCAGCCAATCCTTCAAATTACAAAAGAATGTAAGAATAAATTTCAATTCCCTTCTTTCTCGTCTAGAGCTACATAAAGTCGTATAAGCTAAAGCTGTAGCATCAAAAACCGTTCTAAGAGACGTCATCATAAACCAGTAATTGAGATTTGAGTTTGCGATTTGACGACACACTAAAACAAGTTATAGCTAAGGCAACAGACACATTAACGATGGTAAGATGACACTGTTAATATGAAGTGCGAGATTTGAAAATTTTATGGGTACACACGGCGACAGAGCTATGCGAATTTGGAAATGCCCGCTTTACGACTACGGAACTCGTTTCGAATACGTTTTAGAACGGAATAAAAAATGTTGACGAAATAAATTTAGTTACACTGTATTCGGTTGTTTACAGTTTTTATGGAGGTCTTCTGCAACGATGTTGGCTGAAGAAATAAGAATTTGTAACAAGTTTGTTATAAAATGTATTTACTATGGAAATATGTAGGAATCTTGCGTCCAGTTTAGTTTGTTCTGTATGTACTCGTATCTACAGTTTTAAATATTACAAGCCATGGTGACCAATGGTGACATGTCGCATGGCGACGAGACGGTCGAATAATTGAGAAAAAAACTTCTCACTAGTTCGACGATCGAAGTAATGAATCGAACTAGTGAGAACAAACGAATAGCCTGACTGTAGCAGATAAAAAAAATCACAACTTTTTTTTAAACTCATTTTTTTAAGCTTATTATAGTGTACCTATAGACTCATTAATAAGAGCCTTGATGTAGGGGACATAGATTATTGTAATATTGTAGACGGTAGACTTATATTCTGTTCATCATTAATAATATTACGTGGAAAACGATCTCATTATTTCTAGTAAGAGTTAAAACGCGCATTACGCTTTCCTCGATATGGGATTATTTATAGTAAGGACTAAAGGTTTGTGTCCACTATATCGTACCTTTCTATGACCGTCAGTGTAAATAAATAAATACTTTATTTCTCTCTTCACAAAGGTGATACATAACATTATTTTATGGTACAAACATGGACATGAGATGGTGTATTGACATTTATCTAACTTTATTCATTGTATATATTAATATAAGATAATGTCTATCGATACGGGCCATGCCATGACTAGCTACAATACACAGAAAGCATGCTTACATACAAAGAATATAATACATATTTATTTTGTACCCTTACGATCATAGTAGTACGATACATTTAACATCAAAAGTAAGTGATGTTAAGTCGAATTTTAAAACAGCTGAACTTAGGTCATAATTAAAGTTAATGTAACATACAATTTACCAATTTTGACATTTGACTGTTCATCCTTTAATTTTGACGTTAACTGTACCATGTAGTGGAAAACAACCTTTATGCTTAGGTTCGCATGAAAAAGGCCTTTCTGTATAATCTCACCAATATGGTAATTAAATATCTAGAGAATATTAACATCTAAAGCTTATTAACTTACTTGTTGAAGTTTTAGGTCGCAAAAAGTAAGTATCTTCACTTCTCCTGATATTGACAGTTATTTTACGTTAATATAAAGATATTTTTTGCGAGTTTTCATTTAAGTACAGTTGATAAGATAATATTTTACGAGATTTATTAAAATTAAGATTTTTCGCAAGCTCGTTCAAGCGTGAAGTGGTAATAAAAATTGTGGGTATTTCAGCTATCTAAAAAAAGCAGATTAAGTAGATTATTAGATTTGGTTACAATAAATTACATTAACATCCATCATTATAGACTTTTATATATCAATCAGGGTGGCGCAAAATTTTGGGGCATTATGGATGACTTTTCTACCATAGTTATCATACCTTAGGTGAATTTTGAAGATATCAATACGCTATTATTGGTTTTTTGAAAAAAGGTAAAGTTAGCGAGAAAATTGACATTTCTCAAAAAACTTAAGTTAAGTTAACTCAATAGACTGTATTTTCCATCAGGAATGTTTCCTCCAAATAACCGAGGAAATCGTACTTACGGATTTGGGAAAAATACAAAAACCTATTCCCTATACATTTTCAATGAATAAAAAAAAAAAAAAAAATATATAAATTAATAATAAATAAATTATAATTAATAAATAATAAATTTCAATAAATTGAAATTGAAATGAAAACATACCTTTGTATGCACGTAACGTTTTATCACTGACCTTAAACTGATCCATTAAATTTATTGTTCTTAATGGATAGCATTGTTCTTCCGCACCCCGCTACACACGTGATCCGTAAATATGTATTTTTCTAAATTGGTTATTTGCTTTTATTTATTTTTTTAGAATTTGTATTTGAATGTCAAACAATAAACTAAATCGATCAGTGTAAGATACAATGATTTTAGATAACGTTCATACAAAGGTATTTTCATAGAAAATGTGTCGACTCGACTAAATGTATGGAACAGCAGATTTTTATTTCTCGATTTCATGGTTGGTCCCATAGTAAAACTTCTTCATAATAAGCAGTAAGCAGCAATAAGCAATAAGATTTTTGTTATACCGGCTGTATAAAATGTATGAAACTGCAGTCCGTAGCTCGGTAGCGGCGCGCGGCGCGGCGTTCTATGGTTGTCGCGAGTGGCTGGTGTGCGGCGAGGCTTATTTGTATTTCCGCTCAAGGACGCTCCTTCTCTACCAAATGAATTACAGTGAATACTTCTGCTAATCGATCCAATATAATAATATATGTATAATTTTTGTTCATAGATTGTAATATTAGAACATTGTAGTAGAGGGATTTAATAAATTGAAATCAAATTCATATTAAAGCCCAAGTTAACAGGCAAAGCAATAAAACAAAATATTCATAAACTTATAATTAAAAACGCAATAAAAATCTGAATTATGGTTCTAAAATGTGCTGCACTTCGTATTTAAAGTTGGAACTTAACGAAAGTTCAATTTTTAATTGGTCAGGGCGGGCGGTTTCTTTACCTTTATTAATTTGCCAGTGCAAACGGAAAAAGACGAGCTAGCCTTTGCTCTATAGTAATTGCATTTTTGAACACGTCGTTGAAGGACTATCTAGATTTAATTTAGTTCAGAAACTCTTAGTAAGAAACTAAATAGATTCCATTTGTTAAGAGGCACCTACTTTGTATGTAGGTGTCAAATCGAGCGGATTAATTTTATTTATAAGGTTGCTTAAGTAATAAGGGATGGTAAGGATGGCTTGCGGCCTTCCTAACGCTTTATTTATGAGGTGAATGGGGCGTGGGTGGCACATCCTGTTTTATTTACATATATATACATATTCCCCATATATATACATATACTTCGGAACCCATAGGATCCCGTTGCCTCAAGATACTCTTTCCTCTCTTTGAGTTGTTTCTTTGATGTCAAAACCAACGACATGTCAATCCGAGACATGTCAAATAATAGATAAAAGGACCACTAAAGCGACCGTAAGTCTTCTCAAGTGAAATTGTATGGCTCACGGAGCTGGATTGATGTGAACTTTACCTTTTTCCTCTTGGTTTCGTGAAATAATCATTTCCGAACTATTTTATTATTACTTACGTACAATTTTTCCCACAATTTCTTTAAAAATATCTTTACTACTAATAGTTCCGTTGACCTTATCAGAATTTTTTCTTTAATTTCCTGTATTTAATGGTACCAATAACGATTTTATTCAGGCTTACAGGCAGTTATATAATGTCCTACTTTATTAGCGCAGATCCTTTTAAGGGGTTATAGTACTCATCATTATGAACAAATTTTAATATGGGATCAAAAATGAAACCACCAAAAAAATTTTCTGCTGTCGATACATTTTCGAGTAATACTTATTGAATTAATTGTATGTACAGCTGATTTCTATTACCGCGATTTCAATTTTGGTCCCTCAGTAAAAGTTGTTCATAACGATGAGTGCTTGTAATGTAAGAACTTATATAAGTAACTACATATTTTCTTGAATAAGTGGATCAGTTCTGTGAAAGTGAACCCATTCATTAGGAATGGATCGATCATTGCCAGGTGTTAAGATCTATTTGTAATCGTTCATTGTACTACTACGTTTGGTACATAAGTTTCACTCTCAGTTTAACTTGCAAGCATCGTGAAGTAGAGATTATAAAATATTTTGATTGCATTTTGATCGCGTTGCTTAATAAAAATGTTATTTTACAAGAATATGGGGATACAAAACTTGACACTGTTAATATGAATAAGTTCCGTCTACCAGATGACAAATATTTTGGTTTATAAATAAACAATGTGCAATTTTAAATTCAATTCAATGTCAATATTTAAGTAAGTAATAATAGTAATATAATTAAAACATAATTGAATGTCAAATCAATCCAATTTTGACTCTACACTAAAATTGACATTGGATTTTGATGATCCTACCCTTTGGGGAATATAGGAGTATGTATGTTGTATGTTTATGGTAATAAAAACTACCAAAACTGACTCAACTACGAGGTGAAATAAAGTGCCAGAGTGCCTGTACTACGTGTCATCTCGTAAGGTTTGCTCATGCGCCACAAACGGCTGTAAAGTGTTGTTTACCAAAGGAAGCGGTTCATGTTGCAAAGGCTAATTGCGAGACTTTGCACCTAATACCTAGATACGGGTGGAAATGCTGTTATACTGAATATCGTACAGTCGATGAAAATAAATCACCAGATTTAAATAAATAAAACACATCATATTTCACTCTAATCTCATTCGTCTAGGTCAGGGGTCGGCAAACTTTTGAGTCGGAAGAGACAAAAATTACAATTTACATAATTCAAAGTTTTAAAGAGCCACAATTTTCTTTTTATTTTTTTAAATATAACTCAACCTTTCGTCTATTTGGCAAATAATGCCAGGACCACCTATTGATTTGCGTATGGAACTAAAGAGCCGCAGCTTCACATCCAAAGAGCTGTGGCTCGCGAGTCGCAGGTTGCCGACCCCTGGTCTAGGTGAGACATCAAAGTAGAAACTTATGTCACCTATAACTACTAAATACGTGTAAAAAAAAAAAGGGTAAGAACAGATCAGAGATCTTTCAAATTTCGCCAAGAGATCGTGTTATGTAAATAATTAAGAAAACAAATCTTAGTTCCTGTAGCTGTAACACAATATTGGTGATTACATTACTCACATATAAGGCAATGTTGCGAATGAGGCCATTTTTTATAATAAGAGAGAGTTTAGGATAGGAGCACTTCAATTTAGCTTGTCTTAGTCCATTGCTGGACAAATGCTTCCACCAAGTTGCACCACATCATAGTACCTACTGGGTATAATACGCGGATTGAAATTGCATCACGATGTAATTAATCTAACAGTAGATCAGTCCGCGTTATGGATATTTCAGTTGCCTGTTAAAAGAAGACACCGCTATAGGTAGGTAGGTGTTATCCACTGAAGAATTCCATACGAAAGTCCGAAAGTCTTCATCAGATCTTCACCAAATTTAAATGGGACCACCTCGGAAGCAAAAAAGAACCATTATAATCAGTACAATTGTTGAAGATATCGCTGAACAAAAAAACCCTACCGACGAATTGAGAACCTCCTCCTTTTATGAAGTCGGTTAAAAACTAGTTAATTTTGTCACCTAAATAAACTGACACAGTAGGCACCAACGCATCATTCTCCCGTAAGATGTGTACAAGTTTACTTATGCTACAAACGGCTGGTAAGTGGTGTTTGCCAAGGGGAGCGTTTAAGCTGACTGAAGATCGCGCTTAATGTTGCAAAGGGCTAATTCGTTACACTGTGCACATAATTACTCATACAAGTTTGCTTAAGTATTTTTAATGGAGTTGGGGAAGTTGTTATGTTACAATTATGTGTGTGTGTGTTTCAAAGGGAGATACCTGAAGAAATATTCTTTGTCGCTGTAATTGTTTTCCCTGGTATTGTATGTCCTTATTGTTTGCACCGCACTATTTATATACATGTAAATATAAAATATATATTACATTAGATATTTATTTATACTTACAGTACATTTCATATTATAAGTGCTTTACAGGGTGGAATTTTTGAAGCGTACCTGGAGGAAAAGTACTCTAAATACTGAAGACAGCAAATTTTACTCAAAGGAAACATCCCTTTATTTTAAAAAATAAACAATACTGCATTTATAGATTTTTGAAAATACGCTTGCCCAACCCGGGAATCGAATCGACTGAAATCCGAAAAAATAGCACCCTGTACTTTTATGGCACCAATCGATAGGGTCAATCATAAAGATCGAGGTTTCGTGACTGTACGTCCGTCCCGCTCATACGAGTTTTGTGCATCGGTACGCGGCTATATTCAGAACCGCTAGGAAGACATGGGCTATAGTTCTTACCGTCCTAGGAACCGCTTTCACAAGGATAACGAGTGGTCTGAAATCATTACCTGTCGATCGCCTGTCTGATATCTATCCGATTGTCACTTTTAAAGTTCTTTTTCTTTTCATCCTATTTTGATTATACAGACATAAACATCCTACACGGTTATTTCACCAAATTGTCGACAAAAAGGTCTGAATGGACTTTACAGTTTAAATGGTAACGCGGTGCACCGCAAGCATCGTGTGAGCCCCTTTGTGTTTGCTTAGGGCTCTTACTTTTATCATATTTTCGTTTGCCGTGGTTCAACATGACCTTCCGAATTAAAAATAACTCGACATACAGAGAAATACAGATAATTCTTTTATTGGAAGAACACATTACGCCTGCGTTGCGATCCCAGTAGCTCGACTGACACGAGTGGCTGATGAACTGAACCAGAAGGCCGCAGGTTCCAGTCCTGCTCGCGGTTGCATTTCTTTTTCCACAAGAAATGTTATATACAGATAGGTAATGTTGAAACAGGTATCGTTACTTAATTAGTTTCTGCTTGTTTCAAATAAGACTATATTCAAGAGACAAGTAACGAGGCTAACTGCCTGGTGCACCGGACGTACAATTGGTAATTTTTTCGGGGTTAAAATAGTTTGCGCCCAGCGTCCAAACGCAGAGTTATTAACTCTAAGCGGACTGTAGTCATTCAAAGCATTTTGTTTGCGAAATGTATGACCGCAACGTATCGTGATCGTACATAGGTGTCACCATTCGAGGTGTCTCTGCTCTTGCACCTATGGTGGTGCTAAAATCTTCCCCTAAGAATAAAATAGTTGCTGTATGGATGACAGAACTTGTCATATATTTTAATACCTAAATAAAAATAAAAATCTGGGTTGGTCACATCTGCCGCATGTCGAAGGAGCTTTGGGCAAAAACAACCACACACTGGGTCCCAAATAGCAGGAAACGGCAACGCGGCCGGCCCAGGAGATGCAATGAGCTGGACTCCTATCTAAAGGATTGGCCCAAAATTGCCATAGACGGGGAATAGTGGAAGGAGGGAAGGGAGGCCTTTGTCCTGCACTAGGAAATTTGTGATCTCTCTGTAATAACTTTTTTGAAACAGATAGGCATTATAATAACTAAGAACATTTTAGGATCCATTAGACTCGCAGATATCCAAATAAATACCATGTGAAAGTTGAAATTAACTTATTTGTTTTGGCATAAGCTTTGATATTAAACAATTTTATCAATTTACAGTTGTTTTAAGCAGGATTAAGATACAACAAGAACAATTTGCGTGATCAAGAGTGATGTTTGTACAAAAGCTTTTTGTAACTCGGAGTAATCCGTCAAGCATTCCATTTTATATATACAGAATACCTTCGAACTCAAATAATTACGTTTTACTTGGAAGTGCTTTGAGAAATTTTAATGACCTATTTTGTTTTGAGTGGGTCCTTTCGATATTATTTTTATTCTGGTAAGGAATATGGAATTAATTGGGAGTTAATAGATATTTATTTTGCTTGCGTGTATTTGTCGGTATCGGAATCAAATCAAGATCTCATGGAACTGCATGTCGCCTGAAACAGGCAGGCGTATTTGAACAAAGGAATCCGTTACTCAGGCATGAGCGGATCGATACTACATAGGTACTTAGATCTATAAAACGAGTACTAAAATCGTAATTCACTCCTTAAAGGCTGCTATTCTGAAAAGTGGTGCCTTCTGAGCCAGTAACTATGAAATTGGTGTACAATAAATATAACTCTATAAAATAGTTTAATTTGTAGGTATAAGGTAGGTACTCTCATGATTTGGTATATCGTTCTCATTGACGAAGTAGGTGTAAATTGTTAATATGATCAGAGGAAATTCGCTGGTGAACTTCCTGAAACTCGCGAACTAGTCTGAGTGCATTAGCTGATGCAATTTACAAAACCTAATCTAGGTTAGTAAATCAATAATAATGATGCCATACTAGAATTGAAAGCTTCGAGGTTTAAATGTGCTATCAAACGGGCAAATAAACTCCTGGCAATGTTGACGTCACGGTGATATGAAGCGATATATGTGGCACTGGTCATTAAGGGCCAAAGCACACTAACTACTTTTTGCAGCAGAATGCGCATTTTCGCGTTCGTTGGCTGCCTTTTGCTTACAAAAAGCGAATAACGAAAGCGAAATCGGGCGATTTTGCTCCTAAAAGTAGCTAGTGTGTTATGGCCCTAAGGGGAAATGTTGCTCAACAGATGCCGAAATCGTGCCAAAGAAAATTGCTCCATATCGCACCATTATAGCCACTGTGCACTACTTGTGTTTTTTGAGTTGTGATATTTTTTGTCTTTATTGCCATTAATGTTAATGATCCCTGCATTATAAACTATCCCAGAAGAAATTCGGAGATAACATTAACGTGGGCTAAGCCGGGCTAACGTGCGGGCATCAAGTCACATAATATGGCGGGATATTGGACATGTTACGTAACTTCCTGCTGCGAGGACCCTCGTAAAAGCTACACCCTATATCTTACAATTATTGACTCTTTTATGTATTAACGTATACGTAAAACGTAGAAGTTAGTCACTTTTTTCATGGCTTTAGTTCTATCTTTGTACACAAAATCGTCGGGTTGAGGTTTCTGTAAAATAGAGTTGATCTCCATGATTTTTGGGCATGTGTGCAATCTGTTGGGACAGGTCAGCTCAAAACTGTTACACAGACTACATCTTCTCACATGTCTATAAACAAATGTGGACTTTAAAAAAAGTAACCCTTGAGTATGTTTCAGCGCTTCTTCTCAGAGGCAGTCAGTAGGAAACGCTAGCGCCATCTAGATCTACATGAGACTTATAGACGCTTTCTGTAAGAAATTATTTACAGAAAATAAAACATTGCATTATTATGTATTTAATTTCATCAAAAATCTTTTTTCGTCATGTATGCGGTAATCGAAGGTCATGTCGTGGTACAACGATTATCCAGTCAACAAGGTTCTCATAAAGGTGGTGACTGCCCAAGGTGTGCCGGACATGCTCGGTGCATTGCATTCTGTGCCCCTGGCCATGGGTCGTCCGAGGAACACCGAGCTGTTTTGGTCGGTAAGAATCCAGCGTAACCCTCCACCTTGCCCAGGGTGAAAGGAATCCATGATGGATATCAGAAAAAAAAATGTTTGCAGATTTAACGCAAATCTGTCCTAACCAGCAAACCTAACCATATCGTAACCTGCAAATCTATCCTTCCTAAGGTTGTCTGGCAGAAATCGCCAAGCGCGATACATCTCTTTTTGTACATCTCTTTTTCTAGTTATTGTATCTGTTCTTCTATTTCTGGTGTACAATAAAGTGTGTTGTATTGTAGGTATTGTACGCGTGTATCGTTAATCGGGAGGCTCTTTCCATAGACCTCATTATATTATTTATTCTCTGATATTGGTAGGTGAATCATTAGTTTCAAGATGTTCAAAGATGTTGTTTGTTTGATTACTTATGAATTGTCGAGACTCGAGGTGAGAACTGGCAAGAAACGAAACGAAAACTCTTTAAAAAAAATCTCTTTTAGCACTAATGTTGTCGAATAGTAGAATTTCTTGTTTGCAAACATACGTCTTAAATGCATACACTCCTAGGCCTACACCACTCTTATTGTGCATGGACTTAAAACTGTTAGCAATAAGATGTCTGTAAAATAAATAAATAAAACAACTCTCTGTATACAAATTGATCCGTGCGGGAATTAAACCCACGACACGGAGCGACAGAAAGTAAACCGCTTAGCCACTGCGACAATCGTACCATCAAGACACGTAATTTATCAATTCTAGTCTTCTTAGTCAGAAGATACTCCTCATTAGCCTTTCCTTACTATGTTAGGGCCGAATTCGAGCGGTCGAAAACCAGTTAATTACACATCCACTTCCATTAGACCTCCGCATCGTCAAACGTTCGGACTTCTGATTACCTACTTTTAAGGACTGTCATAGGTATTTGTAGGACAAACGGGATCGCCAGCTTAACGTGCTCTCCGAGGTACGAAGTCTTGTTAAGAAAATAACGGTCACCCATCGCAGGTTTGACCGCGGCAAATACTGCTTAATCTCTTAAATCGATCTTTCCGCGCAGTACAAGCTCCTCAGTGCTTTTTGAAAACTACGAGTGTGTAAACACAATTCATATTGCTATAATGTAAGTGCATATGATATGAACGGGAAAGATTTTTACCATTAGTTAAAATGTATGTTTAGAAACGCTCATGGATGCATTTCAAGTAGATGCATCCATACTAGGGCAATATGGAGTGAAGTAGGTAATGCTCGCTAGGTGTGGTTATTGGCTCCCGGCGGCGCAAGTTTCAAGTTTCATCGAACACACGTAATATTGTCTAGGAGTGGGCGCAATACATTTACGACTGAAATTTCTCTCAGCTTAATGGCCAGCCGGAGGTTTCCCTTCTATAATACGTAAATAATCGTCAAAAACACTCCATAACTTTCTAATTGCTTTTACCTCGGCGGGCGCGTGCTTTTAGCCAGATTGCTTATTTTGTTAATGAACTTCGGTGCCTCAAAACTTTTTGTTTTTGGTTTCTTTAATAGCTTAAAATTATCTCTTAAATATAATAAAATGATTATACCTACACAAATCAGTGACGCACAATGGAAAAGTTTGTTTCTTGTTAATGTTTTGATCACGTTCATTTGAAGTCTTTGTGCTTGAATTTTTATGTTTGCGCATCAAATGAGGCGGATAAAAGCCTACATATTGTGAGTTTAATAGCTTGTTTTATATGTAGGTGAGTTTATTATTATTAAAAAGTTTGTGTGTTTGATAACATTTATGTGGAATCGTTCCAAAAGTGTGTATTCCAAAGTTTGATCGAAAAATGTTGTTGCGCTATGATTCAAAGAGCCAGGTAGCATTTCGGACATGTAAAGGCGCGGCGTACAAAAGAATTTCAATTTGGTACCGTATCGCGCAACCCTTTTCAACTTTACAAAGTAATTTCCTGACGCGAAATTGATTTGTTGGCTTCGTGGTTTTTGTTTGGTGTGGCTACTGCGGTTTAATTAAAACGAAAAAATCTTACCATGTCGTAATTCGGTTATTTATAGATGTCCCCAGGTAACAAAATCCCCTTCCGAATTATTTCATATCAAAACTCTTTTACAAGCGATACCGCGTCTTTACAATTCTCGCGGCGTCCTTATACGCGTTTTACATAAACATCGCCAAACTTGGCAGACTGATGACAAACGTTTGAATTACCAAACATCGATTTGTCAAACAGTATCGATATAGAATTACTTGTTCGAAATACCGCCGAGGATAATTTAATATATTAACATCTCAACGTCGAAACTCGAGCCGAAGTGACGTTAATATGACAAATAATTTCCTTCGAAGCCTACCTCCGGCGTGGCGAGGAAATGCGTTGAATATGGTAATCATTTCCCATGTGCCGAGCTCGTGCTCGCTGCACACTTGCCTACCGACACTTTAAACTTGAAATACTTCAGAATTTCAATAACTTGAGTCTTGGAATGTTGTCATCGTCGCCGGTTGCTCCTCTTGAAACATTCTGAGTACCCTCAAATTTATGTTTACTTTTTTGATGGTGAATATTTCTTTATGAGTGATAACTTTGAGATGCTTCTGTGTGGAGGGTCTTGGGACTGTTAAGCATGTGTCATGGAACGTGTTTTTTAATAGACGATTTTAATAGAATTCGCGACATGGGGACGGGAGATGGAGGACGACCAAATTAAAATCAAAAGAAATCTTTATTGCTGAACACCAGTACAATACGACACACCTATAATATGTATAGGAAAAGAAATTTGCACCAATGCCGATGATTTGTTCTAGCTAAAAACCTTCTCGTTATATCGTTAACTCTAAAACTCTAGGAGAAACCATTATACTTAAGGTATCCTTTCAAGTTATCTGCGTACATGGGTGCTCGCTTGGAATGTTTGTTTTAGTCACGTCGCCTCGCGGAAACCTCGTGACACCTAGCGATGTTGCGCGATTACTTGCAGTCTATCGCTGACATTGTGTGATCAGCCTGATGGATTTCAAACTTATATTGAATTTTGGATAAGGATAGAAATGTGATGTTCAAAGAGATGTTATCTGGTGAATTCACTAAAACGTTTTGGTTCCACATTTACTGTGCTTACATCTATGCAGTGGAATACCTTGCCATCCTTCTTATTCCCTGATAAATATCACCTGAGTATCTTCAAGGCAAGAGTGAAGATAAATCTTATAGGGCTGCATGCTACATCCTAGGCCGCATCGTCACTTCTCACTAGATGAGACGGTGGCCAAACACAGTACTACATTTGGCCACCTATACAAATTAAAAACAAGGTGATTTTCTCCATCAAAACATGCTTCTTTATTTGTCGTGTGATGAGGTCTTTTTTGAGAATTGCTCATATCTGTGGTAAGATTGGCTGGTCAGCAAGGTTGGTAATGATGCTGACTGCCGCGAGTTGACGTTCTTAGTTGTTGACGCTCGGGGAGGCTCTGATTGTCCCTATTAATAATACGTGTTATAAATGCGAATGTAACTCTGTTTGTCTGTCTGTTTCTTTTTCACGAAAAATGGCTTGGTTAAATTTGAAAAGGAAAAAGTGTGCATCATGAGAAAGGACACTGTGTCGTGGGTACAGCTAGTGAGGAATATTATTAAAATTAGAATGGCAATAAGTCATAAAAACTATAAATTAATATTAACAAATCAGATTCCTAAGATACCTATCTTCGGAATGTCTATGTTTACAACGAGATAGAGCTATACATTTTTTTTTTGTTTACAGTGACAATCTGTTAGCTACCGTAGTTTTTCCGTCCTTATAGAATAGAATAGGATAGAATAGAAAACATTTATTCGATTGACATACATCGTCAGTACAAAAATTAAATAAAATTGAAACACAAAGAAACAAAAATAATAATCAGAAATAATAACAAACACGGATAAAAAATATACAGTTGATTTTACTGCACCTTTACTGCACTGACGAGCACGCCCATATCGAAAGGGCTTATAGTATTTTTAGGCTTGGGATCTTCTTTGGGAGCAGCTTTAGTGTTATTTATTACATAATTTAGTGTACACTTAAATAATAAAGTTTGGACAGTATATTAGAATAATATAGTACAATGGGCGGCCTTATCGCATAAAGCAAGTTCTTTCAAGCAATCTTTGCATGGAATACAGTTACATAAATATGTAGTAGTACTCGGTATGTTTCATTCCTGAAAGCCGGTCCTAAGTGCGTGTGACCTATACGATACGATGCGTTATCTTTGTATTATTGGCTTCTAAAACACCAGTGAGATATTCTTCCATATTATTCGATTCTACAAATAATACACAAAGATTCATTATTTACGCATGGCGGAATCGAATATGAATATAAAAATGGCGGATATCTCTTTGGCTTGTGTTTTTGTGTTCCCTCGAGAGGAATTGAAGGCAAATGTGAAACAGGGGCATTTTATTGTATCTGCTTATACAAAGTTAGTGTGACAATACATTTCTATCGGTGTGGGAATTCTTTCCCTTTTTAGGGTTCCGTAGTCAAACATTGTATCCCTTACAGGTTTGTTATATCATGTCCGTTCGTAACATACCTAAATGTGTCCCTTATCCATTTTATTTATGTATTAAAAAAGAATGATTAAAAAGTGATTTTATAAAAAAAAAACATAGTTACACTTACCTACCAATTTCTCCGTTACTTAGCTTCATTCTTACAAAATGTTCCTAGTATTGACTGAACGAATAACTTTGACACATCTTCTTCGAAAGCACTGTATTTTTCTACTTCAACCAAACAATAATAATGACTACGGAACCATAATGTGTGGTCCAACACGCACGTAACAAGTTTTTGCGACCAAGTAAAGTTTACGCTTTTCACGGGTCCTAGTCTTGTTGAAAAGCGAATTCCTGTGGGGGGTCATAACTAAAGATTAGACCAATTTGGGGTAATATCCCGCTCGTGTGTGACCCATTTAAGGGCGGAACGTGGTAAATGGTTTTCTGAACATCGCCCCTGTGTCTTGGGAACTTAAAATGTGTTTTTGGTAATGCGTGTCGTCGTCACCTCGTTGACTGAGGATTATGTAGGATGAGTTAATAATGCACGTTATAAAATTATCTTAATTTTAAAAAGTCGATATGGCTGACTTATTTTAACAAAATTGGCCAAATAAGACGTAACCGAAAGCTAAAATACTTATTTAAATAAGTAAACATTGAAAAAAATAAGAGTCGTGTTTCTCCAAATATGTTCCAAAACTCCTTTATGATGTGAAAACCTCAGCTCGATTATCTGCTTGAGACATTGAGGAGCTCCTGGGAATATTAGCGAACTTCAACTGTACAGAGACCGGTTGTAGCATTACGTCCCAGATATCTAAGTTGCATGGAAAGAAAATGTGCAGTTTTGAGTTCTGCAACATTTTCCAGCTCAATAATATACTCGTTGGCTGCTGATTGCGTTCATTGCACGCGAATTTGAACCTTTACATTCGGAGTTAGAGTTGAAAATGGGGTGTAGGCTGTAGGATATAAGACAAAAGGGTAATGACTGCCGGCAGTGAGACCATCTGTTGGCCTCCATAGACATTACGGCGCGTTCTTGTAAGGTTCTCAGCGGGCGCTACACTGGGAAGCCAAAAATGTTCGCCTCTTGAATTCGTTTGATCATAACAACGCCATTTTACTTTTAATAACTTTCCTTCCGTGTTGTTATGTGATCTCTGTACTTTGATGTATTTTCGTGCTCCTGTGGAACCAAAGCTACTTTTACTATGTTAGAGATGGCTGGGACTAGAAAACGCGGGTTCAACTCCAGTTCCCGTACATTTTCGAGGTGGTCATGATTTTGGTTCGAAAATGTCATGGAATCGCTGGGAGCAGAAGGCAAACCCGTCGTTATATAATTTGAGTATTATCTTCTAAGAAAAAACACATTTTTATTGCATCTTTTTTATGTTTTATTGAAATTTGACCACCTTAGGCAACTTGAAGTTAAAGCCATGTTTCAATTTATTACTTTGTGTCATGTACAATAAAGAATACCTATTTGTTCAGATATTCCGAGTAATAAATACTTACTTCTAAGCTATTCTTGGTTCAAAACAGCGTATACAAAAAGATGCTCAACAACCGAGATAAGATTTTTCCATCTCTAGTGTGTCGTCAAATTCAGTACAACGTTAAAATAAACGCAAACCCACAAAACCAGTGCTGCGTGGAAGCAAATATCCTGGGAGGCAATTGAACAAATTCTCCGGGTGTACCGGGGCCCTATCGGACCGCAATGTCAGTTATTATATCTGTTATCTCCCCGACTCTCCCCTAGTCCATTACGACATCGCCGACGGAGAACGCTCCTACGCATCGCGACAGCCGACGTTAGGCGCCCATTGTCGATGTCGTTTTGTGTCATGTTTAGGAATTTTAATTTAAGGTACTGGTTGATTTTTATTATTATTTTTATGGTTGATTTTTGTCAATTGAAAAAACCATAAAATATTAATGAAATTGTTCTAAAACCTAGGCAATACTGATACAAAGTCCCAGTAGATTTGAAACTTAAGAAAAAGGCAGGAACGCAACCCTTTTACTTATTAATATATCCATTTGATCTAGGACAACAAATCATAGGCAAAATTATTAAATATTTTTTTAGTAGCATTTTCATAAACTGAAAATTGAAAATAATTTTATAAATATATAACTAGCGGTCGCCCAGTGATCGAAATTGGACCGTAATTTTAGCTTTCGCACTCTTTCTCCATATCCAAACCTCACACTCCTCAGTGCGCGCAATATGCTTAAACAGGGGTACAATGTACAAAGTTTCCTGTTTATGTATTAATATATTTATAGATATTGATAATTCAATCAGTATCAAAATATTAGTCGATTAAGTGGAATCAACCTCGTTTTATTGTGGGTTAAAAATACATTATGTTTTACTTATGTAGGTAGGTACCTATACTTAATGGTGTTTTGATGACAGTCGTAGGTACATTAATTTATATATAAAAGAGACAGATAGTAGTATACGCCCTAGTCAATTAGATTTGATAGATTCATAGGTTTAAAGAAAAATGAGGCATATGTGACAGAAGTGAAGGCCTTATGACTGCTCTGCGGGTCTACCGCGTAACTAAAATGGTAATGAACATCGACACTGGTAATAAACTTCAATACGATCGTGAAAGACTAAACTATGAGCTACCTTGTAAAAAAATTACACATCATGAAGATACGAGTCCCAACTTCATGATTGGTAATTTTTTTGCAAGTTAGCTCGAGGTTTAGTCTCGATGTTCATTACCGTTTTAGTTACGCGGTAGACCCGCTGATGTTCGAGATGGTAATTACTTATGTATAAAAGAGATAAATACTCAAAGATGTATGTACTCCTCGAACATCACAGCACAGAAAACCAATAGCGCTCTGCCACATTATATATTGATGCTATCCGAAAATTTTTAGACACAGAGAATGTTGGGTATAGTTTTAAAAAAACACTACATTTAAACAATGTTAAATATTTGTGATCAGCAGTTTCGGCAATATGGATTAAACTAATTTAACCACATTATCTTTATAATTAATCTAACCGAATTACTTATCAATACGGCCTATAACCGTGGTTGTAGCGATGTTGAATAACAACAGCGAATCGGGCTGTAAGTGATCGGTTGTAAGCTCCAAGCTCGGCGAGCAAAGCCTTCAAATCAAACAAGTGTTCGGTTCACCCGAGGCCGAGGCCTAGCCCGTTTATCTGATTCCCTGATTCTCGCATCCGACCCGAATCCCCTCGGCGATGGGATCGTTCTCAATTAGAGATAAGGCTTTGAATATTTCGAGTGATCATTGCAGATGACAATTTGTTTATTTATTGTTTAGAGGTTTGGCAAGTTTATGGCCATTGGTCAACAATGCGATATCTCTTTGTGAAAAATGCCGTGTCAGTGTCACACATGACATGAATCGGTGTCTGATAATTAATTAGATTGTGAATGGAAGAGCTACGTGCTAATAAGCAAATGAAATTTACCTGTCTGATGACTTTATGAGCCTTCTAAATCTTGTTATAACAAAATATGTACAGAAATGTGATTAGGTACTTATTTTTGTAACTGTACTGTACTTTTATTGTAAGAATATATCTGAGTCTTAGATATTCCTCTATGTAAAACATCCCGCCATATATTTCTATCACTATTATATTCCAAAAATATATTTCTAGGTTAGACTGGATAACATTACAGAAAACCGACAAGAATTTCAGCTTAACAACGTGTTTATACAGTAATAAAATTATAAGATTTCCACCATATTTTTTGACGAAGGATAAATATTTGTTTATCCAACTAAGCGTGTATTTCCACGATTTCATGTCTTCGTACTGTCGAGTTATTGTATTTTATCCACAATAGTGCGACTTCCACTGGAATATTCAGATATGTTAATACGCTTTCTTATTTAGTTGATATGAGTGTGATATTCTTTGTGTGCTGAAAGATGGTGTGATAAAAGATAATATTTTTAGCCGAGTAAATGTGGCAAAAAAGATGAGGATGCTGCGAGTGATATGTCAGATAGAAACGTGGTATTATAACGTGGCGAGTCTGATATTTAGCAGTGAATATCGTATGATATTTAAACGTATATATAAAACCCAGACCCTCTTTAACTCTAGCTACAGCTGACAAGAATAATAAGCAAATGAAACATTATTATGAATATAGAATAACTACACACAAAAAGTGGACACCAAACAATTATTTTGTAAACGAATCCAACATGGCAATTTTCAACAAATCATAATATTTAACAGCTTTAGTTAGGTACTTAATGGATTTTTAATTACCTTATATAGGTAACATTACATTCAACAGCAAAACGGACAAATAATATCAAACGAAAAGGATTCACACGATTAAATATGAACACCGCCGTATCATGGGCAATAAAGGTCACGCAAAAAAATAAGTGCCAACGCATTATTAAAAAGGACCACTCAAAGCGATTTTATGCGACGTCCGTACACTGGCAGCACATTAAATGACCCCTGTAATACATCTTGAATATTCACACGAGCCAGGAAGCAAAGGTCTGCACATTAATATGGTCCACACCTGGTCCAAGTGGCCGCAATGAATACGGTAACAAATACGATATTCTCTCCGTTGTGGCTGCTCCGCAATGTAATCGGATCATAATATTGGTTTTTGTAATCTATTCGCTACCCATTCGATTGTTTTCTATTTCAATGCGATGTTCTGTAAATGTTTCCTGTTATTGTTTTGTTTTATATTGTTATGGTTTTGTTTTGTTTCTATTAGGTATTTAGTTGTTGCAGTGCTCAACGACACGTGTTTGAATTTCGATTTGAGCCAAATATGTTCTTTGGTATTTAAAACAATTCTGTGAAATTGTAAGAGCTGAAATAGTTGCAACTTGCAACGCTCGTAATTTTCCCAAACCCAGATCCTTTTATTTGAAAATATGTTTTAAATATATCCGTCACTTTCTAACGTCATATATAACAAAAAGAGACGGGGCTACCTTAAAACCTGGGTTTGGGAGACACACAGAAACCATAGTGTAACTTGTGTTTACTCTGAAATAAATAAAGCATAAGCTAAAAAATTTCGTAATACAGTTTAAAATACTACCAACAAATCCTATAACGTAATAGGACCTCTGCTCAGGACGTGACTAGCTTATGTAGATATAAATCGAGACTCCAATATTGTTGTTGACCATATTTTATACTTAATTGAATAGTTGATATAATTTAAAAGTAGATTTACAAAAAAATATCACAGATACCATAGAAGAAATAAAAATTAACGAGATCTCCTTATTCCAAGGGCAGATTATGATAAGAAAAACTTAATGTATAATTGGTATGAACGTACAAATATTTAATAAACCACCTAATAATATTGTAGATAATACCGCAAACTGCCCTTTTTCTATTTCTTCCGAGTCATGTCCATCCAAAGGTTGTCTGGAAGACATCGCTTGTAGCGATAAGACCGCCCATTGTACATGTACGTATGTTTATATAAGTGTATCTTTTTGTATTTCTGGTGTACAATAAAGTTTATTGTATTGTATAATACTGCGATGAATATATTTAAGAAGAAATTAAAAGCATAATCTCCTAGGTAATAACAGCCAACTGTCTATCAACCCGTAGAATTAATATAGAGATCCCCCTCGATTTACGTACTTTAAGCTGTGTGATGTCTACCAGTAAATCAGTAGTCCCTATTTTTATTAAACAAATATACATCATATAATACTATATAGTCTAAACTAACAGTTTACTGTAATATAGCTCTTATGATAATCGACTAGCAATCATTTTATACTGTAATTTTTAAATTTCTCATGCTTTTCTGTTTCTAATTTTGTATTATAATGTTAACCTGTAATGATAGATGTGTGAAAATAAATAAATCATAGTAATATTATAAAGAGAGAAATCCTGATTGACTGACTGACTGACTGACTGACTGACTGACTGACTGACTGACTGACTTATCATCAACGCACAGCCGAAACTACTGAAGCTAGAGTCACGAAATTTGGAGAGTAGGTCCCTTTTGTATTGTAGGCAAGCAATAAGAAGGGATTTTGGAAAATTCAGCCCCTAAAGGGGGAAAAAGGGGGTGAAAGTTTGTATGGGAGTCCCTTAATTTTTGAAGTGAGAAAGATGAAAATTGGGATTTAGGCTTTTGGTTACAAACAAAGAAACACGTGATTCTTCGTTTTTGGAAATTCATCCCCTAAAGGGGCGAAATAGGGGTGAAAATTGTTTTTGAAGTGTAAAACGTGAATATTGGGATTGTTTTTGAAGTGAGAAACGTGAGAATTGGTGTTTCGGCTTTTGGTTAGAAATAAAGAAACACGTGTTACCGCGTTATTGGAAATTCATCCCCTAAAGGGGCGAAATAGGGGTGAAAATTGTTTTTGCAGTTAGAAGCATGAAAATTGAGATTTAGGCTTTAGGTTAGAAATAAAGAAACACGTGATACCACGTTTTTGGAAATTCATCCCCTAAAGGGGCGAAATAGGGGTGAAAATTGTTTTTGAAGTGAGAAACGTGAAAATTGAGATTTAGACTTTTGGTTACAAATAAAGAAACACGTGTTACCGCGTTTTTGGAAATTCATCTCCTAAAGGGGCGAAATAGGGGTAAAAATTGTTTTTGAAGTTAGAAACGTGAAAATTGAGATTTAGGCTTTTGGTAAGAAATAAAGAAACACGTGACACCGCGTTTTTGGAAATTCATCCCTTATAGGGGCGAAATAGGGGTGAAAATTGTTTTTGAAGTGAGAAACGTGAAAATTGAGATTTAGGCTTTTGGTTAGAAATAAAGAAACACGTGACACCGCGTTTTTGAAAATTCATCCCCTAAAGGGGCGAAATAGGGGTTAAATTGTTTTTGAAGTGAGAAACGTGAAAATTGACATTTAGGCTTTGGGTATGAAATAAAGAAACACGTATTACCGCGTTTTTGGAAATTCATCCGCTAAAGGGCCGAAATGGGGGTGGAAATTATTTTTGAAGTGCGAAACATGAAAATTGAGATTTAGGCTTTTGATTAGAAATAAAAAAACACGTGTTACCGCGGTTTTGGAAATTCATCCCCTAAAGGGGCGAAATAGGGGTGAAAATTGTTTTTGAAGTGAGAGACGTGAAAATTGAGATTTAGGCTATTGGTTAGAAATAAAGAAACACGTGTTTCCGCGTTTTTGGTAATTCAATTTGATAAAGGAGTGAAAAATGTTTTTGAAGTTAGAAACGTGAAATTTTGTATTTAAGCTTTTGTTTAAAATTAAAAACAAAATCGGTTTCGTGTTTTTCGAAATTCAACCTCTAAGCGGATGAAATAGTTATATGAGAGTCCGTATTTTTTGAAGCCGAAGCATTTGTAAGAGGTCAGGAATTGATGAAAATTAAAAAGTATCTACCGGCTAATTTGTACCCGAACGAAGTCGGGACGGGCCGCTAGTAATAAATAAACACAAGGCATTCCAACTTAAGCCAGAAAGGCAACGCCTCAATAGTCACTTGGTTAAGGATGTTGATGGGCGGCAAAAACCGCTCACCATTAGATGACGTGCAATATCATTCCTATAAATATCATAAAAACCATGAATAGAAAGAGAAAACAATATTAGTTTATCGTTTATTCGTTCAGCCAAGTGATGTGTGTGATTAGTCATAATCATTAATTAATTGAACAATTTATTATAGTGTAATATTATAAAGAGAGAAGTCCTAATTGACTGCTGACCTATCATCAACGCAGAGCCAAAACTACTGAAGCTAGAGTCATGAAATTTGGACTGTAGGTTCCTTTTGTTAGTAGGCAAGCAATAAGAAAGGATTTTTGAAAATTCTACCCCTAAAGGGGTGAAAGTTTGTATTGTATACTTTGATTTTTGAAGTGAGATAACTGAAAATTGGTATTTGGGCTTTCGGTTAGAAATAAATTCTGAAACACGTATTTCCGCGTTTTTGGAAATTCATCTCCTAATGGGGCGAAATAGGGAGTGAAAATTGGTATTTAGGCTGTTGGTTACTCCAAGGTTACTTACTGCGGCTTAAGATCGCGGCGGCTGTTTTGACAAACCAATAACTAATGTCCTAAAACTATAACCAAACACATAAGTGTGCAAAACAGCACTTCTTTCATTATTCTATAACCGCAACAGTTTCACATTAAATTCTATCACATTTCCACAAAATAGATAGCGCTTAGCTCTCCACTATAAGTAGATCTATAAATAAGTATTAAAATGTCTGTTCTAATGCTCTTGGTGCACCACACAGTCGGCTAAGCCTCATGCACGTTGGCGAGTCATAGTTCACCTGCTCTAGCTTTAAGTGGATGTCGCAACGAAGGCCCGCCTGCCCCTTTGTCTGCGCCAAACTCGAGCCAGAGCGGTTTACTCAACTTAAGCTCTCAAAAGCTTGCCCTTTGAAAACAATCTTGACCTATGACTGTGTTAATGCTCGTAGCAGCACTATTGAGTTTGATGTGTCAATTTTCTGCTGGTTTGCTGTAGTTTTTAAGATAATTACTCGCGTAATTTTTTGTTGCTTACATGAAAATAACATCGGTTCTAAGTAACAAAGGTACGTAGAACATATTAATTAAAATTTGAAAATTGAACGCAAACGTTCATTTAAAGAAAAAATGGCGGTAGATTATTGACCGCAACAGTTAAGAAAAAAAAATCATTATAAATCATAATTTTATTAAGTAAAAAGAAACTGGAGATTTTTAACGTACTGTATTTCAGGAAAAAATAAAATTTCCTGGACTTTTCCATCAGATTTCAATATGCGATATTCATATTTGCTAGCCGAGTCTGGTGTATGATTAAAACTCCTGAGTATTGACCTAGATTTCAGGCTTATTTTTATCTGGATTAATATTCGTATTTTTATTGTGATTGTTACAAAAGAATTATAGCGATCTATGCAATTTGAAAGTTTGAAATTTTTTGAACTTTCCGAATAAAACGGTACGGTAAAAATAATTAAATAGTTACCGTTCGGTCATGTTTGTACATACATATTAATAAATTTTTGACGTATAACAATACTCATTACCACTTGCAATTAGGAAAATGATTTGATCATGCATAGTTAGTAAAATATTGCTATCATCCTATTAGCCTACTTATATTATAAAAATGTAAAGATTTGTGAAGATGTTTAGATGTTTGGATGTTTGTTAGTTAATCACGCATGTCCTAGATTAACACATAGGATAATTTTTATCCGGATACTATGAATACCGTCGGTTGTACTTTTCTTTTAGTTTTTTTATTGTTTTATATTTTGTAAGTATATTTTTCTTTTTAAGGTGTACAATAAAGATTTATGTTATGTTATGATAAGAAGTAGTTCCCCTAGGATGTGAGTAAAACTGCAGGCAACGGCTAGTGTAGTCAAATAAGGAGGTTATGGAAATTGCACTGGAAATGGAAAGATGACTGTCCTTATGAGACCAAATTAAACACGAGTTTTAAACTTCTTATAGTAAGATCGGTAATACTTTTTGGTAGTTTGTTATAGAAGCATACACCGTTTCGTTTCCTAGAAATGATTTATTTGTTTTTGTCAATCTAAATATAGGGACCACTATTTTGTGTTTATTTCTAGTATTATTTCCTTTATTAAATTTCTTTACATATATTTTTTGACACTTTTAAATAGTTTTACAATTAAATAAAATAAAAAATTATAAAAACATTTAAAACTAGTATTATTGATACATATAATAATAGTCGCTATTAAACATAATATGTAGGTTTTTTCGGACGAACTTATTGTTCTCTAAAATGTACTGTGAGGGCAGTGTATAATCAGTACGTGGTTGAATAATTTGCGTAGATGCAGCACTGCCGCGATTACTTTTGATTGATTGATTGATTGACTGATTCAGCTTATTACTGTCTCACTGCTGGGCACGGGCTTCGTCTCAGAATGAGGAGGGTTAGGCCTAAGCCCATCACGCTGGCCTGATGCGGGTTAGCAGACTATTTATATACCTAGGTGAAAAAATTTAGTTATGCCCAAACAACATTATTTAATTAATTATACTTAACCTATTGTATTTTAGTTCAACAGTAAATTATATACGTCGGTAGTTTATTTTAACAGTGCATTGAAAATTGAAACAGCTTCGTGACCATATTCGAACGTCATCCGTTATGAAACTCTACCACAATGCACTATTTCACAATGGAAAATTCAGTTTCATATCATGTAACATTAATTAAGAGACTCCGCTAATTATTTTGAAGCATTCCAGTGTTGAATTTGGCTTTTTAGGTGACAATGTTAATGATAATATAATGTGTTATTATAAATAATATATTATATTGTACCTAATATGAAAATGTGCTGTTTGTTTTTGGCAAAGAAAAAGCCCAACAGCAATAAGGGATTTTGACAAGAGGATTGGAATAAGCGTCGTCTCTATGACTAAATATTGTGCCCACTAATCTGTCTGCCTCGTGTGGTTATTAGTATTACGTCTCTTTGATGACTCAAAGTCAAAGTCAAAGATTTTCATTTCAACTGGGCCTTTGCAGGCACTTTCAAAACTGTTCAATAAGTAGCGATGATTAGTTGATTGACAGTTGACTGTGCAATAAATATGAGGGTCTCACAACGGGCCATACAGCGTGCCATGTTAGGCATCATTTTGAATGACCAAGTTATTACTATTTTCAGGTAAGTGACTGTGTCTTTATGAAAATAAATTCTTTAAACCTTAAAAAATACTAAATTGGAGGTTATCTGTATCCGTGTCACAAAACTCAAATGGCGTTGGGCAGGACACCGGGCTATAGATTTGGTGCCGGCAAGTGGAGTAAATCCTTGACGGAATGGCTTCCAAAAGTACACAGAGTGCAGGAAGAAGACCGATACAGGGAAGAATGGCATAAAAGGCAGGAGGCTTACGGTGTGTTGACAGAAGGTGTGAATGATGATGATAATGATGATGATTGCGAGATCCATGAACAGTGGAAGTTTACAGGTTGAAAAGCATCACGCCTGTTTTCCCGGAGGGTTGGGCAGAGGTGTACTATTGTGCACGCATATTTCCCTGATGCTGTTATTAAGTCCCATGGAATAGGCCCCCGAGCCTATTTCTATCTACCGGGCATAATTCCAATCTCCGGGCTCCTACTGAGAATTTTCATAGAGAAAACTCCAATAACACTTTGCCCGACCGGAGAATCGAACCCAGGACCTCACGCTTAGCAATATACCGAGAAAGGTGAGTCTAAAGACCCAATTTTATAATGTACATACATTAGTATCCCTTGTTATATGTGAAAAATTTGTACCCCTTTTTAAGCATATTGCGCGCACGGAGGAGTGTGAGATTTGGCATAGTTAAAGATTATATGGAGAAGGAGTGCAGTAACCTAAAATATATTTATAATATTACGGTTAAATTGCGACCACTAGGGGACCTCTAGTTATATTTATTATGTATCACGTATGAAAAGTTCACGATTTTGTCAGTAATATATCGTAACGTATGTCCAACTATGAATGAACTCGTCAACAGGTTAGGCATCTTTTCAAACTTTTGATTGGTTCGGTTTTAAGTAAAATTTGTATTCAAACTTACTCTAGCTTCATTGAAGTGTAAATTGAAGGCCGACTTGGAAACTAATTCCGTGCGGAAAAACTTCAGCGAGGAATGTGCGACAGACTGAAACTTGTTCCGTTTCTGGCGGTCGTTGCTACGTTATGTGCTCAAAAATGTATATTTTTCATTAGTTACAAGAGCTCTGTTATGCAATGGTATAAAGAAATGGAGGAATAGCTTATGATTACAGTTGCATGACACTTTAATTTTGCCGTGCTATAATTCTAAATAGGGTAAGTAGTTGACTATTATTAAAAACGGACAAATATTTTATATCCCTTTACAGAAGGTAGATAAAGAACATCATAGTTGAATAAATGGTGGAGTTATAAGCTTTTGAAATTTCTATATGAGACACTATCGAGCCTTTTCCTACAAAACGGAATATGTATGAAAATGTCACAATTTCTAGTTTATGACGTTATTACAATAGTCCATCGCTGTCTATTAAGCAATTTGAAATGCTTGTAACTTAAGCATATTTTTAAATATTTAATTTATTTTTATACTATTACTTAAGCTTTTTGGAATAGCTTTAGTTTTTCTGTTAACAAAATAACAGTCCGACACTCGCAAATATTTTAAAGCATAAGGTAACTTTTTAAATGATGCATACAGTAAATTTGGAAGGTGTTACAGCCATAGACGTGATTTCTGCCATTTTACATTATTTACATACCTACGACACATGTATAAAAAAAAAAAACAAATATTAGTTGCTGAAATACAAAAATTAACGTCAAGATTCCAACAATTTTATCTCCGAAACAAAATACTAATCTCCGATCAATCTGCAAAGCACGAACGCTGTCGACAGACTCAATTACTTCATTAAAGCCGAGTTCTGTCGAGAGAATAAGGCGTCTAAAATCATTAATAATGTTACATTCATAGTCACTTCATTTTAATTCCAGTCCTTGAAAGCTGGCGAAGAGGCGTAATCACGAGGAGTAAGCTGGGGGGAATAAGCCTATTTCTTACTCTAATTTCATTCAAGTCTCTTTCGCGAGTTTACACGTCTGCCGTGAAGGCTCACTTTAACTTCTGCCTAAATAAATAAACGGAAGCATTGTAAGGAGTTTATGTTTACTCCTCCGGAACGTACTACGTGTAATGTATGTGCGCTTTTCATAGTAATTCACACTGTTTACTCATCTACCATTATAATTATGATATTGTACCTACTTCCTATTATTTTAGTGCGTGTTGTATAATGGTTCAAATATGGTTAACGTTTCAAATATGGGGAAATTTATGCAGTGAGATAATGTAGGGTAGCAATAAGAAAACAATGTTTTGTGGTCTGTGGATCGATTCATGTGTAGGTATCATTTAGAGTAAAACGTTACATACACTACTTACTTACTTTACTCATCGATTTAAAACAACAATTTAAGGCCATGTTCAGCGATAATATAACAGATGTTTAAAATGAAATCGGCCGATTTCCCATAGAAAAACTCATGTTTAAACGGCTGATTGTGCTCCAATCGTCTGTTATATTGTCGGTGCCTTCGGGCCATTTTCACTGACAACATAACAGATGTTTAAAATGAAATCGGCCGATTGCCAATTCAAAAAATTGATATTATTTTTATTTGGGGCTTAGTTTTACAGTTTGATATTTTTTAGTTTATGAAATATATTTTTTGCTACTAAAATTATCTTTCATTCATTCATTCTTTATTGTACACATAAACACAAGTAAAATACATAAAAGGAAAATACATGTGCATAGGCGAGCTTAACTCAAAATATCATCGTAGATCTGTTGCCTACTGTTTGGATTTTCTCAGAATTTCAAAATACGAGACTCGCTCGCTCGCTGCGTGCGCTCACAATTATTTTGTATGAACTACGAACAAAATATGAATGGGAGAGTTTCAGATAGTTTGCGATGTCCCTTAGTATTTCAGGGCTGGTAGCTTCACAGAGCTTCACAGTTGTCGGTAACTGTGAGCTCCTTGCTAACAAAGCTTGACGCTACTGTATCAAAATATTTATTCTCGTCTGGACCTAAATTCTGTCTGGCTTCGAAATTTCCAACCAACACAGTTAAATTAAATTTTGTTTATTTTGTTTTCAACTGGGTATAATTCATTTCATTCTACGCTAGCGTTTATGAGATATTAAAATTTGACTTATTTATTTATTCATAATTATGTTTGGCTAAGCAGTGTTTATCAGGATGTTTGTAATAATAAACCAGAGTTTTGTTACAAGCATCCTGATAAAAGCCTGGCTTATTATTATTATTTTAGTGTTCAGTGAGAGAGCTTGTGGTGAATAATTCAGAAGGCTATAATTAGCCATTGTTGACGGCAAACAATACTTAGGTTCTCGGAGTCGATTTGTTAGGCTTGTGTCAATATTTGAGGAGCTTGCGGCTGAGTTTAAGAGTTCTCGCTCGAGTCTCGCTAACGTAAACGTTGTTTTTGAACGACGACGTTTGTTATTCCGTTGAATTGAGTTCTGTGCCGCAATGAGTTAGAATCTACTTGACTTGGTAAAACAAAATGTACTGCTCTGGGCAATTTATTGTCTTCATTATTCCATCTCGAAGGGAGTCTTGGTTAACACATTTGACGAAGGTAGTGGTGATCACATTGTGATATGATATGCACACATGGAGTATCCTTTTCTATCTTCTTGGCATTATACAGTTTAGTTACCTCTGACGACGATATGAATAGTTGTTGGGGTTAGTTTCAGCAATTGGAACAGAAAAAGAACTGAGGAAATTTCGGATACATTTTTTAAATAATTATTCAAATCTCTTTATTTCTAGACTAGTACAGTGTTTTTTGATACATAGATACTTAGGTTGAGTATAATATGGATTTATGCCACTTTTTACCCACGAAGTTTCGCCTCTTATAAAAATAAATCCTTGTTCGCTTCACAATTTATTACTATTTAGCCTAGAAAATGATTTAATTATTTATTATTTTAATCCTGTTTTGCCCCATTTTTGTGAAAAAGTTATAAAATTAAAGATTTTTTTTTTCCTTACAAAAATTAAGAAAAGTCATTCCTTTAAAGATGTAACAAAAAACTGTGTTAGCAATATTAGTGACGGTTATTATTTAAGCCTGGTCTAGACGTCTAAGCTGGCGGCCGGCGGGCGTCGAATAAAGCCACTAATCCGATATACAGACCTAAGTAACTGAAATTGGTCGAGGGAAGACGCTACAAGACAGGTGAGGGGGGCACTTTATTAGATTGGTCTGATAGAATTCTGCCCACCTTAAATTGGAAAAACAATTTTAATATTGAAGTTATTTTTGCAGCTTTTCTCTATCTTTTATGGAAGAATTTATTAGAAACATATCATATTTGAAGATAAAAGGCCTTCATATTGCGCTATTTTTTCTTTCTAGAAGAGATAATGCTTATCGTCTTCTGGAAGTATAATATCGAAAAAAGTGTCAAAATTCACAAAAAGTCAAAAGTCTTGTTTACAAGTTGTTTGACATTATAAAGGTTAAAAATAAAAGAACCAATTATATAAACCATTATTTATTTATTAAATATAAAATTGCCATATCAGATTGTTAGTACCACATAAAATTATGATTGACATCTACAAACAGTTCGACCGTACTTTACACATTAAACCCTCAGTTTCAATGTTAAACTCTATATAATAGAATCAACACAAAATGGAAACATTTACAAATTTCTATCGTTATAAAATGGCACTACAGAGATACTCTACGCAAACGGCTTAAGAGTTTTTATAGTTCATTAAAATATGACTGATTTTGTTATTGAAGTGACAAACGTACTTTTTATTTAACTTTGAAATAAACCCCCTTTTAACTTAACCTTAACCTTACATTCCATTAAGATAAACGGGGTGGTACTACAAAGGTTGTTTGAAATTAACGTCTAGCTCTAGGACAAATTTACCTAAAGTTTGTTTTTTAATTGAAGATCGTGATTTGACACTTCTAAAACGTCAAATTGGTCATAGATTTTTTAAAATAAAGTTCATTTTGGCATGATTTGACATTTGCACTTGTAAAATTACTATCTGGGATAAAAAAATAGACTTTATAGGTACAAGACTAGTCGGAAAGAGTATATAAACCTGAAAACCCGCGAAAAATAAACCTTTTGTTCCATACAAATAATTTAATATTACTTGATTAAATATATGGAACAGCAGAATTTGGTCGTATTGTAAAAGTTGTTCATAATCAAAGTCAAAGAGTTTTATTTCAACTGGGCCATTGCAGGCTTTCAAAACGTCGTGATTTTAGGTGCACAGTTCCAAGTGGGTTGGAGAAGATACCGGCAAGAAACTCAATGCGGGCATGCTCGACGGCATGTTTTCAATTTTTTATTAGAATTAGTGTACCTATTTCTTTTTTATTGTGTTTTGTCTATTGTGAATGTGGCGCCGTCATTATCCCGTACGGAATAAAATTATTTTTCTTTCTTTCTTTCTTTCTTTCAATGTATTGATGAGTACAATAATCCTCTTCCAGGTTTCTATACCCTTTCAGACTACCCTAGTTGAGACTTAAAGGCTGGGACCACACAGCCGCGATATAACTCCGATATCTGTTTTTAGTACATTTTGTATTAGAACGCATGCGATCTTACACACTGCTGCGATAATGCGATCTAATATAAAATGAACTAAAACAGATATCGCATTATCGCAGCGATATTATCGACCAATAATAACGTGACTGTGTGACCTTAAAAATATTGCAAATATTTTTAACTCCTTATATTTGCGTCATACGGATGATATGGAGCCGCAGGAGGCACGATAGCGAAGTGTGACTGTGATGTATTACGGGACCATTTTGTCCACATTTTATTTTACTGCCGTAGACAATTTTATATAAAAAGGTTACATATAGGTTATAGGTTTATAGATGTCGAGTATAATCCTCTTATGCCGTATGCTAGAGCACTTCTTCTATATCATTACTGTTCTATGCAATATTTACAATTTCTCTAAATACTCTCACACAAATAAATTAACAACGAAAGCTTCTTAGACTAACTATATATTTGTATCTATACATAGGTACAATCAGGTTTATACAACTATCATTATTTACATCCACACAACCGATTTCATTAAATCAAATAGGATTTTCTATAAGCCTTTTAGTCGTCTTTTAAACTATTTAGTTAGTTTCTTTATATCGCGTTTGGAGAATGAAACAATATACAAGGCCCTCCGTTTTAGTTCCGATCCCTTTGATTTACTTTGACATTACTCATCATTATGATCAACTTTTACTAAGGAAGCAACACAGAAATTGCGAAAAATAAACAGCTATTTCATATAAATATTTAATATTAGGTACTCGACTAAATGTGTGGAACAGTTAATATATTTTTCGCTTTTTCACGTTTGGTCATTTAGTGAAAGCGGTTCATAATTATGAGTACAATAACCCCTTAAAGGGATCGGGTCTAGAAAGGTTGAGCCTTATATGTTTTACGGTTTGCAATAACTATAATAATATTGTCACTTACAGGATATCTTCCGTGATTAGATTTTGAATCGAATCACGGAAGATATCCTATAATTGACAATAATAGTATATAAATATAATTCATTGTTTAATTGTTAATTATTAATGAGAAAAATAATAAAGATCTTAAACCATAAAATGCTTTGAAAATGAGTATATTTGACATGAAACGACAGTCTTTACTCTAGCAGTCAGAAAGTAAACGATAAAAATGTTTCTCGTATATTTCGAGACAGAAATAAAAGCACGGAACACTAAGTTTCGAGCTGTTTTGCTATTTAATATAATTGTAAGGAACCTTGAAATACAATTTAAAACTTCGCGCTTCGCACGTTCCAAGTTCCCGATTTTTGAGCAAATTAGTAACATAAAATATAGGCCGTAATTTATTCAGAGCGCGCTACGTAGCTCAAGTTTATTATTCAATATAACAGCAATGTACAAGATATATCGGGAATTCTCCCCTTTGTAGGACACGTTAGTTAAATATATTTAAACTATTAGATCTATTTACACGTGAAATATTGTCACGTCGCTTAGAAATATAATCAAATCAACCATTTTGATTTGGGAAAATAACGTAAAATACACTCATTTTGTAAAATTGACTAATTGATTTCTAAAACAATCAAACGACTAGAAATCAAGCGTTTATTTTTCAGATAAAAAATCTACACAAAAAAGGCTAAGATTACACTTATAAATCTGCAATTCATTGGCGAAATAAACGATCAAATCCGTGAAGCACATTATAGTCATCACTTTACACACAACTCTCGGGTCCCGGCAGGTTTTCTGCTAGCACGTGTTCCCTTCTCCGCACGTTGCCTTTCCCTTTGGTTCTGTGTAAGGTGGAGGTCGCAAGACTCCCTGAGCTTAAAGTGGGTCCACTGAGAGTTTGGCTACCGAAAGGCGAGCTCAGATTGCCGTTAGGACACACAAAGTTAGGGCTTCCCAACGTGGGACTGTTCGTGACTACGTAACTAGGCCTAAAGTTAGTTCCTATCACTGGCTGTAAGTTCTGGTTGAGAACGTCTTCTTGTCTATTGGGCACCAGGTCACTGTTAGGCGTCAGCTGTTGAAGGAAGAAGGTAATTACAATGTTGCAAAGAGTTTGTTGTTGTTAGAATGTTGATAAAACAAATGTGACTCACCTGTGGGCGCCCAGTAGAATCCAGCAGTGCCAGGTCTTCTGCTGAGAACACCGCACCAGCTTTACTCCAGTCTCCTAAAAACAGAATATGTTTAGGCTTGTTTCCACTTTCTTATGTTGGGTATCTCTGTGCCTTTATGAGCAAACTTACCTCTTACTTCTTTTATACTAGGCCATTCATCTGCTTCGTCTATTATTGGTGCTGATGGTTGATTTTCAGAATCTAAAAGAATATTTCTATTAGTTTAATTTCTGTTCTGTTTAATTTTGAGCTATAAATTTGTACAAAAATGATATTGTATTGGGCTCATTATGGTACCTATCAGGATAGAAAATAGTCGCATAAAGTTGTTTCTTGTTATTATGATGAAGTCATGTCATTATTTTTCTTTTTTCTTCTAAAGGTGTAGAGGCTAGAATGGAACATTGAAGAAGAAATTACCTGGCGCATTGAGTATATCAGGTTGTGGATCTGGCGTTTTGAGTTCAGGTGAGGGTTTGATGGTATATGCCACAACGTATCTTCTTCCACCGTCACTCAACTCCAGCATGTCTCCTGGAGGATGCTTGTGTGGTGGAGTGGCGCGTCGGCGACGGGCACATAGGGCTGCCAGTGCGACGCCCCCGGCCGCTAGGGTTGCTGCCAGTGCAGCCGCTACCGCTACTCCAACACTCACCCCACCCATGGAGCCCTTACCATCTGTGGTGATTAAATGTTACAAATCTTGAGTCATAAACTGTGATCATGCTACTGCATAAATTTATTATTTATTTATTTATTTATATACTCGTCAAAACAAAATAAGGGCCACCTTATATTTTTGATCTTCTGGGCAAATTATGAGGTTCCTAGGTTTCTAAGTTGTAAAATTCATTGCAATGATTTGTTTTTAATGAAATGGGTTTAAATTTTACACAATCCACAGAAAAGAAAAACAATTTTACAACATTTTCAAGAAAAAGTGTAATTTCAGCAAAAAGTACACTAGGACTAAAAATGCAATTAAAAATTAAATTCCACGGCGTTTATTCTTCTTCCTTTTTGAATCAATATCTGGTGTAACCTCCTCTTTTCTGAGCATATTCTTGAAGCCTAGAGGGCATTTTCTATCAGATGCCGCATTGTTTCTTGAGAGATTTGTTCCTTGCTCGATTTTAGGACGTTTAAGGGCTGTCTTTCATTGTCCACTGATCAATTTGTATCTCATACTCTTCTTTTCAACAGATCCCACATGTGTTCAATTGTGTTCAAGCCCGAACTGTTCGCTGGCCTCCGCAACACTTGTATACAAGCCTCTTCTAGTGTCTCTCTGGTGGCTCTAACAGTATAAGCGCGTGCATTGCCGTGCAACAGCTTGAAACCTACACCCACTTGCTATGCAAATGGCACCACATAGAGTCTTATGACCTCCTGGATGTATCGTTAAGTTGTTACTGTACCCTGGTTCTGATTTATGAGCTCAGTTCTTCCAGTTTGGCTTATGCCTCCCCACACCATAACATTGGGCCCCCCAAATCGATCATTGTTGTGGATGCAGGCATCTGCAAGTTACTCCCTTTTCATCTCCACACCCTTATGCAACGGTCAACACTAAAATCTTTTACTTTGCTCTCATCTGTAAAAAGCAATGTGCTTCAGTCACTTACGCTACAGTCCAATTGTTGCCTTGCGGATGTTTATTGATTTGCATGATGAATACTGGTCTATGGAATTCGCACCACTTGACTCCTAAACTATTGCTGGTTTTCATAAAACTGATTTCTAATTGTTTGGTCACTTAGTCACGTGCCTGTGGCCAGGCACAAGCGGGTTTGCACAGAGCGGGAAGTGCTGGTGCTCTCTCTGCGTGCATGTAAGTCTATGTAGCGGTCTTCCTGAACGGTAATTCCTCTGGCTCTACCTAATTCCTGACTTCTGACAAAATTTTGGATCTCATAAAAGCAATTCCAGGCATTCTGAATCGCTCGCTGCGAAAATCTCGGCTGTAGAACTACAGATCCCTACGAATAGCCTTCTTGGATGAGTGTTATGGTCCTGGTCGTTGTAGTCAAGTCTATTTGAAGTCGAACCTGTGGAATTACGTTCTTAAAATGCCGATGTATGCACTGACTCGACATACTAAACTGTTTTCAGTACAATTCTAATGTTAAATGAGCTTAAAGTTCACGTTAAAAACAGGGTAAAATTAATTGGTTTCAAAAAAGTTGATAAAATCTACCCATTTTAACGGTTTTTCAAGCGGAATGCTGTAAAAGTGTTCGCAAACACTTAAAATAACACAACGCTGTACAATTTACTACATGGATATAGTTAATGATCATTAAATCATCCATAATGTCGAAATTTGCAAGTGGCCCTTATTTTGTTTTGACGAGTATATATTCATTATTGTACACCAGTAAAACAAATATACACATAAAACTTGCACAAACATGGGTAAATGTATAAATGTTTAATTTTAGGCGCGTAGGTACTGTAAAAATCTAGGTTTGGAAAGCTGTATCAAGACCTGGATAGACCTGTTTATTATTGTAAATATTCATTTGCCACCATCTTCTATTCTATTTATTTTTAATTCAACTCATCAAAATAAATAAGATTTACAACGCAGTACCTGACTCAATAACTAATTTAAGTAAATTTAACATATTTAAAATTAAATTGAAATCATTTTTTTATAGACATGGCACCGTATAGCGTTGAAGAATTCATTCCAAAAATTATTGAATATAGTGACGTAATATTGTTATTTCTGTGAAGTTATTTTAAAATTATTATTATTAATCAATTATATATTATGAATTATTTTTAATCTTTATTACCTAATGAAATGCTATGTTAATGTTGTTTATATTTTATTATTATGCGTGAAAGTATTATGTGACTTAATGTAATTATATACATACAATAAAAATCTGAATCTGAATCTGAATCGCATCACACGCGACCTGCAGATCCGACCTTTCAATGAAGAGTAAATCCAAAACAGAAAGGAATGTTACAGGTAAATTATCATTACCCGTGAGCATTATTAGGTACGTCAAACACTGCATCAAGCATTCGCAGGAAAGTTACAATACATCGAAATGTTTTTTTAAATTGAGCTTTTGCTTGTATTGGACCATTCGTAAGAACGTTAAATTACATGGAAGTGCTCTAGTGTGTATTTTACCTTAATTTATCATTTTAAAGAATCAACGTTAATCTTACAAATTATTTCACAAATAAAATATCCAGTCCTAATTTGTTGTTGCTTACTTCCCAAAGAAGCAGAAAATTATCAAAGTATTGAGAGGCAAATAAATTCACCAAATAAAGGCCTTGAATCATATTTGTTTAATAATGAGATCAATCAAAACGAATCGTCAATTTGTATAAAAAGGGAGAAAATGTTGAGAGGGCATGTCAATAATCGTGACCTCTGGGAGCCGATGCAAATGAAAAGAGTACAAATAGACTCACGACAAAATTCGCAGAATAAAGGTTCAATTTCAACGGTCTTTTTTAGTTCCGGACCCTAAAAGGGGAGCTCAAATCACCCTTCATATGTTTGTACATCAGAATCGATTTTATTGAAAAGGATAATTGTTATACCTACCCCTTTTAAATTTTACAGAGATAAATAAAAAAAAAGGAAAAAAAAAGGTGAACATTTTGTTTGAATAATTTGATGGCGTACGATGATACAAAAAGGATAAAACTCGTTTAATAACCATTTTCATCTTCAAACATGTTGTTCATATTATAATAATTGCATTTAAACGTATTTTGAATACCTGTATTATTTTTAGTATATTCTGAAATACTGGTGTTATTTAAGGTCCAAAAATAGTGAAAAAAAAAAAATAAAAAAAAAGACAACTGTTCTATACAAATAATTTAATATTACTCGACTAAAAGTATGGAACAGCTGATTTTTTTCGCGATTTCAGTCTTGATCCCATAGTAAAAGTTGTTCATAATGATGAGTACAAAAACCCCTTAAAGAGATCAGGACTAGAACGGTAGGACCTTGTATAAAATATATTTTAAACTTAGTTCCGAACAACTTCAATTAGTGAAAACTTTTGTTTCTGTAAGATTAGATCTTATAAAATTTTCATGATTTCCGTTATTATAGAGAAATATGTTTATCAAGTTCGATTATTAACTTAATTATGAAACAAATACAACTTTTAAAGTAACCAATATTTGCAAGTTATTTAAAATGAAATTGAAATGAAAATAAATCAAGCAAATTATCCTCTAATTTAAAATCAAAACGATAAAATTGCATCAAAACCATTTAACTTCAATTATACGGATGAATTAAACTTCCCCAAGAAACTTTTCCATTAAATTAATGATAAACGATGTTTAATTTTATGCATGAAATATAAGACCCTGGATATAGCAACGAGTGGGTTTTCTGTCTCATTAAGCATGAACAAAACGTGGTATGAATATCCCACAATAATGTTATTTTAATAAGGCGACAATCGAATAAAATGTAATTCATCTCCCGAACAGTATTTTTGTCGACGGTCTAGTGAGAAATTAATTAATACTTTCGTTTTAAAAACACGTTTCATGTTGACTAGACGGATGCAACTCATACTGTGGATATCAGTTATTATTGATTAGGTACTAGCTGTTGACCGCAGTGCCACCCGGGCGTTTTATATTTATCAAAATAAAATGTTGCCTATATAACTCAGGGATAGTGTAGGTACTTTCTATTAGAAAAATAATTTTTAGAATCGATTCTGTAGTTCCAGACTCTACATACAAACAAACAAATTATCTCTTTATAATATTAGTACCTATACAACGTGTATCGGAAATGCAACTTCATAATTAAGAGAGTGGATCAGACCATCAAACTGAACAACTTTCTCTATGTGACCAACAACGTAATCGCGAAAAAATTATCAGTTGTCCTACACAAACCTTCAATATCTACGCGACCCAAACGTATGGGATAGCTCATAATTTTTTCAATTACGATATTGGTCCAGAAGTTTTTCAGTTTGATGGTTTGATCCACACCCTTATTTATATGAACATGCATTTCTGAAAAAGGTTGTAGATATCGCAATTCAAGAAAATTTTATTTCTCTAATTTAGTTTATGAATGATTATTGTATTAATTTTAATTTGCATGCCTCTGAGGTAGAACATCATAGGACACTACTTAATCATTAACATCATTGTAAACTTGTGTTCAGCAAATAAATGATTGATTGATTGATTGAAGAACCCAAAGTCATTCAACAACATTCTTTAAAAACTTTGTGAATTTTGTTCCGGCTTTTGCTCCATCGTATGCAGTTCCATCAACGAAATTAGTATTCCATCAAAAGGCATTAAAAATGCATCGAAGCTGGCTATTGTGTGCAGGGGACATAAAGAGTCAACTAAGAGCAGTAGGAACGCTTTCGTAGGAAAATGGATTATTTTGTTTGAACAAGTAAAATGTCACTACTGCACTTATGTTATCACGTTGTTAAATATAGAATCACGCCTGCATTTATTAAGACATGTATCTACATGTAATGTTGCAGTTTTATGCGCCGTGTAATAGGAGCGAGTCCTTTGAAAATTGCATTAATAGTGTCTTTGTCCCTGGTACTAGCACAGGTTTTTTTTTAAGTATCAGCAGTATATTATATACTCAATCTTGTACCTACAAAAATCTGTATAAAATTTGTATGTAACCTACTTAATTGTGAAAAAAGAAATATAATTATTTATCTAAACTAATATTATAAAGAGAAAAGATTAGATTTTTTGTATGTTTGTTTGTATGGATGTAATGGATACATTAAAAACCACTGGACCGATTTTAAAAATTCTTTCACCAGCAGGATGCTAACCCTAATCACTGAGTAACATAGGCTATAATTTAAAAAATATCACGCGGGCGATGTTGCCGGCGGCGGAAGCTAGTTTATTTATATAATTACTGCGCACAGTTCCAGACTCTGTGCTGCTGAGACGTTTGTAATAGTAAAACCTACAACATGTCTACCGCCTGCGGTCGCCCTTTAGTATGACCGTAAGTTTAATTGATTAAATAAAAAATTGAAGACATTATTTGTATGGGCCGAGTTTACCTCCAAGTATTGGGCACCCTAAAGACCAAAACCCTTAATCATTGTATGTTGCCAGTGGTTTCATACGGCACTGAAATGTGGTTCCTCCCTATTTAATTCTTTTATATAATCACCAGATGGCAAGTGACCACCGCCACCTATGAACATCCGCAACACCAGAGGAGTCACCAAAGCGTTGCTGACCTTTTAGGATGGTGTAGGCTCTTTTCTTGAAGGTCCCCATGTCGTATGTGTTTGGGAAAACCGCTGATGGTAGTTGATTCCACAGTTTCATGGTGCGTGGCTTACTCCATAAGGTCCAAGTCACTATCAACGAGCTATGGAAAGAGCTACGCTCGGTATTTCTCTATGGGATAAAATCTGGAAGGAGGAAATCCGTAGAAGAACTAAAGTGACCGACATGGCTCTCAGGAGTAGCAAATTGAAGTGGCAGTGGGCAGGCCATATCGCTCGGCGGACTGACTAGCGATGGGGAAAGAAAGTTCTCGACTGGCGTCCGTGGATCAGAAAGCGAAGTATATAGGACAGTCTCCCACTAGATGGACGGACGACCTAGTAAAGATTGCCGGCAGTTGTTGGATGCAAATGGCTCAAAGCCGTTCGACGTGGACATCTATAATTATGAGGGAGGCCTAGGTATGTCCAGCTGTGGACGTAAAAGGGCTGTGATGATGATGATTGATGATTGGGTACCCATGACATAGCTAAAACTAATTACGACCAAGAGGTAAATCTTTAACTCACCTGTTCTTCTCGCAGCGTCATTGAAGGCAATGTTCTCAAGCAACATCTTCTCTGATTCCCCCTTAAGGTTTCTCGCGTAGATGAGCAGGTTGAAGGTGGCGCCCGCGGCTTCGCCAGCCGAGGACAGCTGGGAAAGGTCCAGCTTAAAGGTAGCCAGACCATCTGTAGGATATAGCATACATTAGTACTTATTCATGACTAGCTGTGTGCGCAACTCCGTCAGCGTCTATTTTAGGGGATGCGATTAATGAAAAATAAAAAATAATCGCCTATGTCCTTCTTCATGATGCACAGCATTTCCTTATCAAATTAAATCAAGATTAGTTCAGCCGTTTAGTCATGAAAAAGTAACAGATAGACACAGAGACAGTGTTACTTTCGTATTTATAATATTCGTAGGGATAAAGCCACAGTTTCACCAAATATTTCTATGATAAAACTAAATTTTTTGATTGGCGTCCGTCAACACTAAGCGTGCTTACTGTTTTATACCTAAAAGATTTCTGGAGAAATAAATAACAGTGGACATTGACAGCACATTAGGGCCTGAAAACGAATAAGAAAAAATATTGCGTGAATTCGTGAGATCCACTACTTAGTAAAAGGTGATTAAATAAAAAATAAAAAAAGTTGTCTGAAGATATCAAAGGCAAAAAGACGGCGTATAGAAAGGTACTCATGCAGATAAACACCTTTGTTCTAAAAGTTCAACAAACCAGTCTCATTAACGCTGCCGTTGAACCGTGTCCTGCCGGTGACGGGGTCCAGGGCTTCCAACATGAAGTACTGCGGCAATCCACCGTCGTAGCCGGCGACGCAGCGTACGCGCAGCCAACTGCTGCCCTCTACGCTGGTGTTGCCTGCTTGTAGCGAGCAGTTCCGAGGCGCTGATGGACGGGCTGGGTGGAAATTGATTATGTAGAAACAAGTCCAAAAAATTTACCGTACGTATTATGGATAATTCATTCATTTATTGTGAGAATAGTTGATAAAAATCTATGTATGTACAGTCACGATACGTTGCGGTGATCCATTTCACAAACAAAATGCTTTGAACGACTGCGGTCTACTTAGAGCTAGTAACTTTGCGTTTAAACGTCGGACGCAAACGATTTTAGCCTTATGGATGGTCGACTGGAAAAATTGCCGATTGTATAAAATATGTATAACCACATATTGACTAATCACTAAATCTCAGGAACTATAAAGCCTACGGCAGGTAGGTTTCTTATAAGTTTCTGTTTAGAAAGGACTTTATAAAAATTCAACCCTACGGGGCTGCAATAGGGGTTGACAGGTTGTATGAAAAATCATTCTACGCGAAAGAACTTGACACTGACTTGACTTTGACTTGTGACTTTATTCATTCCACCTTCTTCGTTCAGTCTATTCTACTATGGAATGCACTCTACCTTGAAATCAGGATGGCTAACAGTAAGCTCTCTTTTAAATTTAAATTACGAAAATACTTTCGTGACAAGACATCGGCAGATTCATCTCGACTCTAATTCTTCTGAATTGTATATATTTATTATTTATATATGTTTATGTTTATTTAGCATATAATAATACATATTTATTTATATATGTTAATGTTTATGTAAGTTTATAATTATAGTTGTTTTTAAGTATAATAGAATATACCTACCCTCTCATTTAAGTTTGTTTTTTTGGTGCATCTACCTTCATTGTCTCTGCATCACCCTAAGGTTGTCTGGTAGAGAATGCCTACGGCATTAAGACCGCCTTTGTACATTGTACATGAAGCATTTTAAATAAATAAATAAAGAAGACGCGGGCACTGCTAGCATCTAATTATCGCCGAAAGAGCATACAGTACAGTTTTTCTTAATTGCAACCTCACTATGTTGCTGTGCTATGCTATAAAAACTGGCATCTATCCGCATCTCACTCTCAATACTTTCGATCTGTACATTCGATCTACGATTTTATTTCGGTCTATAAAAATGTTCCCATTACCTCATACAGTAGAAATACATTTATAGAACTTGTTTAAAGTAGTCAACTTCAACTTAGCCTACGTATATTTTACATAATATATTATAATGATGATGATATACTAATATTATGTTTATGCAAATTCTCATCTTCAAAGTTAGCCCAACTGCAAGCGGCACTTGAGTTAACGACTAGATCTTAGGCCAGACATTAGAAGTAGCCTTTAATATCGCTCTCCTAGATGAAAGGGCTCTACTTGCCCTTTTCGTACCCTTTGTAATACAAGCCGCTAAGTTTTAATTTAGTTTGACTGTTAGCAAAAGATAATGATCGTCGTAAATTTTGAATTAATTTTAACCTTAGCGGTCAGTACTTAAATATGACCTGTAAAACTATCTTAATGAGTTTTAGACATGTTTTAGACCTTTTTATTTGATACAAATTCAAAAGTCTAATAAGTTGATAGTTTTACGTATGTTTCTTTTTTAAATATGTTTGCCATAATAACAAAACAAACGAAACAAAAATATTTGGGAATTTAAAGGTTCTGAGATAAAAGTGTATTTTAAGAATGTGTCTGAAAATTTTAGGCATCAGCAAATTTAAACAATTTTTGAAGCCATTTTAACTTTTTTCAAGATTATTTTCCTCGCTAACTTCTAATAGAAATCAAGGTTTATGGTATATTCTTGATATTATTGTATGTCGAGTAAGCAGGCTTGGGAACTTGTAAGGAATGTTCGTTGTTCGTATAACTGGCGCGGTGCGTGCGTGGAAATGAAAATTAAGTGCAGAGAGCGCTAAACTCACTAATTTCGCCTTGACTTATGGCAGGCGGGTGACAATTTAACGCGTTGTATGTTATAACAAACTGTGGGGATATTAAACTCTGTGGGTAGGGAAGAATTCTGCACCCCACAAAAGCTAAGTCATATTTCCCGCTGCAGTCGTGCGCGTCATAGAATTATAAGAGCACGTTGGGAGCTAGGAAATAACGAGATTTGAGAATAAAAAGATAATGCACGTCGGGCAACGTTCGTATCTCGTGTACAATTTCATACATTTTAACAAAGTTTCAATTTAGCCGTTTGTAGTTTCCGTTTCTAATTGAAACGTACAAATTGATATATTTAGTTTCACGTTGCTTTTAGTTTCCCAGCAGTTGGAAATAGGGGGGAGGTTTAGGTATGATTGAACTTTTAAAAAATATGCTAGAGATTCTGTTTTAAATATTTCAGCTGACTGCCTATTGGTCGTGTGCTGCCAAACGTGAGGCTCTCTCAGTATCATCTCAGAATTTTCCTACCTTTCTCCCGATCCCTTTAAGGGGTTATATTACTCATCATTATGAACAACTTTTAGTATGGGGCCAACGCAGAAATCGCAAAATAAATTATTGCTGGTCCACACATGTAGTCGAGTAATAATTAATTATTGTATGGACCGGCCTCGGCAGTTCTATTTTGCGATTTCAGGGGGTTCTTCCCTTAATAAAAGTTGCTTATAATGATGAGTAAAATAACCTCTTAAAGGGATCAGGATTAGAACGGTAGCACCTTATTTAAAGGACTTAACATAATCGATAAAATTACACATCACAAGTGTGTGTATATTATTAAATGAATTAGGTAAATAAACCGTATTTCACATTACGAAGCCAATAGAACTTCTAGTGAAATTGTACGTCATCAGCGAGGAGTTATGAGATTTGGCACACAGGCACGAAAAGCCGAAGCCGAAAGCCGAAAGCTGGAATTATAAAACGGGGAACAAGTTCGGCCGCATTGTTGGTTCAAATTGTGTGCACGCGGTTTTATTAATGCTTTTATTGAAGTGTTCATTTCAGTGCCGACATTTTTGGGCGTTGTATTTTCGAGTTATTGCATTGTATTTTCCAATATACATAGATGCACGTGAAGATATGTACCGGTGAATTTAACCTGCATAAAATAAAAGATTGGCTTTGATCGTTTGTGTTTTATGTTTTCCGTATCTTTAAGGTTCAATTTACTTTTTCATTGTAATTCTACTATTCTGTGTTATTTGACCGGAGATTCGTTGTGTAGTTCCTGCCAAAAAGTAGGTCATCCCCCTTTTAGAGCTGCGTTCTCCGTGTGGGTGTAGAAAAGGTGATCAAGCGATATCGGTAACAGGAGTCCGCCTGTGCAATATAGTTACTGCGTTCATAAATCAGATTGAACCTGATTGCTGATTATGAGATAAGAATTTTATAATAATCAGGGCCTAGTTGTCTCGTCATCGTTTGAAGTGACCCTACAGCTCAACGTTATATAGTTCTTATTGTGCCTCGACGGCAAAATTCAGAGAAGTGGATTGTGTTTAGTTATATCATAAAATTTGTTAAGATTTGCCTCACTGCTGGGTATGATCTGGAACATAAGCACTCTAGTTGCCTCCTCACCGTGTTGGTGTACAGTTTAGGATCCCATACTTCCAAACAGGATGCTCAGCAGTAGATGGAGTTGTAAGATCCTATAAAAGTCAAGATTTGCCTCACCAGCGGGCACGATCTGAAACACGCAGGGATCGAGTTGCCTCCCCACCGTGTTGGTACCTCTACAGCTCAGCGTGCCATAGTCTCGCTCGCTCTGCGGCTTATAACTCAGCTCACTCGTGCTGCCGTTTGCAGTACCTACACAAACACGGACATTAGAACAATGAGTTTTGTTGAATCGCGAATTTAGTTTATGTTCGTTCGTTCTAGGCTAAAGGTAAAGTTATATTCAGAGATATTCGTAGATCATATTAAATAAAGCCAATTATGTGAAACGCATGTAGGTATCTAGATAAATTATTTTAGAATATCCGTATTTTGTAACAGTATAATTTTTTTTAGATATTACAATAAATAAATAAAATTGGTAATGAGATCATGTAGGTATATCCAGTAGTAGCTGAAGATTAAGGATAACAGAAGGTGAAATTATGCTTTTTAAAATGAGATTACCGAATTTGAGAGGCGACACGTCGAGACTCTCTCCACTGTTGTTGAATTGCCAGAAAAAGGTGACATCAGGCGGATTGGCCGTTACCGAGCAGCGCACGCGCAGTGACTCGTCAAGCTGTGCGCCCAGCACTTGTGGCGATGGATGCGCGCAAACTGGCGCGTCTGCACACAATAATACATTAAAATTTGTATATAACATTTATCTTATTAGAAAATCATTAGCGTTAATGGAAAATATGTCATAACCATGTAAAAATTAAATTATCAATTACTGAATCTCTAATGAACCACACGTAAATCAGGGGAAGATTAATTGAATCCGGAAGCAGTAAATCCCTAACCTACTAATTAATACATAGATTACATAGGTACCTAATCAACATTCACATGGCTAACATTATTCACTCGTTCGTATTAAACCTACTTTACAATCCAGTATTACCTACTGTAAGAATTTTCTCATTAGCGAAACGGAAATGTTACATGCGAAAACGTTGCTTAAATTCTTTCATATTGTACGCGGCACTTAACGAACAATCCGGAAAGTTATATTTAACTCAGATAAACAAGAAATGCCATAATTAACAAAGAGCTAAAAGAGACCCAAATACAGTTCGTTAAATCATAACAGAAGTTAGACGATATATAAATTTTATCGTCCAACTGTTCCCCTCCGGAGCAGGCGCAGTCGACGACTGTGATTCATTTAGATATCTACTTGCAAAACTGCGCTCCCAAGCTGCCTTAGATTTTCATTAAACTCTCAAATATTTGCTCGCGTTAAGCAGCCCTACCTCGGGAGATTACTGTAGCGGGAATATGAAAATATGTATGTGGATTAATGTAACACCGGCGCCAGCGATCGTGTACCGCGTGCGAATAACAACGTACATTTTCTTCGCCTTAGATTTGTGACGGTAAGATCAATAAAATGGAAACAAACTGTCGGTAGAGAGCGGTGCAAAAGTAAAACAGCAGTAACAAATAGCAGGGGAGGGTGTGCGGAACATTTGTCGCAGATCGGCCGGTCGCGGTGACGGAGCCGACGTAAATCTTAGCGCGGCAGCTTCCCCGATGATTGATGCTCGCGCGGTGACTCTGAGGACTCTTCGTCGAAATACACCCCACCGCTGTTCACTAATAGAACTTCGCTTGTTTGTTGACGCATTGATCAGTGTTGTTGGCAGTGGCAAATTAATCCCCGCGGATAAATAGTTCGCACTTTGTTATTGATCGATGGTGTTCATACTTTTGGTTAGTATACTCTTTCACTTAGGGAATCGTTGGTAATAGTTATAATAGTTACATTTCTTTGTCTTGGTATTTTTTGGACTGTTGCCAAAATTCGTTTTCGTAAAGGGGTGATTGCACGCTCATTAGCAAGCACACGAACTTTGTCGTCCATAAAATGGGGTGTTTCTGGTTTTATGCCGAGATAGAAATTCTCAGCACAAATGTATGTAGAACGTAGGTATAATATACTTAAATGAATAAAAATACCCTGGTCCTCGCCTGAATGCTGCTAATTTGCGATCGTCAGTGAATATAACACGTACGTACGGTTTCATAATGTAATTAGCGCTGTTCATGAATATTACACAATTTTATTTTACTTTATACCGCTGTGCTCGCACAAAAATTACCCATATTGTGCGAATATAAGAAGAACTCATTATCCGGGCATTATTCCGCCGCGGGAGTACGTTACATACATCACACCGACCCACAAGACAGATGTAGCGTGCCTAAGCTCCTTTATTGTAATTTATTGCTCATGTTTATCAGTAAATGGAATTATTCTATATTCAATACATTCCGGCGTGCCAGTCCGTTGACTGTAACAAATCTTTGTTAAGATCTTTCTGAGAATGATTGATACAGCAGTCAACGGACGACGAGAAGCCTCTAGCGAAATGAAACGTAATTTATTAGCACTCTGTTTATAATAGGGAACAAAAGACTCCTCGATTTCCAACGGAAGTTATCTACGCAACAATTTACTTATTGATGTGCTTTATTTTTTAGGCCTCTCTATTCTTTGTCATTTGTCGACCTTATTTTAGAGTGAAATTGATGGATTTCGATTTACTTTGTGACAACGGTCGGTGTCAGTTAGGGAAGAGTGTAACTTTTTTATTATTTCAATTTCGCATTTCGGCAAAGTCACAGATATTTGAATTCTTGGCACTTTTTATGCTTCATTTTATTTGTTACGGTTTATAACAAAGTTAGTGAATTAAATACTTATGTCGTTGCAAGTAGTATTTATTGATTATACACTAGCTGGTTTTCTACCCGGAATGTTGATAGTATCAAAACGATTATATACAGTGGTCGTGACGCGTCATCTCGTGTTTTACATCACAACAGTGGGCACCAAATTACTGGTGCTATCTGCGTCCAGTAATTTAGTGACCACTGCTCACAATATCAGACTAGTCTTCACTTACACTGTATGCTGAGGTGTGTGGACTGGCTGGCTGTTTCTCCCAGGGCGTTGGTTGCTCGACACGAGTAGTCTCCTCCATGGTCCCTCGTCACCTTCTGCAGTACCAGCGACTTGGTGCTCACGATGATGCCGGACACCACGTTGTGGAGCACCGGCTTATCCTGGATAATTTTATGTACAGTTGGAATCATAAACTTATTATACTAGTGGTAACAGTATATTTATTTATTTAAAATGCTTCATGTACAATGTACAAAGGCGGTCTTAATGCCGTAATTATATTATGTTTATGGTTAGAATACTATGATCTAAATGGGTTATTTTATTTTATTAATAAGGATCGGTAAACAGCTACATTATTCAGTTTTCCAAATAAAAAGTACAAATAAACAATAATGCGATATTGTTGTTAGTTATAATAATTACATTGGAATGAAGTCACACAGTGACACGCGCTGTAGTCGAGAGTAATAATAAAACAATGTTATGTATGAATAAATTCATTTTCTTTACACAAAACAGTGAAATCAAAATGCCAAATAAAATACCATAACAAACCAACAAACATAATTGCTATCAGTATCGATAATATTGACCGAACTCTAAGCAAACAGCTTCGAACGTTAATTTCTAATAAACGGTGTCGTGCTAAACGGTCTTCAATAAGGTAAAGAACGAATAGTCTTCATTACTCTGAACATGTTCGAACATTGCTTAGGTTCTATTTTTCCCATTTAAAAGGCGATTAGCTTAGATTTGTATTGACATTGGATACTTTTACTAAAACTAGTACCTATTTTACGTAGGTAGGTATAGGTTATAGTAAGGTTATGGGTAATTATATCCTCATTAATTTGTTTAGGTATTCAGCTAAATGTAAACAATCTAAGTATCACCCAGTTTTCAATCATTTTTACCAGTTCTAGTAATTATCGAAGGAGTTATCTGAAAAGAGGGTAGTAGTTTGTTTCTATTACTAGTTGTGTACTAGACTTTAAGTATCTAGACTATAGACCTTCTATTAGGTACAATATTTTAGATTTTTCTCTGATACTATCTTGGAGTCCAAGGCCCATATCGATTGTATGCGATTGACAACACTCTTTAATGTGGTCTTTGAATCACGGAAAGCTCTCGAGAAAGAAGAAGGAAAGAAGATTGCCCAAGGACTGACCAAGGCAAGCGCAGCTTAACCTCGAAGCTTATTCGACTTAAATCTTTGGTATGGTAAACTTAAAGCCATACAGAACGACCATACACATTTCATACGATTTCATACGATTTTAAAATGGGCGAATGAAGAAATCAGGCAGATTTTATGTGCCAGTAAGGAACAAGGCCTTTACAGTTGTGTAAATTGTAATGAGTGTCCATGAAAAACAAGTTTTATTACGATAAAGTGAAAGTGCTGATTATAGTTAGTCATTTTCTTTGTAATATTGATCGACGAATAATAAGTTCGTGTGGGCAGGCCTTCATGTGGTTTTGATAAAGGTCACGAGCCTATGTTGTGATTGCGAGGGAGTTATTCAAATGTAATTTAGATTGTACGCTGACGTAGTACATTTTGTTTTAATACGTACTTCATCAATGTTTCATGATTATACTTTTGTATTAACATGTTGGTACTTAGAAAATGATAAATGGTTTTTGGGCACGATAATCTTTTTTATTTGAAGTAGAATGTTGTTAGTAATTTTGTTTTTAGATTTCATTTCAATTCAGAAATAACATCACGCCTTTTCCCCACGGGGGTAGGCAGATACTACACAACGTCACCATGCGATCCTTACATAATTGTAGACACAATAGAAAAATAAAAAATAAATAGATTGCAGGTGCGACCGTTCGCAGGTATACCTACTTTTCGTCTCAAATACAATGTGTAATTTAATAAACACAAAACCTGAATTTAGTTAGTTCATAATTGACTACAAAATCGATTTCAGTAAGTTTTAAAGCAGGTGTTTAAAAAATATGAATTTGTATTAAACATTAAAATGAAAAATATGAAATCTATTATACCTAAGTAGATAAAATGTAATAAGGTCTAGCATATTGTATGTGATGAGTATTGTACGCTTGAATTTCTCACTCTATATCATCATTTCTCCTTCAACCAAAATGTTTGCTGGAAGAAAACTCAAGTTACGCTCGCCTTTGTGCATTCATATTTAAACAGTGTCTGTGTATATTCCTTGTTTGGTGAACAATAAAGAATAAGAATAAGAATAAATTCGCCTAACTGAGTGTCAATAGAACCAAAGAGAATTAATTCCTATTTCGAGAAAATAAGAATCAATTTAACAAGCGCTGATTAATCCTTGGCTCACAAAGTCACAACTATTTTATAAAAAATAATAGTAAACTTTAAAAAACATAAGTTGTGGTTGTTGTTATAAGCTTTTAACTAGATATTTTAATTGGGGTTGTGAGGCATTAATTACTTAAATCACACGTATATTTTATTTATTTCCAATTTATCTATCTTGAAAATATAATATATTACAAAACTAATTTTACAATTGTAATTGTATTTATTTTATGATTTATTTATTTAACAATAATTAGTGTACATATTTAAGTTTATATAATAAGGTTGTGTCTTGTATTGTGGCAAATAAATAAATAATATTAATACGTTAATAATATTTTTAACCGACTTCAAAAAAAGGAGGAGGTTCTCAATTCGACGCGTATGTTTTTTTTTTTATATTTGTTACCTCATAACTCTCGACTGCGTGAACCGATTTTGATGATTCTTTTTTTATTGGAAAGCTGGTGCTTCCCGAATGGTCCCATTTTAATTTGGTCCAGTTCTGACACTGGGATCCATGAGAAAACCATATAAGTCTTAATTAACGACAAATGGTCGAATAACTCAATATCACGCCAACCGATTTCGATGATTATTTTTTTGTTTGAAAGGGTATACCGAAGTGTTCCCATTTAAAGCCAAATGCCCACTCTTGGCCTGTAGGTAAGCACGTTCGTTACACCAATGTGAAAAATACAAAGAAATATCTTATTTAGTAACTAAAATATTGTTATTATTTATTTGTTTGTAACACTCGGGAATTAAAAACTTATATTAAAAAGACATTCAATCAATTATTATATGCATGTGATGCAATCTTCATTTCCGCACGTTATGTCAATCTTATAAAAGTAGTGATGGCAAATGTCACAAAAAATCGAAATCAAATAAATCGAGAACTGAATGATCTTCTGAAAATCTTTTTTCTTTTGTTTCGCTTCCTATATTAAAACGTTTAATTTCTATAGAATAGGTAAAATAAATGTCTATTGATTGTCTTCCGAAATCTATGCAGTGCTGGTTCAAGTTTATTAAAAATATCGATTCATAGCTCTATAACATCGGTTTTTGATAAATCGATGCCGAATCGCCCTCACTACGTCAATGGTAATTGAAATTGACAGTCTGTATTGACAGTTAACATTTTGTTTGTTGCGGATTGTTTGTTGTGCTTTGTGAATTGTGATTTTTCCTACACGGTTTTGCTATTTTCTATCCGATGACTTTGATTAGTATTATGGCGATGACAACCTTGGCTTTACATTGGATTCCGTACCCGCTTACCACGACGACACTGGCTTGCCAGTCAACTCCATGTTTGTTTTATATCAACCTTAAATTTTTTTTATACAATTTTTAAATTCTGTCCAAGTTTTATGTAAAAAATTGTGGTTGATTTTGTTTCTATGATGTCAACCCTAATGCCTATGATTTGCTGTATTTGTGGACGCCACTTGGCCAAAACCTCCTTAACGAATGGGGGCATATCCCTTTAGAGAGGATTTGATGAAAATCTTCGGAGATCGACAAAGGAAATCTTGAATGAATAACAGCACATCACTCGCGATTGCTGTAATCTCATGTTTATGTATTGTTTATGCCACTCAAAATTGAAAAATAAAATAAACTTTAAAAAAAAGTAAAAACCGACTTCAAAAAACTAAAAAGTATAAAATAATTTTCTTAAAAAACTTAACAGCTTCTGAAGTCGGGGCCTATAATTCTTCAATACACCTAGCTTGGCAGTGGCCCCGACTTCAGAAGCTGTTAAGTTTTTTAAGAAAATTATTTTATACTTTTTAGTTTTTTGAAGTCGGTTTTTACTTTTTTTTAATACAATGATATTTCCGTACACGAAAATCTCTGTGGACTTACCTATCTGTGTAGCGGCAAACCATTTATTCCACATTTTTTATTAAACAATCTAACCTTTTTTTACATTAATAGCATTCAAGCGACAAACGTGTTTTGTTGTTACAAAAAACCTTTTTGGTTTATGTCCTTTTCAAACTTGTTTTGTATTAGGTTTACGAATTTTCTCGTTCTATAGGTACATTAGGGGTGTGTTGTGACGCGTTGAATAGAAGTAACAAACTTCTTGAAATAAACTTGTAATGCAATATTAGACACACAATAAGGCAAAACGATCGGCACTTTACATTATGGATGCGCAGCTTGTCCTGAGAGGAGTGAGAGAGAGACAGACTATTTTTTACCTAGTGTTTAATACAGAAAAAATAACATTAGCCGATAGGCCCGTAGACGCGCGCTAAAAACTAATTATAGCCGAATCGGATGATTTTTTAAATTCAAATAATGGCGGGGGGACTTAATAATAAATATATATAATAAAAAATAAATGGTGAAAATAAAAATTAATTAAAATGTAAATAAATGTTGATGAGTCATGCAAATGACGTCATGGGCCGCGCGGCCTATACGCGATTGCACGAGTTAATAAATATTTTATTACTTTGCTGGTGTTAACAACATCACGTAAATTGCAACTCCCGTACAGATTATTCATGTCATATACAACGTTTAATTTAGTTAATGCAAAACCTCACACAACCCAATGCAATAAAAAAACTTAAGATTTTTAAAGTTTTGAGCCTACGTTTACTTATTGCATTTAAAATTGAATCTTATTGTCCTGAAATAAGATTTAATATCAATCGAGCGTCAGTGTGGCGAATTTCATATTTAAAAAAATATGAAAAGTTATCAAAAGTTACTGAAATCGATTCAGTAGTCAAATATGAAAAGCTATATTCAGGTTTTGAGTTACAATTACGCCGTATATATAATTAAATTTCTATTCGATATATTTATTGATGGAATGCTCGAACGAACTGTTACATTCCACGCTATTGCTTCCATTCAGTAGGTATTCACCTTTATTAATGTTTAATCATAATCAGCGTGGAAGGAAGCTATACGTCAATATCGACGAGGGTGTCGACGTAATCTATTTAGGGTCCGATAATGAACAGATATCTTCAACTTTGGCCAGCAATTCATCAACCGTGTCGCCTTCACCGTAATCTAATTCATCATCCCCTTCTTTATTATATTACCAAGTATTATACATATATATTATATCAATCATTGGAAGTTTATTATTAAGAACGTTTATTATCAATTATTAATGCTATATTGATTGATATTATTATGACTTATAGACATATATAATTATATATATATTACCTCAATATAGATATAGAAGGTAGAAAGGAAAACAGGAACGTTTATTAGACGTCACCAAACTACACACATAAATAATAGAACTGAAAACGAATAGGTTAAAATAAAACGATAAACGAAATGCAAAGTTTTGCTAACAAAAAAGTGAGTTTTTTTTTTATATCGTCAAATCTTTTGATATTTTTATATCTTTTTATACCTATTTCCTTTCTGCTAAGGTAAAAAAAAGAACATAAAACTAAACAAGTGTTAATAAAAAATAAAAACTAAATATAAAAATTAAAGCTTACTAAATAAAAAGCGAGTATTTAAAAAACAAAGAATAAAAAACTTTAGATATTGTTATGTAATTATTTCCTTTTACCTAAGCTGACCATTAGACATTCAATCTGGCATCAGTTCAATGCGTGACCTTGATGTTAGATTGATCGTGTAATGTATAGGTTGATGGATTGATAATTTGGATCGCATAGAATAGAATAGATATTTTTATTTCATTCTATAATGCGCATATTAGGCTAAAAAATTCTTCTAGCGAAGTCAATTAGCTTCTATCAGCGCCTTAAATGTCTTTAATATCCCCTTTTACTATACAAACTTATCAAGAGGTACGGTCCTAACTGGAGATTTTAATAATGAATTACAAATTACTCATAAATCATAATTATTTCGAAGTCAAATCAAAATGAATAATTATGATACAATTATTTGTAAACATAATAGATACAAACCAAAATAAATTAATTTAAAATAAGCACTCATCCATCAATAAAATTAATATTGTTATGAAAACAAACTGTTATTACGATATTAATTATTTTCACTTTACTAAATAAATTAAATTTTAATTTGCGATTCGGCTCAGTAGGGTATCATCACAATACACCCTCGTAATTGGAATAGATTAAATTTTACAGTTCTAGTTTAATTCACCATTACCCTGACCCAAAAGATGACCAAGTGAACAGAATGCCTTTTAGCAGTATGTGCAATATTGTGGAACTAACTGTTGCCCGCGGATTCACCCACACATTTAATTTTTATCAAAATGAAATAAAGCATACATCACTCCCGAATAGTGTAGCTTTATATTAGTGAAATATTTTTTTAGAATCCGTCCAATAGTTGCAGAGATTACCCCCTACATACAAACAAACAAATTTTACCTCTGTAAAATATTAGTATAAAATCCAGCCCATTACTTTTCCACCGCTGGGCACAGGCCTCTCCTCGGAATGAGAAGGATTAGTCCTTAGTTCACCACGCTGGCCTAGTGCAGGTTGGCGGACTACACACAACATCGAGAACTTTATGAGGCCCTCTCAAATGTGCAGGTTTCCTCACGATGTTTTCTTTCACCGTTAACGCAAGTGATAATCAAATTCTGATCCGCAAATATATTAGAAAAGTCAGAGGAGCGGGCCGGGTTCGAAATCAGACCCTCCTGCATAGAAGACAAGCGTTATTGACCCGCTAGGCATATCACTACTTTTAATATTAGTCTAGTATACATAGATTAAATAAAATTGATTTGATACTGGCTAGGCTATATGCAGGAACCGTGCAAAACCAAAGAAACAAAGATGTCTATGAGTACTTACGTTATGATACCACGATATCCTATGTTCCCTAGGGTTGGCACGCACTGAACACTCAAAGTACACGTCATCGCCTTCCTTGATGTCGTGAGGGTTGAGCGTACTGCCCAGTGACAGTGACACCACAGGCGGATCTAGAACAAAAAGAAGGTCTTTAGATGTGCTGGATGGCCTTTTATGTATACAGTTTCATCTGATGATACCTAAGCGAACACGTCTGCTCAAGTTACGTACCAAAATATTTTCCTGAAAGACCAATTAATTTTACAAAGATTATTTTTTGAATCGCTTTTTTGATCGTATTTTGGTAACCTTTACCAAGCAATGAATAACAAATTCTATGTGATCTATGAAATATGAAACTACCCAATACGTATAGTTAGGGAAAGGCTAGGCAGATGATGGTCTCATTCAGTAACTCTTACGACCGATTGTAGGAAACTATACTAATTTACAGCCTAAATACCTCGAGGCATAGCTCAGATATACTCGTAATCTGCAGTTACCAAATGCGACTACGAACATAAGGATAGTAGGTACGACACAACTAAGAAGTCGCATCGGTAAACTTCGTAAAATCGATCAGATCTGAACTGCGCGCGTCTTCAATACCACGAATGTTTATTAGTACTGCAGTAAAACATGATCTTTATGCTGATGCAATAAGTTGTACAATTATCCATTAGTTGTTCGATCAGGTAGGTACATGGATGTTACTTCTTACTTGTGTCGTACTATACTTTCCTGTTCAGAATCGCTTATAATCTAGTAGTGGACTGCGGTAAGCTGACATGGTGGATGGGATTCTTAACGAAGTACTTTGTTTAGGAAGGTTATTAGGAGATCTTATAATCACCATCATATTTTTCATGTTGTAACAAAAATAATTGACTTATCAAATGATAATAATGGATAGTTATTGGATAGAAAAGTGAAGACTATAATCAAGAGTAAGGCTAAGTATTCAATCATATTGTGATTGTTTTGGTAAGCGATCATGCGGTTACTTTAATCGTGAGTTAGCCAACGTACCTGAGCTTTGTATAAACTCTCCATTCAAAAGTTTATGGACGCATTTAGAATTTGAAGTATTTTTTGTAAAGCTTCAGGGGAAGGTTTTTTGTAGAGTTTTCTACTTTTACTTACATATATTTCAAAACAGAAATGTAGGCCAATTAATATTTCAGGAAAATAAAGATTGTGTCCGTAGACTGAATAAATTATAAGATTCGGAATTATTATAAATTATTTTTCAGTCTAATAGGGAGTCAGAGGTATGACAACAAAAAGGCTGTACTCATAAAAGTTACTTTAATTTGACAAGAATAAACATCAAGCCTTTGAATTTAGTTCTTGAACCGTGTTGTTTCTAAACGATTTAATTCATATTTTTATATTGTCGACGGCAAAGGTCAGAGTTTATTGTGTTGGGCTATTTTCGACTTTGTCCATAGTCGTGGAGCATTTTTACTTCAGGTGAACACTTATCTGTGGCAAGGAACGGGCGTTGACACTTTATTGGCCATTAAAGACCTATAACGACGTCGCCCCGCGGCCGGAGGAAACGCCCGTACTCCAAATAAACATTTACGATTCCTCCGTTTAAATTGTTGCCAAAACGATTCACGCCGTGAGCGGCAAAATTCTCCCCGCTCTAAATGTGTTACGGTTCGCCGAGCAGAAGTAAATAAAATTTATTTATATTTGGAAATTAATTTCCTCTGTCGTAATAGAGTCAGCACGTTTCCGGGGCTTCAAAGTGACCGTCCCATGGAGGAATTAGTGTCTTGATTGAGTGATTCAAACGTCTTTGGAGAAAAACTCACGGATGTGTGAAAAGATTCGCAAATCGATGTAGGAACAATTGGTGTGGTGTAGATAACCCGTTGTCGCATAAACAAATTGTCGAGTCATGTTCTATTATTAGAATGTAAACGCACAGGCTACGTTAAGCCGTCCTAATCCCTTAGAGCGTTTTGCGATCCGGATCCGGTGGCGGGGGGTTGGTCGTTCCCACTAGTCCGAATTAGTTTTTGGCGAGTCCTCAGCGGATGTTAAGTGTTGATGTTGTGTGCTCGCCGGCGCTAACAAGGTTTTAATTACGTTTTACTGAGTTTCTCATGTTGGCGCATACAAGCTTTTAATATTGTTAAATAGGTTGTTTGTTCCCAAATGTTGACAGGCCCTGTTACGTGTTAAATGAGTTGACTGAATTACGCGCTGGGAGCCGTTTAAATAGATATATTTCAGGCTGTTGCTAATTAGGGTTGTTGATTAAATATTGTTTATGAATTATGCTAAAACTGGGGGTTGGGAATTTGGCGAGGGGATAACAAGTATCTCTAGTATAAGCTAGAGATACCTACTTGTTTAATTGATAATGAATTAACTGTAGGTATTTCCAATTTCATAATCCCTTATATAGAGGATCTTATCTAATACCACAAGGACAAGTCTTAACAACGCAGGCTTCGATGTAGTGGCTAAACATGGCATGTCAAACCGTAAGCAGGACCAACGTGGACAAATCCAAATTAATCCTTCAGACAGGAAGGTGTCACCGTGGAGTCGCCGGTGTCGGTATAAGCCATGCGTCTGCGAATTCGCTAGCCACAGACTAAATTAGACGGAATTAGTTCTCTACAAGTTGGTCGCGTCGGATAAACTGTCAGTGAGGAAAGTTCCGCTGGGGACGCATCGCAAGTCCCCGGCCGGCTTCGCCGCGGGCTTTGTTGTGTCACGGCGGCTTACGGTAACCGACACGTCTGATAAGTACCAAGATAAGCACATTACATTAAGGACGATGTACAACCGTTACACGAATACGTTTTAACGTCGCACACCACATTTATAAATCTTTTCATGTAAGTAAACCGAGGGCAGTTTTATAAAACATGACATCGCTTTTCTTTAAAGACTTTTTCAAGCGCAGCGTTTCAAAAGTAATCGTGTTGAGATTTCTATTCATTGCTGTAGTTTATAGCGCTATTATAAATCTGAGATTAAGGGCTGACGTTTAGATTAAAATGATGAAAGTATAAATGTGATTATTAAAGTGCTACTTTTACGAGTATATGTGTTTATTTGAACATATTTTTCCCAACAAATTTTTATATGACCTTCGTGGCGGTGAACTCTGAATGAAATCGAAATTAAAAGCTGATTAATTGACTAACATATGAAGCACAAAGGAAACAACTGGAAGTTCACATACCAGTATAGCTATTCTGTAAGAACATCTCGCATTTCGATTCGAATCTTATGTAAAAAATAAAGGATTTTTGAAAATTTGCCGTTTAGGTGTTAACGGGGTACGAAATAACACAAAAAGTGAGCGCAGTCAGGATCACTACTCAGTATTTCTATAAAATTTACGTCACCCCGTTTCCTTATGTTCATTTACTTCACATCTACAAAGCGACATGTTTCAATTACACACATTTTAATTAAGAAAGTACGAATGTACGTGTTTTCGCTATAACGGTACGCAACTGGTACCCGAAACAACAAGCGAGAGATCCTGCGTTTTGGCTGACTCATGTTCAAATGTCTATTGTAACGGATGTGGACACACGGTCTTCTAAAAGTCTTATGAAATAATAATTCTTTTACTCTGTAAAATTGTAGAACTAACAAATTAATTCTCATTAGCAAAATTGGTTCAGATTTCGAAACGTCCAACTTCGGTAGATAAACATACAAATTAAAACAAAAGCCAAACAATTTATCTTTAACGTAAAATGGTTTAAATATTTAAAGGAAAAGAATATACCTACTAAAGATAGTATTCAAGGAGTAAGGATAGGATTAGGGTGGTGAAAACAGCTTCCAAGAGACACGATACGCAAGTACTGTGTTTCTTGGGCTGCGTCACCAATGTTGCTGCCTAGCTGATCTGTTCACTACAGCATCAGCCATTCCTATTTGAAATACAGCTCATAACGTACAAGAGAAGAAGAAAAGGGAGGATTTATTTAATATCAGCCCCGTGTTTGATGGCAGTGTGTCATGTGTGTTTGGGCGGGCGTGCTGAGCGCGTGCTTAAGTAGCAATGATAATTAAGCTTAACGATGTTGGAGATGTGCAAACTGGTTGAGCCGAGCTCCTTTATTGCTTATTTTGCAGCCATATTCGTTTAGGGAACGGGTCTTAACGAATTAAGAAGTCACGCTAATTATTATTGTGTCATCGTAAGCTTTTGAGATGGAAATGTTGATTCGTACAAACAATTACGACTCGTTTTCATCTCAAACATGAGCTTTGTACTTAAATACTTTGTTATATTTACTCGCATCTTCACATAAAGACCCTCATAGTAAAATTTGCAAAGTTTGCGTTCCGTATGTGAAGTTCAACATTCAACGTTGAAATAAAAGGCATCTAGAAACAAATAGAAAGTTGGCTCGACACTCGTAAATTTACAAAAGAAAAGCACTATGAGCAAACTTCAAGTCTGCTAGAAGAATTTCTAGGTAGACGCAATTATTTTATACAGATCCAAAATCTTTAACATTTTTGTGGAAAACTAGCTAAAGTTTATTTTTCAGGTTTGATTTTATTAATAGATTGAAGAAATACGTAGATAAAACGTATACTTTCCAAGATATTAATCTATTATCGAAGTTTTGTTCAGAATTTGTAAGAGATAGGTTCTATTCGTTAAAGTTTAAACAATAGAAATAAAAGCTTTTCTCTGGAAAGTTTTGCCCAAGCTCATCAATCATCATCTTAGGCAAGCGGGTAATCGAACAAGTCTTCGAGACTGTCTGGGCAGTGTGTTATTGTCAACTTGACACTAGAGATGCACACCGTCGTCCTCTGGTAGCAGTTAACGTAGACGGTACCGTTTACTGCCAACTCATGGGAGAGCTACTGGACTCCTCACCCACAACTTGTTCATAGTTACTTTTATCCACCTATAGTAATTAACACTTACATACAACATCCAGTTTGAAGGAGTCTTCAAGGCTCTGTCCGGGCAGTGCGTTGTTGTCAGCTTGACACTTGAGCTGCACGCCATCGTCCTCGGGTAAAGGCATGAACTGGACCTGACTGCTCACCCACGTTTCGTTCATGGCTTCTACTATCTATGAAGAAGAAATAGAGGATTTAATAGCGAGAATTATTTGAAAATTGGTAACTCTCTTATTTTTGCATTTTGCCGCAACGATAGAGCTTATTTATGGAATCCTATGCAACAACGCATACGGCGGACGAACTGTCCACCGGTAAAGAAATATACCGCTATTAACGGCGGACAAAATATGTGTCGTCTGCGCCGCGCCTTAACAGAATTATTTTTTCATTCCGTGTAAAATCTGAAACTTGTGCACTTCTTAAGCAACCAATTTCAAAAAGCGGATCCGAGCAACGAACTTGCTACGATAAAACAGCTGATCAGGGTTGTTATTTTGTATGGCAATCACGCTCGTATGTTACCATTTGTCAAATTTTGTATGACAATGACGCAGATCAGCGTATTTTAACATTGACGTAGAATCACATAGACTTCAGGTCAGCCTTAAAAATGTCTGAACCGAATGAGACTAAAACGCAAAAAAATTGACTAATCGCACGTCACTCTTCATTTGGGCGAGCGAGCATTTACACGTCAACATGCCAGTGCGGTGCAGTCAAATCTTCGTATGGTGAACAATTCTTGCAAGTTAAATTGGGCATTGTGATGACAACATAGGATTTAAAGTAGTTCGTTGGTATTTCTAAGTTTTGTATAAAATCAGTACACTTTTCTCGTGAATTTCATACTACACCCTTAGTCCATGTGTTTTAACCATGAAAAGACACGTTATCATAGGGAAGAAACCCCAAACATCATAATCTGTCCGTAAACGTCCACTCTTAAACATATGGGTCTCCTAAAGATATTCGCGGATATATCGCGAAAAATCTACATAAATTATATTATCATTATGAACGAAGCTTACCTTTCCTCTTTTAAATTTTCTGTTATCCTTGTACCATGTGAGCTGCGCCGGCGGCCGGCTGCCCTCTGATACGCACGTCAGAGTGACGTAGCGTTCCGATGATAATGATACCGGCTTGTTTAATATTTCCACCAGGGTTGGCCTCACTGCAGAAAATTATACACGTTACAAGAAAGTAATTTATAAAAGTTAGATTGTCAAATGTTGTTTTTCTGGCTTTCTGCGTCATGTGTTGCGGGTTCGATCCCCGGACGGATTAAATATTTGTATGTCTTACAGATAGTTCTTTCGAGTCTGGGCTTGTGAAATTTATGTCTGTAAACTGTACCCACGATACAGAAGAAATGTTTTTCATTCTAAGAAGGGGCCCGTGCTCAGCAGGGGGTCAATAATGGGCTGGATTTATCACTACATAGTATAAAACAAAGTTGCTTCCCGCTGCCTGTCTGTCCCTATGTATGCCTAGATCTTTAACACTACGCAACGGATTTTGATGCGGTTTTTTTTAATAGATAGAGTGATTCAAGAGGAATGTTTATATGTATAATACTTTCATATTTAATGTAAGGATAATAGAGAAATTGCACCCGGGCGTATCTGGGGACGGGTCGCTAGTTTTATATAAATAAATTAAAACAAAAAATGTAGTAAGTGTAAATAAAATTTTCATATTTCTTCTACTTCTTCATATTTATTTCAATCTTATCAAAAGTTCAAACTCTCAAAAGTTTATCTTCTTAAGACTACGAACCAAGGGTTAAAATTCGTGTTGGAATAATGAATAGAAAATGTCCAAATAGCACGGTAATTCGTGTTCACGGAAGTATAATTTGAACTCTCCATTCAACTTCAGTATAATTACTACTTGTCGCTGATTCCCAGAAAATTATTTTACAGCGACCGTAATTTTAAGATTGCTAACAAAACTTGACTGAATTTAAAAACTTTAATTAGATAATGTAAAGAAACCTAGAACAATAAAGTTTTAAATTGGTACAACCAGGTATTTATAAAGTTGAATATGTAAATTTTAATGGTTGGTGGTTAATGTGTTGGCCACAGTAAAGTTACTCATAACTTTATAAATTGTGGTCACCATTGAAATTGACTGCAAGTATGTTCATGTGGCCAGTATTGTGAGGCAGTAATATTTCATATCCACATGCAAGTTTGTGGCCATGGAACGATATTAAAATTGTCAACGTCGGTAGAGTTTAATAATAATGTAGCATACTTAACATTTTATTGGTGCTTGTTAAAACTAGATCCGATCGTAGTAAGCTTAAAAACAAGAAAGTCTAGTTCTAGACTTTTTAGTGTATAGGAATAATAAATTGTAATTTTCAGAGGTTGTTCATAACGTGTATCAGAAATGCATTGATCAGAGCATCAAACTGAACAACTTTCTCTATGGGAAAAATAATCAGCTGTCCCATAAAATACCTACTCAACTCAAACATATGGGATAGCTGACACATTTTTCGCGATTACGATGTTGGTCCCATAGAGAAAGTTGTTCGATTTGATGGTCTGATCCACATCCTTAAATATGACCCCGTATTTCTGATACACGTTAAAAAAATTAAAAGAAAAACATACACAACATAACGTACATAACGTGTTAAAGAATTACATAAATCTATGAACTAACTACTTACTATCTATCCGGCGCAAACAGTGATACTTGGGAACATTTACTTACAATTCATCTCTAATCTAACAGTCTTCTCCTGCGGGCTGACGAGGTTGGTGTTAGAGGCGCGACACCTGAACGTGGTGTTGAGATGGGTCCTCCTAACGTGGGGCAGTTCCAACCGGTTCACCACCACGTGTGTATCAGTCTTCTCGCCGATGAACTGGGGGGCTGGAGTGCCATCTATCAGCCACATCACTGTGGGTGCCGGACGACCTGGTGAAGAAAACAAAATTTTATACCTTTTTTACCTGCAAACCAACTTGAAATCTTTGTTCTAGAAAGCCTGCTATCCAGATTGGTATATGATATTTAAATGACATTCGGGTGAACAAATTCTAGTGGAGATCACTATCTCACGCCTATTCTAGACTCAAGGATGAAGTTTAACAAGTTTAACAAATACAAGTTCTTTCTACATGCGTGTTTCATCCCTAGCCAAGAAAACTTCTAGTCGTAAATAAATGTTATTTGACAGTATGTAGTGCAGCTATAAAGGTTAAAAATGCATCATAATGCAGCTTAACATGTAAGTCGCGGAGCTGTTGAGAGTCTCTCTCGAAATAGGAATGTTTTCTGGATATTCAACAGTACAGTCACGAGTACAAATGTGTATAAAAGTAGCGACATTTTTTTTTTTTTTTAAAGTAGTGGTTGTCGATTCTATGATCAACGTTTGCAGATATATGATGTGTACAATGTTTGAAGATTTTAATCACTAGTACTCCTAAAATTCACTTTTGAATGTCGCTAGTATACATAAATTTGTGTTGGGGACTGTACACTGTACAGTGCACTTAATGGTATAGACTGGCATAGAGAATATTAAATTTTTAGTGTTCGATTTTCGGTTTAGATATTTAGTTAATCCTTTTAGAATTTTGAAATGGCCAGATAAAAATAGCTAGCTGTTAATTTGAAATTGGAACAGTTTTTGTATGGATTTATCGTTGGAACATCGTAGTATATGCAGTTGAAAATAAATAAAGTAATTAAACATAGAAAACTGGGTCAGTTTTCAGATAGAATAATGAGTCACACACACACACTTTCAGTCTTTTTTCCTTTGAAATTCACCCCATGGGGAAAATAATAAAAGTGGCCATTAGATTATGGCCCAGAAACAATGTAAAGGCGTCTCAGGTCGTGGGGCGAGGCTCTGCCAGTAATTACGTTATCGTGGCGGCCGGCTCGACCCCCGCCCTATTGATCATTCCACGTCACTTATTCCGAAACTTAGTTGTTCCTCAAGTTCTGTACTCAGCGCCCTTCGCCAAAGGCACATTGAGATGTACACAGCGTAGAACCAAGGTATTGTGGATAATAGGGAGAGGTAAACAAAAGAAATCCGGGAATTCTTCCACGTTGTTATTTTTTCTTAGTAAAGTAAGCGTTATTGTCAAAACTTCGTATTTAAGGGACAAGCTGTTTACTTTAAATTTATCAACTTTTGATATTAAGGTATTTTCCGATTTGTTGTCACATTTCCTGAAAATGTTGCTGTGATATTTTTTAAATAAAGTGGGATCATTTATCGTTGTGATTCATTCATTGATTGTCATACCTATATTATTACTAAGATTTATAATATTTGACCCTTCTAATTTTGAATAAATTTTCCTTTATTTATTTATTTATGAAAATATTGGTGACAACATGGTAAGATCGGCCAAAGAATTAGTCTAAGTACCACTATAAGGTTGCAATTTGTTTGTATGCCATAAAACAAAAAGGTCTATATTTTCTTACAAAAATAATGAATTTCAACTTTAGTGATATTTTCTTTTTCAAGTTCTGTTAAAATTGATAAACCACTTTTTTGGCCGACCGTACTATGTAATTCTTACCACTAAAAAGGCAAAACAATATTAACAAAAGCCCGTTAGAACTCGAGCCATTTTCTGTGGGTATCTATTTGTCCGCACATTCGACCATGGAAATCATCTAGTTGTGTCGTTTTGGGCCGACACGGGATGACAGGCCGCTAATCCCTAAGGCCATGCATAATTCCGTCTCGAAACATTAAGCGCTTCGGAGGATTAGTCGCGACTTATATAAGAAGGTTTTCCACTCCAAATCGTATTATAAGTTAGAAACAATAAGTTGATAACTATTATCAACCCAGAGTTGTGTTTGAACCTTGTTTAAAGTTTATATATTTCAAACTTTAATAATCAAAATGGGTAAGTTTTGTGAACTCTGTTAATAACAATTTCTGTGTAGATACACCGGAGAAATATAATGTAAACTGTGTTTTAAGATTCATATGAACATTGTTTTGAAGACTTAACAATATGAGATTAATTACCCCTGGGTATTATATATATTATTGTTTGCAACACCAACATTCAATCTATAAATATTATATATTATATATAATAATCTATACTAAATATTATAATCAAGCTAAAGAGCTGAGTTTTGTTTGTTTTTAGATAATATTATTCATAATATTCTGCAGTATATAAATTTAAGAAAGTAACAAATGAAAATACATCACAGGTTTCTATTGGAGGTGTCATTAACAAAATACGCGGTTTTCTAGAGCCTTAATAACATTATTATGGCATTGATTAAAGCATTATTTTTCCAATCATCTAGAGACATTATAATTTTAGAACACTCACTAGAGCTCTTATTTCCATCCCAGAGTCATTAGCGTAGAGTATAACATACTCCTGAAGACGTGAACGATCAGGTATCATTCTCGTATAATGGCGGCCTATGGAAATGGGAACTCTAAACGAACCTCATACATAAATATGTCATGACTCCGTAATCAATCAAACGCGTGAGTGTCGATTGGCATGTGTCTTTACAAACATTGATCATAATAAAGTGAAAGGAATGTTCTTTCAATTCCTGATCCCTTTGTTTGTATTAGACTTTATTTAGTCAAGTACTGTTTTGTCCTTTCTATTCTCTCTTTATTTTATGCGAACAATAAAATGAACCTAGTTTAAGTTAGCGTTAGTCTTTTAGAAAGGAATGTTTTTTTTTATTTGTATGATCCAGTTTTATGCTTGTATTTAGGCGTTACATATTGTTATTGTAGTGTCTTAGTGTTTTATCAGCCAATTACGCTGGCCTACTTTGTAATAAGATCATAAGCTCCTAAGTAAGCCAATCATTCCTTCCTTTCCCCAATCCTTTATTATTCCCCTTTTCCCTGTTATTATATTATACACTTCCTTATAATCAAAATAATATAATTGAATAATCAAATCTGACGCTAATTAATCCGTTACAATAAGCCCAATATAATAAAATCGAGTAGATTGTTACAAAGATAATTGATATAAAGTTTGGAAAATGTTTTGGCGCCATTTCCCGCCCGGTCCCCCTACCCCACTGGCGTATCTTGGGGCGATGGATAACTTTACACCGGGTGCCATTTGGAGCCGATCTCTCACAGAGTGACTTATCGGTAAGTTTAAGAGCGATATATCAAAGTAATCGCTTTAATTTCTCATCTCCCACTTGGGTAGAACTTATGCTTATTCCTTGACTGATACCGTCGTGATTTGTGAAGATGTACTTACTTTGATAGTTTTATGTTTGTAATACTGTAAGTGGTTTGTTTTACATCAATATCTTTGCGGATATTTATGGTGATGACTGCCTATTCTGCGGATTTATTATCATTCTCGTTTCCCGTTTGGTAAAAACTTTAAGTGCTTTTAAAATAAAACCTTTCAAAACGTGGGTTCCGACATTACATGTCTGCTGACTATGGAATTCCTGAAGCGCTAATGGAGTTGGATTAAAAGACTTAATAATAGCTTGTCTAGCAGGGTTCATGTACTCCAATCTAATAATGTCATCGTTATGTGTTATTGTTGATGTACATGTTGGCAAATAAATAAATAAATAATATTGTTCTAATCTCAGGATAACTAATATTAGAATCAAACTTTTCTGTAGCAGAGTCTCATCTGAGGGTGCGTTTTCTGTCTTTCGCGGATGGGGGTGCGGTTGTGTGACATAAACTACCCTGTTACATTAATTTACTGATTCTTATTTTATTTTTAGCATGTATGTATCAATAAATAATATTTATTTCCTTCTTACTGGAATATAACCAGTACAACAGCCGCGTCCCACTTACGCTCGCTACGCCTTCTGCGTTGAACGCTTTACCCCATCTACACGTGCCGAAATTAGATGTCAATGTCAGGGTCCTAAGGGTGAAGGAGCTACTTTTTAATACGGAAGTTAAGGGACTAGTATGGACCCGAAGTAATGACATTGTACAGTGAGAGTATTGAGTCCACTTTGTTGTAATTTTAACGATGTTGAATTAAGCATTTCGATTTCTCAGTGCAGCAGACTTAGTAGGAGTAAACAAGACTTTAAAATAAGTCTTACATAGGGCGTGAGCATACAGAGAAGTAATGTTATAGCTGGCTTGGTTATATGGTACTGTGTTCTTCACTCTGGAAGACTGCCTATTCTAATGGACACTACTCAATAAACGGAGCGGAGAGGAGAAAACAAAGTCAAAGTCATCATTTTTTATTTCAACCGGGCCTTTGTAATCAGTTTCAAAACGTCGTGATTCTAGGTGCGCGTTCCAATAGGTAGAATACGAAAATTATCACGCCATTTAAATGAGCGTATAGAAAATACTGGAAATTTATTGGTTATTTTATCACCTCTCGATCTGCTCCGCTTAAAATAGACAGGCAGCCGTAGCCAGAAAACATTCCGCAGAAGATTCGGCAAAATCTGAAATTGTGCCCGGTAATTGGCACTTAGCTCTGTTTCTGATATTACTATTTACTAATAATCCTCGAAATACTTATCGCGACATGAACATAATAAAAAGAAGATTCTTACGCCATAATTAGAAAACCATTAAGGCTTTGGCAATGGTCCATTTTTCTTTATTACTCACCCTATTAATATAAAAGACAATCTAAACTAATTTGTATAATACCACCATTACTATATTACGTTTGTTGCCTGACCGTATTTTTTACTTCATTCCCCTCTTGTGATCCATTATGATTTATAAATTATTAAAATTAGGAAGCCGATACTTAGTTACTTTCTCAAACGCGTCCCCAGATAAACATCCATATATTTTTTTTATTTGCATACTCATTTACATGATAATTACTCGCATTATGACTTTAAAATATTTTAGATTTTTTTATACGATGATTAAATGATTATAATTCGCTTTTCAGTGATATTCTAGTGGTTTAATGCTTGCCTTCCATGCAGGAGGATCTGAGTTCGAAACTGGCCCGCACCTCTGACTTTTCGAATTCATGTGCCGATCAGAATTTGATTATCACTTGTGTTAACGCTGGTGAAAAACATGAGAAAACCTGCACACCTGAGAGGGCCTTATAAAGTTGTCGATGGTGTGTGTAGTCCGCCAACCCGCCTTTTGAGAAGAGGCCAGTGCCCAGCAGTTGTTCCGTAATGGGCTGTGATTTTGGAAGCCATACTAAACAAGTGCGCGTCACTTTACAAAACCAAATTATTTATAAACGTGCTTTCACATCAGGAGTAAACTGCACGTTGAAAATCGTCACCTTGTTTTACACGGAGGTAAGTAATTATGGAAGCGCGTCTACGCGCGTTATTATAATCTACGCTGAAAAGTAATGCACGTCGTTACGACTGAAAGTAAGCTAAACCAATATTTTTGTAATAAAATTATATAGCAAAATGCAACTAGATTTTTATTTGAATTACAGAGCGATGTTTGCGTAAGTAAGTATACTAAAAGCACAGAATTATTAAAGCAAATTAAAATGTAAACTACTTTTTATTGGCCAGCTGCAGTAACGTTCCTTTGAGAAACTCCCGGGAAATACTAGGAAAATTCCATGTATCCTTGTTTGAGTCCGTTCTACTTTAAAATTAGGTCGCGAAGATTTAAATGCTAGTGATGCCTTCATAAAATGTAGTATTATATTTTTAAACGATGTTTAAAAACTAATATGATATTATTTATTTTATCACTCAAATGTTATTGTTATTATTACAGTCACGTATTTCGTCTAAAAAGACTTGTACTAGTAAACAGGCGCAACCTTTCCGAGTTAATTATCAGAACGGAGTGCACTTTTATCAACCGCCTAAATAATAATATATAATGTATATAATAATATATTTATATGTATGTATAGTATGTATATATATAATTAAAATATGGCACAAATAAATTATTGTAACTCTTGCTTTTCGGTGAGTATTGAAATAAGATTAATATTATGTAGGGATGACTCGGTTATATATCTGTAAACCTGACATGTAGCTGCGTCAGCTTATCAACAATAGTTCGGTACTGAGTGAGGCGGGTGACAAAATAGGAAGGTCCCTTTAGCTCCACAAATATTTCTGCCTATAACGTACTACATCATTTGTCATCATGTAAATAAAATAAAATAAATAAATCATCTTTTCCCAACTACGTTGGGGTCGGCTCCCAGTTTAACTAGGTGCGCCTGAATATCAGAATTTCGTACAGAGTAAATGCCACCTGCGGGTCTAAAAAGGCCGCTTTAGATGAATCATGATATGAATCACATTACAAACGTCAAAATATACATTTAATTGATGACTCTTAATATCATTTGCGTAAGGTTTATATTCAACAATCAACTGTTTGACAGTTACTACGGAAATTCGTAGATGAATTGCTCAATGCTTGCTTTTTAGACCCGCAAATCTCCGGCACCCAATTACTAGGAGACACTGATACCCTAAGGTTAGATCGGTTGTCAGACTTTTTGGGCTGTTGACTTCCGTAACGATTCTCATAGAGGTATTCGTATGACAACCGGGACCAACTGTTTAACGTGTTTCCGAGGCACGGAGGGGCCTCTATTTTCGACGAAACGGTCTCACATCTAAGGACTAAGCGCTGCGCATCTATGTAGCTACGAACATCTCTTCTGCTTAGTATGGGCGTATGTAAAATTATTGTAATAGTCTTACCTCCTCTAACCTCACAGACGAGCACTAGTTCATTGCCCTCCTCCAGAGGGCCCACGACACCGGACACGTCCCGTCCGGACTTGTCGTACAGGATCAGTTGATGAGGAGGCACTGCAACAAACAATATATCATGTATAGAATTATTCAAGTATCTACTATAAAATTACAGTTTAGTGTTATTTAAGTATCAAATAACACTAAACAGTGAAATTAAATACTGAATCTATCTGTATCTTGAAAAGTTGAGTTCTTCTAACGATTTGCGTGAATATTGAACGATTTATTGTTCAATATTTGATCGAAATCCAATGAATGAGCATACCTAATTATATCTTATACTCACAACTTGTAAATCATGAGTAAGTAGGTAAAGCTTTTTAATTTTACCCGTTTTTATGAATTCAGTCGTTTCTGTGTAAAATAAAACTTGATATTTAAAAACAAATGAATAAAAAACAATGTGATTCGAGCGCGGGCGTAATGTACCTAAATGGATTTCGTTTTTTAAAATTTACATTTTAGTACCTACCTACCTACTTAATTGATGCATTGCACGATGACAAAAGTAACAAAGAAAATCACAACATAAGACAATATTAATTGTTCCAAAATAAATATTTAAAGCACTCGAAATTTCATATTTTATGGAAACAATTTACCGCCAAATTAATACGACTAAATATCTTCATTTAATTTTAAATACAGAATTCACTACTGCCTTTTTATTTCTTTTTATTTTTTTATACACGCGCGTTACAAATCCATAAATGGCCATACTTCTCAATGGAATTTAAAAACAATCTATTTAAACTAGCTTTCAATTTAAAAAACTGCATTGAAATCGGTTCATCCTTTTCGGAGCTACGATGCGACAGACAGATACACAGATACACACTACAAACTTATAACAACCCTCTTTTTTGTCGCGGGTTAAAAATAGAATATAATTTCTGGTTAAGAACTGCGGCACATTATTTAAAATGAGTACGCTTAAAAGTAAAGATCTCCTTGAAACTCGAGCCAAATTATTTGCCTTCCGTCATAATTCTTTAAAAAATCAAATGGAGAGTGGATAAACTCCAGGAAAATTGGCCGGATTCTTACAAAAAAATGTATAAAACCCTTTTATATTACAAGAGGTAGGAGTATACTCGAATTAATTTTTGATTATGAACTTTGGATCTTACTTTATAATCAGGCAAGACTTATGAGTAGGCAAACACGAAGTTTCCTTGGGAATTTGAACACGTGATGTGTTTCAAACACTATGTTTACTTCGGCTTTGAAGATGAAGACGAGCTTTTTTATTTTTTTATGCTAAAAATAGATGTTTCCATACCTACCTAATATTTTTGAAAACCTGTTCGCTTTGAACACCACATGTATTAGCCTCTACGACAACCCAATGGTGGAAAAAGGGGCCATAAATAAATTCAGATGTTCATTACGCTGCGAACGGTCGCCGGTGCCCGGAAACAATAGTTTTTCTATTGTATCGTTTGACGGGTTAAACGATAAAGTAAACTGAAGTCATTCACAATACACTGTTTTTCAAACATCAGGCCGTAGGTAAATAAGGCTTAGATGAAGGCATCTAAGTCTGATTCGGCGGTGAAGTATAGAATTTCTTTACTTATGTCAGCCATGAAAATAAACGTTATAATAAAATACGGTGTGTGTGCAGGACTGCCGAGGTTATTACGACTTCTCTAGTCTCTATCTTGAAGATATAAGAACAAAATACAGGTTTAATGAGAGTCGAATCACTGTCCTGCGACTTGCGTATCGTTTTCCATTTTATTCATGAATATAAACTCAAATATTACATGTACACAGCCAGAAAATAATACAAGAAGTGTAGAAGGCATCTAAAATATACGATATGCTACAAGACACTGAAAGTAACGAGGCGATAGAGAGTAAAGGGACAATACTCATTATGCAGATGCCAATAGAACATGATCGTAAAAAGACGCGAGTGTGGGCGTGAAGGGAATGGACCACCGAGGTTATTATGTATCGTCTTGTAGAGTTGCCGAAAGGAAAATAAAAATGTTCATAAAAGTATTGCTGCCTTTTTCTATCGTTATCGGAATAAAAAGGATAGTTATTTTAGTCCAAGTAATTTATGAGGAACAGAACTTTTAATTATGTATGTTATTTTTGGAGCTTTTTCATTGCATTATGTATATTAGTATCAATATAAATGATTTTTTTTTATTCAGTATAATTTGCTAACAACTGTTTTACACGTCAGGTAACTACCTAGTACTATACTAGATTGCGCCGACATTTTCTAGATAAATGATGTCTTGAGATGAAACGCTGAAACAAACTCAGGGTCATTGTCTCTTTTTAATTTCTTTTATTTTTGAACGTTAAAAGAGAAAATGTTGTGATTCAAATGTACCAAATCTTGTGGAAAATTTATTACAGTTTCCAAGAATACTTGTCTTCAAAGTTCATTACAGATTGTTTTAAGGTTTTAGGAGAAAACTGAACATGGAGTTTCAGATACTACCAAATAGTGATATGGACGACATGTAAATTGTATTAAACATACTAGTGATCGCCCAGTGGTTGAGATTCGACCACCTATTATAATAAACGTGTAATCTAATAACAGGGGCTATGAACATAACTAGAGCATGTTCACAGATCCGTTAATAAGTTATAGAATGTCAATGTGTCAAATATCAACCAACATTAAGATTCGTATCGAGATGAGAGATGTTCTTTCAGAATAGTTATGCAGTCCCAACAGACGGCACCCGTTCACAAGTATAACGCAAGCATCGTCATCCTGTAAAAATGCTGAATATAGATATTTCTTATTCAACACCTACAATGTTCTCCATTTAAACTGTACGTTCAATCTCAGTCGCGAGTCGTACCGACCCGTTACGTAATAAGCTAGGAGACGCCCGCCCTCACTTAGCAATACAAGGACCGTTTACAGCGGGTCCCCTATCACTTGTAAATGCTTTGTATTACATACCAGAATCTCTCCTACTGTACTATCAGGCAATTGAATAATGCAGCGGTGTCAACAATAGAAGCTCCGTAACGTCCGCACGTTGAGCAGGGTTCACACCATTGTATAAAAACATGGGCCCAAGAATTTTGGGTCCTGTGTACAATTGATAAACATTCGTGCAAATATATGTCAGTGGTAGCAACTATCGAACATGAGCGTGCGCTTTATAATGTAGGTAGTAAGACAGACTAGACTTAGGTATTATCGAGTCTGACCACCAAAAGAGTTCATTAGATGTCTTTTCAACCAAATTAAACATGTTTTTTTTTGGATATTTATGCTATCGATGCGCATTGATATCAAAGATCCGATATTAGTATCGTTATTTTTGACATCGATGCCTACTAGGACAATACAATGTTCGAACCGTCAACTGCGATACGATGCTGGTATTGTAGACTAGACGCATTATTACGCATCCAATCAAAACGCATTGCGATTTTTGAAATAATGTTTACCGCAAATAAAACGAAGACAACACGTGTAAATTATAAAAAAAAAAAAAAAAACAGTTACAATTTAAAAATAGATTATGCGGTTTTTAACCTCGTATTCAATATGTACTACTAGATGGCATTACGATGCGTTATAAATATGATTTCGATTTCGATGCGCATATCCGAAAGCACCAGTGACTTCAAGAGCTACAACTAGATGCCACCGGAATTCGTTTTAACTTGACACGGTATCCGATGATATGTATGTGCCATTGATGCCTGGCATCGTTATTCTAAAAGTACCTAATTTACTATGGCCCTTGGGCACTGCTGCGATAGACACATCGCAGTACAAGTGTCGCACTGCCTCCTGACTGTACGGAAATCAATAACTGCTTGATTTTATTGTGTTTTTGTTTAGTTTTTTTTTATCTACACTAATGATAAAAATAGAAAAGATTTGTATTTATGTTTGTAATGAATATACTCAAAAACGAATGGACCGATTTTAAAAATTCTTTCACCAGTAGAATGCTGCACTATCCCTGAGTGATATAGATTATATTTTATTTTGATTAAAATAAAACGCGTGGGTGAAACTGCGGGCAGCAGCTAGTAATTAAATAATGTGACATTTCATTTCTTTATACATTAATTATCACATTTTTATATTAGCTGGCATTTATTTTCATTAATTATGATTTTGATTATTACTATTTTTGATATGACATTTTATCTTTTTTGCTGCATCTATATATTACCTAAATAAAGATAACTTTATTATTATTAGATAATAATACACTTACGAAATAAACTTGTACCTCTACCATGAGTTTTCCGTGCCATCTAACGTTCACGTTCACATGCAATATTTGTATGGGAATTTTTTCAGCGCCTCTAGCGGTATAGATAGTTACTAAAGTCACTATACAAATATTGCATGTGAACGTGAACGTTAGACGGCACGGAAAACTCATGGTAGAGGTACTGTACCACGTAACGATATTGAAAACTCTACCACCACGTTAATAATTTAAACAAAACTAATGGTCAGTAGGTAGTGCGTCTAAATAAACACTTCAAAAACCGCTAACGCAACATGACAAACGGCTCTAATTACGGTCGTATAAACAAAACAATAGTTCGAGAGCACGTACTAAGAGGGGCCACCGCAAAACCGAATTACTCGTTTCGGTCCTATCCACTATTGGCAAGGAAAGTGTGCCCCCCGTACCCCCGAAGGCCCGAATTGCGACGGTCGGCTGTCCAGGCTAGTTAGTAGTCATTACAGAGGCAGCCATTCGCAAGTTGGTCCTCAATAGCGGAATCGGTGACTGACGGAACAACATCCAATTTAAACGGAATTTCATAGTTGAGAGCGTCAATTAAAACACGAATGTCGAGGTCGATATGACGTTTGTTTTGTACCGTTAACTACGCTCGCCAATTCGTTTTTGATTCATTGGCCCTAATTAATTGCTGCGAGTTTGTCTTTGAAGTAAACTTTTTTATTAATAACAGTTGAAAAGAGCTGTTAATTTTTGGAAATATTACCGAAATTGATTGCTTACAATTCAACTTTACTATATATGTACCAACATATAGGCATAGCTGCCGGGATCGACTGATTGTATCGCGAAATTCAGACGGCAGTCATTCCGGGTTAAAATTGATATTCATGCGAATCCAGGTAAGAATTAAAAACGATTGTAACACACATGATAAAATAACGAATGATGACGAATTTACATCCTTAACTGGCAGTAAACAACACAAATTGATGAATTGAACCCTGAAAACAATAAATAAATAATAACTACACAACAAGCTCTAAATAATAATTATTTATTCTTATATATAAGTATTCAAGATAGATAAGTTTCTCGACGCACCCAAAACGCCTGGAAGAGCTATTGGTCGATGAAACACTCAATGAAGGGAACCCTCCCTCTATCATTAAAGCAAAAACTAATGGACATGTGCATTCTCCCCACCCTCACCTATGGCGCGCAGACGTGGTCGTTAACTTTACGTCAAAAGTCCGTACTTGGGGTCTGCCAAAGAGCAATGGAACGTAGTATCCTAGGGGTCAAACTTACAGACCGCATAAGGAACTCGATACTACGTTCCAAAACACAAATTGCTGATGCAGGCCACACAGCTGCCAAATTAAAATGGAACTGGGCAGGTCACATCTGCCGCATGCCGGAGGAGCTTTGGGCAAAAACAACCACACAGTGGGTCCCTAATAGCAGGAAACGGCAACGCGGCAGGCCCAGAAGGAGATGGCGTGATGAGCTAGACGTCCATCTAAAGGATTGGCCCCAAATTGCTATAGACCGGGAAAAGTGGAAGGAGGGAAGGGAGGCCTTTGCCCTGCAGTGGGATACTACGGGCTATTAATAATAATAATATAAGTATAGTAATACTATATTTACGTCTATTAATAACCTGCTTATAATAATATATATAATAATAGTAGATAGTACACTGCCAATTGCCCTTTTTCTATTTCTTCCGAGTCATGTCTGGAAGACAACGGCTTTAGCAATAAGACCGCCCATTGTACATGTTAATTTTTTGTATTTCTGGTGTGCAATAAAGTGTATTGTATTGTATATTTAACAATCGCGCCGCAGTTTGTATCTTGTCTACTCCCATATATCATAAAGGAGCATAGGATACGATCAAATCGCGGTCTCTCGTGCGATAACGCGTTTGATGCGACGATAAATCGCATAGCTGAGACTATACAGCTGAAATTATAGCTGTTGAATTATGCATTAGCCGCAACACGCTAGCGGTTGTAAAAGTGCCTGTCGATGGGTCGAGCTGGGCGGCCGGCAGAACACTATTTGTACACAAATAGCTTTAGGATATTGTAGGGTTACCATCTCATCATCTGCAAAATTATTAACTATCAAGCGACAAAATCCATCTAATCACTTAGAATTTCTGAATTTTTTTGAAGGGAAATTAAGGAAAATTTGTGGTCGCCCAGTGTTCGAAATTAGATCGTAATATTATCTACCTATATATGATTTTAGGTTACTGCACTCCTTCTCCGTATAACAATCTCACACTCCTCCGTACGCACAAAATGCATAAAAAGGGATACAAACTTTTCTCTTCACGTATGAGTATATAGATTAAATTTTATTTTATAAAAGCTTTTTTCACAAAAATTAGGTACCTACTATAAATATGACTTTGTAACCTCATTCGATTTAAAGACCCGAGTTCCTAAAATAAACTCACACAGCACACGACACACAATTGCTGAAATAATTCCAGAAAATCTAATTAAATGTAATATATATATAATATATAATATTCTAGGTCCCACCTACTCATTCAAAACCCGGTTTTCCTTGAACATTATAACTACGAGTATTATTTGTCGAAATTATTCGTTAACAAATCCATGGTAAGTCTACCAACCCTGTTTTATAGCGGGCCGTATTATACGACAAGGTATACTATAGTTTACGAGTTTTCGACACTCCTTAATATAAGTAGGGAATTTGTCCATACGCTACGAGCTATAACTTAAAACCGAGACTAGTTTTACGACATGCGATTTTCTAGCATTTTATACAGTCGTTTGACTCTGTTCGTTTCCGTAAAACGGGCTTCACATTGTGCGACAGTGATACTCACGACAATCGCGCACGTATTTTTTTGTATATATGTATATGTTAGGATGTTACATGTGTCACATTATCTGGATAGGGCAGTAAGACTTAGAAGAAATCGACTCTGCAACACTGGATCACGCGGATAGGTCGCGCATCTCGGCAAAAAAATGCCACCTCTAGACGATGGACCATTGTGATGGGCCATCATGTTGGCTTATCACGTAGAGGGCATACTGGCGTAATGGTGGCCGCGATTGCCCATTATTCATTCATTTTTAATTATATATATTATATGGTATATAAATATCAATGTATTAATAATATATGTATAATTTTTTTAATAATTTCGTTCTGTTGCATACTATCTAGTATTTGTACGTAATAAACAAAAAATTGCCGCCCGCAGCAAAAAAGAATAGATGTTTCGCCGTTTAGCACAAATGAGAAGCACCCAGAGTAAATATGTGCCAGCGACCTTGCTGCGAGATGGCAGCCGATTGGCATCCCATGATGTGAATGTGACCCAATTAAAGCAGGCCCAGCATGTCTTGGGTCACTTTTGTGTTAGACGGCGAGGTGCCTTTTCTTTTTTAATCGTCCAAATCGTCAGTGTGACACCTGTCCAAGAGAATTATAAAATTATACTTTCTTTGTAGTGACAGAATAGTTTTTGTATTTTGAAATTGCTTTCGCCTGAGATTTCACGTTAATTCGTATTTTATTTTCTTATTTGTTGACATAAAAACGAGTAGAATTGCCGAAACGTTGGTAACGTTTCGGGAATTCGAGTCGTGTTTTTGTTAATGTATTTATTGCTTTTCTCTTTATATCAGAGAGAGTACAAAAGTATAAAATAATAAAAATGATAAAAAGAGAATTACGGAAAACAAAATGTTGTGATATATGTGCAAATAAAATTCTGAAGTTAGTTTTCTTAATTACTAATGTACAATCTTTGTCTTTAGTTGTATATTGACGAATAGACCAACCCACCGCTTTCTATAAAATTTTCAAAACACGACGGCATATTTCGAAACTCGTTTTGGCCCACGTTCAACCAAGTACACAAATCGTTCAATGAAGAAAATCCAATAATTATGAAGAGCTCATAGCTGACGCGTTTATTATAGAGAAGTGCTGTCGCAAGAGTATCGATATTGGGTCGTAAATATCTGGAACATACGTTTGATTGATTGCCAATCTATTACTTATGAATGATTACCGAAACGAATCGGATACATATAGATACTCGTAAACATATAGGTACATACTCCAAAGTATTACTAAAACAAGACATCACATTTTAAAGGTTTGGTCTTCACTCTCGCATTAACATAATTTTGAACGCCCGACACCTCAGTAGGCCGCGCGAAAGCGGCTTGGATTATTCACCGACGCTATATTTCTTATAGGATCGATGTACACGCTCAGCTGCTCGCTGCTAACTTGTTTCATTAAATTCAAATTTCGTGTTGTACTTATTAATTCAGGCGAGCGTTTCCCCGCACGTCGGGCCGCGACTAGGCGGCTGCTTTTTATATTCTTGTCGCCTCCACATCGACCGGAGGAAGTTTTCGAGAAATTCGAAGGCTCGCCAAAAGGGTTCCGCCATACCGTATCGCGATAATTGCCAAGTTCTGTTCTGTTTCGCTTTCGTATTTCGTTAATCCGAACTTGTCTACAATATGGCTTTAATTGTATAACAATATTAGCCTTCGTTAACATCCATTGTTAATAAAGTAAGTTCTATTGCATCTCGTAATTGTGTTTAAGAGTACTTTGTGTTGTAATATAAAATATACGGGTGGGTACTTGTCTCGGAGTATCACAGTCAGATTGTACGACATCAAAGTTAACAGCTAAGCCGTTTATATTAGAACAATTAAGTTTCACAAGTTCATGTAAAGCAATTCACTTAAAGTTCGCTACATAATCACATTTCTCAAAGTTGAAACTTGGGCGTGTTTCTGTGCGAACGCTCGGGAACTCTCACAAAATATGATGGATTCAGATACTTGAGTCGCAAACAAATTTTTGGGAGATTCTATTTAAGTGGATGCTCATTAGCGTCGACGTAATAACACCAAAGGAACAATAAAGCGCCTCACGCACTGCTAATGAGTTCCAACGGTACTATTGACATGATAAATATAGAATAGCAAAATGTATTCTAATTTAACACACATAAACAATTCACAGATTCAAAATTCCTTCAGGAATATTGTCTCTTCTGTCTTTACCTTTTAACGTACCCTTCGAAAGTCCTTTGTCCGGGAACTTTGATCTAGAAGCTGAAACTTGGAACGATATTAGGCACATTTCTACTTCCATTAGCCCAAACGAATTTATTCTTAGTCTTGTAAGAATGTTAGTAACTTTACTGTCGCTATTCTCTTTTGGTATTATCAAACGTGTATCTGGAGCTAACTTTTTTAATTTTATTACTTAGGCTTCGAGCTTGAATTTTATTTGTAATGTCATGTGGTTATTTTTAATCTCATTTATTTCTGTCTTTAGAATGTTATAGTCCATAGTTCGCGCCAGAAAACTGGGAAATACAGTGCATTGACCTTTCAGTCAGGGGTTTTAAGGAATTTTTTTAAGTGTAACAATTGTTCTACTTCAAATATATTTATTTGAAGTAGAACAATTATAAAATATGCTGGTCATGACATAAAATTTAAACAAACATACTTTTAGCGTGATGAGCACCATTTTAAGTAACACAGTCAGTACTATAGGGAGATCAACAAAATGAGACAAATAAAAAAATCAAGTGTGTTTCTGGTACCTATTACGTAGAATTGTAATTGTGTAATTAATATTTGTTTTTATTTTAAAACTTTGCCCCTCACTAGTATTTCTCCTGTATCGAGGGTGCAGCTTACAAACATACATCTCACATGCACACACACACCCAGATCCGAAACAACTATCTGTAGATCTAACCCGCGACACGTGGCGCAGAAAGCTAATCAGTTAACCACTACGCCAAACGTGTCGTCTAAATTTTAATATCGATGTTAATATTATTTTTCCGAAAAATTGATTAATTTTAAGTTACAGTTTCGTTTTTGACAGCCCGGCCAGTGGACTTTATTGCCAATCTATTTGGCGCGAACTATACCAAATATTTTGCCACCATGCTTATTAACAGAATTTTCCCCACAATACAACCAAACTACATGTATGTGTAGTGTACAAGTAGTTATCTAAACTCGTAAAGAGCCGTTGTTTAAACAGTGTGAAATATTGGTTTGCTATGCAATACCTTGGCGTGGCACAGCGGTCGTAGAGGCGATGACTTACGATTACAGCACCGCTGCAACCCCCACTTAACTGTTACATATTGCTTCACTTAACTCAAAACCCGGCCTGGGAAAGAATTACGTACGGAAGTGGATCGTGCCCACGGACGTACAACACAGACACAAACACATTACACTGCCGACCTTATAAATTGCGCCGCGCGTTAAATGTTACTAATGAAGCAGAGGTGCATACCAACGAATTGCTCTGGTTACTGATTGAGTACCTACCATTTTTGAATGTGTTTCAACGAACAGCAATTCCAATCATCAAATTTCAACATAAACGTTAAATTATGAACTTGATTGACCAAAATTCGGAATATCCATAATAAGTGTTACACTTAATTTGAGGGTTGTGCACACTTTTGATATTATAATCGCTTAATAAAATGAATCATTACCTTTATAATTTGATGCAAAATATACGGTGCGCCAAACAAAATGTAGCGTAAATTCATGCGGAAACTGAACTGGTATTTTCAAGTACCTAGAGCTCGTTTACAATTTAAAATTCCGCGATAAACATATGTAGATAAGGGAGGTATAATAAATTCTCGGGTCGGGCAACGCCGGTCGACGTACTAGGGCAGTCGAGTTAATAAAATCACTTTGTTAGTCAATTTTGCGTTTTGCGCGCCTATGGCCGATGCACACATACATAGTCCGGTTTAATCACTTTACTTTTGCAAGGATTTTAACAACGAATGAAATAAATATAATTAAATTGACTAAAAACTCACACAAATGAATAACACGATTAATTGGCTTAAAAAACATCTCTTTTCAAAAATAACTAAGATAAAATACCATTAATCAAGTCACTGAAATGTGAAAGTATTGGATTTTTGTGAATGGCTCTTTTTATTTTGTATTGGATTCATGGACAGACGAATAAAGCTGAAAATGTCGTAGCTAAAGCTGCAGTTTTGTGGTTAGATACTTTGGTAGCTCTGTTTGTGAATGAGAAGGTTTGTAGCGAACAGTTAGATAGCGCCGGGACGCCTCCCGTGTCAGCTGAAAGCGGCGCCACTCCAAACGTGATATCGCAGTACATTATTGTAATAACAGCACTCGGAGCTTCTTTGACAGGGTAGGGGTCGTGTGTAACCTCTCATTTTCCTTACCGAAATTCAAAGGAGCTCTAACAAAGCTTTGTTTTGCATCGCTCGCTCGGCGAAAGCCGCTGAAAGGCTGGCTTTTTAGATAAGGTTCTCTTATAAATTTTCAGCATAGAGCAGACATTTTGCGCTAAAGTTTTTCGGTGTGGGAATGCGAACATCTGCTGCGATTCCCATTCTACTCGCAGTTTCGAGGGTCGACGTTTTGCGGCCGAGTTATTTGCGAAACCGTTCCACTCGTTAGGGGGGCAATTATATTCAGACGGTAATTGAAAATGTTAGTTGTACTAGCTTAAGTAGTTTTTAACATGGGAAATTATTAATTTGCTCACAGAGTGCGAACACGTTTTCGTTTTTATTATTTCTGGCTTACTTTAATTTGATTTTGTGCTGCATGTATCTATTCTGAATTTAGGTGATAATAAAGGTATTTCAATAAAAATGTCTGCAGCGTAGACTTTTTTTAAAGTGTGTAATTTTTTTGGCTTCAATTTCAGGTAACTTTTACCGATTGAGTTGTTTGTAGCAGATAAAAGAAGAGCCAGCACAGCTCAGTATTTACTTTGAGAGCTGTATAATATGAAAATTCATACCTCGAACAAACATATTTTTTTCATAAGGTAAATAAACGTTAGCTACCGATCAAATATTCGAAGGTGCTTTAAAAAAATTGTTTTTAAAAGTACAAATTATACTCACGTTAAATACATAAGTATAATTTGTACTTTTAAAAACATTTTTTATAACAAACAAATAAAAAATCTTTACTGAATTTTGTGTCGAAAGTAAAGAATAAGAGTTCTTTGAATTGGTAGAATGACCGGTACTAATCATATAAAACAGCACCTGAGATATACGGGATAATTTTCTATTTTTATTCAAAAAATCAAACCTTTATATCCGAACTAAGCCTTATATTTTTTTATCTCTGTATGAAGATTATCTGAATCATACTTTGAGTATAGATACTCAAAGGAATCATATTAAACATGCACTATAAAGTCATCGTGCATTATAACGAAAGAATCATCTTTACGACGATTTCTTACTTTTGAGGGGGTGAAGTATCAGCCTAAGCCCCACCCACTAGGGGAGCTCCGTTCACGCAATTGCGCAATTGACGTATCAGACCGTGTGACACACGTGTCACAGAATAGCAATATTAATTAGCAACATGCAGTATGACACCAGCCAATACTTGAAAAATATAAATCCATAATATCATATACCCAGTGTCCTATATTACGCTAGAAAATCTGTTCGTCCGTTTTGTATTTGTAGATTTTAGACCTATTTAACTATCTACTTATAAACTATCGGTCATACCTATTGTGGATGAGTTTATGCAAGTGCACATAATTGTCTCGACCAACATTGGGCATTTTCACATTAAGCCGATAATGCCGTAACGAAACCGATATATCGGCACGACAAACCTGATGACACTGCCAATGTGTGTGTAATGTTAGAAGAATAGACCAACTCAAATCCATGCCTTGAGATAATAACCTACTCTCACCCACACCTGTAGGCGTCGTCCGTTTCCGTAGTCATACCTACTTAAGTTCGTTCACAGGGTTGCTATTTTACCAAAAAAGAAATTGCATATTCAAAGACCTAAACCATATTCCTCGCTATGTATGCAGGTGAAGAGCTTCAAAATTGAAAGAAAGAAATAAAAAATATTTATTTCGGACTCGCACACGAAATTAAATAAACACACAAAAAATTCAAATAATGATAAGAATAACCTAACCGTCTAAAACCCCCGACTCTAACTAGAAAAAGAGGTGTAACTTTTGAACGGCTGAACAGATTTTAAGAACCATCCCGATTAAACTAGCTTTCAATTTAAAAAAAACTGCATTGAAATCGGTCCATCCACTTTGGAGCTTCGATGCCACAGACAGACCCACAGATACATAGATACACAGATATACATTATAAACTTATAACACCCCTCTATTTTGTTGGGGGTTAAAAAAACCTGCAAGAGGCCAAAAAATGTCCCTATCTCAGCATATGCTGCGACAGATAAAATAAATACCGCAGCGCTGGATTTTGAACTCTAATACTAAAATCAAATAAGTATACAAGAAGATAGAAATACATATTATGTGCTAGTTGTTATGTTGAATAATAAAATATAAAATTGTAAAAAATAAATAATTAAACGAATTTTATGAAGTAAAACTAAACTTTTATTATTTAAAATAAAACAACACACATTCGTGATTCATAGAGTAGAGAGTAGTGAACCATAGAACAACATTGACACTGATAAAAAAAAAACAACGAGAAAGAAAGGCGGCAATTTTAAACTATCTTCAACAAAAATAACTTGAGTATAGTCTTTTGATTTACATGATTCGTTGTGTTCGATTACATTTTGCGTAATGGACTGTTGACAGACCAACGGTGCATGGAAAAACCTAACAAATGGTTATAGTTTATTAAATTTTATTTATGTATTTTTTATTAGTCTGTATAAAAAAATTGTATGAGTAATAAATAATATATATTATAGTATTCAAAAAATTCCAATTAAACTGGTTGTCTTGGTAGACATGTCAATTACGAGGTGTACAAAAGTTGATAAAAATACGTTCATTAGTAGCGGGAATATTTGTCGAAGTTCCATCGCTATTTTTATATCAATATTGTTCTATAAGTAGGTAAATAGAATATATATAAAACTTCATACTCTTTTTTCTCAACACTACAAATTGTCATACTGATTTTTCTATACTACATCCTATAAAATGAATTCTTGACGGAGATGTCAAGAAATTATTTTAGCATATTGATTTTATAAACGAAATACTTAGTTTTTCTGAATAAAAGGCAAGTTACTTATAATTCCTGTTTCTTTTTAATATTTTTTTTAATGATTATACTGTCATTCTTTCTGTTGGTTTTTAATAAAGTGTAGCGCAGGAACGTCAAAAAAATTTGCACAGGTCCGACCTCGATGCGCGCCGAAACGCGACTGATTGATGGCAGAGATGACAGAAATCACGAATTTTGTGGTTTTTATCAAATTGTGACCAATATACGTAATATTATGAAAAAATAACAACCGATTTTGGTTGGTATATTTGCTACCAATATTGTGATGTAAAAATTATTTGAAATAATATCATGTTTTAGAAATAATCTTGTAAACACTTTTTTAAAAGGGGTAACTTTGCGAATTTTTTTTATCGAGCCAACTTCATCCAATCATGTATCGGACAACCGTGCAAAGATTGTCACATCTTCAAGTTTGATATATATTTTTTTCGGGACAAAGAAATAAGAATTTCTATTCAAAAAATTGTAAATACAAATCGGTTTTTGCGGCATTCCTGTAAAATACCCCCGTTCTTACTCACCTATCACAGAGAGACGTATCTGAAAATTCCGCGTCGGCGAGTTCTTGAAGTCGACGCGACATCTGTATACACCCTCGTCGTCCAACTGCACGGTGTCAAGCGTGAGCGCGGCAGGCCGGGCGACGGTCGCGAAGTAGGCGCGAGGGCCGAACGCGTTGGGGTCCGACCACTGTAGCGCCTTATTGAACGACCGCCCACGGACGTCGAAGCTGGAAAAAAGGTTTTTTTAGTATCGTGTTTTAATGTTATAAGGCTACGTTGTTCTGGTTACATAGATAAATTAAAAAATAAAAATGCGGCAATAGCTCTGCAGCTTAGTCGTCGGCGAGCGATTGTAGAATTTATTTATTGTAGTTGACCCACTATACCACAAGCATTGACGGGACAATTGACGGGACGGTTGGCGCAATGGTTAGGCGATTGCCTTGCCCGCGCTACGGGTCGGGGGTTCGATTCCCGCTCCCAGCAAGTATTTGTATGACCTGCAGGTAGTTGTTCTGGGTCTGGGTGTGTGTTTATGTGAAATTTTATGTTTGTGAATGTGCATACCACATTCCCAAACATAAAATTTATCATTTTAATTGTATCGTTTTAAGAAAATGATAAAAACATGATTTAGTTAGAGGGGTCAAGAGGTTCTCTATACAATCGAAACCAACATTGTTCTGTAGTGTTGCAATTTTGCTAGATGTGTTAGAATTTTTTTATTGTGTTATTTTTTTTTGTGTTAAAATTTTTATAATTGCACCTATACTTATCAGTTTATATTTTATGGTTGTATATAGTTATATCAACTTAAGTATATTTATTTATTTATTTAATGCTTTTCATACAAATATGTACAAAGGCGGTCTTAATGCCAAAGGCATTCTCTGCCAGACAACCTTAGGGTGATGCAGAGACAAAAAAATGGTAGATGCACTAGTCATTATTATTAGGTGAGGATAATAATATACCTACTTATGTAGAACCTAAGCAATACAATACACATATACCTACTTACATTACAATATATAATTACCTACATTATTAGATACATCACGTACCTACATACTATACAAATAATATACATACATATTAATATATATAATATCAAGATAAATCAAAGTCGAGATGAATCCGCCAAAGTCTTATCACGAAAGTGCTTACGTAACTTAAACTTAAAATAAAGCCGACTGTTAGCCATCCTAATTACCAGCGGAAGCGCATTCCATAATAGAATCGACTGGACAAAGAATGTTGAATGAACGAAGTCAGAGCGGTGAGAGGGACATTGAAGAAGACGGTTATTAGAAGAACGAAGATATTTAGCGTGATTGGTAGACACGTACTGAAAGTGAGAAGTAAGGTAAGACGGAGGATTGGGAGAAAAAAGTAAAGAGAAGAGGGTAGTCAATGCCCGCATGTGTCTGCGTTGCCGAATAGGCAACCAGTTTAACTGCGAACGATACTCAGACACATGGTCATATTTACGGAGATTGAAGACGAATCGAATGCAGTTATTTAGAAGGCGGTCAAGTTTGTTGAGTAGATCTGCATTCAGGTCAAAGTAGCACACATCACCATAGTCAATTATAGGGAAAATTAAGGCCTGCACAAGCATTGCCTTGGTTTTAGACGGGAGAACGTTTTTCAGGCGATAAAGAGACCGCAGCGATCCCGTAACTTTCTGACTTACGTTTGCCACTTGATTTTGCCAACTAAGGGTAGCGTCAATGTACAAGCCGAGGTCTTTGACGCTAGTACTGAGCGGGATAATCATGCCGTTAAATATGATGGAAGGAAGAGTGACACAGCCCAGTTTATAAATACTACGATGACTACCAACGATGATGGCTTGACACTTGTCTGGATTCACCGCAACCCCAAACATGTCGGACCAGTTTTTTATGGCCATCAAGTCGCAGTTTATTGCATTTATCGCATCAGAAACATTTTCCACCCCTGATTGACAATACAACTGCAAGTCATCGGCATAAAGATGATACGAACACTGAAGTTTATGAGTTATGAAATTAATAAATATGGAAAATAGAAGAGGAGAGAGGATACCGCCCTGAGGGACGCCAGTGTCTAAGTCACACCAAGTTGAGGAGGATTCTTCAACATGAACCGACTGCTGACGTTCCCGAAGGTATGTAGAAAACCATTCCACTGCTTCGTGAGAGACCATAAGATGGGAGAGAAGAGACAGGAGGATGTCGTGATTGACGGTATTGAAAGCGTTGGAAAAATCCACCAGCACTAAAACAGATACCTTGGCTTCCTCCATACCCGCTTTAATATCGCCAGTCACTTTGAGAAGGGCGGAAACAGTGCTATGACCTGGCCTAAACCCAGACTGAAGGGGACTTAAGATGTTATTGAGGTGAATAAAGTGGGAGAGTTGTTTGTGAGCACAGGCTTCTAGCACTTTGGATAGAAAGGGAAGAATGGAAATAGGTCGGAAGTGCTTAGGAAGAGAAGGATTGGAAATTTTAGGCAGGGGCCGAACATAAGCTTTACGCCACAAGGAAGGGAAACAACAGGATTCAAAAGAGAAATTTACAATATGGGAAATAGCCGGTAGGAGGTGGTCTAGCAGTGTGATGATCATTCTGCGACTGATATTGTCACAGCCCACTGCCTTAGACTTAATGGAGAGGATTACCTTTTTGATCTCACCTTCAGCAGCTGGAGAGAAGTGAAATTGGTTTATATTAGGATGTGTCAGATCGGATATCAAATTGAGTGTCTGTTGTTTGACTAGACTATCTAGCGTAGAGACAGACGTGAAGTGTTTATTAAGATCGTCTAAGCCAATTGAAATTGGGAGATCCAAATGTCGCGACTTGCCGATACCTAAAGTTCCGAGGAACTTCCAAATATCGGCAGAAGAAGAGGAAGAGATATTTTCTAGAATGTGGCGGCGTTTAGCGTTGCGTATCATCTGATTACACCGATTCCTTGCAGCCTTGTAAAGGTTCCAATTGTCTTCGACGCGATCTCTTTTATACTTGCGAAAAGCGCGGTCCCTACGCATACCATATCTCAAGGAAATAAAGTTCTAAGTTCTATTTTAATGCTTTAAGTTTCTCACATAAATTAACCATGTAAGTTCTTGTTGAGAAATAAATGACATATAACTTATAAATAATGCTTCAAACAAAATTACATGCCGCGCCATATACTCGGTGAAATGGCTTTGCTAATTGCAATTTTATAGTTTCTCATTAGCAAGCGGAAGATGGATTGTAGGCATAATGGCCGAGTTATTAAATATGATTTGATTTTTTCTATGATATTAACCCTTGTATTTTTATGGTTACGCTTATTATTACTGGCCCCAATGACTTCTTATATTAAATATGGGAATGGTAAAGTTCTTTGTGTTTTGATAAGCCTTACGATATAACCTAACCGTCAAGAACCCCCGACTCTAACTAGAAAAAGTGCCGTAATTTTTGAACGGCTGAACAGATTTTCATGAAACATAGCTAAGATAGCAGCAAACAGGGAAAGGTGGAAGGAGGGGAGGGAGGCCTTTGCCCTACAGTGGGACACCGTAGGCTGATAATAATATAGTAGCTAAGATGATATCCGATTAAACTAGCTTTCAAAAACTGCATTTAAATCGATCCATCCGTTTTGAAGCTACGAGCCACAAACAGGCACATAGATCCATAGATACTCAGATACACACTACAAACTTATAACACCCTTCTTTTTTGTCGGGAGTTAAAAATGAATGTTTTCTAGGCACTTGAGTCACAGTTTTTCCGTATGACTAGGTAATCAAGGCAAATCATTGGTAGGTACCCGGTCATGCGCGACTGAGGAAGAATATCAAAGCCAAATAACACAGTTCTTCCTAACGGTGAGCAAAGTCGCCGTTGCTCCTTGGCGATATGTCTACCACTCACAACCAACTACCTACTGCCAACACGACGACAGTAGTAGGGTCAGCAACGCGTGAGTGATGCTCCTGGTGTTTAAAGCGTCCATAGGTTACTGTAACCACTTGCCATCAGGCGGGCCGCAAGATTGTTTACCACCTGGGTGCTAAAAAAAACCCTGTACAGTCAGTCTCGATATTCTCGAACTGCAGACTAGTTATTCTGGGTATTTCCATGTGGTAGGTCGTACCATCTCGACCAAAGAACGCCGCGCCGACGCGCGGGACTGAACAAAGTTGAGAGATCTCGAGCCTATGTCACGTAGGTTGTCTTTAAATAGATTTTATTTATTCCGTGTTTTTTCCCATAGGACTAGCTATAATAGCTTTGTTAAGTGGATGGAAAACTACGTAGGTAAAAGTATAAAAACTGATCTAAGGTATTCTTGTCTAACTTGTCGCATTGGAAGTCAACTCCAACAATATTGGGAGAAGACTATGATCATGACCAATAATGACATTAAAGTCAAATTCATTGCAGCGATCCATGACCCTCACTCCCATGTTCACCCATGGGCTTTTACGGTATCCTACTAATACCGTTTTTGAACAATCAATTATTTAATATGGATTTCCAATTATTTCATACAGCTGCTGGACATGATGCCAAAAAAACTAGAAATATACTAAATGTAATTTTTGACTCTTCTAAAATTGAATTTAGGCTAGGCAAACGGCAAAAAAGGGAGAGAAAATCGGGGACAATATCATCTCTTTACAGTTTTCTCTCTCGATTTTTTATTTAGTCTTCTGTCAAGTAGACAAAGGATGGATATAACGGGTTTGTCCATCTGCCGTGCTAGCCATACAGAAAGTGAAGGACACAGACATTAACAAACACACATTAAAAACATAAAAGCTAACTCCGTCAGTTGACCAAACGATCGGGTACATCAGAGAAGATTCGTATGAACGGCTTACGCTTGAATGCTATGAAAATTGCACGTTAAACAAAACAAATGCGATTGGCCGATTAACGACCGATTTTAAGTCTTGTGCGCGTCTAGCTTTAAGTGATGGTTGTAAGTCAAGCGTCTACGAGTAGTAAGCATTGCACTCTGACTGCGAATTCTCCACTAAGTTCCACTTGTCACAGCGACTAAGTTGAACAAGTCGAGCGAAGGAAATGCATAATTAAACATTTGTAAGTTCAGCTAATGAATAATTAAAACTTATTACTTAGGTCATTATTATCATTTCCTTGTTATTACTCGTATGTAGAAGGTATTATGTTTTTCAGAAGAGGTAGGCGTATGTGTGCATCGTAAGTTGGGTTACAACACCCAACAATACTAATTTGAGAAGGCTGTTATGGTCGAATATGAAAGTATAAAAAGTATATATTGTATAGGTATGAAATAATAAAGGTATCTGTAATTGTCAATAATAGAGAGAGCTCAAAAAAAATTTAATCAAGAATTAGCTTAGAACACAAAAAAGGGGTCCTCTCTTTTTCGTCTTTTTTTAAATTTCTGTTTTCATTTTCTTTTTGTGTTTTGTAAGAATTCGATATAAAATGAGGACGCCAGGAGGGCGCTAGCACGGCAAAAAGGGGATAGAAAAGCCCCCGACAAAACCATCTCTTTACCATTTTCTCGCTCGTTTTTTCATTTTGTCTTCTGTTATGAAGACAGAGGGTGGAGATAACGGGTTTGTCCACCCGCCGTGCTATCGCTGCACAAAGTGAAGGACAGAGACATTAACATTGCAAAGCAAAAAGGCTAGGAATAGCTGTGACCGCGACTTCGTCCGCGTGGTATTCGTATTCGTGAAATCTAAACTAATATATTATAAAGAGTAAAGATTTGATTTTTTTGTATGTTTGTTTGTAATGGATAAACTCGAAAACTACACCAATTCTAGAAATTCTTTCCCTAGCAACATGCTGTATTATCACTGAGTAACATAGGCTATAATTTATAAAGATATCACGCGGGCGAAGCCGTTGACGGAAGCTAGTATTAGATATAACAACTATAGAAACTTCTTATTTATTGAAGTGAAACTTCTATAGGTATAGACGGGTATTAGGATTTTTCTGTCACGAAAAAGCGTTACGGCCGCGTGGAGGGGGTAGACGACATATTGTCCGTTGAAGTTTCACTTCTACTATGTGTCCCAGCACACATTTTTTTTATGCAATAGTACAGCATAAAACTCAAAACACCACAAAAATCAAAGGTCGCTTCCAATCCGCCGCGGAATTCGAGACCGCATCCTAAATGGAGTCAGTGATTATGCCAATCACCTGTCGTTATGCAGATAACAACAGAGCCCTTTGGCAAACGGCTTCAGGATGCTACTTAGTTTGCACAATACCCGCGATTTATCCATACCACTACCGTCGTTAAGTTAAAAGGTACAACCTTGGTCTGCAGTGAAGTGATTGCGGAAAAATTGAAAATGCTGGTTACCGTGCGTTTTTATTTGGATCATGTTTGATAAGTCTATCTCATTGGTTTGGGCTTCTAGAGGTTGTAAGCGCGATTAATGAACCTGAAGTCTTGGTTTCGATTTCCAGGTTGGGCTTTTATTGTTAGGAAATTGGCACTAGCAGCCCAGAGTTCTAAATAGTACATGAAACTTTAAAGGCCTCGGTGTAATCTAGGTGCAGTGTATACACGGTTAGTCGGAAAGGAATTTAAAGCCGAAAGGGTGTTATTGTACTCAGAACAATATGAAGAAATTAATAATTAAATCGCGAAATAAAAAACACCAGCTTTTCTATACAACGCGGCCCCACATATTATTGTAAACTTGATTTATGAAAAGAGTAGGTATCCATGGAGTTTCTTGCCTGTTTCTTCTCCAGGACCAACCCACTTAGAACCGTGCACCTAGAATCACGACGTATTGAAAGTGCCTGCAAAGGCCCAGTTGAAATAAAAATCTTTGACTTTGACAAATAATTCAATATTACATGACTAAGGCCGCTTCCCGATTTGTCGGTGTGGTATCTGTATTCTCGGTAGGCTCTGTTCCGATTCGGTACAGATTCTTTGTTAAGCGCTTTTATTTTAATGAGTGCTTCGACCTGATGGATCTGTATAACGCGTTCAGTACGAACGCACAAGCATAAATACCGCATACAGATACCGCATCGACAAATCAGGAAGCAGCCTAAATAATATATATGGAACCGCAGATTTTTTTCGAGATATCGTAGTTGCCTCTGCTTGGAATGCGGAGTATAGATGTGATGCTTTGTTCTTACGTTTTTATTATCTATCTACTATATTTTTCCCCATTTGCCCCAATTAATCTTTGACGCTTTTAAAACTATTTTTTCTGTTTTTTATATATGAATATATAAAACTGGTTTTTATTATTAAACAGTTTCGCTATCCTACTGTCTTTACCTCGACTCTAATGCGGTGCTCATTCACTTAACAGCGTGTGGCAAGTTAATGTAAGTAAGAACTTGTTAAGCTTAACCAGGGTAGTAAATACTTGATGCAAATAAACACCGGGTGTGCACGCAAACTAATCCCTGTGTTACCGTCCAGTTAAGTTGATGCGTTAACTATTTGTTTATTATTTAAGTACTAGTTTTGCATATAATTACTGTTATCTGGAATTAGAAACTGTCAATTTGATTTAGTGGTGCTTCAGACGTGATTTTATTTATAAGATAAGTTTGAAAATAAGAAAAATAAATTATACATCCACTTGCATTGATTGTTGATTATTATTGTTGATTCATCATTTGAATATTCACAATACCTTAAAGATGTAACACGCCTATTGATTTGGCTTGGAACCGATACTTATAAAAACCACTTACGATAATAAATTAAAGCATGATAAGGCCTCGTTCGCCCTGAAAGCCGGGAATCTCCTTGACCTGATGTAGAGCCTCCAAGGTGAACAGTGAGCCCTCCACAGGGCAAAGAAAGGTTTCTAATATTTACATACAGTGATGAATGGGGCGGCGTTAATCGATACAGCTTTATTTTTCACGCTAATACACTGCTGAGTAATGATAGGGTTCCTTGTTGGAATTGCGGACATTTTGAATTATTATTTTTGTTTTTTTTATGGCCATAACACACTAGCTACTTTTAGCAGCAGAATCGCGCATTTCCCCGTTTGTATTATATTCACTTTTAGTAAGCAAAAGGCAGCCAACGAACGCGAAAACACGCGATTCTGCTGCTATAACCTAAGCATCAAAAACCCTCGACTCCAACTAGAAAAAGAGCTGTAATTTTTAAACGGCTGAACAGATTTTCATGAAACATACCGATTAAACTAGCTTTCAACTAAAAAAACAGCAAAGAAATCGGTCTATCGGTTTTGGAGCTACGGTGCCACAGACAGATACACACTACAAACAGAGTAACACCCCTTTTTTTTGTCAGGGGTTAAAAAGTAGCTAGGTGGCATAGCAGTTACCGTAGCCAATGGATGCTTACAATACCAGGGCCAGCACTTGTTCGTTGCCGACACAGTAAAAATGTTTACACTCCTATTTTGATAAACCACAAGCTGTAGTCTCTTGGGATAACACTCTTGTTCGAAATTATAATTTCAAACATTGATGGTCGGTTTATTTAATGGATGCTTGATTCTGATTGTAATATGACAGCTGTACTCGCGTTCTCACTCGAGTGAGATTTTGAAAGTTTCAGAATGAAAAGTGCTCAATATTTCCATTTTTTTAAGAAATATCTCTTTCGATAAAAAATTGGTTTAAGAGTATAAGCCTTCAAGATATAACACAAACATAATAAATTATATCTTACAATGATAAATGAGTAGGTTTCATCCTAAGGGAACTAAACAAAAAGTCTCAAACTCACAAACATCGAAACTTTCACATTTTTATTATTATTAGGATTTACAATAGCATTAAATTATTTTTGATGTTAGCTCTATTCAGGTTAATTTCTCCTGTAAATATTCATGAACTAGTTATACGTAATAATAAGTACAGGGAGTCAATAACATTGGCTTTTGCTTCTACGATAACCTGCCTTGTCTCTGCGGTGGGACGATGAACGCCAACGATTATGTCCATCGTCCCATCACTAACTACTTTGATGAACCACTTGTACACAAGTGGAGCGAGGGATGTACCTATACAAATACATCTAACTAGTTCTCGAGACGATGTTGGTCCGTTTTGTCGTGTTGTTTGGGGTTGAGCTTATGGATGTTTGTGCACTAATGTCCACCGCGTCCGATCCGAAGCTAAGTAAATTTGATCGAGTTGGCCTTATTAAAATTTGCAATACATACTAGATCAAATTTCAAGCCATCATCATTTTCCAGTTGATTTTTTTGACTCGGATCTATCTCTATGTGTTATTACGTATAAAGTTACTACAGGAGGACGGTGACCAAGTAATGCTGCCATCTGTAGGTACATATTTTATCTCAGTTACAAGATATCAATACGATCTGAATGATTTGATTTACTTACTTATTCTGTAAACTTAGTTATAGCTCGTGATTCAAACAGGTGTCCACTTTTATTTTTATCCTAAATTTGCAAAATCGACATTAATAAGTGGGTACCAATACCACGAGATAAGTTTAAAGTAAGCTATCTTGTTATAAGCATAGAAAAAATTCTAAACAAAATTTGTGTACTGCATATTTACTGCCACAAAATTATTATTTATTAAAGAAACCGAACCTTCAATATGAAGGTAACTTTGTAATCGTCTTCACACAATTAGTTATTGTGGCTTTTGTTCACTCAATTTAAATAAGGAACGTAGTGGAACGGTTCAATCTGCGACCAGTTATCGCTTTGACACCGTTGGTTTATAGTATCGTGGGGTGGATATTTAAAAGCCGTCGGCAGTTACCCTAATGATAGGGCTAAACGCCACGTGCTGATTAATGACCGGGCCGGGTGAGTAGCCTAGTTTGATGTGTGTAGCTTCTCGCGAAACTACTCTGTGGTAATTGCTAACTCTAAAGCACAAAATAGATATTACAGAAGGCCGGCTCTATAAAACAAGTAATAACAGGCGCCCGACACATAGACGCATATACCGAGCCAAAAATCTCGTTGTAATTACAAAAATTCTCGGGTATATGTGACAACACGAAGCATATAATAAACTTTACCTTGTTGTTGTAATTATTATACAATCTCTGTTTCTAAATGCAACCGCAGTATTGGGATACACTTTAAAACAAAATGAAAATTCGACTTAGTAGGTATGGGACATATAATTTATTATCGCAAGCCATAGGTACAAAATCAAATTTTTATTTTGTTTGGAGTGAATTTTATTCCTGCGGTTGCATTTGGGAATGGACACTGAATCACTCTGAAAATTTTGCGCACTACATAAAAATATATCCTGTACCTATATATATTTTTGTAAAGAACGTAAAGGATATATTTATACAATATCTTGTAGTAACGTTTAATCGATGCAACTTACTAAGCGTTCTGGTAGTCTTATTATCACAATATTTTTCTCCTTGTATATATGCACGGAAATCTCTTTTTTATTGAAACGAACGTTCGTTTGACATAGTTTGAGATCGCCGTATATATATGTACATGATGTATATGAGTCTATGTGTGCATGTGCCTATTATTGCTCGTTGTATGGAGTCGGCTTTCTGTATACGTATCTATTTTGTGTCTGAAGTGCGTATGGTGGGCCTGGGTTTGTGTTATGCTGAAGGTATGCAATTATCTTGTGTGTAAATAAGTGTTTCGCTGTCCTTCATTGTTTTCCGGGCTGTTATTCGCTTTGGTAAATGTTGTAAACGTGGATGTATTCTATAATAATTTTAGACAATCCGACATTTTTTACTGAAAAGTTTTTAGTTTAATAATTTTTTAACTACATTGGTTTTCCGATTTTAAGCGACGATGTGGCACGCATACTTATGACATAATTTTTGACTTAAGAAGCTTTTGTAATTATTGTTATTTGTGCACTCATGTACCATTTTTAAATTGAAATGATATAACACTACAAATTATGTACTTACGACTATAAATACATAGCGAAAAGTAAATTTTAAATAAAGTAGGCATCGAAATCTGGAAACAAAAACCAAGTATTTATTATGTATTCGTAGATATATAGAATACATAATAAATGGCACGGTTGGCACAGTTTTAATCGATCGACTGCTACTCTACGTGTCACAGGTTCGATTCTCGTACGGAAAAAATATTTGTAAGGCTTACAGCTGCTTACAGATATGTATTTGTATAGTTGTAAGTGCAGTCACGATTCCGGGATAATTACTAGGGCATAGTTTTTTTTAATTATTGAGAATTAGATATAGCCATTCCTGGCTTTTCGCCTAGGAGCGGAAAATTAGGAATTTATTGAGGCACTTATATCAGCTAAATGTATGGGAGGCAGGCCAGGTCCGATCCCCCCCCTCTGGGTTCGCCCATGGCACCAGATAAGGCGTATAAATTATAAATATTGTGCTAAGCTAATAAAAAAAAAAGACAGATCAGTAGTAACCCCTTTAGGTATTTCTATTAATATTTAATCACGGCTTCACCCTGCTATCAGATCTCGGCTAGCGACGTGCGTGTTCCGGAAGCCACACTATCGCGGCTTCGTCGTATTTACATACGTACGCTGGCAAATGGCTGTAACTGATGTAAGTAATCTCGACACTGGCTTACAGCCAATTGAAATATGTTCACATTTTATTTCATTTGAATTGAAAAATAATGTCAGTGAGGTGCAGGTGAGTTCGCGTGGGCTTTCTCTTTCTCAGTGCATGTCAAAATACGTAAAATGCCATAGTAGCACCAACTATGGCATTTTTACGTATTCTGATTATTTTACCATATCACTCCTGGGAAAACGAAAATTAAATTAGATATAATTTAGATTACTATTTACTCTTTAAGGTTCTAACTTTCTAGTTATGACCTCATGATATTATGAGGCCCTCTCAGATGCGCTGGTTTCTTTACGATGTTTTCCTTCACCGTGATTTTCTTTTTCTTTGTAATAGATGTTTTTTTCATGTTAACCAAATGTAATGCAAGTAATAATCAAATTCTGATTCGCATATAATTTCTGAAAGTCAGAAGTGCGGACTGTATTCGAATTTAGACCCCTCTGCATGAAGCATTCAAAAGCTAGGCTATCACTGGATTTCTAAAATACTTAATGCGGCCGTTCGACGTTCAAACATCAAAATCAAATGCAGAAGCAATTATTGTAATATACGGTGGCATAATACCCCCTATTTCTACGCTACTTAGTGTACGTACCAAAGGAAAACTGCTAAATCCTGAATTATGTGAAAACTTCCTGTACAGTCTAAGCTTAGTGCTCACTAGGCAGTGGTAGTTTATTATAACCTGCAGTATCCGAACGGAGACGAAAACTAAAATTAAAAATGATGACAAAATACAGTCCGTGATATATTTATTATGTCTAGTGGTCGCCAAGTGGTTGAAATTTAACCGTAATTTTAACTTTCTGCACTCCTTCTCCATATAAACTTTAACTATGAGGAATCTCACACTCCTCCGTGTGCGCAATATGCTTAAAAAGGGGTACAAACTTTTGTCTTCACGCATTAATATACAGTTATTGATAATTTCCTTATTCAATTTAATCTTAATACATAAAATAAAAAAACTGACAGATCCAGACTGTCTGATGACGCCTAATCTTACGCTAGAACAGATAAAACCTATGATTAGGTTAGGTTCTCACTAAGTTCAACTGGGTAAGGAGTAAAAAGAGGACTAGCCAACATACCAGGCGGAAGAAGTTGCAAGCTAAAGCAATGAACATGCAATATTACTTCCGGGTTCTACAGATAATAATAGAAAACTATCTTATACAATAGTAATAACGTGGACATCACTGCGGGACACCACATATGCCTTCATAAAATAAGGATACTACCTGGTCCGTTTACGATCTGATCCCGATCGGATATTTCAATCCACTTCAACTGTGCACATACAATAATGAACTCAACTCCAAATAAAATATGGACGGAATTGGATTGATTCAAATTCCAATCGCATCAGTCGGTCATTCGTGTAAGTTTTAGGGATGCTTCTTTGAAGTTAAAAAAATATTTTCTTTTCGCATTCGTGGAGAATGAAGATGTACTCGAAATAATAATTGTTTTTAGGAGTGGAACGAAAATACATTTGCATTAAATTTAATACATTACATTACATTATTTGTTTATTTTAATACATTTTTTTGGAAATCATGACTTTGTCGTGGTTGTTGTTCCAGGCTTGTGTGTGTGCATGTGAGATTTATTTTTGTAAACTATTCCCATGACACAAGAGAAACCTATATGTTTTTATAAGAAACGTTTCACATTACTTCAACCAACATAAATGCATCAATCTACGAGGAAAGTGTCAGTTTAATTTGCTAGACGACTTTGAGTCCTAGGCTTTGAGTAGATACTCAAAGGTCCTAGGCAGGACAAACGTAGGTATCTATTTGTTACTTTGTTACGAAATTCTCAGTAAAATAATTGTTCCCAGTAAACGGCGGGCCTGTACAATATGCAGGTTAATACATCATGGTGAAATGTCAGTTCACAGCAATACACCTATCTATCTTTGAAAAGAGGCATTATTTTATTTTTAAGCACAAAAAGTATCTGGTCAATAACCAAACCGACAAAACCCCCGACTCCAACTAGAAAAAGAGTTGTAACTTTTGAACAGGTGAACAGATTTTCATGAAACATAGCTAAGGTGATACCTGATTAAATTAACTATCAATTAAAAAAAACTGCATTGTAATCGGTCTATCCGTTTTGGAGCTACGATGCCACAGACAGATACACACTAAAAATTGATAACACCCCAATTTCATGTCGGGGGTTAAAAAACAAATAAAAACGTCGTTACAACCCTATCATGTAACGTATATGTGTAGTACGGAAGTCCCTATCTCCCCGAGATCCGGCTACCAACGGCTCCAGTAAATCAATCCGCCATTTCTGTCTACCATCTCATATTTCATATTTACCTCGACATTAGTGTAAATGTGTATTTGCCGGGGGAAGCTGTAACACAATCCAAAGAAAAACCCACCCCTTTGTTTCCTGGAGCATGGTTTTCTTTCCTTTATTTATTCATGACTGAATCGCTTGCGACGGTTTGTGTATTTTGTAATTGATTTTACTTTGGAGGTTTAATTTATTATGATAGTTTGTTGTAGTTTGTCTCACGCTACTAACTATTATGCTGAGTCCAAGACTATTTTGTATTTTATCTTCTTGTATAATTTTCCTGGCTATCTGAAAAATCTTCCGGGGGGCTCGTAGCTACATAGCTACCGCGCAGATCAGTCGATCAGCGTTGCCGCGGTCAGTTCCTGGATGGGTGAAGATTTCTTCGAACATCGAGAGACATATCCGAGGCACGGAGGGGCCGTGCCTCGGATAGCACGTTGAGCAGTTGGTCCCGGTTGTCATACGAATACCTTTAACAGTCGTTACGGGAGTCAGCAACCCAAACAAAGTCTGACAACCGGTCTAACCTTAGGGTATCAGTGTCTCCCAGTAATTGGGTGGCGGAGGTCAGATGGCAGTCGCTCTGTATAAAATACTGTTACTCAGCCGCATCTGGTTAGACTGGGAGCCGACACCAACATAGTTGGGAAACAGGCCAGGCAGATGATGATCTGAAAAATCTTCCATTCTATTCTAGTATTTGTATTCTTTTACGCCGTATAGAAGATACCTCTGAGAGTTCCTATCAAGGAATCTCCCTTTGATAGGAAGTCTTATATATCGTTCACCCATGGTATGCTGACGATTACATCAATGACAAGGCGTTTTTCAGGGACATTTTCTAATACGGAAATGGACACAAAATAAATATAAATTTATAAAACCTAAACCTACATAGAATTACATTCATACTAATTAATTGTTACCTGTTGTAATTACCTAATAAATAAATAAATAAAAAGAACAAAAGTACATCATTAACCATATCGAAACATGGGCTAACAAAACCACAATATTTACATATTTAATGCACATCATAATAAGTATGTTACTATGTCTATGGGTGGGTTACACTTTTTATATGTGACATAATCGGTCATCGAGTTGGTTACTTAGTATTCTGTCTCTTTATGTAGCTTTCCGTCGGAAAATAGGGCAGTTGTCACTTGGTCGATATGTTACCGATTTTTGAAGGATTTGTGGTTCGTTTTATAAGGACAAAATACCGTAATAATGTTCTATTTTGCCATATAAAAAAGATGGTTAACTTTGCATGTGCGATCTACTTTAAGAACCAAAGCCAACGCTTAAATTATACAAGTTAACATTTTCTGCACGGAGATTGCCGTATACTGTAGTAAAGGAAACCCCCTGTAGATGAGAACAAATGAGATTGTGTTCTATCCCACGCCGGATGTGTAAACTAGATACTGTTGAGCGTCAACATTAGATTTATACTTGATATAGATACTATGTTACAAGATATTTAAATAATTTGCAGGTTTAATATCATACAAACGAGAAAGTTAATGTAGTTAGAGTTCACTTTGGCGTACTGGAAAATAGAAATTTAAAAACCAGAAATTATTTCTGTTTTACTCATTGATGCTAGCAAACTATATCCATAGTAGTTGCTACGATATCTAGATGTTGCAGAATTGTCCTAAATGATCTGGTATCGGGATCATATAAACTTTAATAATACTTTAAAAAACGATGTTTAAGGCTCGCTGGTATCTACTTCAGGCAATCCGCTACCAATTGTTGAAACATAAATAGCCAGAAATTTTACTCATTGATGTTATCAAACTAACTATATCGTTGCTACATTATAGATGTTGCAGAATTTTCCCACAAGACCTAATGTCGAAATCACATATATTTGCCAAATGAATGATGTTGAGGGCTCGCTGGGACTTCAGTCATATGCGCTACTAATTGTTGAAATATTTATATAGCCACTATAAATTTTATTCACTGATACTTACACATCAACTATATCCACAGTAGTTGCTACAATACAGATGTTGCAGAACTGGCCTACAAGATCTGGTGTCGGAATCACATAAATTTGTCAAAGCATGATTGATGTCTTGGGCTCGCCGGGGCTTATCTCCCGCCGCAGGCTTGTCCGGTTACTACTGGACTGTAGGCAATTAATCCAATGTATGTACACATTGTATAGAAGTATACAATGTATCATAAAAAACATTGTATTTTACCACTATGAAATTTAAAGCATTTCCAGTTTTCTTTTCAGGGAACCAAGAGATTAGAATAGAATTTGAAATATCAATTTTCAAATGATTGGAACCGCCTTATTTTAAATTACAGATTTTTTTTACTGCGTTATTGACAGTGGATACTTAACTGGGACAAAATGAATGGAGCAGTCGATTTTTTTCTTACGTTATCAGAGTTCCTCCCATAATATAAGTTGTGCAGAATAATAAGCGAAACATGGCCTTATATTGGTAATAAAAATAATTGGGGTGTATAGTTCTGTAAAGATGTGTCTTCATTCAAATATGAAATCGGGGCAACGAATGCTTGTATACTCCCTAAGTGTTGTGGAAGAACGAAGTATTGTGTTCCTCCATTGAAAAGGGAGGATCCTCCTACCAGGCCAGTTGATATGTGCAACGGGCTGTAGCCCGACAGTTGATGTCGAATAGTCGTATAGTTAGATTCGCTGAATACTTTCATAGTACGATGTAGGATCTGAATTGCCGCTATATTCTGATAGGCGGCGCTAGCGTAGTCTATTGCCGTGTTGTTAGTAGCTATTTCATGTAGCACTATAGTCGAATTTTTAATTAGACGAAGTCAACTGACGTTTACTGTGTTGTCAGTTTTTGATGAAATAAAAATAGTGTTGTGACAAAGTGAATGATTGAAAAAACTCCTCAATGAATGAAATTGCCTCGATTGTCTAGTGAATAGTTAGTGTGCCGAACTGCCGATACGGGGTTCGAATTTTAGTCGTGCTTTGTACATACCAACGAGTTTTCGACGACTATGTTCCTATAGTATCTACCTATACTGAATACCGAGTGTTTTAAACATTGTAGTTACATACTACTAGTAACTTACGAGTATATCAGAGCACTTTTATACAATTTTATTGTAAAATAGAAATAATATTCTTTTAATAGTTTGAAATGATTAACTATTCACACTCATTGTTCATTCATCTGATTGAACGAGAACTGAACGCATCACTATTACTTTAAATATGGCAACATTATTTTACAAAGTGACATTAGCTACTGTCAGTTGGCTTCGTCTAATTAAAAATTAGACTATAGATGTCACTATAGTATATTTTTTCAAAGTGAGAACGTTTGATTTTTATTATAGCGGCCTATAAAAATTACATCTTCAGGTGTGGACGTTTACCAACAGCTGATACTATGATGTCGAGTACGTATCGAAATCGGCCCTTTTGTTTGTATTAATCCCAAGCGATACCAGGAAACCACGATCAAAATTGGTGCAATAACCAATATCGTGACGTTTTAATGATTAGACGTTAAAATACGCAATGTTTACAACGTTAATTGCTTTATGCAGTAGCAAATATCATATTTGCGTTCGATGATTAGTTTATCAATGATAATCAATAGCAAACATGAAACAGGAATAGCGTGTAGTAATGAAGCTACGAATGTATCACGTAGCATATCGTAGCCAGCCGCGTAGCTCTACGTAGCAAGCCGCGTAGCTCTACGAGGTGAATGCAATGTGATGTTATAATTCAAAAGTTATGCTTTAATTTGAGTTTAAATTAAATCTTAGTTGCTACAAACTAAATTCCACTTACGAAAGAACAGCTTTATGCATCGTTATGAATAAATTTTACAATGGGACCACAAATAATTCAATATTACTCAACTACATTGATGGAATAGCCGATAATTTTTTCGCAAATTCAGGCTTCGTCCTATAATAAAAGTTGTTCATAATGCTGAGTATAACAAACTCAGGACTTCCACTAATAAAGACAACCTTATGTATAAAGACAGTACAGCTTTCAAAATAGAGCATACATCACTCATCCACCTAAAAATACCTACATGTATTACAAAAATATATTTTAAAGAATAATAAAAATCAAACTATTTACCTGTATATAGGTTTTCCACCGGTCGCTTTCCCCGCCCGGAACCATAGCACCATATAGACTCTGTCTTCATGGGTGTCTGGCGTGACGTCACACGGCAGAGATGCCGTGCGACCCAGCACCGCGTCCACGTCCACCGTTGACACTACAAAAATGAAAAAATGCTCTAACTATTCGTCAGTTGTGTGCGACGCTTACAATATCCAAGCTTTCACCAAACAAAGAAGATCTGATGGAGGGATAACCAAAGTAACAGAAATTATTTTATACTAGTGGTCGCTCTGTAGTCGAAATGCGACCGTAATTTTAGCTTTCTGCACTCCTTCTCCATATAAACTTTAACTATGCCAAATCTCACACTCCTCCATGCGCGCAATATGCTTAAAAAGGGGTACAAAGTTTTCTCTTCACCTATATAGATTTAAGAATCGAGAAATAAACTAAACTATATTGTAAAAATGAAAAATTTCACGGTGTTCGTTTAATAGATACTGTCAGTGGCGTGCACTCCATAGAGACAAAAAGACACGGCTTAACCTAATAAATTTAGTATAAAGTAATACAAACGTTAATATGTCTGTAATATCAGTTAACTTAACTCTTAGGGTGAGGTGGCCAATTACAAATATAATTTAACTTGACAATACAACACTAAGTTGGTTTTGCCTACAAGAAATGTCTGTGCACGCCACTGAATACTATGTTACACAGAAGGAATCAATTCTTATGATTGATCCTTTCGATCGGCATAAATAAATGTGGCGGCATAAATAAAAATATAGGATGTGTATCATAAATAAATATAAATGTTTTTTTTTTTTACATTTAGGCAGACCACGACGGAGATGGCGGGACGAATTGAACGCCTTCCTTAAAGACTGGCCCGATACAGCGCGGGATCGCGAGAAGTGGAGGAAAGGGAGGGAGGCCTTTGCCCAGTATTGGGACAGCATAGGCTTATAATAATAATAATAATAATAACAGTTCGGCGCCCAGATGAGGCAAGCAACTTTTTAAACATCGTAGAATGCAGTGTTACGGACTGTTTAAAATAAAATAATGACTCCATGTATTAATTATAAAGGTATGCACATACCTACTAATATAGAAAAGGAGATAAAAATGGTAGTATAGTGATAGTGCCACTTTTTTGTCAAGAAGCAGCGCTGGTATTCCACTAAGATCACAGGTGACATCACGGACAGTTTACGTGTTATATTAAGACAGTAATTGATGCAAATTTAGGGAGAAAACAAAAAAAAAAATTGTTGGTGTCCAGTTGCACTACTGTAGGAATAGTTTGCTAGATTTTATAATAGAGTTGTGCACACAAACTGTTCCACCTATAAAAGTTCTAGGCCATTTGTTCACTGAATGTCTGTCAGTCGTCAGTCTCTATATTTAAAGTCTGCAGGAATAAATTGGTCTGTACAAACTATATTTTGTTTGAATTTGTTAAAAGCTCTGTAGTAGTTTCTCCCTAACCTCATGGAAAAAGGTGTGATGGTGTGTATGTAAACTATGTATTGGTTAATAGTGTGAGAACAATTTTTTTTATTTCAGCGGTTTAGAACCACCTTTTAGTTTATTTTTTTGCAATTAATCTAAAAACTCTTTCAATACGGCTAACCTCTATCTCAACATTATTTTAAACGCCAGAAGCACGATGAATATTTTTTTTCGAATGTTGCCTTCACTAAATCTTTATACGCACAAAAGTCCAAACGTGGAACAACTACCTGTAGGCCACAGAAATAATATATTTGTTCCGTGCGGGAATCGAACCCGCGACACGATCACTCAAACATTGCGCCAACCGTGCCGTGAATAATTATCTAATATGACGAAACTCTAGAAGCCAGACAGTCTGTTTTAAATTAAGAAAATATCGTTATTGTCTCAAGGACGGCTGCCAACGACCAATCACAGCTCATTGGCTTCGTCCGCACCCAAGTTCTTAGTTAAACTTTAATTAATTTTAAGTCTACCTATAATAGCGGGTCGCATATTACTCCTTTTAGGTTCTGCTCCTCATTATTTCTTTCATTATCCCTGCACCCTCCATACCCTCTACAGTTACCCACAACCTTGTTCATAGTGTGCCGTTATTACATGTTATAATACAGTCTTAAGCCTCTCTGTACCCCTCACTAGTCGGCCCTTCTGTGCTATAATTATGCTATAAGCGCCGTAAATTACAGGAAGAATTTTCTCATACGTACTACCTCTTCCGTTTGGTTAATTTAATACAAGTTACGACCCTTCGCATGAGTAAGTCGACGAAACTTATCACGAAAATTCGTTTTATGAAAAACATAATTTTATTCACATTTTTGTTTTCTTCATCGTCGCAAGGAGCGAGAGAATACACGTCGTTTGTTGGGTAATATCAACAAGATTGTGTTCATACAAGCGTCCCGCTATCCAACCATGATACTCGTTAGATTAAAATGCATGCATATCTCTATACAGCACTACAGACGAAAGCTAATTTTGGTGCCCAAATCGTCGATACAAAACATTCATAGACCCCGCGCTCGACTCGAGTAACAAGCCCGCTTTAGCCTGACTCAAACTCGAACAAAAAGAATGCCTAAGTGAATATCACTGTTATTCTGTACTTACATCGTTACGATTCCTGGCTTCCCTTTCTCGGGGCGATAAAGAGACCATGAATATAAATAGACGCAATATTAAAACGCTCCGTTTCCACACCGCATGAAATAATCTTCTTTTCTTTAAGGAAAAACTGTCACCGTGTTGGGGGCAAGTAATGTACACCATCAGTCATACTTAGGAGGAATTTTCAATTTACTCAGTGTGAAGACTACCCTAATAAAGACGGATTACTTGGTCTCGCGGTACCAGTCGGGTATCAATTTGCTTGAAGACCCAAGAGGTATTGTGCGCACGATATAACATTGCGTAACTTTTTTATGTCCTAGACAAATTACTATTTACCATGGCCCTCACCGAGAAACTAACCTTGCAACCTTCGCTATTCATAAAGCCGTCTCTGCTAAAACCGTAATATGTTTTTTATCAAACGATCTTTACTACATGCCCCGCTCTATTTTAGTTGATCGTTACCTAAGTGAATTTCTTGGTAACGTAGACTATAAACCGTAAGAATTGCCGTGGTTTCCTATTAAGTTTACGGTGACTAAATATATTCGAAGTAAGAACTTATAACACGTTAGTATAATAAAAACGAAATTAATCTTATAGCTATGGCCGTAACACTGCAAAAGAAAAAGTTGTTGACGAAACAATGAATACGAAATAGAATACAATTGTGTTTTTATAGATAGTGATTTAAACTTTTTTATCTAAAAATGAATGTGCTAAAGTAAGGTACAAAAAGTTTAGATGTAAACAAAGCAAAGAAAAAGAGCAATCCCAGCTAGTAAGACGAGACACGATGCCTACTCGCATTAAGATAAGAGCGCAGAAATGAAATTCCGAATCGGTCCCGCCCCTTTATTTCGATGTCACCGCCGCGTTTGTTGGAATAATTCCACAATAAAGCTGTTCTGACAAAGCCTCAAGTTTCGACGTTGAATGTCACGCATAATGTATCGGAAATATAAATTATATTAGATTGGGGGTTCGCTGTTGTAATGGTTGGCTATAACGCGCCCGCAAAGATTGTGTCGTGTTGTGGGGTACTAAAGAATTGCGCCACTCATTATGGCGGTGCCGAATGTGGCCAGATGAGTGGTGGCGGCATGTCACGACATGCCAGCACGTGTGGGCCTCGCCAATCTGTTCACGTTTAATGTTCAACGCGATCAGAATATTTCAGTTCAGTAAACTAACCGCGCTTTGATATCTATGTGCTAAATTGCCCTATCGTTTTAAATTCTGAATTATAGTTCTTAAATTTTTTGCTCACTTTGATTGCTCTTGTTTTTGATACAGTTTACAGACAATGTCTGTCATAAATCTCACATTCATACATACCCAGACTCGGAACAACTAGCTGTAGGTTATACAAATATTTGTTCCATGCGGGAATCAAACCCGCGACACGTAGGGCAGTAAGCCAATCGCTTAGCCACTGCGCCAACCATGCCGTCAATTGATATTGATTTGTTATTTGTATATCGACGTTCCTTCATGTCACGTGTAATCAGACCGAATTTTTCAAAGTCCTCGTTTCAGTGAAGTTCCTTCTAAGTAGGCTCCACGTGTAGCGATATTGGGCCTTTGATCAATTCTTGTCGTACCAGTACACATAAAGTAAAAAACGGACGACGAAAATATGCGATACTTTTCCTGAACTTTTTAGTATTTTCGTTTCCATTTTTGAATACATGAAAACGTTTCATAGAGACGCTCGAAGCTAACTCATTTCACAAATTAACTAAATAAAAGTCTGGAGAAACGAAATAGAAAGCTATTAATTTTATTTCAAGATACTCACTTCCCGGTTCAAGGTGTAGTAAAACCTTACAACCTACTCAAGTACACTAAAACGACGCTAAACTCCGTGAAGGGAAGCTAAGAAAAGCTCTTACGTCTCTCGTTCTCTCAATATATCATATTTTTTCGCAGTCTCTGAAGATATACGAGCGGTTGTTTCGCGCGTGACAGGCTTCCGGGGGTAATATTAATAAAATTATTGTGGAGACACGTCGCAAGCCTCGGGCCTGACCTACTCGTCTCACGCGCCAACTACTCCGCTACTGTGGACTGTATACACCACACATGCGCACATAATTGTTCTGCAAAACGGTATGCACATGTACATGCGACAAGTTGGACTGTAACTGTTCTGTGACATTCAAAGTAGTGATAGTCAAAGTTACATGTTTTTCTTTTTTTATATGGAGCTTCAATATGAGCTTCATTTTGGAACAATAAAATTGCATTCGTTATTTGTTACATTGACAGTGAGAGGTGCTCAATCGCTTGCTATCTTTAAAAAAATTGCTAAGGAACATTATTACACTGTGATTTTTTCTATTCAATTATGTACGTTTATTTAATAATAAGTACTATGATTTAAATTTAAGTAAAATTATCATGTTGTATCTTCCTTATTTTAGTTGTATTGTAAGTATCTTATAAATGTGGATATATTATTATGTATTATTTTTTATATATAGTGTTTATGTAACACCGCGAACTACCAGCTAAAAAAGTGAGTTTTACCTGAAAATGTGTCCATGCCAAGGTTGTCTGGCAGAAATTGCCAAGTGCGATAAGACCGCCCTTTGTAGATTTCTTTTTATTTATTGTATCTTTTCTTCCCTTTCTGGTGTGCGATAAAGTGTATTGTATTGTAAGTAAAATGAACATGAAAAAAAAATCGACATCACCGGCGAGTACTCTGAATTTCCGCGAAATCAAACATTTTTAATATTTAAGTAGAGGCTAAATAAAGGTCAGCACCGACATTATGGGTTCTAGGAATCACTCGTTCGTTAGCAACTGTTGAAAGTTTACTGTAACATTACCACGACGTACTATTACTAACACAAGTACATCAGTACTAGTGTGCGCGAGTGTACCGCAGTCTGTGAACTTGCGGGCATGACGCTAACAAATAATTTGCACTTTCATTAACGAGCATGTGCTGTGTTTTCTTGTACTTCAACTCAGTGTAGTAATGATTTATTACCTAATAAGGTTTTGTAGCTTACAAATTACCTTAGTTATACAACTTATGTGTGGTCGTGTAACCGCGATAATCTAACACTACGAGTAACACAAGCAAACTCATGTAAAAAGCCTCTTTAGTTTACGCTAACGACCTGCTTACATATTCTCAGTAATCAAAATCAAGGCTGCGTATTTGTGCCTAAATAAAACGAGTAAGAAAAATGTAATAAACCGCCGCAGGCGAGGCAATATATCTAGCGGCGGATATTTATTATTGTCGTACATAGCGGCATCGGCCGCGCTCGATCATCGCCGATATCCAATTACATTAAAATTTCAATTCATTCATCACGACCACAATAAGGGGGCGAACACTTTTTTCGGCTGTGTGCCCTTTGATTAGATTCGGTACAGAACAAACCTATCCATTGCGCGGCCACAAAAAGGTCGCTGAAGCCACCTCGGCTGACTCTCGTTTTCCATTCGTTCCGCTGTCCAGAAATTTGCGCAATAAAATTAATCGTTCCAATAAAATTGGAGCCCAATAGAGCCACCCATGCATGAACACTTTTTAATTGGGTCGCTCTTTTTGCTCCTTTCGCAGGCATCCAAACGAGAAATCGAACTTGAGCAAGTCTCTCGATTACATTTAGACGTATCTCGTCGCTGCTAAGGTATATACGATACGAGTATTATTGGTTCCAAATACAATTCACTTCCGAAAACTTCCTCAAGACGGGCGTAGTTCTCGAAGAATTTGCGAAGTCAGAGTTGTGGTCTCAAAACTGTATTTGATTTGTATACTTACGAGTTCATTTCGATTTTCATTTATACTGTTTTTCTTACTGGTGTTATTTGGTAAATAAAAATCACATGAATCTTTGTAACGAGTAACGTTATTAAAAAAAATGAAAATCATATAAAATTTAATTGTCTTTGATAATTGATAACTTTTTACCAAATCTGATAAAAGATTTGTTGTATTTCATCAATCATTATTTCATTAATAAGTTGTGTGAAGATTGTTTACTACAAAAGACAAGTACGAAAAACCAGAGAGAGTTTTGAAACATGTCTAACGTACGCTTGAAATACGACATGTAACGTTCAGCGCTCTCATTCAAAGTGAGCAATTTGTTGCGTGTAAACGCAGCTCCCGACGGATTGCATAAAAATCAGAAAAAAAAACACGGGACAACGATCCGTCGAACAAACGAAAATATATTTCCCCATTTTCATTTTCGACAAGCAATCGCGTTTAATGGGTTGAGCGCGATTCCCACTTGAGTTTGTTCGATTTTGTTTCATTTGATCGCTTCAGCGATTCACTGTGAGGTGTGGCAGCGAATGGCGATAAAATAGTCATTTTATTATTCGTTAATTTACACGAATGAAACTTTTCCGTGACTCCGGCATCCAAGTTAAGTGTGTCGCTCGATTCAATGTTGTTACTGAGCAAAGTACTGGTTTGCTGGTACTAATTAGTCTAATTATTAATGGACTACACACACGTGGCATGTTATGGTTGTGATTGTTTGGATTTTGTTGAATTCGTTTTACTGTTGGATGTTTAAAAAAATTGTATAGAACTGATCGTTAGTTCGTTTGCGGTTAATATAAAAAAATCACAGTTTGAACTTTATTTTATTTTTCAGTTTCTTCTGACATTTTTTTATACTGTGAACTTGATAATAAGATAGTAAAGACTGAACTTTTAATCTTTGTAAATCCCTTTGCAACCATTTAAATATCAAGTTTGATTTAGCATCGTTAGTTTCTGCATATCTCCATCCTCGTTTCTCATCCTCATCAGAACCAAAATAGATTCAAAGTTAGTCCTAACGTTATTATTTCTAGACTAATCGAATTAACAGGTCAGTACAGTTAGTGAGCACAAAAGTGTATTGTGATTAAAAATATTATAACAACACTAAATGAATTTTTTGTGAGTTTTTATCACATTTTTATTTTATCCCGATAAAACAACTAAAATTGATAATTGGCACTCACTGGCGCACAACCAGAAAGTTCATTTTTTAAAAATTAACATAGTATTGTTGCCAGGCTAGGTGGTTTACCTTCCCATCAATACTTTTGGGGACAATTGAGCGGCTATCGGTTTTCCTCACTTCGCCTTTTTTATAAGCGTGGTGAGAAGCCTCTTGAACTGTCCTTCACCTGGGGTAGACGGAGGGGTGTGTCGGATTCATACTAGCTTAACTCACCACAGAGATTCACCTTGGCACCTGATGGTAGGCCTCGGGAACTCTTAGGAGACCACGCCGGGGCCCACCCCGGCTATTAAAAGGCACATCTCTGAGGCAGCCTGTAAAGCGGTCCAACCTAGGTACGTCCCGGGAAAGACTGGTCCCCCCGTTACTTTTTCTGTGCTGTGTTCTGTATTGTGCCTCATTTTACCTCATTTCTACTACACCGACAGGAAGAAAACAGTGTTGCCTATTTCCTGCTGAAAACAGACTTCTCTAACATCATTTTAAAAGTTTTTATTCTTACCCAGGTCCTCGGCGTCCTCGCTCCATTCTCCCTCCTGCGCCCAGCATGCTGCGAGCATCACTAGCAGCCGCAGCCACATCACTGAACACATGGTCACTAAACTCCTTTACATCGCACCATAGACAAACACCAACACAACCACAGACACATTACTTTTTTTTACACTTTGTTTTGACGGTGCCTGGCATTGTGCCAGTATTTTAAACTTTTTGTTGTTTTTATTAGTGTCATTTCTTTCTTCATCACCATTTTTTTAATGAATTAATACGATAGGAATATCTTGTCATTTAAGTTTAATACTAATTATTAATTTTATCTGTCATGTGAAACTAACTTATATCGAAACATGAAGTTATAAAAGCTAAGTTTAATGAATGGGAGATCCTAAAATTCGACACGGTTTTTTTTTAAACCGGCTTTATTAAAATTAGCTTCTCAATAAATGTAGTAGGTATATTTTGTTTTCGCGTGAATAATTTATTTATACCACCTTGAATCGCTATTCCAAATACAAAACCGATGATTGTCAGTGATGTCACCAAACGTCAAATGGTGTTTAGAAAAGGAAATAATGTAGCGACACGTTTATAATAATAATAAACGCGTGTATTGCCCTACCGACGTAGTAGTTAGCCGACTTGACGCGCGGACGTTATAACACTGTCATTTGACATTTATGGATTGGTGAATAATTGTATTTGATTATGATGAAGTTTTCTTACATAATACATAAAATAGCGTGTGTTGTTAAACATGAAAGGTCAAGACAAACTAATATAAATTAACTGTCAAGTTTTGTTTTCGGTTAACCAACCAATGGGTGTACAGTCTGATAAAAGAAGTTGTCTTCCTGTCAAAGGTCATAACATTGACACAAGATTAATATGAACCCAAACATAATATGATATAATACTTGAGTAAATTGCATAGACTAATTAAAGTAGAAATTATTCAAAATTAAAATTAACCAATTTTACTTTTGAATAATTTTATTACATTCCTCAAACCAGACTCAAAGAGCGGGATGGCTATAAGTGTCTAAAAATATAAGACCTCGAATTTTTAACTTTTTCGGCTGTCTATTTCAGGAAACTTCCTCAAATAGTCCGCTAGTATCAAGCGCTGTAGATCTTTGCCAAAACCACAGTGCAGCCCTTGCACGTTCGAGCCTTCGCAGTGAGGCAGCGAGTAGTTGGCCGTCTCTCTCAGCCCAATTCACCTGTCATTCTTCTCCTAATAATGTTCGGAACAAAACGTCGGACGTCATTTCCAACAGGAAATTGACTTTCATTGGATTTTTGGTGTTCCAAAAACGAAGTCACTAATATTATAAATCTTTTGTATAGACGCGTGAAAAGCTTTTCGGACGAAAATAAATTTTTGTTTTCAGTATCTTTATGAAAAAAGAAAGATTCAATTTCAATCTTTTATTTTTGTAAGGATTCTTTTCGCCGAATGTAATACAGAATTAGACAAAACAATACAAAAAAAATAACCAATAACGTAAGTATTTATAGCAATATTTTCAAATTGTAGTTATAGGAATTCCTTTTGTAATTTCGAAGGATGATTGAAATAAGAGGAAAATGAGGGCTTTAATATTGAATGTTGATTCTTGGAAACAGCGGTGAATGAAACTGTAATATTCCAGTCAATTGCCTTCTGTAGTTCGCGCGGACGTCCCATAATCTTTAACCTGCTTTTGTCATATTGAATGAAAATTGTTGGCAATTTGACAACTCGAGAGGGTTCAAATATTGCTCTATTTACCTTAAATACATGTCATCTTCAGTGCGAGGACACAGAATTTTTTCTAATTCTTTTCATTCAAATGTGATAAGTCATTAGCTAACAAACTCACCTGTGGTTGAAATAATAATACCACCTGCGGTTCGTCACTTGCTTTAAAAAAGATTCATATGAGAAAACCTATTGTATAAGGCCGGATAACGACTACACAATTTTTTCTCTAATATCTGTAGGCAAGCTTGTAGTGCTTCCATAAAAGTTCTTTATGTAAAGGTTGCTATGTAGCGGACTGAAAGGCCCAGACAGAGTCCTAAACATTCGCGTAACTACCTTCCATGTGGAACTACTATAAATGATGAAGTCTATTCCAGCCAAGAGCTTGTCTTTAATTAATTAGAGTAGATTGGTCGTCCTCAGAGGAAATCGTTTCGGTCATAAACACATTGAAACGTCTAGTAGAACACATGTTCAAAGGGTCCGTTTTCAGTCCCCTGTCAGAAATATAAAACTTTGACGCGTGGTTACGCATACACACGGGTAAATAATGTCTTTTAATCTCTATAGAAGCCTCTGACCCTTGTCCTGGGGAATAAAAACTTTCGAGAGAGGTTACAGAGAGTGACGTAAATTTTATTTTTCGATTATGTTGTGTAATACGCGGCCAAATGGAAAGGCGGGCCCGGGAATGATAAAGTAGAATACAAATTATATATTTAATGCTTTTCATACAAATGTACAAAGGCAGTTTTAATGCCTAAGGCATTCTCTGCCAGACAACCTTAGGGTGATGCAGAGACAATAACGTGGTAGATGTACCAATACTATTATTACGTGAGGATAGATTTAAGTAGAAACTAATTCAATGATATTGAATTATAAAAGCATATCCATTCCATCGTAGTAGCCTGCTAAAATAGGGTTCGCGAGTCTTCGGAGACCACATCATAGAGCTGACCAGCATACCTCAACGATCGAATTGGAGTGAGTGAAGCTATCGCTATAGCCGAATACGGCTGCGAGGTATACTAATACTACCTACGTAGTAGCAGACTAACTGCAGAAGATTTTTATTATTTTCAGTTTGAGTTACTAGTACAACTGTTTTGGACCCCATTAAAATTAGGAAAAACATTTGAATGCTTTTTATTGTGGTTAAAAGTTGTTGTTATGGAAAATATAGTCCACTTTTATACAATTTCCTTTCATAGGTAAACCACTCAAACGAAGAGCAAAAAGAAGTACTAGCCTTTGTTTCCTATTGATTTTGGTAAGGTGCTGCCTATTACCACATTACAATAGGTGACATGTTCTAATTGCAGGTTAAATAGTTTTTCAAAAATAACATAATTAAATCCACGTTTTACCTGATTGTCTTCAGTATCCTCAGACCCCATAGATTCCACAAGTGTTTCACCCTACTAAAAGGGACATACACTGATAACTTTTTAATAAACATGAATATTGTTCCGACGCCCATAAATCTCGTGCAGACTATATCACAAGACAATTTAGTTTATCTTATTTTTTATTGAATATAAAATGGCTGAGTGCGTTCCTTCTCTTATCCGTTCTGGTTATTTATTGCACAACTTTGTTTTTGACCGCCTCACGTACTTTATAGGGCGAACCTTTCTATCCAGAATTGCCAATTGCTATTTGATATATACTTTATGTTGTAACTTTCCGATCTCATATTTCTTGATATTTTCGGTAAGTTTTACATGATTGCATTTTGTTTTTGAATCGATTTGGGGGATTGTTAACAATCGGATAAGCGCAGGTAAGACATTTCTTTTGTTTTTATTCATGTAAAAGTAAACTTTTTTTTATGATAAGTGTAATTTGTACGTTATACCTATACGTACTTATGCTTTTAGAAAAAGAATTTCTACGACTATCGACATAATAAAGATAATTACAAAAAGGAAAATTAAAATCCATGACGTACAATTTCTAAAGGACAAAACCAATAAAAGCAATCTCTGCCTTAATAATACAACAAAGGTAAGAATATATTCACTGCGTTGCAAAACAGCTTTCGAGTCCCTATTCACACGTTGTAGATACAAGGCAATATACAGGGCAATTCTCATTCCCGCCCAATATGACAAAACCGCCAATACAAAAGGGGTGCTCTAAAAAAAAGGAATAACGCGAGAGATTACAGCCATGTTCATTCTAAACCATATCCAGTGATAATGTCGGGCTAAGGCCCGGTATGGCCGTACACGGCTCGGAATGGGCGCCAATGCTTTGGAAGGACCCTCTTTCGGCCAAACGACAATGCTGAATCTTTTATTAGTTTCGTGAATGGACGGCCAGTTGACATAACCGTCGTCGACATCTGTTGTGATATTACGCCATCCTTCCCAGGGCGTAGTTCCATCGATCCCGGCCGGGAGCCGAATCGACTATTTTTGTGCACGTGGAATTTCTGAGAGGCCAGAATTGAATTCGGCTGTACGTGTAAGCGCCGTATAGGACAGAATATTGCTGGAATCGGCAGATATACATAGATCTACGTACCTACAATGTCATCAGTTTATTTGTAATAGATGGTTTGTTGGGACAACAATTTTTTGCGATAGTTTTTTTTGATGTTACGGATGTAGTTTTATTAGTTTGTCCATACTGTCATTGATCCAAGTTTTATATATCAGAAAATCCGTGACAGGACTGCTATTCAAAATACAAAGTTATGAGTGTAGAGCTGTTTGAACTGAAACATTTTAACGAATCAGATTGATGTAAATTCATGTATCTGTTTAACTGTACTTAAAGTCACCAAAAGGACGGTCTAGAATTCATAACTCTGTGAATTAAACAAGTGTCCCTCGAGGCAACAAGGCAGCGTTTCCTATCCCGGCTTTACTTAGGGACCCTCTGAGTTTGTCCCCTCAGGACTAATTAGAATAAAAGAGTGTTAAACTTGCTGTAACTGATGGACGCTTTTGGACATCGCTTTTGCTACACTCTGTTCCCTGGAGAGTGCCTTCTTGGGTACGGTGATGACATAAATATTTTATCTATGCTAATATTATAAAGAAGAAGTTTGTATGTTTGTTTGTATGGGGTTAATCTTCCGATCATAAATTTTTTCACTGTGTTTGTGATTATACCTTCTCATAACATATTTGGCTAGGTACATTTTATATTCAAGAAATTATATCGATGACGTATCTTGCGCAATGAGTCGTATATCTGACATTTAAAAGTTTATCAAGGGAAAAGTCAAAAGGTTCTTCCAACAATAGGGTTTATTTTCGGAAAACTTAGAGTTTTGCAACCCTTATAATTATAATCTGTTCAATAAGTATTAGAAGTAGACGGAGGTTAGGTACCTGCCTAACGAATAGAATAATTTAGTAGCATTAATTGGTTTATGGGACACACTTTCTAGAATACCTAACATAAATAAAAACTATTTTTACAACTGAAAACTTTACGACGTTTTCAATGGCCAATAAAATAACCCATCGAGAAAACAGTTGGGCACCATATCTCGTAACGTTACATTTTATTTTCTGCTGAAGGGAAATTCGACAGTCGTAAAATAAGCCGGTAAGCAAATCTGTCATGACGTCATTAAGCGGCTGGCCACGAGGATTATTTTTATTTCTTGCCCAAGATTTATTTTCCTTAGATTAGCATTCCTCTTATTTATGCTAATGTAATTTTAATGGCGCGCCTTTTTCGGCTAATTTCATTTTAGGAAAACTCCCTGGATTTGTTTTAAACCTTGGCTTATTAAGATGGTTTTGGTGACGATTCTACTTTAATAAAATTTGAATTATCGGTTTAATTAAGCTTGAGACAACTAATTTTCTTTATCTTTCTATATTATTTCGTTTGCGTCATTAAGGCCGGAAATACTTTATTGTAATGGGTCTGTATAATGAGGTGTGTCTTTTAATTGAATTTGGGGTTTCATTAATTTAGAATGTCTTATCTACCTTTAAGATATCGAGAGCCGTAATAAGTCAACATGGCGTCGACTGAGTCACTGACTCGCAAACGGTCGTATCGGGAAATTCGGATTGAAAGAAATTCTGTGTAGAAGCGTGTAGTCGCCTGACACGAACAAAATGTGGCGTGCGACGGCGGTCGACGTAATTGTCTTCATCTACCATGAGCATTTGTTTAGAACTCGAAACGTTAAGTGACGTACCTACCCAAACGACGGGGACGCACGGAACATCACTAATTCTCGATGGACTTGTGTCCTACGGTTATGACTATACTCGGTGTTTAGAGAGTCGATTTACGAATAAATAATCTAAAGCTGGCTGTCAGCAGTGTCTTTATGTTTTTTGACTGATACTTTTCTCAATTATTTTCTTGCTGTGGAAAATAAAACAGTAGCAATAACCTGGTTCAATTTGCTCATATTCCAACATGTGCTAAGATTCTTAATTATTATACGCCCAAACTAAAATTCGTTTAATTGACTTTTAAGACGACTTTCAGACTTTAAAGATTTATAATCTAAGAGACAAAATTTTATTTTAAAATATATTAATTTCTACTTTGCTTTACAGTCACGTCCTAGGCTGTCTCCGTCAATATCAAATATATTAAAATTTACTAACTACTAAAGTTTTATCGAAAGTACGTATATCATCAGATAAAAGTCAACTTGTAAAAGGAATTTTCGGCTTCATTCATAATATTATTTTTACTACACATTCATACGAATATGATATCATGGCACGGGTTTGCATGTCAGATATCATTCTGTACAATGCTTCCGCGATCATAAAACTATATTTAGTATATCGTTCACTTAGGCCCGTTGTTTAGAATGACGCTCAGCCGTGATTATTGGAGTAGCATTTGACGTATTTATATGAAATGACATTTATACCTTTTTTTTATTACCGTAGTGAGAAACCTTCATGGGTTATTCTCTAGCAGGCGGAGGGGTGTGTCAGACTCCTACCAGTCAAACTCACCACGGTGGTCCTCTTCGGCACCTACAGATGGACTTCGGGTACTGTTAAAAGACCACGTCGAAGCTCACCATGGTGCCAGGCAGGGTACAAATTATTTCATTTTGCCAAAGGGGGGTGAGCAGTAGATAATTATGTCCGTGTACAATTATCAGTCACCACGTAATCAGGACTAGGCGAATCCTTTTGAAATATTGCATGATTGTAGTTCATATGTCCGGCGACGTATTGTTACTAGTTTTTAAATAAGCAGTTAACTATGTTTTCTGGGTTATATATCCGCATAGCTAGTATTATATGCCCGCATAGTAACATGGCGTGTGGCATTTGCCCAAAAATTGATACAGTTTGCGAACGAGCTTTTGTCGCTTAAATTCGTTTAGCCATCAATTTTTTTTTAAACTGGCTTATATGCCTGAAAGCAATTGCAGTTTTTTTTGCTTTTTATGCGCAATATATTTAGTTATTATATTAAAAATGGCGTACAGAAAATTGTTTCCATATTCAGCAACGGACGTATTACGAAGTGATGTTTTAAAAATCCGCTTAATAAAAGATAGCCGATACACTGTCATGTTTCTCTTCTCTTACGTTATTTCAATGCGAAATATATTCATGTAGATATTTTATACCTATTTCAATAAATCGAGGTGATTTTTTATCGCCCGACGACATTTTCTTGCACTTTGAAGGGGAAAAATGTTGTTAAAATGCAAACTAAATTGACATGGATTGCTTTTTACCAGACACCTTGATTGCAAGGTATGAGCCTCCCTCTTTACAGCCAGGCTCTTCTTCCCTCCCTATAATTTCCCTAACGGGTGCTTAGTGCTTTACTCCAACGAAAATGATTATATATTATAGGCGATTTAGGTTGATGAGCTTTGTAATACTGATCTTTTTCATCCAATCGTTTTACGTGCGATGTTTTAGAGTCTACTCCACTTACAGGAATTGGATGTTCGGTAAGTGCTTAGAGATTTTCCAGGTTTAGCACACCATGATGTGTGTTGTTGTTAGGTTCCGTTCGGAAACTAAGAGCTTTGAGATAAAAGTAAACGTAACTAACGTCAGCAGCGTCTCGTTTTTTATACCACTCGGTGGCAAACAACCATACGGCCCGCCTGATGGTAAGCGGTTACCGTAGCCAATGGACGCTTGCAACACCAGAGGCATCACTCGCGCGTTGCCGAACCTACTACAACTACTCCTCAAGGAGCACTGGCAACCTTGCTCACCGTTAGGAACACAACACTGCAAAAGAGCAATGTTATTTGGCTACGATATTCTGCAAGGTATTTCCTCAGTCGGGCAGTTCCATTTTTGAGGAGAGAGTCTATGCTCTACCTCTCTGAAAATTATTGCATGACGATCGCCGTAACCGCAGTTCTCCCGATCGCTTGCCATTTTAATAAAGACAACAATATAATTTATATTAAATACTTAGTATTTTGTTTATCACTAGCTAGGTGTTTACAGCGTCGGCAAGAGTCTGTAAACACCCTTTCACTCCCTTTTTGAAGAACCCCGTGCTGTATTCTTTTGGAAAAACCTCGGCGGAGCGCTGATTCCACAATATTTATTTAATTTAAGAAGTTGCTTTAATTAACTAATTATAATCGAATCTTGGTTAAAAAAATGTTTACCATAACGTAATAAACACACACATATTGTTCTGCCACTTGTTTTTTTACTAGGTAATTTCATACGAACTCGATAAAACTTATATTTAATATAAAATATTAGTAAATAAAATGTTGTGTCCATTCCGTGGGAACACGAGCACCTCCTTGCTTTTCAGAGTTAATTATGAAGGGGAAAGGATCGAAACCTTTCCAGTCAAATTAAATCATACGTTCAATTACAACTATTATTAAAAGGTTAATTATTAATCTATAGCGTTCGCACAATAAATGTCTATAATATTCACGTCACGGTTCCGCTACCATTATAGCTTGTATAGTATTATTAATATCAAATACCTAACATAAATATCCTCCAGCTTGATATCAAAACTTGTGACCAATCGAATAAATGCTGATTGTTCTTTAAAAATGTACAGCGTGAAACAAAAATGACCAGCCATATTTACGGAGATAATCAGGTCCATGACACTGAACAAATTTCCCCAAGGAACATAGGTTGAAATCCCAAAATTGAAAATAGACTTTTCCTAAAAAGTGACTGGTCACGTGACTCACGTTTGTATTGAATTTTAGTTTATATAAATATGACTGTTCATTGATTATATAGGCACTTTTTATATATATTTAGGACCATTTTGTATTATGTTTGATACGCACGAACTTTATTATGTTTATCTCGCGCTCGTAATAATACATTAATTAAAGTCTGTTTCCAAGTACAAAACAAAGTTACCGTTTCGTAAACACCACAGAACACAGAAAAGGTAAACACCATAAAGGAGGAAACTCGAACTCATTTAATACTATATGGTATCTGTCCTGCGCTTTGATCCACTTCAATTGGTCTAAAGTTGATAAATAAGTACTTGGCATAAGAGCATGAAAGCTATTAACCGAGAAAAAGAAATCAACGTGTTTAAAATGGCGCGTATGAAAGGGGCGGCAAAAGTCGAAGGTGTTGAATGGAATTTATTGGACTTCGAAATATAAAAGTTTTACACAGTTTAGAAGTGGAAATATAGAATAAAATATAATATTCTAGACTTTTAGTAGAGTAGTTAGTGAGAAGCAAGACCTTTACCTTTAATGAAATAGTTTTCTACTTAGCAGCCATTTTAAATTTCTTTTTTGTCGTATTTGTATTGAATGCTTTGTGGTCAAGTGCGTTAAGTCAACAACAATTTTTTTATTAAGTTGTAATAGTTATGTATGCTTGGGCCGCAGAGGGGCAATCCTGCAGGATAATTCACGTAACTAACGAAGTGCAGTTGAAGAAAAATTTTGATCAAAACTACACATTTGGTATTCTCTTAGCTCCAGTGAGATACGCTCGGGTCAAGTTCGAGCGTCACTGCTATATGATCGGCGCGTCATAAAATTAGGTGAATTAGCCCTCTGGTCGACCAGATCGGGCAAGATCTCCGTCTGCCCGCAGTAGTAGTAGTAGCTTATGGTGGCAGATCAGGAAATTTGGCAGGCAGTGGTCTCTTACTGTGAAGCTGTTATGCTCCGTGAATGAAAGAGGGGGATAGCGGGATCGAGAAACCGCCAATACCGCTCGATAAGGCGCCGAAGAGCAATAACTTAGACGCGAAAAACACCGTAACCTTCTCACAATATCTGGTGGCCTCTGGGCCCGCGAGCGGAGGTGGGGACTCTGTTGCGCTGTTCACGAGCGGCCCCCCAAGAAGACGTTGACACATAGTAGTCCGCGTCGTTGTGCATTACATAGCGAGGGTAACAGGGGGACCTCTTTACAGTCTTTCTCGGGATGTTCACCACCAAGTGCCAAAAGCGAACCCACAGAACACGAACCACCGTCGTGAGTTTAGCCGGTAGGAGACCACATTCCTCCGCAAGCCCCAGGCGAAGGATAACCCGTGATTGGTTCTTAACATGCTAATAAAAAAATGGTTCATATCGTATGCAGCATCGGTGAATTGTGGTGTTACCGTGTTAACCTCTGCTCAACCTCCCGTAGATTACAGTCGTAATGGTTCAATATTTTATATTTTCCTAGAACCAGAGTTTCCTGTAGTGTAAGACACTTAATAATCATTTATCCGGATCAAGGATTGAAATCTCTTCCGTAGCCATAATATTTATATTCGGTTAAAACAAATAGTGATAAATATAGCAGAAAATGCAACATTATATTGTATAAAAGATAAGTGAGCTATATTAGGGGCTAAATTCGGGTTAGATACAATGATTAAGCCAATAATAGGTAAATCTCGTAAACTGGTTCAGGTAAAACGGGATGAATCGGCTTTCAGGCGGGAAAACGTCGACTTAAGCGAAATACATTTACGATGGAAAATAAGGTATGGAACCAGGGAGATGTTAAATATAGGTACACTAAAACTTAAAAGCTAGGCCTGAAATATATTGTATATGTATTGAATTAGTTATGGAACCCTTAGTACCTATCACTGTGATGTTATCTATTATAATTATTAAGTATAGTGTCTAATAAAAGTACTATTTATGTATAATCATAATGTTGTTTCTCATATTATTTTAGTTGTATTTGTAAGTTATAAATGTGGACATATTATTACATAGGCCGACCGCTGTAAGCGCGGCTCTTCCGATGGTTCGCAGGACGCGGGGCGGGGCTGGTGTGTTCAGATACACACGGTATTAAGATATTGCAACTGTGATAGATATCTATCTAGTCTATACATCTATACAAATAAATAAAATTGAAGTGTCTGTTTGTAATGTCAAAATAACAGCTTTTTACTAAATGAATATATTATGATAGTATATACGGTCAAATAACAAAAAAACTAGTTTTTTTTAAATATGTATGTCTGTTTGGTTGTTTGTCCCGGCTTATCTCCAAAACGGCTGGACCGATTTTGACGGGACTTTCACTGGCAGGTAGCTGATGTTATAAGGAGAGTAACTAAAGTTACGTTTAGAAAAAATCATTTTGTTCAATTCCACGCGGACGAAGTCGCGGGTACAGCGGGTAAATAAAATACTAAGTATATAATAAACGTTATATTTTTGTCTTTATTAAAATAGAAAGCAATGAGGACAGCCGCGCTTACGGTGATCGAGCTATAGTAACACAAGGAGGAAACTTCTGCCCATCCTCATGCAATAATTTATGGGAGGTAGGGCATAGCGGGACTCTCTCCTCAAAATCGGAGCTGCTCGACTGACGAAATACCTCAACCTTGCAGAATATCGAAGCCAAATAACACTGCTCTTTTGCAGTGTTGCGTTCCTAACGGTGAGCAAGGTCGTCCATGCTCTTTGAGTGGTAGTAGTAGGGTCAGCAACGCGCGAGTGATGCCCCTGGTGTTGCAAGCGTTCATAGGTTACGGTAACAGTTTACCATTAGGTAGGGCGTATGCATGAATGCCACATTAGTTGTATAAAAAAAATTCCTATTACTTATAACACCCACGCAAAGAAGTTTGTCATCCATAAAGCATCTTCAAATAAAACAGGCCGTAAAAACGCCAGCTACCTAATTTATATAGGTTTGCTTTAATCATTATTGACTGAAACGAATAAAGAAACAAACGAATAAAAGAGTGGTATAAAATAAAATAATAACAGGCTACAGTTACGTTGTGTATTCGTTACAACAAATAATAACTAGGTCTGGCCATCAAGGGTTACTTTTAATGGACCGACAGAGTGGTGTCGACCACAATGAAATATTGCCTGTGTTTGAACAATATTGAACTAGTGGTATTTTATAATTTTACACCACCTAAAACATAATAACCATGACCAATAACATGTATATTTATATGATATAATAGAAAAACGATTCAAGTTTTTTGATGGTAAGTGACCACCGCTACCCATTAAAATCGCACACGTAACGAAAAAAAGAAAATACAGACATCATAAAAATAAAATAAAATAAAAACAAAACATCATTATCATTCATCATCATTCTCCTGCCCTTATCCCATTTTATTTGGGATAAGGGCAGGAGAAAAACCGATCACGAAAATAAAATAAAACATCAATACTGGTCTTCTGTGGGAGAGTAGTCTCCGGTCAAGTCAGCCCGTTTATGAGCTGTAGTTAACTACAGAATAAAGATAGACTCTGCCATGTAAAAAATTCAAAATCTGTACCTATCTAGCGACGGATTTGAGAAAGATAATACCATTGAGCACAAGCATAAACTATGTGACTATAAGGTATATGGTTGGCGTACTATTAAAACTCTATGTGAGTATGAACTGCTCGCTAACATACATTTTTAAAATTTATATAAAAAATAAAAAAAAATATCTACAAGGGATAGCACAACAGTACCAGAAAAAAAAATTGATTAATATACCTAAAATATACTGAATTATATAATTACTAGCTGCTGCCGCAGTTTCATCTACGCGATTAATTTTTATTTAAATAAAATATAGCCTATATATATAAATATAACTTTCGGTTCAGTAGTTACAGAGATCACCCTCTACATACAAACAAATATAACCTCTTTATATATTAGTATTTTACTTATTTAAGCCCTCATTCATCGTGATGATCTGTGTGAAAGTGCCGACGCACCCTGAGCAGTCAGCCCCAGTACGATCCTTGCTGACGTCCGAAGTTCAGTTTAAAAGATAAAGCACACTACTTAGAATAGCTATAGTAACTTCCGCAGTACTTTACAAGCGTTTAGTAATAGCCACGTTAAAGCTCATGACACGAACGACGACAGAGAAGGAATAGATTTCTCGCGACCTAACTACTGCAAGGTTTTATGGCAGAAGCCAACCTCTTTCAATGATTGGCAATCGAAAATTTGGAATACGGCATTTGAATTTGAAATATTGAATAGTCTTAGAAAGTGATATAGGGTGTAATTTGGAGATGGGATTGGAAGTGATAAATCTGAAAATATAAGTATTGTAAATTAAAATGTTGATTCATTTCCTCGGTCCCGACAAACCTACCTACCTAAAACTATCACTCCCTATAAAAAATCTCTATGAATGTATTAAAAAACGTACGACACTCACTTTAAATCATAAAGCAACTACTATAATAGTATAGCAAATTCTGTAGTACTTTACAAGCTTTTAATAATAGCAACGTCATAACATAATGAATAGAAAAATATTTCAATAAAATGCGAACGCCGATGTTCGGGTTCAGTTTTTTGCTCCATTTTTAATACTGTCCGCGACAGTACGGTATTAAAGATAAGACAATAACTAATAAGTTTTATTTTAGCGAAGCGAGACGATATTGGATGAACAAAACTATTGTATTATCTTTTATATTTACCAACTGTAAGGACAGAAATTGTATTTGAGGTAATCTCCAAAACTGTTCAATCGGTTGAATGGGCTAGACACCTATTATTTGTAAAGCTTCTGTATTATGAGAAATGGATAAGGTGGTGACAATTTTTATTAAGAAATAAAGACAACTATAAAAGGTTTGTTGTTTATTAATGTTTAATCTAAATGTTTTACAATTCATTGGTAAGAAGTTATTTATTATTTTTATTGGTAGTTTTAATAAAACTAGGTTTTAGTAAAGTATGTCATGTAAAGTCTCTTGGGTAAACTATGTTTAGCCACATGTTCACTCTTCTATGTGTATTTTTATTTATTTATTTAAAATGCTTCATGTACAATGTACAAAGGCGGTCTTAATGCCGTAGGCATTTTCTACCAGACAACCTTAGGGTGATGCAGAGACAATGAAGGTAGATGCACCAAAAAAAAAAACTTAAATGAGAGGTATTATACTTAAAAACTATATAAACTTACATAAACATTACCAACATAATAGTGTAGTCGTCTAGGTTTATTTTATTTATTTATTTATGTAAGGAAGATCGTCAAATAACAAAACAACTCGTGTCGCAACGTGTTGCTACGCAATGAAGTTAAGAAAAGTACTGAAAAATTAAGTATCTATAATTGAAAAATCTTAAATAAGTCTGATTTATATCATTGTCTTATTGATAAGATGACTTTTATTATAAAACAAACTTTTAGATGCGTCATGGCAGGTCAGTAAACTACGGAGATAATCGTTAGTAATTTTATAAAATTTTCTTTGGATATTCTTCAAACCTGTTTGAACATAATTGACAAGCCAAACAATTATAATGACCAGTGGCTCTCATTAATTAGGCAAGGATCCTTGCCTAATTAATGAGTCACTGGTCAATGTAAGAGTTATATAGGTACAAATGAATATAAATCATTTAGAATTTTGCTTCCCGGAGTATCGATAAAATTGAACAAACTTAAATAAATTACTAGGTTGACTGGTACCTAATTGTAGTTAATATATATAGAATATAAATATAATACATTGAAAATCCAATTTTAGAACTAGGTATTTGATAAAAATTCAAAATAATGTCACCTATGTATTACAGTAAAATAGTAACAATTATAATTTACTGGGTAAGTATATTACGTACCAATTAGATCGAAATCCACGATAACCAGTTATTTTCTACTTATTAGGTATCTTCTGTAAGACAAAATAAATATCTTATTACATACCTATTATTTGTATGCGAGTTGTCTTCCGTTATTCAGAAACCTCTTTAATTATGACATCCCGATTTTTTACCAGAGAAGGAAATAATAAATATTGATGTTTGTGAACTTAACATTTCTTTTTTAGGTTAGATTTTTGTTAAAAAAATACGGAAATTAAATATGTTTTTTTCTTTTCAATATATACCTTGGAATCACACTATTCATTGAAAAAATAATTAAAAAGAAAATAGTAGACTCCGTTCAACAGGTGAAGAATATTTACGTCACAGTGCACAGATTAAATAGGCGATTATTTTATTGAGTGTCAGGACGCGCGCAGCTACGAGCGGGCTAGTGAGCCCACAGCCATTCGCGACGAACTGCGAACGAGCACTGATTCGGCATTGGACGATGTTTTCCAAAGGTGAGGATATCGTGCACCCTCGGCCACTTTCGGCTGCCTTCGGGGAACTCATCTCTCGATGCGACTGTGTTAAAGAAAATTTTGTATTTCGAAACGCGTTCGGAATTAGAAAAGTTAAAAACAAATAAAGGTAATATATATTATATTGAGGTCCTGAACCAGCCATGCATGCAGTTTTCGATTCATATCAGTTGCTTTATGAAATACATGCAAGGAAAAATCTGTTGTCGGGAAGATAACAGTGAAGCCTGAAAAAGAAAAGATTTATTTTTCTAAGAAAATAAGTTTGCTTTTTTTAAGGTAAAACCGAGACTGAGTTAGTAATTTATACCTACTCGACATCATGATAGTAACTATGCAAGATTAGTTTAAGTTTATTATTTTACTAATTTATAGGCAATTTCAAGTAGTAACATAAAAGCCCTCCAAATTAAAGGAGAGAAATTAAAAAGAAAAGTTTGAATAATACCTGCCTATTAAGATAAACTTTGAAAATTAGCCTAATTAACAAATTGAATATCTGGGACGAGTCCTTAAATGTATAACGCTTGATTTAAATATTTAACGTTGGATTTAATGTTTAATGCTAGCTTTAATTGTAGTAATAATTGAAGAAATGTTACAAAGTCTTTAGATTTTCTGTTAGATTTTCGAATGCTTGTTATTTCCATACATTATTCCTTTAGGTATATTATTTTGACTATATTGTGCCATATTTATGATCAGGGTCTTGTAACTACATAGCTACCTCGGAGTTCAGTCGATCAGCGAGATTAAGCAGCGTTCGCCGCGGTCAGTCCTTGGGTGGGTGATCGTTCCTTCGAACATCGAGGCCACTCCGTGCCTCAGAATGCACGTTATCAGTGTTTCTCAATAATTGGGAGGCAGAGGTCAGATGGCATGCTCTGTGTAATATATTGATATTCAGCAGCAACTGCTTAGGCTGGAAGCTGACCGAGTATTTTGCAACAAGCCTATCTACCAGTGGACTGTGATAGGATAAGTTGATCGATTGGTTGAAGCATTTTTATTTACCTTTTTCATGTGAATGATTTGGCGAATACTAATGAAAAAACTTCTAAAAATATTTATTTATTTTATTTATTTATTTAAAATGCTTCATGTACAATGTACAAAGGCGGTCTTAATGCCGTAGGCATTCTCTACCAGACAACCTTAGGGTGATGCAGAGTCATATATAAATATTCTTGTAGCGATTGATTAAAATTGATTTTCACAATTCAATGCTTATGAATTAAGGAATGTGTTTCATTAGACTTGATTTTAGGTTTAAGATTTAAAGCAGTTGAATGTGATTAAAATATGATTGATTATTATTTTAAATAAAAACACTATCTAGATCTAGACTGAAGTTTCTCAAAGGGTAAGCGAACCCCTAGGGGTTCGCGGGTTGATCGTAGGGGGTTCGCGACATAATTTACGCTATGGTGGATGGCTGGCTGGCAACCTTATTTGTCGAAACGGGGACGCCCTAGAAGGACTTATACTGGTGATGACACTACGGTCATCAGCTAGAAGATAATTTATTAATTAGCTCATCATTATGATCATACTAGTTGTGCCCGCGGTTTCACTCGCAACCTTGAGGAACTACTTCGTTTACCCGGATTAAAAACATCCTATATGTTCAGCCAAGACATGGTCTATCTTTAAGCCTTTCATCCAAATTCGTTCTGCCGTTTACAACGTGACTGAGTAACAAACATACAAACATCTTCACAAACTCATATTTATAATATTAGTAATATTATCGGCTCATAAATGTAACAGAAGATGAACTTTTGTATCGGAGAAAATCATTTTTAATCACCTAACCTCGCAAACGGATTGGTGATCACACGACGATAGTTTTATCGTATAGGAGGATGTATCAGTATTCTATTGCTTTTATATGACATTCGAGGGATGAGCGGATGTGGCGTATGTTGCACCGTAAATTGCACTGCTGTATTTAAAGCCTTGCTCTGGATCATCACATGTCATATTAAAAGTCAAGTTGTGTTATTGTATTTGATCAATTGTAAAAATGTTGTACACGAGAACTGGATTGTTATTTTACCTTTAAATAACGGTTGCGCTCTGAAAACAAACAAACGGCTCAGTGGACCGTCAGTTTTGCTGAAAAACTTTGTTTCGTATTCGGCTATTAATAAAAATATGGAAAGACATTTTCCGAAATCAGTTTTTATCTACCAGTATCTATCAATTTACGTTTATACTCGTTAAGAAATTCTCGAAACACTTGAGATGTCAATGAAAATGCAAATAATAACCCATTTATTCCTTTTTCAACGGAGGAACATCATACTTCCTTCCTCCACAGGTATACTGATGTTATTCATGGTATAACTTTATTCACCATTTATAAGTAACGGGGTATTTAACTATCGGCCCGCCCCGGCCCCGCACGTGTGGACATTTATTTATATTAAAAATTACACCTTGGGTTACATTATTGAAGATTTCGAAGGGTTCCCTATTTTTTTAATAAATAAATTATAGCCTATGTTTCTCAGTGATGATATAGCATTCTACTGGTGAAAGAATTTTTAAAATCAGTTCAGTAGTTTTTGACTTTATTAATTACAAAGAAAAATACAAATCTTTTGTCTTTATAGTATAAGTGTAGATAACAATTCACCAATTAACAATAAAATTAATGAACGGAATTAATTTAAATAATAAAAGAGTGATCTCATACTTTGTGTATGTCTCTATGAATATTGCTACATACATTTATTTATTTAGACAAACTTAAATCTATAAAGTTATCAAAGATTTTGAAAGACCTGTTACGTAGCGCCGCGCCGTCTTCACGAAGTTCCAGTAACTTCACCCATTTATAATATCAAGTCATGACTATTCCGGAAGTACGCTAATATTTCAGGGAACGAACAGTGATGTAACAATTTTACCCCCTCTAGGTGTCACAGCTCATTTCATATTCTATCAGAACACGGAATCGGCTACAACCCGTTTGAAATAAGACAGTGCCTTCGCTAAATAATTAAATAAGCAATTTGTCACGCCATGGATTATATCAAAAATTCTCTTTTCACTCGGATTCTGACGTTTATTTCTATCGGTTCACGTTCATCGCGCCGATCATTTTGCGCGCCCCGCAGGTAATGTATGGACGCGTAATTGGAAATTGAAATGTTCAGTTATTACTGTCATGCGGGCCACAATATTGTTTGATACGAATTTCAATACAAGTCGGCTACATCGCCGTATAATTAAATTTGTTTGTTTGCGCGTACGCGCCGTTGCGGCCGGCTTACCGTGGGTTTGTGATTTTTGCAGACCCCCTTGTATACAGAAAATATTACAGGACGAAGTTTGATGAAATTTTAATCAAAATGTGTTCAAACCCGCTTGGCAACATCGAAAAAACCTTTTTGACTTATGTTTTTTTTTCGGGTTTGCTTGTTTAATTTTATGTAAACACGTTCGTTAGATAAAATACGACTAACTAAATTAAACAAAATATTATTTTCTCGATTTGATTTCACGAATTTATTTTTCAAATACTTGTCGAGTTTGTTTAGTTTAGCAATGCTCGGGAAAGGGCAGGTATCTAGAGAGTGTATGTAAATATTCAAATCCTGTATTTAACTACGGTAATCGCGTTTTATCCTTTCCTTTTGAAATTTAGTTTAGGTACATAAGAACCTACATAGAGTATGGATGGATTCTAAAAACGGTCGAGATCAATATTTTATTATACGGACCTGATTCGAATCTCACACGGAAAACATATTTACTGTACCTAAGTATTGATGATTTGCGACACTCAAGGGTGGAAAGGCAGTGGTCTATTCTTTACCGGAAACCACCGAGAAATATCTCGTAATTACAAATATCTCATGCTATAAATACCTATATGATAACAAAAAGAATTTACTAAGCTTTACCTTGTTGTTGTAATTAATAATTTATTTTTTGTAAAGTCAACGCTCAAGATGCATTTATAAATACTAGTGGTCACCCAGTGGTCGAAATTCGACCACATATTATGCATAAATTTTAGCTTTCTATACCCCTTCTCCATATAAACTTTAACTACGCTAAATCTCACACTCCTCCGTGCGCGCAATATGCTTAAAAAGGGGTAATATTCACTATGAAGTACCTACTAACGTTTAGTTGATACTACTTACTAAGTGTTCTGGTAGTCTTGTTATTACAATATTTTTCTTATTGCAAGCTGCCAGTCTCAAGGAGGTAACCAGCAGAGGTTATGTTTTCCTTTAATTCGCTCTATCGCACATTTTTGATCTCATAAACTTTAAATTGAATTTTCCATTCATCTGCACAGTTTCTCTTGATGTTTTGTACATATATTTTACGAATTTGTAACAGCTTTAATAAATTACCTACAAGATATTATAATAATAGGAGAAACGCCGGCTTTGTGTCGGTATGGAGATAAGGCACGAACCTCTGTGAGTTCACCAGATATTCACTTTAACCTTCGAACTTAACTCAGTTAAATTATACGTAAATTTAGGTACGATGGTCTAGCATCGAATTATTAGGCAATTAGTTCTCAAGTGGAATATAATATGCCTTAAGTTGGAACTTATATACCTAACTAACTAAAGTTCCATCTTCATCAGTCTTCATCAGTCTCAACTCTTGGGACTTGGGACTCTGGCCATCTTTCTGAGAGAGGGACCTAGACATAACCCACCACTGGATACGCTGGATCATATGCCCTGGATGGGCTGGAAGCTGTTCAAGGGACTCCGGGTAGGTGCAGGGAGGTGCCGAGAAAACAGGAAGACGTGCTTCTTTGTGGATGATCGGTGTGACTCCAATGCCATACTGGAGCACCTGCTGTTGTGTTATTTCAACATGAATGAAGTTCATTAATATATAAAAACTTGTTGAAGAAAAAAAAACATGTTCTTCAAACGTTCATTTATCTAAAAAACTGTTACATTGCATTGTCATGAAAACTGTTCGACCTGGCTACCTGTACCCCAAGTGCAAGTCCTTGACGTAAACTACGGTCGAGGTCAAGGAGAACTCGCACTTGAGGTACTACAACATGTAACATAATAAACGCACACGCTGAAGGTAGTTTATTAATCGATATTAGGACAGATTTATATAGATATTTTTTTATCCTTAAAACTATCACAAGTCCAACCCATTACTGTCCCATTATTAGGCACAGGCTTCTTCTCAGAATGAGAAGGCTTACGTCCACTTAATCCACCACGCTAGCCTAGTGCGGGTTGTCGGACTACACATACCAACGAGAACTTTATGCGGCCCTCTCAGATGTGCAGGTTACCTCACGATATTTTCCTTCACCGTTATCGCAAGTGATACTCAAATTCTAATCCGCACATGAATCCGAACCGTCAGAGGTGCGGGCCAGGTTTGAACTCGGACCCTTCTGCATGGAAGGCGAGCGTTCAACCGCTAGGCTATCACTGCGATAAAAATGATTAAAACGAAGTAAATCACTGTCAGGAATGCTGTCACCCTTCGTTGAACAGTCGAAATAAACAAAAATGACAAAAAGGCTTTTTGTCGTGTGCGACTGCGTCCGTGCGTAGATTGGTAATATGTCCATACTATTCGCCCACAATGAGTATAAATAATTTCATAAATAAACAATATTTAAAGCACATAAAAGTAAATTTCAGTGTAGGTAGGTAATAAGTTAATAACTGAATATTCTAATTGTGAGTTTGAGTAAGTACGTCATTCCTGTTACATGGGTTTGTTCCCACTAGTTCTACTAAACAGTTGTATAATAGAGATGGGCCGAGCACTCGTTTATTAACCGGTACTCGGCATACTCGGCAATTTTTGGATTAGTCGTACCCGGCCGAATACCTCGGTTTAGGTATGTGCCGAGTATGCTGCCGAGTATTAATTTGTAGAATACCTATAGCTTGATTTGTGAGTATAAATGGTTCACACCCAATATTTTTAATTTAGGTAATTGAAACAAGCACATTTTACGTCGAATTAATGTTCGGATAGTCATTAAACAATGTTAATTAGTAATTGTCAGGGTTTTATAATAAAAACTACTTAAATGCAAATTAAGACGTTACGACTTTAAATTATTATTTGTTGGTTCACAAATATTACGGGACTGACGGGCGAGGATCGTCAGCGGGGAGGATAGCTCGGAGGTACTGCATTTACCTGCGTAAACCTGAACCGAGTAATTCGGCCGAGTATCCTACTCGGCGACAACAATGCCGTATAAAACTCTATATTCGGTTACTCGGTATAACTGGAACTCTGTACATCTCTATTGTATATATAGCCACGTCTAGTCGTTAATGATGGTCATGTCTGTGTGCGCATACCTATAACAGTAATTACTAGCCTATTGTTCATTTTTTTTGGAAAAAGGCCTCTTTGAGAGATATTTATAACATTACTCCTTCATTCTTATTTTCAGATCATCCGTATGCCTATCTCATTGCTTCTCATACTACAGAACGAAAAGTCTTATATAATATTAATATTATACATCGAATTATAAACACTCCTAACTCCAACTTTTCACCACCACAACACAATCCAATTATAAACAGTCGTAACTCCAACCACCACTCTAATATCCACCGTCAGTTCCCAGAATAGATGAACCGAATTATAGTTAACGACTATAATGAACATAGGGCAAGTTAAGCCGTGTCTACACATGTGTAATATCCCCCGCGTGGCCGCAGTCGCGCGGGTGAGAAATGGTCCCCTCACGCCACAGTGACAGGACCCCCGATTTTTCTCGGGGGAGAGGCTCGCGTATATCTTTTTGGGTGTGAGATAACGTCGGGGGATGCTGAGACAGCTGTTCGGTATACAGATAACTGGTATGCACGTAATTACATTATGTGTTGTCGTGTTGATATGTTGATGGTTCGCGGGTGAATAATAAAAATGGGTTTTCTTACGTATGTTAAATTTGGAAAGCATTAAAATACATTTTCATCATATAAACGAAAGAATGAAAATATTAAAAATATGTATGTGTTTTTGTTCTTCCGTTGTTTACATATTTCAAAGAGTTCAATAATACCGTGATGTAAAGCCTAGCTCAAAATTAAAGTACCTATTTATTGGTGATGTCACGTATACACATCAAATCACAGTACAATGAATGGGAAATTATATTTAATTGTTTGTTACTCAATCAAGCATAAACGACGGGACGGATTTGGATGAAATTTTGCGCAATAAGGCTACGATCTATAGAGCGTACTTAGTTACTTTGCTCAGACTTTTCTTTGAAATTAGGTACTTCCTTTAATAACATCGTAGGTTTTAGCGTATGCTCAGCACAATTTCAGCGAGTTATGACTATAAATTCCAAATCAAAATATGAGCTAAGCAAAGTTTAAGTAAAGTCTGAGCCAAGTTAAAGCACGCGCTATAGATTTCAACCTAAGATATTTTATCTATTTAAAAAGACACTTCCTAGCCAAGTAATTAATCAATGTATGTACAATTTAGAATTATATATTATAATGTGTTTTGTTTTGTTCTTTTTATTTCCTTGTGTTCTGTAAATCTGCGTTTTAGTTGGTGGGACTTAGTTATATAAGAGTGTGAATTATAATAGAAAAATAAAAAATAAACATAAAATCTGGTTACATGAAGTGGTTCACCTGGGATGTGAGTGAAGAACCGCGGGCAACAACTAGCTCTAGTTTTATATATATATGTATATATATATATTCGTTCAGTTAAAATCCGCAATAATTATGTATTTTATTTTATATTCCATTCACATTTGAGTAGAAATTTCAGAAACGAAAATAATTCAATCGTATTATATGCGAAAAGCTTGGTAAATTCTAAATATAAATATAAACACCTTAGCTGAAAAACTTATATAGGTATATTTCTACGTATGTGCCTCTTAGTCAAATCATATTATAAAATTCGTAAGCCAATATGACAGCAAATAAATTCTATCAGAAGTACGCAATTTTTGCGTACTTATGATTTAGTTTATTTATTACACTGCATCAAACCATCAACTTGTCATAGAAATTATTGTCATATAAAAATAAAATATATACCTATTATAGGTGCACAAATAATGTAAGTAACGTAACTATTTTATTTCATAATTATTGACGTAGACTTAAACAGGCCAAACAATGGAAAATCATAAGACATCCTAGTAAAACTTAATATTTACCAAGTCGTATCGGTAAAGTCCGAAAAATTCCGAAATTTATTTTGTATATTTACCATAATTCATATTTAGGTTTTACTAGAAACATAGGAAATGTTCCTGTCCACGCGTGAACATAAGTATGTATACGTCATAAGTAAAAGTTCTGCGGGCTGAGGTCAGGGGAGCCACCGGCGCGGTACAGCAAGACGGGCCCGCTAAGATCTCCAATCAAATCAAACCAAGATCACTATCGAACTAACGCCAACTCTGAAAGACGCCTTATTACCTTGTTTTTAATTACTTCTATTATACTTTTTCAAGTGAAGTCGATTGTTTTAATTTCATCGCCTTCATTCCAGCTTGGCAAAGTCAAAGATTTTTATTTCAATTGGGCCTTTGCAAGCAATCTTTCATAAGATTTATCAGAATATTTTAGTATTGACGAATGATCGGGCTTTAACAATAACATAGGTAAGTACATAGGTACATAACACTATTTCAATAGTAGCTCGAGACAAATAAAAGCATCAATTCAGTTTGCTAACTTCGTGAATAATAAAAATAAAAAGCTTTATTCAATTTTAAAAAGGGACTCTAATGCTTTTATCTATTGACTGATGTACACTTTATTGGCTTGGACGAATAAAAATTATGAAATATGAAATGGAATAACTAACTTGACAAATAATATAGTATACCTAGGTAAGACTGTTTTAGACGTAAATCTTTTGGATTTACTCCTTGAATCTAAAGACTGAGGATGCACAACGTTGCCTTTTGATCATTCTTAGTTTATGTTAAAATCGTACATAACATGCGACTCTTTGAATTATCCAGCACATAATGTATGTATTATACTAGCGAAACGCCACCAGCTTCGCATGGATGCTACTATTCTTGCATTAAATATAAAAGTATTAATCATATAAACCTGGTGAAAACCGCTTCAAAATCCGTTGTGTATTATAAGAAGTAGATATAAGCGAACAAACAGACAGACGCGGCGGGCGAATTTTATAGTATAAAACATACCTAGGTAGTATAAAATTTATACTACCTATGCGTGATTATAAACGCAGAAAAAGAAGGTATAAGTATAGTACTCGCAAATCTTTATGAGCCCTGAACTGAGCTCTGAAATCTCTCCCTCTAGCACGTATAATAAGCGTACTATTATAGGTGCTAGAGGGAGAGTTCCGAGGGCTCATAGAGATTTGCGCGTACTATAAGTAATATTAGATTTCCATCCAGGACGTAATTTTTTTTTGAAAAAGGAACTTTTTATAAATCTTGTACTAGCTGGTTATTGAATCTAGAATGTCAAAGGTAAGGTTTATTTAAAACATTTCATTTCTCGTTGAACATCTAATAACATTTATTAGATCAAAATTTAAATTCAACCAGGTTTTTTTTAATAAAGAAATTCTTGCCCATCTACTACATTAAGCCGGTAATTATACTGAGCAACACTGGACTATTTTCATACGTCACCAAGGATCAGTCGATGCATTTCTGCTGTTTTTGCACGTCTGGACATAAAGCGAATTTTAAATTTTACAGCAGCGTTCTAAAAGACGCGTTCGTCCGAATTAATTGCCGAATGAATTATCTTTCCAATCGAATGTTAGATTACCTTTTTTTGAACACGCGACAGTCTGTTATCGGCTTTTTTGTGGACGGATTCAAGTTTGGAAAAACTTTGCTCGGCTTATCAAGTAATAGACATCTTTAAGTTAATTATCTTTGGATGAAGCTTGCTAATTCGAGATCGCATTTTCAATGAATTACGTGAGTGGATTTTGGTAGATAAGTATATTATTTAATCCATTCTTAGGGACAGAACGTATAGTATTTTTTCGTAACGTAATAGTATAGAATTTTGATTTGTGACTGTGAGTTAAAAATAAAACGAACGTTGTCCTTTTGAGTTAAAGTTTAAATATTATAATGTCTGGAATATAAAATTCGACTTCCGTTACTTACAAAAACATTAGAATAGACAACAAAAGTATCGTATTTGTTGTCTACAAAAACTCCCTATTGTGTTCTGTGATAAAAAATTAAGACTGCCAATCTTCATGACGGGGAAGTTGTAACAAAACGAGCCAGTAAAATGTGCAGTGAATCTCCTGGTTACTGAACAAATATTCTTGAATTTAAATTGGTTTCCAGGCCGAAGCTCTCAAACTATTTTTCTACTCTTCTGAACGATTTACAGGATTAAATCTCGCCTGTTTCAATCAAAAGCAATACAGTCAACTATTTTTGTCGAAGAAAATAAGCTGAATTTCTATTCCATCATGATTTGGTTTAATTGCTTTATATAAAGTCATAAGTTTAAATCGAGAATTAAATTCGCAATGTATATTTTGACAGGTAACAAATAAGTCCAAATATTTTAGCTATTTGCCAACGAAGATTGCAATCTCAAATATTATTTCAAATTCGAAACGATTATGTAATTATTCGACACAATTTGGGGAGGCATTTGCGAAATCTCGTCATAAAATTTATAATTGTTAACAGATTTCGGTCTCTGAGATTCAACCCTTAAGCGGCGGGGCTTTGTCGCGAATAACTTTAAAGCTAAACTCAAATATTTGTAAAAACATCTGTGAGAACGATAAATTATCATCCGGTGCCGTGTCAAGCCAACTCAGCTAAGATGCAGAGCAATGTTTAACTTATACTGCCAATTTGTTATGTTCCCAATTAGTGAAAGTTTCTCGAGCCTTGCTTGGAAACAGACTAAATTTATTTACAGAGCAGGAAATGGGAGGGACTTCCCATTTTGAATTTTTAATAAGGGTGTCCTAAGGATAATTAAAGAACAAGGCAGGTAAGATGAGCAAAGCGATATTACTTTAGAGAAACTTGTACCTCACTTTGGAAGGCAATTTGATCAGGGTTCAGGGTGTTTACGGAAAATGAGTTGTCTATTGCCTACATTGTCTTCGTCTTATACCAATCAACGTTTTGTCCTCTCCGAATTACAATTCCGGAAGCTGTGAATTTGAAGTATCGCCGCGTGACGCCATTTGTTGCTTTCCAAATCGCTTCCACTCAGCGTTTTAAACCTTACAAAATCTTCAATTATTACATTTTTAATTACAAAAATAACCTGTACCTACACCAAATTATATTAAGTGCTGTGATATTCGTCAGAAACATCCATCTTCCTTAACGGAGTGTCATAGTGCAGGCGCGGCCAGAGTCGTGCCGTATCGCTCCGCCATCTGACCCGGTTGAGTGCCGACCACATCCAGGCTGGACGAGTGACTAAGGGCCCGCCACGATTGTGCGGAATCAACTACAATGGGGCGTGTTAACGATTGTTGTGATGTGCCAATATGTGGCTTTGCGAATATCGAATAAGGAATTTGTATTGGGCCCAGTTATTGCTAGGATTAAGTGCTCAGTGGGCGGATGATACTAGTCTGCGCTCTCATCGATAAAATAAACAGCACCAATATTAATATTGAAAATGTATTCGCCGAATGTACCTATGTCGGATTCATTTGCTCGGTATGTAAATTACTAAATATCATGCGAACCTTTGTCGTAGCTTTAGACCAAAATATGTACAATATAATCCGTATAAATTCGGCGCATGTCCCAACATTAATACAATCCGGTTGACTTTCCAACGAATACTTCAGATTTGTCGAAATAACTCTGCAACTTTAGATAAAGGGCGGCTATAGTTAGCTGTATCAGCCCTGTGAGCTCGTAATTTAATTAGAATTTCTGAAATGGAATCTCACGAATGACTTTTGTTTCTGATGTATTTACTCGTTATGTAAAGCAAGCAACAAAATGTTTGAATTTAGCTGCTTTGTGAGAAGTTTGTCTAGAACAATTTATTGAACGGTTCGCTCCCTTCGCTCTACATATGCGCTGACCCTGTACTTTATTATTTGTTCGACTATTGAGGGGAATTAAATAAACGTCAGCGAAATGCTTCAACTTTTAATTACTTCTCCGTCTATTTCGGGTCGTTTTATTCGGGCTTAATTTTAAAATTTTTGATTAAATTTCGTACCTACCCCGTTTTAAATTTCATTTATGTCAATTTTGGTACTTTTGGTACCGAAAGACTTTAAATTTAGTTGATGTCACATCGACATCAAACGAAGTAATCTGCGATGTGTTCGTACTTAGTTAAATTCGTTAATAAAGTTATTAACTCTGTCTAAATCTAAAAAGGGGTAATTATAATGTTACCTTAGGATGGTTCATTTTTTTTTATGGGGTAAACTGAATTGCAATTAGTTTATGATAGCTACTGATTTATTAACAGCCTCCACGAGAGATGAAACATGAGATCGTTTGGCGTACACTGGACTCTCAGCTTTGATACCACCATTGTTGACTGGCTATTATAATCTTTCCACATCATTCCCATGTGATAGGTACCGCCGACCCTACAGAAAAAGAAGAATTAACTCTATAATTATTGAGATTTAATAAAACTTACTAATAGTTAGTTGCAATTACCTATTTTAGTACCTACTCAATAGTAATATAGGCACTGGTAATAAAAATATTTTAGTAATTTCATACCCTAAAAATATTTTTGTTATTTCTATTTTGCAATTTTAATCGTATTAAGGCATTTCAGTTAAACCAGTTTCTTTTTTTATTACCAAGTTTTTTTTCTTTTATTTTAAGGCATTTGAAATGTTAAAATAATTTCAAAACATATACACAACGTAAAAGAAAAACGTAAAAGAATAATTTACAATTATGAGATCGTATTTTGTTGAGTCTAAACGAATAATACGGCTCTCAGACGAGCACGTAACGCGGAGTCGTAAAAATAGTGAATAGTCCAGGAGACTGCGCGTGCTTCAGTGAATTCATACTTTACGTGATTCTGAGCTAAGAGCTCGCTGCTAAAGAAAAATTACTCGTTGCGGCTTGTACACACGAGCGGACATTTGTATCGTGGGCATGTGCAATGCAACTTCACTTGTAACATGTGGCGTAAAGTAATTTGTACGTTTTGATTTCTAGCACAGTGAAACCCGTTTTATTTGATGTTTTATAAAATTCCGGAATGGAATTACTGTGCTCTAGTTGCTTTTCAATGAGGTACAAATTTAATATTATCTACAATCATTATGTTACCACGATGTTGAAATGGCATTTTCTTTGACGTTCAATATCTCAATAATAAGCTTTTAGCATGTATTTTTTTATAGGTAATATTAGAAAGGCCATGATTGCCACCTCGATATTACCCTGCTTAAGTTCAATATACACCTTATTTTGTATGATTGGTACACAGACCTACTATTGCATATCTACGTCGAAATTGTCTCAGACATTGTTCAAAGTGCACTCAATTCCGGCAAGTGACCGCGTGCAAATGTAACAGCCCATGACATTCCAACCTCACACCACGTGATTGTAGATGAAGACAAACATTATAGAGCATTCTGTATCTAGTGTGACCCAGCCTTTACGCAAGTGCTCAAGGAAGAGTACAATTACATCGTCACAAGTTAGCTAAATGAAAAAGTGGAGGTTGCAGGGCAAGTTGTAGTGCCATAACGTCTTTGTTGTGTAAAGTTTGATACATTTTGGTGTTGTGTTGTATCGTGGCGCAGAATTGATGTATCGAAGAACAGTGCGCCACATCGTAATGATTTCTGATTAGGTAAGACTGCGTCAGAAACCTCCATCACACACTTTAATATGATTCCAGATAATCACAATAATCATAGTGTCGTTCTACCTTGTTGTATATATTCATGGTTTCTTTTTATACCTCTAAGGTGGCAAACAAGTATACCTACAGCATTCCAGATGGTAAGCGGTTACCGTAACCTATGGTCACTTGCAACATCAGGGGCATCACTTACGCGTTACAGACCCTGCTACTACTATAGATGATGTAAAGTTATTTTTTCTTTTAAATTTTGACGGTGAGTCGGGTTTGATTCTTTTATGATATAGTTCACTGTTAGTTGTTGAAAATCCAACTAAACGGTATATCATTAAAATTATCTGCCAAGTGCCAAAGTTTAGTGCTATAACAAAACTTATAATTCCTGACTCCAGAATTCTATCAATATGTCAACAGAAATCCTATCAAATGTAAGCGTTATGAAAATCCAGGTAACAAAATTCTAAGAATACGAAAGCTTACAAAATCGGCCGTAGAAAAACACGAGATAACATAATATAAGCCAAAGTTTGAGTGTCGACATCGGACGGTAAAAAGCGCCTATTGTCATAATACACCTAAAACAGCTCGAGCTGAATAAAGCCAACCGCTCGGTTGCCACTTTCACGAGACACTCCCACCATAAGAAATCCAATTTAACTTTGTCGCCGAACAAAATGTTCCAATAGAAATAATTTCGTCAAGGACTTCCAACAGCTGTACAATTCAATCAGTGTGGAGACTTCTGTTTTTTTATCTTCCAAGTATTTTTCTTTCGAACGTAAAGTTGGTTAATGTTGTCAATACCTTTCACACTTACGGGACGAACTGGCGCGGCTATTTAATTGTTTTTAGATCAACTGTTGATTATTTGATGTCAATATTCAAGTGCCAATGATATAAGTTGGCAGAATTGGCCCAGCGGTGACTTACTGGATTCGTTTTTCACTATTTCGTATTTTTGTGAATCTTGATGCAGTATATCAATACGTATGTATGTATCTATGTAGGTATTTATTCCTTGATCTTAAATTTTCTTTTTTCTTTCTGATTATCGTTTATTTTTCGTTACACCCACCATGTTTGTCTCTGCATCATCCTAAGGTAGACTGGCAGAAAATGCCCATGGCATTAAGTCCGCCTTTGTGCAGTGTTTTTTTACCTGTGCATAAAGCATTATATAAATAAATAATATTAATATTAATACTATATTTTATGACTGTGGTTTTGATTTAAGTATTAACTTTATGTATGAGGTATGTTTTTAGTCAAGAGTTTCGTGACTTTATCTTTCTTTCTTGTTTATGATAATTTGTTGCGCGCCCGCGTCATCTATGTTGTAGATAATAAGCTGCTAGCATGAAAAGACAGCGACCGAACAAAAGGGTCAAAGAGTAGATACTTAAGTTATGAAAAGATGTAAAAACATTTTTATAATTTTATTTACCTCCGGCAGAGGACGACTATATTAAGATCTATACGTATAGTAGTGAGGAACACTTAACGTTGTTCTTCGAGTTTACTGACTCGTATATTTACTAACCTCGGCCTCGGTCATTGAGCAAAAGAAAACCTACAGTAAGTATCTATAGGTCGTACTTCATAGCTACCGCGCTGATCAGTCGATCAATGAGGTTATGCGGCGCTTGCTGTAGTCAGTCCTCGGAAGGGTGCCTCGGAAAGCACGTTAAGCAGTTGGCCCTGGTCATACGAATACCTATAACAGTCGTTACGGGATTAGCAGCCCAAAAAAGTCTGACAACCAGTCTAAGCTTAGGCTATCATTGTGTTCCAGTAATTGGGTAGCGGAGATCAGATGGCAGTAGCTCTGTGTACCTAAAATACTGATTTTCAGTCGCATTTGGTTAGACTGGAAGCCGATCCCAACGTAGTTGGGAAAGGCTAGGATGATGATGATGATGTTGACGAGTCAAATTTTTCCGACCTAAAATGGTCGCATTAGTGATCACTACACCAGTAAGGGCCATGTTCACCGACAATATGACAGATCTTTAAAATGAAATCGGTCGATTGATTACCTATACAAAATTTCATGTTTTAACGGCAGGTTTTTCTCTAATCGTCTGTTATGTAGTTGGTGAACGTGGGGCTAAGACAGTTAATCCTCCTTTTTGATGTTTATGAGTTTGTGATTTTAGATGTTTGTTAATCAATTACACCTTAACGGCTAAACGGATTTGGATGGAATTCGGCACACAGGTAGACCGTGATCTAGATTCCTACATAAGATTCTTTATATCCGGGTACATGAAGTAGTTCCCCTAGAAGTGAACCCACGGGCAACAGTGCTAGTAAGTAGATAATTCTAACTCAAACAAAAAGCACTTAAACACAAACCAAAAAGTATATTTTCTGACTTTAAATAAATTTATTGTGCATTTTTTCCCGGGAATCGTTATCGCGGACCGGATTGTGACGTGACTCGGGAACGCATTTCACTTGCAGGTGTACAGTTACCAACCGGTGTACTCCGCGTTCCGGGACACGTTCGACAAAATCATATTTTACGTGATTCTATTTTACTGTACAAAAGACTTTGTAACTTCTATCTTATGAGACTGCTTTTTTGAAAATGGAATTGGATTTACGATTGCATCATCGTAAAGTGCTAATCACTTTTTTGTTGTGAGAGATATTTTGCTGGGCCCATGAAAAACTCTTATTATCCTTAAACCGTAATCATTCACTGTGGAACAATGGCCTCCTACAACAAGCCCACTTCAACGAGCATTCGTTGTTTTTTTTCGTCTATAGCGTCGACATCAACTCTCTCTGTGTCTTGAGAAATGCTCATGTGGTGGTAAAAATGGGGCTGACTGCCTAAATATATGTCGTCTGTATGTCACACGGGAAGGCTCTTTTCATGTATTTGGCGTCGCGTATGATTTTTACGAAGGTCGTCTTATATTGTCCCAACCAATCTATTTGCCAAGAGAGGTGATAATTATCAACTCGCCTGGCAAATAGATTGGTGAACTCAGTACGTTGATATACAGGGTGGTGATGTCAGTACGATATTAAATGAACCACGTATTTGGTATCACGTTCTGTGACCGGACACAAAAAATCAATCAAATCTGATGAGTAGTTTAGCCACAAGAAATAATTAAAATTTTCTTAATTTTACACATATCGCCTTTAGGTGATGTTTAAAAAAATTCTAGCTTATTCTAATCAAAATGATCTTTATTTGTATATGTAGAATAGATATTATAGACGACATAAGTTTCAACTTAGATGTCCTTTCATCGACGTCCTAGACGAACGAGAGCAGAATGAAATACCATCCAAAAATGACATGCGTTAAAACCGTTGATTTTTTGTGAAGAACGTCATACCAATTACGTGGTTTATTTTAATGTCGTACCGTCACCTCCACCCCGTATACTTCACATCAATATACTATTTCTAAGTCCCTACGACTCAGTCAGGAGGCCTATTTTTTCCCGGAATCAACACGGTAAAGAAAGACAAGAAAATGTAAGGTAAAAAAGAAATCTTTATTATGAGACACGTTTTTTAGATGCTACTGATTTCGGTACCCTTAAATTTTACCCTCCTTGGAGATTTCAACAAGGTCCTCCAGTAGACACGGTTTTCAGATTTGAAATAAAATTTGTACAAGATTAATATTTCGGGACACAATATAATCTTATTCACATTTAAGTATAGCAAGGCAACATCTAAGTTTAAATGAAACTCTACTACGCCTGGAATTTTATTGTACTAATACACACACCTTGTATTACACACCTACTTAAAAATGATACATAATATCGTGTGTAATATGCCTCGACAGAACTGACATCAATGAAAAATAAATTATTTAGACAGAAATGATTGAAGACTATGTAGAGCAATATTAAAATCAAGTACCTGTACTTGATTTTAATATTGCTCCGCTATCCGTCCGATATACTGAGATAGCCAAATTGAATAAAATAGTTTAATATGATAATACCTATCATGTTGGTTTATCTGACTACGCATGTATTACAATAATTATGACGCATTTTTGAAAATGGAACTTTCTGGTATACTGTTTCTTTTAGTTACGATAATTATGACCACTTTGGCTATCTCAGTGTATTTAACGCAGACTGTATCTATTTTCTTCATATCTTTTTAGTATCCAGTATTCGTACTTGAAGGTAGCAGAAGGCAGCTTAGTAGGTGTACATTTTCGCCTGGATATAGTTTAAATTACAGCAAATTTGATTTATTCAAATTAAGCTCACGGCTCGTCGACGGCAAATGTTATCAAAGCGACTCTTTGACTAGGCCAACCGCGTGGCTCCGCCCGAGATTTGATGAGAACTTCCTAAACTGTTCCACTCCGTTGACTTTCCAGTGACCTTGCTATTTCCATGGCCCTTACCACCGGTTACATCATGACAAAATATAAATTTGGTATGAAATTTTACTCTAGAATGATAAGGTAGGCTTGTAGAATAGAACAGATCTTTATTTCGTGTTTAACCAAATACAGGCACTTATGAAATGTCGAGTTTCTAGGTGCACGGTTGCAAATAGTAGACCCTATGGAGTATACTTGTATAGTATACCTTATAGTGTAACGTGATGATTGTTATGTTTTTTTTTGTTGTCTTTTTATCACATTTTGTAAATGCATATCGGACTTTGACCAGGCCTCTCCCGCGGTCCCAGATATTATTGTAGATGACTGTATCATTTAAAAAAAGAGTATCCATGGAGTATCTTGCTGGTATCTTCTCGTTAGGCCAACACACGTGGAACCGTTTACATAGAATCACGAAGAGTTTAAAGAGCATGCAAAGGCTCTATTGAAATCTTTAAAAAAAGACTGACTTGAACTAGTTTTTTTTTATTACAATAAAATGAATATTGATAGTTTTAATTCAGGTCACCGCTAGCCTATTCAAATTTATTTACCTATTTGTAAAACAGGTAGATGCGGTGGGTACATAGTATTAAATTATTATCTAAACCTATGTTACTGTTGTGAAGAAAATCCGCGAGTTCCAGTCGTTTTGGTCTAGAACCACTGGTGTAGACCATTCACTATTCGTCTCGACTAGCTCGAGGCGTTATTATACCTACACCTAAATGAGTTCCTATCAGTTAATAAAACCCTTAAAAAATCCAAAAGTCGTTTTGATGTTGAAGTAAAAGTGATAGTGACATTCAGACAAAAGATGGCGTCGGCTAATCTAGGGGTTTTATGAAAGTGGGGTGAGCGCGTTTCTATCTTGATATCGCTCTTAAGCTCTTTCCAGACTCGCCTAAACTCTACGGTATAAGTCACGCCTCGTGTCTTGTATATCGATGTAATCTTAGAGCCTGTTTACAAGGGCGATAGGGCTCAATAATTACGGAGAGGCGAAATGTCGCGCGGAGCGTAACGCGGCGCGCAACACGAAGAAAGGCGCGTATTTGCGTTCATGGAGAGCAAGCGAGAGAGCGACACGCCGACGTCGCTTTGCTCACCGCGTGACTTTCCGCCTCTAGTGTTAACGGTAACATTGACACAGATGCCTCATTTTGTTTCTCAACGCCCAAACAACGAAAAAATGGAACACACTAACGATGGAACTAGTGAGAATGATCCAAGTTGCGTGCAATAACATGGCGTTGAATTTCATACAAAATAAAGGAACGTAGTTGTCAGCGCTAACGCCAACGTTTATTTATTTACGTGTAAACAGACTACCACAAATATAGTAGTCGATCTGCCCTCGCGCCGCCTTCAGTGTGACGTGTGCCTTTCACAACTATGCTTCAGATTATATTAATTACTCCCTCGGGATAATAAGACGTGAATAAGCATAATATAACTTTAGTGTACGTTCATATTGGACGCAAAATTATATACGTACCTAAGTATATAATATATTTAGCAATGATTGTTGCTACAAGATTTAAATTCATTATTTAAATGTCAACAAGAGCTTGATTTGACATTCAATTATGTTACGAACTTGTGGTTTAAGGCTAAAGTAAGGCCAATGATTACATTTGACACGGCTTCATTAGTTTAATTTGTATAAAATAATAATATCAGTTAACTACCAACATCGTAAGGGTAAAGTTACTGTCGCACACAAAGGCAATTATTTGTATTTGTAGTTAAGAATTAGATGAACAAGTAACTAGATACTCTTACAAGGTTTAGATGTGACATCGAAATTGTTGTTATCTTAAAATTTAATTTCAGCTGACAAATATGTAAGATTGCCCGTCAATCTTCATTCGCATTCAGAAAGACGCGACAAAATGCAAATTTTTCACTATAACGAACATTTTCGGTGTAACTTCTAGTCGCGGTAATGCTTTTGTGTGTTTAGAGCCGTTATCTAGAAGTTATTTAGTATAGCATGTTGGCTTAGAAATTAATTACAGTATTTTAGTTGTCCAGTAGATAGCTAATTACGTAGACTTAGAGGTTAATGGGGTTCAAAATTGCCTTTGTGGTAATATTCCAGGATTGTGCCCCGTGGCCACGACTGCCCTGATGGCTGTGTGTCTGTCACTACATTGGTACTTGTTGGTACTTTCGTAGCCGTCTCTATGTTAATTTTATGCGCCCGTTTTGTTTTATCTTTTTTTCTTTTATCTTTGGCACCGAGACGTCCTTCTAACCGAAATGTTTAGTAATTAAATAAATTATAAAATGAGTCGACTTTTTATCTTTTTGTATTGTTTTAGTCTATGGAGTGGTCTGGTTCATAAAAGTAGGTAACGTTAGAGGTTAAGGTCGTATTTTATTTTATTTATTTGAACTGGTAGATGAATTAGAATATTAGAGATAACAATATTCTGTATTTTTATACGTTAACGAAAATACAACGTCCTTCTTTGTTACTATTATCTTTTGTAAAATACATAACCTGTTACCTCCAGCCTATAGATGAAGCGTTCCCCAGTTTTATAAAAGACTAGCTTCCGCCAGCGGCTTCGCCCGCGTGATATCTTTACAAATTATAGCCTATGTTACTCACTGATAATATACGAATCTGCTGGTGAAAGAATTTTTAAAATCGGTCCAGTAGTTTTTGAATTTGTCCATTGCAAACACACAAACAAGCAATCATACAGTTTTTTTATTATTATTATAGTATAGATTTACATTACAGAGGGAATTACTTTTTATTCTATGGGCAAGTGTGCAAAAATACGAATAAAAATACTTTGTGATTCCGTCATTTCTAATCACACTGAAAAGAAATTATCATCCTATTTGGAATCGAGATTACGTCGAGTGTAATTAGTAGGTAACTTGTAAAATGGTGTTATCAAATTGAATCACCGAACTTACATGATTAAATTATAAACGGCGACACGGTTGGCGCAGTGGCTAAGCGATTGGCCTTCTGCGGTAGATGTCGTGGGTTTGATCCCCGCACGAAACAAATATTTGTATGGTCTACAGATAGTTGTTCTGAATTTGTTCTGGGTCTGGATGTATGTGCTTGTGATATATATGTTTGTAAACTGTACCCGCTATACAGGAGAAATCCTAGAGTGGGCAACGATTTAAAAGTTTTTCGTTACAGCGTCACATGTCACATGTATTAGACCAGAAACAATTATGGCCTGTCGTAGTTATCGGTTTTTTGCGTATATATATCAAGTGTATGGCCATGTATGTACGTATGTATCTTTATTATTTTCTTTCAATTACAAATAAATTATTGTAATAATAATTTATTGAAAGAATGCCTGACAAAACTATTTTCTCGGTTTGTCTATGGGAGCAAACTATGTTAAATATTAGGTTCGGTCGTAGTTAGATCAGGGTCAGTATAATAGAGTTTTGTGGTCAATGGTGAATTTTATGTGTACCTGGAATGGGGAACTTTTATTTTTGTTAAATTTTGTCTAATTCATATAAGGTCTTACTTTATGAGTGGAGCTTCTTTTATGCTGTTATAGCACTCATCTTTATAAATAACTTTAACTATGGGACGAAAAAGGAAATCGCGAAAAAAAATCAGCTGCTGGTTACATTTATTCTTAATTGACCTATTTTTGCACAAATGCGATGCTTATTGCTAAAGAATCCTATTCATTTAGTCATCGTTTTATTTCCTTGTTGTTTTATTTTTTGGAATGCGTTTTTAATTTTACTTTTTGTGTCGTAATTTGTCTGAAATAAATTGTATTTCTTTTCTTTCTTTCTATAATGATATAATTAATTCTATAATGATAACACCTTATAAAGACCTTCGCTAATAAAGTAGGACCTTATGATGGATGGTGCTGGTATGCGAATAAATAAATATACCATTCAAAAATGCTTGGTGATGTTAGAAGGATTGCCAACGGAGGTTGCCGCATATGGATTTTTGTTGTCTACTTTGCGTCTCTTGGTTAGTTCGAAAAATCAACTATGTAGGTACGCTCAGTGTTAAAAAACACATCAATTTCATGCATATTGACTGAGTATTTTATATAACTGTTCCTGTTCTCTCCTGAAACACAGGTTTACCTAGTTCAGGCATACGTGTTATAAATATGTATCTAAGTAAGACTTTGTATTTGTTAGTTTGTTGTTACATAACAAATTTTTGAATAAATGATTTGATTTGATTTAGAATTTTGATTTGTTAGCCCGCATCATCCAACTGCTGGGCAAAGGCCTCTCCCCATTATTTCCAGGGTTTTCGGTTTAGAGCCAGTACAGTGTCAGTCATTCATTATTAGTTTAATTAAGTTCGTCCCACCATCTATATTGTGGTCTAACGCGTCGTCTTCTTGCCATATCAGGGCTCCACTTAGTGGTTACCTTGGCCCAGAGCTCATCAGGCATCCAGCAGACGTGGCCAACAATTTAATTTTGCAGCTTTATGCCCTACGTCAGTGATTTGTGTTCCGGAGCGCAATGTAGTGTTTCGAACACGGCCATAGCACGTTTATTTTATATTAATAAATAAATTACCTATACAATAATGACCTGCTACCGATATTTTCGTAAAAATAAACATGGAAACTATACGATGTGTACGTATGAATGGAATGAGACCCAATTCAATCTAACGCGGGTATGATGGGTGGGCAGATAGGACCGGAAAAATACAGAATTAATAGGGAGAAGCGAACTGAATGTATGTAAGCTGGAATCACTATAAATAGAAATTGGTTTCCACTAGCGAGCCCAAGTAAATAGTTACACCCTGACCTTTGCTTCAGATATCGAGATACGAGAGGTACCTCGTACTGCATAGAGTGGTACTACGTTTAGATGTTACATCGAACACTAGCAGTGCCCGCGACTCTGTCCGTGATGTAAGATTTTTCATACAAACTTTCAACCCCTGTTTTACCCCCTTAGGGGTTGAATTTTTGAAAACCCTTCTTAGCGCATTCCTTCACCCGATAGCGATATCAGATCAAGTTTGTAGGTTAATAGTCCTTGAGATTTCATGATTAGTCAGTGAGTGGTATTTCGCTTTTATATTATTAAAATAATACTAATTGTAACCGTAAAATTTTGACAGAAGACTTGACGTTCTTTCCACAATAATTGACGATTTGAGAGTTCGCTGCGCATGCGTTATGTCGTCATTCCATGTAAGAGATATTTTGTGACTTGAGGACACTGTCCAGATCTTACTATTTTACAAGTTGTATCTGCTTACGGCAATCTCGATTGCGCGGAGAAGGACTCAGACAATTGCCCAATTATATCGAAGTGAAAAATTTTGAAGTAACTTCTAATCGTGGTAATACTGTAAGTAGTATTCGTTGGAATCTCTTTACTCGTTTAGAATAAATAAGTAATAATCTGATTCGTTTTAACATTATTGTGGTTGTTTTGATGTTATTGCTCTAGTTGGGATTAAATTGGAACAATAGGTACGCGATAAAATGCTTAACTACTTATCGGCAAGTTTAAACTGAAAATACATCTTTTTATAATTTCAATTTATCGCCTAACTTTGTGTAAATTAGAAACGTTTCGTGTTTTTAATTTTTTACTTTTGATTTTTTGTCTTCATTTTTTTCTTCTTTTTTTATTTGTTTTAATTTTTTTTTACTTTTTATGTGTGTCGTAATTTGTGTAAAAAATAAATCGTTTTTCTTTCTTTAGAAATATTATTATTATTACCTTATTTAGATTTAAAAAATTGAGTGCAGTTTTTCTTATATCTCTAAAATCGACAATTTGATTCCTACGAGCAAAATCGATCTCTTATAGTTTCAGACGTGTCCAGATCGACCCATATCAATGGATCATCCTGTTTGCTAAAACAGCTGTATTAATAATATATCCAAAATTAGATTGTCTTAACCCATAATAAAATCTTATTTAAGTTTTACCTTTGGTTCGGTTTAATACTTGTCAAAGGTACGGCTGGCAGATAGTTTGTACAAGTTAATTCGTTCCCTATAACTTAGTTTAATTTGAACTAGTCAAACGCAGTTCCTCACTTTAGCTAGCTGCTAGCGTTTAATTATTGCTGCAAGACTTCGCTAATTTGATACTATGAGGCATCTCTATATTGTGCTCGCTGAACCGTGAATTAATGTTCAAATTCAACTTATGAGTATTGAGATTAAAGGAGCCGTTTGACATATTAGCTGGATATCATTTCTGTTCGTTGACAGCGTTGGAGATAGGTTACGGTATTATTGATGAGACTGAAGAAGTAATTTTGATGAAATAGTGGATTTTAAAAAATCATTTCTAAATAGCTTAAGTAAATAATTCTTAGCTGTTTGATGTTTATAATTGGTGATTTTATTTCACGATATTACATATTTACTTCAATAATTTAAAACATAAGAAGAAACGTGATACATTTCACAGAAATATTAATTTTATTTACCCATATGAAAATAAATAGTAATTTTTTGAAAATACCTGAATATTTATTTTGAATAATATTTATTTATTTATTTTTAAAAGTACTAACTTAAGTTCTACAGTTTTGTTAATGCGAAACGGTAATATAAGCCACTGTAGCAAGAGCTACGGAATTCGTAGCCAGTTCGTAGCAAGAGCTACAGAATTCGTAGCAGCTACGCAGTGAGCTAAAGTATAATAGTATTACTTGGTGAATTTCAATATTGCATTTACTGTACGGTCTTATATTTCAGAATCAACTGACTGCGATGTTACCGCAATATTGAGCAATTTGGGTATATTTTTAAATAATTTTGATTTTGGGCGGTGGACCTTTTGAACTTTCGATTATATTAGCTACTGTAACATAATAATATAATCTGGCAAATTTTTTTTTGAACTGTGCAACGTATAACCCACCAACTGTAATGTTACATGTAAAGTTGATTAAGTAAAATACGTAAGTAATAGAAGAAAGAAGAAAGAAAGAAAGAAAGAAAAATAATTTTATTTCTAACGTTTTGTTAAACTTTGTAACAGTATTGTCCCTTCAAATTTTTCGCATTACCTACTGCCTATAAGGGAGGTTTATGTAACAATATGTACGTTCTTTGTAATACGTACCTCGGAAAGCACGTTACTGCTTAACGTGCTTTCCGAGGTACGGTTTTTCTACTAATATCTATGACAGCCGTTACGGGAGTCAGCAGCCCAAAAACTCTCAGTGTCTCCGAGCCACAGGGTGGACAGAGGTCTGGTGGCAGTCACTCTGTGTAAAATAATGATATACAGCTGCATCTGGTTGGACTGGGAGTCGACCCCAATATAGCTGGGATAAGGCTAGGCAGACGATGTACGTTTTTTATAAATAAACATAAATTTTATGGATATATTTTTCTTGTTTTGTATTGTTTTGTTTTTGCAATTCTTTTTTATATTTGTGGTTGTATGTGTCCTTTACCTCTCTTCTAGTTCCCATTAGAATGGGGACTTCCCCCATGCAATAAAGCAGATTGAAACAAAACAACTTGTTGTGTCCTCCTCTTTATGTGGCCATAAAATAATAGGGTGGCCAGTTTAACGACAGCAGATGGGCTCAAGATGGCTAATTCGTGTTAGATGGATAATTACGCTTAGATAGTTTTTGGCTTTAATTGGTTAGGTAATAGAGCATTATTGTAAAGAATGTCACAAAATATAAGATTCTTCTTTAAAAAAACTAACTTTGCCCCACATTATTATCTCTTCTGTATCGCGGGTACAGCAGTTTACAAACAAACATCTCACATGCACACACACCCAGACCCGAAGCAACTACCTGTAGGCTATACAAATACTTGTTCCGTGCGGGGATCGAACCCGCGACACATAGTGCAGAAAGCTAATCCCCTAACCACTGCGTCAACCGCGTCAACCGCACCAACCGTGCCGTCGAGTAACTTATCTTCTTAACCTTCTGGCAAATTCAGTAGTTGACTGACTGAAGTTTCATACATTTTCAGAAGGATCTACTTTTTGTAATTTTATTTTAAGACTACACGTATTTGTTTTTTTATACAGTGTTTATGTTTCCCACCGCTGGGCAAAGAGCTTCCTTGTAAGGAAGGAAAAATGGGATAATATAGTATTTTTTTATAGGTGTCATATATAATAGCAAATACACTATGTAATACTGGTTTTTCCAATTTTTATATTATCTTCATAAAAAAGTAATTTTGCTGACACAAAGAAAATATGCTTTGACTGTAGAATAAATATAATAAACTTGGCTGTTATGAGTGAACTCATACAATAAATGTGACGTCACAAAAGAAATTTTGAGACGGCGGAACGGGATGCAAACTATCCATAAAAGACATAACAGTACAGAGAGTGAACAAATAATAAATAACACATTCATATCAAAAAGACAGTGTCTTGAATGTGCACGGTAGGGCCAGTAAAAATACGGATACCAAAAATCTACTCATACAGGATAGTTTTTTATGTAGTACATATAATTTGCAGTGGTTGAGAGTCCGTTCCCAAATGCGACCGCAGTACTAAAACTCACTCTAAACCAAAATAATATTTAGATTTTGTTTGGCCTGCGCTAGTAAATTTTGCGTGTTCTCAATATTGTACGTCTATGTTCTTTTTAAAGTCAATCCCAATTCTGCGGTTGCATTTAGGAACAGAAATTGAATCACTTTGCGAATTATGCACACTACATAAAAAATTACCATGTTGAACTGGTGTTAAACATGGTAATTTTGAATGTACGGTCGGCCAAAAAAGTCGTCTATCAATTTTGACAGATTTTCCTATCAAATTGAAATATCACTAAAGTTGAAATTTCATTATTTTGACAATAGAATATAGACATTTTTGTTTTATGCCGTACAAACAAATTCCAACCAGTAGGTAATAGTAGCCGTAATAGGTAGTAGGTAGACCAATTCTTTGGCCTACTGTATAATACGTCTTCTTAAGCTGGCGTTTTTCTCTCTTTATTTCATCATCATCATGGCCTACGTTATTCTATTCTATTCTATTATGAAAGGTATTGAAGTATAAAAATATGTATGAATGTGGGAAAAGCTAATTTTTTGTGTAAGAGTAAAATAGAATACCTTTTTTATTAAACAGCTTTTTAGTTGGTTCTTTCTTTGACTCTTTGTAAGGTTTAGTATCCTGGCATTATGGTACATTCCATCATTTCTCTCTTATTCCGCCATTGAAAAAATGCGGTGTAATACTTTGTGATTAGGTAAGTCAGTTCAATTTATTCCCAAGTTCTTCAATGGTTTTGATTAAACCTCATGGTGGCACTTCACTTGGCGTATTTTTACAAATATTCGCGTTGGTTGGCCCAAACAATATCACATTTGTGTAGTTTACAAAAGGTTTCTATTGCATTGGCCATATAATGCGAATATTTGTACAAATACTCCAATTCAAGTGCCAGTATCAAACATACATACTTACATTATCTTTGCACATAATTGTATAAATTACATGGAAACATTTCATCACAATTCATATACCTATTATAAATAAACATATTTTTAACGAGAATTTTAAATTGTACTTAAAAATTCTCGTTATATATCTGTCAACGCCCTGATGTAGGTCTTGCTTCTTATCGCCCACAAGAAAGTATTTTTAGCTTGAAAATATACGTCACAAATTATTAATTAAAAGTTATCTAAAGGTAATAAAACAGACCTTGAAGTATTATGCAAAGACTGTTCGGCAGATTTCGTATCTCTGAGCGTGGGTTGTTCATATTATTGTTTAAATATCTCCAATTATTCATTTAGCCCACTATCGTGCCACTGCTGGGCATCGGCTTCTTCTCAGAATGAGAAAGATAATAAATAGGATTTAGCCCACAAAGCACCACCACTCTATAGAAAAAAATTGTGTGTCCTTCAGGGTATTTTTACCTTTGAAGCAGTAGACATGAATAATGCGCAAATAAAGAATTGAGACCTTTATGTGCGCGCCTGGATTTTATTTTTATTTTTCGAACAACGACACAATATCCAGTTGTGGGTTTCAATTTTATAGAATAGATCTTTATTTCATGTAAACCGAATACAGGCACTTATGAAATGTCGAGACTCTATGTACGCGGGTTCAAATAGGAGGGCTTATGGAGAAGAACAGGCAGGAAATTCTATGGAAACTCTTATAAAAAAGAAATGCCTTTCCCAAAATTCTCCGCGTATTTCGTAGCCCCGTATTACGATGATGTTTGGATGACATTACCTCGCGACAGGCCCCGCTGATAGCGGGCCGGCACTCTCATCATTTCCTTCGGGCCATATTCATCCGATCGAACAGGCGAGAGAGGGGGTGGCGTGGGGAGAGAGGGCGGCAATAACCTCTGAGTGCGTGCTTACTTGAGAGGTATTGCATTTGTTGCTCTCAATACAAGCGTTATAAATTATATTAAAATACGATTAGTTCTGTGTTTTTATACCAAGGTTTGCGTAATAGCTTGTTCTTGGATAAAGCTCTTGTTTTATAAATATAACGTTTAGTAGGAGATTTAAATTGCAATTAAGTCATATGTTACCTACAGTACTAGTACCATTATGTAATGTTGTTGAGTTTAATTTTGCGGTCCAATGAGTCGATAACTCATTGTGAAACTACTCACCACTAGTGCAACAGTAGTGCAATAGTAGTGTAATAGTAATAGTGTGTACTTCTTTTGTTCCTTATTTAATTATTTTTTTGTGTCTTATCCTTTCTGCGTCCGTATTATGATTTTTTTTGTGTGTCTTGGTTTTTGTGCTGTCTAATAAATGTATTTTCTTTAATTTTTTTCATAATGAATTAGGTCCCCTAGATGACTTTTATTGATTGCACGTAATTACAATAGCTTATAATAGATTAAGATTTAAAGTGTTTTCATTCAATCTTAGATTAAACTAGGAAACCGACACGTTCCGTTCATATTTAAATTGAAAGTTATAAAGTTAAGTTTTCACCATGAATGACCAAAGTTTTACGAATACAGTAACCTCGTAAAATAAATCATTTCAAACCGACAAGAAAATTATGTCTGGTGACAAAATCTGGCTCATATATTATGTTATAATTAAATAAGCGTTAATAATTTCAATGTCACTACACTCGTAACGGATAAAATGAAGCCTACACGAATAAATCACGCGCGCCTGTTGGGAGAAAAGAAAAAAAAAGCGCCACCATTGCTAGCCGACGTGTCGGAAATATCAACTTGAGGATTTGAATACTTTATGATCAGTAAAAAGAAAGATTTGAATCACAAATGTGTTCGCATTTTAATCAAACAAGCAGTCGAATGGTCGCAGATTTAGAATTATTATATTCAAATATTTTACAATATTTCACGCTTCGCTTATATTAGAAGGAAGGTTTCAAACGATGATTGGAAAATTGCACGCGTAGGCGTTATATAAATTAATATTTGATCACAATTTAGGACTTTATTTCGGAAATTCAATGTTTGAGTAAGTAGTTGAATAAATACGCATTAATTGAATTGAAAATAGCGTCGCAAACGTTTAAATCGACTAAGAAAAATATAAAACGATTTTATTCAGTATTAAAGAGGCTTACCTTAAGTTCCATCGATACAAACAAACCAACCAACATTTCTTGTAAGAAATACAATTTAACTTCCTTGCGAACACAAAATGTTTCATTTGAAAGCGCTTCCTGAAGGATTCTAACAAATTGAATCTCACGCCGGCTCAATCCTTTATTTCATCGCTTTCCTTTAATGCGAAGAAAAGGTTATTAATAGAAAATTTTCCATCTTTGTAGAAGTGTTTAGGATCATCTGTTTAGATTCGTCAATGGCAAAGCTTTTTTGGTCCTAAATCATTTGTTTTGTTTGGTAATTTTAGCTTGTGATTGACTTACCAACTAAAGATGCTTATGGTAAAATTAGGGATGTCACCTGTATTAAGCTACCGACGAAGGATACGGCGGTACCTGATCCCCGATCGTTTAAGCACAGCTTCATCGTGCTGACCGTAGCAATAAATTGGTGTAGGTTCCATCTTCATTGCCTAGATTACTGCGAATAGACCGCGCATGTATGGTACACCATCTGCAGCCGTGGCAATGCGTACGCTTAGCGGTGCAAGAAAAGAGCCTCCACGAGTGACGAAACCTGAGGTCATCTGGTGCACCCTGGGCAGTCGGAGGCAATGCCAATTTTTTTTTTTTTTTTTTTTTTTCTTTTTTTAATAACGTTGCCCCTCTCTAGGATTTCTCCTGTATCGAGGGTACAGTTTACAAACATACATGTCACATGCACATACAACCAGACCCGAAACAACTATCTGTAGATCATACAAATATTTGTTCCGTGCGGGGATCGAACCCGCGGCACGTAGTGCAGAAAGCTAATCGCTTAGCCACTGCGCCAACCGTGTCGTCAAATTGTCGAAGTGATGAGTGGGTGACATTATAGGTGAGGCAACGCTGATGAATTGTCAAGGTGATGAGTGGGTGACATTATAGGTGAGAATTTGACATGAGGCAATGCCGATAAATTGTCGAAGCGATGAGTGAGTAACATTATAGCCTAGAATTTGAGGTAAGGTAATGCCGAAGAATTGTCGAGGTGATGAGTGGGTCACATTATAGCTTAGAATTTGAGGTGAGGGAATGCCGATGAATTGTCGAGGTGATGAGTGGGTGAAATTATAGGTTAGAATTTGAGGTAAGGCAATGCCGATGAATTGTCGAGGTGATGAGTGGGTGACATTATAGGTTAAAATTTGAGATGAGGCAATGCCGATGAATTGCTAAGGCGATGAGTGGGTGAAATCACTTTATTAATAGATAATTTTATTGTTTGACATTTCCATCAACAAGCTTTACCGTAAGTAGGTAATTCCATTTAATATGTATTTACGTTTAACAATTTATAAAATGAACACGTTCATAATGAATGACAAACAACAATATTTCATTATTAACCAATCTTGATTGATAGTGGTATGAAATAATTTGCTGTGTTGTGATGACTGTAATACTTGAAATAAAATACATCTTTACAACCATTTATATTAAAATATAATTAAAACGACGGTGAAGGAAAAACATCGTGAGGAAACCTGCGCACCTGAGAGAGTCTCATAAAGTCCTTGATTGTGTGTGTAGTCCGCCAACCCACACTAGTCTGTCAGCGTGGTGGCCTAAGGCCTAACCCTGCTCATTCCGAGAAGAAGCCCGTGCCCAGCAGTGGGATAATAATGGGCTGGGATTATTTATTTAATTAAAACGACTGTATTAGCCGCGTGGTTATCGTGTTCCTAATATCGGTATTAGGAAACGGTAACCGTGCGGCCAATACAGTCGTTTTAACTAAATAAATAAATCTCGAGGTTTTCTAACGTTTTCTAACGTATATTATTACGATCTTTCAAATTTTGTATGAAAATGACGCAAATCAGTGTGGTTTAACTGTGACAAGACACGTTATTGTCATAGTTAATAAGGTCTGTTAATGAATACATCACTAAGTTGACAATACCTCATAGAATTCAGCCAATTCGGATTACTGCGAACAAATATTCGAGGATGATATAAATTGGCAAACAGAGCTGACTGCCCAAGGGCCCTATTCAGTTGCAAACACATAAAATCAAACACGATAATTTAGATTAACGAGTTATTTTGACAGCGGGGTCTATTTTCCAAAGAGTTATGAACGCACGCCTGTGCTGATGCTCGTTTCTGGGTATTGCCTTTAGGGATTCGGCGTGACGATCGTACTGTTTAATTTAAGCTTGGTTTCGAGTTTATTGTAGAAACAGAAGCGGGTAACTCTAGGCAGTTATTTCTAAGAATTATAGAATTGTATCTAGTGAAGCGGATATTTCTCACAATTATAACGTTATTTTAATTAGAAGGATTACAAAGCCTGTCAAATTACTGTCAGTTTGATACAATAATATTCTAAGCAGACTTTGATATTAGACTAATAATTATAATTGGGTTCCAGGTTCTGATTATATAATATTTCCGGGCTTGTAGTAAGAAAACTTTAAGGCGAGTATATATGTATACTTAATTTTATCGATAAAAACACCCCACATAAGGGGTGCCATCCCCACACCCTCAAACATAGAGCAATTTTAGTATCTGACTTACTTATTTCAATATCCACATAGTCTAACAACCATAACTTTGAGCCTTGAAGTTTTATTACTACAAACCTGGACATATTGTATATACTTAAAGCATTTTTAATCCTTCGGCTACTTCAGAAGATTCTAACATTCATAATTTTTATGTAAGTACACTAACCCCCATAATTATAAATACTTGTGATTTTTAAACACTGATTAAATTATACCTGTCCTTGTCATTTGTATGCCATTGAATAAAGATGGCAATAAACTTAAGCGGGCCAGTCAGTATAACATTTATTGTTAAAGAAGTACACATATTTAAGTAATAAACTCTTTGAACGACAAAAATGTCTAGCGAAGCACGAATTTAATTAATATCATCTAAAAATATCATTGTCGTCTAATAAATCATATGCTAAATCTTAAAAATCTTAGTCACGTTTAGAATTAGAAAATTTAACTTAACTGCTAGCTAATAGAGCGTAGAACATTTCCAAATAAACACTAGTTGGGGTAATTACACATTCTAGACCAGGTTTTGTATAATTAAAAACGATTTGTTAGTAGGTAAACACGCCACAACATTCGTTCCGCGCGATACACAAGAGGAATTCCTAAGCTCAAATAACTGAATACCGGGGGCATGTTATATTTCGCAATTCCCCACAACGGCCAAACTACGTAATAATATTGTGCTCGGGCCGCATTCGGGGTAGAATCATCGATAGTCATTATCGGAAAAGCGGGTTTAAGAGCCGTCCCAGCCCCAACGGGACCTTTACGGAGGTCTCATCCCGGCGTTCGATAACTATGCTAATGTTATTTGCGCCAGTGGGTTTGAAAACGACGGCATCCACTAACTTGGCATTCCCAAGAACACAGGGCTCCCTAAAGGTAAGGTTTCAGAATGAAACATCTTACTTTACGACCCGTAATACCATATTGTGAAAAGATTTGCTATTTACTGAACGGAGCGGGCGCCTTGCGGCCATATTAGCAATAGTTACCGATCGCTGCGACTAATCCTCGAACGTAAGTTCTGATAGCATCGCTTAGTGTCCCAAGGCGAGTAACATAATGGCTCATTTACATTATACGTTGTCCCACATGTGTTAGATTTCGTTAACAACTTTCATGAGCGTGGGAATCGCTTGCAATATTCAGAGAATCTGCAACATTTTAATTTTAAATATTTCAGCTCCTCTATTGGCGAACCATAAGCCGATATTCTGTGTCTCGGGGGAGTAAACAAGGCAAGATTGAGGTGTTTATTTCGGTGGTCTAATAAATCGATACTGGGAATGTGGGGATTGCATGAATCTGTTCATGATTGGATAAACGAGCGGTCGTTTATATGAGTCATTTGTGCGAGTTCGTAGGTGTAATCGGGGGCGTTTAAGCGCATGATGCAAATGAGCCATTACACCGATGGCCATGCAATTGAAGGCATCGACACAAATGAAGCAGGCTTAATGACATGCACGTGTCGTGGACACCTGACGTTCTGCGGCCGACAACACCGTTATGTAACACGTTACGTGTTGCATACCAATGTCCTCAAGTTATTCGAAGGTGAGTTATCTTACATGTCATACATAGTAACACTTGAAAATGTATTCATAGTGATTTGGGTCTTCATAGTAGAGGTATTATTATTTAGAAATGGTAATGTCTTAAGCCCCTTTGTCACTGCAACCTGCGAAGATCTATTGTGACGAATAAATAGTAGTAATCATTTAATAAGTAATATTTAATAGTATAATTATAGTAGGTATAATACAATTTATAAAGAATCCAGCCCAGTTTTCTCAGAATGAGAAAGGTTTTTAAACTTTGAAAATTATATTTTTAAAACTACATTTTGTACATTTTTATTCTCTCCACTACTAAAATAAAGTAAATCTAGAGAAGTAATAAAAAGAACATTAACCGTATCAGGAACAATAGTAATCAATTTAAATGTATCAAAGCGAAACAATAAAACAGTTGAGCTTGCCTAAGCATTGTGTGTGGAATAGTAAAAGAGAGCCCATCTGTACCGTTTATGTCCCACGTTCTGCGCACTATTCAGTAGATCGAAAAAGTTTTCCAATAGCAGAGTCTGATGATAGAAAATAGTTGGTTACGGGAACCTGGGATGTTAGGATGTTAGTTTTATTGCAGTCACCACTCTATTGTGCGGCGGGTTGATATTGCCGTAATTATTTTATTTGTAGGATTCTTGGTATTGATAAAGGTTAAAAGTTTTGTGTTCAGAGATAGTTTATGACAGTAAGTTTATATGAAGAATCTTTATAGACTTTTGATCAATAAGTTATGACGGAATTTATGGTACTAGTTGTGGAAATAAGTTAGCGTGACAAAAATAAACATGATGTACTTGTGGTCAAGTTGAATGTGAATCTCAACCTAATTTTAGGGTTAAGGTAGGCCAAAACGGGATGCATGGTGTGCACTGTGCACCCAATTATTTTGTGTAATCGACTGTCGATGAATCAATGGTGTACAGAAAAACCTAATATAGTTTATGTTTACACTTAATTAACTATCTTCTTAGTATCATTATTTATTTATTTATTAACAAATAAAATAAAGTATAATTGAAATGCGGTGTTCGAATTTACTGCAATATAGAAAATACCTTATGTAATGTAACAGCATGAAAATTGAATATTCTATCCCATATGCATGTAAGACTACAAAATGAAGGTTAACCAAAACCACCTTTGACTTGCGGATTGAAAGAAAAAAGATCGAAAGAAAAATTATTTATTTCAGACTCAAAAAAGCCTGTACGATGTCAAAAATGGCTATCTCAGATTGGTGATTGAAGTTAGTTTGATTAGTGAACCAGCACCATAGCTGACTGCTGTGGACAATAGATAGCAATTCTCGTATTTTAATTAACAACACCCACGAGTAACAACACAAAAAAACATACGTGTTGAATTGAGAACCTCCTCCTTTTTTTTTAAGTCGGTTAAAAAATAGCTTTAAACGTGCAGCAGGCGTTACATGAACATATTAAATGTAAATCCATGAAAAGTCTATTTTCTTCACAGATTTTAAAAAACTGGCGTAGCATGATTATTAATTAATTACTATTAATTTAAGTAAGAATGGTTGAGAAATTATTCATGCTACATAGGCTGATCGGCAGATTTCGTAGCAGAAAGGATACGATAACAATAACATTTTCAATACAACTTTGATAATTTCAAGATTTTAGCGAACAATGTCTTCTATTGTATAAACTTTTTTCTTACAATTCTACCTATCAACTAATAAACGATGATCAAAAGTTTTTTAATTAAACTAGCTCTAGCAGTATAGACTTCTCCATCTCTTTTCATTAGGATACACATGACAAGGACAGGTATAATTTAATCAGTGTTTAAAAATTACAAGTTTTAATTAGTAAGGGCTAGTCTTTCTACTACGAATATTTTATTACCAAAAACCTGTACGGCTTAAAAAATCATATTTTCATTAAATACCAGTTCATCACAATAATAAGTATTTTCTTTATGAAACCTGGAGCTGTTCCAACTATCCATTTCAAATATCAAGCTTAATGTTATGATAAGCTGTTTGAATATTTATGTGTAGACCAAATGATGGTACCTCCGAATAAAGATGCCTCAATTCTGACTAGAGGAAAATTAGAGCCAGATGTTGGATTCATTTCTAATTATGATTTGTGTGATTTACTGTGTATTTTCACCTGAAGAATAATAGCTATTTTTTATTGCAGAAACGTTCGGTATCGCGTTCATTCGCTGCGTTTTGGTATCAAAAAGGGAATCACCTGACGATTGCACCTTTAAAACTTGGCTTGTGTGCTTACTTGCTTAAGCTCTAACAGGGATATATCATGCCAAAAATATCGGTACTTTCGACTATGAGATTAGTCTATCCGTATAGACAAGATAGGTGTAGTAGTGAACATTATTTTATAACGTTTGTTTATGAACTCTGATGTTTTCACACATGGCGTTGTCAGAAATGCAGCACGTCTTTGTGGATTGCGTGTCCATCACGTGCCGCATCTGCTACGCACGTAAACGTGCACCCTATGTGCGTCGTCACGGCGATATAAATATCTATTATACAATTTTTATTTAGCTGTATGTGGAGGGGCGAAGGACCATAGTTCCGATCTATTTAGGTAGGTATGATTTATAGCGGTATAAGCGTGTAGAGAAATATAAGTAATAAGTATGATGAGCGATCTCCGAAGGAGCAGGAGTAAGGATATGAGGACTCACCACTTCGGCTTCGGTCGCGTGCTTGAGAGAGTTCTGTCGTGTGGCAGTAAACACACTAAATAGGCACACACGAACGATCACAAATCACTTAGTATAGAGTTTGTAGATAAGTATAGAGTTTGTAGCCGGCTACTGTATTTGCGTGCGTGAGCGCAGGACACATCTGTTGCGCGCGGAGTATTATGTTGCACTGTGTTACTGTTATTACGCAACAAGCGGTTGCGTAACGATGTTTTGGCGGAAACGGCCGAAGTCCATCTTCCTTTTCACTCGAACATAGGGATCGGGCTATAGGTAGGAAAGGGAAGGACATAGGAAGCGGAAAAAGCTCATCAAATAAATAAAAGATTTTGATTTGACTATAGGAGTCACAGATAATTAATAGATAAGTTTAGAAATTAAGATTCGGCCTAAACATCCTCCGCCGCCTTGAGAATACGCAGTGTTCTCGAAAGATAACTAACTTAATAAAAATAAAAATTATAGTTTAATAATAAACAAAATTAAAGTTATGCGGTAGTATATTATATGCGGTTAAGTTATTGAGACGGTAATGGACATAATTTTACAACGGGCCTTTTGAAAGTACCATTGGTAGTTTTAACTAATGCGACGCGGATAATCCCATCTTTACCGGGAAATACTTCTGATATTATACCCATTGGCCAACGTAATGGGGGAATATCATCTTGATGTATGAGAACTACTGTACCGATTTTAATATTATCTACGTTATTTAACCACTTCTGTCTAACTTGAAGGTTATGCAGATATTCTAAACGCCATCTCTTCCAATAGCTACACACCATTTGGTCTAACAACTGTTTCCGACAACTTAGAGACTTGATTGCCTCGGGAACATTCTGAACAGGTAAAGAAGTCAAAGGTGACGCCATAATGAAGTGAGCAGGAGTAAGAGGCTCCGGGTACGGATCTTCAGATAAAACACAAAGTGGTCTGGAATTAAGTACTGCCTCAATTTGAGTGAGAACAGTCAGAAGTTCTTCGTAAGTAAGAAGTTGCGAACCGATAACACGGTATAAATGAGTTTTTACAGACTTAATGTTAGATTCCCACAGTCCTCCAAAATGAGGAGCGCGGGGTGGAATCATTTTCCATTCAATGCGGTATTGGTTGGTCAGCAGTTCATGTAATTGAGCTTTAGCTCCAACAAAATTAGTGCCATTATCCGAATATAGATAAGACACAGGACCTCGGCGGGAAATAAATCTTTTAAAAGCGGAAATAAATGTGTCAGATGACACATCAGTAACCAGTTCAATGTGAACGGCTTTAGTAACTAAGCATATAAACAAACAAATATAAGCCTTTTGACTTCTTTGACCGCGGCGTCTACATAAAGTTACTTTAATCGGGCCAGCGTAGTCTACACCCGTATGAACAAACGCTTTGGTCTCCTGTACGCGGTAAGTAGGTAAATCAGCCATTCTAGGGCTGGGGTGAGAAGGAGAATTTTTAAAACAAAAATTACAAGAATGTACTCTTTGCCTAATGACACTTCTAGACGAAAGTATCCAATATTTCTGACGTAACAGAGAACTCAGAAGGTTAGCGCCAGTATGACAATGAACGCGGTGGAAATAATCTATTAAGAGGTGAGTAACATTGTCATGTTTGGGTAAAAGAGCGGGATGCTGAGCTTCAAATGGAAGATTAGCATTAGATAGTCTACCTCCGATTCTAATAATTTTATTATCATCTATAAAAAGATCGAGCCGTTTGAGCGATGAACGTAAGTTGTCCTTCTGAATATCTTTGTAAATATATTGAAAATGAAATTTTTGTACAGCGCGGATTAAATACTTTTCAGCTACAATTAACTGAGAAGCGGGAATTATCTTATGCCATTTATCACGAGGTATAATACGCATGAATCTAAGTATGTAAACTATTATACGTAAGATTTTATTCCAGGACGAGAATTTTTGAGCAAGGTTATAAATTAAATTAGGCTCTACAGAAGCGGACGCGGTAAAGGTAAGTGTTTTATTATTATATTCAGGTAATTCTTCACAACATGTCGGAATAAATGGAGTGATAGGCCACTCGGTTATAGGAAATTTAAGCCATTTAGGGCCATGCCACCATAACTCATGGCTCAGTAACTGTTCAGGTAGAAGACCTCTTGACAAACAGTCACTCGGATTTTCTTTACCATTAACGTGATAGAAATGTTTAGGATCGAGATTCTCATGACATTTAGCGACACGGTTACTGACGAAAATATTCCATCGGTGTGGTGAAGAGTTAATCCATGAAAGTGTGATTTTAGAATCGGAGAAAGCGAATATATTATTAATTGCGGTACGAGAGCGGTAAGTGTCATTAATTATTTTTATAAGTTTGGACATAAGTACAGCGGCACATAACTCTAGGCGAGCCAAGGAAACGACCTTTACAGGTGCAACCTTTGATTTTGCACACACCAAACGTACGTGTGTGTTGCCATCTACATCAGTGACATGTAAATATATGACGCAGCCATATGCTTTCATGCTGGCGTCAGCGAAACCAACAATATTTGTTGTGCAGCCCATAGAAACGGCTAAATGGCGTGGAATTTTTAATGAGGAAAGAAGAGGCAACTGCTCTTTAAACCTTTGAAAAAGAGATACTATGTTATCGGGGGGAGTATCATCCCAATTTATATGAAGATCCCATAACTCTTTTATAAGTAATTTGGCAAATAATACCACCGGGGCAGCAAAGCCGAGAACATCCCACAAGCGGGCGATAGCGGAGAGTATGGATCTTTTGGTGCAACTGTCACCCACATCAGACGTAGTAAAAGTGAAGCTATCGTCTGAAGGCACCCATTTGAGGCCTAGAATTTTTAAATTATCTTTATCCGAGAAATGTATAGAAGCGCGGTTGGATTGCGGTACAGATTCTAGCAATTCCTGGGAATTACTCGCCCATTTCGTGAGGTCAAAACCACCAGCTTTGAATAAAGCGATAAGTTCGTTGGACAGAATCTTAGCTTCTTCCAATGAAGGAATGGATGTAGCTAAATCATCCATGTATAGCTCGCGCGAAGCTACAGCAGCAGCGCGTGGGAAGCGGTGATTTTCATCCGCGGATAACTGGCGCACAGTGCGCATGGCTAGAAACGGACTAGATTTTAAACCAAATGCAACCCTGTTAAATTGAAATTCTCGAATAGGTTCAGCGGTATTAAAGCGGAATAATATTTTCTGATATTTTCTATGCTCATTAGTAACAGCAATTTGTAGATACATTTGTTTTATATCTGCGGTAATAGCAATGGGGAATAAGCGGAAATTTAATAATAATATAAATAAATCGGCCTGCAAGTTCGGCCCTGTATGCAGGATATCATTGAGTGATACGCCATTATGACATTTGGCACTAGCGTCCAGGACAATACGAACTTTAGTGGTTGCCTTGTCATACCTAACAACGGGATGATGCGGTATGTAATACCCCTTATCGTAATCTGCAGTATTACTTGAAATAATTTCTGATAAATATTTTTTATCGATGTATTCCTGAATAATTTCGTTATAGTTAGCGCGGAGTCCGGGATCTCGTAATTTAGTGTATTCTAAAGCAAGCAAACGGCAATATGCAACAGAGCGGGAGTTACCCAGCTCATCTGGTTGTTTACAAAAAGGTAACGCGGTACAATACCGGCCGGTGGAGTCACGTGACACGGTAGCTTGGTACAGGTGTTCACACTCCGTTTCGGACGGACTCATGAAAGTTTGCGCGGGAATTTCTTCGAGATTCCAGAATTTATGAAGAGAGTCATCTAACGAAAGAAAACAGTTAAAATTATATGTTGTAAAAAACGACGCGGTATTTAATGCAGCGGATGCAGGGTTATTACAGTATTGAATAGCGGGAACATCACCCATAAGAATATATCCAAATACAGTTTCAAGTGCGGCGGGAGCGGGAGGTGCGATAATTTTTCCACCTAACAATAAAAATGGGAACAATTGTGCCCCAAGAAGCAATTCGACCTCTCCGGGTATATTCCAGAGGGGGTCAGCAAGCGGTAAATCAACTAAATGTTGCACTATAGAAGTGTCAACAATGTCAGTTGGCAGTCTGTCTGTTATACAGTCTACGACAAGAGCGGTGATATTGTAGGAATACTTTTTATTTTTCGCGGTAATTTTAATTTGAACGTAGCCTTCAATAGGGCGGGAAGCAGATCCGACACCTCTTATAAACGAATTAGTAAGCGGTATAATATTTAATTGAAGCTGTTTGCAGCAAGCAGACGTAATAATATTATTCTGTGAAGCGTTATCTATTAAACACCTAACTAACACGGATTGATTATCTCTATTATTAACGTAAACCTGCGCAGTCGATAAAAGAACCGTAGTGCGGTATGAATTTGAAATAGAAGGCGAATTAATTTTACTCGACTCAACTCGCGATTGCGCACACAGCGACACCTGTGGAGAAAGCGTGGTATTACTCGGCCTCGTGGTCGAAGTGGCCGCGGCCGCGGTCGACTCGGAAGCCGTCGGCGGCGGGGCGGAGCTAGCAATCGATGCATCGGACCCGGGCGCGTGCGACTGAGATAGCGTTACACGGTTGTCACGTGGCGGTGAGTGAGACGGGAGAGCGCTAGAAACAGCTGTATGTTGCGGATTCTTTTCGTTATCATTAGTATCTAAATGTAAAAGAGAATGATGACGTTTATTACAAGTTCTACACAGATACGTAGATTTACAATGAGATGCGGTATGTGTAACACTAAGGCAGTTTACACACCCTCGTTTGTTTTTAATAAAATCTAAACGTGATTTAGCGTTAAGCGTTTTGAAAGATGGACAGGTATAAATATGAGAATGATCCGACTTATTACAGAATAAACAAGCAGAATTCGTATTATTATCGCGGGTTACAAACGAGTGGTGAACAGTATTTCGCGGTTGAGTACGCGGAGCGGAATTATTATTTTTATTATTAGGGTTGTTACCCACTGGTGCGTTTCGCGAACCAGAAATTGGCAAAGCGGTGCGGTCTAATATTTTTACTTGTGACTTAATAAAGTCAACAAAATCCTTATAAGTAGGAATCTCCGTATCTCTCATATGCATCTCAAATAAATGCGCAGTTGCGGGTTCTAATTTTCTCAATGCTAAGTTTAATAAAATAAAATCTTTTAAATCTTTAATTTGTAATTGTTCCAAAGCCGAAACAGAAGCATGAAAACCTTCAATAAAAGTATTTAGCGATGCGGAATTATTATGAGCGGGTTTCATATTAAATATGTTCGACATGTAATGAGAACCTAATGCCCGTTTATCCTGATATTTTTGAACTAAGCTGTCCCATATAGAAGTATAATTATCGCCTGACGGTATTATTCCTGCGGTTATTTGTAATGCGGTTCCAGTTAATTTTCCTACCAGGTACTGAACCCTTTGGGAATCTGTGAGATTAACATTATTATGAATATTAGATTTGAAAGATTCGTAAAATACTGGCCAATTATCAATTTTCCCGTCGAATGAAGGAATTTGTATCGGTGGCAGTTTGACGCAACCCTTAAATTGTGCATTATTATCCTGCGACTTTGAGTTGGTCGGTGATTTCGACGTATTTGCCGCGACAAGAGACCGAATCCTCTCTATACGGGTATAAACACTGTCGAACGAGATTAAGCTATTATAATCAATTTTAGAATTGGGATTTAACTGGAGATTCAAGGCATTAATTTTATCTAAATTAGCACTAAATTCAAGTCGAATGGTAGACAATATTTCGGTATCAGACATGAATGTCTCCGTGGAACGAAGGTCGATAGTTGTGGAAACATTCTTATGCGTATCATATAAGTACGTTAAGCGTTCAAATATCGCCTGGTTTTTGGCTTGTAATAATTGTAATTTAATTTCAATATCTTCCATTTTGGAAAAAGATGGCGGGTGTACTTAGCAAAGAATGCAAAATGCGGTAAAAATATGTAATGAAAACTATAGGTAGTTATCAAAGTTAGACAGCTGCGGCTAACAAACTGTATAAATCTATGCGGGATTTATGTTATAATAACGCGGTAGGTATAAATTCGTATAATACGAAGCGGTAAAATAGTCAATATAAAATTGGCGGGCGGTAAGTACCTACTTAGCACGATTAGCGTCCTAAGATGGCGATTGCGGTTTTACGAAAAATCGTATTTTAGGTATTAGACCTAGTTCTAAGGTATAAGACCTTTAGAATGCGGGAAAAGAAACCTATAGAACGAAAACTAAGCGGGAAAATAATATGTTATATTGCGGTTAGGTATATACTGATTCTAGAATCCGGTCGAAGGCGTACCAGACGAAATGGAGGGGCGAAGGACCATAGTTCCGATCTATTTAGGTAGGTATGATTTATAGCGGTATAAGCGTGTAGAGAAATATAAGTAATAAGTATGATGAGCGATCTCCGAAGGAGCAGGAGTAAGGATATGAGGACTCACCACTTCGGCTTCGGTCGCGTGCTTGAGAGAGTTCTGTCGTGTGGCAGTAAACACACTAAATAGGCACACACGAACGATCACAAATCACTTAGTATAGAGTTTGTAGATAAGTATAGAGTTTGTAGCCGGCTACTGTATTTGCGTGCGTGAGCGCAGGACACATCTGTTGCGCGCGGAGTATTATGTTGCACTGTGTTACTGTTATTACGCAACAAGCGGTTGCGTAACGATGTTTTGGCGGAAACGGCCGAAGTCCATCTTCCTTTTCACTCGAACATAGGGATCGGGCTATAGGTAGGAAAGGGAAGGACATAGGAAGCGGAAAAAGCTCATCAAATAAATAAAAGATTTTGATTTGACTATAGGAGTCACAGATAATTAATAGATAAGTTTAGAAATTAAGATTCGGCCTAAACAGTATGTCAATTTATTTTTAAATTTGAATAAAGAATTATCTTATAGTTTTTCAAACCAATAAAGCCAGAAAGAATACAATGATCTTCTTTTGTCTTGGTTTTGTTATTTCTCAAACCTAAATCAAAATTATTATGCCGGAAAACTTTTATGAAAGTTAATGTATGAATTAACGAAGTTATGTCCCTATAAATACTTCAGTGTCTTGTTACTCGTTAAACAGACCAGAGACAAGGCGCGAGTGACAACCCTATTGGATTACGTTTTACAAACTTTTAGAAGAATTAAGTCGTACCTACCTATTATAAAATGAACAGTTTCAAGGTTGTTTCGCTGTTCTTGTTATTTATTGTTTGTTGCTTTTGATAAGTTAACAATATTGGAGTCAAACACAACACTATTAGTATCGTAGAAGTAATAAAGTCCTGTAATAGGTTTTTTTCTGTTTCAAAAATAGAAAAGCTTATCGAATTGACGGCACGGTTGGCGCAGTGGCTAAGCGATTAGCTTTCTGCGGTATTGGTCGCAGGTTCGATCCCCGCACGGAACAAATATTTGTATGGTCTATAGATATTTGCTCAGAGTCTGTGTGAGATCATGTGACATGTATGTTTGTAAACTGTATTCACGATACAGGAGACCACCAAGTGTGGGGCACCATTTTTTATAAAGAAAGATTATGAAGAATCAAAATTATACTCAGTCAAACATTATTTATTTTTGTACAAATGACTACATTATAGTTATTTCTCACCTGCAAGTCTAGCACGGCGGATGGACAAACGCATTTTCTCGACTCTTTGTTTCCTTGACAGAAGACAAAACGACAAATCGAAATAGAAAACGATAAAACGATGGTTTTCTCCCCGATTTTCTCTTCCCTTTTCTGCCGTGTTAGCTCCGCAAGTAGACCTCGCGGAACGAGTTGGCCGCGCCTTAGGTATCTGAGCGGTGAGACGGAGAGGCGGGGCGCTTTATCATTACTCAGTACGACGCGCCGTCAACAATAGGCAACCCACCGCCTTCACCCCCGTCCACCACCTAAGGCGCGGCCAACTATTTCCGCGCGGACTATAAGTAAATACTCCATAACCTTTTTAATCAAACACTAAAATAAGACATCGTCGTGTTGAGATGGACTGACACATACCTCGGGCTCAATAGCTGCAGAATCCGAGATACCTTCAACATGTCGTGGGCTACGTGAACTTGTTCCAGTGGGAATACACTGCTCCCACCGCCGATATACGTGCCTCGTTTGAATGGAATATTTATCAATGCCGGATATCGATGACAAAGATTCTATAAGATTTAGGAGAGTGTGATACGGTTTTTGAATCGAGGTGAATGGAGGATTCGTGTGGCAAGCGGAAAATAGATTCGGAAATACGTTCCAACCCCCAAATATCAAGTTTTGAGAAAATCGAGCTTAAAGTTCAAGTCATTATTGACCATTTTCGCCTATACGTCTCCATAGTAAGAATCTTGAGGGTTCGAACGTTTTTCAAAAACTACACGGAAAAAACGAGTTTACGGGCTCCACCCGAACCAAGTTCTTCGGTTTTAAATAGCAACTTGTTTATTTCTTGCCGTTGGGTTATTTCAGTGTAGATATTATGTTATCTTTGCAGGCTCCATCGGAACCAAGTAATCTGTTGTATATTAGATAGCAATAACTTGTTATAAAAAACTGAAAATACAGCGAAAATAATAGTTTTTTTTTTTATCTTGCCATAAATTCTTACTCTGAGCGATCCAGAATCATGTACTGAATCCATGGTATCAGTTTTCGTTAGAATATCACTTATACCTTGTATAAAGCTTAGGTAGGTACCTAAAAACTACCTTTTTGTACTACTTCCATCAACTAGAAGAGATTCTTGATGAACCCACAAAAAACAAACAAGAGCCCGTCAGTTGATTAGCCCAATAACTACATTGGTCGGGAAAACATTAGCAGTGTACACCGCGTTACCATTTAGATCGGCTTATCCCAATCCGGCTTGTTCGGCACGCTGCGCCATGAATACAAAGGGAGCCGAGGTTTCGCCATACAAGCAAGCCTTGCCAGCTTTGCCCGAACCCTATAGTTCCGCACTATTGAACCATTTACCTTCTACGCTCCCTCTTTGAAGAAAAAACATACAGACCTGTCATAAAAATAGAAACCTACATTACTAAAATGATATATTTAATTTATATCGTTGAGGGGTGGAAGTTGTGGGGTATATAGTATGCGGCGATATAATTTAGATCGGATCTGGAGCGTTCGGTTGTGTGCTATGAATACAAAAGCGCGTAAGGTTTTGTGCTTGGGTGTGGACGCATGTTGCTGGAACCCAAAGGTATTCCGCACTATTGGAGCGGTTATGTTGCGGTATTAAACGGTACTGTCGAAGCAAATCGTGTTTCAGACTTGCAAATTATATACAGGATATTTTTTATGTAGTGCGCATAATTTGATTGATTATAAAAATATAGTAATATAATTATTATTAATATGATCAATAAAAAATGCTTTTGTGAAATTATTAAGGTAGTCATAAGCAGTATCTTTTTATCTCTATGAAGTGCCTGAATAAATGTTATGTAAACCCTCCAGCAGTATTTTTTTGCATGAAAATATAATTTCTGCGTAAATACCCCACTATCGCGAATAATATATTTTATAAACAATTTTTCACTAAAAACACCGACCGATAACATTGTGATGTATCGATAAAAACTATTACCGATCTTAGTATTAAGAAGTTTAAAACTTGTGTTAAATCTGGTCTCATAAGGAAAGCTTATTATAAAATCAAGGATTATATTGACGATAGAGACGTATGACGGAGCTAATTATCTTCTGCACATGCGGCTTCCCTGGTGACCCGCTGCATCCAGTCTTCACACGCTAATTTTAATGACGCTTCCCTCGTTTTCATAATTGGGTGGCTTGAATATTAAGTAGGTATGTATCTACTTGTATTGTTTAAATTATAGTGGTACTTATTATCACCCTTGCTGTTCTTTTTCATTTTGTAATATTGTCTAAATTCAGGTTGAATTTTGGCCGACGACGCGACGGCCGCATATATTATTATTTTGTTGTTTGGAAAGAGTATCCATGGAATTACTTGCCACTAACTTCTCCAGGACCAACCCACCTGGAACAGTGCACCTAGACACATGAAAATGCCTGCAAAGGCCTTCTTCTTCTTCCTCGGTCCTTCAATACTGAGGATCGCGACCACAAATTCGTCTCCATTTATATTTGTCGGACGTGGAGTGTACGGCGAGTTGTATGTTGCCGCCAACCGCTCTCTTGACAGCATCACTCCATCTGACGGGCGCCCGACCTCTCGCTCTCCTGCTCCCCACGTGACCCAGTATGAGCCTGCTCTCCAAGCTATGTTTTGGAGATCGCATGATATGTCCGAAAAATCTCACAACTCTTTGGTTTGGTTTGGCAAAGGCCTAGTTGAAATAAAAAACTTTTACTTTGTAATAAATCAACAAAACTAATTCCAGGTAAACGATATGGCCGCGACTGTACCTGTCAACAAAGCCGTTACGGCCGAATGGACTCAGATATTCTACATTACGAACTGGGGATTACTGAATACTGTCCGAAACGTACTTTGTGGTACACAGGTACCTACGATTACATCCCAGGTGTCTACAATATGCATTTTAGCTTTGAATAATTTACAAAGGTATAACGAATAGCTCGCAAACGCCTTGTGTACAAAAAGTCACCCTATTACTTCCAAAGGGTATAAATAGGACGCGAATCAAAAAAGTATAAGCATAGCTATTCTGTATGTATATATCTCGCATCACGATTCGAATCTCACTATTGAAGCCGGTTGATTTTTGACGCGTTGACATAAACTGACGAGCTAGTACAGGTTTCCTGGGACATCCTGTATATTTAAATGTGAGTAATAAGATTTCAGTATTTTCTCTGTTCATGGTAAAATGAACTTGATTGAATTGATGACGACATGGTTGGCGTAGTGGCTAAGCGATTAGCTCTGTATGCTACGTGCCGCGGGTTTGATCCCGGCACGGAACGAATATTTTTATGGCCTACAGATAGTTGTTTCGCATCTGGGTGTGTGCATGTGACATGTATGTTAGTAAACAGTACCCTCGATACAGGAGAAATCCAAGTGAGGAGCAAAGAATAAAAAAAATAAAAATAAAACTTCTTTCACTAAAAGTGACATGATAATATTCGTAATCTATTGGGTACTTTTTCCTCTCCCTTATGCTCCACTCCGCTCCGGTTCAGTGGACAGACAGCCTAAGGGGATTATAATGAATGCGTGCGTCAAACGCTTGTCATCTGGAACGGCACGTAATTATTTTTCCAATTGAATTGTATATATTAGGCATCTATTATTATATTATAAGGGTTAGCGCAGACGAGCGAAGTGGCGCCGAAGCGAACAATTTAGTAACTTTAAATTCAACTTTAGTTCTGCATGCGGGTCGTCGGGGCCCGCGCGTCGTCAGTGTGCTCTGCGACCGGTGACTGCTCTTCGATGCCACTGCGTCCATCTATGCTAACCCTTATTATAGGCAATTATACTGTGTGGTCACTGGCCTGTGGCTGATCGCGTTACATGTCCATATTGTTTATTACAGGCTCTATTACAAGCAATTATCCCTGATTATTCATATCATAGCTAATTGTCTCTGTAATGACTATTGTAGGTATTGCGTCTTCCATTGTTAGTAATTGGATTGAATTAAGTTATTAAATTAATTGTGAAGGTACTTAACCCTTGGACTGTAATTGTTTTTTTTTCTCTGCATCGGCTGACACGCGCGATTTTCCAAAATGAAAATGGCAGTGGGCTTATGTAAACATTGAGTAAATAAAATATACAAAAACAAAAAAACATACAAAACAATATTTTTGTGAAATTGGAATCCTTATTAGATTTTCTATTGGAATCTAATTAGTTTATTTAATAAACTGCACTGAATTTATTATAATAATATTGGAAAGTAGCGCGACCGGAAAAAAAGTCTAGAAATATACCTAGATTTTGATATACAAAGAATTTACGTTGAAACTTCAGAATTCATGTAAATTATACCTAAATAAGTAATATAAACTATTATTCTACAGAAATAACTTACAGTTATCCAAGAAAAACCACTTTTTTCAATAATTTTCGAGTAAAAAACCGCCGACTCAACCATGTTTACATCCACTTGACAGCCACTTCAAACTTCAAACGTCAATTTTTTTTTTTTTATGGTAGGCAAGTGTTAATTTTTAAAATATACTAAATATATCCATCTACCTCACACATACGGTCGTTTCTCTAGAGAGAGCGAAAAAATATTCTAGAAGGCAAAATAAGAGATGTATACTCCTCGAGATCTAAGAAGTCCCTTTTGACAGATTTAAAGAACGATAGAATGTAACTTGACAATGTTGACAATGGCTGTGAATAAAAACCATTTTGAATATACACTTGATAATAATTATGAAATTATTATAAATTTTTGAGATACATATAAATTTGCATGGTTATATAATTTTATAACTATTGTTTTAGCATCGAAATATTTTTAAAATGCATGTTTATGTACTGCCGAAATATCATAAAAATGGTTACGTTCTCAATCAATTATTTTTTAAATAAAGGGATGTGATCACTAGAATCGTTAAAATCGTTTGAAATATCAGTATAAAATTACTTAGATATTAAAAACTTTTTAAAGGCTGTATCACACGTACATTATAATTATTATGATTAATTTAATTTCTCTATGATCACAATTTGCTTGACACCGGCCGGCAGTAATGACAATAATATCTGTGCAGTTTTTCGCGATTTTTCGGACTAATTGTTCATTCTCTCTATTTCTCTGATACTTCTGTTTTTGTGATCTGGCTTTGATTTTGGACTTTTCCCGCTTTTAAGTTGACTTGGCTTGCTATACATGGATTCTAATACTGTGATTTCGGCCGTCCGTTACAATTTTTTTTTTCAAATTGTCTATGTGTGTCTTATTTCGTACTGTGAATAGTAAATCGCGCAACTTGGTTTGGAAACTATGTGAGTACTTCGAACGTGAATCAATAACTGGTGGACCATTATTACCGGTACAAGTGGATAAATAATATTAGCACGAAATTATGAATAAATGTTTTATTATTCTATGAAGATACCTACAGAAATGCGATTTCATATTAATTCGGTGCCTACTACATTAATAAATTGCTTATCAGATGAATTTCTCGATTTTTTATTCATAGTTTTAAACGATTATATACTCTTAGAATTTTAAATCGATTTATTATAAAAATCGATATTTTTGGTTACCGATTTATACGCTTCACATCCCAAATTAACTCAAATGATATATGTCAAAAGTGGCTTTTTAGATCTCGAGGACTATAGTACGGGAAATTCCAGTGACGGCAGATCTGCCATGGAACGTATTTGCGGTACCAAAAAACCGAAGGCAGATCTGCCATGGACTGTGCGAAGGAGTCAACCGCTAGGCTATCACTGCTTGTCTGCGGATTATAGAATAGAATAGAATAGAAAAACTCTTTGTTGTACACCTGATAAAAAAGGAGCAATAATAATTACAATTATTCATTATAAGATTGTACAATTTGCGGTCTTATCGCAATCGGCGATTTCTTACAGACAACCTTTGTATGGTCAGTACAGATTATTGTCTACTTAGGGATTATTTACGGGATAAAGTTCCAATATCTAAATCATGTCATGTATATCAGTATACCTACAATTTGTGGTCACTAAACCACATGTTCAACATAGCAACTATGGCTAAAGGTACTGACCTCATTTTGGGAGAGCCCAATTTCTGACAGCATTTTGCGAAAGGTTAAGTTGATTAGGCACATAAAAGCGACTAATTTGCTAGAAGCGAAAGGACTTCAAGAGGTACCTGTGAGCTAGAGCGCAATATGTGGGAATTCCCCCATTTTATTGACACTGTATGGACCGATGAACTGGTGAGAGCTTTGTGGAGCCGTTAGATACTAATAAAAATGGTGTATAAAAATATTATGTCATGGATAATGGCATTCATGTCTTTATTTAACGTTTATTAGTAGAGGGGTAGGTCCTATAGAAAATATTGATTTGTTCTTTGGTTAAAATGTATGGTATTATTTCAATAATAAATTAATTTATTGTATTCATTAGTTCTGTAAAATTATCTTAGAGTGTTTATACACCTTGCATTAATTGTTGTGGTATTCGGTCGTTATTAGAAACAACGTTTGCTCTAAAATTTGGAAATTATTAAGGCGTTAGTTTCCTGTTCTATGATTTATGAAAATAAAAATAAGTCTTATTAATTTTATCCATATTGAATGAATGAACCATTTGTTCAGTTTGTGCGGAAAGGTCTCATTTTTTTAATGATTTCAAAAACGCATAGAACAAAAAGTCTTGTGTTATAACAAATTTGTTTACCTCAAAAAGTTTTTCTAGCGACAAAAATATGCATGTTGTAATACTCATCTCTCATTGTTCCATGGAGCAGGACTTACAGCTATCCCAAGCAATGGCAACCCTAATAACCTTGCTCACCGTATAAGGAAAAAACAGAAACAACAGTAACAACATCGAACGGCGGACCTCATCAGAAAACTTGTTACATAACACTATTCACAATCTGCAGGTACAAAACGCAAAAGTACGTAAAGCTTTCACGGCGAGAACATTACCAAAGGTAACATGTTACCGGAGTTACCGACCCACATGGGGCCGGCGATAAACGGCCTCCTTTCTTGCACTTTCCAAACATCCAGCCGTAAAACCAAAAAAAAACAAAAACATTCTACCCTTTCCTGACGATTTTTAGTCCTTAATTCTGTTGGATTAAGGTTGAAATTCGTATTCGCTCGTCAACGTAATTGCAAGACATTTATGATGTGTCATACCCACAGAACACAGAAAACTGTGTTCTGTGGTCATACCACTGTGGAGTAGAGTGGAACTCGCTGGAGATAATTATTGTGCGATAGTAGATAACTTATTTAAAGTTGATTATTTATTGTTCTTTTTAAAACGCTTTTAATAGCTTCTCCTGTAACTAACTATGTAAAAAAATCTTGGAAGTTAAATATATGACCCACTTCCCGGTTTCCGATTGAGCTGAAATTTTGAATACACGTTTAGTTTCGATGACAAAGGCGTTTTCTTTAGTTTTTTTTAAACTATAATATTTATTATAAATATTACGTCACAGTCAAAACTAATTTTGACTGTGAAAATCAGTCAAAATTAGTTTTGAACGGAGAGTTTTGACTGTAAGAGATACATTATACACCAATATTATAAATAGTTCGTTTAGTCCTATCAAATTGCGCAACAGAATCGGCACCAATACAGGATGACTGGTTGAACGAGAGAAACATTGAAGGAGGGTATTGTACACATCAATTATGAACAAATTTTACTATGGGAGTAACCCTGAAACCGCGAAAAAAAATACCAGCTGTTCCGTAAATTCTCTAGTAATATAGAATTATTTATATGGAACAGCAGATTTTTTTATCGCGATTTCCTGATTGGTACCATATTAAAAGTTGTTCATAATAATGAGTATAAAACTGCTTCAATATTTCCCTCGTTGTACCTGTCAGGCCGTATAAAACTCACATTGTTTATTTGAGATTGGCACATCTATTTCAATTTTTGTTTTTAAAATACTACCAAATAATAAATAATAGGCATTATAAGACATGCTTAATCCAATGCATAAGACTTAGTCCGAAACATTTAGCTGCTAAGTAAAACAAAGTTAATTTTCTTTATAGTCTTAACAACATTAATCTCGATTATACCGCTAAGGCAAAACGTCATGCATTCTTTAGTAATATGAATTTATATAATATTATTAATGCCAACAAGATAATCTATCACAATATTTTTTAGCTATAGCAACACAGATATTTTGAACCTATCAGCACCGTACAAGAACCCGACCAAGAGAGTAATTTGTCTTTCTCTACCCTAATTATGTGATGAAAATTTATAGTCACTGGACCGAACTTGAATGGGTGCCGAGTGCTGCTAAAATATATAATTTAGTTCCTTTGTATCCGACGACTGGATACAAAATTACCTGAATTCGTGTTTTCGAACTCAATTAAAACTTTAATTCCACACCAAAAATCAATGAAGAGAATTTAAATAGAAAAATCTTTTTCATTTTACCAAAATCTCTCCTTAAATAAATTAGACATGAACGAAGGAGGCGAAAAAGTTAAAATCAAAGGATTTTGAAAGCAGTGCGTTTGATGTTTTAATTAAGAAAACGACTAACATTAAAATATTTATATTTTTAACACATAAAACTTTTTAACCTGAACCTGTTCACAGGTTTGTGAAACATGATTTTGAAGTTTGAAATAACAATAGACCTGTGAGAAAAATTTCGTGTTAAATAAAATGATATTTTTGTTGATGTCAAATGTGAAATCGTAATGAATATAATAATAATAAGTTTTGCACTATAATAATTTAGTTGCAGTAGTAATTTAGTATATAATTTAGCATATTTTTGACATTTTATTATTATTGTATAACATTTTTATTTTGACATTTATGTCTCGTTTAGATATTGACTACCTGCACATTTGTACGCTTTCTGGCATAAGGCATAACATAGCGCACTCTTTATCATCTCAAGACCTTTATATTATTTTGTACCTATGTCAAACAAATGAATAAAATTATGATTATGAAATGAAATGTACGTATTTCCACTGAGTTTTTTTTTTAAAACCTTTGAAATTGTTTTTATATCCACTCAGTAAATATGGGCTGAAAATAATAAGATTTTATTTATAATTCCAGCAATATCTTACTTTTGATAAAGCTTTGGGTTATTATAATCCGACTACATAGCACTTTAGTTTAAATCCCTGCACTTATTCCTAAAGATTTTAGAAATAATTTTTCATAAGTTTCCATCAAACAAAATAAATAGATTGAAATGATTAAAATATAATAATATAAAATATTAATATAATATCTATAGTAAAATTTTTTTTTTGCTTAATATTTACTTTTTACCGAATGTTACATGTTAACAATATTTGACGACGGGCTATTTGCCGTAATTTTGGATATCGACATTGTAGGTACAGGGTAATTGAAAAAATACCCAAAACAAACTCTTAGCACTAACTTTATATTATGATCCTGAACAATGTTTTTCTTCAACTTTCATAATTCTATTATGTTTTCATACACCATTATTTTAGTATTCTGCAGGTTGTATGGTCTAATCGAGACAGCTGACGAGAGGCAGAGTTTGGGTCTTTGGTTCGGGGCTGTGCGGCTAGTACAAAAGGCTTAAGCGGCGGCGGCGCGGCGCGGCATTAGCGGCTTTGGTTTGGCGTGCTATAGTAGTAGGTATTAAAAAATACACTTCAAATAAACGAAAAACTGTTTTTTTTTTTGCTTACCTGTTTAGTTTTGATCAAAGTCGTAGAATAAACGTTGAAGTATACGAACTTAGTATTAAGAGGTTTCGGGTATTTTTTCAATTACCCTGTATAACAGCATCACGCCTGAATTTCTCGAAGGTTTAGGCAGAAGCATACTTACCCACATTTTGCAGTTAATAAGTTCCATGGAATACGGGGCGAGCCTGTCGCCATCCGGCACAATTCCAAACCCCGGGCTGCTTCTGAGAATTTCCGTACAGAAAACCCAATAATTTATTTTCTATTTATAAGCTCTGAGCTACAAACTGTCAAGTTACGCGATGTGTTTGCGGATAAGGATGAATTTGGTTAATAAAAAGTAAACAGAAGCGACGGTGGCAGTGTTTTGTATCTGTTTGCTGATGCCCTCCTCGTCGCAAACAATTAGCTCTTTTGTGTACTTGCCCACACTTGCCACACTTGCCCACCGACGAGGATGCCACACAGATATAGCGCTACTAGATGTGATGAATGAAGAAATCTGGTGAGAATTTTCTTTCGCTTTCATGAATATGCTCTATTTTGGTACCTCCACGGAGAAAAATATTGTGATAACAAAACTACCAGAACCCTAGTGAGTACTCCATAGTGAATATTCTATTTATAAATAAATAAAAATAATTAAAATAAATCCAGCCCATTACTGTCCCACTACTGGGCACGAGCGTCTTCTCGGAATTAGAAAGGTTAGGCCTTAGTCCACCACGCTCGCCTAGTACGGGTTGGCGGACTATACACGTCATCAAAAACTTTATGCGGCCCTCAAGTTTGCAGGTTTCCTCACGATGTTTTCCTTCACCGTTAACGCAAGTGATAATCAAATTGCGATCTGCACATGAATTCGAAAAGTCGAAACTAGAAGTCAGTCGAACTCGAGTCGAACTCAGCACCTTCAGCATGGAAGGCAAGCGTTCAACCTCTAGGCTGTCACTGCTCTCGAAAAATACATCCTTGAGAAGGACGTATGGGTCGAGTAGGTATTGAAGTTTTGTATGGGACAGCTGATAAATTTTCGCGATTACTATGTTTGTCCCATAAAGAAATTGTTCAGTTTGATAGCCTGATCCACACCCTTAAATATGACCAAGTATTTCTGATACACGTTGTATACAATATCGTTTAGATTGCCGGCGAAATTTACACCATTAAATTTCCGGAAGATGTACAATTGTACATCTGTATAGACAATTCCATTTCTGTCTATCCGTCGTTATCTGTCTAAACGGAGATCAAAGAGACAACCTATCCGAATGTCAATCTTGACGATCACTTAACACTCAATGCGTCCACATTACTGTAATAAACGGACAATAGAACTGGCTGTATCTGGCTAGTCTCAGGACATTACACATGTCGTATTTGTACGTATTAATTACCTATATTTAGAAAGATATGTTTGGGTCCTTTCCCATTGTTCTCCTAACGAGAGGAAAATTACTGTTACATACTGTTACTGTTAGCTTGTATCATCCCACTGCTGGGCAAAGGCCTCCCCCTTCCTTTTTATTTTCAATTTCCCCCAATTTCCATGCTGCTGATGATGACCAGTCCTTGTTGAACGTGTCTAGTTTGTCCCGCCATCTCTTTTGCGGTCTGCCGCGTCACCATTTTGCCGTGTCAGGGCTCCACTGCGTGGTTATTTTGGCCCACAGTTCAGACGGCATAAGGCAGAAGTGACCAGCCCAATCCCCTTTAGTTTAGCGGCGTTTTGAACTACGTCAGTGATTTGCGGTTTAGAGCGCAGTGTGGTGTTTCGAACCTTATCCGTTAATTTAACACCCAGGATACTACGCTCCATTGCACGCTGGAAAACCTTGAGTTTGAACTTCTGAATGTTAGTCAAAGACTAAGTTTGAGCACCATAGGTCAGAATGGGAAGAATGCAAAAATACTACCCGAAAAATTATGATAATTACGTACCTATATAATTAGTATCGAGATAAAATATATATGATAAGGTTTTTGTGTTTTACTAGTTTTTACATGGCTCCACGTCTTTGGAACCTGAAGAGTTCTGCAGAAGGGTATAAATAAGTATTTTTCTTTTTACTTTTTCGTCTCTAAAGTAAAAATTGTTAGCTGGAGAGACTGGTAATAAGTATTTATGATTTATGCGGTATGTTCTTACGCCTCTTTTGAGTTAGTTTAAATATACAACCTTTTGAGACTAAAGTAATCTCGCGGTAATAAGCCCAATAAACAAAGGTTTATGATTAAAGTTCAGCCAAGTTCAATATCAGCGAGAACTTCGCAGAATTACGGCACTCTTCTAGTTTATATAAATCTTCGTAAAGATAACACACTGTATAATACGCAATTAATATTTTTGTTTATTTAGGTCACCATCATTTACTTGCGACGTACAACTGAAGCTAGTCGGGACATGTCTGTAATTGCAAGTTTAAATTACAATTAACTTAATTATCAAACTAAATGAAGTTTAATTATTGTGTTGAAATAAGAGTCAAAGGAGAGACGAAAATTAATTTTGTTTTAACAATCCTTTGTTTGTACATGACGTTTGCTAAATAAAGATGAACCATGTTAACGGGGTTTCTAAGAATTTTGGTTAGTCATTAAAATTTATGAATTTAATTAGGTCTTTAAAACAAATATTATTCTGTTTGAATATAAAATTATACGCTGTTATAACAAATGGATATTTATCTAAGGTTAAGCGTCGGCCTTATGCTTTATATATATGTTTAATTGCTAAGATATACATAATTTAAAATTACGGTTATCACACTAAAATAAAATAAAATATAACAAAACCTAGACCAACTACAATAATAAAAGTTCCTAATTAAAAGAACAAATGAGAGCAAAATTCTTAATCCCATAAGCTTCGAAGTAGTCGACATCTGCCACATTGGCCGTGTGTTTCTGAACTGCACAGTGAAATTGCAGTAACTACCTACCAATATAGCTATTAAACCTATCGTACCTTAGAATTTATTTATAAAAAGAAATATCTTTTCTAGGTTTGATTTTTTTTAATAAAAGAGGTATACGAGCTTACATCTCATCAGGTGGTCAGAAATTATCGCTGTCTGTGAACATCTGCAAGAAAATATGAAATCGCAAAAAAAAATCTGCTGTTTCATACAAATAATTCAATATTACTCGACTAAGGGCCATTTTCACCGACAAGATAACATACGATTAAGACAATATCGGTCGTTTACAGTGAATTTTTGTACTAATAAACGGTTGATTTCAGTTTAAACATCTTTTGATTTGTTTTCACGATTGCAGCGTTGGTTCCATAGGCTTTTAAAGGCTTTTCATAATGATGATTAGTTTAAACTCTTAAAAAGACCTCCGCTAATAAAGTGGGACTTTAAAGTGTGGATAACTAATCCCGATCCAACTAAAATATACCTATTTCTAAGAAATTTACGATTGTACGACTCCGACTTCAAGTGTAACCACTGTTATGAAGTTGCTTCAAAACCAAAGCCAGACTGCAGACTCAGGACATCTTAATTGGGTGACTGACTTGAGTGTTAAGTACGCACCTACTAGTATTGTATAATTTTATTATTTTAGTGGTACTTATGATTTTTGCTGTTCTTTTTTTTTTTTTTTTTATTGTAATATTGTGTAAATTGAGGTGGAATTTTAGCCGGGGCCGCTCCCGCGGCCCCACATTTGTTGTGTAGTAAGCTTGATTTCTGAAAAGAGTATCCATGGAGTTTCTTGCCGGTATCTTCTCCAGGACCAACCCACTTGGAACCGTGCGCCTAGAATCACGACGTTTTGAAAGTGCCTGCAAAGGCCCAGTTGAAATAAAAATCTTTGACTTTGACTTTGACTTTGAGACAGTCAACTTAATGTGTAAAGGTAGACCTAAGCTTATTAAAGCGAATAATTATGCAAAAATAACGAAAACACTTCAAAACTAAGGAGGTACAAAGTAGTCTAAGAGCTAGTGCTGTGACTGTTCCGTCACAACTAAACGCGAGTTTATTGTGCGCATGTCACAGCAGAATTAATTAAACTAGTGGTCGCTCAGTGGTCGAAATTCGACCATAATTTTAGTTTTCTGCACCCCTTCTCCATATAAACATTAAGCCAAATGTCAGAAAACTCCGTGCGCGCAATAGGCTTAAAATGGGGTACAAAGTTTTCTCTTCACGTATTAATATATAGATAGCGAATAATTATGCAAATTTAATGACAAAAACACTTCAAAACTAAGTAGGTACAAAGTAGTCTAAGAGCTAGTGCCGTGAGTGTTCCGTCACAGTCAAACGCGAGTTTATTGTGCGCATGTCACAGCAGAATTAATTAAATTTGTGTGTACACTAAAGATTACATGTGCCGGCCGTGTTTGTACGGAGGTTAATCTATTATTAAAATGCAGCTGCATCCCTCGCGATGGTATTAAACCGTCGTTGTTAAGTTAAAATGTTTCGTTGTTTACATCGGCTGTCGTTTTTATTTTGTAAAAGTAATATGAATCATGTTGCGTAATGCTCTTTTGCATAAATGCTCTATTTCACCGAGTTTTGTGGACTTATGGGGGTTTCGGTCGGTAAAATACAGGTTGGTGACGACATTACGACATTAAATGAAACCACGTATTTGGTATCATGTTCTGTGACCATAGTGACAAAAAATCAATCAAATCCAATCAGTAGTTTAGCCACAGGAATCAATTAAATTTTTCTTAATTTTACACATATTTTTACTCTTGGAGAAATATTTAAAAGAAAGAAAGAAAGAAAAAGTATTTATTTGACACAGCACAAAAACGATTTATTAGGATTACGTTTTTTTTTTTTAGATTTTTTGTTTTATTGCTTTTCATACAAATAATGTACAAAGGCGGTCTTAATGCTTATGGAAAAAATAATAATATGAAAAGTTTCTAACCTGTTCTCCAAAATAATCTTTATTTACGCAGATGATATAAGTTTCTACTTGGAAATCCCTTCACATAAATGAATGACACAGTAGAGTAGTAGTGTAATATTATGCAAAAATAGCATGACTGTGTTAAAATCGTTGATTTTTTTGTGTACGGCGTCAAAACGTGGTTATATTATTTTAATGTCGTAACGTTATCATAACCAAATCCCATAGTAAGAATGGCAATATCTTTTGAAGTTAAATTTTGACTTTTTATTAAAGTTATGACTGTCATTTCTAGCTGTCAGTTGAAAAATGAGGTCACGTTCCCTGAAATTCAATAGTTCACTTAATTTTTTGAGTCACTGTTGACTCGCGGATTATAGTTGAAAGGTCGTACTTAAACATAAAATCATATTCAAAGATCGGATTTAATACTTCCATCTTTTATAAATATAACAGAAACTCTAAAGAGATGAAAGATTAGGTCTAGTGCTTAATGATCGCATGACTAGCTGCTCAAAGAATCCGGCATTGAGCCAAAAAATTCTAAGATGAAGAAATTTCAACATGCACCAATGAACAGCAGACGATCATCACCACTTCAAAATAATATAGTTGAAAATATTAAACGTGAAGTAATATAAAATACAAAAATACTTATACACATTTTTGCAATAATCAAATACCCTTTGATACATCGAGAGCTCTAGAGATCCACTTAGACCGACAACAGACACCGCTTGAAGATATGTAAGACAAGGAATGGTGCCCTATTCTGTAAGGCACCGACTAAATAAAGTTAGAAATTTATAGTACCATTTTATAGTACGCGCAAATCTTTATGAGCCCTGAACTGAGCTCTGAACCCTCTCTCTCTTACTCTAGCACCTATAATAAGCGTCTGCGCAGCGACTCGCGTTCAACTTCGGAGAGCTCATAAAGTTTTGCGCTATAATTGTAACAAGAGTTATACAGAGCAGTTATACACTTACATTTCACCGATTAACTGATATTTTTCATACAGAAAAACTCAATAACACTGCCCGGCCAGGATTCAAACCCAGAATGTCACGCTCAGCAGTCGCACTTGCAACCACTATATCAGTAATATAAATGATTTCTTGTTTTACCCGAAAGTAAAAGACTACAAAATTATTTTAGTCGATTTCATACAGAATCTTATAAGTAGTTATCGCCTTACAGAATCGACGCCTACCTGCCTTCGTTCACCTCACGTTTGTCTTTTGTTCGCAAAAAGTTACACATTATAAAACAGAACAAGTCACGTTTTGTTCGCAAAGAAGTTACCGCGTGCGTTATGTTCCGAACATACGAACGAGCTAGCTGAGTGAGCACCTCAGTATGTCCTGTATAAGTTGAAACTAAAGTTATGGAAGCTACTTTTGGAAAATGTAGAAAGATTGCAATTTTTATTCATGAATCTATCTAAACTTAGTTGCTCTGTAAGACCTATTTTCCATTAAGCAGTGAGTCGCTGGCGGATGACCTCGCGCGATTCCTATTTTTAACCCTCGGCAAAAAAGAGGGGTGTTATAAGTTTGTAGTGTGGATATGTCTGGATCTGAGTATCTGTCTGTGGCATCGTAGCTCCAAAACGGATGGACCGATTTCAATGCAGTTTTTTAAATTAGAAGCTTAACCGGGCATCATTTTAGCTATGTCTCATGAAACTCTGTTCAGCCGTTCAAAAGATGCAGCTCTATTTCTAGTTGGAGTCGGAGGTTTTTGACGGTTAGGTTATTTCACATAAATCATTATATCATTGGCGAGGCGGCTCGGAAATCGCCGCGAGTGTAAAGGAACACGCGACTGTGACAGCTACAAGTCCGCGCGACATAACATCGAGTTCTACATTTATAAATTACTGCGCAATGCCCACAAGCGTGGCTAGACCTAGACACGCGAGACTAGCCGCTTTAGAGGAAAACTGCTCAAATGGCGCGCAATCAGCCACCGGCGACTAGCAGCTTAGTGGAAAATAGATTTAATTTCGGCTTATTTATAATTTTAATTAGCTATTTTACATGGACGTCATTAAAAGTTTTTACGAGACTGGTGAATACGAAGTGTCAGCACCAGCATAAACTTTTGTAGGTATTTAATTGTTTATCCACAAATAACGACCACACATTTTCTTATGGGGTTACCAGATATCCAGTTTTTGATTTCCTGTGCATACAGGACAAAAGATTTTCATCCCTGTATCTCTCATCTTCATGGATGATTTCCACACGTGGCGTCAGCTGTTCGTACACAACATGACAGGTGGGGCAATAACTATCAACTTCATTGGATATGATACAACGACATGTAAAGGCAAATCCGGAAAACCAATCATAGTCGTACTGGCACTCAAGCCTCCTCTGTTAGGGCCTTTTTCCTGTCATGCGTGCGTTTTTTTAAGTAATATATTAAACTACTCCAAATTTAAAATCGTTAGCATTCGTAGTTGCTGAAATATGCCGCTGTGACAGACAGCTATACACAGATGGACCATAAACGCACTAGTAATAATAACTTTATGAGATGGACGGACGGAAGGATGTAGTCGCACCTTAAGGGATCCTTTGCACTTTGGTACAGAAGCCTAAAATCAATTCGGAACATATGAACACAGCAGGTTGTACAACCAAGTTTTAGTAATTTGTTAAAAAAACCTAGCGGTTCAATTCCATAAAATCCGTTAACATTCACTGGTTTTGTCGAATGACATTCAAGTTTTTATCACCCATGCCCCGATCTATCCGTAAAAAAACCGGCATCCGGATAACCTGGCAACCCTGCAAGTGACTTAAAGTTGCCAGTTCATACGATCGCACTTCAACGGCGAACATTTCAGAGCTCATAAAGCTACATATCCATGATGTTGTTAACAGCTATTTGTGTGGATATTATTGTTCCCATTAGAGCAGTTTGGGAAACTTCTCGATCGTGTGTAGTGCACTGCATCGTGTTCGAGCAAAAGTACGCCGCTCTAACGACCGCCGCTGCCTCCAAGTTTTAATAGTACCGCCGCACTTTTAGGTCCTAGTTAAAGGCCAGAATGAGGTCAGAAACGTGCCGGAGGCATATGTAAGTTCTAAATCTATTCACATAAATTAAGAACTTTTTTTGACTCACTGTCTCAGTGTTTTCTGTAAATTATTGTCATTACATGTGAAGGAAAAAATAATTATAGGTAATGTAAAGGCAGATACAAAAAAGTTAGAAAATGTGGCTTCCTTGTTGACATCAAACCACAGTAATTTATAAGCCTTATATATATGATTATTATTGATATAGGACGTCTTGATTGGATTTTAATAACGTTGTAGCATATTTACATTTTACTGTAAATGTTGATTTACGTATCGTGCCGAACAATGATTATATTATTATTGTATTTGTACGTCATGTTGGCTGGTACACTTTATGTAAACATTCTTTTAAACCGAAACATAATTTGAAATGCAAATGTACCGACTTTCTTATAGAATGTAACTTCCGCCCGTGATATATCAATTACAAATGCAATTTCGCTCGCAGAAGTACCCAAACAAAAACTGCGAACTGGAAAGAGTTAAACTCCATAATTAGCCGCCTGAGCCATGGCGAATAAAAACATAAAACTTAACAAGCGAATCATTTAAACAAGAAGCTTGTTGGCTTGAAACCAAAAACGCGGCAGCATCGAGTGCCCCCGATGTAACCGCTACATCTGATCCCGGTTTAATTAGAGACAATGCCTCGTGACTTGTGCCAAATTCACGGAACATGTTGTGTTATTTGTAACTGGCGTGCTAGTAGACACTATCACTAAACGATTGTCGCTTACTGAAAAATCCTTAGGTAAGGCCTATACGCGACGATTTTGTCGCAAAGATCCGTCGCCGTCGTTTTGACTGTGCAGTGCTATCGAAACGACGGCAAAAGACTGATTCTATTGATATTCGAAATCACTAACTTATTTTAACGACAACTTACGTGATAAATAGCTACCTTTAAAATCAGAATTCAGTTTATCATATAAAAGTGCCACTACACGGATATAGTTAGAAGACTTAAAAGAACAAAACCGTTCGAGTTAGTGTTTAGTGATAGTGAATAAGTGAAATGTAGTACAAGTGCTACCCATTAAAGAACACATGAACAAAGTGTCTTCGCCTTAACAGAGACAATAAGAAAAGTGCTATTGGACACATTCTTAGTTTATTTCAATTTCATAGTTTAAGTTATAATTAAATTACTTATTAGCCTAATTACAAGGCTAGATTGTAATAAAATTAGGGTGTATCCTACGATGGACCGTAGGATAAGGAAAAAAAAAAAAAAAAAAAAAAAAGTGCCGATGCCCAAAAAATTATACATATATCTTCACCGTTATTGAAGGCGCTCCACAAAACGCGATGCTTTTGTTTCGAATTACTTTACGTGTCCACAACTATTGTACGACCAGGCTATGTCAACAAATCTATCTGTCAACTTGTTTACATTGCTCCGAACTAGTTTTACATAAGTTGTTGTTGTTTGCACCATGAAAACTTTAGTGCAAGTCGCTCATACGTGTTGTTGGTATTGCATTTTGTATTCTCGAGTAAACAGGAAGAATTTCTAAAAAAACAATATTTTTGAGTAGGCGTTTATACAGGGTGTAAGTGACATCGTAACGAAAACTGATACCATGGTTTCAGTACAAGATTCTAAAAACCTCAGTGTAATATCAGTGTATATTTTCATTTCATTTGGTGGACGTGAACAAATTGTTCCGTATCAGTATAATTTTCTTTCAGACTAAATCTTTTTAATTTTGCTGTACCTGTCTATACCTATTAGTAAAATTGTTAGCACATTGGCTAATCCTGTCTCATAATATAAACGTTCACGTTTACTTCCGTTGTTATATACCTACATACTGTCGCCGTCCATTGAAAACCCCGTAAAACACAAATTCATTGTTTTCTTTTATTTATTTCTTCCGAAGAAAACCTGGTCCTTCGTATTAAGAACGAACGTGCACAGCTCAAGATGCGTCTAACGACATCTATTGACAATGATGGGAACAAGAATTAGGTACATCTCATATTATTTTTCACCAGACAAGAATTTACTTTCAGACTTAGGCCCATGTTCACCGACGACATAACAGATGTTTAAACAGAAATCAGCCTCTTATTAGTAAAAAAAAAAACACTGTAAACGACCGATATTCTTTTATCCGTCTGTTATCTTGTCGGTGAAAATGACCCTTAGTCTTCTAAACTTTGCTGTATCTTGCGCACCTTGTAAGATTTGCACTTTGGCTAATCCATCTCATAATATCGTATAATTAGTTTAAACATCGTGTTTATTTTTATATAAATCACACAGAAGCGTGGTGTGTTCTGTCAGTTCCAGAACGGTTTAAAAGTGTAATCGTGTGTGTATGCGCATTAACTTGTAAAACCGTCGTATTCTGAAGCGTGATAAGTTTATAGTGGACTAACAAAACTAGTCAACTACTTTCACTTTTTTTTAAGTTTATATTTTGCTACACATCACAAGCCTCATAAATAGGAAAATGAAAAAATAAATTGTAAGAAGCTCTTATAGAATTCAGGTCTAAAATGGAAATATTAAAGTTATTGTGTATGATTTTTATGGGAAGAGTACCGACAGCGCAATTACATACATATTACATTTAATCATAGTTTTGTAACGTAATTGTAAATCACTGACATGTTTATCTAAGACGAAAATAATGTCAAGATTTAAAATAAATAACCTAATAAATAAACAATCATAATTAACCTTTTTTTTTTAAATTGGCGTGTTTAGGTCAATAATATTTTATTATCAATCATTCATTCTTTTACACCACTATGCAGGAGTAAAACAATTTTATTGTTGAAAGGTCATGGTAAGAATTTGTGTAACACTACTTTAAACTTGATGACACGGTTGGTGCAGTGGCTAAGCGATTAGCTTTCTGTGCTATGTGCCGCGGGTTCGATCCTCGCACGGAACAAATATTTGTATGATCTACAGATAGTTGTTTCGGGTCTGGTTGTGTGTGCATGTGACATGTATGTTTGTAAACTGTACCCTCGATACAGGAGAAATCCTAGTGAGGGGCAATGTTTTCTTAAAAAAATAAAACAAAACAAAACTTGAAATAAAACGTTCTTGAAACGTGATGGTTTTGTAAAAGAAGTTTGTAAGAATTAGATAACAACCAGTGAACACATTAATGAGACTTTTTATTGATGACGTTGCTCTTCACAAGTTGTATAAAATAAAATATTTTCTCATAACGACTTTTACACAGGATTCTACTTAGATTACAGTTATCATAATTGACCTTAATGTTGCAATATATCTTCGCAATCTGACAAGATACACGATTAATAGAATCTAGATACAGAATAAGATGTCGTATATAACAGACGCTGTACATAACACCCTGATTAATCCTTAAGTTAACACACGAGTCAACATCTCACTTGAGCTGAACTTGTAGTGCGTTAAGCTAACAAACCCAACTTAATGACTTAATATTGATGCGTGGTTTTGACATTTCCTTGCCTAGTGACCCTTTGAACCATTTCTGGAGAGGTCCTGAATTCCAACACGCTTAACCGCTCCCTTTAACTTCACAACTTTGAGTGGCAACTAAGGTAAGTTAATACATGCGTAAAACTTTCCACGTGTGACGTTGATTTAAAAAATCCAGATCCAGAGATTCTTATAAAAACGTCCAAAGCATTTTCAAATATTCGTATGATACAGGTACAATGGTTACTTTATAGATCTATCGAATATAAAAAATTCTGACCTTTTTTAATGTTCTTTATGGATAATAATGTTTTGGTATGAACGCTTTACCACAGGTTTTTCCAACCTGATTTAACTGCATGTTTACTGACCGAGCATTGAATGAAAAAAACGGAATCGGCGCACAATTATGTATTTGTGTGTATATTGCTTTCGGATGTTTTTAAATTGCTGAATGTGCTTTGTGCATCTTGAGTTTTTATATCAATGACGTGTGTTTAATAATTTCTCGAAGGAGTTATTCGTGCATACAAATTGGTAAATAACTTTTTAGCCAGTCACACAACTGAACTGACCCAAAGGTTTTGGAAGCCATTTTGACTTTTTGGCAAGCTAAGTGACCATCCGACCTGCAAACATTTAAATTCTATTTGGTTTTCGTACCAATGTTCCTTTATGAATCTTCGAGGAATGTTCGAGAAAAATAGAGAAGCACGTTTAGTTTACTTAGGTACCTCAGTTTATGTTATGAGGTGCACAAAAAGAGACTGCCAAGTTGCGGTGCATTTTGGGCATTCAGCACCGTTATGATGATCTTTCCCTTAAGGGATGAGATATTCCTCTGTGTTCCTCTATATCTGATATTCTCTGTCTATGCTCCTGTCTTCTTCTTACTATCTATGTCTATCATTCTAGTGCGTCTTGTGTTTGTGGTAAATAAATGTTTTTTCTTTCTTTCTTTTTCTTTTCTTTCACTGTGACAGCTTACCCTGACATTATCGAAGAAAAACATAATATTATACATATCAAATTCACACAGATCCAGACTAGCTACCTAATCACGATGCATGCTCGTAATCGGAATCGACTCAATTTTGACACTACAACAGTATCCATTGCGTTGCTTGTGCAATGTAGTTTGTTGGACTGTCAAAATTGAATCGATTCCGATTGCGAGTATGTATCGTGATTACCCTGCGGGAACAACTATGTGTAGGCCATACAAATACTTGGTAAGTGCTGGGATCGAACCCGCGCCGCGGCACGTAGCCCAGAAAGCCAATCGCTTAGTCACTGCGCCAACCGTCATTTGTTGATTATTGATTATTCCATCTCCACTGTAATGATTTGGGATATGCCCATAAAATAATCTGTATAACTTTGGCGTTTCATCCGTACATTTGGATGAGTGAATAAAATATTTCCGTTACTAACTGATAGAGATATTTTACGTCGATTCATCAATAAAATTGCAAACAGCGCCCCGAGCTGTCAAATGTTATGATATTTTTATTGCGAAGTCATAAAACGCGGCTCAAAACAACTTAGTGGAAATTCAGCTTATAGAATCGTCAACTTGAAACGTAAAGCGGGTATAAAATTTGTTTACTTATAAATAAATAAGTTTCATACGAAAATTCAATATTTGTTTTTTTTTTGCTTACTGTTGCATGAAAATGAAAAAAGCATCCTATATTTTTATCGCATTGCTATATAAATAAAATAATATTGATATCGTAAATGCATATTTGATATCGGTGAGTGTCAGGGTAGCGGGTACACCAGAATTCGGTATCGCTCTATCGCAGATAAGTCTATATAATTTAGTGATTAATTTGTAGGAACCATTTGGTACTTTCGTTAAAAAAATTGGTACCTTCTCGTGTTCCAAAATATAACACAAAAAAGTTGCCCGCCAACCTGAGGTCAAGGTGGTGGGTAGATGACTGACATAGCCTGTGATAAAATAGAATATATTGACAGATTCAATAGATGATGCGACATACAAACTTGTACGAAGTACTTAATATATCCAAGCATGCAAATGGTAAGTTGTCTGCAATGCTACTGACATTAAAGATAAAATACATCCAGATGCACATAGAAACGGAATGCTACAATCACTATTATTTCACCACACGTAACGTCGTCTAGAGTTACACCAGTATACGGATTTAAATTTATGTCTCGGGAAACTCGATATTCCCGATTGAGGTAATTGAAAGCTTAAAGGAATTTATTTTCAATTTCCCATCATATGAGGTTTTTCCGTCTATGAAATACACCGCGCGTCGATATTAAATTTATGACATGTCTCTTTTTAATTCCAATTTTAACTTAATTGAAGCTTTGTTAGGCTGAAACCGTTGCATGTTTGTAACGAGGTGGTTAGAAAAGGTTTGGTTGTTTGAATTTTGAACAGGATATTCTTATTCGATTTGGATTACCTAGTTCTTATTCTTATTCTTTATTGTACACAAAATATATGTAGAATATACAAAAATACGGTTTAAAAATAATATATTATGCACAAAGGCGAGCTTAACTCAGAATGAGTTTTTTTCCAGCAAACCTTTGGGAGTAAGATATATGAAGGTAGATTAGATCTAGTTTATTAGTTAATTGTAATATAATTATGTACTGATTGATATCTTGTGAAACCAGAAATAGTGAATAATTAGATTAATAACCAAGTTTCGAAACTTGATGGACATACATGCATTACGAAAAAGCAACTTGAAAGGATGGATTAATGTACGTATTCTGTATGATATATATTATGTTTTGTTGCTGGTATGGCAAATGTTTGGTTTAGATGCTGCTATTTTGTATTGTATGTGTGTCGTTTTTGCTGCAGAAATAAAATTATTTTTCTTTATTTCTTTTCTATATAGTTTTAGCACAAATGAGGATACATTACACCCACCGTCTCCGTTCGCGCAGAATATAACGGACAATTACCAAAATTCAAAGATTACGAATTCTATCGATGTAAATTCTAAATGGTATTATAACATGTTTTATTATTATTATTTTATTCAATTGACATTTAATTTTTATTTTATTGACATTGGTTAATTTATATTGACATTTATTAATGACAATCGTAATATATCATTCGAATATAAATGTAATGACATGTAGATACTTAACTACCAATAATCTACTATTGACTACAATACTCATATTATATTCAAAACACTTCTATGGGTTGAATTAAAAATACAATTTCGATAAAGTATAGTAAAATATAACAGTGGGTATAAATTTTGTATAATCTCATAGCTTAGTATTGTTTGATGAATGCAACAGGAGATCAAAAGAGGGATTCGTTTCCCGTCATTTCAAATTTTGTGAATAAAAATATATTTGAGAGTTCAAGTATTAAATGACACGAATAAATGAATAGGATACACACATACATTGTGTTACCGGCAGGCATTTATGCAAATAAATAACACACGGTGGAATATTGTGATTGTTTTTGCAAAAATAACAATGAGAGCATAGCACTTAAACGCTTGCCTATTTATTTATACTTCATTCAACAAATTTATATAAGCAGACTACAAATGTACCTACATAAGCGAACTTAATGCTTTGAGCATTCTCTACCAATCAACCATTGGGTGATACAGAGATATTGTGGCAGGTGCAACTGTGTATAATAAAAAAACATAATTGGGAACAAAAGAATAAAATATACAAGGTCCCCCGATCCCTTTAGGCGGTTATTGTACTCATCATTATGAACAATCTTTACCATGAGAACAACCCTGAAATCACGAAAAAAAAGAGCAATTCCATACAAATAATTCAATATTACTCTTAGAGTATATTATTATCCAACATATCACTCGACAAAATTTATGGAACAGGAGGTTTCTTTTTCTCGATTTCAGGTTTGGTCCCATAGTAAAAAATGTTCATAATGATAAGTACAATAACCTCATAAAGGGATCAGGACTAGAAAGGTAGGACCTAATATACAAAATAAATATTATGTAAAAAAAATATGTAAATATGTATATCTTTTCGAATTCATGTGAGGATCAGATTTTGATTATCACTTGCGTTAATTGCGAAGAAAAACATCGTCAGACAACTTGCACACCTAAGAAGGCTCAGAAAAGTTCTCGATTATGTGGGTGTAGTCCATCAACCATACCAGGCTAGCGTGGTGGACTAAGCCCTAGATAACGCACTTGTTTTCCTTGAAAATATAATTTCAAGACATTAACATTCCTCCTATTACCCCCATCTTAATTTCGGCAGAGCCGTCTTAAATATAAGCGTAAAATTCTACAACAAGAATAGAATTAGGTGATAATTTTCTTTACAATTTACACCTGACTTAAAAGCTTTTATCACGTCTAGACAGCGGTTTAGTTTTCAAAGGGGCCTCAAATTTTAATAAAGAGAATGCAGTTTAAACTCCGTTTTAATAAAAGCGCAATATTTGTAGTTTTATTTTTCTTCGAGACGTAAACCACTGCATTGTCTCCATTGTGCAAGTTGCATGCTGAGACAAAACAGACAGACAACGACAAATTAATATAATAATATTAAGAGCACATCTGCACATGCATCCAATGAGCTCACAGATTAAATACCTAGGTAATTTACTTAGTAAGTGTAGACCAGAGGCTTTAGTGTAGAATAGAATAGAATAGAAATATGCTCTATAGCATAACAGTATAAAAAATATACAGTGTAAAACAATGCACAATGGGCGGTCTTATCGCTTGAAGGTATCTTTTCTAGACAACCTTTGGATGGACAAAAAGTATAAAATGGAATAGACAAGTGTAAATGTGTGTGTGTGTGTGTGTTGTGTAAGATTCTTTTAACATTTCATTTTATATTCATAACAGTTTTTACCTTGTGCTGAAATATTTTACAAACATCTGTAAAAATATCATGTTCCTTACAAAAAAAAATCTTTATTCTTTTTAAAAATCAATACTAAACATTACAAAAAAATATTACTCCATTAAAATGAATACCATCAACCTGTCACTAGTACTGTAATTACCAATTTCATAACTTTAGACCCTGCCACATTGACAGCCGACAGCAAGCAAAGCCATCTCATCAAACAGACTACAGTTGCAATATATTTTGCTTACAAATTCACTTTCGCAATGCTCTCGGTTCGCTATCTGTGTGGTAAGGACTCATTTTCATCTGAATGAGTCAATTAGTGTTACATATTATTATGCGTATACGTAGTCCGTAGTCGTACGTAGTCGTAAGTTCTTGTATCTAGGAATCTCGGCACATCACGTAAATCTCTTAGTGATATTATTAGTTGCAAATGAATGCACTTAATTTGTGAAGTTTCTAGGAAATCTCGATGCAACTCATGTTAAATCTGGCCTCATAAGTAAAGCTTATTATAAGACCAAAGACTATGTTGACGATAGATACTATAAATGGGCGTTTAGAGAATAACGATGCCAGGCATCGATGCCACTTACAGATTTTTTTTTTGTAGTAGATATCTTTAGTTTCGGTTGGATTCGTATTGTCAACAATATCAGTAACGTAAAAATGCCAATATCAGTATATCAATAACGATACTGATGTCGGATGCCGCATCAATGATATCGATGCGCATCAATGACAAAAATATCCAAAAACACCCATGTCTAATAGAGACGTGTGGAGATAACGACCTGAGTTTTAGTAGGCACTTTTCTACTTTCATTATGTATCTGTATAAAGTCTTACTTACATCGATGAGTTTCTAATTTTTCGTGTAGCAACTTTTCTTAGGTACTCTAGATGTCTATAAACGTTGAGTCATGACAAAATCGCTTACAAGACGCGAAGAAAAGTAAGTCGTTGTCGGAGATCACTGTGACTTGCACTAATGATTTCGTTCATCTGGAGACAAAGAGAACAGGGGCTGTCAATCTTCATGCTTGCTTTTCGATCAGCAATGAACAGTATTCGAAGTAACACTGCTACCGTATGACATTAATGGACCAGCTTATCATTTCCTGTGTGTACTGTGAAAAACAGCTTAAGATAATAAGAGTACGAAAAGTGATTTTTTATAAACATGTGTCTTATTGAGACTACATGTCTTAATAAGACTTGTTTTGGAGAAACCAGTAATGTGAAGTAATGATATTTAAAGTTGCAAAGTTATAAGCATTGTGTTGGAATCTCTAAGTGAGTGTAATAGATGTCGCCACCGTCTCAAAAAAGAGGATGATAAATTAAAGAAAACTTTCATTTGTTTGATACAGTTGGAGGCACGATAGCACAGTTGGGAGAGTGATGGTACGGTTTCGTCAGAGGTCCTGGGTTCTAGTCCCACTCGTGTCTATTATTTTCATGTTTTCTCTGTAGTATCATAATGTGTAATATATGTATAAACCCTATGAGTAAAAATCCTAATGCGAGAGCACTGATACCCATAACACAAGTTAAATGTAATCAGAGTTCAATGAAACATGAAACCTGTTAATATTGTATGTGGAGGAACGTCAAATTCCTATTGAAATTCACCAAACTATTCTCACGTGATGCTTACACAAACAGAAAAATATTCGAAAACAAAAAGAAAAATTCAATTTACAAACAGATATACGAATAGCTTTAAAATATATGAATTGCAACTTATCTTACGAAATGCGTAGGAGTGAACGGAAGGAAATAAATTACTACCGAGCTCGTAACCAAGGGTAACATCGCTCCAATTTTCTCTTGACGTTTACAACTTTTGGAACAAAACACATGGCCTTTACATTTTTTCCCTACTTTATTCCATTCCCACAGCCAAAAATAAAGGAGAATTCTGGTATATTTTGGTACCAAAGTAATTAGTTTACGAAGTAAATTTTTGGCTGAAGACAAAGTATCTATTTTAGGTAACGTTTCAAACGAAACTACATAAAAACGGTAAGACTTCGAATCCGAGGTGGGTAATGCTAGCGCCAGTAACTCGCAAAAGTTTCTCGAAAGCGGAAACGAGTCAACTTGGTACGTTATTGTTGAACCTAAAGTAGCGGTGTTTACTGGCTCCACCGCAATCGCACGAGACGTAAGACAGAAGTTTAGCTTCGTAATACATTAGCTTCCAGTGGCGAAGAGTCCATACAACCCGATTTCCATCGGCTTCTCTTTAGGAATTGGTTAATGCATAGACCAACAGACATTGGGTTAGAGGAGCGGTTTTTGGATTTTTTCGCTATTAGTGGTAGCCGAAATCTTGATGCTTTGTCGGCAGTGTTATGACAAATTATTCATTTATTGTTTGTTTTTTTGGACCGGTGTTTTTGGACGGCTTCCCCTTTGAAAATTTTTACCCTTCGCCACTGATAGGTTCGTCCTACTTTATTAGTGGAGGTTCTTATAAGGAGATAAAGTACTCATTATGAACAACTTTTACTATGGAACCAACCGAAAAGCTACAAAATTACTAGGTACTGCCTTTTTAATATAATGCTCGCATTGGTTGAAAATGAAAAATTTCGTTATTTTTATATTGCTTCATTTGTCTTATGTTATGTTAGTAGAAAGTCATTTCACAACCAGAATATTTTGGTTAATAAAGGAATAATGTCCGTATGCTTGGATAATTCTAAGGACAACTAGTTCTTGTATGTAAAGCCAAATATTACAAGATAAAAACGATACCGTGAAAAAGAGTATCAAATTGAAACGAAGACAGCTCGATATGCGCAGTCGCTCAAGCGCTACGATTCCTTGACCGTTCTGCTACGGCAAAGTTTTATGTGCTACGGGTCTTGGTTACGATTCTGCTACGGTAAAGTTTTATGTGCTACGGGTCTCGGTTACGATTGTGCTACGGCAAAGTTTTATGTGCTACGGGTCTCGGTTACGATTGTGCTACGGCAAAGTTTTATGTGCTACGGGTCTCGGTTACGATTCTCGCAGTTATGTATTCTTATTCTTTATTGTACACAAAATGTGGAATAAATAAATAAATATACAAAAAATATACAATTTACGAAGGCGATCTTAACTCAGAATGTAATTCAGAATTCGTGGTTACTAAAAAAAATCACTTCACGATTTTCTGTCTACTTATTGTAATGATTTTTTTGAATTGTTCATTTAGTTTTTTGTCAAGGATAGAAGAGTTATTGGATAAAAATCAATCGGGCAAATATTTTTGTTATCATAAACAAATAAAAAACCCAACTATAATGTAATTTCTTTCGAAGATAATTTTGTTCTTATTGTTACTACGAAGATTTTTACAAATTGACTACTGTTCTTTATCTGTAATGTGGTTGAAAGTCGTCACGCCAGTACATTGACCTACTAAACAACTTATCTGGTTAGATGTATTTCCTTTTTGTGGTTTTTTTGTCCTTTTCCAGAATATTTTGATGAAGGGAAACATTCAAACACTGATAAAATTAGCTGATTGTGAGTACACTACTCACACGGTTGCATTTAGGAACAGAGACTGAATTACTCTACAAATTAAGCGCACTACGTAAAAAAACATCCTGTATACATCCAATGTAGTTAGCTTGCGTCGTTGCTACGTAGTTTCTTATTGTAGCGCAAGATGTCGCTACAAAACAAACATCCTATTCATAGTAGGTACTATAAACACATGTGCTAAAATATAGCGCTAAGTATATTGGCAGCAAGGAGCGAAATCCGAGCAATACATGTACTAATAAGGCAGGCTGTATTTCTTCGGGGACGTGTGAACCCCGCACAGCTGGCAACCCGTGGAGTCGTAACCTGCCAGTCTTAACTGCAATGTGACCGTTTTAATGTTTTATTGTTATTATTATGAAAAAAAATCCAAAATATGGTGTCTAGACTCTAGTATAGAACAACATATAATAGGTACCTATGCTTATAATTGAATAATCATTTTATATAATTTTAACCCCCGACAAAAAAGAGGGGTGTTATAGGTTTGTAGTGTGTACTTGTGTATCTGTCTGTGGCATCATAGCTCCAAAACGGATGAACTGATTAAATGCAGTTTTTTTTAATTGAAAGCTAGTTTAAGCGGGTATCATCTTAGCTATGTTTGTTATGTGTGAAAATCTGTTCAGCCGTTCAAAAGTTACAGCTCTTTTTCTAGTTGCACTCCAACTGTTTTTGACGGAAGGTTTTTGACGGTTAGGTTATTAGATTGCACGGTTGGGCAATCGACGACTGTGCTTCATGTTGCTGGTTCGATTGCCGCATTCCAACAATTAATGGCATGGTGTACATATAGTTTTCCCAGGTCAGGATGTTTGTGCATATTATGAAGATTTGTGTTCGTAAACTGTACCCACGATACAAGACAAATGTGTAAGTATTGGCATCGTTTTACAAAAAAAAAAAGTTTGCGTTATGGGAATCGAACCCGTATCTATTCAGCATTTGCGATTGCCGGTACACCCATGAGGCTCTTACAATAATTTTAAAAGAATTTAATTAGATGTCTCGAGGTCGGCGCGTCTCATTGAATTTGAATCAAAGTTAAAACTACAGTTTGGATTTCGTTATCATGAAATATGCGTATGGATCAAAAACTTTGGAAAATAATTTCTAAAGTAAGTATTTAAATCTATATTTTGACTTTGAGGGATCGGTTTTCCATTATCGGTTGATAGATCTTGGCAGATTTTTATCTGATCCCAATGTTATAAAATTTGAAGAATAAAGATAATTTAATTGTGACCGATTAGTCAACGCAAATGGAATTGAATATGTTTAAATTAGTTTAGTTTGTTGAATATCTTTTTGTTTTCAACTAGAACACGGAAAAAAACGACTTTTCAGGCTCCATCTGAACCAAGTTATTCGATTGTAAATAGTGATAAACTGATAACTTGTTACGTTATTTCAGTGTACTCGTAGATATGTTAACTTTCCAGGCTCTTTCTGAACCAAGAACTCGGTTGTAAATACCAATAATTAGTTTAATAATGTCTGATAACGTCTCGATCAATTTCATATAACAATAGACAAAACAAGGCTCATTTTAGCAGGGAAATGTATAGAAATAAACAACGTGTTCGCTTCCAGCTGCGATCTAACACAATTTACCTAATGATTTTATGAACTTCAACAGTTTATGTAGTTGAACACTATGTAATCATATATAAGTATAAATAAGTCCACCTACCTCTCAAGTATGTTTGTTTTTTGGAGCATCTACCTTCATTGTCTCTTCATGACCCTAAGGTTGTTTGGTTGACAATGCCTAAAGGCATTCATACCACCCTTTGTACATTGTAAATGAAGCATTATAAATAAATAAACAGTCAATCAAGATGAACTGAAGTTTTACTTGAAGGAATGGCTCAAAATATAGGTACTTGTGCCTTGATAAGCCACTTATTATACATGTATTCCGGTGGATTTTAGATATTCATTTTCTTCTTGGACTACAGCTGACAAACGTAATCCACTTCACCACAAACCCCTCAATGCTGGATGCCACGAAAGATCCACGCATGATACATAAACAGTCACATTCCAAATTCAAACCGCATAACCACGAACCAGCCAGCAACACTGTAACCAACACAAAGTAACAGTTCATAACAATAGCTGGCGCAGTGTCGCGGTTGGCACAGCTACAAGGAATAGGGAATATTTTTCGTACGTCAATTGCAAAACTCAGGTCGTCGGCTTCGTCGTAAAGGCGACGGTGAGCTGCTACCAAGTTTATTAGCGTTAATAAATGCACTCGTTATTTACTTAGGAATTTATTGCCGTGCTCCACCTGCGGCGTTCGTATACTTTGTTATTTCAAGGGTTGTGTGAGCTTATTGACTTGTGTTTTGGAACTGAGTTAGAACAGTGATTGATTTAGTGCTGATTCTTATTGAAACAATGATTAAATTGTAGGTAATGTTAATAGTTTACTGATTTACCGGTGTAGAAGTTAAACGGGTCGTAATTTCAAAGTTAATTACTCACAGTTACGCAGTGCAATTGCAAAAGTTATTGAAATTGTAATTTTGAAATCAATATAACTTATTATGAACATAATCTCAATAATATTAGAAGTTCAACGTTCAGAGCTTCACTTCAAAATGTTATTGCTACCTTGATCAAGGTTGCTAAGATCATTGACATATGGCTCGCATGAAAAGGCCAACATTACGATCGACCTAAGCATCTATAAGGAAAAGTAAAAACATGGTTTATAACCACTAGGTAGAGTGGTATTTTTTGCGGAACTAAATTACCATTAGAGTAATGCCGAGATGTGAGTGGGATCACGACTTTTGTCGGGTCAAGTTGACATTTACAAGTTAGAGAAACCTAACATTTAGGCAAATGAGTTGGTCGAGCTAGGTTCTTCCAGAGAACTTGCCCAATCCCGCCTCAGGCTACGGTTACGTGTGGACTTATTCCGAAGCAATTAAAACTTCCACTAGGGGCTTAGGTTGTTAGCGAAATTCGGACCTTTTTGTATTGTTCCACTCACAATTGTAAAGTAAACAAAGAGTGCTAAGACAAAGGAACTTAACTTGAAAACAGTATTTAGTGCAGATTTTCAGTGGACTTCGTTTCTTTCGAGAGCTGCAAAATACATCCGTTGCGCTGAATAAAAACTAACTTTAGTCGAAATAGTTTTATTGGAAAGTCTTATTTTGTTCGGTTTATTGCTCCGTTCGAATTGTTGACTCCCCTGCTATCTTTATTCACCAACATTGTAAACAAATTCATTTATACATTTTGACTTGGTTCTCATTAAGAGTTGCCCGCTGTGCTCCGTGGGAACACCAGACGCTGACATTTGAATAAATGTTAAGCAAAACTAAAGACTTGATGTCTCGGTGCTCATTGCTTGAGTATAAATAATAATATAGACGTCAAAACAAATTTAAATACGACGAGTTATAATTTATTGCTAGAATGTTAGTATCATTATTTTCATGAAACTGTTTTAAACATCTAAAACGACAATAATCATTGGGACTGTGATCCGCCCAATTAGTGGGGCGGCCGGCGTGTCCAGACACTGGCAATTAGCACAATTATTGAATGTGTGGTCGCCGCGTTACATTAGGGCTTGTGTTCGTTCAATATTCAGTAAGCGACGTGAGATGAACTCTCGCTCGAGAGTTTATCATCGCCCTGTCACTCCACAGTTATTTATGGACCAGTAAACTTGGAAATATATTTTCCTCGGCGGCGGCCGCGCGTCCATTTCAGGTTAAGCCCCTTGGGCCAGGGCACTAGACAAGTCGAGTGTCATAAATTTGAAAACTGTTTCGTGAAAACGAAAAAATGAAACAAATATTTGACGTTCACTCTGGACCGATCTTCGATATAGGCGCGCGGCTACAGCCCACTGTGAATTTACGACTATTTACAGGCGAATCGAGTTAAACGCGAGCATAAAGCCGGCGAAATTGCCTATGAATGTGAACATCGTACTAGTAAGAATATGTACGTACGTGAATGTACTATGAACAAAGGATAAAATAATATTTGAATTCGCGAAATTGTTATTCCTAACCTTTTTTTTATGTACAAGTTATCCTTAAGAACATTGAGTTTAATAAATAATTAGTAATTTAGCTCATGTCATAGTGATAGAGGAGATTCACAGCGTTTTTTTTAAATAAATCGAGCGAATGGTATTTTGATTAAAATGACTGTATTAAAATTTTCTTTGGTAATTTAACGAAGTAGAATTACATTGCGTCGAGTGTTATTCGCTGGCGTGAGTCGCAAGAGTTGGCTCAAGTTCCTCGATGATGCTCGTACACCGACAACCAGTCTCTTGTACATAGTCTAACTGAATTAACTTTAAGCTCCGTTTTAAAACACATATTGAAAACCAGAATTATTACGAGCACACACAAAATAACTTTACTGCTTAAATTCGTTCTATATTAATTTTACTCCATGAACATTTAAATTTTAACTTAATAATTACTTCTGAAAACAAGTAAAGCACAACATAAAACATAGATAAAAATCAAACGATATTTTTATCCATATCCGAATTCTATGATAATTTTCCATTTTTAAATCCGGGGCTATATTTTAAAATGGCGCATAATTAATTCTAACGTAATTTTTATTCGTGCTAATTATAATTTTAAACAAATTACTCGCCCCGTAACCTATTGAACGGAGCTCAGTAAATATAGTTTATCTTGTACTCATCAGATAAGTCCAATGAGTATAGGGTTTGTTCCCAAATGACGGGGTACTAAAATTATTTTAACGACACTTTGATTACTTTTATCGCAAGTTTTCGCTTCAGTTGTCACGTTTTCAAACCATTAGTTTTATGCGAATTATTGCGAAGGAATTGCTTATTTAGTATCAGCGAGAGGGCACAATATTATTTATCGTGACCTATTTTGGGTAACGGACGAGAAAATTTGTCTGTTATCGGCCTCTGGACATCTTTGGTCAGCATTATTTGTGTTGTGAAGTCGTCCAATTCATCATTTTGAGCGTTTGGTTTGTTATATATTGATATAGAGTGGTTAGTAATAAAAACTGATTGAATTTGACGGTACGGTGGGCACAGTGGCCAAGCGATTGGCTTTCTGCACTACGTGCGGCGGGTTTGATTCCAGCACAGCATTTATTGTAGAAGAGTGACCTTACGAGGCTGGCATAGTCACCATGGTGAACTAAAGCCTCAACAAAAATGTGAATAAAAAAAAATAAAAAAAAAACAAATATATAAATGGCCTATAGATAGATGATGTGTGTACATGTCACATGTATTTTTGTAAACTATATCCACGATATAGGAGAAATCTTAGAAAGTGGCATTTTTTTTACAAACGAATGAAAATATTTCATAGAATGGGCTAAGTATACAGTACCTGTCAATGTATCTTTGATATTAATTAACTACTTATTAACTGACTGGTATATCAATCCCCAGGCCAAACGAATCAGGAACCTGAAAGGCCAGAAGGTACAATTATGTTTTATAAATAACGTTTAAAAACCGTTATGACAGGATTTCTTATTATTAGACCTGCAAATGGGGAAAGGGGACCAATATGCGTCGAGCTTCATATATAATGCGGAGGAGTATAATAATTAACCTACCTACAAATCGGCTAAATAAAAAATACTAAAAACACATTTAGAATTTGAACCACGTGACACTTCTATAAAATAAAACACAAAAAAATTCTCAGAAAAAAACCGCTTTTACGACATAAACCTAAGAGATAACCTTTCAAGAAGACTAACTAGCTATGATGTAGAGAAAATACAAAATGGGACGTGATCGGCCTCCCTATAGTCGCGTAGTTGGCTACGCGAAACATGTCCGAAAGGAAATGTCCCCTTTCATACCGCTTATTAGTTTTTGTCGACGAAATAAACTCATTGTCATTGGGCGGCAAATGAGGTTTTTCCTTTTAATCTAGTTTTTGGGGATGCTTTTACGGGATATGATTAGTTTGAAACTTGTGCAAGTAGTTTGTTAGATTTGTGTCTCATCGTCATCCCACATTCGTCCTCTGCTATACTCCGTTTGAAATAAGATTAGACACGTTTAACAAACCCTTTTACAGTGTATTCAACCGATTTTGACTTCTATTCCGTACGCATAAGGATGGCATTAAAAGCAAAAACGTATTTACGATAACAAATGTTTACTGCAGCTGTAATTTGTCATGTCACCAACGTAATAGAAGTCAAAATCGGTTGAATAAAGTGTAAATGGAGTTATTTAAATTTCTAATGTTATTTCGAACGGAGTATAGACCATAGGCCATATACAGGGTGCCGCAGATGTTATCACATTAAATGAAACCACGTATTTGGTATCATGTTCTGAAGCCGTACTAAAAAAATCTGCAATGTTTACGCAAGTTTTTTTTTTGCATTAATCACTACTATACACACACCCATACATACACTATCATTCGTCTAGTCTAGGGACATGGAAGTAGAAATTTATGTCACCTTTATCTATTCTACATGTGGAAATAAAAAAATATTTTGGTCAGTACTAGTTGTATGGGAATTTTTTCAGCGCCTCTAGTGGTATAAATAGTGAGCTAAAGTTACTATACAAATATTGCATGTGAACGTGAACGTCACACGGTACGGAAAACTCATGGTAGAGGTACAGAATACGTTGGAGACTTTTTAAATTTTGCCTAAAGATCGTGATAATTATGTGTAAAATTATGAAATTTTAAATTAGTTCCTGTGGCTTAACTACTGATTGGATTTGATTGCTTTTTTTTTTGTGTACGGTTTCTGAACGTGGCACTAAATACGTGGTTCCATTTAATATAATAACACCTGCAGCACTCTATGTGCCATAATATTTTCGGCTCTCCACATCCACTTTCTGCCACCTTCCGCAAGTTGTTGCTATACCTGACCGGGGGGCGCCCTAAACTAGGTCTGTCTACTCGAGAACTCGTCTACTTCAATGGTTATCGGCTTACGATTATGGTTATCAGCTTATGTAACTAGCCTACTGCTACTTCAGCTCGCTAATCCAGGCTATGTCGATTATTTTAGTCCTCTGTCGGAAAATTTAAGTTCAGGTTAACGTTCATTTTTTTTTTTGTAAAGTTCTAAGCTAGAATTTTGTGACTAACGCCAGTATATATTTATAGTATAGGAGATTTTAAACACGAATTGTATGTAAGGTCCAATGCAGCGGGCAGACAATGCGGGTGGGTGAGTGAGATAACTATGATAAATGGCTATTTTGACACTCCCGGCCTCGTCTATACAGGATCGATTGTTTCGATAAAAATGTATACTTCATAAATCACATTCTAGCTTAGACTCCTTCCAGATATGAACCAAATTTGATTAATATTCAGTCAACGTTGAAAGAGGTTGCAATTTAATTTCTATTTAGTCAGTCGACGAACTTTGACTGATAGATACCGCCGATCCGCCGATGTTTTTATTCGTCTCCGAAGTTAAAAGATTTTACACAACTTTTACTGTTTTGTGGCAAAATTGGAGAAACGGTTTAGGAGAAACGGCTCCAGTTTCGGTACATACAAAAGTAATAACTTTGCATTCCACTCAGAGCTCGTTGCGGTTCTTTTTTACGATTTGATGTTAACGTCCATTTTAGGAAACATATTTCCAGATATAGATGGTAAGTATAAAAATGTGAGTTTTAAATGTGAACAATTTTACAAAATAAATGGTCACTTAACTTTATTTACCGACATTTCCTAATACTATATAAATTTTGTCGCTTGATCTACAGTACCACGGACCACCTACGGTACTTAAATAGCACCTGGAGAGACCTGAACAATTAATAGATATTACCAAAAAAAAACTATTAGCACACAAGTTTCTAAGAAAACTATATCGTCAGTGGAAAGCCAAAACTACTAAAGCGCCAATTCGTTGCCAAACTAACTTAAACTTTACAGGGGCACATTTTAAGTATAAGTTAGTTTGGCAACGAATTGGCGCTTCAGTAGTTTTGGCTTTCCACTGACGATATGCAATACCATTATAGCTATTCTGTAAGGACTTATTAATAACGGTGCTGTGATTATGATCTAGTCATGTTCACAGCTCCTGTTATTAAGTTATGCGTTTGTTATCGTATGTCGATTCGTCAGATATCAACCGACAATAAAGGTTAGATTTGAATCGAGATGTGAGAATTCGTACAGAATATTGCCATTTAAATTCATTTTCAATCCAATTCAGTTTTCGATTGTTCAATTCAACCGATTTTTCATTTACATACACGTTTCTCATACGTAAAATATTACTCCAATCATAATATAATATTAAACGTACACTTGACAGAACTTGAATATAAATACGTAGCACTGCAATAACGATGAAGGCTCAAAAATATAATACTTCATGCGTAATGCCTTTTACACAAAATCGGATTCAAAATATAATTTACTTTGACGTTCAAACCACAAAGAAAGGCTATGGGCAAAGCTGCAATATTATATATTTATTACTATAATTCTTCCAACTATGAATTCACTTAAAGTCTACTACAATATAAATGAATCATAAAAACTCAGGTCTCAAAACATACCTGAAATTCACAACCTCATCTTGTGTTTCACCGCTCGAGATAAAATATTAACCCTAATATACTAACGCTTTTAGGCGGCTACATAATAAGGTAATCGAGTAGCTATTCCCAAATCAACAGTAGCAGTAAGACGGTGCAGGGTGGCCATAAACGTCGAATCAGCGTGATATAAGACCGACAAACGACTTCAGTACTCGATTTAGTAAGAACAAAGAAACCATTTTCGCCTACTTTTCTTTTGTGGGGAAACGACGACAGTTCCCAGTCTATTACCGAGCCATTCATTCGCTCAAATGAGCCGCTTAATTTATCGCTCCTTTATTACAAATAATCTGTTTTAAAGTTACAAAGCCTTTTGGAATGCAACGGAGATTCGTAGGTAGCTTATAATTTTATGCCTTTTTATAATGTGCTGTAAATTGAATTGATTTATGTGCTTTCTTTCTTAGTGTACATTGCTGCTGATTACTATTTGAGTTATAGATGTATGTTTGTGTATTCAAAGTGAAAATGATGGACCGTTCCCACTGTAAAGGCACAATTAGCGCAGTGCTTGAACGACCGACTACTGCGCCACCTGTCGCAAGTTCGATTCCCGTACGGATCAAATATTTGTATGGCCTATAGATAGTAGCTGCGGGTCTTGGTATGTGTGCATGTGAGATGTATGTTTGTGTGTGCCGTGTCGGAATGAAACCCGCGTCACATTACGCCAAAAAGCCAGTCGCTTAGCCACTGAGCCAACTGTACCATCAATTGTTCCGACAAGTGCCTAGCACTTAAATTTTTGATGAATGAACAAAAGAGTATATAAATAAATAAATATATTAAAGCTGAAGAGTTTGTTTTTTTGTTTGACGCGCTACTCTCTTGAACTAATATTTTTGCATTTGACAGCTCAAATCTTGAGGTAGATTATTCAACATCATGCCACGACAATTAGCAGCCGAGCAAAAAGAAAAAAAAAAACAGCTGGTGAAACCGCGGGCCACAGCTAGAAAATAATAAAATTACGTACCTACCTGTTTCAACGTTAACATTATCACCAACGCCCTCTTTGATGAAATCAGAACGCAAACGCTAAGAACAATGTTCAGAAACGCAATTCTTAAGATGATTACGTATATTTGAAGCATTTCTTAAATAGATTCGTATGTCGTCTTAAAGCGGTTCAATCACGCTTGAGTCCGTAATCAGATTTGCAGTATTTAACCTTCCTAACGACTATGTATTAAAACTTCGCTTCTACGAAATTAAGTTAATTTGGAAGACTCGATTCCTTTGTCTTATAACGTATTTAACCGTACAGACAGTAGACACACGCTTAGAGAATGAGAATTAAATGTAGGTTTCTTTGGTTATTACTATTTGACAACACTGAAAGTCAAAGTCAGTCACTGAAAAAGTTAATAAAGAAAGAATTATTTATTTGTAAGACTTGAGTACAATAAGTTGACAAATATAACTTATTACATTTTCGTTATACTCTACCAAATATGTATAGGTATGGTGTGCAAATAGTAATATTTACAATATTAAGTACTATTTTTTATTAACTTTTACAAGTAATTTCTGGTAACTAAAATTAATACAATAAAACACAGACGCATGAATTAAATTTGAAATAAAATAAAATATAAAAATAGAATTGTCAATCATTGAATAACTTCTATAAAACAAATAAAAATGACTGAAAATGTTAACATTATTATAAAATAAATAACGAGATTTTTTTTACCAACAATTAATGTCTGTAATAATTAAAACTTAAACGAAAAAGGCACAGAACACCACATTTAGGGCCCTTTTCACCGATAAATTAACAGATGTTTATTATGAAATCGGCAATTCATGTTTAAACGGCTGATTTTCCTTTAATCGTCTGTTATGCTGTCTGTGAATTTGGACCTTAGTAGAGTAATATTGACTTATTTGTATAGAACAGCTGATTTTATTTCACGATTTCAAAATTGGTCCCGTGATTAAAGTTTGTTTATAATAAGCAGTAAACCGCGTAATTTAAGGGATTTACAAGATTTTTGTAACACTCTTTATTCTTACGAAATTCATTAATAACCCTTCAACACCTTTATCTCCTTGTAAGATAGGTATTATGAACAATAACGAAAGTTCACAATGATTTACCAACTTGCAAGTGTAGGTAACTATTTCAACAATAGTATTGAATTGGACGCATTCAACTAATGTTATTTATTGCGTAAGTTATTCAACTTAGTCAAGTGGCAACTAGTTGGTGAAGTACGTATGTGTAGCGGGATTCTGTATAGACTATAGAAAACCATTGTTTCGTATTGCAATTATCAGAAATTTGTGTTGGTATGTTATAATAATTATTTCAGCAATGTTGTAGACACAGTATATAGAATAGTAGTGATCTGTATATCATAGATTCATGCCGGTATAAACCGAAGTGTTAGGGGTCACTTATGGAGAGGCGGAAAGTCGCGCGGAGCGCAAAGCGGCGCGCAACGCGGAGAAAATCGCGTATCTCCGTATAGGAAGCCACCTAATCTCACCAGATGAGATTAAATCCCTCCACCCCAAGAACATAGTCAACTTCATCATTGACTTAAGGCTAGAGGAAGTGCTGTAACGAAATAAGAGGCGTCACAATAGATCTTCGCAGGTCGTAGTGACAAAGGGGCTTAGTACCCTACCTCTTCAATTAAATAATAACAATAATAATATCCGTTCATGGAGAGCGAGCGAGAAGGCGACACGCCGCTTTCCGCAGCGCGCGGTTTTCCACCTCTTCATAATTGAGTCCTAACACTTCGGTTTATACCAGCATGAATCTATGATATAGGTAGGTACTATGCCTGAGATCACTACTATTCTTTAAAAAACTGTGTGTACAACATTGCTGAAATAATTATTATACGTAACATACCGACCCAAATTTCTGATAATTTTAATACGAAGCAATGTTTTCTATATAATTATATTCATAAGTACCTGTATTTGGTCTGCATGAATAAAACATAATATTAAATAGGTAAATATTTACTTGATAGTGAAGATTCATAAAACTATGAACTACTTGTTAGTTTTTCAAAGAACAATCATTTGTTTGTTTTCTACGTTTCTATAATTATGAAAACTACTGTAACTTTCATTATAATTTTATGAACCAACCAAGCAAAATTGCTTTTGGATTCCTTTTTTATCCGGATGAAGATAAGACTTGGTAGTCGTATAATAATTAAGGATGGCATTCATTTAATTATCTTACTCATTCTATAGTTGTATGTTTTGATGAGCTTATTTGTTTAGAGAACTCGATCTCGCATAAACAGAAAAAGTTATTAAACATGAAAGTTGAATAATAATAAAAAAATCTGATTCCATAATAAATACGTCAGTACTGAAACATCTTGAAGAACTTTCTATTTAATTAAATGTCACAAATATTCACTGCTTGAAAAGTAGAAAAATATTGCCTAATTTAAGTTGAAAAATGTTTACAAAAAGTTTTGAACGACATGTCTCTGTCTCATTTATCATTTAAATCGAAAAAAGAGCTGCAGTCGGCCACGTCATGCCTTTACAACGTGAACGCTTTGTAAATAGGTATTAAAAATACGCCTCTTGATTCGCAACACAGACTTTTTACGAAACTTTTTAATTTAGTAGAATGACCTACTAACACTTTGATGATTAAACGCAATATTAGATAGAAACGGCAAATATTTATATAAGAAGCGCGTAAAAAACTCAATACATAAAAACCGCAAGTCGAAGATCAAAGTTTTCCTTTAGCAAAGATAAAACGATCAAAATAATTTAGATTATGGCTTTGATGTCGTCTCGGGTTTACACAAAATTACGATAAAATGATAAGCGCCGGGTTTTCTGACGGTAGACTTCTAAAGAGGTAGGTCGTAGCTTATAAATTATTATCAATACAAAATTTTGTAAAGTACAAAATTATGTAGGTAGGTATATAAATTATGCCCGGAAAGATGCACTGTTGAACACGGTCTTTTATCCTGTTCTCAACCAAACCATTACTTAATTGTAGTAATAAATATGATAGATCCAAATTATCGACAAGCGTCAAGGTTATATTCTGGAGTCTTGTAAATTCTAGTGCCTTTTATGACACCCTTGAGAAAAGATAAAGATGACGTTATTATCTTTATAGCACCGCGTGAACTAAACCCGCACTTACTCATTTTTGCACGGTGTAAAAATGGACTACTTAAGGCCGTGTTGTAGCAGTGAATACAAATATACTTTATTGCTAGTAAATAGGGAATCTTTTACAGTGAGTCTGGTAGCGGGCCGAGCGAGCGCTTGAACTGCACGATTTTAAGTATTTTTATTCATACAAAAAAAACCTAACTACTGTATAAACATCTAATCTATTTTCAACATGACCTAAAATTAATAATTACTAGAAGGATTTCCTTGGGCTGGAAATCACAGGGTTGTGTTGAAGGGAAAACTATTACTCCTTTTAATGGGAATAATATTAACGCAGTGAAAATATGCATCAAACCATCTTGACGGTCAGTTATCAGCTGCCGCTAAAAACGTTCATGTGCAGATGCTAGAGATGTGGCGAGTTGGTAGAGATAAAACAAACGTCAAGTTGACATTAGATGTAACACAACAATGTATGGCTCACAGAATAGTAGATTTCTTTGTTCGTGGATATAGTGCCCTCTAGCGGTTGACTGCTTGCCTTCCATGCAGGAGAGTCTGAGTACAGTACAGCAATAATTTATGATGCATATAGGAAATTCATAGATAGACGTTATAAATTAACAAAATTGTGGTAGTATGGCTCAATGTTATATTAATGTTATCACAGAACAAACTAAACTCGAAGGAAAACAGACTAGACTCTGTAATTATATTTGCCTCATACAAGTTGTTAATAAAGCTAAGCGATAATTATGTTTTTAAAGTTCAATCCGCGCACCGCTGCAACTGCAAACTCCGCACTGAATCATAAAACGAAAAAGTTCAAAACTACCAACTTTGATCATCAGAAATTCTGTTAATTACTTCATAGCAAATAAAATTACAAAGCAAATGTTTGAAATATTTACTATGATGTAAAATATTTATCATCACTGCTTTAACAGTGAGGGATCGTGAGGACACCAGCATGTCCTAAAATTGGACCGCGTTGTGGAGAAGTGACCCAAAAAAATAGTTATAGTTAACTAGCTGTGCCTTGCAATACCTGTTTTTGATTTTTTTTTATCAGAAACAAACAAACAAACATTATTTTTTCTATAAAATATTAAAGTTATTCAGATTTAAAAGTTAATGCATTTTTCTTGTGATATTAAGTCTAATAACATTTTAAAGATAATTGAACATATATATTTTGGGATTACTTGTTGACAGAATAAAATATACATGAAAATACAGATAATTTTCGATTGTTTGGCATCAATACAAGTTTGTGGATTGGCGATTTTTGCACAACGCGGTCCTGTTCGAAAATTCAAAAAAAAAATTCAAAATTCATAATTCGTTAAATTGTTTGTCACAGGTAAAATGTACAGATGATAACATAATAACAAAGTGCCACTGTAACATACCTATAAGGTGTACAATATGATATACATATACATACATATACAATATGATAAGATGATCTACCATTCCGTTCTGGATCTGCGTGGTGGATGATTGCTCAGTCCATTTACTGTTCCAGCAGTTGGAACATTAACAGGTAGGTAATTAAATATTCAAATATGATTTCTGTAAATGATGATGAATTCTGTATATTCAGAATATTAATATTTATATAAAGCATCATATTATCATAAATATCTCGCAGTACTTTAAAGTACAATACTCATTGTCAGAAAACGGTTTTATACTGTAATTACCTAAAACCATTTTTTTTTTCTTTTTTTTATCGAGGCTTTAGTGCACCTTGGTGGCTATGCCAGCCTCGTAAGGTCACTCTTATACATTAAATAACAAAACTTAACATATATTTTAATTAATTATTACAACAAACCCAATGTTTTAAAACCTAAAATGACGAGATAACTAACAAAGAAATATCCAATGCCAACCCGTAGCTGTAAGTTGTTTATTTGCTACGAAGCGTAACTGACGTAGCCCGACATCATCGCGTCAGCTACGCCGTAGCAACCATACAATTCTCTGATAGAAAATTCGAATACGAACAATGACGTCATATTTCGACGTCAGAATGTATGAAATGAATAAATAACGCCCAGTTTATAACTTCTATAGAAGTGTCACGTATTTTTGCCTATTTTTACCGATTTCCAAAACGGAGGCGGTAGGTACTATGTTCTTCGCTTATGTACCTTTTTTTTTTTCTTTTTTTTTTGTGATGATAATGAAAGATAGGCTACTAAGTAAGTAAGTAAGCTTTTAAGGTATAATAGACTATCATATATAAATGAAAACTATTAAAGACAGTCAGGTTCAGCATCAAAAGTAAATGATGAACACTATGGACAGTCAGATGTCAAAACTATTATATTAATTAAATTAAATTTATTTATTTCAGATCACATAAATCCATATAAAATTAATGATAATTTATAATTAATGACGTGTTAGGTTAATTAAAAAAAAAAAAAATACCCCCAAACTAGCTTGCGCTTCACCTGTTGGTAAGAGATCACCGCCACCCAGAAACGTCCGCACCATCAGAGGAGTCAACGATTTTTCAAATACGAATTTTAAACTGATCTTCTCTGATCTTTTTGACTTTTCATGTTGACTGTACTGAACGAATATATCACACAATGATAATCGCTTCTGATGATTTTCGATGCAAGTATGTTTGTCGATGTATTCAATGTTTGAAGGCAATTATTAACGGGTTGATACTTCAATAAAAATCAAATACCAAAACCAACTTTCTGCTCCAGACTTAATATCGAATCTACACGATAAAGCCAAACAGGATAACGCTAAACATATTACCTTGCAAATACGATCTGACGTATGTCAACCCCTATTTAATAATAGCAAACGCAAAAATCATGGAGGATTCGACGCCTCACTCGGATTTATCACTCGCTTTACAAGATTACCCAATACGACAGTGACGGATTGACTCTTCGGGGCTATCCGTCCTTTTCTAACACACTTAATTGCATATACCTTTCTTTATCTCTCTCGTTGGTAATTAGGCGGCACCTGCATTTGTTCAGGTCACTAGGGATAGTGCTGGTGAGACTATCTAGACACCATGTTAATGCCTGAAGATTGATGAACATCACGGGTAAAAGATCACCTTTATTAATCGCAGGATTGTTGATGAAATTCACGTTAAGTCTGGTGTACGCGGCGTACATTAATTGTCACATGTTCTCCCGGATTTCGTTTCAATCACGTTTTTCTGGGGTGAGCAGAGGCCGTGGAGTTAGGAGATTATGAAAATTAAGTCACGTGGGTGAGGTTTCTAACAACTCCTGTTCTGCGCACTAAATGCTTTGGTGGATGTGTAGCGACATTTAGTTCTAAATTAAATAACTAAGTAGCAACGTAGCAAGCTAACTATATAGGCTGTATATAATACGAATTCGGCCAATCAGATTACGAAGCCTGCATCACGCAAGGAAAAAGATTATCGTATCTAACACATACCTATACAGTTGTCCAACATCAACCGTCGGGTTTCGGCCCGCCAGAAAATATCACCTCGCCTGGTCTGAGGATCGACCCTTCTCAATAAAAGAACACCATACCTCATTTGTCCCCGGATTTAAAGTAGCTTGCTTGTAACTAAAAAAATCGCATGTTTGTAGATCACAGAAATAAAATAGTATTGGGTTTCACTTTTGACTTTCAAGACAAGTTTGAAGGTAGTTCATTTGTGCTGTTTAGTAACCTACGCATATTAGTATCATTCCTTTCACAATAAGAAACGGTTTGCCATGAAAACTATTTGTGATCCCTCCCTATAATTCTAAGCAAGCTAAACTTCTGCCTAGCCTTTTCCCAACTACGTTGGGGTCGGCTCCCTGTATAACCAGATGCCGCTGAATATCAGCATTTAACACAGAGCGACTACCATCTGATCTCTGCTACTCAATTACTGGGCGACACTGATACCCTCAGGTAAGACCGGTTGTCAGACTTTTTGGACTGCTAACTGGGAGTACCGACTGTCAGATATTTGCATTGCATGACAATCGGGACCAACTGCTTAACATGCTTTTCGAGGTGCGGAGCGGTCTCAATGTTGGAAAACACGGTTGGCGCATTGGCTAAGCAATTAGCTTTCTGCGCTACGTGCCGCGGGTTCGATCCCGCACGGAACAAATATTAAAAATTGTATGATCTACAGATACTTGTTTCGGTTGTGTGTGCATGTGAAATGTATGTTTGTAAAACTGTACCCTCGATACAGGAGAAATCCTAGTGAGGGGCAAAGGATATATATAAAAAAAAATAAAAAAAACTTCGAAGGACCACCCATCTAAGGACAACGAAAACTGACAAAAACTGAGGGCAAATGTTCTTAGTATAATATAATATTATATTATATTTGTTTGATTGAAAGACGTTTCTCATTCAAGCTCGGCTGTCACAAAGGCCCTGTGATCGCTAAGGTCTTAAACACACTGTTTGCTCTGTGCCGCAGCCAATTGACTGATTCTCAATAATTTGATTACATCCGTACAACTAAGTGGATTCAGTTTGTTTTGCTTTGTTCGAATGTTAGTTGAAATTAATTCAGCTATTGTTAAGAGGTTATTCACCGTCTCTCAAGAGGTCGTTGTTGTATTAAATAAATTGAAGATAATACATGGATTGGAAAAGGGGACCGAGGTGGTTATCAAATGCAAAACCATGTTAAAAATTATAGTAAAATTCTTTACAGTTTCATTCCACAATTTTTGTGGATTGATAAATTCGACCACGAGCAGGACTCGAACCTGTGACCTTCTGATTTAGTACACCAGCCGCTCTTGCCAACCGAGCTACCGTGACTCCTGCTCGAAGAATAAAATTCTTCCTTCACATTTAACGTTCTCATGGTGACGGGTAGTGAGTTACAATTCAGTTCTAGCTCAGCTGAGAATTTCCATGCAATACTCAATAATACTTTACCTTTCGCTCTAAATGGATAAATACACCTATTTTTTTACTTTATAAATAGATCTATTTATCCAACAGAATAAAAAAGCTTCTATAAAGCACACTATTTTGTAAACCGATTTGTACCATTAAGTGTGGTTCGACATAGAAAGGGTGGTTTACGTAATACTATTTTACGAACGTAGCAAGAATTCCCAATGAGCAAGTATTGACTTTTGGAAGGTCGAATTATGAAGAGCTCGCAGCCAGCTGTTAATCTTATTTAAGATCATCTTTACGAGGTATATAGAGCTACTTTATACCGATATTATTATAAAACCGTTTGAATTTCCGTGAAGAAATTCAGTAGTACCTAATCTTTATTTTAAACGTACAAAATGTTTTTTTTTATCGTACACTATCTTTGTAACGTAAGGAATATCTTCCATGATCTGTTGTTGAAATGTAATCTCGATATTTCAACGCTATTCCAAGCGCCATGATCGCGGGGTGACTGATGAGATATCCCGTAAGTAACACCAATCGTAAAACCGTGAAAGTTTAAAACAGTGTTTCTTTTTTGTCGTGTCATAGGATATGGAAATTTATCATGCTCCGTGATGGATACATCCCAGTTAGCCAGGATCCTATCAGAGCTGACTTTCTAGGGATCACAAGACGTAGGCACTTAGGTATCTTAACTTAGGGAGGCTCTTTCCATGCACCTAACGTGGAATTAAATTTAATTACTTTCAAATCTACAAAAACAAGAAGAAAATAAAATTAAAAATATTACCGTCAAAATTGTACGACTCAATTTTATGAAAAAAGTACCACAAGAGACGCCATTCACAATTCGGTCAAATGCGTCCCAAAAAATATACTAGATGACAATAAAGGACCGCGGACAATGGCGATAATTGTCTGCATTATAACAGTCCTACCCGCCCCACGTTACCGACAAATTATTTCCAATACCGCCATACATCAAGGGACAACTGCCGGAAAAAAGGAAGAGAGGAAAACCTAAAAAAGGCAATCAATGGAAAAAGTAAGTGTCCGAGATAACGGGCGTTGAGAATTGAAGTCACGTTCACGCTGCGTCCCCGCTGCGTCCACGGCACGACACACACATAAATAACCCTAATGATATCCGATTGTGTTCAGTTTGCGATGCGAAAAAAAATCGCACGAAATAACCCGTGTGGGATTGGGGCGTTATTCCTAAATATAATGTTCTTGTTAATAAAATATTATTGTGGTACACGCGTTTGCGTTTCCCCTCGGATTTGTAAGCGTCGATGCTTTCTCGTTAATATTAATCGGCCGTTCGATATGGTTGCGGATTGAATAAAAAGTGTACGATATGCCAGACAAATTTTAATCAGGGCTCTAGACCGGAATAGGGTCAATTTTCAGAAGAAATGATACTTTTTATGAGATCACTAGATTTCAGATGAATTATTAAATCGAATTAAGGCAACGTTTTAAAGTCATCATCATCCTTTTCGAGGTCGCACTCTGTTGTTGGCTCGAGGTCTCCACTCTAGGAGTCTTCTGATTTAGTTTAGTAATATTTTAAAGTAGTAAGTATTATTTGCAAAATAAAATTTAATGTAAATAGTATTGCAAAATACAATCAACTTTGAGATGTTGCGTTTGAATCAATTAGAAGAGTTTCTTAGAAAAATTATGGCCTCTTTAGGTCAGTGCTAGACAATGCTTTAATAAATAAATAAGCTTTTTTCAAAAATAACGTTATAGCTTGTTGTGATTATGTGCGCTGTAGCACTCCTAGCCTTAAAAAAAACGAGACTTTTGCCAGATTTAAATAAAATAATAAAAATTAAGTCTGCATCAAGTATTCGTTGATCAGCTGTTGCGGTGGTACAGTTGCAACGCCGCATAATTATTGTGACGCGGACATTCCCGTCACGTCGAGCCGCGTCCGACCGATATAATACTCTAATACCTCAGCCGTCTTTCAGTATTAGCTGATAACTCGTTTTAATACCCTTCAGCGCTCAACGATAGATTCTGTAGTGTTTTGAATAAATACAATACAGTTCAAAGCGTAGTATAATAATAATAAAAACTACAGCGTTATTTATTTTATAGAAGAGTTTTAGTGCAGTGTCATGATTCATTGCAGTTTAAATTATAGTTAAAACAACAAAAAGCCATGATATTTTTCAAAATTAAAATAACAGCAGAAATAGCTGACTTTTTCTCAACAAAAAAATTCACCTGGTGCTGACATTTTTTAAAATTTCAGCTTATATTTCTTTTATAAACTGTAAAAATCCGAGGCACAGTTCCTTCCTGAAGTTTCTTGTGGCACTATAAATTCATGGAGGATCCTAGCATTCAGTGGTTGAATTTTTGCTTATACCACGGCCACTTCGCTGGCTAAGACGAGATTCGTAATAAAGTTTTTCTTCACTTAATTTTATTGCTTGGCCCGGTTACTTCTTTGTAAATTTCAGTTCTGAAATGAGTGCTCTGTAAGTAGGCACTGGTTATGAATAAATGGCCAATTATATTATGAAGAAAATTAATGGTTTCCTACTACTTCCTCTTTATCCTGGTGCTTGGTTTTGTTGTGAGAAGTGGCGATGTTTTGTTGAAAGAAAGAAAACATTAACTAAACATCACATAATAATAAATAAATAATAATTATAATGTTTTTGTTCTGACATAAAGTTCAAAATGGCTTGATTTGTGGATATTACTATCTACTCCGTGTGCTCCGATCATTCTGAGGCTGACTACATGTCATTCCATAGATTGTTCCTGTCTACTTGAACGAGAAACGTACACTAGAAAGTATAATTATTGATTAACTTAATTCTCAAAAAAAAATTGAGGCGGAATTATATATCTACTTAAATATAATTTTTCCCAGTTCATCTTATAAATGCTAACATATTTTCAACCTATTGTCTAGATTCATTTTATTAAAACGCTGGTCTCTATCAAAAATAGGTCAACCCATTGCTATTGACGTTTTAACGTAGTTTTTTTTTTTCAAAAGCACACTCAATATATATAATATCACTCAATTCGTCAAAAGTGCGTACTCGGGGTCTGCCAAAGAGCAATGGAACGTAGTATCCTAGGGGTCAAACTTACAGACCGCATAAGGAACTCGATACTACGTTCCAAAACACAAATTGCTGATGCAGGCCACACAGCTGCCAAATTAAAATGGAACTGGGCAGGTCACATCTGCCGCATGCCGGAGGAGCTTTGGGCAAAAACAACCACACAGTGGGTCCCTAATAGCAGGAAACGGCAACGCGGCAGGCCCAGAAGGAGATGGCGTGATGAGCTAGACGTCCATCTAAAGGATTGGCCCCAAAATGCTATAGACCGGGAAAAGTGGAAGGAGGGAAGGGAGGCCTTTGCCCTGCAGTGGGACACTACGGGCTATTAATAATAATAATAATAACCCCCCCAAGGGGCTACCTTGACGTGGTGGGGGGGCATACGGGAGGCAAGGTACTGGTATAAATTATAGCCTGAACATCTAGGCATTGCACCCCTTTATTGGGAGATACATTTAAACACTTATAACACCTTGACATAATGACCCTTCCCAAACTAACAGCCCCAACTTCTCAACCTCTCAATCTCCTAAAACTACAAACTCCTTCCACTTTATCTTACCCCTTCACTCCGCCGCCTCCTTTTCCTTCAATGATCCTTAGGGCTATGCCAGTAGAGCTACTCATGCTGGATAGGTCTAGGTTGAGAAGACGACCAAGACAGATACAACGCAGACCCAAAAAGATACAACCCAAGCCAAGGTGGAACAGCATACGCCGAGGGCTCCATGGCTAAGGGGGTGCTTAGTCGTAAGTATGCGAACTCTGGACAATAGGGGACCTCCAGTTTGATTTACCCTTGCCACGGTGAACGCAGGGCTCTGCCGTGGTCGACTTATAAAGTCCCTAGCTGCTCGTGGGAATATTATGATAACTAGATCAAAAACAAGAAAAGCTATTCAGGCAAATATGCCGTTAATTGATGAAGAAACTACGCAGGTTTCCTCGTCACTCTCCCCAAGGTCCATATTTTCATCAATAGCATCATCACCACCATCATACTTACCCATGTCATCAAGATCATCATCATTATCGTCACCAGTATCAGTAGACGTTGTGTCGGAGGCAATTTCTGCCAAAAGTCCTTCACCCGCTACTGTCTCAACAAATACGCGAAAAAAATGGAGTGAAGATATGAACAAATTCATTTGGCGTACCTACCTAATCATCACAAATTTAGAAACTGACACAAAAGCCTATTTGACATCATTGCATCAACAGTTCATTGAAAGATTCCCGGAAATGGTAGTCTCTAAACAGCGAGTTGGAGATCAACGAAGAGCAATTATACATAACAAGTTATTACCGTCCACTACACTAGACGCAATTAGGTTAGAAGTAAGCAAAGATTTAGAAACTCAGAATACAGATTTACAGTCACAGAACCAGACAGGATATCAGTTTATTACACTACAAAATAACACACATCTACAATCACAACCTAAACGCAGGATGAAATGGTCGAACGAACTCAACGAAGCGCTTATAAAGTGCTACTTTATAATTACAAAATTGGAAACAGACATGACTGTTTGGAGGAAAAAGTTAAGAGATAAATTCATAGAACTATACCCACAACTATCGCATTTATCGGAACAACGAATATCAGATCAAAAACGAGTTATCCTTAATAATAGAATGATCCCAGAAATACGACTTGAAGCACTAAAAACATCTGCCCAAAGTATACTACACGAAACAGATTCTGATAGACAGTTAGATAGCCAAGACTCACATACAATAACACTAAATTTGCACACACAGCTCCCCAGAAACAATAGCACAGAAACGGAACCTACCGAACAATCATATACAGAAGAAGTGGGAAACGAACTTGAACGAATGGCTTACCTTAATAGAACAGACTTAGAAATCCTTACACAACATACTAACCGAAGCACAGAAGCAAGTCTTGAAAGAAATCCTGAAATAGACGAAACATTCTCACACACACTACAATATTTTACAAACATACATCCTACAAAGCGAAATTACATTCCAAAACAAAAAACATCACGAAAGTTAGCGCATATAGTCAATTATATTAACAATACAATTCTACCAGAATATATAAACAGTGATACAGATTTTGAAGCCATGCATACAATAATATACAGCGCAGCTTGGACAGCTGCTAAAATAAATGGAAGTAAAATTTCATACTTAGCTGCTGAAAACACTATCACCAGACAGAAAGACTATAAACCTAAGTGGCAAAAAAGATTAGAAAGTAAAATTAAAGATCTTAGAGCTAAAATAGGCAGGCTTACTCAGTACATGTATGGGATCAGAAGTAGAAAACTTGACAACGAGGTAAGTAAAATATTAGAAAATTATAAAACGCATTCATCACACGAAGAACCTAACACACAACTCCCACACTTTCTAGACACCCTCAAACAGAAACTAACAGTAGTAAGCAGCAGATTAAAGAGATATACTAAGTGCACATTTCGAAAAACACAAAATAATCAATTTAGGAATAATGAAAAACTATTTTACCGAAATCTAAGAAACTCCAGCACAAACCAAACAGTACCGAGCAATAGTGAGAATAACACAAGTAATACTTTACCACCGATAGACGATCTAAAACAATTCTGGTCTGGAATCTGGGAAAATCCTGTCCGTCATAACACCGCCGCTGAATGGATAAAAACAGAAATGCAAAATAATATAACTACCGAAGAAATGGAGTTCGACCAAGTGCCGATAGATACCTTTCACGATGTTCTTAGCAAATTACATAATTGGAAGGCAGCAGGATCAGACTATATTCATAACTTCTGGTACAAAAAATTCACTCACATACACCCACATCTCTATAATCACATAAATAACTTCATAAAAAATCCAACCGCGATGCCTTCATATTTAACAGAAGGTATAACTTACATGTTACCAAAAGACAGCAACGACACCACAAATCCGGCAAAATTTAGACCAATAACCTGCCTACAAACAATATATAAGATTATTACATCGTGCATTACTCATGTCATTTACAAACACTTAGAATCTAACAAAATATTAACAGAAGAACAAAAAGGTTGTAGAAAATTTAGTCAGGGATGTAAAGAACAACTAACAATAGACTCCGTAATACTCAAACAGGTCCAGCGCAGCAAGAAAGATTTATACAGTATGTATATCGATTACAAAAAAGCCTATGATTCAGTACCCCACAGTTGGTTAGTAGAAGTTTTATATATATATAAAATACATCCGGAACTAACCTTATTTTTAAGTAGTATAATGAAACAATGGACTACAAGATTATACTTGGCTACCCCCACAGGAACTGTCGAGACAGAGCCTATTAAGATCTTGCGAGGTATATTTCAAGGTGACTCACTCAGCCCATTATGGTTCTGTCTAGCTTTAAATCCCCTCTCGATCAGACTAAATTCTTTAAAGCCTGGATATTTGCTACAGTTTGATGAGATAATAACTGACTTACTGACAAATAAACAGGATTGTAAGATAAATCACCTACTTTATATGGATGATATTAAATTATACGCATCCTCACCCAACGACTTGTCTGAACTCGCTAATATTACAGAACTTTTTTCAAATGATATAGCAATGGAATTTGGTATAGATAAATGCAAGATTAATTCAGTTAGAGCAGGAAAAACATACAAACACTCATACGAAGTTCAGACTGGGGAAACCATAGATTCATTAGACGAAAATGGAACCTATAAATATCTAGGATACATACAGGCTAAGCAAATACAACATAAAGAAATAAAAGCAAAACTAACCCAACAGTTTAAACACAGATTGAAATCCATATTTAATAGTCAGCTAAACTCACGAAACACTATTAAAGCAATTAATACTTTTGCCATTCCTATCCTTACTTATTCCTTTGGTATAATTAGCTGGACCAAAACTGACCTTAAAACCCTACAGCGCGTTATAAACACCACCATGACCAAACATAGAAAACACCATCCTAGATCTTGCATACAGAGGTTAACACTACCAAGGAAAGAAGGAGGAAGGGGTATAATAGATATCACGAACCTACATAATAAGCAAATCAGTACCTTAAGAAAATACTTCTATACAAAAAGTAGCACATCAACCCTACATAAAGCCATTGCCTGCAATGATCGAAAATTTACCCCCTTAAACATGTCTGATAGGACCACGCAAAAGAATGAAAAACAGATTGACCGACAAACAAAAATATTAGAGTGGACCCAGAAGTCATTACACGGAAGACACCGCCAGGATCTTAGCCAACCAAATGTCGACAAATTAGCGTCGAACGAATGGCTTAATCGTGGAGACCTATTCCCTGAGACAGAAGGGTTCATGACAGCAATACAAGATCAAGTAATAGAAACCCGCAATTACCGGAAACATATCATGCGTATCCCTCTTTCCACAGACACATGTAGGCGGTGCAATAGCTCCTCCGAAACCATCCAGCATATCACAGGGGCGTGTAAAGCAATAGTTCAGACCGATTATAAGCATAGACATGATCAAATAGCCAATGTCATTCATCAAAAACTAGCAATAAAATATAATTTAATTTCTACACCACCAACACCTTACTACAAATATAAACCCGAATTAGCCCTTGAGAATGCCACTCATAAACTATATTTTGACCGTGCAATTCTTACTGACAAAACAACACATTACAATAGACCAGATATTACCTTACTTGATAAAATCAACAAAACCGCACAAATTATAGACATAGCAGTACCAAATACACATAATGTACAGAATACCATAGCAGAGAAACTATCAAAGTATACAGACCTGAAAATTGAGATTACCCGAATGTGGCAATTGAGCAATGCTACCATAATTCCTATAGTCCTATCGACCACAGGAGTCATACCCAAACAACTCCATCAGTCTTTAAAATCACTCGATCTAAAGCCTCATACATATCAAATCTTACAAAAAGCCGCCATCCTAAATACTTGCAGAATTGTTCGGAAATTCTTACAAAATGATACCGAGACTCAAACAGACACATCACACACACAAAGACATTCATCACAAGCTCACACTAACTTAAATCATCATCATATTGTCACCAATGTTATATAGGCTAGTACTTGGCTTCGGCCCGTGCTAACTTATAAAAACCGGCAACATACTGCCGAGATACAAAAACGTATACCAAGAAATAATAATAATAACACTCAATATCAATCGGTTTAAGCATTTTATGAACCATTTTTTAAATTTTCAAATCTGTCAGATCATTTCATCGTTCTATGCGATGTAATCAAAACTGTTAAGCTGAATATGAATTGATGCGAATAATTATTCCATCAAGCTGAATACAGCCTAATTTTATACTAATTATGTTACTAATTCTCGATATTAGATACATTTGTTGGTGTTTCATATATGTAATTTAACATCGCGTAGTTAATGTACATGACAAATCTACAACAATATTAGTATCACAGTAGTAGTAGTATGTTTTTTTTCTGTTTTTTAATAATTTGATTTATTTTAACATTTAATGATTTGACATTTAAGATGGTATTTATTCATTTTATTTCTCTGGTTTAGTATAATGATTATTGTATTAATTTTAATTTGCATGCCTCTGAGGTAGAACATCATAGGACACTACTTAATCATTAACACCATTGTAAACTTGTGTTCAGCAAATAAATGATTGATTGATTGATCACATTACGTATAACATGTTGTAATAATAAAAAAATCTGAAAACTGATTACAATCAGTTTAAGTGTTACATTTTAATATTAATCGACTAAATGTATGGGAAAACTGTTTTTTTCCGTGATTTCACGATTGGTTCTACTGTAAAAGTGGTACAATAACCCCCTAAAATGGATCAGGTTGGACCTTGTACAAGTACAGTTAAAAAATACAGTTCAGTTCTTGTTTTTTTTTTCTCAGTTATAGTCCGGATTTGTGTATCCCGTTGGGCGCACTGTGGATGTAAGATAAAACGCCGTCTACCCTTTAGCGAGATCCCCCTCGAAGATTGGAGGCGTGACGATTATGTTTATTATTTATTTTACTGCCTTCATGAAAGAATAAATAATAAATGTAAGTGGTTTGCTTTTCCTTTTCCTTTACTTAGCCACAGATAACAATATTATTATGTTGTAGCTTGTAGGTAGCTACTAGGTATTGCCCGCGGTTTCACTTGGCTTATTCTTATTTTACTACAAAATTTTGTACCCAAACGGCTCCAAAATGAAAATAAAAATAAATAATAATAATAAATAATGAAATAGCGAAAAATAATCAGCTGTTCCCACATTTAGTCGAATAATATGAATTATTTATATAGAACAGCAGAATTATTTTTTTCGCGATTTCGGGTTTGTTCTGATAGTAAAAGTTGTTCATAATGATCAGTATAATACGCTCCTTCCATGATTCCCTCGTTTTACCAGTCGCCCTGTATATGACTACGCATTTCAGATACACGTTGTATACTTTTAAACGCGAATTTAGTTTAAACTAGATTTAAACTAACTATTAACTATTTTTGCTTTTTTATTTGTATGATCTACAGATAGTTGTTTCGGGTCTGGTTGTGTGTGCATGTGACATGTATGTTTGTAAACTGTACCCTCGATACAGGAGAAATCCTAGTGAGGGGCAATGTTTATCAAAATTAAATTAAATTAAAATTAAATTAAAGTTTCTTTTCAATCACAATTTTGCAATCGGTGATATAATCAAGGATCCGCGTCACGTTTGCCTCCAAACAATAATGTCAGCGCATAAATCATTTGTATTCGAAACATGTTATCATCATTACCGAGCTAAATTCCACCCGTTTCACGAGATAAATTTAATAAATTTTCATAATATTAAGCTAGTAAAGTTATTTATTGTGGTCAGTCGTCATCAACTGCTATTTATGCTTCACCTGAAAAGGATAGACAAAATAATGTCATAGTACGATGTTGATTCCACCATCTAGGTACATAGTTAGTCTAAAAGGGCCTTTAAAGCCGAAAGGGATTATTATAGTCATTATGAACAATTTTTACTATAGGACCTACATAGGTCGTCTGATAGAAAATAATGGAAGACAAAGACACATTGTGCTCACCCCTAATAAAATTGCATTATGTCGCCAAGATGGATGGCATCAGGGATGGAAGCGTTACTTAATTAGGTAGTTTAAGTACATTTCAATTATAACAAATGTCTGTATTTTAGGCAAGTACTTAGTGGGTGTGTATGGATCATGAAATAAAATCAACATTAAGGATTTTTGACCACTGAAAGCGCGTTAGAATAGTCGGTCAATTGTCACAGTCAAAGATGGCTTACCATAAACTCTGAATAACGGTTTCATTTTACATAGGCAAACACTACAAGAGGACATAAGCTAACAATCAAGTTATCTAAACGTCCATTCACTGCGGCAGCTCCCAACAGAATGTTTTTGTTGCGGCGCAGGCGCACGTGCTATTACTAAGTGTAGTGGGTATGACGTAAGATGGCGCCTCAGTGTTGCAAATTCATAGCAGAACATCCGAGGAATTATCATTTCCTGCGACATATAAATTATAAAATCTTTTTAAATACCTTCGAGACTTTAGTACGAAGCCCGATGAGGCTTATACGCGACCGATTCACGTTTAGTCGGAAAGCGTATATAAAGCCGAATAGATTGTACAACAACCGAATAGGTTGTATTATGAACAACTTTTAATACGGGCAAAAACACAGAACACACAAATATTTAAAAAATCTGTTCTATACGTTTAGTCGAGTAGGTAATTATTTGTATTAAACAGCCGATTTTTATTTGCGATTTCTTGAATATTACCTTAGTACAAGTTGTTAGCCATAAAAGTTGTGTCGTACTGTATATATATTATTAGTTCTCAGGTTCTCCATTTTTAAACACGTAAAAAACTGCTTATTTGCCAAAACACGCATCTTATAAATAAGAGTATATTCCTTACCAAGTTATTCTATCGTCACGACTCATTACACAGACGTAATCATTCTTATCCCACTTCGTAATCAGCAGCCGGATGTTTGTGAACATGTCCCGCCAAGATAACGCATGATAAATGCTTATAAGTGTCGAAAAAAATGTCATGCGACAAACGCGTCGCGTCGCGGGGCCGTAATGAGCGAGTGAAGGAATGAAGTATTTTCCCCGACATGATGAAGCTTTGTTTATAGTTCATTCGTTTTGTATGAGTGGGAGTGGGTGAGGGTTTCCTTTTTGTTTTTTTTTATTTGTGTTGTGGCTGTGAATTTAATCCCTTCTTTTGTAGTTTTGAATGTTACGGTGATGACGTATGAGTATTTCCTTGTCTTTACGCTGTAATGACTAAGGTTACACTATTTTCCCGGTTATTACTTAAAGTCTCTTATTCACAAGGAGACCACGTATCTCTAGAGATATCGGGCGAAGTCGAGTGACGTCGGGCGACGATGCCCGACTAAAACGAAAACGAAAAATTGTGCATATCGTTTTATGTTATATGAAAAAGAAGAAAGAAAGAAAGAAAGAAAATCAATTTATTTATTGCACACAGGACACACACATATCAAACATTAAAAAAAAAACAGAAAATTACTTATAATAAAACAATGAAAAATAAAGCATGGAAGTGTGTGTCCCTCATGTGCAAGAAAATGGGCACATATCTACTATTACATTATATTACGTATACTATACAAGGTGGCACAAAATTTTGGGGCAATCAGTGTGACTGGGTTTTCTGTTATAGTTAGAGAGTTCAGGTCCTAAGAAACTTTAGGTTAATTTAGAAGATACTAAAAACACCACTGTTAGTTTTTTGAAAAAGGTACAGGGTCAGCAAGAAAATTGACATTTCTCAAAATACTTAAGCAGTCGACTGTATTTCTCAACAGGGATGTTACCTCCAAACAACGGACGAAATTGTAATTGCCGAAATAGAGAAAAATACAATAAACTATTTCCCACATATTTTCTTTGAAAACATACCTTCGTATGCATGTAATCTGAAATCACATACCAGATATCTACATTTAATTAAGTGTATCTGACCAGGGGAAATTTTAATATTTCCAACATAACCCATACATTAATATTCATTTAAAAATGCATACACTGATAAATTTGATGCAGTGAAGCTTCGTGCGTGCCCTATATGGAACCAATTTCAACCCTCCACCGCCGCGCCCGCTAACTATTTGTCACAAAATATGAAGCCACAAAAATTCATGAAATCGAGGCGGTTCGCCGACTTTCGTGATATTTATATCTCCAGGAGGAAGGAAGACCAACCGGCGGCAATTTCGCCGTGTGAAAATAAATTCAAGCACTCTCCCTTGGCGATTTTTAATCCGAATTTTCTTTTGAATTATGCGACGTACCTGCAACAGGGTTAAGGAAAGTTGATCGATGGTTTTTACGGGTTGTTTTTTATTGGGAACTGGGAAGGGATTGATACTTATGGCATTTTTGGATTGGAATGTGTCTACAATTCACTTATTTAACCACTCACGTGCTTGGTAACTGTAGTTACCTACCAAAAAGATTTCGGTTGAATTGCTTCTGGTAACTGTGGCTACCAGTGGCGAAGGGTGACAGTTTTAAAAAGGGAAGCCGTCCCAAAAATGCCCTCTAAAAATTGCTACAATTAATAATGCAAGCCAAAATCCATACCATCTCTTGTAATCTATACTTATAGTCATGTCTGGAAGAGATCGACCTAACTGAATAACAAGCCTTTTTTTATCAGTTGGATGAGTAAATAATACCTATATTATTACGTTGGTCTATGAAGTAACGAATTCCTAAAGGGAAGCCGACGTGAATCGGGTTGTATGGACTCTTCGCCACTGGTGGCTACTAAGGAACATTTGTAACTTAACAACATTCACAGGGGGTACTCCTTCTACCCTTTGAATATGATAGTAAATACTCGTAACCTATCACGGTCAAAGTCTTCTCACAATCTTCTTCTATTATATTCATACGTGAAGAGAAATCTTTGTACCCTTTTGAACCATATTGCGCGCACAGAGGTATGTATGATTTAGCATAATTGAAATTTGTATGGAGAAGGAGTGTAGAAAGCTAAAATTTCGACCACTGGGCGATCATATTAGTAAACATTATTACGAAATGCAATTCATCATTAAAAAAAACTATTTTTTATTTACGTTAAATCCACATAAACAAACAATACATGTATCCACCGCCCTAAATCATGTAGAAAGCGAGACATCTACATAAGATGCGTCATCTTTTCTAAGGCGGAGTCGATCCCGCATCCCAGTGAGGTAAAGGTAAGGTAATAAGCCCGACATGTGCCAACAATTGCCCGTGCCTGGTCTATGGGCATATCGTTTTTCCACAGCTGTACCGGCTAGAATATTTATAGTGTTTATACAGGGTGTAACAAAAATCGTGTACTTCTTAAAACCACGTGCTCTACTGCTTATAAAGTGAAAGGTTTTTGAATTCAGTAATAAAAAATAAATTCGAAAACTATGTGTTGCGGTCGCTTACCGTTCAGCATTCTAGCGCTCCGCGTGGGTACTTACAAAGGTGTCGAACTTACAAAGGTGCTCCGGTGGCGAGGGGCAAATCAAGTGGTAAGTAAGATGACACGCGTGGAGCACTAAAATGCAGTTGCAGCGATGGCAATAGATCATTAGTTTTTGAATTATGATTCAATTTAAAAAATTACCATTATTTTTTACTGAGTCGTAAGAACTTTCATTCACGATGAGTTTACATGAGCAGTAGGTTTAGTGGTTTGAGGGATTTACACGATTTCTGTTACACCCTGTATAAGCGAACTACAAAGGTACAAGAACATACTTTTTGTTATGAAGATGATTTGAATGATATTGAGCTAAGTCTGTTTTTTTTATTAACACGCATCTGTCTAGCCCTTTTCCCAACAACATTTGACATCGGCAACTCAATTAAAAAGAAATAGGCAAACTTCTCATATTATATAAAATTTAAAATTTCTTAGGTACTCTAGAAAAATAAACTGATTTTATTCATGTTTATTTTTCATCTCAGAAAAAAACTCTAGTCACAAACCATGAATTTCTTAAATCTATCACCTGCTAATTAGATTTGTTACACCAATGAATAACATACATACTGGTTCATTTACTTTCCCTGAATAACACTCAAGAATAGAAATAGTAAGGTATTGAGAAACTGCTAACACGTGCCGATAATTGCCGGAGAGAACTACCTACATGGAGCAACAACTTTTATACTGTTCCAGCACAAGCCAAGCTATTTTATACCTTAAACCGAAGAGAGAAGATTAGAAATTGAATGTAGTGCACCGTCAAATAGTTATAAGCTGAGTATAATAGCTAGTATTGCTGTGTACAGAAGTAAGGATCGGGTCTCACAGCCAGCGATGTTAAAAAGATTTTACCTGCGCTTTCGCTAAAACATTTATTTATTTATAAAATACACACGTCCATTCTGATAGGTGACAGCCCAATGCGATAGTACCTACGGTCATGTTAAGAGAAATTATTAAACATTCCACAAAAATACAAAAAAGTACAATAAAACACATATATATTTATTTATTTATTTATTTATATATTCTACAATCTTTTTTATATATCACATTATTAAGTTATGCTTAACAAATGATATATTTAAAAAGACTTTTGCAAGTTCACTCAATTGACATAAATAATTATGTTCATTCTCTCGTATAGTCAATTTGTTACTTTGATAGCTTGGATGAGAGATGCCTTAGCAAATAAGTTCCATTAGCCAGTAGTGGACACACGTAGCGGTCCGGCACACAAATACTCAAGCACCGCAGTACACCCCGGGTTAATAGATCGACGCTCTCGTAGAACACTGTTAGATGTGATAATAAATAAATACAATGAAATCTTGATATTGACACGATCGGCTTTTACGAACAATTACCTATCGCAATAGGTAAAAAATACTGTAGTTTATAGATGTTCAATCAGATTAAGTCATACAATGAAAATAATTCCGAAGAACAACGTCGCTTGTAGAGAAATTTTGTTGTGGCTTATTTGTCACGACCGCACTTATGGGTAATTTAAACCAAAGTACATCGTAATCGTGGTAATTTTGATTATTATTCCGAACACCAGTGTGTTAATTGTATAGCATCCTCTTCTTTGAAACGATCTTCATAGGAAAAACCTCTTTGTAAGATGTATTATCTAAAGCGTAATTTACTCTTTAACGCGACATATTGAACCACACCCTAAAACAAGCGCTTAAGTACTGTTTCTTAGTATTAGCTTTTGTAAACTTAGATACCTACCAAAAAGATTTTAAATCTTTTTATAGTATATTCTTTTCATTTTTCAGATTTTATTTACCAAGAAATCTGTATAAATAGAGCATGCGCTAGAAAATTATACAAGACGTTGCTTCTCTGATTAAAATTTCAACGAAACCTAATGATAAAATACAATTTTACTTGATCCACATAGAAATTAGACTAATAATTTACCTTTTCTCTTATAAATGTAGGCAAAGAGATCGCTGTCAGTAGAAATCGGAAAGGTACAATTTGTTCAACGCATTGGAAGGGCGAGCCGTTCTCATAAAGTCAGTTCCTTCAAAGAATATTGTAACCTAAAGAAAAATTATACATTTCGCTGTGTCTGTAGAACCTTTTTTACAAAAGCTCTATAGACCGTTTCACTATGAAACCGATAGATAAGAGTAAGGCGTAGAGTTCGGGATTAACACCCTTAAGATAAAGTGGTCGCGCCGATCCCTACACCCATCACTTCTACTGAAAGATGTTTAGGATTGAATAAAGCTTTTGCCTTTGAAAAAAATACCTATTGAAGTAACGAACCATTGATCCGTTATTTGAATAGCGAAGAACTCGCCCCTTGTAAATCTAAAATTATGTTCATATTTATTCAAGCATACTTTTTACAAAATCGTATACCCGTTTCGATAGCAGATAACTGAAATGATTATTTAAAATACACATTTCCTCCAGAAGTCCAATTTCAATGTGCTTAATTTGGTGTTTAAACTTCAAGGCTGCTACGTAGCTTCAGTTTGGGTGTAAATTTACATGAGACACTTTCATTAGAGTTGTAATTCTCCGCTTTAATTTGCCAGTTGGACGCTTCGATCCACGGTTTTCTCCTTCAAAAGTAAAAGCGGACATATTTCTTGACTGCGTTTATAATCCCTCGTCGGGAACACTAGCCTGCTAACGAAGTTAGTTCTAAGGTAAAGTTTTAATTGCTCTCTGGCAAATCTCAGTTTATCTTTTCGCGGTCTCTAGGAAACAGCTTTGTTGACTATAAATTCAATTTGAGCGAGGCGGAAAAGATTACAGGTTTATTTATGAGAGGGACAGGTTTGAAGAAACAATTCTTGAAATAGTTTAGAGTTGTACAAGGCTCGAGTCACTGTCGTGTAGCACGCTAGTCTTATGTAAAGTAAGTGGGTACCTAAACTGTATGTGAGTCGGAGGCAGCGAGAACTAGGCACCTAACTTGTGAAGTGGAAACTGTCGCAAGTGGCCTCACTTTCAATCTCATGAAACGCAGGATGGAAAATTTCGTTTAATAATTTAAGGCCACGACAGGCCCTTAAACGTCGTCTTCCAGTTTTATCACCTGAGAGTCACGTACTACGGCCCGCGCTACTTCAGTGCGGCTAATGAATTCTTACCTTGTCTACAATAAACCAAAAAGCTTTTATGAAGCTCATTCATTAAAGGAATCTGTGGATTATGCGTGAAGCCGCGCTAAGAACGTGACTTTTGAGATTTTCAACAAATTGATTCTGGCTTGCTTCGATAAAACCTTAGAAGCTTAGGGTTACACAAGTTTTATGCGTGTTGTAAAATTATAGAGCGATGTTTACCAGATTTCTAAAGGCGCGGAAAAATTGCTTATACTAAACGTATGCAAATTATTATTTAATGCTTTAAGATTTTGCCTTTTTAAAACCTACCTTGCCTTCAGCGGTCTCTCTTCTTTAAAAGCCTCGCTCTTGTCGGTGTAACTGATGTAGCTCTCTCTTTTCCCTCTCCAGTGCAGACTCCTTAACCTTCCTATACGACATGACAGCAACCTTTTCTTTTATTTGGCTCATATAACTTATGCGTGGCCTTCCTGTACCTTTCTAACTATTATGTTTAAAAACTATCGTATACTATAAGATGGCCTACCATCTTTTCTGTCCTTCAGCGGTGTTAGTACATTATATGTAGTTACTAAGCCCAAAAGCATAAATTTTTTTCGTAACAAAATAATATTAATAAGAAAGTGAACTAATGAGCTTATCATAACATGACAAACGAAACAAATATGCCAGAACAAACACGATATACCCCAAAAAAATGATCCATTGTTTTACTGTGCCGCACAAAACATGGTTCATAATAAAATAAGATAAATTTATTCGGGCTGGAGGTACGGTATCGGAGCGGGTGGCCGGAGGCTACCGTCGGCCAGTGTCGAGAGGAACCTTATCTAAACTCGCGCCGCGCTCGCCAGCGAACTATGAAACAGCTAGAGTGGGTTTGGTGACGTCACTCATGTTGCGAAGAACTATGTTGGGTCATAGGTTTGGAAAACTAATGAATAATTGAATAGCGCATTCAACGTGCATGTAGCGCCCAAATGATGATTTATCCGGGCTCGAGGTACGGTATCGGAGCGGGTGGCTACTGTCGACCAGTATCAAGGGGAATTTTATCTAAACTCGCGCTGCGCTTAACAACGACCTATGAAACAGTTAGAGTAGGTATGGTGACGTCAATCGAAGAATGAAGTCGGATCCCGGTTAGCTGTTTGGAAAATTTATTATTTTATTGAGCAATACGAAACTAAAGAATGTCAATGGCATATTTTTAGCCCAGTATGGAAATTAATGGTAAAATAATAGTTGTTGTCTCGTCCTCGATGATGATAGAGTACAAAGGTAGTAACGGTCTCTTCAGTCACTTGTCTATCTCATTCATCAGTCTATCATCATCTTCGGACGAGACAACAACTTCGTATAATTACCGTCGAACTTCACTTACAGGTAAGTTCGTTTGACTATTCAATTATAGTCCAATGCTGTCACATAAACACTTTGGTTACAGTCCTCTCAGAGGTTACACAAGACCCTAGATAAATAATGCAGTAAATACGTTTGCTCATCATAAAAAAAGTCCTTACCAACTATCAACATACCGATATATACGAGACACAATATATAGAAAGAGCACAGAAATCTGTGCAAGAAAAGAGTTTCCATGAGTGGACGAAACATGAGGTCGTCGGGCGTACTCTGAGCAGTCAGCTTCGATACCTACATTGCTAACTGGCTAATGTTTCTACTACAGCATGACCAATTCCCATAGTCGTGACGGGGCCGCTTGTCGGAACTGGTCAGCTCGTAACTGTCCTAGTCTTATTTCTATTCACATTAAATTGCATTATTCTCGCAGCTCTTTCCACAACATTGTAATGATAAAGATTGTAATCTATTATTTGAAAAGAGTTACCATGGAGTTTCTTGCCAGTTCTTCTCCATAGGATCTACTATTTGGAACCGCGCACCTAGAGTCTCGATATTTCATAAGTGCCTGTATCTGGTTTACATGAAATAAAGATCTATTCTATTCTGTCAACTCGACAAAAAAATTATCTGAAATACCTATCTCTAAAGTTACTGCAAATATGTTAAAATCAGGACTATATAGCGACAAAATATAGCAGATATTAAATTTAGCCTGGACATTAAAAGGACCTTTTGTATTTTACACGAATAGATAAATTCGGAATACATTAAAATTTTGCCGTAGTTCTACATTATTCATAACTCAGCGCTGTTCTGCTGACTCGGGACGGCTAAATAAGAGCTTTGGTGTATAAAATGTTAAGCGCAATTAACTGGCGAAGTATCCATACTAGTTTCACGACGCAAGCACTGACGTACAGTCAGCATAAATATGTACACAGTTAGTGTAATTCAAGCGTGAATTTTAGAAGTTGACGTGATCCTTGTAATTGTTACGTAATCTTCGGACACCTGGTTACATGATTTGTAAAATGAGGTAAAATATTCTTATTTCAATAATTTTAAAGGGATATGCCCATTCGTTAAGGAGGTTTTGGCCAAGTGGCGTCCATAAATACAGCAAATCATAGGCATTAGGGTTGAAATCATAGATACAAAATCAACCACAATTTTTTACATAGAACTTGGACAGAATTTTAAAATTGTATGAAAAAAATTCAAGGTTGATATAAAACAAACATGGAGTTGACTGGCAAGCCAGTGTCGTCGTGGTAAGCGGGTACGGAATCCAATGTAAAGCGAAGGTTGTCATCGCCATAATACTAATCAAAGTCATCGGATAGAAAATAGCAAAACCGTGTAGGAAAAATCACAATTCACAAAGCACAACAAATAACCCGCAACAAACAAAATGTTAACTGTCAACACAGACTGTCAATTTCAATTATCATTGACGAAGTGATGGCGATTCGGCATCGATTTATCAAAAACCGATGTTATAGAGCTATGAATCGATATTTTTAATAAACTTGAACCAGCACTGCATAGTTTTCGAAAGACAATCAATAGATATTGATATATAATCAATTTACCTATTCTATATAAATTAAACGTTTTAATATAGGAAGCGAAACAAAAGAAAAAAGTTTTTCAGAAGATCATTCAGTTCTCGATTTATTTGATTTCGATTTTTGTGACATTTGCCATCACTACTTTTATAAGATTGACATACCGTGCGGAAATGAAGATTGCATCACATGCTTATTTGATTGAATATCTTTTTAATATAAGTTTTTAATTCCCGAGTGTTACAAACAAATAAATAATAACAATATTTTAGTTACCAAATAAGATTTTTTTTTGTATTTTTCACATTGGTGTAACGAACCTGCCTACCTATTGGCCAAGAGTGGGCATTTGCCTTTCGTAATGTTTATGTAGGTATATTGTGTTTTTTCTTAATTGTCTTATTTAGTCAACAATTTTCACGTGACTTTTTAACGAAAAACGTTATTTAAAAATATGAAAATCATGTTAAATTTAACTAATCTTTGATAAATAATCACTTTTTACCAATCCTACATGTCGTAAACGATTTGTTGTGTTTTATTAATTAATATTTATTTAAAGTAAGAAAAAACTGACCATAGATAAATATTTTTGAAGCTGACTCTGACAATGCGAATTAATAAAATTAAAAAGAGTAAACAAAAAACAAGGATAAGTGTTAAGTGCCCATTTGTGTTATTCCAATTTTGTATTAAAAACATTTTTAGTTAAATGTTATTATAGTGCGCTCCAAACAAAGTCAAGAAAAGTAATTTTAACTAATACATTTTATTTGGATTTGCGGTTGCCTTTATACAAAAAGTTATTAAAGTATCGGTAAAAGTTTTTCAACGTTATATTTTTGTTTAACCACTTAACCACCTAAGTTAAAATTGATAAAAATAATTAGGATCGTTCAGCGACAGCCCCAAGTTATTTTTAAGCATAAGCTTTCTTCAATATCTTAATTGCAATCTCGGTTTCCGAGTCGCTTAAAATCGTCCTTCCAAGGTTTTTGCAAAGATCAAATTTAATTACCGTTTCACCTTCTACTAGCTTTTACTCCAATTTATCCACATAGAATGGAAAAAGAGCTTTTTTACTTCGTTTTAAACTTGTTTTAATTTCACTGTGATTGTTCGATTCTCTTTTAAGTGCTCCATCTAACTGAAGTGCCTGACTTCATTAGAAAATGTTTGTTAAAGGTAATTATAACATGGGGCTAAATTAAATAATTAAAAGTACGTATCTACATTAATCACAATCAGATATTATTACCAACCTACATTTTTTTCACATAAATATTATCATACACAAAACAGTAAATCTCAAAAAACTCATCAATTGTACCAATAAATTAGTGATGGGAAACGCGACCGCAACGCGTGACAGAGTCTACTTAATTTAGTGACAGTGCACGTTGTAAACACGGCCATACTATGTAATTTTGTTTTACTCTCGACCGCTGATAAATTGGGTGCGGAGGAAGCGCTACCGCGTACAGGCGACCAATATTTTTCATTACTATGCTAATTTCATTGTCCCAATAAACGCGACGCCCCGCACTCACCCGCAAAGAGGTTAGCTGTTTCACGAGCATTTTTACTGTGTCCACTGAAAAATTTGAATTCGCTTTCCAAAAGGTCGGCCTGGGTTAATTTGAAATGCAACTGGGCATTTTTAGTTTTTCGCCGCGCCGACGCCTCTCGCTTTTAAATGGTGACCAATAAAATTCTGAATTAGTGCCTTTAGTTAAGCTTTTCACGATTCGATAGTGAGTAATAAAATTTTGAAATCATATTTCTGTTCGGAAGTTTTACACTCGTTACCCTCGTGTCCCTCGTTTGCATAGTTTTCATAATGTTGATTTATTTAAGAGCTGCGAGTAAAATTTTACGAACCCTCTTTATGACGACAAATACTCGTATATGATTCAATGATGTAACTAAGCTATTTGCAACAACTTGAAATGCAAGTTTCATCTTCATGGGACATTCGGCGAACAATCAGTATAAACGAGGGTCATAATACCAGTAGCGGCGTATTATCGGGCACACAATCGCTTGAAATGATTCAATAGATCAGTGTCGTAGGTGTGGAGTGGCGTGGCGCATTCCGCAGTGGGGTCACGTAATGCCCCGAGCTGCCCAGACCCCGAGGTATGCGCTCTGAAACACGTGTCATATTGCCCTTCTTTGGACGACAATACTTAATTCAATAGCTATTGAAATTTTCCGGTACGGACCGTTGTGTGTTTGTTCCGAAATCTTATCAGTTTATTGGTTATATTGTTCCTTTTTAACCCCCAAAAAAAGAGGGGTGTTATAAATTTTTAGTATGTATCTGTGTATTTGTACCTATATCTGTGGATCTGTGTAGGTATATGTGTATCATTCTGTGTATCTGTCTGTGGTATCGTAGCTCCAAAACAGATGTACCGATTTCAATGCAGTTTTTTTAATTAAAAGCTAGTTTAATCGGGTATCATCTGACTTATGTTTCATGAAAATCAGTTCAGCCGTTCAAAATTTACAGCTCTTTTTCTAGTTGGAGTCGGGGGTTTTTGACGGTAAGATTATCTTTGTATGGGATTAAAAATATGACGGCGACGTTTAGGGACTTTAGTCGTAGAGTCTAGTTACGGATTAACGTTTCTAACTATTTTTAAAAGACTCATTGTTATTTATCCCGTCAAGCGCCGCATGTAGACACAATAGAAAATCTATATAATTGTTGGCGGGCACCGGTGACCGTCCGCAATAGTAATAATATGCTTATAAATATATTAATACGGGAAGAGAAAGCTTTAAGCATATTGCGCGCACGAAGGAGTGTGAGATTTGGCATAGTTCAAGTTTATATCGAGAAGAAGTGCAAAAAGCTAAAATTACGGTGGAATTTCGACCGCTGGGCGACCACTATTCTTATAAATACCCATGCAATTTGCATATTAGCAGCTCTACATCTAAATATAAATGCCTTCCTATTGTTGATTTGTATCCCGATCTTTACGCTTGATGTAGCTAACAGTATTTTGTTTTTACTGGAGTCGTGGCTTACCCATCCGATGTCCAAATAACTACCTTCGTGTAAGGCGCCATGTCGAAGTCCCACATGCAATTGAAAATAAACTATTGGCACAAGTATTTTCCAAACACCATAGGTAATAATGAACGCTAGTGTACAAAATCGGTTCGGTTCACTTTATAGCGGAAAAATATATTTTAAATTCAACGATACAATTTTGTTTGCCAAAAAACAGTTGAGTTAACATGGCTAAACGGTGACCAGTGTATTTGCAAACATTTTAATATTTACTGCTCACGCGAGTGTTTCTAATTTGCTAAAACTGAAAATGTGTGTTTTATTTTTAGTAAACTGTGAAAATTATTGCCATGAGATAGAGGAATATAATATTTTAAATTACATTTTTTCGTATGGATATATTTTGCAATCATTTAACACGGTTATGTCAAATGACTCAATTTATGCACTTCGGCGTCCGTATGTCACTGCAAGCAGTGGCATGCACAAATGTTTCTTACTGGGTAGACAAAAACAACATAGTGCTGTAGATGGCCAATCACAAACATCATTTAACATGACAACATGTTAAATGACGTTTGTGATTGGCCATCTCACCCTAAGACTTAAATTAACGGATATTACAGACCAGACATATTCACGTATGTATTACTTAATACTTGATTTATTTGGGTAGGCAGTATCTTTTTGTCTTTATGGAGTGCACACCACTGAGTCCAAGGGTGCCAACTGATAACCAGCGCTGGGTGTTATGCCCAGCAAAAGCTGAGTTGGTAAACCGTTCGGTACTGGCGTCAACACGTGTTATTTTTTTCTTGTCTTTTCTGCCAATCGTGTGCATTGTATTGTCTATTGACGACACGGTTGGCGCAGTGGCTAAGCAATTAGCTTTCTGCGCTAAGTGCCGCGGGTTCGATCCCCGCACGGAACAAATATTTGTATGATCTACAGATAGTTGTTTCGGGTCTGGTTGTGTGTGCATGTGACATGTATGTTTGTAAACTGTACCCTCGATACAGGAGAAATCCAAGTGAGGGGCAATGTTTTTAAAAAACTAACTAACTAACTATTCCGAATACATGTATTTTTCATTCTTTTTTTTTCACTTCACGTCTTCCAAGCGAGATTTTAAGTGACTGAATTAACGTTAATTTATTATAACGCCAATAATAAAGGCACACTTCAATTATAAATTCTACGAAAAAATGAGTAGTTCTGATAAAACGATAAAACTGACCAAAAATAGCTTTAACCCAATATGGAAGTAAAAATATTAATTATTCAGTTGAGAATAACCATCGCTCGATAAATTCGATTTGAGTGACCTACTACGATACTCTTAGATTTAATTGATTGTTCTACATAAAATACTTATTTTGAGCAATATTTTTTTATGTGATTAGGCAAACGAGCGTGCATGACCCGTACAATCACTGCCACCAATAAATATTGCCAATGCTGAGGAGTCACTGATGCAACAACAATTTTTCCGTTTTGGTGTTGGCAAAATAGGCCAACACGTCACCATAGTATTATTAGTATAATGTAGATTAATAATAGTACGTAAGTAAGTAAAACTTTATTTGTGATACATAAGTACAATAGTTAAGTATTTTTAAATACGCAATAATCCTTCGTCTTTGCGTCTGGATTTGCTTAAATATTTTAGTAGCGCCTTCAATACCTTTGACGATTTAAATGGGATGTCGCGAGCTCAGTTACCGCATCAGGATAAATATTTGTATGGCTCCCACATTATATTCAGTCCGGTTCTGGGTATACCGTTTACGCTCTTAACCCTCGGCATTCCTGGTATTAAGTAATTTCTTGTTAAAAACATGACTTAAGTTTATTTAGAAAATTATGAGGTATAAAACTCATATTCATTTCGAGTTTCATTATAAAAACAATTATTTTACTAATTTACCACAAGTTATATAAAAACCAGCGATCATGTAACTTTTTGCCACCATGCATGCCGAGGGTTAAACTTTGATAGGAACATTACACACTGAAACAAAAAACTTCTAATGTAATTCCTAAATATCCTTGACGAGGTGGCCTTATGTGATGTATTTAACTTGAACGCGTAGTTCTGAGACGTAATTGAATTAACTTTGACAAATTATAACAGGCACCGAACAGCTGTGTAATAAACAAAATTACATTTCAACAGCTTTCTTTGTTAAATTTAATTATGCTTAGATTGATTAGGTAGAAACGCTAAGTGCAAACGAAGTACCCTAGCTAGACCTATTTCTTCGAATGTAAATCATGACCCTTGTATTCTCTGAAAGCTTAGGAAGCGGTCATAGTATTCCTTTTTGACACAACTGCGACGTACAATCCATATTTAAGATAACTAGTGGTCGCCCAGTGGTCGAAATTCGACCATAATTTTAGCTTTCTGCACTCCTTCTCCATATAAACTTTAATTATGCCTAATCTCACACTCCTCTGTGCGCGCAATATGCTTAAAAAGGGGTACAAAGTTTTCTCTTCACGTATTAATATATTGATTTCAAAACAAAAATATCGATTTTTATAATAGGTAGTATAGTGCCGTGTCGAATAAATATACCATCTTTCTTTTTCTCTTTGCACCCGAATTTTACCGATGACTATATTAAGCATAATACAGGGTGGCGATGTAGCCTCCTGCATCCTTTAAGGAGTTGATTCTACTCATCACTAAGAACAACTTTTACTATGAGACAAACAAAGAAATCGCAAAAATAAATCTGATGTTCCATACATTTACACATAACTCAATAAAATGTATGGACCATCTGATTTTTTCTTAGTAAGTAATTGAATATTATATTTAATAACCCATACTTAAGATTTTTGAAATACATAAATCTCTGTCAATCCTGAGTCTTAGATTAATTCTAAAAGATTTTAATTAAATATAAGGTGTCGTGGCAAACACTCTTATCCCGTTTAACCACGGTGCACAACCAAATACATAAACAACGTGACAAGCGTTGATATTTATTGCTATTCTCAATGCATTGCCTTTGAGAATATTTACCAAAGAGCGGGCTTTGCGATGTTTTCCGCCACCGTTTTAAACGGGTCATAGATTTAAATTTAAAAGTATTTTAAATTGCATACTAGTAGTTGAAAAACGCATCCGTTATACGCTGGAGTTTCAAACTGGGGACAAGCCCGTTTCAGTGAATTCACAGCACTATCTACTATGTGCAGAAAAAAACTGAGAATCGTACTCGTACCGTACTTTTTCGGGTTTTGAGTGAATTTTCAATAGATCAAACAGTCATTATCAAATCAAATCTTTATTGCATTCTAGAATGTAAATTTAAAACAGATGGTAGGCTTAAACCTATGGATCAATATTTTGGATCCTGTCGGGCACAGCATGGTTTGGTAGGAGAGAGGAAAAGCTGCTTTTTTTAAATATTTATTTTAATTAAGTTGTTATATTATTCCACTGTTCGCTGGTTTCTGATGTAGCTATTTTCTGACGTATTTTTTAGTTCAATATTTTATTAGTTATTAATTTAGTAATATTATCATGCTAGCTAGTAAATGTACACCGTTGAGCATGAACCCAGCCCGAGTCACTGCTACCAATAATGGTCAAAGAAATATTGTCATAATTATCACGCTTGCCACGCGGATCGGTCATCGCAATACATTTCGACGACGCATTTTGCCCATTCTATTAACATAATTATTCGCCATTTTCGACACTCACGATTTCATTTTGAATAGTCCTTTACCAGCGTTTCTAGTTTATTAAGTGACCAAATGCAGATATTAGTAATGTTCTCGGCCGCAGGCGACCGGTTGTGATTAGGTGTATGTTATGTCCAAAACCAAAACGTAATTTCTTTACAAATCTCTCTCACGCGTGTTCACATTGGTCAAGTTTCAAATCTCCAAGTGTGCGTCTCAAACCAGAATATTAGAAAAGTTTTTCGATCCCTGAATAGTGCCGGCTACGTGAGACACAAATATTGCAGCGAAGCCACGGATTATCTGCTGGCTTCGAGCCAGTTCACTACATGTAAGCGCAGTTTTCAATAGACCCGTTTAGATATCTACCGTTGGCGGCAACCAAGCGACAATTAAGTGAGAACCATGCTCTATGATTACCAACTACGTATACGAGATAATGTGGTCACAGTCTATATATATTATGCTACTTAAACACAGTGGGTCAATGCGAACGTTTACGTAGAGCTAACGTGGGATGCTTGCGGGAAATGGGCGGAATTAATGTCCCGAGCTGGCATATTGCAACTTGGGGCATGACACGTCATTATAATTTTAAATTCAATTCACTGTTTTTGAAAGTCATATCGCTACCTATTTGTGTCATCTGACAACTCTCTGAAATGCTTGAAGTACACTAATCAGTTTTTAAACGGGCTTTGTCTCGTTGGCTAGTAATTTTTTATACTCTGTCCTATACTTGGATTTCTCCTAAATCGTGGGTACAGTTTACAAACATGCATGATACATGCACACACACCCAGACCTGGAACAACTATCTGTAGGCCTTACAAATATTTGTTCCGTGCGGGGATCGAACCCATAGCACATTGCGCAAAAAGCCAACGCCAACGCCAACGCAAGCCAACGGCACTGTTGGCGCACAGTGCCGTCAGCGATAATTTCTTTTTTTTTTCATTATTAACTACTATCTCTTAAACTCACGTTTTTGTTGCAAGAATTGAGTAAGGTCCAAATGTTAAAGATCGGTCAATCAATTTCAAAAGCGATAGACCACTGTTTTGGTAGAGAAAGGTAGTTACACTGTGACCTCCTGTTACCCGCTCGTATGTCAATTCAAACCATTCATTTGATAGCCTTTATGACAGGAATTAGTTTTAGAATGTATGGCTTTGCATTATAATAGGGATTTTAGTTGCAAATCGGTTGGTGAAAGCGGAGTCTCTTTGCTCGGGGCGAATGGGCGATGACATTACAAAGCCTGTGGTACATTCCCGCTCTATTTGTGATATTAATCGGAACATCGATTATTATGAGCTTATTATGTACGAGACTACGAGCTGTACAGGATGTATGTTAAAACTGGACACATACTTTAATGATGACTACAATACTGCCCTCGGAGAGAAAAAAGGCACAAGTATCTCTATTACTGGTGTGCAATAAAGTGTATTGTATTGTATCTTTTTTTTTCAAAATTGAGTTTTGTTCATGTTTGATAATCAGGAAAAAAAAATTACCGTGTACAGGAACCAACTCAATTTTGAAAAAATTAAGTTGTGCCTTTTACGTTCCGAGGGCAGAATTCTTTAGGTATATTTCAATATTAGGTACCTACTCGAAATGTGTGTAAATGCAGATTAATTTTTCGTGATTTCAGAGTTAGTTTTATAGTAAAAGTTGTTCAGTATGATGAGTACAATAACCCCATAAAGCAGATGTACTGTTAAAATATACAGGTGTATATACCGTGGATGTGTACCGGATTAGAAACCTAATTTTATACATACTTCATGTTCCTTTTTGTTTTTATCAGCTTATCAATATTGGTAAGGTATCATGGAGTTCAGTGACTCTCAACCAGTCAATTTCAGTAGATTGGTTACCTGATGGAAATTGCCGGAAAATGTTGTGTTTAACCCGAGACAAAAAGAGGGGTGTTATAAGTTTGTAGTGTGTATATGTATATCTGTCTGTGGCATCGTAGCTCCAAAACGGATCGACTGATTTCAATACAGTTTTTTTAAATTGAAAGCTAGATTAATCGGGTATCGGCTTAGCTATGTTTCATGAAAATCTGTTCAGCCGTTCAATGTTACAGCTCTTTTTCTAGTTGGAGTTGGGGGTTTTTGACGGTTATGTTAGATTAAATCTTTCTATAACATATTTTACAGGAACCAATTTCTAGAATAAACATGAAAACGTTAGATTTTTGTAACAATGACGAGAATAAAGTCTTTCAACATTACTCAAGCAGACAACTGGAAAGGATATCATGAATCATCGACAAACACACAAGGTGCAGGGCAGGAAGTACCGCGAAAGTGTTCCATCACCCTGGCAGGGAGCTTCCGGCCCCGGATATGAACCCTGTATCGTCACGACTGCCCTCGTCACTTTAACGATCTTCGCTCACGAGGTTTTTACCTTATTGCCGGAGAGATGAGGATGCCAAAATAAAATGTTTAAGAAAATGTTCGTCATTGTTTTTGTTAGTTGAGTTTTATGCCGATACAAAATGTCATTAATATTGAGCTTAAGGCTGCGCATGCCGGTTATTTCTCCATACAAATGTATTAGATAGGTATAAGATATTTATTAACTTATGACTATGTTAATAAATATCCAATTAGAACATACTAACACCACTAACAATAACATCACTATTTGATATTAAATGCCCAAAACTTAGCATGATATCGATTTTTCTCGTGATTATCTATTTATTTATTATTTATGTACACACATACACATGACAAAGAAAATAAGTAAAGATATAAAGTACAAAGGTACTGCTTATTTCTTAAGAAATAAATAAATTAATATCTATAATTATTATCTACTAAATAGAACAGTAAAAAATATTGATTTGGAAGTTACGAGCCTCAAAAGATTAATATTTCGACACTTAGGTATTTTAACGCAACTTTGGGTGTAAATAAATATTACGTGTATGAAAACTCCAAAATAATATGGCAATTGGCATAGTTTACTCAATACGCAATATTTTATTGCGTTCCCGTATTACAAAGGTGGTAGTTTATATTTTGCATAGATAATTAGTAGTTTTTTTGTAAAAAGCTTTTTCCCAAAGGACTAAAAAAAATCGCGCGCTCACTTTTTAGCAGCTTCTGACTCAGTAGTTTAAGAATAAGTATTACTGGGTGCCTGGGTGAGATACTACCTATTACTGGGTTGTATCCCTTTCTGACACGGTGCTTGATGAAATAGCAAGCATATTGTTGGTGCTCACGGCGAATTAGTCTTACGGAATGCGTACTCTTAAAATGAGATTTTGTAACGAAAGCCTTGGAATTAACCTTTCTGTCGTCACTAAATAATTATATCTACCAGGTAATTGGAAGTAAGCTTTTAACATGAATCTTTATCTCAGGGTATGAAATATAACAAAGGTTGGAAATATTTAATTATTTCCTAAATTTTAATAGTCACAAATTAATATTGGCATTATAATTAAATCCAGGTCAATACCGACCTCGTTTGTTATAGGACAGTTTAATTATTGTTCTCTTATTTTCTTAGAACTGTCTCAAGCTTGTATTTCAGAAACAAAATCTTATCAAGTAGACGTAAATAGGCTACAATTAGCTTTTGATCATGGTTCTGTTTGTTTGCGCAATGATAATGCTGGATTTTGGCTTTCTCATATTTTATTTTATTGGAAGAAATTGCTTTATGCGATAAGCAATTGTACTATATTAATAAAATCTCCTATACTTACTCTGTATATTATATATATATATATCTCCTATACATTCAGTTGTACAATAAAGTATAAATAATAAATAAGTTCTTTATTGTGTGTGTAGTTCACCAACCCGCACCAAGCCAGCGTGGTGAACCAAGGTCTAACCCTTCTCATTGATAAGAAGAGACCCATGCCCGACAGTGGGACAATGATGGGCTGGATATTTTATTTATTTATGATAGAATAGAATCATTTATTCGCTAGAGAAATGGAAAAGAAGAAGTTAATATGAAAACCAAAATTACTTATTTTTTATTGTTTTTATCTGTGCAATCTTGTAGCGCAATTAAATAAATAAAAATAGTTTATTTCAGTAACTAAGTTTAGCTTACAGTATTAAAATATGAAACGTCCTTTTAAGCAAAGAATGCTTGTGTTAGGACGTTCCGCTCTTCCACCGGTTGGTTACAATCTAAGCTTTTAAAGAAAAGTAATTACATATTTAAATGTGAATGAACAAAAACAATGAGAATATATTATTACAATTACGTACATAAATAATTTACCGTATAAATGTAGGTTAGATACATGATATAAGTAATTATTTTATATGCAAACACGACCGTACCATGTGAATGAAAATACCGAGGTCGTGTAAGCCTACATAAATTACCGTTGCTGGAATAACGCAAGTTTATTCATCTAAGTGTCTGTCTGTCTGTATTCATGACTGTCCTACCGTGAAGCCGTAACATGCATTCACCATAGCAGTTTATATAACCCGGCCGTGGAGAGAGAAAATGTATTTAGAACAGCTCACGCATGCTCTTCGTGGGTAAAGCTGGGATCACATTACGAGATACAGTGTGGCGGCCGAGAGAATGCGTTCCTGACACCTGTCAGTTGGACATAACATTTTTATATAGGTATTAAGGTAGGTATTAAAGATTAAATTTATCGCTAAATATTTTTAGTTTTTTGTGGGTTGGCGTTATAATATGGAAAAATATCGGTGGCGCCGATTTTTTTTAATCATTGTCATGTAGTAATTGATAATGAACAATCATCATTCAGCTCATCACTAATGCATATAAGCGATCTTCTTCGTCGAGTCACGAATATATAGGAATCACTCATGTCGTAATCGTAGCCGCTCCAAAACGAAGATGACGTTACCCAAAAAGCTGTCAAGTTCAAGTGGGATTGGGCTGGACACGTCTGTCGCATGTCTGATGAGCTTTGGGCCAAAAGAATAACTGAGTGGGTCCCACGGCATCATAGCAGACCGAGGCGAAGATGGCGGGACCAGCTTGACTCCTACCGATATAAGTGGTCCTTACTGGCAAAAACCAGAAGTGAGTGGAAAAATGAGAGGGAGGCCTTTGCCCTGCAGTGGGACAACACAGGCTGAAAATAAATAACAAATAATACTAACTATAAGTTAAGTTCTCTAAACCATATGTACCAAATGATTTCCATACAAAACCTAACAAGCTCTCACAATAACAAAGATGGCCGCCTATTTTTCAACGTCACCGTGTTTGTAGCTAAATCGGTCAGGGCATAATATCCGGTCGGATGCTCTGTGTCTTGAACGATGGAGATGACCCGTCTTCCCGTTGTCCCGTCGTCGCGTCGCCCTGTCGTCCCGCCGTCGTCACGTGCTTCTCTCGTATGTCTTGCGCTCCCGACCTTATTCTTCACACCTCCTTGCATCGTGATTAATGTTATTACAGCCATTTTAGCGCGTCAAGATTTTAGAATGAATCGCTTGAGATTTGTGATGGATTTTATTATACATTTTGTAACTAGTTTTAATTTATTTATTTATACTCTTTATTGTAAACCAGTAATAAAAACAGGATTGAGAATCACATAAGCTAATGTACAATGGGCGGCCTTATCGCGCACAGCGATCTGTTCCAGACAACCATTGGATGGACATAACAGAAAATAAATAGGTAACGGGCAGTCTAGATGTACAAGTTGGTACATTATTGTACTTACATCCAATACTTAAATATAATAATATAATACACGCTATTACGACTAATTAATGTAACTGTAGGTGCAACAGTTTTCACAAGAAGTAATTTTGAATACCTTTCGCATTAACGCAGCACGGCTCCATTCTAGAATACTTAAGTTTTTTATGTGTAAAGTGACTTCGCAGATACCGAGGAGTGCAGCTATCTTGAGACTGAGTTCAGTGCTGTGTTGACTTAATTAATATTTTTAAGCTATACATTACCGCACCGCCGCGCCGTCAGCTACTGTTATTTCTTAGTTTCACAACCCTTAGACAAAGAACACTAACTCCTTGGATATGCTAGATATATTTAGACGCTCCATCAAGGACAGTCTTCGACGCAGACCACTGTCGAATTTTAACGATTAGGTACAAAGATTACCGATCTAACTTCTGAACGTTTTACAACAATACCTACATATTTTGTAGGTTGCATTATACATTATCATATACAGAGTCGCGCAAAATCGCGAAGCCTGCATACATAGACGAGGTTAGAAACCGTATTTAAAATACGACTCGTTTCTAAATGCGTCGTATGGAAATAAATCCTCAAAACGTTCAGATTCAAATATATCCTCCGAATAGTTCATAAAATACATATTATTTTTAGAATTCTTTACACAGATACATCACAGGAATATGGGGGACAGGTGAAAAGAAAAAAAGTATTAAAATATTTCATTTTGTTTGTAAAGCGAGAAATTCATCTTTGAAAGTGTTTACCCCCGACGTGAAATAAAACTGCGAGCATGTTCAAAACGTGTTTACCTCGCCGTGACTCTGAATATGTCTCGACAAATATGGTTTTTCTGTCGGTAAATTCGAAAATCACCTACACAAGAGTGTAAGAGAGAGGGTAGGAGGTGCGGCCGACGGCAAAAAGAATTGCCGTTCGGGTATTATTCGCATTCTACGCCACACGTGTCTTGCTAAGCCGATTTTTATTACTTTTCAAAGCAGATGCTTAGAAATGTACAGATTAATGTACACAAAAGACCAAAGCAATGACTGTCGGAATATTCGATACGTCTCATCTACTTATGTGAGCATATTCATGGGGATTCTTTTAGAAGACGTTTTCAATTCGTGTCTTTTATGTGATTCAAAAGAACCTTTGATACTTTGTGGGGGTATTATGAAGAAGTACTAATGATATATTTTTCTAGAAGCCATGTGACATCAAAAACATTATTTTTATAATGAGCTTAATACAAATTCCAATGTTTTTTCTATTAAAAATGTGTAAAGATTTGAGTAAAGTTCAGAAAATGACCTTTGCTGATAAATAAATTCTAAGTAAATACATATTTATTACTTTTATTTGAAAAAGTAATTATTTACATTCGTAAACTAAGTTAAAATAGGTATGTTATTTTCACAGCCAAAATAAAAACCCTGTAATATCACATTTTTAATTATGTGCAAATATTACTTTAAAACTTTAATATATTTGAAAACCATAAAATAATGTACTGTGTCTAACAAAATATTATGGACCACAACATAAATTTATGACAGTCAAGGAGCAAACCAAACAGAGGTATTTTATTATCACCAATAAACACGCTAGATAATGCAAATTTACATACTAACGAAATAAATCATCTATATAAACATTTTCCAATCATAAATTGCGGGAACGGTCCACTAAAGAAAACAATAGACCACTGATAGGAAAAATAAATACATGCACTACGTGGACCGGGCCCGAGATCGCCGCCGCTCATTGCCTAAATCCCATTAGCATAGAAATGAGAAACATTGCTCATTGGCTATTGTAACCCCTTCGAAGGCTGAGGGCATCAGACGAGGTTAAATCTTGGTGTTATTTGCGTCAAATCTTAATCTAAACTAAAGACTGGCAATGGTGACTCAGATATGTGATTTTTTATTGATTTGTTGATATTTACGCTAGATGCATATACATTATATAAAACCTAAAATAATCGAAGAATTAAGAATTAAGTAGGTATAGCATGTTAGCAAATAAAGAAAATAATAATTTTATTCGGTTACTTAAATGAGATAGGTACCACATGAAATAAGAAATATTAAAATCAAGATTTTTGAATGTGTTTCTATCAAAATGAGCTCAACTGTGTTTTATTAAACTTGAAAATATCAATATTTAAAATAATTTATTCTAATTATCATAAATAGTAATGTCAATTATCTTTGTACTTTGTTTTTACGTTATCTCTAATATAGATGGTGTATTGTATTTAATGATATGACGTAATATCCATACATGTCACGAAACGAAGCGTTCTCGCGCGAGAAAGAAATGAATAAAATAAAAACCTTTTTTAAAAAACATTATGTTGGAGTGTATTTTATAAATATTCTGTGTACCTTGAAATACATTTAAAAAAATAGTCAAGTACTATTTCAGTTCTATTCGTCGATAAAACAGGTGAGTAGAAGTGTGTTATCCAACCGACTTTTATTGGCGAACATTTTAAATGGTTGAGTGATTTGTTTTTCTCTATCTATTTCAGTATAATGGAATACATAGGTCATGTACTTGACAAGGATTTTATACAGTGGTGATATTATCCTGTGGAGAATTTTTTCATTCGAGGTGTATATGGTTCCATGCAATGCGATGCCGAATGTATCACTTACAAGAAGCCAAAATACAGGTACGTTAGGTATACTTTTAATATTAATAATGTATAGGTATACTCTGATTTTTCTTACTTGTCTTATTTAGTAAACAATCTTCACACGACTCATTAATGAAATAATCATAGTAATATTATAAAGAGAGAAGTCCTGATTGACTGACTGACTGACTGACTGACTGACTGACTTATCATCAACGCACAGCCGAAACCGCTGAAGCTAGAGTCACGAAATTTGGAGGGTAGGTCCCTTTTGTATTGTAGGCAAGCAATAAGAAGGGATTTTTGAAAATTCAGCCCCTAAAGGGGTTAAAAAGGGGGTGAAAGTTTGTATGGGAGTCCCTTCATTTTTGAACTGAGAAAGATGAAAATTGGGATTTAGGCTTTTGGTTACAAATAAAGAAACACGTGTTTCTGCGTTTTTGGAAATTCATCCCCTAAAGGGGCGAAATAGGGGTCAAAATTATTTTCGAAGTGTAATACGTGAATATTGGGATTGTTTTTGAAGTGAGAAACGTGAAAATTGGTATTTCGGCTTTTGGTTAGAAATAAAGAAACACGTGTTACCACGTTATTGGAAATTCAGCCCCTAAAAGGGCGAAATAGGGGTGAAAATTGTTTTTGAAGTGAGAAACGTGAAACTTGAGATTTAGGCTTTTGGTTAGAAATAAAGAAACACGTACTTCTGCGTTTTTGGAAATTCATCCCCTAAAGGGCCGAAATAGGGGTGAAAATTGTTTTTGAAGTTAGAAACGTGAAAATTGAGATTTAGGCTTTTGGTTCGAAATAAAGAAACATGTGATTGTTCGTTTTTGGATATTCATCCCCTAAAGGGGCGAAATAGGGGTGAAACATGTTTTTGAAGTTAGAAGCGTGAAAATTGAGATTTAAGCTTTTGGTAAGAAATAAAGAAGCACGTGTTTCTGCGTTTTTGGAAATTCATCCCCTAAAGGGGCGAAATAGGGGTGAAAATTGGTTTTGATGTGAGAAACGTGAAACTTGAGATTTAGGCTTTTGGTTAGAAATAAAGAAACACGTACTTCTGCGTTTTTGGAAATTCATCCCCTAAAGGGCCGAAATAGGGGTGAAAATTGTTTTTGAAGTTAGAAACGTGAAAATTGAGATTTTGGCTTTTGGTTCGAAATAAAGAAACATGTGATTGTTCGTTTTTGGAAATTCATCCCCTAAAGGGGCGAAATAGGGGTGAAACATGTTTTTGAAGTTAGAAACGTGAAAATTGAGATTTAGGCTTTTGGTAAGAAATAAAGAAGCACGTGTTTCTGTGTTTTTGGAAATTCATCCCCTAAAGGGGCGAAATAGGGGTGAAAATTAGTTTTGATGTGAGAAACGTGAAACTTGAGATTTAGGCATTTGGTTAGAAATAAAGAAATACGTGCTTCTGCGTTTCTGGAAATTCATCTCCTAAAGGGGCGAAATAGGGGTGAAAATTGATTTGAAGTGAGAAACGATTGATGGCTTAAGAGAAATTAAAAGTTCTTTGAAAGTTGACACTAATTTTACATAACCTTAGGACCGCGACGTTGTGATGTACGGTGCGATGTATTCGAGAACGGGAACGCTTTGTAAGAGGTCAAAAATTGATGAATATTAAAAAGTATCTACCGCTAACTTTGTACCTACCCGTACGAAGTCGGGACGGGCCGCTAGTCATTTATAAAATACAACAAAATCTATTGTACCAGTAGATTTGGTAAAAGTGATTTATTTTAATAGACAGTTTTTAACATAATTTTCATATTTTTAACGTTTTTCGTCAAAATGACATGAGAAAATTGATTTCTAAATGAGACAAGTAAGGAAAAACTGAGTACCCCTAGAAAGTATTTCACGTCTGTATTGTCTGTTTCTACATCTTTAAATCATCTACTTCATCTTTCTTTTGTACAGTTCCAAAACGAATCTGCGGGTCTACCGCGTAACAAAATGGTAATGAACATCAGACTCTGATAATAAACTTCAATACGATCGTGAGAAATCAAATTTAGAACCACCTTATAAAAAAAAATCCGATCATGAAGATGGGAGTTCTAACTTTATGATCGGTAATTTTTTTAAAGGTAACTCGATGTTTAAGCTCTCACGATCGTATTGAATTTTATTACCAGAGTCTGATGTTCATTAACATTTTCTTACGCGGTAGACCCGCTGACATTGGTCGCGGGACTTATCTCATTACCGTGACCCCGGAACGTAAAGGGCTATCGAAGAAACACCGTGGATTTTAGTCAGTACAAGCCTGACAGTCCCTCCCGCCCTGCCCGGGGTGGGAGGACTAATTTGATGATTTTACCACGCTAAAAAAAAAAGAAAAAAAAAATACCCGCTGACATTGCTCATTCTATATTCTCATATCACCAAATCTAACCTAAAACTTTCAACATCCAATATTTTCTAACCCTCAAATAAAACGGCAAACTGGTATTCAACTCACACATAATAATTTCACACAACACAGTGTTTCCCGCATTTATTTATTAGGTACACAAACCGTGGTTCCATTCTCGTAACGTAACAGAAAAGGTGACCACATCGGAAATCCGGATGTGTTACCGTGGGCCAGTTAACTAATTGGGTGGGGCGGGTCGGATGTGAGAACAAGGCAAATGAAGATTTATCATCTGGCAAGTCCTTCGGGCCTGGTCGCCGATTATCAGTAGGATTTTTGACTGGCTATGGCATGATCCTTTAGCTAATACAATTTGTCTAGATAAAATACTGATAAAGAATACTTTTATGAATAAAATGAATGTGACTAGTCGCGAATATCTACACTCACTTTATACTAATGTCTATAAATTGTTAATAAAATATTAAAAGCAAAAGATTATGAATAAATATTTAATCATTTTCTTACATAATATCTTGATTTATGTATTTGATATGATAAATGTCTACATAGTATAAAATAAAGTTGCTTTCCGCGACTGACTGTCTGTCTGTCTGTATATCCGCTAACTCGTCCCAAACCACGCAACGGAATTTGATGCGGTTTTAATATTAATAATTACATTAATTATTTTTATTAATATTTAATTAAGGTAATTAATTAGTTTCTCACGATCGTATTAAAGTTTATTACCAGAGTTGATGTTCATTACCATTTTAGTTACACACTAGACCCGCTAGTCAAACGCGCGCACGTACCGTTGTATCAAGTATGTTCGTATCATCTTACATCAAAATAGCTGGCTGTTGTAATTTTGCTGTATGCTGCGAGCATTTTTGCTATTCTTTATCCTCTGTTGACTGCCTATAACTTATATAGAGTGACAAGCAGTTAATACCCCCTACGTTTGTCTTTCACGTCCTATCAAGATGTAAACATACACGCACGTATAACCTTTAACGCCAGATTCCTGAGAAAAGAAGGCAACTTTTATTTTTTATGTGAGCAAAAATATCCGTTCTTATTGTTGTTCTTGGACGAAACCTTTTCGCTATAAAATTATATTTATCATAGATACTGCTAAGTATTCGGTCCACTATTTATACACACTCAACATAAAATAGTTGTGTAGAGACCTTCGTCAAGTCTACTCTTTTTTTTTGCGTCTATCGTGAACGTCAAATGTAATAAATCTTTTTCTTCTGCCTAAATAGAGCTATCTCGAACAATGCCTAAATCCAGCTACTGAAGTATGTAGGCAACCTATCAAGATGTCCTTGTGCTAAATCTTCAATAGATTTCTCCTTTGTGTGTTGTATGTCAGTTTAATTTTATGTGGAATAAATTACGGAGGGTTAACAATACATATACAGGGTGACTGGTTGAACGAGGGAAACATTAAAGGAGAGTATTGTAATCATCATGAACAACTTTTACTATGGCACCAAAACTGAAATCGCGAAAAAGGAACAGCAGATTTTGTTTTTTGCGATTTCAGGTTTATTCCCATAGTAAAAGTTGTTCATAATGATGAGTACAATACCCTCCTTAAATGTTTCCCTCGTTCAAGCAGTCAACCTGTATAGGTACTCGTTTAGGTTATGTACATAATTATAATAATATAAGGTCGTACCTTTCTAGTCCCGATCCCTTTAAGGGATTATTGTACTTATCATTATGAACAACTTTTACTAGGGGACCATCCCTGAAAACAAGTAAAAAATAATCTGCTGTTACTTACAATTAATTCAATATTACTCGCCTAAATGTATAGACCAGCAGATTTTTTCGCGATTTCAGCATTAGTCCCATATTACTATGGGACCGAAACTTTTAGAAGTTCTTCATAATGTTGAGTCCCCTTAAAGGGATCAAGACTGAAATATATCCTATATTCTTGGGACTACTGACTCTAAGCGTGTTGTATTTTTTTACGTTTGTTTTATAACACATTTTCCCTTTATGGGTGTAAAGGTCGTCCACGGAAAACAGGGTAGTTGTATAGTGTACCCGGAGGCGATGGGCCAGCTACACATTTTTGTCGTGATCCGTCAACCCGTCACGTTATTGCCCCCGGCAATACCCGCTCCTACCCCTCCTGAACATAACGTAAGGGAAAATAAACAGTAAACACATAAAACAAACAATTATCCCGTTATGATCGAACATTAAATGTATATAAGAACGGTATTTACTATAGGCCATTACATAATTCAGTGCAGTTAATTATCGGGCTGAAAACAGCAGACCGTAAAGAGCAGGATGCAGTATAAATAGCAGCTGATTTTATAGCAATTAAAGTGAGGGATTATTAGCCGGGCGCCGATGATCGACGACCGGCGTTCGGCCGTCGGCCTCGGCTTCGGCCTCGCTGTGAATTAACTTAATCACTGTTTACGCCGCTCGGGGCATGTAGCTGACGAATTACAGAGAGCTCCCTGTATATGTAAGGAACACCTTGATTGTTGATGTTTTGGGTGTGACGTGCATTATACATGATTGTAATAATCTGTTAGGATTTATCAGACAATACCTACAATACTTTATTACACACCATAGAGAGAAGACAAAATACAATAAATAGCAAAAGATATGTAGGTACCAGTGGCGAAGAGTGCATGCAACCCGATTCCCATCGGCTTCCCTATAGGAATTGCTTAGTGCATAGACCAACGTAATATCATATTATTTACTCATCCAACTGACAAAAAAAAGGCTTGTTATTCAGTTAGGTTGAGCTCTTCCAGACATGACTATAATATATAGATTACAAGAGACGGTATGGATTCCCCTTTTAAAACTGTCACCCTTCGCCACTGGTAGGTACAAAAGGCGGGCTTATCGCACTTGGCGAATTCACAGGTTATGATTGGACTAATCATTCGTTCTTTTTTTTTTGTAAAAACTTTTTTCACACTACGCTTGTTCCTGTATCGTGGGTACAGTAGGAATGTATTCTTCTTTTTGAGAAATAAATGTCTTAACTTGGTTTGGCTGGAGCCTGCGAAGTAATTTTTTCCGTGTAATACTTCACTACGCCGCACCGATGGTACTATCTGCCCGTCAGTTGACCCCTCACTGCGGCGTAGTGTTTGGGCGGGAAGATTACATTCCTTTTAAGGCATTTTATTTGCCTTTTTCGGAATCATATTTCAGTATCAGTTTCCATAATTTATGTCATAGTTTACCTACCACCTGTTTTAATATTAAATTATGAAATGCGACAAAGTATTCAGTATTTAAAAGTTGCAAAACTTTTTAACTTGCTCCATACGTTTAGTCGAACAATATTGAATTATTTGTATGGAACAGCGGAAATTTTTTTCGCGGTTTCAGTGTTGGTTCCGTGGTAAAAGTTGTTTATAATGATGAGTAATAAAGGTAGGATTTTGTTTATGTATTATGTCACTATGTTCTGCCATGGTTTTTGATACAATGTAGGTATAGAGCTGTAGTCACAGTGTAATTTCCATATACCAATGGATACACTTTCAAACACAATTTCGTCGTCCATGTACTGATTTTAATTACAGTTCTCACATTTACTTACCTAATTTATACACAAAGTTGACCCGTTTTGAAGTCTTGTCACTACAAGGGTAAGTGCTTACTTAAAGTTCAAAGTCACTTATAATCCGACTTCGAAATAACAAGTTTAAACTTAAGTACTCGCCAAGGAAGGTACAATTACTTTCAAGGACCGAATTTTGTTTCACGCGTGGGCAGTTCCTTTGATACGTTACCTACATAAAGACAAGTGAAGGTGTGAACGATTGATGGCATCTAACCAAAGAATGTCAAGTGTCTCCTGAGAGAAACGTTCAGTAAGAAAATTACTGTGGAAGAGCATTTCACGGGCCACAAATTTCCCCGTGAAAACAATCGTAAAACGCTTTTATTACTCAAACATTCGCCATTGATTCACGAGCCGAAACAATAAAAATACTGACTCAATCAACCCACCGAATTTTACGAGCATTATAGGTGGGTAGACTTATTGTTAGAACGCCAATAATTTTCTATTTACACCTAGATCTAAGATAGAATGAAGCCGTGGATTTTATGACTCTCGCGTACATAGAAATAAAAAGCACCCGAACGCGGAAGGAAAATAATTCATTTAGCTCGGTAATATTTTTTTAATTACTTTCATTTTAATCAAGGTAAGTGTTCATGTTTATTCAGAGCAGGTATACCATCATGTCTGCTGTCACCTAGCTACCAAACAGACACCTCTGGTATAAAACTACAACAGTGTAAATTAATAAGAGTTAAAAAATATACCTGCATTGCAAGCATTTTGATTTATGTTAAAAAATAAAAAGAAACATCGCCCGTGCAAACGGAAAAAGTCGTCGCAATGAAAAATAATGCCTTTATGACGGTGCCATTTGAATGCAAACTACGATATCAAGCTACTTAAAAAGCTGCAAGTTACCAGAAATATTATAGTAAAACAAAAACGCGCTCGTGCGGCCGGAAAAGGTCATTTGCCATCATAGGGCGCCGGCGGCGGGCCGGCGACTGTCCCTTGCCTCTGTTGTTAATTTTTCTTCCCCTTTTTCCGGGGGCAAACGGTAAAGAGAAACTTAATTGGAGGCTTTCCCGCCGACTCTCAGGCTCAATGAAAAATTACGAGCTAAACGAGCACGCTTGGGAATTTTGCGCTCATTCTCGACGGCACACAGCAGAAAGAAATGCTGCGTCTTTACAAGCCCCTTAAACTTAGATAAATGTAAGCTGACGAACGTAATTTCAATGAAATATACTGTTCATTACGAGAATTAATTTAATTCTGCTCTTTTAGCGAATTGTCTGACGATGTCGCGGCTCGTGTAGGTGTCTTTATGAGCCTCTTCACGTTCCTTCAGGCTTTTTACGTTTTGCTTTTAGTCACATTTATGCTTTTATTTGTATTTGTACATTCAGAAGCAATGAATCCGGGTCAATAATAAACCTTAATATCTCGGAAACTAAGAATAGCATATTCAAATAAAAATTATTTAATAGTACTCAAATAAAATTAATAAAACTTCTTAGTTATTATGTGTTTTAAAAATGCGTAAATTTTATCGCAAGTTTGTTTTTTTATTTTCTATTTTTTTCACATATTTATCATTTAACCTCCGCGTATTATTAATACAGATATCATGCGATTCAGTATACGGCACAAAGTTTCTGAGGCGGTTTATGAAATACTTTTTATTTGAATAAACTATCATTCTTAGTGTCCGAGATAATAAGGTTTATTACGTTGGTGACCCGGATTCATTGCTTTCGAGTGTATATCAACACCTAACTTACCTTCAGATCCCAATTGTTTTTTTAACATACCAACACATAGTGTATCCAGAACTTGTTTTCAGTAAATATGTTACCTAAATGAAAATTTTATCAAAAAGATTCGGAAGCTTCGGAAGTGATAATCATATATAAAGTCATACTGTTTTACTTCCGTATATAGCCGAACCTATTCGGGCATAAGTACCTACCCGAATTATTGACGTATACAATTATAAATAAAAAGAACATTATTCACAAATAAAAAATCTGTTCCGTATTTGGAACACAGCAATCGCATGTAAATAACAGTTCAGTATCTGTTGTAGACCTTAAATCTATAGTCACAAAGGCTAGATTAACGAACACGAGCACAGACATAAGCACATGTAAGTCACAAAACACTCCTAATTGGTTAACCAGCTCGATGGTGGATTACGTTGGATGTTCATTATTGCGCTTTCGGGATTTCCCTTGGAGGCTTGGAGGCAGCTGCATAATTCACGTTGCACGATAAACCTCAATACATATGCTGTGAGCAGCCATATTAATGTCTTGTATTTATATTGTTGAGAGATTTTATAGATTTAATGTTGGTGGGTTAACTTTCTCTCATAATGGTTACTTGAACGGTTACAAAGAATGATTCAAAATAAATTGCAAACCAATTCGCTATCTTTTATTAGCTACGACAAGTTTAGACTCTGGCTAAACATTACGTGCCGTTTCAAAATTTACTTACTCAAATCGCAGACTGTCCAAAAATGGCACAACCGAAATACCTTCCTCTACGAAAACAGCTTCGCTGCAACGGGTTACGTCCGAACGACTCCATTTTAAATTTAGACACGTAGATAGCAAAACTGTGAAGGTTTTATATCTGCGGTCGAGTCCCGGATGAGGCACGGATGACAAGCCGCAGACATTTTAATTAAAGGCCAGAGCACGGCGGAATCTCGGTGAAAGAGATCGACTTGATTAAAGTAACGCTCGATGCTGGACGAGATTAATAAAAAAAATGGAAAATATGACACACGTGTGTGATGCATCTTGTATGAACCTGATGCATCCAGGTTTCTATTTAGATGATTTTGTACAAGTTTTTTCCTCGATGGTAGTAGGTACTATAGGTATGCACAGAAAGAGACTATTTGAGTGATGATAGTTATGTACAATCGAGCAATCAGCTCCGTTAAAATCCTTGCTGACTGCCTGATATTTGTACCACGAAATAATTTTTTATATGAATGCTCATGCGCACGACAGAATTAGAATTCTGGCTATTACTTCCTGCAAAATTTCATCAAAATCACTTCAGCAGTTCAGCTGTCAAGACTTAATAAACAGACAAACCCAAGGATTTTGTAATATATTTTATTTGTGTATTATAATTATTACTACAAATCATACAAAATATGCAAAATTAAATGGTTGTTATGTTAATCCCTTTTACAAACTGCTTCGTAACAAACCTGTGTGTAGGCATAAAATATAGTCTTGTAGCACGCAATTAAAAGGCATAATTATAATAAATGTAAAGTTTGGATAATATTCAAATCCACGCAGTGGCTAAGGCGCTGAGCAGACGACAGTCTTTTAGTCCGGCGAGTTGCAGCGGACAAGAAAGTTACGCCAAAAAAATCATCATTTCTATAATAGTTATTGTTAGAACTCCTGGCAACAACTACTAAACGCGGTCTGGGCCACTTCCTGATTTACCGAAGCAGTACCTATCTGTATTCTCGGTACGCTCGGTACCGATTTGGTACAGATTCTTTACCGAGCACTTTTATTTCAATGAGTGTTTCCTGAGTGATCTGTATACAAGTGATGTCAACAAGCATAAGTACTACATACAAATACTGCACCGATAAATCAGGACATCGGATATGAACCCAGGGGTTGTGAATTCCATCTTCAAGCGTTGAACTATTTATGTGAACCCACTCCTATCTCAAGCATATTTAGCTTAGCTAGAGCGGTAACAAGAATGCTAGTAATGTGCGACTTAACTACGGGATAGAGCCAGACGCCAACAGTATGATAAACAATCAATCTGCAGCAGGTAGGTACCTTGTAGGTCATTGCCAGACATTGCCAGGATTTGGTGCAAACGCCGACCAGAAACAAATGAAATGGCATTAAGTAGACTTCACAAGAGGAACAATTGTTGACTGTAAGGATAGAAAAAAAATCATCCCAGGAAAAAAGTTATGTGGTCGTAATATTATTGCTTTTTAATCTGCCTAATCCTTCTGGTATTAAATGTGTGATGCTATATTATGTATAAAATATAGGTATTTCTTGGTGTACACTAATTTATTGTATTCGGGTAATCACGTCGGGGTCACCACTGTGGAGGAATGAGGTATGGTGTTCCTCCATTGAAAAGGCAGGATCCTCCAACCAGGCGAAGTGATATTGCCTGGCGGGCCGAAGCCCAACGGTTGATGTCGGACAGTTGTATATGTGTTAGATACGATTATCTTTTTCCTTGCGCAATGCAGGCCTCGTAATCTGCGCGCCATAGTAGTTAGCTTTGCTGGCTTGCTAAGTGGTTATTCTATGTGGCGATAGATGTCGCTACAAGTATTTCGGTAATTTACAAAGGAATTCAATTTTATTTTTAATTTGTATGACCAATGACTGAGTTTTATCCTGATATATTATCTCTATATAATATTTTTTTATCAGGACTAATATGAAGAATTGAAAATTGTTATCAAAGGGATACCCTAGGTCCGCTTTTAATGCGGTTTTTTTTCAAGATATAAATCGACGTTAACGAACAATGCAGATAGTTTCCTTTTTGGACGGAATTTGGACCAAATCCCTTAGTTTTTTGACACAAAATAACTGTGCGAGCGGTATGGTCCATGGAATATTCCAGTAGACAAGTGCGATTGGAAGATCTGTTCACTTTTAAAACCTTGGCTTTTTGGTGTACTGCACAAAAATTATATACAGGATATGTTTTTATATAATGCGCATAGTTTGCAGTATCCGTTCCCAAATGCAACCCAAGTACTAAAATTCACACCAAAACAAAATAAAAAATTGATTTTGTATTTCTTGCGCAGTAAACTATGCGTGTCCTCCGTACAAATTTTCGTTTTGTTTTATAATGAGTCCCAATACTGCGGTTGTATTTAGGAACAGACACTGAATCACACTGCAAATTATGCGCACTACATAAAAAATATCCCGTAAATAATAAACAGTGCATAAATCTATCTTTTGTGTTGCTCCTTCGTTTGTAAAGTCACAGAATTATTACATATCACAATTGTAAAAATCACTATTATTGATAAATTGAATTTAAAAAAAACATTTAATTGCCAAACCATTCCTAAAATCAATATGTTGTTATTCGCAGAATTCCCATTTCCCACGCAAGTTAAAAATAGAATTCAAATAAATAATAATTAAATATTTGATTTAACCTTTAGGATTAAATATAAAATCCGTTTTACCTTGTTCCAAAGTGCTGTTTGCATTACATTTGCTCACCTTTTGAATTTCGAACACATTCTACCAACGTTTCACCATCCCAGCGTAGGATTAAATTGATATTTACAAACAAATTCAGCTCAAAATCAAACAACTAAGCACTTAACAGAGTTTATTTCCTTATATTTTAACTGTTTCAATTTATATTATTTACAAATTATTTATCACAATGTCACAGTCAATACATACATAGTTATTTACAACATTTCATTTTACAAACATTTACAACTAGTTTTACACTGCAGGACAAACTTAGAGGAGCACACATTATAGTTACAAAAATTAAACTCTTTTTTATGAACATTTACAAGACAAACAATTAAATAGTTCTATTTTTTTTAAACTTTACATTTTTGGACATTAGCTCTGTATTTATCATTCAAGTTTCCAATCGCTTAAGTTAGTTTATAAAACATGAAACTCAAATAAGTAAATAAACTACTTTAAAGTTCATTTCTAATAGCAGCATTAACGAGATCAACCGCATCAGACAAGCGATTAGTATTCTACGGGTCACATCGTGTTCTGAGGCCAAGTCTTATCCAAGTCTGGTGTTAATGTCTGCTCAACTAATCCGTGAAGGCTAATGATCTTCGCGAAAGTAATTCCAAATTCTACAAAATTATTAGCAAAACCATTTGTACGAACAAATTTCAAGTAGAAACTTGATGTTACGGAATAAAATAAAATTCCATTTTTATTTTTGGGGTTCCACTAAATGTATCCGGCAGTGTAAAGATAAAAAAATATCGTAACAGTTTGTAGAAAGTCTATTCAGCGTTAAACTACTCTGCAAAAAACGTTCTACAAAAAAAGATTTTAGCCGTACGGCAAATGTTTACTAAAAATAAATTCGATACAGGTGTAGACAATTAAAATGTTTCACTGCTAGAGACCTACACATGATACTTGAATAGTAAAAAATTTAAATAAAAATAGCTTTCATGTCACTAACAATCATTTCATAAAAGTCTTCAGTAATAATAATAAAAAATATTTATTATTAAACTTGGACCAGATTACATAAGATAATAAGCTTACAGTTAACATGAACGATTTTACGAATGAGCAAAGTTTCCACAAACCGTTAGCTTAGACGAGACTCCACCACAAGCTAAGACATTTCTCATTTAGCTGTGTTCTGCTTAACTTGCAAGCGCAATTTGTAAGCTGCAGTCACAACAAACGAACGAGCTAGCGAATTAGTAGTCTCTTAGGATAATTGTCAGTGAAACAGACCTGACAAATACAAAAAAAAAATAAACAAAAAAATTATTGAAACAGTTTCTGGTTCCATTTTTTTGCACTTCTTTGTATTTGTTTTTTTTATTCATCACGTTTTCTTAGCTCATTCTTTACTTGGTTTTTGATGAAGCTCGCCTCAAAGTATTTTCTATTTACATAAACAGTTTTCTATATACATTTTATACACAACTCTCTGGTCCTGGTATTTCTTCAGCTATGAGATGTTCTCTCCTACTTAACGTCATTGTACCTAAAGTTATAGGTTGCTTACTTATCGCTGCCTTTAGTGGTGACAGTACCTGAGGAAATAAATATAATTTAATTTAAAAATAATATTTTGTGAAGATGTATTGGGATATCCTAATGGGTACCTTGAGTTCAATAGATACTTAAGAAATCGTATTGTATTTTCTAAACATGAGGCGCAGCGGCTAAGCACATAGCTTTCTCTGTCATGGTCACGGGTTTGATCCCCGTGCTAAACAACGTAATGTACGAGTATGTGTATCTATGGTATAACTTGTAAAACATTAAGTCAAAAATAAAACAAATAGCTTTAGTTCTTTTATGAAATGCCATAAACTATACGACGGCAATAAAAATGAAAATGAAATTTAATGGAAAGTTAAAAATTTACACCTAATGTCTCAAAGGTACTTTGCAGTTTTTCCACAGTTCGTAAGTACACTTTTTTCAAAGTACTATAATTATCTGCCGAGTGTCTAGTCTATGACATAATTAAACCTACGTTTTAATGAGTTTTATTTTTCACATCAGGTTAGCGCAAGCTTTTAATTTAATAACATATCTAGGTGTACAAATACGTGCTATGTAGGTCACGCTCACATAGAAAAGCTCGGTGTTTAGATAAAACCACGTTTGTATTTTGAAGAGGATATTAAAATTGAAATTTTACTGCGGGCTTATTTAGCTATAATGGTTGTGCCGCAAAATTATACTACATTAAACTTCATTATGGTGCAATACCTGCCTGGCAATATAATTAAGATTATTGTGTGATTTACTTTTTATTTGTTCATAATTTTTACAATATTATGATACAGCTGAAACGTATTTTATAATATCAATAATTGTGGAAATATGAGTTGACCATAAAGGACATATTATAATCTTCAAAATGAATTATTTTATACCAGATAATGCCATACAATATACCAAAATAATACGATGAAGGTATTTTCTTTTTTTATAAATATTAACAACACAACAAAAATCACTAAAATAATTAAGAGGGCGATGTACAAAAAATAGAAGTATTAAAACAATTCTATAAAAAATCATTTCACAAATTCACGGCGCGATTGGTGCAGCTAAGCACTTATCTACAGATACTTGTTCTGGGTATGGGTGTGTGTGCAATTGTGCATGTATTTAATGTATTTGCCAGATGTTCTCACGATACAGGAGAAATACTAAGTACGTGTGTGTGGGTTTTGATATAAAAAACATTTGCACAGATTAAAAATAACAAAAAAGGCTTCAATCAAATACTACGCGTGATACTCACGGGTCGTTGGTCGTCTATCACTGCGTGCGCGCGCTCGCTCCCCCACTCCTCGTTCGGGTGGAGCGCGCCATTTTTCGCGGCCTCCTCTGTAGCGCACTTTGTGCTCGGCGGGCCCCCGTCTGTGTGAAAACCGTTTGACGCTGTTTGATTATTTTACTTTGACTATGTTTGGTATGTGGGAGAATGAGTTATAGAGGAAGCGGTTACAGACGAGAATGGCTTCCCTCAGTGCAGTTCAAATTATTAAGAGCTCACCATAGAGAAAGGGTGTCGCTAGTTAGACTGGTCTTACAAATACAATTATTTTTATTTTTAGACCATAGTTTCGATCAGACAAAACTGTGTACGCATCGGTATAAGAACGTACTATTTTTCTCATATATATTTTTCTTGCCTTGTTTCAAGTGTTCATTCATTGCTTTGGAGATGTAGTCTATAATATAACTATAGTCTTCTTCTATATTCTGCGCAAGCCCTAACATTAGTCATCTACTGCCATAAGTAACTGATACTCAACTAAGATATTATACTAACTCCGATATTGCCAATTCACCCGGGAGTGATATTATTTTTGGTATGAAACGAAAAATTTGTATCAAAAACGCAATTATGTATTTACTTTCTGTATGCTAATTTGTTAATACGTCTCATTGTAAGCGCACTGTATTGTTTTTATGAGAATAAATGTCTTCTAACCGAAAAACTATAGCAAAAGTTGTAACTAACATAACTGTTTCTTGATATTAGCAGAGTTTTGGGCAAAACCATAATAGTTGGATTAAAAAATAGTACATTCATGCGCTAAAATATGACGGGCAAGATAAGTAAAGTTTCCCTCGAATAATATCACTTTAAGGACAAATAAATATCACATCAAACTTCGGCGGCACAACTTACTAGACAAAGATTAAATACAAAGATTGCGTACTTTAAAAACTTCAGGTGTAAAAGCGGTTTTAATCTTCATAAAAATGTGTTTAAAACTATATTATGGCCTAAAATGAGATATTAATTTTAAACTTTTCGCATAAATTTACACTGTTCTATCAAAAAATTGATATAAAAATTTTACGACGTGAAAATCTGTGTCTCATTCTATAGCTTTTCAGCGCACAGTTTTATGCATTCATAGCAAACGTAATCGTAAATTTTTAATCCCCAAAAGAAATAAACCGTATGTATTTTTGAATAACCATACTTCCCTAAAAAATTGTATTACCTAGGTCTCACGTGGAAGGGAAAAAATCCGGTAAGTAAAATAATTCATAAACATTTTTTTATAGATGCCTGTTCACATAAACCCGAAGGCAAGAGTTGAGAGAATACTACATTCAAGGCATTCAAACAAGGGAAGGTATTCCTTTTGCAGCTTAAGCATAAAGATTCAATGAGAAATGTGGCTGTGGAATTGGCTCAAGAAGTAAAATAATGTTCATAAGTTCAACAAGAATTTGGAACACGTCATTTTTTGGATAAAAGTGACGATACAAGTAGCATGGCTGGCATAGTCACCACGGTGAACTGAAGCCTCAATAAAAATTTGAATAAAAAAAAATCGTGATGTTTAGAATTTATGTTTTCTACGCACAGCCTACGTCACTGCTACGCCAACTACGCTGTCGTAGCAGACTGTCCTACTACGCGAGTCAAACTTGTCGTGCGTTGGATGTGTATTTTGCCTTTCGCTTTTTAATTTGATTATTGACTCCTATCCTGTACATATAACATATCACATCCTACATACAATTGCAAGATGGAGGAGGACGAGGAGGGTTTATGTAAATTTAGTTTTTATTCGTCATACAAACGTATTTAAACATAATCTACTATTGTATTTAGTGTCTGTATTTGTCCCAACACCAACTTAAGATAAACCTCAGGACATTGCAACTTCATTGACAAAATTACCTTTATACTAAGCAAAACTTAGCTAAGCTTAACTTGCATGAGAGTAGTCAGACCACAACCGCAAATGACGATGGAACGGTCGCTCAGTTCGCTATCTTCATTTGAGATCCGTTTTATACTTCGCTTGTTACCGGAATCTCACTCAATACAATCGCTTTGACGTACGTCGAATGTGGTTAAGTACCAATAGTACTTATTTCATTCCAGTAAGTTATTTGAATCATAGTAGCATATAGAGTAACGGGTACAGCTTTTGATTAAACTTTAAAGTGGGAAAAAGTGACAAATTACTGTTAACATTAATTTCCCGTTAGTGTTATGATATTGGCAATTTTCGTTTCGCAACTCCAAAATTTTCAAAAGCTGATAATTAAAACAGCTTTCTTCTATTAAGAAGAAAAAAAAAATTCTACTTTAATTTCTGAATTAAATTGTAAAAACAAAGCAATTGTGTTGCTACTAATAGATACTTATAAGTGATACGTACAACAGCCATTTATAAACTGGCAACTTAATATAACTCTTACTGCGATGCAGTTGCCAGTCGTAAGCTGTTCATTTACATAAAAAATTACAGCCTTGGACTGGTCCAAATAACCAGCAATTTGGATCTAATTTTGAACAAGAATTGGATTAGTTCTTCTTTGGATCTTCAACATTATGTTGACTTACACAAACTCAATCCTGTAAAACATCAATATACAGAAGAATCACACAGTCTTACCAGGCGGTGGATTCAATATATCCGGCTGCGCTTGCTTGGGCGGCTTTAACGTATAGGCCACGACGTACTGCCCGTCGCCTGCATTCAGTTGGAGCTCCGACGACTGCTGCTTCGTTGGCGGATTACTCCTGGTAGAAATTTTGACGTTTAAAAGTTATGTGTACGTAGATGGGATTTGATGTTTAAGGACAAATTTCTGAGTTGGACTCATAGTAGTAGTAGTTTTTTTATACATTATGTATATTAATACGTGAATAGAAAACTTTGTACCCTTTTTTAAGCATATTGCGTGCACGGAGGAGTGTTGTATTTGGCATAGTTAATGTTTATATGGAGGAGGAGTGCAGACACCTAAAATATATTTTTCATATTCGACCACTAGGCGACCTTTAGTTAATATTATTCCACTATGGTGGCCCGCCTGATGGTAAGCGGTTACCGTAACCTATGGATACTTGCAACACCAAGGGCATCATTCGCGCGTTGCCGACCCTGCTACTAACGTCATGTGCCAACACGATGCTTCCCCAAAGAGCACTGGCGACCTTGCTCACCGATAGGAACACAACACTGCAAAAGAGCAGTGTTATTTGGCTACAATATTCTGCAAGGTGGAGGTACTTCCCTAATCGGGCAGCTCTTGAGCGGAAAGTCCCGCTATGCCCTACAAAATCCCCCAAATGCCCTTCATATTGATGAGTACAATATCCCCCTTTCGGCTAACTGTGTATAATTAATGTACGAGGGCATCGCAGACTGCACAGTCATACAATTTTAATAGCAATTGAAATCGATTTCCTTTCATTTAATCATGACACAAATGTTAAATGGAGCCATTTACGATCCAGTGCTTGTAAGTATATCAAGTTGAGTGATACGTTCCAACGTTGGATGTTTTTGATATGATGTACATTGGTTTGTAACAAAGTAGGCACTACCTACTTGGTGGAAATATGATGTAAGGAGTTGAATACAAAGTTTGAATACCTACAATCTCCAAGTAGACGTACAGTAATCCGCAAAAAAGAATATAATTTACTTATTATTGAGAAAACACGGTAAGTATACTAAGTACAAAATATGAACAAGCGGGCGGTACACTAACTTACCTACTCATCTTTTAGAATAAAATAAAATAACAGTGCGAGTGACAAGAAAACCAGATACAGTAATAAATGTCGGTTTGTTGATAGGAACTCAATGGCATCTTGATTCTTATGACAATAACTATATAAGAATTATTTATAACATTAAAAGAGATTAGAATAAGGTGTTTTTTTCTCTTGTAGTGTTATAATTATAAAATTAAGGCCACAGTAAACGTTTGAGTTTGGAATTGTACTCAATAAAAGCGGCATCAGTGAAAAGTGTCTACAGAACTTTGGGAATTTAAGAGTGATGTCGTGTTATTGCACGATACACTATACACTATAACACGATACACTATCAATATATGTACAGAAGTATCAATCAATAATATTTTGTACAATGTGCGCACGGTTAGTCGTGTGGTAGTGAAAATATACCCATATAGGGTATATAGCCGAAAGGAGATATTGTACTCATAATTATAAATAACTTTTAATACGTGAATAGCAGTTCCATACATTTAGTCAAGTAATATTAAATTATTTTTATAGAACGGCAGATTAATTTTTTCGCGATTTCAGTGCTGGTCTCGTAGAAAAAGTTGGTCATAATTATGAGTACAGTAACCCTTTGGCTCTATAGGTCCTTTCCGAGTATCCTGGGTATACCGTTATAATTTTATTTGTACCGAAGCTCTAAAGGAAAGAACTTTTGTAAAGTTGGTGTTGCTGTAATAGGTAGGTATGTAACGTTCGGTTGTAGCCTCTCGTAGCGTGAGTAAACACGTATGTTTACGTTATTCAGATGCAACGACATGTTGCAACAGGAGTCGGAAAGTTTAATGGCATCGTACCAAATCGAAGGAAAACATCGAAGGCAACAAAATTGCATGATGTGATGTGCCTACCTGATAATAGGTAATATAATGTCCGTAGAAAAGAAAGAAAGAAAGAAAAAGTATTTATTTGACACAGCACAAAAACGATTTTAAAGATAACATAACAGAAAAATAAAGGAATAAAAACATGTAAAATAAAAAATATTTATCTTAAATAAAAAATGGATTGTACGTAGCAGCTGTGTCAAAAAGGCTTCCGCTCAGCTCAAACTTAGAGAAACTTTTTGTTTTTTTTAAATATTATGTAATATTATAAAAAAAGGTACTTTTTATAATGTAACATTTTTAATCCTTTTGTTTAATTCAATAAATATGTAGTGTTTCCACAACGATTCTTTCATGGTATCAAATCGTAATTTATTTGTTGAAGGAGTAATTACATTACAATTATTATTTCGAATGAGTAAGTATAACTTTTTGTCTCACTAGTTAAATTAATGACAGTTAACTGTACTGTCGAGACATGGTGATTCACATAAGGTCAATATTAATAGTATTATTGAGTTGGAACAGAGGCCGTACATAAAGGTTTTTACATCTCAGTTTATTCAAATTGTTAATATTGCATCTGAGGCCATATAAAAGTTTGAAATTGTATTAAAGCCATACAAAAAGGTAAAATGTGCATCTAAGGCCATACAAAAAGGTAAAATTTGCGTCTGAGGCCATACAAAAAGGTAAAATTTACGTCCGCGAGACCATACAAAAAGTTGAAAAAGGTTAAAATTGCATCTGAGGCCATACAAAAAGGTAAAATGTGCATCTAAGGCCATACAGAAAGGTTTGAATTACGTTTGAGGCCATACAAAAAGGATAAAATTGCACCTGAGGCCATACAAAAAGTTGAAATTTGTGTCCGAGGCCATACAAAAGGTTGAAAATTGTTTTAATTGCATCCGAGGACATAAAAATGTTTAGATTTGTATCCAAGGCCATACAAAAGGTTGAAAATGGTTTTAATTGCGTCCGAGGCCTTAAAAATGGTTTCAATTGCGTTTGAGGCCATACGAAAAGGTTAAAATTGCGTCCCAGGCCATTTAAAAAGGTCAAAATTGCAGAATTACAAAGAAATTTGAAACCTATGATTATGGGAATTAAGAGATCAGAGGCCCAATTCTCGTAATTAAAAATGTTCAAAATATAGTTCGGATCTCATTCCGATCTACTATCAATGTCATAAATGTCACAAATGGTATTCTCCTACCCTCACAAACAATGTCAAACGTGACATTATATTGTAATGAGATCGAAAGTTGAATAAAAGGCAAATCGGTATTCTGCTAACATTTTGAACTGACACAGATAATAAAATTGACACTCTCGTCTATACACAAACGTCAAAAATGAGATTGAAATGAGTTTGTAAGAAGATTGAATCCAAATCATACTGGAATCGGACTGAACTTTAAGAGGAGTAGAATACATGACTTTTTGTCAATTCAAATTATAATCTCAGTTCGGTCAACTTTCAGTCATATTATAAATTAATTACGAGAATTGGGCTTCAGGTATTGAGACTGCTATAGGTAGTTCATAGCTCGGAATTCATAGCATTTTTATTAATAAGAAAAAGGCTCACTACATGTAGCATAATTTAAATGCATAACTTTGAGTTATTCTGCTTGTCGCGAGTCTTTTTCTAGAACCGAGATACCAAAACAGATGTGGACATGTTTGCAAATATTGCAGAGCTCCGAAGAAGATATCGTATAAAAGCTTTGTTGCAACATTTTCAGCCTCTGAGAAGTAGTAATTTTTTTAATGTGACATTTCGTTTCTTTAACAATACCGCTAAATTTGTATTCGTTTGGGACAGTTATTATTACTTATTTTTTTATTAATAAATTCTTACTTTTTCCTACGTAGAAAATATCCAGTGAAGATGGCGGCACATCCGCAGATGATTACAGTGAAGATGATCGACCAGAAAGCAGCTTTGGAGACACCGGCCATCAGACTGTTCCCACCATCTAGCACAAAGTGAAAGTATCTTATTATTTAATTTTATATACAGGATAATTTCTTATGTAGTGCGCAAAATTTTCAGAGTGATTAAGTGTCCGTTCCCAAATGCAACCACAGTACTAAATTTCCCTCCAAAACAAGTAAATTTTGTATGCTAGTAAATTATGCGTGTGCATACTAAGTCGAATTTTCATTTTGTTTTAAAGTGTATCCCATTTCCAATACTGTGGTTGCATTTAGGAACAGAGACTGCGCACTACATAAAAACTTATCCTGTATGTAGTAATCACGCGCATTTCACAAGTTTGCATGCTATTTTGAATACAGTAGTATATAGAAGGGTATTTCTTTTCCAACCACCGTCTTTATAAGAAGAAACATCCAAGTAAAAAACATCCTTCTATTTAAAGTACTTGTTAGCAAATAGCGAGACATATTATAAGCACGGATTATTTCAACAACGACGACGGTTTGATTCAAAATAACACAATATACAGGGGGCGTAAATTATAAAATAAAAATAAATAAATAAATTGTTTATTTAGAAAAAAGATCAACCACCTACCGATAGATTATGTACCTACATTATACATTTTGAAGGAATGTTTAAAAATGGGCCATAAAAAACTATAATACTTATATCAGACGATTATTTGATTTATAATATATTAATGTAGGTACCTACTGTATATTTTATTGTAAGAAGACACTCTCAACTTTTGAAAATAAAAATGGTTTTAAATATCAAACACTAAATATCAAAATTCTTTACCCAAATATGCATTCAAATGCAACCCCTTGTGCGTCAAAGGATTTTTAAAACCGTGTTATACGAGTTCGCATCATTATGCCTATGTTTCGTAAACATACATGCACTGCACAGTGCGTTCTTTTATACCAGTTTATTTTAATGAATACTGTATTTAAAAACACAGTTAGTGGTAAACGTATAGCTTAGGTGTGTTTTGTATCTCAAAGTGTTGTAAACATACGGTGACGCTGATACTGGATCGACAAAATGTACCATTAAGCGTCATTAAAGATCAAACCAACACGAAACAAGGTATATAACTCATTAAAGGAGAATTCATCGACATAACATACTATTAGAGTAAAATACTTGAGTACGCTATGGAGACAGAGAATCTGGATGGCTCTACTACATAGCATCAACCATTTTTTTTTAAATACAACATATAGGCCCGTTTAAAAAAAACTATGTCTACCAGTAGATTAGGTGCAGTATGATGGTACTGAAGCATTTCTTGCAACCACACAAAAACTACACAGTGGCTAGAAATAAACAACTGAAATATTATGTACTAATAAGCAAACAATTTCTGTACAGTAGTCGTTTACTTCTAGCCACTGTGTAGTATTTGCGTGGTTGTAGTACATTAGTACTTAGTACTAGATGTACTGACTTCGTCGAACTAGTACTTACATCAGTTATCTTTCTTTAGTTGACCTAAAGTTTAAGAGCGAAATATTTGATACGGAACGGATACGGAATTTTTAGAGTAGGTAAGTTTTGTATGTAGTTGACAAAGGTTGTTTACAAAGTTTACTATTTACTTACCCAAATCACTTGGGACACAAATCAAAACAAACTATAATATACCATCAAAAGTAATCAGACTAATGAAAACGTAAGTAAATCTTAAGTTAAAATTAACTAGCAAAATCGGCTTAAAATTTCCCTCTCACTAATAATTTCAAGTAACATCATTATTGATAAACCATTATCGATAGTTCAATTACAAAATAATTGAACTTACGCAGAACTTATTAACAAAATGGAACATTTTAGGGATGTTCCAAAATTAACCACAACAGACACCGCTACCTTATTATTAGTAGAGAATATTACGATATTGGATGTCGGGCGGTGAATTAGCGTAATTACAATCTCTGTTCTCTCTCGCACGTTCTTCTAAATGGTGGGTGAGAGTGAGATATAATATTCATGTAACGCAAACAGGTCTAAATTTACGTCTAGCTATCTAGCAGATTGCTTGCTTATTGTCTTCCTATCAATTGCATATTAAGCCGGTAATTCCCATATTATTAGTTAGCTCGATACGAAAGATAGTTATTGTCAATCAATGAGGTTGAAATTTTGCCACATATAACAACGTAATAGTTTTATTTAAAAATTAAATCTAAATGGTTGCTACATCAATCTACTTATTAATTGTCCTGTCCATATTTAAAAATGTTTTAAGTTTTTGTTTTTATCATTTCATACGGTGATGGCACACTGTGCGTTGAGTCGACGCAGCGTAGACGATTTTTCTACGTTTCAACGCGGAATTTCGCTGTGTTTGAAATTGGAAGCACAGTAGTACCGTCAACATAAAAAACTTTCACTATACTCTCAGAATAATTATAGGGAACTTGCATGGTCTAAATTTGCTATAATGAGAAAATATGTTAAAAAAAATATCCTCGATAAACATATTATAACTTTTATTATGATATTTTAATTATTCGTCGATAATTTTTTTTCCCTTTAATTAACCCTTCAATCTTTACGATAAACTAAAAATCTAAATACATGAGAGTTCCTTATTCTGATATGACTTCTATCCTTAAAATACGTACCAGTTCTCCTTTCAGGGTCCTGATACGCGAGAGCATGAAGCATGATGCGGTCTGATGCACCTTTATCATTTCTGGAGTGCACCGTCAGTCTGAGGGCACTGCCGCTCGACCACAGCACGCCAGCGGGCACCAGGAATACGGCTACACCGTCTAGTGGCAATAATTGAACGACTTAATTGCCTGGAAGATTGTTACTGCCGAAGCTGGAATAGTTGCTAAACGGTTGTCCAATTCAATTAATGGAAATATTCCAAGTTACATCCAGGTTTTGATAGGATTTCAGTGTACTTTGTAGATGTGTCAAGTCTATTTATTTTTCTAATTAAATGTAACAACGTCGGTTTCTGAAAAATATAAGAATTTTTTTTAAACTCTTGTTTTAAGGACTATAATTGAATTTATATTGGAAGAACGGAGAAGAACGCATTACGCCTGCGTAACGAATTGAACCAATTTTTTTTTTAAAGAAATATTCGGCAAATTTTGAATAAAAAATATTTGTATTTGATAGACACACTAAGCAAAATCAACAATGTTCTTACCAGTCTCATTTGCAGTAACATTGAACCGAATCTTCCCGTTATTCGAGTCCAAGGCTTCGAGCACCACCAACTGGGGCAGTCCTCCATCATAGCCGGTCACACAGCGCACCACAAGAGGCTCCCCGAAGTCGTCCCGGCTCGAATCCTCGATCCAATTGGACCCGTTGCCAGCAGACAATGTGCAGTTCCGTGGCGGTGAAGGACGAGCTGTTGGTACCATTATGGATTTAGCTGTCCTTTGCTTAGAAAAACGACTATAATGTCGGAAGTAAGAAAGGACTCAGCTATTTTTTAAGCTTATAGATTACATCAGAATCTGAAGTTCTACACCACCTGGCCATAGATATAGATAGGGTTTTACTTGTATAATAAAACCCCCATAAAATAAAAACTTGCTATTTTTAAACATTGATTAAATAAATTCATTTATAAGAATAAGTTTTACTATGGGACCAACCCTGAAATCGCGAATAAAAATCAGCTGATCCATACAAATAATGCAATATTATTAGAATTTAATATTGTATTACTAGAATTTCTCCTATATCGAGGATAAAGTTTACAAACATACATCTCACATGCATCCACACCCAGACCCGAAACGACTATCTGTGGGCCATACAAATATTTGTTCCATGCAGAGATCGAACCTGCGGCACGTACCTAGCGTAAAAAGCTTATCGCTTAGTCACTGCGCCAGCCGTGTCATCTAATTATGACTCTCTATTGCATAACAAAAATCCTGTACCGCCATTTGGCTATTATGACCCAAACTCAACTCGAAGTCAACAGAAATGGCCATTAATTTGCAAACATTTGCCATTCCAACTCTATCCGCGAATCTATCAAAATGTTATAAATATAATTCGGCAAACTTCGTCAATTGGGAACGGGTACAACTTCGAACTAGTTTGGGAGCTAAGCGGATGATTTTGTCTCCAGACAAAAATTGTTCGGGAACTTGGCTCCATGTTATTGGCGTCTCATTGACTATGTTTGACTTTCCTCTGTTCAAAACTATTTCTAATATTTACTTTGAATTGTTTTTTATTAGTTTTGAACTAAATTCATGCATAAGGGCCCATCCACACTCGATACTTTAGCAGCAGAATCGCGCGTTTTCGCGTTCGTTATTCACTTTTTGTAAGCAAAAGACAGCCAACGAACGTGAAAACACGCGATTCTGCTGCTACAAATATCTAGTGTGAACGAACGTTAAGTCTGGCATCGAAGAATAAGAAATCCTACTGTTTTTGTGTTTGCTAAGTCTTTACGGCTAAACTTTCAAGACAGAGGTTACTTAAAACATTGAAAAGAACCATTTCACTATATGTACTGCGTTCTACAGGAGACGCCGCACTTCATTACGCTGTCTCATTCAATTGCGGCTATATCGCCGCACTTCATGTATCTGTTTTACTATAACCTTTCACCCCGCCACGCTCCTCCTTCCCACGTGTGGCGCATACCGTTTACTTATCGTGTCGCCTCTAGTATGTACTACATATTATAACTCAATGAAAAGAACCGAGTACCTACTTTTTCCTACAAAATTTAAATCTTTTCTTCTGCTTTATCAAACTGAGTAAAGTTAAAACGAATGGTTGTTAGCTTACCAGCGGGAACAATTTGGAAGACACAGGGCTGTGCCTGTCGCCCCACGGTATTACTACCACGACAGGTCAGCGCGCCGTAATCCCGTTCACTTGCCGGTGTGTACCGAAGCTCACTGATGCTGCCATTCACTGTACCTATCAAAATATACAAGAAAAATAACAACATGAACTTATTATTAAAGAAGAAATAAAATTTAAATAACGAATGCATTTTTATTTTTATACACGTTGGAATTTTTGTCGTCTTACGAACGGCAGGTACGTACATTGTATGTACACAATAATGATATTTATGGAATGATATAAAATCTAAATATATATTTTTTAATATAGAATGGAAATAATTTTATTTCCGCCCTAAAAAATTTCGAGTCAATAGTGACTCGAAATTTTTAACGCTTTTTTTTCGACTACCTTGTATTGATGTAGGTAGACTATGCACATGCTGCATAAAAGAGCACTAAAAAGTCACGGTGTACACATCAAATTAATACACTTTTATACATTGCACATATTAATTAACTAACATGTTATTCAGGTTTTGACATGTTTATAACTGCATAAACAAAGACATGTCAGTTGTTAAGTTGTCACCTTTGCGAGTTGCGTATTTCATCGTTTGATAAGAGGAGGTCTTGTGTCTCCTCTTAGAAAGTCGCAAATGCCAAGGGACAAAGAACTTGACGTCATTTGAATGCCGTCGTTTAAAATTATTAAATTATATACATCTAACACATAGCAGTATAAGAATTTATTATTTTACTAGCAGTACCGCGACTTCGTCCGCGTAAAAAGATGTTTCATACAATCTTGCAGTCCGCATTTTATCCCTATAGGATGGGTTTTGGTAAAATCCTTTCTTAACAATGGCTAACTATAAGGAACTTACCTGCTAATTCAAATTTAGACTTAGTTCCTATAATTATACACGATTACGCGGAAAGGTTAAAGAAAGCCAGGGTTAATATTGTACTCATCATTATGAACAACTTTTAATACAGGACCAACCCAGAAATCATGAAAAAGAAATCTGATGCTCCATACAAATAATTCATTCTTACTCGACTAAATGTATGAAACAGCAGATTTTTATTTCGCGATTTCTTGTTGGTCCCTTTGTAAAAGTTGTTTATAATGATAAGTACAATAAACCGATTTCGGGTTTATATAGGTATCCCCTTGATTCGCGTAATATTGATTGGCATAAAGGTATTTCGCATAACTATGTTTGTGAGCATAATAGTTTTATCGAAGCGAAACACTGATTGCCGCCATAAACATACAAAAAAAAATGGCCAAACGTATGCTTTGTCATCATGCTTAGTTAGGTTATGCGGATAGACGTTATGCGAAATGACAAGTACCTATGACAAGTATCTCCAGATAAGTGTCACAAAAAATGACCTACCTACACTTAATTATAAAAAAATCCGTTTCAAAACCCTTTCTGACCAACCGTGTACCTATATAGATTTAAATAATAAATTATAGTGATATTATAATACAGAGCCCTCAGTCCATTTTATTTATATACAACAACCAAAAGGGCACTCTTGACGTGGCTGAATTAAGTAATTAGGTCCATTTATGTGCAGTCGAGTGAGCCAACTGTCCCGGGCGAGTGTTTGCAGCAAGCACTCGAGACAGTTCAATCAGCACCTCATGTTCACAAGCAATGCCCTGAATATGTAACGAACCGAGTTACGTAAATGGAATTTCTTCTAAAGACTATCTTAAGATGGGGACAATCTTAGTTCTCCCATTTGTTTCTCTATATTTGATAGAAAAAGGTTATCTGAAATTAGATCTCTCCGCATTTTTTTTTATAAATATGCCCAACTATTTCCTTGAGGATATGATTGTCAATTAGTTTTAGAAATGTTATCAGAAATAAGATTCTTGGAATCCTGAAATAAGGTAGGATGTAAGCAATAAGATAGAATAAATAGAATCAGTTATTGAGAATCTTATCTATGAATATGAAAAATTTGGTCTTCCCGGAAAGTTGTGTAGGTAGTTTCGTGTGAGTGCTTTGGTAAAATGCTTATTTTATGAAAATAAAGTAATATTAAAGTATAATAATATATAATAGTATTAACGCAATAACACCGATTTTGTAAACCACCGAATAAATAAATGAAAAAACATTCGTCATCAAGTATCCACCTGGAGAATAAGAACTTTTAGAAATTTTAGATTGAGTGTAGCATTGGCCAGCGCTTGGCTGTAATAGTACATACCGTATCTAGCGGGTGAGACGTTGAAGCTCTCGCCGCTGTTGTTGAACTGCCACAGGAACGTGACGTCAGCGGGATCGGCATGGACGGAACAGCGCACGCGCAATGCCTCATCCAGCGCCGCGCCTACCACTTGAGGCGACGTCTCCCCACACACTGGGGCATCTGCATGATCAAAACTATGGTTTGTTTTGTTTTTTCATAAGCTTTTGGAAAAGCGATAATCTTTAAAATCGTGAAATGTTAGTTATAACACATTTTTCTGCAGTTCTCTCAAACATAAATGAAGTAAAGCATGGCACATAAAGAAACAATTACAGGATTCTTTATGTTATAGTGAAATTACAGGGTCATAAGGCATTAGAGGCACGGAGGGTCTTGATGTTTGAAGAAACGGTCACCCATCCAAAGACTGACTGCGGCAGGCACTGCTTAACCTCGCTGATCGACTGATCTGCGCGATAGCTATGTATGTAGCTACAAGCCGCTCCTACACCTACTATGAAAAATAATAAGTGACAGTAAATTTTATTGTATAAGTTTTCTTTACGATGTCACTTACACTCAGTATTGCTAATACGTACCTAGTACTTAATGTAGCTTTAAACAAGTAACTGTCTTTATATTTGAAAAAATCTATCTGTGGTAACTTGTAACCTTATCAAAAAGTATTACGTTCATTAATTTCGTAGTCGAATCTGTCTATGTACATAAAGAAACAATGTACCAAAACACACAAGGTCTTACGATGAGATGAAAAGGCCGCAAATAAAAGCAAGCTTTTTGTTCTGTTGATAGAATTAGGTACCTACCACGTTGTTAGTCTAGACTTGCGTGGTTTTTATGTAACAGTATTCTGTATTTAATGTTCTTTCGATAATAAAATGAAACATCCATGTGTAATAATGTGTATCCTCCTCCTTATTTCGATTTACATATTTAAAGATCGGAATAACGATAATCAAAACATAGGCCGAATATTCGCCAACAAAATATCGTTGACTGGAAAAGGCGGCCGGACGTGTTGGATATACTACAATTTGAAAACATTTGCATACTAGGCAAATACCGGGTACATCGTTAACTTCGCTACCCAACGGCCTCCTAAATAACAAGCATAAAATATCCATAAATTTAAAAACTCCAACGACCAGTTTTCCTGTCATAAAGCGATAAATATAAATCAAGCGAACAATTATTTCGGCAGTTAGGAATTATTTCGTCTTCCCTCTCACGTCGGCAATTAAGTGTCGGCCAGTCGGGCTCGGAAGGAAACTCCTCGATGCGCCAATATACAATTGTGTAATAAATCATAAAGCGGACGTTATTGTTGATTTACGTACAACGTACATAATCAACACATTATATTCTTATTATAATAGCAGGTAGATACCTCCATCGTATATTTTTCAAATCTGCAAAAGTTTTGAATTAATCTTTGGCCCAACCGCTTCCAAATCCATGTGCTGTTCTTTACAAAATTTTATCCCAAAATGTAAAAATGATTTCACCTTCCATTATCCAATACAAATACGGAGATACCCAAAATTTCGCAACAACGTTGTTATTTAAAATTTAACTTTGGCAATTAGGAAAATTGATTTGAACCTCCACAGAATGAAATTTTATAAATCGTTCTCGCTGATTCGAGGAACAAGTCAAAATATCTTAATAATATTTCGAGATTCAAACGAAATCAAATAGATAGGTACTCAACCATTAAAAGTAATAACAAAATTGTTTTTATGCTGAATAAACCAGAGCTTTTCCCAACTATTCATAGTAACGTAGGCGTAACGTTATTTCGTTATTTTATATAGGTATCGCGTCTGCAAATACCGTCTCGATATGTTCTTAGAAAATTAATTCAACGTATCTGTACAACCACATATTACGGTAACAAATGTATGCACAGGATTTGGAATAAAATTTATTCGTAGCGAGCGAACTGAAACAAAGCCGCGCGAATTAAAATGAAGCCACGAAATTGCAGATTGAGGTACCGTGGTAGTGGGAGAATCGTAGTAATATTAGACAATAATTTTGATGATTTACGGCCTGTGCCGCCTTCCCTCGTGCCAATTACTATGCGGACGGTCGGCCACGGAAGGAAGTTGGTACGTCGATCCCGACCGCAATCATTTGAATACTATTCGCAGACACGTTGGTATTTATAGGCCAGTAATTCATACTGTGCTCGGTGACATTTTATGGGATGCCTGTGTGTCCGATGTATATTACCGGGGATTAGGGATATGCAAATTAAGTGTCTAGTGTGTACCCGCCATAATTTGGTGTCGCTACCTTCTCGTGGTAAAGGCACTGTTTGTTGGTGGTTATTAAAATGCAAATAACATTTAGTGTTTGACGGGAAATAATGTTTTTAAGTAATAAACATAAGAGCTCTAATAGCTAATTAAAAATACGTATCTTTCAACACGATTTAAAGTTAATACTTTATACAAACAAACTTAAAAGATAGACGGTTAAAATATACCAAAATCGGTAAGTGCCGCCAAAGTTTAACATAAAAAATAAATTAAAAGATGTTTCCTTATACTATGTTAAAGGGGCGAATACCCTGGAGCTACGCAAAAAGTACAAAAACTGTCCGTGAGCCATTCGTATTTGTTGGCCAAAGTCACGACTCAAACGTAATATAAAGTCAAAGATTCTTGCTTTAATGTAATTCTGAATTATACTGAATTATATGTCAGAAATGTGGGGTCATATTTAAGGATGTGGATCAAACCATCAAACTGAACAACTTTGTTTAAGGGACCAATATCGTAATCGCGAAAAAATTATCAGCTGTCCCGGACGGTTAGGTCGAGTAGGTATTGAAGTTTTGTATGAGATAGCTGATTATTTATATCTTTTCAAGCGAGTGGAGCCTGATATATTCTAGATTCATGTATTCTTGTTTTAGACCTACATCCAGCAGTAAAACTAGGCTGAAAATTGTAGAATAAAGTAGCTTATATTTCGACGAATCTGATTCTTTTATTAATTCCGCGTTTGCCCGCGTTTCACTCACGTGTTTTATTTTAATCAAAATAAAATATAGCTCAAGTGTAGCTTTCTATTAGGGAATGAATTTTTGGAATCGTTTTAGTAATCCCAGACATTACCCCCTACATGAAAACAAACAAACTTTACCTAGTATAGAAAGGTTTATATTCTACAGTTAATTACTCACATTGGACCCTCAAAGTCACGACTTTGCTGGAAGTTTCTCCCCTTGCATTGGCCGCCTTGCAGGAGTAGCTGCCGGCTTCTCTTCGCGTCACCTTCTGCAGAACCAGCGACCGAGTACTGACGATGATGCCCGAAGTCATGTTCTGGCTCACTGGTCTATCCTAAAGGGCATCCCACTTGTGTAATATAAATATTAATTAAGACACGCGTTTAGTCGGCGTTACAAATGACAATGTTTTATTGATTTCAGATTTATGAGATATATTTAGCGCACTAAGGGCCTGCGCAGATCGCTCTTGAAAACAATCGTTAGACAGTATGACCATGCTCTGCGCAAGCCTTTATAGAAGAACGACACTTGCCCGCTGACTTCAGTGAACGGCAAAGTGGACGGCACTTTCGATACGATGTATGTACTTATGAGTACATTATATATTATTTGCTCTCGAACAGATATTATGTATTTAAGCCATTATACTATTAGTTTCAAAGCGAGGAACGAAGTCGCGACTCAATGCACGGAAGGCGGCCGCTCCGCATTGCACCATTTTGCTTGTCTACTAAGTGACTACCCCTGTTGCAGCAACCGTGCGTACTTAAAAAATAACGTGATCCACGAAACATGATACACAAACGAAATGTTTACAGCTCATTACGGCCCATCCACACTCGATACTTTATCAGCAGAATCGTCCGTTTTCGCGTTCGTCATTCCCTTTTTTGTATGCAAAAGGCAGCCAACGAACGCGAAAACGCGCGATTCTGAAAGAAAGAAAGAAAGAAAAATCATTTATTTGCCACAAAAACAAGACACACTAGAATGATAGACATAGGTAATAAGAAGAGGACAGGTGCTTAGACAGAGAATACATTTTTCTTAGGATGGCAACAGTGTAAAATTGGGTAGAAAAAATAATAATATAAAAGAATAAAAAATATGTGGGTATACTGCACCGACTGCGCATCACCTATTCAGTGTGTGTCCTGAGCTGTAGCAAATGGGATGTTGTGCTGCTAAAAGTATCGAGTGTGAACGAACGCTTACTGCCCCACTGCTGGGCATGAGCCTCTTCTCTTAGTCCACCACGCTGCCCTATTGTGGGTTGGCGGACTACACACTCCATTGAGAACTTTTTGAAGCCCTCAGAACTGGTTGGTGACGCTTTGGTGGATATTACATACTTTTTTTTTTTTTTTTTTTAACTTTGCCCCTCACTATGATTTCTCCTGTATCGAGGGTACAGTTTACAAACATACATGTCACATGCACACACAACCAGACCCGAAACAACTATCTGTAGATCATACAAATATTTGTTCCGTGCGGGGATCGAACCCGCGGCACGTAGCGTAGAAAGCTAGCTAACCGTGTCGTCAAACTTACTACTAATAACTTTATACTAATAGTTCCAATTAGTATCCAAATGTTTCCAATTACCTATTTCGCTTATTCAAGTAGAGTGCGCATATTCGGGGCGTATTACAACTCAGTTGACTAATAATTCCGTGACTGACAATACAATATTAAATAACTTACATTATGGAACCAGGAGATGCGATGTTCCCTAGGGTTGGCGCGCACGTTGCACTCAAAGTAAACGTCATCGCCTTCCTTGATGTCGTGAGGGTTCAGCGTGCTGCCAAGCGTCAGCGACACCAGGGGACTGTCTGGATTCAACATATAATATTAGTTAACAGAATTTATAAACAGAGGTATGGATGTTATAGTTCGCGGAAAATTATATTTAAGGTCCTTTGAGATTGATACTACTGTGAACCCCTATATTTTACTGATATCGTCGTAATTACGAATGAAAATAAATATTAGGGATATGAGCAAGATGAACCACCTTTTGTTGATATAATATAACCAACTGTAAACGGCGCATGTTTGAATGTGATTTTAAGTAGCTAAGTATCTATATATTTAAGTAAGTTGTTAGTCGTCCAGTGACCTCTGCCGCTGCGGTCGACACGTTTACGCTAGCTTTCTGTCATTTTCTCAATTATTATTGATATATACGTACAATACTCAATATTTATTTTACGAAGTCCTGTCCCATACATTATACCTCTCAAAACGCACAAAAACTGTGACTTTGACTACAAAATCATTGTGCTACGCTGTGCTACGAAGTATATTTGCTACGCAGTGCTACGAAGTTTATGTGCCATGGTTTTGCTACAGCATGATTGAGTGTTCAAATACAGGAGACGGCGGAAATGAGGCGACTTTGAATTCAGTTGGAATAGATTCTCTATAATATTTTAATATTTAAAAAAATTGTAAAATAAAACGTAGAGAATCACATATTCATTAAAAAACATGATTTCAGTTTCACATTTAATAAAATGAAAAAGCATAAAGTCATTAGTACAGGCCAACGAACACCGAACATCTTTCTCGGTGAAGCTCACTTTGACATCCAACGTCGAGATATTTGCAATTAGCTATCATAATTTTGTCCTCGCAATCTTATCAATGTAAACTTCTTGGAACCGAACTTATTAAATTATGTTGAAAGCGGGTCAAAGGATTATGAGAAATTGAATCAATATTGAACACAACCAACTACTTCGTTATATATCTACGTATAGTGGAACCGTTTAGAAGTTACATCTAACATTTTTGTGTGAATTAATTCTGATAGACAACCACCAAATAAAGACTGAACTTAAAAAGGTATTATAGTTACCACGCATATAATGGGTGCACCGCCAATCTTCGTTTGTGAAGTAGAACGTAAACGAATATTGCATATGAACTACAAGAAAAAAAACTGAGTGCTTGCTTGATGCAGTGGCTTTCTCTAGGAGTCGTGACTCGTGGGGTTGCATTCCACAAGGAACAAATATTTATATGGCCTACAGATAGTTGTTCCAGCGCCTTGATTACCTACATAAGACAAATCTGACAGCCACAACGACCAACAAAGAGTGCATCCATTATTTACCCGACTACGAAGAGGGTTTGTTTGACCGATATGTATGTATGTTCATTACTTATACAGGTTGGCTAAAACATTTTGGGGCATTAAGGGTGCCTACGCTTTCTGTTATAGTTGTTTGAAAAGTTAGTCAGTAAGAAAATTAACAATTCTCAAAAAACTTAAGTGGGGCTCAATCGACTCCATGGAATGTTTCCTTCAAACAACCGACGAAGTCGTACTTTTTAACTAAACATTTTGTTCAAATTATTATTTTCAATAAATTATTATTTGTTTTTAATTCTTCTATGAGAGTTTGAAACTGTATGATAAGTATAAATTATGTGTATAATGCATATCGTAAAAAGTAAATGAAGATAGGAAAAATCGGACCCTATAATAATAAAAAAATATGCAACTTCTCAACGTTGTTAAACTGTCAGTTTGCAAACCTTGTTACGGAGTCAATGAAATTAAATTTATAATTCGTTGCTATACAATTTAATAAAACGTTCATTGTTATTACGCTCATATTATATTTACAGTTTACAGTAATAATGAAAGTATCGTGTAAAGTATTATTCGATAACACCACGGAATTTATAAGTTAAAAGGAAGATTGAAATTTCTTTCCACAAGAAAGTTAAGTTTCACTCATTCACTCATTCACAACTTACAATGGCAATTTTACCTTCAAACAAACAGAGAGGTCACATTTTTTAAAATTAGAATGGAATAATACAAATCTATAAAAACAAACTATTGCGCAGTTTGCGTAATTGCGTTTGCGTGTGTCACTGGCCTGCAGGGGTGCCAACTGAAAATCAGCGCTGGGCTCTCCGCGCCCAGCAAATGCTGAGCTGGCTACCCTTTCGGCATGCTTGACAACAATATACAATAGGATGACTATTTTCATTTTTTTTTTTTTTTGTTCTCAGTGTCTGTTTTATTTTTTACTGTTTAAAGGTTAACTTAATTTTCATTTTATTTCTCTCTCGTGTGTTGTCAATGTCCGTGCTGAATAAATGTATTTTCTTTATACTATATAATTTTATTTAGGTACCTCTTAAGATTTACGTACTTCTTAATAGAAAAACGGAACCCATAAAGGATCATTTTGTTGTCCGTCGGTCCGTAAGTCAAGGCCCTTTTTCTCAGAAACGGCAACACACTGGAGCACTACTACTACTACACTACCACTACTACTACTACTACCACCACCACTACTACTACTACCACTACTACTACTTTTAGCAGCAGAATTGCACGCTTATATCGAATACTATAATTTAGAGCCTCATAACTGCTATAAAAAAAAATCTTAGTTCAAATTTCTAGTTTATCTAGGTATATAATTACTTTAATCTCTAACTTCATTACTGCTGTAAAAATACTTTTGTTCTGGTTTCTAGTCTACTTTTTATCTAGGTTGATGGATGGTACCCCTGAAATAAGCACCAACCAGGTCTCTTTTGAATAAAGTCTACCACATACTACGATACTAAACCACAACTTGTCTCGTAAGATTAAATGCTATAACTGGAAGTGTAATACTTACATACAACATTGAGCTGTAGATGGTCATCAATGGACTTCGTGGGGAGACTGGGGTTGGCAGACACACACTTGACTGTGGCGCCGTTGTCCAAAGGGCTCGGACTGAACACCAGCGTGCTGACTGACCACGTCTCGTTGGAGTGGTCTGTGACCTATGACACACACAAAATTCAGGAAGTTTGGTTTTGAATAAAAATAATTATATTGGCTATAGAACACAACGGTCCGCTTTTGAATACACTCTAATATTTTTCAGTCCAATCGATGGAAATGCGGTGTTTAAAGCGACGATTTTAATTTATTCATCGATCGATCGATGAAAGAAGTATGGGCTCATGCACACTCGATACTTGTAGCTGCAGAATTGCACGCTTTCGTGTTCGTTATTCAGTTTATGTAAGTAAAAGGAAACTAACGAACGCGAAAACCACGCGTTTCTGATGCTAAAAGTAAAAAAAAATAAAAAAATAGGATCGTGTGTGAACGAATGCTATGACCAAAACTGGACGTAAAATACAAGAGTATTTTAAATAATTAACTTTTGAATTGACTTTAACAAACTTTATTTACACAAAAGTGAAACTTACAGATTAACCAAAAATATTCGAAATAATTTCTTGTTTGCATAACGAAACCAATTCGGGATGTTATTAAACCCGAAAACACTGATATGGTTCCGACTAAAGCTGCAATTAACCCGAATATTCCGCTTTAATGAAACTTTATTGGATTCGTTCGTCGAAGAGACTTTCTAAATAACATTCCTGCTGTAATTCAGACTTGCTTACAACGTGCACTATATTTCAGCAGAACTCAATAAAAAAGTCACAAATGGACTATCTGAAATAGTCGCATTTCTGTAAGCTATTTTATAAGCTAAAACGGTAGCAACGCAATTAGTCGAGCGCTAAATCAAAGTCCATCAATGACCGAATCCGACTATAAAACGCGACAATCGATTTAAAAGCCACAGTGCGTGCTTAGCTTTAGAATGGAAGTTAATTGAGGGATTACCTGCGGCGTCCCGTTCAAATAAGAGCAATGGACGGTGCACAAATCAGAAGTAACTGCGCATTTTGTTGAGAACAAAATTTTCCACATTCGCACCTGAAGAAGCACTCTTTGAAACTTCTTTTAGGATGTCAAACTGGCGATGTATGGTGCACATTATTACTACTTTTGTTAACCCTGTTAGGCTTTTATAACACAATGCTTTTGTTAGAATTGGGTTTACTGCAAAGTTAAACAGAGCTGTTGTTCTCATAAGAGAACAAGAAGGAAAAATGTATAAAAAGCATTTATCCATACTATACTTAGATTATAAATCCGAAACTGTGTTTGTTTGTATATTCCTGCTTGACGCTTCAACTGAACCGATTTCTTGGCATACAACTTAAATACAACCTCGGGAAGAACATATGATACTTTTTATCCCGAAAATGACCCATGTGGGCGAAACTACTAATTTATAGGTTGATAGATATGAACACACAAGTGCTTTAAGCCTGAGCAAAATTACAATTTTAAAGACCTGCTTTACAGCCGAGATTTCGAAAAGGGATCATGTACAAGCGCAGAGGACACGTCTTCCGGGCAAACTGATTGAACAACTCGACAACACAAAGCCTGCCTATCAATACAACCAAATACAAAGTAGATATTGACATTATTACTTGCACAATCTGGCGGTTTCGGCGCCATTATTGTTTGTTTACTTTATTAATGTTCTAACTACCTATTGTATGAGTGTAGATAAAGTAGTATATGAAATTATATATATAATAGTATATGAAAACATAAATAGGTATTAAAACACTCTTGTGATACTATTGTTTTAATACCCCTATTATGCAACAGTTTCATAAACTACTATTATAATTTTACACATTGCACTATCTCTAGGCAAAGTTTGAAAAGTCTCCAACCTATTCCAAATAAAATTATTGTTATAAGTGAACCTGGGCTTCTTTATGGGTGTTTTTACAATAGTTAAGTAGGTACGAATTTAATATCATATTTAAAAAGAATAACCCGACTTTATTCTGTGTATCTATTTAAATATCTTATACAATAAAATTAAATACCATATTTCAGCAAAATCAGTTCAGCTTTTATTTATGAGAAAGATTAGCTTACCATATTCCTATCGAAGACCCTGTTGTCCTTGTACCACGCAATATGTGCGGGAGGCCGACTGCCTTCAGACACACAGCGCAGGGTGGCCGCAGCACCAGCCAGAAGTTGCTGCGGTCTGTTCAGCAGTGATACTGACAGCGGAACCACTAGGGGAGGAATAATTTCAATTAAAAAAAACACAATTATGGATAATATACTCGGAAAATATTTCTAACATCGTGTAGAATTACTATGGAAAGTGACCATTTTGTGTAAGAATACAAAAATCAGGAATAAAAATTAATTTGTTCCTTTTCATGGCACTAACAACCTAATAAAAGGTATCCCAGGATTTAAGAAACACTTTGTGTACAGAGTTATTTGTAAAATGTTATCTATAAATAATCTATTGTTTGTCTTCACCATGTCTTCACTAGTGACTGACGTGACGTTCAAAGGGTTAACAATTGATGTCATGATGAGCTTAAACCACAGTAAATATTTACTATATGTATATTTAAACTGTGCTTAAAGTGACTCTAATCACAAGAGTTTTTCAAAAGCATCCACAAATAAAAGAACCACACGCCTTCGAAAGTTCTTTAAAATTAATATGTAGTGATTTGCATTTTTTTTTAATGTTCCAACCCTTTTGCTGTAAAAGAAATACGTTTAAAAAGGTTTTGAGAATCATCTATTTAACACACCACTTAATTAGTCTACCCGCTATTTCTATACCACAAGAAACTCATTCAAATAACAGACTGGTGTAAAAAGGATTAATAAAATATTTTAAAATGGGCCTCGGTTCAATGAAGCTCGAGTATAATTCAATGTTTGGAGATAATTACTTTGGGGAGAAAAAAAACACGTAGGTATAGCGAAAGGAAAGGAGAAATATTAACAAAATATACAAGAGTTTAGAGAAAGGGTGTTATTAAAAAACTGTTGGTACAGTCAGCAACAAAAATTGATTAACACTTCTTTCTTTCTTTCTTTTTTAATAAACGTATTTATATGATAAACCTACACCTGCAGTTCTATAACAATCACTGAACAAATTAATATTTTTACTGTATTTATCAGAGTATAAGAGCAATTAAAATATCACTCCATGTTAATCGACTTTTGTTGCTGACCGTACTATACCTATCGATTGGCTCAATAATTAAATAAGCTGTTTCCACAGGTGTTTTATTATTTAGTTTACACATAACTTAGATATCGATATTGAAGATCCGAAATCACTTCCACATTTTATCAATTTGGTTGAAGATTTATAGCCGCTTACAAAATAAATGTTCTAAAAAGAGTACGAGTGGACAAAACCAACTTTTTATCATATTATGTTTTTCATTCTTCACACTCGTTTACATATTTTTATTGACAGGAAATTTACAGCAAACTTGGAAATTGTTATACCTATAAGTTTCTCAAGCCAAAACAATCAAACATGATTATAATCTAACTTACAAACTTGAATTGACAAACATGGTACTCGTAAGTTTGTGGGGCTTTATCGGGAAATTGCTTTTGTTAATAAATAAATACTTACTTTATAAAAAAGGTAAGTTATATAAGTATTCACTTTCATACTACCTAATTTTGACAATCCTTTCTTAGTACTTGTCTACATTGTACAGAGCGTCCGAAAATATAGTGTCATATGGAAGTTTAGAGGTTGACCAGGCTTAGAGGTCGAATCATCCCCATGTATATGCCACGATTTTTTTGTAATTTTCGAGTTGTTATGATATTTTTTCGAGATTCTATAGCTCCATGTAATGAAGCCAAGAAAGATGGATGATATGCTTGTGGTAGACTGATTTAGACAACACAGTGGAGTGCACTCCATAAAGACAAAAGATACTACCTACCCTAATAAATTAAATAATAAGTAATACAAACGTTAATATGTCTGTAATATCAGTCAACCTCTCCGGTCGATTAAGGTCCGATTAAATTGAAAACATAAGAGATTTCTCAGAATTGGTGGTCAAAGGTGGTTTAAGTCTTAGGGTGAGGTGGCCGATCACAAACATTGTCAAATGTCTGTACACGCCACTGAGACAGTAGATTGTGTGTAAATTAAATAGAATCTTACAGTTCAGCTCAAGCCTGACGACCTTCTCCTGCGGCGGCACCAAGTTTGTATTGGAAGCTCTGCACTTGAAGGTTGTGTTCAGGTCTTCTCTCTTCAGATGCTGTAGCTCCAAGCGGTTGACAATCACGTGCGTATCAGTCTTGACGCCTATGTACTGGGAGGCTGGTGTCCCGTCTATCCACCACGACACGGTTGGCTCTGGACGACCTGAAGAATAAGGCTAGAGCTAAATAAATTTAAATTTTGAATGGTCTCACAGTTGGGACTCGGTTGGAGTGGACAGAAAAAAATTCGATGATTATTTTATTATAATTATTTTTCGGGGTCGCATAGATCATAGCTAGAGGAAGCATTTTGCATCTCAGAAGTTTTATCTTACGAGGCAACAGTGACGAGATGTGGTTTTTTTTTTAGAATTCCATCGTCTCGTCTCAATAATGATAACTCTCACAAAAATGTTTTCGGGCAACAAAACAATTTGAACATTTATTGTAACAATGTTTTATTTTAATAATGCATTATGTTGTTTTTCTATGAAGCCCCAATAGTTAGGAACAATTTACTGTAAAAAATTGCATAATATTGCTTTACTCAAATTGACCCTTTTGCACATTAATAGCAACAATTCACTATTCACATTAGATACAACAATGAATTATACCATTTTGAAATTTACGTTAAACACATAACATTTTAAAATAACTGGTCACTCATGCTTTCATACATTTTTTTTATACCCAAGATGCAGTGCAGTGCAGTGTAATGTTTGCCAAAAAAATACTTTTACAAATACAATGAAAAACGAAATTCAAAGTTTTTTAAAGAAATATCTGCTATAACTAGTCATAATATGTGCTATCTATCTATCATCACAGTTAACGTTAAGTATGTTATCAATCAAATCGTTAAGTTCTTCTATAAGCTATTTCAAGGTTATCCATTAGTTAACGGACACGCGTAACTGCTTACTTTAACGTTATTACAACATTATTTTCAAGAGAAAAGGTAGTCACAACTATAACTTGTAGATAAGATTAACTGATTTATTTAGTTCAACTTGTTAACTTCTTCTATTTCTATTTATATTTCTTCTATTAGGTACTAATTGTTTTTTACCATAAGTAATTTTGAATAAATTGTATCTTATCTTATCTTACTATCAATTTGAGGTACCTAACATACGAACGTACACAGTTATAACTCAGTTACTTTTGATGTTCCCAGCACAAACTTCAATTGAGACTGGTTACAAAAACATACAATTCTTCACGTCAATAGCGCATTTTCAGCCACATAATTAAGTATGAGCGTGATAACAGGGTCAAAGCCTAAATCCCTGTCCAGCCCGCTGCATCATCACAATTGCTGGGCACACGGCTGAAGATAATCCGTGGCGCGCACTGGCTCGGCGCCAGGCGGCCATACTGCGGACTTTTCAATGAACCCATTCGAATGGAATATCTCTTCCAATGTTTCCATAAAAGAAATCAAGCAATAGAAAAAAATTGAGCTCCCCACTGTTCAATATTTTTGCGACGGTTTAAGTAAAGCTGAATTGAATTGACTTTTTGTGCATTCAATTTTTGAAGTGATTGAAGTTGACTTTGTGGTCTTTTTGCGTAGGTATTATTATTTTACAATAATCACCTACACAAATTTCAAGTTCAACATGATCCATCTCCGTGTTTAATGATAACCGCTTGATAACGGAGATCGGTAGTCGTACAAAAAAAAATTTTGTAGATTTGATAACTTCGCAATCTCCATCCGAACCAAGTTCTCGGTTGTAAATAACAATGACTTATTTATCTAGCCGTTACGTTTTTTCAGTGCGCCCTACACTCGTCTATTATTACATCCAAATTCAGTTTCACTGGAAGGCTAGAATGCAGTACGGGGCATACAAAAAATTGCAGCAAATCCCTTCAAAGGATTTTCTACGCATTTTTCCGAATTTCACGTTAGGTGACATGTGGAAGAGCATGCAATTAAATAACAGAGGAATTCAGAATCCCTATGGGTGGGTGTTTTCAAATACATTCCTATTTGTATATAAAAGTACGCGTGGGTAGGTACATATTTATCGCGATATTAAACTTTTGAGCAGTGAACCGTGGTTTGGAATGTCAATAATACATAAATGTACCCTATTCCGCTCTGTGTAGAATATTACCTATAAAATTATTGTCATGTCAGGTATCTTTCAATACTCAATATATTTATTGAATTCCAATTGTGGAATGGTAAATTATAAACTTAGATACACATTGGTGTACTTAGATTTACAGTTTATCAGATCATCATGGACCCTGTCGGGTACAGCAAATTAGAAGACAGGAAGATCATTTACATATTTATTAAAGTTTTAGAATTTATCGTTTAAATATTCCATTCGCATATAAGTTTTATTTTTAATATTCTTATATAAAAATTTTAAATTTAATTATTTTTTAATCTCAAATCACAAAAGAATATTTCAGAAGTAACGTGCAGACTATTGAAAATAAAGTTACGCTCTTTCATAATTTACATACATCGTGTAAAAAAAGAATACAATTAAAAAATGGGTATATACAGAAAAAAATGGCGTGATATTCAAGGCTTAGCAGACTTCGTCCACAAACGGGGTCATTGGACATCAATATAGCTGCGTTATCGTGCACTTGATACCCAGAACGGTGGGGAAAAATAATTTTGCTGCAGTCGGTTAAACTGGAAGCTGATACCAACGCAAATAATAAATGTTTAGAAGGATTGCTATGCCGATATCTACTCACCACCTCGTACTTCGCACACCAACACTAGTGCTGCTCCTTCCTCCAACGGTCCCACGACGCCAGAGACATCCGCGCCAGACTTGTCGTACAACAGCATTTGATGCGGAGGGACTACAACAAAAATATATTACTGTACACCTGTTCCTCGAGGGGACACCCAACAGTACACGTAATAATGTGCTTATGGAGTGCATCGTATAAGATACATTATAGTTCCTACCTCTGATTCTTGCTCGTGCCAGCCCGCGCTAAGCCATTAGTCTAAAAACAAGTCCCATAATCATAACCAGATACAGCAAGTTGTTGCATCGTTGTAGCATCTTGTTGTCCCCCCGCAGCAACACCCTAAGCCGAGGCCTAAGTCCCAGTATGGGGCAGCCTTAACTGTGTTGTTGCTTACATTCTTGCCTGCTTGTAGCCGAGAGCTTATTGCCCAGTTTGGAAAATATGCTGATATTGATATTTTCGTAAAAAAAACCCTTAACGCTCGCGATCCTCGAAAACCTTGCGACTGCTAAAGTAGGCGATGTAACATAAATCGAATTCGAATTATTTAAATCTGTATTATTATTTTTTAGTTTTGTATGCCAACCATATCATAGAATAACACAAACATTCTGAATTTTGGTCCTCTACCACACCTGCACTTCGAGTCGAATTAAGATTCTATTAATTCGACTCGAAGTGCAGGTGTGGTAGAGGACCAAGATTCTATTTAAGTAGCTATACTATCTCACAATCTCAATCTTAATAATCAATGTGAGACTGAAAATTGAGGGCGTGATCGTTCACGATATTACGCGAGCGCCAGATTTGATTATTATTTGACGCTATTAATGAACACCCTCCGTTCTCAATGGTAATTGGATATTTTATGATGTTATGAATATGCCTGATTATGTAAGTAAGAGAGTTCTTTGTGTGAACAGTCCTTTTGCCAACAAAAGGCTCCTTGCAAATTACCTCTCGGCGCGAGCAGACTAATGGATTTCAATGGAGTTGCATATATGCGATGTAGGCTTACTTTTAAATGCTTTGTTCTGCGCAAAAGAAATTTACTTCCCTCATCTCCTTTGCCTGCGTCTTTCGTCGCCTTGAATAGGGTAATTTCTTTGAAAAGCTCAACGGTAGTTTGCTCGGCATTTTATGGGCCATGTTTATATTTTATGCTGTTCGTCGGGAAATATTTTTTTAAATATACTGTTCCGCTGTCCCGAATAAGCCTATTGAAGTAATTATACGCAAACAGCAACAGTACTCAGCAAGGTTATTAATAAAAAGCCTTTACTGAATAATATATTGAGAGAACCATATAAAAATCCCAATAATTTACGTCGATATGGATTGTGGGAGTGGTAATAAACGTTGCGAAAACACGGCACTGCGCCATATTAATTATAATATCATTCACCGAAGAACGGATACAAAAGTTCTCTTAACTCATTTTATAATTTAGCAAACCATTCCTCCAGTCTAAAAGGTTTTAATAAGCAAATAAAGGGATCACTCCGGAGAACTGATAACGTGCAGACAATTTGATCTATTCAAATCTAATTTCCTTTTAAATTTAACCTGTCTCCTGCAGATTTTATCTGTGTCATCGTCGGCGGGCATCGTTTTTATCAGCTCGGCAGCTGAGCATCCCCGCCGCGCCGATCCCGAGCCGACAGTTCATAATTAAAATGTCTGCGCGATGTCATCACTCGACCGCGCGGCTCTGCGCCTCATCGTAATGACTAAATTGATTCCCAGTCGCCGCCTCATAAAATTTTGATTTGAAAGTTAGTCCATTTTTATTTTACCAGTGGACATGACGAAGAAATGTTTCATTGCTCGTGTTTTATATAAAACTAGCTATTCTCGTGACTCCATCCGTGTGGATTTCGGAATATAGGATTTAAAAAAAAACAGCCTATGTCCTTCCTTATAATGCGCTCTATTTCCTTGTCAAATATCATCTCGTCGGTTTAGCCGTTTAGTAGTGAAAGATAACAAACAGACAGAGAGACAAAGATACAAAGTTACTTTCGTATTTTTAATATTATATCATTAGTCCAATCTTTTGTAACGATTTTTTTTTATAAGATCTTTTTAATACAACTTAAAGTTACCTAGAATTAGCCGAAAGATACACTGTTTAGTCTTACTAATAAAAATACAAGCTTAGTTTAGACTGATTTATTTTTGTTTTCCAAACTTTTACCTAAAAAGACGGTTACTTTGATCTAGTATTTTTCTTTGGTGTTAATACCATTTTCTTTTTTTCATTAGCAATCTTTGCTGATCATTGGTTCTTTTTATAGGTACGTGTTCAAACGAAAGATTGTATTAACCAACTTACCTATTACTGTGAGTCTGATTTGGAAATTTCTTGTGGGCGAGTTTTTGAAGTCGACTCTACACCTGTATACGCCTTCGTCATCAAGTTGTACGGAGCTAAGTGTGAGTGCGGCGGGTCGGGCGACGGTCGCGAAGTATGCCCGGGGACCGAACGCGCCTGGGTCCGACCACTGTAGCGCCTTGTTGAAGGAACGCCCACGTACGTCGAAACTAGAACAAAGAAATATAGTTTACCTTGGAATATTTAGAAGTCTCTGAACAGTACTGTTATGCCCTATCATACTGTCTTGTTAGAATGTATTTTTATTTTAATAAGATGGATTCGTGTATCTGAGATGGAGATGAAGATTACATAAAATATATACCTAATATAAAAAGTATTCCTATATGTTTATGCTCACTATATCGTAACCGTGTCGATACAATCAAAAGTATCAAAATAATATTCCTTGATTATGCTATGCTTTTGGTGAGAGATCGGTCCGGTTATAGCACGGTTCGGTATTGGTATAGATGTTAATAAATCAAAGATTACAGTCTTAATATGGTACAGTGTAGTGAACAGGAACCTTCAGACTCACAGGAGCATGTTACACTATCAATACCGTATCGCGATATTATTAAATTACTGCGATATTTCCTCGATACAGGATCGCGATATCGCGTATCGCGTGACAATTTTGACAGTGTAACACGCCTCATTCAATCAGACAATAAATGTAGGTACAAAAACCAGGTACAAGCAGATCTAATTCAATCACGTCCCCTGCCCAATTTAATAAGAGTGCGTAAATTGCCACATGGTTCGCGTCTAAATTTATTTTCCTTAAAAATACTGTCAAAATCTAGAATAAAAGAACGGCCTCATCACGGTGAAGTTTTTCAATTTCCGGACAGGCTACATTTTCTAAGTCTACCGACTCCATCCTAATTTATAAAGCAAGAAGCTTTGAGAGAGATGATTTGATTGTGCTCCCTGCTGTTCCTAGGTGAATTTAAACATTTTTACGACGGTGTTATCTCAGCTAGGCACCTAGGGACTCGTTTTGCACGGTTCCTGATATAAAATAACAATTATAAACAATTGTAGGGATATAATAATAATTTGTGTAAATAACTGTTTTGGTACAACGTTATTTTTAGTATACGCAAAAGCTGAAATGGAATTATTGTAGGTACTCTTCATTATGAACAACTTTAACTATGGGACCAATAAGGAAATCGCGAAAAATAATATTTGTTCCATAAAAATAGTTTTTGTTCGCGATTTTCGCAATTTTAGTGATAGTCCCATAGTCAAAGTTGTTCATAATGATAATTACAATAACCCCCTTTCGGCTTTTGCGTATACTACTATAACCGGGACTGAACGGATTTAGATGCACACAGACAGATCATGTCCAGAATTAAAACAGGGAATATTTTTTATCCAGATACATGAACTTGGATGCGAGTAAAATCGTGGACTATTTATTTTACTCCCAGAGAGTGTTTTCGCAATATGTAAAAAAAAAACCAAATGCATATATAAAAACATCGTATGGCACAACAATTATTCAGGTAAAATGCCTCGTATCCAAATGAAAGCTTGATTCGCTTAGCGAATGAGTGACAATAGCAAGCTCAAGGCATAAGGACATTGATGGAAGGCCCTCGGACCACCGTCAAGTGTGATTTCCTTAACGAGGACCGTGACGTCTTTAGTGTGTTTCGTTGTAGGTGTGTTTCTAAAGCTAATTGGATTGGTCGTGCTCGGCTTCCGCTCATCCGTTTACGGTAGCGCCGAACGGTTCATTAGTCCCGACTTTATGCTATTAATTAAATACGTATTCACGAAGTTTTTATAAAGTACTGCCCAACTGGAAGTGAGAAGCGTATGTCTGTCCTTCGCTTAGTTACGTTTTATTCCTGCTTTGAAATAGTGAGTTGCTTCTGGCTATCGTCTTCTTGACGCGCAGCGCCTGAGGGCTCAATTATGGCGAGGTGGAAAGTCGCGCGGAGCGCAAAGCGATGCGCAACGTGGAGAAAGGCGCGTATCGCTATGCATGAAGATCAAGCGTGAGAGCGACACACCACTTTGCGTGCCGCGCGACTTTTCGCCTCTCCATAATAATTGAGCCCATAGTCATACGAGCGGGTTGGCGTGCCAGCACTCCGCCATCATCGTGACCAGCGTGCTCAGCGTAGCATAGGTAGAATATATTTTGCTAAAGTTTTATAAATAGCTTGCAGTGTATATGAATAGATAATAGTGGTCGCCCAGTGATCCAAATACGACCGTGTAATTCTATATAAATACATTTTAGCTTTCTACACTCCTTCTCCGTATAAACTTTAACTATGACAAATCCAACATACCTCCGTGCGCGCAATATGCTTAAAAAAGGGTACGAAGTTTTCTCTTCACGTATTAATATAATAAAATAGATTATTTCAAAATCGAATACGTTAATTCATCCGGGAGCCGCAAACAATAGATTTTCTACTGCCTACTTTACGTTGCTTCAAGGATTTTGTAAAATATTACTAGCATTCAAAATACATAATTATATTACGCATCAGCACCGAATACAAATTGAATATTCTGCGTAAAAAAAGATCACACTTTTTACATTTACAAAAACTGTTGTATGCATGAATACATGCAACAGTTAAAATAACTAGTTCATTCTCTGTGACACAAAAATCCCACTCTGTTTACACATCATATTTTATCTACAAATATAGATGACTGGAAAATTTGAACATTTTTTTTATGGATCCTATATATTTTGTTTATTACGAGTATGCTTTTGGTATTCATCCAAAGTTACATAAGTTTTTTTTTAACGTTGAAAACGTAGATTGGCGGTAAAGACACATAGTCTGTACCGCCAATCTACGTTTTCAACATTTTAGTTCAATAGTAAAATAATTACAACTTGCATCTTAGTAAAACTTTTTAATGTTATTAAAGTTGAACGTGCATAAAGTCTGTTATTATGGTACTATTTTTGAATTCATAATATCAAAACTTTACGTTAAGAGTGAAGTTAAAACATATGTAGTATCTTATATAGGTCCTGTAATTTCAATGGTTAGAGTACCTGAGGGCTAATTCACGTAATTTTAAGACGCGCCGATCGTATTGCAGCGACTCTCGAACTTGACGCGAGCGTATCTCACTGAAGCTCAGAGGATACCAAATGGCAGAATAGTCGACATCGGCTCAATTGCCATAACGAAAGAAGAAGAAGAAGAAGATTACCAAATGTGTTGTTTTGATCAATATTTAATTCCAACTGCGCGGCAACTGCACTTCTTTAGTTACGTGAATTAGCCTACTGGCATGACTGCCCAGTCCCAAATTTCAACTCTGGGCTACACGCTAATCTCAGACTTATTAACTGATTGCAAATAAGTGTACGTATACAGGATATTTTTTTATATAGTGCGCAAAAGTTGCTGAGTGATTCTGTGTCCGTTCCCAAATACAACCGCAGTACAAAAATTCACTCCAAAACAAAATAAAAAATTGATTTTGTATGGCTTGCGCTAGTAAATTATGCGTGTCCCCTTTACTAAGTCGAATTTTCGTTTTGTTTTAACGTGTATCCGAATACTGCGGTTGCATTTAGGAACAGAGACTGAATCACTCTACAAATTATGCGCACTACATAAAAAAATATCCTGTATCATTTTCTTCGCTCCCGTTTCTGTTTTATTACTTTTATCAATATTACAGGAAATCATATAATTGGGTCACATTTTCTACGAAATACACCAGTCTAATGAATAGGTACTCAATAACAGAAAAGATAATTAATAGAGAAACTTTCCCGGCTTCAGTGGAGGGGTGATCATTCGTTTTCATTAAAATTTATTCAATTTTTTTTAATATGCAATTATTTCCTATACAATAGGTACTCAATTTTTCAGTGATCCATTACGCATTGAAATGATTTATAAAGACTTGAAAATATTACAATCAATCGTGGCAACTACATAGTAGGTACAGGACGTCCATTTTCCATCTACATAATAAAAAAAATATTTTAAATGTTGTTTTTTCCGCGACTTCACCCGTATAGTTAGTGGGTTTCGGCGCCATGTGCCCTATATTTTGGCACTGAAATTCCTTACTAGTAACCAGACGGCAATATTTTTTTTCAGAACTCAAACTTTTTTTTTGTATCTGGTTTTTGTCTCTGCCAGACAACCTAAGGGTGATGTGTCTGGCAGAGAATGCCTTTGGCATTAAGACCGCCTTTGTACATATTTGTATGAAAAGCATTAAAAAAAAAAAAAAAAAAAAAAAATAGTCTTTAGAGAGATGATTGTGACAGTGTTTATAATCCCCAATATTAAAAAAAATGTAGAGATGATAACATTACCCCTTTTTATCATGGGGCAAACCGAAACTACAGTACACCTCTCGCTATGATTCATATATTCTTCGTTTGCTTCTTCCACATCCGACGTACTTATTCATCTTGACAGAGATATTTAAATAATAATAAACTAGTGGTCGCCCAGTGGTCGAAATTCGACTGCAATATTATATAAACTTTAGCTTTCGGCACTCCTTCTCCATATTACTCACAAAGTTTTCTCTTCACGCATTAATATATAGATAAAAAAATAAAAAAATTATGACTTGATTGTGACTCACTGCAGGGTGCCAACTGAAAACCAGCGCTGGGTGTTCCACACCCAGCAAATGCTGAGCTGGCAACCCTTTCGATATGGGCGTGCTCGTCGGTGCAGTAAAATCAACTTTATTATATTATTTATCCGTGTTTGTTTGTTATTATTTCTTATTATTATTTTTGTTTCTTTCTGATCTCTGTGTTTCAATTTTATTTTATTTCTGTACTGACGATGTGTCATTTATCGAATAAATATTTTCTATTCTATTCTATTCTATTATTTTGAAAAAGTTCGATACATTTTACAATAAGTATCTTAGTTGCATATTCGCCTCAACTGGATTGAATCTGTGCTTCAGGCTAGGAAACTAACTGTGGGTGTAGAAATGTTCTAATTTTATACACATGATTATACGTATACATCTCTATAAAGAGTATTTCTATTCTATTGGACACCTTTATAATATTTTCTTTAACTTTTCCACTATTATAATCTTCTCCATAGGATCTACTATTTGGAACCGTGTACCTAGAGTCTCGACATTTCATAAGTGCCTGTATCTGGTTTACATGAAATAAAGATCTATTCTATTCTATTCTAAATAATATAATCTAAGACGTACCTGTAAATAGGTTTCCCGCCGCTCTTCCTGAACCACAGCACCATATAGACCCTGTCTTCATTTGCGTCGGGAGTGACGTCACACGGAAGAGACGCCGTGCGACCCAGCACCGCGTCCACGTCCACCGTCGACACTGCAACAAAGGACGCGTTCCGTTACTACAACAATAGCTATATCTTGTTGCAAGGACTTGCCTGTTGAGTATTCATGTAAAGCCTGTCCCACAAGACGATATTATGCTTCGGAGATGTGACGTCATACGATGATATATTATCATGACGTGGGGAGTTCGTTAGGTATTGACGATGTTATTAAGGCGTGTATTGTTCTAATTCTAAATCATTCTATTCTTATTACGGTGAAGGAAATTCTGTCAATTTTGTCTAATTTTTATCCGATGACGCCTAAAATTTAGAAAGTATATGTTTCTGATTTAGGAATAATATATATTGTAATTTCTTTATACACAAAGTGACTAGAGAAACCAGATTTTTGCTCGATTCCCACCCTCCTAATCCTTTCGCGGGAAAAGACGGGATAACCGAGCCAGCACTATAGCGTTATGACTCTTGAATAACTTCTAGATGCTCTGCTGAATATACAGGGTGACTGGGTGAAAATTACAGAATAATTATATTATACAGAAAAAACGAACGACACATGGAGAGAAAGTACCTTAAAAATTGAATATAGATAATTTAATTAAAAATAAACACGTTTATTAAATTAAATAAACCGAATTCCCGTATTTAGAAAAATCTTACCAAGTGCCTTAGTATAAGTTTCTTTTAAGAATATTTATCGATTTTACTCATCCACCGCGTTCTGGGTGCCGCTCTGAGGACTTCACCAATTGGAGCGCCGAACGCGATCAATGCGTAAAATTGAGATGGTTAAAATCAACTAACACTAGGGTTTTTGTCCTTGAAATCGAACTACCAGTACCTTTGTACTTTATGCTCCTACTTCATATTTCTCATGTATTTTATGTGTTAAATAAATAAACCAGATTTACAAAATAATCATAAAATACAGGTTTTTGGAGCACCAATCGATAAAGTCAATGATAAGGATCAAATCATGCTAATAAAAATTGTACAATAAAACCATAAAATCTTACATTTATTTCATACGCTTTTTCCACTCAGTCACTTAAACCGACAACTGAAAATATTACATCATTGTGATTGTACCTTCATTATACGAATTACAAAAGGATGACAGCGGCCAGGGCGCGCCATTAGCATTTAGAAATAATCCAAAAGGGCGTAAAAGTAAAATTTATTACACCCCTGATAAAAAAATAACACGCAGCATAAGACACTCAACGGTTTATAATAAAATAAGGATGAAAAAACTGAAGAAAGCAATCCCCTGTGTAATACATTTATTCATTACGAAAATAATTTAATGAAATCTGTCATCTTTTTTTGTTGTTTCATACAATAATTATCCTCGATTTCGGAAAGTGTTTATACCAAGAAGTTTATACACGGTGAATTTGAAGTCGTTTTAGATACTTTAACGATTGATTGTACTCATGATAATTAATAACTTTACAAAACAAAAGCCATTTCTTTGCGAAAAAAAAATTCGGCTTCCCATGCATAGTGGTACGATCAGCTGGTTCAGTTTGTATGTGAAGTAGATTTTTTTTTTTCACGGCGATGTCATTTTCTTTTGCAGTTGTTAATTACCATATTATAATTACAATCATTCGTTAACGTATCCGAATCGACTTCAAATTCACTGTGTATAGTTATTTGTCAACAGCTCGAAAAGTACCAAAAAACGAAGACGCACCACAATTTATGACAACGTGTCCATAAGTATCCTGTTCCCTCATTCTAGCACGGGTCACTAAAAACGTAACCATGAGTTCGGATGTATCCATTGACGTAGAAAAACATAGTAGAAAGTCTCTACAAAATTCGCGAAAAAAGTGTCTTTGTCTTGAGTATACATATAAACTTAGAAATATCAACAAACCAATCCTATATCCTAAATCCTATATCGTCATCACAATGCTTAATTTAACTTGCAACAATTTTTCACTTACGAAGATTCGACTGCACCGCACTGACTTATGGACGTGTAGTTGCTCGCTCGCCCAAATGAAAAGTGTCGCGCGATTAGTCTACTCTATCGCATTTTAGTCTACATTCCGTTGAAACATTTTTGAGCGCTGCCAACCCGAAGTCCATGTGTTTCTTTGTCAATGTATGAACCGCTTATTTGGGCTCAACTCTACTGTTTAGGGCCTACATTTATCCCGACCAAGTTAATTGGGGCACTGTTTTATCTTTGTACATATGTTCATGTCCACAAACTGTTAAGTACCTACGTTCTTTTGCCAATTTAGTTACAAGTAAACATACGTGTCGGGTTTGGGAATCAATCCAATAAAGCGAGACAAAACTCAATTGTTGGTTACAAACGGCTGTTTTATCGCATCACTTTGTGGAAATACATGCGCGTCGATTTTTGTGTTAGTAACTTTTTTTTTTTTTTAATTATTAATTATAATATACACACATAACATAACACTAAGCCCAACCAACGAAAACGCAGGTTTATCTGTGGTTTAACTATCAAGTGCATACATCGTGTTTAACAGAAAATTGTAAAAAGAACATTGTATATTGTCACACTTCACGAATGGATAATATATAATAGAAAGCTACACTATCCTTCAGTAATATAGGTTAAATTTTATTTTGATAAAAATAAAACGCGCGGCTGGCCCCAAAAAAACTATGTTCGGTTAAAATGGATTTAAATATAGTTATCTGTTTTCAAATTCACGTCTATTTACAACAACAAAACAACAATTTTTGGAACAAAAATATTTTTTCTTTGATTGACTATTTCGTTCCACGTAATACCATCAAGAGCTGAATATATAATTTTACCATTAAATTATAGAACTTTATAGAAACAATTATATTTGAAACTTTATACAATAAAAACTTTAATTATATGTATTACATGTTTTACGCTGTAAACACTACAAGTAACTTTAAGTTTTGTGATATTAACGCAACAATTTATGTCATTGTTAACTCGCTTGAACTAAGCCTAATGTCTTGGCTAGGATATAACAAGCATAATAACTTAGTAAGTTAAAGTTGGAGCTCACGACCCAAGTTGTGTGTACATCGTATCCGCTGTGGTATCTTCACTTTCAATTGTCATGTAGAATTCTACATTGTAAGGAAGAAAGTTTTGTATATCTGACAGATAATTATACAGCATGTATAATTCAACGGGACACCTGTTTTATGGGATTATTGTACTCATCATTATGAACAAAAAAACAATCTGCTATTCCATACAAGCAATTCAATATTCGTTTTATTGTATGGGACAGCTGATTTTTTTTTCGCCATTTCAAGGTATAAGTTGTTCATAATGAAGAGTACAATAACCCCTTAAAGCAGGTGTCCTATTTTCTTAAGCATTCTGTATAAGTATAACAACTTGTTTTTAATGAGCTCTGTATGAAAATATTTATTAACCTTTCTAATTACATGTAGTCGAGAACAATTAAATAGTTTACTAATGTATGCGATTCAGGCATTCATAAATTTATTTACAAAACAGTACCTATATCTATTTACCTACAGAGATATCATAAATGATAGCTAGAGTGACAATGATTGCTCAGTGAAGCTTAATTTCTTCTTCTCATCGCAACTATTCTGGACTAACTTCAGTTACGACAAATGAAATTTACTAAGACTTTTTATTTCAATCAATAATTTTCAATTCAGCGTCAATTGAATATCTACAACCTTGATTCTAAAATCTAAAATCTGAACCTTCATGCATACCGCTATAAACTCACGCCATAAGGAACGCTCTCAAATTATAACACAGAGTCACGTCACTCAGTCAATATGTCTTACTCGCAAATCGCGTTACTCAAGTATCCGTTATTGCGTGAAGCGCTCAAACCGTCGAGACGAGGCATGCATTATGATAATTCGCGGCGTATCCTCCGGAAGAGGCAACGCCGCGCGAAATGCGAAGCGGCACGTGATGAAACGCGCACAAATAATTATATGATAGACATGCTATTCTTTTCATAACCCCCGACAAAAAAGAGGGGTGTTATATATACGTTTGTAATGTGTATCTTTCTGTGGCATCGTAGCTCCAAAACACATGAACCGATTTCAATGCAATTTTTTTTAATCAAAAGCTAGTTTATTCGGGTTTCATCTTAGCTATGGTTCATGAAAATCTGTTTAGCCATTCAAAAGTTACAGCTCTTTTTCTAGTTAGGGTCGGGGGTTTTTGACAGTTAGGTTATTTTATCTTTGTACCGGTCTGAGGGCTACAAAAGTGTAGTACAGAGGTAAAACGTTGCCTTGTTCATAAACTTGGTATAAAAGTTTTATAACCAAAGCTTATTTTTAATAACAGCTCATAGTCATACAAAGTATTGGTGCACAGGATAAGTTATTTAATTTTTAGGTTGCTTTATTATTTTAAAAGAACATTGTCCTTCACTAGTATTTTTCTTGTATCGAGGGTACAGTTTACCCGAAACAACTATCTGTAGATCATATAAATATTTAATCCGTGCGGGGATCAAACCCGCGGCACAAAGCGTAGAAAGCTAATCACTTAGCTATTGCGCCAAGCACGTCGTCAAAAAATAATTATTTTGTAAAAATTCACTTCATCTTTTGTTTTGGATTGAATAAGGGCCAAAAGCTCGTTCGACTGGTAATATTTACCTTACATCTTGAATCTAGGTAGAGATAATTTCAAATCCATTGGAAATAAAAATAGCAAATATTATCCTTACTGAAATCGTGACGTTATATTTTGAGTTTTAAGTTTTAACAGAGAGAATATTCAACGAAGATCATCGTTATCATTATCTGCAATCTGTAATGCATATAACGTGTATCAGAAATGCGTGGTTATATTTAAGGGTTTGGATCAGACAATCACACTGAACGACTTTCTCTATAGAACCAACATTAAAATCTCAAAAAAATACCAGCTATCGTTTGGATCGAGTAAATATTGACATATTGAATGGGACACCTGATATTTTTTTCGCGATTACGATGTTGATCACATTGATTGTCAGATCCACACCCTTAAATATGACCACGTATTTTGGATACACGTTGTTTAAATAGTTACTGTGTCTTAGTTTTATTTGATACCGACCACCTACAATTTATAAGAATTATTAAACCGATCCCGCTAGTAAGAAGTCGTTTAATATTTGCTTAAATTGTGTCAAGGACGACGAAAATTAAGGAATTCACACATAATTTTATGTAGAACGTTCACTTCGTCTTGTATATTTACTTCATATGTGTACTTACTCGCTTTTAATACCGCGTTTATAGCTATCCGAGGATAAAACACCAACAAAATCCTTGTATGAAACCTCTTACATGTTTTATATCTGCGAAATTAAATTGCTACGTTTCTTTTAAGACATTCTCTTGTGAGCCATTTAAAATTCAACAACGGAATAATTTTACTTTTTATAAAAGGAAAAGGTAATCAATCAGACTTGCGTACGCAACAAGAAACTGCATATATAATGTTGAAAATACCTATAGAGAATTATATTTAATACCTTAGATGAATAAATGGATTCAAATAATTTGTAAAAGTAATCTTTATCATCACAAGTATGAAACAATCGCAGTCCATAGCCAGGTGTAAGCGACTCAAAAACAATAATTAAAGGAAGCATAATCACTTGAATCAAATACGTAGGTACCTTAAGCAAACTACAGCGTTGAAACTAGTACTCCGAGCAAACAAAAAATATAAAAAGAGATTGTCTTACAAAATACTTATACATATAAAGGTTTCCACATGCAACCCTAAAATCAGGCAACAGATATTCAAAGCGTCTAGAATTTACGGACGCCGAACTATTGACCTACCTGAAGCAAAACAAAGGTGCTTATTACATAGTGCCAGTATTAGCGGGTCGGCACATGAATCGGGGTGGCGCGAATGTTGCCTTAAAAATGGCTTCGGTCACGCGATCCCTTCGATTCACCACTGAAAACGAGAAAGAATAACTCAATACCTGTCAAACTGCAGCCTTTATTCACGAAAACGCGAAATAAAATATCCGATTCCATTTTCCAATATATTATTCTCGTCGCCACCATAAAATAATATTTAAAATGCAGTGAGATGTGAAATTAAAACTATATTTAAAATTGGAATACTTACTGACCATAAACATTCGTTTTAAAAGTTTACGATTTAAAATAATAAAACGTATTCTCTTTGTATAATGCGCATTTTATCTATGCGGAATGAGCATCGTTACTTTAGATTTTAGGTGGCAGTAAAAGATATGAGAAGATGTTCAACTCTTAAACAGCTTTGCTTCCGCACTAAATCTTGGTAAGTGTCCTTAAAATGAACAGACAAAGCGTCTCCCTATTGCACGCCTAATTATAGACTAAATTGTTGCAAAACTATGCTTGAAATAAAGAAGTGATTGCTCTGAAAAAATTAAAGTAAAGAAATATTTTAAATCAAGACTGAAAATAGGGAATTTATTTAGATTTCTATTCATCCAAGCACAGACAAAGCTCTTTTTATCTATCTCGACATCTAGAATCGGTTTTTTTTTGTATTCTACTAAGTTGGCATCAAGCTTACGGTTGTAAGCGATTACCGTGTAACATTTCTACGCTTGCAACACCAGGGGCATCGCGCATTGCCGACCCTACTAAACGTAGTTGTTATACTCTTTGGACCCTACTATAATCGCCGTGTTGACAGTAGGCCCCCATACAGCCAACACGACGCATTCCAAAAGACCAGTGTTATTGGTTTACGATATTCTGCTAGATGGAGGTACTTCCCCAGTCAGGCAGCTCCAATTTTGAGCGGAAGGTCCCACTATTCTCTACCTATCTTAAAACGTAGCTTCTACGTAAACAAGAACAAAATATTCTTTCCATACTCAGATGAAGAACCGTTTTAGTTCTATAACAAAGTTTCCATAGCAACGGGAAGTAGTTAGTGATGTAGGTAGTTGATTCTAACAAATCCTACCGTAATATTACGAAGAGTAGAAATATTTCTACATTCTGTCATTTTGTCTATTCTTTCTTAGACAAAACCCGTTTCTATGGTGGTCATCCTGTAGATATAGGTACTATGCTAAGCAAAATATGTTTGCGAAAACCAGATGGTATAATAATTATGTGAACCAATTCCAAACATCACGTTCGGTACAGTGTCTTGAATCGATTATTCAATTCGGGTGAGTCTCGCGTGAGGAGTGGAAATCGGTCAGCGGCGCCGCAAGGGACCTCCGCCGCACTCCCAGAGGTACGAGACGTACGTCCACGTGACTGGACTTTATTCAGCCTGCCACCTTTGTTCTACGTGGCGGAATAGCGAACAATCTCGATAGATGATCAGATTTAGTGTTAAGCTTTGTTTTAGGGCGATTGCTGTGCAGCAGGACATTTTATCTGATTGAAGGGTTCGTTGAAAGAACTATAAAGCTTTGCGTCGACTTAAGCTGTTCTCACGAAACGAATTTCTCGATTTTCTTTGTCCTAAAATGACGATAATCTGTCCGGCGCTTAGGTACGGATAGTGGACGTAATCCGTCGACAAAGCAAGCTGATTCAATTTTATTTTTCTTATTTATTATTGTTTCTGTATGTCTGTATTAAAGAAACATACGTATTTTCTTTATCTCTATTACATAATATTATCAAAAAACACTAAGCCTGAAATAATAAACAATTCGCCACGAACATAAAATAAAATCATGCAGTCAATACTGTACGATAGGCAACAAAATGCAAAATCTGTTCATCGTCTCCACCAGTGTTCTGACAATAACACATTTAGTCCAGTGACCACGAAACCTCATTAAATAAATATTATATTGCTACAGAATAAATAATTACGAATACCAAAGCATTTTCAATGCAAATTAATATGCGGAACAGGTGAAACAGTACTAAAGCCAATCCCTATTCGGAAAGTTTTCGCGTGACTCCATTTTATATTACAAGCGTAACATTATAACTTTTGTCCTAATTGCACTAATGATTTAAATTAATAACGTGGAAAGATAATGAGATGTGTAACGCGTAATGTAATTAATTTCAGTCAGTTTTTTATCATGGAATCCGTTTAGAATGTTCATTTAGATATTAAATTTGAATACCTACGTGTTAACGTAGGTATTCAAATACCAGGTAAATAAATAGGTGTAATTATGTTAATACTTACAGGATGTGGTTTTTTTTGTAAATATACCTATTTATTGAGGAACTGCGCATACCATAAGTCAAGACTGTACTGCTCTTAGAGTAATGGCTTACTTTAGTAAGGCCCTTAGGTACTCTAAAATACCGCTTGATAGCATTGGAATTGCGCATACTTGCAACAAAACATTTGTCGAATTTGTATAAAGTAACCCGTAAAAGTCGACATCTTTACAATACACGGTTACCTCAATTTTTTCTTTTTTTTAATATTTTTGATTATTTAACTCGTAACATGATAAGTATGCGTATAAGGTAATAGTATAACGTAAAAATGCATGAAATTTGATGCAGCCGTAATCAATATAAAACAGTCTCAAGTCTATTGTGTATTTGGTAGAAATGATGTCTAATAGAAGTCCTATACACAATTGTTTTTGTAAGACTTGTCTGACCAATAAACGTGACTATGATGAGCGTACGCTCTTACGAGTATATTGCTGTTTAACGTTTATGTTGAAAACCTTTTTATGTTTTTAACCTAAACAAAAAGCCGGTGGTGTAATCAACTTACTGTCTGCTCCGAGGCCGCAGCCCTTTTTTGGCAACCATTCAACTTTCACTGATGAGTTGCTACCTTTAATGTTTTACATTAATTTCGTCTAAAGTGGAATATATTATTTTTATGTTTCAGTTTTTTCCTTGCCGTCTGAATAATGAAGAGAAATTTTATTATTACAAAAACTATAATCTCATACATAACATAGCAACAGGCCTGTATTGCCCGAAGGGGTTGACAGTGGTGTACCCCATAGTTAATGGAGTAGTGTTTTGTTGCCCTGAGGTACACATACGAGTATACCGACTCGCACTGACTTTTGGAAGACCTCATTCTGTGCGGTGAACACCCCAAATTGACGTAGATAACAAAGACAAAAGACAAGGAGAAAAATGTTTCTTAGAAATATATTCTTTACAGAAATATAGCGCTGAAATATTGCTTATATTAAACAGTTTTCATACAAGGACATAATTTGTTTACAAACTGTATTTAATAGTCCGTAAACAATTTGTTTAAAATTCTTATAATAGTCAACAAGCTATAACTGTATTAAAACTATGGTGCGGTAACGAACGAGAAGTAATCACGCGAGGTGGCCGCATGTGACCAGCTTTTAATTCATCTAAGTAAGTGGCCTAAGGTGTGGAAAAAACATTTGCCCATCAGCGGGACGGTTAGAAAAAAATCGATCTAGTATTTGCCAAACCAATGTTAGCGCATTCTGACATGCATAAACTAATTAATACTTACGGTACGTTAGTTCAACACTATGATATAGCGATATACTAAACTTCGAATTTTTATCAATAGCAAACGTTAGATCGACAGCTTTTATTGCGATTATCTTAATGGCTTAATAGTAGAGTCTAACGTTTTCGGGAAATTATTAATTATGTTCGATGCGGCCGCTAGCGAGGCACGCTCGCTCCCGCCCGATATTACTAGTAAAAATGATCAAAAAAATAAAAAAAATACAATATGCAAATATGAAGACCAGAAAAATTGAGAATTACGTTTTTTTCTGAAAATATTTGTGCCAAGCAAAGCCTTACAGAGAAAAAAAACACAATGTACAATGTAGTATATTATGATCATGATAACAGGGATTTTCGTGTTCCAAACACAATAAATTATTTTAAAGCATTCATAGTGCATTTCTATTACTAAAACTTGCGGATACCTTGAACAGTACCATTCGGTCAATTCAAACAAGAAAATAAACGTGAATAACAAATTTTTTTCAAGACTACGTAGTTTCTCCCTTTGATAGCTTACAAAATGACTTCGCGAAACCTTCATTTAACTTGAGACAATACAGAGCGATATTATGACCAATGTTTGTCACATTCAAACTTCGTAGCTTTCGCCAAGTATTTTAATAAAAAGTCTCTCAAAAGGAACTCTCTAGGAGCTTCATACCCTTAGTAAAGGTGTGTATTTGCATGATTTTAATTAAATTCCAGTCTCGGTATAGCAGTAACGTTAACAGAAAAAAAGCAATTTTACATTGAACTAGTTGAGAGGAAATAATAAAGTAGCAAGATAGTTTATAAAAATGATAAGCAATTTATTCTTGTTGCAAACAAAAGCTTTTAATATTGCGTGGAAAAATGGCGAGGGATCTTCGTTAAAAGAAATATGTAAATACATAGCTATATACAGGCTTAGCTAAGAGGCGACGTCCGTGGCAGTCATTAACTCAATGGTCATTTGATAGAGTACAAGGGCATAAGGAAAACAGTGGACGGGATTAGGGGAGGTCCGGAAAAAGTGGCGAGTGGTGAACTCGACACTGACGAAAAACAAGATTCGGCTCATAAAAGGTATAGTTTTATTGTAGACTGGCTTTGGCCCGCGTTTCAACCGCATGGACTTCGAATTTTTCTCATACAAATTTCAATACCAAAAATCTAAACCCAATGCACATACAGAGGGTGTGTAGGTAACGTAGATATGTTTCTAGCTTCAGCTGTACGTTGTATGTCAGTCAGTCGATCAAGGAACTTTTATTATATAATAATAGAAGGTCCTACATTTCCAGTCCCTTAATTGGAGTAAAATTGCTCATTATGAACAACTTTTACTATGGGACCAACCCTGAAATCGCGAACATAAAATCGACTGTCCCATACATTTAGTTGAGTAATATTGAATTATTTATAAGGAACAGCAGATTTTGATTTCGCGATTTCTGTCTCGGTCCCATTGTAAAATTTGTTCATAATGATAAGTACAATAACCCTTTAAAGGGATCGGGATTGGAAAGGTTGGACCTTATATGATAGAAACAATGAGTTTTATTTCAAAGGTAATTATTTTCTGATAATAAGTTGATAACTAAAATAAATGAGAACAAAACGACACAATAAAGAAACTAAATAAGTCCACAATTTTGTTTAGCTGATTTATTTCATATCTCTGATATTACAAAAAATATTGACTGTACCACTTATTGTTTCCACCCTGTATCGATACATATCAGATCATTTGTCAAGTTTTTCGAGAAGTTCGTTAGTATTTGACAGTAACGTATAGGCACTAATAGTGTTGCGTGGCTCGTTAAGAGCTGACAGGCGTTGGTAAGTCCACGGTTCGTTAGTGATGTGACACGAGTCTTCGTCTCGTTGCTACATCGATCTCTATTATTGATTTACTGACAATAATTTTGAACATGAGACAAGAATGAAGTTCCTTTGTAGTAAATGAAATTACTAAGCTGCTAAGCACACATTGGCTGTGTTTTTCTTTTATTTAGGTATTATTAAAATATTATCATTTAGAGTTGGTTGCAGTAGTCATATTTATTGACTTGGGTATATTATTTTAGTAACACTTATTGTTTTGAAATAAAATATTTGCTAAGGAATCTCAGCTCTAATTAATATTTGCATGTGTCTAAAGATTTAAGACCTTTGAAAGAAAGACAGAAGAAGGATACTTTTCTTGTTACAAGCACTTGGACTTGTTACTAGGTTACGAATTGTATTTATTTATTATTTATATATGTGTAATTATTTTATTTAGCAAATACTATATATTTATTTTAATAATTATGTTGGTAATGTTTATGTAAGTTTATATAGGTAGTTGTTTTTAAGTATAATTATTATACCTCTGATTTATGTTTGTTTTTTGGTGCATCTACCTTCATTGTCTCTGCATCACCCTAAGGTTGCCTGGTAGAGAATGCCTACGGCATTAAGACCGCCTTTGTACTTTGTACATGAAACATTTTAAATTAAATTAAGGATTTCCATTTAAAACACAATGTCCAAAATGATTAATTCTTTTACTCACTGATCAATAAATATTTTAACATAATTTTAATCAAAACAAATAAAAATAATCACATAAGTTTAATAATATACAGTAACCTTATTTACAAAGTTACATTTAATTCAGTTGCGTGAAAGACCCCTGTCAGGTCGTTGCGCAACGTGGCACACGCCTTGTCATCTGTCCGTAAACAAATTGGGCTTTAGTCCCCCAACCCATTGTCGACTGGTCACCGACATCCGCCTTATGGGACCGACACAACCGGTAGCACCGACTACACGAACCCAAAATTTGACGTCACAATAGGGAATTTAAATCTAAATTATAATGAGAAATAATTTTAAAAAATCAATAATAAAAGTTGTGAAAAGTGCTTTAATGAAAGATTTATTCAAAAATTATACCTTTTTTACAAATTATCGCTTATTATAAATTACCTAAAACTATCATCGAGTTTATGACGTCACTCCTACGAGTTTCTTTAGTAACCATACTCGCACGCTATGAACGAGCGATGCAATGACGTCATGTTAAGTGACTCTGTGTTTTGGCGCGAACTTTTAATTATATTTATAATTATGTGATATTTTAATCATTCGTAAATATTTTTGTTCTTTTGTTTTCCCATATTTAATTAAGCCTTCAATCTTTACGATGATCTAAAAATAAAAATCATGCAAGTTCCCTATTAGCATAGTGGCTAAGCGATTGGCTTCCTGCGCTACGTGTCGCGGGGTCGATCCCCGCACGTTTCAAATATTTGTATGGCCTACAGTGTTGTAGTGTCTGGGTATGTGTACTGTACATGGGAGATTTTTGTCCTAAAACTGTACCCACGATAATGGATAAATCCTAGTTTAAGACAAACATTTTATTTCGAGAATGAAAAAATATTCTGTACGACATTCGAATCAAGTCGGCGGCGACCAGTCGTCGGTACATAATAGCCCTTAATCCCCTCATGCGTGTTTAACACTTGGATTACTCGATTAGCCACCCTCAAAATTTCTAACGACGAAATTCAAAATTCAGCGCTCTTTTAATTGACCGAAAAGGCCTGTCACACAGCGTACCCGAAAAGTTTTAAGCGATTATTTTTATTCATACCCATCGTTTTTTTGTTCCCCACTGGGAATTAATGCTAAGTAGCTGTGCTGTTTTATGGATGTTTTATTTTAATACTCCATTGATTTATTTAATTTGCATTTATTTTATATGAATGATGAATACGAGATCAGTGTAAAGTATCCGGTCTTTTAAAAATATTTTATTTATTTTCAAAAATATCTACCATTACAGGTCTGTAAACCTATTGCGAAAGTGCTCTAGAATTGCGCGTAGTGTAATGTAGCAAACATTATTTATTATTTTTGACTATTTTTATCATTTCTATAGCTATCAGCACCAACAATTCAATAAATGCAGTTTAGCGCCATTTGTGCGCTAAATTTACAACGAAAACTTATTTGGAAAGAGACGTCTAAAAGTTTTGTACCAAAAAAGCACAAATGCCGTAAGTCTTTATTCAAAACCTTTGTGGAACTTGACGTCGAGTCGTCGAATAAAGTGGGGCGGCCGAACTGCGAGTGTGAAAATGAAAAGCGTTCTTGTTTAGGCTTAAATGCAGACTTGAGACGAAAAGTCCGTATTAACTTTGTAAAACTAACAAACAACAATTTATATCGCGAAATTTTCGATTCAACTTGTCGACGTGTAAGAAAATTGTGTCTTTCAGCGTGACAAATTTTCTGTTCAGACTTTTGTACAAAGCCATCAAATAAATTGATCGTAATTATGCCTTATCAAATAGAAAGTTCGAGAATTTAGTTCTACAATCAGATTTTCAGCTTTCAAATAGGTACTTTAATAACAGCATTTGAAAACTAAATTCGTCCGTTTTAAAGTTTTTAACTCAAAAGAATATCATTCAAATCCTTGCATTTATATATGGTTTTTGATACATATTTATAGCTTCTTTAATTGAGCAATTTTTCAAAGACACCGACCGATCATCTCGGTGACATATCGTCGATAACACCTGAAAATAGACTAACTGACGTTCTAAATTCACCGAAGGATTTTATTCGAAAATAAAATGAATGTCATTCGCATGAAATAGAACCGATTTATCATTTTGATGTACCAAATAAAAAATGTTAAAAGTAAATTGGCTATCACTGGCTAAAGTTGACTTCTTAATTCTTGCCAAACACCTGATTAAAGTTTTTAGAGAAGCGACTGCATGCGGTTTTTGAACTTAGACTAGGTACGTGGAGCAATTAACTCACGCTCAGAGGACGAGCTACACTTTAATTGTAATCAAAACATCGCAGGATAGTTAGAACAACCCTACGAACTCGTTGCGTAACTCTAAATTAAATTACGACTTCGTTTAGACCCAGAATTTGCAAACACTTATAATAGAAGGTCATCATAAAATGTTCGGTACCTAACTATTTTAGAAAATGTTTTTCATTTCCTTCGTACCTAAGTACGCTATTAAAGAAAACTAGTGTATTATCACAAGCTAAATTAGCTAGTCATACCTTCGAATAAGGACAATATAACTATAAGATGCTCTTAAAATACTTAAAAGACTCTTCAGTCCACCTTAAGGTAACAGTAATAGCTAATGCGACATCTCCGCGGGCGAGTATAATATCGTCCTGATATCTTCGGAGTAGAATAATAATAACATATTATATAAATTGCAATAAATAACTAAAATAAAAGAACATGCTAATAAAGAACTATGTATAATAATCAGTTTTATATTAACTAAATACTAACAATAATTTTTATTACTGTTGATTTAATTTAACTTGTAAGCATGGAATAAAAGGCTTTTTTATTTTATTTATTTATTTTATTATCTTCGGAGTAAACTCAACGATACAACGTTATTACTGCCAGCGTATAGTTGGGACTCGCAACGGATCGCCGCGTGACCGCGACGTCTCGTTGCGTCTCGCAACTGTGTTGGAAGAGTTCGTTTGGTGTTCAGCGAAAGTTATTGGTTCCTATTTTAAAACATGGTTATTATTGGGTGCTTAAGATAAAATACTACTGGATAAATATAAAAAAATTATATATATAAAATACAAAAAATACTGGATAAATACTATTGTTATTACGAAAAAAAACGGTTGCGTAGCCAGCACGCGACGCGACGGGTTGGCGACAATTTGCCGTTGTATCGTTGTGTAGAGATTGATTAATTGAATTTCCTTTAATTTGATTCCACTGTGAGACTATCTTTGCGATACACTCGCCCGTGGAGATGGCGCCTAACAATAAACTTCAGGTTACGCCGTTATTAAGAATGATTTGAATGTCTACTCCAAAATAAGTTTACATTGAATATATCTAAACATCCTACTGTAATATGATTACATTAGATATATCGGTACATAATAGCCTTAAACCCTTCACAAATTCCTAGACCGTAACTGTTTCTAATTTAGCTAACAAAGTAACTGAACATAGAATCAATTCCAGTTAATGTTACATAATATCATATTGCAGTATACACTTATACAGGTACAGAAATTGGGCCAGCAGCAGCCGACCCACCTGCTTACTAAATTCGTACGGGTTGGCAAATCCAGAAAACCACATATGGCTTGTGAAGTTTCCCAGCGTGAACCAATTAACCTCTAGAGAGAAACCCCCTCAGGTATTAAACAAAATTGACTTCAATATAATTTCACATTCACTAGGTAGCCGAGAATGAGATTTAGCCTAGAATAGCCTATAAACGTAGAGCCCGCGACCGGCCGTTTCAGATACGCGGGTGAAAAATTAAATTAGCAACTGAGTAGGTATTTGCTATAAAGTTGCGGTTTCTAAAAAGGACATTGCTCAAATCGTCCTAAGACTCGATAAGTATATGACTAACACTATAAAAAAAAAAAAATGCGGTGCATGTTGAAAGGAGATCAACTAAGTTACATACATCTTTTCTGAAAGAAAACAATAAGCTGGCCAGATAGAAAGAAAAGAAAAACGATTATCTAATAATATAAAAATAATTAATTATTAATTTTGAGAAGATTTCATCCATATTTATTTTTTTAATATTTTATTATACAGGAAGTATATATCAACATTGGACATTTAAAACTATTGTTCGACTAAGAATCGATTTTAATCTATTAAGCGTGACAAGATTGAGTCAGGTTTTGTACACCACGTTTATCATAGATTGGGTTTGGGAAATAAAAGAAAATCTTAATTATTACAACCTGATAATAATAAATATGAAGTAAAACCTACTTTATATCATTTTCCATAGTTATTAACCCCCGACAAAAAGAAGGGTGTTATAAGCTTGTAGTGTGTTTTTGTGTGTCTGGCTGTACTGTAGCATCGTAGTTCTAAAACGGATGGACCGATTGCAATGCAGGTTTTTTCATTTGAAAGTTAGTTTTATCGGAAATTATCTTAGCTATGTTTCATGAAAATATGTTCAGTCGTTCAAAAGCTCTTTTTCTAGTTGGAATCGGGGGTTTTTAACGGTTAGGTTATAAATAAATATTTTGTAAACAACAGTTAATAATTCTTATTTTTACGATCGACTATTGAATGGAGTTGACTGACTGATAACTTAGTACACATTTTTATAATATTGAGATAAGTGTGTCGAAACAATTTAATCATAAATAAAATACGAGATGAACCTGTATTTTTCTTTTCAGATAAAAAGAAATACCGTCTGATATTTACAGAAAGGATTTTATTTATATTTAGAATATAATAGAATAGAAAAACATTTATTCGACTCAGGAGTCCGGACATAGAGATATAGGGATATTTCTTATAGAGATGAACATGACAAAATTATAAGGCAAAATACACAACTAAATCCTATTTATATAGTAATGTAACTTCGGTTTTGAAGCGTATAAAATATCAAGAGCCTTGGAAATAATACACAATATTGGTACGACCTAGATATCTATACCTTCTTAAGTTCAGAAGCGAGTCATTGAATCCTCACTTACAATAGAGTTATTGGAATTGAAATAGTTATCGAAACTATTGCCACGAAGATAAATAATGTGCTTAGTTGGAGTAAGACAAATGTTATTGATTATAGCTGCTGAAATAGAGCAATGCTACTGGATTCTTGTTAACTAAGAGTTAAGGATAACGTCTAGAGTGAATAGATAGTTCAATTGTGTACTACATAAGAACAAATAGTCATTAGTCAGGATAAGCTTATGTTGTAAACGTGGAGCTACGAATGCTTAAACATCAAAAAATGTTTGGTTATAATGCCGTTATTTTTTTTTTATTGTATTATATATTCTTTACAAGGCACACTAACAACTCATTTGTATAGATAAACAGGGTCTTATCTAAAAAATATGGTATTTGAAATAAAAATACAAACTTGAGAACGTTCTAATGAAGAATTCCGTCTGTAGTTTTTTTTTAATCCCATAATAGTAAATTAAATATAAATACCTACAGGTGAGGTTAGCCTAGTAATTATAGCAATGGATCAAAATATATTGATACAAAAATGTATTTTTTTGAGTTAGTACCCTGTTCAGTGTTCATCTATACAAATGAACTTATTCCCAATTCGTTTACAGAGTGGTACTCTTCATTATGTGATCCTGCGCAAATAAGTCACTTACAAACATCCACGACAGTCACAGTTATAGGACTAGTAGCTGATTACTTTAACTATTTATATTATGAATTCATTCTGGAATGTGGCAACTAGAAACTTTCGTAAATGTCTGTAGTGGTTTACCTACATGAATATGTTTATGATACAATATTATAACAAGCATAATAAAGATAAACAAATAATATTTTCAACAATGATTGAATGATTTTGTACAATTATTGCTGTCTCCCACGCCTGACATATCGACAACCTCACGAGCCAAGTCCAGATTTTTTATTATTTAATTTATTATAATAATAAAATTAAATGTACGTAAAGCTGAGCTCTTAGCAATCTTTTCTGTCATTTTTTCTGTTCTGTTCAGAAATAAGAAATAATCTATAATTATATTAATTCGTGCAAGCTCACTAGCCAAGTCCAGATATTTCTGGACTTGGCTCGTGAGGTGGTCAATATGTCAGACGTGGAGTCAGCAATCATTGTACCGATACTCGGATACTCGTAATGGCTAATGGTTTAATAGTCAAGAGTCTCGATCAACACGTCGAGAGCCTCTCGATAGGTGGCTGAATCAAGGGCCTGATTCAGTAAGCAGTACTCTTTGACACGGCGCGCATTGTTGGTTCCTCTCTCTAGAGCCTGGCCACCGGTAACTTGGACCCTATTCCCGATGCCAGTGGCCTACAAATCTTTTATATTTTTAAATGTTTAACCTTATTATTATTATGTATTACTCCATACGGTCGTATTTATAATCTCACCATATCCTAAACAAAGGTATATAGGAGGGACTCGTCCTCGTAGCTACATAACTACCGCGCAGATCAGTCGATCAGCGAGGTTAAGGTTGTATTTTACGACGATTTCTTACTTTTGAGGGGGTGAAGTATTAGCCTAAGCCCCACCCACTAGGGGAGCTCCGTTCTCGCAATTACGCAATTGACGTATCAGACTGCGTGACACACGTGTCACAGAATAGCAATATTAATTAGCAACATGCAGTATGACACCAGCAAATACTTGAAAAATATAAATCCATAATATTGTATACCCAGTGTCCTATATTACGCTAGAAAATCTGTTCCTCCGTTTTGTATTTGTAGATTTTATACCAATTTAACTATCTACTTATAAACTATCAGTCATACCTATTGTGTATGAGTTTATGCAAGTGCACATAATTGTCTCGACCAACATTGGGCATTTTCACACTAAGCCAATAATGCCGTAACGAAACCGATATATCGGCATGACAAACCTGATGACACTGCCAATGTGTGTGTAATGTTAGAAGAATAAGCCAACTCAAATCCATGCCTTGAGATAATAACCTACTCTCACCCATACCTGTAGGAGTCGTCCGTTTCCGTAGTCATACCTACTTAAGTATGTTCACAGGGTTGCTTTTTTACCAAAAAAGAAATTGCATATTCATAGATCAAAACCATATTCCTAGTTCAGATTCCTCGCTATGTATGCAGATGAAGAGCTTCAAAATTAAAAGAAAGAAAGAAAAAACATTTAAATCGGACTCGCACACGAAATTACATAAACACACAAAAAATTCAAATAATGATAACAATAACCTAACCGTCTAAAACCCTCGACTCTAACTAGAAAAAGAGGTGTAACTTTTGAACAGCTGAACAGATTTTAAGAACCATCCCGATTAAACTAGCTTTCAATTAAAAAAAACTGCATTGAAATCGGTCCATCCGCTTTGAAGCTTCGACGCCACAGACAGACATACAGATTCACAGATACATAGATACACAGATACACATTATAAACTTATATCACCCCTCTATTTTGTCGGGGGTTAAAAAAGTCCTGCAAGAGGCCAAAGATAGTCCCTATCTCAGCATATCCTGACAGTTAATCCTGACAGATAAAATAAATTCCGCAGCGCTGGTTTTCGGATAGGACCGTGGTGATGCCACGGACTACTACGATAACCCATAATACTTAAATAAAGGTAAAGATTATAATTTAAATTGGTGAATCATTTTTCTAGTGGACTGCAAAGCCCATAAAGAAATAAAATTAAAAGAAGTAAAATTAGGTTGGGCCACCGGCAAATGGGTACCTATAGGGCCGACCGACACATTTTAAAATGTCAGCGTTTAATAAGGAACAAAATTATACAAAATCTAAGGAAACGTAGATCAGTTCAATACGAAATAATAGTAGTTTATGAAACTGTTGCATAATAGGGGGTATTAAAACATCAGTGTGTTTAATAGTATCAGACGATATATAAAAATGATATAAGTACTATGAATATTGTTCTATAAAAGTAGGTAAATAGAATATACAACATGTCCCAAAATTCAACGATAAGCGGGCACCAGAGGGTTGACCAGCTCATGACTACACGAGAACAAAAAAAAATTAAAAGATATCTCAATTTTTAAGAAGTTACATAAAATAATTGAAATCCTTCAAAAATTTACACCCCTTAAGATATTTTTAATTACCATGACCACAATGTTTCAGATATTTCTGAATTTCTTTTTGTACCGGCAACCTAAGTAGCACTGCTATCCACCACAATCCTTAAAAATCCCAGAATGCCTGTAGATTTGACACAAAAATCAATCAAAATTATTTTTCACCCTAAAATTTTGAAAGATTTTTACTTTTGGTCCACTTTTTTATGTAACTTCTTAAAAATTGAGATTTATTTAAAAAAAAATTTTGTTCTCGAGTAGTCATGAGCTGGTCAACCCTCTGGTGCCCGCTTACCGTTGAATTTTGGGACATGGTGTATATAAAACTTCATACTCTTTGTTCTCAACACTACAAATTGTCGTACTGATTTTTCTATACTACATCCTATAAAATGAATTCTTGACGGAGATGTCAAGAAATTATTTTAGCATATTGATTTTTATAAACGAAATACTTAGATTTTCTGAATAAAAGGCAAGTTAATTATACTTCCTGTTGCTTTTTAATAATTTTTTTAATGATTTTACTGTCATTCTTTCTTTTGGTTTTGAATAAAGTGTAAGCGCAGGAAAGTCAAAAAAAATTGCACAGGTCCGACCTCGATGCGCGCCGAAACGCGACTGATTGATGGCAGAGATGACAGAAATCACGAATTTTGTGGTTTTTATCAAATTGTGACCAATATACGTAATATTATAAAAAAATAACAACCGATTTTGGTTGGTATATTTGCGACCAATATTGTGATGTAAAAATTATTTGAAATAATATCATGTTTTAGAAATAATCTTGTAAACACTTTTTTAAAAGGGGTAACTTTGCGATTTTTTTTTATCGAGCCAACTTCATCCAATCATGTATCGGACAACCGTGCAGAGATTGTCACATCTTCAAGTTTGATATATATTTTTTTCGGGACAAAGAAATAAGAATTTCTATTCAAAAAATTGTAAATACAAATCGGTTTTTGCGGCATTCCTGTAAAATACCCCCTTAAGCTGCGATTGCCACGGTCAGTCCCTGGATGGGTGACCATTTCTTCGAACATCGAGACCCCTCCGTGCCTCGGATAGCACGTTAAGCAGTTGGTCCCGGTTGTCATACGAATACCTTTGACAATCGTTACGGGAGTCAGCAACCCAAAAAAAGTCTGACAACCGGTCTAACCTTAGGGTATCAGTGTCTTCCAGTAATTGGGTGGCGGAGGTCAGATGGCAGTCGCTCTTTATAAAATACTGTTACTCAGCCGCATCTGATTAGACTGGGAGCCGACCCCAACATAGTTGGGATACAGGCCAGGCAGATGATGATCCTAAACAAAGGTACGTAGCTTGGACAATATTTATTGGAATACGCTTAAGTCTACCCTCAATACAGCTGTAGACAATAGTATCGACGTATAAAGACGACAGTACTATATACAATACAAGACATTGTAACTAACGGTGATCGTGTTATATAGTTTAGTTATATTTATAGATCGAGTTCAGTCGGTCGTCCAGTCACGCACGAGTTGCAATCACCCGGAAATCTATGAATTTGCCCTATTACCCCGACTTCGAGTCCCGACCCGACTTTGTACGTTTGTACCAAAATTACAGGCTACAAAACATCCAGATAGCATTTATTGACAACGTGATAACACGTTTAATACAACAAAAATTCTTTTTTTATGTTGGCAACATTTTATTTCAACGTTTTTAGTGGCATCGTAAAAACGACGCAGTATCCACAAATATAAGAACACTGCAATCGAATATTTATTACGAATATCATATTTATGTATTCAAATAATATTGCTGTAAATTTATTTAAATGTGCTTCTAATATTTGGAAAATGTATTAAGAAGCTGTTAAGTTTTATGTAAATTATTTTATACTTTTTAGTTTCTTGAGGTCAGGTCATTACTTTTTTTTAAGTTTTTATATAAATTTTTTACACACTAAATTCTAAACTTTTTTTTTATTGTAACTCTCCTTTCGCAGGTCTGCTGGAAGAGATATCTAGTAAAATAAGCAGTAAGTTTGTGTCGTCTTTCGTATTTAGTTAGGTATATAGTGGTCGCCTGGTGGTCGAAATTCGACCGAAATTTTAGCTTTCTGCACTCAAATATCACAGTGCTCCGTGCGCGCAATATACTTAAAAAGGAGTACAAAGTTTTCTCTTCACGTATTAATGTATAGATTTTTTCTTATTTCTGAACAGAACAAGAAAATTGACAGAAAAGATTTCTAAGAGCTCAGCTTTACGTACATTTAATTTTATTACTATAATAGGCACGAACTTATAAATAGCGATGCAGAGTCTTTGATACTTGAACAATTTGTAACTTCAACGAAATTTCGTTTTATTTACCAGTATTTCAAGCCCTTTTATTTTAAGTTACACAATTACCATTTTATTTGACCTTACAAAGAATATCTATCGTCGAAAATTCTGAGACTATAGTGCTTGTGTTCAGTCGCTTATTTTCGCTCCCTTGAACCCACAAGATTCTTGCCCTACAAGAGAAATATATTTTATATATTCCACGACCAAATATTATTGATTATTTGTGTAGGATATTTTTGCAGGTCATATAGTATACATGTAACAAATATACTGTATATTTTTGCCGCAGATATTATCACATTAAATGTAACTACGTTTTTAGGGTTAGGCCTTAATCCACCACGCACCAGAACTTCATGAGGCCCTCTCAGATGTGCAGGTTTTCCTCACGATGTTTTCCATCACCGTTATCGCAAGTGATAATCAAATTCTCATTCGAAAAGTCATAGGTGCGAGTAAATAAATAATTAAGTGACACAATATCTTATATTATATACCAATAGCCTTGTGTTGTATGAGATGAAACGCAAGTATTTCATTATCTTGAAGCGATAAAGGGTACTGTGGAGTGGAAAACCACGAACCACTAGTAATATACCAAATTTCAAACTATGTATTGAGGACGACGATGGTTTGTGCCGCTCGTCACGCAGGCATCAACCATAACAACATAAATTATATGTATCCTGGATGACATTTTTTACCGTCTAAAAAATAATATGGTGTCTTGACACACCATATTAGTTTCCAAAAAATACCAGAGTAATTGTTTCATACCATTGAGTTTATCCAAATAAATACACGAAAAGAAACCATACTACGCGGTTTGGGTAATAGTAAAATTATGAATAGGTACTGATAGGTACGCATGTATCTAATCGCTCTAGGTTTAGATAGCGCATGAATGAAAATCACGCCATGTATTGAATGCCCTACAAAAAAGAGAGGTGTTATAAATTTGTAGTGTGTATGAAAGAAGAAAGAAAGAAAAAAAAAGAAAAAATGTTTATTTAAGAAAAACAACAAATTAAACTTAATTCTATACTTCCGCCAAACTGTAAAACAGTTTGTTGGCGGATGCAACTCCCCTTACACAGTCTACTACAAATATCTGGATAACTTAATATAATATAATATCTATAATTACAAAACTGAATCACATAAAAACTCCAATGAATTCAGATTCTCAATAAAGCGTTCAAGAAGAAACTTTTTTGTATCTGCGTATCTGTGAAAACGAATGCATCGATTTCAATGCAGGTTTTTTAATCGAAAGCTAATTTAATCGGGTATCATCTTAGCTATGTTTCATGAAAATCTGTTTAGACGTTCAAAAGTTACAGCCGTTTTTCTAGTTAGAGTCGGGGGTTTTTGACGATTAGGTTTAAATATCTATATATTATTACGTGAAGAGAAAACTTTGAACCCCTTTTTAAGCATATTGCGCGCACGGAGGTGTGTGAGATTTGGTATAATTAAATTATAAAGAGGACGAGCGTAAAAAGCTAAAATATATTTATAATATGTGGTTGAATTTTGCCCACCCGGCGATCACTAGTAATAATTAAAGAGGTATTTGTTTGTAGGGGGAAATCCCTGGAATTACTGAACCGATTCTAAAAAAAATTTCACTTTTAGAAAACTACACTATCCTTGAGTGATAATGGCTTTATTTTATTTTGATAAAAATAAAACCGCAGGTAATATCGCAGGCAACAGCTAGCTAAATATATTTTGTCTAAAAATTTTTTTTAGAGCTTCTACAAAGAATTCTTGACACGAGTAGCACTTGTTTCTTTGTATTATTTCTACAAAGTTAAAAGAGTTAGCGTGTTTACTCATGGCGCGACGCGACGCGATATCGCATCGATTGTCGACATCGGTCAGATATCGCGTAACCTTGCGACCCATAGAAAATGTATGAACGGTCGCACATGTTTACTGACCAAATCGTACGATATGGCGATATCGCTCACAGGTCTGATCGACGTCGAGTCGCTTGTACGTCCTCATGGCGTGCGATATCGCATCAAATGTACGTGGGCGCGCGACCGCTCGACTCCTTTGCGACCTGCAGGCGATTTCTTGTTTGGTATGTCGATGAGCGATTTCAGTTGCGCAACTAGGTAGGTACTTGTATCAATAATAAATTAATTTAATAAAAAAAATACTGAGTAAAATTCTATTCAGTTTGTACCTACAAGAAATTGAAAATCATCCCTGTCTATACCTACAAGGTCTTGATGATGTGGTTAAGGTTCAATATTGTATGGGAAGTGTGAGTGAAATTAGACGAACGTGTGTTGACAATGAGCATTTATTTGCAACTAAGATAGTGGGTAAAACAGTGGACTGTATACTATAATAAAACGTGAGTCGCATACATAGCTAAGTATCGACTTTAATTAATTACTTATATGTTGGTATGTAGGTTGTCTTAAAATGTCTTGAAATACCTAACATCCTACCTTTTTAATCCCTATCCCTTTATGAGGTTATTGTATTTATCTTTGTGAACAACTTTTACTATGGGACCAACCCATTCATTTTATTGAACTATTGATAGATATGGAACAGGCATGGAACCGCTCTTGTTCTTTTCGCTATTTCAGTCTCGGCCCCATAGTAAAAGTTGTTCATAATGATGAGTAGGTGCAATAACCCCTTAATGGGAGCGGAATTAAAAAGATAGGAGGTATAACCACACCCTACCACAATATTAACAGCGCCATGCAACAAAATTAGCATGGAACACTGTTGCTAGAAAAAGCAATACTGGTAAACGCATGGCTACATATCAAGCTATACATTTTTAGTATAAGCTGAGCTGTCATTGTACGGAAAGCCTATACAATGCGAGGTCAGCTTATACTGGAAATGTATAGCTTGATATGTAGCCGTGTGAACCTACAATTTTTTATTTACAACATTTGACGTCTTATTTTAACTAGGTTGACGGCATACCTTCTTTAACATCCCTTGCTGCCGTCGAAAAAAGTCAAAGTCAAAGATTTTTATTTCAACTGGGCCTTTGCAGGCACTTTCAAAACGTCGTGATTCTAGGTGCACGGTTCCAAGTGGGTTGGTCCTGGAGAAGATACCCGCAAGAAACTCCATGGATACTCTTTTCTCAAACCAAAACTACAATAATAAACGGGGCCGCGGCAGCGGCCCCGGCTTAAATTCGTCTTGAATTTACAAAATATTTAAAAAAAAGAGCAGCAATGATCATTTATTTAATCTTCCAATTAAATTTATAATTTTTTCAATTTAATCAATACTAGTAGGTACCTACTTAACACTCACGTCACCCATAAGAACACAAGGGAAGCGTCATTAGAACGGCGAACGATGTGGAAAGAATGTCGAAATTACGACGCTATGTCCACGGAAGGGATGTCAAAGTACCACCGCCAAGCTAAGGTGCATTGAAGAAATAAAGACCCCGACTTCAGAAGCTGTTAAGTTTTTTAAGTAAATTATTTTATACTTTATAGATTTTTGAAGTCGGTTTTTACTTTTATTAAAAGTTTATGTTATTTTTCTATTTGGAGTGGCATCTAAGATAACACATAAACATGCGATCACAGCAATCGCGAATGATTTGCTGTTATCCATTGAAGAGTTCCATTGTCTATCTCCGAAGGTCTTCATAAAATCTAAATGAGACTACTTCGAGAGTATACCCTTTCAAACAAAAAAAGAATTTTCAAAATCGGTTCGCAATTGACGGAGATATCGGTGAACATACATTAAAAAAAAAGTACATACGGTCCTCCTCCTTTTTTGAAGTCAGTTATATAGTTGGTGAGCGACACAAATCAGTCGAATCGCATCGCGTCGCTCCATCAGGACGTACATGCAATTTGGGTCGACAATCGATGCGATATCGGTCGCGTCGCGTCGCGTCATGAGTAAAGTCCCTAAATATGACCACGCGTGCTTATAAAATAAAAGATTTACAACTCTTTATCTTTTTACAACTCCAAGAGAACTTGAAGTTGTGTATCACTTAAATCAAGAAGTGTTAAAGTAACTTTATGACATTTATAGGCTTAGTTTTAGGTTCCAATATTAAATTTTACTTTAAACCTTAACTTTTAACATCCAACTTAAAGTTAGCAGTAAAACAAAATATTAGATTTTAGTTCAAAACTTATTAATGTCTTTTTCAAAATTCAGAATATTAAAAGGAATGCACTCCCAGAATATTCGGTGTAAAAATACTTTTCGTCATAAAACTTGAAGATTTTGGACCAATTTTTACTTAACGATAAACGCAAAAGTTTTAGACGCCAACTAGGCTCTAAATCCTACAGTTTACGAGTGAATAGGTCGCTTTGTGTAAAATACTACACTGTGTTATGCCACCTGAGCCTCTGAAATTATGGTTCTACTTTGAATAAGTACTGTTTAAAATGAAATAGGGTGTTACTAGGGTTGCCAAAAAATTCAATAGGAATATAGGAGATATCCATTTCGGATACCAAAATAACAGAAGATATTTAAAAAAAAATAAGGCCCTACTTTATTAGCGCAGGTCTTTATAAGAGGTTCTCATCACTATGAACAATTTTTACTACAGAACCAATCCTGAAAATGCGAAAAAAATAAGCTATTCCATACCGTCAAGTACCCAATATAAAATTATTTGTATAGAACAGCAGACATTTTTATTACCTAACCTGTTTATTATCATGTATAAACAGAGTTGTATTTTGTAAGCACAATTTCAAAATCAGAAATAGTAAATAGGATATTCAAATAAACAAAGATTAGCAAAATGTAACTGCTGCAAATGCTCGTTTGTGTCATGATTGATAAAGTTACCGCTATATAAACAAACAAGCACAATGATTTATGTTGCGCTCAGTCCGAAACGCTCGTTGTGAAATTACAAAGTTTTCCGTGCAAAATTTCTAAAATTCTAAAGTGTCCTCCTTTCCGTCGCACATTTTCCCTACCGTTGTCTCTAAAACTGAGGAGTTTGCAAGCCGGGTTTAACTTAGTAGCGCCTTAAATATAAATTTCACAAGTTCGCTTCACGAATGAAGTTACGGTGTCATGTCGTAGCTCAACAAGTTAGCACAGAAATTTTAACTTTCGTATCTCAAAATAAGGGCTCTCGAAATTGTATATGAGCGTTCTTATCAAATAATATTTACAGTTGGTCCTACATATCTCACCTGCCAATTCGATCATGAAATTGTTTTTTGTTTTTTTAAAAGCTACCGATATTTCTGTTCTGTTTATTTAATAAAAAATATTTTTACAAGAAAATGTTAGTCATAAAAATAAAATGTTTGTTATTTGATGTTTATATTTACAGACCAGTAAAATAAAATAAGTATCGCTTCGAAGTTGTTTGTATCTTCGCACAAACAATTAATTGGCCAGAGTGTCGGTCTCGCGGTAGTAGCGGTGACGGCTTGAACCGGCTGCAGACACACTGCTAACCCATGTTCGGCATTAGACGGTACAAGGGCAGCTTTGTTCCTAAGTTCGTACACCCGGGAAATTTAGCAGGAATGTTCGACGGATCGCTCCGAGTTCGCCGAGACGCCGGGGAGTCCTCTGCAAACACCATATGATAACACAGTTATGTCGTAATGAAACTAGTCGCTACATAACCGTGTTTGCCTTGATGGTTGTGCATCAGGATATGTGTAAACATATTTTATGTTTACTTTGTCATTTGTGGAAAAAACAAGCTAGTTTCCCGAGGTTTCCTCGGCCTCGGCCGTAGTTACCATAAAGCCAAAAATGTATGCCTTCAATATACTCGTATAAGATAAACTAATAATAAAAATACATGCAAGTTCCCTGGAAACCTTGGGCTGGGCGTGGATATGTTAGTCAGGTCGACTTTTACAACCGACTGCATCAAAACAAAAGATTTCATGGATTCCTATAAAATAATCGTAAAAGTAGAAGTAAAACTGTAAATTTCGGTAACAATTTTCTTTAATAAAAAACAAGAAATTTGTTTTTTTTATGTCCTTTTGGACATATTAAGATATATTATTACTAGCTTCTGACCGCGGCTTCGACCGCGTGGATCGCCACGCGGGCGAAGCCGGGATAAAATGTATCCCATGTCCTTTCTCAGGTTGTATGCCAAATTTCGTTGAAATCGGTTTAAAAGTTGAGGCATGAAGAAGGAACAAAAAACACACACACGGATGTATAATAAATACGAAAATAACAAAAACAAAAAACGTTTTGTTTGAACTTGGCATCTTACCAGCTGCAATAGGTATCTACCTATACTCAGTTTTTTTTACTTGTCTTATTAAACAACCTAAACAATTTTCACATGTCTTGTTAATGAAAAACAAATTAACACAAACATGTTAACTTTAACTGTCTTTGATAATTAATCACTTTTTTCCACATCTAGGTATATGTGATAAACGGTTTGTTGTATTTTATAAATGATCATTTGATTAATGAGTTGTGTGAAGATTGTTTCCTAAATACCTAAGACAAGTAAGAAAAAACAGAGTAGGTGTAGCGACATCTATCGCCACTTAGAATTAACTACTTAGCAAGGCAAGCTAACTACAGTGGCACAAAAATATAAATTAGACCAATCAGATTACGAGAAGAAAAAAAAATCTTATCCAAAATATATACAACTGTCCGACATCAACCTCGCCTGGTCGGAGAATCCTCCCTTTTCAATGGAGGAACACCATACCTCGATTAATAGCTGTTAACTCTTTTATCTCAAACGTAGAACACAATGGTTTCTCCCTAAACACCTACTATTTACTACAAGTACTTCTATAGGTACGCGTCGCCATTGTCACCAACAAGAGTTTCGGTAACACTAATCGGTTTCAATCTATTGTTGCATAGTTTTGCTGTATCTTAAGTTTCTATTGCCGGCGTTGTTCCAGAGCGACTTCCACTACACAATGCTTATTCGATACGGTCGGAAATTCCATAACTGCGTTAAGTGAAATGCTTCCTACCTGATATTAAATGCGGTCGGGAATCTGCAGTTATTACTAAAATTCTACGATGTTAATAAGGTTTGTTGTACGTGTTATCGTACTAATCGAAGTTCTATTGTAAACTAAAACAATGAACCAAGAATATGTTTAACGAGTTTGGATAAAAATTTGATACAGAAAATCAAACCGGTGGGCGTCTGGATTACGTAAGAGAAATCTGACAGCCCGACGACCAACAAACAATGTATCCCTTTCTCGCTTATAGATGTTTTCATAAGAGGATACGGAATAGGACGTTTATTTACGACAGCAACTGTCATATTTATTATACGTAAGTAAACAATTTGAAAAACAATCTAGTCGACTGGACTGTCCTCTCCGGTCCCTATCTTTTACCTCGACAAAGACAGGGTTATTTTTTTAGCACTATGTTTTTTAATGTTTAGCTTACTTAAGCATTAAGGCGCGTCGCAGGCTGCGGACATTTTCTCCACGGACCTCCTGTCCGCCGTGTACGTTATTGTATAGGATTCTATCTTCGCGCCAAATAGTCAGCCGGACAAAAAGTCCGTCGACTGCTCAGCGCCTTAATACTTAAAACAACATTATGTAAGAATGGTGATCAACTTCATACCCAAAGTACTACCACTGATTCAATCCCCACATTCGACTCGTACCTAACGAATCGATGCAGGACAGCTCCGAGTTAAAGCCAGTCCGGACACTCGTCCATTAGCGAGTTCCTATACGTCGCAGACAAACCGCATTTCTGTTCATGTCCAGGTTAACACCTAATAGTCGGGTGCCGGTGCGACCGCCCGGAATTGACCGGCTGGACTCGAACGGCCTTCATTGCATTACGCACCTCTCAGCGTCCGGTGAGATGCGCTCGGATATGTTAGAAATGTAGCTGACATTGGATACCTTTGGAAAATCGTGTGAGAGGATAGAATGTTGAATGCATGTACTGTATTATCAGTTACATCAAGACATCACGCGGTTAAATTTTAAAAGAAATTTGTTTTTTAACGATAGCTTATGTGGTACAGTTTAACCACAAATACAAGTTAAACCAGTATTGCTTTTGCATGAAAGAAAAGGCGATTACTGTTATAAATTTCACTGTTTGCAACCTGATTTTTTTAAATATTATGTATAGGTATATTTATACGTGAAGAGAAAGCTTTGTACCCATTTTAAAGCATATTGCGCCCACGGAGAAGTCTGTGATTTGGCATAGTTAAAGTTTATAATTATGAAGAATGAATGCAGAAAGCCAAAATGTATATTATAATATGTGGTCGAATTTCGACCACTGGCTGATCACTATTATATAATTCAGCTCATTACTGTACTACTGCTGGGCATGGTCCTCGTACTTAGTTAACTTGCCCTTAAATTTCTTTTTACTATACGAACCCTAAACTAACCTACTGTCAAAAACCCTCGACTCCAACTAGAAAAAGAGCTGTAACTTTTTAAAGGCTGGACAAACATTCATGAAACATAGCTAAGATGATACCCGATTAAACTAGCTTTCAATTAAAAAATCTGCATTGAAATCGGTCCATCCGTTTTGGAGCTACGATGCCACAGACAGATACACATAATACACAAATCCACAGATCCACTGATACACACTACAAACATAAAACACCCCAACTTTTTTGTCGGGGGTTAAATATGAGCTACTATTCATATCATCGTACCAGATTAGATCATTGTTAGAAACAAATATAAAAGTTAAAACAGATAATAAAAAACAAAAAAAAAACTCAAAACTATTCCCAATTCAAAAATCTTTTATACGACGAAACACAATTGTAACTAAAACTAAAAGAGCGTAGAAAAAGCAAAAAAAAAGCTCATCCCTAACTGATGACGTCGGTTAAAACGCTCCACGCTATTACGGTACGGCCGGCAGTAAGTGTTGTTCCAACCTAAAACTAGGCTCCACTGCAATAACATGCTACGCTTTAGGGGAAAGGAGAATCGTTTAAGCTTCTACCTCAGTGTTATGCCACCTGAGTCTCACGGGTATTAGTTACTCAGCGGTAATTTTCGGCCTTGCCAACTATTACCGTAACCTGGCCACGACAGCATTGTTCGGTAATTTCGACCTTTTTACTTATGTAGCTCGGCGAATTATGATTAGCTGTACTTATATTGAGTAAAATGTTTTATGTACAAGAGCTACGTAAGGGTTGAGTAGGTGGGAAGAAATACATTATCTTAATTTATTGAATACCAAAGAGCCTTAAGAAATGGTGCATTTTGAATTATGATAAAGTTCTCTATCTATACTAATATTATAAAGAGATAAAATTAGTATTTTTGTATGTGGGGATAATCACTGGAACTACAAAACCGATTCTAAAAATTAGTTTACTAATAAAAACTACACTATCCGTGAGTGATTTAAGCTATATTTTATATTGATAATAATAAAATGCGCGGATGAAACCGCAGGCAACAGCTAGTCTATTAAATAAAGTATATTTGACTTAGAGCTCTGTTTATACCAAGATTGTGTCGAAATTATGTCGTAGTTATGTGCCTATTTCAAAAACACGGCACTATCTTATTGCCCTATTTCACTAGTAAAATAATTTCATATCCTGACAAGTAAACACACAACACTAATTTAGGTCAGGACATAGTTTCATCGAAATTCCTTGCCACAGGACAAATAGGGGAGACCGGGCAAAAACTGACTCGGAAAGAATGAAGGCATTAGGTAAAAACCTCTATTACACCACGTGATAAACGACCGGAGGCTTTGCTGTTTCATGGCGATTACTTATGGACCCTACAAATACCCTAGAGGGACTAACTAAGGGTAGTGGTCTAAGTGGCTCAGGTAAAGTGTTGACTCTTTTATAGCCGAGGTGTTTATCCCCTTTTGGCCTAATTACGTAACGTGTGAACGACTTCGATTGTTAAGCTTCTTATCTTTTCAATTTTCATATTAAATTCCGCGTCTCTATACAGTCTGTTAGTGGAAATTAATTTCGAATGAACTAACTTTTTCCCCCCTGCTACCCTAAATAAAGTACCGTAGCTGCCAGTTTGGATAAGCAGCAATTGAAGAAAGAAAGAAAGAAAGGAAAGTAAAAGTAATTATGTGGTAAGTAGTTTATTTAGGACAGTCAAATAGTGGACACAATTTAAATAAATATACAGGTTGACTGGTTGAACAATTAATATATTGAAGGAGGGTATCGTAGGCATCATTATTAACAACTTTTACTATGGGACCAACCCTGAAATCGCGAATACAAAATCTGCTATTCCATAGAAATAATTAAATATCAGTCGACTAACTGTATCGAACAGTTCATTTTTTGTTTCACGGTTTCTGTGTTGATGCAAATGTAAAAGTTGTTCACTATGATAAAAGCAAGTGACTGGTTGAATAATGGACATAAATTGAAGGATGAAGGAACTTCAATTTATGTCCATTATTCAATCAGTCACTCTGTATAATTACGAGTATATACTACTAGTAGTCGCCTTATGGTCGAAATTCGACCGTAATTTTAGCATTCTGCACTCCTTCTCCATATAAACTTTAACTGTGCCAAATAATATCACATTCCACCGTGCGCGCAATTTGCTTAAAAAGGGGTACAAAGTTTTCTCTTCACGTATTAATATATAGATTCCATGAAACTCCGTGAAATTTTGTTGCGTTAAAAGAAGTTTCAGTAAATAATATACTAAATATGAAAACCTAATACAATTCACAAGTAGCGCACTCATTCGTTTTCTACTTTTTCTTTAACAACTTACTGTATCTGACTTCAATATTTTCAAGAAAAATGGAGTAAAAGTTGCAAGTGCAAACTGGTGTAAAGAAGTTAGTTTATTATAAACAATACTCAAAGTATCGATCCATTTCTCCAGTTAGTTAAACTTACTGAAGAGGTTGGTAAACATACGGGTCCGTGAACACCGATTGACATAAGCCAACAAACTCCTGCATGATAGAAGCGCGTAATCTTTTGCGGTCCCCACTCCGAAACTGTCGTTAATAAAACTCCCCTGTGAACTTATCTTCCCATGGGTGAGATAAAGTGTTTTCTTGCCAAAAAAACAAACGCCTGTAGGGTGAATTTCACAATCACCCGCAAAGCTAGCGACAATCCTGTATTGGAGACCTTGATGATGCACTGATAAAAAGTTTTTTACGTGGAAACTCTTTTTTAGTTTGGGATAGTATAGCTATCGTCATAAATTTAAGAGTAGGTATGACTCTTATTGGTTTAGCATTTTCCATTGTTGTAGAAGGAAAAAGAAGAAGACCTAGAAAGAACCTAGAAAGAACTGGCGGAAAAGAGACAAAATCAGAAAAGCTATATAATACTTGAAAAGGTAAATACGATCGATAATATAATAGAGTCCAGACTTTGGTTATTGATCTATAAATCCTTCAACATACACGTTCACAATATCTCACCAATAAAAGTTTCATTATCCAACTAACACTTAAAAATTTTGTTTTAAATCCAAGATTTTCAGCCTGCATCGTTAAATTCCTCTAAAACATCCATTGACACTCACTAACAGTTAAACATAAAACAAAAGTATAGCCGACTTCACTCCGACCCTTCTTTCCATTTCCCAAGTTTAGTTTAACGGTACCTTTAACTGCCGCTATAAACAATCTTACAAAGGGTTATATCTGTTCTAATGTGTGTCAGTAATATACGGTTTAAATTATGCAGGACTCATCTAAACGACTGTTACATTATCTAAGAGAATGTAGGTAAGTACCTCATTTTATTGAAGCGAACGAACGTAAAGGTTAACTCTACCGTGCCCAGTCTTATCATAACCCATATTCAAGCTAAAATTGTCGCTAATTAAGTGCCGCGTCAGTCGTTATTAAGGTCTTATCTCAGGCTCATATGCCTCATGAATCAATTAGACCGTCGGAGCCTGGGCAAGGCGGCCATTTCAACAAAGACTTACGATATATTGTAGACCCGGACATTGTTCGTGCTGAGTGGACAAAGGCGGTGATCCGAAAAACCTGCCCGAAGGATGTGGCAGTGTAAAAGTGAAAATAGAGGGTGAAGCACTTTATAAGTTGTATTTATTCACGGACGTAAGACGTTAGTCACATCCCTTTTTCCTCGGAACTAGAGAGCACTTAGAAACTAGATTATCTACCTATTTGAAACGCAGAACTGACGTATGGTAGTCTCTACCTCTATCATCTCTGAGCCACCTTATGGTTGACTGTTAGAGAATGTCTAAAGCAGTCCCATAATGTACATTTTTATAATGGCATAAAGTTTAATGTATTAAATCAAATAGTTCTAACTCACAAAACCGACGATTTATTTCCTGTAGTTAATTTGTAAGATGCCAGGAATGGCGTGTAATTCTCTAGAAATGTAATATTATTATTACAGGACATTAACACTGTAATTATAACGTTACATATTTTTGTAAAAACGTTATTTTATTCAGTAATGCCAACACGATCTCATCTTTTAAAATTTGTAGACCTTAGCTTAGTTTCATAAATCTAGAAAAAAATATCTCTGGAATTATGACCAAGAAAAAAATATAAAAACCATACTCGGCCCAAAGTATTAATGTGACAGCAAGAATAGACATACATGTGCAAACAAACGATGAGTCGTGTGTAGAACATTAAGTAAACTGGTAAATTGTTAAATTATGAAACCTTTGTCAACAGAATGTAAGGTTTTATTTGGTAACACAGAGGAATTGTGTTTACGCGAACATCGCAAGTACAAACAGGAAAATGATGTCAGTTAAATTACCGTTGGTTAAGTAAATGTCTACGATTGAATTGTTTGTTTGTTCATTGACTAAGGAAATCGAAATTGAACATTGGCGATGAAATAAATATACGGTTTGTATTGCAGTTAAATCTGTTTGATTGCAACGTTAAACAACCGTTGTACTTCCATTTTTTTATCTGTTTGACGTTTCGTTTGCAGGCAGTGATGTTCTACGTGGGTAGAACATCACATTAAGGCTAAGATGTGCGTATATAATATATTAGGGGTAACGTTAAAAATGCAGTGAAAACTAAAGACAAATAAATAGAAATTACGTATTTAACGAAACATTTTTTTTATTTTATACATTGTCCCTCACTAGTATTTCTCCTGTATCGAGGGTAGAGTTTACAAACACATAAAACTATCTATAGGTCATACAAATATTTGTCCCGTGCGGGATCGAACCCGCGGCCCGTAGCACAGAAAGCTAATCGCTTACCCACTGGGCCAACTGTGTCGTCAAATTACTCTTTGACACTGTGGTACACAATAAAAATAATATAAGAAGATAATTCTTTCATAAGTACGTCAAAACCATGTATAACTGTGTGGAGGAACCAGGTATGGTGTTTCATTGAAATGGGAGGTTCCTCCGACCAAGCGAGGCGATATGTGCTTGGCGGGTAGGTATCTGATTTTGACTGTACGTCAATGAAGGGATTTTAGATTATACAAATAATTATTATGAAACCTGTTGAATCATTGCATAATATAGAATCGTTTGAAAAATGATTTTGTAATCTATACATAGAAAACATCTCAAATAAACAAGTTACTTACTTAATCGAGTTTGATCATATCGAGCAATAAATTGTCATTGTTTGTTGTCATGACTACTGACTACAGTCAACTTACTTGAAACACTGTCTTTTTCCTTTTGGACGTATCTGCGTGTGTCAGAGTGTATTTGTAAGTATAGCAATAAAGGCTGTTCTTGTAAACAAGTGAAACTTAATATACTGTCAGCTATTGTGTGCCGAGCTTTCACAAACGCTTCCGCATTTGAAGCGGGAAAAGGTACAGTCCCAGATAAAAGCGATTAACTTTACAGGGAAATATCAAAATTCTAATCAAATTACTTTTCCTAGGTTCACTTTTCATTGCTGAAAGAAAAAAAAAAAAGCCTCTCTTAAAAAAAAAAGATTCTCATAGGCCTGTATTTAAGAGTGACGCTCCGTGGTGATCAAAGTCAAAGGTTTTTATTTTGATATGGGCCTTCACAGGCTCTTTTAAAACGTCGAGACTCTAGGTGCACGGCTCCAAAGTGGGCGATCTCTACTTAAGCACAGATTTAAGTGTCATTTCATACAAAAACGTGAATCAAGCGCTACTCAGGTACAGCGGGCCTTATAAGTCCATATTGAGGAATTCGTCTATCTATCATTCAATCACCATACTACTGTCAAACAGATAAAATTGTTACGATTAATATAAAGCAGCTTTTTAAACTCGCTGATCACTGTTGAGCATCACAGCTCTTTTTCCCTCCTGATCAGAAGGTCTAAGTAGCACAACGTCCAACATCGCGAAACGTCTAATGAGCAGTAAGTCTAATTAGCTAAATGTCCATGTAGCAAAACGTCTAACTATCAGATGGTCTGTATTGCAGAAAGTCTATTTAGCAAATCGTCAGATTCTCAAAATGTTTGGATACTCAGGCACAAAATTCAACACACACATTGCATCGGGAGGGAAACGGAAACGGCATTATAATATGTACATACAGACTCTTTGGTCTATATATTCGTAGCGTATATCATATCTTTTTAATGTTGACTGACACTTATTGTCATTAATGCTATTTGATTAGCATTACTCATTTGTCATTTGTTTAGCTTCTAAATTCTAAAAATGAATGAAGAACAAACATTTACTTTAATTGAAAGTCAAAAGAAGAAGCGTGTGCTGCTGCTGGGTGGTCACAGGTACAATTTAAATATCACAAATAAGGGAGGGTTTTTTTTAAGAAATAAATTAATGTAATTTACAAAATGACTTTTACTTTCCATCATGAGTGTACACATTTTAAAAATGACGATTTGCTAAATAGACTTTCTGCAATACAGACCATCTGATAGTTAGACGTTTTGCTACATGGACATTTAGCTAATTAGACTTACTGCTCATTAGACGTTTCGCGATGTTGGACGTTGTGCTACTTAGACCTTCTGATCAGGAGGGCTCTTTTTCTAGTTAGAGTCGGGGGGATTTTGACAGTTAGGTTAGTATTAATAGTCTCAGCATTGTAATTACAGTAACTAGAGGGAGATGCGAAACTTTGACACAAGTATTTCTTTTCTCGTATTTCGTTTCGTCGGACGCTTGCCTTCCATACTGGAGGCTCTGAGTTCGAAATCAACATTTCGAATTTATGTGCGGATCGCAATTTGATTATCACTTGCATTAACGGTGAAGAAAACATCGTGAGGAAACCTGCACACCTGAGACCTCTCATAAAGTTCTCGACGGTGTGTGTAGTCCGTAACCCTTTCCATTTCGAGAAGATGGCCGTGCCCAACTGTGGGACAGTAATGGGATGGATTTATTTATTTAATATTTTATTGTGTTTGTAGGAAGAGGTAAGGTCCGTAGTAGCCCCTTTGTCACGACGACCTGCAATAATCTAGAGTGACGCCTCTCTGTAATGTGATGTACACTCGGAGACAATGAATTCGGGTCAATAATAAACTTTAATATCTCGGAAACTAATAATGTTAGTATAATCAAATAAAAAGTATTTTATAGGCTATTTAATACTACTCAAATAAAATTAATAAAACTTCTTAGTTATTATTTTTTAACTTATTAAAAACCCATAAATTAAAAATGCGTAAATATCGCAATTTTTGTATATCCATATTTTACACATATCATTTTCTCACATTTTATTACTTTGTATGACCTCCGTGTATTATATTAAAATACAGAACATGTCATGCAATTCGGTATACGGCACAAAGTTTCTGAGGCAATGTTGGGGTATATTCTCACATTTGCAATTTTCTGCTCTCGATGCATATTATTTGAGTAGTAGATATTAAATAGGTCTATTTTTTTTTTTCAATAATATATCATTCTTAGTTTCCGAGATATTAAGGTTCATTATGTTGGTGACCCGGATTGATTGGCTCCGAGTGTACTTCGGTACTAAACTAAACATGTAGGCATTTGAGTACTTCATAATATGGCGTCTAGGCTGTAAACAATACAATTACTGCTCGTGTTGCCGGTCGCGGCAGTACTACTTCACGTAACAGAAGCTTGGAAAATATACAGCTTAATGCGTTGTTTGAGAGCGGTATTTATTTTATACACAATGGCAATATAAATATTAATGTGTGCGAGGGAAGACTGTCGTTTGAAATAAACATCATTAGGAAATTATACTTAAGCCTTGGACATTATCCATTATAAGAACAGCACAGAGGCCCACCAGCCGCTTTTTAACCCCCGACAAAAAAGAGGGGTGTTATAAGTTTAACGTGTCTGTCTGTGTATCTCTGTATCTGTCTGTGGTATCGTAGCTCCCAAACGGATGAACCGATTTTCGTTTAGTTTTTTTTTGTGTCATAGATAATTTTATCCCGAGTGTTCTTAGTCATGTTTCATGAAAATCTGTTCAGCCGTTCAAAAGTTACAGCTCTTTTTCTAGTTGGAATCGGGGGTTTTTGATTATTTCTTAGATTCAAATGGTCCATGTAATGCCTTTCTTAAAAAATTCTGAGGTCCCGTGTTTGATTCCCGGACGGGTATATGAAGATAACGGACTTATCAATATTATCTCGGGGCTGGGTGGTTGTGGTTCCGTCGTTGTTTCTGTTTTACATAACACAAATGGTTTAGCTACTTACCTTGGGATCAGAGCAATGTAGGTATGTAATGTTGTTCAATATTTTTATCCAAAAGGGTGTTAGGCAATGGCAACACAGGGTTATATTGAGTTACAGTGTTATTTAGTACGAAAGAAAAACGTTAATAAATGGCTGTGCAAAGTTTCAGTTGCATCTAAAGATCTATAAATTATTAATCTAAGGATGATCTTGGTTGATTATTAAAACATTGAAACCACTTCTGGAATGTGTATGGAGATTATTTCTAGTTCTTCGCCATTGAATGACTTAATGAACCAGCTCTACGATCTGTAAGTGCCTTTTATGGTCTATACGAATATAAACCTTTTGAGTTTGAGTTTATTTGTACCGATATATTTTACGGACACTAAAATAGCGGTTTACTTAATTATATTATCGTATTATATTTATTGTTCAAAGAAAACATAATTCCAAAATCTATTAAAACTGTTTTGTTTATATATTATCCAATTCCTAGAGTCAACTGCCAGATTTTTTATTTCAAATTTTCTGTTTATAATAGAATTTTGTTTCTGTTATTAGATAACCCGACCCTGTGTCGTTATTTTTTTCCAACTGACCCAAAATTAATTGGGGAATAAGAAAAAAATGATATCGGATTTTTCTGTAGGTAGGTATACCTGCCCGCCCAACGTGCAATACCAGGAACATTTAAATTCCATTGAAATACGAATCCAATATGCGAACGAGATCAGTAATATTAAATATTTATAAAAAAAAAGTAGGAATGAGGCGACAGAAAAAGTTCGGATTGGTTTCAAAAATATAACATAATAAAAAAAGTTGAAGTACTGATAGTTCCGATTTAAATAAGTACCTACCAATTATTACAACACTATACTAATTGTGCCCGCGACTCCTTCCGCGTTTACCTGGAAAAATGAGTTATTTTCCGGGATAAAAAGTATCCTTATGTCCTTTTTCAGGTTGTATATAAAAACATGCCAAATTTTGTTGAAAATCCGTAAGGCCGTCCATACGGCCTTACGGCCATACGGTCTTTCTTAGTTCGTCAAATATCATCATCACGCCATCGTGATGATGATATTTGACGAACTAAGAAAGAAAAGAAAGAAAGAAAAATAATTTATTCCACATAGGACAACACAACAGTCACAGAAATTAATAACACAACAGTAATATTTTACATTGGTAAATATACCTAAATGTGCTGTCGAGCTTGCCCATGTAAAAAAGGTTACCAACTCAGCATGTGCTAGGCGTGGGACACCCAGCGCTGATTTTCAGTTGGCATCCCTGCAGTGACACACGGACGAACTGATATTATCATAACAATAACGGATCTGTGAATAATGAACAAGTCATGTTCACATCTCCTGTTATTAAGTTACATGTTTATTATCGTATGACAATTCGTCACATATCAAGCGACAATAACAGGGGGATTCAATACGATATGCGAGATATTCTTACGGAATAACTATGCTGGTTGTTATTATCTTCTGAATATTCATTTATTTACACATAATACACATCATTGCAGTAAAAATCATATGCGTTATGTAGTTTAAAACAATATGCCATGCAAAAAATTACTTCAATTATGAAGATTAAAAAAATCTTCAAGATTTAACAACAGTCGCTTTAAGTCTTTATTCAATTCAATTCAATTTATTCATAAATATTTACAATATAAAATACCTTCCATTGGTCCCAAACTAGGCTAGGCCTGTATCTTGGGCACCTTATGTAATCAATCTCTAGAGAGCCACATAAAAAAGTATCAATTTATCTCGAAACTTCAAATATATGTTCAAATGAAGCGGCAAGGTAGCTTGCATAAATAATAAACAATATAATTATTATAATACTTTTGCTTTCAAAAATGATTCAAAATAGGAACACCTACATGCTATAAGCCATTAAGCTTAGAACACACCTCGGAGATTTTATAAATTAATGTCCCATACATTAACACTATCCTGCGATTACATATGCCATGTATTATGTAGTAAAAGTAGAGTCGTTAAGTGGTCGTCACCTGCGTCGCCGGCAGACTTAAGCGGGCCGTAAGAGCCCTTATAAAGGGCGACGCGATGACAGCCCGACTCAATATAATGCCTACACCTGCGCCGATTACGTGTCACGATGGAAATCACATTTTAGTGAAGGGAAGTGATAAGGGACGCAAAAGGATATTAGTTGAGAATCTTTTATAATAGATTTACTTGCAGACATTTACAGTGTATTACAAAAGACGAGTTTCATTAAAATTTTCAGAGGATTTGTATTTTTCATATATAAAATTCATACAATGTATGCGGGTGGGTCCTTGAATGATATTTCCTAAAAATAGGCCCAAATTTTGGCCGTTTTCAAGCTTGCAGACAAAGTAATTGGCAAGAAACTGCGCATTATCGCTTAAAGTGGAAAGTTCTTGTTTCAAAGGCCAAGACTCACTTCGGTTCGCTGAGCCAAAGGAGCAAGTAAACATGCAGACAAATTGATAATTATAGTATGACAAAAATAAATAATATTTCTAATCAAATATTGTTGCAACGTTGTCGAAAGAATCCCTATGAAAAATATACCGATTTATGTAATATACTGCGTATATCTGTCTATAAAACATATATGGGTATGTATTTGACCGTATACCACTTCAAAATATATAATTACTAAATGAGAGAATCAAATAATAGAGTGGAAGAAAGCCTACTTTAATTACTTAGAATTTTATCAATAAAAACAACAAGCCTTACATTTTGAGTTAGAATTCATTTCAAACACAAAAATAATAAGTGTTGAGTGTTGTATAACTTCTTCCCTGGTTACGTTAACAAGCTTAACGTTTTATATAATTATCCACGACAGTCTTGGTATAGCTAAGTTACTTGAGGGGTTTCGCGAAGGAAACAACCTTATTAAGACGCTACATACGGTTACTAGAGTCGTAAACATTTAATCAAGAATATAATCGTACTGTCTACTCTCCACCTAAGAATAAACATCGCTATTCGCATATTTTTTTGAGGATGTCATAAATGGCACCTTTGAAATTAGGTATACTACCAAGCCTTTTTAGTGGCCAGTATAACTTTTTTAATTCTTTATTTGAAATTTGGATGCTTTCAATTAACAATATATTATGCCAGCCTCATAGTTCCCTAAAAAAACCTCAACAAAAAAAAACTTTAAATTACACACAAATTAATAAATTCAGATCTATCTATGGCAGATCTGCCTTCGTTTTTTTGGTACCGCAAATTCGTTCCATGGCAGATCTGCCGTCACTGGAATTTCCCGTACTACATCTCTTATTTTGCCTTCTAGAATATTTTTTCGCTCTCTCTAGAGAAACGACCGTATGTGTGAGGTAGATGGATATATTTAGTATATTTTAAAAACATAACACTTGCCTACCAAGAAAAAAAATAAAAAATTGACGTTTGAAGTTTGAAGTGGCTGTCAAGTGGATGTAAACATGGTTGAGTCGGCGGTTTTTTGCTCGAAAATTATTGAAAAAAGTGGTTTTTCTTGGATAATTGTAAGTTATTTCTGTAGAATAATAGTTTATATTACTTATTTAGGTATAATTTACATGAATTCTGAAGTTTCAACGTAAATTCTTTGTATATCAAAATCTAGGTATATTTCTTGACTTTTTTTCCGGTCGCGCTACTTTCCAATATTATTATAATTAATTTAGTGCAGTTTATTAAATAAACTAATTAGATTCCAATAGAAAATCTAATAAGGATTCCAATTTCATTTTTATTGTTTATTTACTCAATGTTTACATAAGCCCACTGCCATTTTCATTTTGGAAAATCGCGCGAGTCAGCCGAGCAAGAAAAAAAAAAATTTTTGGGCGGAAGGGCTAATAAACATAAACAATTTTCTTATCTCCAATACCCGTAGGTTAAAAGTTATTTGTTATTTGAAGTAGAACCACTGAAAGTTTTTCAGCTGATAAAAATACATAGTGAATTGAAAAAGGAAGTGAAAATATTTTTGCATTTTCTGTAATGCCCGAATGATGCTCCTGGTGTTGCAAGCGTCCATAGGTTACGGTAACCGCTTACAATGGGGCGGGCTGTATGTTGTTTGCCACATAAGAAGTTTTTTTTTTATTAAATGGTCTGCTAAATTCTCCTATACACTACTGACGTCATGACGTGACGTCAGAGAACCTAAATCCGTCGGTCCCGGTTTTTCATACGAATACACAACATAAGCTCGAAAATCTAGCCTAACCTTAGGATATCCATATCCCTCAGTAATTGGGATGCGGAGGACAGTTCCTCCGTGTAAAATACTGATATTCAGCCGCATTTGGGAACACTGGAAACCAACCATACATAGTTGAAAAAGGTCAGGCTCATTATAGTAGCTACCTACATCAATTTATTGTGAAATTCTGGACTCCCAGAAGGTTGGAAAGTCAGACGATAAGGTCATCGTCTCGTCTTCTAAATCTGGCGACTTGCCTTCTTTTCAGAAATGAATAAAATTTATTGAAATCGAAGTGGACAGTCGTTAAAAAACAATCTGATTTGTTCGAAAATAACAAGTGACAATAAAAGACTTGTATCTAGAGATCCAAGCAAATTACAACTCTCTATTATATGTCAACCAACTTAAGTAAAATAAACTGTAGCTACATGGCAATTCAGGCCTTTAACAAAATACCAAAATCTTTTTAAAAACTACCTCTTTCACGGTTTACAGACAAATGTTTCTACAGTATAAAAAAAATCATAAACAAACAACAATAACCAACATTACACAGTAAATTGTCTGATGTTAATCTACTTGAAGCACTTCTTATTGAAGTAAGTTTTGAATTTTATATTGCCTAGTTTCGTATTTCACCAAAAAAGGACAGTAAGATTGTTTATATTTTGTCGCAAGCCCAGTTGAATAAGGTAAAAGATAAAAGAAAAGAAGACGTCAAGAACTAACAAAGAAGAGACAATACTACACTGACAAGTCTCAAACTCATGTGATAATGAATAGAACCTCTGGGAATCCTACAAGATAATAAACCTATTATTACTATAAAATATGCATTAGTTCTACCCTATACCCAGACCCAAGTATAATAGGTAGGTATAAAAGATGTATGTCAATATTCTTAGAAATAATTTTGAATTAAAGCCTTATGACCTACGCACAATACGATTAAAACAGATTATGAGGTTAAGTATAGGTATTTTTCGCGATTTCATGATGTGACCCATAGTAAAAGTTGTATAAAATGATGAGAACAATATAACTCCTTAAAGGTAGGACCTTATATAGTACAATGGCTACTTGCCATCATATTTAATTTATTTAGACCTGTCATGGCCGCTTTCAGGGGGGGGGGATAAACTAAACAAGGTAAGGTAGGTTACTTGCGAGAATTTTTTGACATGCAATTGCGAATAAATGCTCTGGAAAGTCAAATAATATATGAAAGAAGAAATATCGTAGTTTTTGCAGAACACTGTAATCGGGTAAAATGTTCACCACCCGTAAAGCAGTCCAATAAATTGAAGAAATATCGAAAATACAGCGACATCGCCGTCGATCCGCTAGTTAGGCACCCATAAAACCGAGACCGCGCCAGTAGAATAAGTAAATATTTCTCAAAAGCCTCCGAGGAGTCGAGAAATAGTTTTATTGATGTCTTCTCAACGGCAACGGGAGGAATTTACTTTTCATTACGATAGAAGTTTGTTCGCAAACAGTTCAACAATCGAAGACGACGGTTCACGCAAAAAATACTCCAGCTACTTAGGTACGTACTTATGTAGTGCTTGATAAACATAAATAAGTCGAGGAGCTTGCGTGTGCTAACATGTTCGACATGGAGGAATATTGAGAACAGTTGTTTGATGGAAAATAAACTAACAATTTAAAGTCTTAATTAATGGTAGGAAGGAACGTTATTGAGCTCAATAAGTTTGCTTTGAGTGCAGTGTTTATTGAGAAAAACTTGTGTAGTATTTTATTTATTTCGAAATAAACTCTCTCTAAAAGTCCTTTTACATTAACAAAATGTCTTCGCACAAATTGCCTTATGGCTAATGGCGTCGCTATATCACAAGTCCTGAAGGCAAAATAAAATTATACAGGTTTTTATAGCGTACGGAGGCCCAGTGGCCCCGAGGGTGTTAAACAGCCGCTTTACGGGGGTCCCTCACGCCGACGTACGCACTAAGTCCTCACAAAATCCTGGTCCACTACACATAAATTGATTTGCGATGCGATCCTGCGATATTTTTCGGAGATAATAAACTTGAGATCTTGAGATAAACGACCGTTGGGAAGGTTCGGTACGGTAAGTTTTGAATTACTGATTGGTGCACTAAAATGGATTACTTGGGTCACTGGATAAATCTATTTCTAATAGGAATATTAAAGCTTTAATTATTAATTACTGGTTCAGGAAATATTTGGTACAATATTAAAACGAAGACCACGGCTGAATTTTTCACCGATAAACAAAATCATCTTTTTGTGAAAACGACATTGCAGCACATCCCTATTTAGTAAACAAACTCGATGTAAACAGATGAATAAGCAAAAAGTAACTTTACATAGAGTTTACAAGTACGGAACTCTAAAAGAAGTTGCCGTGTAGGTAGGACAAACTTATAGAAGAACTTTTTAAATAAATCATTTTTATTAGACCCTTACGGCAGCTTACGATAAAATGGCCGGGCCTCAAGACGGCAAGTGTATTGTCCCATTGCGGTGCAGAGGCCGTTCTCATTAAAGTTCCCGGTAACTAAGCTACAAAGGGATAATTAGTTTAATTACCCACTCGTAACTGTGCACGGCTAAAGGTTTTTTCTTCCAATATAAACTGAACTAGACAATATTGAAGATTGCAAAAGACATTCAAACTTCAAATAAAATATACAATATAAATACTCGTATATGCTTTCCGAGAAAAAGAAAAGACACAATTTTTAGAAGAAAAAAAATTCGACCCCTATAATGTACAATAGGAGAAAACCACCACAAATTCTCGTCACAAGCAGAGTGGATACACAGTGGTTATAATAAAAAAATCCCTTTAGACAATTTTCCATTATCTGGGCGTCCATTGTTCAGATCCAGTGGTCAGCGTTTTATGGGTGGACAGCGTCGTCGTAACTCCTTATTAAACCGCTGGGGACGCACCGACTTGCTCTAATTGATTTAGAGACCTCCAGGACCTGACACTACGCTTTTCTTTGTTTACTTTGTACTGCCCAAAGGTTACTTTAAGTTTGAAACTTGACATAATGTAAATGGACGTCTAGTTCGGCTGTTACAGGTTGGACGGTCACGTAAATATGTGTATAGGATCATTTGACTTAGAGGTATAATTTATCTTGTTGAATTTTCAAGGGGTTTTTAATATAAAAATGTTAAGATTGATTCGCATTTAAGGGTTAATACCTATCTTTATCCATATTAGACCTTTCGCAATTACGTTGGGGTCGGATCCAAGTCTCACCAGCATCCCTAACATTACCATTTCTATTTCTATTCTTCTAAGAATAGACAAAGCTCTTTCTCTCGATCTCGACATCTAGACTCGCGTTTCTACGTACACAAAGACTAAAATATTCGTTCGATAGGAACGGGAAAACAATAAATCTACAATCTGTCATTTTGTCTGTTCTTCCGTATACAAAACCTGTTTATATGATGCAGCTGAATATCAGTAGGTATACGACACGGAGCAATCTGATCTAATGATTTATTTTATTTATTTATTTAAACTCTATGGAAGACTTACAGCTAAACAAAACAAATTTTGACATACTTTTCTTCATTTCAATAAAAAACCTCTAGTTATCTTTATTTCGATGAGCTCTTTTTTGCTTACGTTTCGGCCTCATTAAGCCAAAAATAATGAAATTGAAATTGTTGACTTTTATAAATGTTTATTTACTTTTTATCTTTGAAATAATATTTCATTCACTCATAATTCCAGTGAACCGAGATGATATGTAACTGTATAATTATACAATTGTACAACCAACCAGCATTATAAATACGCACGTACTGAAACAGTCGAACACATGGAAATGAAGCAATTAAAATTTAATGGCGAGCGACACGCTACAACACTATAAGTTTTACTATTTTGCAATTAACTTATTTGAGCGATTTTTTACTACAAAACACTGCTTACATTCTCTACGTCACTACTTAAGTCAACTTTTCTTTAGAAACTAGTTTTATTAAAGCTTTTAAGACGTCCCCAGGCTTGCTAATTGATTTAACAGCCACGTCATGAAGAATTTAAGGCCCGTTCAACACGCGACTCTCGTCGTTACCTAAGTCAAAAAAATTAGTGACACCTCTGCGTAAAAAAAAAAGAAATAAAGGAACTACATTTATCATCCACAGCAACACACACACAATCACAAATAATATGCAATAACGAATAAATAAATAAACAAGGTTACAGAAAAACGAAACAAAAACACAATAACAAAACACAAAAATAAAAAAAGAAACACGAGAAAAAAAAACACAAACTATCAACTATCGTAACATGCATAAAGGTTACCAGTCCAATAAATAGACGCCTAAAAACTTAAGGTAAGTTAATTTGACAAAAAGAGTTTACAGCGCGGGCAACAAAAGGCATTTAAACGCAAAGGAAGCAGAAAACGACGGAAGAAAAATGAATGATTACGGCAAAAAGGGCCATCAAAACGAATGATAAACGAGCTTAATCCGAGTCCCATCCTTGTTTTATTACCACTGGACGATTGTAAAAACGTATTAGTGGGCGGGGCCTGAACTGTGGGCCCCGACGACCATCTATGACACTTTAGTTGACCTTTTTATATCCAATAGACGATGCTGGCGGTAATTTATCGAACCTTTATTACCCTAAAATACAATCAATCCAATGACAATAAAAGTATTATCGAATTAAGCGTTAGAGAAGTGGCTAATTATATTATAAAAATTGATGAAGTAATGAACATTATCCATTTTACTACTAAGTAGAATGTGTATTAGACAATTATATTGACCAACTTGCTGGCCAAAACCCCTTTAACTAGAGCAATTCGCACTATAAATAATATCCAAGTCGAAATTGACATATTTACGTGTCACTGGGGTGAATTCGCAAAATTACTATTGTTTATAATTTGTTACAAACAATGATCTTTATGATCAAAGATGTAATTGTGCTGTAATTTTAATTTTGTGTGTACCTATGACAAAGTATACTAACTATTAATATGTACCTATGACTTGGCTGTCGCATTATGTTAAGAATAACCTGTAATGATAGTTTTAAGGCATTTAAATAAATAAATAAATAAATATTAAAACAGCTTCAAATATTTTGTTGTCCTTGTATGAGAACATTGGGGCCCAGGAGGTTTTCGGTTTGGATCTCACCAAGTTTTAACATCGCAGTCAAGACCTAACTCCTTACTGTCATTTCAGAGCATAAAACAGTACAATTCACAGATTAGGTACACCCGACCCAACTAGCTAGTATCATATGTAGGTAAAACTATGGCCTTATTAAGCCTTCTAGGGTTTCTTGTGGAACCGTTATTAGAGCAGGGAGAGTGCATGAGTGCCCGTTGATTCTCCCTTACGCAAACCAATTGGGGCAATACAAGCACGTAATACAATGTTACTTAGGCAGACTACGCACATACCTTTCCATACATTTATTTACCATACATTTCGCTTGATAATTTACATAAACAATGTAATTTTTACCTACAAGCATTAATTGATTTAGAATAATCGTAGGTACTCTGGAGCTGTCATGTAAAAAAATATATTTGTTTTTCAAATTCATTAGTACTCAACTGCCAGTGTCTACTGTCTAGTAAATCCATAATAGCTTTCATGATAGTTATTTTGACGACTCTTTCGAATATCATGACAACACATTTTTTTTAACTGGATTGTGTGACTGTTTTTCTCTTTTTTCATATTTCTCATTACTCTGTATTCGAGCAGTATTTGAAAATAAAAATACACACTATGCATTGTGAGAAATATAATGATTATTCTCAAAAAAAAAAATAATGACCATTTGTTATTTATTTTACTCATTCTTTTTTGTAAATTTTATAATTTTTAGTTTTGTACAGCCAGTATTTGGTTATTTTTATTTTTTTATGCAAAAATTTTTTTTACGCTGCTTTTTTGGAATTAAGTTTGTGATTCCAATCCGTACTGTAACTTTTTACATCTAATCAACGCTGGTGAATAATAACAAAAGACACTACAATAAAATACCGAAATGTATTTAGTGTTACAAAATAAAAGTGTTCGCAATTATGCTACCTAAAATGGAACGCGGCCCTGGAACGCGCCGCCGCGCCTGTGACGCGGCACTAATATCCGGCCGCCATTACTTCTCTCTACCAACTTGCTCCCGACCGGAACGCACGCGCACACAATTGTTCTACAAGAAACTTGTACATTTGATATTTTTCTACATAATAAACTCAAAATTTCTACTTTACTACGCTGGCTGTTTTTCTGAACAATCCTCGAAGATCGAACCTGCCGGCGTATGAACATTTGGTGACCACCGACGAGATCAATGAAGAAAAGGGCATGTGGTGTGTGCACGTGTGTGTTTTTGGTATCTGCTCACAGGGAAGTACGCTCAGTTTTAGTATATAAACGCAATCTATCTTCATAATGCCGCAATCTGCACTAACAGTGTTCCCTGTACTTTGACCTTCACAGCCCACTCGCTATACCTACTTACTTTTTAACTAATATGGAGTCAGATTCTATGTAAACTGAGACACCTAGGTACCTACGAGAAATTTATTACTATACTAGATCGAAGTTCTAAGTTTAATTAATATTAAATCTGAGGTTGCCTACTTTCATGATACTTTACAACCTCTTGACATTTAACTTCGTAATAGGTACCTACCTAATTCTGATGACGATCTATTCTCTTTTCCCTACTACCTATATAACGTAACGATATTAACTAATGCGTACCTAGGTAACTGCCTACTGATTAACTTTGCTTGCATTCCTTGCACCTCGCTTACGGGACCACCCTGGCATTTTCCAGAGTCGTCGTGTACACCTGCTTCTTGGGTCCCGCCGGAATGCGCTGCTGAGAAAGATAACTACGCCTCACAGCTTGCTATGCCTGTGTGTGACCTGCCTTGCTCGTGAGTTGCTGACCTGAGTAGCCGCTGACATATTGTTGTCGCAGTTAATGCACAACTTGCACGGTTTGGCATTTGTTTATTATAATCTACCTAATACCAGGATTGGTATTGCTCGTGTACTCATCAATTACCGATCTGTTCAGTTTGTTGTGCTCTATTTTTCATTATGGCTGAATTAAAAGCTCTTATTCAGCTACGTGGTACTATTAAGGCAAGAATAACTATATTTTCTAAATATTTAAACACTATCAAGCTGATAGATACTGAAAGCCTTCCTAAACACATACTTATTGAAATTGAGTTAAAACTGTCAAGATTCAGAGAGTTGTTTAACCAATTTGACGATATAAAAACTAAAATTGAAAGTTATGAGCCCGAACAGTTAGCAGAAAATGACATAATTGAGAGTGACTTTTGCTTAAATATTGCTAAAGCTCAAGCGTTGATTGATAGCCTTGCTCCTAGTCATGTAGTACCCGATAAGTCAAGTTCTGGGTCATCGTCTAGCGGACAGAATAGTAAACAACGTAGCCGGAACTGTAACATAAAGTTGCCTACCATACAGTTGCCTTCCTTTGATGGAAACTATTTAAAGTGGATGGAATTTCGAGACACTTTTGATTCATTGATTAATAACAACGATACTATTCCAGACATTAATAAGTTCCATTACCTACGTTCATCACTGGAGGCAAGCGCATCAAATATTATAAAGTCTATTGAGTTTACTGCTAGCAACTATAAATTAGCATGGAATTTGCTTACTGAACGCTTTGATAATAACAGGATATTAATAAATAATCACTTAAAAGCCCTCTTTAGTTTTGAAGCGATGAATAAAGAAAATTACAAATCTCTGCGTAACATAATAGATTACTACTCTAAAAATCTTCGTGCCTTAAATACTTTGAATGAGCCTACGTCCCACTGGGACACTTTAATTGTTTTTGTTATGGCTTCAAAACTAGATGGCGCCACAGGTCGAAAATGGGAGGAACACAGGAGTATGATTACTTCTTCTCTAAAAATTGAGGATTTCTATAACTTTCTACGTAATCGAGCGGACGTACTAGAAACATTACAATATAGTAAGAATGATATAACTAAGCTTTCACAATCTAACAATAATTATAAAGAAAATAAACACACTAAATCTTTTGTTTCTTCTTCTAACACCAACGATAAAAAATGTGTTGTATGTTCACAAGATCATTTACTTTACAAATGTGATAAATTCAAAGACATGTCATTAGATGCTCGATACAATGAAGTTTCAAAGCATAAGCTCTGTCATAATTGTTTGCGCCCTGGTCATTTTTCTTCTCACTGCAAACACACTTCTTGCAAATTCTGTAACAAAAGACACAATTTATTACTACATAAATCACAGACTAATAATAATACTACTCACTCACCTACTGATACTCCTTCTGTGACATCTCTCCCTCAGGTTGCTGCTTCTCCTCAGGTAGCTGTGTCTCCTCAGGCATCTACTGTTACCATGTTCAATCCTGTGTCACGCTCTGTGGCAATGCCCGGGCAGATCCTCTTGTGCACTGCTGAAGTGGAATTAGTTGATAGCGATACTAATAAGACTCATATTGTTAGAGCTCTTCTAGACAATGGAAGCCAGTCTTCTTTTATAACTGAAAGGATGCAAAAGAAAATGAATCTTTCTTGTTCTAATACTAATGTGTCAATTGCTGGCATAAATAATAGAGTAACTAACACGGATAAAAAGTGTACTGTACAATTTAAATCGCGTATCAGCTCATTCCACATGAGCGTGTCTTGTCTTGTTGTACCTGAGATTACTGGTATGTTGCCTAGCACAAAGGCAAATCACTCCCAATGGAATCTGCCTGATTCCATAGAACTGGCAGATCCAAGTTTCTATAGTCCCTCTGAAATTGATATCTTACTAGGGGCAGACATTTACTGGGAAATTATAGATTCTAAGCTCATTAAGTTAGGAAAAAATAAACCTACTCTACAGAAATCCAAACTGGGTTGGCTAGTATCAGGGCCAACCGGTACGGGTCCTATTACTACTACTTGTTCTAACTTCTCTAAAGAGATTAAAGACACTCTGGCTAAATTCTGGGAAGTTGAAAATATTCCTAATCTGCCAACTAAAGATATGCTTTCCACAGATGCAAAATATTGTGAGAATCATTTTATTGAAAATACTATCCGCCTAAAGGATGGAAGGTTCTGTGTCAAACTCCCTCTACGGGAAGCCCCCGAGGATGCTCTAGGGGACTCTTATCTCATCGCAAAAGGGCGTTTCCTTTGCGTAAATTCCGAACAAATTCTCCTGATATTTTTGATGATATACTACCTACTACTAATCAATCTCAAGACTTTAGCAAACAATCCTCTGTGTTAGGATTAAAATGGACACCTAGCTCTGATACTTTGCACTTTTCAGTCGAAAATAATATAATTCCTAAAATTACTAAACGCTCTATATTATCAAACTCATGCCGAATATTCGACCCCTTAGGTCTCTTATCTGCCTGTACTATTTTTCATAAAATCATACTGCAGAAACTCTGGTTACTAAAAATAGACTGGGATGATAAAATACCAGAAGATATTGAAAGGTCATGGATTGAATTCTACAAAGAGACCAAATACTTTGCTGATATTCAGGTACCTAGATATATTCTCTGTAATTCTCCTACCTATATAGAAGCTCACTGTTTTACTGATGCGTCGCAAGATGCCTATGGTGCTTGCATTTATTTAAAATCAACTAATAATTTAGGTGAAATTAATTGTCACTTATTATGTGCTAAAACTAAGGTTTCTCCTTTAAAATCTGAAACAATTCCACGTCTAGAATTGTTAGGCGCTTTACTTGGTGCAAAGTTACACGCTAAAGTGCTACAATCTTTAAAAATTAAGATTTCACGCTCAGTATTCTGGACAGATTCAACTATAGTTTTAGGGTGGTTACACACGCAACCTAAAACTCTTAAAACTTATGTTTGTAATCGTATCGAACAAATTCGCGAATTAACTGACAAAACTACTTGGCGTCATGTACCTACTGAATATAATCCTGCTGACATGGCGTCCAGGGGCATTCAACCGCGTCTTCTCTGTGGTAATACCTTTTGGTGGCATGGTCCTTCCTTTCTGGCCAAGTCTGAAAATGAGTGGCCCCAATCTAAATGTACCTCTTCAACTTTACCTGAAACAAAAATAAGTTTAAATATTAAAACCCTACCTAATGATGTCATACCATTTGATAAATACTCTAAATTGTATAAATTACAAAGAATAATTGCTTACTCACTAAGATTTATAAAGAATATAAAGAAAAATACTACTAAAATAAGTGGTGAACTTACCTGCTCAGAATTAAACAATTCACTGATCCTCATTGCTAAGATGTCACAAAGAGAGCCTTTCGCAAAGGAAATTCACTCACTTGAAACCTTTAATAAATTACATTCTAAGTCACGGGTTCTCTCTCTAAACCCATTTCTAGATGAAAAAGGTGTATTACGCGTCGGTGGACGGATTGATAATGCGTCCCACTGTCCTTATGGGAAAAAACATCCCATTCTACTAGACCCCAAACACACTTTATCTAAACTTTTATTCGAACAAGAACACCTTCGTCTCCTACACTGTGGCCCTCAACAACTTCTGAGTTCTATTCGTGAACTATTCTGGCCTATCGGTGGCAAGGTGCTAGCTGCTACTACTGTTAGAAAGTGTGTTCGATGTCAGAGATTTAGAGCTAAACCTTTAACTCCCATAATGGGTAACTTACCTCAACCACGAGTAACTCCTGCTCCTCCGTTTGAGACCTGTGGCACTGATTTTGCTGGACCTTTTTTAATTTTAAACAGAAAGGGTCGTGGTGCTAAGTCTTCCAAGTGTTATCTATGCATATTTGTTTGTTTTGTTACTAAAGCTGTGCACTTGGAAGTCGTGAGCGACCTAAGCAGCGATGCTTTTATTTTATGCCTACGTAGATTTATTTCACGACGCGGTAAACCTCACACAATATATTGTGATAATGGAAAAAACTTTGTAGGAGCCAATAATGAACTGAACAGATTGCTTAAGATGAGTGAACGATCGGTCAGCGATTACGCGAGCAAGGAAGGCATAACCTTTAAATTCTCTCCTGCGTATGCACCGCATTTCGGCGGTATCTGGGAGGCCGGGGTCAAGACGGCCAAATTTCATTTAAAACGCATAGCGGGCAACTCAAGTTTAACTTTTGAAGAGTTGTCTACACTGTTTGCGCAGATTGAGGCTATTATGAACTCGCGTCCTATCACTTCTTTATCTGCCGATCCTTCTGATCTCTCTGTCATCACCCCTGGGCACTTCCTTGTGGGTCGGCCATTGACCTCACTGCCTTCACCCGTCACTGAGAAAGCCAGTATCAATCGATACGAACTGGTAGAACGACTACGAAGACACTTCTGGTCTCGATGGACAAGGGACTACTTATCTACGCTGCAGCAACGCGGCAAATGGAAAAGGTCACAAGACCACGTTCGAGCCGGCGACCTCGTCTTAGTTCTGGACGACCAGTTACCACCTATGAAGTGGCTCTTGGGCCGAATTGTGAAAATGTTTCCTGGAGCGGATGGCGTCTGCAGAGTGGTCGACGTCAAAACGAAGGGCGGCATCATCCATAGATCCGTCTCAAGGCTCGCCTTACTAGATTCCCAAGAGCTCCTTGGGGAACCTGTCCCCAAGGGGGGGGAGGATGTTCGCAATTATGCTACCTAAAATGGAACGCGGCCCTGGAACGCGCCGCCGCGCCTGTGACGCGGCACTAATATCCGGCCGCCATTACTTCTCTCTACCAACTTGCTCCCGACCGGAACGCACGCGCACACAATTGTTCTACAAGAAACTTGTACATTTGATATTTTTCTACATAATAAACTCAAAATTTCTACTTTACTACGCTGGCTGTTTTTCTGAACAATCCTCGAAGATCGAACCTGCCGGCGTATGAACAAAAAGTAAACAACATTATAAAGGCTTACTTACAGTAATTGTTGCGTTGAAGAATCTTAATAAAATACGCCTAAATGTAGGCGGGACGATAAAATCGTCTGGGTTAAAATATTATTCTCGGAAGCCATAAAGAAAATTTTATTTAATGAAGATAAGATTTCAGGAATTACAACAAAGTTTCTTGGTTGTTGAAATAAGCCTTATTATACCATAAAGAAATCTAAATTGAAATTTGCTACTAAGCCGTTGATTACCTATCAAAAACTTTTATCGATAATTAAAACGATGAGATTTATAATTAAAGATATGACTAATAGACTGCTAAAAATATAAAATTTGGGAATCGAATAATTATTTCTCATTAGTTTTCTGTTTTGTTGTAAATACGTGTGTATTCTTAAGGGTTACCTACAGCATAATAATATATATTCCTTTTGAAATACGAGTGTCATAACTTAGACCAGATAAGAAATAATATTAAAATGCTCTGTCAATGAATGTACTATGTACTCATAAAAAAGATTTCTTTAAAGATATTGTTTATAATTATAGATATAAATAATAATAGCTACAGTTAAATAGAATTTTTTACAATCGAATAACTAGTTATTTCTCATTATTTTTCTGTTTGGTTGTAACTACATGTGTATTCCTCAGGGTTACATAAAGCAAAATGTGTATTTCTTTTGGGAAATAAGTGTCTTTTCTTACCCCAGATTAGATATAAATTTAAAATGCTCTGTCAATGAATATCCTCTTATAAAAATATTTTTAAAGATATTGTTTTATTTCCTAGTTGTGTCCCACGATCAATCTTATAAGAAAAGGAAATAAAGATAAAAAGAAAATGACGTTGATAAAATCCGCTTACCTCTATGTTACACTAAATATTTTTTGTTCTTATTTCAGAATCATGAAGGCCCGATATTATTATGGCGAGTTTAAAAATATTATGCTATTAATTTGAAATTGGAACAATTATGTGTACCTATGGTATTAGAGGAATAAAATCTCCGAGGTTCAACCAGCTAACAAAAAATCGAATTTATAAGGTATCTATCTATCCTCTCTCTTGCAGGGAAAACATGCAACCTTGCCATACCTATTTACGGCAAGGTTTCATGTTTTGCTGCTATCATCATCACGCCTGTGCCTCCCGAAAAGATAAGCAGAGTTGTACTGGTATACCTACGCCCACATTTTGCCGATGCCGTTATTAAATCCTACGTAAAAGGAAGCGAAGCCTATTGCCATCTACCGAGCACATTTCCCAACTCCTGGCTGCTACTGAGAATTTCTTTACAGATAAACCTTTTCCCAATCTGGGAATCGAATCCGGAACCTCACGATCAACAACCGCGGATGAATCACTTGACTAATAGAGAAAGTCTTTGACATTTACAAAAAAAAAACAATCATACAGGATATTTTTTTATGTAGTGCGCAAAATTTGCAGAATGATTCAGTGTTCATTCCCAAATGCAACCGCAGTACTAAAATTCACTCCAAAACAAAATAAAAAATTGATTTTGTATGGCTTGCGCTAGTAAATTAAGCGCTTCGTTTTATTTTAAAGTGTATCCCAATACCGCGGTTGCATTTAGGAACAGAGACTGAATCACTCTACAAATTATGCGCACTAAATAAAAAAATATCCTGTATACAGAGTGAATTTTAAGTGGTTTCGGATATATTAACGAATGATTGTACCTACTCACGGTAATAAGCAACTCTGCAAAAGAAAAATAATAAAGTCGCGAAAAAAAATTCGACTTCACATACCAACATACTGATCGTACCATAACCGTATGTACGGGAAGCCCAAAAATTTTTTTCGGGTGGAAATGGTTTTCCTTTTGCAAAATTGTTCATTATCATGAGTAGGTACAATCATTTGTGAAAGTATCCGATACGACTCGAAATTCACCATGTACCTATACTATAGTAGGTACTTTCATACAAGATATAAAAACATTCACAAACAATGAAATCACAAAGTTAGGGCGCCGATATATTACCCGGACAATATTTCGGTCCGGCCCAACCGTCGGTCGGATTGGTCTGGAATGTTTTATGATCCGACCAACACGCAGTTACGCGTCTGGACGCCTGTGGCATGTGGACAGAACTGCGACCCATGATTTAGGTGCTTTCATTTCACAACAGTTTATTTTAAAATGCCGTCCAATGTGGATGTTGGATTTGGGGAAAATATTGGATAGATAAAATCTAGATTGTATAATATTATTATTTTAGTGTACGCTGTCAGGCGTGCTAAACATGCCCGAGGCTACAAAATAAACAAAAAAAATTGCTGTTTCCTTTTTTGAATTATTCATGTTTTTTTACCTACCTTGCGTCATTCTTTCTGTGTGATATCTACAATTTTTTATATTTATCATAATTTGGCAACATGCAATGTAAATAGTAATATTTTGATAGTTTAGTAATGTTATATCCTAGTAATCCATTCAAATTTTTATCCTAAATTTTATTCTTTTTTCTTATCATTCTTCTTCTTAATACTTCCTTTCTATGTTCTGTGGTTATACCTATTAAAATTCAAAGAATTTACCTATATCTTCGTTCCTACGTGTGAAACTACCATAAAGTTATTATTACTAGTGGATAACTTTATGGAAACTACACAGTGTGAAATACATATACCACCTATACTAGCGTGTAATTTTCTTTCTTTTACTATTGTATCTTAAGCTAACTTGTGAACAGCGTCGTGGGCTGCATTATCGACTATTTGTATATTGTAAAAATTATTTGTGAAACTGTATAGTGTAGCTGTTTGCTGATCCTAATTAATAAATAAATACCTTTGCCTATACCACTTGCATTATCGAGGTCCATTTGTAATGTTTGTTTGAGAATGTAGACTTGTCTACATTGAAAATCAATCGTCCCTCAGATATCCTTCATAGTCAGCATCTGCAACACCCTTTTGGGCTCTAACCTAGTCTAATACAAGAAAAACCTTTTCTTAATACCTAGCGTAAATCACTGATCTCGTGCCGTTTTTTCGGTTCGATCCAATTTAATTGAGCCTTTTCGGAGTAGAGTGCTGGATAAACTCTTTCGCTAAAGATTTCATTGCAATACGCCTTAGATCTAGATCTTATACCTACAAAATACCTAGGACCTTTTAGTAAAACAGAATTTTGTGAAAAGTAGATTGATTTGAGGTATTTTTCGACTACTTTTAGGCGGTGTACTTTGTAATGAAATACATTATTTCCCACCAAAGGCGTGAAAATATGAAAATATGCCGTTTTCGTACGCAATAGTTAAAAAATATCGTTCTGCGCTTTCCATTGCTGGGTGAAATATACAATAAGTAACAATGTTCCTTACCATAATGAGGTACAATTTATAGCTGCCGTTTATAAGCTCATAAATATGTTCGCAAAAATAGCTGTTTTTCCCCTAATTTATGTCATCTTAATACGAAAATATTATTTTCATAAAGCAACTTTATTAATTTTAAACATGACTTTCAATATTTAGATTCAGTATAGATTATATTTCCAATTAATCACAGGAAATGTAGTATATTTCCTTGTGCACTTCCAGTTCTAGAACCAATTAAAAACATACGCGTCGAATTGAGAACCTCCTCCTTTTTTTTTAAGTCGGTTAAAAATCTACGCCTGCTATACACAAACCACCCATATTGCCCGATGATCAATTAATCAATCGTATCTGGTCACAGTAATCAATCAATATTGATTCTCATGCATGGAAGATTACATTAGCCAAAGCAAAATCATAATAGACAATGTGACTTCTAAACCGCGTGACCTAAATATTAAATAAACAATAGAATCACAAAACACGAAAATAAACGCAAGACGACGTTAAAATAAACTCCCTGCTTCGCGTTAAAAATAAGAAAGCGATTGTAAGCATGTTATTTAGCGCTGTAAATCGGCGCTGTTATCTGCTTTACTTAAATCATCGCCCCCGCTATCAGTGCAATAAATAACACAGCCTGTATTATCTGTGAACATAATCGGTGATGTTCCGGCCGCCTTATTTCCTACGCGGTAAATACACTTCCCTAAAAAAATATTTATTCTCCCCCTGTACAAACAATTGTGGAATTCTTTCGGCTTGTTGATTTTTGGTGTACTTAAAATGGAAGTGAATTGGAGCTGCTGATCCGTTTGGTGGGATTTTTAAATAATTTTTTATTGTTTTATTAGCTAACTATGGGAGTCAATATGAAATATACTAGGTATAATGATACTACGGAGATCGAGAAATCGTAAGTTTGACTTCCAACAATTAAATCTATGATAATGAACAGGTTAAAAGTAATAAAAAGTGCCACTTTTTAATACTTTACAGGTAGGTACTTTATGAACCTCACACACTTTGCACTGTGCAAGCCTTAATTTGCGAAAGAAATCGTAACACGTATGGGGACCCTTAGTATAACCCTTCTTAATAAGTATTTATTAACCAGGCAAGTTCGCAATAACAATCCATTTTCAGTACTCTCTAGCAGAAACACAAATATAACTTCATTAGTAGGTACTCGTATGACAAAACGCACAAATAAATGTCAAACGCTCTAAATCACCATTCGAAGTCACAGAATCTCAACGTTGCCACCTACTAAAACACCTACGTGTCAAATAAACGGCTGGTTGACTTGATTGATGATAATACTCCATAAATAGGCTCGCCTCATTATTAATAAATTAAAGATAGAAAGAGTGTATAGCATCGACTTATTATATATTAATAAGTACTCCGTAACGACGCGTGACACAAATATTTCGACATTAAGTAAAAAAAGTCAGTATGTTTTATTATCAGTGAAAAACTTTATAGCATATTTGTGTTCACAGTAAAACATCTCGCCGCAAATGTCGCTGGAAATGGTCGTATTCTTACTTTTTAATTAAGGAAAAGAAATTCAAGAAATTAAAATTATTCTTTGCCAGCACCATAGCCAATGACAACGGTCAGGTTAGATTCGCCCGCATGTTAATGTTAGTATTCTATTTAGTTTAGTTCTGATTAAAGGTTTAGTTTTCGCCTATAGTTTTTACTTTTTCCAATAAGATTCCATATTCTAAGACAATTATGTGTCGTGCTTTGAGTAGGTATGATATTTCTGTTGTGACCAGTTGTAACAATAATAATAATTATTTATTTATTTATTTAAACAACAGAGATCCAATTTGTTAGTTAACACGCGCTTATGAACTATGTTAGTGCTATAAAAGTATAAAAAACAAAAGTAAAATTAAAAAATACGTCGGCCGTGCAAATAAATTCACTTCTGCCTCACCAATACCTGCATGAAGTGATTCAGTATTGGTGCATCAAATTTGTCCACTAACATCCTCAGAATGCCATTAGGACTTGACCGCATTCTTCCCCAAAGTGACGCCAATGTACCTACGTATTTTTTTAAATCCTATACGACGTAATATAAAATGTATGGACATTCGGGCAACGTCGTTCAACGATGCGAGAGCGAGATAAGTGAGTTGTATTTTCTAGGCTTTCATGTAATTCAAGAGAATGAAAGAATAAAAAGAAAATGCATTCATTGTCCGTTTTCTCTCACGCTTCCTCCGCAAAATGCTGAAAATTTTTATTTATCGCGACCGACATGTTTGTCGTAAAAAATGTTCGGGTGACCTCATTTATTTCATGAATATTTCATGGAGAATAAGTTGTAATGGAAGTAATAAGTATTTTGACATTGTGTGACGTAATAACCCCCCTGGGTTATTACGTCCACTCCACACGTGCTCTCATCGACTTTAGTTGACTTTGTCGACGCTGGCAAAAAAATTATCCTAATGATTTACTGCTAATTTATGCAAGTCATAATAACCACTTGCAATGGTGGATTTTACTTTATTGATTTGTAACACTGATGAATGACAGTTGTCCATTTAGTTACGTAACGATATGGTGAAGGGTATGTTCAAATTAACAGTGTATCAGTTCAATTAGTTCAACACGTAGACTCAGTTCGTAAAATCATATTTCACTAATTTATTACATTTATTTATTTGGTTCACCAACAATTGTTACACAAAAATACATACAAAGGTTGAAATACAAACTACATTTGAAGTAATTACGACCTGAGTGTACAATTTGATTAGGTAAACACCACATCCAAAAATTTTTTTTTTTTTTTTAAGTGAAGCTGAATTTATTATATACATGCAAATCTTTATTTATAGTATATAACATATTATATACTATATAATATATAAGTTATAGTAATTATACAAAGATACAATGGTGTCAATTACATGCATGAGCATGTATTTACTGTCTCACTACTGGGCACGAGACTTGAATCTTCTCAGAATTAGAAGAGTTAGGCCACCACACTGACCTAGTTTGGGCTCTGGATTTATTTATCTAAATAAGTTTGATTATAATAGTGTATTATTTTATAATAGATCTGTGATCTGTTAAAGCATCCTCAATGCTAAAAAGCACTTTGACTATAACTCTATAATTTTATTATGTCACAACAAACTTTTACTTTTCGTAAATTACTTAGATATGAAATGCAATATCTTTCAAAATTCTACTTTCTACTTGCATGAAATAATGTCGTAATGTAAGAAAAACCTAACATCTAGGCATATTTAGCTTGCGCGGCGTAACGCTGTTTTGCTTGCGATTAGACAGAGGTTAGAATCGCGTCAACCCTCAACCGTCACCACATTGACCGCACGCTGAAAGCCCCTCGACAATGCGGTGATGTCCCCCGTAAACTAATTCTTTGACTGCCCCTTTATTTGACTGTCTTTTGTTTTTTACAACAACTCTACCACATGCCAACAACGCTATTAGATTAGTTGACGCGTTTGAATTTAATTTTTTGACGCGCGTTCTTAATTTTACGACTAATTATAAGGCGTTCACATAGCAACACGCGTTTTTATTACATTGTAAAAATGTGTAAGTAAGCTAAACGTGCGTCACGCACTTAGCTACAGGGGTGGTGCTTATTATGTTTTGTATTGAAGAGGCACTGTGTCACATATTTTGTCAATCCGCTGACGTTGAGCTCCTAATAAGAGGGATAGTTGATAGGCTTCATATCATCCGATCCGATTTCATTATTATAAAGGTGATAATTATGTCCCTAAAAAATTTAATAATAGGTAGATACCTACATCTGGTAAAAATGGGTCTTTTTTTTTCGCAATTGTAACTTTGCTATATGAATAAGGTCCTAGTATATAAGCGGAGGTCCTTTTAAGGGGATAGTGCTCATCATTATGAACAACTTTTACTGTGGAACCAACCCTGAAATCGCGATAGCACAATTTTGCAACATTTCCATGCGTAATTTTTTATGTTTTATAATTTGACGAAAGTAGATAATGTGGATAAACTTTTTAATACAGGGTATGAATTCATATTTTATTCTTTCTATGCCTTTTCCAAATAGTAGCTATCTTAATACATTGTGAGAGGGTTAGGCCTATATTTTGATCAAAAATTACAAAGCTTTGAGCCAGTGTAACTTCGAAACTTTATATTTTAACGGGATTCTGACAAACGCCAGACACAGATATTCGTTTCTAGATTGTGTTTACAAATTTTTATGGAGTGTAATTGGTATATATTCAAAATAGGATCAACTTCGTTTGTATGGTTCGCGCTAGGGAGAAACTTTTCTTAAATATTTATTAAAGCATCCATAATCCTTTTCTTAGGTGAACAGGCGCAGCCGTTTTTCCACAAATTTTGTGGTTGTATTTAAATTAAAGCTAAGTGATAAATATAGCAGTTAGCTTGCAGTGGAACGTTCTCTTTATGTAAAAGTCGTTGAACTTTGAATACTTACTGAGAAAATTGTAAACAGGTATAATTCTATGGAGGCAGCAATTCCTTTGATAATGAGAGTTTTATTGTTACCAAGATTAACTCAATTGTTTGTAAATCTGAATAAATATACCAACAATGATTTAACTTTATTACTTTTTGTTTATTGAATCTCTCTTATTATTTACTTTAATATACATCTAGGTAGCCTTAGAAATCGCATAGTAGAAAAAAATAAGGAAAGAAATACACGGTGGTTAGAAAATTAAAAAAAACAGTATGATTCAGCATTTCTTTCCTCCTCGTCAGTTTGCAAGCGATCAACTAAAAACTTTTTTTATTACATTTTTTGTGCCACTCATAGGTACCAAGAAACAATAAAGCTGCGATGCAGCCTCGGTTTCACCATTCATGACTTATATACCACTGCTCTTAAAATTAATAACGCATAATAACGTGAAAAAGGTTGTCTGGTAGAGAATGCCTACGGCATTAAGACCGCCTTTGTATATTGTACATGAAGCATTTTAAATAAATAAAAACGTGAGAAATATGTCCTTTAAATTAGTAATTCAAAGATAAGTTATCCACAATTTACACTAGGCCCAGAGGAGAACGGGGTTAAAAAGATCAAAAATAATCCTGACTGAAAAAATTCGAGCTAAAAAGATGGAATCATGATGAATAGAAAAATAATATCCTTTACCAGAAATTATAACATGCAGTCGGAAGGATTGAGGATGTAACGAACTCCGTAAAGTATGCCTCCGACTACATGTTATAGTTTTTGTTATAGAATATTGTTTTTCTTTTCTTTTCATCTTGTTTCCATCCTACCGGTTTGTTTTTTTTTGTAGTGAGGTAATTTTAACATACATTTTTTTTTTTTTTTTTAGCTTGGTAAAATCTTCAAATGAGTCCTCCCACCCCGGGCAGGGCGGGAGGGACTGTCAGACTTGTACTGACTAAAATCCACGGTGTTCCTTCAATAGCCCTTTACGTTCCGGGGTCACGGTAATGAGATAAGTCCCGCGACCAATTTTTTTTTTTTTTAACATACTTGGAATGAGAATCTGATCCTGAATAGGTATTCTTTCAATATATTGCTTGTTCAACCAGTCACCCTGTATAACCGAGAAAGGGTGTACTCTTTGTTGGTCGGTGTAACTGTTAGATTTTTCCTACGTAATCAAGACTCAAGTCTCAAGAGTGGGATAAAACTTTTTTTTATTCTTCTTTTCGATAAAAGTTTTATTTTACAGACACATAAACGTTTTTATTTCTTTAAAATTAATTGAATAGGCTGATAATGATAAAAAATATTGCTCATTTATTAATTCAACACAGACATCAGTGTTGTTCTCGGCCGTAGATATCCAGTTGTGATTTTGTGATTAGATTATGTTAAAGATAAGATTATTTATAGGTAACATGAGTTTACAGGAATTACCATGCAGGATGTAGAAATATGTAAAAAGAGCAGTTATGTTTGGTCTTCGTGGCGCACAAATATTTTAACAATGTTATGTAAATTTTTAGTAAGTTTATAATTTAAAACATAACTTATTTTTAAAAAATACTATACATTCCAATATTCGCTCTAAAAACCATATTCCTAATTCCCTACTTCAACTTTAAAACAGCTAATCGATGTCAAAGTCAACTTAGAAATTAGTACTTAAACTCCAACCGACCGAAGTTTCTGGAAAATTTCAATTATGCCAGTTAATCTTAGTTTTACTTTTAAATGACTGAGTAAATGTCAACTTACCAATTAATCAGGAGCTAATTAAAAGCTGTGTAGGTAGAAGAAAGGCAGACGGGTAAAATTTAATTTTTAGACAAAACTGATCTTTTTTTAAAAATAACTAATTAGGTTTATTTTTAAACATAGTGTACATACAATGAATGAATGAATACTTTGGTAACAGCCGTACATTACATAATTAGCTACCATTATTTAGCATTGTGTCGATATGTATTTTGTTTGTTTTTAATATTTTGTTATAGATCCATAATTTACAAAATAATAATAGCAGGAATCGACACATCTCTTTTAAATCATAGTATTTTTATTTATATTGTATGTTATTCTCATTTTGCATTTCTATATTTTGTAATGTGCGGATTAGAATTTGATTATCACTTGCGACAATGGTGAAGGAAAACATCGCGAGGAAACCTGCACATCTGAGAGGGCCTCATAAAGTTCTCGATGGTGTGTGTAGTCCGCCAACCCGCACTAGGCCAGCTTGGTGGACTAAGGCCTAACCCTTCTCATTCTGAGGAGAGGCCCGTGCCCAGCAGTGGGACAGTAATGGGCTGAATTTATTTTTATTTTATATTTTGTAACTGTTAATTGATCGACGCAAATTACTAGTTATATAGAAGCTTATCATTAGCTAATATAATATTTATATAATGTTACCTATTTAAAGTTTGTTAATAGTCTGTAATATTTCTTAAAAATAAAATAAGTAAATAAAAATAAATTACAGCATTACGCCTTTATTTCCCGTAGGGTTATGCAAGGAATAGAAAAGGCGCCTAAAGTCTCGAATTTTAAAAATGCTTGTATCTGGTTTACTTTATAGAAACATCTATTCTATTCTATTACAACTACTCGTATGGTTTATTTTGTCTGACTATTCTTAAGTCCTACCTGAATAATAATGGTCTACAAGAATAAAAACATGTCTTATCTTATCATCCTGCCTTTTACACAAAACCTTGTACGCAATAACTATAAGAACTATATTATACAACATCTTTTCTCTCCTTTTAATATTCAATCTATGCGATGATAAAACTGTCAAAAACCCCCGACTTCAACTACAAAAAGAGTACAGCTATTTTGAACGGCTGAACAGATTTTCATTAAACATAGCTAAGATGATACCCAATTAAACTAGCTATAAAGTAAAAAAAAGTGCATTGAAATCGGTTCATCCGTTTTGGAGCTACGATGCCACAGACAGATACACATATCAACAGATACACACTACAAACTTATAACACCCTTCTTTTTTGTCGGGGGTTAAAAATGACTCCGAACTTTAAAATGAATTCACATTAAATCTATGTAACCATAATCAGCCATAAGACATCTACTTCTAGATAGACTCATCCTATAAACTTCTGAACAAACCTAGCAATACCAAGCTATATTTAAACATTTCAAACAAAAAATAAACCAGTACTAATTAATTAGAACTTCTCAGTACGTCCCTACTTTTTACTCTTCAACTTTTTCATTCCTAAACCGAGTTAAAAAGTTACGAACGTTTTACCAAAGTTTATAATAAACACGGACGATAATTTTCTAACAAAAATAAAGAAATAAAGGAACCATGTCCTTAAACTCAACCAGAATGACTAAGCAGGAGTTGCGTAGAAAGCATCTAGCATACTTTTGCGTGACAGCAGCGTGACCGTAGCACGGCGACAGTGGCGTAGCACGACGCAGGCCCTACGTGTCGCGGATTCGATCCCCGCACGGACCGAATATTTGTAAGGCCTACAGATAGTTCCAGGTCTGGGTGTGTGTGCATGTGAGATGTATGTTTGTAAACTGTACCCACGATACAGGAAAATTAATAGGGTGGGGAAAAATTTAGAAAAAAATGTTGTGTTGGAATTCCAGGCTTCTGATCACTCGTAATTATTATTACAAAGTATAAACAGATTTAGACGGGATTATTACTCATCATTATAAACAACTTTTGATATGGGACGAACCCTGAAATCATAAAAAAAACAGCTCTCCCATACATTTAGTTGAGTAATATAAGTAATATTTAATTATTTGTATGGGACAGGCTTTTCTTTTGCGTTTTCAGGTTTGGTCCTATAGAAAAAGTTGTTCATAATGGTAAGTGCAATAACCCCTTTTCTGCCTAATTTTACCTATTACAGGTAATTGTATAACAACGGTGAATAATAACTTATCGTGCCCTACGAAACACGGACTCAATGAGTAAAGAATAGTCCATCTGTGAACTAACCAAGGCAAGCGCGGCTTAACCTTGCAAATCGACCAATCTGCTCTTTAGCTGATACTTAAACGCACCTAGAGTCTCGACATTTCTTAAGTGCCTGTATCTGTTGTAGATAATAAGGATCTATTTATTTATTTACACTTTATGCACTAAGTACAGAGGCGGACTTAATGCCGTAGGCATTTTCTACCAGTCAACCTAAGGGTGATGCAGAGAAAAAAGTATGGTAGGTGCACGGACAAGATAATTATACTAAAACAAGTAAATTATGCATAGTTACTTATAACTATTTATACATAAAGGCAAATGCCCACTCTTGGCCAGTAGGTAGGCAGGTTCGTTACACCAATGTGAAAAATACAAAAAAATATCTTATTTAGTAACTAAAATATTGTTATTATTTATTTGTTTGTAACACTCGGGAATTAAAAACTTATATTAAAAAGACATTCAATCAAATATGCATGTGATGCAATCTTCATTTCCGCACGGTATGTCAATCTTATAAAAGTAGTGATGGCAAATGTCACAAAAAATCGAAATCAAATAAATCGAGAACTGAATGATCTTCTAAAAAACTTTTTTCTTTTGTTTCGCTTCCTATATTAAAACGTTTAATATCTATAGAATAGGTAAAATAAATGTCTATTGACCGTCTTCCGAAATCTATGCAGTGCTGGTTCAAGTTTATTAAAAATATCGATTCATAGCTCTATAACATCGGTTTTTGATAAATCGATGCCGAATAGCCATCACTACGTCAATGATAATTGAAATTGACAGTCTGTGTTGACAGTTGACATTTTGTTTGTTGCGGGTTGTTTGTTGTGCTTTGTGAATTGTGATTTTTCCTCCACGGTATTGCTATTTTATATCCGATGACTTTGATTAGTATTATGGCGATGACAACCTTGGCTTTACATTGGATTCCGTACCCGCTTACCACGACGACACTGGCTTGCCAGTCAACTCCATGTTTGTTTTATATCAACCTTGAATTTTTTTCATACAATTTTAAAATTCTGTCCAAGTTTTATGTAAAAAATTGTGGTTGATTTTGTTTCTATGATTTCAACCCTAATGCCTATGATTTGCTGTATTTGTGGACGCCACTTGGCCAAAACCTCCTTAACGAATGGGCATATCCCTTTTTATATAATATACACTACATATTATATATATTATTCTATTCTATTCTATTCTAAACCAGTTTCACAATTTAAAAAGTCTCGATTCAAACCTAAAGCCTACATTCAAAAGCGTGTACTCAACAAAATGAATGTACAAGAAATCAATCATATCCGCCATTTGGATGTGGAATGCTCGTTTCGTGATGATGTACAGAACCGGCTGCGAGTTCCCAGGTAGATATGCCGGGATAACACCCCGCCATTCTGTTCTCATTTGTAACCCTGCTTTAATGGAACTTTTTTCAGAGCCTTCACTTTTTCTACGTCAGTTTTTCAGCGCCTTATTTTAATTGTCTTCGCTCTGTTGTGAGTAAATTTTACTACGTCATTAATGGATGATAATAAAAAAATGCAAACCACATTTATTTAAATGTTCGTTATTAATGTTTTAGTGGATAAGCAGACGAATAAATTAAACTTTATAAAATCATTCAAATTACGTTTCTGAACTGTCAAAAGATTGATATTATGATAAGAAGGTTTAGGTGTACTAAAGAAGTTATGAATTGTTCCATAAGTGAATCAACACAAACCAGCATAGCCAGAACATCTCGCAACTCGATTCGAATCTCACTCTTATTGTTAGTGTAACGTTTAACTTAATAACAGGAGCCGTGAACATGACTAAAGCAAGTTTACCCACATATTTTTTATTCTTTTAAATTATTATTTTTTCTACTCAATTTTACACTGTTGCCATCCTAAGAAAAATGTATTCTCTGTCTATGCACTTGTCCTCTTCTTATTACCTATGTCTATCATTCTAGTGTGTCTTGTTTTTGTGGCAAATAAATGATTTTTCTTTCTTTCTTTTTTCTTTTGTTTACAAGTTCCGCTATTAAGTTATCGTATGTCAATTCGTCAGATATCAACCGACAATAAGAGTGAGATTTGAATAATATTAGGTACTAGCTTCGGCCAGCGGCTTCGCCCGCGTGATATCTTTATAAATTATAGCCTATGTTACTCACTGATAATGTAGCATTCTGCTGGTGAAAGAATTTTTAAAATCGGTCCAGTAGCTTCTGAGTTTATCCATTACAAACTAACAAACATACAAAAAATCTAATCTTTTCTCGTTATAATATTAGTTTAGATATCTTTTAATTTCGAATATTCTGTTTCTACGTCAAGTAACGAAACGTAGACATTCGTAATTTTCTGAAAATTACAATAATAATTAATATTTCTAATATTAATGCAGGAATAAATATTTGAAAAACTAAAGCCCGACATAGTTATCTTTTTTTTATTAAACTTATTTTGGATACATTTTCAGCGATAAAATGCTAATGTTATGTACTGTCTTAGGTACACAAGAGAGAAAAAGTGGTTAAAAACAAAGTTAATAATTTCCCAAAGTTTCGCCACTAGTTTACACTAAGTTTCTATCGTAAACAAGTTCTTAAAATTCCTCATCAAGCCGGCGCAAACGCGCGGAGTTTGACACAAAAAATGAAACATCAACTTTTTTATATTTCGTACGCGATATAAAAGGTCGTTTCGAATTTTTTATTGTCACTGAATGATGCACGTTCAGAAGCACGTACAAGGCCTATAAAAACGAATGACTGAATCATAAAAAGGGTTGAATTTATTGATTCGCATTGACGATGACTACGGGGTGTTCAAAACAGTGTGATGGAAGCAACGGAGGCGTCTCGGCCGCGTCGCTTCCTCGCCCCGTCGCGTCGTCTCGCCGCGGCGTGCGCGCCTAAACAATTTACATAATATGATATTATCATCCACTGCCATGATATTTGGCTCAACGCTATTTTCAGTCACTACGATATCTCTCCTAAGAAATTTATTGCCGCCAAGGGAGGGAACGAGCCAATTTCTTGTATCGTGTGTATTGAATTATTTTTATTTTTTTCGTATAGATACTGTATAAATTTGTCATTTTATCGTTATCACCGATCTTCGTGAACCATAATACATACTGAACTTATTACGTATTCGCCTTTGATGTAAACATTGTGAATACTTACGACATACTTACGATAGGTATGGGGGAAGCATATCAACCGGTTAGGGCCATAGCATACTAGCTACTTTTTGCAGCACAATCGTGCGTTTTTGCATCCGTTATTCAATTTTTGTAAACAAAAGGCAGCCAACGAACGTGAAAACGCGCGGTTCTGCTGCGAAAAGTAGTGCGTGTGTTATGGCCCCTAATTATAATATTATGTATAAAGAATTAAAAATAAATAAAAGTGTTAACTGCTAGTACTAAATAATAGTCATTACTGATATTTAGTAGAGATAACACAAGCTTTTTCCCCGATATACAGTACTGCTATAACTAACTAACTATAATTAGTACCTAGTTTTCTTACTATCAGATTCGTAGAAGTCGCCTCCAAGCAATATAATTATGACAGAACCACGACTCAATTGGCGCAGTGGCTAAATTCCTAACTAACACTTACGGCGCTAAGCGTTTTCACCACGCACGAAACCAAGAAAACACAAACACCAAGATTTGAAAGTCTTTTTTTCGAATCCTGGTGTTTGTACATACATATGAGGCTTGTACACTTAACCACATCCATTAAAGTAATAATCCAAAGTAGTGGTCATCCAGTGGTCGAAATTCGACCGTTATTTTTAGCTTTCTGCACTCCTCCACAAAAACGTTAACTATGCCAAATCTCACACTCCTCCGTGCGCTCAGTATTCCCTTCACGTATTAATATATAGATATACATTTTAAAGCAAAGAGCTGCCTTCTTCATAATTAGTCGTCATAAGTAATCATGGTGCCTTCTATCTTATCGCACAAGCTAAGCCTTAGGTATAGAAATACACAGTAAATTGCCAATCAATACAATGAATAACCGACATTGAATAAATTTTGTGCTGGTATTTCATGCCCAACATGTCTGTCAGTGTATGTCGCAACAGAAGGACTAACTACATCTAGCCGGCGGCTATTCACCAGTCCAATATTCAGGTTAGCAATTATTATGAAAGTGTGCCGACTGTATTCCATTTCATATTAAGGTCGATTCTCGTAATCGTGAAACTACTGCGACTACTACTCCGGTGACCCAATCTTGGCCTCTGATACAAGAGAACACTACTACTCATGTCGATCATTGGCCGTTTCTCGCTAATCCTTAGTTCGGAGCTCCTAAAGATCAGCTTCAACGAAATCACTCCAGCGGTATCTGGGTCAACTGGTGAAGTGGTGATTCGTGTTTCTTTTTTTTTATTGTTGAACGAATCATCCTATAATATATAGTCCTATAATATTTTTATGGAGAAAAGTCCAGTCAATAAATGTAAATGTGGTAATAATATTTTAACTTTTTTTGTAGAAATATAGAATTATGACCATGTTATTTTAATATTACTAACTTGTTATGTATGTATCTATAGGTAGATGTAGCTGCGCCACATATTAAGCGCAACGACGAAATACATCAGTGTGTAATAATCCGTCTTTACTTTAATACCTCTGTAGGCTTCCTATACAACATAACTCTACACATGTTGATTGAAAACTGTAAGTGTGAAGAGTAATTTAATTATAATAAATATATAAATAAATAACACTACTGAAAACAGCAACAAAGGTATAGCATAAGTTTATTTTTACGAATATTAAATATCCACACGTGTTCGTGTTCTTTTCTTAAAGAAAAACACAATACCACTTTGCCTGACTTGGATATTGAACCTTGGCCTGGCTCATCAGCAGCGTTTACAACCACAAGGCAGTCACAGTCGGACAAAACTATTAAGCAAAAAAGTCTGTGTAGTGGAAAGTGTAAATGAAAGGTACGGTCGATTCCTGGTTATTCTGTAGTCGTCAGGACCGACGCGTAACGCGACGCCCGCCATTAAAACGGAATAATGAAACACCTGCGGTTTTCGACGGGTCTCGATACTATGAATATCACTGGATATGACGTCACTGAGACCTGGTTCTCCGGAGATAGGTAATGACGTTTCTTGGCGTATTTCTGAAACAATTTGTACTGAGATCAAAATACGTAGTGATGTAACACGTAGAATAGGGAACTTGTATATATTTTTATTTTCAGTTTATCGTAAAAATTGAAAGATTAAACATGGTAATAACACAAAAATTTAAATATACACATTATTTAAAATATCTAGTAACTTAGGTTACTTTTATTTAAGACAATTAAGGTACAGGGTAAAAAAAGAAAAATAGTTTTGCTAAATTCCACGTGGTCTAAGTCGCGGGCACAGCTAGTCTAAACTATACTAATCTATATATTAATACGTGAATAGAAAACTTTGTACCTCTTTTTAAGCATATTGCGCGCAGGGAGGAGTGTGAGATTTAGCATAGTTAAAGTTTATATGGAGGAGTGCAGAAACCTAAAATATATTTATAATATTACGGTCGAATTGCGACCACTATGCGACCTCTAGTTATTATAAAGAGGTAAAATTTGTTTGTTTGTATATATGGGGTAATCTCTGGCACTACTGAACCGATTCCAAAAATTCTTTCACTAATAGAAAGCTACACTATCCTTGAATAATAAAGGCTATATTTTATAGTGTTAAAAATAAAATGCGCGGGTAAAACCGCGGGCAACAACCAGTATATGTACAAATGGAGTGATACTAGTACTTACCTATTTTAACATAATGACACCTACAAGGTCCAAAACCAAGCCCTCTCACTCGACAATCCAACATTTTCTTACAAACACAATAAACCTTAAGCAACTTCCACGAAGCCGATTGAATTACTTAAACAACTTAACTTTATTGACTCACTAAATAAATTTCCAGGGGAATAATGGAATAATAAATGAATACCAGCTACTGAGCGTGAGGTCCTAGCATCGATTCCTAGTTAGAGTAAAATGTTGGAATTTTCTCTATGATACTTGATAGATGGCAATAGGCTCGCTCCCTTTTACATGGGATGCAATAACGGCATCAGTGAAACGTTGCGGACCAATACCTACACCTCTGCCTAACCCTTAGGGAATACAGGCGCGATGCCCATATCTAAATCTAAACTAATATTATAAAGAGAAAATATTTGATTTATTGTGTGTTTGTTTGTAATGGATAAAATCAAAAACTACTGGACTGATTTTAAAAATTCTTTCACTAGCAGAATGCTTTATTATCACGGAATAACATAGGCTGTAATTTATAAAGATATCACGCGGGCGAAGGCGCTGGCGGAAGCTAGTGTGTAATAAACTAATAAAATCCTTTGTCTTTTCCAGCAGCTGTACATCCAAGCGAGAGGTTACCTCGCGCCTCGCCCGCCTTTGTTCTCGGGTATCCACACAAAGCAGGCGTTGCACAAATAATTATGTGCATACAATTATTTCTTAAACGTTTGTTCATAGCTTCATTCTTCCCAACTTCGTAGCTCGTAGCGTGTCTACGCCGTAGACCGTGCTACGACCTAGTGATGTATGCAAATTTTTATTGATTTTAACCAACATTAAGCCGACTTAATTCATATTCAGTACAATAATAGGCCCCACGGCAGTTATTATTGCGTCACTGTTACGTCACAACAAATCTGATGGATTAAAAAATCTGATAAGAAATTATGACCAAAAAAAAAAAGATAAAAAAAGAAAAAAATCTAAATTTATTTAGAACAGGCACACAGGGGTCACCATTTAAATAAACAAAAAAGACATACAGAAGAATATAATCAGCTAACTGTGTGCCTCGTGGCTGCCCTAATAGGTCCAGTTCAGCAAAAATGCCAAACCACACTAGTTGTCCGGCATTTTTTAAAAAAGGCCTAGCCTGGCCCTGGTTTTGAACTGAAACTTTTTTGTGAGGTATTATGAATGTAAATCAGTTAAATAAGTAAGCATTGATAAATTTTAATAAAAATATGTTCGTGTACTAAAAATAATGGAATCAAATAAAGATTGTTACATATTATGTAGGGTAGCATTAATACGCTATTTTAACACTAGAACACAACCTTAACCCATTCGTAGCATCGCAGCTGATCCATTCTCACACTCGTCGTCGGGCAGTGTAACCACGTCACAAACAACATGTCATCTACGTCTACAAAGCATGTCGTGACGTCAGCAGTTAGTATTAAATAGTATCGTTCGTCATTCCATCACCTTGCCCAGCTACCGAATATAGGTATCTTTCGCTCATTCAATAGGGGTGCCAACTAAGAAACAGCGCCGGGCTCTCCGCGCCCAGCAAATGCTGAGATGGCTATCCTTTCGGCATGGGCATACTTGACAATATAATGCAATATTTTTATGATGACTATTTTACTTTAATTTTTATTTTTATTTTGTTCTCTTATGTGTCTGCTTTTATTTCTTATTTTTTTTTATTTAAAGGTTTATGTTAACTTTTATTTTATTTTTCTTTCTTTCTTTCAATAGTATTGAGTAAAATAAAAGTTAAATTATAAGGAAAATATTGAATATAAGGCAAAACGCTTACGTAAGTCTTCTGTGTTCGGATTAATATCCGAACATCACTTAAGTGAACACTGGAAATCTGTGAAACTGATGTGTTATAGTTGTGGTCTACACCATAGCACAGCATTTTGCTGAACTGACCTTCTCGTCGCAGTTGCCCTTACATACACCATGAATTTTAAGCCGTTTCAAATATGTAAACGAATGATTGTACCCATAATATTTAACAAATTTGCAAATTCCATACAAACCTAATATGTTGCATGCCGTAAGGTAAAATGTATCGGGACACAACAAATATTCCAACTTATATGTACACCTGCATTATCAGAAAATAAATGATTTCTTTCTTTCTTTCCAAATTTTATATTTCAACGGGCCTTTGCAGGCACTTTCCAAACGTCGAGGTGCACGGTTCCAAGTGGGTTGGTCCTGGCGAAAATACCGGCAAGAAACTCCATGGATACTCTTTTCAAAAAAACTAATTTATAATAATAACTTGCTAAAGGCAAATAAATTTCATGCAAAAAAAAATCACCTTCCTATTCCTAATAGTACGATCAGCTGGTTGAATTTGTGGATGTGAAGTCGAAAAATGGTTTCATAGCGGAATTTTATACTTTTGCAGATTTGTACATTACCTGTACAATAATTATGCGTTAACGTATCTGTAACGACTTAAAAATAACGTGAACCTATATTAATAATCTAACCATCAAAAACCCCCGACTCCAACTAGAAAAAGAGCTGTAACTTTTGAACGGCTGAACAGATTTTCCTGAAACGTGGTTAAGAACACTTGGGATAAAATTATCTATGACACAAAAAAAAAACGAAAATCGGTTCATCCATTTGGGAGCTACGATACCACAGACAGACACGTTAAACTTATAACACCCCTCTTTTTTGTCGGGGCTTAAAAACAAAATTATTTTATATGCGTGTATCTCTGTGACAAATAAAATATAATTTTCCTTTCTTTCTTTTGTGGTCTAGTAATTAGTTTCGGCAATTTAGGATTCCAAAACTTTGTCTCATTACAGTTATCTAATAAAAACTCTAAGCTTAGGCTAAATGAAAAGCTGTCATTCAGATAAAAATACAGCAATTAGACTTAAAAATATTTTATTACAACATTTCAAAATATAACGACGACATGGGTAGCGCAGTGGCTAGGCGATTAGCTTTCTACGCTATATGACGCGGGTTCGAACCCCGCAAGGTACAAATATTTGTATGATCTACAGATAGTGGTTTCGGAATGCGTGCGCATGTGAGATGTATTTTTGTAAACTGTACCCTCGAGACAGGAGAAATCATAGTGAGGGGCAACGTTAAAAAAAAAGATAAGATTATGTACCAATACATTCCCAAAAGAATTTGTGGCAGTCGAGACGTTTTTGTAAGTGATTTATTATCAAAGCTCTACTGGCCAACTAATCGACAAAGTTGTTATAAAGTCACACATATTTATAATATAGGAGGGATACAAAGTAAGTACAATACAAAATCTATTGTTTACGGGCACCGGCGACCGTTCGCAGCTCAATGAATAAATACGTTTTCATTCAAAAGAGAATTAATAAATTTTATAAAAAACTAGGATTAGATACCCTATTATAAAAAAATGATGGCGTACGTCCTGTCACGAGCACAAGAACATTACGTAGCAGCATTCAAAAGTGAATTTTAGAAGAACTTTTTATTAAAATCTTCAAACATTATTCGCATAATACCTGCAAATACATATGATAAATGGTTGGTTTATGTTCAAAGACTTCACAATCAAGATAATATATTCTAAAATTCCTTTTTTACGTGTATATATTTATGTGCTTGTGACTGTACATCTGAAATTCGCCAATGACAGAAATATATCCTATAGGGGGTCGCCATTTTAAGCCCCGAACTGCCACTGGTACTCTCAAAGAGACAAGCACTGTCAGATCTCGGAATCAAAATGAAGGGCCTTGCTCTTATTATTCGACTATGAAGTGGTTTTGTTAAGAATATTATATAATCATGTATTGTAATTTGGTATGGTAAGGATCCTACAAAGATTTCTTTGTTAAGACCCTGGCCGGTTGTATTCTGCTACGGTTTTGACATTGACATAGACCACAATTAACTGTACCCTCACACTTTGCTCCTGGGATCGTAAGTGCTGCAGCCACTCTCACACCGTAGCGTTATCATTTCAGAGTTACTGATTATTGCGTTGATATTTCATTAGTTCAGAAATGGTAAAAAAGCTTCAACAGCTTCAGAAGAAAATGAAGGAGCATCGCATCGTGTAAAAGAAACAATTATTGAACACTAAAAAGTTGCATCCGTAGAACCAAATTACTAAGTCATACCAAGCTAGCTACTTTTACGAGTATGTGTGTGTATATATTATATTCTTTTATCGATAAAATTTTATCCACGAAATGACTTTATACACATCTTTATTGCTCAACAAATAAATAAACTTTGTTTTATTTGCACACTTAAATATTTATCTCATTTTAATTTCTATTTTATTGCTTTATAGAAACTTAGTCCATAAAATATAACCTCTTGATACCGTCTCTTGAGCAATGCTTGAATATCAAAGCCGTTGAACTTTTGTAATCACCAGACTAAAACTGAACAAATAAGATTTTCATAAGACACGGTTTATAGTCCAAATTCAACAAACTTATGAAATTTATTAAGTACTCGTACCTAAGTAAATATAAATGTTCAATTTTGAATTTCTTCTCATCTTAATAATAAAACAATTGACTGTGATTATAAGCATGACTATTAGAAAAAGATATTACCCAAAATAAGATTTTTTTAGCCGATAAGTTAACGTAATTAATAATTTATTAAGACCGTACGCAATTACCTAGCTGTAATAACTACCTGTAGGTCATACAAATATATGTTCCGTACGGTATTCGAACCCGTAACACGTAACGTAGAAAGACAGTCGCTTAGTTACTGCACTAACCGTGCCGTCAATGTTAATTATGAGGCTATTGCTTACTGTTAGACTTTTTGTCAGTGTAATGATCGAATGCGAAGTGAAAACCATATTGGTTGAAATACTATACAGTAAAAAAATACTAAATCTTAGTCCAAGTTTGTTTTTACAGCTACTACACACTGCTCCTTGCTGTCATTTGGCTGGCCCTGCGCTAGTAGCATCTTACATGATCACTTATTCAATCAAGGCGTCGACGAATCACGCTGCAAGGCGTCTATATTTTTTTTGTCACTAATTATCCTATTAGCTATTACTCTAATAGCATAATTAGTGACTGCACTCATTGCTTTGTTTCAACATAAACCTGTAGGCCTTCAGCGTCGGTGTGATAGGCGGTTTGCTTAAGTCGGGCGTAACTCCAGAGGGCTGTCGGGGGCGCATTGTGCTCGCGTATTAACGACGAACGCACAAAAGACCGCGCTCGTATATCAAACTAACGTCACTCCAATGTCTTCCTTCCTCACTGTTACAGTTCCCGGCCCGCAAGAAATGGCCCTCCTTTTTTTATTGAGCATTTAGTAGACTGAAATTATGGCACGTAAAATTCATACCGTGCGGGAATCGACTGAGCCGAGCTCCAATTTCGTCTGTTGGCTGTATAAAAGCTTCCAAGTGATATATTTCTTGCGCGATTGTTCTGAAAAGATATTATACGCCAATCGAGGCAAATGTTCTCATTTTTTGTGCCCATATATCAAGTTGTTGAGATGTTGTGTTGAACTTATTGACGTTTAGATAATAAGCCTATGATCGTCGAACCCAAATTCTTAGACTACAGCTAAAAGGATCATGATGAATGATCAGTAAGATGAGCCGAACAATAAATCAAATTAGTGTCACAGTAGATGCCTATAAGTTAAACAATTTTGTCAAAACGACAACAAAAGCGCAATTGTTATCCGTCGAGTCTGGAAATATTTATTTTCCCTCGGGCAAGAAAGTTCGCTTTAACTTCGCTAATGACTTCTTTCTGAAGTTCGAACTTTCCTGGTAGCTGCTTGAAAGGTTTTTGCTATCTATTTAAACAATAGCCCTTTATTATCGCCAAATTTTCTGGTAGACTTAAATTGTTGTAATCAGTGTTCTAGTTAAAACATAGGGCATCTAATTCAAACATTTTAGAAGCAACATCTTCTTTATCAAAAAAGTTTGACGTAATCTTCAGTACATTCTAACTTTATACTAAGTTAAACTCTCTCCCTTTTAATTAGTCATCTTAAAGGAATTAGTTATAATTATTAATCAATAAGCTTATTATTATAAGAGGTCTTAATTAAACCAGTTTGTGAGATAACAAACAGTTTGTTGTATGTAAATTTACCGGTTGGATTAAATGTTAACAATTTAAACACATTATGTTCTGTAGATATATTGTTTGAAGTGAACTGTAGAAAAAGACGCCCGTATAGGGGCCCACGTTGGGCGCCATTGCGCGCGGGATTATCGGCGTAACTCACAAAGGGACACAAAAGGCAGGTTATCAAGCCACGTCTCAGTAGATATCTCAGTGTACAGTTGGCGAACTGCTAGCAAACTTGGCCTACTGGCTCAGCCCGTATCCCAACTATTGTACCACCTGTATTTGTTTGAATAGAATTAACTTTAGTGTTAAACTAAAAGTTTTGCTTAAGTTTCTGTGCGCCATCATTGTAAACCTTTGAAGATAAGCACTAACATTAAACTAAAGATAAATTTTAGGCCATCATAGTGGCAGTCTGTTTATTATAATATAAACTTTCTATGTTATTTAACTTCCATTTACATTATCTTCTCTATACACTAATCAAGGCAAGAGAAACAAAATGTAAACGATATTTAAATAACTCATAATAATATTAGTTTCTGTAAAAAAATTCACAACATTTGAAGGGTACAGGAAAAAAGGAGCTCATTGAAATTTTAATCGTTTTGAGTAATCAAAATGATTTTATTTCGAATATTATAGTCTTTTTTTTTTCACAAGCCCAGATGATTAATGGTATATATGGTGGTGGTGGTGGTTTGTATGATCTACAGATAGTTGTGTCGGGTCTGGTTGTGTGTGCATGTGACATGTATGTTTGTAAACTGTACCCTCGATATAGGAGAAATCCTAGTGAGGGACAATGTTTGATTTAAAAAAAAAAATAAAAAAAATATATATACAGGAGCAGAATAGAATAGAATAGATCTTTATTTCATGTAAACCAGATACAGGCACTTATGAAATGTCGAGACTCTAGGCGCACTAGAGTCCCACGACGGGGTAGAGGGAGAGGGTGTTGAGTAGAGAGAGAGGGTGGTGGTCGGGTTCTAGGTGTAATAGATTACAATATATATAACGTCACGGAATAGAAACCATAAAATTCGCTCTATTAAAACTTTATCGATATCTTTGTCCTAACAAATATCTGGAACAAAATGGTATGAGTCGCTTGAAATTTATAGAACACTTGATTGGTTTTAAGGCAAGTCTTAAACCTTAAGAATGTGTTCAACTTTGATTACTGACATAACTCCAATACCGGTAGCTCTTTGATACTCGCTAAAGATATTTTCATTAATATCCTTCGCAATATCTGCTAATGACAGTAACTTTAATATAAAGAGGATCACGCTTGTATTCCCCAAAGGGGTCGGCAGAGATATAGTACTGACGCAAACCCACATTTAACCAATACTGTGAATTAGTTCTATGTTATAAGCCAGCTAATTGCCACTAAAACGTACAGTGACGTAGTGCTAAGTGAAGTTTTTACTAACATAGACTTTAGTTTCTTTGTACTAACTTATTACAGGATATTTTTTTATGTAGTGCGCATAATTTGTAGAGTGATTCAGTCTCTGTTCCTAAATGCAACCGCAGTATTGGGATACACTTTAAAAGAAAACGAAAATTCGACTTAGTATGGGGGACACGCATAATTTACTAGCCATAGAAAAGCCATACAAAATCAATTTTTTATTTGTTTTGGAGTGAATTTTAGTACTGCTGTTGCATTTGGGAACGGACACTAATCACTCTGCAAATATTTGCGCACTACATAAAAAAATATCCTGTATGTAATAATATAATTATCTTAGTTTGTAAGCAAACCGTGTAAATATTCAGAATTCACAATACTGGGAATACTGAGTTGCCATCCGACCAAATCCTAAATTAAATTGTGAAAAATTCGCAAAGGAGGACGCCGATTTTGATCCTTAGAAGTGACACTATTGGCTAATAATAATAATACAGGTTGTGTACTTTTTTTCAAAATCAAAGAGTTCGATAGCAAGCAAAAAATTTTTTTTTCCTCAATCTAATGACGCCGTTTTTTGTTTTTATCAAAATTGGGCTAGACTGTTTTCGAGTATTTTTCGCTATTTCTTATAATTTCGGATTTGGTCATCCACGCACACTTGGAAAATACACCTGTAGGTATATCTATCGGGCAAAGTAGCCTGAAAATAAAGAGTTTATTGTTATTGCTAGCCAACGGCAAGATATTTAAATCCGGGCTGCTACTAATTTTCCAACAGTAAAACTTAATAACACCTCACCTGATCCGACAATCGAACCCAAATCGAACCCAATACCTCGCACTCAGCAGACACGCTAGCGACCACTAGATATAATTATTTAAACTTTTTAGGCAATGACTTTATTATCTTAGATATAATAAAAATTTCTGTGTCAGTTTGATCAGCTATCTTTTTAATTGGTTTGCAAGTTTGATGTCAAAGTGTAATTGTATTGCATAATTGAGATGCGGAGTTGCGAAGGCGACGAAATCGCTCCGTGAATACTTCAAAGAGAGCTTAATTAGCGTTGCAAGAAGAAGTTAATGAGCTGAATCGACGAGTCACACTGCGGGCGGCCCTATTCTATATTCAAAGTAGTATTCGAATTTTAAAAATAAACTGAATAGGTACTTTCGTGGCGTAAAAAATGGTTTATTAGATTAGATCGGCTTCTTTTTTTTCTTTATTCTATTATAGGGCTTCTATCTTGAGACATTCCTTTTCCAAAATTGTATGTTATTCGAAAACATCTTGTGAAATATATCTTTCTCAATAATAGACACAAAACTATCTTCGGTATCTATGCCCATGTTGAAGTGTTGCCGTGTGTTTGAGGGTGAAGTAGAATTCCAGTGATACGAACCCTCGAACTCAACAGATCGAACACCCAAATGCACTTCCAGTGCTCGGGATAATGAGCAGGAGAGACACTCTTACCGTCTCTTTCTTTGATGTTCGAAAATGTTTGATATATATAATACAAAGAGTAAGTCGAACGTCATTTTATCGTAACTTATATATTCCAATACCTAATCTTATTTTCTTTAGAAGTCTTTCGTGTCCCACTGCAGGGCAAAGGCTGCTTATCCCGATAATTTAAATCCGTTAATAATTGTTACAAATTCTTTTAAAGTTAAAATGTATATACAGACTACTTTTTCTAAATCTGTAATACGAGAAAACTTTGTACCCCTTTTTAAGCATATTATGCGCACAGAGGAGTGTGAGATTTAGCATACATAAAGTTTATATGGAGAAGAGCAGAAAACCAAAATTTATTTATTTAATAATAGCCCAGTGGTCGGAATTCGACCAGAATATTTGGTCGAATTCCGACCACTGGGCGACCACGAGTAATTATTACTCAACGAACGCTCAATCAAATCCCACACAGTATCAAGTTAAAAACCTTAAACTGAAGGACATTATAAATAATTCAATTAACTATCACTGGCAATCGTTAGCGAACCGCCATTAATTGCCATAAATCATGGAGCGTTAATAAGTGTTAATTCCTGCGATATCGGCGCTACGTCGATCCATCATCGCTACCTACCGATACTGATTTAAATCTCGATCTAGCTTCAATTTGATTTAGCCGGGATGTTAATTACGCGCGAATCTACTGTTTGCGCACTCAAACTCGATTGAAACGCTATAAATATCATTTGGAGACGATAAACAAATTGCTCATATAAACTTAATATAAATACAACGCGTATCAGACATTCGTGGGCACTTATAAGGGTGTGGATCAGACAATTAAACTAAACAACTTTCTTTACAGGACTAACATCGTAATCGCGAAAAAATTATCAACTGTCCCATACGTTTTCGGTCGAGTAGGTAGTTATTGACATATTGTATCTATGGGACAGCTAATTATTATTTCGTATACCATACAATTAATTCAATATTTCTGGATTAAAATGGAATAGCAGTTTTTTTTTCCGCTATATCATGTTTCTCCCATAATAAATGTTGTTCATAATGATGACTATTATAACCTCTTTGTGTTCTGTGATTATAACCCCTTAAAAGGATCGGGACTAGAAAGGTAGGACCTATTTATTATCAACATCGAGTGATGTACCGAAAGGAAATGACTAAGACAAAAGTAATACCTATAGTGAGTGAGAAAGAGAGCAAGATGAAAGAAACTATCTTAAAACGCAGGAATTTTGCGCACAAATCCCGATCCTTCACCAACTCTGTACATTTTTAACAAAACATACGCAAAGCAATAGAACTCACACGCGAAATTTAAAAATCCTATCCAAAAGCTCGGTCCCACCTACACTACCGGCGGCAGAAAAACAGAACGCCATAAACGAGTGGTGAATAAAAATTAATTCCCCAAGGGCGGACGCACAAATAGCCCAGATAAAATTTATAACTGCGGACGTGACTACTCGACTCCGTGCGCGGTATAATTTTGTGTACACGTCCCGGGAATGTGCTCGCCAATGGATAATTGTGGTCCATTATTCTTAGAACGCATGGAACTTTGTACGTCCATGCGTCCTAAACAACAACCTTGTGATTAGTGGGACGAAGAGCGGCGTATCTAGCAATACCTAGTGATTTGTTTAATTTATTTATGTTAGGTCTACCAACTTCTGTTACAGCAATATCTATCTATACGAGTATATTAATACGTGAAGAGAAAACTTTGTACCCCTTTTTAAGCATATTGTGCGCACGAAGGAGTGTGACATTTGGCATAGTTAAAGTTTATATGGAGAAGGGGTGCAGAAAGCTAAAATTACGGTCGAATTTCGACCACTGGGCGACCACTAGTATGATTAATTTAACATTTATAGGTACAATAAGGTTTTATTATTAATGCACAGTCAATTATAGGTAAACACAGCATAAAATATGTTTTTCTTTTATTAACTCATTTAAATTAATGGTTAAAAGACAAGTGAAAAGACATTGAACATGGGTACGCACGATTTATAACTTTGCAGACAAATGATACTTGAATAGTTGACATACACATTATTAATGATATGTTTTTCTCAAGTATTGATGTAGTGATCATTTCGATATTTAGATTACACATACTTTGAAATGATTAAAGCCAATAAAGTTTTTAGAACCCAAATACATCAAGTCTAGTATTTTCGTTCGCGGAAAATTAAAATCTTTTTCGCGCTAAAGCCCCGGGCACTTCTAGTGAAATAGGTAACAAGTGTGAAATTATTTAAATATGTAAATATGGTTTTCGTAAATAATAATAAATAGGGATTTAAGCATTTTGATAAAAACTAATTTCTCAAATAAATACAACAGTTATTTGTTGTTTGTGTAAAACCTAATAACAATCCTGACATTTGCACGAATTTAATCAATTGAGCTAGAGTTTATGTAAGTGCGGCTGCTGAGTGTATAGAATATAGAATAGATCTTTATTTCATGTAAACCAGATACAGGCACTTATGAAATGTCGAGACTCTAGGTGCACGGTTCCAAATAGTAGACCCTATGGAGAAGAACCGGCAAGAAACTCCATGGTAACTCTTTTAAAAAAATAGATTATAATCTTTATCAGTACAATGTTGCGGTAAGAGCTGCGAGAATAATGTAATTTAATGTGAATAAAAATAAGACTAGGATAATAATGATTTGCCTGTGAATAAGATTGCCATGGCAGTTACAAGCTGACCAGTTCCGACAGACGGCACCCGTTCACGAGTATGACGCATGCGTCAGCGTCGCCAAGTGCCAGTGCCTTGGAAGTGCAGTGCCTTGCAAGTGGAGTGCAAGCCAGTGTGAGTCCGAGGTTCGATCCCCAGGTCGGACAAAGTGTTAGGTATTGGGATTTTCTGTAAGGAAATTCTCAGTAGCAGCCCGGAGTTTGGGATTGTGCCCGGTAGATGGCAATAGGCTCGCAAATTTTAATATTTATTTGTTTATAAATTACTGTCGAGCTGGATCAGGAAGTCTTTTCTGCTTAAAAGATGTCTGGCGGGTCCAGAAGGGCTTCCAGCCGATATAATTTAAGCAACAGCGCAGGTAAGGGTGCTCCATAGTGGGGCTCGGATCCCCGCTTAGGGCGTTGCCAGGAGAGGAACAAGAGGGGACTTTGCTGGATCTGGTTCCGATTATTTGGGGACGTGTTTAATATTACCTACTGGCAATTTGTGGGCTGGCACGAGCAAGGGTCATTAAACATTACCTATTTATTAATTAGCCGATGTCATAGTAGTTATAATGGTTTCATATAGGATGACTTGGAAAGTCGTGTATATTCATTAATGAAGTATTTGCAAGTTTAAAAAAATAATACTATATATTCTTTTTTTTTAAATTCCTATGTCGTAATAACCATTTCGCTAATAAATAAATAATTAAATATTTTTACAGGAAAAAATAAACGATTCTTTTATAGATTTATTTATTTCTATTCAGGCTATTGAGGAGACATTGTGATGTAGAAATACTACACAGAAAACAAAGCTAAACTTATATTCTCATTTCTCATATACCTACCAATTTTTTTTTCACTTATCCTAGACTACATCATAGTATGCACCCTAATCTTTTACTGTCTCGCCTTGTAATTAGGCTAATAGGTACTTACGTATTTGAAAGAATAAAACTAATTTCCAATTTAGAAACTGCCATGACCAGTGACCACATCTACTTCCACACTAGTGTTTATGGAAATAGCGTATGGTGCCGACTTGGTTGAAGAATAACACGTCATAAAACATAGTTTGTTACTTAGATATAAACAAATTATAAAAAAAAGAAGAGGTTTATTGGTCAACACAACATGGTTAAATCACACCATACACAATACAGAAACACAAAAACCGGGAGTGACACAGCAATAATTGTATACTACAGCAGGCTTACTTCCGCACATAAAATGCTAAGACATTAAATTAGGCTCGGTGTGGTATTGCGTGACCAAAAGGTTTCAGCTCAGCATAGGCTGCAGTAACACTACATAGCTGATTTTCAGCTGAAACCTAATCTGTTACAAAGACTAAACCTTTCAAGACCTAGGTCTGTTATGAGACGAACCCTTGACCTAGACGTCCCGTAGCTACCTGCGCTCAAAATGCTGACAGGTATTGTAAAGGTAGATATGAAATCCAATAAATTGTCTATGAAGGATTTTGATTAGTATTACAAACTGGGACAGTATAAAAAATCCACCTGGTCATGCTGACTTCGGCTCGTTTACTCGTCACTGACAATTTTGGAAACGTATAGAAAGCATACGAACATATACCTACCTTAGTCATAGTTAACGTAGAATCTATTACCAACCTTATTTGCGGTCCAAAAACACGCCATCCATAGATTGCGAAAGCAACGCGACAGCTGAAATAGCTTGGTAATACAAAGTTGTTTTTGCTGCCGCGCCACGTTCGAAATGTAGGCACGATGTGTTAATGAAGCGCAAACGAATTTGTAAGAGTGTTCACATCGTATGTGGCTAAAGTAGGTAACTATACGTATATTTTGCTTTGCTAGCACAAAATAATGTTCAAATAGCGTTTATTCAAAATAGATTGGTTTTAGTATTTTTTGACGTCAACATGAGACAGCACCCACAAAACGCTCACCGTTCATAATAATACGATATTCTGGTTTCTAACCCGGGGGCCAATTCTCGTTTCCTTCGAGATCATCTCCAGTGCATCGCAACTGTTTACTTGAATCTCTTATTACACTTAGCACTTGATGTTTATTTAGATTAATGCTAGGAATACGTGATTCAAAGTAAACAATTGATATTTGCGAGATTTTGTAGTCGAAAAAGCGCTCGAAGTGCAAATTCGATTTCGAGATGATCTCGCAGGAAATGAGAATTGGCCTCCTGCGTAGCTATTCTGTAAGAACATCTCGCATGTCAATTCAAATCTCACTCTTACTGTTGGTTGATATTTGGCGAATTGACATCGATAACTTAATAACGGATCTGTGAACATGCTGTAGTCTGCTCACAGCTCTTATTAAGTGACACGTTTATTATCGTAGGTATGTCAATTCATCAAAATATCAATCAACAATAAGAGTGAGATACGAATCGAGATGCGAGATGTTTATATTCCCCTGAACGATTATGGCCACGTTCGCCGATAAAAACAGATGTTTCAAACCAAAACAAAAAGAAGTGAACGATTTTTTCATAAACATGTTCTCGGTGAACTTGGGATTTAGACGATTTTCCATATCTAGTGCTGTCCAACAAGCAACTCGACTAATACATATACATTAATAAAGGTATAATCACTAGTACGTTATCAGGATAGATGGCAGCACTGACGGGAGACAAAGCGCGGGTACCTGACGCGCTGCCGCAACGTTTTTCAGTTGTCACCCGTACGTACCCCACCCCTGTGACTGACCTTTGGCAAAATAGTATAGGTAGCATTTTTTTTAAACCTGTCTGTTTTTATATATTTAATAATAATTTGACTCTGTATGGCGAACTAATAGTAATTTATCATAATAAACATAGTATTTTATTTAGTTTTTTAATTTATTTTAAGGCCTTTGTCGATGGCGTCTATATTGTTTATTATATTTGTGGGCCAACCACAGCTTATGAGCCATGTGGCAAACTAGCGATCTTAGGAGAAGGCTTTTGCCCAGCAGTGGGATGATACAGATTATCAGTAACGTAGAGTTAAACCATAATCACATGCTCCAACTTTAAACTATCCTTTACAGATGAAACTCTGGGACTAATTTCCTAAGAAGTGACTTGCTACTGACCGAATTAAAATTAAATAGGCTGGATGTAGGTCTGATTCAAAGTATTTAATCAAAGCCAAAATCGGAAGCTGCAAAGAAGTTATATCATTTAATAGTCGTTTAATAGTCGTAATAGTTTAATAGTCGTATCGTGTTAATATATACTAGTGGTCGAACAATGGTCGAAACTCGACCACAATTTAAGCTTTCTACACTCCCTCTCCATATAAACTTTAACTATGCGAAATCTCACATTTCTCCGTGCGCGCAATATGCTTAAAAAGGGGTACAAAGTTTTGTCTTCATGTATTAATATATAGATTATAAGGTATGATGGGAAATATTTGTATGCCTAATGGCAAAACATAGCTGAGCCTAACTAAACTTACCATCCACTATAACCTGTGTTTACAAATAAAGATATTTTATTTGATTTGATTTGAGTTGATGGGGTCATGTCCTTATTGGATAAAAATACGTAATTATAATTTTTTAAAGAAGCTGTTTGGTCTTCACATGATTGGACTTAGTAAACGACGTTACTATCTTGGTATGATTCCTCAGTATAGAAACCCACTGAGCAACATTCTATCCACCAAACAAGAGTTACTTTGAGGTGCAAAACTCCAGCGTTTGATGGTCTCTCACTTTACGCGACATCGGCAAATTTGTGGTCATTCCTCCACAAAATCCACCAAACATGAGTAGAAGTTGAAACTTTTACAAGGCAACGAATAAATATAATCAATCACAAACATCAATCAGTACGTCAATATCGGTAATTATTGAGCGCTTAATTCGCGGCGCGGTAGACTCACTGCTCAGGGTGCAAAAATTGGGTCATATTGAGTTGCATCGGTACACGAACTACATAATTACGAGCGAGCAAATATGTAATTAATTCGCACCAGTTAAACCCACGCTATTACGACAAACAAATATGTGGTGGTAACGGTCGCACCGCTGCCCTATAGTTGCCAACTTTAGCCGACAACCACCAAAACTTTCGATGCAACCGTCCAAAATAATTATTTTGGGGTACACTGACACCGTTACAAAAAGTTATGAAGGATTAATTAGGGTCCCCGGTAATAAATGTCTGTTGATTTAGTTAAATGAACCTCAGTTTCGGGGTGAATAGGTTTCGTACCTTTTAGGCCCTCGTAGAGGATATTCGGTCGTGTCATACACGATTAGTTTGGTCAGCTAAAACTTCCTGACCGAAAAACGTAACACCTTCTCGCATTATTTTATACACTCACTGTCTGCTTTGCTTGTATAATTTAACTTGTATTATACGAGTATAACCAATTATCTTATAGTTTAACGTGATAACATTATGTTTTGTTTTTTTCACAAACTTTTTATAAACTAACCATAAAAAACGCCCGACACCAACTAGAAAAAGAGCTGCAACTTTTGAACGGGTGAACAGATTTTCATGAAACATAGCTTAGATGATACTATGAACTAGATTTCGATAAAAAAAATGCATTGAAATTGGTTCATCCATTTTGGAGCTACGATGCCACAGAAAAATACACAGATACGCAGATACACAGACACCCAGATACACAGATATACATTACAAATTTATAACACCCCTTTTTTTTGTTGGGGTTAACAAGAGTATCCATGGAGCTATACTACAAAACCCTTTCTATTGAACTACTGTAGTAGTTGGTACAACCGCCAGCGTAAGTCACCCACACTATTCTCCAAGTGAGCCCACCAAAAGAGCCCTGAAGTGTCACAGTCAGATTTCCATAAGTGGTGTTACGGCACAGTACGTCACACGAGCTGGCGCGGCGCCAAACAATTACTTTGTCTCGTCAAGAACATTTCTTCGGCTGATGGCTCTAAAGTGTCTGGTGCTGCACGTATTATCTTTAACATTTAACGTTAAAAAGTAGGTCAATGTTGTAAACAAAACATCTAAAAATATTTTTTTACTTACCTTCCCAATAAAAGATGATTAAACGTTATTTAACTAATCTAGCCCTTAAGGCCTAAATTCACCAACAAAATATCAGACGATTAAAGCAAAATCTGTTTTTGTATGGGTAATCGGCCGGTTTCATTTTAAACACTGGTGAACATAGCCCTAAGTCAATTGTTATCTCTGTTCATTGGCATACAAATGACCAGGACTGGTACAATCAGTATTTAAAAAATATAGGTTATTTTTCCCAAGGGAAATAAGATATAAAAGAGATGAACTCAACTTGCTTTGTTGCCAAAGTCTTAGGTAGCAAAACAACTCCCAATAAAACGAATTAAATAATTTTCATAGCTGTTAAGTTTTTTATCAGGGAGCTTGGCTCCCTGACTGCTTAGCTCCCTGACTTCAGAAGCAGTTAAGGTTTTTATGACAATAATTTTATTATTATTCAAATTCAAATTCAATATCATTTATTTGCGAGACATATTTGCGTATTTTTAACTTTCTGAAGTCAGTTTTTAGTTTTTTCATTCGTGCATTTTTATTACACAAGCCCACGACGCGACGATAGCAAAATGCTCGTCGCAAATGTTTTACTGTTATCCGTTGAGAAGTTCCCTTCCTCCATCTCATACTCCATAATCTTAACCATTTTTTTCCGAAACCATACAGAAGGTAAAACTTTTTACATAACAAAAAATCAAAATCATTAAAATCTCTTTACAACTGGTGGATGATATCTCCGCCAATCAAGTAAACATGAATTTTTCGATTTTGTGAAAAACGGTAGGTATGTATCACGTACCTAGTAGAGAAACACATGGGACCACCTCGGGATCTATTTTAATAGAATACATTTTAAACCATCCAAATCGGTTAAGCCATTTTCGAGAAATCGTTGACCATACATACAGAATTACGCCTCCAATATAGAACCTACTCCATTTTTTGATAAAAGTCGGGTAAAAATGAGACAAACAACAATAATCTTCAGTAACTTTTAAATCCAATCACGATTGCACGTCCCTCTTTCAACCTTTAAAAAGTTTCGCTACCTACCGCTAATATTATATCTTCATAAAAGCCTGAGCAAAAAGGAAATCAATAGAATATGAAATAAGAAACCGGACTGAATGAAAAAGGAAAGATTGATACGGACATAAGTAATTAGATCAAAGAGCTTGCTAATGGCAGAGTAAATTAAAAATCGGAAGAGCATGTGCAACCGAGAACATGAGTGGTGGAGGACGACGTTAATTAATGTACCTACACGATGTACTTACTGGTGTTCAAATAAAACCTTTCAATCTAACAAACCACGTTATTTTCTTTTTCTAAAGAAACTAGTGGTGGGTCGTTGTCGAATTTTTTAAAGACGAAACTCTACCCATTTTCTTAGCACGAAAACTAGTCACAGAAACGGTTGTCGTTGCAACTGGTTTCAAAACGGCTGAAAGGACGAAACGTATCGAACGGAACACTGGTCGAACTGTGTTCGTGTTCTGTTTGATAATTTGCGTCCATTGCATACGATCCGAGCATTCGTGATCGATGTTCGTGTTCGCGTTGTTAATGTTCGAAAGTGCGCACAAGGCTTGCGATCTAGAAGAATAAGACGAAAAACCCTAGACTATTACTGAAGCTCTTCTGTCCTGTCTGACGTATTTCGTAGAAAGTCAAATACGTTTTACACAAGAACAAAGTATCATCTCGCCCACTTAACCTTTTTCGTGACGTATGCTATGACGTAGAAAGTTGTTCACGTAAGTATGATATTAGTAGGTGCCCAATTAGGTATAATGAAGCCGTTAAAATAGAACATGAATAAAGACAATTTTAGGGGTATATATTTATCAAATTATAGACTATATTCAGCGTACATTTACTAAATTATAGGCCATCATAAATAGTTTTGCTAAATCATGGGTACTTTGTATCCGATTAGGTTAATAATTTAAAAAATCCTTCTCACCAGGGTAGATAAGTATTCGACTTCTACCATGCTGAGTCCAAGACCTTTTTGCCTTTTACCTTCTTATATGACCCTTTACCCTTGCTACCTATGTAATTTGAAAGACAAATAAAAATACTCTATTCAATTCTATTCTATTCGATGTATCGAATTCATGTTGTTGATAACATGTGCGAGTACGAACACGAGAATCGCGAGTTATATACACGGTTCGTCGAAAAGGGTACATAAAGCCGAAAGGGAGTTATTTTACACATCATTATGAACAAATTTACTATAGGAACAAATCTGAAAAAAAAAGCGTTAATAAATCAGCTGTCCTATACAGGGTGTAAGTGACATCGTAACGAAAACTGCTACCATGGATTCAGTACATGATTCTGGACCCCTCAGCGTTATAATGTTGCGTCGGTCTTATCATAATTTTTACGATTTTGTTCGCAGATTTTTTAGTTAGTTATAAAAACTACGAATTAATTAATAAAAAAATATTTATAAGACTGACGAAATAGTCCAAAATCATGTACTGAATCCGTGGTCTCAGTTTTCGTGACAATGTAGTGCACCCTGTATATTTAGTAGTTTTTTTAATACCAATTTACTTATATGAAATACAATATTTTATGGAAACATAATTATTGAATTTATTTGTATAGAACAGCAGATTTTTATTTCGTCATTTCGAGGTTGGTCCCGTACTAAAAGTTGTTCATAATGAATACCCTTTCCGACTATCCGTGCCTATACCGGCTTGCGCCTCAGCCTGACCGAAGCTTTAGAAATCAAAAGCTAGCCCCGTTCTCACAGTAACCATATGTGGGATTCTTGCATGTGCACAGAAGGGTTTACTCAAGTGTTCATGCCATAATATCATCACAATGATACGGAACACATTCAAGCATATTTAATTCATTAATTACGGAACAAAAAGAGAATATAGCTCCGTTGTTCACAACACCGCGTATGACGTTAATTTCGGCTACGGAAGAGTTTGTTGAACCCACAAAAAAGCTCGGTTGCCAACGGCACGTCATTCTGCAATTTTGACATCCTTTATCCCATCATTTTTTATTTACTTTTTATATTCACGCGAATCGCATTGAATTGATTAATGAATAATACGCTACTTCTATTGAATGTCCTGTAGGAATTAAAAATGAATACAATTATAGGGTTGTTTCTACATAAATCTCGAAAACAATGAAATGAAATTCAAATATTTTTTTATCGTATTTTTATACTCGCCAATTATTATTATTTTTGTTTTGAATGCAAGCTTGTAGGTACTTTTTTAATAATGTGTAAAAAAATTAAAAATAATTCTGCGTCTTTTATTCTATGATACTCTTATAAAATTCACTGCAACTTTAAACTGCGTCCATTCCTACAAAACGACACGAGACAAACTTTAGCTCAGGGACTTACCTTCGTGCCACCCCTGCAATTAGCGATATTGTTATCCTAAAAACGCCAGAAGTCCACTCTAGATGTCACCTTGGATATTATGTTTACCATCTCTTTGATCTTTAGTCTCGAATTCCCTTTTGTCAATCGTTCGGGTCTCTACAGCAAACAGCACTTGTTGGTGGAAGCAATTTGGGTTCTGTTTCAAAGGGCAAAGCACCCCCGGTACCAATCAAACGTGCCTCACGTCACCAGCAAGGAAACCATTAGCAAATTCCCTGTCATGGCATTCATGAACTGTCAACAAGTTTAGATTGTCTACCTGTTTTATTTGATACTGTCCTATACTGTCAATGTCAATCATTTTTAAGTTGGGAAATTATATCTTTTGAAGTTTTGAAGACTCTTAAAACTCTTATTAGCCATCTTAAAGGCAAAATTTTAGCTAATATAATATTTTTAGGTAGCTAAATTGGCTACATTAGAGTGCTCGGTTACTTTCAAGAAATTTTTCATCAATTTAATGAGATTTTAAAAATGCTATCATGTTTCTTTTTATCGCCTCTTCCGTGCACTGCTTTGCTTTTCTTTGGCGCATCCAAAAATTAAAGTCATTGTGAACATTTAAGAAAGAAAGAAAAAATATTTATTTCGGACTCGCACAGAAAATTACATACACAGAGAAAACATTAAAATAATAATGACAAAAAACAAAATAAAAAATCCTGCACGAGACCAAAAATGGCATATCTCAGCATATACTGCGACAAATAAAATAATAAAATTGTATTTCATTATTGAAAGATACGAATAACTTTTCAACTTAATTAAATGCAGAAATACAACAGTACGATAGAACTTGATCATTTCATTTAAAAATATAAACAGCAAGAAACGGAAAGAAACGGAAAAACTGCATCAGTACTTCAATAATAGAAATATCTCCATCGATAATACTTGAAGAGCCTTGACAAAGACAAAGAAATTGTTTGGCGTGGAGCCAGCTCCCCAGAGCCTCTGCAGTCCCAGGTATGGAGAAGAACAGAGCCGATCAAAGATTGCTCTGTTTTAAAACGAGGAAAATGCAAAGTTTTGTTGTTCGAAACGATAGCAGCTTCCGAAATAAAAATGTAAATTTGTTCAGCTTTCCTGTGGTTTTCTGTTCGGTGGAATTTGTGCTTTTCGAATTCTAGACAAGTATTTGAACAATCAGACAATTCCAATAGCGCGCCAGTCGCTGGTTAGCCGCGGTAATTTGTTGCATTGCGTTTTTCGTTTTAGAGCTATTTAACCGTTTTCTACGATAAATACAACACATTTACATCAGTAATCGTAGCCTTCTAACGTGCTTCTAACGTTACTTTATGGTTCGTAGTAAAGTAACATAAATTATACAGCGTATACCGCGCTTGGCGACTGCCTTTCTTATGACATATTTTCTCGTAGCTACGTATAGATGTTATCAGTTTTATGAGCACTAGTTTCCGCGATTTGACCGTACAATAATGTTTACGAAAATACAAAAATGGTATTGTAAAATCTGTTTTGTGCAACAGTTATAAAAAATAAGACACCGGTTACTAAGTATAAAACCAGAAAGCGAATCGAACCATGACCATGCGTCGTATAAAACGCTTGAATGGAAACGACGTGTGATCGTATTTTCTCTTTTGCATGTTGTAATTATACTAAGCTTTCTCCAGGAAACACTAAAACAACGAAATTCTCTTTCAAATTAAAATCACAAAGAAAATTTCAAGAACTTACCCAAGTCCTCGGCGTCCTCACTCCACTCGCCGGTGCCTCGCACCAGCACCGCCGACATGCCAGCCAGCACCGCATACACCAGCACCGACTCCATAACACACGCACTCCTTCCCCACATCATTACAACTATAACCCTTAACTTTACTTTGGCAACATCTTAACAACAATTCTGTTTCATTACCCAACAATTACTTACGCTCCGAAACGTTAATTGATTTAATATTACACTATTTATTAGCTACGCCATTCTACCTTACAGGAACTCTATTGTCAATTTTACAATCGATTAAGCTTATTGAATCACTCACTAAAGTCGCTTTAGGCCTACATACATTTCCTTGATTAAAAATTTCGCTGTGTTTTTGTTAGCTTGTCCTCCAAATCGTAGGTCGTCGATAGCTTCGAATTCAGCAGTTCCATTGCTCGTATTTGTTACCGCGTTTTACCCTCATGTATAGATGATCCGAGTAATCTTTTCGACATTATAAGTGGAGTCGTGTGTAGTGTGTCGTCACGCACGGGCGGCTTTCGGGACGCGGTTAAATATCCCGATGAATAATTCAGGACTCTTTTAGCGGCGGTGCGCGCTCGAGGACAGAAAGACCACCTGCAACAAAGTACATAGTCTCTCATTTATGTCCAACCAAACACAACTATATTTAGACAAGTCGTTTTGGAAATTGAAAGGGAATCTATAATAATTAGTGATGGTACTGATGACAGACTAGTGCGGTTTTTCTGCGGAGATATTCACATTTAAGTTTGTGCGATATGAATCTTTGGAATGTTTTTGAATACAGTCAGTTTTCTACCGATTTTGATTGTATGTTTATTTTAGACCATGAAAATTAACATTTATTAAGAATGAAAAATTATGAAGTACGTATTATTATGAGGCGTTTGCTCTGCAGTGGGATGATATAGGCTAACAGTGACAATAACAGTAACGTAACAATACATTTATGTTTGCTTTCTTGCGTAAGAACATTGCCAAAAATGTGTGAAAAATATTTTCCAGCAATTTCTCGCTGCATTTCTCCGTGAAGACATTCTTATGTTTATTTTAAAAGAAGATTTCTCCGTGAAAAATTTAACAAAAGCTTTCAAGAAGCAAAATCCGTCATCAAAGGAGGCTAAACGACCCGTAGCGAGTACCGAAGCGCTAATATAGTTTAGGAAACAACGTGCCCCTATTTCCTAGACGTCAGGGAACTTGCCGCCTTGAAAGTTACTACTATCTAGTTGATGTTATAGAGAGAGGCATCTTAAATACTGAGATACATACCTTGATATAGTATACAGTACTACCAAGTTTAGAAGTTACAACGAAAATCTGCGTTATCGTACACAATATATATTATATACAGAGTGTAAGTGAGATCATTACGAAAACTGATACCATGGATTCGATACAAGATTCTAGAACCCTAAAGGTGTAAATTCGGCGTAGGTCTTATCAAAATTTTTACGATTTTCTTCGCAGTTTTTATAACTATCTAAATAATCTAAGAAAAAAATCGTCGATCTTTTTAACTTTTTGAAAAGATATGTACCTACCAATTTTATATATAATATTTATATTAAAGATATTATTTATTGAAGATATGTATAAAATTTGGATACTACATTACAACAATAGTACAATCTTCCAGACAGTTTCTTCCAGACAACCTTTGGATGGAATAGAGTGACAGATTGTAGTTTAATTACACTTTCATTAAAATTTTATTTTTATTTTTACAGTAAAATATAATCCTGTAAAAGGTAGCCAGAGAATATTTTTACACCCAGTTTTATGCAGCTTCTGTGTACAAATATCTTAACTTCGTACTAACAATAAGTTTCTGTAGAAGCCAGGGCATACTTTTTAAATAAACTTCATTATGGATCTAGTTCGCGCTTCACCGTTATCGAGGCATCTAAGTTTCAGCGACATAATATCTTGGAAGTTTCCTGTTAGGCTCTGAAGAAAAATTGCGCTAAGTTGACCTATATTCCGGTTTCATATTTATAAATAAAGGTACCCACTCATAACCATATTTTATTGGCTTCTCTCGCAACATTCCTTATATTTCCCATTCGCGAGCTTTGATTTCGTACATTGCTCTAAAAGGAAATTGTTTGATCTTTACGAAGGAAATTGGCTAAAAGCTATGTTTATAACATATTTTCGCCATGTGAACTTTTACTTAAGATACTAAGGTGCCTAACGAAATGGAACCCCGGACTTTAGGGGAGTGACTTGAAAGGAATATTAATAAAGAAGGTATGATTTCGAACCTAATTTTATTCTGTAATTAATATCTCACTGGAGGCTAATTTATTCTATTCTTGAAGTTACCATCTTGTAAGTTCTAATAAATTATCCAGCCTTTATAGTACAAAATTTATACCAATCTTAGCAATTGATTACAATACAATACAATAATATTCTTTATTAAAACCCCATACAACAAACAACAATACCAACAACATTTATTACTCTATGATTGTGTCCTTTGAAAAAAATTTTTTTTTTCTTTTTTTTTTTCTTTTTTATATATCATACAAATTCAATTATTATCTTCACACATTTAATTATAATATCTATTGTTACATATTCATGCAATTTATATTTGTATTCAAAATTTTTACTATTGTTGCTATCACTGTTGTTTTTTTTTAATTACTAACTAAGATAATACTTATCACAGTACGTTATCATTAATTGATTATCTAAGATAACTTAATTATCATAAAAAACAATATGAACCTATGGGTAATTAATTTTAAGTAGACTTGAATAATTGAGTTGATTGATTGAAGCATCAAATAATTGTAGATTTATTCAGCACGTGATAAAATTACAAAATAGAAGTTTTCTCAATCAAAACTTTTCCGATTTTGATGAGAAAACCAATAATTTAAATACTAGATGAAATTAATATTTGTCAATAGGTAGTTAGTTATACAGATAAAAAGGAACTTTGTTAACGGAGACGACACGGTTGGCGCAGTGGCTAAGCGATTAGCTTTCTGCGCTACGAGCCGCGGATTTGACCCCCGCACGGAGCGATAGCGATACAGGATAAATCCTAGTGAGGGGCAACGATTTTTAAAAGAAAAAAAAAAACGATATAAAAAGGCTTTTAAATTAAACAAGTAAAGTTAGTTATCTGTAAGGTTTTCATAGTCTTAACTAAGCAATTCGTAATTTGTCTGCATCCTTCATAATTAATAACTGACAAAGAAAAAGTTTAAGTTTACCGGAGCCTTTAAGCTAACACATTTTTCGTATAAGCCTACTTATCTCCTAAATTAATATTTTATACAAGGCTCTTAAACCCTAAGTTAGTTAGCCTCTAATATACCTAATGTAGTAAATAATTTTCGTCAGTAGTCAATACAACATACAAATAAACGTACCAACGTCAGGCGTGACTGTTAGTATTTTTTTAGTATATTTAATGGTTTTTTTTCCAAAAATAACGATGTCCCAAACTTTTGCTGTTGTATCTTGGGTACAGTTAACAGACATAAATCTCATATAATCACATACTCTAAATATTTGTTCTATGCGGGAATCGAACCCGCAATACGTAGCGCCGTAAGCCAATCGCTTAGGCACTGCGCCAACCGTGCCGTTAAGTACTCGTAATACTGAAAATATGCCGAAAGTATTTTGCCGTTTCAGTGCCTTTATGTATTATATATTATAATTTTAAAATACCAAAATATTAAGATTTGTACCAATCTTCATCATCAATTTTAAACGTGATTGAAGTACGTATTTTAATTTTTCCTTTATATTTGTATAACTGAAGTACTCATAATCTCTTGACTGAATTCATATAAAGTATTCCTGCTTCATTTAGTTAATAAAAGCGTTTTATAAATACTTTGGCTTCATCGGATTCGCGTTTTATTTTTGCACATTTTATAATTAATTATGAGACACCGACATTATTGATTATTATAATAGTCGTGCTTTTAAAATAGATCTAGAGGTTTCTAGAACATTTCTCAAATCTCTTGATTTTAAAATAGATATGTCTATTCTGTAGCAGAATAATTGATGTATGAGTGACATAATAATTATTACATTTACAATCTTATTTATTATGTACATTGAGATTCTCGTGCTATATGTGACAACAAGAAGCATTTATTAAACATTACCATGTTGTTGTAATTAATAAAAAAAATTGTAACGTTAACGCAAATGTTTTTTTTATAAATATAATATTCATTATGGAGTTAGCAACTTACTAAGCTTTCTGCTAGTCTTGTTATCACAATATTTTTCTGTGTGTAATTGCTAAGGATACTTAGCAAGACATATTATTATGATATGAGGGAAAACACCCTCTTTATCATACACCAGATTCCACCATGACTTCTTGCGGAAACGAATTTATTATGAGCTTTTGAATTTTAAAGATCCCATCTAAATTAGTGCTAAGGTCACCGAGAATACCTTGGACACATTTTCAGAAATAATTACTTTATAATATGGTAAATAAAAATAAATAAATAAATCCATCCCATTACTGTCCCACTGCTGGGTACGAGCCTGTTCTCAAAATGAGAGAATAAGCCTTAGTCCACCACGTTGGGCTGGTGCGGGTTGGCGGACTACACACACCATCGAGAACATTATGAGGCCATCTCAGCAGGTTTCTCAGCAAGTTTCCTCAAGATGTTTTCCTTCAACGTTAACGCAAATGGTAATCAAATTCTGTTTCGCGCATAAATTCGAAAGGTCAGAGGTGCGGACTGTGTTCGAACTCAGACCCTCCTGTATGGAAGGCAAGCGTTCAACTGCTTGGCCATCACTGCTATAATATGGTTTCGTATGAAAATAGTTTATATGCATAAATATGTAGATTTTTTAAATAAAATCTATCCTCTAAAGGAAACACATGTACAGGTACATGTTGAAGTTTCGTAACGTCAAAATACCTTGGCGCTACGGAATGTAGGCAGTGGAAAAATTATAAAAGCTGTATTGTTTCTCATCCTAGACTTCTCGCCTACACGGAAAAAACCACTTTCCGTGCTCCATCCGAACCAAGTACTCGGTTGTAAATAGCAATAACTTGTTTATTACTTTCTAGCCGTTTTTTCAGTGTATAGACAAATTCCACTTTACTCAAAAGGACTACTTGTACGCACAAACAATCACGCTAACCATCAATTTCAATAATATTACGTATTGGTAAAAATACCGTTCAAATAAACCGGTACCTTTCTATTGAAATTTTCTGGTTTTACTGAACGCCTGCCGCTTGACCTCCACTCCCCACTATTAATGAAAAACTACAGATTTCTGCTGTTTTTTATCATCAGTATAAACCTATTTTATAAACAACTCCCTTCTGAATCCGCAGTGATCGCAACAGCGAAACATCAGTGACTTTTCCTTATCAATTGTCTGACAACCGACGATGAGAGAGAGATGAGTTGTTTTTACAGAATAAGTACGGCTGGAGGATCAGTGGAGGATGCCTGCCATGGCCCCGACATACCTATATTAAGTATATCTATCATGACGTCCCTATTACAAAAAAATCACAACATATAGAGTAACCCTAAAAAAATTATAATTCTAATAATTGCAACATTACTCGCGAGTGTTTACAGTGTTGTTTTGGTTTTACTGAACCCCGATAACCAATTTGATTTAATTTGTCATCAGATCCAACATAAATAATTTGCAGATTCTTCGAATCAAAAGGCAAAAGTCATAAATTATGAGACAACTCGAGATCTCTCATAATATTCAAGATTTCGAGGAGTTCGCGAGATAATGTAAATAATTGTGACAAAATTATTTTTCATCTCATAGCCATCACTAAAGAGGGTCCTACTCCATGTGCTGGGATTAATAATTATAATCTATTCTAATAATGTTATAATTAAATTAGTCGGTACACAACGCTAAATCATAATTACACTAAAATAATAATTAATCTAGCATAGTTCCAGTATTTCCAGTAACTATTCAATTAATTAGTCACATAGATAAAATAATTAGCTTAATAGCATAAACATCATATCACATATTTTATCAGATATGTTTCATCATAATTATTAATATGACATTATAATTTTAATAGATAATGGAATATGCTGCTGGCAGGTAGCAATAGATGATGTATTTCGTATAAAAGGACCAGTAGAGATACCTACCGCCGATCAGCTGATATCTGTCAACAACATTCATTGTTTATCCTGTGACGATGCAATCAAAACTCGTGACAGTTTCGAATGAGACCCACAAAGTTACGTTAGCAACGACCCTTACTTGTCATGTTCATTATACGTTGTACTAATAGGTTTCGCCCCAAAGTCCTAGAAGGATTACAGTTCCGCAATCCTATTTGTTTTTTATTTTTTTTCACTTCTGTCATTCACATCCACGATAAAAGTTTATTTAACTCATAGTCATTAGGCACGTTTATGGGTTTCGTCAAAGTTTGGTTATGAAGATTACGTGATGGTTGGCATGCGTAGTGTCTCGAGTATGGACACGTGTATCGGTTCGCGCGTCGCGCGGACGACTGGCTGGCGACTGGCGGGCGTCGCGACGCGTCGACGCGCGGAGCCTACCTTCGCCGTAGTTAGGGCGCTCGGAACGCCTCGGCCGCCCTCGCCCGCCTCCGCCAGGTAAGCTCGCTCGACATGAAACTCTGATTGAATGGATGAGTTTCCAAATGCTTTTTTGTTGGAGCCGAGCGACAAATCACGATGTCGGACGGAACATTTGTGTTAACTTTCAGTGGTTTATTTGAGAGTCATAAATTAACATCACAGGTTCTTGAATGTACTCTTGAGTATTAGGATTTATACGGATGCGGATGTAAGTAATCGTGAAAGCAAGTGTCCTAACCTTAAAAATTGAACATGTGAAACTGAAACAGCAATTAAAGGAAATTAACTTAGATAAGTATCAATGAATCTACATAATTATTATGTAAGTACATAATTAAGCACACACTTATGAAGTGTAAATAATTTATTTACAATAGGCACGAATCAAAAAACAAGAAAAGAAAATCATGACAATGGACATTGTACAGTGGTGGAGGAGCCTATACAAAAAACGGTAGATTCATATATGTATTGCCGCATCTACGCCTTCCTTTGATTTTCCAGCTGAATGTCCTCCAGATTCAAGTGCTCGCTACGTAGGTACATATTAATTACTGGGATCCAAATTAGCGCATTGACCGTACAGAACTTCTCGTTAAAACCTTGACAAAATGCTTTGAAGAGTAAATCGTAATTTTGCGTTATGTTGGCAAGTGTTTTCAATTTGTTTCTACAAATTAATAACATTTAATATTTTCATAACTTCCAATTTATTTTTCTCGTAAAACTGGTAGAACTCGGAAATTATTAAAGATGTGCCGATAAAACAGAATATTTATGTAATGATTTTGAAGATTCGAGATCCCAAAAGACACTGTTCTACATTTAGAAATTCTAAACATTTTTACAAGTCTATACTTGTAAAAATGTTTAGAATTTCTAAATGTAGAACAGTGTCTAATAAAGATTCGAGTATCTAAGTAAGATAAGATAAACTATCTAAGTAAGATTTGAGTAGTTTTTGCCTTAGTATTGCTCAGTTTTGGTTTCTTTATAGGATTTCATACGTATATTTCTAATCCATGTTCGTCCTATGATTTTCTTTTGAGGTTCTTAAATTCAGTACGTATCCACGGATCGGATCAAACCACGGAGGTCGTAAGGAAATCCATACATTCGTTTAAAATTCTAAAACGTGTATAATGCCCTGGGGACAGCGATAGGCGCCGAGCCGTCACTTTGGGCATGAATTATCGACTCAACGTGGATACATTGAGCGCCGCGCATTCAGTAGGTTTGACATCTGAATCTACTGGATCATATCTTCCCATTCCTTGACATGAATGATGCCTATTGGCAGATTACCATGGAGTACAATCTAACTTAAGATCTACCTAGATGATTGATTAAACTTTTGTTGTTCCGTGAAACGAAAAGCCTTTAATTAAACAAATTTATCGTCAAACTGTGCTGATCACACTTACATGCTTTTTTATTTTAGGCGCTGAGCAGACGACGGGCTTTTCTTCTGCGGACAAGAATGAAAGCGGTTTTTTTTTTAAATATATGTGGCAAACTAACTTACGGTTCATCTGATGGTAAATGATCACCGCCGCCCATGAACATCCGCAACACCAGAGGAGTCACCGATACGTTGCCGACCTTTTAGGATGGTTTTAGGAAAAAGAGAGGGAAAGGAGAAGGAAGGGGACTAAGGGAGGAATTGGGCCTCCGGCGCTCCACACTCACCGAATGAAACGCAACAGTATGCATACTGCTACCGTCGATATGCTGTCGATATTCTGTGGGAGGTTACTACTACCCCGGTCGTGCCAACCCATTCGAGCATGCTGGCATGCCAGCAAAACACTACTACCACCAAAGTTACCACCTAGTATACTAGAATTATAACGACAAATACCTACAAACAAATACGATACCACGGTTGGCGCAGTGATTAAGCGATTATTATAGCTTTCTACGCTACGTGCCGCGAGTTCGATCCCCGCACGGAGCAATTATTTGTATGATCTATAGATAGTTGTGCCGGGTCTGGGTGTGTGTGCATGTGACATGTATGTGGTAAACTGTACCCTAGGTACAGGAGGAATCGTATTGAAGGGCAACGTTTATCTTAAAAATAAAAATAAAATGAGCTTTCTTGACTGCCGCAATTTTTTGTCGTAAAAATTCTTGTCGGCGGCCGTCCACCAGACAAAAATTCTGTCGTCTGCTATTGAGCAGATACTGTACAATATATATGCATACACATTGACTGTATACATAAATACATTGTAGTTATAATAACATATTTGCAATATTAGACACTTACATAAATACATAATGATTTTGATAACACTTCAATAAAATAATGACGTTCGCGCTCTAGGGATTATATCGCCCGCATAGGGCTGCGAGACATGGCGTTTCGTTGTTTATTAATTAAAGTTTTCCTTCTAACTATTAACTTAAATCAAATCAAATAATTTACGTAAACATTTATTAACAATAACTAGTATTGACCATCACTGGTATGCAAGACTTAAGTTAAAAATAAATTATAATTTATATCTATTATTAACGAACAGTTGAATTATTATACACTATTAAACGTTACAATTATTACCATAGATTTTAAATATGTCGCAGTAAGATAGGTAAAGCCGTGATATAATTATACCCCTAGTAATATAATCATATTCCGGACGATAGTTTTACGAAACCATTGTTATGATTATATCACTAGGGTTATAATTATATTACGGCTTTATCTATCTTACTGCGTCATATATATATATATACACACAAACGTTAACACCGATGATGATACGTCTTATCGTGTAGGTATAATGCCACAAAGGTCATGGTGTCGCTGCCGTCGCTTTTACTAATGTCATCTCCCTACAAAAATGTCAATTGTAATGAGGCAGTTATTAAAATTAAAAATCGTATTATAAAAATGAAAAACAAAATCATCTACATATTAATACACTGTGTTCTCAAAATTATGATATTTATTTGTTAAAAGTAACAGCAGAATTGGAATGATTACGTAGTATTATGAGATTAACGAGCTCGCCGCCCGTTTTTTGGAGCAGCTAAACTAATTTAAAATGAAAGAACATTTCACGCTCCAAAGAAGACCTTTATAAAATGAGTTGGAAAATTACCTACGAAATATGACGGACACTTTTCTCGCGATGAAGTGGATTTCTCTATTTTTTATGAACAATTATTACTCTGGAGTCCAACTTAAATAACTCAAAACGTTTACAATAAGGACTTATCCACGTGAACTCAACTTTATAAATAATTTACATTGTTTGTTTACTTGAACTGTACTTTAATCATCGGGTTTGTATTTTAATCATCTCTTTAGGTTCCTAACTGAGACTTAGATTAAAATGTTTTAAACAAGTTGTTAACAATAACAATAGTCGTTGCGCCGAAGTATATCCAAGATTATTATGTAATAACATTAAAGTCCCAACTTATCGCTGTTTATACAAGAGAATGAATAAATGAGGTTGAAGTGTTTGAGTCTGAGTGATACTAGACTTCCCACGTGCCTAGATCTAAATTGCGACTACTGCCAAATATAAACCCACGACCCAGTGACCTATGTCACAGAATAGGTAGATAGATACAGAAGGCTGGCTCCATACAAAGAACGATAACAGGCGGACGCATACATACAGGATGGCGCCGACATACGATAGTATCACAATAAATAAAACCGCGTATTTAGTATCACGTTCTGTGACCGTACACACAAAAAAAAACAATCAAATCCAAACCGTTCGTTCATTCATTTTTGTGCTGTTTCAAATATATACCTTTTTCTTTCTTTCAAACAGTAGTTTAGCCACAGGAACTAAATTAAAATTTCAAAAATTTTAATTGTCTCGAGCGAGGCTTTCAATATTCGCCTACGATGTTTGAAATGTCTGCAACCTATTCTAACCAAAATGATTTTTATTTATACGTGTCGAACAGATAAATTTCTATTTTAATATCCCTTCACCAAAACAAATGATAGTAGAATGAAATATTATGCAAAAATTTACTTGCGCGGAAATCACCAACTTTATGAGTACAGCTTCAGAACATGATATAACCTTTCTCCCAATCGCTTAAAGTGCAAGTGTGCAATTTTGTGCTAATGTGTAAGTTCTATTTTACACACTAATTATCTATAGTCAACATACGCACAATAAGATGAATTGTCCAATAACGAGACAGCGTCACAGACAACTGGAAAAGATCCTCACGAAAAATTGTGAAGCGCATCTTCGTGGATGCACTATCGTACCGCATGTTGTATGAAGCCGGCTTTCTATAACTATCTATTATGTGCCTAAGTCGCCTTTGTAAGCCAGTGGGGCTGGTGGGGCTACTCTCGCTCCACCAATCCGATGCATTTGGTACAAACAAGGCTAAACCGGCCTGTGGTATTGAAGCACTCTCATTAACTGTGGTATTTTGGCTATGTTCGACCTAAAAGCACGGGCTTACAGAATGTTCTGGACATTATACATTTTTATAGGTTTTTAGATTGCATGTCAATTTTACTAATTAGTTAAAATTTATAAGGTAAACCGACTAATTGTCAACTCAAATGCGTTTGTAAATTTTATTGTTATTATTAAAAATTTACGGATCGTGTTCGAAACACTATACTGCGCTCCAAAACGCAGATAGCTGACGTTGCTCTAAAGGCCCAGCTAAAATGGAAGTGGGCAGGATACGTCACACGTCTGCCGCATGCCGAAAGAACTGTGGGCTCACGTACCACAAAACTGGTGCCCTGAAATAGTAAAACGAGGTCGCGGCAGACCACGAAAGAGATAGCGGGACGAAATGGGTACATTTCATGAAAACTTGAACGAAAAGGCGTCGATCGAGAGAAATGGAGAAAATGGAGGGAGCCCTTTGCCCAGGAGTGGGACAGCATAGGCTGATAATAATTATTATTATTAAAAAATAACTTTATGTAAGGTAGCAAACGACGCATTTATGTCATTCTTGACAATGAGTGAATGAATGAATTTTTAACTATCAGGTAGTCGCGCTAACAAGTGATCAAACAACAGGCTGAGAAGCATACCGATAATGTAACAAAGTATGAAAAGATAAAGATAAAGAAAAAAGCCCTAAACTCAATCTAACTTTATGAAATGAATAATTTTCAAACAAAATATCGAATGAGCGACTCTAATTACGTTTTCAAGTCAATGAGCAATACGTTAAACGGTTGATTAATCTTTAACTTGTTGTTAACTGACGTGACCACCCTGGTGTTGCTCAATCACATATTATTTAGCAAATCAGAATATATTTATTAGGTTCGCTATTCCCAGCGGGTTGGACGCCCGGAGCACGTTTCAGTGGCGGCCATGATTAGGCATCAATAACTAGTACTAATGACGATGTATGATAATGCAATTATCTTTAATAATCTGTAGATGTACAATACAGAACACTTTATTGTACACCAGAAAGTAATACAAAACACTTTATTGTACACTGCAGAAAGTGAAGAACAGAAGATGTAACAATACATAGAAAAAGAGATGTACAAAGGGCGGTCTTATGGCGATTACCTTCCTATATTTAGCACAGTTACCGCCGAATACATAAACACAACTCAATTTTATGATGCTCTTAAATGTCATTCTGTCGCGATAATCCACCTTAAAGTGACAGTAACAGCATGAGTTTTAAATGCAACTTATAATTGAGATGTGTTTGAGTATTTGGCGGTTAGATCCGTATAACAGAACAACGCTCAGCGGTGCTCTCTATCTCTAAGTAAGAATAGATTTAATTCAGTATGGATGTATGATAAGCAGTGATAGCCTAGCGGTTGAACGCTTGAATGCAGGAGGGTTCAAGTTTGGAACCGGCCCGCACCTTTGATTTTTCAAATTTATGCAATTTGATTAACACTTGCGTTAACGGTGAAGGACCAACCCACTTGGAACCGTGCACCTAGAATCACGACGTTTTGAAAGTGCCTGCAAAGGCCCAGTTGAAATAATAAACTTTGACTTTGACTTTGAATGAAAAATATCGTGAGGAAACCTACACACCTGAGAGGGCCTCATAAAGTCCTCGACGGTGTGTGTAGTCCGCCAACCCGCACTAGGCCAGCGTGGTGGACTAATTCCTAAACCTTTCTAATTCTGAGAAGAGCCCTGTGCCCAGCGGTGGGACAGTAATGGGTTAAATTTATTTATTGATGTATCAATGCACCAAGGGATGCTTATGACCATCCAAGTCATTTTGGCCTCTTACGTCTCGGATAGAGTGATGTGCCTCTTAATTCACTAAGGGACGAGAAGCCATCTGCGACCAAATCAAATCAAATCAAATATCTTTATTTGAAAACACAGGTATAGATGGTAAGTAAAACAATAGATACGAATGTCTACGTATCGTCATTTGACAGGATAATATCTGTGTATAACGTGGTAATCGATTCTTACATGCTCACCTCCATCGTAACACACTTTAAACATAATTCATTCGATTTCATACCTCAACTCGATAAATGTAATGGCGCAGAACCCAGATACGCTTCGTAATGTTATGGTTACATTACTTCGACATCAAATGGGAAATCATTTTACTTAAAGATATTTCATGGTAAGAGTTTCTTGATATTATTCGGTATGTCAACGCTTAGAAGCACTTGAAACGCGTGTTTTGTTAAATAAAGGCCTCTTATTAAATCACTACTTCTACTAGTAGGAGTTTTAAGCACTTCACTGCAATATGGACAAAACCCCGTGGTTTTTAGATTGTTAAAATTTTATAATGTTTTATAAATTGTTTGTATGTTCTTAGTCTTATTCTTTATTGTACACAAAATATTGAATATACAAAAAATGCAGTTTAAAGATATATGCCAAAGGCGAGCTTATCTTAGCATGAGATTAATAAAAAATAAATAAAGAGAGAAGTAGGGCGTAGCGGGTTTTTCCGCTCAAAATTGGAACTACCCGACGGGGTTGTACCTCCACCTTGAAGAATATCATACCCAAATAACACTGCTCTTTTGCAGTGTTGTGTTCCTAACGGTGAGCAAGGTCGTCAGTGCTCCTTCAGGACCAGAAGTAGGGTCGGCAACGCGCGAGTAATGCCCGCGGTGATCCAAGCGTCCATAGGTTACGGTAAATGCTTACCATCGGGCGGGCGGGCCTTAGTGGTATAAGAAAAAGGTTCTGTTATAAGATCTAGTTGAATACCAGTACCAGGCTTCTGTTTTGCTTACGCTGAACATTGATCCTTTTCAGCGTAACCATGGACACACATTATTTTTGGGCATGTTTTGAATAAATGTTTTGATTTCTTTATTTTATCAAGGATCGTGTCGAACCGTACGTCTTTGTTAGTCCAAAGCTGGATGCTTTTGCCCAATTTGCCCATGATATAATCCCAATGTTGCCATAATTGCCACGAGATGAGAGTTTATTGGTAACCGACGATATCCAAAATTCCCAATACATATATTTTTTTTACAAAATATATATTTTTTGATTATGTACCATTTATGCGTACTTCTTCATACCATTTTTCGACAAAATTGACGAACGAGTCTCAAGAGACCAATGAACAACACGGTATCAAACAATCAATTGATGGTTTCCCAATTCTGAGTACGAAAAAACAGGCAATATTATTTTTGGATAAAATGAAACCTACCAATCAGCCTAATGCTTCCTTCACAAAAACACACACAAACATTCATAAATAAGATAACTCGCTCCTACTACAACTTTCCAAAAGTAATTCTAATTTTATTCACTAGTTATTTCTAATATACTTTTCCTCAAGAAATATTTCATAACATCTTCAACAAAGCTAAATATTCTATTGTAAAAACTCTACACAATAACAGCACAAACGTATTTTTTACAAAAAGCTTCTCTAAGTATATTGCAGGTGTTGTGTTTTGACCTAGATCCTCCCTGCTAAGCCTAGAATAAAGCGATGGCCTAGCTTTAACGTGTTTATTAAAACAAATAGCAGTGCAAATGTTATAGGCAAGGAGAAATAATCAAATGGAATACTTACACTGAATTAGTGAGTTTGTGCATTATGAACTAAAATTAAAGATCATGAACGTCATCATACGAGATGTATTTCACATTCGTGTTTGACGTACCGTAATACACGCAGTGTTTGTGCAGATGTCTTTTTGACGTAATTCTCCCTCATATTTTCACTCTATTTGCTTATTACTCTATGTGACACGTCGACTCTACCCTCTTATCGATGCCCTAAAACGTTTATGAGGAATTCGTGCCGAAGCTAATCTGACTGCTTCCGCTATCGATAAACTAAAATTTCAGGCCGCAAAGTGTGCGCCAAAATGTACCGAAATCGTGGCGAAATTTTAAAGCTAATATACATTTAATATGCTCTTAAAATATGGGCTTTATTTTGGTTATTTTTTCAAACTATTGGTGCAGTGAGTAAGCGATTAGCTTTCGGGGTGAGCAGGATGCATGTATGTATGTACTTACTTGTCGTCATTCAAGGAGGTTTTTTTTGGACACTATGGTTATAGTTATAGATGTACCTACTGTTTTAATGGACGATGATACACAAAGCTGCCACTGCGCTAAGCTAATTCTAGATTTTTTACTTTGACGTTCGTAGCGCCGCGCTTAGTTTTCACTTCATAGTTTTAAGTACAGTTACAGATAATATAATACTCTAGTCAACGACAATTAATCCAGCCCATTACTGTCCCACTGCTGGGTACGAGCCTCTTCTTGCAATGAGAACACGGTGTGTGTGTTCTCATTGCAAGAAGAGGCTCGTATCGAGATCATTATCTTCTCAGGTGTGCAGGAGTCTTCGCGATGTTTTGCTTGGCCGTTAATGCAAGTGATAATCAAATTGCGATCCGCACATAAATTCGAAAAGTCAGTAGTGCGAGCCGGATTCGAACTCATACCTTCCCGCATGGAAAGCAAGCGTTCAACTATCACTGCTGCCGCTGTACTGCAAGTATTCGGCTCTTTTGTCTCATACTGTACTAGTCGATAAAGTTAAGTACATTATTATATATTAATTAATTACAAAAAGTAATCAAAGTAAGTTTTCATTCATTAAAAAAACTTATAAAACTCTGTGTCAGCTACTTTCTCGCCGACTGTACAGGTTGAGCCCAAATACCATTGTATTCACCTTTTTGGTAAATATGTTTTGGTAGATGTATTCTTCTCATATTCTTACCTTATACCAAAAATGTATCTCAAAAACATTTCTCATTCTGTGGTTTTTCTGTCCACCAACAAAAAACATAATACTGAATACATCTCATTTCAATACATCGGATGTTTATCACAAAAATAAATAAGTAATCTAAAATGATAATAAATGAATAGGAGGCCAGTATAATGCGTCTCCCAAGTCCTCTTGTCGGCAGCTGAGCGGAAAAATGCTCATTTGGCTTACATAAAATACTTCCCGACTTGTACGCTCGGATTATCACTGACTAGCTGTTGCCCGTGGCTTCACTTGCGCGTTTTATTATTATCACAATAAAATATAGCCTATATCGCTCAGGGATAGTGTAGTCTTCTATTAGTGAAATAATTTTAAGAATCGGTTCAGTAGTTCTAAGGATTACCCCTACATACAAATAAACAAACTAACAAACAAATTTTACTTCATAATTATGATATCATTGCATTGTTTTTGATATCATTGATCGTCTGGGGGGCTAAAAAGGCCGTTTTAGATGAATCATAATATGATTCATAATTATTATGAATGTCAAAATATCTACTTAATTGACGACTCTTATTAATGTCATCCGCATAAGGTTCATATTCAATAATCATCTGTTTGACAGTTACTAAGCAGATCATTAGATGAATTGCTCAATGTGGCCATTTTAGGCCCCCTGAAATCATTAGAAAATAATATTGTTACGCCAAATGAAAAAAAAATCCTTACTGGATAATAACGGCACAAAATTTACAAATAAACGAAACACAAAAAGAAAAATAGGTACGCTTCTAAAAAATAAAAAATGTGCCGTCGAGCCTACCCGTAACACTCTTACCTATTGTCAACAGTACAAAATAAATAAAATTATTTAAACATAGGTAACTTCATTTAAATTCTGTATCATACACATTAGTCGACCTCTAACCTGCTAATGAGAATTAATAAAATAAATAAATCCAGCCCATTACTGTCCCACTTCGGGAATGGGCCTCTTCTCAGAATGAGAAGGGTTAGGCTTTAGTCCACCACGCTGGCCTAGTGCGGGTTGGTGGACTACACACACCATCGAGAACTTTATGAGGCCCTCTAAGGTTTCCTTACGATGTTTTTCCTTCAATGTTAACGCAAGTGATAATCAAATTGCGATCCGCACATTAATTCTAAAAGTCAGAGATCCATGCCGGGTTCGAACTCAGACCCTCCTGCATGGAAGGCAAGCGTTCAACCGCTAGGCTATCACTGTATAACAATGTATAATGCGAATTAACTTTAAAAAAACCTAACATCACTTTTGCCGACATGGAAATCGAAACTAATACCTCACAATTGGCAGCCGCGCTTTCTTTGACTAAGTATACAAATGGGGCCTATTCTGTAAAAGATTGACGGAAATAAACATGAATTGCATCGGAACTGAGGCTGTATCGATAGTGTGAATGCGCTCCTTGTTTTCTTGATGAATATTTTATCGGACCGATAACAACGGGATCGAAGCTAACGGCATTGTACAGGTACGTTTTTTTTTTTTTTTTTTTATCGTGGTAAAATCATCAAATGAGTCCTCCCACCCCGGGCAGGGCGGGAGGGACTGTCAGACTTGTACTGACTAAAATCCACGGTGTTCCTTCAATAGCCCTTTACGTTCCGGGGTCACGGTAATGAGATAAGCCCCGCGACCCCGGCAGGCTTCGGCCCTCTACAGGGGGGGCCCCGTCATCTTGCTGACGTTCTTTGAGGCGCGCGTGGAACACAACGCGCCGTCGACCCGGGCATGGTCCATGGTCGGACAGCGAGTTGCCCTTTACTCGCTGTCCGCATGCCCGCGCCTACGGTGGCCGGAGATCGTCGGCCGGCGCCCGACGCCGTGGGCGACCACCACTGCGGCTGGGCTGGAGGGAGGACGCCATCCTCTCCCTCAAGCGGCCCGCCTCCTCCTTCGATAGCATGACTGCTTCGCAGAAGGAGGCGACCGCTTCCCACCCCGTCTCGCCCCGCAGCATGGCCTCGACCAATGCCGGGCGCGAGAGGTCTCCGCCTATCGCCGCCCTGAGGACACGTCGGTGCTCTGCCCAAGCGGGGCAGTCTTGCACCGTATGCTCTACTGTGTCCTCAGGGCGATCCTCGCAGTGGTGACACCCAGGCGTTTCTGCCTTCCTCATCAGACACAGGTACCTCCCGAAACTTCCGTGTCCGGTGAGGACCTGCGTCACGCGGTAGGTCAGGACGCCGTGCCGCCGATCCAGCCACTCCTCAAAGAGGGGTCTTACCGCCGCGATTGCGGCGTGCCCGTACAGGTACGTTTAGACTAAAAGAATAAGATCTAGAACAAAGCTAGAACATTCCTAGTAGAATTTAGAGAGCATTTACCATTTTTACCAAACCAATGTCGAAAAAGAAGCATATATCCAGTAGTGTTCTGCATTAAGCTGAGTGGATTGATTGAATATCTTTATTGATTTCAATGTGGCCGACCAACGAAATTGTTGTTCGGAATAATTGATGTTCCATTTCTATGCTCGTTTGAGTAACTTCATATGAATTTAGCATTAAGCCGCTTAACATTTGTCGGTGTGGTCGTTTAAGTGCGGTTTCAGAGCGAAGTTTTCTCGGCCTCAACCGAAAAAATGTATGAAAAAGTGTGCGCGTGTTTTCGATTGAAGTTCACACAAATGCGCGCGCACGTTGTTATCATACATTTTTGTCTTTACGGTAACTACGGTCGAGGCCGAGGAAATCTTTGAATATATTGTACTCAGACCAGAACATGTCCTAACGCCTTAATTTTCGTAATACCGCACCTAAATCATACCATATCGACAAGTGAGTCTGCGCCTTATTCGCCTTCGATGAGACTCCGCGAAACAGCTGGTGGTTCTCATTTTGGAAAATAATGGGCTTATGATATCGAAGCTCTCGACAATATTGTTTTATTCATCATAATTGAATTATTTGATCACTTCGATTTGATAGTATGGCTTTCAAATTGCTTTTTTAATCTTATTTTCATCTCATCTTACACAGAATTCGGACTGGACTTATGAATTATATTTCGCTCATTTTTCGCTCATTTTTCGCTCGTATTTCTTGGGTCACTCGATTAATCTCTTATAGCCAAGAAATATTCATTGCGTTTTCTTAGAATTGAGTGTTTATGTTACCGTTAATGTTTGTAAATTAGTTAGAGTGCAGATTAACTGGTTAAACTGCGCATTACCTGGCCGAGTCCGTTTAAGTGCGAAAAATTTATTGGGTTTTCTGATAAAGTCGGTAATCCGCAGATTCTCTAGGTTTGTTAGTTGTTAGTCTGCAGACTAACTTCCAACCATTCTTTAAAGTGAAGAGAATAAGTTATTTGCATAAATTAAACATTACAGTTAATTGTAATCATTGACTTTAATTAATTGTCTGTTTTGTGTTTTAAATCTCTATTAAGCCAGGAACATATCAGTAAAATAATGTGCAGAATAACCAGGAAAAGTGCGGATACCTGCTACTTTAAGTATAATTTCGAACTTTAACGGATCGTACCCTGTAATCTGCAGATTATCTAGTCAATGTGCACATTAACACACTCCGCATTCTAACGGTAACATATATATTAAATTGTGATGGATTTTAATATTGGAATGTATCAAAGAAGGCAAACCTTTTTCTCAGTCTTCTTGTAACAAAGGCTAAAAAGGTTCTCCGTGAAAATGTTAATATTCAATTACATAACAGGAAATACACTGATATTTTCTTCCGTTACTTATCACTGTCAGACAATTTATTCATCGAAATTCGTAATAGTTTTTCCCGTAATATAACGATAAAAAAAAAAAAACCAGCCATTACTGTCCCACTGCTGGGCACGGGCCTCTTCTCAGAATACCTTAGTCCACCATTCTGACTTGGTGCGGGTTGACAAACTACACACACCATCGAGAACTTTATGAGGCCGTCTCAGATGTGCAGGTTTCCTCACGATGTTTCCTTTCATCGTTAACGCAAGTGTTAATCAAATTCTGATCCGCTCATAAATACAAAAAGTCAGAGCTGCAGGCCGGTTTCGAACTCAGACCCTCCTGCATGGTAGCAAGTGTTCAACCACTAGGCTATCACTGCTTACGTTGTCATAAATATAACGATACTAAAGTTTAATGTAAGCTATGGTTAGCGAACCGAAACACCGCAGCCCGGTCATACATAATAATAAAATATTATAGTTTAAAAAAAACTATAGAACACGCTTTTGTCATCCAAACTGAACGTGCATGCAAAATTTCATCTCAATCGTAAACCGGGAAGTGGGTCAAAAACTTCCAATATTTTCTTACATAGTTAGTTAGTTTTTTTTCTTTTGTTTTTTATAAAACATTGCCCCTCACCATATAAACCATTTCTCCTTTATCGAGGGTACAGTTTACAAACATACATGTCACGTGCACACACAACCAGACCCGAAACAACTATCTGTAGATCATACAAAATATTTGTTCCATGCGGGGATCGAACCCGCGGCACGTAGCGCAGAAAGCTAATTGCTTAGCCACTGCGCCAACCGTGTCATCAAGTTTTTAGTTAGTTACAGGTGAAGCTAATAAAACCGTGTTAAAAAGAACCGTCTTAACACTGAATTATGAGATGGTATTTCACCACTTGCACGCTTAACGCAGAGGTAATTAGGTTAATCTCCGAAAGTCCAAATTAAACTAAGTAAAAATGTTTTAAGATAGTTAATCCAGTGATTAGTCATTCCGTTGTTTAGCAAGGTGATTTCGCTGGCGGCTTTACTGGACCCGCCACATTGTTTTGTAACTAAGGGTTAACGGGTTTAGCTCCTAGAGACAAATTTAAATATTGGCTACAATTTGAATAAATATTGTAGCTGCGGCTAATTTATTATGAAGAGGATACATTTGGTTGTTGTTTTGTTTCTCATTTTATTTTAAATTAGGAATTCTAAAGTATAACATTGGGTTGGCTATTTTTGTAAAGTAGCTTTATGTACATAAATAAAATTACTTTCCGAAACGATCTACAAAGAAAGAAATATTTATTTGTCACAAAGGCATGAGACAACATTTAGAAATGATTATATTTAAATTTATAAACACAAATAAGAACTACTTTAAGACCATGCATGTGTCACGTCTGCGCTAAATAGTCATTTACCTCAGCATTATGCCAAAGTTGTTGAGAGCTGGTTTTCAACTGAAGCTCTATCTAAACAAAACCATACAACATATTTTGTACAAAGAAATTAACATTGGCACAACAATCTTTTAGTTAAATGCCGGTAAAAACTAGGCCACACCTAACGTAAATCAAAGCGAATTAATCCTGTAAAAATTATCTGATTCTATCTGGATACTAATACCTATATTGTTATATCAACTGCGTTCAAAATCATACCACCATTGTTTTAGTTGACACCCCTAGACAATCTACAATCTAGTTAATAGACGCGTCAGTAAAATGTATGGGATTGACATTTAAGAATCACGTGACAATTTGACAGCTAATGTCAATTCAGAAGGCCGAGCACGAATGTCTTTGACGTATCGTAAATCGTAACGTTACCGTTATCGTGATTGTACAGTAAAATTAATCTATTGCATTTTTATTCTTTATTGTATACTAAACACAAATAAAATATATAAAAAGAAAATACATGTACTCGTACATAGGCGAGCTTAACTGAAAATTGAGTTTTCTTACATTTCGCATTTCTGTTTAATTTTACGCAACATACTTGTATCATGAAAATTTAAAAAAATACTGCATGTTTCAAGAAATATCATGGATTAAACGTATATTTTTGATTCAAAATTTGCTAACGTTAACGTTACGACACGTCAAAAACATTCGTGATCAGCCCACAGTACATTTGCTAGCGTTTCTATTTTCTAGCAATTATAGATTGAATGCTTGTCTACAGGTACAGCTTCAATAAAAAGTTATGGTCGTTTAAACACGCGTTACAGCCATACAAAAGGTAATACAAGAGCTAATCGAAGTCAGTATCCAAAGGGTCGCGGCCCGCAACTCGGTTGGAAACGAGATAAACTTTTAGCCAGCGTTTGCTGGTTAATTTACGACGGAAGCTCCGCCATGCCCGCAACGAACGAGATTTTAAACACACTGTACGATTTAAAAACTAACTTTGACTTATATGGTGTGAAAATATATTTATGGCCGAAATTGCAAATTATTCTTTTATTCTTTTTTAAAAACTTTGTCCCTTTAAGACTAACCTTCCTTGTCCCGATCCCTATAAGGGAGTATTGTACTCATCATTATGAACAACTTTTACTATGTGACCAACAGTGAAATAGCGAAAATAAAATCAGCTGGTCCATACGTTTAGTCGAGTACTTAGTATTGATTTAATTTTATGTAACAGCAGATTATTTTTACGTGATTTCAATCTTGTTCCCATTGTAAAAGTTGTTCATAATGATGAGTACAATCCTCCCTTAAAGGGATTGGGACTAGAAAGGTTGGATCTTAAATGTAATGTAATTAGGTACGTAAAATTTATTCATTTTAATATTCAAACACAAAATGATCAAACGTCCATGAAAAGAAAGTTTAGAGAGTCTTATGTCTATTTTTAATAAGTTTGAAAATGAGCTTCCAGACATTTTTTTTATAAAACAAGCACCAAAAAATTACGCCGCAGCACAACAACAAGCCCGTAGTATTTTACAATAAAACCAATGTTGCTGAGAAACAAAAAAGTGTATAATGAATAATATTCTGATAGTGTATAATGAAATATCTAATTTCTTGTGATAATAATTTAATTTTATTAATAATTTATGTAATTCTATTCCTATATTATGTTTCAAGTACACCCGTAAAGGTAAAACGAGACTGTATTTTTTTATATAGTGCGCATAATTTGTACTAGTGATTCAGTCTCTGGGGGCCTACCACTAGCTCAAAAGCAGTATTATTTTAATATTACTTCAGTGCGGGAAAGAGATGGAGCTATACGTCCTGTAGAGTTTCATCTCTTTCCCACACTGAAGTAATATCAAAATAATACTGCTTTATGAGTTGGTAATACAACTGCAGTATTGGGATACACCTCAAAACAAAACGAAAATTCGCCTTAGTATGGGGGACACCATGGGGACACGCATAATTTACTAGCGCAGGCCATACAAAATGAAATTTTTATTTTGTTTTGGATTGAATTATAGTGCTGCTATTGCATTTGGGAAAGAACAATGAATCAATATCCTGTACATACTTTTTTTAAACGTTGTCACCACAGAAATAATTCATTAATTAAATATCCACTTTATAGTACCTTATGTATGTACGCGGTACGCACCCGTTTAATCCAGCACTCCTCAAATTTATTTTAAGCCAACCCTAAACCACAATTATGTATAATTTAGTCTTTTCATTATCCTCTCAATTTAGACACTTATCTCTTTACTTCATCGGTCGTTAAAAGTCACCCTATGACCTTAAATTCATGTTATGATTTAGTTAATTTTACGTCTAATATCTATTCTGATATCGATTCTTCAGCAAATGAATCGAATACTTTTAGCTAGATTAATATCTAAAGTATTTATCGGTCGGTTGAAAACCTTAATCGAACAAAATTGGTACCTATCCATAAAACGTAATGGAAAATAAGGCTGCCACATCGCATATTAGAAAATATACTATCATATAGAAGATAATCCGGGTCCTTAGTGGTAAAAAGTGCCAGTCAGTTGAGTCGGCTAGCGTCTTAGGCCATTCAATTTGTCGCAACCAACAGAGACCCTTCTCAATACGTAATTGACACAGGCTTATCCCCAAAGTTAGAACCACAATTTGTTCACATTTCTGTAAATAGTGACTCGCTATTTTCACTCAATGTCTTCGATATCTATAGAAAATGTATTTCTAGCAAAATGTTATTGTAGCACCGAGTAACTTTCACTTCCTTTCACGAAATAAAACGCTTGTTTACCGATAAATCCCACGCATCAGGAGGAAGTTTACGTAATAATTTAATCTTCATGTAATTCAGGTAAAGGTTGGTATATGTTATTACTAGGTTATTGTATCATGTATATTTTGTATTAAACTGCTTATCTACGAATTATTTAGAATAAAAGGTAAAAACTATAACTACGAGGTAACTATGTATACTGCTTAATTATCTATATTATAAAATAAAAATATAAAACTATAATTGAAAATGAGCAATTAGGCGTCAAAGTACTCTTCCTCATCGCTGTCAATTGGCAGTGTGCCCAGAAGACTGGCAGCATTGCCACGTTGAATGGCTTATTACGAAATTATAATTTCAATTCCGATTGAGATATACCGAAACAAGTGAAACAAAAATGTCCTAACTCAGCTAATCGCAAAAAGAAAATTTTAAGATAATAATTCACACCCTTGAAAGCTTTTAAAGTTTCTCGGCGTTCAGTGTAACTTTGTTTTATAAAGCCATTACTCATTCTTTTGTTAGCGATTGTGACGGCAAATTTTTCACGATGAGACAAATTTTGAGAATAAATTAACCAATGTTATAATCTTGTGCAATAAAAAGCAAAACGAAGTTTGGGAGTTTGTTTTGCAAGTGTACCTGCCAGTGTTGGGCAATTTAATTAATTTTGTTAAGTTTCTGAATAGAGTTGCCTCTACTGTCTGAAACACTATCAGAACTTTTTCATCCTCTCGTGAGTCAACTTTTATATGACCTAGGCGTCGCACCTCTACTGTTAAATGAGTTAAACATTTTTTTCTTTTTTTATATATTGCTTAGGTGGCAAAAATGCATACGGCCCGCCTGATGGTAAGTGGTTACCATAACTCATGGCCGCTTGCAACATCAGGGATATCATTCGCGCGTTGCCGACCCTGCTAGTAGCTCTTGGTAGTAGAGGGTACTGTCAACACGACCTTGCTCACCGTTAGGAACACAACACTGCAAAAGGTGGAGGTACTTCCCCAGTCGAGCAGCTGCAATTTTAAGCGGAAAGTCCCGCTATGTCCTACCTGTCTTAAAATGACCGATGAGATAATTTACTGGCATAGGTTTTCGTTATATTACTAAACTAGCTGTAGATAGTGACTCCGTCCGAATGGAAAAGGGATAAACAGATAAACACATTTATTGGTAATCTGGGGGCACGGCAGTGCCCCAGCCAAGTCTCGAGCAAAACGGGCACGGCCGTACCATCTTTTCTCGATGCGATTCGCGGCTGTTTGGCCCCCCCTATATCTTCGACGTGGACAAAGCTACGAGTTTAGGTTTTCGGTGAATAATAGTAGGCATTAGAACAAGCTTAAGTTCGAAATTACATGCCAATTGAATTAATAGTTTAGGAGTTACGGTCGATCAAAGTTACACCATTTTGTCACTCACTGACTCACTGACTCACTGACCGATCATCAAAAATCTAAGGTACTTCTAGCAGACTTAGAAACTTCAAATTTTGCACCAAGATAGGTCATTAGCCACATATAAAGGATAAATTATAAAAACATTAAAAAATAATATACCATAGAAAACAATTTTATATTTGCGGTTTGGCAAGAACATTGTGTATGGATTTTGACTGCATTGTTAACTTTGTTCGTTGTTTAAGTATTCAATTGGATGAATAAATACATAGAATAGAAAAGAATAATATAAACTGTGGTCAAGCATACGTGGCCCTTTCAAGAGTGACTAGTTTGGGTGGATTACATTTAATAAATGTGAATTTTAGTAGTATCAAAGCTCAGGAGATAGCAATAGCTGAATATAATCGACTCCGAAGTATATATCGCCCAGACTTGTCTACCTTAGAAGTAACGAAGCCTCAGAAACAAAAGAGATAGAGATAGAGAATGGGTTCTAAGCAAAGCAGTAGCTGAAGTCCAAGAAATTATGAGGTCACCTAAAAAAAAAGAAAGAAATACACTTACAAAAAATAAATGAGATCCCACCAAAAACATTAAATGTAAAAAAATGCCAAGTCTCTCGATGCAGTCTTTCCATCTTAAAAAGTTTTGAGATCTCATAGAAGCCAAGTCCTATTCAAATTATTTTGTAGTTATAAATCAACATTTAGTAATTGTATCAATAGTTTTCTTTATATTATAATTATAGTGACTTGGCAATGAGCACAAATTAAAAGCTGCTTGCTGCCTGGAATTATGTGCAAATGTTACTGACGAGACCTGTGATCAGATTATTTGTTATGTGTGAATCATGATGGTCACTACCGACTACATGCTCCAATACAATAATTAAGAATACCTTACGGGCCATCGCTTTATGAAAGTAAATGAACCGAGAGTACACTAACACTAGTGTTTGCGTACACACTTGTGCACTATAATTTATGTCCTGCGCAGTTTACTAGTCTTGGATGAGACTGACTGCCGTTGCCGAAATTCGGTTGGGACGACACGGATAAACCAAAAGAAAATTAATTTTGTGATATTAATGTTTACGCATGCGGTATGTGACTTTCAACTCCTCCAAATATGGCCGTTTTATTTGTTTCTTCTTGTGCTCATTGCCAAGTCACTATAATTATAATATAAAGAAAACTATTGATACAATTACTAAATGTTGATTTATAACTACAAAATAATTTGAATAGGACTTGGCTTCTATGAGATCTCAAAACTTTTTAAGATGGAAAGACTGCATCGAGAGACTTGGCATTTTTTTACATTTAATGTTTTTGGTGGGATATAGATTACAAGTCAATAATGCAGTTAGGTACAGATCGCTAATTCCTAAGTTTACAATAAGAAATTATGAAATGAATAATATAACGTTTCACAATTATTATTAATTAATATTATTGAAAAAAAAAATGGATTGGATGGGAGAAATTTGAAAAAAAATCCGATTTTCTTCCTTATGATGTACATTACTTCAGTGTCTTTCATCAAGATCGGTTTAGTCGTGAAAAGGTAACAAACAGGCATAGAAACAGAGTTACTTTCGCATTTATGATGGATTTTCGATGAAACACAGACAAGACAAAACAGTGAACTAGTGATTTCAAGACAGTGAACTAGTTAAACTGGAAGCCTTGAAGACATTACTTGACACCTTGTTTGTGGTCGTCAAACGCAAGCCTCTGTACTCCACACCGAGCTACCGTGCTCCTTATACTGGGTTTTTCACGACCTCATCGAGTCACCGTCAAGCCAAAAATGTTTGAAAACAACGTGCGCTTGCGTCTGAGTGAACTATACTTTTTTACACACTTTTACACACTTTTTTCACATTTTATTGGCTTTACTGTAACTACGGTCGAGGTCGAGAATTATATATATTCCTCGACCTCGTTCATTTTATATTATTTCTCCCCTAGGACTTTCTATAATTCTTTATTGTACACGAAAATGAGATAAAAAACAAATACAATTGAGGTGGTATGTACACAGGCGAGCTTAACCCAAATTTGAGTTTTCTACCAGCAAACCTTTGAGTGATAGAGAAAGCACAATGGTAAATGAGGGTACAGTCAAGTGCACAACTATAATACCTATTACAAATTAAAATTTAATACCTTATATACTAAATAATACCTAAATATAAATACAACGATATACCTACATAAATATGTATATACGAGTATATATAATACTATATATAATACATTATTCAGACAAGTAATGCTCCTTCACCCTCCTCTTGAAAACATTCAGAGAACGACTGTCACGTATTGAGTGGGGAAGAGAATTCCAAAGACGCACTGCACGAATGGTAAAAGAACCGTCATATCGGCTGGAAGTGTGACGCTGAGTACGAAGAAGAAGAGAAGAAGCAGATCGACAGGGTTTACCTCTGGGAACGAGATATTCAAAACGGTCCCGAAGATATACTGGAGAGTTAGAATTCTGAAGAATGGAAAAAAGTAGAGATAGAATGTGAGAATCCCACCGCCTGCGAATTGGTAGCCACTTCAGTTTGGCTCGAATATCCGACACATGGTCGTACTTCCGAAGGCCAAAAATAAAACGTATACACAAATTCTGCAGGCGTTCGAGTTTATTTAGAAGTTCTTCCTTAGCGTCAAGAAAGCAGACATCAGCATAGTCTAAAATAGGTAGCAGGAGAGATTGCGCAAGAGTGACCTTAGTACGGAATGGTAGGAATTTCTGGAGACGCTTGAGAGACTTTCTTCCGCAAACAGCTTTTTTTTTTAAATCATTGCTCCTCTCAATGATTTCTCCTGTATATTGGGTAGTTTACTAACATATATCTCACATGAACACACGCCCAGACCCGGAACAACTTTCTGTAGGCCATACAAATATTTGTTCCGTGCGGGGATCGAACCCGCGACACGTAGCACAGGAAGGCAATCGCTTAGCCACTGCGCCAACCGTGCCGTCATTTAAAAAAAACTTTTATTGCATCGCGGATATTACGTAATTTTTTTAATACTATACAAAATAATCTTTATACAACCACGCTTAAGATTTGATAAATTAAGTGTCCACTCAAACTTCCTTTGTTTAGTCTTCTAAAAGTATAATAAGGCTTTGGAGTCCCTTCTTGTTAATCTACCTTCATTAGTCACGGCTTTGTTGCTCAAGGACGCAACCAACATATATCTACCTATAATCTATATACGAGTACATGTATAATTTAATTGGGTCTTATTTAGTTAAATCGTGCCTTTAAATGTATAGGCGATTGAATTAATACTTTGATGGCTAAGGTTATTTCATAACGATTGTAGGGATTCATAAAATGCTATTTTGAGAAGAATAGTGCCCATTATGCCTCAATTTTTTTTTTCTCCGTGTTTATTGTGAGAAGAATAGTGCCCTTTATGTTTTTTTCTCCGTGTACTGTCCCACAGCTGGGCAAAGGTTCCCCTATAGCATTCCACACCTCTCTTTGTGTTATTTCCCCACCATTTAAGGAAGTATCTAGCCAGCGTTTCCTAGACTTGAAGAAAATCTTAGGTTCCTTATTTAATTCTTATTTTTATCTAACTATCGACCAGCCCCCGGTTTTGCTCAAGTGCAATTTCGGGCCTTGGGTTAGGGCTTTGCTGGGGAGACAACAAGAGGGGGCTTGTTGGATCTAGTAATGATTATTATGGAACTTGTTTTTAGACTAATATCTTAGCGCAGTCTGACACGAGCAAGGATCGGGGTAGGGGTGATATGGATAAACAAAACAGTATTTTAATACTGTACTTGTTTGCAAAGACCCAATTTCGACAAAAATCCTTCCGTCAAAATAATACCTACAAGCTATAATTATCCAGTAACCAGTAATAAGGGAACGGAAAGCAAAAACACAAATCACAAGATAACAGCACCCCTTGTAGTGGCGGAAGTTGCCCGAAAATTTAAACTTTGTTTCATAAAGTAATTATTCATTCTTTTGTTAGTGTCTCGGCTTCACTGCAAAATTTTATGACACGAAAAGAAATTACTTGAACAAATTAAAACGCTTTGTAATCTCGGCTGGCGGCGCGGGCGCTGATAAAGATTTATAATAAATCCTGGTTTAACCAGGTGTTTACCTTTACTTCAGAGATTTAGAGACTGACAAAACAAAAGTTTGTTTTATTTCGATGGGTAGGATGATCGTATCTGTCCTGATTCAGATCTGGTTAATTTTTCCCCTCTATAATACTTTCTTTCTTCGTAATACTTTAACCCCCGACAAAAAAGAGGGGTTTTATAATTTTGTAGTGCGTATCTGTGTGTCTGTATATATGTCTTTGGTATCGTATCTCCAAAACGGATGGACCGATTTCAATGCATCAAAAATTCCCGACTCCGACTGGAAAAAGAGCTGTAACTTTTAAACGGTTAGTTGAACAAATTTTACATGAAACATAGCTAAGATGATTCCCAATTAAACTGACTTTCAATAAAACATAACTGCATTGAAATCGGTCCATCCGTTTTGGAGCTACGATGCCACAGAGACACACACAGATACACACTACAAACTTATAACACCCCCCTTTTTTTGTCGGGGGTTAAAAAACAATGGAAAAGAAAACAATTTTTTTTATTATTTATTTATTTATAAAACCTTTACTTCAGACATTTACAAAAAATCACTAATCTAGACTGTTATTTATAGACTTTTATAGATAAACTTAATTAATATTTTATTTTATGATTTATTTATTTGACAATAATTAGTGTACATATTTAAGTTTATATGTAAATACATACATAATTAGATAATAATAGATTGTTTTAGTTTAACATAGTGGGTTTAGAAATCGAAGCACTTTGTGATGTACCTAGGTACATTAATAACCAGCTATATCTGTATCCAAAACCCGGTTCATTATCAGTACTTTAATTACAAACTTGCGTCCGGAGTGTCGTGACAATCAGCGTCGCATCTCTAATATTTGTATACAAAACTAAAGCTGCAGTGAAAACAAACCGTGTACGTAGTCCCGTATAGTTGAGAACTAGTGTTGTACCAGTTGAAAGGTAAATGAGATGCGATGCGCTGGGCGACATTGTTTTAAGTCATAATGTACCTATTCTCATGTACGCGCTAAAGTTCACTTTTAATTTCAGTGTGAGAGTTAGGTGCTGTTTACACTGAAGTCTTCAAGCAGTCTGGTTTTTAACACGCTTTTATTAGCTTCACCTGTAACTAACTAAGTAACTAGTAACTAACTATGTAAGTAAATCTTGGAAGTTAAATTTGACCCACTTCCCGGTTTCCGATTGAGCTGAAATTTTGCATACACGTTCAGTTTGTTTCAGTTTTTTTTAAACTAGGTATAATATTTTATTTATTATATTTTCTTGACTTATATGTTAAATGGCTCTCAGTTAATATTAAGTATATTTATAAAATGAGCTTTTATAAAGTCTCTGAGCTACTTTTTAGTCGGGTATCATCTAAGCTATGTTTCATGAAAATCTGTTCAGCCGTTCAAAAGCTACAGCTCTTTTTCTAGTTGTAGTCGGGGGTTTTTGACAGTTAGGTTATTAATGTTTTTTTTTTAAACATTGCCCCTCACTAGGATTTCTCCTGTATCGAGGGTACAGTTTACAAACATACATGTCACATGCACACACAACCAGACCTGAAACAACTATCTGTAGATCATACAAATATTTGTTCCGTGCGGGGATCGAACCCGCGCCGCGGCACGTAGCGCAGAAAGCTAATCGCTTAGCCACTGCGCCAACCGTGTCGTGTCGTCGTATCGTTTGGTAATACTTTCAATTTGATACTATTTCAAACCACCTAAAAATACTGTCATTGCACGTTTTCCAAGCACGGCCATCATGCATAGTAGCAGAAGTAAAGGGCGTGGCCCTCAACTGTTAAAAAAATCGCCCATAAACGTTCGCAATACCAAAGCGTCGTTGATGCGTAGCCAACCTTTTAAGGTGAGATGGAAGGGAAAAGGGAGTGCCCAAGAAAGTTGGGTATTTGCAATCTGTATACACTTAAACCATTTAAAAGCCCACAATAGTATTTACTTAGTAAACCATTGTGTGTCTAGAGTCTAGAGCCGCAACAAACAAACATTAGTATTTATATTCAAGTTGGGTTCCCTAGCACTTTACAATTTTACAATGAACCTCACTAATTAAACTCGCGGACAAATTAATGGCGTGTATTCACAGCTTTTTGTCGCCATGTGAACTGGGTGCTAGGTCACACTGGGGGTCGGAAATGGCCCGGCGTTCATTCAACACGGAGGACTAAACGTATGGAGTGATAATACAAAAATATTTCTCAATCCCAGTCTTCAATTTTATGAGATCATCATTATTAGCTTGCAAATTTCCACTGTAGAACATGGACTTTCTTATAGTCCACTAAAATATTTTATCGTTGGGAAATCACCAAGCTTGGGAAACTAATTGGTGATCGAATATTAGTAATTTATTATAGTCGCACAGGACTGCTTCTTGACACAATCCATTAGTTATCAATTATGAGGACCACGGGAAGAACGGGAGCAGATTTTTCTTCCTTTAACACCACGTCCAGAATTCAAGCGGTGCATCAAACTCTTTTCGTTAACCGATCACTACCCGGTGACTAAGTTATTTATGAATTTATTAGACACATTCCGGAAGAGGTACTCTTTAGAGAAATATTCGTCAATTTACAATCAAAGCGGCTTATCTCAATCCACCACTGAACATTTATGCATTTCCAAAGTTGTATTCTTGTCACTGCTGGGCGCGCCGGACGGCCGCTGCGGCGCCGCCGCGCTGCCGCGCCGTCACTCGCACACATCATGAATCTGTTTGCTAACTGCTCTCTGGTTTTAATGTAGATGCATTGTCCACTTGCACCTCTGCGGATTGTTTCGCGCGGATATTTCGCGTCTCACAAAGTGTTTGGATTGTCACAACCGTCTGTATTGTTTTGTTGTGTTTTTACGATGTTGTTATTTATCTAGATTTAAATTAAAAAATCTTCCTATTATACGTCATCCTAATTTAATATCAACTTTTCTGCAAGTCGATTTGGTTTTTGCTGATTTTGTTTTGACGACACGATTAGCGCAGTGGCTAATCGATCGACTACGTGAGCACGTGTTGCACGTTCGATCCCTACACGGAATAATTATTTGTATGGCCCACAGATTGTTATGGCACATCTGGGTGTACGTGCATGTGAGATTTACGTCTGTAAACTGTACCCACAATACAGTAGAAATATAATATAGATATTCAACGAAACACTTTCCTCTTAATAATCTTAATATCGCTAAGGGTAAAATTAGTTCTAAAATATGTAATTAATTTTTTAAATGTAAAGATATGAAACACCGAACACCCATCGTCTGATATTATAATTCTAACTAACTTCTATGATTACCATTATCATGTATTCGTTTGCAAATAAAATAAGAAGATAGCTTGAAAAATCAAAAATATTACTGAAAATTCAACATAATATAGGTATCCCTTATCCTTCACAGTTTTAGTTCACACATCCAAGACCGCACGCACTATTGTTACTCAACATTTTGGCAGTGCTGCCCCTACATGAATAGTAAGTGCTGAGAGAATCGCGTACCATTTGCAGCACTTACAACTGAAACGTCAACAGTCAGTCACCATGAGAAGCAACGAAGCATCAACTGACATGGGGAGGCGGGCGGGGCCGAGAGACGCAGCGAGAGTCCGTCAGTGACGTCATAACGGTTACTCCGCGCCCGGTGAGCGGGAATCAATTGGCTGGTATTACATGTAGGTACTGTACACAGCCTAAAGAATGTATAGGTATCGTTATACGAAATATCTACTAATAATAAAATATAGTATTATCGTTACACGAAAGTATATCCACGGTTGAAAGGCTATTTGATCTAAGCGACATTTTTCTGTATTTTTTTATTATTTTTAATATTGTTATTCAAAAAACAATGAATAAAAATTAAAATAAAAAATGTCGCTTAGATCAAGCCTTTCAACTGTCAATATCGTGATGACAAAGAATTAAATAAAAGATATGTAATAAATAAAAATAATTCAACCCGTTACTGTCCAACTGCTAGGCACAGACCTCTTCTCAGAAGACCACGCTGGGGTGGGTTGACGGACAACACACACCATTGAGAACTATATGCAGCCCTCTCAGGTGTGCAGGTTTCCTCACGCAATCAGAGGTTGCCAGGTATGATCCCAAACCCTCCTGTTTAGAAGGCAAGAGCAAAAAATAAAGTAACTACATTGAAAAAAATTTTTGAAAAACATCTAGAAATAAACAAATTATTGCTATTTACAACCGAATAACTTGGTTCGGATGGAACGTGCAAAGTCGTTTTTCCGTGTTTTTGAATTTGGATGTTTGTTAATCAATTACGCCTTAACGGCTGAACGGATTTGGATGAAATTTGGCACACAGGAGGACCATGACATGGATTACTACCATGATAGGATAATAAGCGGGTGCATGAAATAGTTCCTCTAGAATACGAGTGAAACCGCGAGCAACATTGTATAGAATAATTATTTAAGCCCTAATTACCACTTGTCCTGTCTAGAATTTAGATTTATCTTAGTCCTAGATTATGAATAAAATGACGTAAATACCAGTAACTTTGAAAAATAATATATTATCATAAAGAATAAACAACAAGGCAATGGAAAAGAAACGTTATCCGTCAACAAAATTCAAGTCAAAAACAACACGTCGCTAGTCTCACGGTCCCTAGAAACAGAGTTTAATGAAAGGGGCAGAAACATTACCTTCCTTCTGTTCCACACGTCGGCCAAGCGGAAGAGCTTTCACAATAGCCAAGCAGTCAAGCGACTTGGCAGCTTGGCTTCACTTGGCGCTGATTAAGATAACACCTCGCGCTTTGCGAGCAAATGTTCCTTTCGTCAAAAGGCTTCAAAGGTATGTTGACTTTTGAGACGCGCAGGATGCCTTCCACGTGAGCGATCTTACAGCCAACTTCCAAGTACAATACATGTGTAGTGTAGATTACGCACTAAAGTGAACAATGTTTTATTATTATTATTTTAGTAGCCACTTTGTCACTGCGACCTGCGAAGATCTATTATGATGCCTCCTGTGTAAATACCGCACCCACTCTAGCCGTAAAGCAATAAAAAAATTGAACAATGTTTTAGGATTGTTTATCTCCGTCCTTTGATATTTTTTAATATTAATCCTACTTTATCAGTTTGTCACCCTTCTATAAGAGTCTTATAAATATTTTAAGCAGTTTGTCTCGTTATAAAATTAATTTCACCTTCCTAACCGTCACGTCGGTTTCACAGTATCACTTAAAAGCTCTTAAAGGAACAAATAACATAAAACAATCTCATTATCTAGAAGTAATTTGAGCGTTATTATGTAAAAAAATAAACGGTTAGGACCGTCGAATCAATGACCGACCTTCGTTAAAATCGGAGATTTTTATCTAATTTAATTATAACGGCTTTATTCCTGAAAGTGATATTTTAACATGAAAAGTTAAATAAAATTTTACGAGGTTGGAAAATGGCGCCTGTTTATACAGGGTGAGCTTTTTAACGAGGGACATGTTGAAAGGGGGACATCCGGTAATCGAGAGCCAATCCAAATTATGTGGGTTTTTTTTTAACTATGCATATCCAATCTGGTCTTCAGATGAGTTAAATGAATCCACAAACCACGCCTTTTTGTATTTCACTTTGGTAATCGGAATGCATTATTAAATTATATGTTACTAAGTAAAAATATTTTTATAATTTTGTTTTTATTTATTTATTTATTTTACAGACATCTTATTGCTAACGGTTTTAAGTCCATGCACAATAAGAGCAGTGACCTAGTATTAGGAACCGCGCACCTAGTCTCGACATTTCATTAATGCTTATATCTGGTGCACATGAAATAAAGATATATTCCATTCTATACTATTCTATTCTTTTCGTTTAAGATAGACAAAAATTATCATATACCAGAATGTTTTCCAGAATAAACCCTATATAACCTTTGTACATGTATAAAGTTTCCACACGAGTGCTAAGCTAATAGGACATTGCAGCTTGTAGTGGACAGTATGCTAAGCACCATAACGGGCTTTAGCAAGCTCTTGGTGTAGTCAAAGCCGAAGCTCAAAGCTTTGTGATTCGCTAAGGGGTTCCGTTTGCTTATGATATTTTAGACTCCAAGGACCAACTTTTGTGCGCACACTGACTTTCGAGGATAGCGCTGCAGTGTTGATTGAATTAATATGTACAGTCGACTTACAAGACAGAGCTAATTAATATATACTTTGGTACTTGGTATACATTATATACGGTGTAATTGAATAAACGCTAAACCTGAATATAGTTTGCTTATAATTGTCTACAGAATCGTTTTCAGTCACTCTGAACACAGGTGTTTTTTCAAAAAATATTTAATATAATATAATAATTTCGCCAAACCACCCCTCGACTGAACCAAAGAAAATTAAACCTTATTTAAAGACAATAAGACTTAATTTTAAATGCAGTGCGGAACGAAAGGCTGAGAATTATTTTCTAAAAAAAATAATAGTCAACCTTAAAAAGAATAATGCTTTTAACTAGATATTTTAATTGGGGTGTGTGTTGTTTTGCGTTAATTAAACTGGGTACATCTATGATACTTACAAAAATAAACAAAAGACTAAATGCGATAACTCACTTTACGATGGCATTTCAACTTTTTAACAAAAATCTTGACGACGCGCTAAGTAAATATTTATAAAAAATAGTGAGTGTTTCGCTAACTTACATAAAAATCGGCTTTCAAAGCAACTTAGAAAGTAATTTCTCTTAAAATTCGGTTCTCTCGTTGAAGCAACGAAACACGTTATAAGGTCACCGGCGAGAAGGACAATTTGTTTAACTTTTCAGCTTACATTAGCCAAGATGAGTTTCCCCGGTTCTCTTATGAAAGTCGGCCGGCCACTTAGCACTACCATAAAAGTTAAATGCCCCATAAATCATGGTGGGCGGAGACAGCAAGAGCACGCCGCTGTAATGAACTGGCTTCTTATTAATAATAACTTGTTGACGGCTGGAGCCCTGAAAGCTGGATATTACTTGGAACAAGTCACCCGAAACGGATGACCTTGCTGGAAACAATAACACGCTATTGTGGTTTTTGAATTGGATATTAATTTTATTTCCGAATTATATATTCCGAAATATACGCAGCAAGCAGCACTCAAAGAATAGCTACGCAGAGTACACCACAGTGCTTTTTGTTAATTGAACTTCGAACTAATGGTGGTTATTAAAAAAGACTTTTTATTTCTTCTCCATAGTACCTACTATTTGGAACAGCGCATCTAGAGTCCCGACATTTCATAAGTGCCTGTGGTTTACATGAAATAAAGATCTATTCTCTTCTATTCTTGTCTAGTAATTCAGTCTATAGAATGAGATTGACTTAAAAACGGGGTACAGGAACCTACGCGTTTTATTTTATACTCAGTTGGTTAAAATTATTAAATAGATTCCTCGTTCCTCCACACAATTTTATTTCTTAATAATAATTGGAGTAGAAAATTGTAAGATAACTTTGCTTTCGTTAAACTTTTTTGATCAATTCATTGTACTAAGGTGGTTTTTAACTAGGGTTACCAACCGTACTATAATGTAATTAGTTATAGTATTATAATGTATTTAGGGTCTGCGTATTATATACTGTTGAAGAAATATATACCTACTTAGTACCACAGCGTTCGTTCACAGTCGATACTTTTAGCAGCACAATCGCTCGATTTCGCGTTCGTTGACTGCCTTTATAACCGACTTCAAAAAAAAAGGAGGAGGTTCTCAATTCGCCGCGTATGTTTTCCTTACTAAAAATTGATAAAGAACGCGAAAACGCGCGATTCTGCTGCTAAAAGTAGGTATCGAGTGTAAGAATTTCAAGAATACTTTTACATTTTTATTGAAGACAATTTTTTTATGATGCATTTACTCAGTTTATATATTTTTTATAAAAATTCATAGGTAACAAACATACCTACCTGTTCTTTTTTTCTCTTTCCATAAAATACCATTATTTTGAAGGGTAGGTACTATATTTTTCACAGTTTATTCTGAAAACTACTATAGGTAATCAGCTGATATATTTTTGGCAACCTTTGTAACTGTCCTTCGTTTTGAATAAATCGATTTAAGTGTATGCTGATTGAAAATGAGCAAAATCTCAGTTAATACCATTCTACAAAGCAAGTAGTGGACAAACAGGATGGAAGCATCCAATCAGTCTGGACCGTGACTGTTTACCGACGAACTCGTCGGGTCTAACCGTAGTGCGTAGCTGAGTACCTAACTTACTTACCGTCACTTATACTTGAACTACCAATTCAATGAGGGTTCAATTAATCTACAGAACTACTTGAATGACCCCTGACCTATTTGAGAACTGTACCAAGTTATATAAATTCAGTAACGAGAGATTCTAGGTACTTAGAAATTGTGGAAGTGTACTTAATTTTCATAATAATCTAACCGTCAAAAACGTCCGACTCCAACTAGAAAAAGAGCTGTAACTTTAGAACGGCTGAACATTTTCATGAAACATATCTAAGATGATACCCGATTAAACAAGCTTTCAATTAAAAACCTGCATTGTAATCGGTACATCCTTTTTGGAGCTACGATGCACAGATACACAGATACACAGTACAAACTTATAACATCCCGCTTTTTTGCCAAGGGTTAAAAATGGTACGAAATATGTTGCAAAAAACCTCGATAGCTGTAAAAAGAAGTGAAATCAAAATTTCTCAAGTTCGTAGTTCGAAATTTAATAGAAGTGAAGTCTTGAAACTTTGACTGGACGTCTGCCCATGCAGGAGGGTCTGAGTTCGAAACTGACCCCTCTGACTTTTCGAATTGATGTGCGGATCAGAATTTGATTATCAAGACAACATCGTGAGGTAATCAACACATCTGAGAGCACTCCTTGCAGTTCTCGATGGTGAATATAGTCCGTCAACCCGCACCAGGTCAGCGTGGTGCAGTAAGGCCTTACCCATTTCATTCTGAGAAGAGGCCCGTGCCCAGCAGTTGGACAGTAATGGTCTGGACCTATTTATTCACTGAAGTCTGAATCTAAGTACTCTGTAACAAAGAATTAATCCTTTTTCCTGGTCATTTAAAACGTAATTTAAGTCAATTTTATTCTAAATTAAAGAAAATTCTACTCCGAGAATAATAACGCATAGAAGCTTAGTAACTAGGTACACGGACGCAAAGTGAGGCAAATCAATCTTAGCCTTAAATGGCTAAGTCGATCATAAAAACGTAATTAAGTGTGCGTGTCGCCAGTCATTTATCGCATACCGCTTGCGCACACATTACGATTGTTGCCTCAGTTTTTAGTGGTGAGCATGTATGAGATGATCTTACTATGCGTTATTATTCTAAGATTCTACTCATTTAAGTTTGCAACTTGATCTACAGGTAGAATAAAACATAAAAGTATAAAATTCCTCATACACCACACAAGTATGAAAAGATGAGCAAAGAAAATGAATTATGGACGGCAGTAGCGCGTTGCTGCAACACGCTACCGCAACTTGATACACTATTAGCAACTTTAGCTTCTAGTATTTTGTTAAACGACTTCGTGGGATACCTACACTTGAATTTTACTTAAACATCATATAAAATAGAACATTATTTTCGATGGTGTAATTATGGGTTGAAAATAGCGGGATGGATTTAGTGCGGAATTCATTCATTTAGGTACTGTACTGTACAGTAATCACAGTTTTTCTGAGATATAACTGGTGTAACAAGACCCATAACTAAGCCGAGAGCGACAATTTTTTCCCATTATTACCCATTATTAGAGGAGACGCCACACTTCAATATTCAATATTTTATTGCGTTCCATAATGTATTACAAAGGTGGACTATAAAATATAAAATTGATCATTATGGACCCTGTCGGGCACAGCAAAATTTAGGAGAGAGGAAGATTCTTCATTCTTCATTACGCTGCTGTCCCATTCAATTGTGGCTATATCGCCGCACTTCATGTATCTGTTTCAATATTCTCTTTCCCCCCGCCCTGCCACGCTCCTTCCGCATGTTGCGCATGACGTTTATTTGTCGAGTCGCCTCTAAAAATGTTTTTTTTGTACTAGGCTATTATTATTTACTTTATTTCAGGCAACTTGGCCCATACAAAAAATACACAGATATAAAACAATAACTATAAATAAACTAATACAAAAATGTACCCAATATAATAATGCAGTATTTGGCTATACTGAATGAACTGTCGGAGTAACAATTTTATTTGAAATGTTTATTACACTACATAACCGCCTATAGGTACTCTGACGTCCACTCGTCCCCTACAGTCCGTCTACACACATGTAGGCACAGTCCGCACAGTCTATTTCGCGCGTTAAATTGCGGGCTTACAGATAACAGCTGTTTTTAATATCTGAAAACAAAAGTCGTTTTCCAGCAATTATTTTTACAATGTTACTTGGTTTGATTTACAGTATGCTTAGGTTTCAGCTTCAATAAGTGTCTTTTTACACTATAAACAACGTGTAACTATCAGAAATGCAGAACAACTTTCTCTATTGGCACCCGTTACTGTTACTGTTAGCCTGTATCATCCCACTGCTGGGCAAAGGCCTCCCCCTTGATTTCCATGCTGTTCTATCCTGTCCCAGTGATGACCAGTCCTTGCTGAATGTGTCTAGTTCGTCCCGCCATCTCTTTCGCGGTCTACTAGGTCGCCGTTTTTTTCGTGCCAACATCGTAATCACGAAAATATTATCATCTGTCCCATACAAAACTTCAATACCTACTCGACCCAAACTTAAGGGGCAGCTGAATTTTTTTTCACTATTACGATGTTGGTCCCATAGACAAAATTGTTCAGTTTGATGGTCTGATCCACACCCTTAAATATGATCACGCATTTCTGATACATGCTGTATAATAAGAGAGACAAAACACATTTCAGCTTAACGCCGAAAACACGTTAAAGACAGCAAATAATTATGTCTATACGAGATCGTTGATCGTCGAGGAAGCAGGGATAGCCTAGCGGTAGACCGCTCGCCTTCCATGCAAGAAGGTATGAGTTCGAAACCGGCCTGCAGCTCTGACTTTCGAATTTATGTGCGAATCAATATACAGGGTTATTTGTAAAACACCGGCAATGCTTTAAGGGGTGAAACTACTCATCAATGTGAACAACTTTTACTATGGGACAAACCATGAAATCGCGAAAATAAATTCAAACTTTTCATACAAAAGATTAACCTTGCTCCATCAAAATGTATGAAAAGTTTTTTTTTTGTGTGAAAAGAAGTGTGAAAAAGAAGTGATTTTTTTTTCGCGATTTCATGGTTGGTCCCGTAGTAAAAGTTGTTCATATTGATGAGTAGTTTCACCCCTTAAAGCTTTACCGGTGTTTTACAAATAACCCTGTATACTTGCGCTAGCGATGAAGGAAAACATGGTGGAGAAACCTGCACAGAGGGCTGCATAAAGCTCTCGATGGTGTGTGTAGTTCGTCAACACGCACCAGCCCAACGCGGTGGACTAAGGCTAACCCTTTTCATTCTGAGAAGAGGCCCGTGCCCAGCAGTGGGACAGTAATGGGCTGGATTTATTATTACTAATGAAATTCAACGTAATATTAGGATATATAAACTTTAGCTTTCTGCACTGCTGATCCACATAAACTTTAACTATGCAAAGTCTCACATTCCTCCGTGCGCGCGCAATATGAAAAATGGGTACAAAGTTTTATCTTCACGTATTAATAAACAGGATATTTTTTATGTAGTGCGCAAAATTTGCAGAGTGATTCAGTGTCCGCTTCCAAATGCAACCGCAGTAATAAAAATCACACCAAAATAAAATAAATTTTTTATTTTGTATGGCTTGCTCTAGTAAATTATGCGTGTCCCCCATACTAAATCGAATTTTCGTTTTGTTTTAAAATATATCCCAATACTGCGGTTGCATTTAGGAACAGAGACTGAATTACTCTACAAATTATGCGCACTCAATAAATTATCCTGTACCTATAGATTATTTGAAAAACGAGATTGTCAGTTTAAAAATAAATCTCGTGTGCAATATGATAAAACAAAAGCAAGTTCGTACATAGTACACAAACCACAGTAATAGTACAAGCCCTTTATTCAAGTAGATAGATGGATTCATAAGTCAGAGTTGGCAAGGAGTCGCGTCGTCGCGAAGATATCGCGGAATTTAGCAATGTCTGAGATAAACATAGCTCCAAACAGTTTCAGCCATCCGTGAGGGGCTGATATGTCCCCTGTAGGTATATTCGTACCAAGTTTAGGAGTTACTTCGAACATCTTCGTAGGTAATCGTTAAAATTCGGCTGTTGTGTCCTTCTTCGAACGAAGAGGGCTGCTGAAACTTACAGGCGTCTATAAATAGTAAAAATGTGCAATTGGTGTAATCTTACCCGTTCCATTTCTGACATGGACGCACTCTTACAAACTTAAATTACAGTAATATTCAACCCACATAAGAAAATTATCTTTTTTTAGCATTCATTTTCAGTCAATTTCTTCCGAAGTTCAACGAAGATTTTCAATGCAACTTCTGAACACAACAACACTGTAAAGTGTCTGCATCGTACTAAAACAGAATTTATGTAAATAAAGGTCACTAATTCGTACCGAACCGTCTTGAACCTTAAAAATAGAAGTCGAATTTGGAGCGTTCGATCAGTTTTCATTTTGACACAAAACAATAAGAGCATAATTCGAAATCTCCAGCTCGCAGGTGACTTCTAAAAAAGGTCGCTATGTCACACATTTTGCCTAAGTAGAGTAATTCTCCCAAATGTTTAGGTTAAGAAGGGGCAGGAATAGGCATGTAATGCTTAGGGCATCAAGTCGTATAAATCCGGCACTGCGTAGAAAACTCTAAAAACTCCTTAAAACCGAGTTAACGGGTACTAAAACAAGCGGCTACGACAACGGGTGTTTCACCCGTTTACAACTTACAACCCAGCGAGGGATAATGGTCCCTTTACACCTCTCACATGGTTTACACGCCGGTAATGCGCCCCCACTTAGCTTACATGTGTAAGGTACAGTAAAAATTGTTTTAGACGTGCAAGCGTCCTTTTACACTGAGATTAAAATAACGCAGCTTTATACAAGGTACAGTTAACATCAAAAATCTTTACTTCAAAATTGTTGAACTATTAATTAAAGTTAAAGTAACACATAATAAACGAGTCTTGGTCAGTCTTTTTTCGTTCACGAGCATGACGCATGAGTCAGCATCTGAAGGGAACTCAAGGCGGCCATATGCTTGTTTGCCATCTGAGCAGTATAAAATTAAGGCTGATATTTATTCGTATTTCACATACATTTGTTCTAAAACACTCTACAACGCTGTGAACTCTTCATGGAACTAGAAGTTCTAAACAATATACCCAACCAAAGTATACGGAAGCAGAAACTAATTAAATTGAAATAGTTAGTTATTGTTTTAACATACTTGCACAGGTCCCGGAAATTAAATCACTCTCTATCCTTATGTAACTTTGAAGATCTCTATTGCTTCTTATCTTGCAATGCTGCCAGTCTTCTGGGCACGTTACCAGTTGACAGCACAGTACAGCACCAGCACAGCACAGCAGCACCTACACCTACATCAAAATATACGCATCACATATTTAATGTTCCTGTATTACATGAAGTCAAATACTTGAATCTGTATAACACGCGACACAATACTAAAAACAATCCTTTTGTTTACCTTCATGTACGAAAACGTCATATATTTTAGTAAACCAGGCAAATAAACTTCGACTCAGTTGTGTAATACATAAGGTTGAAATAAGAATTGAATTATTTTTTTACTAGACTAGATTAAAAGTAACGACAAAGATATTAAAAATTAAATATACAATGCCAGAAGTGCTTTTGTTTTAAAATGAACGCCTAAAATTAGTTATGTAGGTTGAGGATAGAATAGTGGGCTTGTACACTGTGGCGGACTACACAAAAAATAGAGAACTTTATGGACCCTCCTCAGGTGTGCAAGTTTCCTCGCGATGTTTTTCCAAGTTCAGGGAGGCCATTCTCGATTCCTGCGAGATCATCTCGGATTCGAAATGTACGTCCCGAACGGTACTGACCATTCGAGGCAATTCAAACGGCTTTCCGTATATAAATATCGGGCTCGACTTTTCAGAATAACTCGACTTAATTACCTTTATTACAAAATTCGAGACTATGTACTTCGATAGCACGAGAATCCCCTCGGATCCGTACATGAATTCGAAAAGTCAGAGGTGTGCGCTGTGATAACCCTCTTGCACGGAAGGCAACCGTTCAATATTAATAATCCATGAAAACCCAAATAGATCTATTATCTTACCTATCGTGTAATAAAAATAAAATTATTAATTATGTTTCTATTAATGATCAAAAGTGTTTTCGTAGGGACGATTTCATCGACAGCGTCATGAGAGGATTATTTTTTTTATGATTTCAATGCAACGTTTTAAAATTTTATACAAATCACGAAAAACATCTAATGGCCAATTATGGAGACGCGGAAAGTCGCGCGGCGCGCAAAAGGCGTGTCGCTCTCTCGCCGCTCACCATGAACGCTCCTTTCTCCGCATAGCGCACCGCGTTGCACTCCGCGCGACTTTCCGCCTCTCCATTAATTGAGCCCTAATAGGTAGGTATGAGATCAACAAAATCGGTATTATTACTAATATGTCTCGAAAAAAATATATAAACACCAATAAAATCTAAATAAATACATCGATAGGTAATGGATATGTAATACTTATATGAAATTCATGTAACCACAAAATATAGTATATTATCCCGCTTCTGCGGCCAGATCATATGGATCTACTATCAATTGGTTAAAATGGCGTAAATTTTGATGAGCTCCGTATAATGCGCTTAGTTAGCGTATGTTTAAACGGGAAAACCGCACTCTGTTTTATTACTTACTAGCTTCAATTCGCAACTTTGCCCGCATAGGATTTTACAAGGACCCAGTTAATCCTCTCTCTTGCTGGTTCCTCTGGCCAGTTCTTTGTGTAGGCGTTTCCTATAGGCCTGCTATAGCGGACAAGTCAATTCAATTTATTTCTAGAATAATATACATTGTGTTTGAAAACAGGCTATAAAACATAATAATATAAAATACAATAATAAAAAGAACAGAAAAATTATGTTACAATTTAACAATTTTATTCGTGATGATCAAAAGCATACTATTAATATTACCCTCACATACAGAATATAATTATAATTCGTCTATGGAGTAGATATTTTTCCAATAGGAAAGCCTATATAATTCTTTGATGAAAAAAATAATTGTGCCAACCAGTGCAAACCCCTTCTTATGTCTAGTGTAGATAATTTCGGCCAATATAATGGTATATTTTACGGAACTAAACTCTCTTTATTAAAGAAACATTAAAAAACAGAAAATAATGGTACCTATAGTACATTTTCCAACTGAATATTTTTTACTACGCTCGATCTTGCATATATTCAAAGTTCTGATAGTGACAGACAACATTCAGCGAACGTGTCTAATGAACCCTGAAAATCTACAACAAAAATATTGCACCAGCTTGAGAACAATCAGCAAAAAAGTAGAGAAACATAAACAATACTAAGCCGTTGCATAAAAAGTTGCATCTAGCATCGTACATCCTTGTAGAACTATCGCGTATTTCGTATTGCGGCCACATGACGCCGAGTTGTATGGATTCACACGAGCGAGGGAATGTAAGTAAGTAGGTTTACAAACAGGATGCTAGCAGATCCGCAAATGGCTGCCGGAGCTAAAGTCAACGTCGGTATTTGTTTTGTGGAACTAACAAATTACATCCTAGGCGACGAGGCTACGTTTGTTACATTAAATTTGGATAAATTAAAGTAGATATGAGTGGTCTAAAAATTTTAAGCAAAACATACTCGTACCTACATTTTTAATGCCCTTCTCCAAAATGTTCGGCATTAGTTACAATTTGCATAGTAAGTAAGAACTTATTAGAGAGCAAAACGAATGCTTTTACGCAGTGAAATTGAATCGTAACTAGAGAATTTGATCCCGGGATTCCAAGGGGCCCTATTCCAATCCGAAAAATTCCGAATTCAATTTTATAAAACCGGGATCTTAGGGATTGTATTTTTTTTAAAAATCAATTTTAAAAATACTTTAATTTACAGAACAAACTCAGTTTACCTATCACTTTGTCAGCCATCTTGCTTTAACAGCTGATTTTAGTCGCGTTTGTACCGGAAAACAGATGTCATTATGTGAAATGGTGTCATCACTCATCACCTGTATACGGTACCTTTCACCGGTACCTTTCGTTTTTTTATTAGCATTTCCAAAATCCCGGGGCCAACCCGTGATCCCGGGATTGTATGTGTACAATCCCTAAATCGCGTGATTAGAATTTAAGGCTGGGATCTAATTCTATAAAGAATCAATTTCAATTGTTTACCTAAAAAATGATATTTTTACGATCATTGTTACTAAAACGTGAAGTATTTATAGAACCTGTGTATATTTTGTCACGTCATAAACCTCATCATCACAAATTCTACAAACATCAGTACAATTTACACTCATCTTTATTCCAGTTAAGTTTACACCGTAAAGCACTCAGAGCATCGCTGTAAAATAGCTGCATCCGTCGTTATGGATTGACGTCTTTATTGCATACTTCTACTATGGAACCCACTACCTTTCAACGACAACCAATACCAACCTAATCTCAACCTTGTCTTCTACGAGTTTAGGTGTACTTTTGTAATGCGTAATGGTAAGGTTATCGCGGAGGCGCTATCTATGCGTAGGGTTTGCAGTCGCGTTCACGTAGGATCTCGCCGATACGAGCTGAAATATGAATATCGTCGCGTTGCCATTTGTGCAGTCCGGTCACGATTACCCTTATGTTGTACGAACGACTGTCTACGTTTGATGCTAAGCTAGGTTCTAGGTAATTGGAGCTTTATCTCGATGTATGTGAGGCCAAAGGTTGCTAAAGGTTGTTCACCTTAAATCTGACTAGTTAATATTTTTACTAAAGCATTAAGGGTCCTATGGAGAAGACTACTACAGTAAATTCTTTAATATTACGTATTGTGTTAAAAATTATGCGAGAGCAAGTAAATACATAGATACGAGAACAATATTAGCAACATTTAAAAGAGACTATCTTTCCTCTGTTACATAGTTTGTATTTTATTTTTATAGGTATATATTCATTCGTGTAATGTATATATTGTATAATATACATATATATTATGTATTTTATGTAAAATTATTTACACGTATCCTTTACACACTGTGTCCACATTTCTCCTTTAAACTGTACTCTCGCACCGTCTGCTGAAAGAAATTTCTTTAGAAATAAGCACAACCTTACTTTACGCCCCTACTTCATATTTCTTATGTATTTTATGTATGTATTAATTGTATAAGCAATAATTCCCCTAAAGCATCATGTTATCGGGACGTATATATGATATAAACCGGCGCCTGTATAGACTTAGGAACATCGTAGCGACTCAGCAGTAAGCTTTTCAAATTCGCTAGCCACCTAAGTACCTGCCCACCAGCATAAGACTCTTACGTCTGGCTTCGACCACCTACCTAACTTTAAATTTCAATTCTGTGCACAGAGGTAATCAGATTTACTGTACTTTGAAAGTTTTAGTATATTTGAATATAGAACTCTGATTTCAGCCAATTATGTTCACGCAATTTTTAGATTTAATCTCACTTTGACGTTAGCTTGTGTGTTATGAGTTTTTTCTGCGTTATTTAAGGAACGTTGACGTTGATAGGGGACGGAGCCCAATGCGTTGGAATGACCAGAAGCGCCCGACCCTCGACTCGTGTGAGCGACGCCATCCATGATGCAGGGAACAGGGCAAAATGGCGGAGTATAGTCCATGATAAAGATTAAGGTGCTATATACCAAGAGGTTTGCCAATACCACTGACCACTGGTCGTCTCTGGAGGAGGCCTTCACCCTCAGCCCCTGAGGGGTTCATGCATGTTTTATTTTATTTACAATTACCAATTAATTAATTACTTAATTTTGTATACCATAATTTAATGGTTCTTAAACATTATTTCTATTTTCAATTCAAACCGAACATATTTAATCTAGTTATTTAATATAATTTATAAATTATCAATGAACAATTTAATGAAATGAATTTAATTATTTAATAATTACATTACTGATACTGAATCTGTTAGTAAATTACGAAATGGAAATAATAATGTAACAAAAGTGTATGTTCATCTTAATGCATGAAATAAAAGGTTTTTTTTTTTTTTTTTTTTTATATACCAAGAGGTCACGACCTTCATCAATGAGGAAAACGACTCATGGAGGAGGACGTTGATCGAGTAAGGGTTATGAAAGAGGTAGAGCGGAACTTTCTGCTCAAAGTTGGAGCTTCCCGAAGCTCAAAATTGGGGAAGTACATCCACCTTGCAGAATATCGTAGCCAAATAACACTTCTCTTTTGCAGTGTTATTTGAAACATCTCTTCTAAAATTGTCGCTATAGCCCAAAATAGTTCACTTGTTCGGTTGTTCAGCAGACTAAAATCAGAAATCATTTACGTCCTGGTACGAAGTGAATGCGATTAATATTAAGCACTTATAACGAAATGACTTGAAAATGAACCGTTTGCTATTTGACGCTGGTAGGCCCCTTGTACACATCTTTTTAACTTATACATTTCCCTAATCATTCATTCATTCATTTTTCATTTTATTTGTTATTTTATTTTTTCGATGTCGGTTATAATTTTATGTCTAATAAACGTTTCTATCTTTCTTCCTTTCTTTCTAATCCAATTTTCTTAAAACCCTCTGTCCTACATTATACTTTAACGAAGCAGATTAGGTACAATGCGTAAAGTATTCCTTCAGGACTCTATCTTTACTCAGAATTGAATCTCATCCAGCCGCTAAGTACATGAATAATTAAAACGACTAACATAATTACATCCGATTAGCTCGGCGCTATAATTAGATTTCTAAGTGGTAAAGCGGAATACGTGCTAAAATAAAGTGACGTAATAAAGGAACATTACTTTGATTTTAACACTCTCAAGATCACGATCAACTCAAGTGAAATCGTAATTTGGTTCAAAAACGACCAAAAGCTTTATTTATACTTAGGCTGAGATCTATATGCGTACTTTGACTTAGCTCAGATTTTAGACTAGAATAGAATAGATCTTTATTTCATGTAAACCAGATACAGGCACTTATGAAATGTCGAGACTAGGTGCGCGTTTACTTAAACTTTGCTAAGCTTTTAATAAGCTCAGTTTATACTTTGATTTGGAATTAATAGTCCATAACACGCTGAAATTGTTCTGAGCATACGCTAAAACCGACGACTTCATTAAACAACGTCTAGAAATCATTAAAAAAAATATGTACCTAATTCCAAAGCCAAGACTGAGCAAAGTCTAAGTACACTCTATAGATCTCAGCCTTAAGGCCTGTTTCACCACTTGCTATTAATAAACTAACTGATTACCTATCCACAACGTATCTGACAAAATGCGTTCCTGTTTCAGAAGTGTAAGTAAATCTAGCAGATAAGCTCTTTGATTCATTTACTTATCTAGTTACAATACTATACTTACTTATTGCCTGTCGTTTGTTTATCTAGTAGATATTTTATCTGTTATATTTCCTTTATTTAATTTTTAACATACTTTTAACATACATACATATATTTTTAAATAATTTTACAATTAAATAAAAAAAAGATTATAAAAACATTTAAAAATATAGAATAGTAGTAGGCCACCAGCATCGGGAACAGAGTCCAAGCTACCGGTGGTCAGGGCTCTAGAGAGAGAAACCTCCTGACAATGCGCGCAGTGTCAAGGAGTACTGCTTTCTGAATCAAGCCCTTGATCCAGCCACCTAGCGAGAGCCTCTCGAGGTGTTGGTCGAGACTCTTGGCAATTAAGCCATTAGCCGTTACGACTATCGGCACAATGATAACTGACTCGACGTCCCACATATCGGCAACCTTGCGAGCCAAGTCCATTATCTGTTATATTATTATTACTCCGAACACTTTATCATTAAGTAGTTAAACAGGCCCTTAACATTTTAAATTCTTGTTATCATCGACACTCATAATGTCATCAAAGTATATTTTCTACTAAATCGCACATGCAGCTGCTGTCTTCTGTACTTCTACCATGAGTTTTCCGTGCCGTCTAACGTTCACGTTCACATGCAATATTTGTATAGTGACTTTAGTTCACTATTTATACCGCTAGAGGCGCTGAAAAAAATCCCATACAAATATTGCATGTGAACGTGAACGTTAGACGGCTCATGGCGAAAACTCATGGTAGAGGTACTGTACGGTAAAGAATCGCAGAGAATTTAAATATATATTTGCAATTTTAAAACCTTCTAAACTTGTACCAAGTTATAAAATTTGCTGACCTATTACATTATTCATCTCGTCTAAAAAGTGCAGGTGGGGGGGGGCGTCATCGTCGCAGTCGGTATATAGTACAACACAACTTAGAAGTTACATAATGTACCTGATCAAACAACCAATAGAAGTCGCTCGCTTAGATAATTTTACAACTTATTGCGTCATCGTAAAGATCATCCCTGCGGTCCGAATTGCGCTAAAAGTGATAATATCGAGAATCCGACCAGTCACAAGTTTTATTATTACTCAATAGCCCTTGTATTTTGTGACTATTAAATTTGGTCGGATTCGCAATATTATCACTTTTATCGCAATTCGGACCACAGGGCATGTTTTCCCGCAGTACTAATTCATGGTCTTGAAGTTGCACTCAGTTCAGAAGTGATCGATTTTACGAAGTTTGCCGATGCGACTTCTTAGTAGTGTCGTACAGTCGTACTGTACACAAAATTGCATTAAGTGCAGCGCCCCCCTAGCGTCGGTTAATTTGTTGGTCACCGCTTGTTACCATTTAATTCGGATCGCTCTACCCAGTTCGCGGCTCACTTTACCAGATTATCATCCAATTTAGTCCACCGCTCGGATAAACGAAGTCACTCGATATGAAAAATGTTGGAATAAAAAATCAGGTCACCCTTGGGCTCTCCTGCTTTCAATTTATAATAGACTTTTGGATTGCGGCTAACGAAATTTGTTATCAATCATTATCTCATCTACATAGGCGGAGAGGATATTATTACGGTGAGTGGTTTTAAGAAAGGTTTTATGATTTTATATTCTTATGAAAAGTCTTCAGTTGCCACGAGTTATAAAAGCCTATAATGAAATATAGAACTTGCATGTATTTTTATTTTGAGTTTATCGTAAATCATAGGAAAAACAAAATAAATAAAATATGCACGAATACACACCCATTTCTTTGTAATAATTTTTTTTCTTTTTCTTGGCCCCCATTCCATGGGACTTAATAACGGCATCGGCGAAATTTGGTAAGTATACAAAAATATACCTCAGCCTAACCCTTCGAGGGATAACAGGCGTGATGGTATGAAATTTAAGACGTAAAACACTACGTAAACTACAAATCCCGCTGCAGCGCTGCAGTTCCAAAGTTTCCAAACAAGTAATGATTTCCTGCCATCCGCACCACCATCATTCACCGAACATTCGGGATCCATTCACCGACATCTGCTTACGACTGTCTAGATAATTCAACAAAGCGTGCGCCCCAATTTTCTTCAGCACGGAGGCAAAGTTGTGCGGTGTAGCACAATGGGGCCATCCCGCTCCAAGGTAATGCGGCTCTGTATGAGGGATCTCCCGACCCCTCACATGCGACAAAGCAGCCACTTACTGCGCGTACCGTTTCGCCGTCTCTAAATGCACCAAGAAATCTCCCCGCTGAAGATACCGCATTGATGCATGTTTGTGTATCCATTTGCTTGCACCGAATACCGCGGTAATGGATTTTTTAAAATACGATATGTAGATTGAAAGAATGTTTGTTCGTGTATAAAATCATGCGGTTTCGGTTCAAAGGTTCTTGTTGAGCGTATAATAACATTTTATGTAAGGAGCTTTAATAGCTGATCTCAACGTTATACAACGTGTATCAGAAATGCGTGGTCATATGGTCATGGGTGTGGATCAGACCATCAAACTGAACAACTTTCTCTATGGGGCCAACTTATGTGTACATTGTGCAATAAATAAATAAACATCGTAATCGCAAACACACACATAGACCACGTCCTGGATTAACACCTAGGACTCTTTATCCGGGTAATGCAGTAGTTCCCCTATGATGCGAGCGAAACCGAGGGCAACAACCTAATAAAAACAAACTAAAAAAATAAAAATAGACACTTTTATGTAAAAAACATAAAATCGGAATTTTGTGGCTTACAACAACTTACATAGGAGGCATCGATTTGTATGTCTTAAAGGATAGTGTTTCCTATACCTAGATATATTTATATATATGTTATATATATAATAATATATTCAATATACAGGGTTATTGGTAACTCACCAGCAATAATTTAAGTGGTGAAAGTACTCATCAATATGAACAACTTTTACTATGGGACCAACACTGAAATCGCGAAATAAATTCAAACTTTTCATATATTTTCATCAAGCAAGGTTGATCTTTTGTATGAAAAGTTTCTTGTTCTTGATTTTAGGATTGGTCCCATAGTAACAGTTGTTCACAATAATGAGGACAATACCCTCCTTCAATGTTGCCCACGTTCAAGCAGTCATCCTTTATAGTATAGTATTTCTGTTTCAATTTAAACAATTCTCGCTACAATAAATTACGTACAGAGCCGTCCCAGTCTATATTCAAAACGTTTCAGGTGTCTGCAATACAAATTGTTTCTGCAAAGACATTAAAATGTAAATCCGTTTATACTTAGCTATGCAATGCGCCCATGTGCAGTGTCTATGCAAAATGCAAATAACACAATTATTATTTATTATACAATGTATTTCTTCAGTTACATCGTCTCATCTAGTCTGTTGGTTTAGCAGCAGTCCAAATACACATATTTTAACATAAGACGTATTTACATGAGATTTAAATTGATTTTATCGCGCGATTATTTCTATACTATGTCAGTGTATAATTGATGTTACGATTTTTAAAATGTGACATTATAAATTATCTTTGTACATCTTTTTATTCTTATAAACTCGTCAAGCTGATCGATAAGTTTTTCGGTGGGTATGGGATTGTTGTGTCTTATTTTCTAAACTTTATTTATATTTTTATAATTATACAAAGACCAATCTTTCTAGTCCAGATGTACTGCACAATGCAAACAACTCTGAATCCGAGAAAAAAATCATCTGCTCCACAGTCATATCGTTGAGTAATATTGAATTGTTTTTATGGAAAAGTTGTTTTTATTTTCGAGATATCAGAGTTAGTCCCTTAATAAAAGTTGTTCATAACGATAAGTACAATAAACTTTGCGACTAACTCTAGGTACTCTGATCCAATTTTAACGTCAAATTAGAATTCAACAGTGAGTTGACTCAGTCTGAATTTGGTAGACGGCTGTATTTGTCTAATGCAATCCCACTGAGCGATACACGGTCGGAACGAAGTAAATTGCCGTAAAATAAAATGCAAGTCGCTTACATCCGCCAGTTCTCTTGGTCCGTGACGGCGCCGAGACTAACCGCATTCTGTTCAATTTGTGTATATTAACGGTCTAGAGGAGATCATAAATAGTTACAAACGATGCATTATAGGTATTTGTAGTAGGTATAATGGTATATCAATAGTGTTGGACTCGACTTATGAAGGCACTCCGGTCATCCAGTGGCGAGCGGCAAAGCGGGCAGTAAGTTTGATGACCCGCGCTGAGCGCTAGAATGCTATTGCCAACGCTCCGCGCGAATAGATCAAACTCACACTAATTGCTTATACCTACATATCCGGGCGGAAAGATTATTCGATTCAGTAAAAATAATAATTTCAATAACGAACCATTTGTTAACATCGTGTAACAGATGCTTTATTTTTTATTTTATAAATTAAGCATTTTATGCAACTCATTTCATTATTTTTGTTTTCGAAGCATATTCCAAACTCACATAATAGATACTTTTTGACGTCAACACAAACAAAAGCTAGGTAATTTATAAAAAAATTACTACTGCTTAGAAAACAAAACTATTGTAAGCCGTTGCTAAAAATAGTTTTACAACATTTTATAAATACCTAAAAAATCTTTAGGTACTGAATTACTTGTATGCAACCGATAGTTTATAGTGTGATTAATATCTATTATTTACATAAATTCAAGAAAATATAAAATATCTCATCACTCAATCCAAAGACGAGAAAAAACAACCAACCAATCCAACTTTTTGTCACGATTTTCTGAGATTAAAGTCAGTTAGCTATAAAATTATTATTTTCACGAGATATAACGAGCAAATTTCATCGAAGGCAATTTCTGTTCATCGGTAGTTTTTATTAGAAAAGTTTATAATAAGGAGTCGCTCACTGGGATGCAGTTTATTGTTCCACCTGACTGCAGACTAGACCTACAAATAAAATGGGATGCAGAATGAAAAGCTTTCACATAAAATTGTGAGCTTCTAATTTTGTAGTGAAACTTTAAGTGTGTAGCTGAACCATAAAGTTATTATTACTAGTGGTAAAATAATAACTTTATGAGCTGAACATTATTTTTTCTGACAATTTCTATAGTAGACACACGTAAAGAAAAGGCTGTAGGTAACTAGGTAGGTATTATCTTTTTAGAGCATACTGTAGATACATACGTGCAGTATGTTGGCTTACCACGCGCTAGGCAGCTATAGGGTCCTCAGAGTCCAGTATAACAACAGACTTACAGAAAAGTGTTTCTATACAATTAAGGAATTTTTAGAATGTAAAAATAGGTATATTGTTTAATGTTATTAATATCCTAGATTTAGTCTTCCTTCTGCTTTCTAGAGCACCTATATTTTAATTAAAATTATTGTATGCCCAAAATGGGCTGATTGACGTTTCTAACACTAACAATAAATATATCAAGTGTAGTGTACCTACTCAATCAGGAACAATAAAGTCTACTTTAGTTTACTTCCAGGGCTGTACTGGAACTGCACCGCTTCTGCAGCGCCTCAGGCATCTTTGCGGAGGCGCACACCGACTGTTCTCACAGCACCATGCGCAAGCGATGTGCATCTTGGTGCGCAGGGTGCGGGCCAGCTCCAAAACCGTCTTAGCGACGATGATTTTTTAGGGGATTTTTTAGTGTGACTGTATAAAAAAAGTTCCTTCTTAATTGAATAAATGTTTAGGGAAAACATTTTGAAAAGTGCCTAATTTAGGGGAGTCTCACGAGGAGTCCGGGAAAATAAAAATCAGAGGATGGCAACACTGCAGAGACCGGAGCGCATCGCAAACCTCTTTGATCTTTTATAGTAATCCGGTGTATTGGAAATATGTGGTATCTTCGGAGCATTATTATAACCCTTGTTATAGAACCCTTCTCAATTTCCGAATGGCGTGGTCTTAGAAATGCCATGCAAATACACCATTGTAAGTTCTTATGTACGTATGTATGGGTTTATCGAGACTATCTCCCGGATAGCGTGAGATTTCCTGTTTTATTTACGGATATAACTGAGTCTTTTTATTCGAATAGATTCCAAGTCCTTCGTACTCCGTTCAGTTGTGCTACTAATAATATTATTTACTAATAGTATTTTCTTTTTATAACTTTTTGTTTTGTAACACGAACTTATTTCCAAGAATTTAGAAGGAGTCCAAATAATTATATTTAATAATTTCAAAAATTGTGTCTTCAGTCGAGCCTTCACGAGTTATCACACATGGGCTTGGATCATGCCGCAGTAGAAAGATTAGCTAGTCAGCAATGGTGGTATCGTAGCCAGGGTACGTCAGACGATCTCAGATTTCGTAACTCGTAGAGCCACTTTCCTTGCACCCCCAAAAATTGTACCAATTAGGTGAAAATTGACTCAATTTTTTAAATGATGAAATTTATGTACCTACCTTTTACTACCGATGCATTGGAAAAGGTCGGAAATAATATAACTCGAGGTGTTCTTATTCTTTATTGTATACAAATATACCTTTGTGCACTGCATAATTTACATATTATGCAGTGCACAAAGGCGAACTTAACACATAATGTGTGGTCTTCCAGCAAACCTTTGGGTGAAACAGGAATGAAGATGTAGATTGAGAAAGTCAAGCGTACAATACAATTACTTTACAACTTAGGTATCATAAAGTACATAACATAACATAAGTTACGTATATAAGTTAAATTTAGAACATCTAAATACATACAATTATTTATACAAATACCTATAATTAGGTGTCATGTTTAAAACTAAATACTTAGGTATGCATCATAAATCTGAATCTAAACACCGCAAGTAATACGAAAATTCTTAAGAAAATATCCAATCGAAACTCCGACGAACAGCGATTCAAAGCGGAACTGGCCGAAGGAGCAGAGCTGTGTAGTGTAACACGGCTCGTACACACAGAGGGTTGTATATTACAGTGAGGTCGCGACTTTATCTCAGTTTCCGCCCGAGCTGCGTTCACTGGCGATAGAGTGAAAATAGTGCCACAATAAAACAGGGCTCGCCAACTATCGGGCCGGAGAGAGACCACTCCTTATCGGAAAACGGTTACCGTGATTCATTGCGACTCTATTTACTTACAGATCTCTTAGTCGGTTGCAACTTGCAACACGGTTTGAGTTACTGCCTCATCACATTGATGGACGGCTAGGATGTCCTTTTAAAAGGCCAAGGATTCTTCTTAGAATCGATAAGGTTAAATCTGTACAACAAAGTAGATGTTAAGTTTGTATATTTTTAACTTTCGACGTACAACGGCTTTATTGCGATTCTGTGATATCGACTCCTATTTCTATAGTTGTGTAGTATTCTTTATCAAATCATTTATCAAATTTTCCAATTTATAATACAAATAAACTGCCATCCTTACTGGCATCTTTCATACAATTTGCAAACAAAACCAACGAGGCGGTATGGTAATTTCTAAATGTAAAGTGAGTAATCAATACATCAAGAGCGACAGAAGCCAAATGAAAATGGAAATGGATTCAGGCCAGGAAATGAAAATAGATTTTGAATTGAACGTGCCGAAATCAAACAGTGCTCAATTTCAGCCGGCTTGGAGTTTCGCAAGCTGACCGACTAACTAGAAAATACTTGTGAACAAATGAAATACAACGTATAATCGTGTAGCCAACTTCGGTTATAAACTCTTTCCTATAAAGCGAAAGTAACTCAATTGGGAGATAAGACTAGGAATTTAAAAGCCCGCCGACAACCCGATACACGAGAGCAGGACCGACTGAATACTTTAACCTGTACATTATGTGTTAATACACCAAGCATTGCGCAGAGCATACTTCATGGTTTTATAATGTTACCAGAGTTGAGTCAACACTACTATTAGATGGCTTGTGCTGCCTTGTTTGGCCGTCAGTATATATTTAAGTCTTTTTTAACCCCCGACAAAAAGAGGGGTGTTATAAGTTTGTAGTGTGTATCTGTGTGTCTGTCTGTGGCATCGTAGCTTCAAAACGGATGGACCGATTTCGATAGTTTTTTTTTTAAATTTGAAATCTAGTTATAATCATCTTAGTTATGTTTCATGAAACTCTGTTCAGCCGTTCAAAAGTTACAACTCTTTTTCTAGTATTAATCGGAGGTTTTTGACGGTTAGGTTATTACATACTTCCTCTCTCTTCTCCCACCCTTTTCAATACACTCTATTAACTTTTCTTTTTTCATGTTTAATAATGTAAACTATTCTATTCATATTCTATTCTTAATAAATTGCATTTCTCATAACCTATTTCCGAAAATTCCATTAAACTTTGTACCCAAGCTTCAGTCCTTTTGTAAACAAAGATTTTCATTTAAGGCATCGTCTCCAGAGAGTTTGCGTATTAATACACCCGCTACTAACCAGTTAATACTATATAAAATTTTGTCGGAATTCGGCCAAAGCAGGTTGGTCCCAAGTGTCCCCACAATTGTAGCCGGTTATTGAGTCCGGAGTCAATGAGGCGGACTCATCTAGTTTGCTAGATCGGAGTAAACGAACCCGACGAAATATTCAATTTTGCGTCCCGGAGCGACGATGCTTTTTACATTTTAATAAAGTACTGCTTAATGCAAAGCACACCGGGTTTCATAACGTGGGACATGACGTCATCTATGAGCTTTTGTCTATGAACGTCAAGTGTTCCGGGAGTGTTACTCTTGTTATATTGTGTTTTCTGCCGAGTTAGTTGCTGTTTCTATATTGGCTTGTAGATCGTAATAACTTGAAAGTACCTAATTATTATGTTATCAATTATTTTTTTCTGTATATTAGGACCAACCTTTCTAGTCCCGATCCCTTTAAGGGATTATTGTACCCATCATTATGAACAAGTTTTACAATGAGACCTACTCTAAAATCGCGTAAATAAAATCAGCTGTTCTAGACAAATAATTCAATATTATTCGACTAAATGTATGAAACAGCGAGTTTTTTCTGTGATTTCAGGGTTGGTCCCATTGTAATAGTTGTCAGGACTATAAAAAGGTTGGATCTTTTATTATTAATACCTATTCATTGCTTATAATAATAAAGAAAAACAAAGCAAACGCCTATAAAAAGTTGAAGTGCAACACAACTTTGGTAATTTCAGCGTATCGCAATTCGCAACTCAAAAATCCGACAATCCACATAATAAACTACTTAATTTTAAATCCTCAATCATAAACTGCGAAACAGCATAAATACAATCAATTCAAATTAGATAATTTCGATTTAGAGCCCGTATGTGCGTGCGCTCGACCGCAGACCGCATCCCATTTGCAAATAGCTCTCCTATCCTGCCAAACGCTTGAATTAAATCATTGGTACTCGTCAATCATCTATCAAACTGTATTCGGTGTTGCTGTAATGAAGGATGTATGTAACAAAAACATTTAGGTACTTTATTCTACCCTAATACCCAGTGGAGTGCACGTAAATAACTCCGTACCGTATATACGTACCGTGTGCGCATCTTAGGGTGTTATTACATCCACACGATCGACTTAGGTCAGTGGTTTTGATCAACCTCGATTATAGACTGTTCAACGTCGATCATTGTATTTCAAACAAATGAAATCTTTATTTCCAAATAAAATACGAGTACATAGTAGGATTTCTATTGGCCCCAAACTAGGCAAGCCTGTATCTTGGGAACCAATCAATTAGGTACACATGTCCACATTGGTTGAGATGTTCGAATGTACTACATAATAATAAGGTAATTAGAAATAAAATAATTTTAAAAATAAACAGAAAGCAATAAAATTTTCGTGCATAATAGTCACGTACTAGTCTAAAGTTAATACCTATTAGTAATTAAAGACAGACAAATAAATGAAAAAATGAAATAAAATAAAACTATTATAATATATTTAATTACACCAAACCGATCTGCCATCGATTGAGGATCGAGAATCAAGCGATGTCGACACAAATAACCGGTTTTGGTTGATTATCATCGTGGTCATTTAGAACAAGCCTGATTGGAGGAAACTCTGCACCATGTTTTATTCGGCCGGACCGAAAATGATACAAAATTGACGCGATCGTATTGTGTATGTCCAAGCTACGCATCCGGCCAAACTGGGGCAGTTCAGATGGGTCGTCAAAATATTCTATATTGTTATTTATTTGTTTATACTCTTTATTGTACACTAGGTAATAAAAACAGGATTGAGATTCACATAAGCTAATGTACAATGGACGGTCTTATCGCGCACAACGATCTGTTCCAGACAACCTTTGGATGGCCATAACAGAATGAAATAGTTAACAGGTAAGAAATAGGTAGGTAATTGTTACCACTTAAGGTAGAGATAATAATGATTTTTCATGTCAACCATGGACGTCTTACGGTACCTCTAAGTGCAAAGGGCTAGAATCAATAATTTTATGTTTATGTTGGCTTACAGTCATTATTGCATCTGGCGAGAGTCCAGCCGATGCTTCTTAGGATCAGAGAAACCCTGATAGATTAGTCAGATCTCCTTTTAAGGGTCTACCTACCAGAAGCGAAGATACACCCCGATTCCCATCGGCTTCCCTTTAGGAATTGGTTAGTGCATAGATCAACGTAATAATATATTATTTACTCATCCGACTGACAAAAAAAAAGGCTTGAGCTCTTCCAGACATGACTATATGTAGATTACAAGAGACAGTATGGATTTTTGTCTTGCAGCAATTTTTAGAGGGCGTTTTCGGGACGGCTTCCTTGTTTAAAACTGTCACCCTTCACCATTATTATACAATAGTCCAAGGGCACAGGATCTTTAAAATTTCCCTGTACAAAAGGGACCATTTCCAGATAACATTTTATTGCACACAAATTAATCCACTGCTACAAATGACATTATATTTTATACGTGTAGTTAGTAAAACATAAACACATAAAGCCCGTTTGCACTTGCGAATTACTAAAAATCTGAGTACATTGTTGTGTAAGGTCTCAGTTGGAATTCCGCGAAGCCTTTGTTACGCCGCGCCGTGCAATAAAATATTTCATTACAGTGTGAAACATCCGCCGCATCGCACCGAGTCGTAGCGCGTCGCACCGCATCGTACCGCACCGCTCCAGGGCGACTCCGGAATTACTTTTTTTAGTGACGTAGCTTGCATTCCGATGTAAGCTGGCCATTAATATAAAAAGTTCACTAGTTTAACTCGGCACCAGACCAGCTTAAATGTCAGTTTTTATGGCGAAGAACCACAATTTTTTTGTTCTAACTTATATATAGATGACTTATTGTTTCATTTTGACAAGCTTATAAAACTTAATTTGCATGTTTTAAATAGATTTTTGACATTCTTTTGGAGTGAGAAAATATTCAAAATATGTACGAGTTTGCTGCATTTTACTTTATTTGAACCACAATATTATTATGGTCTGCACGTCGTATGACTATTTATATAAAACATAGTTCATAATACATTTTACTTATCATTATTATTCTTTGTATTTGAAATAAAAATGCCAAGAAACATATTTTTAACCAAAAAACATAATTATGTTCTAACGTTGCGTTGCGTCGCGTCGACCCACAAAATCACGCTCAAAATTCAGAGAGCATTATCCGTCCGGGAAACCAAGGGGTCGTAAACTCGTAAGTAATCCGTATGAAATAATTAATAACACACTCACCAAACTTATTTTCACTTGCAAACGCTTCCGAGAATACATCTGAAAACAAAGTTAAACTTAATCTGACCGTCACTAAGCACGTAGAAGCCCTAAATTACAAAGTGCACACTAAACATCCTGTCAGACCCTATTCATAGCCACCAAACCGCTTACCTACAGGTTGGCACAAAGGGAATTTCTATACGAGTGTACCTTCAGATGTGTTTACATGTCAGACATTCTGACAGCTGTTCACGATGTACGATCGCTATACAATGGCGGTTGTCTTAAGTGTACTTGCGTTCACAAGTGCTTAATTGTGAGATCGCGTCTTACTTTGCGCGCGTCTCGGGTTCACTGCACATTGGAAACTTTTTGTAACGACCCGACAAACATGTGTTGCACTAAAATAAAATGCAGTCTGAAGCTAGTGTGAAAATGTCAAGATGGTTCTTGGTTTCCCTTTTCGGCTTAGGTATATTGGCCTCGCTTACTAGCTGATCTATGGACTTTTTTAATTAACCCTTATTTATTATTACCGTAAATCCGGATGCTGCCACTACTTTTGTTATTAATTCTTTATTCACACTTTATCGACAACCACTAACAGAGAAGAGGTGGTCACACAGGCTAACTGAAAATAACGCAATATATATAAAATTATCTATGTAGGTATACCCCATTTACATTCCTAAAATCCTATTTATACGCAAATTTGGGGGTAGTCAATAAGTAGGAAAGTAAATTAGTATTGAATTTCTTATCAGCTCATTTCAATAGCTCTCCCGATACTCGGGAGCGCATCCATCAATCGAGTATGACGGCGTTATTGAAACACTGGGAGCCATCGACGGTTATTTTTGCGGCATACTATAAAGACATAGATAATATCTATATGATAATACTTATTTTATACTGCCACCCATCAAGTGACGAAACGTAGAAACAATCGAAAATCTATTGTTTGCAGCTCACTCAGATGAAGAACCTGCTTCAACGAACAAGCAAACAGACATCCCAATTCACAAACTCATAAACATGCAAACTTTCACATTCATAAATTAAATATTAGGTAATAGGATAGGATAATATTTTCTTTTATAAAAAAAGAAAGGTTTCTATCCCACTTTGACTACTTTATTAGCAGAAGTCGTTTTATGGGGAAACTTTTACTACATATCAGACAAACAGAAAAATCGCAAAAAAGAAACTGCTGTTCCAGACAAATAATATTACTCCACTAAATATACGGAACAGCAATTTTTTTTACGGTTTAATGATTGGATCCATAGTAAAAGTTGTTCATAATGATCAGTTCTATATCGTTTCCTAGGTGTGATTGTTTGTGTGTAGTAGTGATTACTACGTGTTTACTTCCGATCAGACAATGGGACAGATGAATCGGAAATATTATACAGAAGACAATAGGTATGCGCGAATTCCTTATATCTGTGACTATTGTGCTTGGTCTGCGTGAGGTAGATGCTGATATCCTGATACCTTACCAAGGGAAATAGATTGTGAAAAATTTACAAGATTCAAAACAAACCATAAAATTAACTATAGGCTGCGATAGCTAATTTTATAATAGCACGGCCCCCACTTCAGGCAAATGAGGGAGCCAAGTAGATGACTGTCGATGTGACGTAGATAGGTCACGGAGGAACGGCTGTCGCAGCTGTAGAGGGTACTAGCTGTGTCTGCGGCTTCACCCGTATTACTTTATACTTTGGGAGTACCAGTAAGAAATTTTCATAATCTTTCTTTTTAAGAATACAGCACTACTATTTCTAGAAGCTAAATCGAAAATCTTCATTATTATTAAAGTTTGTATTGGTACCGTTGGACTAAATTTGGATTAACATACAATTTAGATAAAAAAAACTAAAATGACAAGTTTAATACAAAAAAATTATTTTACAAATTATACCCACTGTTATTTTTGTTGTAACTTAAGTCTATAAGTACAGTTGACAAAAAGAAATGGTCTATCACCCTAAGGTTGCAATTTGTTTGCACACCATAAAACAAAACGGTCTATATTCTCTTGTCAAAATATTAAAGTTCTATATTATAAAAAAATCCACAAAAATAATTTAACATTGAATAGCTACTTATAAGATAACATTGCTTTTAAAACACAGCAGAATCAGGTAAAAATAACCTAATGAAATCAAAAATAAATAAATAAACATCTAATAATACTGTCAAACTCAAGAGGGTCATTTCCAGCGTCATAAAATAAGAGAATAGCAGCGATGATCCGCATCTACATAATTAAATAGTATGCCAGGCGTAAGAAGGAAATTTGCCGGCCCCACAGAGTCGGAGCGAGGCGAAGCGAACATATAAATTATGCACGTGTCGAGATCGAGGATGACGCCCCGCGATTTGAGAAACTTGAAAACTCGAAACCTGTTGAAAACTTGCTAACTACGGATAACACGTTAAAAATTTACCGTAGTTGCAAATGTTAGGAATTTTATAATAAATGGATTGTTAATTATTTGCAAATGAATTCACTATGAGCAGATTTTTCTATCGTCCAATTACTTAATCTTATGGTATAAATTTGAAGTTTTGACAGCTTTCCTATAGAAAATCTGTGAAGTGTCAAATTTATTCGTTGGATAAAACATTACCTCGGGGGCTAAAAAGGCCGCTTTAGATGAATCATAATATGATTCATATTACGAATGTCAAAATATCTACTTAATTGACGACTCTTAATGTCACCCGCATAAGGTTCATATTCAGTAATCATCTGTTTGACAGTTATTAAGCAGATCATTAGATGAATTGCTCAATGTGGCCTTTTTAGGCCCCCTGGTGTTTGAGAAATCAGCCCTAAATATAGTTCTAGTAGTTATTGTGGAGAAACGAGGTATGGTGTTCCTACAATGAAAAGGGAGGATCCTCCGACCAGCCGAGGTGGTATTACCTAGGGGGCCGAAAACCAACGGTTGATGTCGGGCAGTTGTATATAATGTTAGATACGATAATCTTTACTTGCATGATGCAATCTCAATTCGTAATCTCAACGGTCAAATTCGTATTCTATACGCTCATCGTAGTTAGCTTGCTACGTTTCTTCGTAGTTACTTTTTGTGGCGCTAGGTGTCGCTCCAGTATAAACTTATGGGACAACCAAGGCAAAGAATACTAACTATACCAAGGCTTACTGAGAGCTCAGCGCATACGCGAATGAATCCTGCGCTAAAAATGGGCTCAGTGATGATTTTTCGATATCAATGATTACATGACAATGACAAAAAAATATCGATGACGGGAACAATGAGAAAATCATCAATGATTTTTTTCTAACTGTCACCGCATTCACACATTGCATGTTGTCATATTGTCATTGTCATGTCACAGCCGAAACCGGAGTTCACGTTCATTCAGTCATGGCCAATATCGAGTGATGATTTTAGGCATTGATGATTTTGTCATTGATACTGCATGACGAAATGATTTTACAATATAGATAATTTATACATGTGACATGATATCGGACTCATCTCTATCCTGCACCTCCAGCCATATATCGTCCGAGGAACACCATGCTGTTTTAGCCGGTAAGAGACCATAACCCTTCGCTTTCCCGGGGAGAAGGGCCCATGGTGGAAATACAACACGAAAAAAAAAAAATTACATATGTTCTTTTTAATAGTTAAATCAATTTCTATTTTACACTGAAAGATCTCAGAGATCTATATATTCATCATCATTCATTCGTTCCTATTTATTTTTACTAGTGGTCGCCTAATGGTCCAAATTCGACCGTAATTTTAGCTTTCTGCACTCCTCCTCGAGATAAACTTTAACTATGCCAAATCTCACATTCTTCCGTGCTCGTAGTGTACAAAGATTTCTCTTCACGTAGTAGATATATTGTGATATCTCTTTTATTGTCGTTTAATAAATATTTTCTTTTTTTCTTCTTTCATCATCATCATCATCAGGCTTTTCCACTCCATGGACTCCGACCTGCTCTCTGAAACAGGGACAGGGCTTTATCCACCAGGCAGGCCTAGTGGACCGATGAATGACACTAACCTACGAAATTTTAGTTCCAAGATATTCCGGTTTCCTCACTACGTTTTCCTTCACCATTAGAGCAGTGTTGATGAATATTGAGCCCAAAAGTCATGAATAAATCTGAACCCATCTCATGGCATAACCACTGGGCCACCACCAGCGTTCACCTTTAATTTTACTACAATGATTCATGATGACTGTACATACATAAACACCAATCACGAGTCACAAATTTAAATTACTTATCCTAGGTATTAGGTAATAAAATAAAACGGCAAACCAATATATAATATTATGCAATATTGGTTTCAGCAGGGGCGGGTCATGAACATTTTTTTTATTTTTTTTTATTTAAGGTCCTACCTTTCTAGTCCTGATCCCTTGAAGGGGTTATCATCATTAAGAACAACTTGTACTATGGAAAGAAACGCGAAATTGCAAAAAAAAACTGCTATTCCATACATTTACTCGAGTCATATTGAATTATTTGTATGGAACAACAGCTTTTTTCGCAATTTCATGGTTGATCCTATAGTAAAAGTTGTTCATAAAGATGATTACAATAACCCCTTGGAGAGAATGGGACCTTGTATATTATAACCAATAATGGTAACCAACTATCAAGTTTGTGTTGACAATTTCGTTTTATAAACACTCATACATTTGCACAAATATAAAATATTGAGTACCTATCTCGAGTTTAGTTTGTCAAATCGTCCATTCGAAGACTCAAATATTTTCGAACAATGTCCGAGGTCCGAGCAAAGTCATCTCCCTGAATAAACAGTGAAAAGAAACGACGGAAATAGAGAAACTAGATGGATCATCACATACTTACTCAGAATCGACAAATGAAAAACAACATTATTTATGAAAAACAGTAATAATTATAACAGTAGGTATACAAACCTTATTATATATATTTATCAATAAAGTAACATCCTTAACAGTATTGATAATGTAAATAGATACTGATGATAAAGTAGGTAACTAAATTAAAATTTTATAAATTTCCGACCCCTTAATAATACTTATACCTAAAACTTGGGCGTTCTCAAAAACTTCAACAAAATGGAAGTACCTAGGTACTCTCTAAGAAACTTTCACAAATGAGACTGGCGTCCCTTCTGGCTAGTCTGTATTTCTCTAAAGACACTATTGGCTATCTGGACATCTGTTGGCGTTCTACAGTGTTTACATTTCATTTCTCGGAGCAACAAACGCCGGTAAGAAGGGGGATGCGCGCGCAGCGATCTCAATCGCGATAGCTTTGAGCAGTCGCTATCGTGATCTACACTGCGAGCACTTTCCTGTGGAATAGTTGCTTCAAGACCTGCGTATTCTTCGACTGTACTTTTAGAATTTTATATTAGAAACACTGCGCACTGGTGGACGGCCCATCAGCTTTATACCATCAAACTTTTGAAATGATGATATGCGTAGAGACAAGCATGCATTACTGTCGTAAAAGCCACGCCGCAATCCAATTTCAACAAAAATAAGTCTAAATTCAAACAAACGGAACTAGTGGTGGGAAGTTTCGTTATATTTAATAGGCGGCCTGATAACATCATCGACAATTTTATTATTGTTCGAATCATCATTTAATAATTCTTCGTTTAAAAATTTCTCGTAGTAGTTCACTTCGGAGGATTTTGGTATCGTTTCATTGCGACGTCCTTCTCTTAAGGATCTTTCTTTGGACATAAATGGATCGGATAGTTTTATATTTAGGCGCCGTCCACATTTACATTCTGGTTTAAAACGCAGGCCGTTATGCGAGTATTGTTTTGAAGATTGTAAAATACAGTCCCGGTAACTACAGTCAACTTGATTACTATTTGCTTTATCACTACTTGCTACCTGTTCTTCCAAAGTGTCCTTTAAGTATTTATCCAATAATTTATCATCTTCTTGAGTACTTTCAAAAAGTCTATGGGAATCGTCTTCCCCTACGAAACTACTATCAAAGTTCATGTCTTCAGTTCTTTGAATCACTTCTTTTTTCTGGAAAAGTGGCTGCATGTAAGCATGTTCGAAGCCATATTTTTTTGGAATTATATTTGGTCGTTCTTCTACTTTTTTTGAATTGGGTACGTATTGATTATTTGCATTAAGTTTTTTGAAAAAGTATTCCTTGTTGTAAGGTTTGGTAGAAGATGCAAGTATAGCAAATTCTTTTTGAGGACTTTCGTTATAGTTTGCTTTAAGGTTTGCTCTATTCGCTGGTCTTAATATAGGTGGTTTCAAAAGTTCAAAATAATCCCGTCGCTCATCCGCTCTATGGGACACCTGCACCTGCGTCCTTACTTTCTCACTCTCTTTAAATTGCTGTGGTTTTTCGCACTCAGGCGCACCTGATTGCGGGCCTGCAAAATATGATTGTATGTCCTGTTTGTCTTTATCAGACAATTCATATCCTTGAAAATAAGAATTATCATAACCAGGATGAAAGAATCTTGAACCAGGTTTTGGTGCACTTGTTGGAGGTATGGGTTTAGGTTTAGGTTGAGTAACAAACTTGCGCGATATCTCAGGCTTGTCAAGTGTTCCCACTTTAAAGATTTTATTACGAACAGGCTTTTTATATTTCTGATTTATATAGATAAATGCTCTTTCACTTTGATTATTTTGTTTCACAGTAGCATGCTCATATAAGTCTTTTTCATCGATATCAGATCTATTTTTGGGCAGGACTGAAAATTTTGATATTTGTGTGGTGGATATGGTTTCTTCATCTGTAGTTGTTTCAGTGTTAATGCTGGTTTGATTTGTAAGCTGTAATAAAAAAAAAATTGACACTATTTAGTACAGTAAATACTGGAAAACTGAGTATTTTTTGGAAATAGGTACATAATGAGATTAAACTAATGCACAATATTAAAAGTTTGTTTTGTTTTTGTTTTTTTTATAACATTTCCCCTCACTAGGATTTCTCCTGTATCGAGGGTACAGTTTACAAATATACATGTCACATGCACACACAACCAGACCCGAAACAACTATCTGTAGATTATCATACAAATATTTGTTCCGTGCGGGGATCGAACCCGCGGCACGTAACGCAGAAGGCTAATCGCTTAGCCACTGCGCCAACCGTGTCGTCAAAAAGTCAACACCAAGTCAATTTAACTACTTGCAAACTACGATGAAAGTACCTTATTTTAACACAGCTACTAACTTAAAACTACTTGCAGTTTACGTGTAACAACACAAAATTATTTTGGTTCAAATAATATTTTACAACATAACTACGTTGGCATTTTATTACTCACCTCTGGAGTACTCGAGGGTACAATAAATCCAGAAAGAACTCCAATACATAAGGAAACTAAAACAACAAATGCATTTCTCATTTTCTACTCCCGCCCGTTATATAATAGAACAAAATAAAAATGTGCGACAGTCCTGGACGCTACTACACCAATATTTATTTTCACTAATATTGTCGCGAACTTGCGAGCGACCGACGCGGTCGGCGATGACGGTCTAATAAAATGTTGTTGACAAGTGCAATGTCAACATTCGTCAACAAACATATCAATGCAGAATAGATATTGAGGATTTCTAAACAAGTAATTGTCTAGAAATAATTCAAACAGATATAGGTATATATTATTGTGATAAAATTGTTTGCTGAGGCATGAATACAAATTGTTGAAGTTCATGACCAGTGGGCCGAGCACGAATGTTTTGACGTATCGTAACGTAAACGTAATTACGTAACCAAATTTAGAACCAAAAATACACGGTTAATCTATGATATTTTTTTGGAAATATATAAATATGAAACCAAAATATTGGTTTCATATTTATGAAACAAGTGTGTTTGCTGCATAAAATTGACCAAAAATGCGATAGATTCATCGTATTTTGTAAACAAAATTTGCTTACGTTTACGTTACTATACGTCAAAACATTCGTGCTCGGCCCACTGACAAGAAATTTTAGAATATGTCAAAATCTTAACAATTATTTATTGTTTTCGGTTAATTTAGGGCGGTGACGACGGTACGACATTAAAAGAAACCACGTATTTGGTATCGCGTTCTGAAACCGTACGCAAAAAGTCAACGATTTTCACGCATGTCATTTTCGCCTATTATTTCACTCTACTCACAACTTATGTCATCTTTATCTATTCTATACGTGTAAATAAACGTTATTTTGGTAAGAACAGGCTAGAGACTTTTCAAATTTAGCCTAGAGATCGTGAAATGTGTAAAATTTAAAAAAATATGATTCCTGTGGCTAATCTACTGATTGGATTTGATTATTTTTTTGTGTATGGTCACAGAACGTGATACCGTGGTGTCGTAATACGTGGAACCTCTCATCCCTGTTTTCTGTCACTATCCGTACCATACTATGACCATAATAGAAGCGTATCAGGCAAAACGAATATTCGTCGTACAGATTCGTATGAGGACTGGCTCGTTATGAAAACAAATAAAAATCTACTTTATACAAATCATTTTAGAGGCCAATTTAGTAGATTATCGTATTTTTTTGCCTGATATGCTTCTTTTACATTCATGGTATGGAACGGATAGTGGGCAGTTTACGTGTGGAATGGGGTGGGCCTATTCTTTGGCGGAAACCATAAGATAGCAGAAATTAGCAGACTTGAGGCCCAGAGCAGCTTGACTGTAAAAGTTAGAGTAGACGGATGTTCTTTCGTTACATTAGTTAGGTAGTAATAATGTAACAAACGGACACAACAAAGTCATCGCATTACTTCGCAGCTTAACTACCAATTAAACAACTTTGTTTCGTGGCAATAAAATAAATTTATTTCTGACTGATTCTCATTAAATCATATTTAATATCATAATTTTATTGCAGCTCGTTAATAGTTGTCATTTAACGATGCCGTCATACGCAAAATTGTACTATTTATATAGTAAACTTCAGTTCTGGCCAAAGATAGCTTTGATTTGGTCCATAAAAACGCCGATTTCGACACCGTTGTTAGCGAGAGTTTTGACCTCAGCTTGGAAGGCTTCGCTGTCCCAAAGAGCGCTGAAGGTCTGATCCCATTCTTCGCTCTGCAAGTTCTCGATGGCGGTCCTGAACTCTTCGTCTTGGGACATCTTCTCGTCGAAGAGTGCCGCCAATTTTTTCTTGGGGAATTCGCCGATGCAGTCCTTGATGAAAGCTGTAAGATCCATGCCGCTGAGTGTGTGACGAGCAGCGCTCTTCTTGAAGTCGTATTCTGAAAAAAATATGATAAGTTTATTGCTCAGTAAAATATGACGTAAATACTTGTCAATTTAATTATCACGTTCACCGACACTGAGATGAAGTTGACATCCTGAAAATAACACTAAAATGTTTCATACACAATAAGACCCCCCACTGTCACGAAATATATGATTTTATTATTGCCTAATATGACACTAGAAAAATGTAAAAGTGCAATACGACACTGGATTACGTGGCTCCATAGTAATATAGTGTCAGTTTTGACTTACTAAAAATAACCGCCTATCAAATAGCGTATAGCGTCATATTAAACACGAAGAAAAATACGCCTTTGGTCGTGACGTCGTCGGTGAAAAAATACAGTTTTTTTTTGGCACAAAGTTAGCAGTATAATCGCGGGCACAGCTAGTAAAGGTACTTGACTAGCTGTGCCCGCGACTTCGTCCGTGTGATTTTTTTTCTTTTTGCGGGTGTCCCTTGTTCTTTGTCTACATTAAAGGTAGTCTAAATTACTCCTTATAACATCAGCTGTCTGCCAGTGAAAGTCCCAGCTATGAAAATATACTAATCACACGAAATTAAGTCTGCCTATCTGTCTGTACTAATCATACTGCCAAAAATTTATGAAAAAAAATGTGCGCTTGTTTTCAATAGAAAATCACACTAATGCGCGCGCACAATGTCTTCATATATTTTTGGCTTCACGGTAACTACGGTTGAGGCCTAGGAAAACTCGGAATATGCATACATAAGGCAGAGCTCCTGTTTATCAGTGGGACTAAGTAATAGTCTTTGGTAAAAATAAAAAAACTCTTACCAAGCGCATCATTCAGCTCATCAAGGAAGAAATGAATGTCGATGTTATCATTTTCTAAGAAATCGACCACCTGTGAACAAAGAAACAATTCATAGTGTTCATTTTAAACATGAATTTAAGGACAATTTAAATACGAGAAATCAGAATCATCACCATTCACCATAACCTTTGTTTAACCACTGCCAGGCATAACGGTTCATCCATAAAGTACGTCACACTAATTTCGTGATTTTTTTACCCCTCCCCCGTCCTTGTCACAGCTGATCACATTTGTGTGACCCCCCGCTCCCTAGTGTGACGTCACATATTTTACATCTAGAAATTATTAAATTAAAACAGCAGTTCCGAAATTAGTTTTATTTCCATTTAAATTATTTTTTAATATTATTTTGAATAATACTAAAAATAATGTGTAATGTGACGTCACGAAACTTTCCTAAGTTTCGTGACGTCACATTTCAACAACATTCTGACATTATGTGACAAGAGATAGGAGGGGTCCTCCCCTCCCATCTCTTGTCACCTTCTACGCCATTGCTCCCTTTTTTAAGCTTATCTTGTCCAGGTCTTTCCGACAAGCTTCACTATGTCGTTGACCCATCTTACCATCAAACATCCAACACACCGAAATACAAAAGAGAAAAATTTATACAAAAAAATACTTACAGCAGCAAATTCAGGCAACGATTCCATTTCAAAAACGATGTCCTTGAAGTTGTTGGTCTTCATGTAGTCCAAAGTGGCCCTGAACTCTTCGAATTCGAGGTAGTGTTCCATCAGGTGCTCCAGATCATCGAAGGACTCTTCCATGATGAGGTCCAGGAAGTCCTCAACGTGTTCGTGGAACACCTTTCTGGTCTGCGGGACCGAGAAGGCGAGCCCCACCAGCGCTAGAACTACGATCGCCTGTTTCATCATTTTGGTATCGTTTCCTAAATTCTGAGATTCGATCTGAGGTTTGCGAGACATTTTATAGTAGACGATGTGATAAGATACCATCAAGTTGTCATGTGAGATAAAACAAATTCTTTATCATAGGTACTTGAAATCTGTGTTTTCTGTATAGGTACCTACAATTTTTTTGAGGTGCTCCATAAACGTAGATATAACGATTTCTTTGACAGTTTCATACAATTATTATACAACAGAAATGTACCGAATTTAAAGTATATACTTATATAGGTACGCACGGAATCAAGCTGTACATTGTCAGTATAAGCTGACGGCTCATTTTAGGGAAAGCATGTACAATGTAGCTGTGTTTACTATGCACTGTACTTACATTAATTAATTATCATCATCATTTCAAACAATGCTCAATATAGGCCTCGTCCTTGTAACACCTTTCCAATTTTTTGAACGACGCTCGGATGCAGTGACACGAATTTTTTTACCACATTTATTTCATATTTCCCGCCAATATTTCAGAATTTAATTTTTAGATCACTATTTATTCTCGATTACGTTGCATTCTAACTGACTGCGAATAATGTCACCAGAAATTTGTTTTGTTATTTATTAATATCTAGTAATGTGGGTAGTTCTTATTTGGTGCACTACAATTATTTTTTTACCTACAGACCCTAATATTTACCTAAATGACTATTTGAATTATGAAACATCAGTTCAAATATAATAGTCATCAAGTCAATACGATTCAATAGATTTTCCTGTCCGCTACTTTGTTATATCAGCGAAAAAAATGAGTGCTAAGAAACATGAAGTTTCCCGATCGACGTCCATGCGATCAGAACAAGCTAACACCAATTCATCGGGTTATATCGACGATTATTCACAGCTCAGACTATCGTACTACCAACACCAAAATGATGTCGCCGTAATATCCTCTGCAACATCTGAAGACACGTCTTGCAATACATTTGATACGATGGAGACAGAATTGGGTGAGACCTCCATCGTTGACGAGAAAGAAGTTGAACGTCAGAAACTGAGAGAATATTACATTTCTCAAATCCCGGATCTACCGCATCCGTCATACACGGTGGCGTCCATTATCTCGTCCGCGTCCCGCAAAATGGGATCTATGTACCTGAAATATAATGATAAAATCGAACAAGGTAGCCAAGTTCGTGATTCGAGGAACAATTTGGAATTCAACCCTCAACGCAGGTCGACGCTAAAACCCAATCAGTTTTCGAAGAACTAAATTGAAGCCTGATGTTTTTGAGAATGTGTGTAAATGTTGAATGTCTAATATAATTTAATTTAAAGTGTTTCATGATATTTTTTCAGTATGTGGGTACTTATTAAACTAATTTGAAAACTAAATGTTGGACCTTTTTTTCTTCCTCGAAGATTTTTTTATAAAATAATTGTGTCGTAAAACGTTTGATCACAAGTTTAGACACTCATGGTGCCCATAAAACTGGCGAGTGCAGGAAGTGATGCGAAACCGATGCGCTGCAGAAAAACATAAAACATATAATTACTGTCGCCTGTGATTTCCCGCGGGACGTCGCCAGCCAGAGCCGCCTATAATGGACTTTCTGCATAACTATTGTTACCTCGATTTTGTATACACGTTTAGATATTCTAGAAAGGAATTGTTTTCTTAGCTATTGTTTCAGATTAGAAAAAATGTTCATGATGATTGGAAATACGCAGCAGCATACGAATACCAAGGTAACGTTTTTCTGTATCTACTTATTTTGCATTACGGTAACTTTGTTCGATATTAGTAGACAGTTATTGCAATCTTGTTGAGTATTTTATGCTAGAACACATAGTTGTCAAAAACTAGCTAAGTTAATAGGAAAAACAATTGTGACATTTTAGGTTTTCAGTCGAAATACAAGTCATTCGGCTAACCTGCTGACCACGTCTCAAGTGGGTAACTTTTGCACTTACACGCACCGAACACGCTGCACACGCCGCAGGAATCGAAATTTCTGATGGTCTCGCGTGCATCGAGACCACCGTACGCGCCGAAAGATCAATATTGTCCGAATCGCAGAATTGTTGGGGCAGAATACGGTTGTAATCCGTGTAATCGGCAGGTATTACAACATCACTTTACGGAATTGCGGCGGGTACGGCGCGGTGAGGTGCGTGAAATTGTACCTATATAATTTCATACAAATAATACCAAAATTCGATTATTAAATATTATTCGTTCACGTTTGTTTATCTTACTATGATGATTCATAATGACTGGACGTAAATACCAATCACAAGTCACACAAATCTAAATAACTTAACCTAGGTAATAAGTTATAAAATATAACACTGCAAACCTATGCATAATATGCAAAAATGGTTTTAGTAGCCACCGTTAAAAGGGCACAGTAGGGTCTTGAACATGAAAAATATTTTTTTCGTACCACTTGCTCAAAAAGTGACATTCTATGCCACAAAAAGCGAACATAACAATAGTCATTTTTAATCTGTTAAAAACAGGGAAAGAAAATTGTACTGAATTTCATTCATCCTCTAGGGGGAGAATGTGATTTAAATTTGGAATACTTACCGAAATTTATACTGAACTACATCTGTGTTTACACCATTGAGTTTGTATATAAAGCATTATACATCTTTTTGAAAAAGGAATACGCATTTTACTTTTAATTGTCATTATTTTTAATAAATGCTTATCTCATATTATTATTGTGTTAATTTTTTCGCAAATGGTACGAAAAGTAGAGTATTTTCCTCAGTGATAAAGCTGTCTTAGTCTTGGGTGAACTTAAATCCCTCGCTACACTCAGGACTCGTCTTAAATCCCTTGCTTCGCTCGTGATTTAAGTTTTTAACACCCTCGCTACGCTCGGGAGTAAACCTCGAGTCCTTCGTTACGCTCGCGATTTAAATCGTCACCCGCGACAGAAGACACTGCTTTATCCCCTTGGTTAATAATCTACTATTTATACAAGGTCCTACCTTTTTAGTACTCATCAGTATGAACAACTTTTAGTAAGGGACCAAGCCTAAAATCGCGAAAAAAAAACAGCTGTTCTATATAAATAATTTAATATTTCATATAGGTATTGCAGCTCGTTAATAGATGTCATTTAACGATGCCATCATACGCAAAATTGTAGTATTTAGTAAACTTTAGTTCTGGCCAAAGATAGCCATGATTTGGTCCATAAAAACGCCGATTTCGACACCGTTGTCAGCGAGAGTTTTGACCTCAGCTTGGAAGACTTCGCTGTCCCAAAGAGCGCTGAAGGTCTGATCCCATTCTTCGCTCTGCAAGTTCTCAATGGCGACCCTGAACTCCTCGTCTTGGGACATCTTCTCGTCGAAGAGTGCCGCCAGTTTTGTTTTGGGGAATTCGCCGATGCAGTCCTTGATGTATGCTGTAAAATCTGTGCCGCTGAGTTCGTGACGAGCAGCGCTCTTCTTGACCTCAACGTTTTCTGAAAATATGATAAGTTTATTGCTCAGTAAAATATGATGTAAATAAAATACTTGATAACTTAATTATCACGTTCACCGATACTAAGATGAAGTTGACATTCTGAAAACACCACAAAAATCTTTCAAACCTAATAAGACCGATATGTCCCGGAACGATATTTAATTTTTTTTGCCTGATATGATACTAGAATACTGTAAAACTGCAATACGACACTGGATCACGTGGCTCCTTATTAATTTACCCAAAACGCGGCTCTAGGCCATTTTTCAGTTTGAACTTGGTAAATATAAACGCCTATGGGCGTAGCGTCTTATCAAACACGAAGAACAATATGCCTCTGATCGTGACGTCGGTGAAAGTGTTAAAGTATACGACATATTTATAATGGGACGTTGCGTGTTAAACCAAAATATTTATATATCAAGAAGGGACTGTTATAAGAATCTAGTTCTGCACTTGTTTACCCTGGTGAGGTAGGGAGAACTACCACTTGGAACTTGCATATATTTTTATTTATAGTTCATCATAAAGTTAGATTAGAAAGCAACAATTAAAAAAATTAAAAATTGGACAAAAAAAATATGACCTTCAAATATTCGCGCCAAAACATAGAGTCGTGACATGACATTATTGCAGCGCTCGTTCATAACATGTGAGTATGGTTAGCAAGGAAACACGAAGGAGTGAGGTCATAAATTCGATGATGGTGTTTGAAATAATGTTCCGTTTTACGTAAGTTATAATTAATTTTTTGAGTCAATCTTTCATTAAAGCACTTTTCACAACTTTTATTATTGATGTTTTAAAATAATTTCTCATTATAATTTAGATACAAGGTTCCTATTGTTGTACATGTAGGTACACCCAATAGCATCGATGACGTTACAAATCCCATGTGGAAACTTGAGCCTAAGGTTGCCAACTGTAGTCTAAAATAGAGTAGGTATGCTACTTTTTATGTAGGCGTACTTTATAATCTATAACACCAATAAAGTGCGGCAAGAGGTAGTGTGCGAAACCCCTTGGTCACTACGGACCATGGAGTACAACTACGGACTGTGAAAATCTACTGTGAAGAAATAAAGTATACTAAAATACTCTATTCACATTAACTCCGGAGTTTTTTGCCACAAAGTTAGCATACACCAGCCATATACTATAGAGCTGTGCCCGCGAATTCGTCAGCGTGGAATACAACATTTTTTTTTTTTTTCTAAAATAAATGTCTAGGATAGAAATTCATTCAAATGCGCGCGCACGTTGTTTTCATACATTTTTGGCTCTACGGTAACTACGGTTAGATCGAAGAAAACTCGGAATATGCATACAGAAGGCAGAACTTCAGTTTATCAGTGCGACTACTGGTAACCAATAAAAATTAAAAATACTTACCAAGCATATCATTCAGCTTATCAAGGAAGAAATGAATGTCAATGTTATCATTTTCTAGGAAATCGACCACCTGTGAACAAAGAAATAATGCATAGTGTTAATTTTAAACATGACTTTAAGGTACAATTCAAATACGAAAGATGAGAATCATCACCATAACATTTGTATACCCACTGCAAGGCTTAAGCCCCCTTCCTTCTACGCCATTCTTCCCTGGTTTGAGCAAATCTTTTCCAGGTCTTTCCGACAAGCTTCACGATATCGTTGACCCATCTTACATCAACACACCGAAATACAAAAGATGAAAATTATATATAAATACAAATAAAAAAAAACTTACAGCAGCAAATTCAGGCAACGATTCCATTTCATAAACGATGTCCTTGAAGTTGTTGGTCCTCATGTAGTCCAAAGTGGCCCTGAACTCTTCGAATTCGATGTAGTGTTCCATCAGGTGCTCCAGATCATGGAGGGACTCTTCCATGATGAGGTCCAGGAAGTCCTCAACGTGTTCGTGGAACACTTTCCTGGTCTGCGGGGCCGAGAAGGCGAGCCCCACCAGCGCTAGAACGACGATCGCTTGTTTCATCATTATGGTATCGTTTCCTAAATTCTGAGGTACCGATCTGAGGTTTGCGAGACATTTTATAGTAAACGTTGAGATAAGATTCACCACATCAAGTTGTCATGTGAGATAAAACAAATTCTTTATCTTAGGTACTTGTGATCTGTGTTTTCCGTATAGGTAAGGGTAACTACAGTTTTTTTAAGGTGCTCCGCACCTATCTGCATCAAGCACGCCGCGCCGTACACGCCGAATAAGAATAAGAATAAATTTATTTTTTAAAAACATTGGTGCACAATAAAATGTAAAAAAAACATGCATGTCTGGTGTTAAAATAAGAGCAATGTAGCTAAACAATGTTTGCCAATGGTGGCGTACAAAAATATAGAGAAACATTACTTAAAAAATCATTCTTGAATGAAAAAATTACCTAAAAGCAAACAATAATTCATTTTTATAATTTTTCACAACATTCAGTGCACTACAACAGATTCAATTTATGTTAATTTTATATTTAATCATTTATGGTCAATTTATGTTATATGTCTTTGGCTTAGTCCGGTACTAAAAGTTGTTCATAATGATGAGTACAATAACCCATTAAAGACGGAACTAGAAAAATAGGGCCTTATATATTAGACATCTCACAAGTACTTCCAATCTTTCCAACAACAACCCTAAGAGACCATTTACTTGTACGATCGTGAAAAAGTCTGCAAAATAATGGAATCCTAAAATTCCTTCCACTGGGAACACTATTTATAAGGTTTTAAGTTAAAACAAACTGTCAAACAGCTAACCCGGGGGACAAAAGTTTGGAATGGTGTGCAACTTTCCTAACACTGTCTTTATTCCTGATTTTTATCCTGTGGAACGGGAAGGAGGTGGTGTTTTTGCTATTTATAATTATTTTGTGAATAAAGACTAAAATTTGATGCCTAGTTTATGGTCCTACCTCATGGTCAGTGGCCTGCACTCCATAAAGACAATAACCTAACCGACAAAAACCCCCGACTCCAACTAGAGAAAGAGCTGTAACTTTTGAACCTTATCGATTTTTTGAGTCTTATCGACTTGAAATAAGATTTAATTTTCTTTGGCTCAATCGAGAGTAGGTATGGCGAACTTCAAGTTTTTTGAAAAAATACTAAGTTACTGAAAGCGATTCAGTATCACTTACAAACTTTTATAAAAATTTACGTTTATTCAATTACACCGTGTATAAATGAATAAAGGAATAATACCTTATTTGAAAATAGGTGTTTTATGTAGTATAGTAATTGTACAGCAAAAATATGGTAGGTATCTAGGTATCATGGTAGTAGTTACCGATACAAAATGGTCGGGTGAAGTACTGTTCACCTAACTCCTACTTAGGTTACTAAGCAACTTGTATTTAAAGGAGTTTTTAACCCCTGACAATAAAGAGGGATTGATTGATCGATCGACGTGTGTTATAAGTTTGTAGTGTGTATCTGTGGATATGTGTATCTGTTTTTGGCAGCGTAGCTCCAAAACGGATGGACCGATTTCATTGCAGTTTTTTTTTATTGAAAGCTAGTTTAATCGGGTATCATCTTAGCTATGTTTCATGAAAATCTGTTCAGCCGTTCAAAAATTACAGCTTTTATTCTAATTGAAGTTGGGGGTTCTTGACGGTTAGGTTATCAGGTATTATAAATAGTACTGATGGATACACATATTATTAAGGCAAGCTGCACACCGGCCTTCAGCTGTAGGTACCTAATATACTTACAAAATGTGATGTGATACGATACAATTTCATGAAGGAAGTCTATTTTCTTTTCATTTGTCATCAACAGGAAGTTAAACCTACGATAAGATAATTAAGGGAACCGGAGGTTAAATTTCATGGACTTTTGCTACCTTCTAATTACAGTCTTTGATAGATACTTATACACAACTCGGTAGATATTAAGGTACTTGCGGCCTCAAGCGTTGCTTTCGTAGAATGTTATAATTTTATAATTACAGCTTATGTGACAATAAAATGTCCATAAAGGCTGCCATACCATACCTATCCATAAGGCCATAGCACACTACAACTACTTTTTGTAGCAGAAACGCGCGTTTTCGCGTTCACATTTTGTAAGCAAAGGGCAGCCGACGAACGTGAAATCGTGCGAATCTGCAGCAAATAATAGATAGTGTGCCGCTTAAGCGTCAATTTACATCACAGTTTAAAATCAGAATTGAGTTTTCGCGTCTATTAATTGCCATTCACAATAAGCTACCGGGCTACAGACGAGAAAACTTTTTTTGTATTGTTAATTTTCAGGAAATTTTCTGAATGATCAGAGATTTTGTCATGAAATCTTATTTTTGGATTTGATAATTCTACCTTACTTACACAACATGACTATCAGCATGGGCGTAGATAGGGGGGGAGGGGGGGAGGGTAGGCAGTGCTCATCCTAAAAAACTTATTGCCGACCTTAGAAAATTCGACAGTATTGAAGAAATATACCGTTTTCATTATTTTTATCTTGAGAAAAAGATTCAAAAGTCGTAAAATTATTTTATCATCTAAACCCCCATTCACCAAAAATATTATCCAAATCGTCACACGAGGTTTCCGAGAACGCTAATATTACATACAAACCTGATCAGCTGACCAGCTGCCCACCAGGAAAACTCCGTAGCTATCCTATCATTATGAGACCAGCCATACATTTTGCCGGCGTTTCCATTCTCTAGCGATCGGATGATATTTAGGTAGACAGATGAGAAAGTGATTCATGACGATTATCTAAATAAAAATACGACAGATAAAACTGATATCCTAACTTCATCTTAGGATTATTTTTCCATGACCAAATGATACGATATCAATCTTATCTCATTCTAGAATTCCCATTATTTATGTAACTGTGACAAGTCCTTGAACTTCAACAGGTATGAATCATGAGATCATATGAAGTCTGTAAAAAATATTAGACCACGACTGAGAGCGCCACTCCTACATATTTTTCTTTTGTTTTAGCGATTATTCGGAACGCAATTTGATTATCACTTGCGTTAACGGTGAAGGAAAAACATCGTAAGGAAACCTGCACACCTGAGAGGGCCGCATAAAGTTCTCGATGGTATGTAGTCCGCCAACCCGCACTAGGCTAGCGTGGTGGACTAAGGCCTAACCCTTCTTATTCTGAGAAGAGTCCCGTGCCCAGCAGTGGGACAGTAATGGTCTGGATTTAATTTAATTTAATAAACGCGAAAGAAAACTTATTTTTACCACAACAAAACTGAAGGTTCTTTTTTAAATTTACGAGATAATCCTCTGAAGATTGTTCTTTAGATGAATATTTATACAGGATGCTACAGATGTTATCACATTAAATGAAAACGCGTATTTAGTATCACGTTCTGTGACCGTACACAAAAATCAATCAAATCCAGTCTGTAGTTTCGCCACGGGAACTACATAAAAATTTCATAATTTTACAAATAACACGATCTTTAAGCTAAGTTTGTAAAGTTTCCAACCTATTCGAACCAAAATTATTTTTATTTACACGTGTCGAACAGATAAATGTGACATCCATTTTCTACTATGTACCTTCACCTAGTCGAATGATAGCAGAGTGAAATATGATGCAAAAAAGACTTGCGTAAAAATCGCAGGTTTTTGTGTACGGCTTGAGAACATGATACCAAATACGTACGTATTTTATTTAATGTGTTAACATCTGCAGCATCCTGTATAAGGTCCTATATTTCTAGTCCCGATCTGTTTAAGGGGTTGTACTCATCATTATAAACAACTTTTACTATGGGACCAACACTGAAATCGCGAAAAAAATCAGCTGTTCCACATCGAGTAATTATTAAATTATTTGTATGGGTCACCTGTTTTTTTTTTTCATGATTTCAATGTTGGTTCCTAATTAGTTACAAGGTGCTCATAATTATGAGTACCATAACCCCTAAAAAGGACCTCCGCTAGTAAAGTAAGACTTTATAAAGGTACATTTTTATGTTGATCTCATTTACCTGTATAAATGAACATAAAACAGAATTTACCTAACCTACCTTCCTAATTATATACATCAAGCGGCCTTCACAAAGCACAAGAGTGTAAAAAGCAATTTAATCTCATTCGTAATTACACCTAATTATTCGCAAGAACATCTCAAACTCGTCACACTCGTCTTATTACACCGTGTGCTAAAATTACAACACTTTAGGATCACATGAATCGGACACAATTCTCACGGCAATGTACGGCATTTACCGAATAGGTATGCAGTTTCGCGTAGAAAACACGAAACTATATTGACGTGAAATAAGCTCGATATACCTAGGTGTTTATTTTAATCTACATTTTAGTTTTTCCTAAAAAGTATTAAATAAAATTTATCATTTGTATTGAAATATTTTATAATATTATAATACCTATGTAGGTATATTGATATACCATTAAAACAGTGTCCTTTATTCGCCACTATCCTGCTATATCCGGCATAAAAACGAGCCGTACAAAGTCGTGCAAATATGCCATAAACACCGAAACCTCGGGTTGACTATAATCTTAAGTCACCAAAGTTAGTAAGTTACCAAGAGATGTGAAAAACATTGCGACAACATCCCTACATCCGATCACGGATTAAGCATATTGACCGATAATTTTACATAATGCGAATGCAACGACAACGAAGGCCTGAACTCGCTGATCTGTAGATCATACAAATATTTGTTACGTGCGTGGATCGAACACGTGGCACATGGCGTAGACAGCTAATCAGTTAGCCACTATACTAACCGTGTCATCGTTTCGTACCTCACAACTTGCGAAAATCAGCGATTCAACCTTTGTCTCCTTGATTGCTCAATTTTACCAAAGTAAAGCATTTATCGACTCGACTCCATTCCAGACATATGTATCTAATAATACTTATGTACGTATTTATTCATCGGCAAATACTTATCTCATAAAACCGCATTCGTGTTTATCGAAATCGGCAGACACATGAAAATTTTAATAGTTAAGATGTCTGCGACAAAATTTAATATTCTCCGTTTCTAGACGGATCCTCGTATGTATCGCGATCCAATATCGCGGGTTGGTAGCTAATGCGGCTCAACTGTAAACAGATTACTGCGAGAGGCTCAAAAATACGGCAAGTATTCGATATCAAGCACAACTCGAACTGAGAAGCACTCGAAACATGCTTTTGATCTTTATTTTGAATAAAAAGGTGAAGTAGGTACTAGGTAGGCACCTTCGTAGGTGCATAGCGGAGAATTGGATATTACCATGCCCCCTACGGGTAACCCTATAACTAAGCTCAAGTTAAGTTAAAATTATAATAAAACATTATAATTACTGGAGCATTTATTTGGCTACACATAATGGCAAAAAGTTTATAAGGAGAAGGAGTACAGAAAGCTAAAATTACGGTCGAATTTCGACCACTGGGCAACCACTAGTACAATAAAAATAGGCTAGGCACCTACTCTTCCTAATGGTAGCAACATTTTACATCTCAAATAATAAGAAGGTAGGTATTCTTATTTAAAACAAATGAAATCTCTGCAAAGAATGAAATCAAAGACCCAGAAAGTGTTAAATGTCTATTTAAAGGGCGCACAAAGAGAATTAATCTTCCCCGTTCGGCAGTCATTAGACGGTCGCCTTTCAACGAAGACAATGGAATTACCATAAGAGCGAGAAAATAGCAGCGGTTCATCCAATTAGTTCACAGGTACTCAACGACGAAGTACCGCCTAAATCTAATTAGGTAATTGAAATCATTGGGCGATGCGTTGGGACCGAGCGAAGCGGCAACGGCGCGCGTTGCATCGCCAATTAGTTCGCTCAGAGATCGCTTCGCTGCGAAGCTACGGTTTCCACCTAAGCCTTCATTTCCGAGCGACGGTGACGGAACTCTCAACAGTCACATCGATCGCCTAAATTAGCCAAATGTTACTCTCGAGACGTGTTATATGATGTCACTAGCAGTTTTGATTGCACACTTCTTCGTATGGACAAAGTGTTAAGTGTACCATTTCGGGGGTGACACCCATCAGAGGGTAACACCCGGGGCAGACCGACCGACCCCACCGCACCCCCATCGATAGTCTGCGGGACGCGGGAGGGGAACAAAATAGTCTGTTGGGCCGCAATCCCGCCGCCCCGCGCCCCGTAAGCCATCACGAGGGCCGCACGTACAGCGGTCGGCCTATAGTGATGCCACTGGTTACTAATATGAGTCGGGTAACAATACAGAGTGCAGCAAAATAATCAGGTAGAAGGCGTTCCTACCCGCTACAAATTCTATGAAATATAATTTCGTAACTAGTAGGTACACAAAAAAAGTTCACGTTCAGACGATGCCTGCAATGAAGACACTAAGCAATGAGGTCACCCGAGTACCGCAAACATTATATCTAGAAAATCATCACACCTGAACCTAATCACCGGTATGCAAAAAAGAGGTGCCATTTACGGTGCTAAGAATAAGTAACCTCAAATAAGAAGAGTCTCAGTAAGAGTAAGTAATAATAGCTGTTTCCCATACATTGTAGCAGTCTATGAGGGTCCCAGTGCCCACCCTATCGCAGTCCACTGCTGGACATTGACCTTTCTCAATTTACTCCATAACACCCGCTTCTCTGCCATGTACGTCTAGTCTGAGCCAGCTACCATTTCAGGTCCTCGGTTCATCATCAGGCTAGGGGACATCCTACTCTACGTTTTCCGATTCCCGGTCTAAACTCAAGGACTCATCTGCTCCAGCGGCCATCGGCCGTTCGACAAACATAGCGTGTGTATCTGAGAACTTTTTACAGGCTGCTTCACGTGACACTAGACCAAGAATATAGCAGTACCTAAGTAAACTTATGGGGTATTAATAACCCTCGCCCCTTGCACTAAATCATTTCACCAATTCCCAGTACAAACTAGTATCTTAGATTGTATCATATTGCTGCAGTATTTCGACAGTCGCCCCTAAATTGTGGTACACAATACCGACTTGTGCGCTGAACGGTAACATTTCAAGGTACGAGTTGGGTTACTCAATACGCACCCAGTAACGAACAACTAACGTTCCTATACGTAGCAATACAATATTACATACATAATTTATGTACCGTATATAGATATGGTACTGTTGCCGTTATATATTCAACGTAAATGAGCAAATCTATTGTATATTAGTATTACAAATTAGTTTATGTAATCAAATATGCAAGTGGATGCCGAAATTATCTAATATTAGGTTTGGAACAATATTATATTGCTAAACGAGCTGACTGGGGCGGTTGTATGTAGGTTTAATATCGCAAAAACGTATGATTTAAATCGAGCGCTTAAAAGTAACTTGACCCCTTATTACCAAAAGATGGTATAAAGCAAGTTTAGTAAAACTCAGGTTTGAAATATATTATGTCACTTTCTAACGTCATATAACAAAAAGAGACAAGGGCTAAATTAAAACCTGGGTTTTACAAGACTTGCTTAAACCATCTTTTGTATTAAGACTGGATGAGTTTGAGCTTAAAGGTTAAGCTTGGGTCTGAAAGTTTTACAGCCCTCTGAAATATAGATTCAGTTATTATGATACAATAAAATTATGAACTTTATGAGAACAACAAAAATAACCTGCCTTAGGGCCGATTTTTCTTTAACTGGATAATATACGTAGGTACCACAGATAAGTTACTCCCGGATAAGTCAATAACAAAGCTGTTCTTATTTCAAATCAGTTAGATATCTTTTACCTGGCCATTGAAAAATCTGGTCTAAGAGTAAAAACTGTAAGGCGAACAGATTTTTCTTCGTTTGCATGGGACGGCTATTACCCCGGATTTACCTTAACACAGGAAGAAATTCCTTGACAAAAAGGGTCCCTCTAACGTGTTTCAAGAATTTCGCAACGACACCAAACTGGCCATCTCTCGGAGTTAATTTCTTTCCGACACTAGCTTACACCCTAAAGAAACACAATGCATGGTATAGGTAGGGTAATATAAAATGAAATAGTAACAATGATAGTCCAATTCCTTAATGTAACGAACCAAAAAGACCAAATCACAGTGATCATTCGGTTTTGGAGCTAATTGTTCTGATTCCGGTGAATAATGTTCAGCTCGGAGCATGATAATGGTATTAGACTGTGATGGCGCCTGTAATTTAACAGGTGATAACCCAGACGTTACCGAACTAGACTGTCACAGAACGCTCGAGTGACGTACATGTTTAGCAACATTGCGAATGAATTAAACTATTAATTCTTGTATGGGTACGTGTGTAATTAAAGCTGTAAGCCAGCGAGGTGTTAATTTGTGCAGTCGGGAAACGGTGAAGCCGACGGATCGTTACCGAAAAGCAATGGAGCGGTTTCACGTATTGCTCGTGTTTTTGGCTCCTGCGAGCGGAGGTGAACTACAAATTGCAAACAAATTGGCGAATTCAAGAATGTTTCTGTATGGGTTTAAATTGTGTAGGTACAACTAACAACGGGATTTACACAGCACGTATCGCGCCCGATGACGTGTTGCAGTTTTACAGTTATTGATGAATTATTATTTTTCGAGTTGCGGCACGTTGTGGATAATCTGACAGTACTGCTAGCGTTGAATACCTAACAGCGCCTGCCGTAATGATCACAGTTGGCGGTTTTTTTTATACCACTAAGGTGGCAAAGCAGCTGACGGCCTGGCCCGCCCGACGGTAAGCGGTTAGCGTAACCTATGGACGCTTGCAATACCACGGGCATCACACGCGCGTTGATGACCCTACTAGGTACCAAGGAGCACTGGCGACATTGTAGATTATGTACTGTATCGAATCCCTTTTTATTTATTTCTAAACATTTCCTTGCGGGTCTTATATTTTGTCTATTGTTACGCTACGTACCTACATATGAAATATTGTACCTGTATCTAGTAAATAGCTCAAAATCTAAACTGTATTTCCCACTTTTTATCAGCGTAGACATAAAAATGTCTTTTCAATATCTTAGTCACGTCAATCATACTTCGTCGTTAATCAAACGTTTTCAGCCGCTTTCTAACGAATTTCAAGTATTCGTTAGATACAGCTTGTCTACTGACGTAGTGATCTCCCGTTATCAGTAACGGCGGAACAGGGCCTACATGAGTAGATATTATAGATAATAATTTACGTGTAAGTACCTACTTAGCTATATTATACGTATCTACACCTTAGGTAAGCCTTCCTAGATGTCTCCGATACTAAATACGTGCTATCAATCAAGTATTGTAGATACTTGATCGCACGTAGGTACTTGAGGTATAGGTACTTTGAGTTCACATGGATTTGTGAGATAGTAATATTACTTTGTATTGTAGTGGTAGAACAATGGGACATTGAGATTGCTCCTGTGAGCTTACAGCACATAAATCACATATAACATAGCACAAACAACTGCACACACAACAAACAGCCGGGACACCTATCCATGTTATCTAATATTTGTCTTGTGCCGAGAAATCGATCAAGGTTCAAACGCGCAAAACGCCAGCCGCTGGTGCTGGGCCATTAGTCGTTTTGCCATATCAAAAAATATCACGCTAGAAACATGCCAGATGCGAAATAAAATTTTAAGACCCCAAGAGAATAGAAATTGAAATAGAAATATCTTTATTGACACAGGCATGTTACATAGGTATCTATAATTATGAATTCCCTGGCGCCTGACCTATGGAGCGACCTTTCCGGGAATGACATGGTAAGCAGCCTGCCATACACGTTCCATTTTTTTTTTTAAAAGAAATATTAGAAATGTGTGTGTGTGTGTGTGTGTGAAATGTTTTTATTACCGGTGTACAATAAAGAGTATAAATAAATAATAATAAAAATTCAACATAAAATAAAATAACTTCTGTTCTTAATCGTATTTCGATAGTTCAATACCTGGTGTGTGTGTTGTTCTATTAGGATTTCTAATTGAAACAGCAAGAAATGTGGTATGCAATTTTTATTCATATTTTATCCTTTATCTCCCGAAGCCATAGCAGTCTCTTTCTGCGCATCCACCAGCAAAGTTTGAAGTTCGGAGTATATTTTTTCCAACATCACTAACCTCGGCTTTGTATACTGCAAGGAAATTAAAAAAAAAAACCATGAATAATTTTATAATATTCATCTTGTATTCTATGGATGGAGGTTGAGCATAAACAAATAAACAATGGTACCACCCTATAATAGCAAGGAATTGATTACATACCAGAAAGAAGAAAAAGATAGACATGACCAGGGCTTTGGGTTTGTGATCCATTCATTATGCTTAACGCTTTATGTAAATACAAACGGGAAATAGATAGAAAAAAATATTGAATAGGAGTGTAGAGTACAAAGGTACTGTTTATATTATAAAGTAAAATAAACATTCATAGTTTTTTTTTTTTAAATGCCTAGTTTTTCAATGGGCAGATAAGCAGCATCCAGCTATTTATTTGAAATTGGAACAGTTTTTGTTCAACCAATTCAGAGGAATATCCGAGTGTTATCCAGCCATTGAAAAATTAAGGTTCATTTTTCAATGGCTGTCAAGTTGCGATTAGAATTAATAGAATAGAATAAAGATTTTTTTAATTCAAATAAACCAAATAACGGGCACTTTTGTAGCATTAGAGAAAGGCGCATGGGGTAAAAAAAATAATGTTCCACTGGAAAAGAACCGGCATGAAATTCCACAGATACTCTTTTAAATTAAGGTTGTTACTAAGGTTATTTAAAAGAACATAAAGTTACCTTAAAGAGTGGTATTAATTTAACAGTCTCTGAATCTGGACTGTTCTGATTATTTTGCTTGACTAATACTGTGAGGAAGTACAGCACTCGATTCTGTAACAAAAGAGGAATTTATTTATATATGTCATTAACAAATATCACATTTTAGTGACATTTTATTTGTCCTGTGGTTGGTCTCTAGTGATAATCACTATACTATAATCAAATTTCATAACAATCCAATCATGCTTTGTCCAAATATGGGAATTGGACCTAGAACCTTTTTGAACCAATGGGGCATCAAAATATAGAAACTCCATTGGAAGTCAAATCCCATACTTACCACATGACATTAGCTAGCTGCAGTTGATACTTCTTGAAGAAGCATCAGCTTCTCTGATCTAAATGTTATGCTATTATCATAATCAAAGCAGCCTATAGTAGTCCACAGCATATGCTTCTCTTTAAGTTGTGCCTCATCACCCAATCAAGGAAAGGAAATTCAAAGGGAAGAGACTCCATGAGTGATGAAACATGAGATCGTCTGATGTACCGTGGGCAGTCAGCATTGATACCACCATTGCTGACTGGCTAATCTTGCCTACAATTTCCATACGATCGCTCATGCCAACTTGATAGAAGGATCACACAATTCTCTACATCTAGTCTGTCTTTGAGTGCTATGTCAGTCACTCATGTAGCGGCAGTCAATGTGTTGAGCAATAGAGTTTATAATTTTAACCCATTGATTTTCTTACCATTTTAATAACTTCGTTAATAATAACATCATCAATACTGGACCACGGTACAAAGTTGTCTTCTCTGCCGTATACATATTTGATTGAACTTTGAATACACACCGTTGGAATGACTAGGATACTTTCTGAAACATTAAAATCCATTTTTAATATTAATTCATTAAGTCCGACTTCTTATCAGTCACCGGCACCGGCAAACAAAAAAATTTCTATTGTGTCTACTTCACATCAACAGTCAAGATAAATGTTATCACAAAACATATTACTACTACTTTTGCGACATTATTCTATGATCCTTACATACCAAATACAAATTTTTGTGATCCCAAGGGGTAAGCTTGGACATATTTATTAAATACTATATATACTGTACCTACACCTGAATATAAAGTTGGTAAGTAAAGGAGATTACAATAATATAGTACAATGGGTGGCCTTATCGCATGAAGCTTTTCTTCCAGGTAAACATTGGATGGAATACAGTGACAAACAAGTTATGGGGCATGATATACAGCGAATTGTCAGGAAATTCGGTCACTTTGGCTTTCAAAGTATATTTATTGTGAGACAGTGGTTACACGGTGTTATTACTAAGGAGTATAGTTGTATTCATAGTGGCAGCCGTAGATGGCACTGTGCTTATAGGTACATATCATGGTATTCATACACTGTCATGGTCTCTGAATCAGTTTACCATCAGCCAGGAATTTACCCAAGGATCCCACTAACAATAAAACGACAAGCTATTGTAAAATGTTTCAATAATGTGAATAAAATAACAAACCTGATTGAACACTGTGTGTGATCCAAAAGAAGATTAGGAATGATAACACAATTATTATAATTAATATTGCTGTTATACTTATACGAACATAAATTAAAGCTATAATGTTAAATATTATCGCTAGAAATAGCGATGTTTTACGCCATATTTTGGAACTATTCTTTACATTTTTATATGAAATTGTAAATTGTCTTGAATTCGGGGAGTTTTGCCTTTTATCAACTTTCAACGTCAATTTCACTCCATTCACATTTTCATATTCTAAAGTAGTATTAGTATTGGTCATATCTGAAGATTCATTAATTCAGAAATGTAGAAAAATTACCAATAAACATTATTGTTTTTATTTCCAAAACACTTCAATTTTCAGTAGCAGTCTTACCTAAATCGATTTCATTATTTTGAGTTGTCATTAGCAGCTGTCTCTTTTTCCTTTTACCGTATTCAAAAAGAGACAAAACATAACCAAGGCATTAAATAAAGCTCACAAGGCAAGATAGCTCTGCAACGCGCCCGCCGACAATGTGACATGACATTGCAGTGTTACCAACTCTCAGAAATATTTATCCCCAAAGCTAAAGTTAAAAACCCCTAAAATCCCCCAAAAAAAATAATACTCAGTAAAAATAATAAATAAATTGTAATAATTATCATATAATAATTGAAAATTTTTCAAAAAGTTTAGAGCCAACTTCGTCACAATCAATATAAACTTCACAGTAAAAGTCAAGAAAAAAAAAGACCCTAAAAACACCCCTAAAAAAATAAAACCCCTAAAAAAATCCCAGCCCACTTATTTACTCCCTAAATTTGGGGGGAAAACCCCTAAGTTGGGAACACTGTGACATTGGCAGACTTAGGGTAAAAATTGAAGCTGGTAAGATTATAGTACCTAGAAATAACCAATATTCTGACTAAATAGAATACACCACAATCTTGTGTGCACTTTATCTACGTCTAATAGGTAGAGTCTGGCATGTATCTTTGATTTATATTTGTTTCGAAGTGATGATTTATTAAATAAATTATTTGTATGCATCTCCCCGATTTAATAACACCCGAAAGCCAAATACCGCTTTATTTGGGTGATAATAAATCTGGGATAAATAGGTCCTAGTTAGGACCTTGTTATAATGAGGTTGAGTGTATGCGGAATCTAGGTTGAAGCCAAACTTGGGGTAAGATGAAAATAAGACTTGGTAACACCGTGATAACAGGCTCATACAAGAACCTTATACACTATGTAATATTCTTGGGCTCATATGAAAATGCATATGAATTAAGAGGCTCCTTCGTGGACGGCTGATAAGGGCTCCTTGGAGTTGGAGCGCCTTGGAGGCTCCTCGAAACTTGTTCAAGAATACGATGCGTTCAGTAATTTCACACTTTTTTTTTTTTTTTTTAAACAGGTGTCTCTTCTCGAATACTATCATGTAGCATCCCTATATAGTTTGTGCTATCATGATAAAAGAACCAACACCATCATCACGATGTTAGCTAATAAATTGAAAAATATAATCAATTATTTTATTGTTTATTAAATCTATCTTGAACAGACAGGCTTCTTACGTCATTGTCTTGAACCCTTTTCCTCTTTCACCTGTGGGGTACACAGGTACACTGGTCCCATCCGATATACTATTGTAGTCTTTGACTGGTCCACTCCACGAGTCCCGTGATTAGATTTTCAAAAACATGAGCGACATGGTTACTTGTCCAACCAATCAATTAAACTTAAACGAAGAAACATTAATAAATAAACTTCAAAACATTGGAATTCCTAGAATATTAGAATCTAATGATCTGAGCATTGAGTATCTAGAACAATCTGAGTCAAAGAGTATATAACCAATCTGAGTGATCATCATTAGCCTGAGCCTGCCAGAACTACAAATATATTAATCTGTGGCCAGAACTCGAAGGAAACCGTAAGGAAACAATAGAAAATAATCCGTAACCATAACAACGGCTAGTACAAATAGACGTCACAAACTGTAAAAGCAAAAAGTAGAAAATAAATTATAAATATACAGCAGAGTTGTTTACTGTTATCGTAGATAGATATCGGGATTACAGATGGAGAATCTAGATGGAAACGCTTGGGTATTCGATTCCCTTGTGGGTTTTCTACATGGTCCTGTATGGAATGTACCACTGCAGACTTTTATAGAAGAGAAATCTTTGCGTACGTATGCAGACTACGTCATATTTGCTCTATTGCAGCATACTTACCTATTGACTAGCCCTTCTGCAGTGAATCTAATAACACTAATGTGCACAATAGCAACCTGCGTGTTTACAAACACCACAATAGACATAGGTACCTACTTAGGTACTTACCTAATGTTTTGTTTACAGCGTTTGAACCAACCGATAATGGAGAAGTACTCGACAGACCCGAGTATAAGAAGATCCACGATGAATACCGTAATTTGGTAAGTAGAGTAGGAAAAGGTAACTACTTATACCCAGTAGCTGGTTACCTAGTACAGTTCAGCAGTTGAGTATACACAATCTCCTGCTAATAATGTTATTTCCCAGTTCAGCAGTCGAGTATACCTACACATTCTGCAAAAATATAGCACAGTTTTAGAAAAAAATATTCAAAAAAGCATTATTTCTTTATAAACCAGGTGGACGTAATGCTAGGCTCGTTCATGGACGATATCGGTATATCAGCCGATCAGTTTGAAGCAGCTTGTAAATTGTCGGCCCACGACCTTGCCGGGCTGCCGGCTCATTTCCATCGTCGCCTGTTCGAACAGATATGGGCTGCCAACGACTACGAAATGTTTGTGAAGATGATGACGCACAAGAATGTTGAGCTGCAACTACAAGTAGGTACATCTACCGACCGACCATAACACACCCATTTTTGCTAGTTTCAATTCTTCGGAGATTGAAAATTTGTCTAAGGGTAGAAAAGTTTTCTTGATAGGTACTCTGATGTTTATAAAACTTTGTTTCCAGGCTTTAGAATTGATAGAAAGGCGATACGGGGCAATGCCTCACCTATTTTCGGCTGAGCCGGACGAGTTGGATTCTTCGCGGAGTGATGAAAGTGATGACTGGCCTGATAACGACGATGTTATGACTGAAATAAAGAGGAAGTACGTACCTAGTTTATTCCAACGGAATGTTTATCTATAGCAAATTTCGTTGGTTAAATATACCTAGCAGAAATGAAAATAATACTTTCATAATAATTATTCTATGAAATGAAAGTATTAAGGTAAAGATTTTGAACTTCATGCTTACTTTCTTACTCGCATATATACCTATGTATTTGAAGAAAATTATTATATAGTCCGCGCACGAGTTCCGAGGAAACGGGCACTTAGCGCTGTGCCCAACCGCCGCTCGCTCATACCCCGCACTCTCCACACAAACAACAAACAAACAAAACACACACACAAACACACAACAACAAACAAACATGACAAACATGTCTGCACTTAATTTATTTTGTCATCTTGTATATGCACTTGTTTTGTATGTACACACACATGTTTATGCAAATAAAGCTTATCTTATCTTATCTCCCAGTACCAGTGGTACCCTGAGACACTCCTAAGCCCTCGACTCCTCGGAGCTCGATCGCGGAGTAAAGCTATTACCCCTAGGCCCCTAGCCTAACGGGCAACACCGGCTCATCATTCATACTATAAGTCTGTTTGCGAATATTTATACGTCATTTCAGATTACAATTGGAAGACTTTGAAGACAAAGACGAAGTTGTAAATGTTCCACCGGAAGAAGTAGTGGCCGAAAAACAAACGTTGCTATCAAAACTTCACAGCTTTGAAAAAAAAGATGAACAACTAGAGAACCATGATACCGCAGTTACTGAAGAAAAGAAGATAAAAGTTTTAGAGCCACCAAAACCTCCTCCCAAGAAAATTGAGGTTGGCTTCCATATATCGTACAATAGGTTCTTCATATTGCCGTGACACTGGTCGCTACACTACCCAAAGCTACGCTTGCAGAGGGTTGGTCCTAGCAGCGTATCTTGGGTCTTAGGCTTACATTCAGAGACGACCGAAACGAGTCTAAGCGTGAACTTACGCTTCCATATGTCAATTTTACGAACAAATTTTGACAGATGGAAGCGGAAGTTCACGCTTAGACTCGTTTCTGTCGTCTCTGAATGTAAGCCTTATTCCCTAGTACATTAATAACGTGTCTTGTCACGGCTAAACCACGCGGTTCTGCATTATCTCATAAAAACTATGACAGATCTTAGAAAGATTCGTTGTTGTTGTTTATAAAGAAACACATTACTATACTAGATGAAAGACAACATCCTCTTGTGCGCTAACTCGATCATTCTGCGATCACATAACCAATTGCTAAGTTTGATTATGGCAACATCGTTGTAGCGGTTGATGAGAACTGGACCTATCTTTTTAAATTTATTATTCAGCAGAGAATCGTTTGTTTGTACTATATATATTACTATCCCATACTTTACTATTAACAGGTGAGTGAGGAAGAGATGCGAGCCCGTCAAGAGTACTTGAAGCAGCAGCGTGACAAGCTGTTGGCGCTGAAGAAGCAAGTTCGTGAGCGGCGACTCGGAGCTGCCGAAGGCGCCGAATCTGGAGGTAACCTTAGCCTATACTTTGAAGCTCGCAAGATCTCGAGAATAATCGTCAATATGTTTTTTTCCTTCTCTGCTGCTTCCAAATACAATTCTTCTTTATATTAAAAAAAAGTTGAGGTAATCGCAAAACTTGATTCAATGTCTGCGTCTGACTTCCATTTGTAGGTGGAGAAGGCTCTCAGGGCAGCGTGGCGCGGCCGCGGTCGGCCCGCGTGGCGCAGGCAGCGCTGGCAGGCGCGGCGCCGCCCCCGCCGCCCGACGCTATGCAGTTGCGGCGCGCGCTTGCCTCCAAACTCAAGACTGAAGTCGTCGACATCGCTAATTGATATGTCAAGCATCACTCTAAGCAATATTATACTTTGAACTCAATACATACATAACTCGAATTAATAAATTATTTAAGCCAAGAGTTTTATCTTCTATATTAATTGTGGAATGTATGAAAGAAACAACATCAATTCGTAATTATTACCTTATATTTATATTGCTTACTTAACTAGTGACATCATAATAATAGCATTATCGTAAGCTTATTTATTTTACACAACTTGCCGATAGGTAAATCTATTTTAATCTGTGTATAAATTAATTTATGATGGTCATCCACCTAGACAGATAAAAAATAGTCATTATTACAGTCTACTTTCACCTAGAACTTCGTATTTTAATTAAAGGGGGAAGTTATTTCAAGGAATATAAGAATCGTATAAATCTAATTGACAGCTCGATGCTATTAGCCTATTATACACGTGGATGTTGGCAGATTTCAAAATAAAATTATTACATAAAACGTTATATATTTACAATATATTCTGACAAATTCATTCCACGTATGTAATAATTGAATTCGCCTCGCGTTCACTGTGCATTCGTGAATAAGCTGGAGTCTTGTTGCACTGATATAGAAGTGTGACCATCATAATAATAGTTACAAATAGTGGCGGTAGCGGATTTGTTTGTGAAGATGTATAATTATCTTATGACAGAGATCAATTATTTCTTTTTCAGATACATATTAAAATTGATATGTATTTTAGAGACGTTACACAAAGTAGTAATAAAAGATGAGATGTCGGAAACAGGGAACCGGAGCCGAAAAAATAATTTCGAGAGAATATTACGAAAGTATACAAACTATACGGTTGCATTTGTGCTAAGTTCAATTACTTTCATCAATCTCAATGCATATCGTAGGCACTACATGGACTGCGTACAACATTGCCCAAGGTATAATTTTTATATACTGCTGCGTGCAGTTAGCGGGTCGGCAGATGGCATTGCAATCGCTGCTCAGACGTACCGCCAGCTGCAGCTATATGAACGCAGTAGGAATAGTGGGATGCACATTGCACACGCTGCTTTTCATCCATTTGCCAAATAATCATGCCGCCAGGAGTTTATAATCGAGAGATTATACAGCTAAATAATATATAAATTATATTATGAACAATGTCTATGACAGTTACTGTTGCACACATTTTTTATATAAATACACTCCACGAGCATTATTCAATTTAACTAAAAAATATTAATTGTTTCGTATTAAGCTATGCTTTTAAAAATAATATTCAATATGTTTTGATAATATGGCTCTATCGCATCTCGTGTCACACTATACCAGAAATATTTAAATTTCTGAAATACATCTTAAGTTAAACTTGCAACTACAAAAAACTAGGTCTTAAGAAAGTATCTATAGTAAGGATATTTTTGATACATATGAAAGAGCATTCTGTAAATGCAAAATGATACACTAATGTCAAATGAAATTAAAACCCTCGACCAGATATAAAATTTGAGCACTGCTACATGTTAGGTTTGTTAAAAAACAAGTTATTGGAAGCCAGTAAACGACTTGAACTGAGATCAGCACTAACTATTGTTTATCGTGTAGTGTGTTTGGACCACTCCATCTAACTCATTTCTGGCGACATGTGATTATGCAAAATATTTACTTTATTATAGATAGATGTTTATAATCACCAGATTAAGTGTATTTTACAAAATCTAATATTATTTACAAAATACGAATGATAAAACTAGAGGTTTATAGTAATAAAATAAAATGGATCTTAATCAGATAATTTTATCACATACACATTACTTCCGCAGTGTAAAAAAGCTACAAACAATCGTATATAAGCAAAGATAGGAAACATTTTGTTGAAAGTAAAGAAAAATTTAATACTGATTTTACAATTCATTCAATGCAGCCGTACAATGATAGCGAGCGAATGGAAACAGCAGGTGGGATCCATTTCATGACATTTCACCAAACAATCCAATATTTATTCTTACTTTTAAATCACAATGTGTCAGACAAATAAAACATGTTTATTGAAAATAATGCATTAATAAATAATAGAACATATACATTATCTTTTTTGTGTCAACACTTAAGCGATGAAATGGATCCAGCACCAGCTTGGCGAACACCATCATGGATTTATAGGAAGATACACAACTAAATTACAACAATATAAGAAATTCGTATAAATCACTGATGGTCTAATAACATCTTAAGGCGCCTTTAAATTAGCAGCAATGAGCCGCTCGGCCGCAGCGCTACTGTCGCGCGATTCTGGTTTGGTTCGAGTTGCTAGATGCGTGGCCGCAGCGCGGCTGTAGCGCTGAAATGGCGCATTTTTAATTTGCATGGAATTACAAAGAACCTTGGCTGCAGCGCTGCTCATTTGAAGGCGCCTTTAAAAAGAGGTTGTCTACAAAATAAAGCATGGTAAATCTGGATCCCAAATAAAATTGGAAATTTTAAGAGGCAACTATAACGCCATGGCCACACTTGTAACACTGGCTACTCAAGGCGAGTAATGCGTAATCATCGACAATATGCCATCGCATGAGACTAAATTTTCGAAACGGCCAAGCGCTGAGCACGCGTTGAATGGTGTTAAATGTCAGCCCTGATATTTTAACAATTCTATTGGCAACTTCTTTTGAAATTAAACCAATCAACTTATATGTTACTTTTTATTAATATAGAAGATAATCTTAGCTGCCAATGTATAACAAAACCATAAGAGATTAAAGAAAATTGTAAGGCCTTAAGTAAGCTCTTATACGTACATTCACATCTGTTTTAAATGTACTAAAATCGTATACATTTTGACACCCCATGAATTACCTAGACCAACTATCTATAGCAAGAATACCTAGTGCCGTACGTAAGAAATATGGCCAAGAACGAAACATAAAATATTCGGGATCCAGATAAACAGGCTAACATGTTGACTGTCCGGTTGGCGAAATAAAAAAACAATGAATTTGGAGTCTCATGCATTATACCTATTGCAGTTATGAGATAACGTACGTAATCATCTGTTTAAGCATGTTCGAGTGTCGATGGCGTCAAGTAAGCGAGAATATCGTCTCTAGATGCAGCCTATCAATCACATGGGAAATATGCAAAGCCAACGCCTGGCTTCTAACCAACCTTATGAAGGTGTTTATTGACTTGCATACTATCCACGTGTCTGAAGAGAATAACTCATATTCATTCAATACATTCTTCATTCTTCGGCAACAGCAGAGATCGTAAAATAAAAGGACAGACAGCATGGGAATGAGTTGTTACTTTTTTTTAGAAGTAATGGAATTTTTTATTTATTTTTCTGACAGACAGATAATCAAATCATGATAAATGGACAGTCAATATGCTGATAATCACAACTCCTTGCTAATTAATATTTATTCTAATTTTGGCTAAATTATCGTAGGCGATAGATTAAAGAAATTAGCTAGTCACACTTTGGGAATTCAGTTCAAATAAAATTTTCTTACCCTTTAAATTAATAACATTTTAACTACTCAGTGTGCCATAAATGCCCATATTTATTTATTTAATTTATTTAATGCTTTTCATACAAATATGTACAAAGGCGGTCTTAATGCCAAAGGCATTCTCTGCCAGACAACCTTAGGGTGATGCAGAGACAAAACATGTTACGAGAGATACAGAACATTTTATAAATAGGAAGTGCCACTCTACAGTAGTGGTTAAAATGTTATAATTCATTAATAAGGGTCATGCAATAACAAAAATAATAGACATACAAAACTATTCTCTACTCTCAACAAAAGTCGGAGCTTATAGGAGATTTGTTACAATAAAAACAAATTAGATCACTATCGCAAATATACTACATGCTTAAAACAAGGCTTTTGTAATGATTACTGCAAAAATAATAACTGGAAAAGTACAAATTGTATCTCCACGAAGCTCAGAAGGAATGCAAAATATTGAGAAAATAAATAAGTCGTATCTGACACCACGAAAATTATTTTCACGGCTAACTTGTCGTTGATGATACCCTTTCGACAAATATTTTCATTACGAGAACCAGATTAAACGATGAAGTTCTGGCAACAGATTATATTCGATGCAAATCTGTTTGTGATACGATAATGCACTAGTGTGTAACAATTCCACAGCACAGATTATGATTTTATATGTCTCTAAAAAAAGATTGGTCTTGTGATCCTTCATAAACTAAGATTTTTATAAATACGTACATTTTTACATTTTCATATCGCGTTCAGGGTGTTTTCTTTTTCTATTATTATTTATTATTAGACGTTTAATTCCCACTCATATTTTCTTTGTACTTTTTGTGATTACAATCCTTGACAAAGTAACCTAATCGTTAAAATTAGTTCACATTAAATACACCTTGTAACCAATATTTGTTCTACTTTCTGATGCCATCTGAAGTATAATTATTACACTACAAATTATGAAGAACTTCATACACTAACTAACTAAAGTCGAACACTCGAGTGTCAGCACTTCATATTTACAAATAATGGACATAACCCAGCTGCTGGAGGTACTTTACTGTCCAGCGGTTTGACTAACGAGAGCAAGTATAAACGACCGATTGTGTCGGATTTAAATGCAATCAGCTGGAAACGTGACGCGGGCGAGGTATCCGGGACAAGAGAGATGGAAGAGCTATAGATGGCAGTGACAGTGAGAACTTAGAATCTAGGAATCACAATAACGCATCCTGGACAAGAACATCCAAGCGCGGCCATTAACTGACGCGGAGATATAGCCTTCAGACCCGGACGCCTCGCTCTCGACACAGCAACTAATCAAATCGTATCAGAATCAGACGACTCCGTTACAATAGAGTTGCGACACGGGCCAGTGCGAGCACAGAGGACACGAGAATTCGGCCGCGCGCGCTTCTAACGCAACAGAGTCGTACCGCGGACAGATGTAAATACCACAGCGTACAGTAAAGTCTTACGACATGTTCCATGGTCACTGGGGGTGCACAGCGCGGCGAGGCGGGCGCGTGGTTATATTCCTTGAAACACGAGCGCGCGGGCGCACTACGCCAGGCGCGGCCGCTTGGCGTCCCGCTCTTCACCCCCGCTCCCCGCACCACCGCCCTCCTCCTCCTCGTCCGAGTCCCCGTCGTAGTCCACCAGACCCTGCGCGGACACACTCACTTGTTAAACGTATCCCACCAATATGAAAAACTACGTTATTAGGCAAAGCAACATCAAAATGGATTCGAAAATAAGAAGTATCTCGGATTCAGACTTGGGCAATAGCGTGTATTAAAATAAGTGAATGTTCTGCATGATGATGCTACGTAAAAGCAAAACCAAAAATATGACAAAATTCAACATGAAAATCTGTCAAAATTTTGACTGACAAACACGTAGAGTATATCTTCAAGGTCACACGTACTAAACTATCGCCAGCCCTACTGCTGCCGCTCTTATGTATGATCCACCAAAGCGCAGCGACGAGAAATATAGAAAAATCGTAAATATATTAATATGCTATTGATAAATTTTCATTGTCCCAGCAGCAATACTAAGTCATTAATGTAAACCAGTCTTCGAATCAACTATGCAATTACCTCATTCATGCTCAAAATTATGCCTAGCCTGGTATATAAACACATCATTTTAATTTATTAGTCCGTGTTCAGGGAAAACATGAAGCAATGCACAGAACATGACAGGGCACCTCAAATGACAGAAACAAAGGAGAACATTTAACCCAATACTTCCTATATTATTTCATTAGGAGACATTCCATATAGACTAATACAACTACTCAATAATACCATCGCCATGTTGTTATACCCAAGGAAATCCCATATTTACACAGAGTAGAAAGCAAATGGTGTGACAATGCCGGGGAGAACGGAACGATTGACATGCATTACGACGCGCCGGCAATACGCAATATTGTCGATCGATCCAAGGTGTTTTTACCCCAGGTACCTCACCAATGCATAAGCATTCCATTTGTTCACTTCTCCATGCACATTCAGTATCTTAGAATCTATACAACACCACACAAGGTAAATAATAGTTTAACCAACACCATGCAATCTTCTTTTGTCTCTATAATTTGAGATTATTGACACGTCACTATGATTCCCAGCGAAGCAAGTAGAGAAGAGGTGTGAGGGAACTAAAAGTTTACCTTATTGAGTAATCTGGGCGAGGATACCTGAACGTCAGTGTGCGTGGGCTTGCTGGGCGATGTGGTGCTTAGAAGAACTCTGCTGGGTCCATTCACTGTCTCTGTATTCGAGCATACTTTCTTCTCGACTATTTTTCCTGAAACAATTACATAGTTGCAGACCACCATATTTTTAAGTTTAATTTAAGGTTTAATCTCTGTTTTTACTACACTTGCATTATGTTTTTACAGTTGCTAGTTTAATAAAATATTTTCTTTGAAATTTACCTACATTGAAATGGCTAATCCAATTTATATGTTTAGCTCTCACATTAGAATTTCTCATATTGTGGTAGTGCTATTAGTTAATCAACAAAGTTCGTAACGGGGCAGGGCACTCTCGTGGAACCAGAGTGTCGTCGCTGAGCCACATCTTCGACGCTAAGTTAGGATTGCTAGTAAATCATAAGTAAGCATTAACCGATAGCGTCGAGGGCGTGATGTGCGTGAGGGTGTGCGTGCGTCTGCTGCGCGTCGAGCGGCGCGTCATCATCGAGCTCGTCGTCATCATTGAACCACATTTCTTCTTCGTCATCGGGCGCGCGCGCTTCGCGTCTGTAGCGCGTGCGCAGAAGTGACGGTACCACCGCCTCCGCTACGCCCACGCTGCCGCTCACTACAGATAAACCATCTGGAATTAGGCATTGTTCATTTGTGTAGTTTTAAAAGACTGTTTATCACAGGTACCTTATTCGCTATGCCATATTAAAAAATATCACACAAGTAACGCACTGGACAGAAAACATGTAGCTAGCTGGTTATAATCATCATTTCTTCTTTTTTTTTATTGGGATATTGTATATGGGTCCAAGAGGCCGAGCACGAGCAGAATACATTTATGGAACATGGGACTCTACAAAATGAAAGGCGGCCGCGTCTGTTTTTGACTTAGCTGTCATACAAGGTCTAACCATTCTAGCCCCAATTCCTCTAAGGGTCATTGTACTCATCATTACGAACAACTTTTAATATGAGCCCACACAAGAAATTGCAAAAAAAAAACTACTATTCCATACATTTATTCCAGTAATATTGAATTATATGTATGAAACAGCAGATATTTTTTTTCAAATTCCCACGGCGCGGCACTGGTGCTCGTCAAATTAGCATCGCTTGTATTAAAAGACACACTCCACGCGCGCATGCAATACATGTATGAAAGCATCGCTTGTATTAAATTAAAAGACACTCCACGCCCACATGCAATACATGTATGATTTTATTAGCGGTGACCCTAAACCAAACAGTAGTAAATAGGCAATAGTATCATATAAGCAGCGAAATGGACACAGGTCTTCCCATTATCTTTCCAAAATAGGCATATTATTTACGAACCCCTTACTAATAAACGCTATACAAAGTATATGTATTTCCAAGTTGAATTGACCTTGAGCTCCTTAACGTAGATTTAACATGAAACCTCAATAAACTGCTGCCAAAAAGCTTGGAATCCTCTTCTAACTTCTGAAATTACACCAAGCCCAAGTCCAGTCATGCATGGAGTACTGTTATCACTTATGGGACGGATCAACTCGTTACCAGCTGGATGCCATTCTATCGACCGACGGGCGAGGACACGGCTTATTGGCGACGAGGAACTTGTGTCAAACCAGCTCCAAAGCCTCGAGCATCGCCCGAAAGTCGCTTGCCTATCGGTTTTCTACAAGATTAATTTCGGAGTGTGCCCAGGAACTTCATGACCTCATACCAATACTACATTCCATCATCGCACGACCAGGCGTGACGGGGGTCTCACCCTTTATCGTCAATACTCCACTTATACGCACGAAGCGATTTGCTTCATCGTTTCGAGGAATTCTCTGCCGGCGTCGGTGTTCCCCGATTTGTATAATTTAGGAATCTTCAAGGCGAGAGTGAATAGGCATTATTTGAGCTTGCGTGATCCATCCTCGGCAGCATCGTCACTTACCATCAGGTGAGGAACTGCCAACCGCACTCAAATTTATAGAAAAAAAATTACCATAATTTTTTTTACGAACTTTGTACAGCATTTATTTAGAAAGGGGTAAATAAATTAACCAGCCCATTACTGTTCCACTGCCGGCCTCTTCTCAGAATGAGAAAGGTTAGGCCTTAGTATAAGTAATTAACTAAGAGCCTTAACTTGCTCTTCCAATGTCATACCCAATACGTTTTTGTGATCTAAAAGCCCCAAAACCTTAAGACTAATAAGTATAAAAAAGAACAATAATTACATGTGGTCTCACCTCGATCCCTCTCTTTCAGCTTGTCCTGGTGTTGATCGTACCGTGTTTTTAAAGCTTTGAATGTCTGTACATATTCCACGTCCTCCAAGATCTTTCCATAGTTTTCAACGACATGCGAACAAAGTGACTTGATGTCTTCCAGCTTTATGAACTCAAATAATTCTAGTATCGCAGAGTCTAGTAAGTTATACCTGAAAAAGTTTGTTGATATACATTAACACAAACTGGAAATAATATTAGAAACAACTATTTAATAGTGCTCCCTAAATATTAACCAATAGAAACATTGTATCAGAACATTTAGAAACATATTGCAGAACATTAGGAAACTTTTTTTTAATATAGTAGATAACTCATTGATATTGCAGTTTTTTTTCGTAAGTAATGTTTCTTTTCTCATGGTTTTCGCACCTTTATGATTGTTTATTTTTGACAAAATAATAATCAAGACTTGTGATTTTAAGTCATGAAATAGATAATTATAATAAAAACAGAATAGTATTTTGATATTGGTTGATATAGTTAAAAAATGTATTACACACACCTGCCATTATTTCTAAGGAAAGCATCTATGACCGGTGCAAAGAGGTTTCCCTTTATGATGTATCTGTTGTAATATTCGTCTTTTAGTGCGATGATCTTCCTCATGAATCTAAGCGCGCCAAGCACCAGGAACGTGTGAGTAGACCTCATCAGCACCAGTATGCGACGAAGAAGATCCTGTAAGTGTACAAAACAATACTAGTGAAGTTCAGTATACATCTCACAAAGTTTACGTAACGTGTGAATGACGAAGGTCACGTGGCCTTTGTAGCCAAGCGTTTGTATGGAACGAGGTGAACTTAATAAAGTGCTCAGTGAACTGCTATGCCGTAGCGACCTGAGGCACATGGAAATGACCGGTCATGTTCACACACGTTTTATGCAATGTGAACTGTAAGTTGCAATCGCAAAATGCATCACACTGAGCCACGGTTGATCGACCACCTCAGAACCCAATCATCATATTGCGAAAATATGTAAGTACATCATTTAATATTTTGTCCGCCAGGCAACCGTAGCCGACAGCGCTTATGTGTCTTGGTACGGCATTGTCGGCTATAGGCCAAAAGCGCGAAAAAACGTTAGGTTAAAAATAACGTCGCTGTTCAACAACGTAAGAGATCATGAATTAGGGGCCGAAAATAGTCTCATATTTCAGAAATATTTATGTAAGTAAAGCATGATGCGATGCACATAAACAATATAGTAAATTTCATAGAATATTCATGCTTCAAATTAACACAATACACATTTTGTAACTCTGTACACATCTCAAAAGAAACTCATCGAAATGTAGCGGCAACTAAGTCGGGAGAACTAGGAAAATATAAACACAGCGCGATTGTGTAGAGACCATAAAGAAAGGATCCATTAAACAAGATCTGACCTTGGACATAAAATCAAGATGTGAATAAAAATTGTTGATTCATTGAGCAGTTTTATTTACTGAAACACCCATTGTTCATTCAGATAGAAATGAATTTGTAATGAATTGACAAAGGCTGTATTTTATCCTCTTCCACAGTGCTAATTAGGGGAAAACCCGAACAGCACGCGAGGCTTAGCCGCAGGTTACATAGCTTGTTGCATCGGTAAATATTTGTGTATTGACTGGAGATAAACAAACTGATGAGCATTGTTTTTTTTTTATCTCATCTAAAGGAATAATTTTGAAAATTAATGTATTTATTCCAGATTACATATATATATTTGATTATCATAATGTTGTTATTAAATACTTTATAATTACATAGTATATTATATTCTAATTCACATTATTATCATGATACTTTTTGTTTACATTAACTTACATAATTAAACAGAGATAGTGAAATGGAAACTTTATAGTAATAATAAGTAATGTTATTATGAAATTAAAACCATTTGCAGTTGATTCTGTAACCATTTAAGAGACCTAGAGACATTTCTTTTACAAATATTGGAAGTGCATGTATCTTATTATACATTTTTGTATTTAATTTGATTAAATAACAGTTGATGTGCTGTGTGAAGAAACTATAAAGGTTCCTTGTACTCATAAAATTCAACATTTATAATACATTTTTACTATTGAATAAAATTGTCAGTTAAATATTGTTTACAGATTATGCTGCATATTAATCTGTAAACTTAGCGGCTAAAGCGATTAAGGTCCGATTTCTCAATGGCCAGATAAAAGATTATCTAGCTGTTAATTTGAAATTGGAACAGTTTTTGTATAGACTTATCATAATGAGAGGATTAACATTTCCAAGATTTATCCAGCTATTGAAAAAATCGGCCCTAAGTCTAATAGATAAATATAAATAAATAAGACCCACTGACAAGACAAGAAGAATCTTTCTCACCTTATTCAATATGCAGGTCTTGATATGGTATGTGTGATGCTCAACGCAGAAGGCCAGTAGTTCCAGTACAAGTCCCAGTAGCTGCACCGTGTGATAGTCCTCCTTTAGTGGCTTCTCTCCTGTTGTGTTCTCTAAGAGAGGGGCTGTGAATGTAACAGACATTGTCTTAGGACTGGTACTCGCATCACACGACATTGTCTTAGGACTGGTACTCGCATCACACGACATTGTCTTAGGACTGGTACTCGTATCACACTTGCAGTTATGTAATAACTGTCTGCTGTTTGATATAGTATCTTCATGGCTATGCAGAAGTATAGCCATGAAAAGGCTGAGGTGAACAACCAGTTAAGAATTTATGATTTTGGCAGTGGTCAATATACCACTGCCAAAATCACTCGAAAGAATTAAGGTATTTTATTATTCATCCCAAAAAAAAAACTTTTTATGCAAGCAGAGCACTGGGCACTACTTATTTAAACTATTTTACAAAGGACTTTTTACCAAGTAACAATGCACAAAAACATGACCACCTGTCATCACTGATCCCTAATTATTTGAAGACTAACATTGCTTACTATACTTAACTCTAACTAAAGGTTGGGAGTAATTCCTGCCCTTGATAATTGAAAGTTCTGATAGCAAGAAATTAACTTACATTTATAACCTGTTCCCATTGACATGTTTATTAAAATCCAGTGCTTATTATAATTCATAATAATTAGAATTGCTAATAGTATCTCGCTAATCTAGGTACCATATATAATTTGTACTAAACTACAGTCAATGTACAGTCACAAGCACAAATATTTATATATGTAGAAACAATCAAAAGTGAATTTTAAAAGAACTAGTGATTAAAATCTTTAAATATTCTTCAAATAAACCTGCTAACACATAATATAAATATTTCTTTTGAATGTCGCTACATGTATACATACTCTGCTCATGACTGTACATAGTATGGTTATCTACATCTAACACTTTTCTAGGAAGCTGTTTAAATTGTCATTTGCACATAATGAGTCATAGAAATGGTACATTACCTATTAATGTTTGTATACTGTGTTTGTAAAAGAAGTTTAAGAAATCTGCCTTTTCACTCTTGTTGACTGATGCAAGCATGCTCTCCGGATCCAGGAGTATGCGGAGGACACCCATGAGCTGCACTGCACCACCCAGTTCAGGGTCTCTGTCTCGGAGCATCTGTTCTATCACTATATTTAGTAGCATCTGCTCCTACAAATATACAGAAAATGGTTATAATCATAAATTTGAATAAACCAAACTAACAAAATCAAAGTACTATATACATACCTCTTCAGTATTGTTAGCTTGCTGTAGTGTGTGATCCCGCACTACAGAAGGCGAAAACTCTACGATGTATGTTAAAATGTCTATAGATGCAGTCTTAGTCTTCTGATCAGCTATACTTAGAGTGATTTCTAATGCTGGCAGAATCCCTAAAGATACTAAAGTTTTATAAAAAGCATCCTTATCCTGAGGTTGCAAGTTTTGTGAAAAATTACAAAATTCCTTTAAAAACAGAACCAAGTCCCGTCTTTTCTGGTTTGGTGTCTTATCATCCATAAGAAGTTTAAACAAATCTGTCAAAAATTTCTCATCTTCTTCTATGAGTTTCACTATTTCTACTTTGTTGAAAAATATAAAACTGGACAATGTGCTTAGCAGATTGTCTTCAAAAACTGTAGGAGTAGGTAGAACAATATCCTGAATGTACTGTACTCTGTATGTTTGATGTATTTTAGCTAGCAAATCTTTGTTCTTTATAGGAATGGCCTCACGAAACTTAGCTAGCTCCCGCAAATATTCTCTGTGTTTCTTAGGCTGTGGCAAACTTGGGTCATACTCTAGGCAGCCCACAACATCAAATATGGTGTCATCAGCAAACATTGTGTCAAACAGTGTGTTTTTGTTGAGAAGGAATATACTTTTGAATATTTCGTACAGATGATGCAATCCTTCTATATTTTCAATGTCTTCACACATGTGGAACAGGTTTAGTAGTTTCTTGATGTAATGTTGGGTTTCGAGAGCAGCAGCAAGCTTGTCCTTACGAGCTGGTGACACCAAACAACTGTTGACAAGTTCACTAATATCTTCTAGACGGCCCATTTCACATGCAGGCAGCTCCACCGGCTGCACACTGTCTGACATCTCATCAAATCTCTCATCTTCAGACTCTTCAACTATATCTTGTGTTATTTCAACTGATGGATCTTTTCCTTGTACCTAAAAGTAAATAAATATGTTACACATGCTCTATAACACATCAAAACATAATCAGCCGCTTATCAATGTCAATGTCACAGATATAAGACTACAGATTATTTGGAATATGAAGCAACTATTGCAAAGTAATAGCTGTATTAAGATTTAAAAGTAGTACATGTATATTATGACATAAATCCTTCAATATTTTCACAATGAGTTCTTTAAAAAGTGATACACAGTCAACAAATCTTTGATTATTTCAAGTTTATGGTATAGTACCACAATAACACATAATAGATATTTTTCATGTTTAAGAAAGTGTTTTAAATAAAAATGTATATTTACATGGTAATAAACAAACTATTTACCTGACAAATCTTTTCCCATATTTCATCGCAGCCAGCTTTTTCTTGAAAACTTAATGCTAAATCAAAGTTGTCACCTTCCGACCATACAATCAACGTGTCCTGCTGCTTCTGGTATGCTGTGTCTGGTTGTATCTTACTCTCAAGGAGAAGGGAACCGTCCGACTCTGCGCGCACCAGTAGCGAGGTGCCTTTCAGCCTCTCCACGTAACATGACGACACATGTCCTGTTCCTCTATCATCCCACTGCCGGTCTGCGTTCAGAGCGTAAAGCTTCACTCTTCGTCTCGTGTCTGTCATGATAGTCAGCGCTCTAAACACTATGTACTCAAGTAATGAATCAATTATTATGGCGCTAATCTAATGCACCTCAACAGTAAATTACTTAACTCCCATTTGTATAAAAACATGTGCACTTCTGTAACAAAAATATCACATTTTGTAAAGAAATCAGTACGTAATTTTCGCGATTGTAATTACCGTAATTACATTCCATCTTGTTCTTCAATTTATGTGAAACACACCTAACTAATACGAGACCTATCATTAATCGTGGTTTCATAAACTGATTGAATACATATTTTCTACATCCACGTAAAAACGCATTTTATAATTTTGTAAAACAATGGAATAATCATTAGAATATCGAAAATCACAAACAAAACAATACAATTTGTAAGCTTTCTCTTACACTGTAAAAACACAAACGATCAATCAATTATTATTAGAGCTCTTCTTTAAATGTCGAAAACTCTTTAGCAATTAGATATTTACCGGAATTATCATTATAGAATCGTCAATTTGACGTACCTTCAAAATAGTACAACATCAAATATCGCCATATTGGATTCACAACAACGCTTCAAAAACGGGGTTCTCAAATCGAAATCCAAAAGGCGCGATATTCAAATTGCTTCTCTTTTAACTTACATAATACTTACGTTTAACTAATACATAGCGTAGAATATTGTATAAATACCTAGTTTATATTATATTACATTTAACAACGATTTTTCTTGAAAATATGGCGAGTTGCTATTTCTATGAGTAAAAAATATTATGAATTAAATTGTAAACATTTTTTTCGTCAGGAATGGACTTTTTTACCATACAACACTTTATAGCCAAGGCAATAAGTCTTACAGCCAATAATTGATATTATTTTCAATATTCTACATTGGTCCTATGTCTAACATTTCTATTTGAAAAATTATTTACGTAAAAATAAAATCGAAACGAATAAAATTATTCGAGTTCGATGTGGATCCGCGCGCTAAGCATTTTGCTCAGCTCAGCACTGGCGATAAATTAAAGGCTGGGCCATAGATGTATGAGAAAACCAAAACCAGCTTAGCTTGCCCGCTTCTCTTTGTTATTTTTTACTTTCGATAAAATACTATATTTATTGTTCAGCATAATGCTTTGAGTATCTAGTACATACTCATAGGCATAATGTGAAAAATACACGAAAAAACTATAATCAGCCGAAAAAAGTTTGGCAACCTAACCTTTAGATTGTACAATCGATCGTGTGGTTGATCGATGTTTGACTGGCCTGCGCTTGGCAAGTGTTTGGTACAAACGTACAAACGCATTCGATCAACACGTGGATGTAGTGTATCATTAAAGCATTTATTGCTCTAAAGTCTAATAAAAGGTATACATTTATACAAAGCCGGTTAGATTTATGACCCTCATGGCCTCATCTCTGCTGATGTCTAGTAAAAAACACAAAGGCTGACATTCAGGCTTACATTCAGAGACGACAGAAACGAGTCTAAGCTCCCCTTACGCTTCCATCTGTCAAAATATGTTCGTAAGTTTGACAGCTGATGGAAGCGTAAGTTCACGCTCAGACTCGTTTCTGTCGTCTCTGAATGTAAGCCTCAGAGACGACAGAAACGAGTCTAAGCGTGAACTTACGCTTCCAACTGTCAAAATTTGTTCGTAAGTTTGACAGATGGAAGCGTAAGTTCACGCTTAGACTCGTTTCTATCGTCTCTTAGGCTTACATTCAGAGACGACCGAAACGAGTCTAAACGTGAACTTACGCTTCCATATGTCAATTTTACGAAGTAATTTTGACAGTTGGAAGCGTAAGTTCACGCTTAGACTCGTTTCTGTCGTCTCTGAATGTAAGCCTGAATGTCAGCCTGAGTGTAGAGCTCACGTTCCAGTCGAGCCGGCTACGTTTACGCGTTTACGTGATCTTCATGGTGTGGTGTAACTGTAAGTCTATAGTGGCCGAACGTCGTTTATTTATTTATTTATTAATAAGGATCAGCAAACAGCTACACTATACAGTTTGACAAATTATTTTTACAATATACAAATAGTCGATAATGCAGTCCACGACGCTGTTCACAAATTAGCTTAAGATACAGTAGTAAAAGAAAGAAAATTACACGCTAGGGGATAATTAAGTAGGTACATAGGTACATGGTATAAAGTAAACGTCGTTGGTAAAAGTCGTTGGTGTCTTCATGGTGCGGTGTAAGTCTATAGTGGCCTTAACGTTGGTTTCTCTGTATAAGCGGCTAACGGCTAACACACCTCTAATTACTATTTTTATCTGTGGTCTTTTGGCTGCCATTTGCTGTGTTCTGTCAGTCATTCTTGATGTTATTGAATAAAGATTTGTTTTATTTATTTAGATCCACAAACAATTAATTTGCCAATAAATAAGTTACAGAAGTGAATGTTTTTGAATTGACCCTGTTTAAATTAATTTCAACAATAAGATGAGCCGGGAATGTAACAAGCTAGCGTGTGAGATTTGTTTGCCTTAATCTTCGTTTAACATTATACAATAACCTTTTACTTTTGGATAGGAACACAACAATACCTTTACAATAATAACTGTGTGTAGAAAAATCAATAAAAATGAGGAAAAATGATAAGAAAATTTGGATAATTAATAACCTGACAGATGTCATTTTGATGTCAATTGAATTTCTTACAATTATTAATATTTACTTGTGTTTTTTATATGAATAACATTGAAAAAACAGCGTATGTGAATACCTACTGAGTAATGTGAACTCTTTTCTGTTACAGTATGAAGCAGAGGGACCAAACTTACTTTTGCACATTTCATAGCAATTAAATTGTTTATATCAATAAGTTATAAAATGAACACAGTATGTCTTATTTGAGTGCGTCGGAAAATGTGGGGTAAGTTCCTAACAATATTATATAACTATATTAAGTTCATAAGTTATTCAAGAGAGGTTAATTTAGATCTCCGATGAAGAGAGGTATTGTATAAAATACATTCCGTTATAGCATTTCCAGGCTCAATTCATGTTATTATGTTATATCTGCAGTTCTTCTATATGCATTTAATATAATGAATAATACAGTGTCGAAGCTATATAAATTCTTATCAGCCCATATGTCCGCAGAGTTACTGTTGTAGAGTCAATAAGAATATTGTGTATTGCTAGATATACACTGACAAACACTGATATTCACTGTAAAAGTTTGCGTTTATAACAACACAAATACACAATAGACAAATTTATCAATGGATACCGAAATAACTGGGCAAAGGTATAGCTAAATGAGATTTAACAGTGAGTGTTTAACCTCCAAAATGTCCCATTCTTGTTAATGCAGTCAATTTTGATTAATGATCAAACTTATCTTGTTATGTGCACTATAGAGACAAATCAGCTATGCATGAAAATGGCATAATAAATTATGTACTAGTGGTCGCCCAGTGGTCGAAATTCAATAACTTATTATAAAAAATTTAGCTTTCTGCACTCCTTCTCCATCTAAACTTTAAATATGCGAAATCTCCCACTACTCTGTGCGCACAATATGCTTATAAAGGGATACAAAGTTTTCTCTTCACATATCAATATAATATGCATAAAACTAAGCTATGCAACAATGTTTTTAGCATGACGGAATGTTTTATTAACGTTAGAAATGAAAAGATATTGAAGAATTCACATCCAATGTATGTATTAAGGCGCGTCAGTGAGGTAACGAATTTGTCGATTTCGCTTCCTCCACCCGCGCGACCCCCTGTAATATTACGGAAACCGCTCGGAGCATGTCAACGCGAGCATCGCGCCAGACACTAAAAAACTATATAATAAATAGAGGTGGCAATGTAAAATATATATTTGTAGATTGTTTCACTTATAGGTCTATATAGTAACAGAGTTACTACTAGAAAATTAATACCAATAACAGTGGTACAATCACTACAATGATGAATGATTTTATAAAAAAGGCTAAATTTATGCTTCGTCAACGAGCTTCCGAGCAAAAAATAAAATATTATAAATAAATATAAATATATATAAATAAAGCCTAATTACACTTGCCGAGTTGTTAGATGATTTGGTATTAACTAATTATAACTTGCTCTTTTATTTGTAGAATTGCTTGATTCATTTAATATTCACTCTAAATATATCACGATTATTAGATATTAATACCTAGCATTAAAAAAAGTAAAAACCGACTTCAAAAAAGTAAACAGTGTAAATAATTTTCTTAAATTCTTCAATGCACCTAGCTTGGCAGTGGCAACGACTTCAGAAGCTGATAAGTTTTTTAAGAAAATTATATGTATTATACTTTTTAGTTTTTTGAAGTCGGTTTATACTATTTTTTAACGTTTATTTTATATTTCTATATTGAGTGGCTTAAACAATTCCTAATCATGCGATTACAGAAATCGCAAGTGACATGCTGTTATTCATTCAAGAGTTCCATTGTATATCTCCGAAGTTCTTCATCAAATCTTCAACAAATTTAAATGCCATCTTGAGAGTACCCTTTGAAATAAAAAAGAATTTTCAAAATCGGTCTGCAATTGGCGGAGTAATAGCGTAAAAAACATACAGTCGAATTGAGAATTTTCTTTTTTGGAAGTCGATTAAAAATGGGAATAGCAGTGTTGGTGAATAGTAATATATAAAGTCTAATCGATAAGAATTAAAACAAAACTAGGTTGGTACATAGTATTTATTATTATATATAGTAAAGGAATAGTATAAAGAAAAACAACAGTAGGACGGCGCCTTTGATCTCGCCGACAACGTCAAGACAGTGTGGCGATAGTGCATGGAGGCTAGGGTTGTTACAAGTAGTGTAGTGGTTTTCTACGCTACGTGCCGCGGGTTCGATACGCGCACGGAACAAATATTAGTCTGGGTGTGTGTGCATGTGAGATAATGTCTGTAAACTCTACCCACGATACAGGAGAAATCCTAGTGAGGGACAAAGTTATATTAAAAAAAAAAAAAAAAAATTTGTTCAACATCGTCATCAACATACTTACTGTTACTTACTATTTTAAACGTTGATTATGACAAATTATCAATTCATTAATAGAAGGTAGCTCTGAATTTTGGTCACGTAGTCACGTGGTCACGGTTTATATGAATAGACCTCACCAAAACATGAAGTTTGAATACCAACATGATGGGACTGCGTCCCATAGTTTGGGAGATTTAAACTTTCAAAGTTTTAGTCACGTGGTCACATAGATCTCACCAAAACATGAAGTTTGAATACCAACATGATGGGACTCCGTCCCATAGTTTAGAGCTTTCAAACATTCGGTCACGTTCACGTGGTCACATACTGAATTTGAATTTATGTTTATAGAAAACATCAAAAAGATGGTCTCTATATTTTTAGACAAAGTATATTTTAGAAGATGAAACACAATTTATATTGACTTGACAGATAAAGTGACAGATCAGTAGACTCTATCTATATCTGATTTTACTAAAATAATAATATTTCAAATATGTACTCAAAAAAAATCAAAATATGTTTATAGAAGTACATGCCATACTACTGAGGCAAGTTATATAGGTTGCCCCCTCTACACAATATTGTGTCTAGAGAGCAAAATAAATTCTGAATTTATAAATCGAACGCGATAGCCTCGATCGACACGGGTATCACGTCCGAGAGCCAGCGGCAGACTGCCGCCCGTCGCCCGAACACGACCCTTCAGCTGAAAATTGGCACAGATTTACGTTTAAATTCAAGGAAAAATAGAAAAATGACTTTTTTTTAAATGTTAAACGTTGGACTTATAAATAAAAGAATTATTTATCTATTGCTGCAAATCAGAAATAAATTAAGCTTCAAGTTCCGAAGAAGATGAAGGTTTAAATTCTGATTTAGGTGTTTTATAATCGCCAATTACTATAGTATAATCTACTTAAAAAAAAAATTTGAAACGTTGGATTTGAAGTAGAGATCTTGAACTTTAAGACTGTATTTTTTTTTTATTTGTATATGGTATAATTGCGGAGGAGATGGCGATGTAAAACGGCGTTTTGGTCAGGGTACTGCCTTAATAAGAAATGGTCTGTAATTACCAGTGTAAATAGTGCCATAAGCTTTTTTTTAATAGTCTTCTAACACACTATAGTCTACAGTCATACAACACACACACAATCTAGTCTTTTAACACAGTCTACAGTAATTTCAAATCAACCAATACAATCGTAAATCTTGTTATTTTACAGTTATATAATACAACAGTTTATTTCATGCTTTCAGCTTCAGTGGTATTCCACAAAATATATCAGAGGCGAGCTGTGCCACACAGTATAAAATGGCAGTCGAGGGTGTGTCATCAGGGAGCTGTGGTGAAGTGAACATGTTTCTACATGACAACTCTGGGGATGAGCAGGCGTATATACACCTTAATGACAATTTCTACTCCAAATTTAAAATTGATCCCAACGAACTATATACCTTTCATGACTCAGATGTCATTGCTGGAGAAATAACTGTTAGTCACACAGAAGATAATTTTATGTTTTCTGATAATGTTGATATTAAGGGTAAGCTGTTGGAGAGTCCAGGTAAAGAGCTTGATCTCATAAGTGCATTCACAAATGGCAATGTCAAGGAAGATATCAAGAAGGAAGTGGTATCTAATGGACACTATGCACCAGTTGCTAAGCCAATTGCAAACTGTAAAGACAATAAGACTACTCATGCCAAAGTTTTGAATGTTAAAACTCAAGTGAAGGAGCCTGTGAGATCAGAATCATTTAGTGAAGGTCGAAGACCAAGTGTTCATAGCCCTAAGGCTCAAAGCTCTGCCACCGCCCCCTCCCTGACTGCAAAAAACAGTATTAATAGTGTTACTACAAATAATGCATCTACGTCGAAGCAAACAGGGATGGAGACATTTTTAGATGTGTTTAAAAGAGAACAAGGCTTAGTTGAGAACTCTATACTTGTTAAAACTGAGTCACCAGCACCGCCTCCACCAGCTAAAGTTCCTGTGTCTCCTCCGAAAAAAGCGACATCTGGTAAGCCCATTTTTTATTTTATTTTATATTATACAATAATGTTTCATAAATAATTTATTTAAAATATGCAATACTTAGTTCGCACTTATGCGCATGGATCCAGCTGTAAGCATTAATATATCTGTAATAATAATTAAATAAATAACAATTTATCTTTTATGTATTATTTTATTGTGTTGCAATTATTATTATTATAACAGCTTATTTGTGAATTGAAATAGTTCTTCCTTCCTCTTATGATGTCATATGATTATTGTAATGGTAACAAATTGGTTTGTTATTTTTATTGAACTCTACAAGGCCTAACTTTCGTTTCTACAAGAACTATTGTATAACAGAAAAGTAATGAACAGTGGATAAATTTTTCATGTAGTAAAATGGCCAAGCAACATATTTTGACTGAGGTGTAGAGTTTGTGAAGTTAAGCCTTGTAGAGTTAGGGCGTATAGAGTTAGAAGCTTGGCTCTACATGAGATCCGATAACTTTTTGACAGTGTGAGTCATATATGGTCTCATCTTGGCAATATTTTACATGAAAATGTTTTTGGTGGGATATAGATAGTTCATAGGATAGTACTTATACTGCTTTACAAATGAACAATAGTGAATAGTGTAATACACAATATAGTACCACTATCACCTGTATCTAAATAATCTTTAATTTTCTTTTTAGTTTGTTTAACTATTCTAAAGAAATGTGGAGTTTAATATTGCATGAACCAATCTCTTGTAGCTACCTCACTTATTCAAACAGCATGTCCATTGTTATTCAAATAATTCGAAGTGTTCTGTGTGTTTGACATCATAACTATTTGTCTACAGGCAAGACTCCATCCCAAGCCAAGCCCCGGCGCGGTAGAGGGCCGGCGCTGCACGAGGCGTTACAACGGATACCGGCGACGAGGCGTGCTATCCCGTTGCCCAATGACGCGTGGCATGCGCCTGGGGACGCGCTCTTCCAGTGTGGGCCTTTGGGAGCCCGACCGCTGGCGTTCCGGCAGATCGAGAGCAGCAGCAGTGATGATGATAATATGCCAGATTTTGGTAATACATTATGAAGTTATTTGGCTTTTGCAGATGAATTGTAAACCAACAATTGGCAAGAACAACCATTCTTCTATCAACCAGTATGGTACACTGAAGAAGATTCTGTCATCCTCTAGGCATTTCTTAGTCGTCTTTTACAACATATTTTACGGAACCACGGCGAAACTCGCGGCCTATAGTAGAACCCACGAAAATATTTGTCCCAATGTGAGACTCATTCTCATGTTCCACATCACATAGAGATGGCTCAATCGACGAACCATTATTGGTCGTCGTTTCACACATCCAAAGTTTAATTAGTTTAAGTTCATTATCCAAGTTCCATAAAGGTGATAATAAATTAATAAATATAGGTAGGTGAAACTAAGAATAACAGTGGTTAAATCGCAAAATAAATCGCAAAAATATATTTTATTATCATTGTTTGAAATCAAAATGTTTAGCATACTTTGTTCTTTTATTTCGTCGAGATCTACATAACAATCATATCAGGCAGTATTGTGAGTAAAATTCACCAACCATTCCATTGTCAGTGACTCAACTTCTACAAGCTTGATGATAATATTAGTCACTTAACCACAATAGATTAGAGTAGTTGACTGACGAATAATGTGATTAACTTTAGTAATCTTAAAATTTCTTTGTATAATAATGACTAAGGGCCGTATTCACTGACAAAATAACAGACGGTTAAGACAAAAACTATCGTTTGAGTTCACTTGTTGTATTCGTAAATGGTTGATTTTATTTTAACCATCTTTTATTTTGTTGGTGAACACGGCCCTAAGCATGTTATATGATAACGCAGGCCGCTCACTAGAGTAGCATAACCAAGCATTTGTGTCCATAAGCAAGAGATTTGCCTGTGGGATATGAATTCTTTTTAGAAACATACACACATTGAAGCTGCAATATGCATGTTCAGTGTGTGGTCTCCTAATAACCTGTCAAAGTAATTGTTAGTTGATCTATCTGTTTATTCTGTAATCTTTACAGCCACTTATGAGTACTCCATTTTGAAGGACATCACTACTGGTTTGCTGATATTTCCACTTACGTTTTTGATATGAATATCTTTTATTCATCGCCTGTCATATGCTTTGATAATTTGGTCATGTGGAGTGGCCACATGACCAAATTATCAAAGCATACTTCTTCTATTATTTTCACTACCTTATCTAACAACAGCAGTGATTTGTTACCAATATGTAAATATACAGCAGAGCCGGGTTGCGGCGCGGCGTGCGTGGAGGAGAGCTCGGCGGAGTCCCGCGGCGCGCGCCTGGCCCTGCGGCGCGCGGCCCTGCGCCGCCACGTGGCGCGCGCGCACCAGGCGCTCGCGCGAGCCGCGCACCACCGCGACCATCGCGCGCTCGCCACGCTACTCAAGGTAGCGTCTCCTTACTACGCAATGGATTTGTTGCCATCATAAAGCTCGTGGTACGTGTCGATGTAGCATTGAATGTAGGAGACAAGTAGGTGAGAGGGAGGGTCACGTGTGTAAAATTAGGTTTGTTGCTGCAGCAATCATCTTTGACTTTGACTTCAATAATAAATTGATTGAAAATATCTTGTCTGTGATTTTTTGTCAGAGTACCTAGAAGTTATTTTCTTGTGAGTGCACTTGCTAAAAAGTACACTCATCCTCAAATACACTGAAAAGAGCCACAGTGATTCTAAATGCTTACGATTAGAAGAAATGCAAGTAATGCCATTGAAAAAAAATTCAATTAATGGAATGACGAAACAGACATTAGCAATGTTGCAAACGACCGGTTGTGATTAAAAAGTATATGAAATAACGTGACAATGTAAAATGGAACTTTTCAACAACGGAATAAGGTTTATTTTTCCATAATTAAAACCACTATGGTTGTTTTAGTGTATCTGACGCTGACTGAGATGCATTAATTGTTGATCTGGATATGGATTTACTTACTGTATCTCTGTTTATATAAATTGTTAATTTACAGAAACAGCTGACCGCCTCAGGGTCGTCGTGTCGTCTTCCAACGCAGACAGTTAATCACCTATTAGCGCTACGCGGAATGCCCGCTGTGTTAACATCGCAAGATCGCAAGAGACTCAGGTGGGTAAACTATTGATACGAGAATCGCATGAATTTGAAAATCTTTAATAGATAAACTGCAAGAATATCAGTAATGCTTTATGTATCATACACATAATATGTCTTCAGCGATATCTAGAAACAATATAATCTACCTAGGTACCGAAAAATATCCGCTTCTCTACTATCGATTCAAAGAATTTTTTTTAAAGTTTAGATCGTGCTCTTATTGTCTCATTCGCATTGTCTAATGCGATAGTGGGATCACTAGATCATTATATTTTAGATGGCTTTACCACGGAATATAAAAGACAATTGGAAGCCCATTTATATTTATTTCTACGAGAACTAGTGTGGTGAAAGTCACACATTCACAGCTCACAAAGGAAATTTACCCTTAGGAGCTGTCACATTTATTTTAAATCAAAATTGAATAACTCTAAAAAACAAACTATTGCGAAGTTTGCGTAACTCTGTATAATTATGTCACATTCGCTCCGCCTATTCCTTTTTGGTCAGGCGATCATGCCACATACTTGGTAACAAACCCATCAGCAATTTAATTGTATAGTACTCTACGAGCATCATTTTAAACGGCCTACAGGGAGAACGGTTGGTCGGGCGGTGAGAGCGGCAGTACGCACGGCTCGTGCGGGTCGGAGCGCTGCGGGCGCGGCGCGCTGCCGTGCGCGCGCTACTGCCTCACGCACGTGACGCGCGCGCCCGACCAGCGCCTGTACGCCGCCTGCGCCGCCGTGTTCGCCGGCGGCGCGCGCTGCAACCAGCCGCTGCTGCCGCTCAGCGACCACACGCCGCTCTGCGCCGAGCACGCCTGGAAGAGAGTACGTCTCACCATAAAGTATTAGCTAGCTAGGCGTCAGCTTCTCCCACAACGGGAGGTTGATGCCCACACTTTACACTGGGTAAACAAGTAGTTAAACAGCGGGCAGAATTAGTCTACTCACTACATCGACGCTGCTCCTATATTTGAGTTCTCAAAATAGTTACTTACGGTTACCTTTGTAAATCATCGGATAATGTCGGCGTTGTCGTGCTGGAAGTTGTGCGTTTTCACCTGTTATTTATACAGTAAGTAAGTATTATGATATCTATTTTCAACAGGATAACTACGACAAGCTCTCTCGCGACTGTCGTCCTAAGAAGGTGGTGCGCAAGCGCGCATGTCCGACGGTGCCGCGCGCGCCGCGTCGCGCCAAGCGCCGGCGCCGCCCGCCCGCGCGACTACGACCGCCTACCGCAGAACCACCACACGGAGCCGACCAGTCCCTATCTGGTATGTGATGGATCTACACTTTGTCAAAGAACGTGCCGCGCACTCCCAGCCGTAACCATAAGTCAGACCGAGCTGACAGTGTGTGGTTATGTTTTATACGGTACCGTGTACATGTGCGTGTAGCACGTGGTTGAGCGATTTCAGTGCTATTAAATTTTTCATAAAATCGAGGAGCGAACATTCTGACAGTTTACTTGCTATTAAGTGACCATCACAACCCATAGGCATTGTGTTACCTATCCTTACTACTACGTTTCTTTAATTACCAGTTTTATTCTATTGTACAATCAATTTAACGTTATTTGTTTCCACACAGAACTGAACGTGTGTTCGAACTCGTCGACGTATGAGAGTTCGGAGGACACGGCTATAGGCGCACTAAGTGAGAGCGAGTACGTTACGGTTGCGAGCGATTCACACGAGCTGGGTAAGATTCTATACATCATACCTGTACTATGCTGATTTCAACGAAATTAGAATTACGCGGTTTGTTATAATCGCATACTATTTGACAATGGTAGCTTGGTGTCCTACTTCCCCGCACGGCCCGCTTAGGAGCGTAGTCGACACTCTGAATTCTGAAATGAGGTGGAACGTCCCCTGCAAAATGATCCTTCCGTATGGAAGCTGGAGACGCGGGGTGACAAGTTATCGTTGTCGAGTAGTACACATGGCTAAATATTGAGCTATACATTTCCAGTATAAGCTGACCTTGGATTGTATAGGCTTTCCGTACAATGAGAGGGCAGGTTACATTGAAAATGTATAGCGTAATATTTGCGTATATACCACATACCTACGCAAATACACTCGCACACCCCTCTTATTATTACTCTCTATCCGTATGTTTTTTGCCTTGTCCTACGATGGATGTGATACTAAGCCTCGCATGTTTATTTCCAGAGGTGGAAGTTGGGCATGTACCACCGGATGACATCCTGGACCCAGCAGTGCTCAGTCAAATACCTGATGAAGCATTCACGGAATTCTTCAATCAAGGTACATCCTTAGCTTATTTTGATGTTGTCTGTCTTGGTTGTCATACACAGGGCTTATAACTTGTCCGAAAGACTGTGATGTTTGTATTAATTTTAAGAACAGGTTCTGGTGACAATTTATTTCAGATTAAGACCGTTTTGGTTAATCATCTTTTCTACATTCGAATGACTTGCAACTAGTCGCCCGTAATACAGTAGAATCCGGATATAACGACTTCGCTTATAACGGCTAACCGTTTTTAGCGACACCGATGTAAACTCAAGTTAGGTTTCATATTTAGGTACGTAGGTCATAGGTAGGCCGTATTGTGCGTCGGTTAGTACGACAGAGTTTCGTCGGCCCTTGAGGGTCTTTATATCCGGATTCTACTGTATATATGCCTGTCATAGAGTTGTGGCTTATAAAAACCATTTCATTTTGTTTTCTAGCGGAAGGCGGTGCGGCTTTCGCGGAGAGCTCAGAACTAGCAGCGGCGTTAGAGGCGGTGTTAGATGAACGCGGTTTGGACGAGCGTGTGTTAGACGAGCGAGCACTGGACTCCATTGCAGACTGCGTGTTCACACACTCGCCGCACGCGCACTACAAGAACAAGGTAGGGTTATGTAAATCAATAAGAACGCTGCAAAAAACAAACTTGTCCTATATTCAGCGCGGGTGTGTTGTTCTTAAACAGACAATGCCAGTGCCACAATTAATGCCACTAGGCTACTTTTTTGGATCTCTTCATACTTCGACAAACCTGTTTTCTCCGCCCTTTGTCTCCTTGACAGAAGACAAAACAAAAATCGATAGAGAAACGGTAAAGCGATGGTTTTGTCCCCGATTTTTTTGTCGACAAACCTGTTTACTCCACCTTTCCTTTCCATGACGGAAGAAAAAACTAATTATAGAGAGATAAAGCGGTAAAGGAATGGTTTCGTCTCCCATTTTCCTTTCTCCCTTTTTTTTTGCAGCTTTTCAAAAGGTGGGCCATTTCGGATTTTTGATTTTCAAATTTTCCGGTTTTTAGCCAATAATGTCCCCTACTCAATCTTCCCAGTTCGTCCCTACTTTGTTCTTGGTGCATAAGTAGTGCAGAAGTTATATTCACTTTTTCAGATTCAAGTGTCCACGTCGATGCCGCTGGAGATGACATCGCGAGTGCCCTCATAACACAGTAACTTTAAACGTCTTACTTTAAGCTATAATAAACTCTATGTACTATAAAACTTAGGAACAAATTCGATATTCATAGTCTCAAGAGGTGGAAATATTTTTCTTCATGCTTTAATTTTTGTATGTGAGCATGCGTAGAGATGTGTAAGCGAAATTTGTGTGAGTTTGATTCGGATTGATGTTTGCGGTTCTTTGTGTGACCTTAGAATCAATATTGAAGCCAATACCTACAAAATACAGCAACCAATTTTCTTTATCACCAATATTGGCCACAACTCGTTGGTCATATCATAAACTCATAACATTGAATTTAAGGTTGTATCTAATATACGAAGAACAATTTTGTGTTCAAACAAATGCTTAGTTATGAATGAAATGATAGCATAGATAATTCAAACAATCTTTCTTGCCTAAAATTCAGATCTTCCAAATTGCAATTACATACTGATTGTTCCTTTCGTATAGAGAGAATACTCAATTTAGTTTTACTTCCACTTTAATACGATGCTACAACAAGCTGAATGAATAAATTATTTTTTATGTAATCATTTATTATACCACAACTCTAAATTCGTCCTTTTTCCAGTAAAGAGTTATTAACAGTCTATGTAGGACAGGCATGTCAAACTCAAAGTGTTCGCTACTACACAGACAAGGGACATGAATAATAATTCATTTTAAAACGTGTGCCATCACATTTGTTTGAATCAAAATATTGTGTGGTTAAAAGCATTTGCTGGTATTGTTCTGCCTACACTAGTAGTTGTCATAGCTTACTTAAGGTACATTGTTATGGCGTAGAGAGTAACTTCGTGAGCGAGGATTAAGAATGATATAGGCTGACTACTCGACAACTATATTGAGGCCCGTATTCAAGAATAAACACAATAGGCTTCGACCCACTGTGTACGGAATTTTGATCTACTGACCAATCAAATCACCGCATTCGACACTTTTCGTTCACTCAGTAAACAAAATATATGGTTAGTCGGAAAGCGGGTTATTGTACTCATCATTATGAATACCTTTTACTATGGGACCAACTCAGAAATTGTGAAAAAAGTTTGCTGTTCCATATAAATAATACAATATTACTCGACATACACCCAGTTTATCAAAAGCTGATCAAATTTAACCAGCTGTCAAATCTCATGTCAAGTGATGTGATTGGTTGTTGAGTTGATTGTTGCTGTTGGTCAACCAATCACAACAGCTAACATAAGATTTAACATGAGCAGGGATTTGACCAGCCTTTCAGAAACCAGGGGTAAATGTATGGAACAGCAGATTTATTCCCAATTTCAGGGTGGGACCTATATTGAATGTTGTTCATTGAATAATGATTTTTTTTAAATTATATTTTAAGGAAAACTTACAGACTAATAAAATTACATTTATATATTAACATAATGAATCCCTAAGTTGCTAATTACAAGCCCCCACAAATAAATATACAAAACATTGATTTAAAATACAAACTTTACTTTTTTTCTTTACTATACACATTCATAGATACATTGTTTGAATTTCGATAACGTGTGCTACTGATTAAGGACGAATAGATGGTTTAGCTAAAACTCGAAATGATGACTACATTAACCCCCTTCCGGCTATCTTTTCGGACTAACTATGTATATCTAAGGGATATTCTTGAATACGAGTGTGAGGGTGTGAGTCACTCCGCGTCTCCCGTTTCCACGTCCATCGCCTTCTAAATTAATACAGTGTGCGCTCGTTCATAAGAATAGAATAGATATTTATTTCATCTAAACCAGATACAGGCACTTATAAAATGTCGAGACTCTAGGGACACGGTTCCAAATAATAGGTCCTATGGAGAAGAACCGTAAAGAAACTCCATGGAAACTCTTTTAAAATAATAAATTACAATCTTGATCAGTATAATGTTTTGGTAAGAGCTGCGAGAATGTTAAATGCGTTGCGAACGCTGCGTTGGGCCGCGAGGATGTGGAACTGGGACGACAAGTGGCAAACTATAGGTGTCGCGTAGTACTCGTGTTTATGATTCGGTAACTGTTGGCTCGTTTACATTATACTCGGATGAGTTTAGCAACCGCATGCGGGAATGACTTTTGCAGTTATTGCACCACACGAGAATTTGTGCTCCAACTCTGTTAGAATTATCATCACGTATCATACTAGCACAATAACAAAGTTTCGTAGATACTTTTTTGTCTTCTTTTTTTTTGTAAACGTAAGTTGTTACAGATAAACTACGATAACATGGCGCGCCCCTCCAAATTACTGTTTCAATGTGTGTAGTCACAACTTTGCCGAGCAACAAATCCTTGGATTTATTTTTGTTTGACGGCAGTCTCAGTACGCACACATGCGTTGTGAGTCTTGGTGGCGTATTTAAATACTTTCAAACGTTTTGAATTTTGAAGGGGCGCGCCATGTTATCGTAGTTAATCTCTACTTTAAAGGCAACGCCATTTTTTGTTTTTACTTTTGTTAATGTAGTTGCCGCATGTCATGATGCATGTCGTGAGTTTGTTACCCTTATTTTGTCGCTTGACCGGGCTATGTTCGCTTTAATTTATATGAGAGTGTGTCGAGCTTACTGCATCTGTTTCGTAATAGCTTATCGGTAATCTGTGACAGAACGCCCTTATATCTGACAGCCCAAAGGGCACTAATTATCGTGTGGTGTTATTGCTGTTTTCATTAATATGTGTGACTGGAGAGAATGGATACACATGAGTCGCGGTTTATAATATCTAGATATTTTATCTCTACGAGCATGAGACAACACATAATATGCGTACGTATAAACGTCTATTTATTCTGTAGTTTGTATTCTGAATATCTATATTATGCAAATATATTTTGTAACCTCAAATATAAGGAATGACGGACGCAAAATGGCAATGAGCATTTATGATTAATATTTAATATTTTATTATAAAAGCCGCCTTTAACTTCGCTTAGTACAAATTTAATTACTAGTAATTCTTTAGACAATATTGTAGAGCATGCGGGCCAGTGTATAATGTAAACTGAGTATGATCTTTAGTGAATATAGATGGAAATACTGAGTGGTATTTAGCCAGTTTTTATAAAGAGAACAGCCAGTTTACTTTAAGGGTAAACTACGGTACATACTTACTAAAAGGGCATCAGTTCGCTTAAGCCATGTATTCACTAGACAACAATTCAGGCGCAACACGTGATGCTCAACATGTTTTGCAACGTTGTACAACAACACAGGACTTTGCCAAATGATGCGCAACATGACGCGCGTCTTGTTGTTTGTCTCCGTTCAACGTATTGCACATCAAATATTATGTAGCTCATGTTGAGCTACACGTTGAGCAACATGTAGAGCTAAATGTTGAGCAAAATGTTGAGCACCATTTTGCGCGTGAATAATCGGTGCCAAGTGAATACTTGGTTATATGTTGTGAATGTGTGCTACGTAAATAGACGATTGACGCCCTGTTTGTATGAAGAGCTGTTCCCTCTAAGCTCTGGTGTAATTAATTGGTTAGTTGTTGTAACGTGGGGTGTGTGTGAATGTACGTCAGGGGATTCCTCGAGTGTCGCAACTTTGCTGAATTATTTAAACATTGGTTGGCGAAACTTCACAGCCTTGATCGATATCAAATCGTAATCAAAAAACATGTTTTTCTAAACGAATAATGTCATGTAATTACAGCTGATCATTGGGCGCGAGTGACGCAAACGGCAGTGGCCAGCTGTAGTTAATTGAAATGATGCGTTTTGAAAGTTATATAATTTTAAATTGTAGGTATGTTTTTGTACGATTAGATATCGATCGATACCTAATCGTAAAGTCTGTGAAGTTTCTCCAGTTAAATTTAACGTTCAATACGTGATACTACATACACTTAACGAAATTGATGTCATATATAAATCATAGTCATATAACGCTAGTTGACATATAACCACAAAAAATATCGCCAAGTGCCCATTTCACTTATCCATGTTGCGTATTAAACTATTTATTGTTACATTTTAAGTTGATAATAAAGTGCTGAGCTGTTTTGTAGTTGGTACCGCGAGTCCTACAGGAGCCTTGTTATTAATATAATGTAAATAAATAAATAAAGCAATATAGACTGGAACAATTAACGTGGGGGTATGCTAGATAATTATAACAATAATAGTGACCGAGCAATCTACAGCCGTCATATCATATTAGAACATTTATTTTAACAATGTGTTGTACCGACAAAAATAATAAATAGCGCTAGAAACAGAACCAAATAAAGAAATATTTTTGTAAATTTGTTATGTTCCTAAATAAATCTTATGTGATTGTATATGGCTGAGAAGCGATTGAGTTAAAATATATTTTGCTAGTATTGGAATCAATTGGTGTAATTTAAGTTTTAATTTTTATTTATCTCGATGAATGATTACTTTGGAATGTGCGTTTATTTGGGACACGTATCGACGGTTAAAATGTTTTTAAATATAATTTCAGCTTCTTTATGTGTTGTGTATGTTAATGGAAATGTATATAAGTAATTCAGGAAAAATTCAGTATAAATTTCCTGGGAAATGTATATAATATCGAGCTGATTTAAGAAATGTATAAAATAGATGCGTTATTGTCTTTGTTCCTAGGATTTGTATTTTTGTTTTAAACTAACGATCAGCGCTAACCCAAGCCTAACACATTTTCGATTGCTGCTTACAACATTATATACAATTCCTAGGTGTGTAATGAAATACATTTCAGGGCGATTTTAGGCATTATACACATTTCGAAGGCATTATAATAATTATATAATGGCGTATTATACGCATTTCCGGTGACATATACATAATAAAACAATTTATGTGCAAAGATAAAATTATTTATTCCAAGCAATTTACTATACAGTGCATATAAGATTGTATATTTTTTAAATGTAGATCCAAATAAATTAACCGTTCGCTAGTGTAGTAATTGTGTGAGTTGCGGCCACGGTTCGTCGTTTGTGTCCATTGACGTCGTAGACTGATCCCACAGACAAGGAAAATAATATATTGCTGTCACTGTTAGCTAATTCGAGGTACGGTTCGCGTCGTTGCCCGCTCGCTCTTCTAAGACCCATAGCACACTAGCTACTTATTACAGCAGATTCCCGCGGTTTCGCGTTCGTTGGCTGCCTTTTGCTTACAAAAACTGAATAACGAACGTTAAACGCGCGATTCTGCTGCAGAAAAAAACTAGTGTGCTATGGCTCTAAAGCGTACGTCAGTCCCGATCATACGCATTCTGCACATCGGTACAATACCCGTACCCATCACGAATCGTGAGCACTGATCCTTAATTTCTTTAAGCGATTTTGGTCTTTATTCCTTAGACAATACGTAGCGCAAACAAACCACCATTCCGCCGAACGCTCAAGTTATTGGCCAGCATCAGTACATGGCTACAATCAGAGTTACGGTAACCTATGGATGCTTGCATTACCAAGGGCATTACTCGCACGTTGCCGACTCCTACTACTTCCCGACTTTGCTCACCGTTAAGAACCAATATTGCAAACGAGCAGTGTTATTTAACTACGATATTCTGCAAGGTGGACGTATTTCCCTAGTTGGGCAGCTCCAATTTTGAGTTGCGCTATGCCCTGTCTCTCTTAATTTAGTGTTGTTAACGATAAACGAGCATTAAAAAAATGTAAAGATTTCACGCAGGTCTTCCGTCTCCGTCTTGTAGTATGATCATACGTATTTGGCTTTAGTGCAAATATATTTTATTGAGATTTCAGGACGATAAGCATAACGTTAATTTTGTGAAATAAATGGCGCCGATGGCCGCGGCCTTACACGCGAATAGAAGTATAATGTATCGGATACGCTTAATTCTCCATATGCAGTACCTGCACTTTCGTTTTATAACAATATACAAATTACAATAGATATAGGAACTTGTACTAAATGTATCTATGTATTTTTACGTGCTAGTTTTATTTATTGTTTGTACTTTTTGTAGATCAATTCGAATTGACTGCTCTTGGGGAGATTAACGTAATGTAAGTAAATATTTTGCACCTTTAGTTTAAGGGTTATTATGTAGATACGGAAAATACGTGGAAGGTTTTAGCGAAGCATACACACATGGCAATCGCGTACCATGTGATATGTAAGTAGGTTTCATTAGTATCGATATAAGTTTTACATCGTCAGTTCGTCATTGGCAGTTCACATTGGATCCTGGTATGAGAGTCGTTGGGCGTGTCTACGTCATAGTAAGGATAGTCGGTGTTCGTGTTGTTAGCTTCAAATTGAGCGATAAGTTATTGAAATTCCTTGGATTTTGTGAACGAGCGATGTTATTAACAGGCTGGTAATCTTTAACTATACCTAGAATCATTTAAAGTTAGCGTCAGTCTTTCATCCCAGTTCAGAAGTTTAGGTATATTCTTCCTAGTAGTGTATAAAGTATTTTTCTTACATAAAACAATAATATTTGTCAGTATACGACTCTAGATATAATATTAAAACATGTTAAAGAATTGTATAGATATCAATTTCTTGATGAGATTATAACTGATAGTTACATCGCTCGCCAGATATTGCGACTAGGAGTGGTTGTATGGATATTAGGAATGGTTCTGAGTATTAGCGAGTAGAGATGGCTAAAAATTATTAGTATTGGTGTTTAGCAGTTCGCGAGATGTGGTAAATAGTAGTGTTCGTGTTACATGGTAATCGTAGATTCGGACATTTCAATCATTACAAGTTGTAGAGATATCTCTACTTAGCATTTATTATTAATAAATAATGTTTGGTGTAACCCATCGTCCTAGATGAGCGCTAAATACGACGCGATATAAAATGACGCATCGGGTCACGATTTTATTAAATGCAAGTGGCATAAAAAACATTCGCACTGCATCTCGTCGTCTATTCGTGACAACGTAGTCTTTAAACACAGCTATTGTTTTATATCGTCGCATTTATCGCTCATATAGGACGCTGGATTAGATCTGTTTAGTATTTGAAATGTCTGAATGTGTGTATTACCTGTAACGCAACAATTAAGTTAGATAACCGCTACCTCTTTGAATGCCTGAAATTGTTCACAGTTTATTGTCCAATGTGTGTAACATGATGATGTTTAAAAAAATGAAATAAACATGAAGAAATTTTGACTCTTAATGTATCTTTATTAACCCCTGTAAAAACATTTTGTTAACAGAAATATTATTGGTTCAAATGCTCCAAAAGATAAATATATGAAGGTGGTATAAAGACAGTCATCATGATAGAATTTTTGGAATTGATTGACCGGTAATATATTTGATTACATTGGTTGAGCCACGAAGCCCCCTTTTTTGTACCTACGTCTTCTTGTAAATCCAGTTAGAATGGAAGGCTACAACCCAAGCACGAAATACTATCGAATTCGTATCGTAAAGAGTCTACGATACTATGACAGAGTATGATGATAGATATACGGCAAGAAGCAAATAATACTGTAAGATTCATGAGATGTAGATTGGCTACGAAACGTATTCCTACTGATCCCAGGCCCGGTAAGTCCCACCTTGCATATATTATATATATTGCAACAATACCTACACAATTATTTTTTGGAGCACCTGTACAACCTGTTTTGGAAACGCGTGGTCGTCACAGAGCGTATTTAAGGGTGTGGATCAGACTATCAAACTAATCAACTTTCGCGATGGGACCAACAGCTTAATCGCGAAACTATATTTTTTCGCCATTACGATGTTGGTCCCATACCGAAAGTTGTTCAGTTTAATGGTCTGATCCACACCCTTAAATATGACCACGCATTTCTGATAGGTACATGTTGTATAGTGAAAATAGTAGGTACACATTGCAGAAGGTTCGTAGGATTACATGTTACGTATAGGCTGCCAAATAATAATTGAACCCTGATGTGATGTAGCTAGTATCGATACTTTGACACATTTCATACGAAATATTAGTTCCGATACAATCCGCAATATGGCGAAGGTCCAAGTATAAATTGTCAGCACGGACAGAGATGTTGGCAGACTTTCATGGGTTGCTGTGTTCTGCAGTATTGATCCGATGTAGTTTCTGAGCTTTATTGTTGCAGTGTGTAATACATATTATGCACATAATATACAATAGTATTATTCATTTAGTCGATTCAGAGTATTTTTATGTAACAAAAGCCTTGTATTGAATGTACGGCTCCACAATGAGTACCACAGATTAATATATTTGTAAGATGAGTACCGGGAATACCTACCTACACATATCCTGAAAATGTAGGTACCTACTGTTAGCACATTCAACCGAATCTGAACGATTCCATGTTTTTAAATCAAAATTAGTTGGTAGGTATATGTATATTTGTACCCTACCTACTACTAAAGGCTATTTCGTTTTACTATTTAGTAAGTACCTACTTATTCAAACTATTATCACGGGCGCACTGCTGGGTACCTCTAGGTCTCTTCGTGGGTTTTCATCAGTCTCTTTTCCGCCTCTATTTGAGCTCCTACTTACTTTATTTCTATATCATATCGTATCCTTGACATAATTTCTCTAGCTCTAGCATTTTACTTATTCGTAACAAATTTATTACTGCCGCTAGATGGCGGCACCTCCCCCTTAGGAAACGAATGCACAATGCTTTGGGCTACCATGCAACGTATCGTAGACATCGTTTGCATTGCATGTATTTTTTTATAGGTTGGTATGCTGCACACCGTCTGATGTTGTTCTTGAAGTTGATCTTGTTAATCAAATGATATAGAGCTTTGTGAAACCAAACCAGTCATAAGTATGGTATTCGCATGCTATTAATCTAGGTATTAACATGACCCAATTTATGGGCGTATCGAGAAACCAAATGAAAGGTATATTTGATAGAGATATCTATTCATCATGAACTTTTTAGAGTTTGAAATTGTCGATCATCATTTACATCGCCAGTGGGCTCAACTGGGTGGCACACTACCTGGTGCGATTACACAAGGTGTTACCCACGAACATAAGATTTTATAATTCAGGTAAAAAACAAAATTAGCCACTGCTTTCGTTACATACTCGTTCATATCGACAAATCGTGTTAAGTGTATTTTTGCGCGCCCTTGAGAGGCTGACACCCGGGGCGGACCGCCCCCAACCCACCCCCTAGAGACGCCGATTCCAAACCGTAACGCTCTTGATCGTAATCTAGAATTATCTGGACTCCAGACGCGGCAAACCATCACACAAATATTTTCATTTTCATTGTACTTTTGCTACATCTTTCGAACTGTGGTTTTTATGGAGAATAGAGCTCTGCTGTTTCCGAGATCACGTCCGATGACCGACAAGGTCTGTAGGGTCCGTTGAGTCTCCTCCAAGATTATTTTGAAAATCGAAAGCTTCAAATTATGGTAAAAGAAAGTGATAAACCGTAGGAGTACCATAAACAGATATAGGATTTGATCACTTTCTTCTTCCTTTTAGTTTTTGTATGTCATTACCAGGTGTTTTGAATATATATCACGGCGTAGGCATTATTTATTATCTATTTGTAATAGGTACATTTGAGTGTTTGTTTACTAATGATAAGTTACACGCTCGGTAGCTACGTTCATATTTATTCAGATTGCGTTTAATGCACCTACCTACTATAGTAAACATTAAGGCTGGGCACATATTTCCGATTTGCTCGTCTGATTGTCCGATGTCCGATCCGACTATTTGTAGGTATTTTTTGTGTATAGCGAATTCGAAATACAAAGGTTTTGCGATCATTCCTCACTGCTTCAATTGTAGTCTGAGTGAATTCACACAGGCCGCATTTTTTAAAATTACCCTTGGTCGTTCATAATAATATAATATATTATTATATAATCTATACATATAAAAATACTTGTATAATATAGGTATCTACGAGTATTTGTAAGCTTTATAAATATAACTATTGTATTAGGGAAACCTGTGATGATTGTTGTATGTGTTTGTAATAAAAAAATAAATTAAAAATAAAATAAATTAAAAAATTCTAACCAGGAGAATTTTGTCTCGTACGAGGTTACTAGACGAAAGTCTCCCTATCACCAAGGAATACTTAGAAACAATAAAATATTAGTACTCGAACGATGACGTTACTTTATTCCTCTGTCGCTTAGTGATAGTGATAGGAGATTTTCAAACTGTTTTAGCTAAAGGCTGACTCGGATTAGACGTTCGAGTCTAAACTGAGACTAGACCCGAGAAAATTCGGAAGTGTTCGATAGACCATCGGATTATCGGACAAGCATATCGGAGATTATGTGAGCAGCCTGTATCCTTGTACAAATACTTCGTCTTTTAGTCTGTGTTCGTTCAAGAATAGGCTGAAGGCCCCGGATAACGGACGATACAAAGATAGGATACATTAGGTTAGGGATGCCTTTTAGAGGCTATCATCATCGTTATTAACAGCTTACGTATCTTAGTCCACTGCGGGCAACTTCGAGATAAATCTCGGGCTATAATCCTATTCAATGTACCTAAATACGAAAATACTAAGTTAATGTAAAAAAAGAGATAAAAAAACAAAAACTTTCCAATCTTAAAACACTTCTTGTATCTCTATTGTGTTTATTCCTTCCTTGAATAGGGATTTATTGAATAGGGGTTTATTCCTTCCTTGATTGATGAAGCCTGTGAATACAATAATAAGTTCCTTTAATGAAGGTTGTAGGTTCTTGATTATTATTGAAATGGGATCCGTCGAATAGATATTGAATTCGGGATCCTACTTTTCATATTGTTATTGGCCGTAAGTATCTACCTAAATTGATAAGTACCATCCTGTAACGATAGAAATTACTTAACTACTGGATATAAAGACTTATATTTTTGTCTTCTTCTATATAAAATAGAAGATTTTTATTTGTCTTTCAAATTACATAGGCATCATACAAGAAGGTAAAAGACAAAAACTTCTTGGACTCAGCATAGTAGTTGGCAGCGCGAGGCATGCTCTTTTAGAGGTTTTATATCAGCATATTAAAAAGATGTTTAAATCTGACATCTGAATTTTTACTGTTCTATTTGACGTCTTCGGAGTAAATTTTATTTCTCATATAATTCCGTTCTTTTTCTTTACCTATTTTCCATACTGCTAAACATCCACCCCTCAAAAGGTTATGGGCCCAGGAGATACGATGCAGACGCGGATCGAGTTATTAAATAAAAATAATTACGACACTTGGAAAATTCAGGTACGAGCCTTACTTATAAAAAGTGATAATTGGGACTATGTAAGTGGGCGAAATGAAAAACCGGATGAGGAGACTGCTAATGAATTAGAACTGAGGAAGTGGTTGATGAATGATGAAAAGGCGAAGGCAGACCTAATATTAGCTATCAGTCCCAGTGAGCTAAAACATATTCGGGGATGTTCCACATCTAGAGAAATATGGTCAAAGCTTGAGGCTACATATGCTTCCAAAGGTCCTGCGAGGAAAGCTATTTTATTGAAGGAACTTACTTTAAGTCACATGAAGGAGGGTGACGATATGAGCAATCACCTATCTAAGTTTATAGATGCCGTGGATAAACTCGGTGATATGAATATAAAAATTCATAGTGATTTATTGTCGATTTTGCTGCTATATAGCCTGCCTGAATCATATACAACCTTTCGATGTGCAATGGAGTCGCGTGATGAACTACCTGATATAGAATTTTTGAAGATAAAAATTCTGGAGGAAGACATGTCAAGGCGACAGTTGAGTACAAGCACGACAGAGGTACAAGGTGCGATGTACGTAAAACGAAGTGGACCTAAGAGAAAATCGAAAACAAACCCGAATACGACGATTTCCAACCAAAGTTTCAAGTATAAATGTTACAAATGTCATAATGTCGGACATAAGGCTTCTGAATGTCACTTAAAGACAAGAAACCAGGAGACAAGGTGTGCAACTGAAATAGAAGAACCAATAAGTGAATGTTTAGATGTATTTAATTGTTTAAATGTTTCAGATGTGATTAATAAGCAATCATGGGTTCTTGACAGCGGCTGTACATCCCATCTCTGTAACGACAAAGGCATGTTTAATGATACATTTTTACCTTATGGAGGAAAGTTGAACCTTGCTTGTGATCTGTCAACAAATGTTAACGGTAAGGGTAGCGTTAGATTATGCACTGCGAATACGAATAATACGCGACATATTGAGCTTCGTGACACCTTATATGTTCCTGATCTTAGGAGCAATCTAATATCAGTAGCTAAAATCACGGATAAGGGGCATGTAGTCACTTTTGACAAAGATGCTGCTTATGTAACTGATGCTAATGGCACTGTGAAAATGACTGCTGAAAGGATAGGAAATTTATATTATGTGAGAAAAGTAAATGATGTGATGATGAATGCTAGGAATGTAGATTTACGTTTATGGCATGAGCGTATGGGGCATTTGAATGCAAGAGATCTAATGAAGCTACTGAATAGTAGTGGTGTTGACGTAAGGGAAGAAGATCTAAAAGAAGTATATAATTGTGGTGTTTGTGTGAAAGGTAAAATGAGTGTATTACCATTTTTGAGGTCTAACGGTCCATGTAATGAGTTATTAAGATTGATACATTCCGATGTAGTTGGTCCAATGAAAAATACATCTCTTGGCGGAGCAAAATACTTTGTCACTTTTATTGATGACAGTACACGTTGGTGTGAAGTGTACCTTTTAAGCAAGAAAAGTGAAGTATTAAACACGTTTAAGACTTACAAGAGTTATGTTGAGAAACAGACTGGTAGAAAGATTAAATCTCTACAAAGTGATAATGGTGGAGAGTATTGTAATAAAGAATTTGAACAATTCTTAAAGGAAGAAGGTATTCAGCAAAGACTTACTGTACCTCACACTCCACAAATGAACGGGGTGAGTGAGCGTATGAATCGCACATTGGTGGAAATGGCGAGATGCATGTTGTTATCATCTGGCTTGTCTACAGGTTTTTGGGCTGATGCAGTAGCGACCGCTTGTTATGTAAGAAACCGATGTCCTACTAGCAGCTTGAATGGTGATACACCGTATCAAAGATGGTATGGAAAACCAGCGAAACTAGAAGACCTTCGTAGCTTCGGAACAAAAGCGTTTGTTTTAGACAAGACACCAGGAAAAGATAAATTTTATGCTCGTGCTCGAGAAGGAGTAATGATTGGCTACCCAAAGACTTCGAAAGGTTACAGAATCTGGGTACCGGCTGAAAATAAAGTTGTTATTGCCAGAGACGTAAAATTTCATGAAAATTCTTCAAATATTAAAGTAAGGAACGATTCTAAAGTTTTATTAGAAGTGACCAAAGAAAAAGATGAATTGAAAGAAGAGGAAAATTATAGAGAATTTGATATAGTTTTACCTAAACAAATAAAATTGTCAAATATTGACGAAGAAATACAGTCTAATGTCAATAATAGGATTGATATTGGTGATCATGAACAAGTTGATCAACGATTAGATATCAATTCAAGCCAGCAATTGACAGATAGGTTCACTGTGGATAGTGATGAGATACCTAATGAGAGTAATATAAATCCTATTAGTGAAGGTGGGACACCGAGACTTAAACGTGGTCCTGGAAGACCAAAGCTGTTGAAAGGTCAATGTGGAAGACCGAAAAAGGTTTATCATATGCAACCAGATACAAGTGAAGAGGCAAATATAGAACCAAATCAACAGGATGATGAGATGGAATACTTTTCAGCGGCAGCAGAAATTTCACTTGATGAAGTATTGAAAAGTGATGAACGCAATGGCTGGGAGGAAGCTATTCTATCTGAAATTAAAAGTCTTGTGAAGAATGATACTTGGGATATAGTAAAAAAACCGATGGATCGTCGAGTCGTAGGTTGTCGATACGTTTTAACTATAAAACAAAACATCGATGGAACGGAGAAAAAGAAGGCACGACTAGTAGCAAAGGGCTATAGTCAGAAGTATGGTGTTGACTACCATAGAACCTTCGCTCCAGTGGCTAGACTTCAAACGATCAGATTGCTATGTGCTCTTGCTGCTGAAAAAAATCTAGAAATACATCAAATGGACATAAATACGGCATACTTGAACGGATCCCTGGAAGAAGAAGTTTACATGCAAGTTCCTGAGCTCTTTAAGGATAGTCTTCGTAAACTGATGAAGGAAGAAAGTCGAAGTTCTGCTGTAGGAAAGCGCGCTAGACGTATGTTCAAAGATCTGGAGGAAGGAGGCAATATCTGTCGATTGAAAAGATCTTTGTACGGTTTGAAGCAAGCAGGTCGGCAATGGTATCTAAAGTTGGATGAAAAACTGAAGATGTTTGGTTTGAAACGAACTATAAATGAGCCATGTATGTATCACATGAAGAGAGAAGATGGTGCAATGCTCTTAGTGACCATATATGTCGATGACATATTAGTGGCAAGTCAGGATAGAACGTGGATAGACACTTTTAAAAAGGATCTAGCTAATAAATTTGAGTTAAAAGATTTTGGTACTGCCAAATACTGTTTGGGTATTAAGATTGAGAAAAAGGATAATGTAATTTCTTTGTCGCAAAAGCAGTATATTAATGACCTTCTTAAGAAATACAACATGGATAAATGCAATCCTGTTTCGACGCCATTGGAAATAGGACAAAAGTTTGAAATTAATAAGGAAGACACGAACGAAGTGTGGCCTTATCGTGAACTGATAGGTGGTCTTATGTATTTGAGTGTAGGAACGAGGCCTGACATATCTCATGCTGTTTCTAAGCTTGCTCAGTTTACTACATGTCCTAAGAAATGTCATTGGATTGCGGCGAAACGTATTCTTCGTTATTTGAAGAAAACAATTAATTATTGTCTTGTTTATAAAAAGACTAGTAAAAGTTTGCAAGGTTTTGCGGATGCGGATTGGGGTAACTGTTTGATGGATAGATGTTCATATTCAGGTTACGCATTCATACTAGGTGGTGCGGCCATTTCGTGGAAATCTCAGAAGCAGAGAACAGTAGCTACTTCATCCACTGAGGCCGAGTATGTAAGTTTGAGTGAAGCCATGAAGGAAGCAGTATACTTGAATAGCTTACTTAGCGAACTTAATTTATGTAATATGTCACATGTGTCAATGTACGTAGACAATCAAGGAGCCATTTGTCTAGCAAGAGATCCTGTGTTTCATAGTCGTAGTAAGCACATTGACATAAGATGTCATTATATCAGGGACGTACTCAGGGACAAACCAGTGGTTCTTAAATATTTGTCGACCGATCACATGTTGGCAGATATTCTAACAAAAGCCTTGCCTGTTTGTAAGCATATTAAGTGCGTAACAGAGTTGGGAGTACATGCTGATTAAGGGGGCGTTTTAGAGGTTTTATATCAGCATATTAAAAAGATGTTTAAATCTGACATCTGAATTTTTACTGTTCTATTTGACGTCTTCGGAGTAAATTTTATTTCTCATATAATTCCGTTCTTTTTCTTTACCTATTTTCCATACTGCTAAACATCCACCCCTCAAAATGCTCAACAGCTAATATTCTGTACAAGCCTGTCATGCGTTGAATAGAACACAATTTTTACAGTTTTTTTATATAGGTATATCTATCGGTGGCGAAGAGTCCATACAACCCGATTCCCATCGGCTTCCCTTTAGGAATTGATTAATGCATAGACCAACGTAATATTATATTATTTACTCATCCTACTGTTAAAAAAAGCCATGTTATTCAGTAAGGTCGTGCTCTTCTTTTATATAGATTACAAGAGATGGTATGGATTTTGGATGTCTTGCAGTATTATTTGGTGAGTGTGCTTTTTTTGGAGGGCTTTTTTGGGACGGCTTCCCTAATGAAAATTTTTACGCTTCGCCACTGATATCTATAATATAGTACAAATGCCGTAAACAAATACATCCAAGGACAAACATGTCCCAAATTCTATAATTGAGTCCCAGAAACCAATGACTGCTATTTGCTTCATTGGTTTCTGGGATATAGATTCGGCATAAGCTATCACATGGGAATCGCTCAAGGCTCGTACTGTAGTGGAAATCTTTCCACGGTTTCCATTTCCAAGTGAGCCAGCAGTGGTGATGTCGAGGCTGATTGCCCCAGGGTGCGCCAGACGATGTCATGTGCGTCACTCGTGGAGGCCCTGTCCTTGCAAATTAAATTTGTGGTGACTGTGAACTATTAAGCCTTGCCACAGGTTTCAACATCCGGGCAATGATGGGAGCTACTTTTCTATTCTAAAGTGATTATGGTTTTGAACGCAGACATACCTAATAGGTATTTTGTAATTTAATGTGTTACATAAAGCTTACTTGTCTGAGCACGTTAGAGCGTGATCGTTTTTTATTCATAACAATTTACGGTAATTGGCCAATATTATTTTACCTACCAAAGTTGGATTTCATTACCAACTTTCATTATCCTTGTAAGTCTAGACATAAAAGTTGCATTTCAATTCGTTAAGTGATGAAATGCAGACTTTTGTATTGTTCTCGGGTACAGGTGTCCGTAGCTAGCTATTTAATGAGTTAAAAAATGATTGTATCGTCGGTGTACCTATTCTTGTTAGATTTTTCGAAGTAGGGGACAATTCTCGTCCTATCGAAGTAGGTAGTCGCGAATTTGAATTCGAGTGGTAGATAATTAATTGATTTATTCTGGAAAAGTCGGGCCCGACATTTCTCTAAGATATAAGCTGCTCGAATTGCTTCGACTGGTCGGTACCGTTCGAGACGGACATTTCGAATTCGAACCATATGAAAACGTCAAACAGCGCTCGAAGTGCCAAGTCCATTCCGAGATGATCTCGCAGCGTAGACGGAGAACAGTCTCGCAGGAAACGAGAATTGCTGATTCGATATTTGAACGTGTCATGGTTTCCTTTGCCTATCACAACGTATTTTCTTTTGAAAATACCGTAGACAGAGAAACCAAAATACAAATGCGTTGTCTCGCTCCCACCTTCGGTTTCGCATACGAGCGCCACCCACCGACGATCGTATGTCTCGCTCGCAACTTCTTGGAAGAAGATGACGCAAGCTTCCTACGAACGATCAACATCTTTGCAATAATTACAAAGTGTAAAAGATTTATCTTTTTATGAGTTTTTTTTTTAAATAAGCTATACCTACCTTTTCTGTGTATTTTCTTTTTTGTAGTGTGTTTATCAGTGGCGAAGAGTGAATATTTTTATAAGGGAACCCGTCAAAAAAATAGCTTGGCCGGGCGTGCAGATTTAACTATGGCTTGAGTAACTTAATTTGCCTTTAGATATTTATCAATACATAATACATGGTATTGATACCTATTGGTAATGGCCACGCGCACGTATGAAGCTGCGCGTTCTCTTGATCAGTATTGGAGCGTACGGAGTGTCGGCATTTACGAATTGCCGATGGGATGCGTCGAGTAGGTAGTTGCTGATTTCCCATCGTCATTTTTATAACAGTCGAACTAGTGCTTGACTGACGTGCACTCGAATTATTGCATATTTGGCAACACTGTTCTGATCTAGTGAACGCAATTCTATAGGAATCAATACAAAGCAAGAAATCCTTACGCTCCGTACGCTCCGACGCCGACGAAGTGGACGCGCAGCTTACAACAGCAGTAAGTAAGACGCCTGAAGGTTGATATAGGTAAGTAGTAGTAAGTAGGTGGTAGGTCTCTCTGCCGCATCCTAGGAAACCTATACAAACTATACGAAATTGAACAGACTTGCTAATCTTTCCATTACAGCATGAACAATTTCTATGTAATGCTCACACGACAGAAGAATTTTGCTGTGGGTAGGTATTTATTTTGTGGTTTCATGGCAGTCAGGAAGAAATAAAAAACAAAAATACTGGATGTACGGTTTATTTAAAGGACTAATATTTATTTTACATAAATTAGCTTACATTATCACTTGCAAATGGAAAGTTATAATATATTTTTAACACACATTTTAAAACAGGAACTAGGTCTACATATTAAGGATATATCTGCATGTACTAAGTGTAATATGTCAGTAATTTAATAAAAATTATATTCAAATAATACAATTTTATCCTTGTCTTCAACACTTGTGCTTTTTATACGTGCTACGAGCTGTGACAAAATGCCTCACTCTAATGACTTCTTCTTCATCCTGGCTTATACAATCGATGTTGCCAGTATCCGTTATTCAACCAGGATATCAAGTGGTTGCCATGATCTGGAACGTGAAATCAGTGTTTTTAAAAGTTGCCTACTTGCAAAGATGCCTATTGCCGATCAAGCGATCGAATTCGGTAGCGCAGATCAGATGACAGTCCTTCCGTGTAAAACACTGACATTTAGTCGCATCTGGTTAGCCTGGAAGCTGAGATATGATAATGATGTTAGTGATCAAACAAATTCGACGAAATTGAAGATCACACGTTCGTCATTGAAAGGCCTTGTCAATTCGCTTTTAACGGAGCTATTGGATCGAAAAAGTCCAGCAAATCTCATTCATGTGGAATTGGTTGGAGATGTCGTATGTTTGTTGTTCGCATTGGTTTAAAAATAATGCGAAAAGTAGATGGGTGGGTAGTGGAACATTAAATGGTTCTTACACGTGCCACCAGCGAATTGGCAACCCTCCCACAAGCGCACCTGATGAAGGTGCATAATATTTATTTCAGTCATGCTATAATACAATTCAATAACATTATTAACAAGTACACGTACACGTAGTAATAAGAAACTATAAATAAGTAGATTTGTTAAATTTCTTCATTCTTCTTGTGACGTTAGTTGTAGGATTAGGGTGCACGCAGAGGCAGTGTCGCTAGTGGCTGTTGTCATGTATTAAACAACCAGCTAACCACACTGCCAACGCGGTCTACCCTGTATTCGTCTTGCTTTCTTCAATCTTGAGTTCTTGGTGTTGCTTTGCTTCCTATTTCGTTGAATAAGTTAACCTATTCTCGCCTGTTAGCTATGAAACTAGGTCCCATAGCTTACAGACAAGAAACCAGGCATAGTAAGTTGCTTGTTTCTAAAAAAATGATGCGATCTATCTTTCTTTTGTCAAGTCGCCACGAGCATATGGGAATCGCTCATGTCGTAGCCGCAGTGGTCAGCAATGATGGTACTGAGGTTAACTGACCAGGGTGCGCCAGACGATCTCATGTTTCGTGACTCGTGGAGGCTCTTGATTGATGCGATATAACTACGAGTACATTACTGGTCTACCTGCAATTTCTATAAATTGATCAAAGTATTTTCGAATGTAGAACAACTGTTGACATCTTAGGACCCATCCACACTAGATACTTTTAGCAGCAGAATCGCGAGTTTTCGCGTTCGTTATTCACTTTTTATAAGGCAGCCAACGAACGTAAAAAAAAGTATCGAGTGTGAACAAACGCTTAGGTATACTGGACTGTATTTAAGTAAAAAAATTATATGATGATAGATAAAACTCTATGGATAGATATTAGTCGGACGCCACATCGTGTCTTTTAAACAGGAGGGTGTTCACACTGTCAACTGGACCTATAACTAAAAGCAGTTTTATAATATAGACTAGAGGTCGCGCGGTGCGCGGGCCGCGAGCGGCCCGCGAGGGCTTTTTAGGTGGGGTTTCACTTTTACCCCCCGCGGCTCCATCCGGGAGAACAATTGAGTGAAAATCCAAAAATTAACACTTGTATGGCGGCCATGTATTTTTGTATAGTAGCCATGATTTTTCACCAGTTCGTCGATCGACCCAAGGTCCTTGACATTTTTAGTTCGGGCAGTATGGGTGTGCGACTTCTCATTTTCGAGATCCGTGGGGCAGTTCCGGTCAGCGTTCCACTTTCAGGTCATTTCGGACTTTTTCTGAACTCATAGGACCCCCTTCTTTACGACTCCTATACATCAGTTTTACCCCCAAAGGCTCCTTCTGGGAGAACAATTGAGTAAAAATCCAAAATGAACACTTGTATGGCGCCCATGGTTTTTTGTATGGAAACCATCTTTTCTTCACCGGCTCGTCGATCGACCCAGGGTCCTCGACATTTTTAGTTCCGGCAGTATGAGAGTGCGACTTGCCGTTTTCGAGATCCGTAGGGCAGTTCCAATCAGCGTTCCACTTTCAGGTCATTTCGGACTTTTCCTAAACTCAATGGGTACCCCTCTATACGACTTCCATACATGACTTTTACCTCCGACGGCTCCTTTTGGGAGAACAATTGGGCGAAAATCCAAAATGAACACTTGTATGGCGGCCATATTTTTTTGTATGGAAGTCATCTTTTTTCACCGGCTCGTCAATCGTCCCAGAGTACTCGACATTTTTAGTTCAAGCACTGTAGGTCTGCGACTTGTAATTTTCGAGATCCGTAGGGCAGTTCCGGTCAGTGTTCCACTTTCAGGTCATTTCGGACTTTTCCTAAACTCAATGGGCACCCCTATATACGACTCCCATAAATGACTTTTACCCCCGACGGCTCCTTCTGGGAGAACAATTGTGTGAAAATCCAAAATGAACACCTGTATGGCAGCCATGTTTTTTTGTATGGAAGCCATCTTTTTTTCACCGGCACGTCAATGGACCCAGGGTCTTCGACATTTTTAGTTCCGGCAACGTGCATCTGCGACTTGTAGTTTTCGAGATCCGTAAGGCAGTTCCGGTCAGCGTTCCACTTTCAGGTCATTTCGGACTTATCCTGAACTCCCTGGACCTCCCCTCGTCCCTCTATATGACTCTCATACATGACTTTTACCCCCCGCGGCTCCTTCTGGAAGAACAATTGCTCCAAAAGAAGCGTTTGTGTGGCGGCCATGTTTTTTTGTATGGAAGCCATCTTTTTTTCACCGGCTTGTCCATCGGCCCAGGGTCCTCGATATTTTTGTTCCAGCTCTGTAGGTTGGCGACTTGTCGTTTATGAGATCCGTAAAGCAGTTCCGGTCAGCGTTCCACTTTCAGGTAATTTCGGACTTTTTCTGAACTCTCTGGACCTCCCTCTATACGACTTCGATACATGACTTTTACCCCCCGCAGCTCCTTCCGGGAGAACAATTGCTCCTAAAGAAACACTTGTATGGCGGCCATATTGAAAAATGGCGGAAAAAAAAAGTCGGCCCCGGATTATGAATCGGTGCCCCCGAAAACCCCCGGACGCCAATTTTCAGCCGGATCGAAACATCTTTTTTTCGGCCGCCATTTTGAATCCGCCATCTTGGATTTTTATGACCACCACCGGAAAGCCCCCTCCATCTTCTATGAAATTGGTTCGAGCACCCCCCCGCTATCTCTAACGGTTTCGGAACGCTGATGGTTTGAATTTTGTATGGCGGCCATGTTTTTTTGTATGGAAGCCATCTTTTTTTTACCAGATCGTCAACCAGCCCAGGGCCCTTGACATTTTTAGTTCCGGCGGTATAGGTTTGCGACTTGCCATTTTCGAAATCCGTAGGGCAGTTCCGGTCAGCGTTCCACTTTCAGGTCATTTCGGACTTTTCCTAAACTCACAGTACCCCCCTCTATACGACTCCCATACATCACTTTTACCCCCCATGGCTCCTTCTGGGAGAACAATTGGGTGAAAATCCAAAATGAACACTTGTATGGCGGCCATCTTGAAAAATGACGGAAAGAAAAATTTGATCCCGGATTATGAATCGGTGCCCCCGAAAGCCCCCGGATGCCAATTTTCAGCCGGCTCGGACCATTTTTTTTTTTGGCCGCCATTTTGAATCCGCCATCTTGGAATTTTATGACCCCCACCGGAAAGCCCCCGTCGTCCTCTATGACATTTGGTCGAGCACCCCCCCGCTATCTCCAACGGTTTCGGAACGGTGAGCGTTTACATTTTGTACCTTTTTGGTAGGTACCTATTCTTAATTGGGTGACTGACTTGAGTGTTAAGTACGCACCTACTAGTATTGTATAATTATAATATTATAGTGGTACTTATGATCTTTGCTGTTCTTTTTTTATCTTTTTATTGTAATATTGTGTAAATTGAGATCGAATTTTAGCCGGGGCCGCTCCAGCGGCCCCACATTTGTTGTGTAGTACCTAAGCTTGATTTATGAAAAGAGTATCCATGGAGTTTCTTGCCGGTATCTTCTCCAGGACCAACCCACTTGGAACCGTGCGCCTAGAATCACGACGTTTTGAAAGTGCCTGCAAGGGCCCAGTTGAAATAAAAATCTTTGACTTTGACTTTGACTTTGACTTTGTATGGCCGCCATCTTTTTTTGTATGGGAGCCATCTTTTTTTCACCGGCTCGTCAAACGGCCCAGGGTCCTTGACATTTTTAGTTCCAGCACTATGGGTGTGCGACTTGTAATTTTCGAGATCCGTAGGGCAGTTCCGGTCAGCGTTCCACTTTCAGGTCATTTCGGATTTTTCCCGGACTCACTGGACCTCAAGGTTTATGACATTATGTATGACTTGTACCCCCCACGGATCCTTCTGGGAGAACAATTATGTCAATCAGTGAGTCAGTGGTAATCGAGCTTTATATATTAGTGATAGATCATTCCTAATTCCCTAAGGGCCATAGCACACTAGCTACTTTTTTCAGCAGAATCACGCGTTTACGCGTTCGTTGGCTGCCTTTTGCTTACAAAATGTGAATAAAGAACGCGAAAACGCGGGATTCTATTGCAAAAAGTAGCTATAAGTGTGCTATGGCCCGAAGTGGGCCAGTAAGACTTTGCTTTCTTTAATAATCAACTAATCGCACATCTGGGATTCGAACCCTAACTTGGAGAGTGTAGCAATTTCAAAATTTTCAAGTCCATTACAAATTCTATTTCGTAATATATTTTAGTATATTGTTTTTTATTTTGATTGTTGTGGATGCTAAGCTGTCCTGCCTCAGCGTGGTCCCGCATCGTCGCTGCACAGTTTTTTACTGTGTTAGTTTCATACACACCCGCGGCAATCTGTAAACAAAAATATAATAAAAGTATTTCCAGTTGTGTTCTACTCAGCGTAATTATTACACGAGTTTTTATACAATAAATTATGGATTATGAATATCGACGCATAGTTGCTAAATCAAAGTTTTGGGCTTTCAAATTTCAAACAGCTAAAAGATATTTATTAGGAATAGGTATCTACTTATTACGACAGACAAAAGTATACGTAGACATTCACTGGGTAGTGTTTTTTCGTCCGTAGAGTGATATGTATAAAACAGTGTAGGCGTAAGTATAAGTCTTGTTACAATGGGTATATTTTTGACAATCGTGACATGGATTTGATTTGTCTTGAGAACACGAGTTCTCAAAGATAATTTAATCTGGAGGTTGTCTTAGGGTAATAATAAAATCTACCAGGTTAAGTAACTTGGTCCCCGTCACAATTTAAATAGGTTGAAAGCGTCGTATCAACGCACGCGTTTTCCTGTAAGAAATAGCCTTCATCTTCACTATCTATATTAGTCAGCTTTCCTCATTATACAGTTCCCAGAATTGAACCGGATTTTCGATGATAAAATGCATTATTTTTATACCTCTTATATGGCAATCAACCATACGGTACCTGATGGTAAGCGGTTACCGTAACCTATGCACGCTTGCAAGTTGCAACACCAGAGGCATCAATCGCGCGTTGTCGACCCTGCATAAATCGTTTCACTCCCTTTAGAACCCCAGGCTGATTATTTGAAGTGCACGCCTGCAAACTATACGAGTGATAGCTAATTTATGTCTGGCGCACCTTGGGTAACTCTTATGAACCTCACTAATTATTCCATTCATCTCTATCACACTTCATCAACAAGGTAAGTCAAAAGAGTGTAGTAGTCCGAAAGAGGGATAATGTACCTACTCATCATAATGAATAACTTTTACTATTATAGCAATCTGAAATCTCGATGAAAATATCTGCTGTTACAAACAAACAATTCAATATAACTTGACGAACTGAATGGAATAGCTGTGTACGAAATGTATATATGAGCCCTTCTGGGTTAAAACCTACACCTTTTTCGCCTAACCTTGTTTATGTTAACTTTCTTCTCAATTCCACAGAATCTATACGTCTATTTTTAATACGCTTTTATTAGCTTCACTTGTAACTAACTATCTTACTATGTAAAGAAATATTGGAAGTTAAATTTGACCCACTTCCCAGTTTCCGATTGAGATGAATATTTTGCATACACGTTTAGTTTGGATGACAAAAGCGTATGTTTTAGTTTTATTTAAACTATAGATAATATTATTAGGTCTGCCTCTTCTGTTATAGCCGTCATAACTTATAGTTGGTTCTAATATTTCAGAGTATTTCATACCTTGTAAGGGACCAAGTTTTTACCACATTGAGTGGAAAATTACTAGCATTGGCAAAAGTTAAGTTGCTTACATGGTATCGACCTTTATGCCTTATTTAACATTAATTCCTAACTTGAAGCTCCTCAGTTTCATCGCAATCTGACTAATTAGGTAAATGACTTACAAGGAAAACTGGTAGGTATTGCAGGCAACAAGTAATCTTTTAAAATCTTACATGTTGTAATTAATACTTTAATAATTATCGATTTAATATTAAATTATGCAAGTTTCAGTCGTGATCTAGGGTAACGGGCCAGGATTTGTCAGTTTAGTAAATACTTAGAGCATTAGCACACGAGCCACTTTTTGAAAGCAAAATGCAGCCAATGGTCGCGATAACGCGCTTTTCTGCGCCAAAAAGTGGCTTGTGTGTTTCAGCCGTTATGTATTGCAATTTGTAACCCAAATGAATGCTGTCCGTAGTTTCGAGAGGTGCCATAACTCTTATAAGTACTTACTTATTTATTTCTACATTGTACTATATGACAATACCTATTTTCTCACGACCGAGCATTGTAGCGGTTCATTAGAATGCCCATATTATACCTATGCTGATATGATGGTACTTAATTCACATCTGATTACACAATTGCATGTATAAAATCATATAAAATATACCGAGGACTTATCTTAAACTTTAAATTCCATTCAAGTAGTAGTACTTGAAGTTTCTTAAGCTCTTAGACTAAACAGTTTACCCGTTTTCTGTTCTCAGTTTTACCCTAATAAAGCGAAGTCATGGTATGAACGAGCAGAGTCTGTAGAGAAGCTAACAATGTCCGATCGCCAGGGAATAGAAACGCTAGCTTATGTCATAAGCTGTCAAACCGTCCCACGATCAATAAACGTCAAACCTTTTATTTTTTATGCCAAATAAGCCGTTGTATAGTGCCACAAACTTATCTGAACCTCAATGTCATTTTTGTAGGGAGATGACATTGGTAAAAGCGACGGCAGCGACGCCAAGACCGGGTCAGATAAGTATGTAGCACTGTACCAGTTTTTTGGCGTTTCTATTTTCTAGCGATCGTAGATTTAATCTTGTCTAAGGGGCAGGGCAGTTACTTAACGTTTAATATTAATAAGAGTTCATAATAAGTCCCTTGAACTTTATAATTAGTCCACGCGTCGGTTTCAATAATAAGGATTGAACTAGAAGGTATTCATTTAGTTTTCATAATAATTATCTATCATCTATTGAAGTGAGTCGGTAGGTACTCGGGAAGCATATGCGCATCTCTTATCTATTATTAGATAATTAATAACCATATTATGCTTATCAGTGGCACAACCTTTAGAATCACGGCGCTACCTACCTACTTCACTTACATATGTACGTAGGTGTATGTTTTGCTAAGAATTAACTCTACAATGTGTATCAAAAATGCGTGTTCATATTTAAGTGTGTGGATCGACCATTACACTAAATAACTTTTTCTATGGGACCTACATCGTAATCGTGAAAAAATAATCAGCTGATCCACACCCTTAAATATTATGACCACGCATTTCTGATACTCGTATATTTCCGTTCTTTCATAAACGAGCTATATTCCATTTAATACAAATTTATTACCATAGACAAGTGGGCTACCAAGTCAAGAGTATCTTTTGAAACATTTCTTCAAGTAGAGTTTCAGCTCATTTTGATTGAACATTAAGGTTCATAAAAGAATTACCTATACTTTGTTAGTTGCCTGCTGGAAGCTAACAATTTGTTTATTTTTATAATTCTTATGCTATATGAAATAGTTTATACAGGTTGTATATTTAAACAGGACACCTGCATTAAGGGGTGATTGTACTCATCATTAAGAACAACTTTATCTACCAACCCTGAAATCGCGAAAAACTTATCAGCTGTTCCATACAAATAATTCAATATTAGTCGACTAATATACTGTGTATGGAACAACAGATTTTTTTTATCGCGATTTCTATATTTTACTGTTACCTACTTTAGTATAATATAGATCATAAGGTGTTTGTGGAACAGCAAGAGATGCTTATACTCAGCACAGGGTAGTCAGTTCGTAGATGATGATGATGATGATGGTGTTCCGTCTTCTTTAGAGATGTGCGCTTTCTTTTTGTCTGTGAGCTATGGCAGCTTTCGATTTCTCTTATGTTTATCTCCTAAAATGGCAGTTCAAATGTTAAAGTGAAAGACTTCCTAATGTGGATATTCATCATGTTATCGAGAACTTTTATTTGTTTATTAGAATGATGAAAGTAACAGTGTATTAAATAAAATCAGTGTTAACGTTTCTAATTTTAAAGTAGCATAAAGTAAAGTAAGCTTTGGTATTTTTTAGACTTTGAATATATCTAGGCAAATTCCAATGCGCATTCTAATTTAAAACGTTGATAACACATATTGCATTAGAATTAATAACTATTCGATAGGTACTCAACTGTATTTAGATTCTTATCGATGTTCGGGATGTTCAAGTCTTTGCATGATTAGTCAATACCCAGTTGATGAAATACATTTGATCATGAAATGGTTAGAGAGCTATATGAGACATGGTATTTTACGTATCGATGTGAATTACAAATGTCTGTGATTTATGTAAACCATTTCATTAGATCAACCTCTCCGCTCGAATAAGGTCCGTACATTGAAAACATAATAAATTTCTCAGAATTGATGTTCAAAGGGAATTATTGTGCGTCTACGTAAGGTCCTACCTTTCTAGTCCCGATCCCTTTAAGGGGTGTACTCATGATTACGAACAACTTTTACTATGTGACCAACCCTGAAATTGGGAAAATATTCTCAGCAGTTCCATACATTTCAGTCGAGTAATATTGAATTATTTATACGGAACAGCTGATGTTTCATAGTAAATGTAGGATATGAGTATCTCTTATGGCAAGGGTTTATGTCTGATGGCGGTCGCTCCGCGTAAAATATTGATAGTCAGCCGCATCTGGTTACTCTGTTTGCCGACCCCAACATGGATAAAATCTTAGGTTGATGATGATGATCTGATCTAATAAAATCCGCACCTGGTTAGACTGCAAGTAATTATGTTAAGGCTTGGTTGATGATAAAGATGATATTTCCCATTAAAAGTAACTGCAATATTTATAGGGTAGAGTCGAAAATAAAATAAAACAAACGATAAATAAAACGATTTATTATATTAACGAAACTAAAGTAAATAAGGATAATTTGTCATTAAAAAATAAAATAAACTACTTATGGGCCATGTTCATCGACGAATTAACAGAGGTTTGTAATAAAAACTGTCGTTTACCAATACAAAAGACAAAAGTCAATTTAAAACGATAGTTTTCTTGTTCAACATCAGATCTGTTACTTTGAGGATGGGTAAGTATATTAAATTAGTTATTTTTTCCGTGCAAGTCGGTCATGTAGATGTCGTCAAGTGATTGCATTATGCTAAGGTAGATAGTAAGGTGTGAACACAATAGCGAAATGAGATTACAGACAATGCAAGGCTAGACGGGGCAGGTAAGGCTTCCCTGGACGCCGCCCATGTGGACGCGCCAGCCACACTTGACCCACTGACACCGTTCAGCAACTGATTCCACTCAATCACGTACCAAACAATATTATAAATTATAGAAACAAATCTTAAGGAGCGGAGATAAAATGTTAAGGACAGCGAACCTAAACAAATTCGTGCAAAAAACTTTTACTCAACAAGAATGTCCCATGGATTTGAAAATGCTCCATGCGAATAATTTTCGTAATAATTTATTCGTATTCGTCCTTGTCCATGTCTGCAAATTTATTTATATCTAGGTACCTATATTTCTGTTTAAGGTGAGATTTTTCAAAGGGAAATCATGATTATTTGAGGACATCTATACAACTCTTACGTTGGCACTTTCTCTTAAAATATGAAACTTCGTACTTTCTTTGAATAAATAAACCTTTTAATAATTCTTCAGTCAGTTATGTTTGACTTTTTAACAGTTGTTTGATGTTAGGCACCTACTGCTTACATTGTTTTTACAGAAATATTATCCTATAAGTTTAGCCTAATAGTATCTATTACTACATGTACCTATCACAAGTACTTGCGCAGGCGCATCTAATAGAAAATAACGTGTGTTGATCAGTCCTTTTTTACTGTTTAATTGGTGTTGAAGGTTTTGGATTAAAAACATATTTATCATTGTCCAAGTTTTGTAAAACATTTGTATTGTTATATGAAACCCCATTTAATGTAAACTCGTCGGAAAGATAACCATGGAGCTAACTGTGTTGGCAATTGTACCAGTAACTCAGTAAGATTACCAAGGCCGCTTAAGAATAGTGCAGATGTATGAATATGAGAGCGCAACATTGTTTGTTGCTATTTCAACCTGCCTCTAATTATACCGTGGCCAATATTTTGCTGTAACCGTGTGGGCTAACAGCTGACAGCTTTCAAATGCTCCGCTCGCTCATATTTGTGCCAGTTGCGCTTGATTTATCGGCCTTCTCCGCTCCGATAATAATATTATATATATTTTATATAAGACTATCAAACAGGTGAATTGATGTTGGTCATCTCTTGGTCGTAATCTTCAATATCAAATCATTTTATGGCCTATCGATATAGAGTAACCTCTTAAATATAGTATTCAGGTTACCCTTATTATAGTCTGTTCAAAATTTATTTTTATTTACTTATAAAATGTCTTCCAGTTGATAAGAACATAAAGCACAGCAAGTTAAAGTGCTCCCAGAAAATAAAACCAAAAATTACGTCATTATATTAAGTCACTTTACTATCTTTACATAAATGATCCTATCTTTCCAGTCCCGATCCCTTTAAGAGGTGATTGTACTTATTATTATGAACAGCTTTTACTATGGCAACAACCCGGAATACGCGAAAATAGAAATCTGCTATTCCATACTAAAAATATTATTATTCGACTAAATATATGGAACAGCAGATTTTTTTTTGCAATTTATGTGTTGGTCCAATGGTAATGTTGTTCATAATGATGAGTACAATAACCCCTCGAAGGGATTGGGACTAGAAAGGTGGGTCCTTATATAGATGTTTTTCTAAGGCACTAAGTTTAAAACTCACAAGTCATATAGAATGACGCTTACAACTGAGCAAGATGGCGGTAAAAAATAGTAAATCCCCCACAAACGCGACTGCAATAGTGCGGCGAGTGCCGACGATAATTACTGTTGAAGGCTAAACGAGGGAACGACGGCCACAATGGCTTCCTACCATTACGTCTTTGTCAATGTACTAAACTATACGTAGGATAGCTTGTTTCAAATTGCTACTGATACTATAACATTTCAGGCTAATAAGAAAATGGGAGTGTCTATCTATGGCATGTGTGTCAGTCTATTGTCAGGATCAGGATTTATAAAATAATATAATAGAAATAAAACAAAAAAAGAACCGTAGAAAGCTGTAATAAAAAATCCCACAAAAATATTCAAAATACAACCAATTTAACAATTTGCAACATTATTAAGGCAATACAGTGGACATTTACATAACTGTTTACATATCATAAATAATAGTATACAAAAATAAAACGGAAAAGGCCAAATTAGATACAATGACTAAAAATAAAAGATAAAGCGAACAATGAACTCAAGATATTTTTTATAACATAATTTACGGAAATAATTGGAAAGCGTAAGAGATATAAAACTAAACACAATAAAATAGGAATACATAATATAATTGGGTGCATTTACGAAGATAGTAAAAACGTTTACTAGAGTTCATAACAGTTCATAGAACTGGTGATCGGTGGTACTTGGTGTCTCGTCAGGAGCGATGCTACACGCTCCGGGGTGTCGTACCAGATAGTGCATTTACAGTGTCAACTTTGCAATAACGCAAACTGTCGCGTGCTTTGCAAACGCACTCCTGGCACGAACTCCGAAGCGTAAAAACTTCGATATCGATATCTGACGAACGCTGAGGGCCGCACTACACAGTCTAAGCACTATATACGGAACGTCTTTGCCGTTTATCACTTAGTGTCCCCATACTATGCTAATGTGATTTGCAGGTTTTTGAAAAGCTTTTGTTAGAGCGTAAGCGATGGTACTATCAATATTTAGGAAAACATGAAAGAATATTGATACTGTGACTTTGAATTGCATGCTATACCTTGTAGCTCTTTCTGTGTTAATTTCGAGGTGTGTGTATTTCTAACAGTTTTGTTATATATTGATGATCTTACAAAGAAAGCTGGTAGTGATTATGTCAATGACGTTACAAACTCCTCGTGTAACTCAGTGTTGGTAATTATTGTGCATTCAATTAGCGTTTATGGCACCTGATTGTTATTCTACGAACGCAGGTGTCGTTTCATCATCCGAATGATTGACACTTACGGTTAAGGATGCAATGAATGACAAGGCTGCAATAGATTTAGCACTGGGGATATCGTGGATTACTAATTATGTATATGTTACTAATGTTTCAACAATATTCAACATTCAATGGGAAACACTGGGGCTAGAAATGTTCTATAGATTTTGCCAATTAAGAACGAGAAGCAGGGTTATTATGAACAAATTTCCCTTTTTACAAGCATTTAACTATTCGTATGGATGTTAATAAAATTTCTGACTCGTACATACTTAGATTTTTTATTTGCGATGACTAGTAATTTTGTACAAGGAAAAATATGTAACGTCGAGTTTATGATCTCACATATTACGATTGTATGACCAGACTCGAATGTAGCGAGATCTCACACAGATTTCGAAAGCTTTGTGTGTTTTTAAAATATTCAAAATGAAAGTGTAAGGTGAAAGTTTGACATTTAAATAATGAGTGGCGATAAAAGCAGGCGCGTCTCACACGGCCGTCCGAAATGTTGAGAAATAAGGTTTTATTAATGCATTAATTACATCTCAGCTTTACTTAGTGAGTGTAATTATGTTAGCGCGTTATAATTAACACACTTTGCGCATGCGAAGCGAAGATCGGTAGATGCAGACGATTCTGAGGCAAAACATTCACTTGTTTTCACAAGAAAGCGAATAAAAAAGTTTGTTAATGATTTTAAAAATGGAATAGTAGTTGATTTTTTTGTTCCGATCGGTTTTATTAGAAAATTGATTTAAGCATAGTAATACTTATATATAAATCTGTATGACTATAGCCATGGAATTATATTACAATTGTGATGTTTATACGTGCATATAAATACGGATTTGTTTACATACACATAATATTGCCAAGTATAACGACCACTCTACTTTATGCGTGAAACCCATATTTGTTATTTCCTTATTGAGAAACAAGAATAATTTTGAAATCTGAATACGTCCGAGTCATAACGAAGTGTAATGATACTAAATGAAGTATCGACACCAGAGCAGTAATACATAATATCCTTATGAGTACCAGTACGATATGTTTTCATAACTTGTTGTCCCAAGTACTAAAATTTTGGTGATCTCATTTGTACTTTAATTTATAGCAGTATCAATATATATGCAATAATGTAGGCACTCATTCTACTTGCACCCGGATGCTTCGCTCATTTTTTATACAAAGAAAAAAAAAGGAATTTTAAAAGGTATAATACAGAGTGACTGCTCTATGGCTTTGGCCGACAAGAAAAAAATCCATTGGTAAACCACACATTAGATAAAAATGAGCAGCGAAAACTTTCACTACACGAAGGCTCGATTGGCGCAGTGGCTAAGCGATTAGCTTTCTGTGCTACATATCGCGGATTCGATCTCCGCACGGAACGAATATTTGTATGGTCTACAGATAACTGTTCCAGGTCTGGGTGTGTAAGTGAGATTTATATTTTTAAACTGCACTCACGAGATAGGAGAAATTAAGGAGTGCGGTAAAGTTATAAACGAGTCTTAATTCACAACTTAGCCTATACCAAACCAAGATTCAACGCTTCCCAAGTTAAAAAAAGAACTACTATCGCATGCGCCACTCAAAAGCCACAACTTGATTGTTTTGAAACATGATCTTTGCCAGTGGCTAAAGTCATAGAGTCATTTGCAATATTATACAATAGCTATCAATGATGGTTTTAGATATGAACAGATGTGTCATGGCACATGTATCAATAGAGTAGGTACATGCCTTCATCATCGCGGCATAGATCAAGGTAATCATTTGTGTTGTTCGTACACCAATAGAATGGTTTATGAAGTTCGTTTCCATTGACAAATACGAATGACCTAAGACCTTATGAATGTGATACTCATTCGTTTTCAGACTGTTTTAGTTGATTTTAAGCAATTTTAAATGCATTTCATAAGTGGATACTGAATAAATACTTGGAATGTACGTATTCACATGCTAAGAGAGCGTTCTCACTAAAATCACATTTGTATCGCAACATAGTTTCTGCACAAGGTACCTATTGGCATAAGTTGCGAATTCGATGTGCCAATACATGTATGTATATACAGTATAGGAACATGCGTTCAATAACTTCTACTTTGTTGCCCGATACAAGTCGCAACTTATGCTAGTATGGACGCTGCCTAAGATCGTTGCATAGTGGGTGTAGCGATGCAAGAAAAGTTTTTCCGTAATGACGTAATGCAATGGAGATGAGACCTTGTGTTAGTTGACACGTGTGGCATCTATAATAGCTAAGTTTATTTGTGTACGTAATAGTGTGAAGTGCGCTGCATGTGCATTGTGCATGTATATGCGCTAATTTATACTGTGACGCGTAATCGCTGTATAAAATAGAATGACTTGGTGCAGTTGGATAGTTTTTAAGTATTATACATTCTGTTGCGAAGGTAATTACAATTCCTAAGAGTCAGATAATAGACGCTTATCACGTTCTTTTTACCTTTTTTAAGGATTACACTCTTCTTATTAATAAAATGTCACGTAAGTCGTAAATAAGTACATAATATTTCACATTTCCGGACTTAAAAGTGCTTCCAATACTGATAAAATGAACTAACCGTATGAAATGTATTTGATATATTAATTTTGTAACAAAATGAAACTATCGAGGTATTTGAATGCAAACGATTGTCCAATCGCCATTAGAGTTAGAATCTTAGTCAGGTATGTAATTATATTGAAGTTTTTACGGCGATTCTCGGCATAATGAGTGGTATGTCGTTAGGGTACAGTTTAGCTTGGCACAATGTGAAACAAAGGTGAGCCGGCGCAAGTGGGTCATAGTGGTGGCCTTGCCGCCACTCCGCGAGAGACCGACCTAGTCCACCATCCGAGGGAGCGAATACTGCAGAGTTAATTGTATTACATGCTTTACTATAACATTTAGTGTTTATGTCTTAATAGTTAACTATTTTAGGGTTCGTGTAGGTATGTTATTGCTAAAGCGTTTATTTGAATACATGATATAGTACTAAGTCTCATAAACACAATGTTTTCGTGTTGTTAATTAAACTTTGTTAAGAAGTAACTATTTTATTATATTTATGCTAAACTTTCGTAAATTTTATTTCCAAGGTAGGTACTAAAATAGGACCTGCATTAAGCTATATCTGACAGCTAAAGAATGGAATTACAATAAAATAATATGCAGTTTCACGTCATAAAACCCTGATGAATGGTACAATGAACATAAATCCCCATGGGTGGCAGTCGAGGTGGGCGGCTAGGCCCGCGGTGCCGCGGTTATACGACTTTAATACCAAACGCCTCCGCGTCGCTTCGCGCATGCTCCCGCGCACCACTGCACCACTGACGTAATACCATGCAACCGTCCTACTGCACATTTGTTACTCAAGCCTGATCATACCGTCATTCCTTTATTTATAAACGCAAATATTATAAGTGCGAAAGAGATGAATGGATGCGCGGTTACATTGCAATATCGATCAGTTAGAACTATTTGCACGAGTTCTAGGGTTTGTTTGAATCTTTTTCTATTGTGACTAGGTATTTGATGAATAAAACATTCGATGAAATCGTTACTGTTGCGAGTGAATGTAACATGAATACAAACTCGTTTACGGGCTGACATTATGTCACGACAATCAATCCGCTTGAAAGTGCACAGATGTAATCGCGAGATCGGCTGAACATGAACGCTCTAAGAAAGTAGGACAAATAATTGTTAGCTCTCATGCGCTAGATAAGCTGCATTGTGCAATTGTGCCGCGCATGGGACTACATACATGATAAATGTGTCCGCTCATTGGCGACACTATTAATATGTCCTTGAACGCATGGGCGGTAAGGAACCGCATCATATGGCATTTGGAACGCGAGTATTTATGATATGTTATGAATCGCAAATGAGTTCGTAGACGTGTGAGAATGCGCATACATGGTAGTTACTTTTACTGAAGTCGGTGGGTGCGCACGAGTTATGCGTCCGCGAGTCGGCAGCTCGGCTCGCCTCGAGGAAGCCGCCACGCTCCACCAAACACTTTCCCTCTCGGGCCGACATCGCATCCGACAGTAATTGCAATTACAAACATTTTATAATTAATTGCTATCCATACTTGGCGGTTTTGCAATAAGAAATTGGCATTATGACGTGTCGATGGCCAGCATTTGGTTTCTAAACGAAAGCACTTGACAAACGATTTGAACGTGAGCGGGAAAACCTCGTCTTTCACCTACATTCGCGTTTGTGAAGTATTCTACTATTGACTTGCATCTATTTACTGAGTGGGACCCTTTTACAGTATAAAACGACCTGAGGTAAAGTATTCTTATTCCTCCGATTCGTGATTTGGTAAAGGTATGCAATTCGATATACTGACAGTATAGTTAAGTTTCATGCACAGAAAAAGCTAGCAAAGCGTAGAGTTCAGAAATGATATATGTAAGTGGATAAACATATAAATACATACATTCCAATTATATATGTATGTATAAGGTTAGCATGCACAGCGATATGAGTTATTGGATTATGTATGTTGTACACGTGATATGCACCGCGCTATTGCACGTGCCGGCACAAATGTATGAACAGAGACCGGGGGTTGCACTCCACTCCCGAGCCGAGGATCGAGGTCGTGGCCCCTGTAATTATCTAGTTTAAAATAATCCCGCTGTAGGCGTAGGACTTGCGCAACACAATTCCAACGTTCTAGAAGCGACACTGACACGACACTGGGAGGCACTTCACTGGAGTCCGCGGGGCGTGTAGAGGCGGCGCGCGCGCCCGCACCACTGCGCCGCGTTCCACTTTTCCTTCCGGCGGTACGCGAGCAGCCGCGAGTTGGCAGCGGCACGCCTTGCATAACCAACGGTTTCGCAAAGCGGTCGGTGCAGCGCGCGGCCCGGCTTGAAATACGCGCCCGCTCTGCCAACGGGGCCGCGCGGCCAGTTGACGCAACGCGCGCTGCCACCGGCGAGCCCGGTGCTCCCACCTCGCCGGGTGGCTCACCTGCGCCCCCACCACAGCCCTCCATCTGGTTTAGCAGACACCACTTTCGCCTGTATGCGTACTCGCTTTCATCGTCAGCGCATCCACGCTCCACTTCGTCAGTTCCACTGTCGTTAGCGGAGAACGTATCAGCTTGCGATCGGGATGGGCACGACCCGAGGCCCGACGAGGAAGGCGCATCACACGAGCGGTGCAGATAAGAGCGCGCGCGCGCCAGATGCATCGGTAACTAGGCCACCACGCACTCTGCCATCTGTTTGCATGATTGCACTCCATTTAGATTGTAGGATCAACGATTGGGAATATGAATTTATTTTTTCCGCGATATTTTATAACGTATCGATTTAAAATGAAAACTGTAGTATTCTAACGGTAAATATCTGTTAACTGTAGCGCGTAAGGCTCGTATGTCGGCTACAATATTGTCACGAGCGGGCCTCGAGCTCCACAAATAGACGGTCCATTTCGACGGCCAACTCACGGCGACACGCGAAAACATTACAGACACATTTTATTATTTTATAGACAGGTTTAAATCGAAAGAAACTCTTTATTTACCCCCAGGGATGACTTAATTTAAGACTATTAAGGGAGAAGTTGCTAGGGTCAAGCTTCTTTGTGATTCATGCGAACATGTCCAGCTTTGACTCTACTATCGTTTCGTATCCCTTGTAAATTACTTCAAATGAAGAGACGCGTGGCTATGTTGGTAGCTACCAGCTATTGTAATATCAAATCAGTATAAAGATAGGTAACGTTTTGTCATTACAACGGCCTCAGTTGCTGTCACTTTTCGTTGGTACCGGTGGACCAATAAATAATATTTCAGCGTTTAGCGGGTTTACGCTTATAGTATGCGCGCCCAAGGCCGAGTGACTCACGCGCCGGTCTAAACCGCGAGCTACGAAACTGACTCACTGACACGTGTGCACAGATCATGATCGCTCTATGCATCCACTGCACACAATCAGCTGTTGCGTGAGCGCATTTATAGGGAGGTGACGGTGTTGATGTAACGATGCTTTTACGCTGTCAAACTAAATTATCTTTGACTATAATTTATTTAGGACTATTTCTATTTTTACTAATACCAGTGTGTTCCAATGGCGACCTTATTATATCCTTCATTTTTTGCCAAAGATTTGTGGTTCTTTTTTCGTCTCGGCTAGTTAAGTCTGGGAAATCCCAGATCTATGCTGATCATTTATATTGAGTATACAGCCTAAAAAGAGTATATATTCGCGATATACTTCATAGTAAAAATAACTAAACCCTACACATTGCTCCATTTCCCGAGATGAGAATGACATCTTACACACTGCCAGAAATCAGTCAGTGACTCTACAAAAAACTATTATACAATTTTGTATTCTACTATCCGTTCGGTTACTACATCAATGTTACGGAATATTTCGATTAAACTCTACGCTAATGTTGGAAATAAAAGTTGGTTTTGTGCGGCCATTACTAACGTGAATGTTTTCCATTATACTATAATATTGAGTTTGTCACAATATCTCTATATTATAATACGTTTGGCTATGTCTCAGAATACATGTTAATTAATCAGTTTGTATTGCACTGACCTACAAACCCTAGGTGCTATAATTTAGTCCGGGGGGAGGCAGGGCTGGCGGGGCGGGGACACATAGGTGTATTTTCGGACTCCTGGGGCCGAGACCAGCTCACCGTGTGTCATTTTCACGTCGAGTTTACGATTCTCTTTAGTACGGACGAAGCGAAACTATTTAACACTCAGCAGTTTTATTGGATACTTAACGCGTCTATAAATTGAAACAGGCTTGATTGTTTATATTTATAAATATTATTAGATACCTATGTTGAAGCACATCCGATGTTCAAATTAGTGGCCGTAAGTTAAAATTTCCTGTTTATTGTTATCTGCAAACAATTTTTGCAATAGCTTGCCAGCATAGAAGTATGCTTTATGATAATCAGTAACAATTGTTAAAATGATTGCGTTAGAGCAAATAATTATTAAACCTAATAAAAGAATATAGCAGGAAAATAAACTAGCTCGCAATGCAAAAGTAAGAGGCGAGTTGGCAGTAACGAGTAGCGAGTTAGTCGATTATCGAGTAGGTATCTATTGGCAATATCGATTATTTCCTGTTCATGTGCTCACGTCCCGAGCTGGGCGGGAGGGAAGAGGGGGAAACGCGCTGGCATACCGCCCAAGGACGTTTTCTAGGCTCCCTAGGAGCGACGCGGTCAGGGTCAGGTCACAACACCCAGGGCCAACTGATTCAAGGGCAATCGGAAACGTCGTTACTTGGCAATTTATAAATATTATAATATCTAGTCTAAACACGACATTGTTGATACTTTTGTTTCGTACAGACACGGTTTCGCGTGAGAAAATAAAATAATACTTAGTAAAATTATAATTTCTTTATATTGTTTATCGTTGCTGATAGCCTAGGAATTTTTACGCTCATAACAAAACGACGGTAGTAACTGAATTTCATGTCATTACATTAATTCGAACGCATAGACCGAAATGCTGATTGATGGTTCTAAATTTAGCCGCAGACGACCTTTTCAACAAGCGAGTGTCCTATATGGACCATGTTTGCTGTAATTAGGCATCATTAGCGATGCTCTTTGATGTATCTACTTATTTTTCAACGTCCTTGCTTTGTTTTTGTTCAGGACGCGTGCTACGACACCTACGGCGTAGCACCAAGGAAGCGGACACGTAGGCGCTTATTTCTGTACTGTATTCATAATTATAACATAATTTTTGTGTATGAAACGGTAATATTGATTATGCTATGTAAGTAAAAAATAATAAAGCCTATCTTTTGATATAACTTTTATATGGTTTTGTGATGGAATTTTAGCATGATACACGTTTTAAAATTATCTATGTGCTGGTAAATACTGATGATCATAGCGATAAATACAACTAGACTCCTTTCCAGCGCTCACTTTCTACGGATTTGCGAAAACTCCACTAAAAAAAGGTACTAATGACATTGCGTGTAGCGTCGAGGCGTATCGTGAATTACAATGGCCGGGCGATCACCGCCGTTACGACATGGTTTAGAAAGTCGAGCCACGGTCAACGGTCTCGCGAGCGAAAGTTACCGCGCGTGTGTGCCAGCCTTTACATGCGTACCGCGTACGTTTCGCAACCGCGGGACTCGGGGGCTACTACGAAAACACGAAACTTTTGGATACCGGTTTATCACTTCACATCAATTACTCAAACGAGTTTGTCGAAACTGCCTTTCTATTTAGTGAAGCGGTGAAAGAAGTGTTTCCGTGGTAGGCCCCCCGGAGTAGGAACAGTTTACGATCGCGATGAAAGTGATAGTGCTGTCTGAGTCTGTCAAACTTTATTTTTTTGACCTTTCGTTTTGTCACGCTATTACGTATCAAGTATAGTGGAGTTGCATTTATAATAATACATAAGTAGAGTTGGAAAATAATCAATACTGAATTGCGTAATAGATATAAAAGAGGCATTATCATCATTAGTCGTTTCAGAATTTCAAACATTTCAATTTTATTTATGAAATGGGTCAAATCATATTTCATAGGTGAGGCCATTTATTATATTATGTATAGATGAACGAGGTTTATCAGAGCAAACATGTTCCAATGATCTAAACATAGTATCAATGTTATGTTTAATTAATATACATAACAATGTTTTATGCAATCAAACCTAAAATACAAAAACAAACAAAGAACTATTTCCATTAGAAATTGTCTCCTAAATTATAACATCAATCTAATGGATATAACTAATAATGTTTATGTAATTAACTTCTACATGATGAATGAAGATCACCTTGCAGTATCACTGATAACACATGTCACTAGGTCTATGTTGAACAGTGCTGACGCGTCAGAGAATCGGGACAAACTGGGCAGCTCCCAGATATGATAGGTACTTCGAGGTTTCGGATGCACCTGCGCGGTAGTCTAGTGAATAATTGCATTGCCCCCCGCACCGCCCGACCCCGCATCCTACCTTCCCCCACCCCCACCCGCAGCCCGCCACTTTCCCACCTAGCGCGCGACCTTCGTAGCTGCATCCCTGGCCGGGTGCCAAGCGCTGCATATCTCGACTTGACTGCGATCCATGACATCCTAGATATTATGTCAAAAACAATAATACTAAGGCACTAGCACTTTGTCTGTCCATTCAAATTTATTTGCCATGATCTATGATCTAATTATGTTAGAATTATTGGTTTTATATAAAAACATAAATTGCGGTTTGCAATGGACTATAATATTTTTATATCGATAGATAATTAAAGTTATGAAACAAACACCGCTTATAATGTGTGTTAGAGCGGATAGAGCTAACATAATATGCAGTAAGAGATAGTTGCATTAGTAATCTATAATATTTATGTTTTAATACAAACAAATCCTATCCTTACTAACTGACCTATATTCCTATACAATAGTTATATCGTAGAACAATACATTACCATACTTTATAATATGTAATTACGTCGATGTTATCAGTGATCTGTTATCGCACACTAGTTAAACCCAATTTGACACGTGACAAACATCAAAGTTATTGAATACTGGTTTAGTGCAATAGCCTGGCAGCAGCGGAATGTGAACGGTGAAAGTAGACGCGTCCGTTACCGAGAAAAAGAGTTTTCCACACGGTTTCACCTTGCGAGAGCGCGACCAGTGCAACAGGTGCGGAGGCAGAGACGCGGGACCACTACTTCCAACTAAATATCGAACGCACAATGTAAATGGAGCCGATTTATTAAATGACGGAGCACAGTGGTGTATGCCGATGCAATGGTAACGAGGCGCGCGCGCTTGCGGAGGCGCGGCGAGCGACTGCGGCCCACCAGCTGCACCGAAATAACTGCTCGATGCAGCCGGGCGGCTCGATGCAAGCCTCCTCTGCCCTCCCACTCCCGCCCCGCGCCCCCTGGTCGGCCCCCCTCCCCCCGCACCCTCCAGGTCACGGCTGCAGGTCGCCATGACAATGCGAGAGCGGAGCTGCAGCCCCGATCGATCCAGCTGTTGCTTCTAGGCTCCAGGTGGCCATGGACTTGAAAACGAAGATGGAGGGGATATTTAAGACATGATGCAATAATAGGGTAAATGGATAAAAGAATTGCATAGATATGTTACCTTTATAAGGAAGAAAAAAAACCCGGATATGATATAATACCCGCCTAGGCACTAGTACTTATCTCAAGGAATCTTCCAGAGAATTTGAGCACGCTCTTAAACATTCGAAACATTTCACACTTTTATATCTTCCTGTAAAGATTCACCAAGTAGTTGGAGGACAAAGCCAGCGTCCTCAAGGTTGAACAATACATCTAGCGCATTCTGGTGTCAAGGCTGGGCCAGTCCAGGTCTATGCTGCGCTGTTTGGCAAGCTGCCAAGGTCTTTCCTAGTATTTTATTCTCCAGTTGTAGTTTCTTATTAATTTTGCACATATAAACGTCATATAAATGCCTTTATTGTTCGTGTGGGAGTATTACCACATTTCGAAGACGCTATTTCTACAAATATACATGAATGAGAGAAAATATAAATTGAAGGACCTTTAGTGGAATTTTGAATAATTTGGATCCAAAAAATGTAAACCAGAGTCCTTGTAATAGAGGTCTTTACCATAAACTTATTATTACGTCTTTACATAACAATTACCAAATCCCTGCGTTCAAAAGACAGGTCAACCTAAAGATAATGTAGGTAAAGGGTAGTCCCCTAGCTACAAAGATATTGCAGCTTACTTCACTGTTTAATAATATAACTTCTACGTAAGATTACAGAAAGTCATAGATCAATGTGAGTATTATTACGACACTATCAATCTGCCCTTGCCCGCTATTCGCGTGTTTGTGCAATGTAGGGATGTGCCAGGGGCAGTTGGCATGCCTGTTGGCTTTGATCTGGTGCTTGCAAGCCAACGATATTTAGACACGAAGACGCCAACGTTATTTTATTATGGTAATGTGATGTGTGCTAAATAATTGTAATTTATAACATTACATACGACAATTTACAGTCGACAGTTGATATTTATGTGATTTTAAAGCTTGCGTATCATAGTTTCTTCGTCGATTAGTTATCGAGCAGTTGAGAGGAGTTTCTTAATTCATTAAGTGACGAAACGCAGACATTGATATTATTGTCGGCTATAGACGGCCGCTCGCTAGCTAATAAGTTAAAAATTAAATAAGGGCTCATGAAGTATTATAGAGTGACGATAATCAAGTACGTCCGGACCTTGGACGGCCAGCTCCTCAGATAAACAGTACTTTGCAGACTCACTGATATATCCATCATGACATAGTCAACTTCCATGTGAGAGCTCTTGCCAACACTACAGATGTAAAAGTGTATGTTACGTTGCAGCCCAACCACAATGCCAAACAAGGTCATGGTTATGGTTGTAGATAGATCTGGATCTAAACGTGGCCGTGTTACTACGGACACTCTGAAGCCCGGCTACTAAAAATGCACTATAAGTGGTGAAATAATGAGGTAAAAATTTTTTCTTTTGCGTATCATATTGTACATATTCGTACAGTCTACAGCCGTAACCATGATCTTGTTTGATACCGTGGCCGGGCCGCAAGCTAACATACAGTAAAAGAAGGGCTTGAAATCTTGATGCAAACATTATCTAAAAATTCAGCCGATTACTGTCCCACTCCTGGCCACGGGCCGCTTTTCAGAATGAGAAGGGTTAGGCCTTAGTCCACCACGATGGTCTGTTGTGGGTTGGCGGTCTACACACACCATCGAGGGCTTTATGAGACCCTCTCAGTTGGCAGGTCTCCTCTTGATGTTTTCCTTTACTGTTAACGCAAGTGATAATCAAATTGTGATCCGCATATGAACTCGAAAAGTCAGAGGTGCGGGCCGGGTTCTAAGTGTTTTAACTCAGACTCTCCTGCATGGAAGGCAAGCGTTATCACTGCTCTTACCTACTTAATACTTTACTTATTATAAAAAAACGAAATCTAACGGTCACACGGAAGCCCGGGCGAGATCTAGGTGGAGCTGAGTCCCGATATAGAGCCACCCATCAGTTAGTTCAGCCCCCCAAAGGCTCCACAGATTCCCAGAAAACCTAGCCGCCTCCCATTTGCCTGTATCGATCGCCCGTCATGTCCGCGCATAATATATACTAGATAGATGTATACTTGGGCGTGTAGTTAAATTATATCTCTGTTTCAATTTATGATCTGGATTTTAAGAGGGTTGACATATTATGCTGTTACCCGACCGGACGCTGGCGCCCGCAAACAATATATAATTAATAATTAATGATAATAGATTTTCCATTGTGTCTACGTTTCATCACTCGACGGGTTAAGTTTGGGTCTAAATTGCTGATTTGCTAGTGAGATAGTCTGATTTGAGATGGGTCTGACGATCTCAAGGTCTAATGGTCTGGAGTTCGAATAAATGTCTATTTAATGATCTAAATATTATGCCACACTCATCCTATTCGATTGTCTACATAAAATAAACAAATTATCGTCATCTCATTCGATAATCCGACTACCTGCCGAATAAAGAGAGATAGCTATACCAAAACTCATCTCGTCTAATTATTTCAACTAGTGGTCGCCTAGAGGTCAAAATTTGACCACATATTATATTATATATATTAATTTTAACTTTCTACCCTTCTACGCCAAATCTCACACTCCTCCGTGCGCAATATGCTTAAAAAGGGGTAGAAAGTTTTCTCTTCACGTATAGATAAGCTAGTATTCTTAGTTTCCGAGGAATAAAGGGTTTTTATTTGAGACCCGGATTTATTGCTCCTGACTTTTAGTTCACGGTAATGTAAAAAATTATGATGTTGGTTTCGTCAGTTCAGGAAGTTCCGTATTTTGTTTTTTTTCTGACTAGCTTGAGTTGTTCGACATTTCGAATGTCGATGTAATGTTAAAAACTGTAACTTTATCGGTCCCGCATTTGTTACCGCATTTTTGATGCATCTTTGGGTAAACTAGAATAACAAACATGTTTTCACATGCAAAAATTTCCACAGGAGCGTGTCGACACACTTTCCGTTTTCGCAAGCAGTCATTACGGCTACGCGCGTAGCCGTGTAGCAAGACGCTACAACATGCAACACAAGGACTGCTACGAACGTAGCCACGCGCCTACGCGTATCTACGCGCGGTTACGCATGTAGACATGCGACTGTAATTGCTACATGTGAAATCAAGGTGGCCATTTTAAACGTACAGGATACGCTAGATGTTATAGGATGATTATGCTTAATATCAAGTACCCATAACTTGGCAAATGTCGGTACGAACGCAAAGTCCACATATAACCAAGTATTATATAGTACTTTATTAATATGATGTAAATGCGCCATGTATATTTTTTAACCGTGCAAATGCGTCAAAGGCTCGCAATCCCCGGGCGTGTCCCTGGATGCGCCCACTTATTACTCCCACTGCTGCCCCCTCACGGCCCACGTGTCAGCTCCCTCCGCAGATTCCCGGAAGGTCTAGCCTCCCCCTGCTGTACCTGTATCGATCGTTAGTGTCCGAGCTTCAATAAACAGAGATAGATGTAACCTTTGAATAGGGATGCAGTTATGATTTGAGTGCTTTTGATTGGGCTGTTTGGAGCCTGGCAAAGAATATGCGCCTATCTAGTCATGGATATTGGATATCGTAATGAACTCTTCTTAGTTTAAAAAACATTGCCCCAGTGTAGGATTTCTTGTGTATTATGGGTACAGTTCATAAAAGTAAAAAATACATTTCAAATTCACATACACCTGAAAGAACTATCTGTATATCTTACAAATATTTAAAACTTCATGATTCTAGGTGCACGGTTCCAAGTAGGTTGGTCCTGGAGAAGATACTGGCAAGAAGCCCGGACGAGGTCTCACTAGGATTCACTAGGCGTTCGTCAGGGGGTATTGTATGACTTGTGTCGTGTACAAATTGTGCCTCGAGGGCTCATTTCAAAAATAGAGCATCTCCAGAAATTCTTAAAATATCAGGGTCCCCACGTTCACCTGTATCGATCGGTGAAACTGTTGGAATTATTAAGCAAACTGTATTTTAGTTTTGATTTTTTTTTAATATGTTTCTTTTTGTTATTGTTTGTTTGAATATGTTTTAAGCAGTAATTTATTTATTGTTGGGAATAACTTATTTAAAATAGGATCCAGTTTATGATATCAGTTGCTAACAACAAGCCTCCTCATGGCAGGTAATCAGCCACATCTGTTTACACTAGAAGCCGACCTCAAAATATTTGGGAAATGGGTAGGCAGAAGTTTATCAAGCGACTAATCTCAGATGTTGTTTAATACCTACAGGATGGCGACGACTTTACGACATTAAATGTATTTGGTACCACGATCTGAAGGCATACACAAAAAAACTCCGATTTTCAAGCATGTTATTTTTGCATAATATTTCTCGTTACTCTCATTCGTCTAGGTGAATAAAGAATAAAGAATTTTTATTTGCAAGGAACATGGTATTTTTACAGGTGTTAGTGGTTTTTAGCAGTAGGTACATCATGTCTCACCGAATGATCGGCATGCAAAATGTTATTGATTCGATACAAAAAGAAATTAATAATACAAAATACAATTATTATCAAAAAGAATAGCTATACAATTATTATCAAAATATTATTATTATTATATAAGGGACATCAAACTAGAAACTTTTGTTATTTTTATCTATTCTTTACGCTATATAAAGGTTATTTTGGTAAGAACACTTTGGAGACTTCTCGAATTTCGTTTAGAGATATTTAAGTGTAAAATTAAGAAAAATGTAATTAGTTCCTGTGGCTAAACTACTGATTGAATTTGTTTGATTTTTGTGTAAAAGCACAGAACGTGGTACCAAATATGTGGTGGTTTGATGACGTAACGTCGTCACCAGCCTGCATAATTCAAGCATCTGATAAAGATATCGTGTTGGTATATGATAAAAGCCCTCATGGGTCAATTTCATCAGCGAATCGTGGGTTTGCTCTACCTTCAGGCATGCTGTAAAAAAAATATCCTTTCCTATTTTTATAATAATAAATATGTTGTGATAATGTGTGAATAAGAAATAGCGCTGTCAGTCATTGGTACAACTGCTAGTGGCAAAGAACCGGTTCATACAAAGTACCTACTAAACTAGTATTTGAGACAAGATCTATGAAATTGTCCGACCGTTTAGTAAGGGTGTCTGTATTCAAATTCGTGAACCAATATAGTTTTGGATAACGAGGTTGTTCAAGCGGTTTCATAAGGTTTCAGTTGTAATGGTACCTATTTTAGAGGCCCCCTGTACCTCTACGATAAGTTTTCCGTGCCGTCTAATGTTCACGTTCACGTGCAATATTTGTATGGGAATTTTTTCAGCGCCTCTAGCGGTATAAATAGTGAACTAATGTCACTATACAAATATTGCATGTGAACGTGAACGGTAGACGGCACGGAAAACTCATGGTAGAGATACTGTATCCAACAAGACCAGCGAATGTAAGGCAACCACAAATTATGCTTCTTAGTTATTATATTACAAATCTGTTAAGTTATGGGTGAATAGAAGAATATACAGGATGTATATACTATAAATAGGACACCTAATCTAAGGGGTTATTGTACTCATCATTGTGAACAGCTTTTACTATGGGACTGACCCTGAAATCGCGAAAAGACATCTGCTGTTCCATACAAATAATTCAATATTACCCGACGAAATGTGTGGAACAGTTGATTATTTTTTCGCGATTTCAGTGTTGATAATATAGTAAAAGTTGTTTATAATGATTAGTACAATAATCCGTTAAGACTTAATATCCTATACATAGGACATAAGCCAAAGTATATAAGGAAAATAATCCTATTACATAACCCTTACATATAGGCGACAGTAATATATTTTTTTTCTTTATTAATATCTAGTTATAAGGCTTTTTTAAATTAACTTTACCCGAATAATTAGGACTTACAAAGTGATAAGGATTATTTTTGGAAAATATTTCCGTTTTTCACTCTATGTGTTTAGAAGTCAGGAGATAAAGCAAGTGTCTCATTTTCATTAAAGACACCTGTATATTCCATTTTCATTATTCCATAAAGGAGGAATATAGAATTCGATAAATCACAGTAAGTAAGTAAGCCTTTATTTCCATATAAGATACAAATAAATAATTTTCAAAATATAAGTAACATGCAAATAAAATTAGTCAAATAAATATGTAATCAAATAAAGTCAATTAGAATCATATTGAATCAATTCAAATAAAATGAAAATAGTACAAACACATTAAATCAAATAAGAACAATTGAAGACATGAGTGTATGAAGGGGCCATGTAACACCCTCAAGACTCTTTATTTTGTAAATAATAAAGAGTCAGATATAAATCACTGTACAAAGGTGAAATACTGAAATCTAGGTCACATCTCGCTCGCACGTCCTAACAAGTAGGGTGACCTGACCTATATCTGCAGTACCAGGTCCATTCTTGTAAATCAGGTCATAGGAGCCTTTTCCTAGAATCTGTGCCGCAGTGTGATCTAGGTCGAGGAAGGCCGAACCAGGACGCAAGGTACAAGTGCCTTTATTAGGTCAATAGCGGATTTAGGTAAAATATTATTTAATTAGGTTAATGTTAGACTATCGCGGCCTTCCCCCGGGTTGAGGTCTGGGTGATTTTACATTAGTAAGTGCTTTTCCCATGAGTCACTACACCGCATTTGACCGCAGGATGGCGCAAGAAGTTTACGTTTACGATTTTTACAACGTCAGAAGTGTTGCAAGGGTCCGTAAAAAGGATTAGAAAAAAAAATCTGATGCTATTACGTAGCGTACCTACCTCTCAGGTTTGAAAACGGAATCAGTTTATGTAGAGGGTTCAAAACGGAATTCTTATTATTAATTTTAACTCGCGGGTTGAAAATACGGGTTATAAAACAGAAACACTCAACAGTTGTTCTAGAAAGAAATCAGCAACTATTTTAATTTAATTTATTTACAGAAATTGTGATTTATAAAATGGCCAAGTATAAAATATTTTAGAATGTATTTTGAAGGATTCGTATTTTTTTAAGTGCTCGAGGATTGTCATTCATTTCAATACGATGAAAACTATTGCAAAAATTTACTCCCACTTTGTACGTACAATTTAATTAAAGTCTATTTGTCTATGTGTGTCGTACCTTGTTAGATTTTGAATCGAACTTGGAATATTTTTCAAGTGGAAAATTTAATTTCTAATTTAGTTTCGGCCGAAGCTTTGTGTCTATTGGATTCCTAGTAATGCGAGAAGTGAAGGTTTGGATAGTAGTGAGTTGACTGGCGTAAGATATCACGAAAATGACATACATCTTGATTTTTCTTAAATTCATGCAAGACTCTACCATTGAAGACTTGCTTATTTAAAACTAGTTATGATTTTGAACAATAAATGTTACGTATATACAGTCGTCGAAGATAGCTGATCATTGTACAATTTTTTTATGAATGAAACGTTTCAATTCATTACATTAATTTCAAAATTACGTAGACTTATATCGCTAACTGTATCAACTTCTTTGCGTTGTTAATAAATAACACTGATAGGAAAAAATCTGGTGATGGACCGTAAAATGTATTCTAAGTTGTATTTTATTTTTATGGCTGGCAATACCCACAATACCCACAATACCGTGAAAAATCTAGTTTACGTCAGTTATTAATTATTACAGGAAAAAACAATGAAATATCGTTCAACGTACACATTGACAATCGCGTTAATTATCATGAGTTATTTAAGTAATTACAACTTTTTTTACTTTTAAGACGTTTAGGAATTAGATTTATTTTTCCATCAGAGAACTCATGCTATGTGTTATATTTAATACGATTGTTTTTATTTTAACTTACTCAAAAAAAGGAGGAAGTTCTTAATTCGTGTATTTTTATAACTACGTACGGAGTGTTTGGCGTGTATTGTAATTACATTATTACATGCCTGTTCGTGATACGTGCTAACAATCAGACATAATCTGGCGACATAAAAATAATCAAATTAATATTAATATTATCAAAAATGGAGTATGCTTATGAGGCGCCAACTTGACTCTACCTGGATACCTTGTTTGTAACTAAACAATTTAGGTACCATGTTTACATACAATATACATACTCGAAATATAGTTACCTAAGGAGCCGCTGAATAAAATCAGTAAAACCTGCTTTCGAATACTTACAAAAATTATACTATCGCCCAAGCGTATCTTCGAAACTCGCGGATCAAAACTTTCCAAATAAGAACATCTTTACAAAAAAACTAATATATATTGCTTATATATTGCTCCGAAAATTGTTCTCAGTTCTAAAGCTGGTATTTCCATAATCAAATATAGCTCTTCTAACGTGCTGCGATCTCTCTCTGTTGCTCATGCTGTGAGGAAGTTACTAGTTACTTATCAAGCTTCGGGAAGCACTTATGTACCGTCACTCGAGGACCACAGAGACACTACTATAAGTGTAACCATCCTCGTTCGGCGCTCCGATTGGTGAAGAGCTCGGAGCGGGCCAATCAGCAAGCAGAACGCGATGCAGATGCGTAAAATCGAAATTGTTAAAAGAAACTTACACTACAATCAGGTGAAATCGTGTATGGATTTAGTTGGTTTTGTTCAGAGGCTCCTCATGTTACAGCGATATAGACAATACAATGAAATTTAAAATATACCATACAATGAACATTTAAAACACATATATCTAAAGTATTTTATCCACAATGCCTTAAGCCGTATTTCAGGAATTATTGCTACATTCGTGAAATTAAAGTAATTTATCAACATTTCAAGAAAAAAGGACCACTATTAAAAAATAAACACTTGTAAAATAATTAGTACAAGTCAGTATAGTGTCGTAAAAAAAAACTTTTCCACTCAGAAAGTTTCACGAGACATTAATATACAACGTCGTCGTTTTCGTAAAGCCACTGACCTGTGGTGTGAGACTTGTCACTTGATGCATGTAATTTGTTTTTGTAACAAGAAAGGAACATGAATGTCTTCCAAGGTAACTCCAAATTAAAATATTATGGTCTTGTACTTTATCAAAAGTCATATTTTATGGCTCTATCGAATTAAATCATTAGCTATGAAGTGTTTTCGATTTTTTTAAGAAGTTGGCATAAAATTACAGACTCTTTAAACACACATTGAAAGCTTAAATGGACTTGCAATCAACATTTTTCTTTTTAGTTACAAATGAATGTCTGAGTAATTATACAATTAAATACAATTACGGAGAACTACCTTAATAATAAAGCGGTAAAACAACAACAATTAATACTGGACATTTATAATTTGAAGAAACACATTTCGTACGTCGGAATTGACAAACATTTTATCACACAACTTTCCCTCACGCTATTAAGAGCGACACGCGACTTGCGTGACGTCATACGAGCGACCTGCGCGTACGCACATCTGCTAAACATCATCAAAATTCCTCTAATCGTGGTTAAATACATGCCAATCGACTCAATTATATGTTAGTGTATAGCTAACCGCATGGTGACCGCAAGATATAAATATGCCACATGTGCTGTTTTGACAGTTTATAAATATCCAGACGAATATTTAGGTTACGCACTATCTGCTTGGTTATTTTGTATAATTAGTTCCAGTCTTCGTTAGGTAAGACTAAAATAATTAATTAAGAAATATTTAGAGACAATTTAACACAATAATAATTGTTGTACTTATATCAAAATATAAAAATGATTCGAGTACCAAAATCAAATTCAAATAAAAAAGCCTGTAAAGGTTTATTTGAAACGAGAGTGCATCTAGGCACGGTTCCAAAAGGGCCTGTCCCATCCGAGGAAGAGACCAGAAACTCCACTAATCAATCTTTCATTATTTTGTCAAAATAGGAGGATCTTATATAGGTACCTAAAGGTATATACAAAAACGTTGTATATTTGATATCAAAATAAAAACCGATAGGTAGTGGTAGGTATCAAAATATACATTCTGCATTAATTTTGAGACATTTATCCCATCTAGCACTACCGATTGAAGAGTAAAAATACCTAGGTAGTTTACGCTACATTTTGTGGCCTTGGATGTGACTGTTCTTCGCAGCCTGGTTCCCTCTTCTGCTCCACCATCTGATGTATTCGAAGAGTGGGAGAACTAGGGAACAACTGAGATACCACCAGCTGTGTTCACTCCGCACTAATATCCGAGAGAGCACAGCGTGGCACCCGGTCGTTCGATAGCCCGTTGATCTTTCATTTTCTATATTCATTTCATATTCAAATAATATTCTTGTCGTCCAAACTCCAAAATCCCAATCTTCTTAGTCTTCATTCATTTTCATCTTGACGCTTTAGCGTCAAGATGAAAATGTAAAAAAATTAAATGTATTATTATTATATTATATTATATATAATATAATAATAATATATTATATTATTATTATATTTATTATTATTATTATTGTGTGTTTATTAAATTAAATGTATTGTAAAATTATTTTTAAATAATTTTACAAAAATGTCTAACAGAGCCATCTATGTTCCAATTCGAGAAATGTGTAGCTTCGTAACCGCAGACGCGACGTGAGAACACAGAACTAATCCTAAACGCGCGATACAGAGTGTTCCGCGGGTTGATCATAGATGGCACTGACACAACAAATCTTGCCATACTGAGGGCCTAAGATTGTATGAATTAGGTGTAATCCTTCGTGGCCGTTGGTGTAATCTAACGATATAATTATATTATAATTATTATGATCGATTGAGGAACGTGAATGTGACAACAATTTGACTCATTAATAAATTCAAAGTCATCAGATTACAGCATGGTAAATATTCATTAGGTATAATAATTAATTAGTCTTATCTATACCTAACAAGGAGGCAGATACATACACAAATACTTTTAATAAATTCAGATCAAACAATAGTTAGGTATGCAGTAGGTACCATTTTAAAGAAATATAATTAGAAAACGATTGCTTACAAAACTAATAGCTAGGGTGACGATTATTATCAACCGTAATAAATTCTGTAGAATACCTTTCTAAGCTTATTCCATTTTCACATTGAAATACCAAAACCAAAACGGACGCTTTTCCAGTTGCATTTTGTATACCTAACTACACTGATGCACTAAAGAAACCTTGCCTTTGATTCTGCTCTGGTCCTTAGTTTTCGTCCACCAATAGAATGTCAGGGTGGTACAATAATGTTAAAAAAGTGTCATAAATTAATAAAAATAAATGGCTTTTACAAAAAAGTGCCGTTTTAAAAACTCTAATTGGTGGATAACTTTAAGGGCGGTGCTAGTTGCAATCGCTGCTTGCAAATTAAATATGTTGTTACGAAACTGGACAGGTGTAGCGTTTGTCGATAGTATACCTCCCTAGGTATACTATCGACAAACACTCACACTACACTAGTATGTGCATAAAAACTGCATAAAATTGATTGATTTTTTTATGCAGTGCGCATAATTTGTAGAGTGATTCAGTCTCTGTTCAACATGAAAATTCGACTTAGTATGGGGGACACGCATAATTTTCTAGCGCAAGCCATACAAAATCAAATTTTTATTTTGTTTTGGAGTGAATTTTAGTACTGTAGTTGCATTTGGGAACGGACACTGAATCACTATGCAAATTTTGCGCACTACATAAATATCCTGTCACATACTTATCAGATAGGTATTAGGTTTGCAATAACGTATTTTTTGGGAAAAATCTTAAGAGCATTCCAAGCTGTAATTTTATTTTGTCTGTTTATGCAACATGACATCATGGTGTTGGTGTTTGTCATTGATGTCTATAGATATGCTTAATGAACTTAAAAAGTGAGACGTGTCAGGTACTCCATTTTCAGAAAAATGGAGAAGTTGATCACTAGTCAAATGCCGTTTACAAACATAATTATTAATTTGTGTGTTGAATAAAAAATATAGAATAACAGTAGCTATTCCATTAGTGCCTGTATCGCTGTTCTATTTAAATATAATTCGAACATTAATTGTTGAATTTAAAATTTGACGTCTTCAAAAATACGTCTCATTTTTTTAGCTTCCCTTTGTATGACAGAGCGTATCTATAGACATGGATGGTGTTTGTATTACAATGAGGGTAAGACCATTTTTTCAAGAAAAATAAGAGTATAATGACCTCATTTTTCCTGATGAGTAATGAAAAAATAGGAAAATTTTATAAGTGCATACCTACAAAATTTCCCTTTACCCGCAAAGTAGGAAGGAAAATGTTTATCTTTTGACAAAGAAACTGACTGTACGGGAGAATTCCAGTTCCTACTTATTTTATAACACGATGATATCAAATTTTACTTCGTCTTTTCTCAAGTAAAAATATTTAATGCTAACATTCGCTGGCGATTTCACCTGTGTTGTACCAAAGTAGGTGGAGATTCAATTTCTTCCAGTAGGCATCTATTCTACCAGGACGAAAATTCATAAATCCTTTTTTAGCCAGTTTTACTGTTTCAGCAGTGTATCTCACCATGACTGTACTTGTCAAATTTCAGATTTCTTATTGGCCTAAAAATGAGGAAGTCAGGTACCTACCTAGGTTATACCTATATTATGTATATGTCTATGTTATGTATATTATGTGTATGTCTATTCCTGACACGTTTAGGTCTAAATAATTCCATTTTTTTTCCTTTCTAAATAATTCCAAGAACTCAAAATTCCCGTATGAATATTCCAATCTTCGAAAGGATAAGTGGAATGAATTACTATGACTAATAAATTTGCTGGGGAAGTCGGGCGTCGTCGGTCGGCGCGCCTTGAAGGGTCCCTCCGCGCCTCGCCTCGGGGGCCCGCCACGTGCCCACCTTGACCTTGAGACTCACACACACACCATCAAGTGCACTTGTTGCACACACACACACAACAGATTTGTTCATTGTAGAAAGTATTGATAGCGCGACCCCTTCGGTTTAGAAGCTAACTGATAGTCTTAAATTTTCGGACTGGAATCTTGTAAGATTTTTAAGTTCATTTTCTCAAATGAATATTAGTAACAAGTTGTTTTCAGAGAAGAGTTAGACTTTAGACATAAATATAAGTAAGTACTTAGTCTATTTCAAAACCATAATGTGGCCACCACCTTATAACGACTAATTTGCTGTTTCATACAAATGATTCAATATTACTACACTGGAGAGCAATGAATCCGGGTCACCAAATAAACCTTAATATCTCAAAAACAAAGAATGATAGCTTATTCAAATAAACAGTATTTTATAGACTATTTAATACTACTTAAATAAAATTAATAAAACTTCTTAGTTATTATTTATTTTACTTATTAAAAATACATAAATTAAAAATGCGTAAATTTTATCGCAATTTTTGTTTGAAATATCCATAATATTTTTACAGATATATCATTTTCTCACATTTTAATACTTTGTATTACTTCCGTGTCTTGTTAATACAAATATCTTGCAATTCGGTATACAGCACAAAGTTTCTAAGGAAATGTTTGAGAATATTCTCGCATTCCTCTATCAATGCAATTATCAGCTGTCGAAGCGTAGTATTTGAGTAGTATTATATAGGTCTATAAAATACTTTTTATTTGAATAAGCTGTCATTCTTAGTTTCCAAGATATTAAAGTTTATTATCTTGGTGACCCGGATTCATTGCTCTCGAGGTAGTAGAAGGAAGTGTTGTTTTTTTGCGATTTCAGTTTTGGGCCTATGGTAAATGTTGATGAGTACAATAAACCCTTAAGGGGATCAGTACTAGATAGATAGGAAGTTATAGGACCTACAAGCTACCTTACAGGACCTACAATGTTTTAGCAGTTGTGAGTTTACTAGTTACACGATATTACGCCATTGAGAATATAAGAACACTTAGATTTTTTGCGTTCGATTGTTTTTATACGACCATATCAAGTTTGTCATCCGGTTATATATGTACTTACCTACCTATACCTATATTTGTTTAGATATTCCACAGGACATGGACTGATTCATAAACCGACTTATAAATAAAACCTTTAAACTTTTCTCACGTGTCGACTCGTGTTCTATATTAATTAAGATAATAATCATAAAATTGTTTATTTAACACCTATATTAACTACATTAGAGTCATTATACGGAGGAAATTAACAATATTATTGTTGTTTATTATTTGGCACATTACCTCTTCATAAACATAGTCATGGTTTTAGTTTAAGATATTTAAATTAGCGTCATAATTCTCTGATTGAGAACTAACCAGGATTTCACAACATCTCTCATCTCGGTTAGATATTATAACAGTTATTTACTATGTTTATACGATCGATTATTTATCTTTGGTGAATATGAAAAATTGAACGGCTGTTTTCAATTTATTGGATTGTTATTTTGTTGGTGAACTTAGCTCCTAATTTAGTATTTTTTAAAGATAAAATATAAAAACGACTGCCTTGTTGATGGTCTAGTCTCGTCGCAAGCGCAACTTCTGAGCGTGAGGTCTTGGGAGGTGATACCTACTTATCTAGTGGGTTTTCCTGTTCGAAAATTATCAGAAGCAGCCTGAAGATTGGAATGGTTCCTTGCGGCTCGGTGTCCATATTGAAGGGACTTAATAAAGGCATCCGAGAAATGTGAGAAATGTATCACCTATGACTTACCCTTTGAGAAATTCAGGCGTGAACATAGGGAGTGAAGCTATGACAATGTTGTTTATGTATTTGTCATAGTTTACCCTGCAGTTTCTGCACAAAGATGGACGTTAAATAATGCTTCCCATTAATTAGACATGGAAATAAACGATTATTTACGACCGTTTGGAAAATATTAAACTCATGAAGTGCTCATACAAAGTGTACTGTCACCCCACCTATTCGTTTTGCGCATGCGCCGTATATATAGATACCACCTACCTATTATATATTATAATATATTATCTACACGTGTGGGTGTCAATATTATCGTTATCGCGCCACGATAAGGCGATACTTTAACCCTTGAATGGATCGTACATAATGCTTTTTGAAATGGCATCGTTAATTCTTATATAGCGAGTGAGGTAATTTGGTATTTTGTAGGTGCAACTTGCAAGTTTATGTTATTAGAAATTTTATAATAATATAACTATCGCCCGCAGCTTCAAACGCGCGTTTTATTTTTAATAAAATAAAATAAATGTAGCCTATATTACTCAGGGATAGTGTAGTTTTCTATTAGTGGTAACCCTGTAAGGGTCTGGTGGGTAGGTGTCTGAAATCGAGAAAATCGGTTCACGCAGTCGAAAGTTATGAGGTAACAAACATAAAAAAAAAACATACGCGTCGAATTGGGAACCTCCTCCTTTTTTTTGAAGTCGGTTAAAAATAAAACAGCTGTTCCGTATAAAAATGGACACGTAACTGGGTCAAAATGTAGGAGCAGTTGATTTTTTGTTTCATGCTTTTGTAGTTCGTCCAATAATAAAAGTTAGAACAATGACCAAAGTACCTGTTTATAAAAACTGGGGTGTATAATAAAATAAAAACTTGTAGACTTCACAAGAGTAAGGACCTGCCTATAAAAAAAATTATTTCCATTTAATTTTATTTAGTATTATCTCAACTATCTTAGGGTCAACTTCCAGTGATCCAGTCTAGCCAGGTGCAGAAATCCAATAAGAATCCTATCCGGAATACCTATGATCCAGTGACTTATTGGAGTAGGTGCTGACTACTAACGTAGTTACCTATAAGTATTATAAACACTGAAACCTAACAATAGATACCATAATCAATTTAGTTTTTGACAAAATCTATTTAAATTTTATACAGCATGGTAAATAAAATTAAAAGTTACAGTTTCAGACTTTCCCATACTGCATGTTGATGGAAAAATCTGTATATTATTATATCCAACCCATTAATAATAATATATACAAAAAAAAAATACGTGTGCTATCGTGTTACAGTGACTCACTGTGTCACGTCGCATCTAATCTCTGTTGTAGGTGTTGTATAATCAACAGGTTTCCGTACTGCCCTATTATAATATTATATACGACGCGTGCTAAGTGCAGTATATACTTACTACCTACTTCTTTGAAAATAAAAACAGTTGATGATTTTTTTTCATATAGCTACCTACTTAAATTAAAGGTCCATCCTTCTTTTAGGGGTACTCATCATTATAAACAACTTTTACTATGGGACAGACCAAAAAGTTATTGCAAAAATAAAATGGATTGTGTGATAATTTAAATTAGGTATACAGTCTGTCAAGAAAGTCATGAAAAGGATTTTGAAGGAACTAAAATTCTTCTTCGCTCGCTACCCTAAATAAGTACCGTAGGAGTCAGTTTGGGTACAACGATGTGTTTATTTTACTATTCTGTGTAGATTTTTTGTGATTAAAAAAATGTTTTCGGCATTAATATATTAAAAATAAACAAGAGAATATACAAGTGGCGCCCTCAATCCTTTTCATGACTTTCTTGACAGACTATACACCACAATTTTTTAATTACCAGAATTTTTTAAATTACTTTCTCTGTTTATCGTTCAACACATATTTTGTTACGCGATCAACTGCGAAATCGCGATAAAAAAAACTGCAGCTGCTTACTAATCATTCTACTAAATGTATGGAACAGCAGTTTTATTTTCGCGATTTCATGTTTGGTCCCATAATAAAAGTTCTTCATAATGATGAGTACAATAATAACCCCTTAAAGGGATCGGGACTAGAAAGGAAGAAACTTGTAATCCCACGATTTAAAAAAAAATCGATGGGAATAGGTAAGTACCTACTATATAAAGTTACTAATACGACATGGTATTAAACTTATGCATTTTTACTGTTTATTATACTATTTCTCGTAATGGAAAATGTAGTAAATATTTATAATAATAATTAAAAATAAATTTAACTTTAAATAAACAATAAAGTAGTTATATAAATGGAATCTTACCTGTATTGCCTCGGTATGCAAATTTATTCAACAGTAATATTTAGCCTCAAGGTCTCTGCTGGTTCTTCATCTGAAAGTAAAAGAAGAAACTTCATTAGACATTGTTTCTTTAATTATGTGAAAACGAGATTATGTGAGAAGAATCTTTCCATTTTGGAAAGCCTGCTGATCTTCAGGAACTAGATATAAAGCACTCAGAATGTTAAAATAATCTGATCCAGGGTCTAACTCATAATTAAAATGGTAATGAACATCGACTCTGGTAATCAATACGATCGTGAGAGTCACAGCTTGTAGCTGCTGCCTTTAATTTTTTTACCGATCATGAGGTTAGGATCGGATCTTCATGAACGGTAAGTTTTTTTTTGTTGTATGTAACAGCAGATTTTGTTTTTGACGAATTCGAGGAAAATACAAAATCTATTTCCCATAATTTTTCTAAAAGGTTTCAATTCAACGTGGCAACGCTGCCAGTCTTCTGGGCACACTACCAATTAACAGCGATGAGGAGGAGTACTTTGACGCCTATAGGTGCTCAGTTTTAAATTTATATTTTTTATTTTATGTTTTATTTATTTCACAATAATTAGTGTACATATTTAAGTTTATATGTTATGTACCTCTACCATGAGTTTTCCGTGCCGTCTAACGTTCACGTTCACATGCAATATTTGTATAGTGACTTTAGTTCAATATTTATACAGCTAGAGGCGCTGAAAAAATTCCCATACAAATATTGCACGTGAACGTTAGACGGCACGGAAAACTCATGGTAGAGGTACAGATATTTTATTTTCAAATAAAAACTTTTGTAAAACATAACTTCGTGTGCATGTAATCTAAAATCACGGAAAGGAAGTCGGGGTTACGTACTTATAAGTAGAAGACCTGACAAAAAGGAAGATTTTTAGCAAAACAGTACCCAAAATAATAGTTACAATACAAAATTACATGAATTATTATACTATTGCTAACACAAATCACCTTGCAAGTCTGCGTTTGTGTTTTTCAGCTGTCAGTGTAAAATAGACTGCCTTACAATTATATCGACCCCGGCAGCCTTCGTAACTCACTTACATAAAACAAGCTAATGAGGTATAATAACATATGTTTCGTTACTATATTAGAAATAGGAATACAGTACAACTATGAGTTTAAAACGAACCGTGATGGTCGTATCGTCAACATGTCAAAAGCCTTGAGGTGTGCTGTAGCGCGGAAAACAAGGGCTGACTCACTCTGTGACGTAGGCAAGGCAAGCACCGAGCAATAACGTTAGCATTTTATTTATTAGTTATTACCCACGAAACACCGTGGTGACGGACGTGGAGATAATGTTTTTTATGATTTATACACGTGTCTAACATTGGAGATGTGATAAGCAAATCGTATAGTAATTATAATTATTGGTTAAATATAACTTTCATAAAAAACAAACATGATTTGGTTGGTCTTTAAGAAAGACCAACAGCTCAGCAGCTATTCCAAATTATTTGGTTGATAATATAGATAATATGATTTATTTTTTGTCAAAACCAGTCGTTACAATTCATGGAAAAATGATAAGTAATGTTTACGATACAGCACGGATTCTCCTTAAGTCATTTCTTAGAAATGTGCAAAATCAAACTAGAGGCATGCACGCACTGGTATATTTAACATCAAAAGGAGGAAAGTGATGAACAGGTCTGATGTCAAAATGAGTAAATCATGTGTTACATTAGGTAACTTTAATGAATAGTTCTGCAGTTTTGAAATTCCACATATCATCACAGTTTTGATACTGACTGTACGAAAACAGACTTTGGTAATGTTATTACAGGAGGTGCTATTCCCTCGACAGGTGTGAGGTATTCAAGAATTACTTTGAAGTTTTCAACTAGATAACTTCTCAGGGTGAAAGGAAAACGGGCTTCCCACGTGAGGAGGAATCAACTAGGGAACTAACATTCATTAATGGCGGAGTTAGGTGGGTATAGTTATCTAAAAGCATTTTCATTAAGATGTACGTGACCTCCAGCCCGGCCTAACAGGTAAACGATAAATAAATTCCGAACTTCAGAATAATCTAAATAATTGAAAGTAAATTTGTTTCATGGACGAGGAGATTATCTTTCCACCCGAGGTCCGGACTCCGGAAGCTCCAAAAGGGCATTTATTATTTCCAACACTGAGCAAGATCTTATGCTAAATATAGATCTCGTGATCGACACGGGCTCTAGGTTCTGCGTCATCAACCCACGCTTGCATGGGGAGGCTTGTGGTAGGCGGAGAAGGGGGGGTCGTGGAGAGAAGAGCTTGGCTTCCAACAAGGACGAACGCATGCGCGGAAACATCGCCTACGTTAAATAATGTCAAAGGGCAATCCCGGGAAGCCTGGATGCCTAGGGCGTAACACAGGCTAAATTGATTTCAACTCACAATATAGGCCAGCTTGAATTTTTTACAATGCTGCATGAAGATCTCTGCTGGCTTGTATATTTTATTATAATTATGCATATAGATAAAGAAGAACAAAACACGTGTAGCTAGTGAATCAAAGTTCAATATTAAACTGAATATTTATGTCTGAAGATTTGGGTGAAGATTTACATAGAATATTGCAGAATGTATGCATAAAGAAGTAGGTGTATAATATAGCATACATTGAACATAATCGAGGCAGGAATCATTGCATGCAATAGCAAATGTACGAATTTACAACAATAGGAAACAGTTGGTGAATGTTACGACGATGACGTACGAAAATCAAACTGATCTTTTAATTTATATTCCGACCAGATTTTTTGATAATATAATTTGATATAATAATGTTTACTGATCTATTTTACTTGTCCATGTGACAAAAGAACTTAAAACTATACTTCAACTGGTTATGCCAACAGTGCAAATAAAATAAAACGTGAATATGAAAATGCTAGAGCGAATAAAAACAGTCTTTAATAACAACGAACAGTTCTTACGCTCTTTGGTATTTAAATGTATCATGATAATTCAAGAACATTGTGGTACGAAAAAGCGAGTCAGCTTGTATAATTGTCTAGAACGAGTCAATTGTGGTAATTAATAATACGAGACACATACCGACCCTGAATGGACATCCGATACTCTTTGGAGCTGCGGTCTAATCTAAGGACGACAAAGAACTTCCAGATCTATTCACTGTCTTAATTGTCATTGGATACACTCTGTTACTGACCGAAACTTATAATTAGGACAATAAGGAAAATTTTGTGAATATTTTGAGCTTTGATCGCAATTCCAGAGTCTTAGGATAGTTAGAATTTTTATAAAAATGACTGATATTTTGAAGACAACACAAAGATCACTAGTTCATCCTGGGATACATGTTGTAACATTAGTTTTATTAACGTTTGAGAAAATCTTACGAATTCAAATACAGCTACTGAATCCTAGCGGTAACATCATCAATTGATCGCACGTTTTAACGAAACTTATATAAAGACTGAATTTGGAAACCAAGTTCTTAGTTTAGGCAATGACAAATAATAAGAACAAAGGAGCCTTTTGAAGCGAACAGATGAAATTGAAAAACATTGCTGCGAATTCTAGGCATATTTTAAAAATAAATTAATCAATGCAAATTATGTGGATGTATGTCTACCTCAAAAATGTTTTTTTACTCCATTTACAACAATGTAATTCGTCTCTATACATAAATTCATTATTCTCATCAAGGTTTCAATAAAGTCACAGAGACCTTTTAACGTATTGAAGGGTAAATTGATTTGTGGAGTATGTTAAATAAAATCAAAAGTAGAATTGGTTAAAAAACGTGTTTACCAATAGACATAGTAGTGCTAGAATTTGGAACGTTTTATTTTTCTTGTTACTCGACGTTGATTATATTTATTGCTTTATATACCTTAAAATTTACACGTTAAATAACACGGTACTTTCTATTTCGATCAACAATTTAGTGCATAACTCTACCGATAAAAATATCTCCGCGTGCACGGATATTTATAACACTATCAAATGCTACGTGCTTCATGAAAGTATGGCTGGTACTCTGGTAGATACATTATCACTCTCCAGCAATTTTAGTACTAAGTGTACTTGAAATTGTTCATTACTGTTTGTATTTTACTCATTTCTAAAGTTGGAAAGGTAAAGTTATTTCCCATTAGCAAAATCTCCTCCTTGGCATAAACAAGCATGTAGGTGTACAAGACGATCTGGCGTGATCGTCAAGCCGATGATAATCTTAATTGTACAATAGGTACCTCTTAATCTGATGGAACTGCTCCCCAGAATTGTGTGCCATGCAATGCATTTTAATGTTCATATTTATATTTATACGTACGTTTGCAACATGCTGCAGTATGCGGATCTGACTGTGCATCAAAAACTGCAGTGCCAACAAAATAAAATAACCGGAATGTAAATTCCATATAGAGGGTAAAATCTCAGTCGTAAAGATAACCAAGAATGATAAAACAAATTAGCATTCTCATCCTATGATACGTCGGCAACGGCATACAGTGCCTAGGGGAACATCTGACAAACGCTCACAAAGGTCACATTCCCGTCGGCTGCCATTACGACTCCATAAAACGTTCTGTTTTAAATTGCAAGCAAACGTGCAGACGAGTAAAACAGAAATAAATAAGCAAGTCTGCGCTGGCAGCGCTGTTGCTAGGCGCGCTCAAGGTCTGCCCGGCCCTGGCCGTGCCCCCCTCATACCCTCTGCCCTTCCCCCCGCGCATGTGCATCGCGCAAGCTGCATTCGCAGCCGCACACACGTCAATCGCTGCGCACTTATGCATCACTACCACATGCACACAATCTGTATCGATATGCTACACGTGTAAGCTTAGAAAGGGTTCGCGTTAGTGAGCGTGTCGTACACACACAATGTCTGATTAATGATGGTGGATATTCTTAGTTTTGTATACAACACACATATACAACAGTTTCCATGTGTTTGTGTACATAGTATATACTCCATTTGAACTAAATGTGGAAACTGCCTGCTTACGTGACATCCGTGGAATGTAGGTATATCTTTCGTCAAACAGACTTATTCGCGTGTTCTGCGTTTTTTCAGAATATTTCAAATTTTTCAGTGATCAAATGAATATGATTAAGAGCAATTTCACTCGTGTAAAATAGTCTACATTATATTATTTTTTAAGATTCTTTAACGTCGATCCTTGGTTGGTTCACTTGGAAATTAATATTTTATATCATGAATGCGATCTGATTCTTGAAAGTAATTATATTCATGTATGTCATTATATTTTGTGAATAATTTCAGAAAGGATTAAATTATTTTCAAGTATAGAATTTTCTTCCGTATGTATTTTCCATCTGCGAGTGTTCAGGGAAAATATTCGTTTACGGTAGGTATCACAGAGAATTCAAGACACCCAACTTTGCTTTTCCTTTTGCAAATAATTCTATTCTATTGTAATATTATATGACGATGATGTATTATGATGACAAATATTTATTTATTTATAAGTTTTAAGTTATTTTCGGCTGCCGGCAGTAAAAACCCTTATCAATTTTTCCGTGAAGCAGCCCGGAAGTTGTATAGATTCCAAATGTTTCTGCAATGTAAAGAAGTGATTGTATATTGTTTCATATCCAATGGAGCACTGCCAAAATCAAGTGATGAAATAAATACGTGATAAAACTTTACTATGATAATGGCTACTTGGCCTTGTCACGAATGTTGTAATGGTCCAAACTGTTTCCGTACTTCTATTTACCAAAGCTAACGTCAATTACTTTCAGAAGCAATTTTGTTCCTTCCAGTTTAAGTTATGTATAATTGAAAAGGTGTATTAAAGCATCTATATATATAATACGTGAAGCGAAAACTAATTGCGCGCACGGAGGAGTTTGAGATTTGGTATAATTCAAGTTTACATGGAGAAGGAGTGTCGAAAGCTAAAATTATGGTTGAATTTCGACCATTGGGCTAGTAGTATTAATTAGCTGTGCCCGGATATGTAACAGGACCATGAGTCGTGGCCTGCTCTGTCATTCCTGCTTGTTTTAATCAAATAGAAATATTACTATAGGTATAATACGCGAATAACCCATTCTCTCATACAGCTTGAACCGAATGGATGAATAAAATCCGATGCACATATCCACAGTTATAATTAGAGAGTCAGATACGGAGTCTACTTGGCATAGAAGGTCGTTAGAAACAGAGATCTTATTAGGAAAGTTTTATACATTATCTACATTAACATTGTAGGTAATTATAGACGATGTAGATAGTACCTAATCAGATGTCTCGTCATCAGCACGTGTCGCCCGCTTGTCAATACACGCTTTGGCAAACCTTAGTGTTTATTTATTATGTCTGTATCACACTGTCTCCACGTGCTGTGTACTTATCTGTCTTACAACGTGTACATACAATGTGCAGCCTTTTAAAGATTTATTTCCTGTCAACAATTTGTCAAGAATTTCCTTTCTTTGAACAGGTGATCGTTAAAATCGTATATATGTATTATTGCCATCGATCCTGTATTGATATCGATTTGGATTAGAGAAATGGATAAAAAGAAGACCTCAAGTTAGGACTCCGTCCTGTGAAAGATCAGGTTAGTGGGTTAGTGGACTACGATAGGCTGAGATGGCGAAACAAAAAGAGTGTGATAATACTATAAAAATGTTATCGCAGAGTTTGATAAGGCATAAATGCAGTTATAAAAAAATATTGTGTTTATTGTAATGTTACAGATAAACCTGCTTCGTTGTATACGACTACATATTCGATGTATGCTCTTGTTGTTGTAAATAAACAAATGGTCGGCCATCTTGGCCGCCATGTTGTTGACGAGACGTCAATGTGACGCGGGCGCTCGTCAGCTGATAGCGATACGTGGTGCTCGACGCAAAAATTTTGCTAATGCAAATAAATGTGCGAGATGACTAGCCGAGTGTGGCTAAGTGCAGAACGTGACGCGGACGCACACAATATGGGTACTAATAGCTACATAATCGGTAAAAAAACTTCATCATTCACTCGATTTGAATTAAGATCGATGGCTGCAGCTCGATCCGGTTTTAGATCCATAATACTGAACTATAAAATAGGATTTGTATTGAATAGCACGTTTGTTTTGGAATTCAAATTCCAAAGCTAACCTGAACGATTTCTTGAATAACACCAAGAGTACTGATTACTCATTCCTTATGTTGCTAAGTTTTGTTTCAGAACACTTTGAATCGAGCGAGATTTTTTATGTCCTTGACTGAAAAGTAGAATCAGTTATAAATGGTAATGACGAATGAGGAGACAGGCATGGTATTATTACTTGCTAGATTATTGTTATTCGGGCTTTGAGAGCGCGGGTTCAAGGCGAAGCCGCCATCGCCATGTGGGAGGCCCCTGAGTTTTGTATTATAATGTAACTAAGTTTCATCGTGGAAATAAAAATCTATTTTTTTTATTGATCTTTTGCGCCTAAGCACTTTACCTAAAAAATATTAGTTTGTAATTTTATACCTTTGAAGAATTTATTAGCTATTAAATTCGTCGAGTACTTACACGTGTAATGTTAAATATAATATCGGAATTATTTAATTTATGAGGGGCTTTTTTAATTACATTGGTTTTCAAATCAGCGTTAATGACGTCATAAACTTTTTGCTTGCTCCTGTTTTCTTAATTTTTTTACAAAGCATACCTCAACGACCATGAACGGATTCCCAACAATTACTTACATAACAAGAAAAACGCTTCTTGGAACTAGTTATATTATTATAAATTATAAATGAACTACACAATGGGTAAACTGTTATTGACAGTAACGTTTGCCTATTTGCACGGTATTCATTCATATTGAATAGAATAATATTTAATAATAATAACACATAATATTCTAAGTAATGTTCGCAAAATCAAATGTAATTTTGATCATGTTGGAGTATTTGTCGATACTTATGAATTACCTTCTGTTTTCACTTCAGTACCATTTACTCGTATTTATGAATTTATTGAGGATAGGACTGTCAGTAAAATTGTAACAATAGAACATAAAATGAAAAACAATAAACTAGGTATGACGTTTATCGAAATATTTGTAATTTTTTTAGGAAGTTCTTTGCCCAGCATAATTATGACATACGCCAATATAGATTTAATACAGCTAATATTTTAAAAGCAAAAAGTTATCACTTTTGTAGCTCCAACTATTTGATTATTTGCCATTGATTTACTGTATTTTATACAAATAGGATCGAATATTAACAATATAAACGATACGTCAGACCGCGAAAGAGATGGCGGGACGAACTAGACACATTCAGCAAGGACTGGTCATCACTGGCACAGGATAGAACAGCATGGAAATCAAGGGGGGAGGCCTTTGCCCAGCAGTGGGATGATGCAGGCTAACAGTAACAGTAAACGATACGTATATCATGAAGCAAACTCAGATCAATAAAGATATTGGTCTGAGGAAGCAAAGAGGAAAAGAAATAGCAGAAGTAGGTAATAGTAGTAGAAAAGGATACTGGTACAAGACCAAGAAAACTCAAAGGAGATGGTATTAACAATATAGAATTGTAGACTGTAGTGGATATGGAATAGATTTCTCAGATATAACAGCAGTGGCGTTATCAATTATTATATGAATCCATTCGTTTTTATATACCATTAGTAACAGTTAATTATACTCTAGGTTTTATGCTCCTTACAGCATGAGCGTTTGAATAATGTTCTGCATTTTCAATATCTATTTGCAGATTCTTTAAGAAAATATTTGTATCTAAATAATTAGTTATATTATAACTAAAGTTTTTATGTGCGCTGGCCTACCAAACTCAACGTCGTCGTCGGCGGGAATCACCCGATTGCCTTGAACTCGTGTTCGATATTTTTTGCGAACTAACGCCACAACAGGATACATCGCGGCGACTGCTCGGCCCTTTAGTGGTTTAGTTGATGCCCTTGATGAATCTAAGAAATCTTGTGGAGCCGCTTTATTGCTAGGAATTCGGGCGAGTCGGGCTTCACAAAAAAAAGTCTGCTTTTGGTTAGCGCCCTGTTACATAAATACAGAGTGGTTCAAATAACATGGCGAATTTTCTTCACATTATGTAAGATGCAAGAATAAAGCTGACGAAAATGACGTCATGCAGAGTTGCAATGGGTTTGAACATAAAGTCAACAATGTGTAAGCGGAGAGTTCCTCGCGGAAAGACGATGGCCAAAAATTTCCCCAAACTGTATAAAATTAAAAGTATTACAATTCATTTAATTAAAATACATGAACAATTTATAATAGCTAAAAGCTAATAACATTTCATAGCATTTTCTGAAAAAAACACTAAAATAAAATAATTCAAACCGATTTTATTTATTTTACGTTATTGGTGTAATTGTATAGCTTGAAAACAGACTGTTGGATGTTGTGCACATATTATGACGATCCTTCGGTAGGTACTTGGGATGGGCGAGATCCCAAGAAAGTATTGTTCCACCAGCTGCATTTCTGGATAATGTTAGTAACATTGAATGATTAAATGTATAATATAATGTAATTGGTTTTATTCTGTCTAATATACCCATGCTATAAATGAAAGTTTAGTAACTGCTGTACCAGCTTTTTCAAGTTATAATATGTTATTACTAATCACGGAAGATAAATATATACACCAGGAAATTATAATTTTATGAATAAATTGTAGAATCATGATGAAAACCGAGTGAAAAAATCAACATTTTCAAACCTTCATAACTTTATTCCACGACTGCATAGCTATATGTAACTTATAATTCTTAATTACAGAAGATCTGTCTTATTGAACAACATAGATTTCATCTCTGTATATTTTGGGGTACAGGTCCTAACAATTTTTTGCCATCTCCTTTGTCTTTTCATTAAATACCTACTGATAATAGTAAAGATGATCAACGCAGTGATAAAGCCCCGAGTCAAATTGAGTCATGTAGAGGGCACACCAGTTAGTGCTATGTATAGGTGATATTGACTATCTAATGTCTAGAGTACATATGGCCGCTAAGTACACGCAACGTGATGTCTCCAGTTGGGCTTGGATTAAAATATTTATTAGTAAAGTGGCAAGTGTAACTACTAACAGGGATATTATTCCAATCTCAGGGAAGTCCTATTACAGAGAAGATGTAAATATACGATCATTTGGAACTGGAATTTACATACGTAATATAGGTATTATGTCCTTGTGTAGGATTTTAATTTTTTTCTTGCTTAATTTTCTGCATCTGCCGTATAAGTACGCCGACCACGAGTAGGTACGTTCAAATTGAAACGTTGTAGTAATAATATTGTTAGTTTATAAAATTGCTATGGGAAACTTACTGGAGTGAATGTTTCGTTTGAAGTAATGTTGCATAATAGTATATGTTGAGCCACCGCCAGCGCAGACGGAGTATATAGCACATGAGGCGATCACGACAGAAATTCAGTCACGTAGCGGAACGATATCATCGCCATACAATCTGCACACCGCTAATATGCACTCAGTTTCACAACGGTTCACCTGAAAATATCAGCGGGCAATAAGCTAACCGCGACAGTTTCTAAAACCACACAGCGATATTCGCGATAGGACTCAACATGACAATGTTTGTGGAACTGTAATTATTTTTGTCAGGTGACCCGTTGGGACGGGTCGGTATGGAAAGTGCGATGCGGTGTGTAGCGCGATCGTCGGTGAGGCACTGACGGCTCCGGCTGCCTGCCGCCGGCCGCTCCTGCATTGCGGCGCGCAGCCGCACTCGCGCGCGCATGACCTTGGCATTGAACTTGGCAATGGGCCGGCGCGGTGAGGGGGCCGCGGGGCGCGGGGCGGGCCAGCTCCGGCGGGGGATGGTGATGCACCGGCAGCTGCACCGCCCCTCTCCCGCCATCCTTCCGTCATCGTGACTGCCCGAGCCCAGCCTACAGAATACAAAGTACGGATCTCAGTCTTCAATTGTACAATGCAAAGATATTCCTTATGCCCATCAATTTAAGAACAGCTTCTATTTACATTGGCTGAGGTGACGCGGCGTTTCTGTTTGTCTATTTATTTTTTATGACATACAGAAGCGTTCAAAGTGTAATAGGTGGAACACACGATTCTATAATTGATAGAGTTGTAAAACGAACAAATTGCAGAAGACAGATATTCGAGATTATAGTATTAGAATTTGATATATTTTGTTTTGGATATTTGCCAAAATTGTTTGTCTTTTCTAATGCTCTGTTTGTTTTGATGATATTTGTAATTTATTTAGTGTATGCAGTTCAGGATGTCTAAACATTTTGTAACATAACAAGAGTGAAACATATTTACAATTAAAATTAATAAGGTAAATAATTAAAATTCGTTAAAAAAATATGTTAAAATGTGGTAACAACATATTGAAGTATGTATTAGGTATAATTTGGGCGACGCGACGTAACAGAGAGGCGATCATGGTGTTTGTTCGTAAGCCGCGCCGCTCGAGGCACATCTGATGTAATATCATCGGTGGACCATAAAAACTGGTCGCACTTGAGACTTTAGTTACCAACCGGCGATTTATTAAGTCCGAAATCATTTCTTCGATAATTATAGATACGTTTAGATTATCTACCAGCAGTTTCTATAATAACATTCGTTTTTTTTATACGAGTGAAGTATCCAATTGTTATAATTGTTAAATAAGTTGAGTAAATTGGTTTGGTACTTACTGTAGTTATGAAATATAATCAGATATGGATGATGAGGCATCTTCCTACATGTGTCGGAAAGCTGGTCGGGGTGCGAAGGCTAGAGGGTGCGGAAGGCAGCGGGGGATGTTGGGAGATCGATCTGAGTGCGCGCGCACAGCCGCCGCCGCGCCGCTGGCTCGCGTCGCTCCTCGCTACCCACTCTTAACTAAAGGCCACACAGATCCCGGGCACTACCTAGGTAAATAGGTACCCGGCGCTAAGCACTAACTCGATTCACTTTTGTTACACGGAAAAAACGAATTTGCAGATGCCATCCGAACCAAATTATTCGGTTGCAAATAGCAATAGCTTGTTTATTTCTAGCCGTTACGTTATTTCAGTGTATAACGCTGTATATACCCATGTATTGGATGAAAACTGTATTGATTACAGTTCCGCTTTTACTTATTGTTATCGTAACAAATGTTCATAACATTTTATCTGTTATTTGTCACCTCACATCTAAGTTTACCATTGAAAGCACGTACAGAAACAGAAATAAAATAAAAAACAGGAATTTCTTTCTCTATTCTTCGCTGTTTTGTCTCTACGCCCACGTTTTGCGAAATCCATTACACTAATCGATTCTGAGTTCTAATATACTTTATTATTAACAGATAATATAACCTAACAGATCCAATTATGACTACCTACTTCAAGTTTGTTACCTTGAGAAGTATAACCGCGAAGTATCCGAGGCCTACGAACATTAATTTCACTTAGAACTTTGATAACAGTGCACTGAACTTTGACGTGAACAAGATTGATTGTATCTAGGTAGTTTTTATGAGCTTCAAAGTTTTGTAGTTGAATTTGTAGATATTATTATATTTATGTTGCTTCAATAATCTTGAGTTAATCAAAATCGTATTCTGCGATTGGACTAAGTATCGCACTGTCACAATTTTTTAAACTTGTGTTCTCATTACGGTGCTTGCTTGATTTCACTCTAAGCAACCGTACTACATACACATCAATTGAGTTTGAGATAGGGATCAAATTCCCAGCTACCACAAGCCAAGCATCGGACGATTCGATAATAAGTCGGTTCGGCATTGAATGGCAGCTGGATAAGTTCACAAAATGGTTGACTGTAGGTATTCACACAGTGCAGGGTAAACCTGCGAGTGTTCGTATAAGTAGTCAAGAAAAAGGATTAGGAACTTATAATTTTAAGTCAAGATTTTTTATAGACTTGCTGAGAGAACAATTCAACCGCATCCTTTTAAAATTTTAAAGGCTAAATTTTAGTGTCGTCAATGAAACTTATGCTGGAATTGTTTTATAATGAACGTGCCGGACCTAAGATACTTCCTTGAGATACTCCATCTGGGAAGCGTTAAGACACTTCCTAAGACAGACTTTGGTCAGGTTTTATTTTATTACTTTATTTAGGGCAGATTTTTCAATCGTCAGATAACTTTATCCGAGGAAATCAATTTTAATTTTGACAGCTTTCCTATACCTACAAAATCTGTCCAGAGTCAATTTTTTTTGTTGGATAAAACAGTCGAAATACCTCGCCTTAACTAGCGATTTATAAATCAGCCCGTAGTTTGATTAATATCTAATAAATAATTGATTGTCTGGGCGCGACATTACTTTACATAAAATTATAAATATTTGATTGTCTGGGCGCGACATTACTTTATTTAGTTTGATTTATAATAATAAATATTTGATTGTCTGGGCGCGACATTACTTTATTTAGTTTGATTTATAATAATAAATAATTGATTGTCTGGGCGCGACAAAACAAGACACGGCTATCCACCCAAGTATGACCCAAGTCAAATCCACGAAACTCTTCGATCAACATGCGCAGTAGCCGTTTGGGAACTAGCTAACATCAGCCAAATATTATATTAATTTTTCCTGGAAAATACCATATGATCAGACTTTCCCAGGCTGTTTGGACGTACCTAATTACATAGAAGGTATAATTATGTAATTATGCAAATTGGTTCAATCCCCACAATTTCCCTCGAACATTCATAGGTATTTTTAATATCAGACCAATACTAAATGCTCAAGCAAAAGACCAATCGACTGGATGACTGCTTGACTGATTTTGGTTGCATCATTTACTCGAAGAAGTTTACGTAAACGTAAGTGTCAAAGCAAACAAAGTATTGGTCAATAGAAACTGTCATCCCGATATTAATTTTATTTTTATTTATTTTCCACACTTACATCTATCCTTACAGGCTAACCTAATGCGATATGGTTTAACTAAATAATATTTACAAATTTCTTAAATTCTATAACTAAGCACAAACAATGCTGCCCTTGTGAATTCACTCAGAGAACAACAAAATAGGTCCGTCTCATCAGCTATGAGGTTGAGATTGCGGAGCGCACGCGTCAATGGCGCTTCACATAAAAGGTTAATTACTCGTATGTTACTATCCGTGCGGATGAAGAATGGGGCTAGAAAAATCGGTATTTTGGAAAATTTTGAAACATTTTTGATTTATAGGGCTCGCTTTCTGTCCTATTGACGTGCGGCACGCATTTCAGCGACCGTAACTGTGTAAATTTCAGTAATATATTTAATTTTACATACAAAATTTACCAAAATAGCGCCCCCCCTCCAATCCCATTCTTCATCCGCGCGAATAGTATATATATTATTATTATATTGGTACATTAATTTCAACTGTACAATTTTAATATCTGATTCTTCTAAAAGGTTTTCTCTAAACTGACTCAAACTACTGATTGAATTAAAATATGTTATCAATTTTATGATACTCTTTTTCGGATTTCTGTATTATTTGCGTGTCACATAATTATGTAGGTATATTTTATATATTGATAGGCTACAATATCAATTTTTATCGATAAGCAAACAGTTATTTGTGCAGCAGTACGACGATATAAACCAGGAACCGTAGTTTAGTAAAACAGATCGACAGTCGAAATGACACATCCCTAAAAATAAACAGAAAAAAAATCCTCTGTTGCAAATATTATGAATTATGTACTTAGGTAAGTCAACAACTTGGCATACGACAGAGTCAACTAAGGAAAATAGACGATTATGGTCAACTTCTTACTTCGTCATCATTCACGACCCACTTTGATGTTTTATGTAGGTATCATGAAAGAAAACTCATTTTCCTGTAACACCTCTTATTACAAAGTTATACACCTTTTTCGTGTTATGCCTGCACCAGGAGTCAAGAACTGATATGTTTTGTTTATAGTCCAAGTGATAGCTTGCCTTCCATGCAGGAGGGTCTGACATCGAACCCGGCCCACACCTCTGGCTTTTCGGATTTATGTACGGATTGCAATTTGATGATCACTCGTGTTAACGATTAACGAAAACATCGTGAGGTAACCTGCACATCTGAGAGGCCCTCATAAACACTTCAATGTGGTGTTTAGTCCGCCAACCTGCACCAGGCCAACGTGGTGGACTAAGGACTAATCCTTCTCATTCCGAGAAGAGACCCGTGCCCAGCAGTGGGACAGTAATGGACTGGATTAATTTTTTTTGTCCACTACAAGATCAGATAAAAAGTTAGATGTCACGACGTATGAAAAAGTAACTGGTGGAATCAAACATGGTGATATACCGACAATGGAGAAATTCTTTATCATGGTGTCCAATAATAGCTGATAAGTACCGAATCTCGGCTCAAGCGTTTGAAGAATAAAGTAAGCAAAACTGAACTATTTCTTAAAAATGATAATAGGAACCAATTTAGCATAGTACCTCTTGCTTTTATTTTTACATTATGTTATTTTTCCCCCAACTTTGACCTTTGCCATGCTCTTTTAAGGTTAGAGTTCAAAGGGACTCCGAGTACCGGTAAATACTCAAGTTATTTGCCCATAAAGGTGAAATATGTCTGATTTTAGAAGATTTTCAAGGTTTTTGCTATAAAAGAGGTGTTGCATAAGAACTTATTTTTATAGAATTAAATAGAATATTATATCTGTATTTAAAAAATATATTATGCAATGTGAACACAATCACTAATTAGTTGACAAAAATTGCATTGACTTCTCTAATAGACGTACGCCTACACATGACACGAGAAAAATACGTGGTTTATGAAAATTATCCAATTTTACTTGACATTCATCCCACTTCCTGCGATTTAATGAGCTTGGTTTAAACAAAGGACAAGCAAAAGTTTTTTTTCCAGGGAAGATTAATGGATACGACCACTGTGTATATAATTTCCTCTGTACATTCCTTTGACGTCACTGCGGTTAAGTCTGCAGGCTTCATAAATATTCCCCTATATGATCGGCGGCTATGAATAATGCAATATGGTAAGCAGAAGCTGTAATTACGGTTTTATAAGAGCACGTGCCTATTATGCACTCAGGTGCAGTACCATCATTATTAATTTTACACCTGAACTATGGTAAAATGATTAATTTGCAAAAGATTAAACTCCACGTGTGTAAATAGATGTTTATTAATTGTATATATCAAAGATAAACCAGTATCTTTAGTGGTATCTGCGTTCCTTAACTTTCCTGCATTTCATTTATTATGTTTACAATTATTTTCCACCAGACTTCAAAATACACGTGCATTTCATCATTTTTTAATGTATATCGACTCTGTTTTTCTTACATAATTCTATAGTGATATGCAAAGACAATGTATTGTCTTCAAACAAATTATAGTTTCTTTTATACAACATGTAATATTTAATTAACGCAAAACCTCCACATCCCAATTAAAATATCAAGTTAAAATCATAATGCAATAACCAAAATTTAAGTAGGTATTTAAAGATAACAATTATTTAAAAAAAATAGTGGTGTGCCTAGCATTACTTACTGCATTTAAAATTGAGTCTTATTGTATAGAAATAAGCTTTAATTTTCTTTGGATAAATCGAGCGCCTGTTTGGTGAATTCCATTTAAAAAAAATATATAATTACCTACTCTAAAAGTTACTAAAATCGATTCAGTAGTCAATCATGAACAAACTATATTCAGGTTTCGCGTTAATTCAATTAAACCGTGTATATGCATCAAAAGCAGCAGTTGAGTACATAGTTCTCCAAATCATATCACAAAAGGCACGGACACACTATCGAGCATAGATCGGATCCAGTATTCTACTGCGTATAAAGTTACAGCATTCGCCGTCGTCACAACCGCCCGGGTGTGGGTGGCCTTGTCCTTCACGAAGGCACACGGAGCGCCAATCGATAGGCGCGCGCCCAGCTGACCCGCCCTGCCTCGTGTAAACACTGCTTTACCATCAATGGACTATACTTTGTTTTGAAAATGTTTACTTACTTTAGGACCAGCTTATGGTATTAAGCTTGGGGTTGTAATCAAGTAGTTTGGAAAATCTTATACTGGGTGTAAGTGACATCATTTATCATTCTCCTGCCCTTATCCCATTTTATTTGAGGTCGGCGCAATATGTCTTTTTCTTCTATTCATCTCTATCAGACGTCATTTCCAGATTTACTTCCTTCACATTCATGTCATGTTTCACACAGTCCATCCATCTTTTCTTTGGTCTGCCCCTACTCTGATAGCCATCCACATTCATACTTACAACTCTTCTTATAACATGATTCTCATCTCTCTGCATTACATGTCCATACCACGATAATCTGTTACTTTGCAGCTTTTTTGTAACTGGTGACATATCGTAATGAAAACCTGCGAAAAACACGTAACATTTTTTAAAGGACAAATTCTATTCCAAATTCTATTGTTGTCCAGAATCATGTATTGAATCCAAATTTACGATGTCACTTACACCCTGTATAATAAATTTATTATTTATTAATATTTTCAAAACACAACATTAATTTAAGATTTAACATAATGCTTGTAGGTATTTCTTAAAGTACCTACATAACATACTGTTGTACACCTTCACTTCACTTCGCTAGTTCCCTTTCAATAAAGGTCGAAAAAGTGTAAAAAGTCATGGGGGCTGCATAGAATGAATATTATGTGTTATATTAATGTATATCGATTATTATCTGATAAAATAAAATTTTCAGGGGTTCGACAAAATCTCCCAAATCTAATATACCTAAAGGGGGTCCTTGAGATTTTTTCGAACCTCTCGCCTCATTTTTAATAGGTACACGTAATTAATGGATCTAAAGAATACTTTAAAAGTATTTTTTTATTTGTATTATAATTAGGTTCTTACATAACAGAGGATATTTTACCAATTAAATATATATGTATATTAAATTAAACAAAGTTTTGTTTGTTGAAGATTAACATGAATACGGCTTATCTAACTGATAAGAGCCTATATTTACAGATTACCTATCGATATTTATAGTTAAGGACTAGATCAATAACTAATATTGTATAGATTATAATATAATTTGCTTCTTATATTAGTCATTTCCACGTATACGTATACACCTACGAGAAAAAGTCTCAAAGGATATCTATTCATGTATCTTATTTATAACGATTAATTAGAATCTAACCATTTATATTTTATACAAAATATATAGGTACATTTATGTCTATATTTTATCTTGTAATCTCGTCTTGCAAGTCTCCTGGAAGAGATTTATTTTGACAATTCAAATATATATCTATATATATCCATATCGCGTTACGCGTAGGTAACTAACATTGTTAAATATCGTGTACCTATGTACTGAAAACATCAGAATTTAGTGTTCGCGTCTGTAGGAAGCCGATTGTGAAAGGAAATTAATAGACGCGAAAACTCAATTTTTTTTTTACATATGCTGTACCTACTTAAAGAGAAAATATTAAATAAATAAAACTAACAGTCAGATTATTTGAATATTTTTATTTATTTCATGTTCTTCTTCTCTATTCTTTGATAGAGTTCACCAAGAACTTCGTAGAAATTCCTATTATCGAGGCTCGTGACGGGATTGACAGTCTAAGGCGCCGCCGCCGCCGCCCTTACCTACCCTCACTCGAGGACTCTATTTTCAGCTACTCGATATTGGTCTTAATTGTAATTTTTCTTTTTGTAATTTTTGAATTATAAATATTTAGTGAAAATGCCTTTGAATATTCTTATCGATTATTGTGATAAGTGTATAAATATGGACATTGTAATTCAACTCTGTAGTTAATCACAAAATATATGATTTATTTATAATATTATTATGATTAGAATTAAAATCGGGATATTTATACGAGTACAATGTATTAACTTTTTTGAGAAATTCCGATATTTAGGCAAATAAATGAATTTTCCAAGTGTGCGTGGGTGGCCAAATCCGTAACCATACGAAATAGCAAAAAATACTCTACAGAGCCAAGGACGGGCCCGATTTTGATAAATCATTAGATTTCTAAAAAAATATATTCTCCGAAAATCTGATTTTGAAAAAGTACACACTTGTGATAAATCACACCAGCCAATAGTGTCACTTATAAGGATTAAATTCTGTGAAATAATGTCAGCGGTAAATTAACGGGAGGAGCTCATTTATAACAAAATATTATTTAATGTTTCTTACATTACTTTGAAATCCGTGAGTTAAGCTATTTCTTATAGTTTCGGATTGGGCCATCCACGCACACTTGCAAAATTCACGATTATTTATATTCAAAATATTTATTTACTTGACGGTCCTCACAGCTCACAAGAAAGCCTGTAAATTGTTTTAACAGTAATTTTTCTCTATAAAAACCTTTGTCTTTTTCCGGCGTTCATTCATGAACAAATCTCAGTTCATTTGTTTAATTATGAAGCCGTAACAAACAGACACACAAACTTGCTTATGTGTGGATTTGGAAAGAACCAAAATGGGACTAAAGATAGAACACCAATATAATATATTATATAAAACATAATGCCTTCTAAGTTCTAATGAACCCACGGGAGGAACAGGAAATATCATTGTTAATCTATTGGCTATTTTGGAAAGGTTCGTCAATAAACAATTTTTTTTTGACGTGGGCGGGTTGGGGTCTTTCAATAGAGGGGTGAAGATGTGCCGCCCACTAGCTCGGAGCACCCCGCAACTTCGCCTGACCCATATAGAGGGGGATGAGTCACACACACACGCGCAGACACATAAATTCCATGTCAATATTAATGGCTTTATGTTGTTAGTTGTTATACAAAACAAATGGTGGGGATTATAAATAACTTTATTTTATTTATAAGTAGATATTTCTATAGGTAGGTAAGTAGATACAAGGTGGGAAAAGATTAATTATGAATTGTTTTAAATACCTATTGAGTATGGCAACATATTTAATATATAGAATAACGTTCTTTAATAAATTTCCTTCAACATTTTGCACCTAAAGACTTCTTTAAAAAACATTCGAAATCAATTTGATTTTTATTTATGTACTCAACGGAATTACGATACTGCTAGATAGATATCGCTAGAGATGTATGCAATGCATTATATTATATTATTAAATACAGCTAGATGCAATGCACGTAAATTATCTTAATAAAAATAAAATGATTAAAAAAAAACGTCTTCAAACTCTTTTCTTGATGATCTCTCAAAAACGTGCCAAAAATCTGAAATTAAGGCTGTATTTTTCGAGGATTTCGTACTTTTGAGGAGCCAAAGCCTCGCATTTTGTAAATGGAACGTAGACAAAAAAGTATTAGGTAGGTACCTACGAGTATAATTCTTTATTTGTGATAAAAAATAAAAATAATCATTAAAGGATCATATTTTTTTAGTCCTGAAAACAAATACACGTTATGAGAAATCAATTTTATTACATCACTTTGATCACATAGACCGATTTGCCTGTTGCCATAATATCCAAAATATTTGAAAAATTATTTCAGAGCACCAGTTCGGGTTCCGAGATACCTAAATAATAACCCTAAAATAGAAAATAAATGCTTTTGTACTTATAAACTTTTGACACAGTTTGGCAATCTACTAAGTACATTATTCCAAGTCAATCAAGAAGATGCTCTCTCCAAACAGATAAAATAAAAGCTGGAGTACCTCAACGGAGTGTCCTAGGGTTGGTCCTAAAACACTCCCTTGAGGTACTCCGGTCACGACTCCACTAATATTTCAGAACTAGGAAATAGATTGCAAACTTCATAGGTAGGTAGGTACTGTCGTTACAATTTAAGACAGTGGTCATGAGGAAGCGTTTTATATGTACCTATAAGCGACTTAAGTAGCTACCAATACATTCAACATGGAACCTAAAATGACGAATAAAGCTAAATTGAACTAAGGTGCTTTATGTTGATTTTACAAACAAAAACCGCATTACATAACCCCCGGTACCTATATTATTCTTAACGAACCAAATATATACCATAATTTCAAATTCAATTTAGTATTTTGGTGCATAACAAGTTTCTTATTTTTAAGCTAAATTCAAAAATAAAAGCTAAATAAGTACCAATGTACCTACTAATTACTATATCTCCTCCCGAGTTCAATCCGTGAATTAAATTGACAGTAGATAATATTGTACCTTTGAGAAGAGCAAAATAATTATAGTATTTTATTTAAAAGCGTTGGTTACCTAATTAAGTAACTACTGTGTGACGAAATTCGTAAGCATACACAAATAAGGGATTACCTTAAATTCGACCTTAAATAATGTATGGGTACTTAGTTAATCTTATGGTAGTTACAGGGCCATGGCCAGTGGGAGGTAATAACTAATGCAAACATAAGCGCCTAGGGCAATATGCATGTTTTATATGACTGAAGACGACAGTGTCATAACTATGTGTTTAACGAGAAGGTGCGGCAAAATACAGAATAAGAATTCCACTGAATCAAGTAGACAAAGTGGGATCTTTTAATAATTCCAATAAACGCAACAAATATATGAAAATAATCATAAGAACAGGTATTTGTTGCGGGTACTTGACTCTAGAACTATTAACGATACTTAGCAAGCAGTACAAAAAGCTGTACAAAAAGTGGGTATTCGGTTTATATGTGGAAGCAAACATCGGCGTCTAACCATCTTTGAGGATTAAGATTCATTTTAGAATATGCTTACAATGAATTTAGTTCCCAAAACAACGTCAAAATTGTTTGCTCAGACGATTAGCGTGCATGACGTGAGACGCTGCGCAAGGTGAGCTGACCAATTTCGCGCAATGAACAAATTATTTGTTCACACAACCTACAGCAATGCTACCTATCTGTCGTTCAGTTCCTGTTATTATTTAGGAGCCTCGAACAACATTGTACGTCTAATTTATCCGAATCGCCCGAAACCACGCAAACTGTTAGCTATACTAGGTAGGTAGGTGTACATACATCGGTGGAAAGCGTGATTACAAACATTACACAACTGATCGATTTTCGCCCGAGACGGAACGCGCTCATGATTTCTTTTGGAAATGGTGGTATTACCTTTACTGGTGGCTCCAGGGTGATGCTGGGGTTCGGGGTACAGAGCACTCGCGGCGTTTACTGCGTATTTGTCCCTCAGAAGTTGTTTGCAGATAGAGGGCGCACGAGAAGAACCTACCGACGCGGCGGTGCGCGGCAGAATCGCTCGGCCTCGACCTTGGCCGTCAAACCCGCGCATGCGTCGCGCGTCGCCCCCCGCACCGCCGCGCGCCTGCGCTCCCCCCCTGCCAATTATGTCATTATGATTGCCGCCGAGTTCGCTGCTGTTGTGTTGCCAAACACAGTCTCGCTCTGCTGGAGCTGGATACAGATTTTTAATAAGGTCAAATAATATATGTAGGTAACCACATTCTTGGAATTAAATATTTACCGATACGCTGCTGCAAGCTAAGCAGATGTTTGCACGCTATAGTATTGTTTAAATACTTATGTATATGGATAGGTTTTCGATGTCAAATATTACCTATCGTTTGTAAACACATAGAATAATGAAAACTGTCAAAGTAAGAGGAAGTAATCAAAACAAAAACATTGACTTTTTTATTTACATCGTTATCGGTAATCTTAATCTTAGAAGAATAATAAAATTAGTAACAGTAAAGATTTACATACCAAAATTGCCCTATTGATTACACAACTTTTTTAGTACCATCAAGGATCGGTGATATTCGAATAACTAAAGCAAAACAGTTAAAGGTGTATGCCCAAACAAAACAATATTTGGTTTGATTGAATCTAACATTTAATAGCCTTCTTCTTGGAACACCGATAAAGTGATGGAAAGGATGAATTAATTAGTCTATTGGTTAGATGTTACGATGCAGTGCTACCTTCCAAGTTTGTTAAATTAGTTTTTTTTGGGGATGCTCACATTGCTCGCACTTAAGCGTGCTCGTTGTTACATTTATTATTTAGTATCAACAACTTTCAAAGGTGAACTATCTCATAAGAAAGAAAAAAATAGTCAAATCAGCCAAAAACATATTTATTGCCAACCGTTTATATGATTACAAATCACAACGCTTGAAATATTTTTTCAGGAGAATGTGAGACACCTTAGAGATGTAAGATCTCAGCACGATGGCTGCAATGCATGGTCCTAGTTGATTTAATCTTTATTCCGGTTTCGATAAGGTAGAGTCAAAGCGCTAACAGTTTCATCTCATCATCAAAAATAGCATCTCTTATTTTCTATTCTTCTTTGCAGACCAGCACGGTTTTATTCTTTATTATTTATATTATTATTCTGATCTCATTGCAACACCAATTGTAATCTTTGTTGCTATTCAACTGCATTTTATTGTCATTCCAATGTCTAAACCTTTCAGTAATGTAAAAAGATCAAAAAGGGATATGCCCATTCGTTAAGGAGGTTTTGGCCAAGTGGCGTCCATAAATACAACAAATCATAGGCATTAGGGTTGACATCATAGATACAAGATCAACCACAATTTTTTACATAGAACTTGGACAGAATTTTAAAATTGTATGAAAAAAAATCAAGGTTCATATAAAACAAACATGGAGTTGACTGGCTAGCCAGTGTCATCGTGGTAAGCCGTTACGAAATCCAATGTAAAGCCAAGGTTGTCATCGCCATAATACTAATCAAGAAGATCATTCAGTTCTCGATTTATTTGATTTCGATTTTTTGTGACATTTGCCATCACTACTTTCATAAGATTGACATAACGTGCGGAAATGAAGATTGCATCACATGCATAATTGATTGAATGTCTTTTTATTATAAGTTTTTAATTCCCGAGTGTTACAAATAAATAAATAATAACAATATTTTAGTTACTAAATAAGATTTTTTTTTGTATTTTTCACATTGGTGTAACGAACCTGCCTACCTACTGGCCAAGAGTGGGCATTTGCCTTTCTCAACGGTCTTTATTAAATATCATCATCAATCTCTGATAAATAACAGTAAGCTTGAAATGCATTTATTTTGTAGTAATAAGTTAATAACAAATAGTAATAGTATCAGACGCCTGGAACTATTGAAAAATTCCACCACATTACTGATGGATACATCATGGAACAATTGTTACGTGTCAGTCTTTTATTTCGGTAGATTTTATTTTATAATTTGATTAGAATAACGATAAAAGGTAATTGAATAACAATAAAGATTACAAATAAGTAGTTGAAATTAGATAAGAATAAAGTCGTACTGATAAGTAAGTATGAGAAGACAAAGATAATAGATAATGTTGACAATAAGATCAGTGATGAAGCTGAGACACACAACACAACCGATGCATCCGAAATTTAGTCTATAGTTTATATTGACGTCTTATAAATAAATATAGGTGCAACATAAACTAGCACCTAATTAAAAATCGATAATTCTAAGCTAAGCGAAATGAATTTTAAATGTACGTCAGAAGGTAGTGAAATCTATTAATAATGCTAACATCATACACAGTGATGTAATCTCTCATTGTTGATTTACCTGCACTTATGCTATAGAGTTAAGGCACCTGACTGCATCGTTCGATCGATACGAATAGGTACTTCAATGTTATGTCGTTGTGCATCACTAATTGAATTAGGATGGTTTAATGTTTGATGTCTGAAAAGTACCTCTGGGCTTATAAAGACCAGGAGGTTTACCGTGTAACTAAAATGGTAATGAAGATTGATTCTGGTAGTAAACTTGAATACGATCGTGAGAGGCTAAGCATCGAGCTACCTTTTGATTTTTTTACCGATCATGCTGTTGGGACTCTCATCTCTATGATCGGCAATTTTTTTTACAAGGTAGCTCCACCGAACACTGAAAAGGCTTTCTGTGTTCTGTGGGTAGGTCAATATTAGGTCTCTTAGGATCATATTGAAGTTTATTAACAGAATCGATGTTTCATTACCATTTTAGTTACGTGCTGGTTGGTATTTTGATCGTAAGCACGGCTACTGTGTCCAGTGCTTTCTCCTTTTCTTCCTCCTCCGAACTGACTTCGGCTACGGCGATTAGGCTTCTACGTTTAAAACCATCAATGTTTTGGTCTTATATGGCTGATATATCCTATTTTGCTAAGTAAGTCCGACTGTCTGAGGATACGTGGAGTGCTGTTGGGTTGTTGTTGGGAAATTCTCAGACCAGGATTTGGCTTTTGAGTTAGGACCAGTAAAAGTCTAAGTAGGTATCTACTTAGACTCTAAGTTAGGTATAATTATGGAGGAGAGAAGGGAGGGTATACTAAAGACTACTTTTTTATAATATAGTCTACTAAATATTTAAAGCTGACTTTATATATCTATTTGTAACAAAACTCTATATTATAATCTGAAAAAACTCATTATTATAAGATCATAGTCGGTGACTGACCGTGACGGCCTGGTAGCGACCTCTATCGATTTGCTGAGACACCTTTAAAATATGGGAAGATAAGTGTAGGAAACAACGTCACATAGTAGTAACACGTCTCATACACAGATGGCACTGTTATACAGTGTGGAATAAAAAAAAAACAATGAATTATTTAGCCTTAAAAGTTAAAACTAATGCACCACTGAGCTAAAACCGCGGGTCGACAAACCCGTTTTCTCTACCTTTTGTCTCCTTGACAGAAGACAAAACGAAAAACGAGAAAACATAAGTTTTCCCACGGCAACACTGTCGAAGACAAAGCTTAAATCCGTGGAAAAACTTGTCTCTATGTGTCTAGTTGAAAGGAGAGAGAAAACGGGAACGAGATGGTTTTGTCCCTAATTTTTCTCATGGATAAAATTAGGAAAAATCTGGGACAACAGCTACTTACTTATAATATATATTAAGTAAAGTTAACCTATCAAGGTAGGTAGACGGGTCATAAATAAAATATTTATAGTGAAGATAATAAAATATTATTCTAGAAAGTATGCCAACAGTAACTTTCATAGTCCAGGGTCCCTCTTGTAGGACCTAATGAACTTGAATTGACCCTAGACTGTAAAAGGGTTAAACTAGTCTTGAGGTTGGACTCATAAAATTAAGTTTCTGGCCTAATAGTCACCAGATGCAGGGCTTTATAGGCATCTTTCTTTCATATCAGTTTACAGGAGCTTATCTTCTGCATGCTCATGGCCATGCCATGAAGCTTGCTGAATATTCAAACGCGACTAAATTTTAAGACACTTTGTCCCTACAGACCACTTTAAAGTGACAATGAGTGACACTAGTGGCGTAGCTAGAGTGGATTCCCACCAACTCCAGGTGCTCCCGGTACATGAACAAAAATCCACACCTATCTATTTTAAGGGGGTGTCCCCCTCTCTATACGCAAAGACAGGGTGTTGGTCACCCCTTAAAATCAATAGGTGTGAACTTTTATAGTTTATTTAGTTAGACACTTATTGTTTTTTTTTACTACAGTTTTCATTGCATACTTCTTCGTATGAACAAAGTGCTAAATAACCTTTACGCGGGTGTCACCCTACCACCAGGGCGGAACGTCCTCACCGCACCTCCCTAGAGAGGCCACTGAGTGATACTGATAATAATTTTGTTAAATATCCAATGGTAAATAAAATGAAAATTTTCGGGTTTATATTTTTATATTATATATATAATACTACATTAATATATTATAATAATAGCACGGCATAATAACGTTCATGAATTACTTTCATGGGTAGGTACTTTTTATTTACGGCGGATTTATAAAATTACAAATTCCTTGAGCAATGCATAACTTAGGTACTATTAGATATTCTATTATTATTAGGTATTATAAGTTTAAAAGAATTCCGATATCTATACAGGATATTTTTGTATGTAGTGCGCATAATTAGTAGTGATTCAGTCTGTTTTTTTTTTAAACCATATCTAGGATTTCTCCTGTATCGAGGGTACAGTTTAAAAACATACATGTCACATGCACACACAACCAGACCCGAAACAACTATCTGTAGATCATACAAATATTTGTTTCGTGCGGGGATCGAACCCGCGGCATGTAGCGCAGAACGCTAATTGCTTAGCCACTGCGCCAACCGTGTCGTCAAAAATTTGCAAATGCAACCGCAGTATTCGGATACACTTTAAAAACGAAACGAAAATTCGACTTAAGTATGGGGGACACGCATAATTTACTAGCGCATGCCATACAAAATCAAACTTTTATTTAGTTTTGGAGTGAATTTCAGTACCTACTGCGGTTGCATTTGCAAATTTTGCGCACTATATAAAAAAATATTCTGTCTTTGATCATGGATTCTTTCCGACAGAAATCTCAAAATGAAACCTCGCGCATGTAAGAAAATTATTTTTATATTTTAGATGAAAAATGTATAGTGTCTGGCAAGTTGTCGTTTAGATGTCCACTACCAGTAGGTAGAGTGCTCGCACTTGTGGTTACACTCAATGTAGCCGGGTTCGACTCTTGATTCTTCACTATTTTCTTGTTCCTGTAAATAAATTGGAAAAAAATCCGTTAGTAATCTGCTCGAGCTACTGAAATTACTTACCATATGTATCTATATGTGTACTGCTCATGTCACCGGAACAAGGGGTCAATACGTTACACGAGTCATCGTTGAACAACAACAACGTTGTTTGCTCAACTCCTCAGCAATATGCTGAATGATAACCCATTTTTACACAGATGCGAGAAACCTATTTTTTTCAAAATATTTGTGTTTATTTTATTTTCCATATATTATTTTGTTATTGTGTATTTTATTTTTGTTATTTATACATTTTTTTGTTTGGTGATTTGCGCCGTTTTTTGTGTAAAAATAAAACGGTTTTCTTTCTTTCTTAGATTGCAGGTTTGACTCACTCCACCGTCTAAGGGATTATAAATCAATATAGGCAGCAGTATTTTACGCATGCAGTATTAATAATTTACTATAGATATTCACCAATACCCATGTGTATGATCGAGGCTTATTTTGGGTAATATCAGTTCATTGAAAAGATTATTGTGGGTCTTGAAATTTTATAGGGAAATTTTATTATATTATCAGTCAGATGGCAGTCGCTCCGTGTAACATACTGATACTCAGCTGCATATGGTTGGACTGGGAGCCGATCCCATCATGGTTGAGAAAAGGCTTGGCACATGGTGAGGTGCAGGACCGTAGATATGGAACTGTTTGAGGTTCAATGTCACATTAATATTTCGTTAACATTGACTTATGCGCGTGAAGTTAGTAGCACACGCAATATTATACATTTAGTAGTATATTACGTCTATGTATACAATATTTTTCCTTACTTAGGTTTCAAGCACAGAGCAAATAGTTTGTTTGCAGGCGCCTCGACTAATAGCCACAAAATATATGCTGCTGCACAACCCCAGAATATGACGCCGGCCGCTGCGTTCAACTGCGAAAATAAAAACAAAATAACTTTAAGGGCATCAATTTAATACGCACTAGCTGTTGCCAGCGGTTTCACCCGTGAGTTTATTTTTTGTCAAAATAAAATATAGCCTATATCACTCAGGGATAGTGTAACTTTGTATTAGTGGAAGAATTTCTAGAATTCGTTCAGTAGTTCCAGAGATTACCCCCTTTTTCATTGTTCTTCCCTATAGCAAAACTATTTCATTATATTCGGAAAACTTACAGCTAGCATACAAATAACGATATGGAAGAAAACCAAATTGAAGGTAAGTACAACCGGTAGGAAGGTAAGTGATGGAACAACCGGTAAAACGGTAAGTAGTGTACATCTGGTGGAAAGGTAAGTGGTGTACATCTGGTAGAAAGGTAAGTGGTGTACATCTGGTAGAAAGGTAAGTGGTGTACATCTGGTAGAAAGGTAAGTGGTGTACATCTGGTAGGAAGGTAAGTGATGGTACAACCGGTAAAACGGTAAGTAGTGTACATCTGGTGGAAAGGTAAGTGGTGTACATCTGGTAGAAAGGTAAGTGGTGTACATCTGGTAGAAAGGTAAGTGGTATACATCTGGTAGAAAGGTAAGTGGTGTACATCTGGTAGAAAGGTAAGTTGTGTACATCTGGTAGAAAACTAAGTGGTGTACATCTGGTAGAAAGGTAAGTGGGGTACATCTGGTAGAAAAGTAAGTGGTGTACATCTAGTAGAAAGGTAAGTGGTGTACAACCGGTAGAAAAAAAGTAAAAGAAAAGAATACAGGGTCATCGGATAAAGACAAAATTATCGTGTCGTGGGCTTGCTGCTTGCTTGGGAACTTCTATTAGTTGTTACTTTTAAATAATACACGACAGCTGGTATACGATAGAACTTACAATATCAAAGTAATCATTGTGTTGTGGGTTCCTTGTGACGAATACATTCCGTGTTATCATGATAGTGTGTGTCAAGTAGAGGCCATAAGAAAGTCGGCTGAGGGGCACCCATGGGTACCAGCTCAGGAAAGCCTTCACAAGTGCTAAAACAAAAATATGACGTCATCATTGTACAATTTTATATAGATATTTCTTCAGACAAACGGACAGATAATTGGGATAAGTAGTTATAGTAATAAAAATATATTTTCATTGGTGTATAAAATATTTGTTACTCGTAGACCAGAGTATATTTGTTTAATGCTGGCGCCCTCTGGTGTGTGAAAACACAAGTGATACTCACGGACATGTCCAAACGCGCAGCACAGTACAAGCATCCCAACACCACACGCCCAGGCGGGTCTGTTGAGAGCTGCGTACACTGCGCCCTCTAGCGGATGGTAGTTGCGCCATAGGAAGGTGCTACCTAGCACCATCACTACTGTCATCAACGTAAGCGCTGCACATGTACCCAGAACTGCCCATTTCTGGAATAAAATAATTCAAAATTCAGTGTAAAATTATCATTGATTCGACTTTCTTCTAAGGACTCAAAGGAAAAAGTATCGCTGCGTAGAAATGTACACCAGTTGCCAAAATTTGTCAGTTTATTCATAAGAGAGCATGGTGTTAGATCAAATAAGGTCATTATAACCCGTAAAACAATAACGGATGGACTAGCAATTCAAAGGTTCTGAACTCGTTAAGTGATTGTTGGTTCCTTAAGTTCAGTTGTCTATTTATATGCATAGACTTATTAACATGTGAATACATGATTGGTTGATTGCCTAAAAGTTTCAGGCGCATACAGATTAGGCTTATTTGACATGACCCCACCTACTTATTATTTCTATGACCCTATGACCCCACGTTTTTGATGTTTGAAAGTGTCAGAAACGTCACAGCACGTAAGTCTGGGGAGCTATTCTGTAAGAACAACTCGCATCTCGATTCGAATCTCACTCTTATTGACGGTTGATATTTGAAGAATTAACACGATGACTTAATAACGGATCTGTGACATGCTTTAGTCATGTTCACAGCTCCTGTAAGTTACACATTTATATTCTCTCGTCGAAATTGTAATATTTCGTATTATTTCGTGTGTTCTATGCACAGAACACAGAAAAGAAGTGCCCAATCTTTCAGCTCAACTTTCCAAGAAATTGTGTCAAATATATTGAGCTTATTTGAATACGCTTAAGTTACGACTCGAGTATGAGACTCCGGATGGGATGACAAGGGATCAAGACTACCAGGAGTGGCGGAATTCGGAGGAGACCTACACCCAAAAATGGGTACTACATGGGCCGCCATGATGATGATGAGACGATGATGAGAGAGAGAGAGAAAATGACCTGTTTAATTCTGTTCAGATTGCCTTCCTGGCTGTAGTTGAGGAACAGGTAACCGCAGTAGAAGCCGACGATATAGGCGGCGTAGCGCGTGTGGCTCTTGATGTACATCACGTGGAACTCCTCGCTGCCACGAGGGTTGACTATGAACCTGGTGGATATAGAGCAGAATGTGTGATGGCGGCTTAATAGTTTTTTTTAAACTCATTAACTAATGAGCAGTCTCCTGCGGTCGAGAACAATACCATCGTCTGCGTTGACTTTTGAAACGTTAAAGACTCTAGGTGCACGGTTCCAAAAAAGTTGATCCTATGGAGAAGTACCGAGAAGAAATTCCATGAATACTCTTTTCAAATAAAGTTGTTACAGTTTTGTATAGTACATTTATGTAGGACAATATGAGAGAATAATATCCGATGAGATAAATACTAAAAGGTGTACTTATGTACAATAATAATAATAGCAATGTTAATAATGCAGCAAATTGGTTTAGGTAACAATACCTACTATTCATTAAAACAATGGCAAAGGAAATCCTCCATGATGAAACCATTTGTAACTGTTATGCGTCATTGATTTATAGCATACATACCTACTATGTTTTTGCTCTAAGGCTTTGAAAAGTTTTGAGATGAATTACAAATGAATGAAATATGACTTGAAATATAATTAATTTGTCATAGGATTCATGTAATAAATTAAAAGCAAGAATGGTTGTGATTAAAAAATAAAACATCATTATGACTAACTTAAAAATTATGTACAAATATGTTATAGCAATATGTAGGACACCTTGCTTTGAATATATTTACGTTAAATTCTAGTTGAGACTACCACATATACAGGGCTTTTGTTAATTAACTAATATTGCTTTAAGGGGTTATTACTCATCATAATAAACAATTTTTAGTATGAGACAAACATTGAAATCGCAAAAAAAACAGCTGTTCCACACATTTAGTCGAGTAATATTGAATTATTTATATGGAACAGTAGATTTTTTGTTGCAACAGTTAGTAGTTCCCGACCACGCTGTATTAGTAGTTCCACGTTAAAAGCTCGATTGCCAATATACATAATTACGCCGTAGTACAGAAACGCATCAGTAATAAGTTGAGTTGTTGTTGTTATTGTTGGTGAGTTTAATTGTCGTTGATGAGTTGAGTTGTTGTTGATGAGTTGAGTTGTTGTTGGTGAGTTGAGTTGATTTGTTGTTGGTAGTGAGTTGAGTTATTGTTGTTGTTGGTGTCATGAATGTGTTGAGTAAGTTGATATGATAAAACTATCATTATTGTTCTATCATGCCTACTAGGTGCGTCTACGGTTTTATAATCGAAGACGATTCCTAGTAGGCAGCTACGAATGAATTAGTTCACTTTGTCCCCCGGCTTATGTCCCTCGGTTTCAATTAATAATAGTGCACACTATTCCCCGTATCTTTCGACTGAGACGTAGTACAAATTAAAAGTCATAAATAAAACCGATCGCCTTAATGAAGCGCAATCAAAGCAAACATCTTACTATTATGTTAATTGTAAATTGTAACATAATTGCGGAAGTCATGCGACGATACAAAATCAAGTGAAAAAACCTGAGATTTTTCCACGGGGTGTTGAACTGCGTTTCATTGTAATTGCGGCAATTTTTATTACGTATATACAAGTCAGACTTCAACTAGTTCAGAGTACAGTCCGTTTTTTCATAGTTTATAATAAAAACTATCTTCTGGTGTCGTTTTACATAAAAGGAGTAAACATCCACGGAAGATACCTCAAAAGCAATTTTTTTTGTCTATATAACGTGTATCAGTAATGCGTAGTCATAAGGGACCATCAAACTAAACAACTTCAAGGGACCAACATCGTAATCGCGTAAAAATAGTCAGCTGGCCCATACAAAAATTCAACTATTTGACCCAAACGTATGGGACAGCTGATTATTTTGTAAAGAAAGTTGTTCAGTTTGATGGTCCCCACCCTTACATGTGACCACGCATTTCTAATTCCCGTTGTAGAATAATATCGAATTCTTTGTGTGTAAAAAGATAACAAAGTATTGTTTTATAAAAGACAGGATGTTTGTCTGTACAGTTCTACTCGGTTAGTCGAAAAGGATATATAAAGCCGAAAGTCTTTATTAGCAGTAAATGATTACTGTATAGAAGTTTTCAAAACTCAGTAAAACTACAAAGTTATTAGTCGAGGTATGAGGTGAGTGTGTGTGCATGTGAGATTTATATCCTGCACACTATTCCCAAAGAATAATTTTATAAGAACGTATCTTCACTCCATGCTCTTTCCATGCACCTTAAACCGGGCTTCCACTGCGAAAGGGTAATGAGCCAGTAATACTCGTAGCTGGACGGAACGGACCCCAACTAGCTAATATACGTTTTATTTTCCATTATGAAAGAATTTTGACAATTGCCTTCTACTGCAAAAGAGAAATGAAGAACGAGTTCGTTACTAACTATTTTTACTTGTTCAGTCCTCACCGCTAGACTCTTTGTTGGTGGAAGTACGTCTATGAAGTTTACTGTTGCGAGTTAAACGGAGTCCGTACGGAGCCCACCCCGCTTCCAGTGGTAGCCCGGCTTTACTCTGTCATACTTAACTTACTCAAAAGTGAAGAGCTGAACAGCGGACAGTTTGTAGATATAGTTGATGATTCCCGGCATTATTACAGATCCAGCAGTAAGTATGGCAGCGATAGTGAGCCCCAGTGTGGGCAGCCTCCTGTACAGGCAGTACGCCAGGACCGTCACCGTGAAGAAGTGGAAGTCGCAGGGGATGAACCACGACACCACTATGCACTGCGAAAGATTATAATATGTTGATTTAAGATAACCTGCTATTCTGTTTATCATCGTATTTTATGTACTAGCGACTATCGAATAATATTAAATAAATAAATCAAGCCGATTACTGTCCCACGAGCACGGGCCTCTTCTTGGAATGAAAAGGGGGAAGGCCTTAGTCCAAACCGCTGGCCTAGTGTGGGTTGGGGGACTACACACGCCATCAATTCAATATCGATTCGACAAAATTCTTTGCACGGCTCCCGATAAGCTAGCTACACCCATATTTTTCTTCCGCCAATTAGGGCCACTTAGCCTTAGGGCCTACACACTTAGCAAGGAATTTTGTCGCCAAAGTGTACAATCGCCAAAGTCCTTGATTGTACAATATTATGTACATATAATGAATATACGCGAATCGTTTAAACATAACCTAAAACAATGGCTGGTTGAGCAGGCATTTTATAATGTGAATGACAAGATGAAATAAAATTATTATGATTATTTTCGTGTTATTTAGATTTATTTGATTTACATTTTGATTATTTTATTTTATAATTTATTATTATTATTGATTAGATCATGTTGACCTTATTAGTTACCAATAAAATACTATGACTATGACTATATTTCAATAATTTGAATTCAGGCTCTAAATATATGGGAACTATTGGCAGCTCCACCTTACCAGTTTTGCAAGTACTTACAATGTTCTCAGTGTCGACGTAATTGTTGACCATGAGGAGGTTGAGCCACCAGTTCTTGCGGCATTGTTCAGTGTCGTGTGAGACGGCCCTGTTCCACAGTGGCCCAGTGCCAAGGTAAGGGAACACCGCACATACGTAGAATATCACGACGGCATATGCTACCACCAGTCTGACGATAAAAACATAATAATAAAAAAAAACTGAAATCTCTTTAAATTAGTTGAGGTTGTCTTTTTGTTCATGAATATTTTTACTATTATGCATGCAAAAATATATAAAATAAAACCCACATGTTGCGTTTTCTTACCTTTTTATTTTACCTAACTACAATTTTATTACTGCATATATAAGCTTCCTTTAATAATTAATTAATTAAATATAGTCATCGCGACCCATCTAATTATATTCTTCTTGTATTATTCTTTTTATTGACTAACCCGTTTTGCGACACCTTTTTCTTTTGTTGAGTACATAAATATAATAATATAATTATTTAGATTTTTATTCGTTCTAGTTCTATATTTATCCTTTGACTATGTCTTAGATTATTGATTGGTTGTCGCAGCCGACAACCAATCAATAATCTAAGGACTACGGTTTACTCCGCGTGCAATTCGGATACTCGTGAAATAGTTCATTGTTCACCAAGGAAAGAAAGTAAACAATTACCAACGAGAATGTAGTTTGACCTTAATACTACACCCTATATAGTTAGGAGTCACGTCATTTTCTTCCGAGTGATACATAGCGCTTTATACTACACCTACGAGGAAAGTAAAGAATATAGTAAACACAAATTGAAGAAAGAAAAAGAAAGCTATTCGAATAGCGCACCCGATTCTCACTTGTTCCAGTTCCATTATTATTTTCTTTTTTTTAATTCATGTTCTAAAATGCAAGTAGCCAGTATCATTTTGCGGACTTGGGAGATTATAACTTTTTGTCTTTTGGCATTATATTAAAAGAAAATAGGTTACCAACTGATATTATACAATATTTAAAACCAAAAAACAACACTTATTCTTCTTTTTCTGCCCGTATGCTCAACAATAATGCCGTACATTCTACCTTAATTAAAAAAATATACTATTTTACTTTCCGAGCAGGTATAGTATAATAGTAGATTATTAACCAAGGGGATAAAGCAGTGTCTTCTGTCGCGGGTGACGATTTAAATCGCGAGCGTAACGAAGGACTCGAGGTTTACTCCCGAGCGTAGCGAGGGTGTTAAAAACTTAAATCACGAGCGAAGCGAGGGATTTAAGACGAGTCCTGAGTGTAGCGAGGGATTTAAGTTCACCCAAGACTAAGACAGCTTTATCACTGAGGAAAATACTCTACTTTTCGTACCATTTGCGAAAAAATTAACACAATAATAATATGAGATAAGCATTTATTAAAAATAATGACAATTAAAAGTAAAAGTTAACATTCGAAACATTGGTCCAATTATCTCATACGGCCTCGTCGGTTTTCGTAATTTTCTTTAATAATCATAACTGCTTAATAAATAATGCGTATTCCTTTTTCAAAAAGATGTATAATGCTTTATATACAAACTCAATGGTGTAAACACAGATGTAGTTCAGTATCGGTAAGTATTCCAAATTTAAATCACATTCTCCCCCTAGAGGATGAATGAAATTCAGTACAATTTTCTTTCCCTGTTTTTAACAGATTAAAAATGACTATTGTTATGTTCGCTTTTTGTGGCATAGAATGTCACTTTTTTGAGCAAGTGGTACGAAAAAATTATTTTTCATCCCACCATCTCGGAAAGAGTATTTTTAATCTTCAATATCTGAGTGGAAAAGCCGTTTTTATTCTCTAGAGGATAAAGTAAATTTTCATCCCACCATCTCGGAAAGAGTATTTTTAATCTTCAATATCTGAGTGGAAAAGCCGTTTTTATTCTCTAGAGGATAAAGTAAATTGAATTTAGAACATCGTGTGCACTAAGTTTGTGAATTAAACGTTTTTTTTTTGCATTTAGTCATTTCCTCGCTGAGGTGGAATGAAAAGTTACGTGTTGCACTCGAGTGCAAAGATTTTTCACCTCGTGCTCTTTTGATTCCCTCGCTAACGCTCAGGATTCTAATTTTGAATCACTCGCTGCGCTCGTGATTCAATTTTAGAATCCTTCGCTTGCTCGGTCATCAAAATTGAACACGCGGTTAAAAAGCAACTTTGCACTCTTGTATAACAAATAACTATTAAAACTCCCGTTTCTCCATACCTATATACACTGGCACTTAATATAATAAAAAAAAAGGTGAATTTGTTCAATAAAAGCTTACCTCACGTATCTTTTCAGGATAATGAACAGGGGATTTGGCAGTCTCTTGATTCTGGCAATATACGTGTAGGTGAGGAAGCCGGATAACAAGAAGAATGTGTCCACGAAGAGATCGTCGTGAAGTAGGAACAGGCCGAGAGGAGATTGAACCTCCTGATAATGAACACAGAATTATTTGAATGTATCGAAAAGAGAAGGAACATTATGTTAATTTTTTGAAAACTTCCTGACGGCTTTACGTAACATGTACATTTTTAAATGATGCTAATCAAGCCTTGACGCATACTCAAATCCAGATAGATCTGGAGACCATACAAACATTTAATCCACGTGGAGATTATTCGTCATCAGTAGCGCAGAAAGTCATTGTGCCGACATTTTTTAATTCGCTATGCCTTGGATTGAGGTAGCGATCATAATCGGCGTATGCAAAATTTCGTTGACGCAATTCACTGGTGAAAACACACCACACCTTTTCTGCGCAACATGAAGCGCAACAGGCTTTCTGCGCAACATGACGCGCGCTGACAAAATGTAACCGCTAGAAATAAACAAGTTCTTGGTTCGGACAGAGCCTGTGAAGTTAGAATATCTATTACTGAAACAACGTAACGGCTAGAAATAGACAATTTATTACTATTTCCAACCAAGTAATTTGGTTCGGATGGAGACTGCTAACTTCGTTTTTTCAATTGAACAGGAAGTAATATTTGTATGGCCTACAGGTAGTTATTCTTTCCATGTTTGTAAACTGTATGGGTACAGTTTACAGTTTGTTGAACATAGAGCTTTTTAAAGTTTTACATACCTTATCCGAAGTAAGTCCATCACTAATAGGCCCCGAGTTGTAGATCCCAACCTGATGGTCCAACACAACGAGACATATCGTTAAGAATCGTATGCCGTAGAACACTTCGAGACCTTCCTTCTTCATCTTCAGGAGATCAAGAGAATTCTCTTTTAGGCAGAACGATTTAATGAAGTCGGTTCCTGAAAGTTATAAAGTCATTTTAATATAAATCAATACACACATTTATTAAGCGACCGTCTATGAAACAGAGAACTAAAACACAACGTTTCCATACAAAAGTGGTCAAATCAGGGTCAAAATGTATGAAGATGTTGATTTTATTAAGTAACAATCGCCGTATCAAAGAATACGTTATCCGTGAATGTCGTAAAAGGAGGAAGTCCTCCTGAGGATCAGCAGCTTCCTTCTATGAGCTCATAACAAGACACTGTGGTCACCAATCCCTGCAGAGGGCTAACTCATGTAATTTTATGATGCGGCGATCATATTGCAGTCACGCTCGAACTTGAAGCGAGCGAGATACACTCGCTTCAAGTTCGAGCGTGACTGAAGCTGAGAGGATACCAAATCTGTTGTACAATAGATTTTTTATTGTATATACTTTGCGTCGCTTGACGGGTTTAATAATATAATTATAATAAAAGTTCTTGATTAAAAAAACCTATGTCATGCAAATAATGAAGATAGTAAATAACAAGCTCACTTGTAGAATCTGGATCCAATTTCTTTCTTTGACAATTCAAATACGTGCAGATGAGAGATATCACAATTATTAATCCCATTAGGCCACTGTAAGAAAAATAAAGTTTAATAGTTATTTGTTATGCAAGCCTGCAAAGTTGTAATTTGGTGCCCGTGCGAGTCCTTGTATTGAATACCGAGCAAGCGAAGGATTCTAAGAGTTCAAAATTCAAAAATTAAGTTCAAAAATAGAATCCTGAGCGTAGCGAGGGATTCAAAGGCACGAGACGCAAATAATTTTGCAGCCGTGTGAAATACACAACTTTTCATCTCACTAAAGCGAGGAAAATGTTAGATGCCTAATTATAGTTGAATTGATTATCTTCACCACTCTACACGTAGTCCAGGGCCCCAAGTCTACTAACTCCTGCTATCTCAATCGTGGCAGAATGCTCTCGTAATTACAACAGACTTGGGGCCCAGGTGTGTGCTCTACACCATAGTTCGTCACGTTCGAATTTCGAATAACTTTTCCACGCTAGCGGATAAAATAGACTTTTGCACTCAGATTTCGAAGAATAAAGAAAGCCTTTCCGAGCTAGTGAGATGAAAAAATAATTGTATGTTGGGGAATGCACAGACGGTAAAAGAGGTCCGCAGGCAACTAACAACATTTGAATTTTAACAATGTGGTGACTGGCCACGGCTTTATCATCGCTTGCCGCGTTGTACGTAAAAAGTTATTACGCACACAATTTTATTATACCAATATAAAGGATGTCTGCGTACTGCATAGTTCCGCGAATACCTATCGCTTTTGCCACCAGTACATACCTATATTTCAGCACAATGAGTAGTTTTCAAAATACAACAAAATATGAAATGTACTCCAGAATAGGTACAATGTTTATCAGAAACGAAGTAGTGAAAAATTTTATTGTTTGTAATAGTGTTTTTTTTTAACTTTGCTCTATTATTTCGCCTGTATCGGTGGTACAGTTTACAAACATAGGTACCTACATCTCACATGCACACACACCCAGACCCGAAACAACTATCTGTAGATCATAAAAATAATTGCTCCGTGTGGGGATCGGACCCGCGGCACGTAGCGTAGAAAGCTAATCGCTTAGCCACTGCGCAAACCGTGTCGTCAAATTATTTCATTATTTAGTCATGTGACAGTGCTTACAAGAAGGCATAGAACAGAGCATCGTATTCCCTTTCATCATCACTGCTTTGGCAGGGCTCATTGACGCTGATGTTGGCCCGCATGCCGGCGGTGCCGAGGTGGCTTCGTGCAAGCATGACGGCCAGCAGTCGCTCCACGGTGCGCGGCGCACACGCAGCGGGCACGCATGCGCCCCATGTCAGATCATTCAATGGTCGAGTATGCGGCGGACGGTGCTGGATGAGGAAAACAGGCAAATAATTAACTTCTGTGTAGTATCTTGATGCCATGATGATCGAATGGCAGTGAGTCAAAATCTGGGAACTCGTCAAAGAATAGTTTAGCGTTAAAATTATATGTCAACTACCATCATTTAATGATGGCTTATCATAGCATCAAACAATCAATCAATCTTGCATTATTATTCTGTGTTATGTCAAGATATGCAGTTCTGTTTACCCCAGAACAATGCTATGTAATGTATGAACCTTTATGACTTTGATTAATAATATTATACCTAAATAGTTCTGTTTTGTAGATGCGTGATGCCTAGATATTATGTAGCATACTTTCGTAGCGCTTGCGTAGCAAACTGCTACGAAGTTCGATGATTCTGTCTGCCTCACGCTTTTAAAATACATTGTACAACTCCTGGTGATTTTCATGTAAATGTAATGGTGATTAATATTAGCATTTTATATTGCGTGATATCTTGTTTGAATACTGTAATATTGCATTGTTCACTAATTGGAATTAATCGAAGAACATGCGACATTTGCATAACTAGTCAAGTTATTACAATAAAGCGTAAATTGTGATTTTTTCTACAAAAAGGGACCACATTATTGTTTCTAATTATTTTTTATTATATAGCTGTTGGAAATACCGGTAAGTTCATAAATGATCATATCAAATATAAATTCATGAATATAAATGAAAAAATAAATTCAAAATTCGTAGGTGTCGTCAATTACTCATTAGTTATGCAGATATATTTATTGGCTACACTTACCATGCCGACGGAAGTAATAAGTATATACATAAAATAATTCGGTCTATTTTCCAACGTTTTTGATGTGATATTTTATAATGTAGTGTTTGTGCAAACTTTTAGGTGGACATAACAGAAAACAAAAAAGGTAACGGTCAGGCTAGGTGTACATGTTGGTCCATTATTGTACTTACATTCAATACTATTATTATATAAAATAATGTATGTGTGTAATGTGTATGTATTTTGAATCTTACCTCAATAAAGTCTAACGCAGATTGGTAAGGGTAGTAAGGTTGTTCAACGCGTCTTCTCACAGCCTTATCGGTTCTTTCTAACCCGATCTCCGCTAAACAGTACTTGGTTTTCAGCTCAGGGTGTCTCTTGGACCAGGGTGCATTCATGCACTGGTCAAAATTGCCTAATTGGTACCGGTTTCCAAATAGAAGACCTTGAGGTTCCGACGCCTGGGCATCCCAATCTGTGAGATGAATATAGTAAAACAATTTATAGGAGGTGGGCTGTCTTTTTTATACACGCAGCACGCAAAAATAATTCCTCCATTTCCATGGGACTTTCGCTTGGACAATCTTCTAATAGTCCGAAAATTTTTATTTGACTAGGTATAGGACATTTTATCTCGACAGAAAAAATGTTACATTTAAATGTCATTTCAAAAAAAAAAAAACACCTTTCATGATAAAATATTTTCTTAATTATAAGTTAAGGCAAATTTAACAATTCCAAAATATCAGGCGAATATTGGAATAAAGCTGTTGATAAATGTCGTCTAATTTGAAAAACTTACCCCAAACGGCCCATAGAGTAAAATTTTGTAAACTGTAAAGGAGACGGTAGATATGATCCAGGCACGGCTGTTCTTCCACAGTCCAGCTCTGATCCTTCAGAGCGAACAACACATCATCCAGGTACACACTATTTTCCCCATCTTCCACTTTTTGCGAAGTCGCATCTATCCTTTCACTTATATCGTTGGAAATATTTTTTCGCGTTTTATTTTCAGAGGGTACCTGTGTGGTCATCATCTCACTTAGTTCTACATTCTTCACGCGATCAGTAACGTGACATTTTATTTTATTTATGGCGATAATACCAACGAATATTAAGAAGATGTACTTCATTGTTTACAAAGTCAGATAAACTGAAGCTTGAATGTGTTTGTGTTTAGTTATAAAAGAATAACATTGCATAATCAAAGTCAAGCAATCGGCAGTTCGTTAGCAATTAACTTCCATTGTGATCGAGCGAGTACGTCGGAATGGGGTAAGTTTGTGATGATCAGTTTTACTACAATATGAAATAATTGATTGATTTCTTATGCGATGACACGATACTTTATAACGAGACACTTAGAAGTTCCTTGGCTGTCGTTTACCTATCGTGTTAGTTGACGTTCACGAATGCGGCAATACAACGCGATGGGATGGATCACAGTGATAATATCAGCTACTAAGGGCCATGTTCACGGACAATATAACAGATGTTTAAGATTGTGTTTGCATACATGACTGTTGTTGTTTTTCATTAGAAAAGATGAATGTTCAGTAATGCCACTTGTTATGTAACTAAATTTATGGTTCTATATCGTCTTTTAATATGGACATTTTAAGCATTATGTCGTAGCCTTTAATTAAATTAAATAGAGGAAAACTTCTACTATCGCCATCTATTTTTGTTTAACTTTTACATAAATGTTATCTTATATTTCCAAAGCAACATACGTGTATGAAAATTATTTTTAAAGATTTTTTTATAGTTTTTGATTCATCTTCAGCTTTGATAAAAATTCATAACTATATTAAAAGAAATTGAATGCTCGATGCAAATTTTTACTCTTTGATTCTTCTCTGTGTTTGTAACACAACGTTGAAAGTTTCTCAATTGCGTAAAAAGCTTAAAAACGTGCCATCTAGCCCATACTTTACGAATTATAACATACTCTCGCTCACTAGGGTCTCACTTTGGGTCACACTTTCTCACTAGGGTGTGTGAAATTGGGGCGTCGAATGGCGAACAAATGCCAGGAGGGTTGTTGTTATCTTCTATATGAAAATATAGATGTCGCTACCTTTACACAACGTGCATAAACTTATTATACTTTACCACTAGTATAATAAGTTTATGACAACATGTAACTTATGGGTAAGATTAATAAAACATATAAAAAAAAAATTTAGTTCAAAGTTCGGTTACTTTTTTAGTTAATAATTCTGGCTGACACGTTATAATTTTAAATGCAGGTGTTAATTTTGATTTTCGGGAACGTGGGATGTGGGATGCATTATTTGAGCTTTTAATTTTAAATTATACTTAATAATAATAAATAATAATAATTTTTTCGAACTCCTCGAAAGCAAAGTGAATATTGAAAGCATAGAAGTAGTACAATGAAAGTATCTAACAGATTCCGATAACAAAAAAATATTAATGGTTATAGCTTTTTATTTTTATCTGTGCATAGCAAAGTTCGGGCTGCGCACATCTCTCATCTCATCTCATCATATCATACCTATATCTTCTGTTTGCGCTTTTAATGTTTAGTCAAAGTGTCCATTTAGCTGCATGTTTCTATGTATAGTAATATGTTAGTACCATTCCTCCCTCTACTTCACTAAAGATTAAAGTGGGAACTGCTTACTATGAGCTCTTATAGCAGGGCAGAAATTGAACTGCTCAGATAATTCCAGTATAACATTTAATTGTACGTAAATCCTATACAGTGCGAGGTCAGCTCATACTGAAAATGTCTGGGCAGTTCAACTTCTGCCCTGCTTTATAGCTCTTATAAGTTCGTAGTGAGCCCCCTGTAGCTATTGGTTCAAGTACAGTCAACTAACTCGAAAAGTTAGGATACACTAAGTGTGATGAATATCATTCTTCTTCCGAATATTACCAGCTAATGATGACGGAGATTTGTGGAAAGTTTAGTTCCAGTAATAGTTTGTGGTAGTCTAGTATTAGATATAGGTGTCCGTCTAGAAGGAGCAATCGCCCTTGATAAGTTACACGCTGGGCACGCACGTAGGCCTCAACAAAGCCATTCTATACATCATACCTATGAGAAAAAAAAGGGCATGCTAGGCTTATTACTCTATACAATTTTTATTATGATTTTAATATTACTTTGCAATCGGAAAAAAACAGATGTTCCGTACAAAATTGGACACCCAGCTGGGTTAAAATGTATGTCGCAGCAGTCGATAATTTTATCAGAATATCTGTGCATACTCTTAAAAAAATATTAATGGTATTCAAGTTAAACTGCACTGCAGTGGAGAGACGCGGCCAAATATCTATTATTTATATGAAATCGTATGAGATAGATTGAACGCACCACGCGGCAACAGAACTGCACGGTGCGGCGCACACAATTTCATATTAAAAACAATATTTGGCCGCGTTAAGCGGAACTCCGCTCAATGCGGTTTGGCCTTTATACGTCTTAAAAAGGATTTCATAAGCTAAGCATACTTAAACCTTATCTATCTGAGATATTTTTAAGATTAAGGCTCATATTATTCAAGTAGGTATGTAAGAGCCTATGCACGGTGCACACGGCCTATTTTTAACGCGCCGACGAAGCGCATTATACGCACGCTAACGCGCTTTAAACGAAATACAAGTTCTAAAATTTTGTCTTCTACAGCGCCGTGTCGCGCATTCGTAAAACGCGCGTTAATAATACACCGTGTGCATAGGTCCTTATAAGATAAATTATGTCGTAAACTCGTAACATAATAAATGAAACTCAAGTCGATTTTAATAATTTATTAATCAATCAATATCTAATAAATATCTACATACATATCTACACATTTCCTACAATTTTGAAAGAATATTTGACAATCTTGATAATCTAAGTATTAAATTAATTATAGTGCAAACTACATCTAATATAAGGTACCTGAGTGCAAACTAATTATATAAAATTTAAGGCCATATTACACTGGACTGGTTCGCGACCGTTAAAGACAGTTGCCGGGTGTTGTAATTAGCACTACACGTCATCCAGGATGGCCTACTCCTCAAATTCGAATTAATTTTACATTATACAAACGAACCTAATGTGTACTGTACACTGTTCAGCAGATAATACCTATACTTACACAAATAACATATAGGTATATGAAAATTATTTTGCTTTTCGGAGTTGTTTTTATAACTGTGGCCTGACTAATCCATATACTGAAATGGAGTCACTACAGAGCGCTGCTCGATAACCACTAAATCAACATGGGTATACAATTCTAGCATCCTGAAATTAGTCATTATTATAATTTTTGATAAGTTTTTAGTCAGTACAGTGCGGACCACCCCAGAATAATATGCTAGCCTTAAAAGTAATTTTAGACTATTGCCGTGTATTCACTAGAAGACAATATGATCCGCGCCACGTGTTGCCAAAGGCGTCAGGCGAAGTCGAGCGACGTCGCCACGTTTCGCACGACATGAATTTTAATTATTATTTTAAGATGTCTAACGACGTCATGCGATATTCTGCGACATTGTGCGATGTCCACGAACTACGCGCGATTTCTCTGGAGACACATGTCGCGGGAATTCTGTCCCCTAGTGAATACACGGCTTAATTATTTTCTATTACAACAATCACACTAATGTGACTGAAACATTTTAATTCAAGTACATTTTTATTTCTTAACCTAGATTTGAATTTAAGTAGGTATATCAATATGTTTTCATATAATTTCAAAAATTATTAACACATTGACTGCCACGCAGCAGACAATAGAAAATCTATTGTTTGGTATCATGCGTGACTGAAACGGCGCTCAAAGGCTATCGAGTCATGCTATTACTGCTATTCCGTAAGCACGTCACTAATCCGCAGTATAATTGCAATAGAGGTAAGTCAATCGAATGGCAATTAACTGACAATGGAAAATGAAAGTGACATGAAAATCTAAATCCGATAGATTTTTTAGAACAACTCGGTTAATAATTGTGAATTAGAAAGAGGAAATGAATGTTTTCAAATATTAAAAATAAAAAAATGCGACAACACGATTGCCGCAATGCCTAAGCACGGCTTGCTGCGCCGCGTACCGCAGGTTCCATTCCCGCACAAGCAACACAGCTTAAACAAAATTAAAGAGAATAGGTCTGGCCATCTTGGTTACACAATGTATACGTGGTTCATGGGGTGTCATAAATGATATTGGCATTTTGATAATTGTTAAGTAATTATAAAAAAAAATATACCTTAATACAAATTCATAATAAAAATTAAAATTCGGTCAATCTATATTCAAGATGAAGATTTGATCACCACCTAATTCTAAATTCAATACGCAGACATGGGTATTCTTCTTGGCCACAGGTGGCCGCTCGGCAGGTGATCAAATGAACCCTGTATTTAACTAAATAGATTAAATTATTACACCACACAAATCTCTAAAAATATAAATTAATATAAATAAAAGTTGTGATTTTCAAAAGTAAATAAGTTATTATAATAATTTAGGTGCACTTAATACTATTAAAATTTAGATACTGAAGTATCTATATTTATATTAATAAATATTAAAATCTTATAATATAAGAATAGCGTTTTTAATATTTACATCTTTGGAACGCGTTGTAAACACACACTGACTAGATTTTTACTCATTGACATGGGTTTCATATCTATAAAACTCTTAATTTTAATTTTATAAATAGTAACATAATTTATTATATTATAATTCCATTTCATGAAAAAATTATAATTTGTATCGTATATTTATACTATAAATTAAATTGGGTTCATTTTCAACAAAAACAATCGCCAACTATGTCTAATACACATGGCATCTAATGGAATGTAGTTAAAAACGATGTTCTTATATTTACGGTAACGACCGGACGAACGATCGGTAACATATATAATATATACGTACGATCCGAACGAATATATATATGTTACCGATAGGGTGCGGAATAAGTTAACCGATCCGTTAAAGAGCGAAATTTTAATTCAAGCAGCAGGTACTTTACCTAGTTATTCCGAACATTAACGTATACTACACCGTTAAATCGCCGAAGAGGGAGACCAAAACACTTTCTTCTCTTCAACATATGCGGTATCGGCAGCCGCACCTTAGCCTAATGTGGTAGTGTTCGCATTGCATGCTGTTTTTGATATGCATTTAAATATTTTCCATTGTTTTACTAATAAGTTCCTGGCTTAACATAGATTTAAAACACAAAACAGACAAAAGTCAATGATTATAACTGTAAGCAAGGAACCTATTCTCTTCACACTTGGTCGTTAGTCTGCATATTATCTAAGGAATCTGCAGATTGCCTAGATATTCTGAGAACCGTATCAATGTATAGCACTTTAGCCAGGTAATCTGCACTATAACTGTAACATACATCTGATATTACTTAACTTGTAATATTTTAGAATAAGGGTCACTGCGTCTTCGGTCGATGGTGATGATGTCATATCAATAGATTTTTCGAGTATCGACGAGCTATCACAATTGGAAATCGCTCATACCGTAGTAAAAAAAGGTAAAAAAAACCTATTTAGTATTGATTTTATATTAATTAAGTTTATTTAAAGCTATAATTCTGTTTTTTTGTTTTCATAATATATTTTCCTCCGCTTTTGACTAGTTTGAATTTGACTAGATAAACCTTGAGACAACATAGCATAGCATCACGCATGTATCCAGGGGCACAGGCAGACGTGTACTGTTGTTCAGGTACACCCACATTTCGCCGAACCTTGAGATCGTATTAGAATTTATTTCTGTATACCTAATTACTTACCTACTAGTGTTGATTAGAATAAGGAGCTCTTTGACTAGACTCACTTTTGACTAGACTAAATTAACAAAAACTAAAAAAGACCATTACTGTCCCACTGCTGGGCACGAGAATGTTCTCAGAATGAGAAGGGTTAGGCCTTTGTTCACCACGCTGACCTAATGCGGGTTGGTGGACTAGATACACCATCGAGAACTGCATGGAGCTCTCTCAGGTGTGGAGGTTTTCTCACTATGTTTTCCTTCACTGTTAACGTAAGTAATAATCAAATTCCGATCCGCACATAAATCCGAAAAGTTAGAGGTGCCGGGTTCGTACTCAGACCCTCCTGCTTGGAAAGCAAGCGTTCAACCGCTAGGCTAACACTGCAGCCTAAATTAATATAACGTGTTTTTGTATTATAAGTGCATCTGACTAGATAAAACTATTAAAATTACAGACTAGATTTATTTTATGATTAAAAATAGTGTTAATAAAAAGACTAGATTTTTTTAAATATCTTTAAAACCAATGATCAAAAAATTTGTAATTAACATATTTTTTTAAATTATAATGACTAGGTATAAATAAAACAGACTAGATTGAGAAAAAATATTATGTACTAATTTTATATACTCTCTTTTTACCTGAAAATCTGAATTCACCATTTTTCTTTTCTTGCTGGTGTGTAATAAAGTGTTGTACTAAACAAATATAACTTTAAATTATAATTTGTATAGTTTTATATATGTGTTTTTTTTATAATTTTATATTTTACTTTAGGCGATGTTGTCGATACTGTTGCGCACTTTGACAGGACCAGCTGAAGGGCGTTTGTCTCTTTCTGTTTCGATAGAAAAAGAAAGTGACAGATGCGTTTAGTCTAATTTAAAACTGTCAAAATGCGCAACTTTATCGATACCAGTGTATATTATAATGACTAGAATTAACAACGACTAGATAATATTTTGACTGAGACCATTTAGATAAATATGTTTTATATACACTAGAGTATTTCAATATATCTGGTAATTAAAAATTAGGGGTATATAAAATATATTTGTGTATCTACTAGGTACTTATAAGACTTTGTATAATAAATTCATATAAAATGACAAAATCATGACTAGAAAATATTTTTTTGGCGTTATCGTTTTTCATACGAATTCCTTTGATTACGTTTTTTAACGAAAGCCGTTGACTTTGTTGCCACATACGAGATCATTTGTCTTGTGTAACAAAAAATAACTTTAAGAAAACCCGAAAATTTCGTGTTATGTAACTTAAATTGAATTTCACTACGTCCCAGTTAAAGGTAGACTCAATTCCGATGAACTATTAACGTTGAAATAGTAATGAGTCGATGGTGGCCGGTGCCTGGCCGACGCTGCGCCGGCAGTGCATCTAAAAATATGCTCATGCACCGATCGATGACGGTGACCCTTCGCGCCTGACTTGCGATCGATCCAAATGTATGCCAATATTGTCTTACGATTGATTCGAACTTACAATAGTGATACGATTAACATTGTTGGTATTCAAATTTTTCTCATATTTATATCGTCTGTATGTACGAGTATAAGGTAAGAATATACCTAAAAAACATCATGATTAATATTGGAGTTGAGTCAACAGAAGAAAAATGATTATTTTAAATAAAGTGAGGGAAAAAATTAAAACAGAATCTACTAGCACATACACACACTAACACAAATTTGACTCATCAATATGTTGGAATTTTTGCCGTGAATGAACTAAAACCACAAAATAAATACCTTAGAGAAACCATCTAACTTAAACTACTATAGCTTCTTTTAAACAATCTTTTATATCCTATAATATTTTAAATATTATGACTTTTATTATAATAATAACTTAATCTACAAAGTGAATTACATACACTATACAATAAATAAATAAATTTTAGCGCCAAATGTTTTACATTTGCGTGATTTGATAAATTTGGAATGTGCTGTAGGAGATCATAGATATTTACAATATTTTCTAAAGTAAAATTATTTTATAGTAAATAACTAAACACACGTCAAGCGTATTTACAAGGTCACTACAACATTGACACTAAGTATAATAATATATATATTTAATCTTATCTTGATAACTTAGGTTGTTGAACCTATTAATTTTTACTGTGACTCCGTTGAACATCCAATAGACGAAAAGATTTTACAGATTTCGAAATAATCAGAAAATACTGATTAATAATGTATAGTCCGGATATTCCGCTTTTTACACCTTCCAGAGAGAAACGTTGTTTATAGGGATTAGAGATTTCGAGATTCGAACCTCAATGGATAGCAATTTACCTGTTTAAGAGAAGTACATATGCGCGTCATGCGCGTACGGCGCACTGTAGTTGTAGAGTGCGGTCGCGACGGGTGCGTACGGGGGGAGCCGCGGCACGGGCCGCAGTACCCTCCGTCACCCATCCATCGCCCCCCCGCCCCCACCTTCATCCTCTGAGCCCGTCACGTCGAGACTCCGAGAGTCTTCCGAAGAACACGATGAACCACATCTAGGCCGCACACCCTCCCAGCTCAACTCCTGCTGAGGAGGTGGGATCTTGTTCCAAAAGGTGTTGAAGTTGTCGTCCCGAATGGTTTCCTGTTTAAAAAGTTACTCATTTAGGAGAGAGATGTTGATGTCATAAAACCTAACAAGTAAATGCAGCAGACTAACTTTTTAAACTGTCAAGTCTTATCGTTACTTACCGGTTGGTAAGCAGGATATTCAGCATGGACCTGCCGGAACGCGGAGGGTTCCTTTTCAGGCTCGTTCTCAGGCTGCTCATGAGCCAGCATGTGCTTCCTGAGATAGGCCTGTCTTCGGAACAGCTTGCCGCACTTCTGGCAGGGAAAACGGCCAGCCTCGGCGGCAGCAGGCTCGCGCCGTTTGACCGCACCCGGGACTCTAGGCTTGTGCCAGCGACGATGGGAAGCTAAGTTTGCGGGACAGTTGAACACCTAGACCATAAAAGGGTGCTTTAAATAACTACAGCAATACAATACAAATCACAACATGATTCCTAAACTTAAAAAAGTATTTTTTAAACTGTCATTAAAACCTGACTCTTTATGCTGAAGGCGTATGATGTTATGTTTTTGTAGTTCAATTTGTATTAGTAATAAATTATGGGTAGTTGTGGCAAGATTTGAATAAACAAATGGCCTAAAATCCATTCTATTATATGATATTCGACCTACAGTAGCACCAAATTTATTTCAAGTCAGTGCTTTTAAGTATATACTTTTCAATCTCATATCTTTCTGATATATTCAATGCGAGTGCTCCGATGTGCCGACGCCACAGAAGAAGATATTTTTTAAATAGTTTCTTAGTAAGAACATGGGTAAACTTATGTTTCTTCTTTTTTTTTACAAAAAAACTTTGGCCCTCCCTTATTTCTCCTGTATCGAGGGTATAGCTTACAAATATATATCTCACATTCACACACCCAGACCCGAAACAACTATCTGTAGGTCGTACAAATATATGTTCTGTGCGGGGATCGAATCCGCAGCATGTAGCGTAGACAGCTAATCACTTGGCCACTGCGCCAAATGTGTTATAAATCTACTTTGCAATGTATTGCATGACAAAAAAAAGTGATAAAATTACATAATTTATGTTCGTCGAGTTAATCGTTTTCAATTTCTAATTATTTATTGCTCTCATCAGAGATAAATGCTAATATTCTCCCGTCACGCATCATCACATGTTTCAATTAGCGGACGCCCTTGTACAAACATTTCGTGTCACCACTTGTGGCGGCTTCCCATGGAAATGTGCCAAGTGTAGCCACCCTCGCTTTCCGTTCCCACGCACAAAAAATAACCAGAATTATGGACCACCTATCTATTGATAACAGCAATTTAATCAAGCGGTGACGAACGCATTGGGATATCATAAAACTGTGAATTGGTATATTCGTTATCAATTAAATTTTAATAAAAGTTCACATGAGAAATTGATAGATCGATCGACAGATATGTGAGTTCATCGTAAATTACTATTAGAAGGGTAAAATAATGCCTATTTTTTTATCATAGACTTATTGAGGAGTTAAGAGTTGTCTTCTTACCTTGTCACATTCGGGACATCGATATTCAATGTGGACGATCCTAGAGCATCGATGTTGCGCCAGCGCAAATGCGTCGTTGTAGAGTCGTCGGCACAGCCTGCAGATGTAGCGGCCCAGTCTGTTCTCTATGGCTGCTATCAAAGCCTTGGCCTCGTCAGTAACTTCCACCACGTTAAACGCCGGATCAATGTCTCCCTACAAAAAGAACATTTATTATTAACCTGCAAGCCAACATTCGCAACTAAAACGATTTCTTATCAGACTACCCATTACGCCTATTAAATAATTCCATACTATTAACATTTTTATTACGTCTAAATTGAACGTTACAGTTCACTATCTCAATTAAAAGGAAAATTAAAGAAATATACTGTGGTATTGAAACGGCGATTTATTTCGTATTTAATGTCCCCGGGTACACCCCCACGGTAAGCGTTGCGGCTTGCCCCTAGCCCTGTTATTAGCACAAAGCACAGCACAATACTCGATTTGGTACCTGTTTAATTGCTGAAGCGATAAGGAAAGTCGCTGTGCAACCCACTGTAATGGTATGGTAAGAACGTCTAATTAATAGTTCCTGTGCAACTTTGCCATTTATTTTAGATACGTATATGTGATTAGACTTTGTTTGGAGTTTGCTGTAATAAACGTTTTTCTTTACTTAAAGTGCAAAAGGTTTATGTGAAAGAATGTTGATGTTAATTACCTTACGAACGACTAGAGTTTCATCTTCAGCTAGATCTCGTATGATGGTACCGGAAACTGGTGATGTCTTGTCTTCATCAAAGATTAGCCTTCTTACAGCTTTACTTTTTTTGGTCGGTTGAGTAGTAGGTTTTGGGGACTTCTTAGGTCGTTCTTCTAAATCTTTTATTTCGACCACGTCTGGTGAACTCCTGCCACTTTTCGATGGAGTCTCTTCTTCTAGAGGTAAACATGTTTTTAGTTCTTCGAAAAATTGTTTGGTAAACTTTAATTTCTTAGCTTCGGGACTGTCACTGTCATTAGAATTATCTTCATCTAACTTCCTTTTGTCTGTTTTGTCCTCTGGTTCTTCTTTAGTATCATCATCCTCAAAATGTCGAAATATTTTCGGTGATTTGTCTGTTTTGCTTTCATCGGTTGCTTTTCTTTTATGCGAGGGTGGCGGCGTGCATGGAGGGGTGATCGGTGTAGTGGATTTGAGGGATAGGTCCAGAGGTACTAGAGGCTCGTTGTAGTAAGCTAAATACTGCTGAAGAAGTGTGGGATGTTGTTGAGGAATGAGGTCATGGAGGTAGTTGCTAGAGATGCGCACCGGCGGCGCTGCATACTGCTGGTAGAAGCGCGAAGTTGTCAGGCGATGGAAATGTGGCAGAGCTGCCTCCATATTTACTCGGTTGGTAATTAGTAATCGAAATTTTGTTTAGTGGTTGCGGTACTCATTTTGTAAATCGTATTCTTTGTTTGCACGTGCCAACATTTTATTAAATCTGTAACAAGCAAAGATTATTTATTTACTTGTTGATAAAAAGAACATTAATAAAGTAAAGTGCAACGCGAAGATTGTCAAGGGTCTTGAAAAAAGGACAAAAAGGCGAAGCGTTGATTCAATTGTGGTCGAGTGGTCCATTCCTTGATTGTAACGGCGAGGAGACAACGAAGTAGCGATTCGACGATGTGTTTTGAGCAATTTGCTGTTCACAATTTTCAAGATTGGCACCAGCAAGGATAATAATTGGTCAAAAAAAATTGTATAGTAGATACGACAAAACAAAGAACGCATCGGCAAACTTTGTGAAACCGATCACTTTCGAACTGAATGCGACTTCAAAACCACGAATGTTTATTAGTATTGCAGTAAAACATGATCTTTATGAGGTAATGACGCAATAAATTGTAAAATTATTAAATCGAGCGACTGCCATTTTTGTTCGATGTGGTACATAGATGTAACTTCTTAGTTGTATCGTATTTTGTCTCTGCGTTTATAAAAGGCACAACAATAAAAATATTTAAATAAGAATGATTCATTTTACTGCTGGCCATTTGTTGAAATGCAATCTCAAACATTTTTGCATTTGACTTTGAAGTGTACAACATGTGAGTTCCGTCAGGTTCACATGCAGACCATGCGGAATGTTTATTACTTATAATTTTTACTACTTGCTACCATGCGAATGTTCTGAAATATTAGAAAGGAAACGGTTCTAAATATTTTAAACAATTTTTCCTTAAAAAGTTGAATATTTTTCCTGCTAGATCAGAAAAAAGATTGTATTTATTTATTATATTTTTATGTTTAAGATAATTAGGCAGTGTACATAGTTTAGTTTTGTATTGAGAGTTGACAATAAAATAAGATTAATAAAGATTTTATTTTAATAAAAGCCTGCCAAAATCAAAATCAAATCAAAATTCAAATCAAATTAAAATCGTAAAATAATGAGGAAGATATTTAATAAAACTAACCTAACCTGTAAATTATTTACAATCACCGCAATAACGATAATATAATTAATTATTATCTTATAACCAGTATAAATGTTGGATTCATCTTCAGTAATTTTAAGAGTCTATTGCAAATATTTACCACATGTCACAGTGCATATTAAATATTCATAAAAATGGCTTATAACAAAAAAAAAGTTACCACGGTAAGTTTCCTTATGTTACTTGATATGAACAGAAAACCAAGTTAAATTGCTCCCCAATAGCAACAATATTTTTTCATGTTCAACGTCATTGTAGTTCTTTAGGGAACGTATTTAGTTTATCATGTGAGAGTAGTGTGAGAGGTACTAATAACGCAAGAATAATATTATCACTAATTGTTTCCAGTTACTCTTAGAGCCTATACACACGGCGTATCTTTAAAGCGCCGACGACGCGCTGATTACGCACGTTAATGCGCTTTTAACGAAATTCAGGCGCAGACCTTTGCACACGTTCAAAAATTTTGTAGTGCCGTAATTCGCATTCCGCAGTCGTATTGATACAAACGCGCAGATACGGCGACACAGACGCGCTTTAGTCTCACGTATGTATTGTAATAAAGAAAGCTCTGCGTTTTGACCAGACTCCTCAACAGTAGTCAAATGGCGTCGGTCGAGACAACGCGAAGCTCGCGCGCATTTGAAGCGATTCAAATGCGCGTAAACCCGATACTTATGAGCTTTGAACGCACTTCTCGTGCGCGTTTGTATAGCTCTGTACGCGCGTTTGAATCAATCCAATGCAACAATCCGGTTTCGGTCATCTACAGCGCCTTGTACGCGCGTTCGAGAAACTTGCGTCGTCGGCGCGTTTAACATAAGCCGTGCGCATAGGCCCTTATGGCTCTCCTGTCAAGAATGCATCACAAGGCACAGTAAATAATATACGTTTCGCATGTCTCGTCTTGGCGGGGGCACTACCGTGCCCCCAGATTTAAACTGTGCACAAAGTTAAAACACGATACAACTCCTATTTTCAAATGCTTATTTATTATATTCTGTATTAACCTGCCTGTTTTTTGCATTGAAGGCTATCTATTTATATAAAACTTTTAACAGTACCTACTTAGACAGTAAAATTTAGTTTCTTTGATAATTCCCTTTCCCTCAGTAAGTCTATTTAACAACGTTTGACTTCCTCACTGCCAGCATCCGATTTGAACAAGATTACACGTTACAAGCTGAAACCGTCAATAATCCGCGTCTAGTTCGCAATCAAGGGGTGTCGCGTTTGCAATGTTACCTAATTACTGTCGCCGGGGCGCTCCCACGCTCGTGCCAACCCTACTGAAGGTTCACCCTCTCCTTTTAATGCGTTTTATTGTTTGGTTAGAGCAAATATCGTGAATATGTTGTGGTAAACGACTGTTTATACTACATCAACTATTTTGTGCTTAGATGCAATGTTGACGCACTTCCAATTTAGGGTTAAAGTATGATATGGTGATACTAATATTATAAATCTGAAAGTGTGTCTGTTTGTTTGTTTGTTCCTTCTTGACGCCTCAACTACTGAACTGATTTCAATGATTTAAATACGATGGGGCAGGACATAGGATACTGTTTATCCTAGAAACAATCCACGCAGGCGAAGCCGCCTTTCTACATATGCCATAGCTTTAATTCGCGACTTGGTCCTCGTCGTAAGTGGTTTCATCCCCCTTTGAACATTCAGTCAATACGCTTTTAATCACATAAAGATGAAGTTTCGCTTGATTGTCAATGGCCAAGTTGTCTTGATAGAAACTAGGTTCTAAACATTAACATTTGTTTATTTTACCACAAAGAATCGATTTACCAAATTGACAGGTAGGTCTAATAAGAGTAACAAAAAGAATACTGTGCACATTAATATTCTGATCGAACAATAAATAAATAATTTACTGAACGATAGTCCATAGTAATAATACTGCTTGTATTTCAGGTAAAACTCTACCAGCAGATTTGGGCGGATTGAATAATTCGGGAGGGCGGCCAGTGAGAGTAGGCGGGCTCAATGATAATATTATATTGTCAGTGGCTATATAATTTTATATATAGCTATACTTTTATACATAACTAACGACAACTACACTTTAACAATTGTACTTTTATATTATTATCGAGATGTAATGATATTTATTACCTATATAGGGGGTCTGATAATCATTGTTGAGATAGATCACTCATTTTCACCTAAGCTATGAGAAAGCTCATTACACCTGTAGGCATGAAGTACTGGAAATGGGCCTCTACTATCATCTAATATAAAATAAAATAGGTAATATATCCTATTACCTATACAAAAGGATTTTCTTATGAATCAACAAAACTAAAAAGTATGAAATTTTTTAAGGAAATTATATAAACGGACCTTTTAAAATGTGTAAAAATGATAATTTTAACTTAGTTAACGTTGTGGTTTAATTCTAAAACGACAATAACTCAAAGGCTAAGGTGTTGACTGAGGATCAAGTGCAGGTCACGTGTTCATATCTCGCCCCGTCGATCTATTGTAGTAAACCCATTCCTAATACAAACACGATCAGTATATTAAAAGGGGTACAAAAGTACATAGAACTTGACGTACTTTGTTAAAAGAGGACAGTTTATAAATATAAAACAGACAAGATCACGTCAATTAAATTCAAACTAAATCTGCCTAAAAAGTTAGGGTATAACAAGAACACTTGCATAGCCAGCACACGGTTATGTAGTCTCTCCTGTCTGGCTAACGAATCCTGTCAATACTATGGTCCAACCTAAAACAGCTCATCTCAAAGCTTAGCCTGCCATGAGAGCAGTGTCCAATAACAAAGGTCTCTTAAAGCGAATTATTCGGGGAATTAAGGTGGCCACACTTATTCGTCAAAAACATCACTAAGTTAAGCCAAGATATTTTAAATACATCTAAAAAATCGTCCCTAAACGATTTATTTAAAGTCCCGTCTAGGACATCAAACAGTTAAATTGCGTCAGTTTTTGAGTGGATTGATCGATCAGTAGTTATTACGGGAATAACTTACTCAACTAAGGAGTATCGTGTTATTAAAAAATCTGCCCTAAATCAATGTTAATAAAATAATTATCCAAAGAACCCGAATAAATTATTGAATCAGATTCAAATTACAAACTACAGTTACGGAATATAGTTATTAAATTATTTTCCCACCTATTCTGAACTTATTAATTATCTCTTTACAGCTATACTGAATAATTTAACGCATGTCGTCTTGCCGGTCATTAAGGCGGGCTACACAATCGCGGCCACTCCGAGGTGTAGTATTAATTACATTTAATTAACACTTATCACTCAATGTGTTAATACCGAATTTAAAGAGATGTAACAATTGGATAGAAAATGAGAATGATTTAAAGCATATTTAGCAGGAATTTCTCTACGCATTTATGATCTGATGTAATAATTCAACATTGGATTTAATTATTTAAGTGACGAATCGCAGATAATGTGAGAAGTGTGAGTTAATTAATCGACACGATAATATTCTGTGTGTTCTATTATTTATTTTAGTCTAATAACATAGTTTTTAAATTCAATCGTTCTAGGTTCTTCTGTTTTGTTACTAACTCTAAGGACTCAGTTGTCTGTTTTTTTTAATTTTATTGTTCTCAGCCTCTGATGACCGGCTGTGATTAGAAAGGTTGAAGCATAAGAAACTTAACAGCAGCAAAATTTTACATGAGCCGATTCATATTCACGAAACTATAAATAATTGCATCATTTATTATAATATGTATTTTATGCAAGAAAAAACAGTAGATTTTAATTTGTAAATCATTTTTTCACATCTTTTGATATCAAAAAGATCCCGTCATTAACACATCATAGCTTTAATAAATTAATTAGTACATAGACCGAATTTAAAAAGGCCCTGATTATTTCCAAGTACTACGTAGTATTAATTAAGTAGAAATGCATTATTATCTTATTTTTAAAGAAATGGAACGCATGAAAGAGTACCTAAATCTGATCATAAACCCATTAAACTTTATTATTATTTCTGACGTCTACGAGTATCTCGTAGCACCGTAGCACCTTACTACGGCTAGCAATATAACATCAGGGAGGCTGTGTCCGGCTTCACCAAACTTTGACCGACGCTTCCAAGAGCCAGTCTCGTGTGTGGAAACTGATAGTCTACTATACTCAGATAAACTTTGTTGATAGTTTGTTACAAAACGATTGGCCACGAAATATATAAAACAGTTACTTTAAATAACACTACAAAATATACTACATATAGTACATCACAGGATTTGCACACGTATAACCCATAACTTTAAGATGTTTTTTACCCAGAATAAAAAGGTAAACAATAATTCATCGTTCAAGGAGCGCCTGTATATTCCGCCAAATACTGGCAATCACATGAACATAATTATAAAGTAAATATACTTTATAATTATGTTCATGTTTAAGTTTAAATACTATTTAAAACATTGGTATAATTTTTCGGAAATTGTTCATAGTTATTTTAGAACGGGTTTCAAACTACGAAATTGCACTGAAATCAAAGCGGGATGTTAATCTGAACGTGCGACGCATAACGCAGGTGCGTGCCGAGGGCGTTACTATGGCGAAAACTAAAGTAAGTGACTCATACCTGTGCCTGGTCCTCTTCTGACTCAGCCGACGACACCCCTGCACACGGGAACTTTCAAAAACTTTTAAATACAAACGAACAGTCTATAAAAAAATAAATAAACTGAATTTACAAACTGATTCGAATTTGGAATTTAAACTAGTTTATTTTTAATTTTATTCATATGAAGTTCGAATGTAAAGTTTGTTTAGTTCGGTGGTGTAGTTAGGGGTGCGCGGTTGTCCGCTCCACAGGGCGGTCGGGACAGGACTGGCGGGCTGCAGCAGGGTGCGCGCCCTGGCGCGTGCGGCCGCCCGAACCCCCGTACAGGGTGCTTCTAATGCATTGTACACTTTTTTATTTCGAAACTGATTTGGATCGTCTGTAATAATAGTAATGTAAATGTGGTGGGAGTTACAATACGATAACTCGTGAACTTTCGATCAGAGTATCCTCTTGAAAACATTGAATAATTTTATGCACAGTTAAATATTTTAGTTATACAGAATACACATAGGAAAAATATTATTTGGAGTTCGAGTTTTGTAAAATAATTATGTTACTTAAACAAATATATTATTTGGAGTTCGAGTTTTGTAAAATAATTATGTTACTTAAACAAATTAATTTTAAATCTCCCTATAGGTAAATTTTTCCACAAGAACTTACCTCCAAGTTCTAAAACACTCTATATCTAACAACCGAGCCGTATCTAAAGGATCCGGCAGTGCGGGCCCCCATGCACGCGCCACAAGTGTCTACTTGGGGGTTTTTAAACCTTTGCCTTGTACCATGCAGATAGCAGATAAGGCCCCTATCTTGTGGGCTACCTTGTTACTACTCATTGGTTTCTCGAAACAACATAATCGGTCATGTTTGAAAAGAGAACTTTAGTTTCAATTGCGTTGAATTGCGTATTTTATATTTTCTTTTTCTTTTTTGTACTTCATAATATTTTCATAAAAACATATAATGATGGCCAGTGTTTAAATTGATTCAAAATTAATCATTTTGTATTAAATTTTGTAGTTTTTTATTCGAGAGTGTTTCATTAGTAGTACTTTTAATGTTCATCATGAACTTGACTAAATTCAAGGTAACTGCCACATTTTGTTACATAGCTATTTAGTACGGCTTGTTTTTCACGTTTCAATTGATAAAAAGAGCATTAAGATTCAAATGATTTTTTTATTCACATACCATGACGTTTTGTTTTAAAGTAAACCGAATTTATATTAAGTAGATGATAAATGAAAATAAATAAATATAGTCACTACGGATAGCTCCATTTTCTCATATTCGTTAGTAGATTTTTCATCCGCTTTTTACAAAAATAATTAACATCATAATGAACTCAATAAATACATCCTAAAAGAAAGTTTATGCGTAAAAGGAGACACAGAGATGTGTTTTGTTGGGCGGTTCTATGCGCCGCCCGCCCAGTCGCACCGCCCAATCCGCTGGCGCTCCGCCCACCACACCGCCCAGAGCCGAGAGAAAATAATTGAATGTAATTGAATCACGAGGCTGGAGTATTCAATTAATGCGGCACAGTGGCCGTGTTGTGTAATCAGTGCAATTGTCGCAAGTCATGAATGCGGCGCTGCGACAGAGTCGCAAGTTCGACTGCAGGCTTTTGTTCGAAGTCTATGCTTGTTAGACTCGAATTAGGTTGGAATGGTGTATTAATTATTACATTTAAATGTTTGTATTAGAGTTTATAACGGGAATATTTAAAGATTGATTGATTGATTGTTCTGCCAATAAGCACTCACCCGCAAATACTTTTAGTTTATCCGTGACTACGCTTGCAACAGTGCCGAAATATCGGAAGCTCAAATCAATCGTTAAATATGGTAAATATCCCGTTTTGAACTCTAATACTAATGTTAGTGACAGTTTAAAAACTTATATGTGACCTCTTTGATCGATTAAGGTCCGATCGGATTTCTCGGCGAACATAATAGGATTTCTCAGAACAGCTCAAAGTGTGTTTAGTTAGATGTAGATTCAAACTGCAGATCGAAGCTTCGAATATTCATATAATGCATTTAAAGTCAGGTCGAGTTTGACAATTAAAGGAGAACCAAAGTTACTCACTGAGAGTGGGACCGCCGTGATCCACTACGCGGATTCATTGGTGGAAGCCGGTATTTTTTTGGATTGGGATAATCTCGGTTTCCTCACGATGTGTTCCCACACCGTTATATTACAGCAGTGGTGATGACTGCGAACATTATTCATGAATAAATCTGACCTATTGGTCCGCGCCCGCCTGGGTGGAATGAACTACATAAAAAAGCTTCGTAAGTTTTCTGTACAGGAAGGTCTTCGATGAAATGGTAAACTTAAATGGTACTTTTGTACTATGCCATTGTACTTTTCCACCTAGATAGTACTTAAATCCCCTTCAAATGTCCGGCTTAGCGCCTGCGCGGTATCGACCTAATTAGACTATTCAACCAACTTAATTATCCCTTCAGTAAAACCCTTATGTCTAGGACCTAAGGATGATATTCGTTTGTTTTCTGTTAGGGTAAGTTTGTGATGAAGGCGGAACTGTGAAGCCGTACTCACGCACGCGCCGGAAGCCTGCGCCCGCGCATCCTATGCTATCGGTGTCGCTTACTGCCGGCTGGACGTGTAATTGAATAGTGTACTTGCTGATATCGATAACAATAAGTACTTGCTGTTTTATTGATTGGTATCCATTATTGTGGTAGCAAATGAAAAATAATGATTAAATCTTGGCAGAGATTAAAAACATTATACGTCTGCAAAATTTCAAGTAAATGGTAGTCCAATTACTTTAAATTGGGTTACAAAATTACATATTATAAACATGTAAGGTACAAAAGAAAACTAATTAAATCGTTTTAAAAACAAAGAATCTATTAAAGGAAATGTAGGTACCTACATTTTATGTTTCGTAATATTTAGAAGCAAATTCTGTTAGGTATAAAAAAATTATGAAGCGCTTTTAGTATCATGAAATAAAAAATTATAACATTGCAAAACAGTACTTATTATTTAACAATTTTGTGCACCGCAGTCTTTTAAAATAAACTTAATTTGCAAATAGACAGTATTGGAACTTTTTTTAAAGATTATCAAATTATGAGAAAGCATTATAGAATGTATATATTAATACGTAAAGAGAAAACTTTGTGCCCCTTTTCAAGCATATTGTGCGCACGGAGGAGTGTGAGATTTGGCATAGTTAAAGTTTATATGGAGAAGGAGTGCAGAACGCTAAAATTACTGTCTAATTTCGACCTCTGGGCGACCACTGGTATATTATAAATACTTAATCATCCGAGACGTAACCTATGGGAAAATTCAGGTAATCCGTTACGGCAATTGATGCACACCTACACACCCCCAAAAACATCGCATGTTGGACAGCACCATGACGTACCTCTCCCATGGTGTCAACAACATGCATGTTTTCACACAGGAATTGGCGTGGGATCTTACTTGACTGTAATTAGGTGGCACATTGGTGATTAATTGTTGTAACAAAGTAACGTGAGAGAAGAACACGTGGAATATTTTAAACTAACTTGTTACCCGCTGTTTCACTCACCGCCAAGTTAACTATCATACTTCATGTACTCGAATAATAAGTATTCTATATGGTAACCGATCACCGTAACCTATGGACGCTTACGGCACGGGCCATCGCACTCGCGCGTTGCCGACCTTACTGCTAGAGTCGTGTTCCGTACGACACTTCCCCGAGGAGCACTGGCAACCTTGCTCTCCGGAACACTGCAAAAGAGCAGTGTTATTTGTGTACGATATTCTGCAAGATGGAGGTACTTCCCCAGTTGGGCAAATCCAATTTAAAGCGGAAAGTCCCGCTATCTCTCTTAAATCATCATACCTACCTGTATTTTGCCATAACTGGAAGATAATAAAAAAAATGCAGCCCATTACATATCCCACTGCTAGGCACGGGCCTCTTCTCGGATTAAGAAAGGTAAGGCCACCACGCTGGCCTAGTGCGGGTTGGTGGACTACACACACCATCGAGGACTTTATGAGGCCTTCTCAGGTGTGCACGTTTCCTCACGATGTTTTTCTTCCATATTAACGCAAGTGATAATAAAATAGCGACCGATACATAAATTCGAAAAGTTAAAGGTGAGCTGGGTTCGAACTAAGACTCTCCTGCATGAAAGGAAATCGTTCAACCGCTAGGCTCTGGCAGCTACAAAAAAAACCATACCTTTTCAACGTGCAATCAATCGACAATACAAGCAGCGTTTCAAGAGCACTAGACGGCTAGATCAACGAGTACGTAGGAACTGTAGGTAGCGAGTTCCCACCATGTAAACCTCTTCAAATCGCCATTGAATAGAAAAGGGAAACAATTACAAAAGGTGTGTTGTGACACTCGAGCGGTGAACACATCCTTCCGAGTGCCATCAGTTAGTTCCCACGTAAGCTGGCCACGGCTTTGTTTACACCTCGATATGAGGACCATTGTTACCTTTTAGGTCATAGAAACTTTAGGTTCTGAAGTGGTTAAGGGTTTTGATACGAACGCTGTGATCCCAGGTAAATAATATAGTGAAGGGTGAATTCGCGAACGAATCTGAATATCAACATATAAATACATAACGGCTAAAAATTAACAAGTTATTGTTATTTACAACCGAATACTTGGTTGCAAAGTCGTTTTTTCAGTGTAGGTACGTTTAGGCAGGACGGCGAAGTAAACAAACCTCTTTGAAAATTATTCTTCAATATCAACTGAGAATTAAAATAAATAATAAACTTTATTTCATAAACCAGTATACTTAGATTATATTACAGAAGTGCTATAAAAAAACAGAACTACACAAAAGTATTAGCATCTGTAGCCGAACTAGGAGGAACCTGTATTTCGGCTAACAGGATTTTGGAATTGTATCTACCATTAAGTAATAGTAGTTAGCATCCTTTTAGCTATTGATCGTAATAACTATGCAAATGAAAGGATTATTTTCATAGCACATTTTATCTTAAAACATTGCGATAAAGCCGTAACCATTTACCGTTATATCGAATTTCGGTATTGATTCGGACAGAAGCGTGGAAATCAGTGCGTAGGGTGCGCGCACGCCGCCCTCCGACGACCAATCACAGGCGAGCTCGTGACAGATGCGCGTGCGACTATTGTAGTCCCAACTATTGTGCGATGGACAAAGTTGGGGTGGCATGCGTGTGAGAGCAAACATATGAACCAAACATTACTTTACTGCAATAAAATAACGGTAAAATGATGATACACATTGTTTGCGAACGACAACTGAGGAGCTATCGGATGTCGCAAATATTGATGGAGTTCTTATATTTATCTCGGGGCGAATAACGTTGGAGAACCATGATAGAGAAGGTGCATCTATAAAAAATGTAAACACGGTAAAATATCCAATTACTTGTACAATATAACAAACAGCAGACAGCTTATTGAAATGAGGCTGTGCTGTCTGTGAGTAATAGAATAATAAATACTTAGTCATAGAATGCATCAGCTAAATAATTTGTAGAGAGAAGATTTCGTACCACAAGGCAGGTAACTGGCTAAGGTGACGGTAAGGTGAGGCGAGATGGGTGGCTACCAATTGCGATATTATTCTTGTACCTAACAAATCCTTGATATTTTGAAAGAAAGAAAGAAAAACGATTGATTTCGGACTCGCACAAAAAATTACATACCTACCTACAGAGAGAAAACATTAAAATTATAATAACAAAAAACTAAATAAAAAATCCTTCACGAGGCCAAAAATGGCCCCTATCTCAGCATATGCTACGACAGGTAAAATTTGGTCAATTTGGTTAAATTTGGGGACTTAAATTTTGGTCTAACGTAGTTTTACAAGTAGTGGTATGACTCTGCTCTTATCAGGACAGGTATCATTGAATAAATGGATCAGGGTTAGCCATCTAGGAATTCCGCTATCTGAGATTTTAGAACAGTCTTACTCTAAGAGGATTATATAGCAGCAAGTGCCTTTCTATGAAGAAATTAAGAATCGTGTCCAAGCAAATTTCGGCTGCACAACGTCACAGATGCTTCGCTGCTGACATTATGTATTCTGATTTGCAAAGAGCTAATAATAATTCAACAAACTATTAAAAGCATTTATCCTTGGACATGTTCGTTAAATTCAAAAAGTTGTTTATAAAAAAGCTGGTTGTCCGGGCAACGCACCCTCTGCTGCTCCGTGTCGTGCCATCCCGCAGGTGTGCTCGGGATTTAATCAACTGATTGTTACTGACATACACACACATATACATACATGTAATGTGGGGTAAGGGAACTTACTGTTACTGGGGTAAATAAAAGCTTTAAAAATATTGAAGGTAAAACAATCGATTGACACGTGTAGGAAAAGCGACGGTTATAATGAACAGATATATTCGTGGTTAATTAGCTGGTAGTTTCTCTCAATTTAAAACATTATAGGTATGGAAGGTCTTTATTTAATTTTTATTCTTATAGATTAAAAAAAACGATCCAATATCGACGTATAAAGTTTAAAAATTCATAGTCTGTAGCTCAGGATTATAGGATTGCTCATGTACAAAAAATAAATCGAATACGAGCTTTTTTGCCCAATGCAGTTTACTGCATCTATATAAATGCACAATTTTAATACTCTCACAATACAATACATGTTGAGGAATTACCATAAAAATAAAGCTCATTAAGCAAATCCTTATTCTGGCATGATCATAAAAATATTTCATGTAAACATGAATGGATGCATTCTTCGTCCCCTCGCCAATAATCTGGCATAATAGTGAAGTAATTTACGGACTCATAGTCGATTGGCGAAAAAAAATAAAAAAGCTGTGTAAGCATCGGCCATGACAGTACAGGAGCATGGAGCAGAGCGCTGCGCAAGCGCACGTGCCGGCCACGCGCCGCACGCGCCGATCCGCACGCACCTTGTTACCGTCTGCAAAAACGTTACGTATTTTTGAGAAATTATTTTATTTATACCTATATACGTTTAATCTAAACAAACATTTTGAATACAAAAGAGGTCAACGTTTTGGAAGTTTTAAAACTATCAAAAAAAGAAAGTTCTCAATACATAATTATTTTCTGAGCGAAGCAGAAAACATTATAATAACGATTAAAATTAATAAGGTCGATAATCGATGACAAAATCATGTAATTTATAATAAATTAGTCCTTCGATAAAAAAAAATGTATACATCTGTCGCAGGTATATTGTCAAACCCAGTGATATTATAATTTCACTAGTGGCAGATATAAAAGGTTATAGTAATTTACAAAACAAAAGTAATTGATTTTTGTCTTCTGACCTTACACAAACTTTACTACAAAGCACCGGATTATTTTATTGTATTTTTCGATGAACGGTTTCTCATAAAAGGGGAGTGCAGTACACCTATCTAACATCCACTGTTGTGCACCAGGATTTTTTTATAAACTCCTTTATTTTTATCATATTTTTTTCTTATAACTAATGATCGTGGAATTTTGGTGGAAATAAATTATGTCAGATACATTTGCATTAAATTTAACCAGGTGGAGAATCTGCACGGTGGAAAAAAGGTAAAAAAAAAAAATTCGTATAGTCCTATCTATTTTACTCATAACTGTAGGTAGGTAGGACAATACAATTTTTTTATTACATCAATAATAAATTATGTAAGTGCTGGTTGTGTTCCGAGTGAATCTATGTCTATAAAAAATCATTATGCATTCAGTGGGCCGAGCACGAATTTTTTTGATGTATGGTAACGTAAACGTAAGCTTTGAAATAAAAAATACACGTTTAATCCATGATAGTTTTTGGAAATACATGCAGTATTTTTACATTTTCATGAAACAAGTGTGTGTGTTGCATAAAATTAAACAAAAATGCGATAGGTTCATTGTATTTTATAATCAAAATTTGCTTACGTTTACGTTACCATACGTCAAAACATTCGTACTCGGCCCTCAGATGCAAAATAATTCTGCGACATGAGTGACCTCTAAAATTGCAACAATTACAACAAAGGACCAAAAGGATTACCATGCCCTTTCAGACATACAACAACTGATTGACTATCTCCACGTTGAAAAGTGTCACAAAGTCTACAGTTGAAAGGTCGCTGGCGCATGTTTGAGCAGCTGCGAGCCCCGCGCATGCGCCGCCGTGATACGGGCAGGTGTACACTAGCACACCAAACGTTGACAATACAAACGAGTATGCTCTGCTTTGTTATTATAATTGTGCTTTAAAAGGTGAAAAGTACCGCGTGCAAGTTGACAGTCCGTTGCCCTGGTTATTTCAGAATTATTACCTATTTTCAGCCCATAGCTTATAGAAATTAAATGTATATCGCAATGTTTTTATTAAGGTATAAAAACCATAGCCGTAATACTTAGCATAGCATTTATGTAGAATAAAATTCATTAATACATACAAGGTGTATCAGAAATGCGTGGTCATATTTAAGGGTGTGGATCAGAGCATCAAACTAAACTACTTTCTCTATGGGACCAACAGTCTACCTGTCCCATACAAAATTTCAATACCAACTCGACCCAAACGTATAGACAGCTGATTATTTTTTCGTGGTTACGATGTTGATCCCATAGAGAAAATTGTTAAATTTGATGGTCTGATCCTTAAATATGACCATGCATTTCTGTTACATGTTATTCATATGGCTGAAGTATTTATATCCACAAAGTTGTATTTATTATTCGCTTTTAAGTTCTGCAGACATCAAAGTTCATCTAATGCATTTTTATATCAATGTCACGAAAATACGTTATGTAAGACGTAAGATTAATAAATAAGGGATATCAATACAAAAAATTATATAGGTACATAAGTAAGAGTCTTTCCAATATGCTGAAGCGTACTATAACTTAGAACTTATTAAACCAGAGCATACTTTCCTACATAACACAAAATGTATGAGCCATAGCACACGAGTGATATCGCGCATTGTGAAGCCGGTATACTTATCTGAAGCCAGCCGACCGAGCGAAATGCGGGCTCTCCACAACTATAGTTTATGCCATTCAAATACTACCACACTACGAAATTCGTACACTTGAATAATAAAATCGCAACGCTATTCACTTGTAATATATGCTAATAGGAATCGCTACGTTTTAATCATTCATTCGTATTCTATAGCTGAAGGACCCTTGACCAAGTTGTCAGTAAATCACGATGGCATTTGGTTCAGAATGCGTTAAAACTTGAGATTTTTTATAAAGCCTGATAAGATTGCTACTTATAAATGTGAAAGATTGGATGATGGTAATTTTGTGTTTTTTTAACAGCCTGTATTATCCCACTGCAGGGCAAAAGCCTCCGTTCTCTCCTTCCACTTTTCCCGGTCTATCCAATTTATGAATTTGGATGTTTGTTAAACAATGACGCCTTAACGGCTGAACTACATTTGGCATACCACTTACATACAATCTGGGTAAGAATATAGGATACTTTTTATTTCGGAAAATAACTCAATTTTACAGGAAGTCAACGTGAATTAGACACAATATTTTTAACTTTACTCAAAGTTGTGATCCAAAAAATTGTAATCTTAAAAGTGCTCATACTCAACTAAATAAAATACGCATGATTTTCTTACAATCCCGTACTCCTTCAAAGAATTCAAATCGTATCGTCATTCATCATAAGAACACCTGAGTGTTTAATCGTTTCTTATGACAAGTTGTGAACTTGTAAAACTTTATCAAAGTCCCATAAATCAGGTGCAAGAAGGCACGTGCTCCCCTAATTTCCTTGCTAATGGCTTGACGAAGGGTGCAACAGGTCTCACCGCCTTGACCTGCTTCTTGAGGGGTGCCGTATCAATGCCACTTGCTTGAGACAACGTATATAAGGTTACTGGATGGGGCACGGTGGAATAAAGTGAAGACTTTTTATCCCGTTTTTATTAACACGCTTTCTGGTCTGTTTGTTCAGTACAAATTTTGCAATAGATTTTAAACTAGCTCAGAACTGGATGACATCATTTAAATTAAAACTCGTCAATATTAACAAAAAACAGCAACTCTTTTTTTAAGTACCAAATTTTTGTAACGGATTGGAAAGTACTTACCTACAATATAATTTCTCTTATGAAAGTATAAAATTAAAAACGTGGAGCGCATGCCATAGATAAATAGTAAGCGTACCTAGGGAGTGCAGGGAGTAGCTGTCACAGAGAAAACTGACACAACAGTTCATATCATGCGCCCTACGTAAAGAACAACGTGTTCTTCGTAATCCTTCCAGTACGTCTTAAGGCACTGTTCCATGGCCACTTATTCCCAGGCCATCTGTTTTATTCTGACACACAGTGTGAATGGTGTCGAGTTTACACACATAATAAACATGTAGACATGAGTTAATAATCATTAAGTGGACATTATGGCCATTTTTTGTCAGTTTATTTTTATTGGTTTTCTTTGACATACCTACTTAAAATTAGCTTTTATTCACAACTTTAATGTTTTCATTAGCTTTATTGAGTTTGGTTTTCTTCAGATTTCAGTCAGCCATAGAAACTTGATTTTCTTTGTCTATAATAATATTATAAATTGTTTGTATTTCTAGAACATTATTAATTATAATATTCATCTCTAGAACTACTGAACCGATGCGAAAAATTATTTCACTTATAAAAATCTAAAGTAAGTTAAACTATCTCTTATTGGTATCGGTTATATTTTATTGTATTAAAAATAAAACGCGCGGGTGGAATAGCTATTTTCAAGAATTTGTAGAATGTAATTATTTTGATATATTTCTAATTTGAAATATTCCCAGAAAGCGTAACGGCGGAAAATAAACAAGTTATTGCTACGCACAACCGAGTACTTGGTTCGGATGGAGCCTGCATTGAAATATCGTTACGGTTACAAATAAACAAGTTATTGCTATTGACAATCGAATAACTTGGTTCGGACGGAGCCTGAAAAGTAGTTTTTTCCGAGTACCTAACTGTAGAAAAACCTGACGATTTTGTTTTTCTTCTTAATTTTACACTGTTGCCATCTTAAGAAAAATATCTTCTCTGTCTATGCACCTGTCCTCTTCTTATTACCTATGTCTATCATTCTAGTGTGTCTTGTTAGTGCATAGAGATAATACATAGTACCTATTGTTAGTGTGACAAATAAATGATTTTTCTTTCTTTCTATGTATTTTTAAAGCATGTCATTACTTTTTATTCTTTGTAGCTTTAGAGCCTTGATCCGAATGATCTACACTTCACTAGTCTTAGGTCAGTAATCGTCAGGAACAGGAAACAAACAATCCTAAGATTTACCTTGTGTTCCAATTAAAACTGTAGCTAGTATACATATAACAGATGAAATTTTTAATTAAAATAACCATACGTTTCATAATGAGTGTTATTATCATATCTGGCAATATTTACGAAAAACACGTGAGATCTATTACCGATACATTGGACACTGGCCTAACAATGTTGTCCGGAAGCATTGGAAATTAGTCCATTACCATAATTAGACATGCAGCTGGCACTGGCTTGTGCCACACTGCTACCAATTTTACACTGAATTCACACGTGCGTAGGTGAATATCGTAAGTTTATTTATTAACTATTTTTATACTATACACAACACACACACGAAACACACAATACACAATATGAAAGAAAAAAGAAACGGTTATTTAACACAACTAGTAGCAAAACCCAATTATTATTATTAATTAAGTTTAGTTAAGTTAGGAAATTGTAATAAAATAAAATTAAGCAGGTTTCAAATTAAAATAGCGTTCAATCAAAATATACTAGTTTTCGTTATTTTGACGTCAACATAAACAGTACCATAAATATATAATAAATTAGCGTATTATGTTTATGGACAGTAAAAGGTGAACATTTTGGGATCCCGTCCATAAACTTAATACGCTAGTTTATTCTGTTTAAGGACAGGATCCCAAAATGTCCACCCATTACTGATGCCTAGAACAGATTAACTAGCCAATTTCTTAATCGAAAGTAACAGCTAAAGTTAAACTGAGCTGTTTATACATGAGATGTATCTTTAGTATGAAGTAGAACTTAAGGGGGTCCTTTACAGAAATGCCGCAAAAACCGATTTGTATTTACAATTTTTTGAATAGAAATTCTTATTTTTTTGCCCCGAAAAAAATATATATCAAACTTGAAAATGTAACACGGATTTTTCGGTCGTCCGATACATGATTGGACAAAGTTGGCTCGATAAAAAAATTTCGCAAAGTTACCCCTTTTAAAAATATTTTTACAAGATTATTTCTAAAATATTATATTATTTCAAATAATTTTTACATCACAATATTGGTCGCAAGTATACCAAGGCAAGTCGGTCGTTATTTTTTCATAATATTACGTATATTGGTCACAATTTGAGAAAAACCACAAAATTCGTGATTTCTGTCATCTCCGCCATCAATCAGTCGCGTTTCGGCGCGCATCGAGGTCGGACCTGTGCTAATTTTTTGAAGTTCCTGCGCTTACCCTTTATTAAAAACCAAAAGAAAGAATGACAGTATAATCATTAAAAAGAATATTAAAAAGAAATAGGAAGTATAAGTAACTTGCCTTTTATTCAGAAAATCTAAGTATTTCGTTTATAAAATCAATATGATAAAATAATTTCTTGACATCTCCGTCAAGAATTCATTTTATAGGATATAGTATAGAAAAATCCGTATGACAATTTGTAGTGTTGAGAAGAAAGAGTATGAAGTTTTATTTATATTCTATTTACTTATAGAACAGTTTATATAAAAATAGCGATGGAACTCCGACAAATATTCCCGCTACTAATGAACGTATATTTATCAACTTTTGTAAACCTCGTAATTGACTTGTCTACCGAGAGAACCAGTTGAATTGGATTTTTTTCTATACTATAACATATATTATTTATTGCTCATACAATTTTTTTATACAGACTAATGAAAAATACATAAATAAAATTTAATAAACTATAACCATTTGTTAGGTTTTTCCATGCACCGTTGGTCCGTCGATGGTCCATTACTAGTTGTAATTGTAGACTAATACATTAATTGTAGTAGGTAGCTGAATTCCGGATATTTTATTAAGATTAGATGATTGGACTTTAAGTATTGTTTGTTACGCAATGCAACGCTGCCATTACTGAGTTATATGTGTTACGAGTATGTTAATTGTTTGAGACTCAGTAAATGATTATAAGGCATTCTGAGTTGCTTTTATGAGAATATAAGCTATGCCATGTGTCAGGTGATAGACTAAGTTAGATACCCCTGTGTGTTGTGAGGAAAGATTACTGGATTTTTCATTAAATGGCCAAACTTTCATGGCCAAAGTAGTAAAGCCCAAGAAACTATGTTATTTGATTTTGAGTCCATAGCCAATAAGAAAGTTCTTATTTATTTTAAATACAACAAATCGGGATGGTTCTTAAAATCTGTTCAGCCGTTCAAAATTTACACCTCTTTTTCTAGTTGGAGTCGGGGGTTTTTGACGGTTAGGTTATTGTTATCATTATTTGAATTTTTTGTGTGTTTATGTAATTTATTTATACTTTAGGGACTATGTACAGAGGCGGACTTAATGCCTTAGGCATTTCGTGTGCGAGTCCGAAATAAATATTTTTTCTTTCTTTCTTTCAATTTTGAAGCTCTTCACCTGCATACATAGCGAGGAATCTGAACTAGGAATATGGTTTTGAATACTATGAATATGCAATTTCTTTTTTGGTAAAAAAGCAATCCTGTGAACGAACTTAAGTAGGTATGACTATGACTTCGGAAACGGACGACGCCTACAGGTGTGGGTGAGGGTAGGTTATTGTCTCAAGGCATGGATTTGAGTTGGCTTATTCTTCTAACATTACACACACATTGGCAGTGTCATCAGCTTTGTCTTGCCGATATATCGGTTTCGTTACGGCATTATCGGCTTAATGTGAAAATGCCCAATGTTGGTCGAGACAATTATATGCACTTGCATAAACTCATACACAATAGGTATGACCAATAGTTTATAAGTAGATAGATAAATGGGCATAAAATCTACAAATACAAAACGGACTAACAGATGTTCTATCGTAATATAGGACACTGGGTATACGATATTATGGATTTATATTTTTCAAGTATTTGCTGGTGTCATACTGCATGTTGCTTATTAATATTGGTATTCTGTGACACGTGTGTCACACAGTCTGATACGTCAATTGCGCAATACAAACGATATGCGTGAACGGAGCTCCCCTAGTGGGCGGGGCTTAGGCTGATACTTCACCCCCTCAAAAGTAAGAAATCGTCGTAAAATACAACCTTAAGAACGCGTTGTCGAAATCGAAGTCTGTTAAATCAGATTCCGAAGAGCTTAAATAGTTCGAACTATGATGTAGAAGAAAGTCAGTAGTTTTTACTTTAGCATTTATTTCGATGAAGAAATTGGCCTTAAGGCCGTAAACCCGTTCAATTATGAGAAATGACCACGTTCGGAGATAATTGACTAGATTATTACGATGGCTTTACTATATCTACATTGGCTTCAAATGACGATTCAATAACTAAGAATAATAACGAAATCAAATTAAATTAAATTTACCTGTCTAAAATTAAGTCCATTATTTTAGTCTACAGCTTCTAATAATTATATTGTTTCAATATTTTAATAAAACCCGTTGTAATTGATCGTGTCTAGTGTAGTGGAGGGTCGGGTACCGCCGGCGGATCTTTGGAGAGTTTCAAGGACTTCCCTCTTGGGCCAACTCTACCCTCAATAATAAACTTTGCAGCAACATTGTAATGAAGATTCGCTGTTGTAGCCCAAGTTAAATAACCTAACAATTTTTTTATTTTTATTTTCTTTAGGCTTTCACAATCTTCGTTTATATTTCGACGTATTAGCATAGTCCGGTCATTGGCTTGCTATGCTATGAGTTGCGAGTTCGATTCCCGCTAGAAACATATTTGTATTGACTTATTATAAAGAGTTATTTATGTTTGTACCCACGATACATGACAAATCGTGGAATTGGACAAAGATATAAATATTGAAAAAGAAAAAGAAATCTCTTACAGATATATTTAAAAAAATATTACGACGGATATCATTCTAATAAAAAAATAAAAATACTATCTCAAATCGAACAGTTTCCGTTACAACAGTAAATCAAATTTTTTGATGAAAAAATCAAACTTTCTCTGCAAAAAACGACCACTTCCGACCCTATAGTCACCCCATTGAACATCTGACGAGGTGAATGAATCCTTAGCATTGGGGTGCTTGCCGAATGATATAAAATGTACACCGCTTGTAGAGTTACGAGCAAACAATTACATTCCGGCACACATCTGTCGGCGTTTAGACAATCACGATACGTCACGCGATTTTAAACTGGACCTTTTGGTTTTGATACTTTCCGTAAAATTAATAATTGTGTTTTTGTTAGCGTTAAATGTTTTGTCCTTTCTGGTTCAAATGGCACATTTTGAGTTTATTTTCACGTTCCTACTTAGATTTCTACATCTGCGGTTTTTATCTCTACGGGTATTGCACTGCTTTCCAGTACTTAAAAGTATGTATATATATAAAACGATTAAGTGCCAACACCATAATATAAACATTTCACTACATTACTCGATGATAAAAATGAAACTTAGGTCTATCAGACGTAAGATCTAATATTATTTTCATTTTTTTATTTTTTTCATATCTATGTGCACCACACTCTGCCCCATAACTTGTTTGTCACTTTATTCCATCCAATGGTTGCCTGGAAGAAATCGCTTTATGCGATAAAGCCGCCCATTGTACTTTAATATTGTAATCTCCGTACTTACAAAATTTTTATATTCAGGTGTACAATAAAGTATATAATAATTATTTTCCAAAAATTGCTTTGCTTCAAGTTCATTTTGTATCAAGTATCAAGTTACAATGTTCGCAGTACACCCGACACGACAGCTGCGACTCGCGGCACGCACCCGCCGCATTAATACGGTAATGCGCCGCCTTTTAATTACGACTCTGATAAATCTGCGCGCGCGCGTGCCGTGTCGCTCGCGTGGACACTGCCTTATGCCATAATAATACTAATAATGTTTACAGACCCTTAAATTTGGCTTGCTTTGAGTAACAATGGCATGAAAAGCTTATCTTTGTAATAATAGTTCGTTGTTCTTACGTTGAATAAAGTTTTGGAAAACAAGTATCTATCGGTTGATCATAAAATAAAATAACCGTTGGATATATTAGATCCAACTTCAAATATTGATCAAAATCACGATAGATTACGTTTAGAAACGGCATACAGATATTGGATATGGGATAACGATTTAATTTTAAATTGCACAAAAACTTTCCTTGGACAGCCTCTACGATGTATGTTACCAAAAGTTTAGCCTAGGCTATAAAAATAATAATTCCAAAACCTTTCCCACTTCTGTTGGAGTGTATGTTCCTACATTCTATTAACATTAACATCTATTATAATTAATCTATGGGCTTACATACAAATAACCGCTTCAATAAATGGCTGAAAATACAATTTTTTTTTAAACGTTATCAGCCTTTGTAAAAATCTAACTGATAAGCTTAAAACAAAAAGATATTTCTGTCTGAAATTCTATATAGGAAATGTAGTGATGTGAAAAACGATTCACCGTTCGAATAAAAAATTAACTGGATTCAAATATACACATAGGTACACTTACTAACACTTTTATAAGTTACATCGACAATATTCATCAGCAGAGAAAGGAGTAATCTAACGTCAACTAAAAAGCGCTTGTAAACTACTACAACAGAATCCTTTAGATTCTACGTTAATGAATATTCAAATGAAATCAAATAATTTTCGGGTGAAGAAAGATTCTAATATAAATGACTAATTTTAGTAATTCAAAATCTTTAAACCGAATTCCAATGACATGACGTCAGAAACCGACGAAGTGAAGGAGTGGTCTATGGTCCGAAAAATAGGACCATACGACCAAAAATGAATTTTCAAGAACATAATTTGCCTAAACACATAATTAACACATTCCAATCTGTCCAAAAGGATATATTATCTATGTCCACTAGGAAGTACACACAACAGTGATTACATCATACTGTTTTCAACCAAGCAAAATTGTTGGAGATAATTGTCGGCTCGTAAATGGGAGCCCGGCATTTGGGGGAGTCGCCATTTTCCCCGCACACGTGTACTAATAACCTGTGACATTCCACTTATACCCTACATTGTTACCGATATGTGCATGCAATATCTGGATTTTGTGTCCATTTTACTCCAATATTGTCTATTTATTGGAAACCAATTCCAAACCGTCAAATTTTTTAGTCAGGTAGAGCCTTCGTTATTCAGAATGCGTTTAATCGATGTTATATCTATACAGGATATTTTATTATGTATTTTACGCATAATTTGTAGAGTGATTCAGTGTCTGTTCCTAAATGCAACCGCAGTAAGTATTGGGAATTGGGATGCACTTTAAAACAAAACGCAAATTCGACTTAGTATGGGGGACACGCATAATCTACTAGTGCAAGCCGCACACAAAATCAAATTTTCTGTGTTGCATCTGGGAACTGGCACTGAAATACTCTGCAAATTTTGCGCACTACATAAAAAATATCCTGTATGTAATAATGTTAAAAAAACTTAATAGGTACTCTTGTCAGCATGTGATAGCCGGTTGAGATGGAGAATGATTGGGATTATAACTGTGATCCCAGGCAGATATTGTGTACCCAGAGTCGATGTACGAGGTACGATATGATGTGATTAAAAAAATTTAGGTTTTAAAAATATATTGATTTTATCAACCAAAGTCAAAGGTTTTTATTTCAACTGGGCCTTTGCAGGCACTTTCAAAACGTCGTGATTCTATATGCACAGTTCCAACTGTTCCAAGTGTGTTGGTCCTGGAAGATACCGGCAAGAAACTCCGGAACCTAGAACAGGTACAAATTCCTCTATAAACTAAGTCCCGATTATTTGTGGAAGGTTAGACGTAGAGTTCATACTCTTTCGCCAACAGATATTTTATACTTCTATCACTTTTTACTTTTTAATAAATATTTTTACAAATGTCGAAATTTTTTTTATGACGCTATTATTGCCTATTATTTATCTCACCACATAAAAAGTTCTATAGATTAATTTACCGATTAATGGAAACCGAACATCTGTTTCTAATGGATCTATCAAAAATGTTCGATAGTAATCAGTAGGGTGTTCGTATTAAGAGTTCAATCTATTGATCTTTATGTTTTATGTCGACGTGTTTTATTGTATTTTTGTACACTTAAAAATATGACCAAAAAGTAATGATTTAAATAAAGAAATTATGACGGCTTCTATGTCAAGACAATGAGTAGCCCATGAGAGCACCATCTTTCTATGCGATTATGACAAAAGGATTATAATAACCTACTGCAATTAAAAATTCGTTTTTGTAATGGCAATAATACCTATAAGAACATCGACCATATAAAGGGCCTAGGATCAACGGGCTGATGATGACTCCTATACACAGTGGCCCATTGTGGGTGGCACCGTGATAATATGGTAGAATGAAGTGTAACAACAGTATTACGGTTTTTAATTTAATTAGCGACGTTAGAAAAAATCTATTGTTTGCGGGTGCGACCGTGTAGTCTGTTTCTTGTGTGAGTTCAAATTAATCAATATTCTTTCTTTCCTTTCAGTGAATCAACAACTCTTGATGAGTACCTACCTTATGAGTAGGTACCTACCATTTAGAAATAAAAGATATTGAAAATAGGCTCCTCTCTACAAATGTTGAACAGATATGCGTTTTCCATTCCCTGCAACATAAGCCTTGATCAAAGAGCTTTTAAATAAATATTCTTAAGATATCAAAGATCGAACGACATGTCAAAAGCAACAAATGGACGATAGAGACATCTTACAATAAAGTGGAGAACGTTGAAAAAATGTCCCTATAAATCTGTAGGGAAGAGTGCTGGCCAGAGAAGCTATTAGCCACAAATCCCCCGTGACTTGCGATTACGGTACCCATGATTTTTATCATAGCAGTATAATTCCAGCCTTGGTAAAAATATATCCAAAGAGGTTAGAAAGTTATGGATACTATAAGCTAAGGATGACACCTAATTACTGACACCAACATTATTTCATTTGCTATACAACATCTTAATATTGCATAACAAATTGTGTTGAACCAACATAAACGTAATTTGTAATGGACATAGAAAATAATAGAGGTGGAAGTATTCAATCACTCGCGTAAAAATTAAGTCAATAAAATTACCTAGTTCTTGAATAATTATTTTTTATTTTAGCAGTTATTATTTCTTTCAAGATAACGTTCATTCCAAATTCTCTACATTACAAATGAGAAGTTACGTCAAAAATGCTTAAATGGATAGATATGAACAGTTTTTCAGCAATACGAAAAATATGAATAGGTACTTACGCAATAATCTTCTATGGGCGAAAATTAACGTCAAATAAGCTACTTTGTAGCGTAAACTACTTTTTATGTTCATTTTTATCAAAAATAATATACATTTTTGCAGCTTAAATATTACAGATGCGTAAAGACAAGATAGGTGTAAACAAATTTTAAAACAAATAACTCCGAAATTCAAGCAATTTTGGAAAGGCACCCGTCAAGACATCATCCTGAAAAAACTTAGATCCTTATCTGTTTTGCGACATCATAGTCACCGTACAAATAGTGGTCAGATAAAGGTAAGATACACACTGGGGTCGGAAGTAGTGTCCGCTGCGTTGGCGGCCGCCGTTCGATGTGTACCTTGCTTTATGCACACACTTGCACGCTTCCTTTGGCGATGGCGGGAGTTTTCCATTTAACACAGACACGGATTTAGGCAAAATCTTAACTTGTAACTTAGTTTTACCAAGATCACTGAAATATGATAAAATAATTCTTTATGTTACCTATCTGAGATCAGCGACTGATAGCGACTTGGTACGAGAAAACCTCTAATGATAGTTATCTTTTCATAATGCTGAGATCAACGAAGAAAATTGGACAGTGGTAAGTTTTTCATTACAGGCAAAAGATTTCCAATATTGAGCTTGATGGCACGATAGATTTTTTCAAAGATATGTTACAAAATATGTACCGTAGTGAATGTTTGTTACCCGTTCTCATAGTTTAAAGCAGTCGCCTTCAGTTGCAAATAAATACAAACAATACAAAAATCTATTCATTCAGCCTATCTCATTCCACTGGTCGACATAAATATGGGTCTGTATAAGACAAATTTATGTATATCTATTTGTGTGTTAATAAAATTAACACACAAAAATTATAATAAAATAATAATAATAATTCGATAATAATAATAATAATAACCCCCCCAAGGGGCTACCTTGACGTGGTGGGGGGGCCTACGGGAAGCAAGGTACTGGTATTATCTAGGTATAGCCTGAACATCTAGGCATTACACCCCTTTAACGGGAGATACATTTAGAAACTTATAAGATCTAGACATAATTACCCTTCCCAAACCAACAGCCCCAATCTTCCAATCTTCCAACCTTCCATAGCTCCAAACTCCTTTAATATTTCTCCGACCCCACAGTACCTATTTCCTAAAACTCCAAATTTCTTTAATCTTTCCCCACATTGCCAACCTTCTTACTTACAACCTTTCTTCTAAAATCTCACTCCGACTCCGTCTTGGTGGAGCTAGCACATTTCAATGAAACTTAGGGCTGTGCCAGTAGAGCTACTCATGCTGGATAGGTTTAAGTTGAGAAGACAGACCAAGAGATATAACCCAAGCCAAGGTGGAACAGCATATGCCGAGGGCTCCATGGCTAAGGGGGTGCTTAGTCATAAGTATGCGAACTCTGGACAATAGGGGACCTCCAGTTTAATTTACCCTTGCCACGGTGAACGCAGGGCTCTGCCGTGGTTGACTTATAAAGTCCCTAGCTGCTCGTGGGAATAATATGATTACTAGATCCAAAAAAAGAACACTTATTCAGGCAAATATGCCTTCAATAGATGAAGAGACTTCGCAAGTTTCCTTATCATCCTCACCGAGGTCCATATTCTCATCAATTGCATCATCACCGCCTTCATATTTACTACCATCATCGAGATCATCATCATCATCACCATTGTCAGTAGACGTTGTGTCGGAGGCTACTACTGCCAAACATCCGTCACCCGCTACTGTCTCTAAACTTACGCGAAAAAAATGGAGTGAAGAAATGAACAAATTCATTTGGCGTAATTATCTTATAATAACTAAGTTAGAAACTGAAACAAACTCATACTTATCATCATTACACCAACAGTTTACTCAAAAATTTCCGGATATGAAAGTCTCTAAACAACGGATTGGAGACCAAAAAAGAGCAATAGTTAATAAAAAGTTATTATCATCCACTACACTGGATGAGATTAGGTCAGAAGTAAGCAGTAATTTACAAACACAGAATACACAGCCACATCAATACAATCAAACACCAGACCAATTATTATTAACACCTCAAACTAATACGCACTCACAAACACAACCTGCACGTAGAATGAGATGGACAAATGAGCTCAATGAGACTCTTATGAAATGCTACTACATATCTACAAAAATGGAGACGGACATGACTGTTTGGAGGAAAAAACTGAGGGAAAAATTTACAGAATATTACCCGCATCTGTCTCATTTATCAGAACAAAGACTTTCGGATCAAAAAAGGGTTATAGTTAATAATAGCATGATTTCAGAATTACGACTTCAAATATTGAAAACTACCGTAGAGAATGAATTAAGTGAAAATAGGTCTAACAGGCAAACAGATAGTCTAGATTTACCCATAGCTTCAACAAACGTACACCCGCAACTAATCACAAATAGTAATTTAGATACACATAACACCGAACAGTCACAAATAGAAGTTGTTGAAGTAGAACACGAGCCGAATTTCTTAAACAACATAGACGTGGAACACTTTTCCGCCTCCGATGCACAACATAGCATAGATGTAGAAACAAGTCACGAAAGAAACCAGGAAATAGACGAAATATTCTTGCATACCCTTCAATACTACACAAATACTCATCCTACCAATAGAAATTACATACCTAAACAAAAACCTTCAAAAAAGTTAGGGAAAATAGTGAGTTACATTAACAATACAATTCTGCCGGAACATATTAATAGCGATACCGAATTTGATACCATACAAACAATTATATATAGCGCTGCTTGGACAGCTGCTAAAGCTAATGGTAGTAGAATTGCGCTACTATCTCCCGCGGATGTAAATAGACAACAGAAAAATCATAAACCTAAATGGCAAAAAAGATTAGAACACAAAATTGAAGATCTTAGAGTTAAAATTGGTAGGCTCACTCAATACATGCAAGGAATTAGAAGCAGAAAAGTTGACAGAGAAGTTAATGAAATACTAAAACACTACAGAATACATTCATCACACGAAGAACCTAACACACAACTCCCACACTTCTTAGACACCCTCAAACAAAAATTAACAGTCGTAAGTAGCAGATTAAGTAGATATAAAAAGTGCACACTCCGTAAATGTCAAAATAACCAATTTCAGAATAACGAAAAGCAATTCTATCGTACACTAAAAAGCTCCACTACAAACCAAACCAGATCAAACAATAGTGAAAATAATACAAATATTAATTTACCGCCAATAGATGAGATAAAACGATTCTGGTCTGGAATCTGGGAAAATCCCGTAAATCATAATACTGAAGCTGAATGGATTAAAACAGAGGTGGCCAGTAATATGAAAACCGAACAGATGAATTTTGAACAAGTTGATATAGACACGTTCCATGATGTCCTTAAGAAACTACACAACTGGAAAGCTCCAGGTTCTGACTATATACATAATTTTTGGTACAAGAAATTTACATATATACACCCATATCTCTATAACTATATAAATACTTTCATAAGAACCCCAACAGCAATACCTACATATATAACAGAAGGGATAACATATATGTTATCTAAAGACCCAGACGACACCATTAATCCAGCAAAGTACAGACCGATAACCTGTCTCCAAACAATTTATAAGATAATCACATCATGCATTACTCATGTCATTTACAAACACATTGAAACATATAATATATTAACTGAAGAACAGAAGGGGTGTAGAAAGTTCAGTCAGGGCTGTAAAGAACAGTTAACAATAGACTCGGTTATACTTAAGCAGGTCCAACGCACTAAGCAGAATCTATGTACCATGTACATAGATTACAAGAAAGCATACGATTCAGTCCCCCATTCGTGGTTACTAGAGGTTCTTAACATATACAAAATTCACCCAGTAATAACTAACTTCTTGAGCAGTATTATAAAGCAATGGACTACCAGATTACGTCTTAACACACTAACAGGAATAAACGAGACAGAACCGATTAAAATCCAGCGAGGAATATTTCAAGGAGACTCACTTAGCCCATTATGGTTCTGTCTTGCTTTAAACCCTCTCTCAAACATACTAAACTCTTTAACACCTGGGTACTTATTGCAATATTATGATACTACTACTGACCTACCACCGACTGATAAGCACGATTATAAAATTAACCATCTCCTTTATATGGACGATATTAAATTATACGCGTCTTCACCTAGTGACTTATGTGAATTAACCAATTTTACTGAGCAGTTTTCAAATGATATAGCCATGGAATTTGGTATCGATAAATGTAAAATAAATTCAATCAGAGCAGGTAAAACTTATAAACACGCATATGAAATGCAGACGGGAGAAACAATTGATTCGTTAGATGAAAATGGAACATATAAATATTTAGGGTATATTCAGTCCAAACAAATACAACACAAAGAAATAAAAGCCTCTCTTTCTAAACAGTTTAAACACAGACTTAAAACTATATTCAACACTCAATTACACGCCCGTAACACTACTAAAGCAATAAATACTTATGCTATCCCTGTACTTACATACTCTTTTGGTATAATAAACTGGAACAAGACCGAATTGAAAAACTTACAACGAGTCATAAATACCACTCTGACGAAATATAGAAAGCACCACCCTAGGTCTTGTGTGCAGAGATTAACACTCCCAAGAAAAGAAGGAGGAAGAGGCATAATAGATATAACCAACCTACACAATAAACAAATTACAATTTTAAGAACATATTTTAATTCAAAAAGTACCATATCAACCCTACACAAAGCAATAGTATATAATGACCGAAAACTAACTCCATTGAACATGTCTGATAGGACTACACAAAGAAATGAAACACTGACTGACCGACTGACGAAAATAACAGAGTGGACTCAGAAGTCACTGCATGGGAGACATCGCCAAGATATTAGCCAACCTAACGTCGACAAGTTAGCGTCGAACGAATGGCTGAGTCGTGGAGATCTATTCCCTGAGACAGAAGGGTTCATGGTAGCTATACAGGATCAGGTAATAGAAACCCGTAATTACCAAAAACACATCATGCGCGTTCCTCTACCCACGGACACTTGCAGACGGTGCAATAGTGCCTCTGAAACCATCCAACACATCACAGGTGCATGTAAAGCCATAGTTCAGACAGATTACAAACACAGACATGACCAGGTAGCCAACATTATCCATCAAAAATTAGCTTTAAAATATAACTTAATTTCTACACCACCAACACCTTACTACAAATATAGCCCCCAAACTTCTCTTGAAAACGCCACTCATAAGCTTTATTTTGACCGTGCAATTCTTACCGACAAAACCACTCATTATAACAGACCAGATATAACTTTATTAGATAAAATTAACAAAACTGCACAAATCATTGACATTGCTGTACCAAACACACACAACTTACAAAATACAATAGCCGAAAAGCTTTCAAAATATACAGATCTTAAAATTGAAATCAGCCGAATGTGGCGATTGAGCAATGTCACAATAGTTCCAATAGTATTATCCACAACAGGTGTAATACCTAAACAACTTCATCAATCTTTAAAAACACTAGATTTAGCACCCTACACGTACCTAAACCTACAAAAAGCTGCTGTACTAAATACATGCAGAATTGTCAGGAAATTCCTGCAGAATGACACAAACATGAACACACCCCACTCACAAATATCAGTCAGTGGACAAACACCGCACAGTCAGAGCCACTCATCTCATCATCCCGTTATCACCAATTCTCTGGGTTAGCACTTGGCTTCGGCCCGTGCTATCCCATACGCCCGGCAATTTTCTGCCGAGATATAAGAATATATACCAAATATAATAATAATTCGATATAATAATTAATATAATTTATAAACTTAATGCTTTTCCTTTTGTTTAGATTTTTCTAGGGTACGATGAGGCTGGCATAATCTTGTTGATTACAAGCCTCTGAATTTCAATAAAGAATAAAAACAGAAACAAAAATATTTCTGATAGTTTAAGTACCTCCCTGTACAAAGCCTACGGTTTCCGACATGAATGCAATATGATATGATTACTCGTTATTGTCTCTGCTCGTGACATTTACCCTCCACTCGACTGGTATGACGGAACGGCAATCATTACGGCATTGATTCAAGGAATTTTTAGATTGCCGGCTATTTGTGGCACAAACTTCGTCAAATGTCTTAATGTAAGTATGATGACGGAATGTTATTGGAAAATACGTGTTCAACAATTTATAATGATATTGTAATGTTTTTCTTATTTTTAAGTTATTATTTTAGGATGTAGGACTCGTATCTTAACATAATAGATCGTATCTATGGATGTCTTCTATTGCAGATAGAGCCTTGTCATAGGTCACTATAAGAATATTTATTTGCATGAAATATGGTTACATCTATGAATAAGTCTTGCTTACATTTTTATAATCACCTCGCTCAGCTAGATGGGTGACCGCAGTAAGATAAAAGCACACAAACAGGATGCTTCTGCTTACCCTGTAAATAAAGGTTTAATCACCTTTTACGGCACCCATGAGCAAATGTCCTCGTATGTGTTCAATACATGATGCCACAAAAAAATCGATATCCGATCAATAGATTTTTATTGACACCCACCAAGCAGATGTACACGTAATTGCATGAAATCGTTAAAAATGTAGCATAAAGTTCGTTGATCACCATAGTAACTAGGCAAGGTGACAGTGTTCACACACTCCCGGAAGCAGCAAGCTGCAATGTTCCCTCCGCCCCGTCCCATTCCCATTATGATTACAGAGAAAATGTTAACAAAAAACACATTGACAGCCCCTCACACATAACACACGCAACTTGCGACTCTATTGTGTTTAAAATAGAGTTGTTCCTCTATTTTTATCACCGCAGTCGAGCTGGTCGTAGCGTAGTATGACGTAAGCAAGTTGAGTAAAGTTCCGTCGGCGTTCGGTTACATGTGGTTAGTTTGCATGCATGATTGCTTCCTGAAAGCTGTCGGACTGTGATGGTTAAAAACTTTTTTGTTTGGTGTGCGGCAAAGATGGATATTTGGGTGAGAAATTGTCTTGAATGAAGGCGTCTAACGGTCTGGTTTTCCTTTTTATCTTGAGAACAGTACTTTAGAACTATTCGCTGAACAGATCGGTTAGTAATGAAAACATGTGACTGTTTTCTTTTTTATAATAGAGACAAGCTTGTTGGTCTCTAGCCGGCCGGGAAGAGGCGTGTTCACATAATGAATCATCTTTTATATTTACCTTTTTTAAATTCAAAGGTACTTTTCGTTGTAACATAGGCTACATTTTGAATATTGAAGTTTGTATGGGAATGATCTGAATTTCATAATAAATATACACAAATCAACTGAATATGGAAATACATGGTCCCGATAGTATAGGTAGGGCAATGCAGAGGCGCTGCGGTGCTCGGGGCAAGCATTGCATTATAGTGTTATGTTACATTATTAGTTACACGCTGCACTCACGCCCTTCGCCCGCAGCGATCTTGTGCCATAACATGATATATAACACTTCGAAATGTTGTTTTTTGGTAATTGAAACAGAACAGAGTCATATTAATTCATTGGGGTAAATAGTAAATACATATAGCTAAATAATAAATTATATTGATACTGTATATTACATTTGATCGGACAAGTACTTATAAATCTGGATTATATTAGTTTTGTGATGATGTGGTATTCACCTTTAAATAGTCACACTTTTGGAACACTTTAGAGTTAGTCGATCATCCATTTATGCGTGGGTGAATGAAATGATTGTCTGATGATTCTATTTCTTAATTCTGATTATAATATGAATCGTTTAGGAGTTCTAATGAACACTCTCACTTAAGCTAGTATTTAGTAAGTCACAATCTGTGGTTGATCTAATTAATTATCTCAAGTATATTTTGTACAAGTCTTTTATTATTTGGTGGTTGGTGTTTTTAATAAAGAAAGAAACATTTATTAGATATCACATTCATAATAACAATAAAACCGACATCGAAAAAAAACATGAAAAATAATAGTAATTAAAAGAAGAGAAGTTGTTTTAATAGATGTAACATAAATAATAACACTATGATATCTAGAAATTAACTTAAAATTAATAATAATCCCAGGTACGAATGGTAATTACGTCAGTATGTAAGAAGGTGTGTGTGTGAGTGTTTGGTAGATTTGTGTATTTTTATTGCCAAGACAGACCCCGAAATATGTCTGTTACTGTTAGCCTGTCTCATCCCACTGCTGGGCAAAGGCCTGAAATTTGTCTAAATGGGAACTATTTTGAGTACCTAATCACGCTTCACAACAATCGCTTAAAACATGAATATTTGATAATAAAGAGCGCACGAAAGATTTCTAAGTAACTAATTGTTATTTAGCCCTCGAAGCACAGTTTATTAAACGGTAGAGATAATTAAATTAAGCGGGCGTCTTTGACGCGCCGCTGGCCCAGCTAATATTTTTATTAAGGGTTCCATACTACCTACTGAATAGGAGTCAGTAGGGAGGTGTAATGCCCCGTGTTATGGTGTCGATAACAATATTACGTGATATGTATCTTGTGTGGACACATGTCGCAAGGGTTCATTAATGACCATAAATATACAATGTATTAGACGATAACTGTGAAACAAAAAACAACGTAGAGAGATAAACGAACGCACAACAGGTAAAAAAAAAAATACAAGGCATCACGTGGCATCAAGATTTTTTTGACGGCAAATAGCCCTTATCTAATGATCAAACGGTATATTATATTGTTGGTTTAGCGACGAAACCATAAACTTATTATACATACTAGTGGTACGAAAAGCAGTTTGTTTTCGGCCAGTGTCCACTTGTTAGCGAATAAGTTAATTACCTATGTTGACAAATATTTCGTATAATAAACGACTTAGAACATTTATTAGGTATTGTTATCTGATAAAGTTTTATTCTGTGCCGTTCGCTTATCTGTTTGAAAAAGCAATTTACCTAATAAAGGATTACCTATTAATTATTACCCGACTATATCTAAATATTAATATTAATAAATTGTCTAATATAGGGTTGGCGCAGTGGCTAAGCGATTAGCCTTCTGCGCTACGTGCCGCGGGTTCGATCCCCGCACGGAACAAATATTTGTATGATCTACAGATAGTTGTTTCGGGTCTGGGTGTGTGTGCATGTGACATGTATGTTTGTAAACGGTATCCTCGATGCAGGAGAAATCCTAGTGAGGGGCAATGTATAAAAAAAAAAAAAAAAAACAAAATATTAGTTTTTAGATCAATTTCCGGCATTTGTCAAAAGTTAATTTCTGAACAGACTGCACATTTAATTATTTTTTCTATTTTGCAGTTTTTTTTATCGACTTGTATAACTTTCCCTTCCAAACGCATTTTTCCCCGGCGAGGTGATAATGTTGGAGTTTGAAGTCGGCAGTAATTACAGGCACGAGTCTCCTACGGCTACCCGGCCCAGCCCGGCCATAGCGGGGCACGGCTCATAATCGAGCCAATTATACGGAACCAATAAACAAGACACAATTTAACACGAGCAAACGACACGAAAGATTTCATATATTTTACAATTAAGCATTATAACAGATATTAAAAATGCTCATGTTAATTATGTAATGCTGTTTCATCCATATATTAATACGAGAAGAGAAAACTTTGTACCCCTTTTTAAGTAGGTATATTGCACGCATGGAGGAGTGTGAGATTTGGCGTAAATACAGTTTATATGGAAAAGGAGTGTAGAAATTTAAAATTTATACATAATATGTGGTCGAATTTCGACCACTGAGTGACCACTATATCTAGTATTTTGAAAAGCTTCCTTTATTACTTGGGTAATACTTTAGGGTAAGGTACTTAATTAATTAGTTCGCGAGTGTTTCGCGAATATCCTTAAGCAAATAATGCGCGTGTAAATAATGTAACAAGTGACGAAGGAAATTATCCATGTGGTAGCACTCACGCTAACCAGCACCCCAGCACCTACCATGTCTACCAAGACATGAATACAGACATCGATGCCTACCAAGAGCACCCAAGAGCTACCTATTTCTTGCCAATAAAAATGTTTCAAAGATCATTTTTTTTTAGGACCATTTCGATTCGACAGTGGCTCCACCCCGAAGTTCCGGAGAAAAACTAAACCTCATATATAGTAAAATCATAGAAATAATAAGTATATAGGGCTCCCCATAAGTCTATGAGTAAAATATATTGCCTTTGCCGAAAGAGTATATTTTTTAATCAATATACCTGCGAAAATCCTACGGCGATGTTCGATTTTATGGATTTTATAGCTAGTTTGACTTTTTATTGTTTAATTTCGTTATTAGCTAACGAGCAGCCACCTGTGACCGAGAATGATACAAATGTCTACGTTACGTGAGTTATGGAATATGAAGTTGCTCTCATACAATAAGGATAGGAATAATATTAGCTATAGTTTAAAAAAAGACGATAGAACACGCTTTCCAAACTGAACGTGTATATGCAAAATTTCAGCTCAATCGGAAACCGGAAAGTGCGTCAAAAACTTCCAAGATTTTCTTACATAGTTAGTTAGTTAGTTACAGGTGAAGCTAATAAAAGCGTGTTAAAAAAGTGTAAAGGTGTAGGCGACATCTTCGAATAAAAGGCACCCATTTTGTAATTCAAGTAGCTCCTAAGTACTTAATATTATTTGTCCGAGAAATTGCATCGAAGTCACGACATCACGTAATGGAGGGTCGCGAGTTTCTGCACGAATGACTCCGCGCATATTCTATGTTAATAGCCCGCGCTACTAACCAGTGCTATGATTTTATATTATTAACTTTTAAATTGCTCGTTTATTGGGTTACAGAAACAAGATTTTAATTAAAATTTTCTTTAGATTAGGAACACGGCATAGAAGGGCGTTCATCTCAGTTATTATTAAACTGAAACTGTAAGGACATACCGTTTATTTTTATTTGCCACCTAAACTTAAGTTCTATGTACACAGCCTAATTATAAAAACATTAAATAAAAACTTAAATAAAAATATGAAACTGAGCATTTAGGCTTCAAAGTACTCACCTCATCGCTGTCAATTGGCAGCGTGCCCAGAAGACTGGCAGCATTACCATGTTAAATGGCAATGCTTATTCCTTGATCAAAGAATAGGCCAGCCCTCGGGTCACGCGTAGCGTAGACCAACCGTTGTATAATGTCTCTAAAAAATTGACGTGCATTCGGACCCAATGACCCAAGCGTTTCTACGCCAAACTGCTCAAATATACATATAACTGTAGATAAAGTAAGGTATATATTTGCTTCGTTTGGGTGTCTCTGCGGGTGCAGCGGCAGCGCCAGCACAGCCCGCCGAGCTAGGAAGATGTGAAAGAGCAGGGATGTTGACACAGGTTCCGTAATTAATTTTACCTTCCTAAAATTGGCAACTGAATTTCACCCATTTATTCATACATTTCGTAGCATGGTATATTTGCTACGCACGCTACGCAAAATATTTAAAACATATAGAACTTCAGGTATCCTAAATACACCCAAATAAGTACCTACACAAAACATTATCGATCTATCAAGTCTGCCTATTGGAGTCCACTGTTGGGGCATAGGCCTTTTCTAAGTTGCGCCATTCACTTTATCGGCTACAATAAATTCAATCATAAGTTTATTAGTAACTTATACAATACACTTTGTACATTCGTATTTCTTTTACATCAGTCACTCCATTAAACTCTGTATGTCCTAACAACATATACTCAAAAGAAATAAAAGATCATAAATAACTATAACTTTAATATTCAGTTTAACAAAATTAATTTACAACGCAAATCTAGACTTGGTCTAGCGTATAGGGCGGGTGGCAATAGCAACGGGGCGGCGTGATTCCTTCCCTGAGCAAAACACTCCAGCTAAATTGGAAGCTAAATGTTGAATAAAGTTATTTGCTATGAATGCCTCCGGGCACAAATTTCAATTATTGTCACATCCGAATAGTTTCGTAGGGGGCCCGCCGTGCATATGGTACATTCGTTCACAAAATAAATATTTTTTAAATAAAAATATTGTAACTTATTCAAATTCTATTTTTTCTTTTTATTATAATAATTGAGTGTATTTGGCAGCACCTCACCTGATGGTAAGTGACGATGCTGCCGAGTATGGATCACGCAAACTCAAATAATGCCTATTCACTCTCGCATAGAACACTCCCAAATTATAAAATATGAATCGGGGAACACAGGCAGAGAATTCCACTCCTTGGCCGTTCGTATAAATAACAAACGATGATGCAAAATGCTTCGTGCGGATATTAAGATATCAATATATTTTAAATTAAGCATTTAAAAATAATCCAGTGACTGATAATTACAAATTATGTATCTCCTACTGCGACGACTTCTGTTTGACTTTTAATCACTGCACAATTCCTGAAAACCTAACAAGTTCTATGGCCTAAATAACCTGATTAGCCTGATATTTCCAATCTCCATATAACTTTGCCCATAATAACATATCATAGTAAAACGCATAGACCTAGCAAGTCTACTATCTAGCAACCAAAGTATATTCGGTATTAAATTCGATGAAGGTGTTGAATATAGTAATTCCGAACATAGTGTGAATTTTGGTGTGTTGTTTCTCAATTTTATCACAAACACAAACAGTTGTCACATGACTGTACCCTACAGTGGGCGTATTCATCTCATAAAGGGGTCAAAATATTTTATTAGCCTTGCGATTTTAACGTCGTAGCGGGGGCGCCAACTAGATTAGAGGCCCGAGGCACTAGAGGCGGCGTGCGACAAATCGACACTCCGACAAGTCGTCACTACCCTTTTATACAAGCTAATTCTATTTCCCAACACCCGGAATTGCATCAGCCCTTAATACTTCAGTATAAGGTTCAAATTACTATGTTAAATGGTTGTCCAATAACGAATGAATCGCCTTTTTCAATTTGTCCCACAGTGGTCAAAGATGAATACAGCGCAGATTGGCCTTGTCAGTTGCATATACAATTTTTGAACACTTGGGTATGAATATTGTTATAATATTCTTTACATTTGTGACAAAAAGTGACCTACGGCTGATATTAATAAGAACGGTTTAATAGACTAACAAAAATGAATGCGGGATGAGGCTCTATCAGCTGTAAATATATTATCCAAGTCCTGTTACTTTTCATCATGAGAAAAAAAAGGTTTTTTACTGAATAGAAAGGCCGATCTATGACAAATTGAATCAATGTTCCTTAAATTAAATTAAGTACATTTTGTTTCATATAAACCAGTTACAGGAATTACGAAATTTCAAGCCTGTAGATGATCTGTAATAACCAGAAAAACACAATTAACAAAAATATAACTACCTAAAAGGCAGACCGGTCCAAAGAACGCGTTAATAAGTTCTGCAGTCTGTTATAAACCATCTTAAATTATTCATGAATATCTCCCTCACGTCTGCGAAGATGGGTGTCGTACTCGTATCTATCAATACATCGATGTACGACATATTCTACTCAATATTATTTTTATAATTACTTACTGCATACTCTATAACACGTTAGTTGAAGAAAATAAATGATGTATTTTAAAGTACATAAAATGCAGCGGAAAATTTGTTTATGATCCCGGAAACTAATTGATTCTTTTATTTATAATTGATTATTGTATTTTATGAGTCAATAAAATCGCCGCGTTTTTCTTACGCCACGAGAAATACGCGTAACAAAGTAATAACGCAATTTTGTAGTACTCGCTTGGAAAATTTGCATAGTATACAATAGCTGCAGATGTAATTATTTAATTACTTGCATATCTAATAGTTGTGGTTGAGACCAAGCTTGTTATTTCACAATTTAAGTTGCGTTTTACAAAATACACGAACAAATTAATTGAGCAAGAATTGGGCCGATTAACTTTGTATAATAGTGCCGCTAAGGGCTAAATCGCGTGGGCCACCATTGGCCACCATATTTGTTAGTTCATATCGGTGAAAAAACTGCATACAAATCATGTAAGTGGAATGTGACTGGTTGAAAACAAGATCGATTCTATAAATTCTGGCACAACAATAGACATAATATACTATACGAGAAGTACTTATTATTTCCATGAGCACAACAAAATGTTTTTCTTTAAATAGAACATGGTAAAGGGAATATTTAATCTGTCTACGTTGTTGAGCCAAGATGTCATTCGCAAGGCGATAATTACAGGGTCGGTTGACGTGCTCAACAATGGCCGTGCAATCCGTGCAAGCCGCGTGCGTCACAGGCACTCGCCGAGCTACGCTAATGATTGTACTTGCTACGCCTCTCACAAATTATGACGTCTATCAGACACAGTTTTATATTTAGTTTTTTATTCCAAAAATTTTGAACGTCGGTCTTTATCGACAGGAACGATACGGTTGAGAAAATGAGATTTATTGCCACGCCTTAGTAGATATATGAGTTTGTACTCATGATGATGTTGCAAAACTTTAGAAAACGTAAATAGCTATCCTATTGAAACTAGAGTTGATACAATCAAAGTACCTACATACTCATTATATTGAACCTAGATAAAGTTTGAATCAGCCTGATATTTCGACTAAATATCTAGAAATTTTACAATAAACACTGGCGTCAATGCCTCCACGCCATCTCCGGCCCAATTCAATCAGTGTGACCGAACGTGTTGCGAGCTGAGAGGCTTATGCCTCCGTAGGTGTTCGCGAGACGCTCCGACGCATCCTCTGGGATTCCGTCCGTTCTCCACGCTCCGTTTACTTGAAAAATTCAATGTGCGACGAACGCCCCACGGTGAAATGAAAAGCCTGATATAAAGAGAAAATATCTGTGAAAATGCTGCCAAAAAGCTCATTATTTCCAATCCAGTGTTTGGTGAAATGTAATAGGTTTTGCATAGCAGTGTGTGAAGGAAGTCGCGTGTCGTCTGGGTGTAGAATCACTGTCGCTACAAATAAATCAATGTAAGTAATACCAGTCTGAGATTTTCTGATGTAGCGGATGTCCATTAAAAAATCATGAATAAAAAATGTTTTCGTATCTCACAAATAGGCCATCTCAACCCTAAACGAAATGTTTTGATGTAAACGGGAAAGAATGCTCGTCGGATCTCCCCTGATAGTTATTTGATATGATTTATTCATACGAGCGCGGCGTTCGGCGTTGTGCACCACGTCAAATGGAAGTTTATTTAATAGAAAATACTTTCCGAAATCTATTTATAAAGCCATTATGGCCTTTTTTATTTTAAAGCTGTTCCCGACGCGCTTGTTATGCAAATAGCGCGGGGGTTGCGGCCTACTGAGCAGTGAGCGGTGTTTATCCACCTAACTATAATGTTTACTCATACTTTTATTGGACGATTAAGTTACAAACTTCTCATAATTGCATTCACTCAGGCAATATTTTGGATACTGTATCTAGAATTCTAGATTAGATACTTAACCGCTTATTATTTGCCACATTAGTGGTAGGTAATGGTATATAAAAAAGTAAGTTCAAGCTATATATATACTGACTTGATTGCCTGAATTACTGAAACTTTAGTAGGTACTTAATGAAAAATAAAAACAAGATTATTCAATGAAATACAAGACTTACGACGTATTTTTGGCACTTGTTTTTTTATGGCCTTCATGTTGCAACCTTTATGCAGCAGAGGCACAATACAAATTGATTAAAAAAGTAACATAGAGCATATTTTCATTAAGTATAGGTACAGATAGCTATTATTAACATCATACTTACACTATAATTCCATACCTCTCACCAGTCATTCTAATATTCTGACCTTTGTTCTCACAAAGTAGCAGCAAAAGGACAAAGGAGAGATCCCGTCGGCTGATAAAGTATTCACAATCCGCCCACGCCATCTGAGTGGAGGATTGTGGCAGCCCCGCCCATTACCGCAAGCCGCTTACAGTACATACCCACGTTATGTAACACATGTATACTGAAATAAAAGCCTCATTTATTATGTATAACAAGGTTTAGTTCGATTCCCGGGAAATTCTGTTAATTAATTTCTGATAATTCTGTTGTAGTAATATCGTAATCTGGATTATTTATGCCTATGTTTTTCAAGGAGAGTCTTCAAAAGGCCGTCGAAGACTTCTTTCGAGGAACAAAGTGCCATTATCTTTCAAGACTTTCTAGTTTCCTAACAAAAAGATAAACCGTACATGCCTCGACGCTGGTATTTAGGCCTCCTCTCTGAGAAAGTGAATATCGTCGCCGCCGAGTGGCCTCGTAAATGTAAAATAAAAAAAATTACAGGAGGAAGAAATAAATAAATTTATCAATCTAAAGAACAAATAAAACGTCTCAGAAGAAAATTTAATTTACGAGGTTTTACTGCTGGGCGACGATATATTCCTTCAGTACCTAAGTTCACATCATTTTCACCACAACATGACTCATCCACCGTTATCTCACAAATTACAAGCATATTTCTCCACTAATACCCAGGGCGGGACGGGGCGGTGCGAGTACGTGCGTGCGAGAGTGGCGCATGCATATTTGATGCGCGCTCTAATGCTCGCCGCGCTAAGCGGATTGCGCCCGCCGCTAAATGATGGCACTCCTTTTGTCGCTTGTTTGCTAGTCTCGCCAGCCGCTGCGGCTCGCCAATGTTACGGATTTCATGTTACATAGCAGCATCTATTTACTGACGACAACATACATAGGGATTCAGCGAGTCTACCGCGTAACAAAATGGTAATGAACTTCAGACTGTGTTAATAAACTTCAATACCTACGATCGTGAAAGCATAAACATCGAGCTACCTTTAAAAAAATTACCGATCATAAAGTTAGGACTCCCATCTTCAAGATTTTATTATTGGTATTTTTTTTACAAGGTAGTTCGAAGTTTAATCTCTCATGATCGTATTCAAGTTTATTACCAGAGTCTGATGTTCATTACCATTTTGTTACGCGGTAGACCCGCTGTAAGTATTCAGTCAGATGGAGATGAAAAAAGTACTACTAAAACGATTTATGATAGCCGACATCACTCTTAGCTCTTAATATATTCTTGCTCTGTCTCAATTTCGTCAAAGTATTGGTATCGGAACGGTATTGATAAGTTCCTGCTGTTATATTGATGCACCTTCAGTACCTACTGTTCCATCACAGTATTCCTAGCAAACCAAATCTAATTGTGTCGATCAGATTTTGAATTGACTCTCCTTTTATAGTGTAAGAAATAATGGGATGTACAGATTTATCCACGGTGTCTTTCTCTCTGTAGGCAATATGGTTATTACGTTCTTAACTCTTCAATTCCCATGTCCAAGTTAGTAATTTTTTTTCCTATTTCTTACATAAAATAGCTTAGATACATTTAGTTATGATAAAAATATATGAATAAAAAAAAATAACTACTCCCCCTTTTTATTTACGGGGGGGTCACCTACAGGTGACACTGGGTATTGTGTAAAGTTAAGACTCTAAAGAACACATACTATTTTTATTATTCTTTCGGTAGGAATAAAACGCCAGTTTTTATAAAAATATTTATTTATGTGAAAAAAATATGGCACTAATTTATTGTGAAAGCTGTACCGACACTTTAGATGCAAACCGTTATTGCACTAAGCACACATTTTTCTAGTGCGTTGGTGACAAAGTCCGCATCTTCGTCGAGAGCAGTCGATTGGCGAGTGATCGGCCCTCTTATCTGCACAGGATCGCCACAAGCAGAATTACGACTCGGAGGCTTGCAATATTTTTGCAAGTAGATAATTATAGTTCACGCGTGAGCTCCGAGGAATCGGGGGCTGAGGAAGCGGGCACTTTGCGCTGCGCCCGACCGTCGCTCATACCCCAGTACTCAGTACCCAGTTCCAGTACCGTACTCTGTCAGTACCACTGGTACTGGGAGAGTGCAGATCACTGCACTCTCCCCCCACATGGAAGGCAAGCGTTCAACCGCTAGGCTATCCAGCCTAGCGGTTGAACGCTTGCCTTCCATGCAGAAGGGTCTGAGTTCGAACCCGGCCCGCACCTCTGACCTTTCGAATTTATGTGCGGGTCGCAATTTGATTATCACTGCGACTACGAATTGCGATAACGGTGAAGGGAAATCATCGTGAGGAAACCTGTACACCTGAGAGGGCCTCATGAATTCCTCGTTGGTCTGTGTAGTCCGCCAACCCGCACTAGGTCAGCGTGGTGGACTAAGCCCTAATGCTTCTGATTTCAGAAAGAGGCCCGTGCCCAGCAGTGGGACAGCAATGGGCTGGATATATTTATTCACCTGGGTCCTCCCTGGCCTGCAACTCCTTGATAATCTCATCTAACGTCAACCTATAATACGTAAATGATTGGTATTACTAGAATGAATTCAGAACAATAGAGTTATTATATTGCCCAGTGTCACCTAGAGGTGCCACGGCTTATTTCCAACGTTGTAGCAATGATGCTATAAGTTATTTTTATCGGAAAATATATTTGTATTATAGTTTATATATTCATTTATCACATGTGATAAGAAAAAAGAACAATACTTACAGTCTGGGCATTTTTATTCCAATTTATGTTGCAACAAATCACACAAACTCACACTGCTTCAATTACGCGCGAAACAATCGAATGAATTTGACAAATGAAGTATAGTTAGTGCCGCCAGAAAAATAATAATAAAAAGAGCACTAATTAGCTTTGTTACAATAGTGGTGGAAATAAAAAAAAATAATGCCTTGTGGTAGAAAAAAATAATTAAACTTCTGTCACCTACAGGTGACACTGGGAATTGAAGAGTTAAAAATCTATAGTTATTATTTGCTCAGACCCGTATTGATGACATCTCAAAAATTCAACTAAACACATCCAATCTCATACAAAATACAGTTTATTATGCTCCATTTCACTATAAACATTCGTAGAAACGAAATACGAGTACATTCAAAGGTCTATACGGAGAGCTTATAAGTAGTAACGCGAAATTAGCCGAGCCGTGAGCTCTGTGAAGAATGTTCCACTTTATTAGATTCCATAAGCCCTATTCATCGTTTTTTCGCCCTCTCGCAGGGAACCTTTGACGGCATAACGTATTAGCGAATAATGCGATCGAATCATTCGATCTTGCGTATTACACGCGGTCGGGGTCGTCAGTAATGTGCCCAATGATAATAGACTGCCAGTATTAGGCGATTACACTAGCTTACGATACCCAAACTTTCATAACGTCTATTTTGTATAACATATTGACACTATATTTTTTTTTTTAAATAGACCGCTCCTATTTTTTTAAATAGAACCTCCCTTTTTCCTACAGACACCGTTTAGCTTCCAATGGCTATGAATTACTCAAAAATTGCGGAAGTTTAAAAACGGTCTTTGTAGTTGGGTATTTTACAAGTTGCAAACAACCCTTTTAAGAAGAAACATTCCGAAGAATTTGTAAACAATTTCCATTTAAGTATCTACTGTCCTATAGAGACAACTTTTATTACCAGGTCCGAGGTAAATTAAACGCTGTTTAAAACTACAGATATGTACGTGTACATACAAGTAATTTTTTTTTAATGAAAATTTCTGTTTTAATTTTCTCTAAATGAAAACTACTATTTTCCTATTAATACTTCTGTTTTTGCGCCTGTTCGTAATTCATTAGCAATAAGTATTATATCTGCGTCATGTTAAGCTTGAGAATCATTGCCTTCACCGAGCATATCAAAAATGTTTGTTGCCGATCACCTGTATGATTCCATTAAGAATTACAGGGGATTATCGAAAAGCTGTGTGTACAATATACTCACAGAATTAAACTGAATTTCTTAGTAACAATTTATTTGAAAATGTCTTCACGTAGTAGCTACATTAATATTACAAAGGAAAACTCGCATAGTAAACCTATTGAAAGTACAAAAGGGAAGGCAATTGTAGGATTGAAATAGACTTATCAATCGATGCCAGAGTATCACTGTCATTACAGCAAAGGTAAAAGAGATATACCTACTTAAAACCACTGCACGCTTTTCATAACATTTCCTTGAAAAATTAAATTTAAAATAAAAAAAAGTAAAAACTGACTTCAAAGAACTAATAGGTAAGTATAAAATAATATTCTGAAAAAACTTAACAGCCTCTGAAGTTGGTGCCACTGCCAAGCTAGGTGCATTGAAGAATTAAAGGCCCCGACTTCAGAAGCTGTTAAGTTTATTAAGAAAATTATTTTCTACTTTTTAGTTTTTAGAAGTCGGTTTTTACTTTTTTTTTTTAAAGCTCTTTTTTTTCTATTTTGAGTGGCATAAACAATACATAAACATGCGATTACAGTAATCGCAAGTGATATGCTGTTATTCATTCAAGAGTTCCATTGTACATCTCCAAAATTCTTCATCAGATCTTCACCAAATTGAAATGGATATAAAAAAAGAATCGTCAAAATCGGTTCACCAAGTCGAAAGTACTGAGGTAAAAAACATAAAAATAAAAATAAACTTACATTTCGATTTGAGAACTTCCTCTTTTTTGAAGTTGGTTAAAAGGTGAAACGACTAACGTAATCTATGGACTTATTTGTGCACCACGACTTGTATTTGACACGTGTATTATTAAGTGTACTTATAAATTAATACAATAGATATCAAATCAATAAAGATGTTATCTTTGCTTGCATCATTCACTGTTATCAAATAATCAGTGTCCCAAAATAGAAACATAATTAACTCTTCTTCTTCTATCAACTCGACAGGAGCTACCTCATGTAAAGGCGGAAATATTAGCCAACCAGCTATGGTGATATCGAAGCTGACTGCCCAGTGCCCTGGAACCACCAGATGATCTCATACCTCGTCACTCGACGACGAATCGAAAATGTTGGCAGCAGGGATCTCAATTATTCGGAGCAATTACAACATTGTTAAATTCGGAACTGATATTTATGTACTTCATTCATATAAATTATTTGTTTGACATCATTTGAGTAATTGCTATAAGTACATGATTGGTTAACTTTTATACCAGAGAAAAAAATCCAAACCTCCTCTTTAAAAATAAAGATTTTCATTCTACAAGGAAACGAGACCGATATAAGCCTCAAAATCTTCTAAACACACCGTTCAGTGTGTTAGGTAATTAGATTTTTATAAAATTAACGATAGTCTTTATTTTAACGCATACGACGTTACGGCACAAGCGTGCGGCGCGCGCGTTATACATGCAGTCGATTTGAGGACCATAATACATTATTTCATTAAATACATCCATCAGTCTTTACCTATCTATTAGTTTTCTAAGCAGAATCGTCAATAAACCGCGCCTCTAATACTCTTTGTCCGTGAACATCGACGGTACATTGACAAGGCGAAAGTTAAGCCCTAAATATCGTAGTTCTCTCACAATAAGCTCTCCTTTGTGTGAGGTAATCTCATAAGGCGTGGACTCATTCTGTCGGTCAACGGCAAGCCCCAGGTATTGCGGAGGCTTTGTATGGGCATCCGTAATTCTCGCATTGTCGTGAAAATACTTGGATAGGATTTTCTAATCGATAGAATGAGACATTGTTACACTAAATTGTGTCTGCATTAGCAAATAATATATTTTATCATTACTAGCGCATGTTTATAGGCACATAAATAAATAAAATATGTAGATCCAGCCTATTGCTAGTCCACTGCTGGGCACGGGCCTCTTCTTGAATGAGAAGGGTTAGGCCTTAGTCCGCCACGCTAGCCTAGTGCGGGTTGGCGGACTACACACACCATCGAGAACTTTATGAGGACCTCTCAGATGTGCAGGTTTCCTCACGATGTTTTTCCTTCACCGTTATCGCAAGTATAGGCACATAGAAGACAGTTAAACTTTCGGGGGTATTTATACGTGTAATGAGAAAACCTTTTGAACTATACGACTTCTCGAGAGAGGTCATAAAATACCTTTTTTTTCTGTCCTAATCTATTTTAGCAGAGGAAACATTTTAAATATTTAGTAATTAAGTATATACTTAATATCTGAATACTCAAAACATTTGTCCAAAGTCCACTTCTAACTATTTTTCACTGCCTAATTATTATTAATTATATAAAACATAAAATAAAAATACAAATATAAAACTGAGCACCTAGGTGTGAAAGTACTACTCCTCATCACTGTATTTTTCACTTAATAAATAAGATATTCAATTACATATTTCTATAAAATCACTCGGCAAGCTACCCGATTTCCGCGTGGAAGTGAGGCGAGAGAAAATCGCCTGTTCGCCAACCGATTTCCATGGAATTTTTCCATTACCCGGACAAATTGCGCACCCGCCTCTATAATATTGTACACCCGACTAGAACGCTTTATTATTTATTACTGAACATGAAGTTGTTCAGCGACTCGTTGATAAAAGAGTATTTTAATACCTAAAGTCACATTGTTCTGAAAAATATTATGTAAAACAATGTGCTACTGAATAAATACGAGTATCTAAATGAACCCACCTGCCTGTAATTTGAGCGTTAATAAAAAGAAAAAAAAAATTGGCACAGGAAAACAAACGCTGTAATATTATTATTTGACCGTCGTGGCGTCGCTGTGTCATCTCCATACAAAAATGACATTTTGAAGTAAATTTTGTTCTGTAGCGACGTTAGTTCCAATTTTGGTCACCGGATCAGATAAGTTTTCTGGCACTATACCTACATAAAAACTACTGAATACTGAAATACATTGACATTATGAACGCCATATCTGTGACAATGAAGTTCCGTTAGAGTATATTCTTTAGTCTATACTCTAAGGAAGTTCCCAATCAGCATGTTACTATGTTGCAGCACTTGCAACGTGGGCAAAACAGTACTAGTGTTCATTGGTAACCCCAAGGTAGTGCATAGTATTATTTTTAAGTATACCTTCAATTGTATTGTTGTTGAGAATGCCTAAGTTTTCAGGATTCTAATTACTTACACTTAAAATCTCGTTGTAATTACAAAAATTCTCGTGCAATACGTGACAAATAGAAGCATTTAGCAAATTTTAATGCATTTGCATAAATAGAATATTCACTGTGGAGTACAAAAGTTTAGTTGATGCAACTTATTAAGCGTTCTGGTAGCCTTGTTATCATAATATTTTTCTCCGTGTAATTGCACTACTCTTTTTACGCCAGTAGGTCACGCGTATTGCCTAGTCAGTGACGATATTGAGGTTTTCGAAACGATAACTCGTTTGTTACTAAACCTTCTTCTTCTTTCCTCGAAAAAGAAAGTTTGTTTTTCATTTATTTCTTTCTTTTCTCTTGTTTCTTCTTTTCTAGAGTCGGCTCGAGTTATCAAATGCGAATCGTTTATGCTTAAGTTAAAAAAATTGCCAGTCAACAGACAGTATCTAGTGGTATCGAAGCTGACTGCCCAGGATGGGCACGACGATCTCATGTTTCATCACTCCTATTCCTTGCACTTGCAACGGTTGCAACCAAACCATTGACACTACACAAAAAGAGACTGGCTATAGTGAAAAGTAAACCGACTTAAAAAGATTTGGTGCATCCTTACGTAAGGTAATAAACGTTGTTCGGTTCAACGCAACCGAACACTTTTGCCAACGCAACACTTTGCAATAATTGTATTAACTTAAAACTCTTGTAACTTCAGTGCATTTATAGACACCGAACCGTCCGGGTGCATTCATAAACAATTAACATTTTAACATAAACTCTAACATTTGGTCATAAACATTATCTATTAAGAACAATTTGTAGGAACTTTAATAAACACTACTTTTAACAATAAACAATTCTTTGCATTCGGTACCACGCAACCTGGCAGCCCGTACAAACGTGATAATTATTACTTAATCCCTTTCCAACGGTAATTTAAGACTATATGGAGAACTTATATGGGTTAATGTTCTAGATACTCAAAGGTTAATAACGATAATTTTAAAGTGTTTAAACATAAGTATGTGCAGTAAAACGATGATTAAAAGGCATTAAACTGGCAAACCCCCAGTTTTTATCAGCTTTAATTCGGATTACTTACATAAATCTTATGTAATATAAACGCGATATCTCAATCACGAAACAAAATTAAGGTACAAAAATGTAGGCCAATGCCTGGACTGACCTTTGAAGGAATGTCCAGTGTCATGGCAGATTTGGGCTGACCTGTCCTCACAGACGGGGCCCATGCATCAGTTACCGTGTAGCTCGACCCTATTTTAGGGAATTCAATGACCTAAGGCACGATACCTCCAAATCTGCAGGACGTTTGAGCAGGCTACAATTAAAACTCAAACCGCCAGTAATTAACCTGAATCCTAGGCAGTCAATCTAGTTACGAACCTTTCTAACTTGCTACTGCTGCTTGCTACTACTACTGTCCCTATTTCAATTTGTTTTCTACGTTATTTGTCTTTGATTTTTTGTTTCGAGCGTTTGTAATAGTAAAGTATAAGTATGCCTAATGTTTGTATTTATATAGTCTACTTGTATCGCAAGTGAATTATACTATCTAATATTTGCACACCTGTTAAGGTAGGATATGGTCTAAGAACTTTTATTATATTATATGTACCACCCCATGTATACCCATATTACGGCAAATAAATGATTTGATTTGATTTAATTCCCTGGGTTGCAGCTGAAAACCAGCGTTGGGTGATCAGTATTACCGTACTGCCACCCAACATTATTCTGAGCTGCACTCTTTGGCACTAATTTATAGATTTTTTTCTGTATGTTTTCAGCATGTATCTGCCATTATACAATATTTGTTTCTTTCTTTGGTAAATCTTTCAAGTAACTATATGAGCAATTTTCATGTGCTGCAACACGACAAATGAAACACTTCCCGAAAATCTTTTTGAGTCCTAAAGATAATCTAAACACTATTTAATAAACTATCCAATAGACAGTTCATCATTTGAATATCTCAATTTTACAAATAGTATTTTCAAGAAATGAGTTAGAACCACGTTCACCCACAATTTATTAGAAGTTTAGAATAAAACAGTCGTTTACCACTCAAAGGGTGGTTTATTTTTGATTATATTTATTTATCAGTGCCTTAACTTATTTCAGTTAGAAACTGATAAGCAACTGCACAATTTAAACGAGACATTACCGCAAAACTTGTACCTATCAAAGACAGTTGTTCATACATTTCACAGGTGGATGAGTAATGTTTTCACCGGTCCGGTCAACTTGTCCTTTGTCCGGGCCGGACAAAGCTAACGATGTGGTATCCCAACTTACACTTGTACGCATCACTGGTATTATTTTAATGGGAGTATTTTTTAATATTATTTGCTATCTTTGTTCCATAAACAGGACATTTTTTTATGTAGTGCGCAAAATTTGCAGCAAATATTCAGTGTCCGTTCCCAAATGCAACCGCAGTACCAAAATTCACTCCAAAACAAAATAAAAAATTAATTTTGTATGGGCAGCGCGCCGCGCTATTAAGTTATGTGTGTCCCTAAGTCGAATTTTCGTTTTTTTTTATTAGGAACAGAGACAGAATCACTCTACAAATTATGCGCACTACATTAAAATATATGCTGTATAAAGGACGACAACAAAAAATATTAGACTTTGGATTTCCCTTCGTTGAAAAATTTATTGCGATATAATTATAGATAGGTACAATAAGCGTCTATATTTATTGATATAATATATTTCGTTATCAAGTAACATCAGTTTTATTTGGTCTGATTATGCACTTTGTCTTTATAAGCCAGCAACACTCGATGTATCTAACTGTTCGTTAATCTGCGGATATTCGATTAGATGAGATACAAGACAAGCATCTTCGCGAAACTTCCAACGTGACAATAGATAAGCTGCAGGAGAGTCGGCTGATGTCATTATCAACGTATCACTCAGATGATAACGACACAACTTGCTAAATGCCTCACATATCAATTTCCACAAGACATGAAAAAATCGAACTGAAAACCTGACGACAGTATCTAATAACCCAGCCAAATGAAATTACATACTTATCAATTATTATTGTTATTATAAGTAGTTAAGTAATCAGCTGCTATTAGTAAATGTCGTGCATTCCTGTAAGTTAAGGTATCTATTTGCAAAGGATCACTTAATGAACATTACCACTTGCACTCTATAAGCTAACTGTGAACAAGTTGTTGGTGTGCCATATAAAAATAAAATAAAACCCAGACAACGCAAGATAGATAAATCCCCCTAGACATGGTGACCAATATTGTGACATTTTTAACTCAAGAATAAATAATAAAATAATCTACCAATAAAGATAACAAGTAACCTTTGCCATAGCAGTCATCTAGTATATTGGCGAGTCATGATAAACGAAATTATCATATTATAATGAAATACATTACATACATTAAAATAAAGATAATGGTAATGATATTGATATCTAACTTATACAATCATTACGTATCTACGTAAGTCTTATATGTATAAAGTCCAACCTTTCTACTCCCGATCCCTTTAAGGGGTTATTGTACTTAACAATATGAACAACTTTTACTATGGGACCAACCCTGAAATCGCGACAAAAACAGAGGTTCCATACAAATAATTATTTAAGACGATTATTTAATTTATGGAACAGCAGATTTTATTTCGCAATTTCATGTTTGGTTCTATAGTAAAATTTGTTCATAATGATGAGTACAATAACCCCTTAAAAGGATCGGGACTAGAAAGGTCCTTATAATATAAGGTATGTAATATCTTGGCACTGAGCATGCTTTATGTCATGACAATCCGTCTGATATAATTTTGTTTTCAACCAAGGGCCAAGTTCACTGATAACATCTACAGATGTATATGACGACACCAATTTCGTACAGGTAAACGGCCGTTTTTATTATCAAAAATATCGTTAACAACAATACATTCATAACACGTTATAATTAAACATACCTCGTGGTAGTATGAAATTATTTGGCATTCTCTATTAAATGACAGTCCTGAGTGTGACCACCTCCGGGCTTTTGGTTCAGAATGATACTATTCCCATCTATAAAGTAAAACCAACTCTATCCATATCAGTAAAAGGTTCAAATTTAATATAACCAGTTGAACGTGTATGAACATTCGATTACACACGCCAGCAGTCAAGTATTTATCAATTAATAGCAAATTTAGTAGAGCGGGCATCCCTGTCGACGTGTTAAGGACGCATTCCATGTTAATAAGCCACCCGAATGTAGGCCCGTGCCGATATTAAATGCCTACGTTTCGATCCTGTGTGGAGACGGAGAAGATGTTAATTGGAGGCTGTAAAGTAACTCTAGTTTTGAAGAAAATAACTTGTAATGGAGGAAAACCTAACCATCAAAAACTCCGCCTTCAAATAGAAAAAGAGCTGTAACTTTTGAACGGCTGAACAGATTTTCATGAAACATAGGTAACATGATAACCGATTAAACTAGTTTTCAATTTAAATAAACTGCATTGTAATCGGTCCATACGTTTTGGAGCTACGATGCCACAGACAGATACACAAATATACACTACAAACGTCTTATAACACCCTCTTTTTTGTCGGGGGTTAAAAATTCAGGTTAATTATAATGTGATATTTATATCATCCAAATGTAGATATACCTATTAAAGTCACAAAAATTGTTTGTTGTAGATAATAAAGTAGGCGTAAATCAGGCATTTCTGGAATGGAAGCAGGTATCTCAACCATTCACAAAAAATAACACATCTATGAAACAGTGCACATTCTACAAGTTCTGCAAATGCTGTAAATTTTAGTCACCGCTGTCTTTGGTCCTCCCTCAGTGTCTTTTCCAATGCAATATACAAAGCAACTATGTAACCGGCTTCTTTCGGTTATGTACTGAAAACTTGGCTCCACTTTGGCTCCTCTTTATAGAAAAGGTTACTAAGAAAGGTTAAGGGAACCTTTAACTAACCGAAATAAAATATTATGTAGCCGAATGTATATTTTCTTTTTAATTTGAGAAAGAGGCTATTCAATGTAGGTAACATGTGTAGGTAACTATTATTTATTCTGTGTCAGTACACAATTAACTTATGTAGGTACATAGAAATAGTTATAGGTACTATGTATTATCTCTATGTGTAGGTATAACAGTGTACCGTTTTCCTCGCTGGCCTACGTGTGATTTTAGGTGCTGTAGATGTGTGTGACACATTAAGGAAAATGTTTTAGGTACTTTCATAACTTAAAGAAGGAAAATATTCACATAGTAATACCACGAAACGCTGCATAAACTATTATCATAGTTGATTTTGGATGCCTAACTTAGTAATGATGAATTCGATCACAATGTATGTATATAAAATTATGTTGGTAATGTTTATGTAAGTTTATATAGTTATTTTTAAGTATAATAGTTATATCTCTCATTTAAGTTTTTTTTTTTGGTGCATCTACCTTCATTGTCTCTGCATCACCCTAAGGTTGTCTGGTAGAGAATGCCTACGGCATTAAGACCGCCTTTGTACATTGTACATGAAGCATTTTAAATAAATAAATAAAAATAAATGTATTTGTTACACAAATTATATCTATATTATCTATTGAGTATTCCTTAAACGTTCTTATATACTAATTACAGTAATATAAAAACACATAAGATATATTTTTTTCATGGTTTTGCAGAAAAGTGCGAGAGATCAGGTACAAAACCATTTCTTTTCCATTTTCTCATGCCGTGACTAATAAATTAGGACTTTAGTCATCACCATGCTAGCAAAGGGGAGATTTATTGTTTTGTCTTCTGTCAAGGAGACAAATAGTTGAGAAAACCGGTTTGTTTACGCGCCGTACTAGCCCTGCTGGTGCTACAGCATCAGAATCTAAAACTGACGTTTTTGATTGGATCTCTCTATAGCTGCACTATTGTGTAAGTACAGTGATTGTTCCCAGTGGGTATGTGTATCACTATAAATTTAGAGCCTAAAACTATCAATAAATAAATAAAGTAATAGGAATCAATTAAAAAGAAAATACTGCGTTAGCCTAAAAATCTGTGGAAGACAATGATTTGTTAGTATGATAATTATTATTATTGTATAATTAATACCTATACACATACCGATCATAACAACAGTGTAAGTAGACATTATTAACATTACTAGTATGTGCGATAAAATTTTATGCTATGGGTACAATTTGATATGAAAACTAATATTATTCACGTTTGGATTGAACGCAGCGAGTGGGCGTGATTCCAGCGACCCTCTAAGCTCGTCTGGCTAATCTGGTGAAGGGTCCGAATGTAGTATGTGTCAAATAAACAGATAAGTGGTCGTATTTATTTCCATTCGTTATCAGAATTACATATTTAATGCCCTTCAAAAACAAAAGATAGATCCTATATATATACACCTTCTTCAACAAATATACCACAAGAGTACAGCAGCCATACGTTTACATACCACAGGGCCATCCTTTCCAATCCAAAAAGGAGTCAAGCAAGGTGATCCGCTATCTCCTAAACTATTCACAGCCACACTCGAAGAAGTTTTCCAGAAATTAACGACGGATTGGCAGGACAAGGGCATTGTCGTCGGAGAGAGGAGATTAACTAATCTTCGCTTCGCTGACGACATTGTCCTGTTTTCTTCCTCGGCAGCTGAGTTAAGTCTAATGCTCGAACAACTGAGCCATGCCAGCCTCGAGGTCGGACTCACAATGCATATGACGAAGACAAAGTTGATGACGAACAGCACCAAACGCAATATAGGAATTGGGGGTGTGGGGATTGAATATGTCCATGAATACGTATACCTCGGCCAAATAGTCTCCTTACAGGCGAGACAAGATAGAGAAGTTGCTCGACGCACCCAAAACGCCTGGAAGAGCTATTGGTCGATGAAACACTTAATGAAGGGGACCCTCCCTCTATCATTAAAGCAAAAACTAATGTACATGTGCATTCTCCCCACCCTCACCTATGGCGCGCAGACGTGGTCGTTAACTTTACGTCAAAAGTCCGCACTCGGGGTCTGCCAAAGAGCAATGGAACGTAGTATCCTAGGGGTCAAGCTTACAGACCGCATAAGGAACTCGATACTACGTTCCAAAACACAAATTGCTGATGCAGGCCACACAGCTGCCAAATTAAAATGGAACTGGGCAGGTCACATCTGCCGCATGCCGGAGGAGCTTTGGGCAAAAACAACCACACAGTGGGTCCCTAATAGCAAGAAACGGCAACGCGGCAGGCCCAGAAGGAGATGGCGTGATGAGCTGGACGTCTGTCTAAAGGATTGGCCCCAAATTGCTTTAGACCGGGAAAAGTGGAAGGAGGGAAGGGAGGCCTTTGCCCTGCAGTGGGATACTACGGGCTAATAGTAGTAATAGAACATGCTGAAGTAAATAAATATAAATTAGTACCTCTATCCTAAGCCTCTACCTATTGTCCTAATATGGCACTAAAACCAATGTGGTTTCCATCACGTACATAATGAGGATAACCGCGCAGTTCATCGAGGAAAGAGTTTAGGGTAGGCATAAGTAAATTTTTGTGAAAATAACAAACCGATATTTTCGCTTCTGGGTTTTTTGCTAATTCTAAGGCAAAAAGTTCCACTCAAATTCTTTTTCATGGTCAATTTAAAATATAATACAGTTGTCGGCATCGAATAGGCCCTTGCAAATCTAATTTTCGCCTCTTTGGGCTCACTGATAGAGGGCACTACTACTCATCTTATGAAACTAAACTTTTTAAAAGGAACTATAACCTCTAGGGTCCTAAAATCCCCTAAGATCTGATCTTCCAGTCACCTGATGAATGTTTACTTATTACATTTAGGATATTTTAATTGTATCTCATATCTGTCTCTCACTGTAGTTTCTAAGCTAACCTGTACCTTATTTTTTGAATAAATATATTTTTATTTTATTTTATTTATAGAAATCGATACCAAAAAAATAGTTGTAGTACCTATTACTGTGATAACACTTTTTTTGTCTCAGTTGTATTGGTATTACAGCGACATTTAATTGGCCCTTTATTTATAATCACAATAGAATCAATATTGTAATTTAGGAATGCTTGAAAGTACACTAATATTAATTTATAGATAGTTCTGTCATGGAATTTTATTTCAATCATTATTGAGATGAAAATAATGAACGATTTTTGCCCACTTGATCGTCTAATCTGTTGATAGAGCTCAAGCACGCGCTAAATAGTCTAACCACACTTCCATCTTTGGCAAAAGTGTAGTACCTACCCTGAATTACATATATTGAATCATACTGTATGCAAATGGGGTTTCTTAGAAGTAAGTAAAATGCACCAGTCACAAAGTAAATAAAAGTTTACAAGACTAACCGACTAAAACATTTTATACTCGTCAAAACAAAATAAGGGCCACCTTATATTTTTGATCTTCTGGGCAAATTATGAGGTTCCTAGGTTTCTAAGTTGTAAAATTCATTGCAATGATTTGTTTTTAATGAAATGGGCTTAAATTTTACACAAACCACAGAAAAGAAAAACAATTTTACAACATTTTCAAGAAAAAGTGCAATTTCAGCAAAAAGTACACTTGGACTAAAAATGCAATTAAAAATGAAATTCCACTGCGTTTATTCTTCTTCCTTTTTGAATCAATATCTGGTGTAACCTCCTCTTTTCTGAACATATTCTTGAAGCCTAGAGGGCATTTTCTATCAGATGCCGCATTGTTTCTTGAGAGATTTGTTCCTAGCTCGATTTTAGGACGTTTAAGGGCTGTCTTTCATTGTCCAGTGATCAATTTGTGTCTCATACTCTTCTTTTGTTTGTGATCATGTTGTTCACATGTGTTCAATTGTGTTCAAGCCCGAACTGTTCGCTGGCCTGGGCAACACTTGTATACAATACAAGCCTCTTCTAGTGTCTCTCTGGTGGCTCTAACAGTATAAGCGCGTGCATTGCCGTGCAACAGCTTGAAACCTGCACCCACTTGCTATGCAAATGGCACCACATAGAGTCTTATGACCTCCTGGATATATCGTTAAGTTGTTACTGTACCCTGGTTCTGAATTATAAGCTCAGTTCTTCCAGTTTGGCTTATGCCTCCCCACACCATAACATTGGGCCCCCCAAATCGATCATTGTTGTGGATAATTTGACGTTTTAGATAATTACTTTTTCTTTTGTCCGTAGTCATGATTCGGTTATTATAATTATGTACTATCTTGCTTTATACCTACTACTACCTACTATCTTGTATTCATGTAAGTAATACTTAGGTACTTATCTCAATTGATATGAGCGTAGTTCTATTTTAACATTTTAGTGTTTGGGATTCCCAATATGACACATTCTCATAACAGCATCGTGAAATTTGTTGATTAATACTGATTAATACAATCTTATTTTCTTTTAGCTTTACTCTTTTCAGTTTTTTTATAAAAGATTCAACTTGTTATAACGCTGTGACTCTTTAGAGGTATACATCTAAAGCTCCAAAGCTTGATGGTCTGTGTCTCATCGTTTTCCTTTCCAAATTTCCCAATAAAGATGCAAATAATCTAATTTGGGTGGGGTGTAGTAAGGAAAGAGCCTCCCACGAGTGACGAAACATGAGATCGTCTGGCGCACCCTGGGCAGTCACGAATGGATACCACACACAGCGTACAGGAACAAAATGAGTCTGTTGTTCGGAATTTACGTGTACCCACTATTTTTTTATTGTCTTTTTAATTTATTTTTTGTTCTTGTTATAGGAAAAATGTTTTATATTATTTATGTTTTATTTGTAGGCCGCAACTCTTTTATTTAATTATCATAAGTATTAATTATAATTTTAAATAGTATCGTATTCACCATATTAATATGTAGGTATATGAATATTTGTTTCCTCCGTCCGTGTGTCACTGCAGGGGTGCCAACTGAAAATCAGCGCTGGGTGTTCGTATGCCCAGCAAATGCCGAGTTGGCAACCCATTTGGTACTGGCATACCGACAGCACGTTGTTTTTATTGTTACTTTTTTGCTTTTTTTTTTACTTTTTTATGTAAGTTGTCTAGTCCAAATAAATGATTTTCTTTCCTACGGCATGAGCGATTCCCATGTGATAGCTCGCGCTGACCCGACCTAAGAATCTTATTTGAGTAAGTAGGTTTTTGATAACACTTTCACTTGTCAAAATATTATTACTAAGCAATATGAGCCCGAAACGGTATAACATGCAACTGCTCAAGGACCTTGAGATATCCGAAATAAACGATGACGTTATGGTTATGACGTACGCACAATCGGCAACATAAGCAAATGAGCGTTTCGTCATTGAAATTGATTTATCAAAGAAGCTATTTATAATTTTTTTAAATCATCTTTTCGATTGATAATGTTTTACCTACTATTTATTTCATCATAAACTGTTACAAAAACTTATATTAGGTATTGGATAGTTTTCATACATAAAAACAGTTCTGAAACTCTAAAAATCTCCATCTAGTTTTGTCTGTAGGTACCTAAGTATCTATACTATAGATAAGCTGAGTGACGTGATTTCTTCTCTAAGTTAGCTCTTTCACATCTCTAAAATTAAAATTCTTCACTGGGAAACACGCTGTAACGAATTATATTAATAGATAAAATTAGTAGTTCAAGCATGCACACGATTTGTCCTCATCAAAAGTTATATAATGAGGTTAATATCGTTGAATGATACGCATTGAACTTGTGCCTCTATCCCGATCGCCAGTATTATTACAATTAGTGTCGTTCGCGCACAGTTGTATTCAAATTAATTATCCCTAACATGTGTCGGAGAATTTCTATTGTTTTTGTTGTGCTCTTACAAATATGTTTTGGTTTAAGTGCTAATGTCAAGGTGAGATACGTGCTATCTTTATTCTATTATCTTTTACGAAGAATGTATCTAAGTGATAGTTATGGCAGTTCCTCCCTATATTTATATTTCAAACTAAAATATTTTACACTTTTTTTATTTTTTCATTCGTGTTACCTGGGTAACACCTGGTGCCTAGATTTAATCAATATTAATATTAATTAAATCTAGGCAAGTATTTCTGATTTTATTGTGTAAAAATATTTCATCACTAGTCCGATAAATTACATAGAGGCATAGGAACAATGTAATTTAATCTTTATACTTATTTATTTTATTCCGTACTTATATATTACTAAGCAAATAATAAGAAATAAGGTAGTAGGTATGTCCCAATAAATCTTTTAGGATATTAGGTAAGTAGGTTAAGTAAAACATGATAATTTTATAACAAAACTAAATTGCATTAGAATCCTTATACTTAATAATGTTATCTACCTTAGGTAATTCGCATTCAACTTTTCCAAGCAGAATTCTCTAGATAAACAATGATACCTATGTAGATAGTCTCGAAACTAAAGCATCGTGTCGTTTGTGTCGTTTTAGTAATCAGCAGCGTTAGTCGCTGTAAACACGTCGCGTTGCCCAATGGAGTTGATTGTTTTGATAAAAACTCGAGTGACACTGCCTGGCATTTATCACCTTAACTCCTTGAACTTATCGAAATTGTAAAGATTAAAATACACAATATAAATAAAATGCGAATTAGTGAAAACAGTGTAAAAGTGCTCATTGATCTACCAAAATTATAAAGATAAACATGGTAAGATTATTTATTTTTACACTTATTTCGGGTGCATAGATTACATTGTTTAAATGAATTACATAACCACGACGTTCTAAAGTTAAACTGGAATGTTCCAATGATGTAGATAAAAATATATGTTTTATTAGGTATTTTTAGTCAGTAATAATGACACACAGAAACAATAGAGCAACGAGTGACATAAATATGTACGTTTTCGAAGCTTGTTGTGTGTATATTTCTAATATCGTAGTAGTTGACTTGGTATCATTAATTTTCATGCCATTATATTAGATTTCTCCACTTTAACTATTTTTATAAAGCATCTCATGGTGACGAGTTAAGTAAGTCTGACAATGGGCCTCGTCGCCGAGGCAGGCCTAGGAGCGTCTCCTAGGTATGTCGAGACGATATATGCAGATACTTTCACAGAAAACTGGCCAAACAAGGCAATACAGAGAGAGCATTGGAAGACTATTGCGGAGATATTTGCCCAACAGTAAAAAGTACCTATCTACAGGTTAATTAAATAAGACCTAGGTATAGTGATATATACCTAATTCTATCTAATTCGAATCTTTTTAGACAAAACGCGTTTGTGTGATCGGAGCCGGGATAGCAGGATTGTCTTCGGCAAGATACTTAAAGGAAGAAGGAATAAGCTTCACAGTTTTGGAAGCCACACGATATGTCGGTGGCACTTGGAGATACGACCCTCGCGTCGGTACCGACGAGAATGGTCAACCTTTACACACCAGTATGTACAAACATTTAAGGTATGTATAGCGCCTCGGAGGCTAGCACAAATATTGAATAAGAAGGATTATATTTAGAACTGGTTTAATTATGTTCAATACAATGACCAAAGAAGCCACTGTTCAATAAGTGTTCAATCATAAAAAAATAAGCAATATTTTAGTGTGCGTTTATAAAGAATGTTACCTATACTTTAACAAAACAGTAATTTCAATTAATTATTCAGCTCGAATCAGATATTCAATACAATTATTTAAACTAAGCCGAGCCACTCTTTTATTAATGGTTGATTAACAATTACTCAATAGTATTGTAGTAGATGAGTATTATAGCAATGTAAACGTTGCCCGCTCGGTTAATTCTCAAATATAGAAACAGATGGCGTGATAATCAACTTTGTACTTTATAAAATTTACATAAACATAAATAGTTAGGTACCGTAAAATACAATAAAATAATCCGGTGCTTCGTCGTAAAGTTTGTGTAAGGGCAGAAACAAAAATAAATTACTTTTGCTTTGTAAATTACCATATAACCTTTTATATCTATAAATCTAAATTATATCGAAGGACTGGCCATTTATTTTTAAATTTATTATAAACTATCAGTTACCGAGAAATTATCGGCGTGAAATAAAAAAAAATAGTCGCCTAAGTTAGGTACTCCTTATATCATCAGCTATCTGCCAGTGAAACTCCCGTCAAAATCGGTCCAGCGATTTTGGACATTAGCCAAAACAGACAGACAAACAGAAAGACAGATAGACTAGATTTTTATTTTTAGAATTGCCTGCCGCATTCTTACACTTTCATATTATGCATTTAAATTAAAAAGCTGTTATTTTGACATTACAAACAGACACTTCAATTATTTTTTTTGTTAGTATGTATTTTACAGGTGATACACACGGTAGAAATTTCACTATATCAATTCCTACCTACCTGCTTGCTTTACCTATATTTTTCACATTATCTTGATTTAAAATATATCAAAAGCTTGAAGATTATGGCATGACTATATTAATTAACATGGATGAATATGACGAAATCATATTTTTTTAATAATCGTACCTACATAAGCTGTGTCTTGTATATTTTTCTTCTGTTTTAGAACAAATTTACCGAAACCAACAATGGTACTCCGAGGTTTTCCGTTACCAGAACATTTGCCTTCTTACCCTAGTTGGAGAGATTATTATGAGTACGTACAAGCTTATGCTGAACACTTCGACGTTTTGAAATACATAAAGGTAAGAAAAATAATGTTTATTAAAATATACAAGGTCCAACCTTTCTAGTCCTGATCCCTTTAACCCCTTATTTTATTTATTTATTTATGTACAAACCTTAGGTACAAACATAAAAAGGCAAAAAAGAGAGAAGAAGGTACTGTTTGTGTCACAAAAGAAATCTCTTCCAGCAGACCTGTCAGAAGAGAATTTAGAACACGAAATGTAGACAGCGATGTACAAGAATAGAACAAAACTACAAATTAAATATATTAATATAAACACAAGTAAAATACCTACATACCTAAAACAAATACACATACATATAAAATATACACATAAATAAATACAAACACATACTTATATAAATTGCAATCAGAAGATACTATGACAGGGAGAGATAATGCTTTATTACACGTTTCTCAAAGATTGAGATGGTTTTGCAGTTCCTTATCACTGGTGGATGTGTGTTGGATGTAGGGTTTTCGTCCCGGGAGTCTCGAGTCTCGAAATCCCGGGAGTCTCGTAACTATTTTAATCGAGACCGAGACCGAGACCGAAACTTACTACTCCCGGGAATTTCGAGACTAGATATCACCATTATTCAGTTCTCAGTTATTAGTTCAGGCAAATAAGCAACTGTGATTTATGTTAATGAAAGATAACTATTGTTAATTGTAATGATCTTTTTTCTAAATAAACAATTTAAATTTAAATTTATTATAAAACGTTCGTAATGGCAATGGCGCGGGCAGCGCGTCGTCTCGCTGGTCGGCCGCCCGCTCACAGGTCAATTTAGTCAGCTGATTGGCTGGAACCAAACTCGGCGTTCACAATAGTCCTGACTGTAGACTCGAAATGAGGGTTTTTAATTGATACACTACTCAAACAACTTGTTTAAGGAACAAGCAAACTCTATCAACTAGTTATTTATTAAAACCCTTTACAAAAAGTACTGGTCCTCAGAGTATTGACAATACTCTAAGTACTGGCCACTAATAATTATAAATGTAGGTTCTTCTTCTTCTTCATCGTTCCCTCACTGATGAGGATCGCGACCACATACAACGCGCCTCCAAGCCATGCGGTCTTCCGTTGCGTGGACCGCCTTGTGCATGCTGCCTCCACCAACCCTCCTTATTACATCCGACCATCTTATAGGCGCAGACCCTGAGTGCGTTTCCCATCCAGCCGGCCCACTATCATAAGTATTTCCAGACTATGCCTAGAAGACCGCATGATATGTCCGAAAAAACCGAGGGCACGCTCCCGGCAAACTGTGGAAATTCGCTTGGTGATGTTGAGCTCCTTCAGAATGGAATCATTGGTTCTCATAGCAGTCCATGGTATACGAAGCAACCTACGCCAACACCACATCTCGAAAGCATCGATCTTACTGCTATCACGACTTTTTATGCACCACGTTTCCGCACCATACAGAAATATTGAGAAGACCAGAGCACGCACCAATCTCACTTTGGTCATACGGCGAATACCACGGTTCTTCCAGATTTTGTCGAGTTTTGGTTTTGAATGTAGGTTGAAAGTGCATAAAATAATTGTTCGAAATTTTAAAAACTAACAAGAGAAGCAAAAGCTTTTTGAAATAAGGAGGGAAAACTTAACTTGCTCGCAGAGTCGGGTTTTCGAACGTAAAGAGTTGGGAGATTATTTTCAGTTCTCGTTTCTTTTTTCTTGTGAAGCACAATTTTATTGCTGCTTTCTAGTAATTTTTGTGACTCTGAGCATGATATCACCTCGTCATTTAATGCGGGATGAGATGCTCAGGGCCGTGAGTATGATGGAAGCTGGGCACAGTCAACGCGAAATTGCGGACGCTCTTAATACACAACCAAGAAGTAATTAGCCGATTATGGGCACGCTACAGGGCTACAGGAGATATAGCCAAGTATCAACGAGGAAGATACAGGGCACTTCCCAGAGACTGTTTTCTGCAGCATGCTGCAAGTAGGCAGCCCCAGATTATATATATATAGAGAGAGATATTTCGGCAGTTAGTAGGAAGACTCCAGCACCAAGTGTCTGTCAGTAACCAAACTGCCAGAAGATTACATTAAATCAATCTTCACGCTCGCAGACCGCTAAGAGTTCCTGCTCTGCGACGTGGAAATCAAGGGCACGTGTGGGGGTAACGCAAATTTGCGATGGGCCGACAATGAGTGGGCAGGTATTCTGTTTTCCGATGACTCTCGCTTCGGACTTCATCCCGTTTCAAGGAGTGTTCGTGTTTGGCGAATTCCTGGTCGCAAGAGTCGACTCCAGAATCCTCAGGAAGTTCATCTTTACCAAGGCGGAACGATTATGGTGTAGGCCAGAATCCGCCTGGGTAGAAGAACAGATCACGTTTGGATACGAGGAAATTTAAATGGGAGCAATACCGTGGCCAGTTCTTACACCCTCTGGTCATCCCTCCACCTCCATCCTCCCCTACGTAATGCACGTGTACACACCGCACACACCGCTGGTGATGAATGTGTTCAGCGAGTACAATATCGCGGTATTTAGTGGCCTGCTCAGTCCGCCGATCTCAATCCCACTGAGCAAACTGAGCATGCGTGGGAGTTGCTCGTGAGAAGAGCTTTCAGTTTCTTCCCCAAAATTTGAACACGGAACAAGAACTTTTTCCACATCTCCGGAGTATGGAGCGTTATTCCACAGGTGACAATTGATAGCCTCATACTCAGTATGCCATGCCGATGTAGAGCCGTCGCTAACGCCTAGGGAGGTCCAACAGATTATTAAAAAGTTGTTAGAAATATATTTTTTACGTATGCGTATTTTTTTTTAATTACAGGAGCAATTTTTATTACTTTTGACAGTATTTAACTTTTTCTCGATAATTTTGTTCGATAAAAAATTTCGATAAAATTTGGTCTCGAATTTCCCGAGAGTCCCGGGACTGGCTTTAAAAATGCGATACTGGTCCCGGGACCAGAAATACCCTCGAGACCGAAATCCCTAGTTGGATGTGAGTTCCACATCCTAACCCCATGCACCGATAGGGAATTTTACTTACTCATCATTATAAAATATTTTACTAAGGGACCAAACATGGTCGCGGGACTTATCTCATTACCGTGACCCCGGAACGTAAAGGGCTATCGAAGGAACACCGTGGATTTTAGTCAGTACAAGTCTGACAGTCCCTCCCGCCCTGCCCGGGGTGGGAGGACTCATTTGATGATTTTAACAAGTTAAAAAAAAAAAAAGGGACCAAACATGAAATCGCGAACAATTTTCTGCTGTTCCGAAAGAAATAACCTTGTACTAACATTACTTTTTAATTTTCTCGCATTTGGATGTTTTTTTTTTTTATCAAGTGGCGCATGCTGTAAGCAGTTATAGTAATATTACTAGGAAATGCTAGATAATTGACAAAACGACTAGATTTATTAAGATTCCTAATATTATTACAAAGAACTTTTATATTTGTAATAACTACCTGAACAAATAAATGCGAGGGTGCTCTCACTACAACCCTAACATTGAACCTTTAACATTCAGAAAAACGAATAACTACCAGGGCATGTTGCTAAGGACCAGGATTTTCTGCTGTTAGTCAGAATTCAATTACGCCTCCACCCGCTCATATTTTTTTATTAGTCTCTGTACAATCTCTTCTTACTTCCACTGTATACTAGCTTCTGGTACAGGTCAACACGAGGGTATTCCCTTCTCCGGGCCAGTATCACGAGATCTGTATGATTTTAAGAAACGGTTCTTTGAAGAAATCATTGCCTTTACCCTCAGTTCCTTCACAACGTAGTCCTGGTGACACGGGTAGGAGAAGTATGGAGGGTCAAGTACGAGCACATCTTAACAAACGAGAAGTTCGAAGAAGATTATGATTACGTCATTGTGGGCAACGGACACTTTAGTGTACCTAGCTTGCCGAACTTTCCTGGTGAAGATAGATTCAAAGGTAATTTTCCGCTTCTTTTGTTCAAACTATGTTAAATCAAGAACTTGAGGAATATGGCATTATCCAAGCAGTTTACCAGAATCATTAAAATCTATTTTTTCAGCCTTTATTCCAGTGTTTTATCTAAAGTACACAGTAATTTAATTAATTATAAACGTCATGAAACCCCCTTTTCTTCTTCCAGGCACAATAATCCACAGCCACGACTACCGAGAACCGGAGCCGTACAAAAACCGTCGTGTAATGGTAGTAGGGGCCGGTCCCTCTGGCATGGACATCAGTCTAGACGTGGCAGAAGTCAGCGGCACCCTAATCCACAGCCACCACTCCAGGATCAACTTCACAACGCCATTCCCCTCAAACTATGTCAAGAAGCCAGATATCAAGGAGTTCAATGAAACTGGAGTCATATTCCAAGATGGCACCTTTGAAGAGCTGGATGATGTTATTTATTGCACAGGTAAACAGTCTTGTTGGCATTTGGGTAGGGGTCCATAAAATATTCAGGATTCAGAGTCTACTCCCCCTGTAAAAATGGAATTATCTACTATTTAAAGTGACACAAAAAAGAGACTGAATAAATTAAAATTTTGGTAGTCGCATCATATTTTCCGCTGAAACTAAACAAACTAAACTTAAACTTCATAAATCTTCCAGGTTTCCTATTCGACTATCCCTTCCTAGATGAGACGAGCGGCCTGACTATCAATCCCAAGCACGTGGTGCCTCTGTACCGATACATGGTGAACATCAACCAGCCCTCCATGATAGTCATGGGTCTCGTCGTTAGAGCATGTTTGGTGGTCGCTTTGGACGCTCAGGTAAGCATTGCATATTTTCTCTTCTTTTTTATTACATTGCCCCCACGCTTTGATTTTTTCTGTATCGTGGGTACAGTTTACAATCATACATATCAGAAGCACACACACTCATCTACATGTTCTTCGAAGAATCCTGCTCCATTAACGAAACATGAGATCGTTTGGCTCAACCTGTACAATCAGCCTCGACAGGCTGGCTCAGGTAAGGTTTCCATTCCAGACACCTGAATTATTCCCAATTTAACAGTACATTCGCTGGCAATGGGAGGCCCATGTTCGGCAGTTGACGTTTACGAGTTGAATATGTTGCGGGAATATGATGATGATGATGATAATTAGGCTTGAGAGCAAACTCTATAAAAAATTCTCTAACGGAACATTGTGTTCTAGGCACGCTACGCAACGGCTCTAATCAAAGGCAACTTCACTCTGCCGTCTCGTGACGAGATGATGCAAGAATGGCAGGACAGAGTGGACGCATTACACTCTAAGGGAAAACCGATGTCCTTCATTCACATACTCGCTGAAAAAGAGGTCAGTTACAGTGCTATTTTAAAACTCAGTAGGACAATTTTTTGTTACTGTTCTTGTTAGTCATTTACTAACATTGTAACACGGTGGGTTGTAAACTTGGGTTCATAAAAATGTTTTGATTTTAGATTTTAAATTGAACCAAAAGGCAAGGGTATCGGCAATAATCTAAATTAACCAGATAGGTCCAAAGAAAAAGAAGACAGTTCAGTTTTTTTAATTGCTAACTTAGCAATTTACGAAACTGTATTCTTCCGATTCTCAAACTGCTCCTGAAATCTCATACTTTTAATCCCAGATTTCATAAAAAATAAATATTTAGTTCTAATAATGATTGTATTACTATTTCAGGATCAATACTACGCCGAGATGTCCGAAGAGTCGGGTATCGAGAGAGTGCCTCCGGTGATGTTCAAGATCCGTGCTTCGGACATGGAGGCTAAGCTAGACAACTTATACACGTACCGAGACTACGAATACACCATTATTGATGACCATACCTTCACCAGGAAACTTGAGGAGCCAGATACTAAACGAGGCTTGAATCCATAATGTTAGACTGTTAGCTTGTTTTCTTTATATGTAATATTCTGCTACGTATCATTTTTGCTGTATTATTAAACCCCACTGCTTAAGTGCCAGCTTTAGTGCTACCACTAAGGGCTCATTTATGGAGAGGAGGAGAGTCGCGCGGCGTCAAAGCGGCGTGTTGCTCTCCATGAACGGAGATACGCACCTTTCTCCGCGTTGCGCGCCGCATTGCGCTCCGCTCGACTTTCCGCCACTCCATAATTGAGCCCTTACGCTACTAACATCACATATTGTATAAAAAAATTACACGGCGGCGCTATCGCAGCAGTCAATGCTGACGTGTGAATAGTTTTGAACGATTTCATACTTATTAATGTTTCGCTGCGTTATCGCCAACGCCCATGTAAACAGGTTAGCCGATGAATAGCTGAGAAGTATTACAGACGTTCTGAGGTTTTTTTTTTTTCAGTATCCCAGTAGGTATATTGTATCTTCCCAGTCTTACTCAAAGTTCCCAGTACTACATGTAGTACAATGTCATGACATTGTGCCATAAAATCGTCACCCACAATAATATGTCAATAGCTGTTATAGGTACTTGGGTACATGTTACGCGTTCAGGCTCCAAAAGATAGTCATGGTATTTCTAACAATTTTTTATTTTAAGATAATAACATCAAAATGTACCTTATAGTTAAGAATTTTTATCTAGCTTTTATTAACTATCTATTATTTATAATTTTAAAATTATTTATTATTAGTAAAATTCACATAATTTACAGACTAACAAAGAATGTATACAAAAATTAAAACATCAGTTAAACAACGGTTTAAGTTGTTTATTTGTACTTATTATTTAATAATAATTCTTACATAATTTGATTAATTGGTAACAGTCAATAAACGAATACAAACAAAATACTGTATTAATAACTCAGTTTATTTAAAACAAGTCCTTACCTAATATAATAATTTGGGCAAGATCAAAGTTTACTTAGTTTAATTATTCAATCAAAATGCACTCTTTATTTAGTCCACTCATATAAATTTACGTTTAAATAATCTCATTATTCAAATTTTGATCTTTTAATAAGATCGGTACTTGAGCCTTTATTCTTCTTTTGAAGACCTCGAGTCCTGTCATGTTATTTTTATCCAATTAAAAATCTTCGCATCTACAAAATGACCCAAAATTAATCTTCTACAGGACATGGCAGTTCTTTTCTGTGACTATAAATTCTCTCGTAATTGTTTTTGTCAATAATTTTGTAGTCATAATCACGGTAGTTCAACAAATCATCTAAACGATTCCTCCCGTTGAAGCGAGCTATTTTGGTTAATACTGGAGGAGCAGGCGTTACGTCAGCTTCTTGAGTTAGGTTACCAAAATATTCATCCTGTAATAAAACATTAAAATGTGTTATCCAGTTGAGAACAAAAGAGTATTTGATAAATTGAGCATAAACAACAGCCCGACTCAGTACAACTTAATATAGACATACGCTGCACCCTATAAGATGGGAAATGCTCGTAGTCACCACACTTGCGAAACAGGTTGATGAATGCAAAGCTGATATGTTTAGTCTGACAAGTTGAACGGTTATCGAGCAATATGTCAATGTTCAATTCAAAGTTCGGATAGTCAGTGAAGGCGTGCACAACGTCCACGTGAGATTAAAGTTCGAGGAAACTAGATGTCCGGCTTCCCCTGACACTATTAACACAACGTAACAACTAGATATTAATTCTATATACATACCATATCGCTAATGACGTTAACGTCTACAATCCTCATGCCCGCGTTCTGCTGCGCGTACACGTGATCCAGCCAATTCCTCAACATCTCCTCTTGCGTTGGTAGCTGGAACCTTCCTGACGCTAAAGCCGCAACATACTGGCCCTGTTCATAAGCAATACTTTATATATTTCGCAAAAGCAAGGTCGCGAAGACGAGGGAGCTGGTAGATCATGTCGAGACTGAGATTTATTTCTAGGAATTTCTAAGGAATTTAAAACTGACTCTTACGAAGAGGCCCGTTTTTTACTGTATGGGCGAAATGAATACACCAAAACTGTATACTAATCTTCAAATAATTTTTGGTTTGAGCCCAAACCATATCATCTTTAGTCAAAATTTGCTACCCCTTCTGCGTTAGGTCGAAACTAGGCTTGGAATCCATTTGCCATTGCTGATAGACGACCAAGTTCACTCTGACTACACTCACTAGATCACGATCCACTCATTATCGTTGGCTAACTTTGCCCTCTATTCCAGTAATACGTAGCTCACCTGAGCATCCATAACTCTGTTGATAACTTTCTTGGAGACTCCAACAAACGTCATACTGGGATGTTTGATGTTCACTGTTTGCTGGTACAGAGGCAGCACGAACTTCTGCGATGCTGTCACTCCTGAGGTGGCGTCTAAGAACGGGTGCGCGTAGTTGTAACCTGAAATTAAAATTAGTTATAACTATAGTAACTGTATATATTGTGAACCACGTGAATAGTGTAGAAAGAGAATTCACAAGGCCTTGCTGATAAGGCTTAGTTGGAAAACGGAATGTAGATCTAGACCGAGACAGCGCTAGGATAAACAAATTTTATGTTATTGCTCTTAAAAACAAACCTGTACAAAATATAACATCATCGAACTGTTCAGAACTGCCATCAACGAATACAGCGCCGTCTGAAGTAAAAGAGTCGATGTCTGGTTTCTTGAGATAGGTTTTGGAGAAGTCAGGTTGATTGTAGTTGAGATGATGACTGTGTATGAGCTTCGCGGTAACGTTTGACAGATGTATCGCGAGGTCCAGCCCGGATGCGCCTGCGCCTACGAGGAGTACTCGATGATTCCGGAAAGCTTCGGGATCTTTGTAATCGTGGCTGTGGATCACTTTTCCTAAAAATAAAATAAAAATACATCAATTCGTTAATTTATTAAATATTTTGATAACAATAGTTACGCATCAAACGTCTGAAATAAAGATTATTTCATTCTTAAGGATTCTATCCCTAAAATTGCTCTACAGTCCACAGGTATAGACGTTTACAGACCTTAAATTGGTTCCAAAATACTAGTTAGTTAAATCTACTCAAACGAACCTATATTATCTCGGGCTAACGAATTCACTGCTGGACATAAGTCTCGCCCAAGTTGCGCCAAAATATTTGGCCCTCCGTCTTGCGTGTTCCTTTTTAAATCTATCCAAAATTTAAGTACTAGGCACTTAGCGGTGTAGCAATTTCCATCTAGTTCTTTCTAATACCAAATCTATTAATTCTTAATTCTACATTTGTTTTTTTTTTTTTTCAGTTGATTAATTTACTTTCTTCTTAGTCTTCCTCTTTTTCTTTTTGCCTCTATTTTTGTTGCTTTAATGGTGTTAATAAATCATTTAAGTAGGTTGTTAAATAAAGATGCACTACTTCGAATCGGCTAGTCAGCTTAACTTGGTACAACCGTGGGATGATAAACAAAAGCAACAAGCAAAAACTAAGTTATGCATTGTTTGTTTTTACTCCCACATAGGCGTGATGGAAACGCAATGGAAATCCTTGAAGTGGACACAAAACGTGACTGGCGAACACAACAAGTTCGCAAGATACAGGAAAATTATATGTACACAAAAGAGACGGCAATTATTTTATTATCCAATTTACTTCTTTGGGGTTAGTAGGTATACTGAGGTCAATAATTTGAGGCACGTTGTTTCAAAGTAGACGGAAAAGTTAGACTATTTTTTCCCGGTAAAGATAAAGATGAACCTGATTTTATGGAAGAAGCAAAATATTCTCGAACGAATATATTTTATACGCTGTGAGAGAAAAATAATGATAAAATTATTTCCATAATAAAGGTCGTATCTACACACTTATACATCCACTGATGTATATAATCAAGAATTAAATGATTAAACTGAATTATGGTATAATCAGGCAGTAATTGCTAATTCCTGTTCAATGTACAATATTGCTATGTTACTAAGCGGAATCGAAGTCTGAATTGCATGGAATTCTACTAAACCACCTTGTATCTCGTACTAGTTAATATTTTTCTAAGCATTAACGGATGTGAATTCTATCTAGATTGTCTTCATTGGCTTCAAGGAACCTGCATTGTATTCAAATGTTACCTTTGAAGATGTCCAGTCTATCAATGTCGGGAGTCACTGGGCTACTGAACTCGCCACTAGCAATCACCATGAAGTCGCACGCCTCTGTCACATTCTCCTTCGTGTCGGTCTTCATGTATGACAGCTCCCATCTGTCTCCTGCCCACTTTACCAGCGTCACGAAGCTTTGCAGCTGAAATTTCAAGAATAACTATGAGAATATGATAATCTATGTACCTACGAGTACCTACTCTTTAAAAATGGCGTAATTTGTGAATTCAACCATTTTGGAACATACAAAATATTTTCTAATGAATTAGCTGTTGCCCGCGATTTTACTCGCATCCTCAGGGAATTACTTCATGTACCTGGATAAAATTTATGTGTTTATCCAGGAAATTAGTGTGAAATTTCGTCCCAATCCGTTCAGCCGTATATGCGTGATTGAGAGACAAACATCTAGACATCCAAACATCTAAACATCTTCACAATCTTTTACTAAAGAGTTATTTATATAAAGAACTCTTAAATAGCTAAGCTGTTTTGAAGACAACAAAGAACTATGTACAATGATTTGCGTCATCATGGTGTCATTTTACTATCGCTTTTCTCATGGGATAACTATCCCACGTTCCCACTTTAGTATTCACCCTGGCACGTCCTGCCATATCTATGAAAATGAATCAATGAATAATTCATCAATTCATCGTGTTAACAATAAACAACAAATAAAACATTACCTATCCGTGTTTGTCGTCACGTCACGCATCATTCAAAGGTGTTGCAATTGGCAATGAACAAATTGTATACGGTGATACCTACATCCTGTATTATTCCTGTATATGATTATTTACGGTTATATGTGATCAATCCTTTGTCTACCTTGCTTTATTGCTTACATATTGGATTTTTGTAGTAAGTTATGATATAAGCCTTATAGAAAAACAATGGAAGCATATTTGATTCTTTTGGTATGTAGGGTCTCTCATTATTCTTTTATTTAATCAATGACATTTTACAAAATATCTTTGTATTTATTACCTACGTTCTTTCTGATGAGCGTAAAACCTTCCAAAGTTACAAAATATAAACCACGATTCAATCAAAATAGACAAAATCTATTAAAATCACACAGAACCGAACGCGGTGGCGATTCACATGAAACTTAGGTTTAGGCTCCGCCCACTAATGACGTCATGGACCCAATCGAAGGCGCATAACCTAATTGCCTTGCGGCATCTCCGTGTCTTTCTCTCCTCCGTGGTATAAACAGATCGAAATAACATTTCGTTTCACATTCATCACACAGACGTACTAATAAAATAATAAGAGACGTTTCCAACACCCTGTTGACATTTAAATACTCAGGTTGACCATAATACTGTTTGCTAATCTTACCGGTTCAACATACATACGAGTACATTATATTTTATAACTGAGTTATTCAAAGCATATTACATAATGGAAATAAAATATAACCTGTTTCTTAGACAACATTAAGACGTTTCCGTATCACATTTAATCGGTGTTAACTTGTTTAATTAAAAACTAGGTTTCTGTTACGGTGAATGACGGGTTACCTATCTATTAACTGATGGATTACACAGTTAACCTGTGGGTTAACTGTGTAATCATTAAAAGTTAATAGTCATAATTAGGACTGCGTGTGCGCAGTCCTTATTATGACTATAAACTTTTTAAGAATATCGTTATATAAGGCATTGAAATTTGTCAAAAAAAGCTTTGACCTGAGTATTAACCCTAACAGCCTTGTTTCTTGGTCAACATTAACAATTTAACATACATAATGTTTTTATACACGGCGAATTTTAAGTCGTTTTGTGTAGGTATGATAATGAATGATTGTACTCATGTTATTAACAACTTTGCAAAGGGAAAACCTTTTCCATGCAGATAATTTCATCGGTTTGCCATACGTAGATGAAACATTATAGTTTTTTGCGGATTTATTCATTACCATGACTATAAACAAGCGTTAACATATCAGGAACGAATTAAAATTCACCGTGTGTACCTATAAAATATATGTTTTGTAAGTTTTATTCGAACATAACAAAATGTGCGAATAGTTGAATCAAAACCAGAATCTACAACTTTAACACGTGTTGTAAAGGTTGTATTTCATAACATCTCAATATGTATGCGAAACTTGTCTGGAGTCCTATGTGACCCCAATGCCAGCTGAATGGAAATAATTCCCAACCTGACACTTACAACGTTCTTTGAGAAACATTTCACAAGAATTACAATCAAGCAATGATAATTAAATTTTCACGATATTGACAAATGATATTGTATAATTTGACTTCTATTTGATATCTAAACAACAAAGTTCATATAAATGACAAAACAATCACCTATAGTGCCACAAACTTATCTGACCACCGGGTTATGGCGTCGCTGCCGTCGCTTTTACCAATGTCATCTCCCTACAAAAATGTCATTTTGAAGTCATTTTTGTTCTGTAGCGACGTTAGTTCCAATTTTGGTCAACGGGTCAGATAATTTTGTGGCACTATAATCATATTAATAGCAGATGTGAGATCTAAAAATAATTTTCCGGTTGTTTAAATTAAAGATTCATACACATTGTTTTTTTTGTTTTTCCTTCATAATAGTATGCAATCTTCTTATATCTCGTATTGGAGACGTAAATGTAACAAGTTTAGAAGCACGTCGATTATCATAGATTGTGAAATATCAAATCGATGCGAAAGCAATCAACTAGCAACTCTCCATGATAGTCTAGTCCTAACCTAAGCTCTAAACGTTCTAAACTACTCAATACAGACGCATTGCCTTGTAATCTTGATATTAACATGCGAAAGGTTTGTTTCCCAACAACTATGCTTCACAATGAATCCGTATTTAGCACTCATGACACACTGAGGCAAAAACTGGTTGACTATAATAGTCTGACGTTGAATTTCCTTTGGACGTCATAGAAACGACTTTTAGGAGCTGATTTGAAAATACGAATATCGCAATGTCTTCATCCTTTGTGAATTGTGATATTTTGATCACGTTTGGACAATGTCACGAGTCAGCATCTACTAAGGAAGGTGGTACCTACTACATAAAAACATACGCGTCGAATTGAGAACCTCCTCCTTTTTTTTGAAGTCGGTTAAAAAAAGCTTATAACACAAGTGACTCTTGACATGGGAAGCAAGTGCTTTATACAGTCGTAGAATTATTTATCTACAACAAGCATAAATCGTCCGTCCGTACAATTTCATTCACTAAATAATGTCGACGTCATACCATTTTTTTATTAGAAGTTATTTGTTGTATAATTGTCGTTCATATAGATTAAAATAAGAAGGCTTTCTTACTTGAATGTTATTCATCAATTCAAAATGTTTGGCGAATTTCTGAAGGTACTTGTAAAAGCAGGGTCCCGTAGGATAAGACGGCGTTCCCTCTGGGAACGGGTAGCCAGCATACTCCATTGTCTGTCGCGGCGTGTTTGTTCTGAAAAACATAGGAATTGTTTACTTACATATCCATACAACAGTTTGGAAGTCAACGTGTCTCAATGAGCTACAGTTTGTTTTAGAGTGACTGATAAGTTTGCGTGAATGGAAATGGAGAAAGTAAGAGATGTAACTAAAATTCGTAAGTTACACGTTTAATAACGTATGTCAATTCATCAAATTTCAACCGACAATAAGAGTGAGATTCGAATCGAGATGCGAGATATTCTTACAGAATAGCTATGCAATAGTCAAAATTAGTACCTACCTATTGTAGGTCCATTATAAATATTATAATGGAGCTAACATTACAGTCTAATTAAGATGCACATGCTATTTTGATGTAAATGAGGTGTGTTCCCTATGACCTCTAACATTGTACTCGATGAGAACATGCTCATAAATCAAATTTTATCACTCCTAGCTCTTTTAATATAATTCTCATTAATGTTTCAGATCTACACAATATGCAGTTCACAACAAAAGATAACCTTGGATTTAATTAGTTAATAACAATAAGTTTTCACCATCGTGAAATAAATTATGTAGCAGGATTTTCCTTTTGTTGGTAAACATGTTATTAAGATTTCTTCAACACACGGCTTTTAAAGAGGGAATAGTTAAATAAATTGATGAAGAAAAGTTGTTATCTCGAAATTGACCAGTTTCGAGTACTCATATCGGTTAATGCGGTCTCATTTCATAATGAACCGGTTATTCTCTTAAAAAAGACAATTATCTAATATCCGCGGTTTCTCTTGAGCGCTGAGCAAACATAATGCAATCATGTATTGTTGTGTACTTAGCGCATATGTTTCAAAACTTCTAGTCTCACTAGATTATGATAAGGTTAGCTTTCGCGTACAGCAACGATCGTATTGTTTTATGTTTGGAGGAAAAACTATATATATAGGTATTTTTTATTTATTTTTCTTAATATTAACGTTGCCCCTCACTAGGATTTCTCCTGTATCGAGGGTGCAGTTTACAAACATACATGTCACATGCACACACAACCAGACCCGAAACAACTATCTGTAGATCATACAAATATTTGTTCCGTGCGGGGATCGAACCCGCGGCACGTAGCGCAGAAAGCTAATCGCCAAAGTGTCAAACGTGTCGTCAAAGCACGCTATAGGAACCTTTTTATATGATTCAATTTTTATATGATTCAATTTTATGTAGGTACCAGTTTGATAAGATCGATATTGTTTTAAATACCTACTTAATTGGGAAGTCCCGACTCCTACATCACTTGGGAAAACGGTCAAGATGATGATATTTTCTCAGAAATTTATTTAGCATCGTTTAATCTACACCTTTTCAAGAAGGACATCCATCTTATAAGGATTATATCTTCAGGAATCCTTCAAGTAACATTCACAAGAATCGCAAAAAACGGACGTAGGTAGGTACTTAGAAGTTTTTTCTCTCTTAGTTTGAAGTGTATTTCGGACTTTGTTTCTTATTATTTATAGATAGACTTGGCACAGCGTGTGGGTAAGTAAATTCAAGCCCGTTCGTTGACTAACATTCCGAATTTTAAAAATCCATTTCTGTGGTACCCTATGTTGTAAAACCAAAGTAGATGTGTCCAAATGTCATTCTTCTTCTGTTGGTACTCGCTATCACATGGTAATTGCTCTTGCCATAGTGGATGGATTAACCAGTCAGCAGGATTGGTATCGACAGTTTTTTTTGTTTTTTTACTTTGTTCTGTGTCTGTCTTATTTTTTTTATTTTTTACTGTTTAAAGATTTAAGTTAATTTTTATTTTATTTCTCTCTCGTGTGTTGTCAATGTCCGTGCTGAATAAATGTATTTTCTTTCTTTTTTTATCGCCAGACAATTTCAAGTTTCGTCAGTCGTGGAGAGTCTTTCTTTGCACCCTAAATGTGATGTTATTGTTCCCACTGTCATTAATCCTGTAGTAGCAAAGCCCTACCGCAAATCTGCCATTTCAATACAGTCGACGGGCCATAACGCGTATCGAAAAGTATGTTGATTATTTATTCATACCTCAAGTTTTTGTACATGCTGGTGAAGAGAGGCAGTCCATCGTCGTCAGTGCCGACGTGAGGGTCAAACCTCCAAGTGCCCCCGATGTGGCGGGACGCCTCGAACACGGTGAAGTTGAGGCCATACTCCTTCATGTACCGGGCAGTACCTAAACCCGAGTACCCTGCACCGATAATGCAGATGCGAGGTTGTGGTAGAGACTGGAATAAAATAATAACTTAATTGTTTATTTCCCCAGGAAGTACACAAAACATACAGTTGGAAACAAATACACATACAGTAAACAAACGTTCTCAAAAAAAACTAGGACTACCTTTACTGTGTCTAAAGGCAAGCCCCTCAGAAATTCAATTCGATAGATAACAGCCATACACAATTACACGTATAGATTCATGAAATACAAACGAGAGAGAATAATTAAACAACGAGAGTGTATCTATAGTTGATAGAAGAGGAAGAGTCCAGGATTATAATTCTAAAGCCAACGAAGCATCGACAAAATGTCCACCAATAAGAGAACCTATCGTTCTTAGAAAATATATCATATTCCTCTTTGTAATTGTAAGATCTAAATGTAATTATAACATACTAGTGGTCGATATATGTTCGAAATTCGACCGTGATTTTAGCTTTCTGCTCTCCTTCTCCACATAAACCTCCGTGGGCACAATATGCTTAAAAAGGGGTACAAAGTTTTCTCTTCACGTATTAATATTATTATATATATTATGTATGTACAATGTACATACCTTTACAATAAAGAAAGTGATTGATCATCTTAAAAAAATGCATGAAAATTCGTTGTAGATCGGGATGTACAATATGAAACTAGTGTCGCGAAACAATAACTTGAATATTTTTTGGAATAAGACGGTGATCTTATTTGGAGCTAGTACAGCTGTAAGTATAATATTTCTTTTGTTTTCGTGCTAGTCCGCAAATTTTTAATCTCCAAATCAATCTTTAAGCTCCAAAATACGATCTTTAGGGCCAAAAAGGGTCAAGTTAATTAGTCAAGTTATTGTTTCGCAACACTAGTTTTGTAATGTAAACCCTGCTTTATTTCCTAAATGTTTCGTAAAGATTTTTCAATAATGACAGGTATCTAGGTGATATGATAATGTTATAGACACTGAATGCTAAATAGACAACCACTACTACCATGACCCATATAGATAAGAGGTAGTATGTTATAAGGATAAAGTACGTTAAATAAATCGGCAACTAGTCGGTTAGCGGAGGCAATCGTTCGTTCGTAATTATAATTATCACAAAATTATTATGTTTTCAGCATTGATTATCAAAAACAAGTCTCATACCGGAATTATTCTATTTCCAAGTACTAGTCATATTTTTTATAATTTACACAAGAAGTAATTTATATTCCGTTTATCTACAAATAATTTCCTGGTATTAGCGGAAGCCAATCATGCATACATGTTCCATCGACTTTTATTTATTCTAGAGAACAAAATAAACACTAGAAAACCAACGATCGAAGACGATGATGCTAAGTACTATTTGAAAGTATAATATATGAATAATAAAATATTACGGTTTAAGTTTCAAACTAAACATATAGGTATTATGCAAAATTTCGAACAAAATTTGAACCCGGGAAGTGGGTCAATTTCCAATATTTTTTTACATAGTTACAGGTGAAGCTAATAAAAGCATGTTAAGAATCCTTTGACGAATAGCTGGAAAAGGAATAATTTAACATCTAAAGATATTTCAGAAAGGTATAATTAAGAGTTCGTTCACACTACATACTTTTAACAGCAGAATCGCGCGTTTTCGCGTTCGTTGGCTCCTTTTTACTTACAAAAAGTGAATAACGTACGCGAAAACACGCGATTCTGCTGCTAAAAGTATCGAGTGTGGATGGGCCGTAATCAACACCCGGCCTTTGAACAATGATACAATAAAGTAGGAATCGTTAATCACGAGCTTCAAAGATTATCGTTAAATATATTTAATAATTAACTCTTTTTTGTGAAAAGAGTGTGTTTGTGTTGAGGTGTGCCTCAACTTTTCAAGTAACTAGACAGGCAATCAATTTTAACACTTCCTCTGCATCAGCACTGTAGTTTCAGGAATGAGTTCAAGCAGCAAATCAAAGCCGTCTTCTACAACTTTAACGAACGTAGACTAAATTGGGAGAAATGGAATTAGCACAGAACTGGCAAAACTTTGATTTTGATTTGATCCAGTTGTATCTCGATAAGCCGGAAGCCGACCGAAAAACGAAAACCTTGGATGATTATAATGAGTCTAATCTTCTTATCTGTTTTAAAAAATGTTGCCCCACGCTTGCATTTCTTCTGTATCGTGGGGACTATAACAAACACACAAATCTCATAAGGATAAACACCCAGACCCGAAGCAACTATCTGTAGGCCTTACAAATATTTGATCCACGCGGAGATCGAACCCGCTCTACGTAGCGCAGAAAGCTAATCGCTCAGCCACTACGCCAACCATGCCATCATGAATTTTGAAACAGCAAATTGATAAACTCTTCTTACATCATATATAAAATATTCTTCTTCCTCTTCGGGCTCGATCATCTTCAGTATGCAAACTATAATCACGGAAACCGACACATATTTGTATACACGTTTCAATTTTAATCTAATCATTTTCTAAACTTCGAAATTTCGAACAACTTTACTGACAAAATGTACTGGAACGCCAAATGGAAAACGCGGCATGGGATGCCCCTTTAAAAGATGAACCATAGAAATAATAAGTAGGGCTCCCCCCTAAGTTATTAAGTCTATGAGATGAACCGACTACCTGAAGGAGATAGCCAGGTACACCACATAAGGGGGGCGCAAAACCGGATGTTGTTGGTGACTGAAGACGCCTTTGTCCAGTAGTGGACTGCGAGAGTTGATTAGATTTTAAGCCGAATTAATTACATGATAAATATAATATTTTATACAATAAAATATATGGATATTGACATCCTAGTAGTCCGTGATATTGACAATTTTGGCAGCTATATAAGTATATATGCCAAATCTCCGCCGCAAAGTCGTAAAAGAAAAAGGTTACACGATTTTTTATTTAAACAGTTTGCTTTCATTATCACAGCATGTTAATGCTCTTTCACAGCCTGACCAAACAAAAACCCAACCAAATTAAGTAATTGTTTCTTCTTTCGTGTCTAACAATATAAAACTATTGTATTTTTTGTATTAATTTTTAAATATCACGCCTGGTTACCGAAAATACTGGATTGCTAGTCAACGTAAAATCTGTGCGTAAAATAAAGATCTCCAAGTGAGCGCATATTGAATTTTTGTTTTTTCTAGAAACGCCTTATTTCATGAAAATAGTAAACAAAGGCTACACGACACGGTTGGCGCAGTGGCTCAGCGATTAGCTTTCTGCGCTACGTGCCGCGGGTTCGATCACCGCACGGAAGAAATTTTTGTATGATCTACAGAGTTGTTTTGAGTGTTTCGTATGTGTGCATGTGAGATGTATGTTTTTAAACTGTACCCTCGATACATGAGTAATACGAGAGAGGGGCAAAGCTTTGAAAAAATAAAAAATAAAGGCGTGCCTTGATTGATGATGAAAGACAAAATCACTAAACTGAAAAAAAAGGGAGACTTGGAAACCAATTAAAAGCTGCATGGCCCTATAAGGTACCTAGATTAACAAACGTTGCAGGAAGATATTGACAGTGGCGACACATCCCTCCATTTTTGTTTCAGTTTCTAATTCTCTATCTTATCATTAATCCTCTCACACGGAATGCTCAGAATCCAGGATACGTGCACAAAGTATGCACATACTACGCATAGGTACCTGCTAAAATTACGGTCGAATTTCGACTACTGGGCGACCACTAGTCATTATAAATACGCGGAAAGGATATTAGAAAAACTTTCATTCCTTGATTTATATGTAAAAAATAATAATAAATAAATAATAAATAATACCTACCTAGATTTGCAATTTCGAGATACTTTTGAACGACCAAGTAAGGTCCCGATTTTATTTATGTAATATCTAATGTAAATTAGTTAGTATGCTTATTACAACTATAATAGCTAGAAACACGTAACCATTTAATACATATTTATACACTTCTTATGTGAATGCATTGATAAATCATTTAAAACCACTAATGATGTGATTAGAACATAAATTATAGGAAATATAGCATTATAGCAGCAACTTCAAACTAATTTAATATCTAATATATAAGGTCCTACCTATCTAGTCCTAATCCCTTTAAGGGGTTACCTATTGTACTCATCATTACGAACAACTTATACTACGGGACGAAGCATGAAATGGCGAAAAAAAATCAGCTCTTCCACACATTTAGTAGAGTAATATTGAATTATTTGTATGACACAGCTGGTTTTTCTTTCGCGATTTCTACTTCGGTCCTATAGTAAAAGTTGTTCGTAATGACGAGTACAATAACCCCTTAAAGAGATCGGGACTAGAAAAGTAGGACTTTGTATAAAACGATGGGAGAAGGATGGAAGTTGAAATATGGTCAAACGTAGTAACCCACAGAAAGAGGTTTTTTGAGAAACCTTTTTTTTTTGATAAGCCTCTTTTCTTTTTTCTGTGGTAGTACCTAATGTATGTATAGCCCATAAAGTTATTATTACTTTACCACTAGTAATAATAACTTCATGTTTAGTATCAATAGCGATATTCATAAAATTAATACTAGAAATAAGTACAAAATAGTGGTCCCTAAATTTAGATTGACCAAAACAAACAAATCATTTCTAGGTAACGGTGTACGCTTTTATAATAAACTCCCAAAAAGTATTACCGAGCTTACTGATAAAAAGTTTAAAACTCGTGTTAAGCTTATCCTCATAAGGAAGGCCTATTACAGGATCAAAGACTATGTGGACGATAGAGATGTATGGAAGTGATTATCTTCTGCACATGCGGCTTCCCTGGTGACCCACTGCTTCCTGTCTTCACACACAAATTTTAACGCTTTCCTTGTACCTTTTTGGTAGGTACCTATTCTTAATTGGGTGACTGACTTGAGTGTTAAGTACGCACCTACTAGTATTGTATAATTATAATATTATAGTGGTACTTATGATCTTTGCTGTTCTTTTTTTATCTTTTTATTGTAATATTGTGTAAATTGAGATCGAATTTTAGCCGGGGCCGCTCCTGCGGCCCCACATTTGTTGTGTAGTACCTAAGCTTGATTTATGAAAAGAGTATCCATGGAGTTTCTTGCCGGTATCTTCTCCAGGACCAACCCACTTGGAACCGTGCGCCTAGAATCACGACGTTTTGAAAGTGCCTGCAAGGGCCCAGTTGAAATAAAAATCTTTGACTTTGACTTTGACTTTGACTTCATGGTATAGCCCTTCTCAGAGCATTTTGTAAAGGCACCATATTACGACGTACATTATAATTTAATATTCACAATATTTGTGTCATTCAACTATCTAATTCAGACAACTAAGGACACAGTTTATGTTTACCGTCATATTTATAGAGTCATAAGCGTTTTATATGTGTATCTCCATGGACGAGACGTGATGCGGAGGGTTGAGAAGCATGTTACAAGAAGAGTTGCTAGAGTAGATGGTGGTAAAACAGAAGAGGCAGCTCGAAGAAAAAATCGATGGATTTTTTGAAATATGACTAAGAAGAAAATGATCTGTTAGAGATGAATGATGAATAGAAGAAGATATATATATTGTGCCGAGCCGCTGACCCCAAAGTATATAAGGGAAGATGATGATGATATTATGTAAATTTTCACATATCTTGTTAACGAAAAACGTTATTTAAAAATATGAAAATCATGTTTTTAACCGTCTTTGATAAATTAATCAGTTTATACCAGATCTAAATGTGGTAAACGATTATAATTAGTTTTAAGATTGTTCACTAAATAAGTTATGTATGAAATATATAATATTTTGAACAGTTTAAGACCAGTAATAACAGAGAGCGGATTAGCCTTGTAAATTGAAGTACGGCCAACTTATTTGAATTGAAGGTATGACACGAGTCGTCAAGGACAGCGGTGAGCTTAATTATGTCCTGTCTATTATGTTAGAACTCCTTTGCATATCAATTCTATTTCTAAGAAGAATTTTTATACGAGGTAGTTACTACCTATTTATTATGTATTTGAAGTGATATTTAATAACGTAAGGTTTTATAAAGATTGTACTAAAATAATCTTAATGCATGAATTGCTGATGCTACTTTGCGTAGCTTGAAGGATAAGTTACACTAACTTAACCGTCAAACACCCCCGACTCCAACTAGAATGAAGTCGGTTAAAAAGAGCTGTAACTTTAGAACAGCTGAACAGATTTTCACGAGACATACCAGGTAAGATGATACCCGATTAAATTAGCTTTTAATTTTAAAAATACTGCATGAGTATCGGTCCATCCGTTTTGGAGCTACGATGTCACAGACAGATACACTGTACACAAATACACATATACACCGATATAGAGATACACAGATACTCAGATACACACTACAAACTTATAACACCTCTCTTTTTTGTCGGGGGTTAAAAACAGTAGGTACGAGTTAGGTAATTGAACAGACTCTAAATAGGTAGCTCTGCTTGATCTTTATCCTCTATATTTCCCCTTATATAAATAAGAATATTGTTTCCCCTGAACTCAATAGTACATAAAAATAAATTAATAAATCAAGGGTTATCAATCGCGAAATAGGTACCTAGATACCTATTGTATGTATTCGACGAATCCAAGCCATGTTTTCCTCAAAATTATCTTAGATTTTAGCAGAGTTCATGGAAATTCAATTTTTGACATTCTATAGGTATTATTTGAAGAGGTAGGGTACTAAGCCCCTTTATAGGTAAGTAGGTATAATAGGTATACTTAATGATGTCATTAATTATTTAAATTTTTCCGGTAGTTTTGTAAATACGTAACGGAATTTAAAATTTTCTTCACCGTTATTTTCAAGTATTAAAAATTAATCATAATTAATTACATCTAATTAACCTAGGTACTTAATTAGTGCCGTAATGTGCCGGCGATATTAGTTGACAACATCATACAATTTCACCATACTAATTATTTATTTATTTTATCAGCCTAGCTTAGATTATAAATTGGTTGTCGCGGCCGCTCCAACGCGACAACCAATCAATAATCAAAGCAGCCTAGTATATTTTATATCCAATGATATTTTCCGCTTCGCTAACAATTTAATTATGGAACAAGATGAATGCTTACTATCTATCTGACATGTAGCAGCGGAACGAGGTAACTCGAAGCATTCATCAGTCCAACATAGAAAGCTTTAAGTTTCGTAATTCAAGAGGTTAACGACAGATAGCGCAAGAGCGATCAAAGTTAATAGGAATTTAATGATTGTGCCTATTAAGTGATTGCGGTTTGTACACAATTATGTATTTGGTCATAGGTACTTGATGCCAAAAGATAAGTTTTATTGGAACCACAAAAATCGTCAAATAGGCATAGATAATGGTATTCTGGACTACCTACTTACGAGTTGCAAATTTCTGTAGTACCTAGTAATAGTTTAATGCATCTCATATTTTTGCCACAATTACATTATTTTGGTCATTTATTTCATGGCTAGATCACATGTGGTACGTTTTGCGAAATAAAACAGAACATTATAGCACTAAAAACCCAAAGATAGGTATCCTTAACCGTTTTCCTTATTTCAAAAGGTCACAATTTCAAAGAAACTCCACCCACTCAACTTTATCAATGTAAATATGTATTGGGAACTCAGTCAAGGAACTCCGGTGTATTCATCTTTTCCATATCAGACGCTGACATTTTCCCATTAAACATAATTTTGATTCACTGTTGTATACAGCTATAATTATTTTCGCCCATGACATGACTGCCCACCGAAGCCCACAGTGACTCTCCATTGTTTGACGACAAAATAGGCTCTGTCATAAATTATGGAAGATAATACCTATTCTGGTTTCGAAAGTAGTGGAGACATTAAAATATTATTAACAGAAAACAAAAGTGGAACTATAAAAAGTATTTGTCGTACCACTTTCGCGGAACGCTTTGAGATATCGCTCAAAATTTTTATACGTGCAAAATTTAGAACAAGCGATAAGATATAAGATTTTTATCACTAAATAATTTGGCAAAATAATATAAAACATAGGTACGTAATCTAAAGTTAATAAACTAGCATGCTAACACGATCTTAATTTAGTTAGTGAACCATAAAATAGTCCATTGTTCAATAGTTCGGCACATTTTACGGTACTAATCAATTAAAACGTTTAAAAAAGGAAGCCCAATTTTTTTTAATTGCGTTTTTTTTTTATCGATTTCGTAATCCGAAGACTTTTGTTATGCGATGTCGTTTGTATCGTAAAGGGCATACGCTCGGATATACAGGCTCTAAACATGGAGAGACATTATGCGACCCGGCCGGTTGCGAAATACTTCCCGTTTTGCCTTCCACAACATTTTCCGCACAATTCTGCACGCACGAAATGTGTCAACGAACCATCACTGTACTGATAAAATCACGAAACAAACATGACGGAAACGCATAGGAAAAGTTTTTAATTATGTAAGTATATTACGAGAATAAATTAGATTATAGTCATTGTTATGATAAAACAAAGCAAACTGATTCATATCGGGCTGGTAATGAGGGCTGCTGAATAAACCTTCCTCATAGACAAATGCAATGAATGGTGCTGGTGCGCTGCTATAACCACACACAACTAATGTGATCTCGATTAATGTAGGTATTATCCATGTACTGGTGGATAGTGGCTTACCGCTTAAATCGATCGACTTACGAGGTTAAAATACAACTGCTAGGCCCCTTGCTGGGATAGCTTGAACCATACTTTACATTATGGCATTGAGACCACTGTTACCTCGGGGGGACAATCGTTATAGGTAACTAGAAGCCTGAAAGTTTAACGACCGATCTAGAAGTAAAACGTTGGTATCTTCGAGAAATTTGATAGCTTTTGCTCCGTGCTAATCGCCATGCAGACCGGAACTGGACTGCCGACACCAATGTTCAGGGTTCGTTGGAAAGGGTACCTATATAATAAAGTCGAAAAGGGGTTATTATGAACAAGATAGACCAACACTGAAATCGCGTTGTTATATACAAATAACAATATAACTCGACTAAATGTATGGAACAGCAGATTTTTTTACGAAGCTTTGAGGGAATCTCTACCAAGGTGATGTTTAATGAGTTATGTTCAAGGCTTCCGGGATCATATCGCCGGGGAGAAGACAGCATGGTTTCATCATCATATCCTATATCTAATAGTTTTCCTTATAAGCACTACAGCAACAACTTGAGGTATAGCGTGAAGCCAATAAACACCAATACGACCTAATTTCTAAGTTTCTCAAATATCCCTTTTACGCCACTTAACGCCGCAATAAACAATAAATATATTTTTCTTAGCATTATGTAGATACGTACTTATATGCCATGAATTGTGAGTGATTTTTTTAGATTACTTACTACGTTAATTTAATTTCAGAATACCAAATGCTATTAAAACAATACAATAGGTTGGCAATTTACATTATGTAGGTGTTATCATTGCTATGTTTAAGAAAAAATATCTTATTTCTTAGGTACCTATGTAGAGACCGTGACGTAGAGGCATTTAAAAATCTGTATAATAAAATATAGAGAGAATATCTAAATCTTCATCGGTTCCAAAATTAAGTAATTAATTTATGGTGCAAGCAAATTATTTGAAATGCTACTTGGTCAAAGTGAAAACGAAATAGAAAACAATGTTATAATAGCACCGTGAGATAAGCCGCAACAATCGCACGACCGTTATTTTCAAAATGTATGCTTTTGTTCTAGAATACCACTGCAATATTAATTCGCACATTTTTTTAAATACTTAATCTAATAAAAATAAACAAACCACCTACCAGAGTCAACACGTCGGCCACTTCTAAGATCACATTCAACAAACATAGAATAATCACGCATGATCGATACGCCATCATAACCAAACCAACTTAAATGGAACACTATTCCAAATTACACGGTAATAAGTTCAATATGATATAGAAAATTTATTGGTGTTGCTGCGCGTGCGTTGATCAGGTTTGCGCGAAGAGGCAACACTGGAGTGAGCTGAGGTTGCAGTGTGGCTGAAGTAGGGGACCACTCGCCGGCCTTGACCGTGAAGGCTCACTGACTCACATACGTAGATCCAGTCTTCTTAGTACTCGTGAATCGATCACAACAAAAAGTTAATGATAATTATGACCGAGTGTGAAGTGTTAATGTCATTTAAAATGATACAGCAATTTCCTCCCTGCTGCGCTCCGCAAGACTGCGTATCATTGTTCATTGTTTAAGAGTCAATAAGCTTCTGAATTGTTAACATCTCTTACTTAACATAAAAAATATTTGGAAAAGTAGTAGAAGATACAAATTCAATCTATCAGGAAACTAAGAAATTCGTAAAAGATAATAATAATAATATACTCGTATATATATAGATATAATAGGAACTTGCGGAAAAACTGCTTACTTACCCATTTTGTTACGAAACTTTCCCATATGATTACTTTACTCTTTGCTTATACTATCAGTTGGATAGACTAGGTACTGTACCTTAGTTATTGTTGCCAGAATTAAAAAGGTCCACGAGCATATATGAGTTATAACCACAGAACATAGAATAGACCTAGAATATACCTCTATTCTATGTTCTGTGGTTATAACTTTATAAGTTATCTCCAAGCGATTAATAATAATTATAACTCATATGCTGGTGTTTCTATCAACTGGTTAACTGATAGACACAACCTGTACTAACAAAATGACTTACAAACAGACAAATGTATCGACCATTTTATTATTAGGTTATTACTGACATTCATAGATAAAAAAATGGTTTCTCATAATTGTAACACATTAGGCGCACTGGTTAATGAGTTGCGTATCGGTAGCCGGTTCCCTTATCTCAGTGTAGTTCCTAGATTCATGTCCCAATTACCTACAATGTCATACACCTACAAACCTTAAAATTCGTTAATCTTTTGCTCATTGTAAAATACCTGAGTCATTAAGCATTGTTAGTGGGTTTTACGCCCAATTATGACATCAACCAACATCAGTATTCTATTGACAACGGTGTATGTAAAGTACCTACTTCTACCTCCTTAATTAACTTATTACATCGTTCACAAAAACACTATGTTGAGAAAAGAAATCTAGCCGATATCCACTATTTAAAAATAAAATTGCGCGGCGATGCGCACGCACTTAGTTCATTCGTAACAAGCAACACTTTCACCAAATTATATGCAGTAACCCCGGCCCTTACATAAGGAAATGCATTGCGTACTTTTGTGATAGAGCCAGAGAAGGCAGACCTCACTCACGTCAGGAGAAGATGGCCCAAGACTACCTTGGGCGGTCGAAGGTGAACGAACAGCCGTATCCCGCACTCGCCCAGTACCAGTTCCTCTGGATACCACTGGTACTGGGAGAGTGCGGAATAAGAGCTACGGTCGGGTGCACCGCAAAGTGCCCGCTTCCTCAGCCCCCGATTCCTCGGAGCTCGAGCGCGGACTTCCTATACTTGATAGGACGCTCCTTATTCAGTAGGTGGCTTGCGCTTATAAGACAACAGTATCGGATAAACAACAGGAGAAGGAAGATGTGTGAACAAATAGTACCTACCTCAGTTCAGTAGGTATCTATACCCTAACGTAGGTGATTATCAGTACCTAGCATTACATGCACGTACCGTACAGTAACTCACCCATTTGCCTCAAGTATTTCTCAATTTGTTAGAATAGAAGCTCATCATCTGCGTCATCTGTCTAGCCTTTTCCCAACTACGTTGAGGTCGGCTGACCATGCAGTTGCGGCTGAATATCAGTATTTTACATGGAGCTACAAGTGAGCTACTGCCATCTGACAGCCACACAATTACTAGGGGGAACACTAACACCCTGAGTTTAAACCGGTTGTCATACTTCTAGGGCTGCTGACTCCCGTAACGACTGTCATAGGTATTCGTATGACAACCGCGCCCAGCTACTTTCCGAAGCACGGACAGATCTCGATATTCGAAGAAACGGTCACCCATCCAAGGACTGACCGCGGCAAGCGCAGTGTTACTTAGTGTATAATCTATGGTAGCTAGTACTACCGCCACTCTTTTTTATAAGAAGCTATGATAACCTATGGTCTATGCATACAAGATATATATATGCAATTTAAGCTATGATAACTTTTTTTTTTTGTTTAACGTGGTGAGAACCCATCATATGGCTGTCCTCCGCCTGTGGGGGGCGAAGGGGTGTGCCGGACTCCTACCGGCTAAACTCACAACGGTGGTCCACTTCGGCACCTACAGGTGGGCTTCGGGTACTCTTAGAAGACCGCACCGAAGCCCACCTCGGTGCCACGCCTATTAGGGCACTTCTCGGGGAGGGAGACTGTAAAGAGGTCCCCCCCTCCCAGGCAAGCTATGATAACCTTTTTTTTTTCGCGGCCCCAACTAACTAGTCCGAAGTCGTGGACTCGAGTTTGATTTTGTTCTAGTTTTTATCTGTGCGATGAATGGACTATTTTGTGTATTGTATGAATATAGGTTATTAAAAACAATGTTATTGTTCTAATGATCGCAAGCGCGGCTGCTTATGCGAGAGGTCCCGGGTTCGATTCCCAGGCCGGGCGAAGTATTAGATGTTGGTGTTCCTCTTGAAATTCCTGACTTCCTGAGCAATATTTATATTTACGGGTACAAAAGATTTAACAATTTTTAAAAAATGAACGCATTATTTTACGGCAAAATAACTTTTACTCTTGGCAGATTTGACACCGTCACTGTTTCGTTCTGAAACATGTACAGTGTTTAAAAGACTTCAATATTATATTCTTTGCTGCGATAGCACTGAGCTGAGTAATTTCGATGATAATTAGAATTTGATCAATTTGATGATATATTTTGCACAAATTTTAAATTATAACAATAAACACAAGGGTATAATAAAAAAAAATCGCTTTTATTGATCAGCCTAAACTTTCTATAGTCGGGGATCAGTATTAGTGTATAATCTATGGTCGGGGAATCACTTGCCCTGCGGTCCGAATTGCGCTAAAAGTTTGATATCGCGAATCTGACCAAAGTCACAAGTATTATTATTACTCAATCGCCTTTATATTTTGTGACTATTCAATTTGGTCGGTATAACGATATTACAACTTTTATCGCAATTCGGACCGCAGGGTTGAAGTTGTTTTTGTGTTTTTGACATTTGATTAATTTGACATAAAGTTGACATTTCATCGTGAACAACTAAAATAATCAAAATATCCTCCTCGCATACTAGTTATTCGTAGCTTTATATAATTATTTAAATGTCGATAGATACCGAAAATGACTTCTCCGACTTTAAGGTAAGTGTCGCTTGCCTGGTGCAACGATTGATTGACACAGACACTAACATATTTTCGTTTATTTCGTACAATATGTTGTAAACATCTCTGTTGTAGATACCACCGATATTTGAAGATCTCAACGAACGGGTAAAAGAATATCTTCTGAAGCCGGAGAGACTATCTATACATCAATGGGAACGCTCCCAGTCGCACTGGCATCGAGAAACAAACGTTGATTCCTTATTTATTCATGATGACGATGATTTCGGGCCCGACACTACCCTCGAGGTAATTATAAAGAACATACACAATTGGAGAATGATAACATCCTGTACTCGATGTGTATATGCAGTAACTATATATAACTATCCTATAGTCTATCTTTCATTCACACAGATATAGGATTGCCAGGCGTCCAGCTTTAGCCGGACATGTTTGGCTTTTTACGGTTGTGTCTCGCCTAATATTTACATGTATGGGCTGTCCGGCCTTTGCTAGGGTTTTTGTCAGTGTAATGCAGTCTCATGCAGCGCGTGCAGAACTTAATGCAGAATAATGGATACATTTATACTTCATAATTAAAATATGTTACCACAGTTTTTTATTCATAAGATGTATTATGTTCTAACTTCCAATTTCATAAAGTAGGTCAGGCTTATTTAATTTTGCTTATCAAAATCAAAAATGTTACTTATTGTAGACAAAATGTCTGGCCTAATATAGCGCAGAGTCCGGCTTTTGTATTTTCGGACCAACCCTAAACAGAATGTTATGAATCTAAATAATTCTTTAGGTCAGAGAGTCATCTTGAGAATAAATATTTCTGTACTTAATGACTCTTATAGTCAATAATAAATAGGCAGTTTACACTAAAAAATTTGGTGCATTTCAATGAAAATATTTTCCAGGTGGTCAGGGATCCAATCACAGGTGAGATAATTGGGTTAGAAGAAGTAAGCATACCCATTGAAGATGATGAAGACAGCCTCTCTATGGCGAGGGCTCCATTGCCTCCAAGCCTCTCTACCAGAGGCACAACTACACAGAGTCCATTCCTGCCTGCGGGTTTTGAGGTGGAGCTGGAAAAAATGCTGGATGAAGCCACTAATGGAAATGTTGATATAGATCTGGATAATGAAGAGCCTGGAAAGTTCTTGGGTGAAGGTAAGAGTCCTGACTGATCACTTACTTATCATTGAGCGAATTCACACCGCCCACATTTTTTAAAATTACCCTTGGTTGTTCATAATAATATATTATAATCTACACATATAAAAACACTTGTATTTAATATTGGTATCTGATATTTGTAAGCTTTATAACTATAATTATTGTATTAGGTCAACCTGTGATGATAGTTGTATGTGTTTTTAAATAAATAAATAAAATAAATCATCCAGAAAAATAAAAATATTAGGTAATTCCAATTGGACAAATTCAAGCATTTAAAATTTATAAAGAAAAACTGTCTGCCTAAAGATCAATTTTATTCCATCTCATTTCAGAACACACATTTATATTGCAATTTACATATTGTACACTGTTTTTATATGCATATCTCCATGTCTTCCAGAAGAATGGGAAACCAAAAGCTGCATCTTACAAAGTTCATAATTATACAATCATTTGGCTAAATTAAAGTTATCATGTATATTTTCAGATATTTTGAACACAGCACCAGGATCTAAGGAAACTGTGTTGTTTGCTGAGGATGGTTTCACACTCCTCAATGCACCCAAGGAGACTGATGGGAAGGCAGAAGACAAGGAAAATGTAGACATACATGTCAAGATCAATTTGGAAGAAGTGGTTGATAATAACGCACATTTAGTAGGCAAGTACTTTTGATAAAGACTAGTATGCAATCAGAAATGAAATACCTAGTTGTTATTTCTTCCTACTGTTGACATAACAATTATTTTGTTGTTTATTTTGCTAATTATGCACAAAATATGTCATCATCTGTCTGTCTGCCAACCTATTACTTGGGAGAAATTGATACTCTAAGGTTAGACCAGTTGTCAGACTTTTTTTAAACAGCAAAATATATATCAACCCCAATATTTCACAGATCTTTGGAAAGATGAAGAAGAACCACAGAAAAAACCACAGAAACCACTCAAAAACATTGAACTGGATGATGACATGGACAATGACAATTTTCTTGAAGCAACCATCATCAGGCCTCCGATTGAACTGCCTGAGATACCAGTGTTGAACATCACCAGTTCAAACGTAAAGGCTGGAGTCACATCCACTGATTGGGCTGAGATGATTGATGTTTCACAGCCAGTGCCGGAGTTCAGGGATAAAATCAAGGATATGGCTCAGACATATCCATTTGAATTGGATAACTTCCAAAAACAGGTAATTTATATCAGATTTTACTTAAACACTAATGTAAAGTTGCTTGGTATAATTAATTAAGTTGAATTTTATTTATTTATTTATTTAACTATTTATGTACACACAGAAAGAAGAATAATTACAATTAAATAGGAAAGATGACACAAAGGTACTGCTTATTTCTAAAGAAATCTCTTCCAGCAGACCTTTTATTTTTTGTTCATTCCATAGCTTAATTATGGCATCAACTAATTTATGTAATTGTTTGATTTACACAGACATGATTTAGCCACCTTACGCCTTATTTATCTATTTAAATGTAATTTGAATAATATAATATAATTTTTTAGGCTATATTAAAATTGGAAGAAGGTCATCATGTGTTTGTTGCGGCTCATACATCAGCTGGTAAAACTGTTGTCGCTGAATATGCCATTGCCATGTCAAGAAGAAATTGCACCAGGTACTAAATTAATGTTCTTAATCAGTACATTGTGAATGCAAAAGCGTTACCATAGCGTTAAAAATGACAAAACCAATCTGACTAGAAAGTATATGGATTATTTGACAAAATATGTCACCGCCGTAGTGGCCGAAAAACCCAATAAAAGTTGGCAATGCGATTGGTATATGTGTGAATGGACAATCAGATTGACAGTTAATTTGATTGTCAATCAAATTGTTCTTCAAATTGTATGGAACCACTTCCTTAACCTGAACTGCTTTTTATGATGAAGTCGCTGGAAAGGAAAAGGTTGCCGTGCGCTAACCGAATGAGCAGTCGGCATTATTCTTTTAATCATGCATATTAATTACAGAGCAATCTACACATCGCCAATCAAAGCACTGTCCAACCAGAAGTACAATGACTTCAACAAGATGTTCGGCGAGGTTGGCTTACTGACAGGTGACCTGCAGATTAACGCCACCGCCTCCTGCCTGGTGATGACCACGGAGATCCTGCGGTCTATGCTGTACTGTGGCTCTGACGTCACTAGGGATCTTGAATTTGTCATATTTGATGAGGTTCACTACATCAATAATGCTGAGGTATATTTATATTTTCTATTCATAATTAATTTGATTTTGACTAATTCGTAGTACAGTAGAATGGTATAGAATAGATCTTTATTTCATAAACCAGATACAGGCACATAAGAAATGTCGAGACTCTAGGTGCACGGTTCCAAATCGTAGGTCCTATGGAGCAGAAACGGCAGCATTAATTTGGTGATAGACTTTTACGAATGGTGTTCATACACGGCAAAAGCGACACAATAATATTAATAAACATTTATTTCGTACAAAAATATTAAATAAAATCCATAGTACATAACAATTTTCTTAAAATTTATGTTAACCATTCCGCCTGTATGGGGCAAAAATAAAAATGAATAAATAATAAAAAGTAAATTTTCTTAGAAAATTTAATTTCTTGCACAGTGGAATCTGATAATAATTCCTAGGATAGTATTTATTTACATTTACATTTATATTTACAGTATTCATTAACCATACAAAATTGAAGGCTATTTACAAGCTTTTTCACCCATAGACACTCTTCATAAAAACCGACAAAATTTCGTTGTTCTCTATTCAAAACACTCATTAGCAGTACTGTAAGCATATGTATGACTGAAAATCATAATATTCATTCGCTCTCTCCACAGCGTGGTTACGTATGGGAAGAAGTGTTAATCCTGTTACCAGCTCACGTGAGCATAGTTATGTTGTCCGCAACTGTACCAAACACGCTACAATTCGCCGACTGGGTCGGTCGCACCAAGAAGCGGAAAGTATACGTCGTGTCCACGCCGAAGCGACCCGTGCCGCTCTGCCACTATCTGTACACAGGTATGATAATATCATAGATACAGGACGCGCAAATCTTTATGAGCCCTCGAACTCTCACCCTCTCGCCCTCTATCGCTAGAGCGCGAGAGGCGCTAGAGGGAGAAAGACAGAGAGTCGAGGCCCAATTCTCGTAATTAAAAATGTTCAAAATATAGTTCGGATCCTTAGATTATTTAAACCTAAAGATCAAGCGACACGCACACATCGTTAGTGTGAGAGGGTGGCGAACCTATACATTAGTCTGTAGAAAGAGCGAGAAAGACTATAATGAACGTCGGTAACAACTTTTTTGATATGAGCACATTTGTCATTTAGACATTTTGCAACCAAAATTGACGTCGGGTTGTTGTTATTCTATCAAAAGTTATTAATTAATTAATTTTAACAGCCTGAATTACTTGTTGTGGGTGTTCTTCTGATAGTGTAATCATAATTTGATATTATCAATGTGAACATGGTGGTCTGCAGTGTCCTTGGATGCAAAAACCGAACAAAAAGTGCTGCCGGTAATGTTACGTTTCACAGGTACGTTTTACTGTAATTATATGCTAAAATTGCTTTGTTTGTGATTAGGTGAATGTCCGTTATACACATAAAATTACTAATACAATACAATTATGTCGATATTACCAATTAATAAGAAATAATAGGTAATAATTGATTCCATAACCTCTAAATCAAAAGTCATTCAGTGTGCTCAGTTTATGGCCTTTGAAATACCCAAAAATACGAGAAATCTGAATTGACTTTCGAATTTTCTATTAAATAAAAACCTATGAACCTTAGTCAGAATTGTTAACAAAATTCAGTTGTTTTTCAATTTTATAGATTATTTTCCTTTTAAATCGATTTTATCCCGGTCATGAAAAATATATCTGTGAAGCAAGTAAACGCTCCACATGCGATTAACTGTGTATTCAGTAATAAGATAAACAATTAGATTATCTTCAAGAATAAAATGAAATTTTATTCAGTACATATTTCAAACTTGACAGACATAAAATAACAAGAACAGTAACTCATAGTAACTAGGTCTAAAAGACAATCATAGACTAATATTATCTTTTACAAAAGAGGCAAGGTTGGTATGTCTCTTAACAATATCTTATGCAAAAACTTAATTGTCTATACTTTCAACAGCTCTCCAATGGATCCTGCAGTTGGGCCCAGCAGCGCCATGTCGTCTGCGTAGTTAAAGCTGTTAATACAAACACCACCAACCCGACATCGAACACTCATGCTGCTAAGATCGACTATGAGGTCAATAACATATAGGTTGAAGAGCCTGGAAGAGTAAAAAGTAAAAACTGACTTCAGAAACTAAAAGGTATAAAATAATTTTCTTAAAAAACTTATCAGCTTCTGAAGTCAGTGCCACTATCAAGCTAGCTGCATTGAAGAATTTTAAAGGTCCCGACTTCAGAAGCTGATAAGTTTTAAGAAAATTATTTTATACTTTTTAGTTTCTGAAGTCAGTTTTTACTTTTTTTTTAAGTTTATAATGCATAAAATTGATGAATATTAAAAAATAAACTATTCGATACTTCTCAGTTTTATTTATGGGAAAATAGGGTTCAATCTGGTAACATTCACACACACATGCACAAATTAAACACCGATATAAAACTGGTTACACTGTCACTTCATCTAGGGTTTACATAATCTAAGATATGAGCACATTTGTCATTTAGACATTTTGCAACCAAAATTGACGTCGGGTTGTTGTTATTCTATCAAAAGTTATTAATTAATTAATTTTAACAGCCTGAATTACTTGTTGTGGGTGTTCTTCTGATAGTGTAATCATAATTTGATATTATCAATGTGAACATGGTGGTCTGCAGTGTCCTTGGATGCAAAAACCGAACAAAAAGTGCTGCCGGTAATGTTACGTTTCACAGGTACGTTTTACTGTAATTATATGCTAAAATTGCTTTGTTTGTGATTAGGTGAATGTCCGTTATACACATAAAATTAATAATACAATTCAATTATGTCGATATTACCAATTAATAAGAAATAATAGGTAATAATTGATTCCATAACCTCTAAATCAAAAGTCATTCAGTGTGCTCAGTTTATGGCCTTTGAAATACCCAAAAATACGGGAAATCTGAATTGACTTTCGAATTTTCTATTAAATAAAAACCTATGAACCTTAGTCAGAATTGTTAACAAAATTCAGTTGTTTTTCAATTTTATAGATTATTTTCCTTTTAAATCGATTTTATCCCGGTCATGAAAAATATATCTGTGAAGCAAGTAAACGCTCCACATGCGATTAACTGTGTATTCAGTAATAAGATAAACAATTAGATTATCTTCAAGAATAAAATGAAATTTTATTCAGTACATATTTCAAACTTGACAGACATAAAATAACAAGAACAGTAACTCATAGTAACTAGGTCTAAAAGACAATCATAGACTAATATTATCTTTTACAAAAGAGGCAAGGTTGGTATGTCTCTTAACAATATCTTATGCAAAAACTTAATTGTCTATACTTTCAACAGCTCTCCAATGGATCCTGCAGTTGGGCCCAGCAGCGCCATGTCGTCTGCGTAGTTAAAGCTGTTAATACAAACACCACCAACCCGACATCGAACACTCATGCTGCTAAGATCGACTATGAGGTCAATAACATATAGGTTGAAGAGCCTGGAAGAGTAAAAAGTAAAAATTGACTTCAGAAACTAAAAGGTATAAAATAATTTTCTTAAAAAACTTATCAGCTTCTGAAGTCAGTGCCACTATCAAGCTAGCTGCATTGAAGAATTTTAAAGGCCCCGACTTCAGAAGCTGATAAGTTTTAAGAAAATTATTTTATACTTTTTAGTTTCTGAAGTCAGTTTTTACTTTTTTTTAAAGTTTATAATGCATAAAATTGATGAATATTAAAAAATAAACTATTCGATACATCTCAGTTTTATTTATGGGAAAATAGGGTTCAATCTGGTAACATTCACACACACATGCACAAATTAAACACCGATATAAAACTGGTTACACTGTCACTTCATCTAGGGTTTACATAATCTAAGTTCGGATCTCATTCCGATCTACTACCAATGTCATAAATGTCACAAATGGTATTCTCCTACCCTAACAAACAACGTCAAACGTGACATTATATTGTAATGATATCGAAAGTTGAATAAAAGGCAAATCGGTATTCTGCTAACATTCTGAACTGACACAGATAATAAAATTTACACTCTCGCAGGAACCTTATACTATCTAATATTCTTGCACTCTCGTCTATACACACGTCAAAAATGAGTTTGTAAGAAGATTGAATCCAAATCATACTGGAATCGGACTGAACTTTAAGAGGAGTAGAATCAAGAATATAAGGTTCTTGAGTAGAATACATGACTTTTTGTCAATTCATAATATAATCTCAGTTCGGTCAACTTTCAGTCATATTATAAATTAATTACGAGAATTGGGCTTCTGAGCTCAGTTCAGGGCTCATGAAGATTTGCGAGTACTATAACATCTCAGTTAATGTTTCGAATACGCTGCAGATCGACTGGGTCCGTCACATTAACAAAATATGGAATAAGTACATTATATGATGCCTAAATTCCAATGCCCATTGATGACCTACTAATTATTTTTTGGTTTTGTGGTCACAAGCTTACCTACCGATAGTGAAGTATTCAAATCAATCCCCTGTTTGGGCAAAGAGATTTTATTTTTAGTTATAAAATTTGGATACTTTGCTCTTTGGATGGCCAATTTCTTTGTTTAATTTTGAATAATTAACTGTTTTAGGAACGGGAGGCAAGTCCAAAAACGAGAGGTTCTTAGTTGTTGATCAAGAAGGAAACTTCCAGCTGAGAGGATACAATGAAGCAGTAGCTGCTAAGAAATCAAGAGAAAACGAGTACAAAAAGAACTTTGGTCCCAAAGGTAAATAACTAAAATACACAGGATATTAAAGAATAAGCATACTTAATAATAAAGCTTGATATTTGAGCACCACGACACATTTACGTATCAAAATTTATACTTTTAGGTGGTAAAATGTATATGAATCCTAAAGCAGAGCAAACAATGTGGGTAGCCTTTATCGACCACTTGAAACAGAAAGACAAACTACCCGTAGTTGCATTCACACTGTCACGAAACAGGTAAGATGTGGATTTATAATAACTTTTATTGTTTTTAAAGGACACTATATTTTTTGGAAAATATCTCTTGGCTGTATTTTCCGCAGCCAATCTTACTGAACTTACTAAATCAATAACAATTCAAGCTATCGCCACTTTCTGAACTGACTCTTAACCTTTTTAATAATAACCGGTCGCCTGCGGCCCAGAATTTTAGATTTTTGAAAAGAGTATGCATGGTGTTTCTTCCCGGTCTCTTCTCCATAGAACCAACCCACTTTGGAACCATGCACCTAGAGTCTCGACGTTTTAAAAGTGCCTATAAAGGCCCAGTTGACATCAAAAACTTAGATTTTATCTGCGTTTCGTCAATTAAGTAGAACAATATCGGTTGGCCGCTAATTACGTTAACTTCTGGATCTCTTCACTGAAGTAGCACCTAGCATAAAAACGTATCACGAAGAGCAAAATAATTCATGTAAGTTTATTAACAGATGTGACCAGAATGCTGAGAGTTTAATGTCAGTTGACTTGACCACTGCCAAAGAAAAAGGTCACATCAGGTCCTTCTTCCAAAAATGCCTTCAAAGACTGAAAGAACCAGATAGAAGATTACCGCAGGCAATTATATAAATTTCACTATTTTATTAAACTAACATAATTTCGACCTCAACTTATTTCTATTGTCTTTGGTTTTCAGGTGATAAGACTACAAAGGGTCTTGGAAAATGGTATAGGTGTTCATCACAGTGGTATATTGCCATTGCTCAAGGAAATTGTCGAGATGCTGTTTCAATCTGGATTTGTAAGTAATATCATACCCATAGCAACATATAGCAACCAAAAGAAAGTCCAATAAAAGAAGTTTCTACGCATCGCGCATCTTTAGCGCTTCATTTGTTGATAACCACCGCACCAAACGTCTAATCAAAGTGTACAGAGCCAGCACTTGTGTAGTAGCAATTTGTGAATGTGCTAGGGGACACATGGAGTAGAGAAAGTAAAATACCCACGTGCATCCTGCGCAGCATTCGCGAGCGCCCAATGTACGAGTGTGTATGCATTGTGCAAACATTTGTATACCACGACTAGCTGACTCGGCGAACTTCTTACCGCCAATAAAAGAACTGTGCACATACCCACCTACCTACCCTACCTACCTACCCTATATACTATACGTACCCTATCTACCATACCTACCCTACCTACTTATTATCTACCATACCTACCCTGCATGCCTACCTACCTACATACCTAACAAACGTCAATTCATTTTTATATACCAGCTGATGCTGCCTTATAAAAAAGAATTTAGCCCTATCGCACTCATGTAGCTCTGGTACATCTGGGAATAAAATTATGCTAGTGTGAATTCATGGTGTCGACGGAATGTTGAACACTGCTCATTTGTATACACGATGCACACACGTACAGTAATAGTTCGTTCAAACAGTAAAACGGTAATTACCTTTTTACAACTTTTCAAAACAATTTTCAGGTTAAAATACTATTCGCGACGGAGACGTTCGCGATGGGCGTGAACATGCCCGCGCGTACTGTAGTCTTCGACGAGACGAGCAAGTATGATGGACTGCAGCGACGTACCTTAGCTCCTGCTGAGTACATACAGATGGCGGGCAGAGCCGGGAGGAGAGGTAGACTTAAATAAACATCTTAGTAAACTGGCTAAGGCCTTGGGCCATAATCGTTAGGGATTAGTTTTCGTCCACCACCTTGGCCGCGTGGTAAGTGGGCCCTTATTTGTCAAAGCGAAGGAAAAAATCATGAGTTAACATGAAAGGGCGTCATAAAGTTCTCGATTGTGTGTAGTCCGCCAACCCGCACCAGGCCAACGTGGTCGACTAAGGCCTAAACCTTCTCATTCTGAGAAGAGGCCCGTGCCCAGTAATGGAACAATAACGGGCTGGATTTATTTATTTATTTTATTTATGTACTTTCCAAATTAAAAGTACCTATCTAGCATTTGGCCTGAACGGAAGAAGAAGATTTGTCTGCGGATCTGATATTTTTTCCTGTATAACTGTATCAAATGAATACTGTGCAGGAACAATATTCAGATGATTTATTATTATTATTCAGGTCTGGACGACACGGGAACTGTGATAATTCTATGCAAGGAAGGAGTACCAGACCTAGTGACTCTCAAGGGTATGATGTTAGGCATACCGCAGAAACTGTCTTCACAGTTCAGACTCACATACGCCATGATACTCAGCTTGTTACGGTAAGGGGTATTACCTTTAAGATATTAGGAGTTTAGGACTACCGGCAACTCGCCTGACAAGTTTAGATAATACTATTGCTAAAACCAATGACACAATTGCTTTTTGGCTTTGAAGCCAACACCAATTTCTAGCAACCGCCGAGAGTAGGCTGTGATGACAGTTACCTCCAGCTCTTCGAATAACTTGGATTTTTAACCCACGACAAAAACATGTTAGAAGGCTGTAGTTGTAGTGTGTATCTATCTGTGTAGGTATCTGTCTGTGGCACCGTAGGTCCAAAACGGATGGACCGATTTCAAAGTATTTTTAGTTTTATTGAAAGCCAATTTAATCGGGAATCATCTCAGCTATGTTTGTTGAAAATCTGTTCCGCCGTTCAAAAGATACAGGTCTTTTACTAGTTGGAGTCAGGGTTTTTGACGGTTAGGTTATATATCAAACTATTCCTATAATATTATGTTGAGATTCCTAAAAATCCAAACCAAACATAAAATAATTGAAATTCAGGGCAGCAACAGTATCAGTAGAGGGTATGATGCAGCGTTCATTCCGGGAGTTCAGCCAAATATGCCAGGCGGATAACTACAAGAAACAATTGCAACTCGCCGAGAAGGAATACTCTGAGAAATGCAGTACACCGCTGGCTTCCCACTTAGCACCTTTAGCGACGTTCTATGATACCGCAGCAGCGTATATTGATGTACTTAATGAAATCATGCCCATACTGCTCAACACGGCCAAAGTCTCTAAGGAGATGACGCCGGGGAAGATTTTGATCGTGTCTGCCGGACCGTATATGAATCAACTTGGTGTACTGTTGAATAATAATGGTAAGTGTGTTTTTAGAGACATACTGTTTGTAACCGACTTCAAAAAAAAGGAGGAGGTTCTCAATTCGACGCGTATGTTTTTTTGTTTGTTTGTTGAAGTCACATTATATTATCAGATTTGATAATGGCACGTGATGGTGTGCAAATTGACCCAGTGTGTGTGTCTCTTTGTTTGTCAAAATCGATTAAGAAAATCAAACAAATCGTTATTAAAAATATAGTCCTCTTTTTTCTCTTGTAAAATTCTAGTTTTCAAGTGGAATCGTTATCATCTAAAGTCTAACAAGACTTCTTAAACGACCTTTGCATTTGTGGGAGTGTACGTCAGCACGCTTTGTCTACTCGTATATCATTTTATGCAGGAGTCTAAACAAGCCGATGGAAGTACAGCTGCGTGGTCCCGCCCCTTCCTACTACTTTCTGAAAATTTAATATTCATATCACATTGCGAAGTTGCGAGCATTGTAGATTTTTTTTTTTTGTTCTAGGCCCAAGACAAACTCCCTACAAGGTCCTCGTACTGAACACCAAACTCCAAGATAATGATAGGTACAATTTCGAGGTGGATGAGAACTGGTACAGGATGCTTAGCTTTTCATCTATGTACGACTCTACAGGTAATGATTATCAAATATTGTAGCCTTCATCATGCCTTTATTAAATTTCCTACTGATAGAACTCGTGCTGAAGGTTGGGTGTTTCGGGGTGATGTCTTATGTTGACGTCAAAATGTACTAAAACTAGTATATCACACTAACTTTTCACGACTAAACTGCAGAAATTAAGTCTGATGGTCAATATGCGGATACTAGTTATTGTTATTAACATGATGTGTACCACCAGGTTATCCATATTAAGCGAGTAAATTGATTTGGATTCGAACCGATCATGATATAGTTTGACAACGAAATACCTAGTGTGCATTATGAGGAAGGACATAGATTACATTTATATATATATTTAAAAAAAACTAGCACCCCTACTACCTACGGGCGAAGTCGCGGGCACAGCTGGTCCTGAAATAGTTATCTCAACATTTTCAAAAAATAGCAGCATCCGAAGTCAACCGGACGGAGTCGCGGGCACAGCTAATATTGAACAAATCCTTTTTGTTTTCTTTTTATTAAAACAGCTATTCGTCTCCAGATTAAAGCAATAAAAAAATCAAATGCATCTGAAATAAATTTTATTCCAGTCTCAAAACACGTAAATAAAATAAAATGCATAATTAGCCACTATACCCGGAACTACATGTAAAATATCAGTCACAGCAATGCCGAATATAGGGGCAATTTACTCTATTCGCTATCATCGCCAGGACGGCATTGGAGCTGACCAGCAACCTACGCACCAAGGCTGCGCACGCGTACTCGCGTGGATACAATTGAAGGGTTAAGTGGACAAAGTTGTTATGTAAAGAATTAGAATTGGCGTGTTTTATGTTCATGAATCGATTTGTCATCAGTTAAAACCTAAGTTCATGCAAAAATGTTAGATTTTTTATTTTCTCAGATAACGCCTTTGTCCACTTAGCCCTTCAATTGCTCACGAGTTCTATAACGTTTAAATATTAATCATGTATTTTTTGGTATTGCAGGCACTGAAGAAAGTACAATGGATCACACAATGTTATGTATTGCGCCCAAGAATATAATAGCTGTCACCAAAATGAATCTGAAAATTGATCCTAAAATCATTATAGACGACTGGGAGAGGCGGCAAATGCCCAGGTCATTACTATTATTATTTCTACAATATGAAATTTTCAATCATTTCATCTCAAACCCAGAATCAGTATCTTTATTTTTATTTTGTGAATATAGGTCAGTTGTTATGTAAGGTAAAATATACTTTATAACAATGGTAATGTGATACTTTTTACGAGTGTTGCTTGGCAACGATTATTTATCTCGGCCTCAGTTTTCTAGCTTACCTAGATACGACTGTAATGTATTTCCTAAAAAACATCAACAATAATTTTAATTCCAAACTAAGTTAAACATCATGGGAATCGACGCATTGAACGACATGGAAGGATACTTGCATCTATTTCTTCAGTACCCAAATCTTTCCCACAGGTTCAAAGACGCCCCAGTAGGATCAAGCTGCGCGAGCGCAGTGCAGGAGCTATCGCGTATTTCCCACGCTGTTTGCTCAGGCGCCACCGTGCTCGATCACGTCAGTCTCACACAGTCGCTGTCAGTCACCACCGGGGAAATACTCTCGTCACTCGACAAGATGAACAAATGCATGGTAAGTGTTATAAAGAACTTTCTTCGAGAGTACTTGTAAAATGTTAATAAGTATAATTAATTAATTATTGGAGTCCAAAGTATAGACGATACTTTTAGTATGGTGCACTTGCTATTAAGAAAGAAAGAAAAGCAATTTATTTTTACACAAATTACGACACACATAAAAAGTAAAAAAATACAAACAAATAAAAAAAAGTAAAAAGTGAAGACAAAAAAAAAGTAAAAAATTAAAAACACGTTCCAAAACAAAAAGAATATAAAATAACAACCATTCTTTTTGAGTATTCTGCAAAGGGCCAGTATATTTGACTTTTAGACTTGCCTTGATCGCAGTTACTAAACGTATCGCGTGTGCGTTGGACCTTGCTACATTTAGTCTTTGCGAGCATACTCTTAGTTGCCTTCACAAATTATTAAATCATCCACTAATATCCAGACTGAAGAGACTATAGCATATTGAAACCGCATGATTTTACTGCACTGGAAACGAAAATTGCAACATCATACGTTTTCTTCATCTGATCAACACGAGTGTTACTTACTGCCGTTAACTTACAAACGCTCTTTATAATCATTATTATATGTCGCAGGGATTCCTGCGAATAGCACGAAACTTTGTCAACCGCCTTAATTTCTCACAATTTCACGGCCTCATTTCAGTGACATTAAAATTCTACTGAACCCCCACAGTAATATTTTGACAATTTCACAAATTTTTCATTAAAAAGATTCTGAAAATATCTTTAATAAAATTTTCAATACAAAAATACACCTGATGATGGGAGCGGGGGTAGTCTAATGGGTCATTTTCACAAAAACTGTACATTCGTGTTTCGGGTGTGTCCCACAAGTTTTGTATTTTTTTTAAAGAACAATTTATACTTTTTGGAAAAACAAGATTAAAAATTAAGATCTGTGATAAGTTCCTAATAATATTCTATAATGTTGCTGCTTATAAACATAATCTTAATACCTTAATTTTCAAAAATGTTGGTAGAAGGTATCTGTTTTAGCGCTGTCCCACTACCAATTTCAGTAAAACAACGTAACTTTAATGTATTTTGTTGACATAAATATACTGATGTGTTTGATATTTCGGAAAGTATAGTTAAGTACGGTTTGTTTCACAATTACAGAAATGGTGTAATGTCGACCAAAATATTTAAATAATTTTATCTTTGTGGGGGACATATTTGGTTATAGTGGAAAATTCCCTTCCGAAACCACAATTTCTACGAGATGATAGCAATAACACTACTACTATCAATTTTATTACTGATGAGCAATATTTTCAATACCGTCAAACGGATTCCGTAGTTTGATTTGTCTATTTTGACGGCGACCGGCGAACTACCAACGCGCACCTCAGTAACGGTCTGTTTTTGACTTTCCGCAACCGCAACCAATTTCGAAGTAAGTTTATAAGTTTATTTCTTGCAAATTATTTTGATATCTCTATTAGCTTCCCGTGAACCCAATTTGATACTAAACTTGTTGATGTGATGTGTTAGTTTAAAATAATAAAAACAAAATAGTACAAAGGTAGGCTTCCGTTACTTCTGTTCCGTTACCAAAACACAGGTAACGTAGAATTGGAACTAAAAAGTTTCGGAATGGAATTCTTAGGAAGGTTATACATTATACCTATTTGTGCGATCTAAAAAATATTAAATTTATGTGAATTCTTATCGTGTACAAGTGTCTTTTTGTTTATAATGAATTCAGTTTTGAGTTTGTGCGAAATTGTTATTAACAATTAAATTTCATATTTTTTGATAAATTTTAAATATCTTTTACATTAGTCAGTATTGTTCCCGTCGTATTGGTATACTGAATCATACAATATTTCAATATACTTTTTTACCTTCAAAGATGCCACTGACGCCAGCCGAGAAGAGGAAAAGATTTCGGGGAAATCTAAAAGAAGACCCCAAGAGATATGAAGAGTATAAGTAAAATTATTTGAATAGAATGAAATGAAATAAAAAAAACCGAATTATCAGAAAAAGAGAAAGTAGACCAAAGGAAAAAAAATGGAGAGCTAATTGCAAAATTTATATTGATTTAATTGTCTTTATATTCTTGTGAATTTTTTTTTGTAGTAACTTTATCTCATTTTCTTGTCAATGTGTAATATTCTTAAGAATTCTATTCCGTTATAGGCACAGTCCATTCCGTGACTGTCCCATTTTATATTTTGTTCGAAATAATTTTTTTAGAGCGAAATATTATATGATTGTTAATAGTTTTTGATAATTTGGAGTATAATCGTTTGATTAATAGAAATAAAAATAGAGTTCCTATTTTGTATCGTAATTGAGAATAATACCAAAAAGTATATAACCAAGTTGGCCCAAAGAGTAACGTAATGGAAATTAAAATGTTGAATATATTTTTTGCTATTGTTGATTTAATTTTTTATCTAATTTATATTGAAGTACAAAACATCTTGAACTAATTATACTATTTGATAAAATCCAGACGTGTTTTGTTTTATTTCCATAACCGAAAACTATCAGTAACGGAATGGAACAGATTTTGTTCCCCAGGGGTAATAAATGAGTTATATTTCAGTAAATAATCCAGAATAAGACGTTTTATTTGTATTTTCCTATGATGAAAAGATTACCAATTGTAAATTTAAGGCAAAAAACGATTAAGAATAAAAAAATAAAAATCCAGCATATTTTGAATAGTGTACACTTTTTCTGAAAATGACCCTAATACCTCACAACGTAACAACCAAGGAGTGGGAGGGGGTAAAAATCCTTACGTGATTAAAGGACAACCCCTAACATAATATTCATATGCGTATTCTCGCTGTGAGATAAGTCTTGCGCAAACGATCGTGTTGAGAACCGCTGTAAATGACTACAAGCTATGCCTCCCGTTTTAAAAAGCCCTATATCCACTTGCCCAGTTGGCAAGTAAAGTAGATTAGATAATCATCACACATTTATTAAAGCTTTTTCATTATTAAATATGAAAAGATTTGGATTTTTATTAAATTATAGCTAGCCTAGGAAATAAACGTAAGGTAATATGCATATTTTAATATTATGATCATTAAAAACGCTTTATTAAGTTTTATTTATCGTGCTCTAGCTTTGCTATTATTATATTGTAATTTTTTTTATAACATACAGTTGCATGGCGTATCCCTTGCAATTTGTCTGTACCCAATTTCTTCACAGCGACGTGATAAAACTCAAAATACTTTTAAACCACTGCCTGATTAGGATCCACGTTGTTTAGAAAACCATTTAGACTTCCTTACAAATTCCTTGTATCCCCTGTGTTCATCAAAATCTATTTACAATTGGCTTGTGTCGCGCACGTAACAGAAACCTTGGTGTTAAAGCATCCTTATTCTTAATAGTTACTGGCTCTATGAAATGTTGTATGACAGCGTTGCAAAAGCCCCAACAGTGCTCGACTCACCAGGAGAGGCCATTGATAAACCGCTCTCTATATGGTTAGGAACAATTTTAAGTATATTAAAACTTATCTCAAGTCAACTGATAATAACTCTTGGAATACGTATCTCTCACAAAAGCTAATTGAGAAAGGTTTATTAATGTGAGCTTAAAAAATAAGCCCTGAACATACAATAGAATACAATCGTACACTAAAAACATCGTATCTTCTGCGAAAACCGCTTTTCCTGTTACTGACCATATTTATCAAGGTTTGCCACGAGACATAATTATGGCCGCGAATATACGACTTATTTGAGTGTTCGTCAAAGCCCGATAAGTGTGGGCCTATTCTGGCGTCAGTGTACAGCCAGAAATTCAACATTTTCATAGATTCAGAATTCCTTTAAACAAAGTGAATCTTGACAAAATGCTGTCCACAAAAAAAAATCCGTAATATTAAATAAAATCAAAATTTCAGAACGAACTGAAAGAACAAAAGAAATGTACGGATATAGCGAACTTTAAAACTGAGTTTGCGATAGTTTATGAACGGAAGCTTACGGAGAGGAAACGCGACAAGTACAAACGGTTGCTATCATTCGAGAACCTGGCGTTGTACCCTGACTACCAAAGACGACTGATGGTGCTGAGGGAATTGAGCTATATCGATGAACATGACAGTGTTATACTCAAAGGTAAGAGCATTTTGTACAGAGGGGTTAAAAACTAAACTACCTTGGATGAGCAAAGCTACTTAAATATAAGACGTACAATTTATCCTCAACAGGGCGAGTCGCATGCGGTATGGGAACAAACGAGCTGATTATCTCTGAGCTAGTGTTCAGGAATGTGTTCACGGACAAGACTCCGGCAGAAATAGCAGCATTGCTGAGTTGTTTCGTGTTCCAAGCGAGGACGCAAGTAGAGAACCAGCTAACGGACAAACTGGCTGAAGGTGTCAAAGCAATTGAGCAGATCGACCAGGATTTGACTGCTATTGAGTCCAAGTATTTGGTAAGTGAAATGATTTTTGTGTAAGAAAGAGACGTTTTTTGTCACACAATACAGAACATAATGCAATATAGAGTAATGAGGTAAACAAATAATATAACAGATAAACTTCAAATTATAGGTGAGGGTATCATACATACAATCATAGTCACAATATAAAACATTTCATGTCGTTACATAAATAATTCATAATTACGAAACTATTTATCAATTCAACATACATTATTGCATCACATAAAATAATTATTTAATTTCATCCATCTACAATTTATTCAATTTTACAATCTATTTACATTCATCAATATAAATACAACACAATGTCATTTAGTTTCCAATTAAAATTCACCGACTGTATAAAACGTCCTCTCAACGAGCCAAGCAAGCAGCAAGCGAGTAATACAATACAATACAATAAACTTTATTGTACACCAGAAATACAAAAAAAAATAAAAATAATAATAATATGCAATAAACAACAGACAGAAAACAGTAAGAGTTAAAGTTAGTATGTTACCGGGCGCAATAAGTGTGGAATTGCGTGTACAAAAGGATTGCAGCTCTAGCGATCTAGGATCTAACTCGCTAAGAAAGTTGTAAGAAACTTTCTAATGTCTATTGGACAAGACCGCTTCTGCTGTTGACCTCATAATATTGCGTCGAAGTATTAAATACGGACTCCATTTTATTCAACTGTGTTAGAACCACTTACAGTATACCACAAAGTGGTTAAATGTAATAAGGTCCATAAACGAACTTGTTGAAATCTCTTTTTTATGTTTTTTCAATTACTGGTATTCCGTATTCATCCTTCTATATATTTATGTACGTTTCGCTCATTGGAACATGGTACACTCACATTTCAGGTGGGTCAATTTGAAGGCCAAGCGGAGAGGCTCAACTTCGGCCTAGTGAGGGTAGTTTATGAATGGGCGCTAGAGAAGCCCTTCGCAGAAATCATGGATCTCACTGACGTACAAGAAGGAATTATTGTTAGGTGCATTCAGCAGTTGCATGAGGTGAGTGTCCGTAATGCTATAAATATTGTTTAACTGCATTCTCATTGCGTAATACCCTCGCAATCCGAAATGGTTTTACTTCGTCTGGATTCAGTTTTGTTTTTACTTTTTATGTAACGGCTGTGGTTTTCTTTCATGGCACTTTTGCACTGTCTTAAGCAGTCAAGCTTTCAACTAGTTCCTCCCTTGTACTTGGCATTCTTGGTTAAAATTATCAAATATATAACCGTCTTATCAATCTGTTAACATCCGACTAGGTACCTATATAAAAATGCGTTAATTTCAAATTCCAGTTATTAGTAGACGTGAAAGACGCCGCCGTAGCCGTGGGCGATCCGAAACTGCAAGCCAAGATGATGGAAGCTTCCACCGCGATCAAGAGGGACATCGTCTTCGCAGCCAGTCTGTACACCACGCAGAAAGAAACGGTCTCTACATGATAACATAATAACGTTGTGCCTTCCGAGGAACATCATGTAGGAACTACAATAGCAACGGCGCCGATTCGAAAACCAACTAAATTAATTTTTTAATTATTCCTGTCTTTATCTAACCGGAAAGACAAAAATGAGACGGAAGAAATTCAGAGCCGTCAAATCAGTTGACGGTAAATTTAGTATATTTTTTTAATGAAATGAAATAGTTTTTTTTGGTATTAGGATTTTTCAATCACTTTTACAGATCTTCTTTTTATATACTAGATGGCGCCAGCGATAAACACTTCTGATGGTTTGTTTATCATCAGCAATTCAGCATCATATCAGCCGCATGATGTCCACTGCTCACAGGCCTCTCATAGCGTTAGTGTAAATTTCTTCGGAAAATTTGTTTGAATCTGTTTGACAGCTCAAAAATCCTTCTGTCTCATTCTTGTTTTTCCCGTTAGAAAATGACAAATATAGTTCTATAATATAATTATTCGGTGCTTTAGCGAATCGGCGCCATTGGTGTCAATTCTGTTGCGCATTTTGACGGTGCTAAACCAGATTAAACGCATTTGTCACTTACTTTTTCTATTGAAACAGAAAGAGATAAGCGCCCTTAGTTTAGTCCTGTCAAAGTGTGAAACAGAATGTACACCATTATTTACCTATAAAAAAGATACGCTTAGCTTGTGCCTTATAATGTAATTTACACCGAGATGAAGTGAGTTCTGTACCGCATTGCATTCCGACGGTGTGCATTGCATAGGCATGGAAATGATTGCTACTTTAAATTCATTTTCATTTGATGATTTCTTTTTTATTTCACATTATTATATAAAATTTCACTGGTAATGATTTGTCATGCGCAATACGCTAATGTGATGAAAATGAAGTATGAATTAATGACGCTGTTATATGAATTGGAACAGAGACGGGATTTAGATGCTATATTTTTTAAATCAATGAATTTATACAATGATATCCGAGTGATAAGAGATTTAACAGTGTGTGATTTATAACAGACTTCGTGAAAGAAGGTGTGACATTATGATAATGCATTTTATATTTTCACATTTTACCTGTGAAATGTTCTCTCTCCGAGCTCATTGTTTGTTAGCAATTTGTTCCGTATTAGCATTTTGCTACCATGTGATTCACGTTACGTCACCGGATTCGCTCACAAAACGTGTATGTTGAGTTTTTATTTTTATGCCTACACAACTGTCACATCTTATAAAATGTAGTCGAGGTGTATATTACCCGAGGAAGATTTATTTTCTTTTTTTTGCACATATCTCTAAAAGCTTAATTATTTATGAAAATATCTATTTAAAATTTTAAATATGAACAATATGATCTCGATGATTGAGGTCATTCAGATAGAATGCTGTCAAGCATTCAGTGTTCCGCAATGCACACGCGCAATTGAACGCATGCGCGCAAGGCATGCATAACAGATTTTTAACGGAACACTCTTATCGTGAATACTTGACCGCAGACTACCTGCGCCACCATATGAATTCAGCTTAAATATTATGTATACAGTGTTTTTTTTTTTACAAATAAGTAGGTATAATGTACTTTGTTAGTTTTACGCTTGGTTTTATGATTTTCTTACATACTTAAAATTAAAGGTTATTTTTAATTTATTGGTTTTATTTTGAGTTTTCTATACTGATTAAGGTTTTAATTTCAAATATTTTGTTGCATTATAATTATTTAAGTAGACAGTAGAGTAGTTTCTTTTCTTAGAAAGTTCGCCCGCGTAGAAGTTGTGATTGTAACGAAGGTAGTGTTTATATACTCTTGGGTTGTGATAAAAAAAAATCTGTTGAGGGCTTTTGTATCAGTAGCATGACGCATGAGTCCCACGCTTGCACCTAGGCAATGCTTAGGGTAGGAAAAATTCTTCAGAATCCTCTAAATCTTAAACAGCTTTTAAAAGGTGGTCACAATACCAACTTAAACCCGAGCCAAGCAGAGCCCTGGAATACTTCAGACGGTAATATTCCCGACATTCCAAAAGTTAAGCATGGTATGTAATTGTTTTATTTTATACTCCTCGGTATTTAGTAATGTTGCCAATTGTTTTATTAGACTAATAACAAGTTTATTATCGATTGCACAGATTAATCTACTGAAGATGAACGCACGCGCCGGCGCCGCTCGCTTAAGAACACTTCATGGCAACCAAGCATCGTCCTCAATGTACAGAGACATCGTACTATCTGCCAGTTGTACTTCGAATCAGCCACAGACAAACAACGAACCAAAGACAGACCAGATGAATAATACGAAACAACGCGCCGAAAAAATTAAGAAACCAGAATTGAACGATAAACCAAAATTAAACGATAAGCCAGAATTTATCGACAAATCAGAAAAAGAAACTAGCGAAAAGATAGGTAAGATTGCCTACCCGAAAAATAACAAGAAACCAGAAATGAGTAAGAAACAAGAAACGACTAACAAGCCGAAAACAAGCAAAAAGAGAGGAACAAGCGAGAATGGGAAAGGTGAAACAAAATTAGGAGAATGTGAAGATTGGACCGAATACTAATCTAGTGACGTCAAAAAAAAAGCTAATCATCCGATCTCAAGTCATCATGATTATATACCTACTCAGAAGATACGGTGGGGATGGATTCCAGTATATTTAGATGGGCCGAAATTAGACACGGAGCAACTAAGACTGACCTCCACAAGCCATCTTGTGGGTTATACCAACCTACCGGCTACCGGCAAGATACCTACCACGACCAACATTTTGATGCGTTTGACAGTCGCAACGACTGTCGTATAGGCACGACAAACAGGTACAGCTTGAAGAGCTCTCCGAGGTACGGAGAGGTACCCATGTGAACAGAACAAACACCCAGCCAGGACTAGACCGAGGCAACGTTATTTAACCTCACAAATCTTTGAGTATCTAGATACTCAAAGTCACAAATCGATCTAAGTATACTTCGCAAATATTTTTATTCTGCCTATTCCATAATATATTTTAGCAGTGTAGACAACTTCTTTCTCTCCAAATATACAAATATAAGTTCTTAATAAAAGCAATTCCATATATTGTATACTAGTCATTACTTAATAAGTGTATCCCTTTTGTATCACATAAGTAGTTATATAAAATGAATAAAGTATTTGTGCATAAGATATTGTAAAAACTTTTACGTTTAGACCTTTATTATAGCCATAATATCGTAACTTAATTCGGTACAACAAAGAAGGTACCTCCTCGTGTTTTGGTTTACTCTTCAAAGCCTCCTTTACTTATGCTGTGAGGAACTTCAGGAGACATCCTTAGCAGTCGGCAGATGAAATAATAACCGCAGTAATGATATCAGGATATAGGCGGATGCTAGTCCATCCAATTCACACGAGTAGGTAGTAGGTACTTACTTTTTTTATTTATTTTTTTAAAACTGCCTCGGATCTATGAATTTTTCCTGTGTCGTGTCATCGTGTGTGCGTTAACAAACACAAATCTTCACATGATATTACGTCACATACTGAGACACGGAACAACTACCTGTAGGCTATACAAATATTTGTTTCGCGTGGGAATCGAACCCGCGACACGTAGCGCAGCACTCGGCAGTCGATCGCTCGACCACTACGCCAACCAAATCTGCAACGATGCAGTCATAAAACTTACAATACAGCCCTTCAAGCCTAGTCAATAGCCTACCGCCCATGCTCTTTTGAAATGTAGTATGCAACGACCAACGACGCACATGGTTGCAGCCATCTGCCAAATAGGGTGTTTGTTTGCTGTCTTCGTAAGATTTACCTGCCTGTTCTTTTTCAAAGAACCGTGGTGCAACGTCGCGTCGTAATAAATTTGGATAACGCACACCATCTAGAAGTCATGAACGATACCATACCGATATGTGTGATAATTACTTGGTAAGTACCTAGGTACAATGACCAAAGAAGCCTTAGGTACCTATATAGAGAGGCTTCTTACGTCATTGACCTATATGAACGATAGTTATTCTACTTTGCGCTGTTGCTCTCAGCAGTCATCACACGAACTTAGGACTAATAAAACACTCGGAACAAGCAAAGAATAAATAGCTAGGGCATATCATAAGCTATTTTCGTGTCTTGCTATATTTATAATAAAATCTCAAATAAAAAATTTCATTGCATCCCATACATTCCCGGAGAACAATGAACCCTGAGATGAAGGACAGAAGGATCGATTTTTGTAGAAACAAAATGCGTGGAATGAAACGCTGTTACGGCCGTGATGACACAAAATTGACGCATGTCAAATTTCTGTGAAAAGGAACGTATTTCCCGACTGACTTGGCGATTCCGATTTTATTTCAGTGATATCTCAATGACTTGTGTAAATTCAATGTTAATTTGATTTGTTATATGACGGTATAATCTTGCTGAATTGTAGAGGTCCATTGAAAAGATTTATAGCCGCGCTCATGTGGCCGCCGGGCATATAGGCTTTACCACAGTGACTCGTTAATTTTTTTCTAACAACAAAGATCGTACAGCATTTATGATGATTCAAGACGATGAGTTTGAGTTTTTGGTGACAACCCCGGAGCGTATTAAGGCTCTGGGGTTCAAGCCTCAGAAGGAGATATTGACGAATCATATCTTACCATATGCTACTGAGTTGGATGAGGAGTCGATGAAGTTCCTGGAACAAGTGAAGACGAACCTGGCCAAGTCCGTGATGCTACGCGAGATGAAGCCGGCCTGCGGGGTCTGGTCTTCCAGGCTCATGAAGTAACTATGACAATTTTTTATCCTAAATACAATATCCACCTCATTTGTCTATTACAAGCATGAAGTTCTGGGTTCAATAAGAGGGTCAGGTGAAGTGTTATTAGGTTTTACCATCAGGAACTATTTTGTGGATATTTATTTTCTTTGTCGAGGCTCATGGCAACAGATTTGTTCACTTGAGACTTAACCAGTTGTAATGCCGCAATTTTAGAACAATATTACCATCATCAGGAAAATGTGGATGTAAAACAGTACACCTCTGACTACCCTTTTGAGGAAAACAGGTTTAATATTACACATAAAGACAATGTGCCAGGGCAACAGCTGCATGTTTAAGGTGATATTGGATTATTGGAACCTGTCCAATAGATATGTTGAGAATTGGTTTACAAACTTATCAGGAATACTGAATAATAAACATTAAGGCCCTAGTTTACCAACAATATAACGGATGTTTAAGATGAAAAGGACCCATTTAAAATAGACTTTAGTATGGATAAATGGCTGTTTTAATTTTAAACTTCTGATAAGTTTTCGGTGAACTTGGCCATTATGGTTACTCAATTTCAAAAGATTAAAACATTGGTATCTCGAGACCCTAGTAAATACCTACCAGTGTTTTAGATTTCTTTAATTACATACTTAAATAATATTATTTACCTTATTATTGTTTTTTATATTTAGCTAAGTTTCATAATTTATTTTTGTTCAGCCGGTCTTGTTGTAACTACCATGGCAACCTTATTAAGAGGCAAATCATTATTATCCTATTCTAATTTTTTATTTTCAGTAAGTTACATTATTCTCATAATTTTTACCACAACATTGTATTATTCAATATTGTAAAAAACTATTATTTTAAATCTGTTTTCTGGCGTTTTAGCTAGTTCTTCTCCTGATCTACTATTTGGAACTGCAAACCTAGAAGTCTCAACATTTCACAAGTGCCTGAAATTACATGAATTAAAGATATAATATATTCTTTTGCATACTGTACATTTCTGCATTATTGCTAAAAACAACTCTACATACAGAATAATACATGACTGTATCTTTTCTCTTGAGTCACTCATAAAAGTAAAGTTTTATGAGTCTTGAGTCATGGTTTTGGGTGTTGTCCTCTTAGTTAGGCAATAGGGTCGCAATATAAATAATTAGGTAGGTATGATGAGAGTTCAAATATAATTATAATATAAAGCAAGAGGTCATGTTCATTGTTTTTTTTTAATGTATTTGTTTTTTAATGTATTTTAATGTATTATGTATTTTAATGTATTATTTAGTTAGATTATTTAGTTAGATAGTTTAGATTTATGCTTCACATGAAATCAACAGATTTCGTTGGAGTTGCTTGTGTTGCAACACTCAAAAAAATCAAAACATAATAAATTATTATGTTATGCATTAGGCGTCCAATCAAATTAAAACTTGCCTGATAATAATTCACCTGTTGTAGGAATATATACTTACCTACATAAAATAAGAGTGATAGTCAGTGGCAGAAACAGAAAAAGTCAAGGGCACCTATTAAAAAAAACGAATAATAGGGTTTTTAATATTTTCAATATTCACCTAAAGTTTCCTAAGACTAGAACTCTAACTACAACAGAAAGAGTAGTCACCCTTAATGACCAAAAAATTTGCACAACCTGTATATATATACTCAGAGGAAGGAAAGCCCTAATTTTTGTCATATAAAATAATGAAATTAATTGAATAGGAATAGGAATGTGATACTAATAGGAAGTTTTGAAAAATTACAGAAATAGTATGATTTATGTACTTACATACCTACCTTAACAAAACAATGACACATAATAATGATGATTTCCATAAATATTCATAATTCAATTTGTTACAAGTTTCGGTTTAGTGTTAACCTTTGGCAAGTATTACCGAAGTTTCAAATATGCTGGCTATCACCCAGAGCTTCCTGTTAACTGCACCTGGCCTCACATAACACCGACAGATTGTAATATTACTTCACCATTCCTATAATAATTGTAGTGCACATCATGTATTGTATATTGTATTGCAGACTGACTCGGAATGCATTTAGGAACATGATGTAGGATTGTGGTAATTTAAATGGCTGGAAGCAAACTATTATACATGTAAATGTTATTATAACAATTTACTAATTTTATGGAAGGATAAAAGGCCCGTGCCCAACAGTGGGACAGTAATGGGCTGGATTTATTTATTTTTCTTCCTTTCTTTCTATGTATTTATGGAAGGATATTTTTCTGGTGAACAATTTGTTGTTTTAAACTGTTCCTCACATAATAGTTTAAGACATGGGCGCCAGGAGGATGGTGCAAGGGGGTGCACAGCTTGTACCCCCCTGTAATTTGAATTTGACATTAATTTACTCGACATTACCTAAATGCATAATTTTATTGAAGGTACCTAGTGTACCTACCTATAATTATAAGGATGCAGATGCACCTCCCTAAACAGAATCCTGCCGATTTAAATGTTTAATTAATGAGTTTACGAATAAAACCACATCTGGACACCTTGATGGGCTTTGTTCGCTCACTTGTAACAAAGTTGTCTGCGAGGCACTTGACACGGAACTGATCGAAGATTTCATTACATCCTCTTCCCTGAGCCAGACAACCTTTACTCCAGGCTTATGCGTATTGAACCGCATCGTCGCCCGCACGAACTAAAAAATTATCAGAAGACGCGATAGTATGGTGTATAATAATTATATCCATAATGTCCAAACTTGCGCAATTTCACCTATTCAATTCCTCTCTGTATGGCGGCCTTTGATTATATTATTGTTGCTTACATTTCAGTGTTGGCTTTTGAACCAAATTAGAGAAACCTTCTATGTTGGAAAAATTTCTATACAGAAAAATCCAATAACAGTTTGCCTGATCCAGGAACCAAACCTAGGACCTCACGCTCAGCAGTCGCGCTTACAACGGCTACAATAATCAGACACTTGTCATTAGAGATTTTGCAATAATATTTGTTTCTTTACAGGTACATACGGATTTATGGATTGAAGTTTGGAAAAGAGGATCACCTAACATTAATAAAGCTTGCTTATGAGCTTGTGCTCATTCCAGATCTTGAACCATGCAAAGTTCACAAGTTTGCTACCATGTTTCTCATGCTCACTAAGTAAGTAAAACATTATCAAGTGCCATCATTAAATAATGATATTCACCTACCTGTATGTTAAGTACGTACAGCTAGGTGAATATCATGTCTCTCCCTCTGTTCCGACTGAAAGTCAACTATTTTATTTTAGAACCTATAGAATGTCTATTGGCACACATAAATTTAATGAAAGAACCTAAAAATATTTGTATTCTTGGCAATAAATACCTCGGATAATTGGCACAATCCGCTATGTTAATTGCTATTAATGAATTAATTCCTACAGGAAAAGACAATTGATTTCACCTGACGAACTGACGCTACCTTGGCGTCCGCTCTACGATATGGGGAGAAAAATATTTGATAAGAGCTCAACTCATGTTGGAATGTACCATTACCTAACGTAAGTACCGTTTAATTCATTCATTCCACGAGTATCGGAATCGAAATCAAACGTAATATAAATATTAAGACAATCCGTAGAACATAATAAAATGTATCTTACGACTCATGTTTAGCGCCAACTTTTGTGCCGGCACTTCCCTTATGTGACGTATCGTATACGTGTGAGGCAACCATATTTATAACTGAATTATGTACACAGATCAGAACATCCTTACAATAGCCTAACTGGAAAATCATTTGACGTCATTACATTAGGTACTGATTCGTCACAGGTTTAAGTATATCGAAGTTTATATATTGCGCAATAATGCCCTATTTATAAACATATGATTTTGTATGAACCATGCCATCAAAGCTTGCAATACCTGCATAGAAGGAATTTACTGTAAATTACACTTTAAATCATGTGTGTTCAGGCCAAAACGTTGTATCAAACAAGGAGGCGATATGCTCGATTTGATTCGCAAATTCCTGTCAGGCGACGGGCTGGATGACGCCTTAGAGTTGTTCGGCCTCACAGGAAGCGACGAGAACGAACTGCCCACGTAATAAATAGACAAACAATATAAGTTTTGGGACACGCTTCTTGTTCGCACATTGGGTGGCAGATGGGTTGGGCTCATGATTCATCGGACCCATGTCACTTCTATCCTTGGTATTATGGACCCCTGAAATGATTTATTAAGTGATCAACCTTATAACATTGTTGTAAAATTAATAAATTATTTTCGTTCCAACATAATCCTTTTGTATAAACTGTAGTGTCTGTAATTGAGATGTGGTGGCAGGCTGTGCATGTTTTCAACGTCTTTTCAATAAAAATATATTTGTAACTTGATTTATTTAATTTCAGCTCCTTAGAAGCATCATACATTTCGATGGTGAAATGCGCAAGACCGTAAGTAAAATTACAATACTTTTAAAATTAACTCAAGTATAATAAGCGTTCAACAGACATTGATCGTAACATGCCTATAACTTTACGGATATTTTTAGATATTTTGATGTGAGTGCAACTAAAGAAATCCTAGCAGAGTTCTTGCCACAAATCAACCCGTGGTCGTCTGACTCGCACGTGTTATGCCAACTGTCGGTGTTCCTGCCGGTCGCCCTGCCGCCCCACCAGGCAGCGCACGGCCATCTGCTGTGGTTTGACGAAATCATGACGCTTTGGGATACCTGCTACAACGCACAATGCGGGATTTCGGTAAGATGATCACATGATGAAATGCTCAACTAAAAAGAAGATCTATAAACGACGCAATAAAACCATTTCTCCTTACCCCCCCCCCCCCCTCTCAAGTTCCAAAGGCTATTCAAATTTTAAAACTTAGATGACTCGACAGTATTTTCAACATTTTCATAAACTCGATAGTTTTCTTATAGATCACTTATTTACAGGACTTAATCATGCTATTCTCCGGGCTAGCTAAACGCAACCCCGGCGCTGTAGACTGGACGCCGCACGTGCCCAAGATGTTCATGCGCTTCCTGCACGCACTGAACCTGCCAGTTAGCTACAAAGACATGCAGATAACTAGGTGTCATTCTCTTGGTGTGTATCAAAACCTATAATACTTGAATGAACAGTGGTAGTGGATGCCAATTGCTATTTTCGATAAACATTTTCAGAGGTTGTCATTGATAAAGCTACGAGGCCAAATCACAGTGACAGCAATTTATTGAGCCCTCTTCGTGAGCAGAAGAGCAAAAGAATTTCCCATCTGTCCGGAAAATACTGATAGATCTTAATGTAGAACTAACACACTTAGGGTGAAGTTAACTGTCAAAGTTATGACCATAGTGAAACGTTTCTTTCTAATGTAGATATGAAGTACGTAGCATCATGGATCGTGTGGAGTATTTGTCCCGACGGCGTGGTGTTGAAACAACTGCGGAGTTTCCTGGCGGGAGTGGAGAGCTACTTGCACAGCGCCAACGCGGGACGCTGGTCTTACAAGCTAAGGGATCTGCTCAGGAAACTAGCCAGAGAGTTTCTTAACAGGTAAGAAACCTAGCACTAAAACAATAATTATTCAACATTTTGAGACGCCATTTTTTCCTTTTACAATGACTTTTACTTAAACTTTTATGAAATGTTTATTTTAGAGTGCGGAGAGAACGCGAGAAAAGGTTCAACGAAAGTTGGGAGAACCAAACGCCAGAGCCGTATCGTCTCAGAGATGAGGACATCACTGAATTCGTGAACATTGTGCTCGAACCGACACTCCAGGCGGTCTACAGCCGAAGTGGTTCTCTAGACGTATCCATCGCTCTGCAAAACTTAGCGTCTCTACGTCCTGCTATAGTAGTCCCTCCTTTACTAGAGAGACTCCGGACCTCTTTGACGTCACTGACAGAGCCCCACAGAGTGACTGCTGCCATGTCAGCTGTGGCTGCCGTCGCCCGGCCCATGCTCCGAGGAGCTGATGCAGACTACCCAGAAGGACCCACTCATGTGGTACCCTTTCTAATGGCCGTCCTGCCCGGCCTCGATCCAAACGACATCAAAAAGACATTGGTCACTTTGCACTTTATACTCATCTTCAGTTGGATGGTGCCATTCGTAGACTGTAGCTCCGCTCAAGAACACTGGTCTGATCTCACTGAGGAAGAGCTCCTGACCTGCGAGTCTACCGCTCAATTTGAAGACTTCGTTCTCGTCTTTTTGGATAGACTGTTCGTCATTATCGAATCAAGTGTACTCGAACATGTAAGACTGGATACTAAAGAATCTGACTGTGTTCGCAGCAAGACTGACGCTGTAATGGAAACAGCGATATCTTCGGCTACGACGGCTGTGCTGATGCAGTGCTCGCCGAAGATATTTAGTGAGGCGTTGAGAAAGTTCAAGTCTTTCGCCACAGAATCCACTTTTGAAACCAACGTGTCTGGGAGTATGGTCGGCGTAATGTTACGGGTTTTTTCTCGAATTAATTCTGAAGCGACTTTAGCTGCTTTTCTGCCTAAACTGTGTGAGGAACTGACGGAGCTCCTGGCGACAGACGAGGCGCTGCACGAAGAGAATCCGCCACGTGATCTGATGTATAGACTGGTTCTATTCATGCACGTGGTGGAATGTGACGGCACGGTGCTGTTGAAGTACATACCCAACATCATTCCAATACTGGACAGGGCGCTAAAACTGCATGCTAACTACGCGTTATCAAGAGCATGTGAGGTCCTGAGTCATATTCTGACATCTCTGTGTTATATTGATCTGAAAGAATGGCGGAGTTCGCCAAAAGATTATGGGGCGGCTCCTGAGAAGTGGCTGCCTATTCGCGAGTGGGGTTACGGGTGCTTGTTGAAGGACGCTGGGTTCAAGTGGCACGTGCCTATCGCGGCGGAGGCGGAGTGTGCGCAGATGCTTTTAGACCGGTATCTGAAGGCAGAGGTGGGAAGACTTCAGCAGTGGCTGAGTGGTGAGAGGCCGATGTGCCGGGAGCGGAGACTGCGGAGCTTCTACATCATGAATGCTACGTTAGCGTGCAGTACGTTTTTGCCGCCGCCTGATGAACAACCTGTTGCACTGTAAGTATTATCATCATAATTTTATAAAAACTGTTTATGCAAGATAATGGCCATTTTTTTAAATTCTGTTATTTTTATTTCTTTTGTATGTGCCACATACTATGTGGCCATACATCTAACACAAACACCCAGACTCGAAAAAACTCACAAAACAGAACAAATTGAAACCATGTGATTTATGGACACTCTCTTAGTACTAAAGTAGAGTCATTTTAATAGGCAACATTTGACGTCTGTCAGTTTTATCTTCATAGTGAGGTGACCTGCTTAAAAACATCGATTAAAGTGAATGAATCGATACGGACTTGAAACATATGTGAATTTAAAAAATCATCAGGCGAATCCCTGTCCCATTATTATTTTATTCTTTCGTAAATTTAAGGAGCAAATTATGACAAGTATATAATTTAACAAAAAAATTGCGTTATTTTTTGTATTTTTATAGTTAGTTAAAAGAATAATAAATATAATTATGTTTTATTATAATCACAACGTGGTTATTAATTTATGGTGATATTTCTTCACAAGTAATCATTGCATTCGATTCTACTTATCAGCTTTCGATTTTTAGAGTAACATCACTAGTGTTTAAAAAGAAAAAGGGTTAACTGACGCAACATTGTAACGACGTTCAGTTCTTTAGATCAGTAATTGTTTATTAAGTTTAGAATGGTTTATTAGTGAAAGCAAATCGTAAAATTACTCGTATCGGTCATTATTACAATAAATATGTAATCGTAATTGAAAGAAGATAAGTAATTGTGCAGTTCTAACAAAACGAAAAAATATATTATTTTATGCCCGCCGTTACAAGGTTTTGTTGTTGAACTGTCAAATGTTACCTATTAAAATGACTCTACTGTAGATAGCCCATGTTTAGCTTAGTTTGATGTAAGTAATGTGGACATAAAACACGACACGGTTGGCGCAGTGGCTAAGCAATTAGCTTTCTGCGCTACGTGCCGCGGGTTCGATCCCCGCACGGAACAAATATTTGTATGATCTACAGATAGTTGTTTCGGGTCTGGGTGTGTGTACATGTGACATGTATGTTTGTAAACTGTACCCTCGATACAGGAGAAATTCTAGTGAGCAAGTTTCTAGTGGTAATGTTTTTAAAAAGAAAAGAAACAAGAAACTGTATTACAATTTAAACAACCTTGTGGAGTCCTTTTACATATAAATGAGTAAATAAAATCGAAGAAGATTCCTCAAAAGTAATTGGAAATAGAAACTAAATAAATACGCAATATTTTAACATACTTTCTGTTTATTTCATCGGCTCCTTTGTATGTAAAAAGACATAAAAATATAATTTACACTAAAACAGCTAAGAAAAAATGGACTACAGTTTATTGATACTCAAATAAGACGTGTGGTTTCTAGGAACATTAACTAATAATAACAATGTTACAGTATGGAGTCCCAAGTACCCGCAACGAGTCTTCCGTTCACTTGCGGCGTGCGTCATACGGTGACATTGGACGGAGAGAACGTCCGCGTCGCGTTGACTCGTCTGTTGCTCGACGTGCAAGCAAAACTGCTGTCCGACAAGACTGACGACACGAGAGGACTTGAGATGCTCATACAGGTGATTAACTGTGTTAGTCGGGGTAAAGGGTGAAAAAAAACACGAAATTTGAATGGAATTTAAAGTTCATGAATGTCCGTCAAACGGCGAGTCTGTTTCCATTTATATATTTACTAGCGACCCGTCCCCGGGCTTCGCACGGATGCAGTTTCTCTATTATCCTTACATTAAATATGAAAGTGTTATACATATAAACCTTCCTCTTGAATCACTCTATCTATTAAAAAAAATCGCATCAAAATCCGTTGTGTAGTTTTAAAGATCTAAGCATACATAGGGACAGACAGACAGCGGGAAGCGACTTTGTTTTATACTATGTAGTGATTTGAAATATTTTAGAACTTTTGATTTCGAAACTTCGAGATTTGATCTTCGGACTTTCCTTTACGATGACCGTCACTGAATCCGATATTCGTGTTCTAAGTTTAATATTTTCATGTAAATTGTCAGGTATGGGAGCGCGTGGTCGTAATGAAAGGCCTGCGCGGTGGTCCTGGATTAGAAGCCCGTCTCCGTTCATACGGAGCGCTGGAGCGTGCGCTGGACGGGCGCGGGGGGGCGCCGGACAGGGGCGGGGGGGCGCGCGGGGCGGGCGCGGCGCGCCTGCGCATGCTGGCGGCCGACGCGGCGCGTCTGCACGACGACGCGAGGTACGACCTCGTGTGTGAAGCTGGAATCACGCCTTCGGCTTTGCGCGCGTTGCATGCGCTCGCTGATCTGTCCATCAATACATATAGCTCGGTAAGTAACAAAGTTTAAAGCTGTTAAACGACGTAGCACACATTCCTACTTATCTAAATTAAATCGTTGTATAAAACTTAAATCTACACAAGACAGAATGAAAGTTTTATTGAGTCTACAACCGATTAGCGACAGCATTGAGGCGCGGATAACGCACGAAAAATACCATCGAAAGCTCAGATTCGATCCCTACTCGGACTCAGCGGTTTCGCCGTCTCACTATTATGAAATTCTTTAAAACAACAATTTCGAGCTATTGAGTATTGGAATTTTATTTTTGTTCTCTATTACACCTTATTAAATATGAACACTGATCCATATATAAGTTTAGTCTTCACACAGCAAATTTTATTGTTTTTGTATACAGGTCCGCATCCTCGCTCAAATCCGTCTCTATTGGATGTTAAGCCACTACCCGTACTCATACCGTGCATTAGTCCCCAAGCTAGCCGCATTACTAGCAGCCGGTGGCGAGGGCGACGAATGGCATGCCAAACATAAGGGCGTGTTGTTCATGATGCTGGGCCCACGCACCGGCCCACTAGTGGCCAAACAAGACTGGGAGGTGGTACGCACGCTGTGGCCAGCCATACTTAACGCACCACTCAGTGAGAAACCCAGCATGGTCCGGTGAGTTTGTGATCGCAATAAAAACAAAAGTTAAATTTTTACAGTGGATTTCAGAGAATGTTTAAGTACCAATTCGAAGACATGGTTGGCGCAGTGGCTAAGCGATTAGCTTTGTACGATACGTGCCGCGGGTTCGATCCCCGCACGGAGCAATTATTTGTATGATCTACAGATAGTTGTTTCTGGTCTGGGTGTGTGTGCATGTGAGATCTGTACCCTCATAGAGGAGAAAACGTAGAGAGGGGAAATATAACTAAAAAAAATTTTTTCTTTGTACCAACGAAAATAATAAAAGACATTATATTCCTTGGGTAAAGTTATTCAGTTTCATGGACTTTATTACCTCCTAAAATATGGCTGGTGATTTTTATTCTACCCACTATAGAGTTCATATTATGCAGTGTGACACAGGAAAATAGCTCTTATCGTTTTCACATCTGTAAATAGCAATCACCCTTATGATACATCAATACTTTATGAAGGTGATCAAACATTAGCATTTTATTCGTATACTACTTCCTGCTCATACTAAAAATGTATTGCAGATTGGAGCAAGCCTTCAGCGACACTCTTCACCGTCTCTTCCCGACGGTGAACACTAAACTGACCATGTCTCAACTGGCGGTGGACGTGGCCGGCTTCCTCCTGACTGAGACACAGCGCTCTGACCCCGAGTTCAATGAACTACTCAACAAGTCATTGGAAAGTGAGATCGCTGCTTCTAATAAATGTGAGAAGCTTTACAATGAACTCATTGCAGAGCTTGTGAAAGTCGTCGAAACGCCTAATATGTAAGTAGTTTAGTTTTCAATTTATGGCTTCAACACATTTTTAAAATGTGTAAAATATTCCAATTCATTCATTGTCTGTCTTTCGCGGCATTTTTTTTAGTTTCGGTCTCATTAACACATGTGTGAATGTATCCAAATAACTTAAACTCAAAATTATTTAAACTGACTTTCCGTACAAAAGTTTTGCCTTACTACGCATTCCACATCCTTACAGCTTTGTTAACGATAAGCGTGGAGAATTGGTGTTCCGATAACACGTTATCATTGTCTCAATTACGTAAAACACATAAATAAAAATCCAAACAATTTCAACAGTCAATGGCGTCGCCTCGAACTGGCCATGCAGATGCTAACGTTCTGCCCGTCAATCCAAGTGCCGTACCCCGGGAGTGCGGTGCGCGGCATGGTGCGCGCGCTGCTGCACGACGACATCGCCGTGCGTCGCACCGCGCAGCGACTCACGCACTACGTGCTCAAACAACGCAAGCATAAGGTCGTCAAGCTGCAAATGGACCCCTACGAGATCGCTGGAGTTAAGAAACCGGAGAAACATATACCTGGTGAGTCTAAGAAAGTGGGAGATTTATTCGGATAACTGTTCAAAGTCAAAGATTTTTATTTCAACTGGGCCTTTGCAGGCACTTTCAAAACGTCGAGATTCTAGGCACGTTCCCCGCGGTTTCACTCGCATCCTAGAGGATATACTTTATATTCCTGGATAAAAAGTATTCTATGTTAATCCAAGACATGGACTATCTGCTCGCGAAATTTCATCCCAATTCGCTCAGCCGTTTAGGCGTGATTGATTATATCAAACATTTTCACAAACTTTCAAGTTTATGTAGTGTAGTGAAATACCGACTCATCGTTCCATACATAACATGTGGATTAGACAGACACAACAGGACATCTATGCTTGTTTTTATTCGATATTTTCGAGTTTTATATCGTCGTTCTAAACATAACGGTCAACGCTTCTTTCTACTAAAGCGTTTTGAAAGATATTCAAGTTCCGAAAACGAATTTCAAACGCAATTTTAACGCTCTTAACTTGTATCTCAGGGTACAGGAAGGACCTGGAATGGGCAATTTGGTCGCCAGACAGAATTGTTCAAACCGATGAGGAGTGGGAGAAACCCTGGCTGAGGGATCCCACCTACGGATTCTACGCTTGGCCAGAGAAACTTAAGGTTCGTGAATGTGACTGTACACAGACGAATTGTCGATTAGAAGTGGGCCGCACACCTGACGCCGTCTTCCCGCGCGGCCCCCCTTTGTCGGCATCCCCCGCGCCCCTGCACCGTCGCAGGTAAAGATTTTGTTAGCAGACTAGACTTTTATAGTAAAACTTTGAAGTAACAATAAGCAGGTTAAAAATTATATAATATTTTTGTATGAAACTAAAAGACCTATAATTCATTATAATTGTTGAGTCCAAACGCAAAAACCTCAATAAATCAAATGTTGTCTAATGTCATGTGTATATTTGCACCTCAATTTTGATCAAATGAGAATACAATACATAGATCAAATCTTAATATAATACAGAAGTCAGTATAGTTAATTTAATAACCAAAGATGTCGTGTCCTGTAGGTAGCAGCACCATCAAATGAACAGCTATGCTCTTCGGACCTGCGTCCTGAGGACATGGAGGAAGGCGAGCGGCATCTGTTCGAGTTCTTCAGCGATGACGCTAACGTGGACCGGCTCGTAGCCTTCCTGACGGTGGAAGAGAAGAAGGGCAAAGACAAGTTCAATGGAGTACGATTCTCCATGTTCCGGGTGAGTTTAGAGTATTGTGAAGAGAGATTTATTTTGTGTTCACGTAAATGGATTATTTGGAGGATTTACTAAATAACTATTGGATAACTGACATGGCCTTTTTCCCATTGGCTTTTCGTTCTGAAAGCCGAAGTTGCCTTGGCTACGCTTTATTACTACATTGACTGCAATTTGTTGTTCTATGTTGTGAAGGCTTTAAATTGATTATGTTTTCGCCATGTCTTGGGTTCGCTGTTTATGCGGCAAAAGCTTTGTAAATTTTCATTTACCGGAAAGTACCTTTATAATGACGTCATAATTCTTCATCCAGATGCTGTTCGCGCAGTTCGGCGAGCAGATCGCGGACAAGTTCATGAAGCACGCGGTGCGATGTGCGGCGGACTCGCAGGAGGCGCCGCAGCGGTTCGCGGCCGAGATCGCCGCCGCCTGCCTGCGCGCGCCGCGCTACTGGTCGCGCCGCCGCGCTGCCGACATGTACCGCGGCGCGCTGGACATACTGGAGGCCGGTATGTACACACACACGTGGCACGGTACTAAACACAGCTAACAACGTTGGGTACGCGAATATAACAGCAAGGTGTGCTCGAAAACGAAACTGTAGCAAGATTTTTTCTTGTACAGTGTGTATATAATAATAAAGGTTAAACAGGAGACCTGTATTAAGGGTTTATTGAACTCGTAAGTATAGGTAACTTTATAAATAGGACCAACCATGAAACATCGTAAAAATGCCACCACCATTGCTGACTGGCTAATTTTTCCATTAAGGAATGAGCAATTCCCATATGATAAGTCTTACCGACTCAACAAAAAAAGAATTCAAACTGGAATTGAATTCGATAACTAATATTTCTAATATTTTATTCGTCAGGACTGACGTCGGTAACGGCGGAGACATTGGAGGACTGGGGAACATGCGTGGCTACCGGTGTGGAGAAATTGGAGCCCACGCGCGGCCACCTAGTGCTGACGTCACTGCTGCAGCTGTGTGCGCCGCAGCCGCGCCGCAGTGACAATGAGCCGGATAACGACACGTCATTCAGCGTGTGTGCTAGGCTATATGCTCTGCAGGTGAGCGTGACCATACATTCAGTATACGTGATATATCAATTATATCGCATCTAAATTATAATGAGAAATGATGTTACAAAATCAATACTAAAAGTTGCGAAAAGTGCTTTCATGAAAGATTTATTTAAAAATTATTCCTTGTTTACAAATTATCTTTGTTATAAATTACGTAAAACGGAACGTTCTTTCAAATACCATCATCTAGTTTATGACGTCACGCCTCCGCTTCGTGTTTCTTTACCTTAATCACACACTGAACTCTGTGAACTGACTCTGTGTTTTGGCACAAACATTTGAAAGTCATTTTTATTTTTGATATTTTAATTATTCGTGCATATTCTTTTTTTTTTGTTTCTACAATCTATATCTAAATGTACATTAAGCATTCAATCTTCCCGATAAACTAAATATATAAATACATGCAAGTTCCCTAATAATAGGGCTTAGGGTACTAATACAGCAATGTTGTCGTGGGCCAGTTCTGGATAGTTGAGAGAGCATGGATATACTATAGATCTAGGTCAAACTGTATCTGAAGATCTACTAAATCGATTGAGATAAGACATACATTCGATTTTAAGTTAAGGTAGTAACTATAAAAGACTAAAAGTCCCATCGAAATCCATCTAACCGTACTGAAATGATGCAGTAACAGACAAAAAGACGGATAAACAGACATTCTAAATATTATCTATTTTTGTTCGTTACTTATTTCTGGTATTACAGGTTTTCGTGAAATATTTCCAATGTACAGGCTTTTAGTGTAGTATAGATAGATGGTAATTTATAAACGTGTTATGTGCAGGGCGCGTTAGGGTCGCTGCGTTGGCGAGCGGCGCCACTGGCTGCGCAGCTGCTGAAGCGGCTCGAGGACGCCAACTTCACACAACACCCCTACCAAAACGTGCGGGAAACTGTTGGCAGGTAACGTGGAAATCTTCAAATAACTATATTAAAAGACATTTAATAAGATATTTAATAATGAAGTGTATTATGTCTTGGGGCAAAACTGCTCATTGTGATTTTGATTAGGAAACTAAATCGAAAAATAAAAACTGTTGTTACATACAAAAGCCTAACCTAACTGGATCAAAACGTATGGAGCATTTGATTTTTTCTTTTACGATTTCAGATTTGGTCTCATAATAAAAGTTGTGAAAAATACTACGCAGATAAAAAAAAACTGGTAAATAATTTCTTGGTACATCATTATACAATGTAAATCTTGCAGTTTGCTGATGACGATTTTCGATACGGAGCTGGTTTTCCCTGGTGGAACTACCGGCGGCGCGCCTCGCCTCGCTGAATTCTTAACGTCAGTGCAGCCTCGCCTCGCCGCGTTGTACGACGAAAACGGAGATATAGGTAGGTGATACGTTTATAACTTGATGATATTCTCGATGACGATGACGGGGCAAATATTTTGTCGCTGTAACATTCTATAATCTGCTTAGTCTCGCATTTTCCTATTTCACGCCGGGGTCACCAATGTTACAGTCGGTATCATCCATCATTATACCTACTGCATAAACAGTTTTCATGATATTTAGAATAATGTTTTTTTCCACTTACCGATTTTTTTATAAGTAATTATTTTGGACAGGTTATTTTTACATTTAGTTTTTCTTTCATAAGTAAAGAGTAAATTTGTTTGAACAGTGATAAAGACAGCGGCGTCAGCAGCGGCCATGCAGTGCGGCCCGCGCTCGGAGGCCGCGGAGTGTGCGGCCGAGCCGTCACTGCGCGCGCTGCCCGGCGTGGGCGTGGGCGACGTCACGCTGGTGGGCGTGGCGCGGCTCACGCCTGACCATCACGCGCCCACCAACGACGACGCGCCACAGGTAACGTCTATGTCATTTGCGGGTGCATTTGATTGTGCATATATTTATTCAAGGTTGCACTAAACTGAATCATATAAATATGACGTGTAAATTGTGTTTCAAATCTCCGAAACGGTCAACATGAACAAAAAGTATCTATCTGTCCTTTTCTAACACATTACGCTCGTAGTTGACAGAACGAGAAGTCGAAAAGGCTGATAAATTGTCGCAAGTAATATTAAGCTCTTTAGTAATGACGATACGGTATGAATCAGCATGTTATAGTTTTTTATAATTATGTACCCACGCTTATATAGGTTGACTCTGGACACGTCAATTTTGTTCTAGACCCGCCGTCCATTATAGTAGTAAATCAATGGTAAAACGTTACCTTTTATAAAAAATTCTGAGTGTTCGGAGCATCGTTTCATGATTAAAAATTGAATTAATTATTTGCCGTGGTCAGTCGCCGGAGGGCAGTGACACGTCGGAGTCGGAAGGCGGCGCGCGCGGCTCCCGCGTGGACAAGCAGCTGGTGGCGCGCCTGGAGTCCGCGCTGCGCCTGGCCGGCGACGTGGCCGCGCCCGCGCCGCACGACCACGCGCGCGCGCTCAGCCTGCTCACCACCGGTACACGTTATACATTAATCCTTTACTAATAAACTTATTGGCATGAATAGTGGCATTATTACCATACATTTTTTAACGCATATCTGACATTACTTTGTACAGCGTTTACTAGTAAAAGGGGTATTCATATATTATGTACAGTCTAACAAAGAGAGATAATACAGGGTCACCAGAAATGGAAGAAATTTTTTGAAGATCTGATAATGGATTTTTATAAATAGGATTTTAAATAAAATATTTTAACTATGATTTATTTATTTACACACATAATACACAACATAACAGTGTAACACCAAGGCGTTGTGTAGTTCAGATATGAACACGAAGTAGCACAAAAAAAGATTAATTTAAAGAAATTAAAAGATAGTAAAGTTTAAAAAATAAAAAATAGTGATACAAACTAGTGATAAATAATAATACAATAAGTACGAAAACACCAAAATTATCAAACTATAGATATTAAAACAAGACGTAAAATAAATTTAAAGAAATAAAAATAAGATATATACGATATGATTACACACCATCCATCCGTTCACAAAAAGTTAAACAATCACAACACACATCCATCCATCGCGAAGCAAACAAATCACTCTCCGGTGCTGATGTCAGAAGAGGATTCAGCAACGACAGAACACGGACAAGTGGGGAATTGGCATGCGACACAGTGCGCGATGACGGCACGCCCAATAAATTGTGTCTGCGCGGTCTGAGTTGATGCTTGGGCACTACAGGTATAAAAAGCCTCACCAGCCGAGTCACTAGTTCCGGACAATCAGATTTTCCCCGCAGAATCTGACAAGCGGTGATGAGCAGGTTATAATTACGCCTTACCTCTAGAGAATTAAATTTTAGCATGCCTAATAGAAATTTTGTAGGATAAAGGAAAGGTTAGTAGCCGAATTTTTTTTTATATAAGAATCTTAAAAATGCTTTTTGAACCTTCTCCAGAAGTAAGGCATAAGTACTTTCATGAGGATTCCAAATGACTGATGCCGACTCTAATTTGCTCCTTACCAACGCCATATAAATTAATTTAAGTTACGATGAATGATGACATACTTGTTGAGAAATTAGTGACCCAGTATACCTATCTCCTATTCGACTGTGCGTAATATTTTAAAGCTTTTGCCCCCGACGTCCGCAGGGATTCCGGATTTTTCCGTTAACACATGTGATTTAGTATTAACCGTGAGTAACAAGTACATTGTCCTCTAGTGCTGCGCGGCTGCATGGGCGTGATCGTGCGCGGCGTGAACGGTAACACGGAGATCCAGTACACGATGGTCGCCACAGCGTGCGCACTGGCAGCTCGCGGGCCGCCGCAGCCGCACGACGAGCTACCGCGCGCCGCCGCCGGACTGCTGGCCTCGCTAGCGCTCGCGCACCACTCCAGTGAAGCCTTCGATACTGCGCTCACGCATCTTCAGACGCTTGCTAACGGTACGTCTATGTCTGCTTCTGACCGCACATGACGGTTTTGGTGCCGGCTGCCATATTCATATATTCGCATAACAGTTGGCTGTTAAGACAAGATTAATGTCCTCTTGAAAATCCATGTGTTAAAACTTTCTACAGCAACATGTTAATTGATCTCCTAGACTGAAGTAGCTAGGTAGTCGTCTAGCCACGAGCTTTTTCCATTCTTCATACGTCATATTATTACCAATTTCATAACCCGTCATGGTTTCTCAGGTCGTTCTTGGTGGGCTCGCCTCGCCTGCCTTGACTTCGCGCAGCCGCTGCTGTTCTACGGCTTGCCAATGATGTGCGACCGCGTCGACCGCGCCGTCACCACCGAGCTATTCGCACTCAAACTTATGCGAGATCCGCGACTAGAGGTAAGATTCTTCACTATTCCACAGAACAAATTTATTCAGATATCAATGAGCTAACGAATAAACACTGCTTGCAGGTACGCCAATCGGCAGCGAAACTTCTAACAGGACTGATGCACTGCCGCGCTCTACCCGACGAAACCATTACGTTGCGCTCTCTAATGCGCAGCTGTCGCTCAAAGGAATTAGTGGAGAGACATTGCGGCGTGCTGGGCCTGTGCGCCTACCTGGCGTCGCGGCCGTACAGCCTGGGCGCGCGCCTGGGCGACGTGCTGGCCGAGCTGGCGCGCCACACCAGCGCGCCCGACCCCATCCCCGCCGCCATCCGCGCCGCGCTGGCCGACTTCCGCCGCACGCACCAGGACGACTGGCCCAAACACCGCGAACAGCTCACCGAGGACGAGCTAGATCTCCTCGCCGATCTCACATCGCCGCCCTCGTATTGCGCGTGAATAAACTAGTTCACATTTTACAATAAGCGATTTAATTGTGATAATGAACAATAGCTTTATACGTACGACTCAAATTTTTGTTGCATAATAATTAATCCTAAAATGGATTTTGTTTTGTAAACCTCGATGTGAAAACTATAATCGATCATGCCGTGGAAGGTATATTATATGAGCCAGCGGTAAATCAGTGTAATAGGGTCGCCATAAATGTTGTAGTGGGTAGTTCTGTAAGTTACGATGGTGTAATGATCGCATTTCTTGCGTACGTATACATTGTCATGGTGGTGGCTCACAACTCATATTCTGTGCCCACACAGACACACGTAGACACTGGTAATGGATTTAAGTGTTAATTAAGATGGATAATTTGAGCTACTAAAACTATTTTGATATTTTTTTTTATTTTTTTTGTAGTTTTATTTCAGAAAATGGTTTGGAAAGGAGACTAGATTCATTTACAATCGTTGGGCATGATTTTATTGACTACTTTGTGTAACAATGTTCTGTTGTGTTGAACTTTGACATTTGTTCCATTATAGATCTGTTTATGGGGTTAGGGATTTGTAAATACGTGTATAAATATTACGTAATATTTCTTTTCTAGGATGTTATATTAAATAAATTAATAAATAACAGCTGTGTTTGATTATTACTAGTGAATCAACAAAAACAATAAATTACATACCACTTATACAATTTATTTATACCCAATTTTATCAGAAAAACTTGCATGGAAATTATATTAAGATATTGTTAGCATCTATTACAGAATATGTTTATTTAAAGTAAGATGAAAGATAACATCCGGGGCAGGAAATTTAATATTATTCCAGGTTTTTTGCATTTTTACCTAAGTTTACATTAAGATATATAATTTTGTGATGTTGCTACACATTTATTTAAATAAATTCAAATGATTGTTTGCCTTTAAAATACTGTTAAATAGTATTTATGGAATGTAAGTCGTAAAAAATACTACTTTACCCCATTGTTTGAATTTAGAATATATTTATAGCATAATAAGTACATCAAAAATTACTTATTGTATATTATTTTCACATATATGTAACCAAATTACTTCTCAAATATTTTTCTCTTACATATTATGCAAAATGGCATTAATCTGGAAAAATATTAAATTTACCGCCTCAAGCTGGAGCATCCCCCTTAAACCTAATATGCTTTTGTCCCCAAAGGTTATCTTCGGTCCTCAACATCTGAAATAAAAAAACAAATAATTTAGAACTCAAAATGTTAAAAATATTTTAACACCCAGAAGTCTTGTTGAACATTTTTTAACTTTCCAACCTATCCAAGGCAATCTGAACAATAAATTATCTAATGCAACAAGACAAAATGCTTGCACCCAGTACACAATAATGGAGTCAACACATTGCAACAAATAATTAAAAAAAATAAAAAAATCTATATCTTTTTGACAACATTATTGTTATAGGCATATTGTCAAAATACAACATCACGTTTCATGAATATACAAAATCTATGAATTGTGACATCATTCACATTTCATTTAGGCAGGCAGCTATACTGGTTGTGGAAGGCTGATGCAATTAGGAGAGGCCTATGTGCAGCAGTGGATGGCAATATGCTGATTTGATAGATTGATCAAAGCAACATTTGTCTACCAAGCTCTGGTGACCGTTCACAGCTTAATGATGGTAAACTAAAGCAGTTGTCGTTTATCGGTTGAGTCTCCAAGCAGGAGGGTCTGTGTTCAAAACTGGGCCGCACCTCTGACTTTGAAATGACAAGGTGACTTCGAGATTATAAATGATATATTTATTATAGTTTGAAAAAAGAGAAAGAAAAGACCCTTCTTTTTTATCTCTAGGTATGGGATAAAAAAATATAGTGCGCATGACATATTCCATAAATTATACATTCTATAAATCCAATTGTGTGTTCAATTCAATTATAATTTTAGTTTTCAATTGTGTTTTGTAATACACATACTTTGAGGAGTGCTAGAACAAGTTCTTTTATATCCAGAATCCTTGATTAGCCCAAAAAGACAATGACAGTCTGCCACAAACACTTATGATACTCACTTTTACCATCACATGCTACAATTTTTACTTTGTCAACTTTTGCAACTTCTTGTACTTCACGAAACTCAACATCATTCAACATGAATGTCCATACATTATCACAAAACCTGTAACAGACATAGTTGAAATTAGCTATTAAGCAAATTTGCGACATGCAAAGTAGGTACGAAACGAAATGCGGGGTACATACCTATAAGTATTTAATTTTCCTGCTTTGAAGGTTAATCTTGACTTCACCCTGTTGGATAGCGCCTGATTTATAGATTTATCGAACTGCAATAAAACTTTCACTGCTAGCGCTGGTGTTATTTGTCCATACTGTAAATTATCAAACATGAAGCAACAAACACAACAGTACCTACCGAACGTAATTAACAAAATAATTAATGTAAACAATACCTGTATCAATTCGTCGAGGCTTTCTTGTAAAGTATTCCCGATCGTGGTGTTTCTGTACAATTGATATGACATTACTAATGATTATTATTGAACAATTTCTAATCAATGAACAAATAAACCAATGGTGATCAATCTTTTTTATGAAATTACAAATAAAATCTATTTTCTCACGTTCACCTTCACGGGTTTTTGGATAATGAATAGTGATGTGCAATTGTGCGCCAAGACCTAAGATGTCAAATACAAAAAGTTATGATGCCAAGCCACTCGACTAAATCAATAATCCAAGTAGGGATGTGACATTGTACCTAAAAATCGATTTTTCATTAATCGATTTATTTTTGTAGCATGAAAAATCGATTAATAAATAATCGATTTTCCTTAAGAAAATAATCGATTTTGTTATATTAATTGATTTTATTCCAATTTGTCAATTAAGACCAAAATAAACGCCATAATATTGACTCTCAACTACTTGTCGTCCTTTTAGTCGTAGACATTGTTAAAAACGAGACTTTTAATAACACCAAACACTTTTAGTCACGAAAAACTTTCAAAATTGTCGTTTAAAAATGAAGTTTCACCAACGAATATTAATGAATGACATATCAACCAAATGTCGGTAAAATAGTACAGTTTGTTGACTCCATCTAGTGAATGATTGATTAAATAAATCTACTAAACTGTTTCAAAAACACAGAAGGATTATTCATAAAAATAAAATCAAGTATTAAAATCGATTTTTACTTTTAAAAAATCGATTTTTAATCGATTATTTTTATAATCGATTATTTTTTCACATCCCTAAATCCAAGTGCCACAAACTTAACTGACCGTGACCAAAATTGGAACTAACGTCGCTAGTTCGCTACAGAACAAAACTGCTTTTTTTTTTTTGTGTATTCAAAATCTATTTTTTAAATAAATCGACATAAATCACTTATATACATATTTGCAGTGAAGGTCATATCTACAAAGGTATAAACGAATACGATCCTACTGAACTAGGATAAACCTGTACCTCAGGTATCAAAAGTGCAGGAATAGTAAATAAATATTTCCTAAGGTTCCATATAATTTTAGTGACTAACACAAATTAATATAAAGTTTAAATTCATTAAAAATGCTGTGCAATGACCAAAGATTCCCAAAACTGACTTCAAAACTTCAAAACGACATTTTTAAGGGAGATGACATTGGTAAAAGCGACTGCAGCGACGCCATGACCGGCAGGGTAATCACGATGCGAAATCGGAATCGATTCAATTTTGACAGTTCAACAATATACACTGCGCAGTATGCTTTAAAAATTATTCTGAAGGACAATTCGAACAACGCAATGTACATCCTTTAACTGTCAAAAGTGAATCGATGCCGATTACGAGTGGGTATGGTGATTAGTTGATTACCCTACGGGTCAGATAAGTTTGTGGCACTATAGGTAATTTACTATTATTTATTAAATCATAGGTAATGAATTAGGGATTTTTTTCACAGAAAATGACGTGATTGTCACAATAGCCCTCCCGCTCCATCGTGATCGATCGTGATAAATAGTGATGATAATCTCTAACCTCTACCCTCCCTTTTCGAACCTCACGCAGCGTTGCCAGACGTACGAGAAATCTCGTAACTTTACGTGATTTTAACAATGTTGACTGCCTGCGTCATGTATAACCTAAAAACATTATAAAAAAGAAAAAAACGATCGCCCTAGCCCCTAACACATCACTAGATTCATTTCCTCATCGGCTCATTTAGTCGTTACCGGGAAATCCCCACTGAGATGTATTTTTTGTTGTTATCCTTCATGCACTAATGATTAGGTATATTGACTCAATTTCTAACTGAAACGTATGGGTGTGGTGGGGCAATGTATTTTTAGTAGTACGCGTATATTAGCTGTAGTGCCAGCGCAGTTCGGAATTTCACCCTAATTTTCAGTGGTTAATTTAACATAAAGTTTAGTACCTAGTGACAGTAAATCTTCATCTACTCCACCTAGTAAAATAACACAAAAGCACAAAAGGGAGGATGGACTGCAAAAAAAGCAGGTAACATTTAAAATATATACTTTTACGAGATTATGTATTGAAATTACGAGATTTTTGGTAGCCCCGGTACGAGAAAAAAAAGTCGCCATCTGGCAACCCTGACCTGACGTGATTAAAGGAAGACCCCTTAGGCCCAAGTTCACCGAAAACATAACAGACGATTAGAGCAATATCAACCGTTTAAACATGAATACCAAAATGAATGAATGGTATGGGTACCTAATCGGCCGATTTTATCTTAAAAATCTGTTATTTTGTTGGTGAAAATGGCCCTTAGTATCTACTAACTATTCTGTGGTTTTCGTGGTTTTTACGGGTTTTTACGTAAATAGAGCCTCTTCACACTAGCGTTCTCCAGCGTAGCCGTTCGATAAACGTATGCACAGTGCAGATGCCGCTACAATACGACGCGACGCCTACGCTGCACATCACTTTGTATTATTAGCAACGATAAGGCAACGATTCATCAATTAATATAGGTTTCGGGATTCGAAACTAAGAATTTGGAATCATTTTTTATTTATTTACAATTTAGCACAAAATTATCACTTTCACTTGATCGCAAATTCCATAGGTCCAGTTGGAGTGTAGCAAAGGTTGCGCAAGGATTTTAGGATATTTTTTATTTTCACAAAAACTTAAACATTTTTTTTTCTGTCCCTTAGATCGGCCTATGGTAATTGGTAAGACGAAAACCTCAATACTTTTTGTCTAGGTTCGCCCTAAGGGTTCGTCGGAAAAACGACGTCGAAAGGGTGTCATTTAATAAGCGACAACACTTGACATAAAAATAAACCCACCTATGTCTGTGAATAAACCCTTTCTCTCATAAAACTTTTTCGCTAACATCAACCGTTTTACAGGAATGGTGGCCCAAAGGTGAATCGCCGTTTCCCAATTAGACTGACCGACTCAGAGCTCCCCCGACTCCACGTGGTCAGACTTGGTCGTACCCCTATGTGTAATAAATACTAGGGGTGGTGGGGAGGTCCTGAGAGGAACGAGTACACGACAACGGAACACAGCGAGTGGCAGGCGGCGCGCCTTCGACCTCCCGAGCGGAGTGCCTTTCTACTGTGCGAGGCGAAGGGCGGACGAGCGTGTCGTCTGGCGGGGCACATTTAGAAACACTTGCGTGAACGTAAACGACACCCTTCAGCACAGCTATCAGTGCCGTTTTTCCGGTGAACCCGTTGGTCATAGACGAAAAGTATTCAGAGGAATACCTCTGAATACTTTTCGTCTCCGGAATACCGGATCGAGAATTTTATTAATTAACGGGTTCTACATTCTGAGACTAATATACACTGGTGGTCAATGAAATCGAGCCACATGCATCTCTGAATTCAAACAGGAGGTAATAGGAGTTCCTAAAACATTTTTTACTTAATTTTTGTATTTTTCAGATTAAAAATGTTAGGGTACGTCCAGATCTGGCGAATGCGCCACATCTCGCGAGCGGCACATTCGCCAGATCTGGACGTACCCTTAGATATGTTATGTTTGTTTAGATTACCTACGCTCTAATTCTTCGTTGAACTTGGTTGAACTCAATTCGTTCTAGAAGAGATTATCTTCCTGGAGTAAAATTACACTATTGCTTCACCTGGCTCTACTCACAGCTTCCATTCTCGTTTTCATCGACCTAATGAGCCATAAGATGTAGTCCGATGGAATGTTATGCCATTCGCTTTCTATGGCCGTTCTAAACTCCGCAAGGGTATTGTTTAGGTTCAGTAACCAGGAAAAACTGGCCTTCCTAACCAAACCATATTTTTTATCAAACATAACATTTTAAACCTTAGATTTAAACGATATAAAATAATAAGCGTTTGAATTCAAAGATGCATGTGGCTCGATTTCATTGACCACCAGTGTATATCTTTTCGCATTCTTAATCTCATGCTATATCTTTCCGTATTCATTATCTCATGCACAAATAAAAATATAAACTGGCTAGATTTTCATATTTTATTCCATATATTTTCCAACTAATAAAAAACCAATAATTGAAAAAGCATAATTAAACATTATTTGAACATATTTTTTATTTTTATTGAATTACATAATATTTGCGATAGTTTATGTTCACTCTTAATCTTTTCCACCGGGTCCGTCTTCATCTTGTCCGCTGGGTCCGTCTTCATCTTTTTCTCCTAAGGGTTCGTCCTTCATCTTCTTCGCCACCTGGAGCTTTCTTCTTTTATCAGCTGCTGGAATTAAACATTTATCTATGTGTAAAAGCAATCTCTGTTTAAAACCCGGTTAATTAAAATGTATGTAAATCTAAAATGTACCCCATTAATAATGGTCGCCTGGTCATTGTCGTTGTTCTTTCTAATGATTCTTCTGCCTAGTTTGATTCCTCAATGTTGTCCGACGCTGGGTCCATCTTCATCTTCTTCATTGCCCGACTCATCCAAAGTTATATTTTTCCTAACCGCCAAATCCATCTTCATATTTACACCAGGAAATTCAACTGGAACCAAATTAAAGCAAGTTAGAAGCCAGTACAAAATAAAACATATTTTTACAAAGTCAATCATTTTGTAATAGAAGTTTACCTTGTAGTTTGTCGTGGATTTAGTCTTTTATTTTCTCTGCTGCGTCATCTTTTTCGCCAGTCTTTCTCTCCTTGTCAGTTTCGTGTTCATGTTGATCTTCTGTCGCCTTGTCCGTGTTGTTTTCATCTAGACTCCTCGTCCGTGTCGTCTTCAGGTTGATCTTCTCTCGCCTCGTCCGTGTCGTCTTCATGTTGATCTTCTCTCTCCTCGTCCGTGTCGTCTTCATGTTGATCTTCTCTCACCTCGTCCGTGTCGTCTTCATGTCGATCTTCTCTCTCCTCGTCCGTGTCGTCTTCACGTTGATCTTCTCTCGCCTCGTCCGTGTTGTCTTCATGTTGATCTTCTCTCGCCTCGTCCGTGTTGTCTTCATGTTGATCTTCTCTCTCCTCGTCCGTGTCGTCTTCATGTTGATCTTCTCTCGCCTCGTCCGTGTTGTCTTCATGTTGATATTCTCTCGCCTCGTCCGTGTCGTCTTCATGTTGATCTTCTCTCTCCTCGTCCGTGTCGTCTTCACCTTGATCTTTTCTCGCTTCCTCCACATCGTCGTCATCTTGATCTTCTCTTGCCTCTTGCATGTCGTCTTAATCTTGATTTTCTCTATCCACGTTCGTGCCGTCATGATCAAGATCTTCTGTCACCTCGTCCGTGTCGTCTTTACGTTGGTCTTCTCTCCTCGTCTGTGTCGTCATCATCTTAATATTCTCTCTCCTCGTCTGTGTCGTCTTCACCTTGATCTTCTCTCACCCCGTCCGTGTCGTCTTCATGTTGATATTCTCTCACCTCGTCCGTGTCGTCTTCACCTTGGTCTTCTCTCACCTCGTCCGTGTCGTCTTGATCTTGATCTTCTCTCACCTCGTCCGTGTCGTCTTGTCTCACCTCGTCCATGTCGTCTTTATCTTCATCTTCTCTCGCCTCGTCCGTGTCGTCTTCATCTTGATCTTCTCTCGCCTCGTCCGTATCGTGTTCGTTTCGATCTTCTCTCGCCTCGTCCGTGTCGTCTTCATCTTGGACCTTCTCTCGCCTCGTCCGTGTCGTCTTCAGGTTGACTTCTCTCACCTCGTCCGTGTCGTATTCATGTTGATCTTCTCTCGCCTCGTCCGTGTCGTCTTCATCTTGGACCTTCTCTCGCCTCGTCCGTGTCGTCTTCAGGTTGACTTCTCTCACCTCGTCCGTGTCGTCTTCATGTTGATCTTCTCTCGCCTCATCCGTGTCGTCTTCAGGTTGATCTTCTCTCTCCTCGTCCGTGTCGTTTTCATGTTGATCTTCTCTCTCCTCGTCCGTGTTGTCTTCATGTTGATATTCTCTCGCCTCGTCCGTATCGTCTTCATGTTGATCTCTCGCCTCGTCCGTGTCGTCTTCATGTTGATCTTCTCTCGCCTCGTCCGTGTCGTCTTCATGTTGATCTTCTCTCGCCTCGTCCGTGTCGTCTTCATGTTGATCTTCTCTCTCCTCGTCCGTGTCGTCTTCATGTTGATCTTCTCCCGCCTCGTCTGTCTCGTCTTCATCTACATCTTTTCTCTCCTCGTCTGTGTCGTCTTCTTGTTATCTTCTCTCTCCTCGTCTGTGTCGTCTTCTGGTTGATCTTCTCTCTCCTCGTCTGTGTCGTCTTCATATTTATCTTCGCTCTCCTCGTCTGTGTCGTCTACATATTTATCTTCTCTCGCCTCATCCGTGTCGACTTCATGTTGATCTTGTCTCCTCGTCCATTTCATCTTCATATTGATCTTCTCCCGCCTCATCTGTGTTGTCTTCATATTAATCTTTTCTCTTTTGTCGTTCATGTTTTTTTCCCCACTAAACTTTTCTTTAAAGACCTTTATCTCTATTATTTAAGTCAACTTGCAAATATGTAGATTCTAGTATTCATTACCTCAATGGCATTATCCTCGACGTGATGTACGCATTTATCTTTATTAAAAGTCCATGGACCACATGTTAAGGCCCTCGACCTCGATGATATCGTTGCTTTTCATCACTTTATAAATGTGTGATATTAATTACCTTTTCTTCTTCACCTAGATGTCATCTGCATCTTAGATCCATCCAAGTCCTTAATGTTTTTCTGCTTCACATGAGGCATAAACTACCTCATCTACATTTCATTTTCGCCAGCTTGACCTCGCCTTTATCTCATTCGCCATTTAGGGTTAAAATGTAAGTAACATTTATTAATTACCTTTCAATTTTTTCTTATCTATATTCTCTCGCCTCGTCCGTGTCGTCTTCATCTTGGTCTTCTCTCACCTCGTCCGTGTCGTCTTGATCTTGATCTTCTCTCACCTCGTCCGTGTCGTCTTGATCTTGATCTTCTCTCACCTCGTCCGTGTAGTCTTCATCTTGATCTTCTCTCGCCTCGTCCGTGTCGTCTTCGTTTCGATCTTCTCTCGCCTCGTCCGTGTCGTCTTCATCTTGGACCTTCTCTCGCCTCGTCTGTGTCGTCTTCATCTTGATCTTCTCTCGCCTCGTCTGTGTCATCTTCATCTTGATCTTCTCTTGCCTAGTCTGTCGTTTTCACCTTAAATCTCTTCAAGCCTCACTCTTGTCGTTTTCATATTGATTTTCTCTATCCTCGTTTTCATGTTGATCTGCTCTTGCCTTGCCAGTGTCATCTTCATATTTGTCTTCTCTCTCCTCGTCCCTGTCATATTTGTGTTGGTCTTCTCTCTCCTCGTCTGTGTCGTCTTCATGTTGATCTTCTCTCGCCTCGTCCGTGTCGTCTTCACATTGATCTTCTCTCGCCTCGTCCGTGTCGTCTTCACATTGATCTTCTCTCGCCTCATCCGTGTCGTCTTCACATTGATCTTCTCTCGCCTCGTCCGTGTCGTCTTCATCTTGATCTTCTCTCGCCTCGTCCGTGTCGTCTTCACATTGATCTTCTCTCACCTCGTCTGTGTTGTCTAAGTATTTATTGATCGTCTCTCTCCTCGTCCTCGTTATCTTCAATTTATCTTCTCTTTCGTCCGTGTAGTTATTAATTTTTTCTCACCTCGTCTGTGTCGTCTTCATGTTGATCTTCTCCCGTCTCGTCTGTGTCGTCATGTTGATTTTCTCTATCCTATATCGTCTATAATCTAACGTGTCGACTAGATGTCAGATAAATGTCGTGTTGATAAGACTTCTCTCACCATACGGTGTAATATTTATATTCGTTTTCTGCCTCGTCCGTCTTTACATTCACATCTTCATCAGTTAGTTGGCTCCAGTTATTACTTTGCTTCCGTTGTTGGATAGTCAATTTAACCTTTTTATTTTCTATTATATTTATGCGTTTTAAAATAATTTGGTTATATAATTATTTTTGTCACCTCATCTGTATTTTATTAAGTTCAGTCATTTCGGCACTTTCCATGGCGGCTTTTCACACGTCACTTCTCTTGATTATTTTTTTTATTCTGTCTTAGTTTTTCATCTGTTAGTGTCTTTAAATTTTATGTTTCATCTTGATATTTCATATGACATTTCATGCTTATTTCCGCCTTTTTAAGGTTTTGTTATCGCCGTCGAGGAATATCTGTCAACAACACACCATTAGGTACCTACCCAACTGCATCCATCCACGCTGCTATTTGGTCTCACTCCAGGCCAGAAATTACTTTCTATTTGTTGTGGTCTTACTCTTCACGGTATTGTCAGTTAGTCCATCATGTTATGTTTTCAGATCAATTTGGTGCGATGCAACAATTCTCATTACCAACCTTATCAAGAAATACAGGTTAAAGCGTAGGTACATCATTGTTGCATTATCTCTAGCATGCAGCACTAGATGCATTTTATATTCGTCAAAAATATTAATGCACCTACCTATTCATCCATGCATGGAGGTTTTAACATGAAAACGGAAATAATTGCCTTTGTTTTACAAATTGTAGCTGCAGGATCTTTTTAACACGATGCCACCAATCGACGATATCGTCCAGGCGCCTTGTCCTCTGTTAACAATACCAATTATGCTCCTATCCCAGCTTATCTATTTATAGCATTTGTATACAAACAGAACACACGTAGCTACGCGACGCAATGCTTAGACACGTTTATAAACGCTCTTACACAGCTGCAGGCTGTAGGTACTCACTCACGTCTATCTATGACACTTATATGTGGCATGTTAGGTTTTACATACGTTGCTGCTCCAGAAATACCGTCGCTGCCATTCCCCGGAGTTGTATCGGGCATTGAGTATTACTGGTCATCTGTTGACAATACTCATTACGAATCTATCCAAGCGAAGTATTTGTAAAGCAGCTGTCTACCTACTAATTAACCATCGTTGTGGGAGTTATCCCTCGCAGTCGTCGATTGAAAATCTGTTAACAACAATTATTAAATACTCCTTCCGAACATCCGTCTGTCCAGACATTTTCATGATTTAAGTATTTTAGATGCTCCAATTTTATTTATCTTTAGCAATTTTGAATTACTATTCCAAGTCTCGAGCGTTAAATATCCTTGTTTACTGTCAACAAAGTTATTAAGATTCTATCCTAGATATTTTTAACAAGCGCATATTGTTACCTCATGAACGTTGTTGCTAGCACTTGATGTATGAAGATTTGTTTTATCATTTCTATATGTATAAACACCAGTATAATTTTGTTCAGCCATTTAAATCCATATTCACGCATAATCCACGCAGTTGTGTCAACGATATCTGTCAACAATTCTTATTACGATCGTATCCTAGTTATTTAAAATAATTGTTTACCTCTGAAATTTAGGTGCTATTTCTTGCATGTAATTACCGTTATTCTTCGAATCATTTTGGGTCTTGCACTACGCGCTCGGTAAACCTGTTAACAATTCTTTATTATGCACCTACCCAACCTAAGTGTTACTTTTCTCCAGCATACTTTTCTACGAATTAATTGGTGTTATGTACTATTGCTCCATTATTCCTCATAACGCAGCTGTTCACGAGGCGATCAGCACTTAGGCAATTACAGTTGGCAACATTAGTGCGTTTCTCCAAATAGGTAGGTAGGTACTGTATAGTTAATATGTTGCATGCTAAACATACTAATGTCTCAAGTTACCTCTTACACGGCGTTATATGCGATGCTTGATGCATTTACGTTAACAATGCTCCTTTCGCAAACTTCAACGATCCGCGGGATTGTCTGGTCTTACTCCAGAAATCTGTAGGTACACCCTCGATGTCAGTTTCGCTAAGATGTTTCGGACAATATTTAAATAATCACGGTCATCTGTTGGGAATATTAATTAAGGTCCTATCCAGTAACTACTAACTAGCAATACATGTAATTAATTATCTAGTATTTCATATATCTATTGTCTTCGCACACGTCGCTTGATGAGAATCTGTCAACAAAACTTTATTAAGCACCTACCGAACTTCATCCATCCACGGAGTAAGTTGATTTGTTATATAGTTAATGGAGTTTACAGGCAGGTATCAAACTTTTCACAGTAGGTAGGTAAGTACGTAGCTACTTTCAATTGTTGCTCCTGAATATTTTTCCTACTACGATTCCATGCAGTTACCTCGGACACGACAAATTAACCGACATCCTGTTGACAAAACTTATTATGATCCTAGTCTAGCTATTTTAAAGACGTGGTACATATTGTTACCTCGTATTACTGCTTACTATCGATGCTCGATGAATATCTGTCAACAATATATTGTGATGCACATATACACATTTTCGTCAATCTTGTTTCAGTATAATTTGATGTGATGTACATACGATTGCTCTTTACCGATTCCACCGTTCCAACTAGTTGTTTGGGTGTGCAATTATCAGCGGCAACTGTCAACAATACTTATTAAGGACCTACCGACACTACTTAACTACATTTACATAACATTGAATTACCAGAATTTGAACATGTAGAGTATTTTTAAAAGCTTGGTGAACCTGTCCATATACTTCATGCACCTACCGCACCGTAGCAATTCTCGTACGTACCTACTGTTGCTTGAAGGTATTTTCCAGCTGGCTTTATTCCACATAACACAGTTAACGCAGCAAGCGAACAGGAGTCATCAACATCAGTTTCCAACAATCTTGTGCATTGATACAAGCGTTTACTTTTTACCAGAATGTGTTATTTACTGCTGCATGCATAATCTGATAATTTTCAAACTCTGTTACCTTTTGCACTTACGTTTAAAATACAGAACATCGTCCGTGGAAAGCGTTGGTCTCACTAACGTCATTATCGCAATGTGCTGTTTTACGTACTGTCGTTCCAGGAAACTTTACACACGTTCCTCCAGGAAGTTGTCCCGGCACTAAGTAATTTTTGGTCTCCGTTCACAATAGATACTTATAATGCTCCTATCCACGCTACTTTATAGATATTATACATATATTAACTCTCGTAGTTACCATTTAATGGTGTTCTCTTGCGCGGATCATTGGGTGAATATATGTCAACAACACTGGATTATGCACCTACCTATCTTCAACAATCCAAGAAGATACTTGCTTGAAGTAATTTTAACGAGGCCCATAATATCAATAGGTATAGGTAATATTTACGTACATCAGAATATTCCCGCTCCCGAAGCAACGATTCCACGTAGTTCTCTCGGATAGGTAGTTATGGACATCTGTCAACAATATCATTACGATCGTACCCTAGCTATGTATTTTACAGATCATGCGACATATTTGCTTAAAGAATATATTATTACGCACACCTGTCCAATCTTCTATCTTGTTACTTTTCTATTGGTCCATATTCTTAGTCAGATTAACAGTTGTTATATCTTACGTATACTGGTGCTACTGGTACATGATGCAGATTCCATTCCGTTGTTTCTGATGTGCAATCATCTAGACTTCTGTCAACAATACTCATTATGGTCCTATTCTACTTAGCTATGAAATATTAAATTCGTTACTTGAAAACGTAACTAGCGTTGAACAAATCTCTCGATGAACCTGTTAACAAAACTGTATTATGCACAGGACCTACCGAACTTTATCCATCCGGAGTCGATTTGAATTGTTATTTTTTTGTATTATAATCATCAAGTACCTAAGGCTGCTGCTTCGATAAGTTTTATACGCGATGCCATTTATTTACTCGGCGATGTAATTTACTTGTAGTTACCATTTCAAGGTGAGCTCTCCCTCTCTCTCTCGCGAGCTTTGATGAATATCAGTCTGTCAACAACATTTTATGCACCTACCAAACCATCCACAGCGTCAGTTTGAGTTGTTTCTTCATCGAAATTTTTATTGACAATAACAAAATCGGTGTATATTTACATACTTTTGTTTCAGAAGTCCGTTCCACGTTCCACGATAAGTTGTTTCAGGCCACGTTGTTTCATAACAATACTCAATGCGGACGTTTTCGAGCGATAATTCAATTGTACACAATTTTACCTAATAGTGTTCTCTTCCAAGCTTGCTGATTAGTTTTCTGTCAATTGTTGTTTATAATGCACCTACCGAATTTGATCCTGCCTTGGAAAAAGGTTGATTTATATAGTGGAAGTCTTACCTATCTCAGACAAGCGTTCTTGAGTACTCCTTTCACATAAATCTGATGTCATGTTTTGCCTGATATTGCTCCACAAACTACTTTGACACTTAATTCTACCATTCCATACAGCTCTGCTTCCTCAAGCATGCAGCAATCTTCGAATTCTGTTAGCGATGTCTACTCTTGTGCATTTGTTCAAGCATTGTATCTACTTGCCCTTTCTTTGATTTAGTGATGTTTCTATATGAAGCACGGTGAATCTGTCAAAAAAACAAATGCTTCTACCCACCTGATTCCCCAGCAGTTCTCATGAACTTAAATAATATAAATATTGAATATTGTTCTACGTTCAGTGATGATAAAAAAGTAGCTGTTGCCACTTGGGTCCACGTGGTCTCGAGCGAATCCTCTGGTCAATCGCTACATGGTCAATCGCTACATCTGTTAACAATCTTTATTACACCTAATCCAAGCGATTGTATTACGCATTTCAAGGGTCCAATTTAAATTTTATATAATTTCATTACCGATTGTTTGACGTGCTTAAATAATATATATTAAGCGAACATACCGAATTTTATTCATCTTACTGCAGTCTACGATACGTTGCAAGTTTACCTAATTTGTACTTTGGAGTAGGTACTTTTATTTATGATGCATTGCTCGTCCTGGTGCCAAGAAATGTCGATATCTGTTAACAATACTCATTACGGACCCATCTATGCCAAGCTATATTATAGCGAACTACAATTTATTTCGTACCGTTCAAATGTGCATTAGCTCTCATGGTGCTCGTTAGATGCTCATATCTGTAACAATACTTAATTATGCGCTCCTACCAAAGTCATATTGATGCAGTGAAATGCAGACTTTTTTAGTGTAGTTAAGTATATCAAAGCTTTTATTGCTGTTATACACAGGTACTCTTCAGCAGAAATCTTAATAAAATGGTGTCACTACCGATACAGCAGGGTTAATTACACGGTGCCACTATTTCGTGTTACAATCAAATTCCTTACATCAAATTCAAGCAATTTCCTTCTAGGTCATTTCCATGCACAATTTCTTTCTCAATACTATATACTTATTACAATCTGTTGACAAAAACTCATTATGCAACTAATCTTAAAATTAAAAGTGTTTTACCAACGACGCGGCGTAAATTTCAAGCACGCAGGGCAATTCGGTTAACAACTTTACATTATGCACTTAACTAGCTTCAAAAACCTGACTCTTGCATGCGAAGCTTTATGCATGGGTGTAAACAACAAATATGCACCGCACCACCATCCATTAAGTTTACTGTCCTGGGAATACTTAAACTTACGATTCCTCGCAGTTGTTTAGATCCCGTTAGTCATCTACATCTGTCAACAATATTTACTAGTTATGGACCTATGCTAAGTATTTTATAGCAATTGTATAAATTGTTACCTCAAAACAACATCACTGCATTCTGTTAGCAACACTTTTTTGCAGTAGATAATTTTTTATTTTTCTCGTCAAATTTGTTTAATAATTAGGTACTGCTCTAGTCCATCAGATGTTTTCACTCCAAAAAACTTTCACACGATGTAAGTCACTAGCAATTCTGTCACAGTCACGTAAAAGTCTTCATCTGTTAACAAAATTAATTACGGACCTATCCTAATAATAGTGAGTAAATATTTTTACCTCCCCGTATTGCGGCTTCCAACTGACCCTCGATTAATATCTGTTAAAAACAGTTCGTTATGCACCAACATAATAACATCAGTTTTGTTAAAAAAGTACCTACCACTCTAGTCCATCAGTAAAATTGTTATTTTACGTACATACTGTTGCTCCAGAATTTTTTTACACACGATGCAAGCCACTAGCAATTTTGTCACGGCCAGTCTCTTAACAAAACTAATTACGGACCCGTCTCATAGCAAAAGTAAGTGAAGATTGTTACCTCCTTGTATTACGGCTTTCAACTGAATCTCAAATAAGTAATATCTTTCACCACCACTTTTGTTTTTCACAATCATTTAACCATCAGTCTTGTTATAAAATTATCCACTCTAGGCATCAGTATAATTGTTATTTTATATTTTTGCTTCAAAATTCTCTAACACGCGACGCAATTCACTAGTTATTCTGTCACGGGCACGCGAATTCCTGTTAACAAAATTAATTACGAACCTATCCGAAATGAAGTAAGTTGAACATTTTATACCTTCCCATATTACGGCTTGCACCCAACTCTCGATTAATATCTGTCAACAACACTTCGTTATGCAGCAACAAAATATCATCAATATTGTTAAAAGTACCACTCAAATCCATCATCAGTTAAATTGGTATTATGTTTTACGTACATACTTTTGCTCCAGATAACGTTTACACACGATGCAAGTTACTAGTAATTTTGTCACGGCACGCAAGTTTTCATCTGTTAACAAAATTAGTTACGAACGTATCCTAATAATAGTAGTAAATCATTTTTACCTCCCCGTATTTCAGCTTTCAACAGACTCTTGATTAGTATCCCGTCAACAACACTTTTTAAGCACCAACATTTTATCATCAATATTCTTAAAAGTATCACAGTAGTCCATCATCAGTTTAATTTATAATTTGTTTTACGTACATACTGTTGCTCCAGAAAACTTTTACACACGATGCAAGCTACTGGCAATTTTCTCACAACGCACGTCTTTATCTGTTAACAAAATTAATTACGGACCTATCCTAGTAATAATAAGTAAAGATTGATACCTATCGGTATTATGGCTTCAATCTAACCCTCTATTAATATCTATTAACAACACTTCATCATGCACCAACATAACAAATATATAGTTAGTGGTAGTTTTGTTAAAAAATGCCACTTTAGTCCATCAGTTTAAAAACTATTTTACGTACATACGTTGCTCCAAAAAGCTTTTAAGCATGATGCAAGTCGCTATCAATTTTGTCACGGCCAGCAAATGTCTTCCATCTGTTAACAAAATTAATTACGGACCCGTCTCACAGCAATAGTAAGTGAAGATTGTTACCTCCTTGTATTACAGCTTTCAACTGACTCTCAATTAGTATCTATCGCCACCACTTTTTTTTGCAAAAATATTTAACCATCAGTCTTGTTAAAAAATGTACCCTCTTTAGGCCATCATCAGTAAAATTGTTATTTTATATTTTGCTCCAAAATCCTTTTACACGCGACGCAATTTACTAGTTATTTTGTCACGGGCACGCGAATTCCTGTTAACAAAATTAATTACGGACCTATCCTAGTAATAGTAAGTTGAAAATTTTTACCTACCCGTATTACGGCTTGCACCCAACTCTCGATTAATATCTGTCAACAACACTTCGTTATGCAGCAGCAAAATGATCAAGACCGCCTTTGTACATTGTACATGAAGCATTTTAAATAAATAAATAAAATAATAATCAATATTGTTAAAAGTACCACTCAAATCCATCATCAGCTAGATTGGTATTAGGTTTTACGTACATACTTTTTCTCCAGAAATCTTTTACACACGATGCAAGTTACTAGCAATTTTGTCACGGCACGCAAGTTTTCATCTGTTAACAAAATTAGTTACGAACGTATCCTAATAATAGTAGTAAATCATTTTTACCTCCCCGTATTTCAGCTTTCAACAGACTCTTGATTTGTATCCCGTCAACAACACTTTTTAAGCACCAACATTTTATCATCAATATTGTTAAAAGTATCACTGTAGTCCAAGATCAGTTTAATTTATAATTTGTTTTACGTACATACTGGTGCTCCAGAAAACTTTTACACACGATGCAAGCTACTGGCAATTTTCTCACAACGCACGTCTTTCTGTTAACAAAATTAATTACGGACCTATCCTAGTAATAATAAGTAAAGATTGTTACCTATCGGTAAGAATTACGGCTTTGAAGTGACCCTCGATTAATATCTGTTAACAACACTTCATCATGCACCAACATAATAACAAGTTTTGTTAAAAAGTACCACTTTAGTCACTCAGGAAAAAACTATTTTACGTACATACGTTGCTCGAAAAAACTTTTACGCACGATGGAAGTCGCTACCAATTTTGTCACAGCCACCAAATGTCTTCATCTGTTAACAAAATTAATTACGGACCTATCTCACAGCAATAGTAAGTGAATATTGTTACCTCCTTGTATTACGGCATTCAACTGACTCAATTAATATCTGTCACCAGCAGTTTTTTTGCACAAATATTTAACCATCAGTCTTGTTAAAAAAGTACCCACTCTAGGCCATCATCAGTGTTGTTTTTTTATTTTTAAATTGTTATTTTCTATTTGTGCTCCGAAATCCTTTTACACGCGACGCAATTCACTAGCTATTTTGTCACGGGCACGCGAATTCCTGTTAACAAAATTAATTACGTAGGGGCAAGTGCTGTTCCTATGGACGCTTGTACCTGTGGACACAATCGATTCTGACAAAACTAGCAACCTTAAAATTCTAATTTGAACGCGACCGTAAAGCTTTGTCTATGTTTGACAGTTTTGACGTGTCACCATCTTTGTTATCTGTGCGGTGGTGTTTATGCCGGCAATGAAACTTTTTTGCGCCAAAAAGTAAGTTATTTTGCTTAGTTTAAATGAGTTTTACCGTGAAAGCACTTACGATATCTGTTTGATCGTGTTTGCAATATGATCTATGTTGTTTATTGTTTAGTTAGTGCTTTTTCCCTGTCAGTAAGTCTGTTTTATCCTCAATGTTAGACCCGTTTTATTTTTTATGTCTGAATTTGTACCTACGGACAAAAATTTGAGTGTACCTGTGGACTGTCCACAGGTACAAAAGTGTCATAATGTTACTGCAATGTTATGTGTTGTTGTGCTGTTTGTTTACTTACAAAATCTGATCAGCCGTTTTGTTTAATTTTTTCAGTGCCTCGCAGTAAAAATGGTATAAAACGAAAGGGAATATGCCCTGAGACACTCACAGCAGCCGTAAAAGAAGCAAAAAGTGGCAATCAGTCGATTAGAAAAGTAGCTGAAAAGTATAAACTACCAAAGTCAACCATTTTTAAATACTTGAAGTTACATAAAAGCAATGATTTGAGGAATAGCATTGAGCTATTGAAGAATGATGTAAGAAAGGTATTTGATCCGGAAGAAGAAATTTTGCTATGCAAATATTTAAGAAAAGCTGCTTATTTACACATGGGTTTAAATACAAAACAATGTAGAGAGCTGGCTTACCAGTACGCTGTTTCTAAACAGAAAACAAATCTGCCTGCTAACTGGGAAAAGCACAAAATGGCAGGAACCGGGTGGCTCCGTAATTTTCGACTTCGTTTCCCAGAATTATCTCTTCGAAAACCCGAACCAACGAGCATAGCAAGAGCAACTAGCTTTAACAGGGCAAACATAGATGATTTCTTCAACAACTTAGAATCGGTCATGACACGATACAACTTTCTACCAGGATCGATTTATAATGTTGATGAGACGGGGATCTCCACTGTTCACAAGCCAGGTAAAGTGTTGGCTCCTAAAGAGATTCGCCAGTTAGGGAAGATGACTTCAGGAGAACGAGGAGTGAATACCACAATGATAGGCTGCATAAATGCTGTTGGAAACGCCGTGCCTCCTGTGTTCATATTCCCACGGGTTTTCTATAAAGACAACATGTTAAAAGGAGCTCCACCTGGTTCTTTGGGCGTGGCCAATCAATCAGGGTGGTCAACTGAACCAATTTTTAATAAGTTCTTGGATCACTTCATTAAATTTTCTAAACCAACAAGAGAAAATCCAGTTCTCTTAATAATGGACAATCACGAGACCCATATCTCCATTGAGATAATTGACAAAGCAAGAGGGAACGGAATTATCTTATTGACTTTGCCTCCACATACATCCAATCATCTACAACCTCTAGATAGAACAGTTTTTGGACCGTTTAAAAGCCAATACAGCCAAGCAGCCGACAGATGGATGCTTAATCATCCTGGTAAACCCATTACCATTTACGACGTAGCAGAAATAGCTGGCAAATCATATGGAGTGTCGTTTACACCAAAAAACATCGTAAAAGGCTTCGAGGTTTCAGGTATTTATCCATACAATAGAGACATATTTTCAGACGAAGATTTTTTATCCTCATATGTAACTGATCGTCCAGACCCAAGCCAAAACTTATCTGGAAACCTGATTGAACATCAAAAACAGGCTCATATTGAAGTCACCAGAACTGATCAAGAAACACCGATGGTTAATTTGCATTTACAACAACCGGTTGACCAGGATTCCAGTCAAACCTACCCAGAAAACTTGGATCAAAATGAACTATTTGGATATTCTGTTATTCAGGCCATCCCAGAAGCAGTTTCGCCAATCCAGAATGATGATCGGCCGATACCAGAACAACCTGTATTCCGAACTCCACTGAAGATTACAGATTCACAAATAACTCCCGAAACCGTCCGCCCATTTGAAAAAGCTGGTCCTCGAAAGGGTGCTCAACGTGGAAAAAAACCCGGTAGAACAAGAATTTTGACAGACACGCCAGAAAAAGATCAGATTCTAGGTGAAGCATTAAAAAAAGCTGAAAAGAAGATATCAGCAGGCCAGAAAACGGACAAGAAAAAAAACGCAAAAGCTGCTCAAAAAACATGTGCTACCAAAGCTCTTTCACAATCTGGTATCTCCAAAGTTGACGCCAGTTGTTCCAAAAGTCATCCAACTCCTGTGCTGGCTACTAATCTTTCTGAACCTGGTTCTTCCAACGCGCTTTCGAATGAGAAATCTGGCGAAAAAAAGATTAAAATAATTCAACAAGAGAAGTTATCGTTTGTTAGATGTATAAAATGTAAAACATATTCCAAAGACAAAAACCAAATGCTCAAATGTAGTTTTTGCAATCATAGCTATCATATTTATTGTGTTCCAAAGTCACACAGAGAAAACTTTGAGTCTGATGATGAGGGTGAAAGTTTCGTTTGCGTGGCATGCTTCGTATTAGACAATGATGACGATAGCGATGAATCTACTCAAAACTTGTATGAAGAGTGTCGTAATGCATACAAATAAGTAGAGAGAAATACTAAGAGTATGTTTACGTATGTTGGAAGTTGTTTTTAGAAGTCTTTAATTGTTTTTTTTTTCTTTTTTATTGTGTAACTAATGTGAACCGTCCCTAGGTACATCACCGTCCCCAGGTACAATTTTACTGTACATAGGTACAATCGTCTGATGAACCTGTGGACTAATTTGGTGTTTTAAAAAAAAACTCATTATTCTCGTAAGTTTATGTCATATTGAGACTAGAATTTTAGTTTAAGAAAGGCTGATTATCCCTTAACACATGTGATATGTTAAAAATAAAAGAAACTTAACTAATTCAGATATAAAAAATGTTTTAGTCTATATTCTGGAAAGTGTCCACATGTTCCGCACTTGCCCCTACCTATCCTAATAATAGTAAGTTGAACATTTTTTACCTTCCCATATTACGGCTTGCACCCAACTCTCGATTAATATCTGTCAACAACACTTCGTTATCCAGCAACAAAATATCATCAATATTGTTAAAAGTAGGTAGGTACCACTCAAATCCATCATCTACATTGGTATTATGTTTTACGTAGGTACATACTTTTGCTCCAGAAAACATTTACACACCATGCAAGTTACTAGAAATTTTGTCACGGCACGCAAGTTTTCATCTGTTAACAAAATTAATTACAGACCTATCCTAATAATAGTATGTTGAACATTTTTACCTCCCCGTATTACGGCCTGCACCAAACTCTCGATTAATATCTGTCAACAACACTTCATTAAGCAGCAACAAATTATCGTCAATATTGTTAAATAAGTACCACGTACCATAACGTATATTTAGTTACCATTACAGTGTTATATATTGCACCCAATCCAGTGACTATTGTCTATCTACACGCAATAATGCAGTTATATCAAGGTACCTACGTGCTGCAGAAACATTTTTGTGTAGTGTCATCCTTCTACATAAAACTGTCAACATTAAGAATTATACACCTATACCTACAAAGCATTATAATATTTTGTTAGCAAAAAAAAAACAATGCATCAGAAAAGTAGGCATAGATTAGATAATGATAGCTAACATTCCACAAACAATGTTACCTCTACCTCTTATTATGCGATAATTGATGAACCTGTTGACAATACTGAATTACGTATACAACTACCAAACGTGGATATTATAAGTAGTAAGAGTTATTTTCACTAAAATCTATAGTGACAATCATATATGCAGCATTTACTACATACCTACATTGGCACTTCCTCGCAGTTGTTTAAAGCGCGTTACATTCACCGACATCTGATAACAATACTCATTATGGACTTATCCTAAGTATTTTATAGCAATTGTATAAATTGTTACCTCTAACAGCTATATGTACTGTATTTGTTATGCACCAACATTTAATCATCAATCTTGTTAATTAGGCACTTTAGTCCATCATCAGTAAAATTGATATGTTATGTACACACTATTGTTTCAGAAACCTGTTATACTCGATGCCATGCAAGCTCTCAAGCACACAAATGTCATCTGTTAACAATATTGATTACGGCCTTATTCTCAATGTATCATGTGTATAGTTACCAATACCAGAAACTGTGCTACTTCTTGCAGGCAACGCATGGTGACTATCTATTTATACATTCACACACCAAAATGCAGCTACTTAACTCGCATCGTTTTCGTGCGTGTCCCAAAGATATTTCTACGTGTAGTGCAATCGTTCCCAAAGCCTTTACCACGCAACACTAAATCTGTCAACAACAAGTATTATGCACCTATCCCAAAATTCCAAGTCAAATACACTTTAGCATAAAAACAAATGTGCAAGAACTAATCATTGGATGATGACAAGTTTTCATTCCAATAATTAACTTTGTTACCTCTTATACGCGATGCTTGATGAGACTTGTTATAGTAGGTATTTATTTACGTACATACCCACTTACTGAATGTTGATTTATTCTTACTGCATTTCTAGATCACGCTGGGTGCCGTTGTATCACAATCATAAAATAAATCTGTCAACAATACTCATTATGGACCTGTAGGTACTAAGTAGGTACCTACCTATTTTATAGCAATTGATTACATTGTTATCTCCAAAGTACTATATTCTTGTTATGCACTACCATTCAATCATCAAACTTGTTAAAAAATGCAGCATTCTAGTCATCAGTAAAATAAATTGATAATTATTTTGTGTTATGACTATGAGTTATGTTTAGGTACGCAAATATTGCTACTCCATTAAAAATTTACACGCGGTGCGTGCTGTTAGCAATTTTGTCTCAGGCACGCAAAAGTAGTAATCTGTTAACAAAAATAATTAGGTACGGACATGTCCTAGTAATAGTATAAAATGTTACCTCCCAGTACCTACTTCCAACAGACTCTTACAGCTTCCAACAGACTCTTGATTAATGAGAGGACAGTGATCTGTTAACAAATTTTTTCATGCACCACCATAATATCAAATAATACCACCATAATATTTAATCTTGTTAAATAAGTAGGTAAGTAGCACTAATCCATAAATCGATTTTATGTTTTACGTAGGTACCTATACAACGAAAATGTTGGTGTAGACAACACACAAATCAAGATGCCATGCATAATTGATTACAGACCAATCCTAGTCATTTTAAAGATATTTACCATTACCAGTATCAGTGTTACTTCTTGCAACGCGATAATGCAGCAGGCCACTCACGCCATCGTGCTTTAGAAATATTTCTACATGTGGTGCAAATGCAATGCTAGATGAAGCCATTGTCCCAACCACACTACTATAGTACTAGGTAATTAGTGTAGACGGTACATCTGTCAACAACAAGTATTATGCACAGACCTATCTAAAGCTACATGAATAATTTTATTAAATTAGCATAAAATACAAATATGCAAAGAACTAGGCAAAGATGAAGATAGCATACATTCCCATAAAGTGTGTTACCTGTTGCTTACAATGCTTGATGAGACCTGTTAACAATAAGTCTTTAGGCCTACATAATAATTTTATTCAGCCATGCAGGTGATCTTTATACTCAATTTTATAAGTATTTTTACGGTAGTGAAATTAGCTTTTTACATAAAGCACCGAAAATTATATTGTACCTATAGTGTTACAAATAATTATTGTCCATATCTGTTTACAGTACTTGCAGCATCAAATCAACAATCAACTTGTGGTAGGTATCGTTTTTCAACATCAATTCAAGCTTTAATTGCCATATTAGATCTAATCATAGGTATCTAGGGCAACACTGAAAAGGTACCTGCAACAATTTTTATATTTTCCTACCTTATCTATTGTCCAGCAATTTTCGCATTATTTTAAAGAAATATTGGTAGGTACTCCCGTTTCCTTTTGAATTTGTTATATTATAACACGTACCACTCTATTCTTTATTAATATGCATTTAAAAAATTTCATCAGGTAGGTCCTACTGTTTATTTTCAAAAGTCAAAATTTTCCTTTATTATTAGGTACAGTTTTACTGACAAATGTCATTTCGTGATCAGATAGTTGCTGAAAAAAATCCGGTTATGTATACGCACTTAGGTACTAATGTAAAAGGAAAACGTACTTATGTATGTACCTACCTACTAATTTTTTTATTTTTACTGTTGTTCAACATTAATGACTATACTAACTTATTAAAAATTATGTAGGTAACCTGAAAACGTGTACAAAGAATGCACTTACCAGATCAGACGTGTAGGTAGGCAAGTAATATATTATATTTGATCGATTATGCAATGGTTACGATATAGTTTTTGCATTGGCTCTTGATTTGATTCGAATGTTCAGATATTCATTGCTTTTCAGGTATTTTTAGGTAGGTAGATAAAATTTGTTTTCATATTTCAATAATGAAGCAGGATCTTTGCCAATATTATCATATTTGGATTCTACTTGCAAATATAAGAATCTGAAAATGATGGTATATTTTGTCTAGCAGACGAAATAACACATACCGTAATTAACTAGGCTGTGCAGTCGCCGAACCCTGCAGATGGACAGGCGGAGGCCGCGCTATCCGCGGAGAGACGAGCGTCAGCGGCCAGATGTGGAAGAGACCATGCACGCTGGGCTGTGGTAACGAGCGCCAGCGGCTGAGCGTAGAGGCTACGCAGCGAGTGCGTTGGGCTGCAGTGACGAGTGGCAGCGGCTGAACGTAGAGGCCACGCAGTGAGCGTGCTGGGCTGTGGTGACGAGTGGCAGCGGCTGAGGGTATAGGTTCCACGCAGTGAGCGCGCAGGGCTGTGGTGAGAGCGCCACTGTCTGAACGTTGCGGCTGCGTAGTGAGCACACTGGGCCGGAGCGCCAGTGGCTGATTGTAGAGGCCGCGCAGTAAGCGCGCTAGGCTGTGGCGACGAGCGACAGCGGTTGACTGCAGTAGACACGTCGTCAGCGAAACGAGCAGTTGTAGATCCGAGTACCAGCACTGAATGAAGAGTTCGTGCAGGCAGCGACGTCTAACAACTTGCTGAAGACACCGTGCTATTACTAAGGCACGGCGCGCAGTTAGCGAGCTGCGCTGAGTTGACAAGAGTACTTCTGGCCAGCCGGAGAAGGCGGGCAGTCAGCGCGCCGGGTGGAGGTGACACCAGTCCCCGACTAGCTGCAGGTGGCGGAGCTAGCCGGAGACATGCGTGCGGTGAACCAGAGGAAGCGCGCAGGGACTGAGCTGTGCGGAGGTGACACGAGCACCTGACTGCCTGAAGAAAGCGTGCCGTAAGCGAGCCCCACGGAGCTTACACACTGGCACTTGACTGGTCGGAGGAGACACGCAGTCAGCGAGCCGCGCAGGGATGACAGAAGCACCTGACTGGCCAGAGGAGGCGCGCAGTCAGCGAGCCGCGCAGTCAGCAAGCCACGCGCAGCCAGCGAGCCGCGCGCAGTCAGCGAGCCGCGCGCAGTCAGCCAGCCGCGCGCTATCAGCGAGCTGCACGCCGTCCGCGGGCCGCGCGGAGTCAGCGAGCCGCGTGGAGGTGACACCAGTCCCCGACTAGCTGCAGGTGGCGGAGCTAGCCGGAGACATGCGTGCGGTGAACCAGAGGAAGCGCGCAGGGACTGAGTTGTGCGCAGGTGACACAAGCACCCAACCGACCGGTGGAGGCGCGCAGTTAGCGAGCCGCACGGAGACGACACGAGCAGCTGACTGGCTGGAGGCGCGCATTCAGCGAGCCGCGCAGAAGTGAAGCGAGCAGATGTGTGGTGCAAGGCGCACAGGCAGCGAGCCGCGCGGAGGTGACGGGTGCACTCGACTGGCCGGAGGAGGCGCGCAGTTAGCGAGCCTCTAGGAGGTGACTCAAGCACCCGACTGGCTGGAGGAGGTGCGCAGTCAGCGAACCGCGCGGAGGTGACAGCAGTACTTGACTAACCGTAGAAGACGGAGCTAGCTGGAGACACAAGCACGGTGGACCGGAGGAGGTACGTAGGAACGGAGCTGTGCGGAGGTGACACGAGCACCTGACTGGCTGAAGAAAGCGCGCCGTAAGCGAGCCGCACGGAGCTTACACTGGCACTTGACTGGTCGGAGGAGACACGCAGTCAGCGAGCTGCGCAGGGATGACAGAAGCACCTGACTGGCCAGAGGAGGCGCGCAGTCAGCGAGCCGCGCAATCAGCAAGCCACGCGCAGTCAGCCAGCCGCGCGCAATCAGCGAGCTGCGCGCAGTCCGCGGGCCGCGCGGAGTCAGCGAGTCGCGCGCAATCAGCGAGCTGCGCGCAGTCAGCGAGTCGCGCGCAATCAGCGAGCTGCGCGCAGTCAGCGAGCTGCGCGGAGTTGACACGAACACCTGACTGGCCGGAGGAGGCACGCAGTCAGCGACCCGCGTTGACGTGACACCAGTGCCTGACAAACCGCAGAAGGCGATGCTAGCTGGAGACACGGACACGATGGACAGGAGGCGCGCAGCGACCGAGCTGCGCGGCGGTGAGACAAGTACTCGATCGACCAGAGGAGGCGCGCAGTCAGCGAGCCGCACGGAGGTCGAGCAGATGACTGGCCGGAGGCGCGCTGTCTGCGAGCCGCGCGGAAGTAACACGAGCGGCTGACTGGCCGGAGGCGCACAGGCAGCGAGCCGTGCGTAAGTACTGCGAGCAGCTGACTGGCCGGACGCGCGCTGTCAGCGAGCCGTACGGTGGCGACACGAGTATCTAACTGGCCGCAGGGCGCGCGCAGTCAGCGAGCTCCGCAGAGGTGACACAAGCATCCAATCGACCGGAGGAGGCGCGCAGTCAGCGAGCCGCACGGAGGTCGAGCAGATGACTGGCCGGAGGCGCGCTGTCTGCGAGCCGCGCGGAAGTGACACGAGCGGCTGACTGGCCGGAGGCGCACAGGCAGCGAGCCGTGCGTAAGTACCGCGAGCAGCTGACTGGCCGGGCGCACGCTGTCAGCGAGCCGTACGGTGGGACACGAGCATCTAACTGGCCGCAGGGGGCGCGCAGGCAGCGAGCTGCGCAGATGTGACACAAGCACCCAATCGACCGGAGGCGGCGCGCAGTCAGCGAGCCGCGCGGAGTTGACACGAACACCTGACTGGCCGTAGGAGGCGCGCAGTCAGCGACCCGCGTTGACGTGACACCAGTGCCTGACTAACCACAGAAGGCGGTGCTAGCTGGAGACACGGACGCGATGGACAGGTGGCGCGCAGGGATTGAGCTGCGCGGCGGTGACACAAACACTCGATCGACCGGAGTAGGCGCGCAGTCAGCGAGCCGCACGGAGGTCGAACAGATGACTGGCCGGAGGCGCGCTGTCTGCAAGCCGCGCGGAAGTGACACGAGCGGCTGACTGGCCGGAGGCGCACAGGCAGCGAGCCGTGCGTAAGTACCGCGAGCAGCTGACTGGCCGGGCGCGCGCTGTCAGCGAGCCGTACGGTGGCGACACGAGCATCTAACTGGCCGCAGGGGGCGCGCAGGCAGCGAGCTGCGCAGAGGTGATACAAGCACCCAATCGACCGGAGGCGGCGCGCAGTCAGCGAGCCGCACGGAGGTCGAGCATATGACTGGCCGGAGGCGCGCTGTCTGCGAGCCGCGCGGAAGTGACGCGAGCGTGTGACTGGCCGGAGGCGCACAGGCAGCGAGCCGTGCGTAAGTACCGCGAGCAGCTGACTGGCCGGAGGCGCGCTGTCAGCGAGCCGTACGGTGGCGACACGAGCATCTAACTGGCCGCAGGGGGCGCGCAGTCAGCGAGCTGCGCAGAGGTGACACAAGCACCCAATCGACCGGAGGAGGCGCGCAGTCACCGAGCCGCACGGAGGTCGAGCAGATGACTGGCAGGAGGTGCGCTGTCTGAGAGTAGCGCAGAGGTGATGCAAGCAGCCGACTGGCCGAAGGCGCGCAGTCAGCAAGCCGCCCGGAGCTGACGCGAGCACTTGACTATGACGGGAGAACAGGCCACGTAGTTTGCAAGTAGCGCGGAGTTCACACGAGTCGCACGGGGATGACGAAAGCACCTTACTGGGCAGAGGACGCGCGCAGTCAGCGATGCGTGTGATGGCAGTGCGAGCAGCTGACTGGCCGGAGGCGCGCATTCAGCGAGCCGCACGGAGGTGACATTTGCACTTGACTGGCCGGAGGAGGCGCGCAGTAAGCGAGCCACACGGAGCTTACACGAGCACTTGACTGGCTGGAGGAGGCGCGCAGTTAGCGAGCCACGCACGGAGGTTAAATGAGCACCGGACTAGCCGAAGGAGGCGCGCTGTCAATAAGCCGCGCAGAGTCGACACGAACACCCGACTGACCGGAGGAGGCGCGCAGTCAGCGAGCCGCTCTGAGCTGACACAGGCACCTGACTGGCCGCAGGAGATGCGCAGTTGGTTAGCCGGACGGTGTTGACTTGAACTATGGAAACGCCGTTGTTCCAATATTTTGGTCGGAGCCGCGCCGTCCAACTAGAAAATCAGAATTAATCGGGGGTACCCCCATGGGTTACGTATCAGACGATGTTGCGTAGCGGAGAAGCCACGCACGCAGACGGTTACCCGCTCATATGGCACACCAGAGTCGGTGACGAGCTAAAGAAGTCGCAATGTTAGCGACATACCGGCGACGCTCGAAAGGGACGCGTGCCAGGTAAATGTGACGGTATGCTGTCAGCAAGCCCAGCGGAGGTGACATGGGCACTAGCTGTAGGCGAGAGGGGTCGCGCCATCTGTGAGCTGGGAGAAATCAAACGTTGTCGGCAGGAAAACCTGGCGCAACTATTATTAATTAGAGGTCACGGGGTATGCGGACCGAACGTGTGATCAAAAGCTTACCGCAGTCGGCCATCTGCGTTGAGGTGAACTTGAACGCTAGCCGCGCATTAAGGAAGCTGGGAATGGGCTGACCACACTGTCATGATCATTGATGACACTCGGAGGTCACGTCGTCAGGAAGCATTGACAACACGCGGAGGCCACGTCGTCAACGAGCATTGAAGATACGCGGAGGCCACGTCGTCAACGAGCATTGAAGATACGCGGAGGCCACGATGTCAGCGAGCATTGAAGACACTCGTAGGCTACGACGGCAGCCAGCATTGACGACACTCGTAGGCCACGACGTCAGCGAGCATTGACGACACGCAGTGCTACGTAGTCTACGAGCACTGAAGATACGCGGAGGGCACGACGTCAGCGAGCATTGACGACACTCGTAGGCCACGACGTCAGCGAACATTGACGACATGTGTAGACCACGTCGTCAATAAGCATTGAAGATACACGGAAGCCACGTCGTCAACGAGCATTGTAGATACGCGGAAGCCACGACGTCAGCGAGCATTGACGATATTTGGAGGCCACGACGTCAGCGATCATTGACGACACGCGGAGGCCACGCCGTCAGCGATCATTGACGACTTAGGAGTGGCTATGTAGGCAGGGAGTATTGGTAACCTAAAGAAGAGGACACGCAGTCAGGAGCATTGACGTTACGCAGAGAAGCTACGCAGTCAGGAGCACTGACGCCACTTGGAGACTTGGATCACGTAGACAGCGATCTTGACAAAGTTGTCTTCAAAGGGCGGGCTGTCAACTAAGGGAGCATAGTTAACACGAGAACGGGCGACTAGATAGGTCGCGCAGTCAGTAGGTCAGGTTAAGTTATCACGTGTACCTGCAACGGCCGGCGCTCCGACAGGCAGACTGCAGACTGGCAGAGAAGCCACGCAATCAGCGACCAGGAGCAAGCTATCCTGTCTCAGATGACACATACCCGTTAACTATTAGCGGGACCGCGCGGTAAGGCGGTCGAAGTTAGAGTATGTCTAGACTGTCATAGATTGTACTTGCAAACAGTACGCCAGACACATGAATCTAATACGCGTAGAGGTCGGCAGGTCGAAACGTTTCGGTCGCGGAATGGAGAAGTAGTGAGCGGCGGCATGGAGATCATACGTGCCGTAGATACACAATCGGAGCGGAGAAGTAGGTAGTATTATCGGCGCCACGGCAGCTCCTCTAGTTACCACTGGGTTTTGACCTGACAAATTGACACATACCATAGTAACAAGCGGAGCGGCCGGCAGTCAAGCATAAGATCAGATGGTTGAAGATACTGCATATTATAAAGTAAATAGTTTACCGCTATATTCGCTGCATAGTCAAAAAGCGTAGGTATTATACGCATTGAAGATCACATCAAGATAATTAATTCAAAATCAAGAGTGTTTTACCTCCTCATATAGGTATATCTGTGAAGTCATAACATTATAAAGTAGACAATGGTAATTACCATTATATTGTAACAGTGATATTTATACTCCATATTTCAATTAAGATTCCTTTCATCCAAATAGCTAGAAACCTCTGACCACCAGCTCCTGGAAATTTTTATTTATTTATTTATTTTATAACATTACAACATCTAACAGAATAAATACTCCAAAGCGATGTTATCTTTTATGTTAGATATCTATTTAATCGGACCTTTAATTGAGCGGAGACGTTGAATACAGTTATAAGAAGATACTTATTGTTTCAGTGCTGAAAATTTCAGAATGTTGTTCGATGTTATGGTTAAATTTATTGTGAGATATTCATTTGCATTGTAGAAAGCATAAGAAATATTATTATTTTTTTTTATATCGCTGTCTTCTGCGAGGGAATCCTTTCATTGCATCCATTGACACATTCTCAGTAAACTAATTACGGCTTCATAGGTACCAAGCCCTTGATAAACAATTACATAATTATATGATAATGATTTAGACTTTTGCTTTTAGTGATTTGTGTTAATTTTTAAGTTGAACTTCGTCGTCGGATTCCAAAGTATATTATAATTTTCATATATTCAATCAGATTCTTGTAGAATTCTTTCGAACGTAGACTATCATTGACTTTTTACATATGAGTAGACACTTGACAGGCCTCGGCAAGTCATATAATTGGGTCAGCTAAATTGTGTCCAAAATAGCCTGCTCCTAAACAGATAAAGAAAAACATAGGTGATTACATGAGACTGAATTTTATAGCAGTCCTTCATAAAATGTATACATACAGCGTATACTAAAGCTGACAAGTAATCCAATTTTTAAAACTGTTGTCAAATACGTACTAATTTAGTTACAATTTTCTTGGGCTTATTTATGGTAAGCCGAAAAAAATCATAGAAAATATAATGGAATTGTAAAATGGTAATAAAAAGAAAATTCGTACCATGTAGCAGATCATATCGAGAAGTTGACTTGCTGTCGCACTTCATTTTAGACTTCTTGCTAAATCCAATGTTACTTTTGGATGCAGATCTTGTAAGGTCAAACTAATAAATGCACAGCTTGATTTTGCATAAACAGGAACAATATTTAAGAACTTGGCCTTCAAGTAGTTCACTTAGAATCTTGAATAGTTGTTCAACACCAACAAAGGCACGACATACCTTTTCCGAAGATAACCATTGAGTATTTCATTATTTATGTCAATTCTGATGTCTAATGTTTACTTGATTTTTCGTATCCTTTACAGACTTTCATCTTGTAAGACCTCCCTCAATTTGGTGATATGTTAGCCTTTCAGTCAAACATTAGGTTTTCTTTTAAATAGTCACGCCTTAAGTTTCGCTTATGCAGGAGATTACAGCTTTTCGATTATAGATATAATTCCATTGTAAACAATGTTTCTCCAAAAGTATGGTGTATAGGTGATACTGAAACCTAGTGTATGTGGGCAAGTACTTCCTGTCAATCAAATTCTTAACACACATAGTTCCCTTAGGAAGGAACAAATTAGCGGTCAATTCTATAAATATCTACATTAGTTACCTCGTTGCAGATAATGTACATACCTCGTAATCGTAATGCTATAAGAAGTCCTAGGCAGTTACAAACAAAACATACTTCCAAACAATAACAACAACAATAACAGACTTATATTATTGGATTTTTGAGCAATCTTAGTGAACTGCGGCTTTCTGCACTTTATAACAGTACTTATCACGGCGTTGATTTTAGATTTTGTACTAAGTAGGTACTTTAGCGAAGTCTTGTTTAAAGTTTAGTATTAAATGTTCATCATGTCCATAAATTTGTCTGTTTTATTTGTATTTCATTTGATAATTTTGCTAATTAGAATTACAGCTAGTCTGTAGCTTGATAAGTATAATATTACATTACATAATTATGTCTTAGATCTGAAATCAAAAGTTTTAATCGGTTATCGGTCCCTACCTGCCATTGCGACAGACTGAATTTGATGGATCATAATATAGTATACCTACTAGGTAATTGTGTACTAATTTATCAAATTCGGTTTGATTAGTACAATAAGATCAAATAATTGATGGTAATGTACTAATCAAGCAGAATGTATTATTTCAAATTTGCTAATTTCGATTCAATAACTTGTAGGAAATGAAGTTTTAAATAGGCAGACTTACCTATAGTATATTCACTATGAGTAGGTATTAGCAGATAATATAATTTAATTATACATGACGGTGTAAGTTTATATTAGAATATTACGTAAGTATCATTCAGTATAGGTTTAATTTTGACTACGATTTATATAGAGTAATGCCGGTTAGACTTATCTGTGGATGGGGTGAGCAGTCCACTCGCTAATATCAACTGGAGCCGGGTTAGCTTCCTCCACAAGGAAGGACTTCACCTTGTTTTTCAATGATAGTCTTAGAAAGCGTGATACTCGCTCAAGTCAGCCTTTCCCCAGTCCAGTCGTTAGCTGTGAAGTTTGCACATAATCAGTAAATGTTGTTACTCACACAAATAAGTATTTTGTCGTTATTGCACATCAACTAACATCTCAGTTCAGATCATTATTACACAAGACCAAAGAGAGCTCAGTACAGTTCTGACAACTCACCGTTTAAATCTATCCGTTCACGTATTCACCCTTAGTTTCAATATTCAGCTTATGTATCTAGGATTCAATCAGGTTTCGTTATAGAATATTGTCCCGGTTATGTCATCAGCCCACGTATTCATTCTTGGTATCAACTCATAGATATCACGTCTTACACAAACATTGTTTCATGTAGTAGTAGCCTATTATGACGATCCTTATAAATCAGCACTTAGGTTGCTGGAAGCTATTGTATCCTCGAAGATGTTTTCTTTTACAATAATGATATAAAAACAGCATGCCAATTTACACTCGTAAATAAAGTAACACCATCATTACCTAAATGAAAGTCGCCCCGTCGGCGTCGGCAGCAGGAGCCGAGGCAAGTCAAGGCCAAAACAGTTTGCTTTGTTTCTAATAACGGTGCATTGTCAACCTCTTCTAACCTTAAATTCTTCCATCCACATATCGTCTTGAGAAGGCAAATTCCATTGTAGGTATATTCATTCCTGTTCATTGGATTATTATAGCACAACAATCCTAACATTTGTTATTTAGAAAAGTTTTTAAAGAACAAAACAGACAGTATTGACAAAGATATCAATTAAGTACACAATGACCACCATTGTTTTGAATACAAGCGACTCACCAATGTTCTTTACTTCCTTTCTAGAAGGTTCTAGATACAAAAATCCAGAGCTGAATTTCTGAGGCTAGGCGAAGTTACCAATAGTGGCGGCAGAGGTATAGGTTCGAAGCCTTTCCTCGTCGCTGGTGGCAGCTGCTGGCCACAGTTGGCAGGGCTCTGAGAGACTAAACACAATGTTACACGCAATGGCCCGCGTACGGGCCAAACAATAGATAATACTAGCTAAATGTGAGGAAACCTTCACGCCATCAACCTAACGGTTACCTAGTGGGCTGACAACCGGGACCGATTCGTGTGAGCGCGTCGTATAGCAGGGAGGTAGCACGGCAGTGCGTTTGGTAGGCAGATTGCAGCCAAGTGAGCGGCCCCGCAGACTGGTGACTCATACACTCGTACTCAGCAACTCGAACACGCCAACGTTGACGCAACTCTGCCACGTTCTCCACGCAGAGACGATGATGACTCATGGAATAATACATTGTTTGTGTGGTGAAATTGTAAGAAAATCAAAATGAGAGTTCATTGATACGACTATTTGCTTGAAAAATTGTTTATTTCCATACTTAAACATATGTACAATTTTATTATTCAATATGAATAAAAATCAAAATTCCAATTTAATCATTAGGCAATAGAATAAATTGAAACACTTAGAATTAAACTAAAAAATGCATGATACCGTTACAAACCCATTTTGTAGCTAGCAGCGACCACGCCCCAGCGGCAACCAAGATGGCGGCCGACGGATGCAGGCCCACGCGAAACGCAATGGGACTGTAATTTAGAAAAACATCCTACATAATATCACAGATACAAATACAATTTTACATTACCTAAATTGGTCTACTTTATAGCTGGCTTGACATTGTCTAATTCTCTAAAAAAACTATCTAAGCCGCTGAGATCATTCTTCCATAAATTATCGATTTTCTCCTGGTGTTGCTTGGCGACCTCTTCTTCCTTATTGCACAATCCAAGATCAGCTTGCATTTGAGCCCACCTCCTGGCGCGTTCTCTTTGTTTCGTAACGAGCTCACTCTCGGCACGTGATAGAGAGTTACTCAAAATGGCGATTATTCTTAAATCACGCTTTCTCTTTGTCTTGGCGTTTAGGGATTTGCTTTTAACTTGACGAACCCAATTAGACAGGGATTCAGCTTTACTTTCACAAAAGCCAACGATAGATTTTTCATTTGAACTGTAGCCCATTTTTAAAGGTGGACCAGAAAGTACTGCTTTGTGACAATACTACACACCTGAATCCGACCAGGCACAAATATCACTTCTTGAAATCTTCAGCACTACACACAACGGAGCCACATCAGCACTTCACCAAGACGAAAAACGAATGCGGGTGCCATGACGTCATGGCCGCTTTATATAGGCGACCTGAGGTGGGGGGCCGCAATGCGCAGTTGACTGCAAAATGGCGTCACTCAATACCAAAGTCATGTACGAATATTGCCGATGAAAACCGACGACATACGATGTTCAAGGCAATTCGGATTTTTTTTAGTATGCTTCGAGTATTTTAAATTTTAATACGAGAGCGCCATCCATCGCCATCCTGAATATTTATTGACAATGTTTTTAATGAATTAATAGGTAATATACTTTATCGATTATATTTACGTTCACATGCCAGTCAGTACATATTTTTATAGTCCTGTTTATACAGCGTATCAACGGATAATGTGAACAAACAAAAATAGGTGAAACTATACCAAAATTTATAATCAGAAAAAACAGAAAAAGAAACTAATTTATGTTTATTTATTATTATTAATAAAATGTAGGTATAATTACCTATATTACTTACCATGTTCATATCAGATAAATAGAATAGAATAGAAGATTTTTATTTGTCTTTCAAATTACATAGGTAGCAAAGAGATGCATCATATAAGAAGGTAAAAGACAAAAAGGTCTTGGACTCAGCATAATAGCTGGCAGCGCGAGGCATGCTGATATTCTGTCCAAGCCAGTCATGCGTTGAATAGTTCAACACAATTTTTATAGTAATAAAATAATGATGTCTGCAGTCGGTAAATCCTGATGTACGCCGTACGCCTGATCACCGTGTTCTCCACATTGCAAACAAAATGTTATCACACATTATCCAGGGACACCTGTATTTCAATAAAATTAAATTGGAAATAAATTAATCACGACGTATTTGAATGATAATATTAGTTAATTTAAATAAATATAGGTATCTGTCAGTTCGATATTTTCAATTAATCTTAATTCGGCTGCATACAAAAACGCGCGCGAGCTATCTTCTACGTAATGCGTCAAAATAGTATTTTGTCGTTTAAGTTTATCTTAACGATAACGAGGCGAGGTAATGTACCTCGAACTCAAATAAATAAAAAAGAAATAAAAGTTAATTTTAAATAAAATAAAAATCTTAAATTAAACCCCCCTAAATAAATTAAAACAACAAAAATGTTGTTATAGAAAATAAGGCAAAACTGTATTTTGCCTTCTAGATATCTCCAAAATCCCTTATTAGTAATTCCAGTTCAAACTACTGCAAGTAGGTAGCAAAGTACTAAGTTAAAAACGAACTATATGTAACAAAAACGAATTTATCTCCCCATTATCAAAGAAAATAGGAGAAAATAATGTTTTGTCATATAGCTCCCAGAGAGGTCGCTAGAGGTACCTAGAATGTTTGGCCGATATTTCGCAAATAGTTCATACAAAATCACTATAATCACTGAAACACGAAAATATGCGGGAATCGCAAGAAATTCGATTTTTAAAGTAGTTTTCTATACATTGAAATCAGTTTTTGTCAAATATCTTCTAAAATTGAAGTCTAATCAAAAAATGTGTATGATTGTTTTCGAATACAATCATTAAGCGGAATACATTGGCATCTTTAGTTTTTCAGAAATCGATTAATCGTTCTTTAAGATTCCTATGTCCGCTCATTTGTACGAACCGTTCCAGTGTGCGACGCGGCCATATACTGTAATTGAAATCGTGTGAGATAGAACGCACTATGCAGCAGCACAACTGAATTGGTAAATTTAAAAACCAAGTAAAAACTACCTACCCTTTTTTTAATTTTCTTTTCAGAGTGAAAATTATTTGTCGTTGCCATCGCGTGATTCTTAGGTATAAAATACGTTACATACTATATTGAAATTATCCAGAAATATTAAATAATTTATGGTGTTTTAATGGTCATATAAATGGTTTACATAGGTACTTATTTACCTACAGTCACAAGGGTCAAAAAGATGTTTATTTACTAAAATCATCATTATTTATTTTATTTATTTATGTACACACAAGGAAACATGGTAATAAAAATGTTACAGACAAATGAGCACAATGGAACTACTTATTTCTAAAGAAATTTCTTCCAGTAGTCCCGCGATTGGAAATAAGGATGATAGACACGTAGACACAGTGTGTAAAAATTACAAAGTAACTACTTTAGACTACTTAAACTTATGGTATATTATACTAAACCAATAACTAAATACCTATGAAATAAACTACATAGATAACAAATACAATGAACTACATATACCGTACGAATAAATACCTATCTAAATATATAAAAACAAATACTTATATATAGGAATTATGTATATATATATATTGTAATGGACAATCATTGTAAAGAAGAAAGGTAATGGTCTTTGACACATTTCTTGAAAACAGAAATAGATTTTGAGTCACGTATGTTAGGCGGAAGCGAGTTCCACAATCTCACCGCATGGACAGAAAAAGAATAAGAATAAAAATCCGTAATCCGAATAAAAATCATTTGTATCAGCGGGCCACAAACTGGGCATACCTTGTATCTTAGGGTTCCGGAGTCTGGAGTGCGATTTATCTCGATAAACATGGTTAGGTAAAACCAGGTAGTTATCCTAAAAATATTCTATAAAAAAAATACTGTTACTCACTGTGCTTACCCCGACAGAGATCATAAGCCGCGAAGATATTTAGTAGCCACGTATATAGTGACAATAATTCGGAATATACCGACATCATACTTACGCGCAAGCGCGGCAAAAAGAGACGGAATGATAGAGAAAGAACGAGATAGAAGGATTATTGATCCGACCGACCGAGGCGAGGTGCCGAGGTGGCGAGGGCCCCATTCGGGGGCTATTTCCAGATATTTCTGATGACGTACCTACCTAGTACCTACGAGACTGAGATATGTTGACTATATCAATATGACACACTTACTAGGAACAATTATTAATTAACATTATTAATAACGTAGGCAAATACTACCTAATCGATTCCTAAACCATTTTTAGCTAATTAAATCCTTAAAATTTGTCGTGCCATGTTCCTAAGAGAGCAAACATTTTATATGGTGCCAATCTGCCTATCATAGACGCAACTGGACGCAACTATTTTATATGTACAAACATGGTACAAACATCAAACTGAATGTCGTGCAAACTTGTGCAAACAAGTCGAGAACGACTGGAAAAATAAAAGAAGTTTTGTCATCATCACTTAGCACAGCTACTGTACTAGCAGTTTCTTGAACCTGCACTTTTACTACCTGCTAAACTAAAAACAAAGCATATTTCTGAGTGCTAGCCATCGATCTACCCGCGCGGTGCGGTTGCCCTTTGCTAGGCCAGGTAGAAAAATCATTTTTGTCCATTTGTTAAAATTATTGTTACACGCTTCGATTATAATGTTGATCGAAGGTTACACGGCTCAGACCAAAAGAATAAGGTCTTATGCTATTATACACACATAACTAATTACCTACACAACTACAAGTATTAGAAACCTAAGCTTAGGAGCTTCAAAAAAGGAAGTACTTACCTCATAACTTACCTATAATAATATTAGTATGTAAGTAGGTTCTCGCATTGGTAATAATCAAGAACAATGCACTAATCATTAGGTGGAATTTGGAGCGACTCAGCGGATCTGCCACTTCGATAATAAAATAGCTGTCTAGCGTAGACGGAGCTGTCTAGGTGGTAGCTGGTTGGGGCTAGATAATTTCGGAATTGTATTGGCAATTTAATTATTTAGCGAATAAAGGTCACACCGCACTGAGCGGAATTGCACTGCAGCGGAGCGAGATGCGGCCAAATATTGTCTATATTGTTATTTAAGAAATCGTATGAGATAGAAAGTACTACGCGGCAAGAGGAACTGTGTACGACATGATTTTATCTAACCAATCCTATTTCTTTCTAGTGCGGTATATACCTATAACTAACCGAAAAGAAAAAATATACCTATATAGACATCTAACTTGGATCCTTAACATGCTCATTTAAATCCTTCTCCAATAATACTTAGGCAGAAGGTGAGGAGTAACCATCCCATTCAATTTTACGTAGGTACGCTAAGTATCTAAGGGCCTAGGCAGGTATTCACTTACATAAGAAGTCCTACAACTTCAGATTAAATTTAAAAAGGCAATTGGTAGCTGGTAGGCAGGTAGGTTATTTATTATCTATCGTATTATTCTGACGCATACAGAATATCAAAACATTATTCACTGTATGATGTTTACCGTATAAACCGTTTTTGTCACGTTCGAATACAATACAGAAGAATAGTGAATCATAATATTATTAGTTCATTGATTGAGTCACGTGATACATCTGCATTGTCTTCCAATAATCCTACTTTAAAACCTTAGCCAGTAATAATAGGGTTGCTTTTTCCTTGTCTTCTTTTCCATTAGGAAAAGAAACAACACGGCTGCGCAGTTGGAAGTCGGCCATGTTGTGACGTCACCCCAACGGTCGCACGCTCATGGTCGATAAACAGGGTACTGGGTAGGGTGGCTGGCAGCTGCTGCTCGCAACGGACTTTTGCCACCGACCTTGTTTCGATAAGAATTACCTGAGTATTATTAAAACGAAAAGGAAGTAACATTGTTGCTATTGTACTCCAAGCTCCATACAAACAATGCTACCCTGAGAACTTCAGTTTCTTTAACCCGATAAGCATTGTATTCTTAAAAATAGACGCGCCCCGTATGCAAAATTGTTATTACCTTGTGAAATTGACGTAGTGTATTATTTTTGTAGCTTCAAGAATGTCATAGGGGTAATTGAACTTCTCTAAAACGTAGCTAAACATGTTATTGAAATGGGTCGTCTTGCCATTGCCAATTACTTACATTTTGTCGGATATAATAAGTGATCAAACGAACTTACCTTGTGATGTTCGATCATTATTATACGAAGTGCTTCGTTCGAAGATATATGTTGTTAACCATGCAGCTTCCTCGATTTACTCGGCAACTGAACGCAATTTTCAGAGCTAAAACTAAACGGTATATTGAGTGCGTTATCTGTGTCCCTACGTCAACTGTCATTCTTTTTAGAGTCTTGTAAGGTTATCTCAATTTTACTGGGTTTAGGGTGGGTAGGGAACATATATCTTCGAACGAAGCACTTCGTATAATAATGATCGAACATCACAAGGTAAGTTCGTTTGATCACTTATTATACTGCATGCTTCGTTCTCGATATATGTTGTTAACCATGCAGATGTTTAGAGACATGGTAAACTTGAGATGAACCTTAGAATCCATAAGTAGGTACTTATAACGTATTTTTTTTTTTTTTTTTTTTATAAAAATCAATGTAGTTTTATTTGAAACAACTTAAATATTTTAAACTTATATAGAATTTCCCATACTTAATAACAGGAAATGTTTATGTTAAAATTTTTAACATAAACAAATAAGTCTGGTTTTAACTTAAAATCAGTCTTAATTGCTAGATACCTAACAATCTAATTTTATAATAACTGAAGGCAATTATGAAGGCAAGATTGAGATCAATAGTGACAAAAAATAAATCATTTAAAATAGGTATTTAAAATTATTCTGCATTATGCACAGCATGGGCAAAATCTACTAAATTAACAATTGGTCGGTTATAAAAATATTCAACTGTTAATGAGTTACTTATTTGTCCAACCAGCAGTCTGACTGATTACATCTGATGAAATTCCTTGTGTCTTAGCCTTGGCAGGAAAGGCGTGGCGTGTACTGAAGATACTGAATAGAATAGAATAGAATAGAAAATATTTATTCGATAAAGGACACATCGTCACTGTACTGTGTGTTGTGTACTGGTATCAATACCGCAGACAAAAGAGTACTTTTAATCCATCTACCAATGGTAGAAGTAGGAAAAGGTTTATGGAGTTTTTTAAGTGTTAAAAACAAAATAATAATCATTATACACTATAATATCTCTAATAAATCTTCTGTTTTGGCTGAGCAAATCTCAGTATTTCAAAACGGGTAGGTGAAGATTTAGCTGGGTCTGGGTTCGTCCCACAGCCAGAGTTTTAATCATACCAGTACTGGCAATATTGACACAACAATTTTCAATAAGCGTTATATTAGGTACTATAATAAGTGATAAAGTTTGTGCTCATTGAGCTGTGCTTAGTGCAAGCAAAACCACCACTTTCTTTGAGATACTTTTAAGACTTTATGTCATGTTGGGAATCCAGTTTAATAATCAATTTAGAACTTTATTTGGATCCCATATTCTTTGGTATTTTGCCAATAGTAGTTTAGACTTACAGACTCTTTTAAAGTATCTGACGATTTATTTATTAATTATTTAAAATGCTTCATGTACAATGTACCTACAAAGGCTATATACAGACATATACAGACTATCTGTATATCATCCTCCCCAATTTTAGAGCCTATAATCAAAGATAGAGCTGACTTGTGAGAGTTAGTTTGTTAAAAAAAAAAAAACATAATAAATTGATAGATGGAGCAAATGGGTCTAAACCATGTTCCTGATAAAAGCTCGACCAAGTTTTACATGTAACATTATACTGTTTTAATGTAGGTATTACTTGAAAGGAATGCAAACATGACATACATTTATGTTGGGGGAATAGCCCTTTTCAGCCACGCTTGCCTGATAATCCCGGCAATCAGATTAAGCTGGTGGTGAAAAGGGTGGTGGTATCTGAAAGAAGAACTTCAAAGATATTTTGTGATTACAAATAGATTCGCTTTGAGATTAAAAAATAAATTGATATAATAAATTATATTTATATATTGATTGCATAATAAATAAATTAACATATCCTGCATTATGGGATACCAGGCTTGTGACGGCCAGTGGGGTGTGACCAAGATACCTGTTGCTTTTTTTTTTTTTTGTTTTTTTTTTTTTTTGAATGAAGGAAAATCCTTAATGAAATATTCTGTCCAAGCTAGGGTAAAAGCAACAATATTTATTGCCTCTGGATCTGGTTTCCAGAAGACATAGGAAAAACATTTAGTATCAGTGTGAGATGCAAATATTTCTGTATCAGGTTCTTCTAGTTCAGATTATTAAATCTACATAGTAGTAGTAGTGTAGTGGTCGTATCCTACATTAGTAAGATGTGACCACTGCCATATGGATCTGGCCAAGGAATTTAAATATGGTAACTGAGAACCACCCATTCTATTTATTTATGATATTGCTGTGTCTTAATCTACATGCAATAGGATGTTAGTATTCATAATTCTTTACAAAAAAAGATTAATGCAAAAATATTGCAAGCAATTTTAAATTTAACTTCTCTCCAGTAACCATAAGCTTTATAGTTTTCGTAAACAGCACCAGTCCTGGAGGCATAAATGAACAGTTCAATATCATGTTTATGGTAAGCAATACTTTTACATACTGTACTGATATTATTAGCCCACCCTTGCAGATTTAATTTAATTTCTGAAGTAATTCTATTTAACAGCATAATTTTCATTGCTGTTATCTAAGTATTTATGCTTATGATGTTCTAAAAATTTGGTATATACCATAAACTTATTATTACTAGTGGGTATAAACCCAATCATAATGGTAGCTGAACACGCTGCAATTAATATTCCAATTAACTTTGCTAGATCATATATAAATAACAACTTTCCAGGTGTGACTTTGTCTAAGGGCGATTCTAATGTCACATTTCTTGTATCAAATATAAAACCTAGAAATTGGTAAGACTGTGATGGTATTATTCATCAATATGTATTATTATATACATATATATTATTTATTTGTATGTACTTTTGTCAAAATTTATAACAAATCCCAAGCACTTTGAGAGCTATTGTTTCTTGAACATTCTCTAAGTATGATTGATAACCAGATCCTATACAATATAATACCAGGTCATCTAGATATTGTACTGACTTGTAACATTTTGTCTAAGATGTGTCACCACAACCTTAATAATTTTTGTGAAAATATTAGGTGCAGAGCACAAGCCATAAACTCAAATAATTTGTTATATTGAAAACATAGGTATTTCTATATCGTAAAGTAATATTTACTAATAATATACCTAATTATGATTCCTTTAAATCTTTTTTTTTTTTTTTTTTTTTGTACCATTATTTTTTCGCATCAAAAATATTAGAATAAGTGAACTGGCAGTGGCTTGCACTCCATAAAGATAAAAATACACTTCCTGTCTTAATAAATTAAGTATTAAGTAATACAAACATTAATAAGTCTGTAATATCAGTTAATGCAAGTCTTAGGTCTAACTGTAAGTCTTAGGTGAGGTGGCCAATCACAACTTCATTAAACTTGACAATACAACACTATGTTGTTTTCGCCTAACCTGTAAGAAATGTCTATTCACGCCACTGTGAACTAGTCTTTACATGACTTACAAGGAGATATAGCTCCCAATTTTAATAAATTGCAAATCATTATCTGCATATCTTCCTCAGCTGATTTTACTGAGTCCCGGTGAGGCATTTATACAAAGGTAATTGAGTATCCTTTGATATGGTCAGGTATGGACTTGTCTAATTTTCTTCCAGCAAGGTAAAAAATGTGCAAGCCTTCCGGCATGACTTACCTCTATGTTTGAGCAGGAGGTTTTTCCCGGTTGTTCCCTGGCATTGTTTTTCTTGGCAGTGGACTGACAATGCTGGCTGTAATGTTACCGGGCCTGCATTGAGGACTGGATCATCTTGTGTCCGTACCTCGCTGAGTTTCCCTTATGATTTGTTGTAGGCTTCTTGATGGATTGGCCACTTTGTTGGCAAGTTTTCAAAACTTTGAACATATCACTGATTATTTCCATAGATATAGTCATCTCTTTTACAACATCTAAAAACTTTGTATCAAGAGCAGGGAAGACCAGGTTTCTCCTTGATTTTGTTTGAACAAAATGTAAATCTGTCAGGATCCTATCAGCATCACTGAGTAGTTAGATTTTAATCGGTCCACTATATTATTATTTACCAACAATTATAATGCAATATAGACTATTTTTCAAAATATTGCTCCAAATACGAGCTAAATTGCTATTTATAGCCGGACCATATTAAGGTTTATCTGGCATAAGATTGCCCAGTGCTAACAGTACCTCCAAGCTTATTGTTTATGCTGCTGAGGTAGGCTCAAGTTCAACCGTTGCAGTGGAGATATTTTCCACTAAACGAAGTTCAGATTCATTTGGGATTAGAACTGTCACAGGTCCTGGTGACGTATCACTTGGTTGAATAATTTCGACTTCTTTCGAAGTGTCAATAGGTAATAGGTATTGTAATCTGGAAAACGATAAATAACCATACCACTGAAAACAGATTGTACAAGTGATTGATAAAACTGCTTATTGAAGCCTCACGGACTTCACATAAGAGTAGGATGATCTCGTGCGTATATCTCGTATACACCCCGAGTCCAATGAGCACGTCAATGTATCTCGTACACCACCCGTGTCAACCGGTATGAAGGTTATTAAAATCTTTGCGGCCTTAACTGCTATGAAAGCCAGTAGCCGTACCGGTGTAATAGCAATCACAAGACAACGTTTTTAGTACCTGGAATATGTAGTAATGTAAATCCTCTTCATGATGCCTTTTAGGCATAGTTTGAGATTGAATTGAGGACATAAAGTTTTATTATTTCAATGAACACAGAGATACAACGTATCAGTTGCCGCGCAAACGAAAAGAATGACAGTTGACGTAGGGACACAGATAACGCACTCAATATACCGTTTAGTTTTAGCTCTGAAAATTGCGTTCAGTTGCCGAGTAAATCGAGGAAGCTGCATGGTTAACAACATATATCGAGAACGAAGCATGCAGTATAATAATATGAGAGACGATTTAGGTACCTAGGTATATATTTACTTGCATACCTACTCGAATCGTTGACATAAAGTCCTATGGTCCTACCGAACACAGATTCCAATTATTATTGGTCTGAACCTAACAATAACTTTTTTGGAAGTATAGCGCACAAACAATATGCCTGATGTACCTATGAGATCAGCAACCGCAAGGTTTGTAAGTGATATTAATTAGCGTTCTCAGAAACTGGCTCGTGACGATTTCTATAATATTTTTGTTAAATGTGGTTTTCGGAGATGATAAAATCATTTAACGTGGAATAGTATTGACTCTTTTTCTCAAGATAAAAATAATGAAAACAGTATATTTCTTCAATAGGTACTTGCTAACGATTTTTAGGGTGGGAAGGAGTATTGTAGGGAGGTAGTGCCCAGTTGCCCACCCTTGCCCCCCCCCCCTCCCCAAGCTACGTCCATGTGCATGATCTACCTAATTTGTGCCAGCCCGTAGTACACATTTCTGTATATGGGCTTCATAATACATTTTTTTCTCATCTCATCATTAGAAAGAACAGTCATAACGATAATGGCCCAAAACTATGGCAAACTAATTAGCTGTTAGCAAGTTATTTTTAGCGCACAGGCATTACATATTCTTATTTAACGGTGCCCACGGGAAGAATGCCGTGAATAAATTATTAACAACATTGTTAATCTAAGAAATTTCTAAAAAAAATCCAATATCATTGATGGCTTACTTATATTTAGATTTATATTTTTTTTACTTCGTAGATATCATACAGTATCTACCTATGTAATGCTGTAGTCTGCCTATCTACTACTCTCGTAGTAGGGGCTTTAACATTTTGCGTTCACAGTATAACATACTTTCTCCTACAGACTGACATGATTCACTTCAAAATTCGGCGAAATTATAGAAATGTTTCAATGATATTCTTTGTAAACAGAGAGAGCGATGTGGCAGAGTTTAATATTACGCGTTAAAAAATATTCTGAACAATTTTATGATAACAAGTGACCTCATTATCGTAAAAAGTCTTATCAAACTTTGTAAGTAATAATACAATTAAACCCGGCTAGTGTAGATAGGTAGCTAGATAGCGTAAGATAGATGGCATGTTTTTAAATATACATATTATAATGCGTATTATGCGTAGTAAGTATAGCTAGTAATCCAATACAATTTAAAATAGATGTAAAAATAGGTAAGTACTTATGTTATTGTTGTCCACACATAAAGAGACCCATTAGTTATCCTTGGAAACCGTTTATCCGTTCATTATCTAATTACTAAGGATAAGGACACAACTTTAGCTATAACAAAATGAATAACTATCGGTACTTAATCTGCAGATTAACTACTTACCTATGACTTCATTACCTGCTTTCGCGGAACATCGTCCAAATATACCAAAATTCTAAGTACTTTAAAAAGTAAGTAGTTTTAAATCTATACTTAACTGCCGGGTTTCCAAAAACGAACATTCCAGTGGCCTACATACCGTTATTAGTGTTTATTTTATACTTAAGTACGGTCGAACACAGAAATAAGTAACAGGTTACCAGTTTTATTAATTAACTAGAGGTCGCGCGGTGCGCGGGCCGCGAGCGGCCCGCGAGGGCTTTTTAGGTGGGGTTTGTAACATGACGCAAAATAAATATGATATTTGATTTTGTATGGCAGCCATGTTTTTTTGTATGAAACTCATCTTTTTTTACCAGCTTGTCAATCGACCCAAGGTCCTACACATTTTTAGTTCGGGCAGTATGGGTGTGCGACTTCTCATTTTCGAGATCCGTGGGGCAGTTCCGGTCAGCGTTCCACTTTTAGGTTATTTCGGACTTTTCCTGAACTCATAGAACCCCCTTCTATACGACTCCCATACATGACTTTTACCCCTGACGGCTCCTTCTGGGAGAACAATTGAGTGAAAATCCAAAAATGAACACTTATATGGCGGCCATGTTTTTTTGTATAGTAGCCATGATTTTTCACCAGTTCGTCGATCGACCCAAGGTCCTTGACATTTTTAGTTCTGGCAGTATAGGTCTGCGGCTTTCCGTTTTCGAGATCCGTAGGGCTGTTCCAGTCAGGGTTTGACTTTCAGGTCATTTCTCACTGGGCCTCTCTCTGTACGACTCCCACACATGACTTTTACCCCCCATGACTCCTTCTGGGAGAACAATTGCTCCAAAAGATGCGTTTGTATGGCGGCCATATTGAAAAATGGCGGAAAAAAAAGTTGGTCCCGGATTATGAATCGGTGCCCCCGAAAACCTCAGGACGCCAATTTTCAGCCAGATCGGACCATATTTTTTGTTGGCCGCCATTTTGGATCCGCCATCTTGGATTTTTATCACGACCACCGAAAAGCCCCTCTCGTCCTCGATGATATTTGGTCGAGCACCATCACTCTATCTCTAACGGTTTCGAAACGGTTAGGGTTCAAAAAGCTTAGAGGTCGCGCGGTGCGCGGCCCGCGGGCGGCCCGCGGAGGTTGTGGTTGAACTCTTAAATTAACTTAAAAAATAATTAAAACACGATTTGGAAAGTGCTTTGACTTTGATTGACTTTGACTTTGACTTTGAATTCGACTTTCACTTTGACTTTATTTTTCGTTTTGTTTCCAGCAGACCCTTTCATTTGATATCCATATCAGGTTGGTAGATAAGAAAATTTTGTCTACCATCTTGGGGCGTCCGCCATATTGAATTAAGTGTGACGTTATTTTAGTTTCGTACTCTTCTCAGCAAACCCTTTCATTTGATACCCATATCATGGTAGTGCATAATACATAAGTAGTCCGCCATATTGGATTTAGAATGACGTCAGTTATCTAACTATGCATTGTCATCCTAACTAAACGTGTGTGCAAAATCTCACCTCAATCGGAAACCGCGAAGTGGATCAAATTTAACTTCCAAGATTTTCTTACATAGTTACAGGTGAAGCTAATAAAAGCGTGTTAAGTATCGTTTATATGGCAGCCATGTTTTTTTGTATGAAAGCCATTTTTTTTACCAGCTCGTCAATCGACCCAAGATCCTACACATTTTTAGTTCGGGCAGTATGGGTGTGCGACTTCTCATTTTCGAGATCCGTGGGGCAGTTCCAGTAAGCGTTCCACTTTCATGTCTTTTCGGACTTTTTCTAAACTCAATGGGCACCCCTCTATACGACTCCCATACATGACCTTTACCCCCGACGGCTCCTTCTGGGAGAACAATTGTGTGAAAATCCAAAATGAACACCTGTATGGCAGCCATGTTCTTTTGTATGGAAGCCATCTTTTTTTCACCGGCTCGTCAATCGTCCCACGGTACTCGAAATTTTTAGTTCCGGCACCGTGCGTCTGCAACTTGTAGTTTTCGAGATCCGTAGGGCAGTTCTGGTCACGGTTCCACTTTCAGGTTATTTCGGATTTTTTCTAAACTCACTGGACCCTTTCCTATATAACTCCCATACATAACTTTACCTCCCACGGCTCCTTCTGTGAGAATAATTGTGCGAAAATCCAAAATGAACACTTGTATGGCGGCCATGTATGTTTTTTGGAAGCCATCTTTTTTTTACCAGCTCATCAATCGACCCAGGGTCCTCGACATTTTTAGTTCGGGCAATATGGGTCTGCGTTTTGCCGTTTTCGAGATCCGTAGGGCAGTTCCGGTCAGGGTTCTACTTTCAGGTCATCTCGGATTTTTCTTAAACTCACTGGAATTTCCACTATGCAACTTCCATACATGACTTTTACCCCGCACGACTCCTTTTAGAACAATCGCTCCAAAAGAAGCGTTTATATGGCGGCCATGTTTTTTTGTATGAAAGCCATTTTTTTTACCAGCTCGTCAATTTACCCAAGATCATACACATTTTTAATTCGAGCAGTATGGGTGTGCGACTTCTCATTTTCGAGATCCGTGGGGCAGTTCCGGTCAGCGTTCCACTTTCAGGTCATTTCGGACTTTCCTGAACTCATAGGACCCCCTTCTATACGACTCCCAAACATGACGTTTACCCCCGACGGCTCCTTCTGGGAGAACAATTGAGTGAAAAACCAAAATGAACACTTTTGTATGGCCGCCATCTTTTATTGTATGGAAGCCATCTTTTCTTCACCGGCTCGTCGATCGACCCAGGGTCCTCGACATTTTTAGTTCCGGCAGTATGGGTGTGCGACTTGTAACTTTCGAGTTCCGTAGGGCAGTTCCGGTCAGCGTTCCACTTTCAGGTCATTTCGGACTTTTCCTAAACTCACAGGACCCCCCTCTATACGACTCCCATACAATACTTTTACCCCCCACGGCTCCTTCTGGGAGACCAATTGCTCCAAAAGATGCGTTTGTATGGCGGCCATATTGAAAAATGGCGGAAAATAAAAGTCGACCACGGATTATGAATCGGTGTCCCCGAAAACCCCCGGACGCCAATTTTCAGCCAGCTCGGAGCAACTTATTTTTCGGCCGCCATTTTGGATCCGCCATCTTGGATTTTTATGACCACCACCGGAAAGCCCCCTCCATCCTCTATGAAAATGGTTCGAGCACCCCCCCGCTATCTCCAACGGTTTCGGAACGGTGAGCGTTTCAATTTTGTATGGCCGCCATTTTTTTTGTATGGAAGCCATCTTTTTTTCACCGGCTCGTCAAACGGCCCAGGGTTCTTGACATTTTTAGTTCTAGCACTATGGGTCTGCGACTTTTCATTTTCGAGATCCGTAGGGCAGTTCCGGTCAGTGTTCCAGTTTCAGGTCATTTCAGACTTTTCCTAAACTCACAAGACTCCCCTCTATACGACTCCCATACATCACTTTTACCCCCCACGGCTCCATCTGGGAGATCAATTTGGTCAAAATCCGAAATGAACACTTGTATGGCGGCCATATTGAAAAATGGCGGAAAAAAAAAATTGATCCCGGATTATGAATCGGTGCCCCCGAAAACCCCCCGACGCCAATTTTCAGCCGGCTCGGACCATTTTTTTTTTTGGCCGCCATTTTGATTCCGCCATCTTGGATTTTTATGACCCCCACCGAAAAGCCCCCGTCGTCCTCTATGACATTTGGTCGAGCACCCCCCCGCTATCTCCAACGGTTTCGGAACGGTGAGCGTTTCAATTTTGTATGGCCGCCATCTTTTTTTGTATGGACGCCATCTTTTTTTCACCGGCTCGTCAAACGGCCTAGGGTCCTCGACATTTTTAGTTCTAGCACTATAGGTCTGCGACTTTTCATTTTCGAGATCCGTAGGGCAGTTCCGGTCAGTGTTCCACTTTCAGGTCATTTCGGACTTTTCTTAGGCTCACAGGACCCCCCTCTATACGACTCCCATACATCGCTTTTACCCCCGACGGCTCCTTCTGGGAGAACAATTGGGTGAAAATCCAAAATGAACACTTGTATGGCGGCCATATTGGAAAATGGCGGAAAAAAAAATTTGATCCCGGATTATGAATCGGTGCCCCCGAAAACCCCTGGATGCCAATTTTCAGCCGGCTCGGACCATTTTTTTTTTTGGCCGCCATTTTGAATCCGCCATCTTGGATTTTTATGATCCCCACCAAAAAGCCCCCGTCATCCTCTATGACATTTGGTCGAACACCCCCCCGCTATCTCCCACGGTTTCGGAACGGTGAGCGTTTCAATTTTGTATGGCCGCCATCTTTTTTTGTATGGAAGCCATCTTTTTTTCACCGGCTCGTCAAACGGCCCAGGGTCCTTGACATTTTTAGTTCCGGCGGTGTGGGTGTCCGACTTGTAATTTTCGAGATCCGTAGGGCAGTTCCGGTCAGGGTTCCACTTTCAGGTCATTTCGGATTTTTCCCGGACTCACTGGACCTCAAGGTTTATGACTTCATGTATGACTTGTACCCCCCACGGCTCCATCTGGGAGATCAATTCTGTCAATCAGTGAGTCAGTGGTAATCGAGCTTTATATATATATGGGAGGTAAAAGTTATGTATGGGAGTTGTATAGGGAAGGGTCCAGTGAGTTCAGGATAGTCCGAAATGACCTGAAAGTGGAACGCTGACTGGAACAGCCCTACGGATCTCAAAAACGGCAAAGCACAGACCCATAGTGCCCGAACTAAAAATGTGTAGGACCTTGGGTCGATTGACGAGCTGGTAAAAAAAAGATGGCTTCCATACAAAAATCATGGCCGCCATAAAAAATAGAAACGCCCTCCGTTTCGAAACTGTTAGAGATAGCGGGGGGGTGCTCAAACCAATGTCATAGAGGATGAAGGGGGCTTTCCGGTTATGCTTATAAAAATCCAAGATGGCCGATTCAAAATGGCGGCCAAGTAAAAAATGGTCCGATCGGGCTGAAAATTGGCGTCTTTGGGTTTTTGGGGGCACCGATTCATTATCCGGGATCGTAATTTATTTCCACCTTATTTTTTAACACGCTTTTATTAGCTTCACCTGTAACTAACTAACTGCGTAAGAAAATCTTGGAAGTTAAATTTGACCCACTTCGCGGTTTCCGATTGAGTTGAAATTTTGCACACACGTTTAGTTAGGATGACAATGCATAGTTAGATTTGGATTTAGAATGACGTCAGTTATCTAACTATGCATTGTCATCCTAACTAAACGTGTGTGCAAAATTTCAACTCAATCGGAAACCGCGAAGTGGGTCAAATTTAACTTCCAAGATTTTCTTACGCAGTTAGTTAGTTACAGGTGAAGCTAATAAAAGCGTGTTAAAAAATAAGGTGGAAATAAATTACGATCCCGGATAATGAATCGGTGCCCCCAAAAACCCAAAGACGCCAATTTTCAGCCCGATCGGACCATTTTTTACTTGGCCGCCATTTTGAATCGGCCATCTTGGATTTTTATAAGCATAACCGGAAAGCCCCCTTCATCCTCTATGACATTGGTTTGAGCACCCCCCCGCTATCTCTAACAGTTTCGAAACGGAGGGCGTTTCTATTTTTTATGGCGGCCATGATTTTTGTATGGAAGCCATCTTTTTTTTACCAGCTCGTCAATCGACCCAAGGTCCTACACATTTTTAGTTCGGGCACTATGGGTCTGTGCTTTGCCGTTTTTGAGATCCGTAGGGCTGTTCCAGTCAGCGTTCCACTTTCAGGTCATTTCGGACTATCCTGAACTCACTGGACCCTTCCCTATACAACTCCCATACATAACTTTTACCTCCCACGGCTCCTTCTGTGAGAATAATTGTGTGAAAATCCAAAATGAACACTTGTATAGCGGCCATGTTTTTTTTTGGAAGCCATCTTTTTTTTACCAGCTCATCAATCGACCCAGGGTCCTCGACATTTTTAGTTCGGGCTATATGGGTCTGCGCTTTGCCGTTTTCGAGATCCGTAGGGCAGTTCCAATCAGCGTTCCACTTTCAGGTCATTTCGGACTTTTCCTAAACTCAATGGGCACCCCTCTATACGACTCCCATACATGACTTTTACCCCCGACGGCTCCTTTTGGGAGAACAATTGAGCGAAAATCCAAAATGAACACTTGTATGGCGGCCATATTTTTTTGTATGGAAGCCATCTTTTTTCACCGGCTCGTCGATCGGCCCAGGGTCTTTGACATTTTTAGTTCCGGCACAGTGGGTGTGCGACTTATAGTTTTTGAGATCCGTAGGGCAGTTCCAGTAAGCGTTCCACTTTCAGGTCATTCTGGACTTTTCTTAAACTCTTAAGACCCCCTTCTATATGACTCCCATACATGACTTTTACCTCCCACGGCTCCTTCTCGGAGAGCAATTGTGAGAAAATCCAAAATGAACACTTGTATGGCGGCCATGTTTTTTTGTATGGAAGCCATCTTTTTATCACCGGCTCAACGATCAGACCAGGCTCCTCAACATTTTTAGTTCGGGCACTACAGGTCTGTGACTTGTAACTTTCGAGTTCCGTAGGGCAGTTCCGGTCAGCGTTCCACTTTCAGGTCATTTCGGACTTTTCCTAAACTCACAGGACCCCCCTCTAAACGACTCCCATACAATACTTTTACCCCCCACGGCTCCTTCTGGGAGACCAATTGCTCCAAAAGATGCGTTTGTATGGCGGCCATATTGAAAAATGGCGAAAAATAAAAGTTGACCACGGATTATGAATCGGTGTCCCCGAAAACCCCCGGACGCCAATTTTCAGCCAGCTCGGAGCAACTTATTTTTCGGCCGCGATTTTGGATCCGCCATCTTCGATTTTTATGACTACCACCGGAAAGCCCCCTCCATCCTCTATGAAAACGGTTCGAGCACCCCCCCGCTATCTCCAACGGTTTCGGAACGGTGAGCGTTTCAATTTTGTATGGCCGCCATTTTTTTTGTATGGAAGCCATCTTTTTTTCACTGGCTCGTCAAACGGCCCAAGGTCCTCGACATTTTTAGTTCAGGCGGTATAGGTTTGCAACTTGCCGTTTTCGAGATCCGTAGGGCAGATCTGGTCAGCGTTCCACTTTCAGGTCATTTCGGACTTTTCCTAAACTCACAGGACCCCCTCTATACGACTCCCATACATCACTTTTACCCCCCACGGCTCCTTCTGGGAGATCAATTGGGTCGAAATCCGAAATGAACACTTGTATGGCGGCCATCTTGAAAAATGGCGGAAAGAAAAATTTGATCCCGGATTATGAATCGGTGCCCCCGAAAACCCCCGGACGCCAATTTTCAGCAGGCTCGGACCATTTTTTTTTTGGCCGCCATTTTGAATCCGCCATCTTGGATTTTTATGACCCCCACCGGAAAGCCCCCGTCGTCCTCTATGACATTTGGTCGAGCACCCCCCCGCTATCTCCAGCGGTTTCGGAACGGTGAGCGTTTCAATTTTGTATGGCCGCCATCTTTTTTTGTATGGACGCCATCTTTTTTTCACCGGCCCGTCAAACGGCCCAGGGTTCTTGACATTTTTAGTTCCAGCACTATGGGTGTGCGACTTGTAATTTTCGAGATCCGTAGGGCAGTTCCGGTCAGGGTTCCACTTTCAGGTCATTTCGGATTTTTCCCGGACTCACTGGACCTCAAGGTTTATGACTTTATGTATGACTTGTACCCCCCACGGCTCCATCTGGGAGAACAATTCTGTCAATCAGTGAGTGAGTGAGTCAGTGGTAATCGAGCTTTATTATATAAAGCTCGATTACCACTGACTCACTCACTCACTGATTGACAGAATTGTTCTCCCAGATGGAGCCGTGGGGGGTACAAGTCATACATAAAGTCATAAACCTTGAGGTCCAGTGAGTCCGGGAAAAATCCGAAATGACCTGAAAGTGGAACCCTGACCGGAACTGCCCTACGGATCTCGAAAATTACAAGTCGCACACCCATAGTGCTGGAACTAAAAATGACCTTGTATGGTAATTTTTTTTTTTGCATGTTAGTAAAAAAAATTCACCGGCTCGTCAAACGGCCCAGGATCCTTGACATTTTTAGTTACGGCAGTATGGGTGTGCGACTTGCCGTTTTCGAAATCCCTATGGCTGTTCCGGTTAGGGTCCCTGTCAGGTCATTTCTCACTGGATCTCCCTCTATACGACTGTCATACATGACTTTTACCCCCGCGCCTCCTTCTGGGAGAACAAATGTTTCAAAAAAGCGTTTGTATGGCGGCCATATTGAAAAATGGCGGAGAAAAAAAGTCGATCCCAGATTATGAATCGGTGCCTCCGAAAACCACCAGCCGCCAATTTTCAGTCGAGTACGACTTGCTGTTTTCGAGATCCGTAGGGTGGTACTGGTCAGGGTTCCACTTTCAGGTCATTTCGGTTTTTTTCTGAACTCACTGGACCCTTCCCTATACGACTTTCATACATAACTTTTACCTCTCACGCCTCCTTCTGGTAGAACAATTGAGTGAAAAACCAAAAATGAACAGTTGTATGGCGGCCATGTTTTATTGTATGGAAGCCATATTTTTTTCACCGGTTCGTCAAACGGCCCAGGGTCCTTGACATTTTTAGTTCCGGCGGTATAGGTTTGCGACTTTTAATTTTCGAGATCCGTAGGGCAGTTCCAGCAGCGTTCCACTTTCAGGTCATTTCGGATTTTTCCCGGACTCACTGGACCTCAAGGTTTATGACTTTATGTATGACTTGTACCCCCCACGGCTCCTTCTGGGAGAACAATTATGTCAATGAGTGAGTGAGTCAGTGGTAATCGGCCATATTGGAAAATGGTGGAAAGAAAAATTTGATCCCGGATTCTGAATCGGATCGGACCATATTATTTTTTGGCCTCCATTTTGAATCCGCCGACTTGGATTTTTATCACTACCACTGGAAAGCCCCCCCCCCCCTCGTTCTGTATGATATTTGGTCGAGCACCCCCCTTCTATCTCTAACGGTTTCGGAACGGTGAGGGTTTTGAAAAAGTAGAAATCGCGCAGTGCGCGGGCCGCAAGCGGCCCGCGGGTGGCGGTTTTGGTGGACCTCTTAAATTAACTTAAAAAAAATATAAACACGCTTTTGAATGTGCCTGCAAAGGCTGTTGTAATATAAAACTTTGACTTTAACTTTGATTTTGACTTTGACTTTGTCTTCGACTTCGACTTCGACTTTGACTTTGACTTTGACTTTGACTTCAACTTCGACATCGAATTTGACTTTATTTTTCGTTTTCTTCCCAGCAGACCCTTTCATTTGATACCCATATCAGGTTGGTAGATAAGAAAATTTTGTCTACCATCTTGGGGCGTCCGCCATATTGAATTAATTGTGACGTTATTTTAGTTTCGTACTCTTCTCAGCAAACCCTTTCATTTGATACCCATATCATGGTAGTGCATAATACATAAGTAGTCCGCCATATTGGATTTAGAATGACGTCAGTTATCTAACTGCATTGTCATCCTAACGTGTGCAAAATCTCACCTCAATCGGAAACCGCGAACTGGGTCAAATGTAACTTCCAAGATTTTACAGGTGAAGCTAATAAAAGCGTGTTAAGTATCGTTTATATGGCGGCCATGTTTTTTTGTATGAAAGCCATTTTTTTTACCAGCTCGTCAATCGACCCAAGATCCTACACATTTTTAGTTCGGGCAGTATGGGTGTGCGACTTCTCATTTTCGAGATCCGTGGGGCAGTTCCAGTAAGCGTTCCACTTTCATGTCTTTTCGGACTTTTTCTAAACTCAATGGGGACCCCTCTATACGACTCCCATACATGACCTTTACCCCCGACGGCTCCTTCTGGGAGAACAATTGTGTGAAAATCCAAAATGAACACCTGTATGGCAGCCATGTTCTTTTGTATGGAAGCCATCTTTTTTTCACCGGCTCGTCAATCGTCCCACGGTACTCGAAATTTTTAGTTCCGGCACCGTGCGTCTGCAACTTGTAGTTTTCGAGATCCGTAGGGCAGTTCTGGTCACGGTCCCACTTTCAGGTTATTTCGGATTTTTCCTAAACTCACTGGACCCTTCCCTATATAACTCCCATACATAACTTTAACCTCCCACGGCTCCTTCTGTGAGAATAATTGTGCGAAAATCCAAAATGAACACTTGTATGGCGGCCATGTATTTTTTTTGGAAGCCATCTTTTTTTTACCAGCTCATCAATCGACCCAGGGTCCTCGACATTTTTAGTTCGGGCAATATGGGTCTGCGTTTTGCCGTTTTCGAGATCCGTAGGGCAGTTCCGGTCAGGGTTCTTTTTTCAGGTCATCTCGGATTTTTCTTAAACTCACTGGAATTTCCACTATACAACTTCCATACATGACTTTTACCCCGCACGACTCCTTTTAGAACAATTGCTCCAAAAGAAGCGTTTATATGGCGGCCATGTTTTTTTGTATGAAAGCCATTTTTTTTTACCAGCTCGTCAATTTACCCAAGATCATACACATTTTTAATTCGAGCAGTATGGGTGTGCGACTTCTCATTTTCGAGATCCGTAGGGCAGTTCCAGTCAGCGTTCCACTTTCAGGTCTTTTCGGACTTTTCATAAACTCATAGGACCCCCTTCTATATGACTCCGATACATGACTTTTACTTCCCACGGCTCCTTCTGGGAGAGCAATTGTGTGAACATCCAAAATGAACACTTGTATGGCCGCCATCTTTTTTTGTATGGAAGCCATCTTTTTTTCACCAGTTCGTCAAACGGCCCAGGGTCCTTATCATTTTTAGTTGGGGCGGTATAGCATTGCGACTTGTAATTTTCGAGATCCGTAGGGCAGTTCCGGTCAGCGTTCCACTTTCAGGTCATTTCGGACTTTTCCTGAACTTATAGGACCCCCTTCTATACGAATTCTATACATGAGTTTTACCACCGAAGGCTCCTTCTGGGAGAACAATTGAGTGAAAATCCAAAATGAACACTTGTATGGCGGCCATCTTTTTTTGTATGGAAGCCATCTTTTTTTCACCGGCTCGTCAATCGTCCCAAGGTACTCGAGATTTTTAGTTCCGGCAGTATGGGTGTGCGACTTCTCATTTTCGAGATCCGTAGGGCAGTTCCGGTCAGCGTTCCACTTTCAGGTCATTTCGTACTTTCCTGAACTCATAGGACCCCCTTCTATACGACTCCCAAACATGACATTTGCCCCCGACGGCTCCTTCTGGGAGAACAATTGAGTGAAAATCCAAAATGAACACTTTTGTATGGCCGCCATCTTTTTTTGTATGGAAGCCATCTTTTCTTCACCAGCTCGTCGATCGACCCAGGGTCCTCAACATTTTTAGTTCCGGCAGTATGGGTGTGCGACTTGTAACTTTCGAGTTCCGTAGGGCAGTTCCGGTCAGCGTTCCACTTTCAGGTCATTTCGGACTTTTCCTAAACTCACAGGACCCCCCTCTATACGACTCCCATACAATACTTTTACCCCCCACGGCTCCTTCTGGGAGACCAATTGCTCCAAAAGATGCGTTTGTTTGGCGGCCATATTGAAAAATGGCGGAAAATAAAAGTCGACCACGGATTATGAATCGGTGTCCCCGAAAACCCCCGGACGCCAATTTTCAGCCAGCTCGGAGCAACTTATTTTTCGGCCGCCATTTTGGATCCGCCATCTTGGAATTTTATGACCACCACCGAAAAGCCCCCTCCATCCTCTATGAAAATGGTTCCAGCACCCCCCCGCTATCTCCAACGGTTTCGGAACGGTGAGCGTTTCAATTTTGTATGGCCGCCATTTTTTTTGTATGGAAGCCATCTTTTTTTCACCGGCTCGTCAAACGGCCCAAGGTCCTCGACATTTTTAGTTCAGGCGGTATAGGTTTGCGACTTGCCGTTTTCGAGATCCGTAGGGCAGTTCTGGTCAGCGTTCCACTTTCAGGTCATTTCGGACTTTTCCTAAACTCACAGGACCCCCTCTATACGACTCCCATACATCACTTTTACCCCCCACGGCTCCTTCTGGGAGATCAATTGGGTCGAAATCCGAAATGAACACTTGTATGGCGGCCATCTTGAAAAATGGCGGAAAGAAAAATTTGATCCCGGATTATGAATCGGTGCCCCCGAAAACCCCCGGACGCCAATTTTCAGCAGGCTCGGACCATTTTTTTTTTGGCCGCCATTTTGAATCCGCCATCTTGGATTTTTATGACCCCCACCGGAAAGCCCCCGTCGTCCTCTATGACATTTGGTCGAGCACCCCCCCGCTATCTCCAACGGTTTCGGAACGGTGAGCGTTTCAATTTTGTATGGCCGCCATCTTTTTTTGTATGGACGCCATCTTTTTTTCACCGGCCCGTCAAACGGCCCAGGGTTCTTGACATTTTTAGTTCCAGCACTATGGGTGTGCGACTTGTAATTTTCGAGATCCGTAGGGCAGTTCCGGTCAGGGTTCCACTTTCAGGTCATTTCGGATTTTTCCCGGACTCACTGGACCTCAAGGTTTATGACTTTATGTATGACTTGTACCCCCCACGGCTCCATCTGGGAGAACAATTCTGTCAATCAGTGAGTGAGTGAGTCAGTGGTAATCGAGCTTTATATATTAGAGACTAGAGGTCGCGCGGTGCGCGGGCCGCGAGCGGCCCGCGAGGGCTTTTTAGGTGGGGTTTGTAACATGACGCAAAATAAATATGATATTTGATTTTGTATGGCAGCCATGTTTTTTTGTATGAAAGCCCTCTTTTTTTACCAGCTTGTCAATCGACCCAAGGTCCTACACATTTTTAGTTCGGGCAGTATGGGTGTGCGACTTTTCATTTTCGAGATCCGTGGGGCAGTTCCGGTCAGCGTTCCACTTTTAGGTTATTTCGGTTTTTTGCTGAACTCCCTGGACTTCCCTCTATACGTCTCCCATACATCACTTTTACCCCCCGCGGCTCCTTCCGGGAGAACAATTGAGTGAAAATCCAAAAATGAACACTTGTATGGCGGCCATGTTTTTTTGTATAGTAGCCATGATTTTCCACCAGTTCGTCGATCGACCCAAGGTCCTTGACATTTTTAGTTCTGGCAGTATAGGTCTGCGGCTTTCCGTTTTCGAGATCAATCACAAAGGGTCATTTCTCACTGGGCCTCTCTCTGTACGACTCCCACACATGACGTTTACCCCCCATGACTCCTTCTGGGAGAACAATTGCTCCAAAAGATGCGTTTGTATGGCGGCCATATTGAAAAATGGCGGAAAAAAAAGTTGGTCCCGGATTATGAATCGGTGCCCCCGAAAACCTCAGGACGCCAATTTTCAGCCAGATCGGACCATATTTTTTGTTGGCCGCCATTTTGGATCCGCCACCTTGGATTTTTATTACGACCACCGAAAAGCCCCTCTCGTCCTAGATGATATTTGGTCGAGCACCCGCATTCTATCTCTAACGGTTTCGAAACGGTTAGGGTTCAAAAAGCTTAGAGGTCGCGCGGTGCGCGGCCCGCGGGCGGCCCGCGGAGGTTGTGGTTGAACTCTTAAATTAACTTAAAAAATAATTAAAACACGATTTGGAAAGTGCTTTGACTTTGACTGACTTTGACTTTGACTTCGACTTTGACTTTGAATTCGACTTTCACTTTGACTTTATTTTTCGTTTTGTTTCCAGCAGACCCTTTCATTTGATACCCATATCAGGTTGGTAGATAAGAAAATTTTGTCTACCATCTTGGGGCGTCCGCCATATTGAATTAAGTGTGACGTTATTTTAGTTTCGTACTCTTCTCAGCAAACCCTTTCATTTGATACCCATATCATGGTAGTGCATAATACATAAGTAGTCCGCCATATTGGATTTAGAATGACGTCAGTTATCTAACTATGCATTGTCATCCTAACTAAACGTGTGTGCAAAATCTCACCTCAATCGGAAACCGCGAAGTGGATCAAATTTAACTTCCAAGATTTTCTTACATAGTTACAGGTGAAGCTAATAAAAGCGTGTTAAGAGGCGTTTGTATGGCAGCCATGTTTTTTTGTATGAAAGCCATCTTTTTTTACCAGCTCGTCAATCGACCCAAGGTCCTACACATTTTTAGTTCGGGCAGTACGGGTGTGCGACTTCTTATTTTGGAGATCCGTGGGGCAGTTCCGGTCAGCGTTCCACTTTCAGGTCATTTCGGACTTTTCCTGAACTCATAGGAGGGTCCTTCTATACGACTCCTCTACATGAGTTTTACCCCCGAAGGCTCCTTCTGGGAGAACAATTGAGTGAAAATCCAAAATGAACACTTGTATGGCGGCCATGTTTTTTTTTGTATGGAAGCCATCTTTTTTTTACCAGCTCATCAATCGACCCAGAGTCCTCAACATTTTTAGTTCGGGCACTATGGGTCTGCGACTTGTAGTTTTCGAGATCCGTAGGGCTGTTCCAGTCAGGGTTCCACTTTCAGGTCATTTCGGATTTTTCTAAACTCAATGGATCCCCTTCTATACAACTCCCATACGTTACTATTACCCCCCGCGGCTCCTTTGGGAGAAAGAACACTTGCTCCAAAAGAAGCGTTTGTATGACGGCCATGTTTTTTTGTATGAAAGCCATCTTTTTTTGACCAGCTCGTCAATCGACCCAAGGTCCTACACATTTTTAGATCGGGCACTATGTGTCTGCGCTTTGCCGTTATTGAGATCCGTAGGGCAGTTCTGGTCAATGTTCCACTTTAAGGACTTTTCGGATTTTTCCTGAAATCACTGGACCCCCCTCTATACGACTCCCAATCATGACTTTTACCTCCCACGGCTCCTTCTCGGAGAGCAATTGTGTGAAAATCCAAAATGAACACCTGTATGGCAGCCATGTTCTTTTGTATGGAAGCCATCTTTTTTTCACCGGCTCGTCAATCGTCCCACGGTACTCGAAATTTTTAGTTCCGGCACCGTGCGTCTGCAACTTGTAGTTTTCGAGATCTGTAGGGCAGTTCTGGTCACGGTTCCACTTTCAGGTTATTTCGGATTTTTCCTAAACTCACTGGACCCTTCCCTATATAACTCCCATACATAACTTTAACCTCCCACGGCTCCTTCTGTGAGAATAATTGTGCGAAAATCCAAAATGAACACTTGTATGGCGGCCATGTATTTTTTTTGGAAGCCATCTTTTTTTTACCAGCTCATCAATCGACCCAGGGTCCTCGACATTTTTAGTTCGGGCAATATGGGTCTGCGTTTTGCCGTTTTCGAGATCCGTAGGGCAGTTCCGGTCAGGGTTCTACTTTCAGGTCATCTCGGATTTTTCTTAAACTCACTGGAATTTCCACTATACAACTTCCATACATGACTTTTACCCCGCACGACTCCTTTTAGAACAATTGCTCCAAAAGAAGCGTTTATATGGCGGCCATGTTTTTTTGTATGAAAGCCATTTTTTTTTACCAGCTCGTCAATTTACCCAAGATCATACACATTTTTAATTCGAGCAGTATGGGTGTGCGACTTCTCATTTTCGAGATCCGTGGGGCAGTTCCGGTCAGCGTTCCACTTTCAGGTCTTTTCGGACTTTTCATAAACTCATAGGACCCCCTTCTATATGACTCCGATACATGACTTTTACCTCCCACGGCTCCTTCTGGGAGAGCAATTGTGTGAACATCCAAAATGAACACTTGTGTGGCCGCCATCTTTTTTTGTATGGAAGCCATCTTTTTTTCACCGGTTCGTCAAATGGCCCAGGGTCCTTAACATTTTTAGTTGGGGCGGTATAGCATTGCGACTTGTAATTTTCGAGATCCGTAGGGCAGTTCCGGTCAGCGTTCCACTATCAGGTCATTTCGGACTTTTCCTGAACTTGTAGGACCCCCTTCTATACGAATTCTATACATGAGTTTTACCACCGAAGGCTCCTTCTGGGAGAACAATTGAGTGAAAATCCAAAATGAACACTTGTATGGCGGCCATCTTTTTTTGTATGGAAGCCATCTTTTTTTCACCGGCTCGTCAATCGTCCCAAGGTACTCGAGATTTTTATTTCCGGCAGTATGGGTGTGCGACTTCTCATTTTCGAGATCCGTAGGGCAGTTCCGGTCAGCGTTCCACTTTCAGGTCATTTCGGACTTTCCTGAACTCATAGGACCCCCTTCTATACGACTCCCAAACATGACGTTTACCCCCGACGGCTCCTTCTGGGAGAACAATTGAGTGAAAAACCAAAATGAACACTTTTGTATGGCCGCCATCTTTTTTTGTATGGAAGCCATCTTTTCTTCACCGGCTCGTCGATCGACCCAGGGTCCTCGACATTTTTAGTTCCGGCAGTATGGGTGTGCGACTTGTAGCTTTCGAGTTCCGTAGGGCAGTTCCGGTCAGCGTTCCACTTTCAGGTCATTTCGGACTTTTCCTAAACTCACAGGACCCCCCTCTATACGACTCCCATACAATACTTTTACCCCCCACGGCTCCTTCTGGGAGACCAATTGCTCCAAAAGATGCGTTTGTATGGCGGCCATATTGAAAAATGGCGGAAAAAAATAATCGACTCCGGATTATGAATCGGTGCCCCCGAAAATCCCCGGATGCCAATTTTCAGCCGGCTCGGACCATTTTTTTTTATGGCCGCCATTTTGAGTCCGCCATCTTGGATTTTTATGACCACCACCGGAAAGCCCCCTCCATCCTCTATGAAAATGGTTCGAGCACCCTGCCGCTATCTCCAACGGTTTAGGAACGGTGAGCGTTTCAATTTTGTATGGCCGCCATTTTTTTTGTATGGAAGCCATCTTTTTTTCACCGGCTCGTCAAACGGCCCAGGGTCCTCGACATTTTTAGTTCCGGCAGTGTGGGTGTTCGACTTTTCATTTTCGAGATCCGTAGGGCAGTTCCGGTCAGTGTTCCACTTTCAGGTCATTTCGGACTTTTCTTAGGCTCACAGGACCCCCCTCTATACGACTCCCATACATCGCTTTTACCCCCGACGGCTCCTTCTGGGAGAACAATTGGGTGAAAATCCAAAATGAACACTTGTATGGCGGCCATATTGGAAAATGGCGGAAAAAAATTTTTGATCCCGGATTATGAATCGGTGCCCCCGAAAACCCCTGGATGCCAATTTTCAGCCGGCTCGGACCATTTTTTTTTTTGGCCGCCATTTTGAATCCGCCATCTTAGATTTTTATGACCCCCACCGGAAAGCCCCCGGCGTCCTCTATGACATTTGGTCGAGCACCCCCCCACTATCTCCAACGGTTTCGGAACGGTGAGCGTTTCAATTTTGTATGGCCGCCATCTTTTTTTGTATGGACGCCATCTTTTTTTTACCGGCTCGTCAAACGGCCCAGGGTTCTTGACATTTTTAGTTCCAGCACTATGGGTGTGCGACTTGTAATTTTCGAGATCCGTAGGGCAGTTCCGGTCAGGGTTCCACTTTCAGGTCATTTCGGATTTTTCCCGGACTCACTGGACCCCCTTCTATACGACTCCCATACATGACTTTAACCCCCCACGGCTCCATCTGGGAGAACAATTATGTCAATCAGTGAGTCAGTCAGTCAGTCAGTGGTAATCGAGCTTTATATATATAAACTAGAGGTCGCGCGGTGCGCGGGCCGCGAGCGGCCCGCGAGGGCTTTTTAGGTGGGGTTTGTAACATGACGCAAAATAAATATGATATTTGATTTTGTATGGCAGCCATGTTTTTTTGTATGAAAGCCATCTTTTTTTACCAGCTTGTCAATCGACCCAAGGTCCTACACATTTTTAGTTCGGGCAGTATGGGTGTGCGACTTCTCATTTTCGAGATCCGTGGGGCAGTTCCGGTCAGCGTTCCACTTTTAGGTTATTTCGGTTTTTTGCTGAACTCCCTGGACCTCCCTCTATACGTCTCCCATACATCACTTTTACCCCCCGCGGCTCCTTCCGGGAGAACAATTGAGTGAAAATCCAAAAATGAACACTTGTATGGCGGCCATGTTTTTTTGTATAGTAGCCATGATTTTTTACCAGTTCGTCGATCCACCCAAGGTCCTTGACACTTTTAGTTCTGGCAGTATAGGTCTGCGGCTTTCCGTTTTCGAGATCCGTAGGGCTGTTCCAGTCAGGGTTCGACTTTCAGGTCATTTCTCACTGGGCCTCTCTCTGTACGACTCCCACACATGACTTTTACCCCCCATGACTCCTTCTGGGAGAACAATTGCTCCAAAAGATGCGTTTGTATGGCGGCCATATTGAAAAATGGCGGAAAAAAAAGTTGGTCCCGGATTATGAATCGGTGCCCCCGAAAACCTCAGGACGCCAATTTTCAGCCAGATCGGACCATATTTTTTGTAAGCCGCCATTTTGAATCCGCCATCTTGGATTTTTATCACGACCACCGAAAAGCCCCTCTCGTCCTCGATGATATTTGGTCAAGCACTCCCACTCTATCTCTAACGGTTTCGAAACGGTTAGGGTTTAAAAAGCCTAGAGTTTGCGAGGTGCGCGGGCCGCGGGCGGCCCGCGGAGGTTGTGGTGGTACTCTTAAATTAACTTAAAAAAAAAAACACGATTTGGAAAGTGCTTTGACTTTGACTTTGACATCGACTTTTACTTTGAATTCGAATTTCACTTTGACTTTATTTTTCGTTTTCTTCCCAGCAGACCCTTTCATTTGATACCCATATCAGGTTGGTAGATAAGAAAATCTTGTCTACCATCTTGGAGCGTCCGCCATTTTGAATTAAGTGTGACGTTATTTTAGTTTCGTACTCTTCTCAGCAAACCCTTTCATTTGATACCCATATCATGGTAGTGCATAATACATAAGTAGTCCGCCATATTGGATTTAGAATGACGTCAGTTATCTAACTATGCATTGTCATCCTATCTAAACGTGTGACCAAAATCTCACCTCAATCGGAAACCGCGAAGTGGGTCAAAAACTTCCAAAATTTTCTTACATAGTTACAGGTGAAGTTAATAAAAGCGTGTTAAGAGGCGTTTGTATGGCAGCCATGTTTTTTTGTATGAAAGCCATCTTTTTTTTACCAGCTCGTCTATCGACCCAAGGTCCTACACATTTTTAGTTCGGGCAGTACGGGTGTGCGACTTCTCATTTTGGAGATCCGTGGGGCAGTTCCGGTCAGCGTTCCACTTTCAGGTCATTTCGGACTTTTTCTGAACTCATAGGACCCCCTTCTATACGACTCCTATACATCAGTTTTACCCCCGAAGGCTCCTTCTGGGAGAACAATTGAGTGAAAATCCAAAATGAACACTTGTATGGAATAGTGTAATAAATTTATTGTAATAAAAAACTTTGACTTTAACTTCGACATCGACATCGACTTTGACTTTATTTTTCGTTTTGTTCCCAGCAGACCCTTTCATTTGATACCCATATCATGATGGTAGATAAAAAAAAATTGTCTACCATCTTGGGGCGTCCGCCATATTGAATTAAGTGTGACGTTATTATAGTTTCGTAGTCTTCTCAGCAAACCCTTTCATTTGATACCCATATCATGGTAGTGCATAATACATAAGTAGTCTGTCATATTGGATTTAGAATGACGTCAGTTATCTAACTGCATTGTCATCCTAACGTGTGCAAAATCTCACCTCAATCGGAAACCGCGAAATGGGTCAAATGTAACTTCCAAGATTTTACAGGTGAAGCTAATAAAAGCGTGTTAAGTATCGTTTATATGGCGGCCATGTTTTTTTGTATGAAAGCCATTTTTTTACCAGCTCGTCAATCGACCCAAGATCCTACACATTTTTAGTTCGGGCAGTATGGGTGTGCGACTTCTCATTTTCGAGATCCGTGGGGCAGTTCCAGTAAGCGTTCCACTTTCATGTCTTTTCGGACTTTTTCTAAACTCAATGGGCACCCCTCTATACGACTCCCATACATGACCTTTACCCCCGACGGCTCCTTCTGGGAGAACAATTGTGTGAAAATCCAAAATGAACACCTGTATGGCAGCCATGTTCTTTTGTATGGAAGCCATCTTTTTTTCACCGGCTCGTCAATCGTCCCACGGTACTCGAAATTTTTAGTTCCGGCACCGTGCGTCTGCAACTTGTAGTTTTCGAGATCCGTAGGGCAGTTCTGGTCACGGTTCCACTTTCAGGTTATTTCGGATTTTTCCTAAACTCACTGGACCCTTCCCTATATAACTCCCATACATAACTTTAACCTCCCACGGCTCCTTCTGTGAGAATAATTGTGCGAAAATCCAAAATGAACACTTGTATGGCGGCCATGTATTTTTTTTGGAAGCCATCTTTTTTTTACCAGCTCATCAATCGACCCAGGGTCCTCGACATTTTTAGTTCGGGCAATATGGGTCTGCGTTTTGCCGTTTTCGAGATCCGTAGGGCAGTTCCGGTCAGGGTTCTACTTTCAAGTCATCTCGGATTTTTCTTAAACTCACTGGAATTTCCACTATACAACATACATGACTTTTACCCCGCACGACTCCTTTTAGAACAATTGCTCCAAAAGAAGCGTTTATATGGCGGCCATGTTTTTTTGTATGAAAGCCATTTTTTTTTACCAGCTCGTCAATTTACCCAAGATCATACACATTTTTAATTCGAGCAGTATGGGTGTGCGACTTCTCATTTTCGAGATCCGTGGGGCAGTTCCGGTCAGCGCTCCACTTTCAGGTCTTTTCGGACCTTTCATAAACTCATAGGACCCCCTTCTATATGACTCCGATACATGACTTTTACCTCCCACGGCTCCTTCTGGGAGAGCAATTGTGTGAACATCCAAAATGAACACTTGTATGGCCGCCATCTTTTTTTGTATGGAAGCCATCTTTTTTTCACCGGTTCGTCAAACGGCCCAGGGTCCTTAACATTTTTAGTTGGGGCGGTATAGCATTGCGACTTGTAATTTTCGAGATCCGTAGGGCAGTTCCGGTCAGCGGTCTACCTTTAGGTCATTTCAGATTTTTTCTAAACTCACAGGACCTCCTTCTTTACGACTCCCATACATGACTTTTACCCCCCACGACTCCTTCTTGGAGAACAATTGTGTGAAAATCCAAAATGAACACTTGTATGGCAGCCATGTTTTTTTGTATGGAAGCCATCTTTTTTTCACCGGCTCGTCCATCGGCCCAGGGTCCTTGACATTTTTAGTTCCAGCACTGTAGGTCTGCGACTTTTCATTTTCGAGATCCGTAGGGCAGTTCCGGTCAGCATTCCACTTTCAGGTCATTTCAGACTTTTCCTAAACTCACAAGACCCCCTTCTATACGACTCCCATACATCACTTTTACCCCCGAAGGCTCCTTCTGGGAGAACAATTGCTCCAAAAGATGCGTTTGTATGGCGGCCATATTGAAAAATGGCGGAAAATAAAAGTCGACCACGGATTATGAATCGGTGTCCCCGAAAACCCCCGGACGCCAATTTTCAGCCGGCTCGGAGCAACTTTTTTTTGGCCGCCATTTTGAATCCGCCATCTTGGATTTTTATGATCACCACCGGAAAGCCCCCTCCAGTCTCTATGAAATTGGTTCGAGCACCCCCCTGCTATCTCTAACGGTTTCCGAACGGTGAACGTTTCTATTTTGTATGGCGGCCATGTTTTTTTGTATGGAAGCCATCTTTTTTTCACCGGCTCGTCAAACGGCCCAGGGTCCTTGACATTTTTAGTTCCAGCACTGTAGGTCTGCGACTTTTCATTTTCGAGATCCGTAGGGCAGTTTCAGTCAGTGTTCCACTTTCAGGTCATTTCGGACTTTTTCTGAACTCACAGGACCCCCTTCTATACGACTCCGATACATCACTTTTACCCCCCACGGCTCCTTCTGGGAGAACAATTGGGTCAAAATCCAAAATGAACACTTGTATGGCGGCCATATTGAAAAATGGCGGAAAAAAAAAATCGACCCCGGATTATGAATCGGTGCCTCCGAAAACCCCCGGATGCCAATTTTCAGCCGGCTCGGACCATTTTTTTTTTTGGCCGCCATTTTGAATCCGCCATCTTGGATTTTTATGACCCCCACCGGAAAGCCCCCGTCGTCCTCTATGACATTTGGTCGAACACCCCCCCACTATCTCCAACGGTTTCGGAACGGTGAGCGTTTCCATTTTGTATGGCCGCCATCTTTTTTTGTATGGACGCCATCTTTTTTTCACCGGCTCGTCAAACGGCCCAGGGTTCTTGACATTTTTAGTTCGAGCACTATGGGTGTGCGACTTGTAATTTTCGAGATCCGTAGGGCAGTTCCGGTCAGGGTTCCACTTTCAGGTCATTTCGGATTTTTCCCGGACTCACTGGACCTCAAGGTTTATGACCCTGTGTATGACTTGTACCCCCCACGGCTCCTTCTGGGAGAACAATTCTGTCAATCAGTCAGTGGTAATCGAGCTTTATATATTAGTGACTAGAGGTCGCGCGGTGCGCGGGCCGCGAGCGGCCCGCGAGGGCTTTTCGGGTGGAGCTTGTAACATTACTCAAAATAAATATGATATTTGATTTTGTATGGCAGCCATGTTTTTTTTGTATGAAAGCCATCTTTTTTTTACCTGCTCGTCAATCGACCCAAGGTCCTACACATTTTTAGTTCGGGCAGTATGGGTGTGCGATTTCTCATTTTCGAGATCCGTAGGGCAGTTCCGGTCAGCGTTCCACTTTCAAGCCATTTCGGACTTTTCCTAAACTCACTGGACTTCTCTCTATACGTCTCCCATACATGACTTTTGACCCCCGCGGCTCCTTCTGGGAAAACAATTGCTCCAAAAGATGCGTTTGTATGGCGGCCATATTGAAAAATGGCGAAAAAAATATGTCGTTCCCGGATTATGAATCGGTGCCCCCGAAAACCCCCGGACGCCAATTTTCAGCCGGCTCGCAGTAACTTTTTTTTCGGCCGCCATTTTGAATCCGCCATCTTGGATTTTTATGACCCCCACCGGAAAGCCCCCTCCATCCTTTATGAAATTGGTTCGAGCACCCCCCCACTATCTCTAACGGTGTCGGAACGGTGAGCGTTTGAAGTTTGTTTGGCAGCCATGTTTTTTTGTATGAAAGCCATCTTTTTTTACCAGCTCGTCAATCGACCCAAGGTCTTACACATTTTTAGTTCGGGCAGTATGGGTGTGCGACTTCTCATTTTCGAGATCCGTGGGGCAGTTCCGGTCAGCGTTCCACTTTTAGGTTATTTCGGTTTTTTGCTGAACTCCCTGGACCTCCCTCTATACGTCTCCCATACATCACTTTTACCCCCCGCGGCTCCTTCCGGGAGAACAATTGAGTGAAAATCCAAAAATGAACACTTGTATGGCGGCCATGTTTTTTTGTATAGTAGCCATGATTTTTTACCAGTTCGTCGATCCACCCAAGGTCCTTGACACTTTTAGTTCTGGCAGTATAGGTCTGCGGCTTTCCGTTTTCGAGATCCGTAGGGCTGTTCCAGTCAGGGTTCGACTTTCAGGTCATTTCTCACTGGGCCTCTCTCTGTACGACTCCCACACATGACTTTTACCCCCCATGACTCCTTCTGGGAGAACAATTGCTCCAAAAGATGCGTTTGTATGGCGGCCATATTGAAAAATGGCGGAAAAAAAAGTTGGTCCCGGATTATGAATCGGTGCCCCCGAAAACCTCAGGACGCCAATTTTCAGCCAGATCGGACCATATTTTTGTAAACCGCCATCTTGGATTTTTATCACGACCACCGAAAAGCCCCTCTCGTCCTCGATGATATTTGGTCAAGCACTCCCACTCTATCTCTAACGGTTTCGAAACGGTTAGGGTTTAAAAAGCTTAGAGTTTGCGCGGTGCGCGGGCCGCGGGCGGCCCGCGGAGGTTGTGGTGGTACTCTTAAATTAACTTAAAAAAAAAAACACGATTTGGAAAGTGCTTTGACTTTGACTTTGACTTTGACATCGACTTTTACTTTGAATTCGAATTTCACTTTGACTTTATTTTTCGTTTTCTTCCCAGCAGACCCTTTCATTTGATACCCATATCAGGTTGGTAGATAAGAAAATCTTGTCTACCATCTTGGGGCGTCCGCCATATTGAATTAAGTGTGACGTTATTTTAGTTTCGTAGTCTTCTCAGCAAACCCTTTCATTTGATACCCATATCATGGTAGTGCATAATACATAAGTAGTCCGCCATATTGGATTTAGAATGACGTCAGTTATCTAACTGCATTGTCATCCTAACGTGTGCAAAATCTCACCTCAATCGGAAACCGCGAAATGGGTCAAATGTAACTTCCAAGATTTTACAGGTGAAGCTAATAAAAGCGTGTTAAGTATCGTTTATATGGCGGCCATGTTTTTTTGTATGAAAGCCATTTTTTTTACCAGCTCGTCAATCGACCCAAGATCCTACACATTTTTAGTTCGGGCAGTATGGGTGTGCGACTTCTCATTTTCGAGATCCGTGGGGCAGTTCCAGTAAGCGTTCCACTTTCATGTCTTTTCGGACTTTTTCTAAACTCAATGGGCACCCCTCTATACGACTCCCATACATGACCTTTACGCCCGACGGCTCCTTCTGGGAGAACAATTGTGTGAAAATCCAAAATGAACACCTGTATGGCAGCCATGTTCTTTTCTATGGAAGCCATCTTTTTTTCACCGGCTCGTCAATCGTCCCACGGTACTCGAAATTTTTAGTTCCGGCACCGTGCGTCTGCAACTTGTAGTTTTCGAGATCCGTAGGGCAGTTCTGGTCACGGTTCCACTTTCAGGTTATTTCGGATTTTTCCTAAACTCACTGGACCCTTCCCTATATAACTCCCATACATAACTTTAACCTCCCACGGCTCCTTCTGTGAGAATAATTGTGCGAAAATCCAAAATGAACACTTGTATGGCGGCCATGTATTTTTTTTGGAAGCCATCTTTTTTTTACCAGCACATCAATCGACCCAGGGTCCTCGACATTTTTAGTTCGGGCAATATGGGTCTGCGTTTTGCCGTTTTCGAGATCCGTAGGGCAGTTCCGGTCAGGGTTCTACTTTCAGGTCATCTCGGATTTTTCCTGAACTTATAGGACCCCCTTCTATACGAATTCTATACATGAGTTTTACCACCGAAGGCTCCTTCTGGGAGAACAATTGAGTGAAAATCCAAAATGAACACTTGTATGGCGGCCATCTTTTTTTGTATGGAAGCCATCTTTTTTTCACCGGCTCGTCAATCGTCCCAAGGTACTCGAGATTTTTAGTTCCGGCAGTATGGGTGTGCGACTTCTCATTTTCGAGATCCGTAGGGCAGTTCCGGTCATCGTTCCACTTTCAGGTCATTTCGGACTTTCCTGAACTCACAGGACCCCCTTCTATACGACTCCCAAACATGACGTTTACCCCCGACGGCTCCTTCTGGGAGAACAATTGAGTGAAAAACCAAAATGAACACTTTTGTATGGCCGCCATCTTTTTTTGTATGGAAGCCATCTTTTCTTCACCGGCTCGTCGATCGACCCAGGGTCCTCGACATTTTTAGTTCCGGCAGTATGGGTGTGCGACTTGTAACTTTCGAGTTCCGTAGGGCAGTTCCGGTCAGCGTTCCACTTTCAGGTCATTTCGGACTTTTCCTAAACTCACAGGACCCCCCTCTATACGACTCCCATACAATACTTTTACCCCCCACGGCTCCTTCTGGGAGAACAATTGCTCCAAAAGATGCGTTTGTATGGCGGCCATATTGAAAAATGGCGGAAAATAAAAGTCGACCACGGATTATGAATCGGTGTCCCCGAAAACCCCCGGACGCCAATTTTCAGCCAGCTCGGAGCAACTTATTTTTCGGCCGCCATTTTGGATCCGCCATCTTGGATTTTTATGACCACCACCGGAAAGCCCCCTCCATCCTCTATGAAAATGGTTCGAGCACCCCCCAGCTATCTCCAACGGTTTCGGAACGGTGAGCGTTTCAATTTTGTATGGCCGCCATTTTTTTTGTATGGAAGCCATCTTTTTTTCACCGGCTCGTCCATCGGCCCAGGGTCCTTGACATTTTTAGTTCAGGCGGTATAGGTTTGCGACTTGCCGTTTTCGAGATCCGTAGGGCAGTTCTGGTCAGCGTTCCACTTTCAGGTCATTTCGGACTTTTCCTAAACTCACAGGACCCCCCTCTATACGACTCCCATACATCACTTTTACCCCCCACGGCTCCTTCTGGGAGATCAATTGGGTCGAAATCCGAAATGAACACTTGTATGGCGGCCATCTTGAAAAATGGCGGAAAGAAAAATTTGATCCCGGATTATGAATCGGTGCCCCTGAAAACCCCCGGACGCCAATTTTCAGCCGACTCGGACCATTTTTTTTTTTGGCCGCCATTTTGAATCCGCCATCTTGGATTTTTATGACCCCCACCGGAAAGCCCCCGTCGTCCTCTATGACATTTGGTCGAGCACCCCCCCGCTATCTCCAACGGTTTCGGAACGGTGAGCGTTTCAATTTTGTATGGCCGCCATCTTTTTTTGTATGGACGCCATCTTTTTTTCACCGGCTCGTCAAACGGCCCAGGGTTCTTGACATTTTTAGTTCCAGCACTATGGGTGTGCGACTTGTAATTTTCGAGATCCGTAGGGCAGTTCCGGTCAGGGTTCCACTTTCAGGTCATTTCGGATTTTTCCCGGACTCACTGGACCTCAAGGTTTATGTCTCCCATACATGACTTTTACCCCCCACGGCTCCTTCTGGGAGAACAATTGTGTCAATGAGTCAGTCAGTCAGTCAGTCAGTCAGTGGTAATCGAGCTTTATATAAGTAAACTAGAGGTCGCGCGGGTGCGCGGGCCGCATGCGGCCCGCGAGGGCTTTTTAGGTGTTGCTTGTAACATAACTTAAAAAAAATATGATTTTTGATTTTGTATGGCAGCCATTTTTTTTTGTATGGAAACCATCTTTTTTTCACCGGCTCGTCAAACGGCCCAAGGTCCTCGACATTTTTAGTTCCGGCGGTATAGGTTTGCGACTTGTAATTTTCGAGATCCGTAGGGCAGTTCCGGTCAGCGTTCCACTTTCAGGTCATTTCGGACTTTTTCTAAACTCACAGGATCCCCCTCTATACGACTCCCGTACATCACTTTTACCCCCGGTGGCTGCTTCTGGGAGAACAATTGGGTGAGAATCCAAAATGAACACTTGTATGGCGGCCATATTGGAAAATGGCGGAAAAAAAAAATCGACCCCGGATTATGAATCGGTGCCCCCGAAAACCCCCGGATGCCAATTTTCAGCCGGCTCGGACCATTTTTTTTTTTGGCCGCCATTTTGAATCCGCCATCTTGGATTTTTATGACCCCCACCGGAAAGCCCCCGTCGTCCTCTATGACATTTGGTCGAGCACCCCCCCGCTATCTCCAACGGTTTCGGAACGGTGAGCGTTTCAATTTTGTATGGCCGCCATCTTTTTTTGTATGGACGCCATCTTTTTTTCACCGGCTCGTCAAACGGCCCAGGGTTCTTGACATTTTTAGTTCCAGCACTATGGGTGTGCGACTTGTAATTTTCGAGATCCGTAGGGCAGTTCCGGTCAGGGTTCCACTTTCAGGTCATTTCGGATTTTTCCCGGACTCACTGGACCTCAAGGTTTATGACTTCATGTATGACTTGTACCCCCCACGGCTCCATCTGGGAGATCAATTCTGTCAATCAGTGAGTCAGTGGTAATCGAGCTTTATATATATAAATGTAAGTATAATATTTTAAAGATGAAGTTTTCTCAGGATATTAAGGATGCATTCGAGTATTATATCATTATAGTTGAACTACATTTATTTTAAAAGATCCACAATGTACCTATGTCTATTCGTCAAATATCAATCGACAATAACAGTGAGATTCGAAACGAGATGCGAGATGTTCTTCCAGAATAGCTCGATAGTTTTTTAGAAAACTTCATCTACAACATTATTCTTAGCTTATAATAATAATTCAGAAAGCAGTAGTCCTTGACACGGCACGCATTGTTAGAAGATTCCTCTCTAGAGCCCTGACCACCGGTAACTTGGACCCTATTCCCGATGCCAGTGGGCTACTACTCTTTTTTTTTAATTTATCAGATGACTCTCTTTGTTCGACTGTACCTAGTATAAGTAGTATTTTGTTAGTAGAATAATAGATAAACAGCATGAATAAATAACATCATTTATTGCACTAAATTATACACCAATCAGTTTTCCTTATCCTTGGCCATAAGGCTGCAGATAACGTCCGCGTACAAATAATTAATATTGTAAACCTTGAAATCGTCGCCATTCCAATATGCATGACTAATACTGAATTGTTTCATTTACGCTGTTGCATGAGACATAATCATTTTCTGAAACAAACAAAACATACTTTACCATACCTAAAAGACCCGAAGTACTTATTCAATGAGCTTGATTATTCTTTTTATGGAAATAAATTATCTCTAAGGTGGGGTGACGGCGAGCGTAAAAGCTGCTATGTAAAATCCAGTCCAGCTTCCGGCCGCGATTAAAACGGAAGCCCGGAATTTGCCCTTGAGGACAATTGCATCCGGTGGCCAAAGCGATCTTAAAAATTTCAGTGGTTTTTCTACAGTAGTAGGTAATAAGAACACAAACAATCGTAGAGTAAAACTAAGACAAGACGCAATGAGTAAAATCTGGCTTTGGATTGCAGTATTTTATGATAACTCATATAATAAAGCTAAAACTAATATAAAATTTGGGCAAGTTAAAAACAAATCGTACACCAACAATACAGAAATACGTGTCTCGTAAGAATTTCATGAATAGTTTCGTACCTAATCGATGTTATGAAACTTGATGGTGTAATATTGCGCCTGTTTGAGCAAGATAGTTTCATAATCGACACGCATTTTGTACGTTGTATAATACTAAAATCACGGTTATGGTAGGAAACTATGTTTTTAATTTGGCTATGTGTATAAATTGGAATATAATTAAGCAATATTATGAGATTGAAAATACGTAGACGAAGTTTTCATGACCAACGTAGGGCAACGTATATAAGGGTCAACGTAGATTAGGCGGAGAACATAATAATTAAATATCGTCCTTATCCAATTCAAATAGAGTTCTATATAGCGTGCAAGAGATAATTCTTATCTCGTCTATTTCTTGTACGCTATTTTCAACTTTATTTGAATTGGATAAGGACGATAATTTACTTATCAGTGGTAAAATGCTCGGGCAGTTCTCCGCTTAATCTGAGTTGACTGACCCTAGCCTTTAAACAGTGGACAGGACATTTTAGAACTTAGAGCTACCTACGTGTAACGGCAAAGAGAAAAGATTTACGTGTTTAACTTTATTGTATGGATCAGGATGTTGGGCCACAATGATGATGATGATGATGCCACAATGAATGGATGAAAGGCAATTGCATACAGCGGAGATGCGAATGTTGTGATGAGGGATGTGTAGTGTAACAAGATTGGACAGAATCAGGATAGAGTATATTAGAGGAAGTATGAAAGTGGCACCAGTTCCAGAAAAGCTGAAAAGTAACCGATTGTCGTGGTATGGACATGTAAAGCGGAGAGATGAGAATCATGTTATAAGAAGAGTTGTAAGTATGAATGTGGGTGGCTATCGGAGTAGGGGCAGACCAAAGAAAAGATGGATGGACTGTGTGGAACATGACATGAATGTGGAGGAAGTAAATCTGGAAATGACGTCTGATAGAGATGAATAGAAGAAAAAGACATATTGTGCCGACTCCAATTAAAATCGGATAAGGGCAGAAGAATGATGAATAAGTCATTCATCGAGAGTCAGCAAACCAAGGGTTGGCTTTCTGAAGGAAGATACGTACCAAACGGAGTTACACGTAGTATGCTACTAAAGGAGATTGGACGGATCGGTTTGAGAGACTTATAGTACAGACGAGACAATATCCCACGCATAGTAGTTTGAAGTCAAACAGTATTTCTAATCGAAAGTGATTCAAATGTATACCAGCTTCAAACTTTATTTCCGAATCATTGAAACATAGGACGAGCAGCAAAAATTAGATTTAGAATCGAAACTAGTACATACAGCTGAATAACAGAGAATTGTTTTTGTTTCTGAATAATTGTTCTACTGTTCATCAATACGATAGATTCGTTTTTTGTAGGTCAGATAGTCGGCTTCTTCTGTTGTGTCAGCATAACATGCTTTACCGGGAAACATGGGAATTGCTTAAGCGTTGGTGGAAAGAGTAGCCAGTCAGAAAGTTTCACACAAATGCGTGGTATCGTGGTGGAATCGGCGCGTTGTTTAATAGTCCCCGAAGTCCATCATCAGGTGCCGAAAAGGGACTAATGTGGTGAGTATAGGCGGTAGGAGTCGTCGTGTCCCCCCCCCCCCCCCCCGGGAGGATCCCAAATGAAGCGGCTAACAGCTGGCCAGATTGCCACAGACTGTTTGAAGGAGTTAATTTTTGTGGTTCATGTGCGTTTTAGTATAATGTTCATATTGTTCAGAATTTATTCAAACACTTTATAAAATGTACCATGTAAAGAGAATTATTCAGCTCATCTTTTACTTTTACTGTCCCACTGCTGGGCACGGGCCTTTTCTCAGAATGAGAAGGGTTAGGCCATTAATGCTTATCTTCCATTCATTATACATAAATATATCAAGTCAAGATCAAGGCTTACCTTTAAAGGTTGTAACGCATTAGTAATCTGCAAGCCTAAGCTTCGCGCCAGCACCACTGGCATCAGGTCCACTGTATACAGACGATGTAACATTTCTATCATAAGCTGGGTCGGTACGTTGTGCCTTTGTCGTGCGCTCTCATATTTTTCCATCCAATCAGAGTGATCTGCAAAGAGATGTAAAATAATATTAAGTAGTCTAACGACTTGTAGTGTCTGTAGTGCCTACGAACTGATTGTTTGGTGTCTTCTATGTCCCAATTCTTCTAGAACTAAATCAATATTTCATTATTTATTTTAGTTTCAGCCTGGGTTTTCATTCGCTATGATTAATTACGTGTCTCGTCAAGGTTCAACCACAGTGATGGGCGTCATTTTCATAGAAAATTTTAGCAAGATATATTATATAATACAAAATTGTCGCAGTGGTTGAGCGATCGACAGCTGCGCTATGTATCGCAAGTTCGATTCCCACACGGAACAAATATTTATTTATTATGTATGGCCTACAGATAGTTGTTTCGGGTCTGGGTGTGTATACATTAAAGATTTGAGTTGTCAAAAACAATAAGGAGGCTGTACTATCTCACTCCTGGGCAATCAATATTTATTTACAGAAATTTTACAAGCTGTTAGAATATGTGGTGAAAGGAGGAAGTACGCACCAGTGTACCCAAACGACAATCCCACCTACTTGCCGTGCTCCTTGTCTCTGAAGAATGTGGCTCTTACTACCAACAGACACAACGACAGTACAAGTGCGAAAGGGCCTTAGAAAATTAAAATAATTATGTGATACAAAACTGAAGTATTTATATTTCTGTATCCTATAACCACATGTGTCGCCCTATGCGTACAAAATCAGTCTGGCAAGCTGGGGTTAATTAAGGCCCGCCACTGGAACTTCCCATCAGTACAGAAGGGTTGGCTATACGATTACCAATCAGCTTGGAAAAGTGTTAGTTTGGGCCTTACAGCCTACTTTTGGAGAAACATTGTCGAGCATTGTAATACGACAGTATAAGGAACATTATTGGCATTTGGAACCCTTCTTATAAAAGAAGAAACGAGGATTTTCTTTCACATCGAGTCTTTCTGCAAAGAAAAGGAGCAAGCTATGTTCGAATAGGTCTTTCAAACGCAACATGTTACTTGTTTTTTTTTTTTTTAATGTTACTTTTTTGTTATTTTTAACCCCCGACAAAAATAGGGGTGTTTGTAGTGTGGATATGTGTATCTGTGTGCATGTGGCATCACAGCTCCAAAACAGATGGACCGATTTCAATGCAATTTTTTTTATTGAAAGCTAGTTTAATCGGGTATCATCTTAGCTATGTTTAATGAAAATCTGTTCAGCCTTTCAAAGTTATGGCTCTTTTTCTAGTTGGAGTTAGGAGTTCTTGACGGTTTTTTAAGTTATATTAGTTTGTTTTTACACTTACTTATATCTAAACCACCGTACATGGCTTCCGATAATAATTCCGTGAGTTCTTTAACGTCACCAAAACCAAGGTTGACTCCTTGTCCTGCTAATGGATGAACTCGATGCGCCGCGTCACTATAAAAACAATACGTTATTTATTAATATAATGTCCGTCAAGCAACAAATCATTCCAGAAAGGTTCATTACGAGTTACTGGCAAAAACGACTCCAACGCCATCTATCGAAGTCAAGGGACAGCTGAAATTCTATTTCGTACAACCTATTTTGACTTCAATTGCGTAGGTAATAGTAGTCAAAATCTATAGAACGACACTTAATAACTGCAAATAACCGACTTTTACTTGTATTACCTACGCAATAGAAGTCAAAATAGGTTGAACGACACTGCAAAAAACACGTGGACGGCATTTGGACCAAATCGCATAGCAGAAACACTGATGTCAGTCTGAAGCCACTATCTTGTTTCTGTAGCGAGCAGGAAGGTGACTCAGTAAGCAGCCAGGGCTTCCAACCACCTCAGCTCAGGTCATCTCTTCTGAACTATTGACCCTCATCCACAGCAAGCAACTGTAATATTGGTCCAGAAAGGAGGTAATTGTTGTTATGTATGGAGGTCTCACCCAATGAGCACGACCCCTGGGGCGACGTATCTGGTACTGTGTCCGAAGCCGAGCGGGAAGGCGGCGCGGGAGTGAGGCACCACGCTGCACACGGAAGGAGGTAACTGTCGCGCCGCACCGTCCGGCAGCCCTACGCGCTTCAAACACGAGCTCATCCATGATGTGCAGGTTTCTACGCCGCTGTTGCGAGGGAACTGCTTCCACTGTAACATTAGACGTGAAGAACACATTAGATCAGCAGTTTCTGTGCCTTTTACTAAGGTCTTGGTGGTAATTGGCTTATTGGTTTGTGGGCCTTTTTATCGGTTAGGAATGAGTTTGTGGGCTAATGGATGCCTGATTTTCTTTAAATACCTATACGGATATCCTATGGTCCACAGACCACAAAGTTTAGAAAATGCTGTCTATAATAATTAGTCGTAGCTCGTAGTAGAATTTGTAGGTATCTAAAAAGTTGCACATGACCCTATTTTTTTATAGCCAGCAAATCAGCTCAAATATAGGTGACGTGTGAGTGTATGTTGGTAAAGTAATAATAATATTATTTAAAAACAAAAACTCTTGGGCTTAAAAAAAGATCATGTTAAATACATCATTTCAATGTAAAAAAAAAAAAAATTGTTCTTAGATACTCTGAGGTAAAAATATTTATTCTGCTCATAATATAACTATTAAACTGTTAAAAAAAAAAAAAAAACTTACCAGGGCATCATTCAACGCATCAACGAACTGGTCTTTGGGCAGCGCCAGCAGTTCCTTGGCGTGATCCTGCCATGTGGACCAGACTAGTGAGCTTCGCTTCGAATCCAGAGGAAGCAGCGCGATCGGGCCTGTAGGCAACCAGCGCTGCCATGCTGTTGTATTTGTGCACTCCTGGAATCATAAAAAGGGTTCGTATTAGTGATGGGCCGAATATGGCTTTCACCGAATACGAATATTCGGCCAAATGTTCGGTATAAAGTTTACTGAACCGAATATTCTGTAGGATTTGGCGCGCTTTATCAAATGTTGCAAAATTATAAGTTCGTGCATATTGAGCTTGTTGAATCGCGCGGCCGTTCCGCCCGCTGACTTCGGCCTTCCCGGGCCGATTATAAAACATTGACATGTGCGTTTTTTGTGTGAAAATCGTTAAAACTCATTAAATAGCCAAGAGATGATGAGTGTGAGGAAGAGGTCGAACATTTGGATATTTTTCTATGAAATTAACAAGCATGGAGGCAACTTTTTTATGCAAGTATATTCGTATATTTTATGCTATTAAAATACAAACGGCACAATCAATTACTCAGCTACCGTATAGGTTTATGTGCCGTCAACTACGCTAATTACTGACGCATCATTTATGTATAGATAACAGTAGGTAATTATCATAATAAACGTGTTTTTGTCAATTTGATGTCATTAGACACAAGTACCTGCTTCTTGGTCTAGTTGTTGCAAGCACGACTGCCGAAAACAGACTCCTGCGTCGACTCCGAGATCGGACAGAGGAATATGAGTTTTTCTGTTCGGAAATTCTCTGTGCATGAGGAATGGCGATAGGTTCGTCCCGTATCACATGGGAGCTAATACCAGTCCATAATTAGCGAACTGTGGGCGTGTGTGATGATATTATAATTCTGCGTTTAATTATTTTTTTGGTCTTCTACTGGCCTAGTTTGTAGTTTTTCTGTTTTGTTACTAACCCTAAGAACCCAGTAGCCTGTATTTAATTTTTATTTCTTTCTTCCTCTTCTGGAATCAGAAGGGTGTTGAGTTATGATTATGCCTGCACTCGCGAATATCGGATGATGCGATTATTGAAAACAAAAAGCCTATTCCCTTCCTCATGATGCATAGTATTTCCTTGTCAAATTTCATCAAGATCGGTTTAGCCGTTTAGTCGTGAAAAAATAACAAACAGACAGAGAGACAGAGTTACTTTCGCATTTATTAGTGTGATTTTATGTAGATACAAGTAATAATTATCTATGGCACGATAAATTTAATCGTTATCCATCAAGTCTTGTGAACAGCCTTGGTTAAAAACATGTATTATTTTATTATGATGTTATTTCTTGGATATTTCCGCTTGTTTGATTTGTCTGAATAGTATCAACATGTGCGAAATGTAGCCGACCACGGCGTATTCAGCTTCAGTTCAGAACATTATGTACGTCCGTAATTTAAACCGAAGAATAGGACTCCAGTTTATTGGGACCGGATTAATAGAAATTGAGATCTAGAGCTGAATCGCCACAATTAAGGGGTAACACATGAATCTTAACATGTTAAATAAAAATATTCTGGTACCTCGGCTAAATGCAACGTCGCTACGACACCCATCTGTTTGTAGCTCCACGAAACATACTGCACCCCCATTGCTTTACGGACCGCTGAATTAGCACCATCGGCACCGATCTGAAATAGAAGAACAGCACATTGATCATACAATACACTTTATTGCATACCAGAAATAGAAAGAAAGATGCTATAACTAGAAAAAGAGATGTAGGTAGGGTACATAGCAGTGGCGAAGGGTGACAGTTTTAAAAGGGGAAGCCGTCCCAAAAATTCTCTCTAAAAATTGCTGCAAAACAAAAATCCATACCGTCTCTTGTAATCTATATATAGTCATGTCTGGAAGAGCTCGACCTAACTGAATAACAAGCCATATTACGTTGGTCTATGCACTAACCAATTCCTAAAGGGAAGCCGATGGGAATCGGGTTGTATGGACTCTTCGCCACTGGTACATGGGGCGATCTTATCGCACTTGGCGATTTCTGTAGACAGATCTCTTAGGCTGACATTCAGAGACGACAGAAACGAGTCTAAGCGTGAACTTACGCTTCCATCTGTCAAACTTCCGAACAAATCAAGTTGATTTTGACAGATGGAAGCGTAAGTTCAAGCATGGTTTAAGCTTAGACTCGTTTCTGAATATCAGCCTTAGAGTATAAAAAGTATAGAGTGATGATGTAAACTACAGTACCGTGAGCGAAGCGTGAGCAGTTTGCATGTAGATTCATTTATAGATATATGGTAGGTACCTACACTTGTGACTTACCTACGAAAAATGTCGGATAAGAGTTGTTCGTTATATAAGTTTTCGGTAAAAGTATCAGGAAACGAAAAATTGGTGAAATTTTATATTTTCAATTCGTTTATTGTTTTCTTGAATCATACAATTCACCATCTTTATGACTAAAAACTAAGTTTTTCGCTGCGGTAACCGACTCGCGGTCGTCTGAACTATGAACGCAGAGTTCGTGTCGCGGCTCCGTTGTCCACACCCGTGCTCACGGTTCATACTCCTGTATTTACAATTTTTTTAGATGAGAGGTGAATGCAGCTCCTTCCTTGCACGTTTTATCATCTCGCCATATACAACACTCGTGATAAATGGAAGCGATGAAATGTTGAAACGTAAAAGTAGTTTGTTCTTGGAATAACTGCTAATTATTTAAGAATGAAACCAAGTGGAGAACAGATGGATACAGGCACTTACCAGTTGTCTCAACTGCCTGCCTGATAAATAAATAATACATAATAACAATAATTTACTCTCGAGTAAGACTTGTTCCATCTTGGTGAATTTGGGCCTTAGTCAGGGACCACACAGCATAATGTATTATAGGTATCAAATCGCCACCTTGTATCAATTTATTTGTAGGGCTTCTCGTAACCAGTATTCGTAGTATCAGTTTTCCGTAATTTATTACACTATTATATCTTCTCAAACCAAGGTCACCGTGAGCGTCAAATACACAGACAAGCATTTAAACAATAGACCATCCTTTAAATAATATTATCTATTAAATAATAAATATGCCTGAACATTCTCTTATATTGTTTCTTGACATAAAAAATATTGAAGCAATAATAAAATCAATACTTTGAAGTGTAAATTGTTATGTAAAAAGTCTAATAACATAATATCAATTGTACTGCTTCTTTTGTGAGTGACCTAATTTTATTGCTCACCACGTAAGAGCTCGTTGTAAACACCTTATTCCACAGGAACCAAAAATTAAGAATATAACAAGAATAGCAAAGTTTTCTATTAAAGTTTCAATGTAAACAGATGTTGGGATTGCGTTGAAATCATTAGTTGTGGTGGTTTATTTGTGTATGGCGTGTAAGCCCGGCAGCGGTGCAGTATAACAGTGCTGTGCGCCACTCCGAGTACCAATGTCTTGAACGACCAACTTTACGTGTTCGCGGAAAGTGCCCACAAGTGATTATTAAAAGTGCTGTGAAGGCGAATGCGCCAAAGACATTTAGAGAAAAATGTAAATATACGTCGTCTTTGTTGTCTGTGCAAAATCGTAGAGTGACTATAAATTACAATGGTGATTAAAATGAAAAAATATACCAACTATAAATGACTAGGTTACCTATTACACGTCCTAAATCGTAAAACCTTAATTACAGTATCCATTACCTAATGATAGTGACCATTAATTTATGTGGCACAATGGCAATTTTCAATAAGTTACCCATTCCGTCATCTCATAATAGGTTCTTGAGATAATAATAAATATTCTTAACTTTTTCTAAATTATTTAATTTCTTCTCCGTCACTTAATTAGTTGGCAAAGGATAAAAATATGCTCAATCGGATATCTCATGGAAAATTTACAAAAAACATGCAGATGTATGTGATGATAATAATATGTCAAGTCAATCCATAGATTTCTAACAATATGGTGTTAGGTGGTTTAGGGATCGCATCCCTTAGTCTTCCAACGACTGGGTTCGTCATTTCACCATAGCATACCATGAGTTTTTGAAATTCACTCTACGTAAGGGATGAAATATTGGGATAATATTGATTATAGTGCATACAATCGATTTTATTATCATCTTATGAGAGCGCAACTTTATCCACGCTGGTAGGTAGATATATATTATTATGTATGAGTATGTTCTTCTTGACAATCGTGACACTAATCGTAGGCATGAAACCTGGCGGGGATAAGCAATGCTTAAAAGAAGAAAAATGTTGATACAAATCAGCATCGCTATTCTGTAAGAACATCTCGCATTTCGATTCCAATCTCACTCTTATTGTCGGTTGATATTTGACGAGCTATGAACATGCTCTAGTCATGTTCTCGGCTCCTATTATTAAGTTACAGTGCCACAAACTTATCTGACCCGGTGACCAAAATTGGAACTAACGTCGCTGCAGAATAAAAATGACTTCAAAATGTATTTTTTGTATAGATATGACACTGGTAAAAGCGACGGCAGCAACGCCATTAACGGCGCCTTGATTACGTAAGAAAAATCTGACAGCCACAGCGACCAACAAACAATGCATCCCTTTCTCGCTTATAGACGTTTTCATAAGAGGATACGGAATAGAACGTTTATTTGCGACAGCAACTGTCATATTTAACATACGTAATCAGGCGACGGGTCACATAAGTTTGTGGCACTCATAGAGATAATACATAGGTTACAATACAATAATATATAGGTTTCTATGGTGGCACTGTACACGTTTATTATCGTATGTCAATTCGTCAAATATCAACAGACAATAAGAGTGAATTTGAATCGAGATGCGAGATGTTCTTATATGTAGAATAGCTATGCTGGATATATCGTCGAGAGGTTACATATTTATAATATGCAACGACTTGTGCATATTTTAACTTGGTTTGTGTCCATTAACATGAGATTTTTCCTCCTTATAATTAGTATGTGGCTAGAGCAATCAATGCATAGATTTCCTTGTGATATTTACCTTTAAGGTGTCTTGTAACTTGGGTTGCCCAGTTACAATTCTGGGTTTTATTTGTCGCTTATGGTTTTCTATTTTTAATCTAATTCACAGAAAGTAGGAGGTTATACATTCGACGCGATTATTTTTTCATGTTTGTACATGTGTTTTTCAGAAACAGCTTAGCCGATTTGGATTGGATTAAACTGTATTCTGTACCATATTCAGATAGTTCGAGAGGTGGTCCCATAAAAAACTGGTTGAGATCTGATCATGCAGTACGAGATGTAGGTAACTCCTCAACGGATAACAACAAAAAATTCGCTGCAAGCATTATGCTATCGTCTTGTTTTTAAAAAAAGACAATGAAAGAAAATTGTATCATATTATAGTTTAAAAATAATCACGCTTTTTCGTATTCTTCTCAGGAAACCCTTTCATTTGATACCCATATCATGGGAGTGCATTCAAAATAACTAGTCCGTTATCTTTGGAAGTCCATTGGATTTAGAATGACGTCACTTAGCTGACCATACATTGTCATACAAACTAAACGTGTATGCAAAATTTCAGCTCAATCGGAAACCAGTGGGTCAAATTTAACTTCCAAGATTTTTTTACATTGTGAATTACCTACAGGTGAAGCCATGGTGAAGCTAATAAAAGCGTGTTAAAAAAGCGTAAACCGACTTCGAATAACTGAAAGGAATAATTGTAGTTTATATAGGGGTATTAAAACACGAGTGTGTGTTTAAAAATCGAGCCGCAGGCGAGAATTTTAATAGTATCACAGGAGTGTTTTATTACCTAGTTATGTGCAGTTTCATACACTACTTTATCTATACTCTTGCAATAGGTACGTTAACACAATATTATTGTAAATAAACAAAAATGGCGACGAAACAGCAGTTAACGCGCATGCGCCTAAGCCGCGCCACCATAATGTGCGGCTGCTATAAAAATTGAATTGAAAGCTCCTTGGTGGAACCGAAGTGTACTATAATTGAAAAAAAGTTATTTTATAGCATTGTTTTGTTTGGGAAACTGTATCGTAATAAAACTTTTAAATTTCATTATAGTTGCATGTGCATAACGCCTGTCAATAAAGTACTATTTTTTTATTCATAATTAGAACTTTACGATATGAGTGTAGATAAAATAAATCAAACAACTCTCAACAGCTTCTGAAGTAACCATTAGGGCCATTAATTTATCAATGCACCTTAGCTTGGCACCGACTTCAGAAGCTGTTAATTTTTTTTAAGAAAATGATTTCATTCCTTTTAGTTATTTTTAATCTTTCGCGATTTACAGTATTGGGATCATTGTGGTAGACGTAAGTTTTGAGTTAGGTCCATAAATATTCCTCCGATAGGCGCAGACAATCCCATGGTATTTTGGGTCGGAAATAAAAATCTAAAAAGAAAGACTTAGTTTTACCGAAACTAATACGCTTTTTTATCAGAAGACAAGAAATCTTGAATCCTTTCTATGAAAAGCAGTGAATGAATTCTTTGGATGTTAGTGAATGCTCCAAGTTGGCTAGTTTTCACACCAAGTGCTACGAAAATAGAAACTAATTAGGTTTTGCGCTAATATAGAAGAAGAAGACAATAAATGAAATAAAAGAAAAATTTGTTTGCGAATTTGGATTTTTTTTATGTGACTTAATTCTTCCAGAATTAATTAATTAATATTAAAACTTGTTTAGTAAAGTAGAATTTGTTAGGTATTTCGAAAAGTGATAGTACTCGGAAAAGTGATAGGGGATGCGCTGGAAAAGAATTGAATGATACTCCTTAGTATTTTGTACAGGCACCAGAGCTTCACCATGTTTACTCGCAAATATCCATAACTTTTCCGTTGGTGTAAGAATAATGTTTAAAAATGTCAAGTTCAAAGAGAATTCTGACTCTCGGTACATTAATTTGACTTCATAATTCTTAATCATATCCGGCGTTACACAGAAACCGGGACGTGGTGAAAAATCAATTAGGTCAGTGAGATCGATTTAGAATTAAAAAAGTATTGCGTTTTATGAAATAATGACGAGAAGCTCCTCATCTGGAGTTTCCACCAGTAGAGACCAGACTGTAGATCATGCTGCGAGAAACAATTCAAGACAACAGTAATGGGGTAAGTAAATGATGTATACTCTAAGAAATTAATGCCTGTTTTCTTCATGGAAAGATAGTGGAATGTGTGAAAAGTGACGTGTCATAAATTAATTGTGATAAAATTCAACCATTTGTTTTGAAATTGTAAGACAAAGAACCAAATAGTTTCATTGTGTAGGTGTCTGTAGCGGAAATCTCAACGCTCTAATATCTGTAGCCAATTAATACTAAGATAAATTAATTATAATTTTGCTATACGGATGAAAATATACAGTTTACTCCATATTTATCACGTAAATAATATCCGAGCGATTCCAGAAAAGCCAGTTGCGATCTGGCCGCCTGCCTGTTTGGTTGACGTTATAAACAACAAATTAACAGTAAACTGACTTGAATAAACAAGACCTTGCGTTAACGAGAAACAAAGGAGGAACATAAGTATCCCAAGTATCTATGAAATGAAACGATTTACACGAACCTCATCAATCGGACGTATGTCTAAACAAACGTTAAAATAGATTGTAAACCTCGATGGTAAGTAAACTAATTATGTGAATTTAGTATTTGTAGAGATAAATATTTGACCTCTTTCCTATGAGGAATGACCAGACGCCTCTGAACCTATTATACGGTCATTAAAAGCTCAACGCACTTTTAGGAATCTTGGCTCGTCTAGTTCTAGTAGATCTATAAAAACTTCTTTGATGTTTTCTGAAAACATTGTCGTCTAAAGCCTGATTTTCAATGGCCAGATCGAAGATATATAGCGGATTTTGTAAGGACTTATCATATGAATAACTTATACTAGGTTCATCTAGCTATTATTAATTAAAAATCAGACAAGAAGCCGTCGTGTTATTTCCAAATAAAAAAAAAATAACATGTGGTGTTTTCATATAATAGCAACATACAAGACGCTGGAGTGTAGTATGCCAAAACTATGCGGTTATGACGCGCTAATATTGGAAGTTTGATTTCATTGTTTGCGTGTTTGACTCGCTAGCAGGTGGTTTCGGTCACTTTATAGCAGGATGAATTTAGCAATGGCTAACTCAAATTTATACTTTCCAAGGCGATTCGAAGGACTGAGTCGAACTTTCATATGATCGAAGTAAGGGATCAAGGAATAATTGATGCGTCGTAAAGATAGTTTATTTCTACCTAGTCGCGAAATCACTGGAAGAAAGAAGACGTAGCAGAAAAACAACACGAGGCCTATTGTAAACCGATATCAACATGCACCGTTGAAAGTGAAACAAAGGTGCGTGCGGGCTTTTAGTTTACATTATCGAATCCGCATTTGGAGCAGGTTGTTAGTTTTGGTTAAGAAATTTCTTTTAGAATGTAGCATCTGCCAGTGGTTTGTTATCAAAAATTGAGGATCCGTCAAAAGATTTAGAAGAATCGGAGCAATAGTTGAGTAGTTCCTAAAATAATTGTGTGGGCCGGGCTTGTCGCGACACATGTGATGGCTATTGGCGACGTTATCAAAAACCGTGAATAAATATTCTTAGCAAATGTTTGAAACGTTTCTCTAAATATAAATAACTGTTGTAAAATTAATAGACACGTTTCCAGAAATAATTGATTTGCATTATCCGGAATAGCGAATTCAGCAATGATGAAATCTTGGTAGCAATAAATTATATTACTTCTCGTGTTATGATTTGATCCATCGGCGGGGATGACAAGCGCGGGAGTTAGTAGCTTTCAGTTTTCAGTAAAGCCCGGACACGCGCTATGATACGCGCAGACGCGCAGAGGTTGCGGAACGCGGACGTAACCCACAAGAACAATGACAAAAAGAGGAAAAAGGTTCATATTTATTACGGTGTTTGATGTGTTAGTTATTTTTGAATACTTGCATTCAAAGATTAGGTACAAAGTAGACCAACAGAATGTGAACATTGTAACTCATAAAGTTATAATATAACAAAGTATTTGTGGCATACAATACAATGCTGTTAAATCCTGTAACGAATTAGTTTTATGCGTTGTTAAGATCAAAGCATTCGAAAGAGGATCAAAGGAGGTGTTAAATGTATGTATAAAATTTAATAACAAGGAGTGTGTGTGCCGTTGTGTAGGTGTACCGCGAGGGCAGCGCGCGATGGTGCGGCGGCATGAGCCAGGTGCCTGAGGACACGGACGATGACTTGGAGGCCGGCTACATATCCAGCGACGAGTCCGCGCACGGCGTCGACCTCGCTGAACGGCTCAGAGTCAAGCCATCACCGGATATTTGGGAACTAGGTAGCTCACAATCTTTTAAACTTTGGCAACTTTATAAAATCTTAAATATTTTCAGTCCAAAGAGCACACTTTTAAACATCGTTCACTAGAAATTATTAACTTAGTGTATCGAAGTTCGGCGGTGGTTATACAAGTAGGTAGGTAGGTGTCTTCCTAAGAAGGAGATAAGCAATCCCATTAAGTCAACGCTAGGCAAGCTAGATGCTAACGGCCAGACCGCGATACTACTAACAGCCTGGGTGTACTATAATGTATTCGGTTAGCACGATTGCTGATCCTACCGCTATTAAAATTTGTGGTGCACCGTATGCAAGGCGAATTTTTTTAGGGATGACTATGTAACGGTTGGCATAGCTGCCATTCTAACTGTAAGAGATAAGAAGATTTGTTCTTACTTCTTACAATTCCGTTTATTTTATTTTATTTCCGTTTATTTTTGAACATGTGTTTTTTTTCTGTCCTAAACGGAAATTGTCTTTTTTCAATTTCGGACAGAAAAACATTTTTCTAAAGTTGCCGCAAATTGATCGAAACATTAATTTATAACTTTAGAAAATGTGTCCATACAACTTTTTGTTAATTATAAGAATCCTTATAATATTATGCATTATTATTGCATTTTGAAAAATCTAGATGGATTTCTAAGAACAAATCTTTCTATCTCTAATGGTTAGCATAGCAGCCATAGAGATCCCAAAATAAAAAAAATACCGGAATAAGTATAGTTTTTATAAGATGGACTTATTAATATTTTATGATGGGATTTAGACTACATCCATAAACATCGTAGGTACATGAACAGCAATTGTACATTACTTTAATAATAATATTTTACGTTTTTTCAGATGAGATTCAGTACAATTTACAACATCTTCCGCTAGCCGAAGAAATATCGACGTTTTTAGAAACTGGACACTACGATGAGGCGATAGAAATCGCTTCGCAAAATGAGAACGGGATATTGACAGCTGCGTTATGGGCGTGTTGGCTAGGAAGAAGTACATTACTGGCCAGGTTGTTGAAATTAGGGTTGGATCCCAATATGACTGACGAAGCAGGAAGGTATGCACCGCCTTATGTAGTAACATTTCGACTAACAATATTTCATTAAACGGATTCGATGAAAACGACTATATTTTGAACTTTCAGGACATGCCTGCATTTGAGCTGTTTAGTAGGCAGCGACGAATGTGCCAAACTGTTACTGGAGTACGGGGCCAGTTCGAACATGTGGGACTCATCGACGGACAAAAAAGCCACACCATTGCATTGCGCTGCGAGCGCTAAAAGTTTAGCGTGCGTCAAGGTAAACAGAATATTTTTGAAGATAAAAGATGACCCACAAACGTAATGTTGTAATACTTAATTTATATTGACAGGTGTTAATTGCTTATGGGGCTGACGTAAATGCTGGTCTCAGCGAGCGGTCTCCTTTACATTACGCGGTACTCAGCGACGCGCCGGAAGTCGTGAAGGAGTTATTGGAATCGGGCGCTTGTCCCGACACTCCGCAGGTGCGCTCTGGTTTTGATCATATAACGAATGCGAACTAGACGATAACTCATCATACAATAACAAAACAACACAATGTTACTAAGTTACGAATCTGTTTAGGTGTTCACCGAGACTCCTCTACATGTAGCGGCTACTCTAGGCTCGGCATCATGTACGAAGTTATTATTGGATGCGGGCGCAGACGTTCGAGCAGCACTAGGTGCCGGTCGAGCGACGGCGTTGCACCTCGCAGCAGAAGATGGTCATGCAGAGTGCGCTCGATTACTTCTCGAAAATGGGGCGCGTATTGATTGGCCTAATTTAAGAGGACAAACACCGTTACATCTTGGTAAAACACTAATTGATAGGACATTAATTAATGTTTTAAAAATTAACATCTCATCGTAGGATTCACATCGAAGTCTGTTTGGATTTATTTCAGCGGCCTTGGCTCAATCACTGGAGGTGGTTGAGCTGCTGGTGAGCAAGCGCGCGGACGTGCGTGTTCGTGATGCAGACGGTCGATCACCGCTGCACGGAGCGATTGTGAGGGGAGCCCGCGCCTGTGACGTAGCACGACTGTTGTTATCGGCAGGAGCTGATCCGAATGCCCCCGACAATTTTGGATACACGCCTCTCCATATTGCCGCCTTGAACGAGTTCTCTGCCTGTGTGTTGTTATTGTTAGGTGAGTATAAACACGTTGTATCGGTGGTTGTTAAAAATAAAATGGATTCAATTTATAAGTTAAATCTATTGGCAACATAATAGATTGCCTATCTGTTTTTTTGTATCAAATCGACAATCTTGTAATGTGTAATTCACACGTAGGCGTCGTACCCACCACTCGAATTTATGTTGTTTATTTTAATCGATATTTCAAAAATCGGTATCAGAAATCTCCAGAGGAGGGAAGATTTTACTAAACATTCAAGAAATTGTTTCCAGACTATGGTGGCGATGTAACTTTGCGGACGAACGGCGGTGTCTCAGCGCTGTCGTTCATAGTGCGTCGGGTCCCAGACGTGGTCCCTCGCTACTTGTGCAAGCTTGACGACGCAGTGCATGTCAGCGAACACGAACTGGGTGATGTTGACTGCGAACTCGTCATCGACTTCAGACCATTAGTGCCGAGCCTGTCTAGAGGCGAAGCTGAGCTCTTACTAGCTTTTATTGAGGTATATTACCAAAAATAATACGAGATGTATTGGGTTTAACATATAATAGTAGAATGCTACAATGTGGACACGTTTCAGGTGGGCCGTAAAGACGTCCTGAAACATCCGGTTGCAGAAACGTTTCTTTTCTTGAAATGGCGTAGAATAAGAAAGTTCTTCGTCTTAAGTTTCATCTACCATGCCTTGTTTATTACTCTGTACAGTCTCTATATACTTCGTACGTATTGATGTAGTATTGGTGTTGATAATTTAGGTGTTATTAATTGTTTAAATGATAATATTGCTTTATTTCAGAGATCTTTTTATGTGAATCGAGGACTTGCGATGTGCCAAACTATCTCCGGCCAGTACAGTATCTCATACTCTTACTAAATATTTGTTTTTTGTCCAAAGAGATATTTCAAGCGTGCTTAGATTGGTCTGCTTACATTAGACAATGGGAAAATTGGTTGCAATGGTTGATTATAATCGGAGTATTCCTGTGTACGGTAAGACCTTCACCATTACCGTATTTTTTAATTTTGTCACAATAAATGTAATTCTTAATGAAAATATCGATATTACTTTCCAGATACCGAGTTGGGATAATGGAGAGATCAGGCATAATACATCAAATTGGCAGCACGATATCGCAGCTATAACGATATTTTTTTGTTGGTTGGAGCTGATGATGATCATCGGCCGATTTCCTACCTTTGGACTATACGTGCAAATGTTCACTACAGGTAGGCCCTACGCATGATGGCAAAATCTTAAAATACTCATAAAATTTAGTATTTTTTTTAAATATTTGTTTTGTTTTTAGTGACGGTAAATTTTGCGACATTTCTACTGGCCTACAGCTGTCTGCTCATAGCGTTTGGTCTCGCGTTTAGTGTGCTATTCAGCAACTATGCAGCGTTCAAGCTGCCAGCTAGTTTGGTCAAGACGGTGATGATGATGTCCGGAGAGCTGGAGTACGAGGATATATTCTACAACAACAACACCAACACCCACTACCCAGTGACTGCTCACGGGATGTTCCTAATATTTGTGTTGCTCGTCACTGTTATACTGACAAACCTTTTAGTCGGTTTGGCTGTTAGCGATATTCAGGTGCGTACCCAAATACTAGGATATCGAGTATTTTCTATGCTGGAGTAACCTAAATACAACCACAAGTTCTTGAGTATTTTGGACGCAGCGACTGACATCACATCTTCCGCAACCACATCTCTACTGTAGGTATCGGAAACCAAAATTTGATTGACTGGTTGTCAAACATTCAGGGTCTTAGGTGCTTTTTATCAACAAGACAGTCTGTACCGACGCTTTACAAGATTTCGGTGCACAGAGAAGTCTCAATATAAAAGGAACAGTTTAACTACCTTGATTTTTTATCCAATGGTGTCAATTTATTACGATTTTTTATTCCGACAGGCGTTACAAGAAAGCGCTGGTCTGGACAGACTGGTGCGTCAGACACAGCTGGTGGCGCACCTGGAAAGCATGTTGTTCAGCTCATTGCTGACTTGCGCGCCCAGGCAGTTGCTGGCTGTGCTGCGCTGGGGCGCGCTGCTCACCGCCTCGCACATGCGCACGCTCACCATACGGCCCAACGACCCCAGGGAGAGTAGGGTAAGACTATAACGTTACTAGAATGCGCTAGAAGCATCGGGAAAACATGTTTTTTAGCACACTGTTTTTGATGCATTTATTTGCTGCCATTTATTATTAATTTATTATTTACTAGCGACTTGCCCCTGGCTTCGCACGGGTTCAATTTCTCTATTTTACTTACATTAAACATGAAAGTATTATACATATAAACCTAAAAAATGTTCAAAATGATGGTTAAAACTACATCAAAAATAGTTAGCTAAAAGACAGAATCGGCGGTCGACTATATTTTATACTATGTAGTATAGTGATCAATCAGCCCATTACCATAATCTATTGTCATAAATTGTATATCAATTGCAACCCAAATATCGCCAAATATAAAACAACTAATGTGTGGCTTTATGTGTGGTTTCAGATCCCAAAAGATTTAATAGCATCCGTTTACAAGATGGTGGCTAGTCGTAAAGACATAAAAAGAAGTATAAACACAAACAACAACTACGAGTTTAGAATAAAGAAATGCAAGGAAGACGAGGATAAAACAAAACGAGATATTGTCAAAAGGAGAAGCAATTTGTATGACAGATATTCATTTGAAAGTCAACATGTTGAGCGGAGGAAGAGAACAACGTCAGCGTCGAATGCGGACAGAGTGAGGCCTACATCACTTAACATCAACGCAATACAAGAAATATGTATGGTCGACATAAAAACCCAACTGCTAGAGTTAACAAAGAGGATAAACAAATTAATAGATAACACAGAATCCAGATTAGGTCAAATTGAAAATAAACTTAATCATCCGCCGTAAATAATTTACGTTATAATGTGTAAAGGGGATCAACTGATAATTTAGATTCTAGCTATGTTTTTTTATATACCTATAAAATATCTTATTGTCAATTTATATCTTTGAAAAATGGTGCAGGGATATTAAGTTGGTGATGCTAAAACAACCGCATTACTATTTTAATAGAATTGTAAGAAAATTGTTGTTACATAAAATATTTTACATTATTTTTAATCAATTAAAATGTACATTTTCTTACAGTATTTTACTGATTAGGGACACCGAGTCTAGCTCACAATATAGCCACTGACCAATGACATCAAACCAACATGGTTAATGGCAGTGTCAGGTGACAATGGAAAACATTGGCATAGTGCTCAAAAGGTCTTGAAAGCAGAGATGGACAGTCCTCTATAATATAATGGGTTAAAGTAGACTGCATAGAACAGATAAATAAATAAACAAATACCCAAGTACTTACCAAAAGCTGACATGAGTATGTGTCTCCGTTGAGCATCTTCACTAAACTTTTCGGATTAGCATCTTGTGGCTTCGGCAGCTGATAGTCACAAATCTTAGCATCATAAACTATGTTGACATTCTTATTGCTGGTGGCGAACAACTCGGCGTTGATGGCGTGAAGCATTACATCATTTTCAACTATGTAGGCAACATCATCATCCAACATTTCTGAACTGCTAAATGCTATCATGACATCTGAACATGCATCCCACACCTAAAATAAACATGTATTTTTATAATACATTTCATAATCTGTATAAATGTAAGTACTTCTTCCTGACTGATATTTTTGAGAAAGTGGGTTGGTTCTTGCTATCGCTGCATCTATCTTATATCTTGGGAAATCAAAGTTCTAGTGAACCATGCATTCATTTATATTCCTAATAACTAACAAATATTATTAGTAAGGATTTGAACACCATGTATGTCACCCATGACCTATAAACAATCCAGTTTCTATTGTGTTTGCTGTAGTGGCAGTCAACATGATGTAAATATACAAAAGCCATGGATATTTTGTTTAAAAATATTTTTTTTTTCATCCTTTAATGTTTGGATTTTGGTGCTGCCATCCAGCTTTGATTATAATAGGTATAAAAACATACTATACCTACTTGCATATATCTCACAGGTTGAAGCCTCATTTTTTCAACATGCCTCCAGATATTGAGTGAATTCATTAAAGATTTGGTGTTTTGATTGAGTGCCACCACCCTGTTGCTGTATTCAGGTTTTAGTTGAAAATTCTTGTTTGCACTGCCTTCCAACAATAATACCTTCAAGTTTGATAGTATTGAGTCCTTAGCTGGAAATAAAGTAAATCTAATTTTAGTCTACTGTTTGACTCTGAAGAAGGCAGTTAGTTGGTCTTGGGGACTAGATGTGGAATTTGTTACACCTCTACATTGGTGTAAGAGTGTAGAGGTGTAATTTGAAGACTATACTAAACCTTATGCACCACCCCATAAAGCATTAAGCAGACTAGCTAGTGTATCATGGGGAAGAATAGTCACCTTGATTCTCGATTTTCGTCAAAGCTCTCTTCCTAATTATTATAATCTACCTGTAAGTTATCTTATTTATTTATTTATTTATACTCTTTATTGTACACCGGTAATAAATACAGGATTGAGAATCACTTAAGCTAATGTACAATGGGCGGTCTTATCGCGCACAGCGATCTGTTCCAGACAACCTTTGGATGGACATAACAGAAAAGAAATAGGTAATGGGCAGTCCAGGTGTACAAGCTGGTACATTATTGTACTTACATCCAATACTTAAATATAATAATATAATACGCGCTATTACAATTCAATAAAATATTGAGATATACAAACATAAATACACTAATACATAAGGGAACAGTATTTTTAAATTATAGTAATTAATTCACTGTGACAGGTAATGGTCCTTCACTAGCTTCTTAAATACAGGCAGTGTTTGCGCACGTCTCACAGGAAGAGGCAATGCATTCCACAGCGAGCAGCTTGCACTCTAAAAGATCTGTCTTAATATATAAAATTACATTACCCCTAGTTCCCTGTAAGAATATCTGTGAAAAATACTAACAACCAACTACTTTAATGATAGTATGTCTGTAGGAAAATGGAGTAAGCTATATGATTAGGAATAAACAGTCAATTGTTATCTACTGCTGGTCATAATTGTACATTGTTCCAAGTCTTATTCTTTTGTCGTGTCGACACAGCTGTTACATAGTGATTGCTCCCGTACTGGGAAGATTAATCAGGCAGCATTGGTGGTATCGAGGCTGATTGCTCAGGTTGCGCGAGACGAGTCGAAATTAAGGTAAAGTATGTTTGTTTAGTACCTAGAGCGCAGGCGAGAGTGCAGCCAACCATCCCTCCGCCGGCGATGATCACATCGTAGTCCCCCTTATGCTTATCCTGATACGGTTGTATAGCGCTGATGTCTTCGGCGGAGCTCAATGCGCGAACACTTGTAGTTTTCATATTACATTTGATCTGCCTTACCAAAAACCGCTTCATATTGTTACTTAACATTTTCGCAGAAGTTATCGAATATATTTAAACCCAAAATATATTTCTCCTAAATACGTATAGTGACTATACTACGTATTTTAATTGTCGGTACATTTATTTGTGCGTGTTTATTATAAAAAAATACCGCTTTCGCAAATTACCTAGGTACCAATTTTTAGAGGTTACAATCAGTTTTTATTTTTGTTTGTCTTGTCCTGTCAAAACTATCTTATGTCAAAAGTGTCAAAACAATTTCTGTGTTGCCAAACCTCAAACTTAAAAATTGATATAATTGCATCGGCCAGAACAAAAAAAAAAACATTATGTTATTGTCAAAATGACTCAAACCTGTTCCAAAATGTCAAATAAAAATAAAATGAAAGACTCCAATTGCCAGATAGTATTGTTTAAATTCGTTTCCATTGAAAATCATACACTTATATTATAGACAACATGATTTTATTTCTACCGAAATAGAAGGTTGTCAGTGTTCCGGTAGAAATGATTAATAAATTGGCAATACTGATATGTGTTCTGTTGTACGCAGACAATTTACTTTTATGACAATATTAACATCCGTTGTCCTTTTTTATATTTTAGTCTTGCGTTACATTATTTAACAAATTTAACCACTGTCTCTGCTTGTTTTGAGATAAGAAAAAGCGCAACCAATAAACTATGTATAACTAAGAGAGTAGGTACCAACCTATTAAAAGATAAAGAAACTGCTTACGCTAAGTTATGAGTAGGTATGTTTGAAAGAATAATAAAGAGTAAATTATTCCAAATTCAAGATCAATAAAAGTTAGGCGATTTCTTGTCTATACTCCAAGCTATACTCTAAGGGCGATACGCTATACCCAACTTTTGTGGTAGGTAGAAGCTCAGATTATTAATTGGTTACCAATCAATAATCTAAGGCATGGTAGAAGAATAGGTAAAGCAAAAACGCATTGTCCGTACCTAAATAAGTAGATAATTATAATAAAATGCTAGGGCAAAACTGCTATCGTAACCATAATTAAACCTCGTGAATGCTAGATTATTTGGGGTCTGGGGAAGAGAAGCTTCCATGGCGACCACAATGACAACAAAACTGTAAAAATATGGGTTATGAAAATGTCTTCTACGAATTCTATAATTCAATGTTTCTATAATTTTTAATCGGTATGAAACATATTAATAGTGTGTTTAAGAACTCTTGTCTTAAAGTTCCTGTGGATCCCGTTAGTAAAATGCCAAAATCTGCCTATGAACGTAATGAAAAATGTATCAATCAACAGTGTTCTATTGATTCATCATCTACGTGTTCTGTGGCTGTAGCAGATATGGACGCAGATAAATTGAAAGAATTTTACCGTAGTATTCCAGATTATAATGATATCAATCATTTACCTACCGAAGAATTCTATTCCACACTAAAATCTTTGAGAGAAAAGAAGAAAGTTATGCTTGGGTTGCCTATTGAATTCATAGATGATTGTAATGGACTTAGTGATAAAATTTCCGATAATTTATTGGATAAGACGGAAGACATCAATAGGTTACCTAATGCAATAAATAAAAGTCATAAATCTAAATCGAATTGCTCATCAAGAAGAAAATTATCTACTGGAGCTAAAGATATGCATAACATCAAAATTAACCATGACTTATCTAATTCTGTTAGTCACTCAAAACAGCAACCTACAAACATTTGTGTAAAACGGTCTGAAAGAAAAACTATGGTTGGAGACATAAAACATGGCAACGAAGATTTGAAGATAGCTCCAATGAAAAGTAATTTAGAAAAGACTAGAACTGAACGTCCGAAAAGGAACCATTCAGCTTGTTCCATATCATGGAATGATGCTAAGATCGAAAGTAAAAATGAAGTAGATCGGAAGTTTGATGATTTTTTTGAAGGAAAGAAGTATGATATGTCTATGAGTAAAGCAGATATTGACGATGAAGATGAGTTTAAAACGCAGAGTATGCCTTCAAGTCCTTTAAGAATGAAACGTACTGGATCTCCTATACGACGCCGGAAAAGTATTACTATTCCGAAACCTTTTAAAATGACTGAAAGGTGAGCTACCTGTTCTTCCGCCATTGCGTTTGAATCCGGTTAGAATAGCAGAGTCCGTTATTAATCTAAAAGTGCTCGCCCCTCCATTGAATTTCTCATAAGATTGTATGACAAATTCAGTGGAGGGGCACGCACTTTGAGATTAGCCGGACTCTACTAGAATACTTTGTTGGTTGTGTGTGCATGTGACATCTATGGTTGTAAACTGTACCCTCGACACAGGAGAAATCCAAGTGAGGGGCAATGTTTAAAAAAAAAAACAAACTGATTTAGCATGAAAAAAACGTTAGGTACTTAAACTTTTTTTTCATCCTAAATCAGTGATAAATAAGTGTGGTGATTGTGTCAATACACCCTAACATGACCCTACATTGTGGTCTGCGGTCATTTGGAGACACATGTTGAGCAGCGAACGTTTACGGGATAACCGCAAAGCTAACAGTTATTGTGATGTAGATTTTTGGGATTTATCTATTGCTTTTTTTACAGGGACGAAGATGAGCGTATAGTTAACGATCTTCGGTGTCTCCGTAAATCGTTATCAGAAGACATGCTCCATCAAAAGCGCGAGAGAAAGAAATTTAGAGCCAAGCCTGTACCTATCGAATCTCGCATCCCTCTCTACGACAAGATTCTTGAAGATCAAGCTATGAGGTTTCCAACCGACATGAAAGCTATCTTTACCTAGAATGCTTCCAGACTACACTTTTAATTTCTTATATTACAAATTTTTGTTAAAGTAGATGCAAACTACCTAGTAGGTTTGTATTCTTCTATTTTATTTGCTTTAGTAGTTACCAACGTTTTTTTTTATTGAATAGAACAAATCAAGTATTTAACAGCCTGAACGATTTATTAGATTTAAATTATATGGATGATTAATTGACATTTATTTTTCTCACAGTTTCATAACAAAAAATTGTTGTTAAACCTAACCTTTGCTTGTTTTTCTACATAGGTACTTGTCTATAATGAATGTTCTTTCTTTTTTTTGCTGTATTCCAACCTGTTTCCTTTGTCGTAAATAAATAGATAGCAGAATGTTAATCTTAGCCCGTTTTATCCAGTACACAACTTCTTTTATTTCAATTATTAATTTCTCATTTATTCCTTCTTATTCTTATTTATAGGCTTACTAGCTCATTCGTTTTCATCTTCTTTGGGGCTGCGCTGTTCATACAATAATCATGCTTATTAGTGTCGTTTTAATTTCACAGACGAGCGATAGCAAAAATAAATAGTGAGGCAGATTTAAGGGCTCAAATGAAGCCTTTCAGTTTTACAAAACGAGAAGAAAAGGGGCTGGGAGGAATGTGTGAGCGAGCTATTCACGTTTTACCTAAAAGTAAAAAGAAGAAAAGATTTAGGGCTCGACCGGTCCCTAAGAACTTGTTTTCTAATTACTTTTACGATAAAATGAAAGAGGATGAGTTTTTCAGGTAAAATTACTGTAAAATATAAAAAAATCTTGCTACCGACCAACAAAATTTATGGACGTTACCTACATAGGCGAAAATTTGCACCGTAAAAGAACATTGCAGTCCATTTACCATGCACTAGGTTTGTGAGGCTGATAAGTAATCATATCGTAAGTATAACAATCATCGGTTCTACTTAGATGAAGGTTTGTAGTTATGCTACCGAAAAACAAATCAAACCAAACTGACCTACTTACTAATTTCACTTTTTAGATCAATGAATAAACGTATTAGAGCCGAGGAAATGTTACGAAGCGCCAATTATCCAGGCGCCATGGCGGCTCGAGACCGCAGCCGTCTGTCAACCCCAGCGGCTCACAGCGACTTGCCCATAGATTCCTCTCCTGGAATACCATCCATTTCGTCCTCCGACAGACAACGATGCTCAAGTCCTACCAAGGACCGAAAGAAGCGAGATAAATACCCGAAGGAAGACTTCATTACTACAAGCCCTCAGCCATTCCGGTTCAACACGGCAGATAGAGCTGCTAAGAAAGTATGCTTTCCTTGTAAATAATGTTGCTCACGAAATGTCTTTGTATCCTTAAATTTACCTAATTCTTTATCTAACTTAACTTTACTATCTTTGTTACGTGGAAGTTTATTAAAATTATTTTACAGATGCACGACGTTGCAATTAAAATTTATACTGAAAACAAAAGTACCGAAAGTGGTTGTAGTGGTATGGGGAACGGCCCAGGAGCTCGTGCATACTCTGCTCTGGATCTTCGAGCGTCGGCATCAGGGAGGTCGAACTTAGCAGCTTTGCTAAGAGCTGAAGCTGTTAGGAGACGGTTTGAAATGGAAGCAGCAATGCGGTCGGCGGAGCAACGTCGTCGTAACGAAATGAGGCAGAGAGATCGCCAGCTCCGATCCAAACCTGCTTGGCATCTCGTTAGAAACAAGTTAGTTCACAACATTAATATATAGAGGTGCATCACGGTATAAATAACCTGATGCGAATTTCAAATCCCGTTTTATGGTGCCATTCTTTTTGTAATTTATTGCTTTGACTTTTCCTTTTTATTTCGAATTCAATATTTGAAAAGCTGCAGTTTTTAAATGGTGTTTGATTAAATATGCCTTGAGCCTTTTAAGATTTTATTTATCATTGGACATTACCCATGTTTACCCTTTGAGACCTTTGAGTATTTTTATATGCTCTAAACTTGCGACACATAATTATGGACATCGATGTCCTGTTACTTCAAACATGCATTCAAAGTCAAGGTTAAAGTTTTATTTTATTTTAACTGGGCCTTTGCAAGCACTTATAAAACATCGTGGTCCTATGGAGAACTATATAATATTATTATAGACTTAGGATATTTTCGCTGACAAGAAACTCCATGAATAGGTACTCTTTTAAAATAATACATGTAGGTACATAATATCTGGAGCATAATATATGCAAGAAGCGGGTTCTTCATCCGGGTTCTTAATCTGAGTTCATTTGAGATTGTCTACGTTTGAGATGCACATAAACGTCAATATCTTTTTGTCATTTTTTTCGTCGGGCCAAGGGCCAACCCATCTCTGCCCTTGGGTGTCGTAATGGATCTCTTTAGCGCCTTAATTGATTTTATCAATAAAATAAAAGTAAAGTTCTGAATTTCTTTATATGAATTCCAAAATAATACCATATTAACAGAGTTTATCACGTATTTTTTGCACGTGCAACTCTAATAAAATTTAAAAGTTTTAATAAGATAAAGTTTTCTTATCAAAATAATGCCTATAAAATAACTTTTTTTCTAATAAAGTACACTTTGGATCCACCAAGAAGATTTCTATAAAAAAATTATAGCGGCTGCACCACGGATCTGCACATTGTCTACAGTGGCGCGCGGTAGGGCACATGCGCGATGACTTAGGTTTCGGGGCCATTATTGTATTCATAAACTTAGAATATTTTCGCTTCCCTATTTACTTTATAATTTGTTAATATGAGTATAGCTATAATTATAGTAGTGTATGAAACTGCACAATGCACATAACTAGGTATGAAAACACTCGTGTTTTATTAACCCCTAATAAGCAACAGTTTCATATTTTTAAACTACTAGTAAGTGTAATTTATTATAAATCAGATGACGTCGTGTGAGAGCCAGATGTGAATCGCTATATACTTGCCTTTTTGTAAATATATACATATATATATATATATTTACATAAAGGCATAGCTAATCTCGTCTAAAGTGTAACTTCTGCAATCTTAAGTAGATGTCTGTTTATATGTCAATTTTATGTTATAGTCACGAAGAAGATATTGCAATGAGGCTTCAAACACGTCGAGATGAGGAGAGAATGAGACGCGAAGAGTTTCTCCACGAGATGGAACTGATGTACGGAAGGGTGCAGCAGCAGCCGATGCTCTTCGAGAGATACTACGCACCACGATCACTGTCCGCGCCATTAGACATGCTACAGCCATCACCGAGGAAGACGTCGAAAAAACGTAGTTCCAGGAACAAATCGTACCACTACAACAGTCCTACTCGATCTCGCAAAGTATCCATTAACGATACAGCTGAAACATACAATTGTGACGTGGCAGAGTTCCTGAATAGAATAGACATCGATGACAAATACTCAGACTCGGAAATTGTGACCGAGAGTTTATATAGAGGGAAAATGTAATTTTTGTTATTACATAAGTATATTACTTTTCACATTGTTTTCACTTCATTTAGAAAAGCACTATGAAAATCTATTTTGAAAATCGTAATTTTAAGAATAGAAATGTTCAACTGAATCACTTTTGAGCATCAATTAATGTGTTTATTTTTGTGTTATTAATTTAAGTATCCAATCACATAATATTATATTTTATTAGTAATATTTATATACATATAAAATTAAAAACTACTAGGAATATATTACTATGAAAGCTTTAAGTTAGACTAGATTATTTAGGATCCATTTGAGGAAGTGTGACACGGAAGCGTAGACCCCTGGCTTCTTGATGCCGCAAATAGTGGGCCCGAAGGAAACGACTCCAACGAGGTAGTTTTTAGGCCCATCGGGAGTATCAAATACCTGTAAAATTAATATAAATAAATATGTATTATGACATACACGTTTGACAAATTATATTTGTTTTTTTATCCTCTTGAACTAGAACCGGACGTTTGTGTGAAAGTAATTTTTATATTCTTTTTGTGCTTGTTTTGAATAACAATTAAAGATTTTAAATAGATTAAATGATAAAAATGTGGCCGGATTAGATTTTATCCACCAAACGCAAAAAATCGGTATTTGTTTTCAAAATCTTTGATATTTCAACATAGATTTTTAACATAGTGATTTTGGAATTCATCATTCATCATCCGTAATTAATTTTGGAAATAAACTGAAATATATTTAGAAGCATCACACATAGGACATACATAGCAAGTAAGTATAATATCTATTAAGTATAGTTCAGTTAGCGTATTGCTTTGATCCTGCCACATATTTTGCGAGTGCCTTATGAATTCTTTCGGTGTCATCATTTTAATTGTGTTTAGTTACTACTAAATCTAAAGTGTTAGCTATCGAGCGAATGAGAATAGATAAGTACCTATATGGTTTGTTTAGTATGCATAGTACATAGTTACGTCGTCTAGGTGCACTGCATAGAAATGCCTTATATTATCACTATCCACGTGACAAATCAATAGGTACTATTACTATACTTATTACTTATCTAGCTAATAAAAAACAGGAATAATAAGATAATTAAATTACCTTCATAAGTGGACCTCCTGAATCACCTCCGCATGCGTCCTTATTGTGTTCTGCGCCTGCGCAGATCTCCGACTCAGCTAACTTGAACCCCTTGCCGAATGAATCGCACAACGCTGGTTGAACTACTGGTATCTGTATAAAATAAGAGATTCTCATTTCTTTGTAATTTCAGTCATTATTATTGCAGTCCCCTCTGATAACGTGCATTGCAAAGAATTACTTGAGTATTGATTTAATCTAACTGGTAGACGCCCTGTAGTCGAAATTTATCTTTCTGCACTCCTTCTCCATATAAATTTTAACTACCTATGCCAAATCATACACTCCTCTGTGCGCGTAATATGCTTAAAAAGAGGTACAAATTTTAGGTGTACTCACAGCTACCACCTGCAGTACTCTAGCGCGTTCTTCCGTGGTCATGTTCATCTTCCCCCACCCTGCAACTGTCATCTGATCTCCCACGCCAAGAATTGCCAGTTGTTCTGCTGTCCGAGGCAAGCATATCGGCGCCACATAATCTTGAAACATTCATTGGATTACATAATCGTATAAATGCTCCTCGCCCATTCGACTGGACTATAAAAATCCCTAGCCTTATTCTTATTCCTAGCCCTAGACTCCTTTAGGTCCGGTTAGGAGACTTGAGTACTTACTTACCTAGTACTTGGCTACCACACGGAATAAAAAAATAAAAGAATGATTAGTAGGTATTAGGTAGCCAAAATATTATGAACCTGGATTGTATCAATATTTTGTAAATTAAGTACTGAAAGTCATATCTTTATAAGTAAACAGAGGCTTATAATCAGCAGTGGCCAGTGAGGAGATTCAGATTGTGGATAATGATAATGATGGTGAAATACCATTCAATTTGACTGGCCGGTCCAGCTCGATGATGGCGACGTCATTGTGGAATGCAGGCTTGTTGAACGAGGGGTGGCTGGTGATGTTCTTCACAGCTCGGTCCTGTACAGCCGGAGCGCAGACTTTCAGCTCGCAGTCAGGGTCGGTCTGGGTGTCATGCTCACCCACACGAATAGTAGTCCTGATTAGTTGAAACATATATTTTTAAGTTGTTGATAGGTATAAAATCTTTTATTAGGGTTAAGGTACCTGCTACCTACCTATACGAGATTTTCATTTATTGGGGCCATGGTGCAAGTTTTATTTTATACAAGATTTTGATGAAGTTATGAAACTTAAAACTATGATGACAAGATCTACGATGACTAGACATAAACATTTCGAGTTGCCGCTGCATAACATCTTAAACCCCATCTACCGATGAGGAAAAAGGTGATTAAACTTGAAAATTTAACCTTTTAGCCTTCTACTGGTTTCCAAAACGTGATTTTTATTAGCATCGTATACTTACAACACGTAGCCATAGTCTGACTTTTGAACGCAGTGCGCGGCCGTGACCACATGGCGGTCAGTAACCAGCGCGCCCCCGCACATCCAGTCCATCTCGTCGTCTTCTACAACATAAATATTTAAAAATTAATTAAGAAAATAATTGCTTTAAAAAAATTGCTCTGAAATCTGTAATGGAAGTAAAATTAAATTAAATTTATCCCTTTTTAAAAGTTCACTGGCTTTATTTTTTTCTCATTCTAACTTAATACATCTTTACGTTACTTAAACAAAGCAAATATTTTCATCACACATTATCAAGTATGCCAAATAAGCATATTTGGTTTTGTCAACTCGCAGGACAGCCGCATCCGTATTGAAAGGCTTTGCTTCTTGAAGCGATAGAGTCTCGGTAGCAGTCAGCCACGTAGGGAGCGACCGTAGAAGGTTAACCTCGTAGATCTCTCTATCTGAGCCATCGCCAACTTAGCCATGAGCCTGTGGAGGAACGAGGTATAGTGTACCTACCTCCATTGAAAACGGAGGATCAGCTCTGACCGGGAGAGGTGAGATTGCCTAATGGGCCGAAGTTCGACCGTCCGAATATCAGACAGTTGTAAGATGATCTTTTTACTGGCGTGATTCAGGCTTCGTAATCTGATTGGTCGAATTCGTGTTGTATACGCCCATTGTAGTTAGCTTGCTACGATGCTATTTCTACGTAGTTATTTCAAATAGCACTAGAGGTCGCTTCAACCCCCCGATTTAATTACCTATGTGTTGTATTATCATCATTCATCATCGCTTATAAGACATTTGGTGACTCAGCTTGCTGACGATAGGCTACCAAAGTACGATAGTATTTTGCTTGCGTTATTTTATGTAATTATGTAGAATTGACTCTGGCTGTACAATAATACTAAAACATAGGTACTACTTGAATGGCTACTTAATAATGTTACGTCGATAATGATGTCAGTTCTAAAACAATATCCATTTGACATCCAGGATGTAACTAATAGGTAATGAATATATTAGTAGGTAATATACATCGATATAATTAAAGTGACTTTTTTATGAATAAAGAATTCTAAACTTGGTGTTTAACCGAGTCTCAGTAGGTATAATGAACTTAGGCAGGTTATAATACGATTTCAAAGGGCGGATTGAACGATTTTAAAAGAAATAGCCAAATTTTAATACCCGGGTATTTGATGGGTAACCGTTGCGACAGAGCTGGCACTTCTACTTTCCAGCGTCAGTTCTAAGAGAAATATGAGCAACATTTTACTTTTCGGAGATGGCCATGTCAAGCAGCGTGCAACTATAATTTGACGGCGATAACATAACTTTGTAGGTACTATCTCTATCCTCCCAACACGAGCCATCACACAGGAATCGCTCTTGCTGTAGTGAAAGATTAATCAGTCAGCAATGGTGGTTTCGAAATCCAGGGTGCACCAGATGATCACGATTTCACCCTACAAATCTTCACTCGTGGAGGCTCTTTTCATTCACCCCACTACACGGTAGTCCAAGTACCGAACAAGGGCGTCATAAATCCGTAACTTTGTGAATGGGGATTTTTTGTTGCACTAGTAGGTATTTTGTATTCGAGAGCTGAGTAGTAGTGAAAATTATGTGCTAACCAACGTATCCGAGTCGCGCGATCCAGGGGAACTGTCCTAGTGCGGCGTTGACCCCGCCGATGATGCGGTCTGCAGCACTGTCTCCGCAATCCACTGCGTCCAGCTTGCTCCACGCCGGATGCTTCGCTATATCATCCGCAACAGGTTTTACGTTATCTGTTCAAATTAGGAGGTATTAGACAAAGAAGAAAACTATTGGCATAACTGAGACATCTTTTCAAAATAGGTACGTATAGAATAGAATATATACTATATACGTAATGTATATACGTAACTGAGACATTTTTTCAAAGACTAACAAACATAGGTAAATAGTGTGGACACAGCTAACCTACAAAGAGTGCAGCAGATGTTATCTCATTAAATGGAACCACGTATTTAGTACCTATCACGTTCTGTGACCGTACACAAAAAAAAACAAATCCAATCAGTAGTTTAGTCACAGGAACTAATTTAAAATTTCATAATTATACATATATCACGATCTCTAGGCAAAGTTTGAAAAGCCTTCAAAGTTTTCTAACCAAAATTATTTTTATTTACACGTGTAGAACAGATAAAGGTGACATAAAGTTCTAATTCGACGTCCCTTCACCTAGAGCATAGAAAAAAAAAAACCTTGCTTAAAAATAGCAGATTTTTTGAGTACAGCTTCAGAACATGATACCAAATACGTGGTTTCATTTATTGTGATAACATCTGCGGCACCCTGTATAAGCAGGATCGCGAACCGTCTGGCCAAACATCAACCTTACCTGGTAATGTGCACATCAGCACTAGCTGCTATAGCTTTCACTACAGCTACATCTTCTGACTTGCAAACCCAGATATTACAGCAGTTGCCAACACGCATTTATAAAAACAAGTGTGGTGGGCAAGCTTTCTTACCCATTTCGAGAAAGATGTTGTATCACGTAACAGTAGGATTGTTATCAATGACTATAGATCACTTTATTTTTGCATAAATTCTATTGTTGATACCATATACAGTAGTAACGGCAAAGTATGGTGTGGAATAGAGACAATATTAAATTAAATCAAAGCCCTGTTTTGGATGATAATGTAGTTTAAGTCAGAGGCATGAGCTCACTTGAAGTTCACCTTGCTACGAATTCCGTATAATGTTTTTTTTAACTAAAACTAAAACCAATGTTGTTAAGAATAGATGTATGAACGTGAACGTAGCAAAAGGAGTACCTATAGAACGTGGCATCATCCGCATCATGTAGGTAATTTCTGCCTTCCTCCGTACTATGTTTCGCACTTCAAAAAACCAACTAACAAAAACTATTATATGACGTATTCTATTCTATTGCATTGCTAAGCTACGAAAAGAGCGACGACTCACTAGCTAGCGGTTGGACGCTTGCCTTCCATGCAAGAGGGTCTGAGTACGAACCCGGCTCTCACCTCTGACTTTTCGAATTAATGTGCAGATCGCAATTTGATTATCACTTGCGTTAACGGTGTAGGAAAAACATCGTGAGGAAACCTGCACATCTAAGAGGACCTCATAAAGTCTTTTGTCGTGTGTGTAGTCTGCCAACCCGCACTAAGCCAGCGTAGTGGATTATGGCAAACCCTTCTCATTCCGAGAAGAGGCCCGTGCCCAGCAGTGGGATAGTAAATAAATCCATTATTTATGTAGTTTAGCAAAGTCAGCAAAATTCAGCGACTACGAAAAGAGTTACAAGGCTGATGTTCAGAGACGACAGAAACGAGTCTAAGCGTGAACTTACGCTTCCATCTGTCAAACTTACGAACAAATTTTGACAGATAGAAGCGTAAGTTCACGGTTAGACTCGTTTCTGTCGTCTCTGAATGTCAGCCTCAGTGCCTTGCCAAGATATACTTCTAGGCAAGGCACTAGTCGAAATTCTTTTCTTGACCAGCATAGGTATTCCGAAAGAACATTTCGCATCTCAATTCGAATTTCACTCTTAATGTCGGTTGAAATTTGACGAATTGACATAGGTACTTACGATGACTTAATGACGGAACTGTGAACATGCCTTAGTCATGTTCACAGCTCCTGTTATTAAGTTACACGTTTATTATCGTATGTCAATTCGTTAAATATCAACCGACAATCGGACTGAGATTCGAATTGAGATGCGAGATGTTCTTACAGAATAGCTCCCCAGGTAGGTAATTCAGTAGGTCGTATAGAGCTGTGTAGCGATCCAGATTCTACAACGTGTATCAGAAATGGTCATATACATAGCTATACGTCATATTTTAATAGTGCATAATATTTTGGGAGGTAAGTCTATAAGGTTACAAAGAATCGTTTTAGCAAAAAAATATTAAAATAATAAAAATAAAATAAAATAAAAATATCAAAATTAATTAGAATAATTGATGTTTCCGTTTGCGTAAAACCTTTATTTCTCTATGATTATGAATGGCACTAAGGTCATGAATGAACACATGACTTGGCGGGCTCGGCTATTCTGACACACACGCGATTTTTGAATCTACTGTAGCTTTAATTTGATAGATATTTAAAATGAATTCTATACCATTCATTGAGCCTAGCTTTAAAATATTTTGCATTATTAAAAAAAGACCTTATATACATATATGGCTGTTGATCAGACGATAAAACTGAACAACTTTCAAAAATAATCAGCTGTCCCATACATTTGGGTCGAGTAGATATTGGAGTTTTCTGATACACGTTGTATAAAATACTTAGTTCCAGCTAAGTCAATCTAGATAATGTACTGGGTTACCCAGGAAACGTCAAGCAGGTAGGCACAATGCTACCCGGTCGGGGTAGCATTGTGCCTATCTGCGGGACTTTTCCTTCACTAGATTCTTGATTATGATAGTATAAAAAATATAGTATTTAATTTTGGGTACCAGAGCAGATTTTTTGCTATGCCAATATCTCCCGAGGTGCACCTTAAGCGCCCCTTGGGTCGTTACAAAGCTCTATACTTACAGGTTATATTTTTAAACCCAAGCAATATTGTACGACGCAAATGTGTGCATAATTTTAACCCAAAGTAATGAAATATGTAAAGTGCCTAAATCAAGGATCTTGACACAATGTTATCGTTGTGGCCCAAATCGGCTAGAAGGAATCATCATTAACCCCAAACTTAAAAGGAGAAGTCATTAAGTAGGTAATTATTTGAGGCTCAAAATCATCCACATATTATTATTATCTCCGTTAATATTTGCTTGGGTTAAAATACATCCCAGTATACCCACCTTTAATCATTTTAAGCCATGCCATTCTGTGTGCATGATGCCTAAGATTGTGCCACTGGAAGAATGTACCTGCGAATCCAGTTATAATTCAATTCAATATTCATAAAATTGAGCCTCATTGTGTTGAGACTTTATATCTAAAGGGATTTCCTGATAACAATGAGCAATTACGTGTATAACTTATTCTTAGAATAATATCATGACTGTTCTATAAAGTGGTTTTGTAAAGAACTTTTTTACGGCTATTAACCATTACATTACAGTACGACACAACTAAGAAGTTACATGATGTACCTACCTGATCGAACAACCAAAGGCAGTCGCTTGCTTAGATAATTTTACGACTTATTGCGTTAGCATAAAGATCATGTTTTACTGCAGTACTAATAAACATTCGTGGTCTTGAAGTCGCACGTGATCGGTTTTACAAAGTATAAAAAATAAAAATAATATACCTATAGGTACAAGTAAATGCAGTGAACCGTAATTATTGATGTGACAAACATATCATCGGGGACATACCTGATCCCAAAGATACTAAAACTGATCACCAAATGTGTTAAATATGATGAGTAATCTGAAGGAAGGAAATGACTTATCATACGTACCTACCTATTAGCTAATGTTTTTAAAGAAAAATATTATTTAGTGACGTACAACCATGAATTCATACCAAAACTGCTGACGCTATTGATACAAGTCTTTCCCTAAAGGATACTGGTTGAAAAATAAATGACCAGCCATATTTTAGGATGTAATCAGGTCAATGAAACTGAACAACTTTCCCCAAGGAAAGATCGAAATCTGAAAACGAAAATCCAGCCTTTCATACAAACATGGGTTACGTGACCAGTCACTGTATGAAAATTTAATTTTCAGGTTTCCTTGGAGAAAAATTGTTCAATTTCATGAACCTGCGGGTTTACCGCGTAAAAAATGATAATGAACACCAGACTTTGGTAATAAACTTCAAGAAGATCGTAAGAGCCTAAACTTCGAGCTACCTTGTAAAAAATTACTGATCATAAAGTTAGGGCTCCCATCTTCATGATCGGTATTTTTTTTACAAGGTAGCTCGATGTTTAGTCTCTCACGATCGTATTGAAGTTTATTACCAGAGTCTGATGTTCATTACCATTTTGTTACGTGGTAGACCAGCTGATTACATCCTAAAATTGGCTGGTCATTTATATTTCACGCTGCACTGTATGGTGTTCATGATTGCACACACATAGGTAGGTACCTACTATACCTACTCCTAGCAGACTAAAAAAAAAGTTGACAATCTATCTTTAGGGATATACAAATGTTTTACGTAATATTTTGTAAAATATCTGACGCACAGCAACCTTTAAAACTTTCTTTTTTCTTCATGATGTCAAACAAATATCTCAATTCTCTAGTTCTATGTTCCATCATTATAAATATACCGTGAAATATTAAAAACACTAAAGCAATATTAATTTAGATTGTAAACTAAGTGCTAACAGCTTTAATGAATTAGAAATAAATCGATTATCTTACCCGTAGCGACGTAATGTAGGAGTATTGTAAACGCGACCGTGTACCGCCACTCGATCGAAAACATAATTGGTGTTACCGTTTATTATTTTCAGACAAATATATTTACGAAGTTTGTTGTATGAACAAACGTTCATGACTGCTAGGTTTACTTTTCCAGTCTGTCCAAACGAGCACCAAGTGCGCTACAGCGTACAAACGATATTAGTTACGCGCGTGTTCCACACTGTTTCCACCGTTTTCACCTAGCTTAGGGTAGCAACCAAACCTTACTGTATTGCAGGTATATTCATTACAATATTCACCAACAGCCCATACCATACAACATCCATACAATTATGCTGTGCTATCCAAAATTAACAAATAACAATCCACAAAGTACACCCCTGTCCATGCCTTCGAGGAATGATAGCGTGACGGCGCATGTACATTAATTATATTATTTTTATCAACATGGTATGAATAAGGCTAATAATTACGTATAAATATTTTTACTTTATATTGTCAATCGCCTCTCATAAAATCAACACCGTCTCGTATATGTGACTGGTGACAGAAAATCATTCATTACCATTTCACTTAAACGATAGGTATGGTTCATTAATACAAAGTGATAAGAAAAAATAATAATATTCATTAACCTGGTGTGGCGGCTGTATTCTAGTACATTGAAATAGTCTTTGCTATTTAACTCTCCTATGTAGATTCATAATATGATTAGGTATTAGGGGCCGAGCCGTGCCCAGAACTTTGTCCAAAAATGATGGACGTAGGGAAAGCCAACGTAACACAAGATGCTCCTATTTTCGTTAAAAAACGTTTATTATTTTCTCTGTAAGCCTAGCTTTATAAGTGCAAAGCAGGCAATAAATGTTGATGAATTTGCCAACGCGGTCACGTTACACCTGTGATTCTCCTCTATTTTCCACTAAGCGGCTAGTCACGGGCAGTTGACCGCGTGCGTTTCGAGCAATTTTCCACTAAAGCGTAAATTATAATAGGTATGTAGAAGTTAAGACGCGCACGGCTGCCAGTCGCGTGTTCTTTTGCAATCGAGGTGATTTCCGAGCCGCGGTCGCGCAGATTGGTATCTATAATATAAAATATGACTTATTTGAATAAGTAGAAGTGATTATATACTCTTTGGGAGTCGCGCGCAAAAGAACACGCGACTGGTAGCCGCGCGCGACTCAACATCTATATATTTATATTTTATAAATAATATAAATGCGCGGCTAGCCGGGCGCGGTTAAATGCTTTGGTAGAAAATTTATTGCAATGTGCGCGTCTATAGCCGCCCGCGTCTAGTCGCTTAGTGGAAAATGGGGCTAAGTGCAGTTGTCCTAGCTGGAAAAGGTCTCCGTTAGATTTGTTGTTGGTTCAACCAATGTTCGTGTAAAGACTTACCTACCTACCAACTGCGGAACTAGAACTGAACTTGAACAGCAATGAGAAAATGTTGAGAAAGACGATAGGAGTATCAAGGACCCGTTCAAGTTATAACTTCCAACGTACCTACCTACTTTTTGGCTCTACACGAACAACCTCCGACAACTTTGAGAAGCGTCTTTGCGACTGTCTCACATTTCAACAACCAACTTAGTTGGGGACCACTGTGCACAAGTACCCATCCTTACCTGAACTAAGGGCTATTCATGACATATAGACTAGTGTTCAATGATGCACTCACATTATTGTGAATGCGTAGTGATTCAGATTTTTATTTCATAAAGATGTTTCACATTTATGACATAACGTCACATGATAATATTATAATAATAAAGTTTATATAAAAACGTAATCAATAATCGATTTTTATTTATAAAAAAATGCATTTCATTAATAAAAATCACACAAATAATTTTATGTAGATTATTTTAACTCTATACGTGTCATGTCAATAAAAAAAGCATTTTTTTTTTAGTAAATAGTTTAATATTTTCCTCAAGTTTTATGGATAAATCATAGATCGTCTGATGGAACTTGTTTTAAAAACCGGTGTGATTTGCCAACTTGGAAATTCCGAGACTCAATTAAAGTCCAAAATTAAGGAAAGTTCATCTAAAAAAAGCTCATCTCATTGCTTACTTCTGACGTCTAATTTTGAATTAAATGAATACATGCTGTCTTAGTCATTTTGGGAATATTGAACAAACACTTTTAAACTTCCTTCCTTTAACGCCAATTAGAATGACTGACGTAGGTAAGCGAAGCAAACATTCTAAAAAAATAACTTAGCAGTCCTTGATCATAAACGCGATAATGATTTATTATGAATCATGATTACTGTAAAAGCAGTGCAAAATATCCTGATACTCAAAGATCATTAACAGTTATGTATGGGTCATGGAAAAAGCACAGAAGTTCCTGGTTGTAATTCTAAGACCTAATTGCTTACCTCGAATTTTGACCACATCCATTTTATCTAATTAAGTAGATAAAAACTCAATAGTTAGATACACGATAATCATTAGGTACTTTACTATGAAAAGTGTACTGGCAACCATGTTCTCAACCCCAAATCTTAAATCAGAGAAAAGGTGGGACTGTTTTGTCATAATACATTTATTATTTTTATTACAAAAGAAATAACATAAAAGCCTGGCTGTAGCCATATTTGTTTATATCTGTTTATCGACAAAGCCTGTATCTAATTGAATTAGTCAAAGTTGTACCTTGAAAATTGATTACAAATTCATACACACCGAACAAATTACATATAATGCAGCATATTTTATTTACCAGTCGTCATAAATACAATATGAAAGTAAAGTACTTTTTATTATGACATATTTTAACTATAAATATAATTCTTTATGATTTGTTGACAGTCGATTATAAACCCGTGATTATACCTATAAACATAAAATTTCAATTTCAGTAAAATAATTCTTTAGTCTGGAACGTTTCTTAATAATTTGTTAGAGTACAGGCTTTACAGACTCAGGCAGCGGGAAACTAAACAAGCGGAATGTTTTCTAAGTTTAGTAATTGTTATTCATACTTATTTTATTTAATAGACCATTAATTTACATTTCCTCAGCTGAAAAACAACACACTCAATAATAGACAAAACTTTGTATCCCTTTTTAGGCATATTGCGTGCATGGAGGAGTGTGAAATTTGGCATAGTTAAGGGGTGCAAGAAGCTAAAATTTCAGTGGAATTTCGACCACTGGGCGACAACTAGTATATTTAAAAATGTAAAGTTATTGACCCCTCGGATCATTACCGTGTTTTAGGTGAAAGGCAAAATGGGCGGGGCCTGCCGCTGGTGTGCCTGTAGCTAGAACATATATCCAAAACCAGTGGATCAAGCGAAATTACAGTTGGCATCCTTCCATTTCCAATCGGATTTTGCAACTAAGTACAATATCTATGTATTTGAGTAGCCATTTTCTAGAACTAAACATAATTTAAGCCGTTTTTTTTAGGAATGTCAGTCAGTGTGTCAGGAATTTAATCTTTGGTCAGAAGTAAAACCTATTGATTTTCTATTGGGAAGAGGGAGAAAATACCTACATGCTTAGATCATTCTGATCGATGCTCTAACTTCTTGCATTTTCAAATAATGTATGTTTTCAGCCAAGTTAGCACTTGTCCGGAATTAATTCTTGAGATTCTGCAAATTGACTGACTTTAAAACAAATCAATTTATTTGGTTTATGTATTGGTACAATTTCGGTATTATCGGAAATAAATTATACAGATCCATAACACTTATTTAATTATTGTGACATACAAACGTTTATGAATAGGTAGGCAATTAAATTAAAATGATAAAATTGTATCGCAATATTGTGTTGATAATATACACTTTTATATGTATAAGTATACTTTGTAATTTTAAAGCCTACTTATACCTATGTCATGAACATGAACAAAAATTGAATTAACTAAGAGGTCATCAATGTAAATGACCAAAGGTTAAATGTTAAATGCACAAAAATGAATGATTTGCTGGCTAACCAAAAGTTGATTAACCGCAAGTAACGTAAACCTAACGTACCAAATAACCAATTTAAAATAGTGTTTTGACATCTAGGCTATTTAACGGTTTAACGATATAGCCACCCGAGGTGATAGTATGTGGTTATGCTTCCATTCGTTGTTAGTAGTGATGGGCCAAATACGGCTATCACGGAATATGAATATTCGGCCGAACGTCCTGTATTTTTTTTACCGAATAAAATATGGCTTATTTGTAAATATATACGCTATAGTACCTACTGGTATTAAATGCAGTTCCCGCATAAGAATGTCATTTAACGAGAGATAAACTAGGTATTATACGTATTTTCCAAAGTGACACAACACTATAGAGAAATGATAAAATGCCCATAGGTATTGTACTTCTAATTCTTAACCTAACTACTTACATATAATAATAAACAAAAATCTTTCTCAGAATAAACGACAACATACACCTCAATTTTACAATTCCTAATCGTAATTAAGAATACTATCAGCTCATAAATTTACACTTCTGATGGCTGGTTAACGCACACATCATCCCAATTAACGCCTAATGACTAATCTTAATAATTTATACGTAATAACATAATTATTAAAAATAGCTTAGCAGACGCTCCCATCCACAACATACTCGTAAATAAGACGCGTTATCTTTTATTTTTTGTTCGAACCTGGCGGACTAGTTGAGTTAGCGAGCGGGTAAGTAACCTGCAGTTTTGTTTTCATTACATCGCAACTACAGGTTTACGGGGTTCAAGTTGCTGACGACCTGAACGCCAACACGCCGGCGGTGGCGGCGGCGTTAGCGCATGTAATAGGTATCTTCAACAATAAGTAGGTATCTGTTTATGAAGATAGCGGTGTCGCGCGATTGGCTCAGTGTGTTTCCCCGCGGAACTAGAATGACCGGCCAATATAATCTATTCGCCAATGACCCACTACGTTGTTGTCCATCTCTTCATTCGAGCAGTATCGCTAAATTCCACTCTAAGTAAATTACAAGTTTAGAAGAGATACAAAACAACAACACAAGGAAAATAATATGTGATCAGAGTTTGTAAACTCGTATAAAACGAACCAACGCATATTCTCTGACCCAGACTTTATCAGCGGATAACCCATCCACGTAGTACACAATTAATTTAATATAACCATGATAGTTTGAAGTAAAAAATGTATCGATCATAAGTGGTCCTCAATTAAGTTGATCAGGTGGTTTATTTAAAATCAGTCGTTCGTGTGAAGGCTAATAGTTTACAAGTTTGTGCGTTTTATGTGACTGTTGTTTTATATTAGTGAATGATAGTGATGAAAACAATTAATAATGTTCAAGTTAATAACCGTGTCTTTGTTCCTGCAATTACTGCTGCAAACGGAATGCTGTAAGTGCAATTTGATTTTACACCTGACATTAAACATGAGACGGCGATGGATCGGAACGTAAATAATTAAGTGCGTTTTTATACCCATGTCTAAATGCACTTTATTTGGATCAAATTAGACATTTACTTCCATTGATTAGCCTGAGATAGGCATGCATAAAGTAGCATTAGAATATACACTTTGCACGTGTATCTATATACCTAATCTATATTAAACCCTGGTAGGAATGCCACCCGTCCAAAATATTTGCCGAATCTCTTTGTCCAAGATTTGATGCTAGTTCATTGAAATAATATTTATTTAAATCATCCAATTTCTTTGATCAAACTTATATTGGACAAGTGACAGACCACCCTAAGATCACATTTAGTACATTAGGTACACTTTAAGTCACATAAGTAAAGGCGCCATGAGTTCATGACCATGATTTGAAATAGTGTTTACATAAATTAGCATACACTTTAAATGGGGAAACACAACCTATTCAGAGTTCACACATTAAACATTATAATATCTTGATGATGCATAACTTAAAATAACATGCAAATATTATGAGGAATTGTTTTCCGTAAATGAAACAGAAAAATTCAAATATACGGCAATCGGAGTTTATTTATAAACAATTATTGGTAAAAACAAACGTCGATCATAGATTTAACTCAATATCAAGTAAAATTACTGTACCTAAGTGCTCATTTTATATAGTTTTAAACAGGTGACTGGTTGAACGAGGGAAACATTGAAGAAGGGTAATGACCCTTACCCTTTTAGTTATTCCCATAGTAAAAGTTATTCATAATGGTAAACAACTTTTACTATGGGAATAACTCTGAAATCGCGAAAAAAAATTCAGCTGATCCATATAAATAATTCAATATGACTCAACTCAATGTACGGAACAGCAGATTTTTTTTCGCGATTTCAAGTTTGTTTGGTGGTTTGGCCTTCAATGTTTCCCTCGTTCAACCGGTCATCTACATTTTATATTTTAGATAAATAAGTTAGTATACATAGTTAAATTTAATTTCTTTAGTAATAAAAGTCATCTTCTAAATAATAAAAATCGAGTAAAATTGTTTGTACAAATATGAGCCTAAAATGAATAATTTTCGATAGGTATAAGACAATACGGGATCTGGTTTTTTATTTAATTGCATATCCTAACAAGTGGAACCATTGAGGTCATAATACTAAGTTGGTACATTATGAATTTATGATACAAGTGACCTAAGTTGGTCATTACACTTGAGTTATGGAGCCGAGAGTGTAATGAAATGACTACTAAATATGACCAATGCTCATGTGTTTCATACGACGTTTTTCAACACACTTCTGAGGAAAAAAGTAAATATACATATTTTCTTTATAAAATATTTATTTATTGATAGATAGGTACAATTACCAACTGAAAGTACAATTACATAATTATTAAAATGATACGCAACAGTTTTTGTTGGCATTTCCACAGTTGTGTTATGTTATCACTATCACTACATAGTAAAAACAAAGTCGCTTCCCGCTGTCTGTCCCTAGACCCTATGTATGCTTAGATCTTTAAAACTACTCAACGGATTTTGATGCAGTTTTTTTAATAGATAGAGTGATTCAAGAGGAAGGTTTATATGTATAATACTTTCATATTTAATGTAAGGATAATAGAGAAACTGCATCCGTGCGAAACCGGGGACGGGTCGCTAGTTATGAATAATTTCATTGTTTTCACCGTATTGAGTTGCTGTAAGCGGGTTCTTCATCTGAGAGTAGAACACACACACAGAGGTAAACTACCGCTTGTGAGCTAGGGATCGTCGACAATACTAATCCATTTTTATGAAAATAATCACAAAACAATGTTTAATGATACAAATATTTGTGAAAAATGACGCTCGGATTTCTTTTTTCGCGCTCCTTGCCGGTTGTTTAGTTAGATAAGTATGTGCATGTGGAAGGAGAGGCATTGTTGAAGCCGCCGAACATCCTAAGTAGGTAATAATATGATCGCGTTTAGAACCTAAAAGCAGTGCAATCAGAGCCACTTTACGAGCAACTGTGTTGAAAATAGTAGACTACTACTACATTACTGTGGACCCTGAAATAAGGTAATGGACTGCCGAGTAACATTGGAAGGATGAGGCGAAGCCGTACCTACCGAAGTGATTTTAAAAGGACGAGTCTCCAGCTAAGTCCGTTTTGTCTAAATTATTAATTGTTAATTGCTATTTTGGCCAGGACTTGTATCGTACTTTTCTCTAATTTGCGAGGAAACAAAAACATCCACCATACAGTATCTCATTTTTATTCGCGCCAATTGGACCACGCATTTCTTTCTTTTTTCTTTGTTTAAACTTTTGAAAAGAAATGCAGTTTCTGCTTTTTATACCTAAAAACACGTAATTTATATTAGTGTGTACCACGGATAAGTGTGTACCAACATAGTTAAAAATGTCGCTAGCACACCAAGAATAATTTAAAAAAAAAACTATCTAACAGTTACTATTATTAAATGTCGTATTGGAAATTTCTGGCGTATTATTTCTTTGGATAGCTACCGAAAAGAGCCAATTGATATTATTATTTTCAGTAATAATAAAGCAATATCTGAGCATGTGGGAGAAAAATAATTGAACATCACCTGAGCACAAATGAGTCAGCCGGTAGATATTATATCGTCCTAGTTTCGTGTTTAACCAAATTCAGAGATCATTTGGATTGAATACGTATCATTTTGTACTACGCAGCTCATAGATACTTGTTAGAATAAAGTATTCTGTCTATTTACATGATTTTGAAAATTATTGTACATAATGTTTTCATAGTAGATAATCATAACAGACAAAAATGTGAATTATCATCAGCCTAATAAAGAAATAAAATCATGTTTATTCAGGCAAATTACAAGAAATAATATAAATATCACACCAAAAAATTGTAATATCGAAGTCATAATTATTATCTAATAATGTTGATTTTTTTATGTCTCATGATTTCCTCGCGATGTTTGATAAATAATTGAACACATTACTATAGAATCAGCTGAAACAAGTGTATCACGTTTTTTGTGTAGGTATATTCAAATAAAGCACCTCTTTTTAACTCTCTCCAAGTAAAAATGTTTTAAACTTGTTTCACAGTGACAGACCACATCAATTCATCATCATTGAAAATCAGTTTTAATGGAAATAAAAATACAGGTTACCGGTCCATCGCCTCCCAAAAATTAAAATAAGCCCATATGTTACTATCTCATATTACAACTCCCATAAAAGTCAAGATACATACAAAAACACTCGTAACGATTTCCAAAATATTTTACACGTTTATTAATAGTTTATAATTTTAAATGATTCCAGTATTTTCCGGAGAGAGTTGCAAAGCTGATGGGGACACTGGTACCTGTGTGCTCCTGAAAGAATGCCAGCATCTCACTGACGAGATCAATCAGGCAGGCAACCCCATGCCCACCTATATGGTGAAGAGGCTTCAGGAACTGACGTGCGGTTACTACGGTCGGGACCCTATGGTAATAATTTCTGGCCTGATTTCTAATCGCAACCAGCCACATGAGGCCTTGAACAATTTTAATGTCTGCGATTCATCACTAGATGAGTCAAGTTCTAGAATAGAATGCTTCTAGGTGTAACTTTGTTTTTGTCACTGTCATTTGTTTGAGAATGGAAAAGGACAGAGCTCATCCTGAGAAGAGGCCCGTGCCCAGCAGTGGAACAGTAATGGGCAGGTTTTTTATATTTATTTAATTATAGATACAAAAATGTTTTAATGTTAGGTTGTGTGTTTGCAATAGAATCAACACCGTTAACTTTCATATTATTAGGTATCAATTGTATTGTTAGATTTACGATTTGACATACATTGTTCTAAGGTAGTAGCCGCATAGCAATGGAAGATGTTAGGAACAAGTAATTAGTAGACATGTTCGCTCGTCATTTCACCTTTTAAAAATCGTTATTGGATCTCTCCCCACAATATAGGAAATAGGTGCATGTACATTTGCAATATACCCAATTATTCCTTGTTCTTATTATTTATGTATGATGAACTTATATTCTTACCAAGAACAAATACAGTTACCTACGGTTAAGGTTAATTCATAGAATACAGTTGTTTTGGTTTTAGTAAGATGCAGATATTACTTGTTTTTCGTAACAGGTCCAATTCCCGGAATTTTTAAACAAGAATATTTTAATTTTTTATTTCAATACCTCACAAATAACATAAAAAGGTGAGAAGATAATAAGATCAAGCATTATTTTGTAGCGAGCGAATTAATTCTTGAACTTATGTTCAAGACTAATAAGATAATTATACAACGCTTGATGTTTGTTTGAATAAAACGGTAATGTTTTTTTACATTCTGTTGATTTTTTTAAAATTCTTATTATTGTACACATAAACATAAATAAAATACATATAAAAGGAAAATACATAAAATACATATCGGCGAGCTAAACTCAAAATCGAGTTTTTATTTATTTATGAAAATGAAATGAAATAGTAAATTATTAACCAAGGGGATAAAGCAGTGTCTTCTGTCGCGGGTGATGATTTAAATCGCGAGCGTAACGAAGGACCCGAAGTTTACTCCCGAGCGTAGCGAGGGTGTTAAAAACTGAAATCACGAGCGAAGCGAGGGATTTAAGACGAGTCCTGAGTGTAGCGAAGTTCACCCAAGACTAAGACAGCTTTATCACTGAGGAAAATACTCTATTTTTCGTACCATTTGCGAAAAAATTAACACAATAATAATATGAGAAAGTTAACATTCGAAACATTGCATTGGTCCAATTATTGATAGAGAGAGTTACATTTTTGTTTGGTACATTTATTGTTGATGAGTTGATTTGAGTATTTCTCTGTTCTTGATGCGTATTCCTTTTTCAAAAAGATGTATAATGCTTTATATACAAACTCAATGGTGTAAACACAGATGTAGTTCAGTATAAATTTCGGTAAGTATTCCAAATTTAAATCACATTCTCCCCCTAGAGGATGAATGAAATTCAGTACAATTTTCTTTCCCTGTTTTTAACAGATTAAAAATGACTATTGTTATGTTCGCTTTTTGTGGCATAGAATAAGCATAGAATGCATTAGAATGTCACTTTTTTGAGCAAGTGGTACGAAAAAATATTTATTACCAATATACAACAAACATTACACGTAAGATTATTTAACAATTAATATAAAATACCATAGATTTAGAATGCGAAATCCTAAGTCTACCTATGTATTTACTGAGAGAGGTTGAGATAAACATTCATAATTCATCTATTCACAGGTTTGTTGCGTCTCATTGTCTTCTACCGAGGTTTCTACAGACACACAAAATCAGGACTGGTCAACTCACGGTTCGGGAGTCAATAATCCTGATCGAGGTGGAAAACCAGTACAGACCGATAACTCCATCAATTCTGTTGGAGCTGGTGACGACGTTGAATCGTTTACTAGAGCCACATTAGAAGATAAGAAAGGGCCTGTAACCATTGAACGTCATCCAAACCTTCGTCTTCTGCCCCTGACTTGTGGCAACATTGAAAGCGATAGGATATGGGGTGGCAACAGGACTGGACTTTTCGAAATGCCTTGGATGGTGCTTCTGTCATATGATTCAGGTGGGTTTTATTGCTATAAATAAACTAAGATCTATAAAATTATATCTAAATAGAATAATATATAGTATAAGTATACACGGCTACATATCAAGCTATACATTTCCAGTTTATACTGATCTGGCAATGCTGGATGGAGAGCTGGATGTACCTACTTTAAATATTTATCTTGAAGTCCGAACTATGTACATGCGTTTTGCTTAGATCTAATTATGATACTTTAATTCGGACATCAATGAATTTCCGACTGCACCGTAATTCTACCTCTTCAGCTGTTCTCTTTAGAAGGTCTGGTGCTAATTATTCCGTGTGAAAGTGGAATCGAGACTGACTGTTCAGGATGCGTCAGATGATCTCAGGTTTCGTCATTCGTGGAGGCTCTTTCCTTACACACCACAAATTGATTTGATTCGACTGAAGTAAACAAAATATTCTCGAATAAACGCGACGAAAATAAAATTAAACAATGGTCACTGAAAATGCTTATTCAATAATTTCCAGCTCGCGGGCCGAGGTTGAGCTGTGGTGGTACACTTATCAACGAATGGTATGTCCTGACGGCTGCCCACTGCGTGGCCTTCCTGGGGGATAATTTACAACTGAATGGTGTCATCCTTGGAGAGTACGACGTTAGACAGGACCCTGACTGCGAAATGTCCGGCAAACACAAGTTCTGTGCACCAAAAGTAAAGGTGAGACTTGAAAATCATTTAAGAGCCTACAAGACACAAAAATCTTTTTCCTGGATTTCACATGTAGCAATGAATTTCAGAAAATACCATATTTGTCGACTGTTGATAATTAAAACCACAAACCACAATGCACTCAAAACTTAGACGCGTTTGGAGGCTGAGGCTTTTTATAATCTTTATTTATAATTTACGACTATGTACCACTACAAAATTTAAAGATTCCGTGTATAAAGAACAGATAAGTACAAAGGTAAATACTGCTCATTTGAAAGAAAAAACTGTCAGCAGACATGCGATAGGACAGGGTATTGAGGAAAACGTAGACATAGTGTGTAGAATGAAGAACTCAGAGGGAAAGATTTAAATTCGGAAAATTAATAGACATAGATAAATAGGTAGGTACCTGAGTTTTAATCATTCCTCTGATAATTCCATACAAAAACTGTTCTAATTTGAAATTAACTGCTTGATATCTTGGACATTGAAAAATCGGCCCTAAATCTAACGTAGATTATTCACCAAGGGGTAAAGCAGTGTCATAAGTTAAGGGCGCTATTTTTAATCCCGAGTGCAGGGAGGCAGTTTAGACTAGAATTTTGAGTGCCGGCGAGGGAAAAAACCCTTATCCCCGAGGAGAATACCTGTACTTTTCACACCTTCTGCAAGACAATAAAAAGCAATACTATTAGAAACAACGTATTTTATTACAGTTAGAACAAAGTAGATATTTTATTATGAGTTATAATTAATAGTAGTAAACATTTTTATTAAAATTTGAAGTTCGGAATGTTTAATTAACAAAACAGTGATTTGCAGTAATCGCGCCTTCTTATTTTTCTATTTTTGTTTTCTACTTGTTGCAATGTGGCCAGTTTAATTTTCGAATAAGTTCTATTTGGTGTAGGTCTCTATGGTAACATTATTTACAATTTCCTTAGTGATAAGGAATTATAAATTAATTATAATTTAGGACATTGTCGAGCAGGTGGTGTGAAAATGATGTTTATTTTATACATAAAAATTATGTTCTTTATATTCCCCAGAATGTGACGATAGAATCGGTGGTAGCAAACCCTGGATACACACCCCAGTCACTGATAGACGACGTGGCTTTAGTGAGACTTTCAGAACCAGCCAATTTTGAACTCAGTTAGTATGCCTTTTAATTATTATCATTATCACCTCATATTTATGCAATACTGGTTTTAGCGTTCTATATTTTAATGCTATCGCATCGCAAAGCTAGTCCGAATGTGATGATCTTGAACAAACTATGCCACACATACTCTATTGCCCTAAGTGCCCACATAACTGCACTATGGAAGTCCTCCACCACACAACTGACAATGCAATAGGCATAGCCTAAAATAATTTATTACCATTGACACGATAAGAAGAATATTTCACGCCGACCATTCCATTCCATTTTCAGGCAACTAGGACCGCCTAGTAGCCTTTTTTTATCTCTGTTTTAACAATAGGTTTAATTCTGATTACAGGTAGTATGAAACCCCTATGTTTGCCAATCACTCGTGATCTCCAATCTGAAACGTTAGTTGGAAATTTCGGTGTCGTGGCAGGTTGGGGGGTGACAGAAGACGGGCTGCAGTCGCCTGTGCTGCTGAGCGTAGACCTTCCCATCATCTCTCAAAAGGATTGCAAGGCTGCGTACAATGGGTTAGTTTCGTAATCGTATTCTACCAAACATTTAAAATCTCAGACGTCTCGTCTATCGTTGCGTCAGGAATAAAAAACTGATCAAATCAATTTGCGATACGGTGTTCCTTAAGGCAGTATCCTGGGACCTCCTCTATTTCTTGACTAACTTTGCATCGAAACGCAATTCGCAGTTACGCAGATTGATGTTGTTCATCATCGCCATGTATATTTTATGTGGTTATCTAACAGTCCTTGTGTTCCTGACTGCCTGATCTTTGTTATTTGTTTTCTAATATAATTATAATTTTTGTATAGAGATGTGCATCGTGGTTTTAAAAAAAATAAAATTATTTTCTTTCTTTCTATTTTCTCATTAATTTTTTTTTCCCTATTTTACAGATCCCCGCTAATAAAGAATACTCAATTGTGCGCTGGTGGAGTCAAGGATAAGGACTCCTGTGGTGGAGACTCTGGAGGTCCACTTATGTATCCTGGCAAGCTGGGAACCCACGGAGTGCGATACGTCCAACGAGGGATTGTCTCCTACGGCTCGAAGAGATGCGGTATTGGAGGCTTTCCTGGAGTCTACACGAACATTGCCTACTACATGGATTGGATCTTAGACAATATACACAGCTGATAATAATGTGATGACTGAAATAACATAACTGATATTGTAAATTCTCTAAAAATAATATTTGACCGTACAAGTACGTTGTGATGGAACAGAATGGTTTACCAGTGCAGGAAAAGAGACAGAAGGAGAGGTTGGCCACATTCACCAAGAATAGAATAGATTGTATACCATGTGTATAGCAACATAATTTATTTCTTATGATTGTTAAAGCAATTGTCCAAAGGGCGGTCTTATTGCTATTTATCTTAATAATTAATAAAATATTACGTTCTAGCGATTATGTAGTTACGACTTACTCGTTAAAGGTATTCCTGTTAACAATGGTAACCTTAAACCACGTTCCAACTAAACTACATTCTTGCGTATGCGCGGAGTGGGTTCGCGATAGTGCAACGGGTGAATTTCGAATACATCTAACGGCTTTGAGCTATTTAATTAAAGAATCATCTAGCATCAATATCTGCAGCTAGAGTTGCTCTGAAGCTGCAACAGGACACTCGGGCTCAATACTTTGAGCTATTTGTCCCTTCCTCGCTAAACAGACCACCTTTGATGGATCAGAGAGAAGTAAGGAAAGGTCAAGGTAAAAGATATAACTCAAAATTAACTTAGATAGCTGTCGAGAAAACTGTAATTTTTTAGCTTTTAAGATACATAAGTATAGTGTACAGAATAAGATCTGTTGGCACAAGTATTACTACATAATGTATATGACCCTAGGTATTATCATGATTAATACAAATGATTTCCATTTTTTTTCTCGCCACATTTCTAATATTGCTAGTAAAGATGCTAATGCCAAGAATAAGATTGTGATCAGCGGATACTAAGGTTCTTGTTTATTTTGTACTCTAACGGCCGCACTAGTCATTAATGAATCATTAACCCTTAGTGATATAGCATACAAAATCTACCTACATTAATGATTAATTAATGACTGCATGGACTCTTTCAAAGGCCGATCAAATCTATTATTAATCTTGGTCAAGACCTCCTGTAGACTAACAACAGCTAACATGAGATTTGACATGATCAAACACTGACTAACTTTTTTGAAACCGAGTCAGTGTGGTCGTAAGCATATTCATATAATGTAAGTTAGTCTTCTCTAAACTAGTCTAGTATTTTTTATTGTACTCCGATGCCTACATAGTAGTTAAATGATATTGTAACACGACATACATAATTATATTTATAGTAATGAATATTAAATGAATAGTATAAGTACATCAGATTTTTTATTATTGTTTTTCCATAAGCTGCCTAATTTGAGACTCATAGAATGTAGACAAGGTGATGCAGTTAGTCTTGCAAGATTCAAGCCCTCGAGTCGTTTTAATTGGGACTTGGAAAATAAATAGCGAGACTACTCCCAGGACAGACTCTGGACTCATTTTGTTGAGCTCATAGGCTGACATTCAGAGACGACAGAAACGAGTCTAAGCGTGAACTTACGCTTCCATCTGTCAAAATTTGTTCGTAAGTTTGACAGATGGAAGCGTAAGTTCACGCTCGTTTCTGTCGTCTCTGAATGTTAGCCATAGAGCCTTGTACACTCGAGTGAGTCTACAAAATTAGGATTCGAATATTTTGTAGGTAACATTAGAAGCAGCAACGGCATCTGTGTATTACGCATAGATTTAGGGAAGCGAAAATATTCTAAGTCTATGGAAGCGAAAATATTCTAAGTCTATGGTATTACGGATAGTAGTTAGCGCATAGATGTCGCTGGGTGCGTTTCATAATAAATTTCTATGATTAGTAGGTACAATGTACTGATAAATCGTCGTCATGTAGCTGATAAAGCGTCTCATTAAGAAGAAGATGCTGATGAAATTACTGAGAGTAGCTGATAAAGGCAAGGTACTTTACAATTTGTTAATGTGGCTTCGATCTGTGTTCTGTCTACTGACATACATAAGCGAGATGGTTGCGTTTTACAAACAGTGAATATTTTTATTTATATATATTTTTGCTAAACTTTACTTTACAATTTTATAATCAAGTATTTGCTATTTTAATCCCTTAGTTTCAAAACCCAATTCATACACATTTACTTAAAGATAAATGTTACTTTTAAGATCTCTCTAATCGTCTACTACCTAATGTACACCCTGCTACTTGCTTTTCTTAAATTTCATTTGTGAGACCTAAATGATAAATCCAGCACAGAATTTGCTTTTGATGTTAAAACAGGTTAAAACATCATTCCATGGATTGGAATCCACTTTTCGGCGGAATGCTGAAACTTTCTACATACAACCTCAACGAATCATATCATTCTTTTTGCACTTCTATATTTTGACAAGTGTCAAACAAGTCAAGAATGTGACATGTGCATGTGAGCCTTGGTCTTGTAATTTTTACGATTTTGAGCAGAATCAATGACTAAAGACCTCTCTTTAGTCATTGAGCAGAATAAACAATACAGTCCAAATGCAAAGTTAAATTAAATGTGATGTCATGTGTGCATGTACTCTCCCCGCATGCCGCAGGTACCAAGAAGGGGATGACGATGATGACGAGGACTATGACTGCAACTATGACCGCAACTATGACCGCAATTATGATCGCAACTATGATCGCAACTATGATCGCAACTATGATCGCGACTATGACCGCAACTATGACCGCAACTATGACCGCAATTATGCCCGCAACTATGACCACAACTATGCCTATTCTAGAGCAGATGACCAGTATAGAGATGAAAGGAGGCGCAGAAGGTCAGCATGTTTCGACGCCTCCGCGTCGCGACCAGGCCAACGCTGTCACACACCGAGTGTCTGCAAACCTGCACCACCCACTGTAACTATCACTTTATTTACTACTGTATCAACGTACCAACTGGATCCTTTCGTTTTCTACAAACTGGTGTCTCTCTTCTACTCTTGAAATACACCAGTTCACCAGATTCTTTGCAGATCCTTAATGTTTTACTGACGCAACTAGCTTCTATACGTTTAACTTTACATATGTAGGTATAACGTCAGTCGATTGTACAGTAACCGTAACTTGTACTGAATCAGCTGGCTTCCTAAATCTCAACATCACCGGCTCGAAGAGAAGTGTATACACATACACACCCTTCTCTGACTACTGACAAAGGAGGGATAGGTACCTAAAACAACCTATCTCCTACTTGCCCAAAGACCGGAGGCTGGTGATGGGCAAATCCTTCTGTGCACTAAAAACAACAAACTTCGATACCAATACCAATCCTCTTGCCAATATGCTCTTTGAGCGTTAATGAAAGTAGATGGATGTTCTTTTTTTTTTGAAATTTTTCCGACATTTTTGTTCCACCAAAAATCTTATCTTTGCATGCTTTCCTGTTTTTGTCACAGTTCTTTTCCCACAGTTCAGCTATATACGTTAAAGTAACATAAGTGGTCACCAGTGTAGTTAGTTGAAATAAAGGTATAATTAATCGATGTTTTGATTCTATGAACATAATTTCTATTAGCTTAACCATCGTGATCGTAAAGTATTAACATGATTAAGAACGTTCGATTATTTTGTATGATTAAATCCATTTAATTACTTAACTCTTTCCCTGTGCAATGGCCCACGTATGCTTCACGGCGAATGTGTTAAAATGAAATCGACAATAATCATGCAATTGACAGGGTGCCCACTGCTTTGCCTGCGTCGAAATTAGTTTTGAGGGTTCCGTACCAAAAAGGAAACCCTATGGTGTGACTCTGTCTATCCGTCCTTCTATCTGTCTCTCACAGCAATAAAATTTTATATTGCTTACCCAACTTTAAAGCAAAGGGAAAAGTAAATACAAAAAAAAATTGTTTCTTTGCGATCATCATCATTTGCCTGGCCTTTGTCCCAACTACGTTGGGGTCGGCTCCCGGTCTAACCAGTTGCAGCTGAATATCAGTATTTTATATGGAGCGACTGACTCTCTCTTCTCTCTCTCTCACTGACTCCTTTGTTTCTTTGCGATATCAGCTGAAATTTGGTGTCTTGCCTTCAAAGTTACTACTAGTTAATATCGTGGCCGTTAAACGGCTGCCCAATTTAAACGCTCATCTTAAATACAACCAAATCCTTGTAACTATTATGGCTTGATGAATAGCAAACATCCAAACTACGGATCTAGTTCAATCGCAGCCAGTCGCAGAATATCAGGCGCTGTGTGGAAGCTCTTTGAATGTTACATAGCAGTATGCTGAACGATAACCATTTTGCACGGATATAGCGAATATTTTCTATTTTAATTTATAAAATTATTTGGTTTTTTTACTGATGCAAGGCTATTCTCCTTTCTTTCTTTTCATTTAGCAACTTCTTTACAGTTTGGTGACCACGTACAATTGCTGCAATGTAAGCTTATAAGGTCATTCAACGAAGCGTGTACGTTCTGGAAGAAGCTGCGCAAGGACCGGTTCACCTGGGAATTGTTCAAGAGTGTCCTTTTCTTCACGATGGGTCTGAAGATCTTCAACGATATATCCCGTCACATGAAAAAGCCGGCAAAAAAATGTCGCAGGAAGTGGGTCGACTGAAAATGTTCTAATATTTAATTTCATATACCTATGTATTTCGATGACCGTGTTTATTGAAAAATCTTTCGTCCGAGTGAAAAATACAAGTTTTTACAATATAAACGCCTTTTACTGTTTTTAACTTTAGAGATCTTTATTAAATGCGTAACTAAAGGCGCAATGCAAACTTTAGATTCGCAAAATTATTATTTCTATCTTGATCTCACGGGAAGCTTTTTGCTATGGACTTTTTGTTTTTATAGATGCACAAACGTTTTTGTTTCTAATATTAAATAAATAGTGTCCATCAGATTTTTTATTATTGTTTTTTCATAAACTGCCTAATTTGAGCCTGAAATAAGCATAATGCAATGTGATGCAGCTAGTATTAAATTCAAGGCCTCGAGTTGTTTTAATTGGGACTTAGAAGATAAATAGTGAAACTACATACAAGACAGACGCATACTCGAGTGAGTCTACAAAATCAGGAATCAAATATTTTGCAACCCTAGAAGCAGGGACGTCATCTGTGTTTAACGATAGCAGATAAGTACATTTGCCTGATAAATCGTCTCATTAAGAAGATGCTAATGAAAATAATGAGAGTAGCTGATAAACGAAAGGAACTTTACAACTTTATATTGCTTGAATCTGTGTTCTAGCTACTGACATACCTAATCGAGATGGTTACGTTTTATAAACAGTGAATATTTTTTATATAGATACATTTTTGCTGATTTTTACTATTTTATATTTATTTTCTATTTTAATCCCTTCATTTCAAATCCAATTCATACACATTTAAGTATAAATATCTATAACTTTTAGATGGAAGCAAAATATCCAATGTAAGTTGTTTACGTAGACATATTTATTAAAAAAATAATCTGAATCGAGCACAATCTATGGAGTCGAGACTGCCTCTCTTTTTGTATTCTACTATTTGTAGTATTTGCTGTTCTTTTTTTATTTTTTTTATTGTAATATTGTGTAAATTGAGGTCGAATTTTAGCCGGGGCCGCTCCTGCGGCCCCACATTTGTTGTGTAGTACCTAAGCTTGATTTATGAAAAGAGTATCCATGGAGTTTCTTGCCGGTATCTTCTCCAGGACCAACCCACTTGGAACCGTGCGCCTAGAATCACGACGTTTTGAAAGTGCCTGCAAAGGCCCAGTTGAAATAAAAATCTTTGACTTTGACTTTGACTTTGACTTACCGCTTGTACAGCGGACAGTGTTCTGAGGAATTGTTTGATTGATCAATGACTACTTTTTATCATCGTACCTCTTGTCATCGGCGGGGAGTTCATCTGAATACCCTAGAGCCACACTGGTCTCGTACTGCGTGGTTTCAGAGGAGTTTCCTTCCACAAATGCTCAGGTTGTGGAGTCAGCTCCCCACCTCGGTTTTCCTAAGACTACAGCATGGGTTCTTCAAAAAGGGAGGTAAAAGATTTTTTCAGGGTCGACAATGCGCGATTTATGCACCTGGTTTGTCAGTATTAATGTATAATCGATGCCCTCGTGTTCTTTGAGAATTTAACATTGGTATTGCACGTCAATAGATTACGGTAACTGCCTACCATCAGGTGGGGCGTATGCTTGCCAACTTAGTTCTATAAAAAATACTAATTGCCGCGTGCATGGATGCACCTCAATTTGGTGATGTGTAAGGTGGAAGTTCACAATAAAAATCTCGCTATTCGCAGTACACCCTGCTACTTGATTTTCTTTTATTTTGTTTTGAAAGCTACATCCAGCACAGAATTTGATTTTGTTGTTCCAACATCATATACGTATTAATTTATTCCATGTTGGAGTCCAATTTTCAGCGGAACCCTGAAACCTTCTACATACAACCTCGACGAATCATATCATTCTTTATCTAAATGCTAAATACTCATACTCGAAGTTCTTTATACCTTATACTAGCCTTCTTATACCTTATAATATAAGCGAAAAAGCGAAATCGTAAGTCTATGCCAAGAATATTATATTATTATAACTATAATATTCTTGGTCTATGCTTTTGCACTCCTATATTTTGACAAGTGTCAAACAAGTCAACCATGTGAGCCTGGATTCTTTAGTTAATGGCCTTGGCCTTGGATTTTGAGCCGAATAAACCAACAATACAGTGCAAATGCAAAGTTAAATTAACTGTGATGTCATGTGTCCATGTACTCTCCCCACATGCCGCAGGAACCAAGAAGGGGATGACGATGATGATGATGACTATAACCGCAACTATGACCCCAATTATGACCGCGACTATGACCAGTCTGGAGCAGGTGGCCAGTCTAGAGCAGATGGCCAGTCTAGAGCAGATGGCCAGTCTAGACCAGGTGGCCAGTCTAGAGCAGGTGGCCAGTCTAGAGCAGGTGGCCAGTCTAGAGCAGGTGGTCAGTCTAGAGCAGGTGGCCAGTCTAGATCAGGTGGCCAGTCTAAAGCAGATGACGAGTCTAGAGAAGAAAGGAGGCGCAGAAGGTTATCGTCAGCACGTTCAGACGCCTCCGGGTCGCGACCAGGCCAACGCCATCACACACCGAGTGTCTTCAAACCACCACCCACTGTAACTATCACTTTATTTACTACTTTATAAACGTATGAAGTAGATCCTTTCTTTTTCTACAAACTAGTGACCCTCTTTTACTCTTCAATTACACCTGTCCACCGGTTCTTTGCAGATCTTAAAATTGTTTTATTGCCGCAATTAGCTTCTATACATAAAACTTTTCAGTCAATTGTACAGTAACCGTAACATGAATTAGCTGGCTTCCTAAATGACAAAATCACTGGCTTGAAGTGCACCCTTCCCTGACTGACAGAGGAGGAATAGATAGGTACCTAATACATAATTATCTTATACATCCCAAACACCCTCGGATATTGGACAAATTGTGCTGGTGATGGTCAAATCCTTCTGTGTACTAAAAACTACAAAATTCGATATCGATACCTGTGCCGATACCAATCTGTTTGCCAATATTCTCTCCGAGCGTTGATGAAAGGGAAAGGGGTTCTTTGTTTTTGATTTTTTTGTGGTCTGTGGTCTTTATTTACTTAAGGTCTCATTAAGCCCAAAAATGAAAATTCCTTTTTGTTCTGACATTTTTGTTCCACCAAAAATCTGTCTTTTCCTTATGTTCCTGTTTTTGTTTGACTTTTCCCATAGTTCAGCTACAGTAGAACCAGAACTGCGGTAAAATAAAGGTATTTTTAATCGATGTTTTGATTCAATGAACATAAATTCTATTAGCTTATCCATCGCGATCGTAAACTATTAACATGATTATAAACGTTCGATTACCTTTTATGATTAAATGCAGTTAATTACTTAAAACCCTTTCCCTGTGCAGTGGCCCACACATGGTTCACGGCGAATCTGTTAGGCGAAAGCTAGACGTTCAGTAAATACTGTAGGCCATCAGTATGATAAATACCGTAGATTCACATTCTGCTGTCGGAATAAACAAGCAAGGCTAGACATTCAGTATTTATTACCCGACTACGGAGAGGTCTCCTCATACATACGTAATTACCACCACCACCACCACCACCACCACCACCACCACCACCTTAGTTTTCAGCTGAAAATCAGCGCTGTAGTGTTTGTTACTGCAGCATATGCTGAGCTGAGGCCTTTTGGTCACGCAATACCAAACCGAGCCTAATTTAATGTCATAGCTTACATTTGAGTGCACAAGTGAGCCTGCTGCAATGTACAATTATTGCTGTGTCACTCCCGGCTATTCTGTTTCTTACTGTATATGGTGTGATTTAAATATGTATTGTGTTGACCAATAAACCTTATTTCTTTCTTTCTTAATTTGATAAAAGTTTATGTTAACATTACGGGAAATATTTTTTTCTATATAGCACAGTTTTTTTTAAATCATCATATGCTTCACACATAATCATAGTTATGCGGTCCGTATACAATAACTAACTTTTCATACGTCCAAGGAAGCTACGGCTACAAACCCTCGATGCGCGAGCCCGACTCGTACTTGGCCGGTTTTTATTATTCCAGGATACATTCCACTACTACTGTACTAGAAGTGTTTTTGAATATCGTGGCGACTCCCATGGCTTGATGAATAAATAGCAAACATCCAAACAACGAATCTAGTTAAATCGTAGTCAGTCGCAGAATATCAGACGCTCGCTCTGTGGATGCTCTTTGCACGGATATTGGGTTTTTTTTTTTTTTTTAAACTAATTCAAGACTATTCTTCTTTCTTTCTTTTCATTTAGCAACTTCTTCACAGGTTGGTGACCAGGTACGAATGCTGCAATGTAAGCTTATAAAATCATACAACGAAGCGTGTACGTTCTGGAAGAAGCTGCGCGGCGACCGCTTCCGCTGGGAATTGTTCAAGAGTGTCCTCTTCTTCACGATGGGTCTGAAGCTCTTCAATGATATATCCCGTCACATGAACAAGCCTACAATAAAAAGTGGCAGGAAGTGAGTCGACTGAAAACGTTTTAATATTTAATTTTATACTGTGGTATTTCGATGACCGTGTTTATGAAAAATATAAGTTTTTACAATATAAACGCCTGTTACTCTTTTTAACTTTAAACATCTTTCTTAAGTGCACACTTGGTATTGTAGGTCAAAAGGCGCAATGCACACTTTTGTTTCGAAAAATTATTTCTATCTTGAGCTCATTGGAGACTTTTTGCTACGGACTTTTTGTATTAGACGCACAGATTTTTTTTTCCTTTCCATCTTGCAATCTTCCAATTGATTTCGTAAAAGTGTTGTATGCTTGTGTGTTATAAAAAAACTAGTTGTTGTCCGCGGTTGAACTCGCATTCTAGGGGAACTACTTCATGTACCCGGATAAAAAGTATTCTAATCCAGAACATGGTCTATAATCTGTGTGCCAAATTTCATTCAAATCCAAATTCAAAAACTCACAAATATCCAAACTTTCATATTTATGATATTAGTATGATAAAAATGCGTCTCAGAAGAATCAAACTTGACAAAGTAAATTGTAAATAAATAATTGTACAGTCGGCTAAAGAATTGGTCTACCACGAAAGGATACAATTTGTTTGTGTTTGGTCTACTATTTGGAACCGCGCACCTAAAGTCTCGACATTTCATAAGTGCCTGTATCTGGTTTTCATGAAATAAAGATCTATTCTATTATATCTAACCGTAAATTAAATAAATACATAAACAAAACAATATTATTATAATATTCCCATGTCAAAATAATGCAGTTCCAACTTTAGTCGTATTTCCATTTTATAAAGAGTTCTGTAAATATGTATAGATCACGTTTTGGCCGACCGTATCTATAAAACAAAAGTAGAATAGGTAAACGTTTTTATTGACAAAACTAAAAAAGTTTCAAGAAAAACAACGAAAAAAATACAGCTAAAATAAAATAAAAGATGGAAGACGTAAAGTACCTACATTTATCAACAACGTGCGTTCAAAACTAATAAAAATATCGTTAGAATTAGGTAGGTATTTTTTTAAACTTTTATCCTGTATATCGGCATAAAGAAATGAATACCTAATTCGAATCGAGATGCGAGATGTTCTGACAGAATAGCTCCCCTTAGGATTCTTTTGGAATACAGTCAGATCAAAAACGGAAAACAAATTTTTCTTTGGAGTTAATCCTGTCGTCATTTCTCGGAAGGTAGTAAGATATAAAACCTTACAAGTATTAATAAGACCAGAAAGATATAAGGAATAAATAATATTTAGATAATTTTATTTTGCCAAAAATTGGTAAGATATTTCTTCACATTCGCATCGAGGAAGGTTGTTGATATATGCGCCCCACAAAGCTGTTTTTCTTAAAATTTAAATAAGTTAGCTATGCACATTTAAAACCTAAGGTCTGCTTGCCAAATCGTCCATTTACGCGGCGCGTCTACGGTTGAAACTTAGTGCTGCTATACATTGCTACGCGCTGCTACGCACACGTAGCTGTTTGCCTACGCGCGTTATTGTTCCATTATGCTACGACATCTGTGTGTAGATTACGTCTACGCGCGTAGATGTACTACCGAAATTGCTCGTGTGAAAGCAACGGGGTAATTTCATCACCTCGGAGGATTTTCCATATATTTTACCCCTACCATTACGAGGTTCTAGCTTAAGTCGAATGAGCTAACTTAGCCTATGTCTGGCATCATCATCACTGACACTCTTTATCTACCCAGCTGAGTAAAGGCCTTCTTTTTATGCCATGCTTTTTTGGTCTGTGCTAATCGCAACCAGGTATCTGGCATATCCCTACTAATTTAGAAGAGGCATCCAATTAATTCACATGCGGCGGAATTAGAATATCTAAAATGTCTAAGTTTATCATGTCATCCTGGCATTCTCACATCTATGCGTGATTATGCATTTAATCATATTCCAGGCAAAATATCTGTATTTTATACGTAGTTAGTAGGTAAGTATTAACTTTATGTACAAGAATTTGTTTTGCAGCTTTACATCTACGAAAGACAAGAAAGTTCTTCTAGGCATTACTTTTTTAATCACTAAAATTAGTTATAAGCAAAATTCTTGTTACTAACAACCTTGCTTTGCCTATGGACTTTTATGTCTGAAATAAATGATTGTTATTTTGATTTATTTTTTTATTATTTACTTTGCATACAACAAACTCCTGATACTATAATTATGTATGCTAAGAAGAGTAGCTAAAACCCAATATTATATTTATAAAATTTCACCTCATGGAAAAGCATAGGTATCAGATTAACCCAAAAAGATTTTCCCAATCAATAAAAAATAGAATATTAGAATAAATCTTTGCTTTGCCTTAACGGAAAACTTGTTTTTATATCGCCGGCCGCGGCAGGGGAATCCCTGTGTCATGATACGACGTAAAAGGTTTAATTTTGTTTTTTTCTTATTATAGCTTCTTACTAGCTTTCTGAAAACAGTAGTGAGACCAGCAAATTAAAACGAAAAATACACGAATGCACAAGAGTTTAATAGATGGTTTCTACAGGTACCTATTAACTCTCTTGGTGCGACTATTTTTAAGTCCTCACGTACATTTTTTACTCGACGGTTTTATATTCTTCTATCGAGCAAAATCGACCGTAATATACAAGGTTAGTCGGAAGGGGAGGTAGGTATATAAACCTGCAAGGGGTTTATTGTACTCATCATTATGATCAACTTTTACTATAGAACGAGCTATGAAATCGCGAAAAAAATAAATATTTTCAAATTATTATTTATTTAAAAATAACGTTAATTTCATATTCCTCGACTACATGTGGGGATTGCAATCCAATATTCGAATAATTCGAATATCCATTTGAAATTCATATTCAAATAGTAAATTATAAAATATTCGAACATTCGAATATTACCATAAAAATTAAGGTTACAGCATTATTCGTTGATTATTAACGCGACGTCTAACGCGTGGTCGTCAAATCTTCGAATAGATCGGCACTGCTCATATAGACGGCCATTCGACCAATCAACGGTCACTTGCGAACATCATGATCTAGAAACATCAATAAAAATGCGGATGGCTCTATATGACACAAGTGGCTCTTCTTCATCGTTCCCTCACTGATGAGAATCGCGACCACATACAACGCGCCTCCAAGCCATGCGGTCTTTCGTTGTGTGGACCGCTTTGTACGTGCTGCCTCCACCAGCCCTCCTTATTGCATCCGATCATCTTACCGGCGCTCTGCCTTGAGTGGGTTTCCGTTCCAGCTGGCCCACTATATAAGGTTTTTCCAGACAATGATTAGAAGACCGCATGATATGTCCGAAAAAACCGAGGGCACGCTCCCGGCAAACTTTGGAAAGTCGCTTGGCGATTTTGAGCTCCTACAGAATGGATTCATTAGTTCAGGTTAGCAGTTCAGGGTATATGAAGCAATCTGCGCCAACACCACATCTCAAAAGCATCGATCTTACTGCTATCACGACTTTCTATGCACCACGTTTCCGCGCCATATAAATATATTGAGAAGACCAGAGGACGCATCAATCGCACTTTGGTCATACGGTGAATACCACGTTTCTTCCAAATTTTGTCGAGTTTTGCCATTGCACTCTTAGCCATACCGGATCTACGGCAGTTGCCCTCACTAGTTATCAGTGACCCAAGATACACGAACACGCTGACTTTCTCGTACCCGTCAAGTAGATTAGAACGTGGAACTGTTCCCGTATATTATATGCTTTAACAGGTTCGCCATCTCTTCTACACTAGACACAATTATAGTGGTATTATCCGCGTACCTTAGGTTCGTGAGTCTTTCACTGCCTATACTAATTTATTTTCTATTCTATTTGCTTTACGCATAATATGTTCCCCATATAGGTTATAAAACTTCGGCGACAGTATACATCCTTGACGCACGCCTCGTTCCGTGTGGAAAGACTTAGATTCTTGGTTTTCCAGTTTCACAATGCTGGTGCCATCAAGGTAGAAATACTGAATCAGGAAAGTAAGGTGCGTGGGGACGCCCATCTCAATAAGCACATCGAACATAGTTTGCCATTGTACGTAGTCAAATGCCTTTGCGTACTCTATAAAGCACAGAACCAGTGGTACGTTAAATTCACGACATTTCTCGATGAGAATGCAGACATTCAATATTTGCTCACGAGTTCCCTTTCCGACAACAAAACCATATTGTTCCCTCGATATCTGGTGGTCTACATGTGCTAATAGTCTAGCGTTAATTATGCGCAGGAGGATTTTAATTGCATGGGACATAAGTGACACAGGTACGCCAAGACACCTAAGTCATTCCTATGTATGACGTGCTAATATGCATTCCACCACCTATACCGTAGAATGCGAAAGGGTATTTTCTTCTACCAAATATAATGCAATCATCTCAGATGTAAATTAAATGATAATTCCGTTAACTCTTTAAGTTTTCTTACTTCACACTTTCAAAGGATTCGTAAATAAGAATAATTTTATTATATGCCTATCCGATCACCGCACATTTATTTAATTATAATTGGCACTTACCGCGTTGGATCACTTGGATCTCATAACTTTCAATTTAAGTGATTGCGTGCACTTGCAATTTAAATATCTCCATTACAATAAGCAATATTACAATAAGAATGCACTGATAACTAGCACCTAAGTGCTAGTTATCACTCTTTCCGTCTAACCTTGTACAGATCTCAGAATCTTAGTGAGTTATGCTTATATGTGGCCTATTTTCAACAACGGATGTTAAAACCATAAACTTAGAATATTTTCGCTTCATGGTTAAAACAATGGTCCAAAGTTTCAACTCCAGTAGGGTTAGCGCGGCGGGTGGACAAACTCTTTTTGTCCAACCTTTGTCTCCATGAAAGAAGACAAAACGAAAAATCGAAAGAGATAACGATAAAGAAGGTTTAATTGTCCCCGGTTTTTCTCTCTCCCTTTTTTCCGCCGTGCTAGCCCTGCTGAACCTTTTTCATTTATACAGGAACTCCTGAAGTTATTAAAGACCCAAAGAGAGGAGAGCTTAAAACTTATATCCGAGATACAAATAAATAAACACTTATAAATCGAATCACGAAGAGTTTAAGACTAAATGCTAATATCTTCTAGCCGTTGTGTGATGGTACTAAGCAAACAGGTTGGCTCCTAGAAAAAAATATAAATTTACATAAAATAAACATGTTAAAACTCGATGAATACTTACTCGTTTATTTAATCACTCGAAATAAAGTATTTCCCACAAATCACCTAATAGTTCTTAAGTATCAAGACAATATTAAAGTACTCTTACAAATTATTGGCTGTAATACTGCAGTGACGCCACGGAAAATCCCGGCTGGTCCCCCACCCCATTCTAGATTCAAGATGTACATCCTTGAGGACATTGTAACTCCTCATTCTCCACGAACTATGGAGTTCCGTTTACCTTCAAAAAGATAACCCGTAAGAAGAGATGAATAAAGGCCTAATAAAGTCATTGCGTCAGAGTCAACCCATACGAATTAACAAAACACAAAAGAAGAGAGGAGATTGAGGAAAGGTTTCATTTACTCTTGATGCCTGGAACCACAAGTTTACAATTTACATCGAGTTAATGCTATTTTAAGATATGATTGCCAAAAATATCCGGGTTTTTCGTGATGTTGTCTGACGAAGCAGACGGACACATTATCGTCATAACCGGCCAGTCGGGTTCTGCCCGAGGTTCGAACCTGGGCCCAATGACTAAGAGTTATCCGCCAGGCTATTGTCGAGTATTATTACATCTCGCAATAAAATTTTACATGAGTTAGCGACTAATTGTATATAATGAAGTACTATGCGAAACATTTCTAGTCGCCCATACGACTAAGTGGCATTAAGAACATCGACGAGGTAAGTAGGTACACTAAATAATTACGTAGTACGCGCAATTTAGTTATAGTTTTTTTATTTCATAGTGGTTTTAGAACATGACTTTTTGGAACCGATCCTACACAGTTGGGGAAAAAGCTAGGCTAATGACAATTTGGAAAATAACATCTAAATAAGTCTAATCCAATCGTAAGTATTTCTAAATCAAGTAGGTTTAAAGAAATGCCACAAACACAACACACATGCTAACAAGCTAGTTATTGCTACATAAAACAAGGAAAATCCTAACTTGAGACGAGTAGTGTCTATTATAATTAAAACGCGTCATCACAACAAGATCGTATTCGCATTTTCAAAAAATATTTATTGTTGATAACCTTTAGTAGTAGTGGCGGCTAGTCAGGGCCGGTTAACTGAACTATCAGTCGCGCACCGGCCGTCCTCTGGACAACAATATTGTTGACAGACTCGTTTTAATCTGATGTTTAATTTGTTTTAATACAATAAGTGCCAATGATGAAGAATCCGTGCGAGACGACGGTTGTCATCTTAAGCATACTCGTCGCAACATTGTCAAATGCAGGAGGACGTGAGTGTTTTATTATTTACCAATTAAGTACAACTAAAGTATGGGAGAAGAAAAATATATTATGTTTTAAACTCCGGTGACCTTAGTGCATAAGTTAACCTCCGTAATCTGTGTACGCAATGCTTATCCCATCTGTGATTGCTTACAAACATAAGATCGTTATTTATATTTACTTAGAAACACTATCGTGGTATTTTAATTAGGGACTTATTCAGTAATTGAAGTATAACCAGGAACGTGATTCTATACATACGTAGTGTGTTGTGTTAAAACAAAGGTGACAACGTTTTTTAGGAAACTTTTTAACATAAGACGTTGATACGTAACGAGTGGCCTTTTGACGAATGCTTGTAAACTATAATGTGTACATCGAATTGCTTGTTCAACTTCAAAAAACAATCAATCTGTATAAGAGTAGGTACATATATTAGTTTGGAGCGCTTCTGTCAAGGACTGCTGGCCACAAACAGCCACTCAGCTAGCTGCTCATCTCATCTTAAGACATGTTGGAAATGTTAAAAAAATACATATTTCTGTTTGATAGGCAATCCGGTTTGATTTTGTAGGCCACGTGATACCTACCATTATTATAATAACTAAATGATCTTTAACTGTATTATAATTATGCGTCAATGATTTTAACTAACGATTACCACTATTAGTAGAATTAACTGTGCACATTAAACTTGTATTACGTAGATATAGAAGTAGGATCTAATGGGAAAAGATGATACAGTTACGATAGATAAACCCGCTGGCTCTGTTATTATTCAAAGCTATCATTACCCACAGAATCTTAGCAGACAGTACAAATTGCTTACGGTACCAAACAACAACAAATGAACACAATCATGAAGATACCGAATTACATATCTACTTTACCTATTAAAAACATAGCTTAACAACGAAGCACTTCTTGTTTTGTATATCTATTTATGACTAATATTTCGATGCCAATAAAGAAATCCGGTTTTTAATGCAATTTGTTGGGAATCGTTACTACAAAACCACAGATTTATTCATTTGTGATACCTATCTAGTATCAAGAACTTGTTTGTAGCATTCAAAATACCAACTAAGTCAACCAACAATATGAATATTTTTCAGTGGTCTTGTTTTACCAATGGAAAAAATGCCTATTTGGTGGAGCTTACCTACCTACTCCTAAATGGATAAAAATGCCTCTTTGACCGCTTATGATGAAAACCATTTCCTAATAACGGGTTCAAGCAAAGGAAACTTATGTAATATTATAATTGGTTAATGTATTTATTTCGATTACTTATTCATATTTTACTAGCTTTCGTCCGCGACTTGGCCCGCATAGTAAACTGAGCATTTCTTTTTGAAAATTCCTTCTAAGTGCTTGTCTACTATAATTATGGAACTTCTGCGCAACATTTCAAGTGTCTAGATCTATTAAAGTGGGTTGAGCTGTACGTTTCTTTGATATATCTATCCAGATTTAAGAACCAGTTTTTTAACAAAACTATTGAATGGTCGATTAAGACACTCTCCATTTCTCAGCCAGTTAAGTTAACCTTTGGGTAACTTAAAAGAAAATCTGAACATCTCTTAGCGGCTTAACCAATTACAATTGCTGAACATGGGATTCTCCCAACAACCGCTATAACCATATATTACATAGTCACTGTTGTAATTGTAACTAACGATTATGAGGAATGCCATAATCACCATGATTGACAGGTGATTATGAGATTTTAGCATTTTATTTTTTATTTTTTTGAAACGTTGCCCCTCACTAGGATTTCTCCTGTATAGAGGGTACAGCTTACAAACATACATGGCACATGCACACACAACCAGACCCGAAACAACTATCTGTAGATCATACAAATATTTGTTCCGTGCGGGGATCGAACCCGCGGCACGTAGCGCAGAAAGCTAATCGCTTAGCCACTGCGCCAACCGTGTCGTCGATTTGTGGTTGCTGTAGATACCTATTTAAACACTTTGTCGACACTTGCAAAACTGATTGGTGTTAGCAGAGAAGAAATTGCGTCTTGTAGGTACCATTAGTACCTATGCCTATGAATCAATAGTACCTACAAGACGCAATTTCTTTTTTCAATTATGAAATTGTAGGCGAATTAACTTAATGCATTTTGATGTAGCATTAAGTAGGTACTAGATACTCAAAGAGCATTAATTACCTATAATAATAATAATAATTACTCAAGAATTAGGTATTCATTGGTGAATATGCAGGTGAATTACAATTACTCTATACTCACTTAAAACCACGAAATCTATTCGAACTTGGTTAGTTGCAGACCTTTTGTGAAGTTTAAAAAAGGTTACATACTAATATTATCCTTAAAGGCTTTAAAGGCGTTGTTTACAGATTTATACGCTCAATTTTAATATATTAAAACGAGATACGTCATTTACATTCTTAGATAGATAATGTAGCCAGATCAAGAATTCATTCATTCATCGCTTGATTTGAGAAAAACCCGTGAAAGGTCAATATCAATGGGTTTTGCAAAGATCTTTTGTAAAGCTAAGTTTAAAAAAATCTTATAAATAAACCCTGCATATGAAAATGACAACAACAGCTACTTTATTGATAGAATAGACAAAATATAATAGATTACACAGTTAGCCAACTATAAATAATACCAATCATTGACATCGCTTTGAATAAAAGTAGCATCGTATGTGATAAATTTGTGAGTTGCATTTTCTGCGTGTTTATTATTAAAATAACTGTGGTAATTAATGTATACTACAAATAGGGGAATTTCCAAGAGAGTTGCATCATGATACGTTAACTTTACAGTACGAGTACAAGTACAATGGCACGTCAGGGTTAAGGAGGATAGACTAGAAGGAGAAATTAATAGCACCTTCCCTAATTCTAATGCATCTTCCCTCCTAATCAAATCCGCCTAAACATTTGCGGTAAACACTACTGTGACACTACCCCTGGCAGTTCCAGAACCAGTGCCTAAAGTTCTGACGAGAGGTAAATAGCAGAATAATTAGCGTAAACGGGTTCTTTATCTGAGCAGAATAACTAACTTTCCAGCCTAACCACCGGTCAGTGACGATAGCATGCATCACCAATTTGAGAAGCCGGACTTACATACTTTTTGTAACAGACCAGCTATTATAAAGTGCCACGTTAAAGAAAGAAAGAAAGAAAAACCAATTATTCGGAGTAGACACCAGACAATACGATGCACAAAAAGAAAAAAAAAACTCCGACTCCAACTAGAAAAAAGAGCTGTAACTTTTGAACGGCTGAACAGATTTTCATGAAACATAGCTAAGATGATACCCGATTAAACTAGCTTTCAATAAAAAAACTGCATTGAAATGTGTCCATTCGTTTTGGAGCTTCGATGCCACAGACAGATACGCAAATCCACAGATACACACTACAAACTTATTCACCCCTCTTTTTTGTCGGGGGTTAAAAAAAACAAAGATACCTAATCAAAAAAGAACTTGATGACTATCATTTTTCCGATCACATTCACAACAGACGATCACTCGGGATTATAATTAAGGGATCATTGCTTACACTCGGTTTCTCAAAAGCTGGCAAATGATAATATGTTTGTTTTTTTTTTGTTGAACCAATCTCAACATTAACACCACAACCTGCAGATTTAATGAGCAGAATAGTTAATTTACCGACTAGAATTTAATTTGTGCGATCGACGCCTATGTCAAATTGTTTAAAACATGTCTAACAATGTCTTTCAGAGCGATGTAACGGTGGTGCGAACTGCATCGGTCTAACTGAATGCACGGGACTGTATGCGCAGCTGCAGCGAGGCAACACTCCGCAGCTTACACGACTCTTGCGCAGCCTGCACTGCGGCTTCCAGGACACTGAAACACCCATGGTAAGAAAACAAAGAGAACGCGCACTACAAGAGTGTATCGAAAGAAATTTTGAAATAGTGGAAGAAATTGTTGCTCAGATTCTTCTCATGAAACATCACTTTTCTACCAATATGGTATCCACCAAAATCAGCAGCTTAGGTATACCTTCAAAAAGTCGTATAGGCCTTCAAAAAAAAGGAAGATTAAAGTGAATGTTATTTTTACTGTCTAGATATGTTGTCCACCGGAGTTTTTAAGACAAAACTCTGGCGGCAATCTTCAATCGAGGGGTGCCGATCCCATGAGCCTTCTGCCCAACAACCGCATCTGCGGCATCCAAAACAACGACAGAATTGTCGGAGGCACGCAGGCAGATATCGATGAACATCCCTGGATGGCGCTACTCAGATACGACAAACGTAAGTTTTTACCCAGGCAAATTTTTTTGCAACATTACCATTAAAAGAACAAGTTTGGAGACGAGTTTTTAAAATATCTAAGTGAATATAATATACTTTAAACGCTGTTTTAAAATCGAATGTGTATGTTTTTTTTCTACCCAAAAACTTCCATACTTCTTAATAGGCAACAATGAAATAATTTATAATTATTATCGAAAATAAACTGATGCGTAAAAATTTAATCGTTTGTCATATATTACAGCCGTTGGCTGGGGCTTCTACTGTGGGGGCGTGCTGATATCTTCCAAATACGTCCTCACTGCCGCACATTGCGTGAAGGGGTCAGATCTACCGCCAAACTGGAGTTTGTAAGTACATTTTAATTCCTTGTACTCAATCATGGTTGTATGAAAAAACTGATAAATGAACACTGCGTTTAAGGTACCTAATACCTATGCAATAAAAAACATAGGTATTCAATTTTTGTTCGACACGACACGAGTATACTCAGAGTATCGTACTGGACTCGTGTAAACCCTGCATGCGTCAAATTAATGTTAACCATCGACATCGAACTCAGCGTTTTTCTATAAAGAAATTCAAGTAGATATTATATCGAATCCATCATAATACATTTGATTACTACCTATGTAGGTAGGTATCTAGTGTTCTGTGTGATACTTTGATCATAATGAATAATCCAATCTGCATAAAACTTCGCCTTTAAATAAAACTTCAACTTCTAAAGTCATAGATGTATTTATTGCAGAAGTATATTAACTTAGCTACTATCACACTGCACAACCTTACTTTTATATGGCCAAATCATGGTGCAAAACTGTGCATTGTACTATTTATTTCTCTGACTATCGTTCATTCTTCGTAAATAAAATGTCCAAGTTCTCGAGGTTGTGGTTAGGCGATTTTCCCACATTTTTTTAATTCAGCTGTATCATGTGTCATACAAGTACCTACCTACTATGAATTAGGTTAACCAACTCAATAGACACTACAACTGCAACAGCTTCAAAGCGGAGACGATGAGTTCAATCTATCTCTTAGAATAATAATTATATACCTATTTACTTTAGTAGTTCAGAATATTTTTATTCGAATAGGTGGTTCCCCTGGGTTCTCCTGAATAATTATGTATAATCCACGTGGACAAAATTAGTCAATAAATAAATGTGTATTATTTTCGAAGTGCAATCCATCAACACCAGAACCATTTCTGCTAGCCGTGTTTTTCTTATCGCAATTTTAAAATAGCAGCTCATATAATTACAACCCGATGAAAAATACATACGAGGACGTGTAATGTTGATCGTAGCACCATAATTATTATGCGGTTAGTCAACTGTATCTAATGTGATTATTATTCTTCTCTTGTTTAGATTCATTTTGTAATGATTTTAGGCAATACGATATTAGATTGACACGAAATTAATTTTACGCTCAAAACGTCGAGAAGTACAAGTATTTATACATAGGCTCCTAACATGGCTGATGTCAAATTAATAAACACCATTACTAAAAGGCATCATAGGTACCTATCTAATTGCAATTGTTATGTCGGAGATACGTAAGCAGGGGATTCCCAACTTCTCTTATCTTTTATGTACAAACTGTAATTCATGCTGCAGTAATTGAGTAGGATCCTCTAACCTTGATAATAATATAAGCACAATTTATACCACGGCTGGAGGGTCCTCACTGATCCTGACAGAACCACGTATAAGTAGGTAGTAGGTACCTACCTACTATAATACTCGTATATGCTTCAGCCACCGCAACTTTATCTGATGAAGAAAAGCAATAAGCTCTGGTAGATGAGCACTATGAAGAACTCTCTCGTTTGTAGCTCAGTGGCCGATTTCTAGCATTACAATCATATTTTAAAGACATTGTCATGTTTGTTAAACCTTTCACACCTAAGTAGTCGTTCTTGTTTGGCTTTTGTTGCGCTTACACATGTAACAAGTCTCAACACCGTAGACAGAGAAACCTAGGTTTCTGTCTACGCTCAGTACTGTTTAAGAATATAACAAAAAGAACAACAAACGAGCACGCCTATTTTTGGAATATGCTGTCTAATTGTCTGCCTGCATAGTTTAGTTTACACTGCATTATAGTTTCACCGTCACTCCTTTCCAGGAAAGTGTTAGCACTTAGTGTGCGATTTTTTTATAGGTAGATAATATACGTGACAATGCCACAACGCAAAAATAAATTCCAATTCATAAAATAACTTCAGATCGCAAGTGCGTCTCGGTGAGTGGAACACGTCGAGCGAGGTGGATTGCTTCCACGACGACTGCACCGGGCCTGTGCAGGACATCCCCGTGGAGCAGATCATCGCACAGGAGGGCTACAGGCCTGAAGACTCTAATCAGCACAACGACATCGCCTTACTTAGGCTGGCACACAATGCTCAGTTTAATGGTAAGTTAACGACATACCAAATAAAACATCTTATACCGAGTTAGACCGATAGAATCTGACGAGATAGACCCAGGACTCCCCGTGGAGCAGATCATCGCGCAGAAGGGTTATAATTCTGAAGATTCCAATCAGTACAACGACATCGTTTTACTCAGCCTGGGATTCTAGGTTACCGACATACTAAATCACCACAACACACCCATTACAGAGCAAATGAAAATAGTTAATGCACTTATTGGTTTTAATTTCAGACTTTGTCAAGCCGATATGTTTGCCACTGAGCAACGAGCTAAAAAACAGCGCGTATGAAAGTTATGACATGGAAGTGGCAGGATGGGGCAAGACTGAGACACGTAAGTACCTAGACACTGACAGTACCCACACCAGTCATAAATATTCGTTGATTTTGACTAACCTTGCACAGTGAACACGGTATCTGCACAAACCCATCTAGTAGTTTAGCTAACATCCGTTGCTTTCAGCAGAGGGCGCCAGTAACGATCCCCAGCCGATATTTTCTGGACCTAACTTATCAGGTGGGCCATCACTCATGGAAATAAATAGCTGACATTCCACGCCGCGTATCCAAAGACTCATTTGCACGGAGAGATTATCAAAGGCAGATAAAAAATTTGATCTATAAAAGCTTCAAAGTCAAAGTCAAAGATTTTTATTTCAACTGGGCCTTTGCAGGCACTTTCAAAACGTCGTGATTCTAAGTGCACGGTTTCAAGTGGGTCACACTTGAAACTTCTGATTGCCTTACGATATCACACAAAAACTTTCAATGTAAATGAGTCATTATGCTTCTGCGTAACTGATTAAACAATCCATATCAAAATGAAGGTAACATCGAAAAATATAATCCTGCGCTTCATATTCACTATGCACTAACTCATTTAAATTGTTGAATTCACAATTTTATGTTTGTTTGGCAGCAGATTGTTTAACTGTCGATATAAAGGGTGGCCCAGCCCGGTAGACGGCAAACTATATTTTATTTAGAAGAGATTTGAGTCCGCTGTTTGAAGAGGACCGCATAATTTTGGACGAATCTCACTATTTGAAGTCGTCTTATTATCTATCCTCTAACTGATTTTAAAGCAGACGCGCTTGTCGCTTGCGTGTCGTTACTATTGCAATTCATGTTTAGAAACCTTGCTATCTAGATAGCAATAAATGGTTTTGAATTTTACCCTGCTGCGCCGGGCCGGGTTGCTGCGCCGGGCCACCCTGTATAGTTGTATAATGTGCTTTATGGCTAAATGTATCTACTAGGCAAGCTGTTGAATTTAAAAAGTGGCGTTTTAACAATTTTGCAGAAACATGTAGTACCTACCTAAAGGGATTATCTCAAGAAGCAATGCTTATAATGCAGTTGTAATTATTTATAATTCTGTTTGTAACTAACATACGAGCAATATGATTATAAATAATTTACTGTTTTATTGCCTGAATAAATTATCGGAATAAATAAAATACAGCCACTTATTAAATAAAAACCTGCTTTTACCTGCTTATATTGTCAGCACTACCTATTCTTAGTAAATTAATAGTATTTACTGTGTGTAATTCAATATACAGGTACTGAATCAGAAGTCAAGCTCAAGGTACGAGTGCCCGTCGTGGGCCTAAACAAGTGCGCAAGCGTTTACGAGAGAGTGAGCCGCGAGATAGACGACACGCAAATCTGCGCAGGCGGCGTGTCGGGGCAGGACTCGTGCCGCGGGGACTCCGGCGGGCCGCTCATGGGGCAGGCGCCCTCCGCTAACAACTGGATGGTGCTGGGCGTGGTCTCATACGGGCCCTCGCCCTGCGGCACCCAGGGCTGGCCCGGTGTCTACACCCGCGTCGGCGCTTACGTGGACTGGATACTGTCCAAGATGAGCCCTTAGGTAACTCAACTTAAAACTTGTTTTGACTGAAATTTATAAGTTGAAATGAAAGTACTTACCTACCTATAATTTAAATGATAATACGCACTCGTTACATATTATTGCTAAAGGCATTAATATTGTATCAGTTACTGCATTTTGAATGAGATTAACTTAATTTGTCATCGTCGATAGTCCCATACCACGTATAGTACCTACGACACAACTAAGAAATTGCATCGGCAAACTTCGTAAAGCCGATCACTTCCGGACTGAGTGCGACAGCAATACCACGAATGTTTATTAGTATTGCAGTAAAACATGATTTACGCTGACGCAATAAGTTTTAAAGTTATCTAAGAGAGCGACTGCCAATGATTGTTCGATCAGGTACATCGATATAGCTTCTTAGTTGTGTCGTGCTATACCTTACATTGTTAAATACCGCGTACCTATGTATGTACTAAAAAAATCTAAAAATAAAACACAATTTTGTTTTATAATATATTCGCGGTAATTAACAATGCTCGAGACTTGGCTGGGGCACTGCCGTGCCCCCAGATGTTAGTTACGCGGCATGGGACTTTCAACGATATCTATGTTAATGCCTGTAGTGCTTATATCTGTAAAATAAAGTATATTTTGAGGGTAGAATTACATTGTTTTACATTGTAAGAGTTTAGTCACAAAGTGCCATCCATGACAATGCATTCTTGCCACTGTATTCTGTAGGTATATAAGATTGTATATTATGTCCTAACAATAAATGAGTGGAATGACTTCCTTCTAAGTACATGGAATAAATAAAACGATGTTACAAGTATAATAAAATTTGTATTAAGTAAATAATTTATTTATAATTAGATGTATTTAAATGGCCTCCTTCTAGTCACGCCCCGGTCCTCGCCAGCACCGCTCTATCACACACACTCCAGACCATCACAAAAGAATACAACTACAGAAATATATTACTTTGTGTGAACATAGGAAAAATATACTTCTTTACAGAATGAAATACCTACTCATTAAATCTTGGCACATATTATAATGTTTGTACTTTCTCCTTTCCTCGTGATCTAGGAGCATTCCAAAGATCTTTTATATTTGGCTTTTATTAAAATTTTGTTAAAAAGGTACAACAGGGTGTTGATAAAATAAAAATCATTTCACTTCAAGTCTAAACACCCTATTACCTGAACGCGCGCAATAACACTAGTAATAAATATCTAATCAAATTAGATTGCAAGGACCACTTAGGCCAAACTGTAAATACCCACCGAATACACCACACGACACAACAATTCAAAACTGCGTGAATATACATATTTTAATAGAACATCTCTTCAACCATACACAATCTTCGGTGAATTTCTACACAAAAAGTTAACGTTATACTAACTTTATGTAAATGATGATATACAATGCGTAAATTACATAATCTAGATATTATATGCTTGTGACACTTAATAACATTTAATAACTTACATCTACACAAACAGGTTTCTTAAAAAATAATCCATGATATTATAAAAGTAGAAGAATACGAAATTCCTAAGTACAGGAAAACATGATAAAAATATTATAGAAAAAAGAAATGAGATTCGATGGGAAAGATACTCAGAAGCATATCAAACAGCATAGAAAATGCAAGGGTTAGTGAAAACAACTTAATGATAATAAATATTCTAGCATGGAATGAATTTAATGGAATGTTTACAATATTCACAGTCTAAATATTACGAATTGGTACTAATATGGCCCAAAAAATACAATAAACAAAGTCACCTTACTTCTTTTCATCCCTAGTCCCTACCCTCCTCGTCAGTATTAAAGAATTTCTTTTAGTTAAATCTCTCCTATATTATAGTGTTAGATTCATTTTCTTTTTGTTTAAAAACAATCCATTTTGACCTTTCAAAAAACCAAGAGATTACTAAATTAATTTGCAAAAAATGCAATATAAAATACCTTATGCTAATCTCTTAACATAATATATATTAATAAGTATGTATATAATTGGCAAATATTTTTGTGAAAAAATAATACTAGACAAAGATATCAAAATAATTCCCCACCTATTTAAGATGCAGCTGCTATTTCAACAGGGATATTTTCTGGGACCGCTGGCTCGGCTGTATCCTCGGTCAGTGCTTCTCCATTTTCTTCAATAGTCAAAGTCTCATTTTCTTCAGTCTTTTCTTCTTCCTCTGGAATGGGTGAATGAAGTTCACTGGTGCCATTCTGTTCACCGTTCACCTGTGGTCCGTTTATCATTAAGTCCTGCAGTTTTGTCCCAAACTCTGTATCTGTTTCAGAGACACTCTTAATCAGTCTATCCTGCTCTTCTTCAGCCCAGGTCGGAAACCACTCGTTGAATAATTTGATCTGGAAATGTCGAATTTTATTTATAGTCTAGATATAATTTCTCTATAATTACTTCTGGCGTACCCACTCCCTGTGTGCTCCGTTATGAACTTAGCTTTTATGGCAAATGAGCTTCCGAGTCACCGCCGACGGTAATAATTATGGATGATAAACGACCAGAATTCGCAATCTAGTGATTATGGATATGTTGCCAACCTAAAGTTTAAGTTGAAATGCCTTATGTTCTGGTAATTTCACTAGCTGTTCTGTTTCTACTCTTCAAAACAACTAGGTAACTATACTTACACTTAAATTATTATAGCAAGTGAAATAGGTAGGACTGTAGTACCGCCTACACACGCTGCTTAGGCATTTTTGGATATTTTTGTCATTGATGTGTATCGATTTCAAAGATTCGGTATCCGATATCAGCATCGTTATTGTTTGTATCGTCAACTGCGACACGATGCTAATATTGTGGACAACGCATCCAACTAAGACGGCTACAATATCTACTACAAACGTAAATGTCACCGGCATCAGTAAGTGGCATTGATGCCCGGCACTATTATTTTACTGTACTAAACCCTCATCTATAGTACCTCCTCAGTCATGTCCCTAACATGGAACTCTACTGGCTTACTAAACACTACTTTTCCAACATATTTGAGCTCATGTTGATGTTCTGGCATGTGCCAGAACATAAAAATGTAAATGTAACATGTATAATGTTGCTTTTCTTACAAATTATAAAATTTGTACCAAGCAGTCTCGGAACAAATACTATTGGCACTAGGCAATTTGTACATTTTGACACTAGGACTATGTTGCCCAATGATTTTTTGTCTTTATAACATTTAGTATGTTATGTGTTAACATCCAAGCCAATATTTTGGGAAACATGGCTGAACATCAGTATTTTATTTAGAGGAAGTGCCATCAAACCTCGGAAACCCAATCATTAAGGGATTGGGATATGTTAATTGTTGCCCCTCACTAAGATTTCTCCTGTATCGAGGGTCCAGTTTTACAAACATACATGTCACATGCACACACAGCCCCGAAACAACTATCTGTAGATCATACAAATATTTGTTCCGTGCGGAGATTGAACCAACGTCACGTAGCGCAGAAAACTAATCGCTTAAAAGCCACTGCGCAAACCGTGTCGTCATTTATATGACATTTGAGGATTTCTAACAGCCATCATAAGAAATCACATAACATCCAACAAAAAATAAATGAGGGAACAGATGAACATAGATACCGGTCATGTCAGACATATGTATAACCCTCTCCGTAGTCGGGTAAAAATAGGTATGTCAAACTTATAATAATTACAGTTATAAAATGCAAAGTTATAACTTGTAACTAAAAATTAATTACCAATTATGCAATTAAGATCCATGCATTTGTATAGTAATAAAGTCAGTGGTAATCGAGCTTTATATATCTGTGATAATATCTTGACGAAGAATTAAATTATTTTGATTACTCTTTAAATAATTTCTGGTGGACTGTGAAATTTGACTCGTGTATTGATATAATTTGCATATTGAGTCAGTAAAAAATAGTTAAAGTAAACTGGTTCTGTAACATGATAAGTAATGATATGAGTCATGCTTCTAAAATTCCAATTACAAAATTTACTTTTTTCTACCAGACAAAATCGTATTTATGTGAAAAATCATAAAATAAACTATGAAGAAGATGGTACTTACCCGACACTGAAATAGACTAACAGGTTTATCATCGCAGGATATAATAGCTAGTGAGGCCGCAAGTTGGTCAGGTTTATCACCACGTGCAGCAGCCAGCACAGGCAGGAAGTCTTCACGCTGCAGTTCACTGAACTCTCCAAACCACTGCAGGATGTACCGCAGCTGCGCTTCTGATGTTAATCCAGGGGCTGACATCCTGCGAGCTAGTGGGCGATGCTCAACTGTAGCAGAAATGACAATTGGACTATTATTATTGTTGCATAGCACTCAAATAGAACAGTATCATACAGTTGACAATGTTAGTATGACAATAGAGAATTTATTTTCCTCATTGACTCGCAGGTAAACAGTCATTGAACTCAGGAAACAGCTGATAACAACAGTGAATTTACTTAAAAACACAAAACTTGTTTGGCTGCTGTAAAAGTAAATTCAGAACTTACTTTCAGGTGCCATAGACAAACAAACAGTAGCATTTAATAACAAAGCCATTGTGATACACTTTTAATTATGAAAAAATAACAATGAGTCTTGAAAAAAACGTATCGGGACGGAGCACGCAAGAGTCACAGACTGTTAGGTATACACTTTCTATTACCACTCGAATGCAACTGAGTCGGCTGCCACAAGGCCACATAGCAATTTCACCTTTCAACTTGTTATATCATACGTAACATTTCACTTTCTAACTATTAATTAACATTTATGAATAACATGATGTTTTACATAAGATAATTTACATCTTTTAAACATGTATCATGTATTTACGTAAATATTATTTACCTGTTGTTCAATAAATCCCAATAATCCAGATGTAGGAAGATACCAAAATAGGTAATATTGTTTACTACAAATTTAAAATTCTTCTCGTTTTTACTACGAAAATAAAAACAAAAACTTGAACGAAACACTCAGCTCAACAGGAAAAGGTAATTGTCAATTTTGTCAAATGTCACAAAAATCACTTGACCTTGACAGTTGATTGACAACTTCAACTTCAACATCCAATAGGAGTGAAAGAGATAACTGAACTTACCTTACGTGTGGAGCAAAAACTACAAAAGGAGCATTACTAAAATCTATCATCACAGGCTCAGAATAATGACTAAAGGCAGGTATTTAAACCATAAACGTACTAGTAATCTAGTAATAACATAGAAATAGTACAAGTACGGTACTATGCATAGACTTAATGGTACTATGTATTATCTCTATGAGTAATAATAACTTTATGATTTAAACATAAAGTTATTATTACTAGATAACTTTATGGATTTAAACTATCTCCATGATCATCACTTGACTGATCATGCGACTGATACATACACGTCGATTTTTAAAAAGACACTAATACTGATAATACGGCAGAGAGTACACAACTTGTTTGCCTGCAGATCAGATTGAACCATAGGATTGAACCATAGAGATAATACATAGGAACAAATTTTGACAGATGGAAGCGTAAGTTCACGCTTAGACTCGTTTCTGTCGTCTCTGAATGCTTGTACTATTTCTATGGATTGAACAGATTCACCGCTCGAAGTCTTACGTACTTCAGTTGGCTATGGCTTCGTAATATTATGTCATTGCTTCGTATCCAATCTTAATCACCAATTCACCGTTACCGTCAATCGAGCTCCGTGAATAGGTATTCACCGAGCTGGATTGACGGTAACGGTAAGCCATAGCCAACTGAAGTACTTAAGAGATTGCCACAAGCCACTCCTCATAGTACGGTAGGGCGGGTTCAACCACAAGCCACTCCTCATAGTACGGTAGGGCGGGTTCAACCACGAGCTTGCACTACTGCGGCTATTGCAAGCACTCGTAATAGTCTAATTATTAGGTTAGTACAGGTGATGTGCGCTGTGGTGGATTTATCAGCAGGCTGAGGTTGAAGCCTAGAGCGGCAGATTTTAGGGGCGGCTTTGGGGCCAAAATTTTGGGGCATACCTACCTTACCCCGCCCTAAATTGGTAGTACATAATTATGAATAAGATTTTATTAGCTCAGAAATATAGGTACCCAAAAATTTATTTTTGTGCAATCTAAACCAAGGTTGTAAAAATAACCTAGGAGCTGACACATCATTCCGCTACTGTTTACAATCATACTAATTAAAGGAAAAAGGTGGTGTAATTCGGATGATAGTGCACAAATCATAAACTTAGTTACAATTTCATTGACATTAATAATTTGACTGTGAATCGGTAGTGGCGGCAATATTTGAATAGCCTACTGATTGTGCTGACTATTTTCTGCATCAGAAGGTTCATCATGGTTAAGGGATGAATTTGTTTTTTTTATTGCTTATAGTCCCGACCAGTACCCGTAGCATGACCATTTCTATTTCTCTTTCCATCCATTTCGACATCGGACTCGCGTTTCTACGTAGACAAAGACAAAATATTCTTCCCATAGCAATGGGGAAGTAGTTGTGATGAGTAAACGGGTTCTTTTGTGAGTGAGGTGATGTAGTTAATCTACCAAATCTTACCAAAGAGTAGGACGATTTCCACATTTCCACTATCGGTCATTTTGTCTATTCTTCCATAGACACATACAGTCACTTATTTACTACATAGTTACCCGTTTCTATTCGTGGTCATACTACTAGGTACTAGGTACCGACTATGACTACGCCTGCTAGATGTCTACCTACAAATATTGACAAAAAATTATTTGTAAACAAATAAAATATAGGTTCCTAGGCGTTTATAAGGCGGGTTCTTTGGTGTCGGTACCTATAGACTTTGAAGCATCATTGCGGGTACTATTGTAGTCTTTGATTGCGGGTGACGATGACTCCACTATGTCATACTCTTTGCCACTTTGTCGCGACAAAGAATTCACCAGAGTAGGTATCGTGTTGTAGATTATGATGCTTGGAGTTATCAATATGACCAAATTAATGGTTTTAGAGTCGATTTACCTCTTGCGATTATAGGTTTGTGTGGTCTACCAAGTTCAGTATGTAGGGATAGTGAAAAGGTATTCAAACAAAGATTATAAATTATTTCTGGTTTAATTATACAAACAACTAAGTATAAAATTGCATTCACATTACTTTAGTGTACTTTCTAAAATGTATTTTAAAATAATTTATTAATGTACACAGCAGCGCCTCTCTATTGCGACCGGAGAACATTGAACCAGAGAACAGGAACGCCTCGGAAAGGTCAAATACAGCTCATAAAATGCATTAAAAAACCTAAGTGTAAATTATCCAAAGTCGATGTTGTACAGAAATATTTCTAAGGATAATTTACGTAACATAGCATCAATAGCAAATAATTAATTAATTGGTTAATAACAACGTAACGTAACGACCTATCTCAAGACAGTTTTCAAGTACTTCGTTATTAAATACTAATAGCTACCTATTTAATTTATGGCCTATGCGATCCAACTGCTTCTTCCTGCTTTAAATATCACAGACAACAGTCCAATTAAGTAGATACAATTCTAGTGTAGGTCTTGAACTTGTACTTACAATATTATACTAATAATTTAATTATTTGATACTTTACATTTTCAGTTCAATAAAAATAAGTAGGTCCCTACTTACTACATATAATTCAAAATAGTGTTACAAAATGGTATTGTGTTCATAGTGTGTATATAAAAGAAAAAATATTTTTTGTGATAATAAGGGCCATTTTCACCAACAAAATAACAGATGTTTAAAATAAAATCGACCGATTACTCATACAAAGAATCATAAATAACCGGCAGATTTTGCTCTAATCGTCTGTTATGTTGTCGGTGAACTTGGGCCTTAGGGTAATAAGTACCTACAGCGTAGGCACTAGGTACGCACGGCCAGTCATATCGAAGCTATACATTGTCAAATAAAGTTGACGTCTCATATTATGGAAAGCCAACAATGCGAGGTTAGCTTATACTGGAAATGTATAGCTTGATATGTAGCCGTGTGTACTATCTAGGTATACATATCACAATCACATAAAAGGCACTACGCCGTATCTAATACAACAGCCGTCGTTTGAAAATCTAGTAATTCTTCAATCTAGTGGAAATACAGGCTAGACACGAAGCAATGTTTGATAGCATAGCAGTTCTTTACAAGAAATAATACCTATACATACTTAAGCATAGGGTATCTACTAAAACTAAATAGATGTTGTTTTAAGGAACTGTTAGTATTCAAACAAAAAAGATAATTAAGTAGCTGTAGCTGATGACTAGAAAGTATTTTGTTTCGGATTATCGTTAGTATTTCTAGCCGTCCGATTATTACCTATGTTATATAGGTACTGTACTTACATAAAATTACACAAACTAAATTCAATCCCTATATTATAATTTTCTGAAATCGGGAGTGGCAGCTAATGGCAACATTGAAAACCCTATTTTCATACTGAAAACGCGAGTATCCGAAATCGAAAAAATAAAATATTTTACTGAACTCCTGTAACCTGCATCTTTTTCTTAAAAAAGTTAATTTCTAAGTAAATAAAAAGTCTTATACTAACTTATAAATTTCATAATTTATCACATACAAAAATAATGTCATTTGGTCAACACTTATCAGTAATTACAAATTAGTAACTGATTCACAGAATATAACGAAGGTTTACGTAGGTATAGAATAGTTGGGCTGATTCATATACCTATTTACTTGTCATGGGAATGACCGTGGTCACAGTCGCCGCCGTGAGAATGACTGTGTGGAGCTGGAAATAGAAGGAAAATTATAAATAGGTATAATTTATAAATAGTTATTAGGTAGGTATCTATGTTATAACTATAATAGGGAAAATAGGATAAATGTCTTTACGGTACGTGTTGCTGCACTGAGCGTTATTTTTAAAATAATAATATGATCTGACTTCTATCTCTGATCAAGCATCGACTATGATCATGATTTACCGTAATCATCGATACAGGATTAATGAGAATTGAGGTAGGTACTTAAGGTCCGTAAAATATGGCTTGATACCTGCGACAGCTGTCATGAAAGCTGACCCATTTTAAATTATTATACAACCGGATCTTATTTTTACTTGTCTATAGAATGTGTATAAATAATGTGTATAATGTCTATAAAAGTCCGCACTCGGGGTCTGCCAAAGAGCAATGGAACGTAGTATCCTAGGGGTCAAGCTTACAGACCGCATAAGGAACTCGATACTACGTTCCAAAACACAAATTGCTGATGCAGGCCACACAGCTGCCAAATTAAAATGGAACTGGGCAGGTCACATCTGCCGCATGCCGGAGGAGCTTTGGGCAAAAACAACCACACAGTGGGTCCCTAATAGCAAGAAACGGCAACGCGGCAGGCCCAGAAGGAGATGGCGTGATGAGCTGGACGTCTGTCTAAAGGATTTGCCCCAAATTGCTTTAGACCGGGAAAAGTGGAAGAAGGGAAGGGAGGCCTTTGCCCTGCAGTGGGATACTACGGGCTATTAATAATAATAATAATAATATAGAATGTTCTTTCATAGTTTTGTGAATACATATGAATAAAATAAAATAAATAATAATTCAAATTATTGTCGAGACGTTTGTTCAAGCTTTGTTGTCCACATTGATGATAGCAGTCGCAGGTATCACGCTATATTTTACGAACTATAGATACCGGTACGTCCAAAGTATATAGCTATTTAGTGGTACCTACCCTTTAAACTACACAGATCTGAGGCTGAGATAAGTTTGAGCTAAATCAAAGTACGCACTATAGATCTCAGTCTAAGAAGCAGTAAAAACTATTTTGAATAATATGCATTCTCTACGGTACTTACTCAACAACTGCAGTCCGAACATCAGGAAGAATCCAACCACAGATGCAAAGTATTGTAGGATACCCGTTCTGTCACCTTTCCAGATTTCAAAGAAGATGACGTAGAGCAGTGTTCCCGAAGCCAGTCCTTGGAGGACCACTGAGGAGATACCGGCAGCCGCAGCACCTTGGCCTCCCACCAGCAAAAGACCGATACCGATACCCAAAGGTGAGACAATCGCGAAAGTAGTTATGTAAACAATGGTCAACCAAGTTTTGGTACGGGTAGCGATGAGCTCCACACCAATACAGAAAGCTATGACAAGCTTGTGCGCAGAAATTGCTCCCAACATATACCTGAAACAGAATAATCATAGTAAAAATTCGGAACCGGAAGTGACTTTTTGCGGGTCAATAAAGCCAAAATCAAAAGATTTTCTTAATTTGTGAAAATCGCCATCTATTATTGAGTAGTAACACTTAATAGTATTAAAGTCAAGTTTTATTGTACTTTGCTATTTGACAACAGATGGCGCTGGATGTACTAATATAAAAACGTAGAATATAATAAAAAGCTTACCAAACGTTATGAGTGCTAGATTCTAATCCGACAGCCAAACCCTCGAAAAGCTCGTGAATAGAAAGAGCGAGCACAATGAGCAGTCCTCTCAGGGCAGAGGTAACGTCATCTCCAACGTTCATCGGCATGTGGCTGTGGTGGTGAGAATGTCCGTTGGGGTGATGGTGGTGGTGATTCTCAGGGTCCTACAAAATAAGTTTTTTTTTATATAAGGTAAATAAATTTATTTTTGATTAAGTAAAGTACGTCCCTTTGAATTTAAATACCCAGATTAGCATTTTGATAGAGAATTTTATAATATTCGTCTCATGAAGGTGACCTTCATCATCAGCGGTTTGTCGAGCAGCAAATTTCTCTGCACTTACAGTTACATATGTGCACATACCTATTAGTTAACATCACAAATTGCTCAAGTCTATTCCATGCCTCCATAGATTTTTACTTAAGTGCCTATACTGCCTTAGTTAGACCATTGATAATTGTGAGCTGAAAAATCTGAAGACTAAAAAAGGCCTTAACGCATATATTTATATTCAAGACACACATTTAAGCTTAAATAGTTTGTGATTGATACTTTTTATTAATCTGAGTAGACGGATTACCTTTTTTGGTTCAACGAGGTCGGCGGTGGAGTTGGTGACGCTCTTCTCACCATTGCTGGTGACTCCACTTCGGCTCTGACGCACGCTGAGGTTCCTCACGAGGGGAGCCACGTGGCCGTTCTTCCTCTCCCGGTGGTGGATGTACATGTGTACCAGTTCCTCCACCAAGTACATGATGAAGAAGCCACAGCATGTCAATAGAGGAGTCAGGGAGAACTCGAACACTTTTAAAGTTCCTATGCCTGGAAAGAAATAATAATGTGGTTAGCATATTAACGTTAAGTGAACTGAGGTTATTGAAGGTGTTTGTAGGCCATGGCTTTAACATATTAAAACAACAAAAAAACCTACATCATCTATAGAGCTGGTAGATATAGGCTACAGTAACATTACACCAACAACATCAACTCCTGTTGTTGTTAGGATAGTTGATTGTGTAGTGTTTTCATATTTATGTGTGTATTTTGGTATTGTTTTGATATTGTGTTTTTGTTTTTCTGTAACCTTGTTTATGGATTTGTTGTTGCTTAATATTTATTTTTGTGTATGTTGTTGTGGTTAACAAATGTAGTTTCTTTTTTCTTTGTTATATAATCAAGGCAGAAGAGGACACCAATCAATTAACTCAACTAGAGGGATTAGCAATTAGCATCGCATACCTACATTAACAATGTCTCTAAAACATATCCTTGAATTAACTTGACAGATTATTACGAGATACCTTAGCACATTAATAATAATATAATAAACTACAGGCTGTTTACATCAGGTAACATTAGTTAATGATCTCGTTAATAGTCAGTTATGATAGGGCTTATGAGCTACCTTACTGCATAATTTATTTGATGTTGTTTTTGTGACTGTCATAGTTATAGACTACCTATAGGCAGCAGGGGCGTATTTACCATAGGGCCAAGGGGGCCATGGCCCGGGGCGGCAGGCAGCGAGGGGCGGCGAGGCAGTAAATATTTACCTTGTGAACAAAAGGTTCATTAATAGGTTTTTTTTTTCATTTATTATTTCACACCACAGGTACCTTTGTCCAATAATAGGTACCTATTACTATTGGACATAGGTACCTGTTGCATACCTATACCATTTTTTTTCTTAGATGAAATATTTTATCTTCATTTAATGGGACGGCTAACTGGCCCGGGGCGCCAAATCTTTAAATACGCCTCTGATAGGCAGGTACATACGTGTAGGATGCTATTCTAAATTGGTTCGTGCCTCTGTACAGACCGACATAGGTACAGTTGCGTAATTATGTTTATTTAATATGTAATTAGATATTTTCAAGGTGATTTTTAATGTTTTTAATTCGTTGTATAGGTATCTACTATCTACTTACCTAATCGATCGGTCAGTGCGTGGTCAGCAGTTCATTGTTATAGAATAGTTACCTATCTATCTACTCGATTCCTATTTTGTTATAAACGCAATTGATATAAGTATTATTTTGATTTAATAAAATAATACGAAATAATCCATGCGGAATGTTATGTCAATAAATATCACGCAAGGCGGTCACTATCGCATTGGTAAGATAACTAACTACAAAAATACGCTGACAGTGCATTACTTGCGTGATATTTTTTGTGATAGCGCAAGGCCCTAAGCACGATCACGATGTACAAGTTTAAAATGTGATTTAGGATAATCTATACATATAAACAACACTAGTACATTATATTATACGTGAAGAAAAAACTTTGTACCCCTTTTTATGCATATTGCGCGCACGGAGGAGTGTGAGATTTGGCATAGTTAAAGTTTATATGGAGAAGGAATGCAGAAAGCTAAAATTACGGTCGAATTTCGACTTCTGGACGACCACTAGTACCTTTTATTATGTTAGCAAGTAGTTCTACTAAGAGTTGAACGTTCCAGTCATGTCGACGTTGACGTGCTCGATATCGAGCTAACAACATAATATTATAAGATTCCACGCACAGCTAACTTTACACCTAATTCAAGCGGTTTTTCTTTTTTTTTAAAAACATTGCCGCTCACTAGGATTTCTCCTGTGTCAAGGGTACATTTTACAAACATACATGTCACATGCACACACAACCAGACCCGAAGCAACTATCTGTAGATCATACAAATATTTGTTCCGTGCGGGGATCGAACCCGCGGTACGTAGCGCAGTAGGCTAATCGCTTAGCCACTGCGCCAACCATGTCGTCATCGTTGTTTCTTTTAATAAGTACAGTAAAGGAAAGAGAAAAATTTATATGACAAAAAAACAAAAAATATATAAATGTCAGTTTTTTACATTGTCTTACACAATAGAATGATCGCGGCTCATGGTAGAGTCGAGGTATCGTTTTGAACGTAACGTTGATTTCTATAGAGATTTTAGTTCCCTAACGTTAACGCTAGAGACGCTGAAAAATTGCCATACAAATAGTAAACGGTGACGCTGGGACAACGTTCAACTCATGGTAGAGTCTGCAGGATGTACCATCGCAGGCGCGAACATAATCGCAATAAATAACATCAAACACGTAAATCAATCATAATAGCTCAATCTTAGACTAACTAAATTAATTTTAACACGAAAACGGCGATATATATTAGCCCTCTAAAAAAACGTGGAGTATAATGTCAATTCTAATTAAATTGTTAATGGCTCCATCGTTGTGGAATAAAGTTAAATATGTCAGATGCGCCCTTTTGACTATTGGGGGCAGTGTGATACCTATGTTTAAAAAGAATTGCAGCATCCATAGCCTAATAGCCGTGTGGAGATGTGCAGTTTTGCAAGGCTATTGCATAAGAGATCTGATACTTATATCATGTGTGTCGCTACCTTACTACAGTATTTACATAAACCCATTCAGCTATATGCCACGGTAAAATGGACCATATCGTCAACGTTGCTCGTTCATTCACATAAAATTTCACTTGTGCAGTCAGTTAGCGCCGCATTTATGATATTTACAGAATTTTCCTCAGCTGCATTTTCCTGAAGGAAACATAGATTTTGATTTACTTCAAGCTGAATAAATAAGTATACTTTTTATGCAACGGAGTCTGGTAATCGAATTGGAATTACAGAAAGGCACCTAACCTGTCGAATTTTCATTTTACACAGAAAATTATTGTAAGGTACTCGGTAAGTTGAAATATTACAAAGTTTACACTTCGACAATGGTCAATTTTGTTTTTCCAAGTTGCACAGTAAATACAACTACTTAGAGTTTAAGAGTTACTTTTCAAAAACCGATAAATCCATCTGGCATTTTACCTCTTTTTACAGAATCAGAATAAAACCTCTTAAATTTACATAAACCTGAAAGTAATTAATATGGATTTGTGAGATTTAATTAGATCATCAATTTTCAACCGTTTTTTTTTTCGTTTCAGTATGAATTATCTGCTTTTGAAGCGGATTGATGGGGTGTGGATGAGTATGAGTATCAATTCAAAATATTTATTTCGGACTATCCATAGAAGTTGGTTAGTTACAGGATACTTATGAACTATATTAGTAATAAATTTACAACAGGTCCCCCCATCCTTCAACATCGAGTACACAAATGTGTGTGCACCCAATGCCGAAGGATAGGGCTATGCGGCTTTTCGCTTAATATATGTATTAGGATAAAGAATCGAACAAAAAAATGTCAAAACGGGTCATTACTGGCTTTAGTTTCCTCGCTCCTCAATTACATACCTACATGTAACCTATGTAAATAGTTAGACAGGTACTTCACGTTTTTATTTTTAATCTATAAAAATATACTATAGAAACTAAGAAGCAGTGACAGAACTTAGTCAAGGGGCGCCTCGTGTTGAATAGCAATATGCTCATTGCTCAGTTTTTAATAGCTCTCCTAAATTAAAAATGATGCAACCTAACCCATCAAAACCTTGCCCAAATTGAAGGTTGAAGATAAACAGATGTTGCAAATTCACACCACGCTGCTAAGCTCTGTTGAAACTGCGTAAGCGCAACAGTTATGATAATAGTATGCAAGTAACTATTATCTTCTGTAATACTTTAAGCCGGGACGCAACGCAATGCCGAATGTCAAAATATTATGACGTCCACCGGTACCACATGATGTTCAGTAGTAATCTTTTTCTATACCTAATAATTACTTACGTAGAGTCGTTGCGGATCATAATGTTATTATGCCTCCGCATGTAATGTTTTTGCGTAATATTCATAGCACATCGTCACGCCTCTAATTTTCATATAATAAAACCCAGAGTTCACTGATCAATGTATTCTTTTATAATTAAGGAAGTGACGACGATTGTCCTTTTTATTCAAGCAAAAAAAACCTATCATACTTTTTTCCTTTAGGATTTAAACCCGATCTACTATAGTATAGCAGAGATAAATTAGTGCTAGATTAGTGAGATATCTATTAACATAAATCACGGTAACAAAATTGCAGCGTAATTATTTAAATCTCATTATTATTAACGTTAATCGAAATTGCAATTTAACTTGCATAACTTTTTACATAACTTTTGATAAATTTCATAGATGATGAGATTCTTAGTAATAGCAAAAGCAGTTATTAAGTATTATCTGGTGTCGATTCTGTTGCACACTTTGACAGGACTAAACTAAACTAAGGGCGTTTGTCTCTTTCTGTTTCAATAGAAAAATAAAGTGACAGATGCGTTTAGGCTGGTTTAGTAATGTCAAAATAAGCAGCAGAATCGACCCCATTGTTTAAAATTCAATGCCATTACCACTATCAAAATAGTGTCTCGACATTACTGGGCCATGTTTTTTTAAATCACGATGCACATATTTATTAAAATGTTTTTTTTCAATTACCTACCATTATATTTTGAATAATTAGACATTGGTTTAGGACCGATAAGAGCCAATATTGGAATATAAAATAACATCAAGCTTTTCCATACCTAATCCATTCAAATCGTCCGACTCATCGGCGCCGGTGTGTTCTGGCTGGATTTTTTGTTTTATATGTCAATGAATTAAGGCCAAGACGAATTCACACATGTAAGCTTAACGATAAAAATAAAGGACGAATAAAAGCACACATCAAAAATCATGCAACAAAACAAACAAGCAAGCAAGCATCAAGCATCTCGACTTCAAAGAGAAAAAAGGGAATTAGTTGTGAAGATGTAGGACACACGCCTAACATATCAAGCTATATATTTCCAGTTTACGGTATAAGTTTACCTCGCATTGTATAGGCTTTTCTTACAATAAGAGGTCAGCTTCTACTGAAAATGTATAGCATGATATGTAGCCGTAGATATTAATTAAAGATAATATTTATCAATGGTGGAAATATTGTAGGAAAAACGCCTATCAAAAATGAGCACTGCAAAAAACATCAAGATTCAAAATATAATATTATAAAAATAAAAATAAATGGGAAGTATCCATACTGGAAACTCAATACATTCTAGGTTATGCACAAGGAAAATGACAGTTCATTCATACTACTCCACTACTCATAAATTAATGTGTCAGAAGCGATAGTGATTGCGTATTCCGCAGTACACGGAATCAAACATAACCTATATAAATCATGAATAATGTGGGCGAATTAGGATACTTTTTCAGAGTAAGAACTTTATGTGCAATGGAAATATATCCCTAAAACAAGGCTTAGTAAAATGCATTTCAATTGCAACAGAGATTTAGTTTAAAAAACATTGTGTTCAAACCTGGCCTTAATAATAAGAAAGAGGCAAAAGTGGCTGACCTCGGAATGCGTTTTGCGCAGTCCTGGCCTACACCGCTTTTCATCGATCCGATCTGTTTGGCCAAGACAGACCTATTTGTTTCAATGAAGTAGGTACCTACATCAATCAAGTATAAAAAAATATTAAATCTTTATTTTATTTTTTTCTCAAGTTCGTAGTAAATCTCTTTAAGGGGTTATTATACCTACGCATCATTATGAACAACTCTCACTACGGGACCAACACTAAAATCGCGAAAACAAAACAGCTGTTCAATACAAGTGTTACTCCTATAGTAAAAGTTGTTCACATTGAAGAGTACAACTCCATAAAAGGATCGGGACCAAAAATGCAAGACCCTAGTAGTCGATTTTGACCCTAAATTCAATTTTTATGTTTTGTACGGTCGTCGCCTGACCCTTATAATCGCCTTAAATTTTCAATTTCCGGCGTCACAGTGATTTCAAAATTGTTCTCATTTAAAATTTCTCGTCAGTACAAAGAAACTTAAAAAATTTGTTGACATTCTCCAAGGCCTACCTACTGAAAGATGAATCCTATTTGTCGGGAAACATTCAGACTTAAACTAGATAATATTTTGTAAATATTCGTATTTAGTAGGTATAATTAACAATAAATAGATACATAATATAATTTTCCCGTAACGTACAGTCATCGTATAGTATTATATATTATCTGTGCCGTAATTAAACGATTGATGTGGAAAATGAAGTATTAACTAAAAATATTATATGTTTTAAATTCCATTGCCATGTAATAAAAATATTAAAAGCATATCAAATTCTAAATTTTAACGACACTGTATTGTTCGAGCGATTAACAAGAATTTAAATAATATTTTCTGATACTACTTTACTCGAATCAAATCATATTTCCTGGCAAGAATAGATGAACTATTATGTCGGAATAAATTACTAATAAGCTTGAAAGCCGACTCTAACATTATAATGGTTGGAAAAAGGCTATCAGATGATGGTAAAGTTACATTTTCAGGTATTTTTGGTCTTGATGATCACTCTTCTTACTTTCGAAACTGAATACCTCTTGAAGAAATAATACAAAATGTACAGGAAATTGAAGATCTTGTTAAATGCCAGTAAGTAGGAAGAGAAAGAATAAAGTAAAAAGATAGAAACGTCAACTCTAATTATTTCCTCAAACCAGTGGTTAGATTGCCTATAAAACACTCTTATTAAGTGTTTATACGTGCTATATAGTCGATGGTTTCCGACCGCAAGCTCGCACTAGTAGTGAGAATATAAATCGTTAGCGGACCTGCGAGTGCGCAGACAACTTCTCGTATCCGTGCACGAATTGCGCCACCTCCGCCCGACAGCAACCTTGAAATACATGAATGTATACTAAACTATTCCGTGTAGCTTATATCGACCTTGAAAATATGTGGGTTTTAAAATACTTTGGCTCTTAATAGCTGCTTTTGAACAAAGGAAGGGACTACATTTAGCTTATGGACTTCAATTGTGCGATTGTAGTAATAGAAGATACAGATCTACAGATGCTGTTAGTTCATCAACTATAATAAAACAAGAAATAAATAAGGCACTTAAAGTTCCTATCATTCGAGAACAATATTGACCCAACAATTGACTGGCACACATTTTATTGCCATGTGACAAACAAGTCTGCAATAAAAATTTATAGGTGAATTACCAGTTACGTGCTGCTCACGCGCACAAATGCCGACATTTATATGAGACTAATATATTCAAACCTATGCTTGGAGACAACTGATATGTTGACACACTACGTTAAAACCAGTGAATCGGAGTGATGCGCAAACGCCATTGACATCTCGTGTCGACTTCTTTGTCGCATAAGTATCTACAAACATTTTGTTTTCTTTATAGACTGTTAAATAGAATGGTGAAGACCGCATCAAAATCTGTGAAGCGATTCACGATAATATTGTCACTGAGATCAAAAGACAGTCGTACAAATAGCAGATAATGGTAAAAATGGAAACTTAATGAGATGAGAAACGCTTTTGAACGATTTCGTTACGTTCTATCTAATTCATAAATAACATTGCTTGGCAAACTTAGAAATACTATGATAAAGAAAAGATCTAGATGAAGCAAGAAATAACTTACAGACGGTGTTAAAAAATAAGAATTTAGTAATAGTAAAGGTAATCAATTGCAACTTCAAAATAACAGTTAAGCAGATGTCTTTTTAAATGTGTTGCTTAGAAATTCTGAATCTCAATGATACGCTCTTAAAATACGAAATGTTCATCAGCATCGTGTTGGCGACTCAGATCACGTTGATAGTTTATTTAGCTAAGCGTCACATCACCGTTGCGTAAGCCTTTCTTCCAGTATGCCATTAACACAGATATCTCTTGGAAAATATTATGTGGAGTGCCAATATGACTTTAGCGTTTACGAAATTCTAAATTAACTTTTGGTATTTCGTGGAACACCGTCTCTATTATTTTGTTTGAAAAGTTATTCTGTACTATACACAGCGAATTTTAAGTCGTATCGGGTACGATTACGAATGATTGTACTCATGATAATGAGCAACTTTGTAAAAAGGCAACTTTTTCCATGCGAAAATTTTCTTCTGCTTCCCGCAGGTACCATATGTTTAAATGTGAAGTCCATGAGTGAAAACATTCATTAACGTATCCGAATCGACTTAAAATTCACCATAAGGTATGATGTACACTCCGGGTCAATAATAAACCTTAATATCTCGGAAACTAATACTGTTAGCATATTTAAATAAAAAGTATTTTATAGACTATTTAATACTACTCGGAAGAGTATTATTTGAGTAGTATTGAATAGGTCTATAAAATACTTTTTATTTGAATAAGCTATCATTCTTAGTTTCCGAGATATTAAGGTTTATTATGTTGGTGACCCGGATTCTATGCTTCCGATTGTAATTCTGAGAAGGAAATAGGTATATATCACAAATATTTAATAACGTATTGCCTGCCTTCAAGAAAAGTTTGCGTTAATTTTGCAAACCTTTAGTAGGGCCTCTTTGACGGTAGTTCCTTTGCAATTTGAACCAGAACCCATGACTTCCTGCCCTTGAAAGGCTTAATTTGGTATGGAACCAAATTGTCGTAATTTAGTCTGCCGTTGCGTTATATCGTTCTTGTATTATATAATTTTAGTTTACCAACTCTACAACAACAAACTTTTTGCATTGTTTATTTGTTTTGTTTAGTCTAGCGACTAGTGTGTCGCGTAATACTAAAAGCATTAAACTGGTTCACCGGGTGAGAGGCGAGTCGGAACTAGGCCAAATTATCTAATAGGAAATGAAATAATCGATTATTGATCAAAGTAATTCCGAATTCATTTAACTTTTAGTTCTATTTCCACCTTGCCACTTCGGAAAACATTCTACAAAAGCTATATGTTATAATAATAAATCTTCTAAGAAACATTGGTGTCAATTCTGTTGCCCATTTTGACAGTACTAAATTAAACTAAATGCATCTGTCACTTTCTGATTCTATTGAAACAGAAAGAGACACGGCCTTAGTTTAGTTAATTATATTCGTCCTGTCTAAGTGTGCAACAGAATCGATACCATTGCATGTTACTGCTTGCTTTTAGATCATCATTTTAATTATTTACTAAATAACGCTTAAAATATTTAGAAATAGCTTATTTTTTTCTTTTTATTTCATAGAATTTTTCAGGAGCTTATTAATTATAATTAACGGCACACATTACAGTAGAGGGCGGTGAAACATACAAATTGGGAGAGGCTAACACTGGGACAGCACGGGTTAAATATAATAAAAAATTAAAAGCCTACGTCCATTCGAAAACTTGAAATTATTGATAGAAACTTATAGGTACCTACTTAGCTACTCACGAGTAATATCAATTTTTACAATGTAATGCTATCGATAGTGACTAATCAAGCGCATGCGTACTCTTTACGGTTACGACAATGTCGTCCTAATACAATTAGTTACATGAACATTTTCGGAAATGTTTATGATTATTCAAACAAAACATAAGTTCTAGTCACGAATGTAACTTCGTTTAATTTATTAATTTATATACTGCATCGATTATTATTAATATTCTACACGGTTTGTCAGAATTGATATTTAAAGCCGAAATGGGGTTATTGTTCTTATCATTATGAGCAACTTTTAATACAGGAATAACCCTGAAATGGCGAAAAAAAATCCATACATTTAGTCCAGCAATTTTGAATTATTTTCACTGAACAGCAAATTTTGTTTCGCTATTTCTGCCTCGGTCCCATTGTAAAAGTTTCTAATTTATCTCTTTCCGACAAACCGAATAAATTATAGGTAGTATTGCCTTTTTCGTTGATCTAGATAACATACCATTCAGTTTCTATTCGATACTAGATTTTGCTTTGAATTTTTCTTTGAGTGGTATTGATCCTTTGGGAACAACTTTATCCACTAAAAGAGTAGCTTGACGCACGTACGCGTTTGAACTATCTAGATGAATATAGAGTCCTAAAACGATACACATTTTTGGATGGCTGACGGAAAATATGCCTAATCAATGCAAAGACTAGTTTACGACAATAGATTTGTATTGTGAGCTACACTCATAGAAATACTATATATTATCTCTATGGCTACACTTGACTCGACTTAACTAATGTCAGTGTCAATGTTATCAGCTATCTATCATTGTCTAAGTTTTCTTATCATCTATCTATTTTTAGTAAAATAATACATCTATTGTTTTCTGATTCTTCGTCTGTGTTTTATTTTAACATGTTCAACTTCGAAATAAAAATTAATCTTTAAGCTTTTCGAGATTTTGTTCAGATTCAGACTTCATATTTGTTTAAACAGGTACTTAGTTTGAATATTAATGGCGATGTGTGACGTCAGTAAGTTTTACTATATTAGTTTACTTGACGTATTGTCTTCGCTCATAAGCATATGACTTGTTCATTGACGCAGAAAGGGTTTCACTGGGACTTCGATCGTGCGCCTGAGCAGAATTCATAAATAAACAAAGGTGCCGATTCTGTTGTTTACAAACTAAACTAATTTAGTCTCACTATGTCTGTTTCTAACAAAAACAGGAAAAGGATGGAAGATATTTAGTGCTGTCAAATAGGTTCACTAGCTTGTTATCAACCTAAATTTAGTCGCCATCGCAATAGTTGGTTGCGTTTGGGTCAAATTTTCCGTAAATGATAAGCGTATAGACTAATTTGACAGTTCTAAATATTTTCTATCCATTTTCAATGAATTTTTGATGATTTTTAGTCCTGTCAAAGTGCGCAACAGAATCGACACTAATATCTCACAACTATAACTTTAGTGTAATTTAATATTTTGTCACCGAATACAGATATCACATTATAATACAGGATATTTTTTTATGAAGTGCGCATAATTTTTAGCGTGATTTAGTCTCTGATCCTAAATGCAACCGCAATAGTGGGTTACACCTAAAACAAAACTAAAATTCGACTTAGTATGGGGGACACGCATAATTTACTAGCGCAAGCCATACCAAATCAATTTTTTATTTTTGTGATTGAATTTTAGTACTGCGGTTGCATTTGGAAACGGACACTGAATCACTGTGCAAATTTTGCGCACTACATAATTATCCTGTCTACACAGTTTCCAGACAAACATAATTTAATATGTTTCGAAATACGATCTCAGAATCTTATTTAAGTTGTATCTTCACGTAAACGTAAACATGTTTATGTATGGACCGACATCTACAGGCAGTCGTGCATAATAACGTCATTTTCGGCGGATTGACACAAAGAACTGTGCCAATTTGACTCTATAATTAGATTCCGCATTGCTTATATTAAAGTATCGGCGTTCTTTTCTTGGCGACGATCGAGTTGTTGTGCTCTACACTGAATAAAAGGATATTTATCGTAGGTATTTTACTATCTATTAGGTATTTTGAATGTTAAGTCTATAAACCTTGGCATTCAATAAATTGTTATTGAATAACAACAAAAAGTTAAGTTGAGTTTTAAATTTTACTTGAAATGTTAACACAACAAGATTTATTTTGAAACTTGCACTTTTTAATATCAAGAAAGAATTCTCTCAAATAGCTTGATTAAAATATTGTTGTGTTCAAAGCATAGACTTATTAAATACCTACTTATTATTTCTATTGTTCATAGTCATTTGACTTTTGATTAGTTTATGGACTTACTTGCCTCAATTGTTATTTGCGTTGCATTATAAGGATTAAGAGGACATTATGAAAAAGGGTCTATATTAAAATGAAAAAATGACAGAATCAGGAACGAACGTTTATAGAAAATAACCAGAATAAAAACGTCACAGTAAAGATAATAAAACTGAAATGGAAATGAGCAGGACATACGGTAAGAGGACATGATAAATGGAACCAAACCAAGATAACGTGGTACCTGAGGGACATTAAAAGGATTCGAGGACGCCAATTTAGAAGATGGACAGATGAAATCATAGCGATACCGGGAACAATTTGGACTAGGACAGCACAGGACGGGATAAAATGGAGGGAGTCAGAGGAGACCATCGTCACAGGACGAATGGACATAAAAAAAAAACCGTATAGGATAAAATTAATTGATGTCCGTCAAAAAACAGTCCGTGTAAATATCAATAATCTACACTGTTATAGTAAATAAATAGTTTAAATTACAGATTTTTGTAAATATGTAAAAATAACTGGAACTGACCCTGTAGATACTACCTACTCCATTGTGGTAAATACTGAAAGCTAGACACCAGCTGTTATCACGCAGTTAATCATTGTTTGAATACTGATATAAAAACATGAAGAAATACGAGTTTTATCAGTAAACATAGCTACATAAATAACGTTATGTGCATGATTTATGTGCAACATGCGTATAAAAACCTCCTTTGTCTACGTAAAATGATCATTTGTTATTGTTGAAAATACAATAGACGTAAAATCTAGGAAATGAAAGTTAAACTATGTTATCGTTGCATAATTGCTAATTGTTAAAGATAAGATATCAACAAATTAATATTAATGCCATTAATAATACCGCTCCTTCATTGAGCGTTGAATTTGCAGTGATATCAAACAATTCAATGTGCCTATACTTATATAGATAATTACACGATAATTAGCTCTTTTTAATAGTTAAATTTAGTTTTTAATATATACCGTGTCATTATAAAAGAAATTTACATTTACCAAAAATGTATTATAAATTCCTTCAAGCAGGGCTTTGGAAAGATCCATTTAAAAAGTACCTAAAAATCATATCATAATTTCTGGTGAAAATCATCATAATTCTGCTGCCCTTATTCAATTTTATTTGGGGTCGGCGCAATATGTCTTTTTCTTCCATTCATCTCTATCAGACGTTATTTCCAGATTTACTTCCTTCACATTCATGTCATGTTTCACACAGTCCATCCATCATTTCTTTGGTCTGCCCCTACTCCGATAGCCACCCACATTCATACTTACAACTCTTTTTATAACATGATTTTCATCTCTCCGCATTACATGTCCATACCACGACAATCGGTTACTAAAATGTGAAATGAGTATTCAATTTACATTTCTAACCCTCCGTGCGCCGAGCAGTCATGACCGTCGAGTCATGTAATCGTACCCTACCGTGACTCCACGGCACGAAAGCTTTTTGTCTCAATTTCTATCTGGCTAGACATAATTAAAGTATGTCGTCATGTTGCCAGCCTTGGCTCTGAGGTTTCACCGCAGCCTAATGGTTTCTCCGATGAATCATGACCGTCAGAAGATAAACTAGGGATTGTACCTCAGCATACAGGTCATTGGAAACGATGAGGTAGGTACAGTCATGATACGTTGCGGTGATACATTTCGCAAATTAAATGCTTTGAACAATTGCGGCCCAGTTAGAGTAAGGCCCAAGTTCACCGACAACATAACAGACGATTAGAGCCAAATCAGCCGTTTAAATATGAAAAAATTATGGATAATCGGCAGATTTCATTTTAAACATCCGTTATGTTGTCTGTGCACCTATGCCCTTAGTAACTTTCCGTTTGAACGCAGGGCGTAAATTTATTTAATCATTTTACCGTCAAACACAATCATCACATAACATGAAAGCCATAGTTACAAGGGAGACAGACGGATTAGTGATTTAAAATTTTGACCCTACATTGATTTAATTAAAATTGGATATACTTAAATAAAGTAGTCTTAAAAACATTATTTTTTGTGGAATCAAATGTTTATATATCAAATATTATATTTCATTCATTCGTGTGAATTTTGGAATATTTTCAACCGTGAAGTTTTTCAGGTTAAGATATTATCTGTATTATTAAAAAATTTAGCTTCCGCCAGCGGCTTCGCCCGCGTGATATCTTTATAAATTATAGCCGATAGATAGATAGCCTCAGTGATAATGTAGCATTATTCTGAAGAGAATTTTTAAAATCGATCCATTCGTTTTTGAGTTTATCCATTACAAACAAACAAACATGCAAAAAATCAAATCTTTTCTCTTTATAATATTAGTTTAGATGATTTTGGGACCTAGATAATAGAGCCTAACAAGAATAATAAGAACTATTAAAAATTATAAACTTGTTTTATTAAATTAGGTACCTACCTATGACAGAAGCAAGAGGCTAAAAAACGGGGAATTACTTCAGATAACTTTGAAAATTGTGTATGTTAATTAGCTTGCTGATACATCTGTCTTGTTTTGTGAGTTGAATTGTGTTCGCTCATTTCATGTTCCTCCTTGTGAAACCGGTTTCACGATCACTTCAATAACAACAACAGCGGTTGGATTTTAGAAAATCAACGCAAGGATAGATACGGCTAAGGATTTTAATAGGACAACTGGTCTGTGCGATATAAATATTACCTTTATGCGTTTATTATGTAAAACAGTCTAAAACAGATAAGATCACTATAACATAAATGTTGCAAAATACCATATTTTAAACTATTATACCAGTAAGCACTTAATTTAATTGTATTTATTGACTTTACCAACCTATGCGACTAACGTTTTGAGAACATTTGTTTGGTCCCTTAATCATTTTTAATTGATATTGTACACTATTATTTTGTACTACATCTTGAGACAGAGGGAAGCATTAAGTAGGTATATTTATCACCTAAATCAATTTATATAAAGTGCCTACTGATTACATTGTAATTATTCCGTTATCAGTCATTATGCTAATCAATTATTTTTTTCAAACAAATTATAAATATGCATCACTTGAAACAGCTTGAAACAAATGTTTTAGAACAACAAACTGGTTCTCTGGTAAACTGATGATTTAAAGGGAGTTTCCTATACTTACCGGATTTACTGCTTACGTAAGCTTACGTACCTTTATAAAGAAATTAGTCAGAGGAGCTCTATTGACGTTGGACAGTGCATTAACTAATCTTTGACTATCTAGACTAATCAATTAAAACTTTATAGTCTGGCCAACGACAGCAGTCCCAGAAAATGGCAGCAAAAAAAAATCTAAATGTTTCTTCACTGACTAATACACTGCACGGAGTTGATACTATTAATTTAATATTTCTTGAATATTAAATAGTATCAACTCCGTTATGCAGTGTATATTCAGTGAGGACTGTCAATACTCTAAGGTGAGGACAGCTTCAGATTTTTTAAATTACCGCCGCTTTTCTGGGACCTCTTTCGTTGGCCAGACTCTAATTTGTTTGAAAGTTGAAGTAAAAAGTATATTTTAATATTACACATTTTCAAATGAAAAATTAAAGTTAATTTCGCGTTTTCGCGAAATTATGGAAAACGTGATCTTACGCCGGCAAACATAAACACGAATGCGAAAACCACCTCCAACACTGATAAAGCGCAGGATCCACCGCAAGCGAAAATGTGAAACTAAGGCAACTAAGCTTAAGATATTCGCTTATTTGACCTCGGTCTATTCTAGCTTATTTTAGCTCGGCCTGGAAACCAAAGTAAGAAAAAGACTCGTAGCGACGTGACCTAGGCTGAACTAAGTTACCTAGTCCTACCTTAGCTTCGATCGCGGTGGATTTTGCGCTTTAAGATTGTCACTGCTTCCCACAAAACAATGAATAGTAAAGGTGACCGCGCACCTACACGCGCCGAATGCGCCGCACGCACCGCAGGAATCAGAAATGATTTTTTCTAGCAAAGCATTATTTCAAACTACATTAGTTATTTTGGCAAAAAATCTGTTAATTTACTATAAATTAATAAATAACAACGAAATAAAAATATTGATGTACCTACCCCAAACTACTACATTATAAGGAAATCGAAGCTTCGTCGACCTTCTGGTTCAGTGCACCAGCCATCTAATTAATAAAATTATTATTGAGTAATTGAATTAAAATAAATAAATAAATCTAGCCTCTAAGCTACCGCGAACACTGCTCCTTCGTTCAACAATTTTTTTCTATAAATAAACATTTTTATAAGTAAGTATCTACTATGTACCTATAGGTACATACTTAGGTCAAGTCATGCGTGTTTCATGGTTGCACTGTACTGGTGCCTAACTCAGCATGTGCTAAATACTTATTGTGTTTTTATATTATGGAGGTTTGTAACAATGTTTGTGTTATATATAATGCAGTAAAAGGTAGGGTCAGAGTGTCCTCTTAGGTAGTGTACATGTGTGCGATTGAGAGACATGAGATCGTAATTTTACGTCTGCAACTCAGCCAATACCTACTCACTAACCGCTAAATAAGCACTTCTACGAGTAATAGACCACTTTACATCCTCAGAAGTAATTACAACCAGTTATATTTTACGATCATTGCAGTTTGACGACAAGAAAGTGCAGTACCGTTAGCGTCCTAATATTGTATAAACGTGCGACACATATCGGCTAAAATAAATGCACGTGACAGCCATAAATATCGGCTGGTGAATCAGCTAGCCTGAACTGTCACCTCTGCGAATGTAGGTGACAACCGAGTACGACATGCCACCAAATACTTTGCACAGCTGTCACGACGCGGTGGGATTACTCCGACACATTCGAAAAAAAACCGATGCTGTGTTTCAATTACCCAACCTTCTCCCCAATGTAATTTGAACAAAATTCTGCATCCAAAACTGGAATCGCTTGACCATTACAAGCTTGCAATTTTTTTTATTATAACCGGTTTTGGTCGGTTCTGTATATTATTCTTAAAATGCAAAGCTTTTTTTAGAATACGAATACCTTACTTGAGCAGCGGGAAATTGGTTTCGTTCGATATCCAAATCGGGTTCGTCCGGTAATGGACAGCATTAAATAATTCACATTTTTTCCTTCACATAATATGGAAAGGCATTCACGTCGGGTCTGTATTTCTGTGATCTGAGGTAAATATGCATTTATTATACAGGCATCATTTCGCTCTTGATGGTAGCTCTACAAACAAAACTTTGTACATTTTAGATTTTCCTGGGTATAATGTTGTCATGTGTAATTTATGTCACAAGGATACACACAGCTAATAGAAAAAAAGGATATATTATTATATTCAATTTCATTGTGGGATCTTCTATCTCATAAACATATCTGTCTGAATTTATATGCGTTCATATTTAAAATTAATTAAGATGCAAAATATTACATGTCTTAGTATCGCATAAACTTGCAAGCTGCACATGGATATACTTAGTACGTCTTCGTGTCCGTATTAGCATCCATAGTAGTCCAATATACAGTGATGGTGTTCATTTGCATAAGGTGCCCATAAGCGTCGCAAATCGTCCGCTATTAACCTTCTAGTTTACTATACTTTGGCAACATCTACGAAATTATCATTACAGTCTGGCTATTAAGGCCCAAGTCCACCGCCAGATTAATATAAAATCAAAATCCTGCGTTTAACACGAAATTTTTGTCTGAGTAAACGGCAATTTTCATTTTTAACTTCTACTTTTTAACTTCTTATTTTTAACTTCTTATTTTTAACTAATTTTTTCTTTTATATTTTTAGTGAACAGGGCCCTAAATAATATGTGTACCTAATTGATAAAAAGTTTGAATACAATATTATTATGTATTTACATTCTAGGTATTAAGTAAATAAGTTGTGGGACATTTATAATGATAGCGTAATTTAGACTTGAGTCACTAAAGTCTTCAACAGGATCCGGATATACGGCCATAACAACAATCATATAACAGCTGATACTAAAACGTGTGTATCTCATCTCACGTAACCTTTCTTTAATGGTTCGGAATGGCAATTATCTACAAGTTTTACCGTGAAATACCCGGTACCAGGAAAAATCTTCACTTTGCAAATTATGCACGAATCCGCGCACATTTTCCTTATAGGAGGGCCTTACGTGTTTCGACATAAACTGCCGTTAACTGTGAAGTTACGCATTATTAACAGGTTTGTTTGAATGTATGCATGTAATCCTGTTCAGTGTCCGTTTTACAACCTGATGGTTCGGTTCCAATCAATATTTTGACAGAGACAGAATAAAAGTCTTCCATTTTTAAATTCAATTTGTTGTTACTGATGTTATATCTTTAGACGGATATAATTATTCTGAACCATCCATGTCCCCAATTTCACGAGCCGCACGCATTATTAATGATATTACGTCAGAGGATATTTTTGTTAGCCTGCCGAAGTTTGTATCAGCGGCTCAAAGATCCATTGAAGGTTTACGAATATAGTTGTTAATTTTTTATTTTTTATTGTTAGATTAATGATTTGTTAGATTGATTAGATTTTATTGTTAGTTTATGTGAAATTTTATGGATTAGTTTGTGGTTTAGTTAATATGTGCTTATAACATCGCATTGGAACGTGTTTATTCCGTTAGATGTTAAAATGTTATAAAAAAAAAAAAAACTGAACCACAGGGTAATCTGTGTTCTGAACGGACGGATTATTAAAGTGAGCCGTAATAGAAACTTGCTCGACTTACGAATTACGATGTTATTTTCATTATTGTGTAATTTATTGCTATTGGTGGGTGTCGTTATTCTCTATTGAAATGACGTGTACATTTATCTTAAATTAAACCTGATTGATTTTAGTAACGTCAATCGTTTATTGACGAGTGTATAATTAAACTTATGAAATCGGTTTTTGTTTTTAATTATTTTATTTATGGGGTAAAAAATATATTTGCCAACTAAACTTAAATATATTCAGCCTAATTATTTAAACCATAAAGTAAAAATACAAATATAAAAATGTATAAAACTGAGCTATTTGAGGAGGAGTACTTTGACGTCTAAGTGTCAAAGTACTCCTCCTCATAACTGTCAATTGGTAGCGTGCGCGTGCCCAGAAGACATTAGTATCTATAGGAATCTACTTTAGATTAGAATTGTTTTTATGGTGGGGTATTAGAGAACCTTAATTAACAGAGGGGATTACATGGTCCCATGAAAATATGGATATGTATGGATCATAAGAAAAAACTATCATAGTTAATAAACATAATAACAACAATAAGGATAACTCAAATGTAAGTTAAAGGTGTCTGACTCACAAACTGTTGTAAAATGGATCAAATCAATTTTTGTGGTACACCCCGTATATACTACACCTTAGTTAATAAAATGTGAATCAAAAATGTTAAAAAACAATTAATTAATTGTTTAATTATAAACATATTAACAACAGACTCTTAGCTAGTATTTATGAAGCGTGACTGGTATATGTTAGTGATATAATCGTTTATGTAATACTTAGTAATACTTGACCGTGACTTCACGTGAACTTATGAGGATATCGGATACCTTATACGAGGAAAAACCTAGGTCTCTGAAGTCATCAGGATCTGATCTTTAATACTAGCTTTATATTTTATATCAATATACGTGTGCATTTTCTTTGTTTGTATAGTTAACAGTGGCGAAGAGTCCATACAACCTGATTCCCATTGGCTTTTCTTTAGGAATTGGTTAGTGCATAGACCAACGTAATATTATATTAATTACTCATCCAACTGACAAAAAAAGGCTTGTTATTCAGTTAGGTCGAGCTCTTCCAGACATGACTATTATATAGATTACAAGAAACATGGATTTTTGTCTTGCAGTAATTTTTAGAGGGCATTTTTGTTACAGCTTCCCGTTTTAAAACTGTCACCCTTTGCCACTGATAGGTAATAAAAAATAATATAACGACGGTTAAAAGGCTATCCTTTCAGCCGTCGATAATGTCTTTTTACCTATTCAAATTAAAGTTTACAACGTCTATCAGAAATGCGTGGCCATACTTAGGTATGGGACATTCGAACTGAACAACTTTCTCTAATGGGACCAACATCGTAATTGCAAGAAAATAGTCAGCTGTCCCTTACGTTTGGGTGGAGTTGGTATTTAAGTTTTGTATAGGACAGCTGATAATTTTTTCGTGATTACGATGTTGGTCCCATAGTGAAAGTTGTTCAGTTCGATGGTCTGATCCACACCCTTTAATTGTTTAATTATGGCGCTACCTTTCTACATCAGTCTTTGCCGCAGCGTTTCTCATAACCCTGTACTTATATAAACTTTTGTCAGAAACATACTTGAAAAATATCATATTAAAAAATAATTAAGTATACTGTCCATTCTTAAATATTTTCACATGAAGTTCACATACAAATCAACTGAGATATTATTTTTCCGTATTATAGACAATGGCAGTTAAGTCAAGTTGCGTATAAGCAATGAAACTTAAAAGTACTTTGCACTACGGAAACACAAACTGGTATTCATTAAGACCTCTAAGGTTATAGAATAAATAAATACCCTATTATGTGCATCATCGTTACGAAATACGATACGATTTCCGAGTTGCGTTTTTAACGAACAAAAACAACTCGTTTAGTATTAAACACTCGACACGTTACGCATTACACGTAACACACGAAAGTTACTCGGAAACGATTCCTTGTTTTCACTGTTTATGGTAATATTTAATAGTTAAAACCTCTTTACAATGCGGTGGCAGTGGCGGTGGTGGTGTGACATGTCACAATTTGTTTAACGATTTTAATAGACAATATGTTGTGTACGGCTGTTTATATCGACACTTTCTCTGTTCTCGCGCACAATCGTGTTCCGAGAAACGTTTTATTCGAACCTGAGCGATAAATATTTTTCCCACGGCCACGTATTTCCTCATAAGTAAGTGTTTTGATATTAGGGACCTATGTCTTATTATGTCAGTTTTTATTATACTTAAAGCTCCTACTATTTTCTAGTGTAAATGATACCGAAAATTCTCTTGTAAGCGCAATACATTGGTAGTACCGATTGTTTTTGTTTTGGAAAAATGTAGAGTCGTTATCAATAGGAATAGAATTAGGTATGCAACTATTATCTTTGTTGGGCATAAGTTATCATGTATCCACATATATATATTTAATTAATTCATATTTTTGTCGATGCTTCAGTGCACCTTGGTGACTATGTGCAGCCGCGTAAGTTCACTCTTATACATTATATAACAAAGCTAGGGCCTTACACAGTTATAGAATAGAACCTTAGTAACAGAACTTAGTATATCCACATAAATTAGCAATTAATAAATAAATTAATCACAGATGCAATATAGGTAATTGCATCATAGGTATTACTAGTATTGACTTGTCATACATATGGAAATATTCTTTATTGCAAATAAATTCATAAATATGTGTGTTGCGATGCCACAAAAATAGTAATTGTAAAGCGAATAACTAAGTAACATACTTGCATAAAATAAATTCCAATTTCATGACTGCAGTTTTAAAATGATTGCACGACAATACAATAAGCCAAAAACAATTATTGTTAATAATATATTGAATATTTAGTGAAGCAGGGGAATACGCTATGTTGTGAAGCGATGCGCGTGCGTCGTTCTGGTTCTGTTTCCCTTCATTGAATTGGTAATAAGTTAATTGTTTAGCTGACGTCCGGTGCAGCGCGCGCACCTTGTGACGTGTGCACACAACCTAACTTGCGTGCTTCCCTTGTCTACGATCTTATAACTTGCATCGCGATAAGGTGTGAGGGCAACCCGGAATACTACCGCGACTTTATTCATGTAGGCTCATAAAATGAGAAAGTCCTCAATGACAACCAGAACTAGCAAGCTTTTATAGGTACCTACCGACGTACCGTAACTTATTACACATATTGTAAATTATTATATCAATGTAGGATACATAATTGCCGTTTGCATTATGCACGCTCATTATCAAAAATATAGTCTTTCGATGTGAAAACTCAAATATGTCTTCAAAAATAAGGAATAAGATTTTAAGAGAGTATTCTCTTACTAAGTATCAAAATAAAACCACTTAGTAATTTAGCATGATAGGTATCTCCCCGAACGGTAATTAATCATTCATCGGATCGCATTGATGACGCACCGAAGCAATAATGATATTATAATTATAGATATAAAAGAATAGCATCGAACATCAATTCAGAAAAAACCCAAGTCGTATAAGTGTTTATATCGGCTGTATGCTGTGGCATACATATCGACTGCGCTTGCGCAACCATTAGATAATGTCCTCTCGACTTCACACATTCTAATAAAAGAGTAAGCTGAGTTAAAGCAATTGAACCTTGAAAACTACACGAGAATAAAAATAATGTCATATTGTTCGTGATAATGAAATAGGAACCTTCGCAATTCCAGAAAAGTGTCTCTGTCATGCAAAGCGAGGATAGGTACTTTTATCATGGAGTGGGATCTGTAGTGCATTGACAGTGATACATTAGCTATGTACTCGATATATCGATCGAAAACTCGCAAGATCAAATACGATTTTAGGCAGGTCCAAAATTCCAAACACATTTGTGGGCTGATAAAAAAATCTACACTTCAAAAACCACCGACCATTCATCGAAGATATCGTTACCCCCATTATATAGATTGGAGATAAGTCAAAAATATATTTACAAACCAGAATCATAATAATAATGATCTTATTAACTACGATAGGTGATTCTAAACTAACGTCAGGATTGTCTGTCGGAGCGATCTATAGGAGAATATTTTCAGGATGTTCCCATGATAAATATTTTATCATATTGCAAGACATTCATTATTAATGATGGCAGTAATTTATGGCTCGTATGAAATTAATGTAGGTACATAATAATGTGAAAACTTGGGAAACTGCAAGTGCAATTTTGTAGTTAGAAGAAAATATGTTTATTAAAATGAATATAATTTAAAATTTTAACATAGAATTTATATTTTAATTAAGAAAATATAAATTGCCATTGCCATTTATTGTAATTACAGTTTTATAGCTGCATTATCATATCACTTACGACACGATCACGACATGCTAAGAAAGAACCACAAAACAGTTTATTTATTTAATTTTGATTTATGTTTAAATGTTATATTAAATCATTTATATTTTCTTTTTATTATTGCATGTGACGCAAATTAACAAACTAATGAATAATTTTATTTCTTTCTTTCTTTTTTCTTTATTTACGATAATTTCCAGTCATAATCGTTTAGAGTTCTAAATTAGTCAAAATATGAAGGCATTTCCGCGATTTTCTTTTACGTAGATCGGAACTCTTAAAAGCCTTATCGATATGTAACTGCTTCTACAGCAACACTTGAAAACTAAAAAGCTATAGAATAATGAAAAGCTCTCTCAATTTCCGCATTATCCATAATGTTTCATGGAATAAAAAAACAACTGAGATACGAGACATTTTCTTCTCCTGTCATGCATTCGAAACCGAAATATTTTGATAAGAAACAATATTATTTGCGGTTAGTATGGTTACATATTTAACTGACGTAACAAAATCACATTAAATTGACCTATTAATACTCCAGATTGATATTAATTACACCCAAGTGTTGTTTACATGCCGTGCTAATGTGACCTAGTTCATCGTAAGACAACTTGCAACATTGTCGAGAAGAAAAATAAACAAAACAAGTACTCACTTTGTAAGTATTCCACATTCTCCTGTACTTCAGGCACCAAGTGCATGAAGGTTGTAGATAGCAGGACACCACCACCGAACGAGAGCAGGGTCATCACGATCCTGTTCGTGGTCTTAAGGTTCCCTGCATCTTCAGCAGACAACCAGTGGAACTTTCTGGCCAGTAGCAATGGTATTAAACCACAGATCATGGAGGCAGAGAAGAGGACGATCATAGACACCCCCTTGGCCAGGACGACACCCTCAGTATCGTTTTCATCATGGCGTAGCAGCACATCCACATGTTCCGCAGACATTTTGGCACAATTGTTGGTACCAACTGTTAAGATCAAAGATCCTTCTACGTGAAGAAGAGGTGTGTAAGTGGTGTGCACCAAGGGCGCGTACCCTTTTATAGTATGTATTGATATCAGCGATATGCGCGTGCGCCGTCAGAGAGCGACGCGCTTGTACTATACGCGCTGCTGGCGCCCGGCCGGCATCGCAGTTCGTTCCACTCCCGCGCAGACTCCCGCGCTCGCTGCACAGCCTTAAAACTCATGCGCGCCATTCAGGTGTAAGTATTGGCACGCGCATGTGAAATAATTATGTTTTATTATTTTTTGTTATTACTGTGACATTTCTCTCATTAAATTTCCGTTTTTATTACTTGTGTAAATAGATTTTATTGGGTTTATAATGTGGTAACTTGACAGGGTATTACTTAGTTAATACGTATATTGTAATTTGTAGTGAATTAAATCTCCTGAAAACTGAAAATGTTTCGCTGGTCACTTTTAACCTTAAGTCATGACTTGTATTTAGTGTCTTATTATTTACAGAATATAATTAATGTAGGCATTTGTTCTCTATATAATCCAAAAACATATGGCATATACAAAGTAGTCCACATAAGTGACAAATATTGAGAAAATTTTCTGCTTAGATGGATATGAACATGACATGAAATAGCTCTAGTTTCAAACCATTAGACAGAAGATAAGATTTCCTTATAGGTACTTACATTTATGCCAAGTGCAATCTAAGCGACATAAGTAGGTACGAAGTAAATAATTATTTAGGATTTGCAGTAATCTCGAATAAAACTCGTGCGATATCTGAGGCCTAACCTTGATGTCAATAGATATATCATGTACAGTATTTTTTATTTTGCGGTGATACATTTCGCAAACAAAATTATTTGAACGACTGCCCGCTTATAGTTATAATAACTCTGCATTTAGATGCAAACAGTAGCCTTATGGATGGTCGACCGGAAAAAATGCTGATTGTACTTATAGCCAGACAATATAACAATATTGTACTCTTCGAGGATTTTCATAAATTATAATATTTTTCCTTTCCTTGTTGACAAGGACAAACGCCACAAAGCCTTGTTTAAAATGATCTCAGCATTCATACAGATATATATTTATTTTACAAGTTCATAGCTCCGTAAAGTTAGCGAATGTCAATTCATATGAGTGAGATTGGAATCGAGATGCGAGATATTCTTACAGAATAGGACCTTAGCCATGAACACTTAAGACACTAGTAAAACCAGAAATGAAACGTATTTGTATTCATATTTCATACCATGCTTCATTTGTTTTCACAAAAAAATTCAGGACGTGTTCTTTTTATAATATTTAAAAAGAACACGTTAATTATATTGATTTTCCCCAAATATCTTTATTGCTTTTTTTTTTTTTTTTTTTAAAACATTGCCCCTCACTAGGATTTCTCCTGTATCGAGGGTACAGTTTACAAACATACATGTCACATGCACACACAACCAGACCCGAAACAACTATCTGTAGATCATACAAATATTTGTTCCGTGCGGGGATCGAACCCGCGGCACGTAGCGCAGAAAGCTAATCGCTTAGCCACTGCGCCAACCGTGTCGTCAAACGTCGTGTGTTTTCAGTGTTATCCTCTATAAAGAGCTCGCCCTGGACAAAATATCTTTGTTAAATCAATAACACTGAATTTGTAATTCGTATGAACATCAATAAGTAATGGTTTTCGTTAAAAAATGGTAGAGTCAGCCGAATAGAGAATAACTTACAAATGAAAAGTTTATTTGTAGGATGTAAGTATTACTATGTAATATGATTGATAATATGTAGGAATATCATACATATTTGGTCCTTCAAGCCGAATCTTAATAATAAAGTTTACAAAAGTAATTTTGCCAATGAAGGGGTTCGTAATTCGTAGCTCTCGGAACTGAGGCTGACATTCAGAGACGACAGAAACGAGTCTAAGCGTGAACTTACGCTTCCATCTGTCAAAATTTGTCCGTAAGTTTGACAGATGGAAGCGTAAGTTCACGCTTAGACTCGTTTCTGTCTTCTCTGAATGTCAGCCTAAATGTGTGGGCATCCAATCTACGAGGTAAGTTACTTAGATGGGGTGACCAGAAAATAAATGGTCTTTTGTGCCTTAGGGCCCCTAAGACACTAAAAAACATTTATTTTCTGATCGAGAAGGCTCAAGCAGGCCTTCTGTCCCAGCGGTCTTATGATCTCCATGAAAGCCTTAAAACTGTCTGACAATTATATTAGATAATCTATTTAATTTAGGCAAATTATTATTATCCTAGTCTTATTTTTATTCACATTAAATTACATTATTCTCGCAGCTCTTACCACAACATTGTACTGATAAAGATTATAATCTATTTTTTGAAAAGAGTTAGTTTCTTCTCCATAGGGTCTACTATTTGGAACCGTGCACCTAGAGTCTCGACATTTCATAAGTGCCTGTATCTGGTTTACATAAAATAAAGATCTATTCTATCCTATTCTATAGTAAACCATATAGCTCCTAGAATCACGACGTTTTGAAAGTGCCTGCAAAGGCCCAGTTGAAATAAAAATCTTTAACTTTGCCCCTTCCATTCGGGCTTCTAGAGTCAAATAGAATTTGTTCCTTGCATAAATTGTTTTAAGACAGATTTTTTGCCGGCGGCTCTGCGAGCCTTCTCTGCGAAACCAAAGAGCTTCCAGCCAGCCGCGAATTATTTTTTAAGCAACCACAGGGCTACGATGTAATGGGACTCGGAACTCAGTATAAGGCATTGCTGGGAGAAGAACAAAAAGGGACTTGCTGGATCTGGTGAAAAAGAAATTGGAAAAAAGATTTATTTATTTATACAAGGTGTAAAATTGATCTGAATGCCAATTTTCGGCTGTACAAAATAGTTCTTACGTAACGTAATAAACTACTTTAAGGGTTTTTGATGGTTCGAAGGAAATAGAAACTTGAAACTTGTATGAGTGCACAAACACAATGCACTTGTACTATCCAACTATGTTGCAATCAAAGTAAATAAGCTAAAGGCATACTTGACACCGTTCTTACGTAAAGGTCCGGTCAAACTGAAGCGAAGCCCGTGTAGAATGCGTAACGCGATTCGGTTACATCGATTTTGCCAGCAAACATTGTATGAAAGTGTTCAAATTGACTCGAACGATTCGTCTCAGTTTGACCCCGGGCCTTTATTGTAGCGTATGACAATAGGAACATTCGTCTTATTGCCCGCTGTCGCTCCAGTGCTAATGTCCCTAATACTTGCCAAATAGAAATTCTCTGATAGTAAATTTAGTTTAAAATTACGAATGATCATGTTATTTATGCCACACGTGTAACTTGTAACCTAAAAGATAATTTATTACCTAAAGAAATGTACATTTGAATGTACACTAGCAATTTAGAGCAAGATGTATTTTCATTAAATACATCATGTTGGTTCTTAATTTAAAAGGCATTATTTATAATTTATCAAAATTTATTAAAACCACGTCGTAAACTCAAGTAAAAAATTTCTTCTGTCTGATGTTTTGATTGGTAAATATTAACAGTAGACCAAGATTAATTATAAAAAAATACAAGTCTTATCGCTCAAAGCGATCTCTTCCAGACAACCTTCAAATGGACTAGAAAATTCTGAACCTTAGTTTAATGAAATTAACTTTCTAAGATTTTCTTTTTAAAATTTTACCTTTTGAATCTGTTCTTTATAATAATATAATTATATTCCACGACTACTTACTATTACACTAATTACACAATTTTTCTCTACCAGTGATTAAGTATTTGATCTTCCTGAAGAGACATTGACAGTTTCCTCTAGGAGGTTCGAAGCCAATATCTTCAAAGTAAAGTTGCGTTTGTCGTGCTGTTCTTGGATGAGTGACCGCTCTTAAGACATCGAGAATTCTTTCTTACTTCTAGCTAGCACGACAAAAAAGGGGAAAGAGAAAAATCGGGGACAAACCCATCTCTTTACCGTTATCTCTCTCGATTTTTCGTTTTGTCTTCTTTCATGGACACAAAGAGAAAAGAAAACGTTTTTGTCCACCCGCCGTGTTAGCCTGCCTGGATAGGGAGACAGCTGACCCAATATATACAGGGTAATTGAAAAAATACTGAAAACCTCTTAGCACTAACTTTGTATTAAGATTTATGACACTGAACAACGTTTGTTCTACGATTTTCATAATTCGAAACTTCTTTTTTCATACAAAAATATGAAAATACTCTTGTAGTTTGCATATAATTCTAACATTTCTAACAGAGAGAGAGAAAAATGGAATGGAAGAGTTGATCCTTTGGTCATTCTGTAGGTTAGTTAAGTACCTACTATTAGCTATTCTATGGTTTTGTACGTAAATTTTACACATAAAAAACTCATTTTTTTGGCTAATCTGTTTAGTTTTAGTCTAAGTAGAACAAACGGTGTCCAGGATCATGATACGAAGTTAGTATTAAGGTTTTCAGTATTTTTTCAATTACCCTGTATAGGATAATGCTATAGGAAGATTACTAGTATAATTTTGTGTTCGTCGTAGAAGGTGCTACGGGTGATAATGCAGTGCTACGCAGATGTTTTAAAAATTTTACTTTTGTGAGTTATAGTCATTCATATTTATGATTTTATACGGATTCATTCATGTGAATTATTCGGAAATTGCCTAACTTGATTCGGATTCGAACGGACGCCTGCGAGATCGTCCTATATAACCATAAAAATAATATATGCAGGTTTTTGCAATCTAAACTCCCGACAAAAAAGAGGTGTGTTATAAGTTTGTAGGTGTATCTGTGTATCTGCGTCTCCATCGTAGCTCCAAAACGGATGGACCGATTTCAATGTAGTTTTTTAACTGAAAGCTAGTTTAATCAGGTATCATCTTAACTATGTGTCATGAATACTGTTCAGCCTTTCAAAAGTTACAGCTCATTTTCTAATTGGAGTCGGGGGTTTTTTCATACCTTAAAATAACCTCCATCAAATAAGCGAACCATGAATATTGGCCAGGAAAATACGAAAATGGGGCACAATTTTTAACGTAAATTACAATTTAGATTATTTATGTCAAATAAATTATGTCTTTTAACGTAACAAACATAAGTTTTGAGGGAAATAACAAATTCAGTTAGATTGTTATTTCCTTAAAATATACTTACGCTGTAAGATGTGAGTCACAAGTACAAGTAGCTTGCGTCATTAATGGACCACCTTGAACCAAAGATGCATCACATTATGTAGACAGAGACTAAGGATCAGACGTTGCTAATTAGTAATGCATTCAAGAAATGAATGAGGAAAATCGCAGGGATGATGTGGATACCAGGACATGGTCGGACGACACGGTTGGTGCAGTGGCTATGCGATTAGCTTTCTACGCTACGTGTCGTGGGTTCGATCCCCGTACGAGTATTTTGGGTCTGGGTGGCTGTGCATGTGAGATCTACGAGTATGTTTGTAAACTGCACGCTCGATACAGGAGAAAACGTAGTGAGGATCTATTGACGTCTGCAATTGACAACAGCTATTGTCATCTGACTTCTGCCACCCATTTACTGGGAGATACTATGATACCCTAAGGTTAGACTGTTTACTTAATTGCTTGATTCAAAAATGACGACACGGTTGGCGCAGTGGCTAAGCGATTAGCTTTCTGCACTACGTGCCGCGGGTTCGATCCCCGCACGGAACAAATATTTGTATGATCTACAGATAGTTGTTTCGGGTCTGGTTGTATGTGCATGTGACATGTATGTTTGTAAACTGTACCCTCGATACAGGAGAAATCCTAGAGAGGGGCAACGCTTTTAAAAAAAGAAAAAAAAATCGTTTATAAATTAAATTACACATAATGAGATTTACCTAAATCTGTTTTAGATCAAAATACTAGTATGAAGAGGGTGGAATTAAATTTCTAGATTATTAAATTAATCAATGAAAACTTAATTAAAAATTATTAGAAACGAATGAGCATTTAGCTAATGCATAATATAAATAAACTATGACTCTCTCTGACATTCACCCGTTGAATCGTCAACTGCTCGCATCACGATTTTGATACTACATACTTCAGTAGTTATCACCGCTGTTCTATTTAAATCATTTCTGGCTATCGATTGCAGGTGGCCAAGAAACTAGTATTCAAGGAAATAAGACTAACACAACAACTATTCCGGTCTTTGTTATTGAAGATCAATAGGTAAACAAAATAAAAAAAACAACATCAAAAAGGACCACTTCAAGTTAAAATAAAACTAAATTCCAAATACAGCCGCTATCTTCTCACGGAGTTCAGTGAAAATAGACAATAAGGTCAGTTCTAAAAAGAAATAAAAATGTTGACCTTACCAATAAATAAAAAAAGGCAAAAACGAATTGATCAATTTCTAGTAGGTACTGTGCCGTAAAAAGTACAGAATTCGGCAATTTATTACAAGTTGACGCATTACTCAAGGCGCGGCTGGAGGTCACTTGAGATTTGAGAGTGTGGCAGATTGCCGAGGAAACTTTATTAATGTCACCTTACACACCATTCCCTAAATATAAGTGCAATTACAGTGCAACCAATGAGTCACAGGACATAAGACATATGTGACTTCATATAGCTGTGTACACCTGCATCTATGTTCCTCAGCTAGCCCTCTGGAGGGAGGACTCATGGAAACAAGGTTGATAACTTCACAGTTGAAATACAAACATATTTATAAAACAGGTTTATTATCACAACTTAATCTTCAATAGATTTAGTAAAACTGTACACTTCAAGTGATTTAATAATAATAATTTATGTATTTCAATCAAAGAATATCTTAATTTGTAGGATATAAACACTTTGAGATACAGCTTAACAATAAATACAAATCAGTGAACAAAAGAAGTGAAGTGAGTGAGTGAGTCTGTAGCTGAACTAGATAACTTATTAACTGTGTTTCAGACAGCAGCGCTCTTCCCTTAAAAATTATAAAATTTGATTTTAAGTTAAACAGTGACCTTACGTCAGCCGCATTTTTCTTAGGAAACCAAAACGACTGAACTTCGCGAAGCATTTTTTAAGAACCTACATTTACATAAATAATTCAGCACAAGACCCTTCTGCTGGTATGCACGTCTATTCAGAATAAAAAGGCCTTAGTCCACCACGCTAGCTCGTCAAGTCAAGTTTGCAGAGGACTACCAAACAATTGATTATCTAAAAAATGGGATGTTGCTGCCTTTTCTTCTACAAGGTTGGTTGGAAAGGGTATACCTAAAGCCGAAATCGGGTTATTATACCCATCATTACGAACAACTGTTACTAAAGGAACATGCCTGAAATCATGAAAATCAACAGCTGTTCCATACAAACAATGCAATATTACCTACTCATGTATTTAATTTGGTCGATTTTAATCTATGGAACAACTGATTTTCTTTCGCGATTTCAGGAATGGTTACATAGCAAAAGTTGTTCGTACTGATGGGTATAAAAACCCCATTTCGGTTATATACCTTATTCTACTAGCCGTGTAGGTATATGTTTAAATTTGTTTAACCAACTTTAAGTCAACCAGGGAGAGTGCCTTTGCCTAAAAGTGTAATGTGACAGGCTAGCAGGAAGTAAGAAGAAACCTATCTTATGGACATCATTTTCCACTTATAGGTAATGGACTTACAAATGAAAAATGAATGTTTTTTCTTATGTTTAGGTATACTTCTACTAAAATATTAATAATAGCTAATAAAGTGTAAATTAACGCACTGACGCAAAAGAATTAAGGCTCTATAGATAAGTAATAAGTGGAAATCCCTAATACCTAGACACGTTTTGTTATCATCTAACGTATTAAGCGAACGTGTAACGATTGCGTTATCGCCGTTATAAGTATTTAGCCTTACTGATATAAAAAATAATGTTTTTGTCCTCAGATGTTTAAAATGAAATCGGCCGTTTGTTATGTTGTCGGTGAACTTGGGCCTAAGAGTGCTAGTTAGGCTATTTAATTGTCCAAAGACACTCTGAGGATTCGGGTAGCCTGTTGATTACGTTACTCGAACCCTCTATAAAATAATTTTTATCCAGCTTTTATTCAAAAACAAAAGGAAAGTAATGCCCTGCAGTAGAATAATTTTCCACTTACAATGTACTTACAAATGAAAACCGATTGTTTTATCTTATTTATTTCTACTTAATTAATAATAAAGGTAATAAATAACTTTAAGCCAGGCATTGGCACAAAAGAATTAAAGTCTTATAACAAGTGGAAATCCCTAATACATAGGTACGCACGATACCTTATTAAGGCTAGTTTGAACTGACTTTCCTGTGGGAAGTGGTGCCAGGTGCTGAAATACAGGTTTTTAACCTAGGGTTTTTCCTCGAGGGAACGATTTGCCGGTGGACAATAAACTAGCCCCTACTATTACTTAGCGAAAGATGTAGGGTGCCAAGCCCCTTAGTCACTGCGACCTATGAAGATCTATTGTGACGAAGCCGCTTTAAAAAGTCAGTACACAGGACCAAAATATGGGTGTACAGCAGTACACCTCTGAGCTGCGTTAGTGAGAATATTTTCCATTTCTATGAAAAAAATAATAGTTTAGCTAGTGTACATATACCTACTACTAATTATTTAAAGAAAATGGAAATTCCCACCCGTCAATCGTTTCAAGTAGGTAATTGAGAAGAAGAAGTCACTTGAATACACTATCGCTTAACGCCCAACTGATATCACTTCAATTTCAATCAATTTCAATTTTTCAATTGCTTTTTGTTGTTTTTTCTTGTACTCTTATTTTATTTTTTTATTGTTTAATTTGTGTATTGTGTCTCTTGCCGTCCGAATAAAAAGTTTTATTTATTTTATTTTATTTGTACAAAAATAATTCATACCTACTAGGTTTGTAACAATTTTTTCTGTGCTTTTTACACAATCTTGAATTTTATTTATTTATACTTATGCTTACAAAATCTTGTAAATTTTAAACACTAATTAAATTATACCTGTCCTTATCATATTTTTAATCGACTTCAAAAAAGGAGGAGGTTCTCAATTCTTTTTTTTTTGCTACTGCCACTGCCAAACTAGGTGCATTGAAAAAGACCCAACCCCCCCCCGACATCAGTAGCTGTTAAGTTTAAAAAAAAAATATTTTATACTTTTTTGAAGTCGGTTTTACTTCTTTTTTGTTTCTATTTTGAGTGGCATAAACAATAAACATGCGATTACAGTAATCGCAGGTGATATGCTGTTATTCATTCAAGAGTTCCATTGTATATCTCCGAAATTCTTCATCAGATTTTCACCAAATTTAAATGGAACCACTTCGGGAGTATTTCGAACAAAAATTTTTTTTTTAAATCCGTTCACAATTGGCGAAAATATCGACGAAAATACATTTAAAAAAACCATACAGACGAACATAGAACCTCCTCCTTTTTGGAAGGCGGTTTTTTTTATTTTTTATTATTCAAATTTTTGTAAAGGTAATCTGCATCGTGGGGAGGACCAGGCAAACATGGCCGAGTGACCCGAAAGTACCCAATAAAAATAGTAACTAGAGGGAGCATTTGGAATTTCAAGTCATGTTAGACATAACTTGACTTATGCTTGACTTGCTTTGGTAACATGAAATATGCTAGACTAACATGAGTGCCGCGAAAGTTTTGTCGTCATGACAAGCGTACGAGATGATTTTATGACAAAAATATGTCGTTGCGCTCATGTTAGTGCGGATGAACGCGGAGAAGTAGCAACCCAGGCTAAAAAATATTAATAAGAACATAATTGGCAATATAAAGCTTTTATTATTGATATTTATAATATAAAACAATAAGTAGAATAGATTGGGATTCAGTTATCTATATCTAGTATATTAACTATTTATTTTTACATCGACTTTCACATTCAACACAGGATTACGATAATCAACAATCTGAACTGTACCTATTATATAAAATAAGTAATTGTTACAACTTTTACTGTTATGAAATAAAGTTGAAACTTGTTTTATTTTATCTTTTAGTCACACTGAGTTAAGGTCTGTTCATATTAGTAAAAGTTCTGCATTTGTCGAAATTAGACCGAGATATTATATTAAAAAAAATTGCTTTAAACTTTATCTATGACAAATCTCACACTCCTCCGAGCGCGCCATTAGCGCCATATGCTTAAAAAAGGGTATAAAGTTTTCTCTTCAAGTATTAATATACGTATGATTATTATTAAAAAAAGCTTTGCACTAGCACTGGATGACAAGTAACTACTTAGCAAAGAAATAGCTTATTTTTTTGCACGTAACTTTATAACTAGGTACTTTTTGCTTGATAGATCATAAAATGAATATTACCATGCCATATTAAAGTTGATGACATAGTTAGGTAAGTTAGCCGAAAAATAAAAGAAAAAATTGAGACTGATTCTATGAAACATGAAGCTTGTAGCTGTGTATCAGGTTTTAAGGGAAAAATTAAGACAAAAACGTCTGTTTAAAAATAAACGTTTATTGGTAAACGGCCGTTTTTCTTTTAAACTTCTAAGGCCCAAGTTCACCGACAACATAACAGACCATTAGAGCAAAATCAACTGTTTAAACATGACTTTTTGTATGGGTAATCGGCCGATTTCATTTTAAACATCTGTTATTTTCCGGTGAAAACGGCCCTAAATATTTTGTCGGTAAACTAAGTCCTAAGTTAATATACCGACGATGTTATTAAATAAAATTGCCTGTTATCTGCTACTTTCAGCAGGGAACGTCGTTAATACGGATTATCCTATTCTGATTTGTGAATTTCGCTCAAAACAACTTTAAATCATCATAATCCAAGTCGGATTTGCCCGGATATTTCAAGTTGGTTTCGTTTTTTAATATCTTACGGAGAAAGGGCTCTAGAATTACTGAATAACACTGAAATCGCAAAAAATAAATACTTTTTAAACAAAAGATCAACCTGGCTCGAACAAAATGTACGAAAAAACTGGGTTTTTTGTTCGCGATTACAATTTTGGTCCCATAGTAAATTTGTTCAGATTGATGACTACTTCCAAATACCTACACTGCACACAGATAACACTATGTGTTTTATATAAACTTCTATATTTTATAATACGTAACTTAGCGGTTCACCTTGGATATCACGTAAGAACATGTTACACACCTTATAACGCTTGAATGCATATATAATGAATGAATATTTATATAAATATTCACATGCAAGTAATAACTAATTTTAGATCTGCCACAAATAAATATCCTCATATTTTAAAAGCTTTATAAAAATATACCTACCGTTTCTCTACCGTTCGTCTACCCTTTGTTGTTTTTAATCAAACCAGAGGTTGCCTAGTGGTCGCAATTCGACCGTAATATTACAAATTTATTTTAGGTTTCTACACTCCTTCTCTATATATCACACTCCTCCGTGCGCGCAATACCTATGCTTATAAAGGGGTACAAAGTTTTCTATACACGTATCAATATATAGATTACATTGACAGAAGTAGAGACCTAGGATCATCGACGGGTTCTTAATCTTAGGATGACCTTGGTTTATAAATAAGGCTAATTAATATAATACTGAAACTTTTGCAACCATCACACAGGCGGTGCGTATGGTTTCAAAGCCCCTAAAGCATAAAAAATGCAAATACTTGAGGCAACCGGTCTTTCGTCAATCTCCGGAGATCGCGAGTTGTATTTATTACGTTGTTCAGTGTAAGCCCCTAAAATGTTACCCTTCACTTGAAAATAACAAGCGAATTTCTATTAATATTGATAACAAGAATTACTTTATCATAATATTATAAACTCATAGATTATCATTTATGTTTTTAATTTGTGCTGCGGTCGGTATATTAGGTTCATTATTGCTGGTGTGGCAAACATTTGGTATGTATTCTGCTATTTTAATGTATGTGTGTCGTGTTTTTGCAGAAGTAAATCATTTTTCTTTTTTTCTTTCAGATTTCTGAATATAGGCTTCCTCATAAACTGCTAGAATATAACGTCTCTTTTCATTCGGACTTAGTATTAAAACGAATCAGTTTGCGGCGCTATTGCGGGGAAATTATCGAATAAGAAATAAATTGGGCATTGCACGCAAAATCATTTTCAATTACAATCGAAAGCGAATCTAATGCTTACGAATTAATTAACGTCACTTACGAGTGCATATTGGATATTGTTTCATGGGCTCAGTGGTATTTCGCAATTCGTCTGGACTATGCTGTTAAAAATCTGAAAGCATCAAACTTTTTCTTTGGGAACCTTGAAGAAATCTGGTGTACCTCAACCTGCGGGTCTACCGCGTAACGAAAATGGTAATAAACATCGACTCTGGTAATAAACTTCAATGCGATCGTGAGAGCCTAAACTTCGAACGAACTTGTAAACAAAGAGCAGCAAAACAAGACCAGAGTCTGATGTTCATTACCATTTTGTTACGCGGTAGACCCGCAGGTTGGAACGTTTCCAATTTCTTCTACACTATACCCATGTAAGTCGACGAAACTTTTGCCGATCTTTTTGTAGTAGGCATTCGGTACATGTCGTGTTAAAATCATAAAGTCTTCATTGATTTCTAAACGTTTCTCTATTTACGATTTTTTTAAACTTATTAAATGTAGAGTTGGATAAGCGTAATTTTAGAGTCCACAACAGAAGTATTCCAATTTCCTTAGATGGCGAGGAGCTTGTCCGGGCGGTTGGTGGTCAATTATTGAGATTCATTCTGGTCACTGACCACGACGCACCCAAGAAATGCCTTTACTAAATCGAAAACAGTGAACCAACTTCTCATTTATCTTCTTATTTAGTGATATCTTAAACAGTTGGAGAATTATAAAACGTAAATTGATTTTATATTATAGTATTCATTTAATATACCTATTCGATTTCCTAAATGGGAAAATGTTAATAACGTTGAAAGGCTAATCAGTGTTGAATATTGCATGATACTAACACACCTTGGAAAGTTTCAACAACAACTTTTATTCAACGGAAAAGAATCATTTTTCTTTACCTTTGGCTTTAGTTAACTTGTAGGAAAGACGAATTCATTTCTCTTCTTCTTCTTAGCGTTATGTGATTTGATCATGATAACAAAGTATGAAATAAAGTATACCCTCAAAACTTTCAACGTTTTCAGAGACAGGTCCATCGTGTAGACACTGAAAATAAATGTCCATAATTAAATAAAAGTAGCAGTTCCATAGAAAAGGAGTTTTGTCAGTAAAACAGACATATTCCGTTTCTACCTTTTGCGGCCAGTACCTCTACCATGAGTTTTCCGTGCCGTCATGCAATATTTGTATAATTGTATGGGAATTTTTTCAGCGCCTCTAGCGGCATAAATAGTGAACTAAAGTCACAATACAAATATTGCATGTGAACGTGAACGTTAGACGGCACGGAAAACTCATGGTAGAGGTACAGGTACCCTAAAAATAATGTATGTTCGCCAAAATCTGAACTTCCTTTGACTCGACTACAGATAAACACAGCACATAAGTTTCTATTCGGAGCCTGATTGTCTAGCGCTTACAACGTGCTCGATATAATGCTCTACATGATTTCAATTTACATAAAGAGACATTTACATTATATGAACTAAAACATTTGTAATGTAAATACATTGTCGTTCAGACAGAACAAACAAAACAGTACAACATTTATTTAAAAGGTTCTTGTCCTTGTTAATGTAAAGTGAAAGCTTTATAATGTGTTTAAGAAAGTAAGTTTTGCTGTCTGTCTGTATGTTTATGTCTTGTTACGTCTTCATGGGCCTACTAAAGTAATTTTGATACAAATTTACGGAGAGGTAACTTGAAACTCGGAAAAGGATATTGGGTACTCTTTATCGCGGAAATAAAAACTATTCTATGTGCTATTTTCCCCGGAACGTAAAGGGCTATTGAAGGAACACCGTGGATTTTAGTCAGTACAAGTCTGACAGTCCCTCCCGCCCTGCCCGGGGTGGGAGGACTCATTTGATGATTTTACCACGATAAAAAAAAAAAAAAAAAAGTCTGTTCGTTTATCTTATTTGAAAATACATTGAGTACATAGACAACGGCTTATCTGGAGAAAACTTTCAAAATATCAAGTTTCTAGCCTATTTTGATTCAATTAACATTCAACTTCTTTATGGCTCATAAAACGATACTAATTAAAAAATAAATTTGAACTAATGCTGTATCATGGATGACCTCAAAATCCTGGTTATTACCATCTTTGAAAGAAGCTAGGCATTGTTTAAGATCGGGGTGCCTGTTTTCCTCAAGTGACTTATAGGTATTCTACAAATTACTTGTTTATTATATTTTCGTGTGATAGAGATCATCTCGAGTGTAAGTGTAAGTTTCTTTTAACATTCTCGATTTTAATCATCGACTGCGTTCGGCGCTCTGATTGATGAAGAGCTCGGAATGGGCCAGTCGGCACTAGAGCCATCTCTAGTGCCGACTGGCCCATTCCGAGCTCTTCATCAGCCATTTACTCAGCCCATGCTGAGTGATGATTTTTCGATATCAATGACTACATGACAATGACAAAAAAATATCGATAAGTCAAAGTCAAAGATTTTTATTTCAACTGGGCCTTTGCAGGCACTTTCAAAAGGTCGTGATTCTAGGCGCACGGTTCCAAGTGGGTTGGTCCTGGAGAAGATACCGGCAAGAAACTCCATGGATACTCTTTTCATAAATCAAGCTTACAATAAATGTGGGGCCGCGGGAGCAATGCGATGACGGGCACAACATAGACATCGATGGGGCACAATGACAAAATCATTAATGATTTTTCTATAAGTGTCACCGCATTCACGCATTGCATGTTGTCATCTTGTCATTGTCATGTCGCCATGTCGATGTCATCGAGTGGTGATTTTAGGCATTGATGATTTTGATGTTGTTACTGCATGACGAAATGCTTTTAAAATATCGATGATTTATGCACGTGACATGATTGGACTCAACTCTAGTCAGCACGCAGAACGCGGTCGATGCGTAAAATCGAGATTCGGTTAGTTATGCGGTAGAACTTAAACTTGTTAAAACAAAACTTACCTAAGATTACTTACTCTGATGGTTGAAACATTTATCTAAGTACATCATTAGATACAATTTTGAAATAGATATCTAACATAGTTGGATTAGCTTATCTTAATACAGTGTGAACATTGAGTGACATCTTCAAGTGAAATATTGTCATGAAGATCAGCAATCCACATTGAAAATACTACTTAGAACAAAACTTAGAATAAGAAAAAAAAATAGGAAATAATTATAAAGATTCATAATTCATAAAACAGATACTTTTAAAAGCATCAAGGTCTTTTTGTTTAATCCCATTAAGTAAATGGACATAATGACAAGTTGTCATTATGTCCATTAAAGTAATTTAAAAAAACAGAAATAATTATCGACCTTACACATAAATATCTTACAGGCTCAGAGTAATAAAATTGGTTTGAAACTGCAGGTATTTGTCATGCTGAAACGGAGATAGTACCTACCCAGTACCCAGCATTGACTATCAGTTCATACTCCTGAGCCAGCTCAGCGGGTGGAGAAACCAGTTCTCCCCACCCTTTGTCTCCTTGACGGAAGACAAAACGAAAAATCTAGAATTAAAACGGTAAACAGATGGTTTTGTTTCCGATTTTTTTATGGAGAAACCCGGTTTCTCCATAAAAACAATTGCTCCGTGATGATCTTTAATTTTAAATTAAACAACGATAGACCGAGCAGAGAAACCTGGTATAAGCATGTGCGGGTCCACCCTTGTGAGCACGGTGGGCATGCCCACAAGGTGGGCCTAATAGATAATCGATAGGCTGATATGCCTTAATAAAGTAAAATGTATAGTTTTAATTATATCCAAAATGTGATAGGCTTTTAAGTTGTAAAAGCGTCATCAAAATCGGTTAAGTAGTTTGGAGTCTAGATTTGTGATATGCAAACAAACACACTTTTGGAATTTTCGTGAGCAAACAGACTAGCATTTTACAGGTTTATTAATTTACTAGTGTTCCCCCTCAGCTTCGTCCATGTGGACCTATACACTGTACAAGGCCTTGACCGGGGCGTCATACATTTTGTAAATGTCTCCTTTGTAGGAATGCAATTTTATGCAATATATCGATAGTGAGCGAGTCCGTAGACCGACTCGCACTTGGCCGCTTTTTGGGTGGCCGAGACCACAACCTTTTTTGAGGGCCGGATCCGCGCCTGGGTAATAAGTACCAGACAACTAAATCAACTGTCTTGGAGCCCATAGTGAAATTAAAATAGATTAAGAAAGGCATCATTTTCTTTCCTACGCCTTCTTAGCAAAGCGGAAGTTAAAAAAAACAAGGCCCAACAGCAGTCCAAAAATATAAAGTAACCATATTTTGCCGCTGTAATACTTTAACCCAAGTTAAATCATGTCCGTGAGACTCCTCGGACCGTGTCGGAATACCAACTAGCGGCCTATTCACAGAAGCCTCCATAAACAAAAGCTCTATATACCACCATAAACATAAAACTGTCGCCCATGGTCCTCGTTACTGTAATAAGATTTACACACTCGTGGCCGTCTGTCGTCATGTCGTGGGCGCTTTCCAACATTAGTGAAAATATTATTTTATGACGGTTCTGTGTATCTCCGATTATAGTTATACGCTTCGATAATAATGTCTCAGCCAGTAGCTTAACAAAAGAAATCTTAATTTGTAAAATTTTATAACTTTATTTAAAGGAATTTATAAACGTTAATATCTATGTAAATCTCAAATCATATTTTCTAGCCTCTAAAACCCAATTTATCCTAAATCCTTTAAACTTCTGGCGGGAAATTCAATATTTTTCCAATTTTTGGCTATTTAACAGATCTAAAAAATTTCTTCAAGCTTCAAATGTCTTCTAAATTTAAATAATGGTGTATAGCAGTATTTTTTGCGACTTTTACTTACATTACATGTTATTTTAAAAGTCACAAATATCAAAATTATATCTCTATATCATGTTAAATACAAGAAATGTGGAAAAATATTGAATTTCCCGACCCGGATGTTAACTTTCATTCGTAACTGAGTTTTTTAATGACAACATCATAGTAGCGTATAAGTTGTACTTACATAGGACCTTAATTTCCATACATCCGTCCTACAAACGACAAACTGTGATTGACATACAGACATTTATCTTCACAAATCTCATTAGAACGGTAAATAAATATCTGTAAGTAGAGTAGAAACATTTGTCTTCTGCCGCAGCTGGCTGTGGACGATGTATGCCCGGATTTAAAACGAGCGCATTGCCTACAGCACTACATCTGCCCTGCAACTTACTTGCAAACATTAATCTTGATATAACAATGTATCTACATTGACTAGATAAAGAGTACCTACCTATACTTGCCTTTCTTATTGAACTAGCTGTTCCTGTGGCTCCGTCCGCATGGAATTATAAGACGCAAATAATGCTCGTCAAATCGACATGTTGAATTCCTTCCAGCTGAAGCTTTTAACAATTTTCAGAAAACCTCTAAAAATAACAATTGTCAGTACCTCAATTGATTTTCGTCTGCTTTAGTCTAACTTACGGATCACTGAACGCCTCTATTGTGTAATATAAATAATATTTATTTGCCATGAATCACGGTACAGGGTGGGTAAAGTGCATACTTACATAGTTCTTCATGTTTCGCCGACACATCGGCCGCGGCACGCGTCTCATACATTTTCCCGCAGTGTTTTTGAGCCCCGACAAATAAGAGAGGTGTTATAAGTTATCCCGTACGGAATAAAATTATTTTTCTTTCTTTCTTTCTTTCAAGTTTGTATCTGTCTGTGGCATCGTAGCTCCAAAACGGATGAACCGATTTCTATACAGTTTTTTTAATAAAAAGCTAGTTTAATCAGGTATCATCTTAGCTATATTTCATGAAAATCTATTTAGCCGTTGAAAAGTTACAGTTCTTTTTCTAGTCGGAGTAGAGGGTTTTTGACGGTTAGGTTATAGTGCCACGCATCCTCTAAATTGATACAAATACGTGCTTCTTCTTTTTTCATGTCATTGATTCTTTCTCCTGGTGTTGTGGTCTTGGGTCATATCAAGTGGTTTTTGTTACTGTGTTGTCAAATGTGCGTTGCTTTTATTCTACGTAACGTGCCTGTGAAATTAAAATATAGCTATGTACCTACTTAGTTATTGAAATCCTTTTATCTTAAAATTCAAAGAAAGTGCCAGAAACATTGTAACATAAAATATTTTCATCGTTTCAAGCTGCCGTCAATATTGTTTGATATGCGTCCTTCATATAACGTCTGCATACGAATAACGGCTTTAACGTGCAATAAATGTAAGTGTTAACGAAATTATTTCCAACGACAGTCGTCGTTCAACGGCGATAACGAAGATATCGTTACAGAGGAATTTGCACTGTACTATCATGTGATATATCTCTGATATCCATTACAATGTTTCTGATATCACACTACATGCCAACTGTATAAGATAGCTAATGTCTACGAATATAAATTACATACTGATCATTACTTACTTCTGAGTGCCTTATCGTAACTTAGGATGTCTCAAAATCATTCGTGCATGGCACTCAGAAGTAAGTACCTAATAATCAGCATGTAATTTATAGAATTAGAATAGAAATATACTTTATTGTACACCTGAAAGGAGCAATTATTAACATAACAATTACAATTAATCATTTTATTTTATGATTGTACAATGGGTACCTATTTATATTATTAGACATTAGCTACCTTACGATTCGTAACGATAACACAAACAAATTTAAATAAATACGCAAAATACGCGCATACAAAAGCGAACACATACCTCGATAAAAATGTGTAGAGCAGGTGATTTCTTTTTCACAATTAACGTGTTGGTCGTTGGTGAGTGTTTGTCCAAAACCATCTATTATAAAAAAAACTTTGGCCAACTTAATCCCACGGCCTGGATCTCACGATGTTCTCACTCTACACTTCTGCTTCTGCATTGTACACTGTTCGTTATTACTCTAGGGGTAATGAGAATCATAAGAACTTTATTAGCATTTTAGTTGGTGTCGGCGCAAGTTACTTGAAGTATAATAACATAGTGTACAGCATGAATAATTTAACTAAGTATGGTAATTTAATAAGTTGGATGTGATACGGATCGTATATGAAGTACAGCTACCTTTATTACAAGTAGGATATAACGCGCTTAATTATCACACAAATCACTCAGAATATACTTAGATATGTACATTCTATCAAAAAAGAGTTGAGAACGATTGAATGCACCACTTAAATTGTAAGTATAATGCATTATTCATATTTACTACTAATTTATAAGCGAACATTCCATTTATAACAAAAAACTGTAAAAAAATAAATAAAAAGTAAAAATAGTAAAATTAACATAGCGGAAAACTAAGAAGAATATTAGTACCTTCAAAATGCTTTCCCTACTCTATCTTGTGAGACTGTATAGAAAGGGCCGAGTTGCTATAGTTATTAAGCCACTGTTAAGAAAAACCCCTGCGGGAAAACATTACTTACATTATCAAAGAAAAGAAAGCTTGTCTGAAACCACTGTTATTATTAAAAAGATCTACAAAAATTAAACGAATAATAATCAGTTTGGTTGTTATTTACGCGATTTCATCGATTAAACATAAAATAAACTTACAGAAAATAGTTAATTTATGAAATAGCTATTGTACTCCTATGCATTTACTGTGTACGAATGGATGTTTTCTTAACTAATTTAATAAAGAGAAAAGATTTGATTTTTTATGTTTTTTTTGTAATAGATAAACTCAAAAACTACGGGACCGATTTTCAAAATTCTTTGACCAGCAGAATTCTATATTGTCATTGAGTACCTAAGGCTACAATAATTATAAAGATATCACGCTGGCGAATCCGCTGGCGGAAGGTAGTAAGTTTATAAAGAGGTTATAACGTGATATACCATAAATGACTTGCAGGTGTAATCTAATAAGGTACAAAGTAAAAACTACCTAATCTAAATACGATAAGCTTACAGCACACTTGTCGAGCAACAATTAGAACTGTATAAAGGTAATTTATACTTAAATAAGTATATATAAAAATACAAACATAATTATTATTCAAAACACTCATCACAAACACACGTTATCCGTTATCCCCGTAGTACGTGACTTGAACAACATTGAAGTCAAAGGTAAAGTTGAATGTAACATCATCAACAAATACATCTTTCCAACAATATAAACATGATAACATAAAAAATGGCTTTAAGTTTGGAAGGAAAAGGAAGGCATTTACCCAACATTGGGACTTAAAACAAGCGATAAAATAATAAAATATTATAGTTTAAAAAAAACTATTAGAACACGCTTTAGTTAATATGTATAGTTAGTATTCTTTGCTTTAGTCATCCAAACTGAACGTGTATGCAAAATTTCAGCGCAATCGGAAACCGGGAAGTGGGTCAAAAGATTTTCTTACATAGTTAGTTAGTTAGTTACAGGTGTTAAAAACAAGAATTACGTATAAATCACTTGACGATCAAATTGCTGAATTTTCATATCATTATCAATTTTCCGAATTCCTTATCACATTTTAAATCAAAATAATCTTATTGATAATTCTCACAATATTGCTTTGTTGGAAAGTTCTATTGAATACAACTGTGTGACATACATTTTAATGCACTCGCTGTACGTCACAGACAGGTATTCAGTACCTGCGACACGTAATGGGAATTCCCTCCTCGAGCGTGAGAAACTCACTCGGATCTCCCCAGGTACATAAATGATAACTGCGCATGCACAGAAATAGTTTTCTTTTTTTAGTAAACATGACACTTGCTTTAAGGGCACGATATCGCGAAAAAAAAATTTGCTACTTCATAAAAATAATTCAATATTCCTCTACTAAATGATATGGAACAGCCGACTTTTTTTCGCGCTTTCTTTGAATGTTGGATCATAGTAAAAGTTGTTCATAATGATGAGTACAATAACCCCTTACAGCAGGTGTCCTGTTTATATACAGCCTGTATCTATAATGAAGGAATCATCTCTTTACCGATGTACCCCGGAAACTCTTCTTACAGCTTCACCAAATTCTACGTCATCACGATGACAACCGTCAGATGGCGGAATAACCATCTACGTAAGTATCCTGTCTAATTTTATTACCCCAACGAGCCCAGTAACGAACAGCAGCATCACAGAGTATGAGAGTGAGTTGGCTTTGCGGCTAACAATGTGCAAAATATACTTATTACGTCCCATTATTACCGCTGTAAGGCATACAACAGAAAAACATTTCATGGCGAATTGAAAATTTTGGCGGCAGGGATTCCAATTTTTCTCAGGAATTACAAAACATTCGGTACCCACTGATATCCATGTACTTCATTTACCATATCTGAAATAATTTTGGCAATTGTTTTACATATCGTTTAACTTCTACAGCAGAGAAAAAAAATACAACAACTGCTGTTTAACAACAGAGATTTTCATTTTACGGGAAAACGAGACCGGTTTAAGCCTCAAAATTTTCTGTATAGATTAATCTAAACATACACTGTAATATGGTACTTAATTGGACTTTATAAAGTTCCATCAACCCGCACTAGGACAGCCAGCGTGGTGGACTAAGACCTAACCCTTCTCAGATAGTGAGACACTAATGGGCTGGATTTATTTATTGATAGTATTAATTTTAAATGACAAGTGGGTACTGTTTTCAAGTAATACGCGCAAGCTAGCTCGCACGCGTTTTTGTATTAGCCGATTTGAAATTTATTGTTTACCACTTGAAACAAACAAACATACTTAAGGCCATTTTCACCGACAATATAACACATGTTTAAAATTAAATCGGCCGTTTACCCATACAAAAATTCATATTTTTAACAGTTGATTTTCCTCTAATCATCTGTTATCTTGTCGGTGAATTGGGCCCTTACTATCGTAAGTATCATTTATGGTACGTACGCGTGCCCAAGGGCTCTCTCTGTTCTGCACCCGACAGTATTTAGTACGTAGACTGTAACATACTACAAAACCTGAATTTAACCTCTAACAGTATGTCACCCTGCAGCAATATCTTTTAAATAAACAAAGGTACCAGGTAAAAAACATTTAATTATGATGTACAAAACGTAAACAAGTTTGGACTTCAGAAAAAACATTTCTTATGACAAAAACGGTTCGTCACGATCCAGTGACGTAACAAATTGATTTCACTTCGTACTTCGGTAGGAAGTAGGGACAACAAGTATTATTAGTGGACAGTTCGTTTTTAATCAACTTTAACAAAACAATATTTAAAAAATGCGCGTTTAGTCTATAAAATATTCCTGCGAAAGAAATCCTGCACTCGTATTAATCATTTTTGTGGTAAGACAAACATGCTACCAATTAGGAATTCTTTAGAGTCCGTCCTACCAATCGACCCATTTTGTACAATTTTTATGTCATGTAATGAAATTCCATAAGTCATTTACCAGCAGTGTAATTATCAGAAAAGATCTATTTTTGAGTAGGTCTAATTTGAATCGACTTCAGCTTACTAGGTAAAATTAACCTACAAGTATTTTTATAAGCACATAAATTTCATTATTACGATCATACAAGTTTAGTCGGTAAAACGGTATAGGGGTGTACTCATCTTTAACAACTTTTACTAAGGGACCAACCCTGAAATCTCGAAATAAAATTCTGCCGTTCCTTGTAGAGTTACGAATGATATGTTTGCAAACAGCAGATTTTTATTTTTTGTGATTTCACTGTTGGTCCTATAATAATAATTATTCATAATAATAAGTAAAGTAACCTCCTTCCGGGTTTAATAATCTTTCCGACAAAACTTGTATAATTATGACTCCATAAACGTCCACTGCTAAGCATGCTCCAGCCGCCTATAAAACCACTTCGTACCTACGTGAAGAATATTTTCAGTGAAGCATACAGCCGGAGAAGTGTAATTCGGAGTACCTATGTACCATTCTGAGCTAACAACGTAAGGTCAAGGGAATAACACGTACCTATAATAAAAATAATGAAATGATGAGAGGTACCAAATGTTAGGTAATCAGAGTGAGACGTGTGCTAATGACATCCGCTTTTTGAGTACCCTCGACCTTGGAAAGGGTCGCGGGCCGGAACATTTAGTCATAATGGCTCGCCACACGAGTTCCGAATAAAAATTATGTTGAAATAATTGTAAGTTCCTTGTAGAAGTAGCTTCTCTGTTCTGGTTTGCACAGACTGGAGGCACTAGACCAAAATGAAGCGATTTCATAATTTTAAAATATTCACTTGCTTTTTCTCGTCCTGAAAGTTAGGTATCGAAAGTTTTTATATTTCCATCAAAGATGGCTACGTGGACTATTCTGATTGAATATGTTCTGCTCCACTATTCGAGTATAGGTATCAATATTGACGTTAAGCATGGGATGCATTAAAGGCGACCATTACATGAATGCGGTATTACATAATGTCAACGGAAATATTGCATAAAAATTAGAGCTTACATCGAGGAAGCACTATGACTGATGCACAAAAAAAAACCTTGTTATCACTACTTTCTAATAAAAGATATAGGTACCAAATTAGAGTAATAATTTGCCTTAAATCCAATCACAGTTTTTTATAAAAAGAATATATTGTGCAATTTAAAGCTATATTTTTTCTTTTATAATCTCTATTTTTTCTAGATATCGTATCCGCAAGTAGATGCTATCGTACTATCTATACGACAGGTTTTCTGCTGCGATAGTCTACCGACGTTGCGAGATCAATTACGATTAACGGATAGCGATAACGTCGTTAACACCTAACGACTGAATAGCGGCCGTTATCTTCACATCGCTTACGCAACGGCGCGATAGCGTTATCGGTCAGCGAGTACACGCGTTAGCATTCACTGTTCACATGATACTAATGTTATCACGCGGATTTACATCTTGTTTCTTTGTTGTACGTTATTGGACAATCATCATTCTCCTGCACTTATTCCATTTTATTTGGGGTCTGTGCAATGTCTTTTAATCCGTCTAGGATGGTTTCTAATTTCGTAATGTAACGTGTCCGGTTGAGCCTGGCAGTGCTATACATGAAATTTAAATATGGAACTGGACTACCCGATCCTAGCCGCAGCCAGGAATGTCAACCAACTTCTACTGCGAATGGTTGATTATTGCTCACTTAGTTAATAACTATATTATCCCTTTTATAATCCTAACTCGAGATTAGCGAGATAATTAAGGCACTGTTAATCAATCTTATTCCAAGAACACATACCGATGCATTCCCAGTTATATGAGGAGGAAGATCATGGGCGTAGCTAGGGCCCCGCATGGGGGGCACTGCCCACCCTACAAAAATTATTTCTCACCCTAGAAAAATCGACAGTAATGAAGAAATATTGATTTCATTCTTTTTATCTTGAGAAAAAGTTTCAATAGTTCTCATAATTATTTTATCATCTCTGAAAACCCCCGTTTACCAAATATTATTGAAATCGTTACAGCGCAGCCGTTTCCGAAATCGGTAATATTACATACAAACCTTGCGGTGGTGTATCAGCTGGCCGGCTGTCCCTAGGAAAATTCATTGGCTATGCCAATATATACACTGTTTACATTGGCTGTTTACAATAATACATTGTTTTAAAAATGCAAAAGAATGATATGATCGGGGATGATAAATCATCACAGTTTTAATTACAAAATTCGATGTTTTATTTATATATGTATTGGTATACCTACAGCAAACAGCAATACATACAAAGCAAATACAAAATTTTATAAAAATATATGCTCATTACATGATCACCATAGATTTTCACAACTGGACCACGCATAATTTATTAAAATCCAACATGGCCCCACACAGTAAAGCCAAAATTTCAATCATAAGGATTTCAATGAAAGAAAAACGACTGTTAAGTAATAGTATGCATACTTTCGTGCCTAGGCAAGCACGTAATGCGGAAAGTACTTCTGGACACGGAGGGGTCTCAATGTGTCTACCACACGAGGTTTAGGTCTGAATCACCCAAGTTTTCTTTTTCAATTGGGGCTTTCGGAACACGGTGTGAATCACCCGCGATCGTTTTTATAATGGGGCAATTTGGACCACTCCGTGAAACACCCCAGTGATTTCAATGGGGCGATTTGGAACGATTGTTATTATACATTTTAGTCAAATAAAACTGAATTTTCTGGAAATCCTTGGTTCGATTCGTAAACATATTCAATATCTTGATTTCGTTACAAGGATATTGATAATGTAGGTGTTTTGACGAACTAATTAGATTCCCTATCTATTCGTTACGGCGTAATTATATTTAAGTAGGTATAAATTAAGCCGTTTGAAACAGCCTTCTACTTTAAGGCTCTCATCAGCTGATAAATCACACTATCAATCATAATTACTTATAGATATGTCATTTAGGTATATACATAATATTATTAATATTTGAAATAAACTTCACTATTATACAACCTGTAGATTAGCCACAGGAACTACATAAAAATTTCATAATTCTACTTATCACGATCTTTAGGCAAAAATAATTTTGGTTAGAATAGGTTGGAGACTCAATCTCCAACCTATTCTAACCAAAATTATTTTTATTTAGGTACATGTGTAGAGCAGATAAATGTGACATAAATTTCTACTTCGATGTTCTTTCACCTAGTCGAATAAATAGCAGAGTGAAATATGATAGATACAAAAAAAAATACGTAAAAAACATGATACCAAATAGATACGTGGTTTCATTTAACGTGATAACCTGTGCGGCATCCTGTATAATTATATTATCATATATGTCGAAGTAATATTGTAAATTCCTGATCTAGTTGGAGCAGTGATTAAGCGACCGTCACGGGTTCGATTCATGCATGGAACAAATGAATAGATATAAATATTTGTATGGCCTACAGATAGTTTTTTCGGAACTGGGTGTTTTTGTGTGAAGATTTGTAGGTATTTGTAAACACACACAAATCGTAGTTAAGGGCAACCACGGAGGAGCTCTCCTCCAGGGGGGGCAACATTTAAAAAAAGGATTGAATCTACCATGGACAGTTAGATTTACTTTTATGTACGTATCATAAAGTCCATACAACAACTAAGTAGGAATGTATTATCTTAATCATGCAATTTACCGCTGCACGTCAAAAGAAAATTAAGCTTTATGACTTGATTTATGTCCATCGGACATATCTTCATCGATATGCATTACTTATTTATCTATAATTAATAATTTAATTTTCTAATATGCGCTTAACAATTGCGTGTGATATAAATTAATGATAAGCCACGCATCCTTGGACAATTTAATTAATTTATATAACACTTAAATCTAATAACCAGATGACTTTTGTTGTAGAGTTATTTGTATTACCTACCTAAATAAATAACTCTTACCTGAACAATGATCTATGTTATTATCCCTGTGATATTCGATCAACGGCAGTAGATCTATACTATTGTTGATCGAAGCCTGTGGTTCATCCTTTCACGAAGGCGGGTTAACACCGACCAAAAACGCAGGTTTCAAGTTTATTTAAATTATTATATTGTGAGTCGATCGAAATCCAGCTGGATAAGGTCTTTCCTAAGTCATTAGGTACATGGCAAACTGGTGAATGTCGCACAGCCCTCTTTTACGGTTGAAGCTACTGCTCAGACTTTGGATGATGACCTACCTTGCAAGTTGGTTGGTTAGGTTATCCCGCTACGGTGCAGTGTGCTGCTCCACATATCGGTCGTTAGAATTTGTGGTAAGCAGGGGTGTAATTTGGGCAGGTATGGGTGTGAAGTTTGTGGAATACGTCTGCATGATGGCCTATATTATAACTATACTCTTTGATGATGGCCTTTTCCCAAATAATGGTAAAGAATACTTTTCCCAAATAATGGTAAAGAATACCTTCCAGCCCATAAACTTAATAATACTAGTGTAATAAAATGGTCCAGCTGGTTCTAAAGCGTCACCTGGCGAATAAAGTTAGAATTAACTACTTTCTCACTAACTTGCTATTCAGCAATAGATGGTGATTACTTAAATAAATAATTGTTTTTGCAACTTTACAATAGATGGCGGTGTAAAAAACAAATCCTTGTTTATAAATTTTGAAGTTTATAAATTAAACCTTCTAGGAGCCTAATTGAAAATTGGGATTTATTTATCATCATTTTATACCTCAACTATTAAGCGCGCATGACATTTTACAGTGGGGATCAATGCGCATAGTCAAAGCATTGCGCATTTCGTGGCTAACCTCACCGAGTCGATCGACCAGCAGCGAACGAGCTGTCAGTGCGAAAACCTATTCATTTCAGTCATTGTGCTGTATTTTGGTGCCTAGTGGGTGTGCTAAGTGTCTTCGAGCGCTTTTTGTTTTAATTAGGTGCTAGTAAACAGTAAACTTACAGGTAAGTACATTTATTATTACGCTAAATTTAATTTTTCTATTGTTTCGTGTCTTTAAATTCTCAAGATTATTTCGGTTTAGTTTACTGGCACAGAACAATTATTTATCCTGTTATAATGAGATGATAATTTACTAAGATTCTAACTGTATCTTTAGAATATCACGCCGGTTTATCTATTTTCACACAGCCGTGTCGGATCCCAGTTTTACTGGTGACTTATTTGATGATGTCATGGGCGGATATCTCTGACGTGAACATATTTTCAATTGTATTTAGATCAATTTTGTATAGGTAACAATTGCATAGTACATCTTCAGACAAAAAAGCAATTGCTGAAAATACACTAACAATTATTTTAGAAACAATGAAATTGCAGTAAGTTTTGTATTTGATGCCTTGCTGTTTAGCATATCTATAGAAGCTTATCTGTAGACATCTTTCTAACAATATGAAATAACAATGTGTCATGTTTTACAGTATGTGAAAATTATTGTAAAATAATGCTCTCTCCCATTCAACGCACTGCATCAAAGAGAAAATTACTTTCTAATTTATTAGTAAAAGCAAGATATTGGCTCTAACACACCTATGAAACTAGTTTCTTGTAAATTCATCAAACAATGTACCCTGGGACCCGCAAACAATATATTTTCTATTATATCCTGCTTGTCACATTAAAAATAAACACAATAAAATAGTTATTACCCTTTATTCCATATTCTGTATATTCATTTATTCATACATGACATCTCTGTTCAACTTGAATTGAAATGAATATAACATGATATAACAATTGACAAGGATAATTAAAATGGTAATTAGGCTACAGAAACCGATGTGAAATAAAAATTATGCTTAAAAATTATAATGATGCTTGACAGCAAATATTGTAAAATTAGAGTATATTTTCTCGTTAGGTGAATTTGTTAATTCTTTTTGCCTTAAACACAGGAGCCAGTGAGTAATTACCTACACTAATTATTATAGAAATATCAAAATATAATTACTATTTTAAGTATTAAAGCCTTTTCATCAGAATCAGTATAAGAAATCATTTACTATTACTTACTAATAATTTTCGTGTACTATAAACATTTTGGTAGTGATAAGAATTATGATGATAATCAATGTATCACATACATGTAATAAAATTCATGTTACCACTATTTCCAAGACAAGCATCTGCATAGTAAATTATTTACCAATTTAGTATTTATGAAACATAAAAAAATCCTATTAGAATACCTATCCACCATAACATGCAACAGTGATGTGGTAAGTATATGAAAAAGAAAAGGCTAAAGTATAGATTTTTTAATTATTATTTCAATATAACAAATATTTAATCTGAACACTGACAACCAACACTAAATTAACATAATGGCAAATCTTGTAAAAATATCTAAAGTAAATTTTAAGATTTATTATGTCCTGTTTTCACCATAATCCAAAGTATTCTACTAGCCAATTCTTTAAACTTAGACCACATAAGAGAGACACCTTTCAAATTTAGATGATGACAGGTAGAATACCGCTAAGAGAAAACTTGATGGAAGAGGTCAACAACACTCATAATGGCAGTTAAGCAATGGTGCTATGGTGTTGTGTGATCAATTCTTGGATAAAACACTACTTTGATACCACAATAATAATTATAAATTCATTTATTTCAGAACTAGTCCTTAATATGTGAAATTAAAAATATAAATATTGGTTACAGAATTACAATTAGATAAACATTACAATTTAGTCATTAATAAAAACATTATAAATTACAATCATTATAATAACAAAAAGATTAAAATACACTAAGTTTCATCTTGGTCTCAATTTAGGTTTGGATCCGGAATGCTTAACATCCATCCTGGTCCAGTACCTCATTATTGGGCAATCCAGATCCAGATCCATCCTCCATGCGAACAGCTGAAGGTAGCTGTTGGAACTGCCTCGTATATGGCGCATCAGAAACACAACCCTCTTGCGAATAATCGCCGCAAATCCATGCAACAATGAGACAACTCCATACCCTAGAGGTCATTAGGCCGACCAGCCCAGTTGTTATCAGTTGTCATAAAAATGTCTATGACAGTGGCCCGTAAAAGTCGGACAACCGGTCTTACATTTCGATTCTGTAATCTCCACAAGTATGGTTACATTTAGGTCAATTCCGCTGTACTTGCTGGTTACAGGATTAGGGATGGTCCAAGTCGATGGTCTGTGTTTTAGCGCTAGATCACCAGTGCCTAAATGAGATAACGGGCTACGACTATAGGTTCATGTGGGATGAAGATGTTTAAAATAATATTATAATATTTCTGACTATTCCGATAACTTTGTTTGAGCGTTTATAACGCGGAAACAAGGGAGTGAGTATTTTGATATGACTAGATTTATCAAATGTCTACCTACGCTCCGTTAATGCAACTGAATTAGGTAATTATAATAATTTTGTATATAAATCTGTCGTATATATGCGTTTTATTTGAATCAGTGGTCAGTGGGCTGGTCACATAAGCCGAAGAACTGATGACCGTTGGAGTAAACGAGTTCTCGAGTGGAGACCGCGAGTAGGCAGATGTAGTGTGGGGTGCCCCCCGGCCAGGTGGAGCGACGAATTGCGGAAGGTGACTGGTAGAAAGCGGTTGCGGGAAGACCGGGCTCAGTAGAGGTTACTCGGAGAGGCCTGTCCAGCAATGGATGAATGTGGGCTGATGATGATGAAATATAAAACAATCCTTTGATGTTTGCGATCATCAAAAATAATATCATCTATACATTCAAACTACCTGGCATTTATTCACGTCATCGCTAGCGGTTATTGGAATCGTCATACCTATATCTGTCATGTAATACTCGTTGCTGAAACCGACCGGTCCGTGCAACCTAAATGGATTTGTGTGAGGATTACCCGCTCTGCCGTATCCGTTTTGTCAATACTCACTCGTATATTCCGTTACGTATGAAGTCTATCGTGAAAGTGGTACAAGCAACGTACTGCACACTTGCACAGTTCAACGATTATCACCGTTGTTTTAGTATTGCTCCACGATTGTGATGAGAAAGTTTGCGAAGACGACAAGAAGGCTTCCATTGGACTTTTTAGATGAGTTCCTCTTACTCTCGAAAATAATTTCAATGTCAGTCCAATTCCAACGTCTTGTATTTCAATAAATATCTGCTAATTCTCTCAAAATTTTACACATTTGATGATTTGACGCTAGTGTGTCGTTAACCTGACAATAATCCTATATCGAGCGATCGGAATTGTTTTCGGGTAAGGAGGTTGGGCCTTGATCGGTTTTCAGAAAACGCATAACATCGGTCTCCGAATTCACAAACAAAATAGGTACTGAATGTCTGAACAAGTAAATAACAACAATTAGATCCTTTTGTACAAGTCCTGGAAAGCACTATCACCACTAAAAGCTGCTCCAATGAGATTGCTTCGGTGCTTACGTCTGAATTGAGTGATCTCTGCATTTCTGGGTAAGAATCGTGAAGAATGCCAAAACCCTTGATAAAAGAACTGCAGATTAACAATTTAACGTGCATCCATCGTATTTTCTGGCCGTAGATCATAAATGAAGAGTTCCACCGCATTATGCTCTTGCTCTTGCTTCGAAGAATACATCGAACAAAGGAAGTCGCGTACCTAGAAACCTAACTGCTGGTGGCTTTTTTACCGCTTCTGGAGGCATGAGTCTCTACCCGCCTCTGCTCCTGGCAATAAGTAATAAAAATAACCGGATGAAAAAGAGCGGTGTTAACTTCGTAAGACATGGAAACATAATGTAAAAGACCGAGATTTGTAAAGGAATTTGCACTCACGAAATGTCTGAGATGAACCCTAATAAAATTAATCGCTCAAATAAGAAATCTTACCGTAAAATACTCTAAAGTTTTTTGAGTTAAGTCTTCAGTCTAGACAGATATTTGTGCAATGTAATGGTACGCCCATTTAATTTTTCTAGAATAAACTTGTACTATAAGAAATCAACTATACAAGCATTCGTAGTGTTTGAAAAAAGGATTTGATGTCATGATTTAAAAAGTAATTTCGTAGATCCGTCAATCACAAGCATTTGGTCCACATTGGTTTAAAAGCTTTATAGAAGATAGATTAGCTAGATGAGAAGTTAGGACTTCACTGAATTTGACATTTGATCTTAAAGACCGAAAGCTGAAGTTACATCTATCATGAATTGTGACAAATGATACAGGAATCGATTGTAAACTGGAAATGGATTTATGCATGATTATTATATGTACTTTTCTCAAATTAAGTGAACTGTAATTGTTCTTATCTGAGAAATAAATGTCTTTAAACCGAAATAAAAGTTTAAAAGAAATGAGGAATATTTTGTAGTATCAGGAATAGGCTTATAATTGTAATGCGGGGTTTTATATTCACAGATTTATGTATGTATATAAAGAAACCGTTGCAATATTAGTTTTTGATATACCCATATATGCCGAAAATACACTTATTTTACACTATTTCTAGTTTTAAGAAACTAGCTTAGCTTAGCTTGCAATTTGTCTCCAATTGAGGAATTTGATATATGAAACGTGTTTGAAGCCCTAGACACGTTTCTGTCCGGAGCATTTAAATGGCCCGGCTCGCTTCGTGTTGTGTAACGACAACGAAGGAGATTAAGCATCATACCTATAATATGACTGTAGTCTACCCTCGCCAGCTTGCGATGTAGGGAAATTAAAAGCCTTCATGGCGTGAAATTGCTCTTGTCGTGTTTACTTATGCATAGAGAAAGGAATATCTTTTACAAGCAGACGTTGTCTGAATACATTTAATCCTTGCTTATACTTATCAATTATTTATAATCTCTTATACAAAAAAATACCTGCTCGCCAGCGTCTTTGGAAAAGCTTCCCCAGTGGTTGTGAAAATGAAAAAGGTACCAGAATACACCTATTAGAATAAGAGATTTGCTTGAACAGGTTGGCTTGGGATTTGGGATCTCTTATCATTTATCAAAAACAATATCCAGACGTAGAATTTCTGCTGGATTAAAAAAACCGTGTTAGAATTACGTAATCTTTATCCATTCCTTACAAATTTTTCAAATAAAAATGTTTAAATTCTTTAAAAGTTACAATATTCCACTATATTGCTATCTCGAAGCAGAATATACTTACCTACCTAATTGGCGTGAGAACTACATTACTGGCCTGACTTGCAACTTGCTGTCGTGACCTACTCTATCCACATTATTCTTATTTCTATAATAACCTTTATTGAGAATAGAGCCAGACAAAAGATGTTCGATGAATTATTTAGTAGCGAAATTAATATTCTTTGACATTAAATCAAAGCCCAGCAATGTAAATCCGCCAAATACACGCAATATTAAGTAGCCACTAGAACTCATTATGTCATTTACACTTGAAGTTGGACTGTGGCGACTGGATGACTTTTAAAAACACCCTTAAATTAAGCTGCGCCTTCCATTTTTAATTGGATCATCATTCTTTCGGTTTCACGTTCAACATGCCCGTCGTTTTTACTATAATGGCTTTTAAGCCAAGTGTTAGGTTTGTTCAGAAGATTGTTAATGGAAACATTAAATAGAAGACTAGCATTGTGATAATCCGAAACTGTTATTGATGCTATAAATATTGGAATATAGTTCATACCATAATTTACTTTTATACATCTGGCATTGCTAATATGCCATATCAAACAGGCCGTCAGCTTTTAAAACTGAACACTAATAAAATCTTATTTGCGTCAACACTTTAGTATGGATGCTGCGAGTCTGAAGCAGACCATATTAAACCACACAATGTTGTACTTAAATGATGCATATACATGCGTAACCGGCGCCATCTTCGTTTTAACGAAGGGTTAATATTTTCGTAATCATCCCCGGCTCGCCCCGAGCGAGGTCGTGGTAAATTAAACGTTCATGAATACAATATGTTCGAAATTTTATGCCGTAGGTTCAACCTATGCTTGGTATGGAATTTCACCGATATATACTACTAGATATAAAGTAAATAAATTGTGTTTTTTTGTATTATACTTCGCATATCTATTTTTCTATGGCAAACGCCACAAATTGAACGTATGACATTACAATCAACTGAGCCGTGTAGTTTCCGGAAAATAATTGGCCGCCCTCTTTCCTTTTGCGACATAAATACCGGGAGATTATGTCAAGAGAATTATCAGCAGCATCCTCCTGTGTGACAATTACAATCCTATTGCCAAGCGTGGAGATTATAGCAATACTCTCGCAAGACCGTTCCATGTAGATGTGTTTAAGGAAGCCCTTGTTCAAAAATGAACTTTTACAGAATGTACATATTTTAAAATGCCAAAATCATAACCACGAGGGGTTATGACTTCGGTAGGTATTAAAAAATACTAGTGGTCAACCACATATTCTAAATAAAATTTAGCTTTCTGCACTTCTTCTCTATATAAACTTTGACTATGCCAAATCGCATACTCCTCCGTGCGCGCAAATCGCAATATGCTTAAAAAGGGATACAAAGTTTTCTAGAACTTCACTTATTAATACCTATATAGATAATTATTTCTCTAACTGTACTTTGAAACCAACAACTTAGTGGGTGATGTGGGGCACCTAATTTTGAAAACGTATAACATAATGTTGATTTTTTTTTTGCAAATTGTATTCTTTGTATGCTATAGATTTACCTCCTAAAATATTTTGGATTCTTTGAATAAGACCTTATATTTTTGGGGGGACTAAAGACACTTAACCGATATGATGAGTAATAAAACGAACTTGACGATAGACTTGAAACAGTGACTAACAATTAAACCAATACATTTAAGTAGATCTTATCTCTAAAGTCTCTTAATTTAATATTGTTTAACGTGTTCAACGCATGTTTTATGCATGCGTAATAATCTCGTTACCTAGACACACCACGTACTCAATTAAGAATTTATCATCCCTTGCAAATCTGTTGCTAGAAGTTGAGAATAACGCAAATTGCTTCAGGGATTAGTTTATGTTAAATCTACATTTTATCAAATAAACAACTCCTCGAAGTGATTAAGTGTAGTTCGTTAGGTAAAGTCAGAGTTCTTTTATTCTATCTAAAAGTGTGAGTTGTAAAAACTCAAGAGTTTTGGCTTCCTGTCTATCCTGATGTGGCCGTAGGGCTTTTAAACTACTGTTAGCCTACGACATTTCACTACTAGGCGAAGGCCCCATGAATTCGAATCTTTACGACCCGGAGCAAGTGAGGACCATTTTTATCTCTTTAATAACTAGCTAGCTAGCTTTTAGCTTTCAACTCAGCCAATCCACTGCCGGTAATAGGCCTTTCCCAACGCCTTTCACCATTAATTCTTCATTCTTCATTTGTCGTGTCGGCTGACATAAGGATTGTTCCCGTCAACAAGATTCATAATATAGATCTGTCTGGTCAGAGTGCTTCGGGGGTGGTAAGGTACCGTTAAGGTTCGCGGACTATCTCCGTGCACCTAACCTAGTCTTGTCGAATTATATTCCTTTCGCCATTTCATCTAATATAATGATTCTGATGATGCGTAAACAAGTGAAAAGTTGCACTAAAGTGTTAGTGGCAGCGGCAGGGGTTGGCGGAGCTACGACGGGGTTGCGCGCGTTTATTGATTTCCCGCGCGAACCCGCGGACGTGCACCTTCGTCGCGCGCTCGCTCGTATCTCCGCAAATGCTAAGATTACAGCCAGTCCCAGTTTTGGGACACATCAGACCAACGAATCCCGCCATAAATTACCATGAGAAATCCTTTTTATAACTCTTGGAAAAATATGTTTTTGCTTTAAAACCGTCAATCCAATATTATTCGTATACTCGTATAAGTAATTTGTGTGTCGACGACATTAAAGATATGGTGGGAGTAGAGTCTGCATGTAATAACAGTAAATGACGTGAAGCAGATGCGAATGCTGAATAACGCCTCTAGCCTCTGCGTCAATTGAAAGACCTATTTATGTACCTATGTTTTCACAAATAAAGATTATTCTATTCTAAGAACGATCCTGTCAAATTTTGCATTCGCGAATTTTTATCAGAACTACAAATATTATTTAAAGAACAAAGTACGCTTTTTCATACTGAGATACTGTATAAATAAATAAATAATATATTAAATACATAAATATTGAGTAAGCATTGCCAAATGCCAAAGGCTCGTAGACATAACTACGCGTCTGGCTACGCTGCAAAATAAATGCGTAGACAGGATTCAAAGGGCAGCAATTACGTCATAAGTACTCGTAGCACTTTATAACGGAGGCACTGACAATACATACATACGCTATACGTGTCGAAATGCAACAACGACTATCATGTTGTATAAATATTGCTCTTTCAACATAAGGTGAACTGAGCTGAAACAGAAATAGCTCAGAAATAACATCATCGTAGCGCGTTTAAACAGCTAATTGAACTGATTCATCTAAGTAAACCTGCAGCGTAATCAGTCATTATGACGAATGTTTTGTTTAAAAGGTATTTTTCTTAAATATGCAAGAATGAGTTATTTTTAAATCACGATCAAGCCATATTACTTCTATAAATAAATATACAAAGATATGCTTGATTTGATACTTAGATTAAACATTGATTCGTAGAATGAAAAATAAATCACTCGTCTTGACGATCGCGGTTTCCAAAATAGATCTTTAGCCAGGATCTGCGTTGCTTACAAGAACTGATCCTGGTAACGTATATTCGTTTCGGGATTTACAAAACAGATTCCTGTCTGTACCTACTCTGCAACTCTTTAAATTATCGAGTCGCATTTCAGTCTCATTAAACTATTAAATACACTGCTGCTTTCTCTTCGCCAAGTCTTAAATGTTATCCATTGAACTAAAGGCTTTTCTTGAAGAATCATTTTTCTTTATTCTTCTTCCTATTAGTTGGAAACAAAAGTCGTTTGGTATAACGATATTCAGCCCTGAAAGTTTTCCTACTCACTTTAAACGGGTGCTGTTATGGACATAATTTCTGAAACCTAAGGCTTCATGAAACCAAATCCATTCGTCCTAATAAAAGTGTCATGGCCCAATATTATTCCGGACTATGACCATTAAGATAAGAATATGATGCGGATGGGTGCTAGGTACCAGGCAGAGACGGTTTAATGAAAACAGCGACAATTAAACAATGGTCCCAGGCAAGGCAACCTGAGCAGAATTAACTATCAGGCTAACATTTACATTCAAAGGTCGGTGCTCGGTACCACTCCGCACGCTATGCCCACGTAAACGCTCACTATTCCGTTCTACTGTATTGTTCTTGTATGAAAATTTTCGCTGTGTGCTTGTTTAGTTTTATTGAAGGTTCTTCATGAACGAGACAGACCTGGAATAATAGCCAAAGAATAAAATGAAATAAAATGCAATAGAAAAACTATCGGGACGTCTTCCTGGGGTTATATTGGAGCATTACACTAGCTGAAATCCTCGCAAAGAGTAACCAGGTTTTTTGTTGGTTTTACCAGAATCTCCACATGAATCCAACACGCGGAGATCCATTGAAGTGTCCTAAAATAAAATGAACAAAAAATTTTTGTTGCTAGCGTAGCTTACTTTAAAAATGTAGTCACAGATTTACCCCGGTGGATGTAGTACCTACTGCCCGACCAGATACAGGCACATTTCTTAATCTGAAGAACAAGAATCTTATACACTGAAAAGAACCTAAACAAAAAAAGATTTTGCTGAAATAAATAAGCATTAAGACTATTGGTCCTTTGGTATCGAACGCTTTGTCGGATGCCTCTGTTGGTGACAAGATGTAGAGCTGTTTTGTATATATGTGAAATGACCAGCTATTATATTAAACGACCCCGTTCTGAATGTAGATGCTCGGTCGTACAAACACGCCCTAACGAGTCGCCGCAGTAATTATAACTAACGACAACTCTCTACTATGATGCCACGACGTTCTGAATATAACGGTTTTACTATCTTATGTGTATGAATATTTTCAAAACCCGAGTTCAAAACGATGAAAGCCAATAGGCTCGCCCCCCTCTTACATGGGACACTGCCCAACCCTGCGGGGAATAGAAGCGTGATACTGTGTGTATTTTTTAAATGAAGTATTTTGGCTACCATCAATCAATGCGCTTCTTGCGTCGTGACTCGTGACTGTCGGCATGAGCACTCATATGGAAATTGTTCAAACCGTGGTGGAAAGATTAGCCAGTCAATAATGTTCGCAGCTGACAACCCCTAATGCGCCAGACATACACGTCACGGAGGCTAAATCTGTGAACATTTCGCTTACATTATACATACGGTGAATAAAATATGTGGTCGATGATAAATTCAAACTTAAAATATTTAGACCCTCCCTATTCTGGATAAACACCTGAAGGGAAGAGAATTTTAATATGGTACTCAATAATATGGTCCCATGAAATATATAAGGTGAAGAAGACTTTCATGAATTATCTCACTTTTAAAAAGTCAGCGGCAAATCACGTTATTACGCAAATTAGTTCTAAACATTTGCTAGATTGTTCATTTAAGTCGATGACTACATGGGGTATCATCATAGACCCATGATTCACGTATGGTCTGCAATAATCGGTAATATCTACTATTATATCTATTAAGTCATCAGTCTCAAATTGTAATAGTCAAGAGAGAAGTGGGTCGGCCGGCTTCGTCGGGAACATTGCCAACTTACCATAACTTGAACATGGCCCAAGTTTGCCGATTGCAATGTGGCGTTATGTATGTACTACAACATTGTTTTGCAAATATACCATTCAACCACTTTGTTAAAGAATGATTGAATCCATTCACCGCAACATGCTTGGAAAACTTTCAAGAATCCGTTTTGTAAAGTCTTAGAATGGAGATTCAAGAGTCGGTCCAATGTTTCAAAGTGCTAATGAACAATTCAACCTTTCGCGGTTTTGGGTGCATTGACTCCAGCTATTTTCTCGTACGCGCCGTGGATTTCCAGCTAAAACATTCATACCTACTGAATATTTGCAAAGGTTCAGAAAAGTACAAGCGTTTGAAGTTGACAGTTTGCGACTGAAATAAAACATAAATAAATTCAGGCAATTAAAATGTTCGGGATATACCTACCTAAATGTCTCTTTTTATACGAATTCATTCGTTAAATTTGTACAAGACAAACAAGCCTGTTTATTGCAACTGTATGCCAACCCGAATCCCAGTCCGCAAACAATCAAGACTTAGGAGACGGTACGTGTGAGATTGGCTGTCGTCCTTTGTTCGTCGGCGGCGGCGCGGCGGCGTCAAGGCCGTGCCACCCCAAGGGGTGTCCTGCGTTTATATCTACACTTTATACGACATTTGCCAACCGTCGCGCCGTGCACTAAACCCTGACTAAAAATAACTCAACAGAATGGTCTGCAGTATAATAAATACATATCTTTAGATTATCCTCCCGGTTTCTAAGTATCTTTTCAGGTCTGTTCAGTAAAGCTGCGGAATAAATTCGTTATAGGAGGTGACTTTCAGTTTCATGTTCCAACATTTCTATTTGATTCCAAATACGAAAATAAAATATATTTTAATATCAAATGGAATTTAGGCACTGGTTATTTTTATGCTGACTGAATATAATGATACTTAATTTTGTTCTCATTTTTACTGATAAATAAAACACTGAATTTAACCCAGTAATAAAATCAGAATACCTCAGCTCAGGCGGTTTACTTTCGATTTATATTTATTCTCCTGTTCTAAGTTGCTATTCCTAGAGATACGTCCCAAATTAATAATATTAAGCACTCTGCTATGCTAATTCGGGGTAGCTTCGCCCTCGTGAATTTTTACAGCTAGTTTTCTAAAGTATTCTGTTTATTTAATATTTTTTTCGACCACAAGGTTGTTAGGGAGGCAGATTATGAGGGGTCCCTTGCGAAGCCGACGAAATTAAACATTTCCATATAAAGGTCGCCAGTGAGAGCCGCTCCGATGTTTTTATGTAACGATAAAACTCCAGGATATAAACCGTTTAATCTTCGTTAATTAACGGCTATGGGTGGCACAAGTGACACCCAAGTCGTAAACTCGTTTAATTGTTCACCAATTGGTTCATTATCTATTGATGGCATGTTATTTGCCACCAAATACTCAAACGTTTCTCAATTTTAAGTAGACATTGAATTACATTCTGTCACGGCTATTTAGAGAGGTGGTAGTGAATTCGTGCTCAACCCCGATTGTATCTCCTCATCACTTGCTTAGCCTTTTCCCATTCATTTGGACCATTGTCCGGTCTATCCAGAATTCCAGATGCGGCCGAATACCAGTAGGTATTTTATTTTTATACGTAGCAACTGCCATCTTCCCATCTGACCTCTGCAATCCAATTAGCTAGGGATACCGATTACTCTAAGATATCTCGATTTTCATCCTAATTGACTCTTCTCAAAATTTGGCAAAACCGGAACTAAATCCTTGTCGGTATTAGTCATGCAATATCACACACTGATTACGTAAGCATGAACAAAGGATCTTCTCTAACTTATTCTCGAGCGGGGAACGACTCACGAGAGAACCATTTAGAACCATTTCCTATGCATAATATAGATCATAGAATTCATAAAAAATAAAATACAAGGTATAGTCCTGCCTTTGTGATTAGTTTGGAGCCACATCTACGAGATTTAGAGATCGTAACTTCATCACTTTAATAAAAGTAGATGACTTAAGAGTACCTGAAACGGAAGATGGCCGTCGTGGCCAAGGCAGGCCTAAGATAGAAAGCGATGGCGTGATGGCTTCAATGCTTTCACAAAAAACTGGCTGGAGAAATCAATCTAACCAGAGGTGTGGATCGATATAGAGGAGTTTTACCCGAGGAAACCGACATTATAGATTAACAAAATAAACCCTCGTAGTCGAAATTACTTGCATGTTGACAGTTCACAACTGAACATTGATAAACTGTCACAAACAAGCGATTCCTAACGTGATTAGAACATAACAGCGCTATCCCATTGTAACTTAACAGGTTATGGAAAATTGGTATTATTTGAATGGAGTATAAAGTACTTCTCCACCTATTTTAAAACTAAACCTTGCTGGAGTAAATCACATAGGGGTGAATATCCGTATGTAAATAAGTTCGTGTTAATGCATACCAGTGTCGTAAGCTAGCTAACACAGGATGGTTAACTGCGAACCTAAGGTTACGTGTAAGGTTAACGCAAGGCCGCACATATTACTGTAGGTAGTTGCTGTTTTTGTTAGCAACTTAATCGCTTTATCTGTTGTACTAAATCCGTAGTAAACAACAAGTAAACTGTATTTTAATAGGTTTTATTTTAAGACTCGCAACTGTTTGGAAGTTCAGTTTCTCAAAGGTTACCATCAAATGTCATGTCAACTGATATTGAGATAGGTCGTTGAATTAATTGTTGATGTTGGTGAACAATTCAATTCTGTAGTACAAAGGTACCGATTTACCCGCTGAATGGTGGAGTGATCAGAAGTTACTGCACTTATGCCCATAGGCTTCCACAACGAACAATAATTCTAAGCCGTTTGCATCCAACGGCCTCTGTGACCTTCATCGGGTTGGGTGCCTCTAGTAAGAGTAATTCCCACGCTACGCTTACGGTTCATGATCACAATTCGATAACCTCACTTCCTCAACGGTTTTTGGTTCTCCGAACCATATGCCCCACTCATTGCCACTTTGATTTCCTAATCCTAAGAGCTATAGGTGACTTACCTTCTTGTACGGACTTCTACATTACGAATTTTGTTACGTCAAGAAACTCTAAACAGAGCTCTATCCATTACTTGACTTCAGAACTTAAGGTTCAATTGGTCCTCCTAAACTTGATATTTCTGGAACCAGATACAGACCCCCGGATACAGAGGAATTCTTTTGGGTTTTTAAGGAGTTCAATAGAGGTCTTTTGCAGCACAAATATTGATGACAATGACTGGTGTATTAAAGAAGTTGCTTGTATTGTTTCAGGATGCCTGCACCAGCGCCACCCGCCGAAAATGGCGCGCCGCGCAGCGAGCTCGAGCAGCTGCAACTGCGATCCGGACAAGTCACCGATGATGTCAGTATCTAGCTTTAAAAATATATATATTTAGATAATTAATTTAAATAGTTTTCAAAAGAGCTCAAGTGCGCTAGATTAGAGGTATCCCAGTCTCGTCAACGACCAAATAATCCCAATCTGGAACTATAGTATAGCTGAAATAGAGTTGAACCAAAGCAGCGAAAGTTGTTCGAAGCCGTTTCACGTTAGCAATATACCATTTATATAATTTTTTACCATTTCGATTTCAGAGAAGAAAATACCCTATTATTATAACCTTCCCGAAATACCTACTCAGATTGTAAAACTGCTTACATGAAGTTCTATTTGCTAGAAACAAGTTTGCTTTGTTCAAACTTGTACCTTTGAAAGAAAATAAGAATCTTGAGAAGTTCTGATTGTTGTTCAGACTTGAAAATAATTGAATTTGTTATATGATTTCAGTCGCTGGAGTCCACACGGCGCATGATGATGCTATGTGAGGAGGTGAGTTCAGAACACGCTTATTTTAACCTATTTATAATGCTAACACTTGAATTTATATAAGGAGAAAATATCACTATAGAGAACTACAAGTCTGTGTTGTATAATGATTAATGACTAAAACAAATAACGGCATGGATTTGCTGTGAATTTTTAAAGAACTACTAATGCTTCTGAGCTGCAAGTATGCGTTGGGAGTGATAATTATGTGTGTATTTCGAGAATACCTCCCAAAATTAACTCCAATAATATTATTTATTGTTTGTCCCCCTTGATTCTAGTCAAAATTACCATGAATTTGATATGAAAACCTGTGAATCATAAATTGTTACAATAATTTAAATTAATTAGGTAAGTGATTTTGTTTTCATATCAATTTCATCCATGATTCATTAACTGTTAATGTGTAACTGTAATAATATGTGTGATTAATATGAAATGATCTATTAATTTTCCAAGCGTGCGACAATACTGGAAGCTCTTATGTCTATTGCTAAATAGAAAGAACTGAGCCAAATGCACTGTGCGGTCTTGCATATCCGTAGAGGCGATTCAGTTAAAATTAAACATTTGTTTCCCCTCATAGTTTAATTATGTTGAGTTATTTTGTCGATTATGTGAATTATTTGTGATCATCTGTGAGAGAGGTGTTCTCGATGCGAGGGAGTGAGGGGTATAGCGGAAGTGTCTGGATAGCCCCAAGCTCGGTTTGGTCTCTGACGCCCGTCCCACGTACCCCCTAGGGCGCAGCCTCTGCTAACCCTGGCTGTTGTGTTTCGATGTCGCTAAATATTTTATTTTTTGTTTTATCTATTTCTAAATGTGTGTATGTATATCTATTGTAGTTCTCCGGCCATAAATCCTTGTTTTATTTTATGTTGAATCCTACATTCGAGTATAATATATAATATGTAATCAGTATTATGTTATTATAACCATACATATATGGGTGTTGCATGATCCGTGCCTTACTGTGTCCGACAATGTTAGACTTCTATAGCCCTTTGTGTTGTTCGTAGTGAACTGTACATTTATGTGATTATATTTACCTTCCTGGGCGAACCGGCCCTCGGCGCTGACAGTTAATTAACAAAATTGATATTGTAGAACATTGCCTCCTCTAGTTTTGTCAAAGGCAAATTATTAGCTCGAAATTGAGTGTTTAACCGTCAGCTCCTATAATTTCGCCCGAATGCTGTATTAGGTTTCAAAAAGCATGAAGCCCATCATTGTCCACAATAGAATCCAAGTCCCATATTTAGTTAAATACTTCTCTAATGTTAGTACCCCTTTTAGTACGTAATTTGAAACAAAATACGTGCGCTTTTGAGTCTGAAAAAAATAGTTAATCCATTGTGCTTGGGCTTGCTTTCAAAATGAGACCCTTGTGTACCAGTCGGATTCAGACTGAAGGAATCCGCGTCCGAGGCTGACTCACTGTTTCAACGCACTTTCTATTACTGTTTAATTTCCTGTCTGGTAATGATACTTCTACTCTTCATAGATGACATTATTGTTCTCTGTGTTTCTTTATGATTTCTATAACTAAACGTTCCAACACTAACTGATCTAGCGAACCTTGGCATTGAATATATCGTGATCAGTGTATGTTGATGTTCGTTCTATCCTGTTTTAGTTGAATCTGTATCTTAGGTCTCTGTTGTAGTGGCTGCTCTCTGTTGTTGACTGTACATCTATTATGTTGTATGATTTTCATGCCTTCTCGAACATTCACATTACTGTCAATATGTGGGCGTGAACACACCCCGTACCTGCCACTGGACTCCAACAAATATATCGAGCTACACCTAATGTTGACTCTCACACAACATACATGAACCGAATCCAAATTATATCAGTATAACCCACATTACTCTTTTATAATTATTTGTTACGTTTGATTTTACAAAATATTTTAGTACTTTTTTGGTTAAAACTACATTTAGAAATTTTTATTTGAAAAAATATTTTGCAAACATTATTTTTATGTTATTGTTTCTATAAATATTATATGCCGCAATGTCTACGCTAATACAACATGGTATGACGACACTGTACAGACTCAGCATTACTCTCTACAACACAGTTCAAACACCAGGGAGGACGTCTCCTCGTCACCAGTGTACATATGAAATAGTAGTAATCGAGTAAATTGTATTACATGTAAGCTGGTGCCGCGGGTGGTGGCGAGGACGAGGTCCTCCCGCGTGACATACAACTGACTGTACAAGTAGTCGCGACACGCTCGCGGAGCGCCGTGCCCGCCGCCCGCCGGGCTCGCACCCACTGTCCACTCACTCTACTGTACCCCTCACAACTAACATGCTCTGTGACTTTTTGTTTCTGCGGCGTAGAGCAAGGAGGCCGGCATTCGTACTCTGGTCGCTCTAGATGACCAGGGAGGTGAGTGATCTGCAAAATTTGCAACACTACATTATTTACAATTTTATCTATTTTATCCTTTTTCGCTAACTTTGTTGAGCATCGTAGGGTTTTCAGCCGACCCGAAGATGGGCTCACCGATGTAGAAGAGATTAAGGGGGTATCGCATTGATTATGTATTTAAAATTACGTCACTGCTATTACAATGCAAAGGTGCGGGCATCCTCTGAGAAATGACCGTTTACATTGTGAAACTCACACACGGAGATGATCACGGAAAACCCACATCTTTGTATATTTATTCTTTATTTAGATAATATACACCACTTTGCACAACTTAACAACGAGCTCTATAGTCTACGACGTCAGGCAGGCCGAACGATTCGACATAACAAACCGTATATATTCGGTCGTACCGATACTTATACATTCTGCATTTCAGATGTTCGTACTCGACTCTAAATTAACAACTTTACTGAATTCACATAAAACGAATCTAAATGAACGAGCAAAGTAAATTCGAAACGCTTCTCCTCAACGCACGACTCTTAACATCACACAAAAAATCATGAATCATATGAAACTGAGCACAGATGAAACTAAATCTGGTTTTACTTGCAAGCTTCACTGCATGCATGTCGTTGTGGATCGAGTAGTGTGTGTTAGCGGCGAGCCGCGCGGGCGGCGCGTACGCCCGTCACGCCCGCGTGGCACGCGCGCTGCACGCGGCCGGGCGGGCGCACGCGCCGGCCGCGCGCTCGCCGGCACGCCGCGCACGCACGCCGCCCGTCGCCTCCGCCACGCCCGTAGCGTCACGCGTCACGCTGCCGCAGCTGCACCGCGCACGCGCCGCACCGCGCGCGTCCCGTGCGACCGAACTCCGGCGCACCGCACCCACCCACCCACACACCCCGATACTCTCTCCTACGATATATTATTTTGATTTGTATTTTATGTATAGAGCGAGGACGCCGGGGGGCAAGCGCTTCATATGTTGAGTCACCAGGGCGGTAAGAGTTAAACTGACACATGGGTAGTCGAAACGTGAGAACGTCTGTGTTTGAATGTGCAGTTAATACAACTAATCTCTTTGTTTTTCTTTGACGTTTCTCTTAAATAACGACTTATCTAAAATCGATGTTGCGTGTGTATCTATGTTTCGATGGGGATGACCTTGACATAATAGTGTAAATAGAAGCCCGATGGCCGTTCGTTGCTAATTGTCGCAAAAGACTGTTACTCTATCTTTTGCTGAAGATTTAATTTGAATGAGCTGCGCAATCTGTTTAGTTCTTCCGTTGATATTTGATCGATACGCTTTTTATAGGTATATTTATTTATCTTTCCGAATCTACTGTTCTCTTCCGTAATGATACTGCGGTACTGAAATGAATGCGCGTTGACCGATGTCTGTTCGACGTATAGAGTAACTGGTATCGCCTTCATCTCCATGGCTGGCAGCGTACTGTTAATGTTAGCTGTAGGTCTGTAACTGTTAGCTCGAGCGTCTGTGTCTGTCGGCGAGGCCGCTCCTCGCCGCACTACATATTAGTTTGTTCATTTTTCTTCTTCAATAAATCAATACTTTGCTATTTTCACGTTTCATTTAGGAATGGCTTAATGGATACGCTCATTTGCTAAGTTGATTTGTTTTATCCCATAATCACCTCGCGGCGGGCCGGTGGTGGCTCGCCGCATCATGTCCATGTTTTATTTCTGTTTAGTTATCAGTTTGTTTGTGTTGGTATGAGTTTCGCGCGACGCCCGCGCGGCCTGTGCGCTCGCCGCTGCCTGCGCGCGCGCCGCTCCCGACTCCTCACCGCATTCGTTTGGCGAGCTATAGTGACATCATTATTGTGTTGTAGAGTCACGAGGTGGGCATGAAAACCCTGGTCATGCTGGATGAACAGGGCGGTAAGCATCCAGTAGTACATACTATTTTGCATCACTCATAATTTAGTAAAGCTTTTGTCTGAAATGCCAGTTCAGATAAGTTATGAAAGTTCGTTGAATGGCAATGACTTTATAACGATAAATATGTTACCGATTGAAAATCTGCTAACAGTTTATTTATAATGGATAAAAACTGAAGGTAAAAATTGTTTGTCATGACCATAAATAAATAGTGAATAAAGTGCATCAAACGATCTCTGCGCTCCCACAGTTGCTCGTTGTGAACTGGGCCAAGAGATTCTCTGATTGAGTTAAACCGTTAATTATTTTATTTAGTTATTTGTCACGCATCCAGCTATGCACGTCTTTCTCAATATTGCTGTTTATTGCATGATTTAGTATTTTATAAGTGATCTAGATACTGTTTTCTAATTGTTAGTCACTACGAGTACGGTAATGTAATCACTTAGTGTCAGCACATACATCATTTTTAATCAAAGGTAAATGATAATTTTTTGAATTAGTTTTAACCAGATCAAGTGTAAGACATAACAACACAAGCACCACAAAAAATCGTCCAGATAAATATTAGATGCTTAAATATTAGCGTTGAAATGAGATGAAATAGAATTGCTGTAGGTTTTAAAGCTTGCATGAACATAAATAGTTGAATAAAACTCAGCTACATTTACAAAATACATGTCTTACACTTAGCGCTGGTTATTGTCGAGGGCGTTGAGAATTTACAATCGAGTTAATGAAAAAAAAAAGTGATTCAAAATTGTTAAAATCGCGAAAGTAATTGGAAAAAGAGTTAGGCGCTTGCACACATACTGAAGGTGGACTAACAAGGGTAGATCTAAAGCGTTTGTTGATGTGTGTGAACAGAGCAATTGGACAGAATCGAAGAGGGCATGGACCAGATCAACGCGGACATGCGCGAGGCAGAGAAGAATCTGTCGGGGATGGAGAAATGTTGCGGCATCTGTGTCCTGCCGTGCAACAAGTGCGTACAGCCAACTCATCACATATTACTTACCACTCGTTAAATTATCTTAACGCTGCATTTTCAGCCATAAAAATATCATCATCATATTGGCCAGGTTCTGAGCCCTTTGCATCCAACGTCACCACCAACTTAACTAGATCGTCTCTGCAAGGTGTTTAACGCTTTCCGATTCTCGACTAATATTAGCTCTCGGAATTATTAATGTACCTACTTATGAATTTATTCAACCTCTCCGCTCGTTTAAGGTCCGATTAAATTGATAACATAATAGATTTCCAGGAACTGGTGGTCAAAGAGCTGATTACCATATTATTTCGCGTACTTTTGTTGCTTATCACCAATGCCTGTTAAACCACTATGAGGCTGAGCAGACGTAGGAATTTTTGTCCGGCGTACTACCGCGAACAAGAATTTTTACCGCAACCAAGAAAAATTTGCACCGGACTCAACGCACACGTCGATCATTTTGTTCGTACTTATCCTTAGAACCCTAGTGTGCTCACTAGCAACAACCACCAACCACGGTAATTCTTGTCCGTGGGAAAAACGACATTTTCTTCGTCTGCTCAGCGCCTAATAATTCTTCACCGTTAAGCACAACTCTTAATTGAAAGACATGTTGCGGCAGCGAATACTGCAGATTTCGCAAATGGCATATTTTGTCACCAAATAGCGGCGTACGCAGATGCTCTCGTTTGTATGTCTCTGTATGAGCATGAGAAGGGGGGTCCTCGCAATGCGACTGATCCCGCCAGCAAGGGTAGTGTAAGTTCGCCTATTTCTGGTGTTGCTGTTGTTTTCGTAGCTTACGGTTCAACAGCTCGTTGCGTATTTATTGAATGACTTCAGCTCTAAGGGGTCATCCATAAAGTAAGTCACACTAATTTCGTGATTTTTTTACCCCTCCCCGTCATTGACACAGTTGATTACATCCCCCCCCCCCCCCCCCTACCTAGTGTGACATCACATACTTTGCAATTTTACATCTACAAATGATTAAATTAAAACAGCACTTCCGAAATAAGTTTTATTTCCATTTAAATTACTTTTTAATATATCATAAATCAATTGCCATACAGATAGTTGGAATTATTTTTAAGATTTTTTTGGCATTTTAACACTTAGATGTATTAGATTTTGAAATGTGTGGTCACGAAACTTAGGTCCCCTCTCACCCCTTGTCACATAATGTCACACTTCGTCAACCCCCATCCCCCCTTAACGTATGACGTATTTTATGGATGTTCCCTAATATTCATTAACGTTGCTCCGATTAAGTAGAGGTAGATAGAATACATCAAATCTACGTTACATACATCAGCTCCCATCTCTGCATTTTCCCAAGTAGGTATATTAGAGTCGACCCAAATCTTTTCAGATGCGACGAAACTTCAATATTTTTCACTATCATTACTGCCAACATCTGCCAAATAATTTCGGTATATTTTTCAAACGTTATTAACAAATTTTAATCCAATGATTTCAGAGGAGCATCGTTCAAGGAAGACGACGGTACGTGGAAGGGGAATGACGACGGCAAGGTGGTGAACAACCAGCCACAGAGGGTCATGGACGAACGCAACGGCATAGGACCACAAGCCGGATACATAGGAAGGTGAGCTTCAAAACAACCTACGTACCTTCATCATAGAGTCTACTGTTGCAGAGCCAGCAACAATGCAGCAAGTGCATGACCAGGGGATCCGGTTCTCCATTGTTGCAATATTGTCTATTGAGATGACATGAAAACATCTCTACATAGTATAAAAAGTCGTTTTCTACGTCTGTCTGTCTATATCCGCAAAGTCCTCCTAAACCACGCAACAGATTTTGATGCGGTTTTCACCATCAGATAGGAAATTTTTCACGGAAGGTTTATATGTATAATACTTTGATATTGAATGTAAGGATAGTAGAGAAATTGCACCCGTGCGAAGCCGGGGACGGGTCGCTAGTTCTCTATAATCCGTTGTTTACAGAGAGAGACAATAAATTGTCCACTGCTGTTAAAAATAGTACATTATGGTACAAGTGTGTAATGTTGGTGATTACCGCTGAGGCGCCATTGAGACCCGAGCCGTTAGGTGAGGGTCTTAAGAGAGCCGAGGACGGTAATCATCAATACACACGTGTATCATACGACGTTTTTCAACACACTTGTGAAGAAAATAACTATAATTTCAATAGTGAAAACGAATTGTGAAAAAAATTTCGCAATGGCGGGAAAAATTAATCAGTTTTCCTATGCGCGCGCATCTAACAGATCGGCCATAGACTAAAAGAATGAGGTTTTTTTTTTGGCTTTTCTATGATAGCGTTTTAGCCACGTACAAAATGGGTAATTCAAAGTTTTCTTTATCACAGAAAAAACAAAAGTTATATTTGAGTGAAAGTTGTATTTATTAAAAACGTACAAGTTGAAATTTATCTATTTAAATACGAAGTTGCATGAAACTAGCAAGCAATAGGTAGGTACATTAATTTATTTGTACTATTGAACACGATCTTTTTTGTTTCGAAACTTTTTTAAAAACAAAGCAACTCAACCAATTTAAAAAAAAAACCTATAACTCACTTGTGAATAATAGTAAAGAAAAAGTCACAGTTTGATTACAGGTGTCATTATGTGCCTAATTGCGGTGAAATTAGAGCCATTTTATGAGCAAGTGTGTTGAAAATTGTATTTGTACTGGAGGTAGATATCTCTAAAGCCGGGTCCACATAATATGTATCATTTGTACGAACCGATCATCATATCCATATCGCCGACGCGTATCGTGATCGCTTATGTGGACGAGTGGTTATACGCGATCATGATATACACGGTCACAACTCACAATACACCGCTCTGATACGTTCCATCTCGAGTCGGTTTATGTTCGATTATCAAAAGAGGATATACGGATAATGATCGGAAAAAACCGACGCATCCACAACTAGATACGGAGACTTGACACGACACGATGAATGATAGTGATACGGATAGCGTGATCGGATCGGGCAATACATATGTGGATCCGGCTTAACATGACGCACTGAAGCCACAGATAACCCTTTCGATGGCCATAAGTACGAGTACAAGAGAAAAGCCTCTGCCCTGACTGATCACAAAATATATCAATAACCAGGGAAACTACGTTATAAATTTAAAAGTAGGTGATGCTAGGTAGTTTTACGAGAGCTGAATGCTGCCGCCCACCAGCGTAGTAAGGAATAATAGGCGGAATCTCTTACTATAGTATTTATTTATTTTTTAATTATATATTCTTTATTGTACACCAGTAAAACAAATGTACACATAAAACTTGCACGAACATGAGTAAATTGTACAATGGGCGGCCTTATCGCACACGGCGATTTCTTCCAGGCAACCTTTGGATGGACAAAAGTGAAATTAATCATTAGCTATGGGGCAGTCAGTTGTGTGGATTAAATAACACTGCACACTATCTGGCAATATAAAATATACTGAAAGTATGAATATCATAAGTAACAGTCTATTTTTGACTCATTACAAAATATCTCATTTATTTTGTTTAATTCTTATCTAGGATAACAAGCGACGCTCGCGAGGATGAGATGGAAGAGAACATGGGACAAGTGAACACGATGATCGGTAACCTGCGCAACATGGCGCTGGACATGGGCTCCGAGCTAGAGAACCAGAACCGCCAGATCGACCGCATCAACCGCAAGGTAATATCATGGCTGACTGGACGAGGGAATATGTTGTCATTCAGATGGTGTGCACGCGAATTCGTTAGTTAGTTTACTTGAAGTTCTGCAAAACAAAGTCTTACCTTGCGGTCCGAATTCCGATAAAAGTGATAATATCGCGAATCCGACCAAATTTAATAGTCACAAAATATAAGGGTTACTAAGTAATAGTAATACTTGTGACTTTAGTCGGATTCGCGATATTATTACTTTTAGCGCAATTCGGACCGCAGGGTTATACAATGTGTAACTTAATTAACGCAAGACCATCATACACACCCCAATTAGTATATTAAGTTAAAAGCATAATACAATATTGACGACACAGTTGGCGCGGTGGCTAAGTGATTAGCTTTCTACGCTACGTGCCGGGGTTCGGTCGGCATGGAACAAGTATTTCAGTAAGACAATAGGCAGGCAATAGGCATGGGTAGGTAGTATGTCAAGTATTTGTAGGTATCTACAGATAGTTGTTTCGGGTCTGGGTGTGTGTGATATGTATGTTTGTAAACTGTACCCTAGATACAAGACAAATATAAGAGGGGCAAAGTTAAAAAAAAAAATAACTTAAGAATTTTAAACCTTTTTAAGTAAATAGTGTTGAGTTTAGCATTATTTACTGCATTTAAAATTGAGTCTTATTACTTTGAAATAAGATTTAATTTTCTTTGGCTCAATCGACCGTCAATTTGGCGAAATTCATAATTTTTGAAAAAAATCCTACTTATTACTGAAATTGATTCGATAGTCAATTATGAACGAACAAACTAATTTCAGGGCTTGCGTTTATTATGTTGCATGTTGTATAAAGTCCCAATTTATTAGCGGAGGTTCTTTTGAGGGATTTTAGTGCTCATCGTTACTTATAAACAACTTTTACTATGTGACCAAACCCGAAATCGCTAAAGAAAAATCTGCTGCTCCATACAAATAATTCAATATTACTGGACTAAATATGTGGAACAACAATTTTTTGTTTCGCAATTTCATTGTTGGTCCCATAGCTAAAGTTGTTCATAATGATGAGTACAACAATCCCTTAAAGGGATCGGAACTAGAAAGGTAGGACCTTATACAGGAATTTTTTTTGTGTAGTGCGCAAAATTTGTAGAATGATTCAGTCTCTGTTCCTAAATGCAACCGCAGTATTGGAATACACTTCAAAACAAAACGAGAATTCGACTTAGTATGGGAGCCACGCATAATTTACTAGCGCAAGCTACACAAAATCTAATTTTTATTTTGTTTGGAGTGAATTTTAGTACCTACCTACTGCAGTTGCATTTGGGAACGGACACTGAATCAGTCTGTAAATTTTGCGCACTACATAAAAAAATATCCTGTATAATGACCTGTCGAAAGTTATAATTAGGGTGACTCCCTCCTCTCCCCTCACCTGTCACTTTCGCTTTGTGCCGGGAGATAACTCGTCGTTTATTATACCAAGGATGGGCCAAGGTTTATAACTGTCAGTGACTGACACAGGTTTATAACTGTCAGTGACTGACAGAAATTCATTTTATAATAACAGGCATCCAACAAATACTGCCCGCCTATTATATAAAATTAAATGTTAGAGAATTTTGGACTGAAATTGGTAGCGCTTATCGCTGCAAAAGACATAAATGAAATCTTGAAAATTACTACTTAGTGACAAAACAGGAGTACAGTTTAAATAAATTGCGTGAGTGAAGATTTTTCGCTGTCTTTCTCCATTGATTTTTTGTTTTTGTTTGAAATATTAATTGTAGACGCACTCCTGCGTTGTCGCGTACTTACTATAAGTATTAATAAAAATACGAATTCGCGTGCACACTTCAATAATGTTCTCGTCAATAGACGCAATACTCTGCAAAAAAGATATAAAATTCATATTTTATTGGAATTTTATATCATGAACTTCTTTCTTAATAATTCTAAAACGATATATTGATGTTGTCGTTATTATTTTAAGATAAGTGTGAAGTTTGACCCAAAACATACGCTAGATACTTTTTTTAAATTTCATCAACAATAAAATGAAAATGTTTTATAAATATGTATTCTACAGTAAAAGCAATCAACAGGGTCAAATTTCCCACTGCAAGACGCAGTAAAATTTTATACCAAACAAATTCTGCTGCGTCTCATCGTTCATCAACATTTCCACCATCTCTGTGTTTGTGGCTGTCACGTTAGCTATGGAAGTGCAACTAGTTTCCTTCTGTGTCTATCAACTGTCTTCCGGCTTATTAGCATCAGTTCCGGTCACTCGCTTATCTGGCATTCAAATCACTTCCTCCTGTCTCACTCGACGCATGTCTATTCATACTTCGTAGAGATAGTAATTGGTTGTTGTGAATTTTCTCTTTGTCTTACGAGTGACGTTCAGGACATGTTACCGACAAACACATCCCACACGACCATTGTGTAAATGTTGGCTAGTTGTCACATCCATCAGACTAACATACTCCAGTTAGACTCCATAACTAACACTGTCATTCACATCAAATGTTAACGAAACATTATTTTTGTTTCAAAAGACAGCGACTGAAGGCCATAACACACACTTTTTGATTTTGTTCTATAGATACCAATTTAAATATCCTAAAATTGTTACCACGTAAGGAAGAATGGGTGAGCTTTTATGGCAAGCTTATAGTTATAAATAAAATATATTTGAATATTCATCAGGAAAGCAAGAAATAATCCTGAAAAAAATACGCTTATTTTTGCTTTTCTTTATTCGTTCCTCTAATGGAAAGTATTATTTTATAAGTATATAAAATGCTATGCCAGAAATAAACGTGAGTAGCCCATTCTTCCTCAATCGGTACTTGCTGTGTATGAGCCGATTCACATAAATAAACAAAGTCGTTGTGAATTGAACAAGCAGAAACAAACAGCGTGTTCTCATCTTAGGGCGAATCGAACGAAACGAGGATAACTCTGGCGAACCAGCGCGCGCACGAGCTCCTCAAGTAAAGGACGGCGGCACGCACACCAACACGCTACACACACACGTACACGGTCTCGTGGTCGCTTGCTGCGCGGGCGCATTCAACGTCGACGCCCTTGTACACCGGTTGCAGATACACACTCCTACACATACTTTATATTTATTAAAACATCATTTTTGTATTCTCATTTTAAGTACTAGAATTTTTAGATTTGTTATTATGATAACAATATTATTTTAGTAATTACAGCTGTTACATATTCCAACATAACCTAAAGATGTGTTATTGTGTTAGTTAAATGACTTGTAAGTTTAAATGGATCTGCAACCGGCATAATATAAATATAATTTTAGTTTAGAAATCAAATATTTTGCTTAGTGTCTCTCTTCTATCTCGAGATACATTTATCCAACTGTAAAATTAATATTTAACATGTAATCCTAACATGCTACTGTATAAAGTGAACACTTGTTCATTTTTGACTACTTTAACCTTCAACTTTTCTTGACGCTCAAGTTTTCAAGTCGCACGGCTACATATTTATCAAGCTATACATTTTCAGAATAAACTAACCTCTCATTGAAAGCCTATACAATGCGAGGTCAGCTTACACTGAAAATGCGTAGCTTAATATTATGTAGCCGTGTGTACATGTTGTTGAAAATGTAACAAAATATAAGTACAAAAATGTAGTTTTGTGTAGGGTAGGTCCATAACGATGTACGTGTCATCCTGAACCGTAACTTCGAGGATAACTTATTAGACTGGTATTGTACCAAACGCGAAATCTCGCTGCCGGCGCCGTCAAAGCGTGGGAGCGAGACGGTGCATACAAAGACCTACCTTTCTAGTCCCGATGCCTTTATGCTCTGTCTCGCTCCCACGTTTTATGTCCCTGCCTACAACGAGATTTTGCGTTTGATATAGTCAAGTCGGTGCTGCAACAATGGTGCATTCTTTAATAGCAAGGCGATAATGCGCTTAATAATAACTGGATTATATCTAAACTATTGTGGTCCAGCTTCTGATATTAAACTACAGGGCAAGTAACCACCCAGTAAGGGTCATGTTCACCGACAGTATAACAGGTGTTTAAGATTAAATCGGCCGTTTACTCATACAAAAATTGATGTTTATACGGCTGATTTGCCTTAATCATCTGTTGTCGGTGAACTTGGGCCCTAATTTGTTTACTGGGGTGTCATGAGATGCAAACAATCTTTTTTATATCGTTTTTGATATACAGCAATAAATAAAAACAGTGCCTATGTTATTAAAAGCAATTACTTATTTTAAATAATTTACTCTGCATAATTGCTTTTAAGTTGTATCTTTTTATATTATATAAAAAAAAGATTGTTTACATTATAGGTATAAGACAGCTTAAAAAAATGGACCTTAGAAGACCCTTCACAAAACTACATATGCGTTTCAAATAAGAAAACTAATGGACGATCGCTATATTGTAAATATCTGCTAACATCACTTCAGTGACATGCAAGCATTGACTGCACTGAAGTGATCGGATGTTCAAAATATAGCATCCGTCTTATCTGTTTTCTTATGGAAAATGCATACCTACCTAGTTATTTTATTAAATAGTTTTTTGGGTGCTCATTTCATGCAGTAGGACATGTTGAAATTAAAAATTATACTTAATCGTATTTACGCCATCGTCTCGTATACTTAAATTATTATAAATCTACTACACAGTATAAACAGTTAAGGAGTTGAAACGTGAGAATTATTATTTTGAGAAAATGCATTTACCCCCTGTTAATATAAATATGTAGTGTTACTGTTATTGCTAGGAAAGTTGAAATATTGCTTGACGCAAACTTATTCGTAAACAATCATATTTAGAATATTAATTGTTTTATGAACTTTGCGATATACCACAAGAGATATATTTAAAAGAAATTATTGTTAATATGGGATCAAATCTCACACATGATCTTACTTCCTTCATTGGCTATCCTATCCTTCGAAATTTCACGTTATTTCCACAAACTTTGCTGTACACAATTATATTGGCGCACCGGTCGGTGGTCACTTATAATTTACTATAATGATTTTGTTATATTCCCTTGCATATTAGTCAAAAATGCATTAAGAACAGTTAAACATGTGCTGTTCTTCAGAATAGGCTATCTCGTAAGAGGGGATGAATATATGGAATATATGGATGGTAGGGATGAGTTGATATGTGATAATAGTTTGAATTTAAGTGATTAGAGTTTAGCCAGTCACATGTCTTCGAGAATATTTAACTGTATCTGAAATGCATCAGATCTCATCATGATTTCTAATACTTTTCATAGGAGCATTCATGTATTTACATACAAAATAATTTATTAATACATAACACGAGAAATCCTGATGGCTCAAATATTTAGAAAGTTATATTTAGTTAAAATCTACTAGTATTATTTCGTCCATATATATTTATTATAACTCTAACATCAATAACATAGCTTTTACATATCTCTGCAATAATATACATATCTGCTTCTATGAAATATTATGAAAAGACGCTAAATAATGTAAATTAGTATTACAACATAGCTATCTAAACTTAGCTATAAACTATCATAATTTATTAACTAGTACTTTTTATTTATTTTATGAGAAAATAAATCATTTCATTTACAAGATGATTTTAAGTTATTTAATTTCCCTCTTTAGAGTTTTCTTTTATTTAAAATGTTCTGTCGTTCAATATTGAACTTCAAATTCTTTCTCTTAAGCCGAATTTACAATTACATTACGAAACTATGTCGCGAAACCGTAACTTAAGTACTTTAAACTTGACTCTCATTATGATCGTATTTGGAGCTTAGAGTACAGCTATATTTTCTTCCTATAAAAAAATACGCGGCCGGCCACGCGAGAAGTAAAAAAAAATCTGTACTTTAATTTAAGCTCCACATACGATCATAATTAGGGGGAAGTTTACATATAATACATATTCAAGTTACAATTTCGCGACACTAGTTGCGTAATGTAAATTCGGCTTTATGAAATTATTTCATTGTTTGCTGTCATAATAAATTGAGAATTAATTATTAACACAAATAACAAATCATTATTACAATATTTGAATAGTTATGTGTAGGTCAACCAATAACAATTGAAGGCATATACTTTAAGTAATAAAACTGAGAACATTTATATATTAGAATTTATTTAAATCATTTTTAATATTTTTATTTAAATCAAAAGCAGACATCTTACTGAAAAACGTTTACAAAGTAACGCTATCATTGGAGACTAGTCAAATACCTAAATACAATATAAAGGCACCACTCCACGAGACTACACACACACACAAACAAACTAAACACACGTCGCTGAAGATCGTGAGTATACTTTTATAATAAAGAGCACTTGTTTAAAGCGGAGCACAGCTTGCATTTAAAGCGATTGAATAGCAAAAAATTGGCTTTTGTGTCACTTTGAAGTTTTATAAGACGCGTGACGTATTCGCTTAAAGCCAAAAATAGCTGAAAGATAAAAAGGCTTACAGGATTGATACCGTCTCGCATGTGGCAGCAATGATTCATAAACAAATAAATATAATACTGATAATAATGCTTTGCTTTGGTTTAAGTAGTAAATTATAAAATAAACTACTGTATTATCTTATCACATTAATGCCCGATTTGCCCACAAATTATATTAAATATTTGTTTGTGAACTCGTGCCGTGCCATGTGAACGTGGCTTTATGCCGATGGCAATTGACCTTATTAGAAAAGACTTCCACGTTTTAATTACATATTAAATAAATTCAAATACTTATTTATTTGTTTATGTTTGATTTCCTCCGGTTTGAACCGTGTTCCCTTTTTGTTTGTCTTATTTGGAACCTGTATGTATAAGTCTTCTACATTTTTTAATCCTTTTATTTTTGAGTTGTGACGTTATTTCACCGTTTTCATTCTTATTTGTTGTATATTATATTAGTTCCCCTTTTACACCCTAATTCTAAAATTAACAAGCAAAGATTGATCCTTCCCTTATAACTTTCAATCTTATTTCCGTATAGATAAGCGAATTTTGTGTATCAATTATTGTGTACTTAAATTTAAGAGTACAATGAAGTTTGTTTATAGGGTGAGAGCAACGAGACGCGCATAGCGGTGGCCAACCAGCGCGCGAACAAACTGCTCAAGTCCTAAGCACCACGCACTTGTCTGCTGTTACTAAAATGACGCTTGCCAAACAGACCTTTTATATGTCAGGTAGCCAAATTTTGGCAAATCTTTTTAACGTCCATATTTCGGCTGCTACTAGCTGCGTTACGTGTCTCGCGTTAAATTGACGATTTGCCGTTTGTCTAGAGTTTTTCACATAGCAGCAGGTACGGATGTCGTCCCTAAAAATAAGCTTCGTAAAAAGTGGTTTGTAATTCTATGGCCTATCTTTGATTATTTATTTAAGTTATAATGTTAAAAAAGTAAATAATTTATTAACGTTGGCAAACGTCATTTTAAAGTTCCATAAACTTTATTAAGTGGTAAGTACAGTTGTATTATTCGCGTAAAGTAAACAATGCAATAATTTGATTTATGTCGTTATTGTAAGAGGCTTGCGGAAAATTTGACTGACACGTTCCTAAACACTTGTCAACTATTTTCAGTACATAAGTATATATTAAAACGAACTCAAATATAAATATATTATGAACTGTACTTACCTGATTTCATTCATATGAGATTGCAATATTCCTAATTATTCTTGCCTAATTTTTAATTTTAAGTTAATTTGCAATTTAGAATGAAGCTGTTAAAACTACTTCAGATTATATTTATATATAGCAATACAGTATCTTAAAAATCAAGCTACAATTAATAAATTATTCAATTATTAAAAATTAAAAATAATTACTCAATTTAATGTGCTGCTATATGTATGTACAATCTTATAAATTATCATTTGCAAAGATCGATATTATTTGAGCAATGTGCCAAAATTATCTTCACTAAATAGGTACATAATATGTTAAGACACCATATTGTAACAGTCATTCCAGAACCAAGCAACACCTCGCCTTTAGAGATAGATATCAAGTTTATCATTATCACTCATAAAAAAATCGTTTATTATTGACTGTTACACAAAATGACCACATGCACTAACTACATAAAATATTTTCAGATCATTTTGTCAGGCTTTATATTAACAGCCGCTTTGTTAAAGATTCATGAAATTAAAACGAATTTTAACTGCACTGCTCTAAAGCACTCGAAAATCTTATTATAAAAGATATTTTCGTATTAATTTGCACCTAACATTAATATTTAGGGCGTGCAAAGCAAGTTGATGACGTAAAACTCGAAGCTCAAACATTAAATTTATTTCTCGCCATAAAATGGCACATTATCATGTTTGAAAGGTTTGTAATGATCTATATGTCAGTGTTTCAGAATTCCTTAGGTAGGTACCACTTTAACGAGTAATAAACGATAATAAACCAAACCAACTATCAGCAAGTCTTCGTCTTAAATAAAATATTAGTGAGATTTTTAAAAATAAATATTATGTAGTATTATAATATTTGTTGAGGTTAATGTATCTCTCATTTTAATATTATGTAACTGAGCGGTACTTCAGTTAGCGTTACTTATTGAATAATTGTATGATATCCAATGAACTGCTTTTGTTAGTTTATTAGATTAAGATAAAGGTGCCTGAATTCGTAGTTTACGTTAATTCTACTATTATTTAGTGAGTTTTTAACGTGTTGCATTTAATATTTAATAAGTTACAGATGTTTACAGTTAGAGCTTTTGATCCTTAATTTTGATAATTGCCTAGGTACATTATAATTAAGCGGGTAATTTAAGCTCTGTTTACACGGTGACTTTGGCTGACATTAAGAGAAGACAGAAACGAGTCTAAGCGTGAACTTACGCTTCCATCTGTCAAAATTTGTTCGTAAGTTTGACGGATGGAAGCGTAAGTTCACGCTTAGACTCGTTTCTGTCGTCTCTGAATGTAAGCCTTTGAGCCCATGTAAGTCACACTGTGGGGTTAGGTGGGAAATGGGTAGAATATCAGATGACTCGGCAGGCGTACCGTGTCAAACAACACTTATAATATATAAACATTATAATTGAATAGCTTTGTAATGTGATTACAGAATATAATGCAATAGTCTATGAAAACTATATCATAGAGTTGAGTATTTAAAACTTTATTACTTAAAGTGTATTGTTGTAAGTATGACGAATAAAATGTACCGGCCTTAGGAGTAATGTGTAGGAATGTTAAAAGGCAGCGGCTTGACAAATTATTATACTCGTGTACCAGTTAATGTTAAGAGTTTTCGAAATTTTCTCTATGTCTTTTTCTCTCAATCGTATTAGTTTCTAAGGATATACGTGTACCGAAGGTTCGCGAACATTTATCTAAGTACATCATATTTTAATAATGAAATATTTTAACAGTGTTGTCTTGTAACTTTTGAGCTGTGAACTCAACGCAGTGTCGCCTTGTGCCATCGACAACCAGCGTCTCTGTGCAACTTATCAAAGACACCATTCGTAGCACACAGATAGGAGCAGTGTCGATGACGTAAAGTGATGACGCGGCCACAGCCTCGTAGATTGTTTTGTAACAGCTATTCAAATTAACCAATAGTTGTATAAATTTACCGCCTGCATAATCTGTGTAATGATTTTAATCAGCCTAAAATATTAACTATTTAGGATAAAATAATTATATCTATTTTCTTTAAGAATAGATAAAGGATAGTATAAAATGTTAATTTCTAATTACATTATTGATTTGTTAAATTACAAATAATTGTTTTATTTCTAACACTAAACACAAATAAAACTCATATAATTAAAGTTTTAGTAAAATTTATTATTGATCAAAAATATTTATTTACAAAACTTACATTTAAATTATCAACCAAGGAACAAATTGGACAGTATACCTACTTAATTCAACAACAAATCGCACAGCCGACAGACCGATTGATAAATACTTTGTACTGACTAGGTATTCTTCTATACAAAAAGGTACTAAATCACGTCCAACATATCTGTACAGTAATTTACGAGCAATACTTATTAGCTACAGATCATGAGATCTACTTTAAAACTGCAGTAAAGATTTTCTTACACGGGCAACACAACACTTACCTACTAACTAGCAACACTTGACAATTTCGACATCATGACCACATTAACACGTTCACTGTCCCGACAGCAGACACAATAGTTAAACAATCGACATGTACCACATGTGGTTCATGGGACTGCGAATGGGTTAAGCAACTGTTGATTTGCAATGTTGCTCGACAGTGGCCCTAATCATAATTATCATTATCATTTTGGAGTTTCTTGCCGGTTCTTCTCCATAGGACCTACTATTTTGGAACCGTGCACCTAGAGTCTCGACATTTCATAAGTGCCTGTATCTAGTTTACATGAAATCAAGATCTATTCTATTTTATATAGAGCTACTCATTCTGTGTTATTACAAAAGATGTAGATATATAAAACCCAGGTTTTAAGACAGCCCCGTCTCTTTTTTTTATTTGACATTAGAAAGTGACGTATGTGTTAAAAACCTAGGTTTTACTAGATTTACTGTAAACCATCTCTTTCAATAAAGTGACTAATTTTGAGGACTGTTGCCGGCGATCATAATGCGATAGTCGCACGTATGGGAGCGCCTTTTGAACGTACAGTTTAAACTGAAACGTCACTCATCCCAAACAATTATTAATATTTTATTTGTTAGACGTGACATTCCCTAGTAGAAGATAATATAATATGTATTGTACTCTTCACAATCGAAAATTGGTAATTCCATTTCGTTCCAGTCACAAGTTATGAAGTCACCTTAAACGACCGCTGAAAAAAAAACAAGTGTGGCTAAAGTCATAGTTAATATTAGGAACAGTAGAAACATTTTGTATAAAATGTATTAAATATCAATACTAGCGACATCACCTCGGATTCCTTATATTAGGTACCCTTGTCATTTGTATACCAATGAATAGAGATAGATGGCAATAGTTTTAGGAGCTAGAATAACGTTTAATAGTCTTTTATTCCTAAGGAGGTAAGTAAATATCCAAAATTGATAAGTAACCCCAATTGTTCGTCTAGCTAATCTACTTCGGAATCCTTACCAAGTTCGACGATGAGTTCGAGAGAGACCATGATCGCGAACCCGAGCAGCGCGCACACGAATTGCAGCAGACCGCTGCTTCGCTTCCACACCTCGAAGAACACTACGTACACCAGCGTGCCGCACGCTAGACCCTGGAAATTGAATCAGACAAACTTGAGTTAGTACCTATAATTTGCTGTCAGCCGTAATTTACCTATCTACTGTATTTATTCTGTTTTGTTTAGCTGTAAGTCTTCCGTAGTGATAAAAATTTAAATTAATTAGGAAAAATGACTCGGATATAAATACGGCCAGAAAATTGGTAAGCAGGTGGAAGTCGAAAATATAACCTACTTAGGTAGTTAATTATATATGGCGCTATCTTCAAACACTCTAGGTATGTGAAAATTGTGGTAACTATCTACCTAGTTAAAAATTATCGAGAAGTCGACCGCAATAAGACTGCATCCAAGAATTAAAGTTAATTTCTAGAGCAGCATTGTTAAACATTCAATCTAATTAATCGTAGCACGCTATAGAGATGACATCAATGCACTTAACAACACGAATCCAAAGATTTTCTAAATACCTACGAATACGATCAAAGACTACAATAGTATATCGGACATAGACAGGCAGCTCGGCCTTTTTTTATTATTAACCTTAATATCAACCGCAACGCCATCTATTTTTTCGGTAGGGGAACTAAGGGTATAGGTACCTAGCTATAGCTACATATACCTATAGCTGTACGCTGCATACTAGGTACGTATTATATGTCAAGTGACGTAGGAAGAGTTATTGAAAATTATGAATAAAACAGTTAATATTTTAACATAATTTATTATAAAATAAATTTAACTATGTACACTGCATATTAAAGGGATGCTCCAGCTTGTGGCTGAAAATTCAATATTTATCCAGGTTTTTTGCAATTTTGCATATGTTAGAGAAATTTTTGAGAAGTATTTGGTTATTTGTGTAAATTTTTATTTTTATTAATCAACATAATATTTTTTTATGCACTTATTATGCTATAAATATCTTCTAAATTCAATCAATGGTGTAAATTTGTATATTTTGCGACTTTTATAAACATTACATGAATACTATTTAACCATGCTATTTTAAAGGCAAACAATCATTTGAATTTATCTACATAAAATGTGTTGCTGTCGCAGACATCAAAATTATATCAATATCTAATGTTTACTTATGTAAAAATACGAAAAACTGGGAAAATATTGAATTTATAGGTACAAAATGAGAGTCTAAGTACTCCTAAACTAAATTATACATTTAATATGTTATTTTGTGTTTTTCTTTTTCTTCCTTTATGTTTTAGATAGTGTCTATTTGCCTTTTCTTTCATAGGATCATTTATATCCCAAAAGGTTATTTTTCCAATGAGAACATTGTTGATATCTTTGCACCAATTGTGTATGAAAAACATTGTGCTTTTATTTATTAAATAATTACGCAAATTATCTTTATGTTCAGCACAAGTAATATATGATAAATTTACATTTACATTTATAATTAATTTTATATATGCCGATATATATTCTTTATTGCTTATATTTCTATACATATATGTTCCACTTGGGCAAAGAAATCAAACAATGCTCTTGTAGGATAGCACAACCACCTTTTGTTGCCAAATTCTTTCATTTTTATATATTTGTGGAAACTTTGTAGCTCTTCTGCTTCCATATTGTTTCTGCAGGCCACACAGTTTTTATAAATATGCTTTTTGGCAAGTTGTGCTATCCACCCACTGCAATACCCTATTGCTGCGCTTCTTTCAACGTCCATTGGAGTTTGGCTCTGTATTAGGTCGTCTGTATTTAAAAGTTCTACATTTAAATGAGCACTGTCAATTTCCCCTTCACATTCAGTAGAGCTGTTGTCTCCTGGTTTCGCTAAAAAATATTTTAGTGATTGGAGACAAACACCGTCATCTTTTTCACAGTTTGAGCCAACTGAATGTGAGGATGAAATATTATTAATTAATAGAGTTTTGAAGGCTCCTTCAAATGCAGACGACGTAGGCATAATGTTGCTGTAACCATGAGCTCTAATTGCCCCAAAAAAGTTTTCCAACGCGTCTTGATTGAAATTGCGCAGCAATAAAGAGTTAATCCCTTTGGAATTTAAATATTTTACAATTAATTTAAACCCTTCTATGGTTTTGATCCAGCTTGACAACGAAGGCACTACTCCTTGGTTATTTGAATTAATAAATTTCATGGTTTTGAGAATAGGTAGACTATAGTTCCACAATTTGTGGTGAGGTGAGGTTGGGGTCACTGCAGCCCTGTAGATTTTTCCTCCTTTTATCCCGCTAAAACTCCCATTGACGCTGTCAAACAAATCATCGAAGAACATGAGTAAATCTGCTGTGTCGGTACTTTCCTTTTCTAGACTTCCATATCCTGCAAAGTAGATAAAATATATTAACACGACTATCCATCGGTGTGATTCTCGGTAAAGAATAGACCACCACTCTCCGTCTGAGCGTGTCGTAAAAGGCGACTTAGGGATCATGTAAAGAGGATGGACAACAGCATCCTTATTTGTGCTAAGAACATGCAATCAGCAATCCGTATACCAAGTGTGGTGATTCTGGCAATGTCCCAAAAGACCGTTTATGGTAGCAGTCATTGGGAGGCCCATGTTCAGCAATGGAACTTAACAGGCGAGTATGATGATTATGAACGAAACTTATTTACATTGGACTTAGTTTGATTAACAATATGATCACACACACACACACACTTCGACTTATTAAGGGCTTATTTCGCACTCATTATTCACTTAATGTAAGCAAAAGGATTCTGCTGAAAAATGTAGCTAATGTACTTTGGCAGTGTAATTGGTTGTAACACAACCGTTGTAATTAAATAAATAAATAAATGGCCCTCAGATGCAAGTGTTTTTATTTTATTTTGTTTCTTAATTATTATTAAATAACTTTATTCAGTTGAGGCTCAAAAAAGCAATCACACACCGGTTTGAAAAGAAGATAATAAATCTGAACCAAAAAAAAATTTTGTAATAAAAGACATACCTGATGTATTAAAATTATATTCCCGTAGTGGATTTCGTTGGGACTTCTCAGAGACTGACATAACCACTGCTTCACCAAGTGATTGTGCCTCCAGATCTAGAATAATATTAAAAAATTGTCTATGTTTATTATTTGCTTCTACAAAATAAATGTATTGAAGATTATTATAGTATAACAATAGTATTACCTGGGATATGCAATACTGGAATTGCTAATTTACTCAGTCTTTTCGTTGGATACTTGTGAATATCTTCAAAATGTCTATGACAGACACGTTTGTTCTCATAGACAGTAAGATGATCCAATGTAGCTATTGCACCACCAATATTCGAAATCCACGTTTTAAATCTCTCTGGCTGTGTCTCTGGATTCGGGAAATGGTGTAGAGGCACACCTGAAAAAATGACACAACTAGTTAGATGTAAATATGTATATAATTAAGGGTCCCTATCAGTTTCGAGTTCGAAAAACAGAAAATTCGACTTATTCAGTGCAAATTATTGCACTGAAAAATTATTATGTTATTATATCTATTAAGTCTATGAATTTAATTTTTTTAAACAACGGTTGCAATTCTTCAACTTATAAGACATTATTTAGATGTTTTATTACAACTAAATATTTAGTCAAAAATAAAATAAAATAATTTCATTTGGTAGATAAACACCTCAAATTTTAAAATATTCACCACTTAATTGCAATTTTCAATAAATTCTTAAGCGTTGACGTCGGTTTTGTACATGATTTTATAAGGATTTTTTTAAAGTACTAATTCAATTGTCTTTTAAAAATTAAATTGTAGGTTGCATAATAAACTATTCCCAGTACTAACGTTTTTTTTTCACAGTGTTATTCGTTACCAGTAAGTTAAACAAGTGATCGAAAAAGTTGGTGTTTTGTGCTTACGTAAAAACGTGTTTGATTTTTATTTTTCCTAATTTATATTGAGTTGTTATCATAATTCCAACTGCATAGACAAATAGAAGATGTATAACTATGCATTAAAAAAATCGGATATCATAAAGTTGTTGAGAAATTTGCGCTGAAAAAGAAGTAATTTTCTGTTTTAGACCGTAAAATTGATATCCCATAATCAATTAACCTGCTGTCGTTAGAGAGTAGTATATTCCTTGTATCACTAAATTACCAAGGAGACCTTTACAATTAGTATTTACATCAATTTCAATTTAATGTAGCATTGTAGTACATAGGTTGATAAAAATAACTGTTATAACGTTGGCCTCCTTGTAAATGGTATATATTATATAATGTACTCTGCGGCTATTACAATAGCAATATGTGAAACATAATGACGAATAGAGTGTAACCCTCCAGGTGAGGCGAATAAAGGTAGAAAAACAAAATTTACATACCATCTTTCCTAACCACAACACATCCTGGTACACAGCAAGAATTTTGTGACATGGTTGAAGTTCACTGTTCACTGTTTGCAATTATGGGTCCAAACTCTAAAGAGTGCCTATGCGCAGTCAGTAATCCACAGTAACTTCACAAGTTTTCTAATCCTTTCGGTATGTCGTCCCACGGAGGAGGATACTCAACTCAACACAAACTTACAAACGAAAGAAATATTGTAACGCGGCACGGCAACACGGAGGAACAGAGGCTCAACTCAACGTGGATAGCAGATGCACTTGCGAAACAATGAGACTTTTATTGCAAAAGGAAAATGCGCAGGAGCGTAAACACTCTCACACCGGCCATTTGCAATACAAGTGTGCCCATAAGAAAACAAAACTGTGCACGTTTTAAATACAAAAATATGATTTCTGTATTATTGTGCTGATGCTAATAACCTCAATATGCTTGAATTTATTACACTATTATTTTTCTTTATTCACTTTACCAATAACTTGTGATAATTATTTTATTTATTGATTTCTATTTTATGGAAACTCCCAGCATAAGAATCATATATTTAAATATAGCAACACCGTAATTTTGTTTCTCCTAACTTTTTCTTAGACGGCGCTGTTTTCAGTATTTTAGCGAAATTTTTGTATTACTCCTAGTTGCCATAGCATGAATACGATCAAATTATAAACTGCACCGAAGAGACTAGGTAAATCATTGGGATTATCAAATTACATTCTGGCCTCTACGCAAGGGGTAAAACTAATAATATTAGTAGTAGAAAGTAAAAACTGCTCCAACACACCTGCAAGACAACGGAGTATAAGCCGGCATCAGCAGCGCCCGCGCCGCCTACCAGCAGGATCCCCACGCCGATACCGAGAGCAGACATGAAAGAGAAAGTGAAGATGTACACCAGGGACAGCCATCGTTTGGTGCCAGATGCTAGCAGCTCCACGCCGATGCAGAACGCGATGATGTACTTGTGAGCTGATACGGCACCGAACATGTACCTGTGGACGAGAAAACGGGATGTTTAGGTATTACCTACAGTTGTCATTTTTACGTAACTATGGCAGGGAAAAAGGTTGATCTTTGAATCTCACTAGCTACTTATGTACAATTGTACGTAGGTATGTATGTATATGAGATTGATTCTTACCTCGCACAGTCTAAACTACTGAAGCGATTAAACAAATGAGGTGTCCTTAGAATCATCGGCGGCATGCGACCACGGCTATGGCTCACAAAACTGAATTTCCTAAGACTAGAGAAGAATCTCGGGGTACGATAACAGACCTAGGTACTTTTTTGTGTTAAGCTTTTCAGATATGTTTATCCGTAGTCGGATTTTTATAACTTTTATTTTTTATCAACAGCCTATTACAATTTGCAATCTACAGACTGTCACACTGGTCTCATGAAAAATAAGGAATTGCCCGTATTTACCACTCCGGGAACCGCAGAGCCAGCTGCTCTATCACACCCGTAGCTATCTTAATTTTTTTTTCTTTTTTTTTTCTTTTATAATACATTGCCCCTCACTAGGATTTCTCCTGTATCGAGGGTAAAGTTTACAAACATACATGTCACATGCACACACAACCAATTAGATGTAGGTATTTTATCTTTTTCCAGTTCAATAGAAAAGTTGTTAGTTTGATTGACCAAACCATCGGGATTTTTTTCCTGGAAGTTAGTCCGTCGCAAACAATCTAACTACTGGGTATCCGCAGTTCGGAAATAACAGATTAAATTAATGAGTAGGTAAAGTCGCGATACGTTGTGGTGATATATTTCGCAAACAAAGTGCTTTGAACGACTGCGGCCCGCATAGAGTTAGTAACTCTGCGTTTGGACGGCGGCGCCGCAGCGCCGCCCGAACGACCGATCGTAAAAATTACGAATTAAATTAAATTATTAATTAATGTACCTACGCTACGATGTTGTAACCTCAGAGCAACAAAAACATCCTTCTTGTGTTCTGTGGCTGTAACTTTTCAGTCTATTCACTATAATCTGTGACGGGGCAAACGGGAAAAAATTGAGTACTAACAAGATGAAAAGAAAACCGAGTATCTATCAGTTATTCAGTTATCCAAAATTATAACATGTAGTCGGAGGCATGTTTTACGGCATTCGTTACATCCTAGATGCCTCCGACTGCATGTTATAATTTTTGATAACTGATACTCGGTTTTCTTTTCATCTTGTTAGGTTCATATTTTTAGTTGGACTTTTTGCAGTCGGATTTATTTTTATACTTTATTTTTTTTTGTTTTATTAATGTTGAGTTATTCAATGATATATATATCTACCTATTTATGAAATCTTCGCTTCGAGCCCTTCATATTGAAAAGGCTAAAAAAAAATTACAGCTACCGTACCGGTGGTAAAAATCCGCCATGTTGGTTTTTTTCAATATCCACATAGCCATGTCACTTGCGCTTTTAAAACGAATCTAAGGATATCTCATTTGTTTAAATCGGTTCACTCGTTTAGACTCTAGGGGGACAATAATATTCTATGGTTGCTAACCAACTTAAATCGTTATAGGTCCTAAACGGTCATTCGTAATAAAAAATGATAAGAGAAACCTAAAGATGGTTTTCAAATAGATACCTATTCAATGATATCCCGCTCAAAATAGTACCTACGTCGACTTAAAAAAATATTTTTCACAATAATATGGCATCTCGTTGTCGCCATATTGAATTTTGATTACTATCATGTCTTTAGAGTGACACTCGCAACATTAAGACAAATCGATTGACGAAGCATCGAAATCGGCTCACGCGTTTGGTGTCTAGAGTGCCACAAAGGAACAAACATACTTACATACATACTACATACATAGGCTGATGAACACATTACCCTCGTTTGCGTCGCGCAGTCGGGTAAAAATAGGCAAAAGTGAACGACGTATTTATTTTTAAAGGATGACGATGCTGCTTATTTTTTACCAGATATCGATTGTTTATTTTTAGTATTAGGTAGATATAATAATTACCTACGTAATGTGATACCTACTGATATAAAGAAAACTTTACGAGTCATACAATCTTTGTCAGGTACTGGGTTTTGCCGCCAATTGCCAAATATACGACACAGTGGATTAAACATGTGCAGTCCCAATTACTTTATCAGAAGATTAAGTAAATACTTATGGCATAATAACCGTGTCACCATTGGAAGATAACAATATGTACTTATGGTATAGTGTTATGCAACTTACAGTCCACAAATACCAATGTCTGATGAGATTGATTAAAAACCCGGTTTTGAAGTACATACGTCATCATCATACGGTTGGCTTTCGGTCTAACCAGATAGAACCAAAGTTAGGATGGTACAAAAATACGCTGAATCGCTTCCAGAAAAGGTATGGCAGCCGCAGCGCTTTTCTTCGAGCTCAACTTTATAGGAGCACTACCGTGGCTCCAGATTTCTTGTTCTGTAGGTAGTATGGTATTTTTCACGGAGCGCAATCTATTTAATTGCTTATTTGTTCTTAAAATACCAACTTTTTTTTTTTTTTCTTTTTTTTAGCGTGGTAAAATCATCAAATGAGTCCTCCCACCCCGGGCAGGGCGGGAGGGACTGTCAGACTTGTACTGACTAAAATCCACGGTATTCCTTCGATAGCCCTTTACGTTCCGGGGTAATGAGAAATAAGTCCCGCGACCCCGGCAGGCTTCGGCCCTCTACAGGGGGGGCCCCGTCATCTTGCTGACGTTCTTTGAGGTGGCGTTTTTGGTGCGCGTGGTTTGATGCGAATCGAAAACACACTCGCTCTGATTTAAATATACCTTTACAGGTTTATCTATTCATTATCGAACACCATAAATAAGTGAAACAATCAAATTAAAAAATGTGTCACCTTGTAATATCAGTAGGTGGCACAGGTAGGTGGTTATCAAAGAATCGTAATGAGGCCAATAATCATTATTATCGTGACTATTCGTGACCGATTACCGGATTTATAATCAATATCAGCAATTAAGCAATTAATCATTAAGTTACTTTGAGACATTTTATCATACCTAATTATGTTGTTTATGTAGGTACAAGAACATCAATCGATTGCGATAATTGAATAAAGTGAATGGATATTGACAATATAATAAATTATTTGATAGGCAAGGCTGCAAAGTTGTTATTTGGCGCAAATGCTTGTATTGAATACCGAAGCGAAGGACTCCTAAGATTGAGTACCGAAAACCGAGTACCTACCAGTTATCACAAATTATAACATGCAGTCGGAGGCATCTAGGATGTAACGAACGCCGTAAAACATGCCTCCGACTGCATGTTTTAATTTTTGATAACTGATACTCGGTTTTCTTTTCATCTTGTTTCCATCTTTTTAGTTCGTCCTTTTTGCAGTCGAGGATTTTGTTATGTTTTATTATTGAAAATAATACTGTAGAAAATAAACCTGTAGATACCTACAGCTAAAGCATACCTATTGTGAAGCTTTAATGCTTCTTCTTCTTAGCGTGTCGATGGCAAATTAAATATACTTGGCCCAGTATTCCGCCAAAGCTTTAATGCTTTAAAGCGATATTGTTGTGCTATAATAGTACCTCCTTCTTTTTGGAAGTCAGTTAAAAATACACTCGGAAGCTTTGATTCAAAGCTCGGAACCAATGTCGGTCACCAACATAATAAACCTCAATATCTCGGAAACTAAGAATGATAGCAGCTTATTCAAATAAAAAGTATTATATAGACCTATTTAATACTGATGAATTATTACTAATATGTTTTTTTATCTTTTTACCGACTTTAAAAAAGGAGGAGGTTCTATGCTCGACTGTATGTACCTATGTATTTAATTTATGTATGTTCTCCGACTTCTCTATCAATTGCGGTTCGATATTTGGCTTGTAAGGGTATACTTTCAAGGTGGTCCCATTTAAATTTGGTCAAGATCTGATGAAGACCTTCGGAAATAGACGATGGAACTCTTCAGCGTATAACAGCAAACCACTCGCGATTACACACGCATTAAGGATTTTTTTTATGCCACTCGAAATATAAAAATAAAAGTCGAAGCCTTTAATTCTTCAATGCACCTAGCTTGGCAGTGGCTTCAGAAGCTGTTAAGTTTTTTAAGAAAATTATTTTATTCTTTTTTAGTTATTTGAAGATGGTTTTTACTTTTTTAATACTTATGGCGTTTCTTGGAAAGGCCTAGGTTGGTATGTACAGTAAGTAGTGAATGAGGAGTGAAGAATTATTAATAAAGTAAACTGCGAGACCATTGCACGTTTAGCGGACTAATCGTAGCTACGTGATTTATCGTTATCGCTACCTACGCTAGTATATGGGATTATCCTTCCGCCAAATATAATTGTAAACCTAAACCCTTCAAATCCGATATCATATCATCGCTGTGACAGATGTCGTAAATTTAGACCGATCTAGAGATCTAGATATAAGATAAAGCATACGTGACTACATGCAGCGCCAGACAAGAACTTGTCTGACCGAAAGATTGGTGTTGCGATGACGAATTTAGTTGCAGACTGGTACCAAACCGTCTCATTGTCTTATGAGGCAAACTACTTAGCATACGGGTCACGATCAGGGTTGTTGCTGATGCATATTTTTTTCACGTCAGCGGACGCCGGTGCTGATGTTTTATCATTGACATCAGTGGATGCTGATGCTGATGCAGATTTTAATTTTAATTTTTTTTTTTAATCTGGGACAAAGTAGTGACCATTATGAATTTTTCTAAAAGTTGCACAGTTTTACTTGATATTAAAATAAAAAATTGTTTCCATAATTTTGTGACTTGATAAAAAAAAAAATCAAACTAAGTAGTTTAGTAATAAATTAGTGCTAGAAGCCCCGCCCCCTCCGCGGTCATGTCAAGACTTGAACTTCAGCATTAATAATCAGCATCGATCAATGCGGACGCCATAGAGATAATACATAGACGCTGATGCTGATGCTTATGTTTGCAACAAGCATTGTCACGATGACAAGCACAGATATAAATATAGATATACTATCTAATATCAGCTGTGATGACAAGTGATCCAGTGTTGCTGATCCGTTGCAGACTTTTTGTGTAGATGTTGCAACGTCTACCATTGGTAAACAATAAAACAATAATTCATTTGGGTACAGGCATCGGCCACTACCTAATATAAAATTACTACACAACATTTAGTTATCATACTTCGTCAATCATATCATGGTTCAGAATTTTAGGTATTTTAGACGCATAAATATTTTGTTTGTTCGTAATCGAACCTGGCTTATCTATTGTACAGCTGCTTATACTCGTTATAACCATGTCACTAGAGCACAAAGAGTTTCTTAGGACTGAAGATTAACAAATATTTTAATGATCTTTAGAACAACAGAGCACCTTTATGCATCATATAAAAGGTGAATAACGCTGATTAAAACAAAAAAAATGTAGTGCCCCCATTTTGCCAAAAATCATAATTATAGTACTCAAATTTTTAAGCCAGTAGAAGGAAAGTTCGATAGATAGCATCCAAAGATGGACACGCATTGCATTTCGGAACTTTAAAAAATATTTTCTACTTATTGGTACCAATGTTTTTATTATGGTTCTGAAGTTCCAAGTCATGTCTATTTAATGTGTATAATAATAATAAATTGGTACGCACCACACGTTGCCTACTGAAGACTCCAATCCTACAGCAAGTCCCTCAAACAGCTCATGTATCGACAGCGCCAGAACGATAAGCAGGCCTCTAAGAGCCGACACGACAGAGTCATCATCTTCCAACACCAGGTGGCTATGACCTGCATCCTTCACTTCCTTCTCACGCTCCTTCACCGAGCACGGTTCCGGTGCCTCAGGGGAAACCACAGACGAAGAGTCTTTCCTCAGTGTGAAAGATTTCGCGAAGTCATTATCAGTCTTCTTGCTCTCTCGGGTGTGAATGTATAGGTGCACCAGTTCCTCTACTAAGTACATCATGAAGAAACCCCCGCACATGATCAGTCCGGCGAGGAACAATGGTATCTCGGGAAGCTCGCCAGCATCTGGAAATTCATAACTGTCAACTTCAAGTATATCTATAATGTGCTGGAATTGGAATGTAAATGAAAGCTTATTTAAGTGCTACAACTATAGTGACAACATCGTCTATTTCTCAGCTGGGACTTAGGATAGATTAACATTTCCTAAAGGGAGTGTCTATATGTCTAGCAGTTTTTTCGTCATAACAATGAAAAGCATTGCAACAAGACTCTTCATCAACTCTCGACTCAACTTTTTGACTTAAGACTTTTGAATACCTACTTTTTTCACCTTGAAATGTATTTAAAACGTTTATTTACTGTATAATTTCTTGGAAATTGAATTGATAAATTGTTTCGAATGCGCAAACTTTACTAACAGCTATGCAAATTGAAGACACTGCACAATGAATTAATTTTGTCACAGGAATTATATCGCTGCTTATTGAAGTCCTTGATGCAGGCAATGTGGGCGTCGTTAAGTGTCTGGATTCTGGCAGATATTTAGTCTGCATATTTTTTTATATAACACTTCGCTTTTGTTTAATTTAAATAAATCTCCCACGAACAATAAAACTTAAGTTGAAATTGGCTACACTCAATTTAGGTAAGGAAAGTGACTAGAAAGGACTGCTATAAATTTTGGCCCATGTATTGAAGAACCGTACCTAAATATACCTAGTTATGTAAGTAAATGTTTTTAGTTCAGGTAAACCCGAAACACAAAATATCAGGATCCAAGGGTGTGACAGGCAGGAGCCGTTCATGTTTTGCAGGTTTAAAACTAAATGAGGAACTACGTCACCTCAATAGAGGCATAGACTCTTAGCCACCACAGAACAGCTATTAGCGGGACTATCAAATGATGAACTATATTGTGTAATCCTAATCAGTCTAGCTTTTCTTAAGCGCTGCTTACTGTAGTAAGATTCGTGACAATATTTATTTACACGTATGTACTTATTAAGATATCGCATCTCATATCATAGTACGATTATACAGTTAATTACGTATTCTTACATGACTGTATTAATAGTATCTAATACTACGAGTATCATAACAACGATAAAATTTCTTATAAGGTGTTTTGTAGTGTCCACAAAACAATGCTCAGATAGGCCTTTTTCAAAGTCAATCGGAATAATTAATTGGATTCAATCTGTTAAATCGATTGCTTTTTATTGCGTGATAAAACTGGAATCTAACAGATAAAGGCATTATGATACTGTAAAAAGAATTTTATCACTACAATGGCATTTGAAAAATGTTTCCTTATGTAGGAAACATTTTGGTATTCTTCTTATTAATTTGGTATTATGGTAATTGGTGATCGCAAAGCAGTAACAGTAGGTTGATAAGTAGTAGTCTTCTGGCACACTTCTTACATTCTTTACCTTGGGCTAGTAATAAGAAGAAAGAAGAAAACAGTTTTATTTTGGACTCGCACAGGAAATATCATAAGAAAAATACAAAAAATATAAATTAAGCAACCTGTAGATACGTATATTATATTATATTACATTATATTATGTGTACTATTTGGAACCGTGCACCTAGAGTCACGAATTAAAGATCTATTCTATTCTACGAGACCAAAAATGGAGACAAAATATTTATTTATTTATACTTTATGCACTAAGTACAGAGGCGGACTTAATGCCGTAGGCAAATATCTCAGCATAATGCTGCGGCCGGCTGCGACATTTGGAAAATGTCACAGCGCTAACGCATGACGGTGTTCTCTAATACAACCATCTTTCAAATCCAAATTCTATCGGTCGGATCTTTGAGTATACTCAAAGGGTCGGATAGCTAATTTTATTAATTCTTCTTCTGTCGAGTCGGCCCGAGCTATCACATGGGAATTGCTCATGCCGTAGTGGAAAGATTAGCCAGTCAGTAATGGTGGTATTAGGGTTGCCAACTCTCGAAAGGACCATCCCGGGAGAATTTAAGAAAGGTTGGGGGGGAGGGTGTTGAAAGATAACCTTTTAAATTTATATTTAATTTGCTTTCGAGCAGCATCTAATATACCGTAAAAAACCGTCAAGGTTTTTTAGCACAAAATCATAAAAGTTAGTAAGTTAGTGCGCGTGCGGCAGGGCGAGCGAGTAGCTACTTGCGAGCGACGACGAAAGAGCATTTTTTTTTACCCCTGGAGGTCAACCATTATTACCGGAGTCTACCGGGCATCCGGGAGGGTTGGGAACCCTTGGTGGTACCGAGGTGGACCCAGCGCCAGAAGATATCTTTTTTGTAACTCGGAGAGTCTCTTTCATTGCACCCTTTATCAATTGGTAATATATATTCAGAATATTATATCTAGATACATATAAAATAATGTGGATAAAAGAACGTAGAAATACGTGGAATACCGAATTCAACTTTTGGCAAATATCAATTTACAATGTCTAAAATTCAAACCAGTATCTACATAACTTTTGAAACAGGTTTTCTAAACTAGACGATCTTGGTGTCCCCAGGTTATAGATAGCCGCGATCTTGCTGCAGTATCTATGTACTTACAAGTAGTGCCATAAATAATGATGTCCTACTTTATGTACTATGGTGCCTACCATGTGGTTGTAGTCGATGCAGTTGTTATTTATTGCGACGTTTATTATTTACTTACATGTTGAAATATCATAAAATCATGACTTATGTTTTTAACAGGTACTAGCATCTACCTACCACCTACCTACTATAATTCACGTTTAGTCCCCTATCTATTATTATTATTGTGATTATCACATCCCTGGACCCTGATGGGTCTCCTAAACAGACAGCTAAAACCAAAAATCAATCCCTTAATGATTAGATAGGACATTATGCGTTGAGCCAGATCTAGTGTTGCCATATGACCCGCTTTTAGCGGGATGTCCCGTTTCTCAGCCCTTTCGGGACGTGTCCCGCCTAAACCCAGAGTGGGACGCCCAAAATCCCGCTTTTTCGTCCAAGTAGCCAATTTGTACCGCGTGACGGAGGTCCGCACCGGACACGGAAGTTTCGGGAGGTACCTGTGTCTGATAAGGAAGGCAGAAACGCCTGGGTGTCACCACTGCGAGGATCGCCCTGAGGACACAGTAGAGCATACGGTGCAAGACTGCCCCGCTTGGGCAGAGCACCGACGTGTCCTCAGGGCGGCGATAGGCGGAGACCTCTCGCGCCCGGCATTGGTCGAGGCCATGCTGCGGGGCGAGACGGAGTGGGAAGCGGTCGCCTCCTTCTGCGAAGCAGTCATGCTATCGAAGGAGGAGGCGGGCCGCGTGAGGGAGAGGATGGCGTCCTCCCTCCAGCCCAGCCGCAGTGGTAGTCGCCCACGGCGTCGGGCGCCGGCCGACGGTCTCCGGCCACCGTAGGCGCGGGCATGCGGACAGCGAGTAAAGGGCAACTCGCTGTCCGACCATGGACCATGCCCGGGTCGACGGCGCGTTGTGTCCTACGCGCGCCTCAAAGAACGTCAGCAAGATGACGGGGCCCCCCCTGTAGAGGGCCGAAGCCTGCCGGGGTCGCGGGACTTATCTCATTACTGTGACCCCGGAACGTAAAGGGCTATCGAAGGAACACCGTGGATTTTAGTCAGTACAAGCTGACAGTCCCTCCCGCCCTGCCCGGGGTGGGAGGACTCATTTGATGATTTTACCAAGCTAAAAAAAAAAAAAAAAAAAAAAAAATTGCCAATTTGACGCAGTAGCAGTAAGTAATAGTAGTAAATCTTAAGGTTTGATTGATCTTTAACTGCCATGCAACAGACACAATAGAAAATCTATTGTTTTTCGTTCACCTCTTGAGTGATACGGCGTTTAACGTTTAATCTGTGATTTTGAATAAAAGGAAATCCCGATATTTGGAAAACAGGATCTGGCAACGCTATAGCTAGTCAGAACCAAAGGGTAGGTACCTACTTAAAAGCTCGTTACGATACAGAAATCCTAGTATTTTGTATTATTATTATTTAGTATTTTGTAATACAAAATAATAATATTTAACCTACCTACATCTCACATATACACACACACCCAGACACGGAACAACTATCTGTATGCCATACAAATATTAGTTCCGTACGGAGATCGAACCCGCGGCAGTTAACGCAGAAAGCCAATCGCTTAGCCACTGCGCCAACCGTGCTGTGAAAGTGTTTTTTTTTTTGTTGGGGCCGAACTGTTTCTGCCTTTTCGCCTACAATTGTTTGAGAAGTCCTTCTAAAACATGGGGTAAGCCAAATCTGGCTACACAGGGTGGTAGGTATCATGGTATGCCTCAGTGCATAACTGCACACATACATACGTTGAAAAACGAAAGCTAAGTCTAATGAAAGTTTAGAAGCTTACGACTACGAAAGCGGTAAGATAAAACCTATCTATACAAGAAACTATTCTGTTCGCTACAATGTATTAAACCCGTGAAATGATAAAGAATGACTTTATCTTAACTAATCGAGTAGTTAAATCTCAAGTACCTACTATACGTGCAGAAGTATCGATTTAGACACGAGGTACTCACCCACTTTACACATATAACTTATAAGTACTTACTTAAGTAGGTACCTACTCGAATATTATCGAAATACGTGAGATTATTAATTATTATCATTTCCGGATTAAGATTCTGTCAAAGCTCTTCATGTACCTAACTTTCCTACAACATTAGGAGTAATATCTACAAAGTTTCCAGGAGATTAACCTGCCTTACGATAAGATCTAGAAGCAGACAGCACAGTGAGATGGGGTAACGGATTAGAGGCTCGTAGCTACATATCTCTAACAACAGTCTATTACGAGACGAGCGACATTTCTTTTTTTATCAATCGACCCGGTTGTCATGTAAACATCTATTGATAGTCTTCACAAACTGTCAGAAGCCTACAAATCTCGGTAAAGTCTTTCGTAGGGTATCTGGACCGGTATTAACCAAAAATAAGGCTGCGGAAGTGATGTAACTTGCTAGTTGATTGTACCTGGTTGATCTGGAATACATTTTTTTCGTGATCCTAGGATCTTTTCCTATTAAAGAGCTCATGAAGAAGACCTATTTCTCCGAGTCCCATTGCTTTCTACGGCTAAGAAATCTCGAAGCCGCACCTTACCATACTGCGAGTATTCGGGTTTGGCAATAATGGGACTACGAAGATCGTCGAGGATCGTCGGATTCGTGATGCAAATAATGGAACAAAATCTTGGGACTTTGAAAAACCAGCGACTTACATGGAAGCAAACTCCAATTGATAGAAACGATGAGGATGAGGTTTACCTACACCTTTTTTTCATTTCATTTTTCGTTACAGACAGGCTTTAGGGAATACATCCAAAATGCTGGCTTATAAATAACTCTGGCTGCTGACGGAAAGTAGGCGGGAATGCTGTTTCTACGGTATCCATGCCGCTTACTAAAATGGTGACTACCAGGCATTACCTTTTTACCATCTAGCAGTAGACTGCAAGGCTGACTACACAACCTACAATCCCACGGCGAACTTTACATTAGCCCTCACTGTACTCACATCGTGCCGACACTGAATGTTATGTGAATAACGTGACCTTTCACGTCGGACGTAACTGCCGGCTGTCTGTCACCCTTCACAGAGAGCTCATTATGTAACATTCATCCATTCATCACATATATTAACCCAGTCAAGTACAGAATGATATGAGCATGGCGCAATTTCTGTTAATTTTGTGGACCGCAATATAAAGTCCAGGTGCAGAGCCTCCAGCGGAAGGGTGCAGATGAGTCAGTGGATGATGCAGATGCAGGAAAATATCCAGCTTTCCAAAATGAATACTCATGCACTCTCCCGGTGGCTAAAGAGAGAGATCTGATGACTGACAGCTTCACCAACCGTGCGAGCATAGCACAGGCATCATCACCAATACAAAATTTTTTGGATCTGTAGAAACCAGCTTTCAGCGTGGTTAGTACGAGCGGACGAGCTGTTTGTGGTACTTCATAGGTACGTTTTGTATGGCGTTTCGTTGACGGTTCAAGACTGCTGCCTGTTTTTAAACCAGACTTTTCGCCTTCACTGCGTGGTGACAAACGAGCATTGCCTCTTTGAGAGTAGTCTATAACTTGGATAGGTTAAGTTGATTTATTTAAGTAAGTAAGTTAAAAATTCAAAAGTGTGGATTAGACCATCAAACTGAACAACTTTCTCATTGGAACCAACACCGTAATTGAGAAAAAATTATCAGCTGTCCCAAATGTTTGGGTCCAGTAGGTATTAAAGTTTTGTATGGAACAGCTGATTATTTTTCACGGTTACGATGTTGATCCCATATAGAAAGTTGTTTAGTTTGATGGTCTGTTCCACACCCTTGAATATGACCACATGTTTCTGATACACGTTGTAGACTTTTCACTATTGGTTTCGAGTTCCCTTTATATGTTTACAACAACCATTCTATTGTTAGGGGACCCCATAAATTAGAAAGTTTTGTCACGTCTAGCACCGAATCTACTTATGCAATTAATAACCAATTATGCGTGCAGGTACCAGCTTATCTAATCGAAGTTATGTAGCTAAATTTCGCAATAAATTAGCCACGGATTTGAGTTCAAGTCTATTCTAGAATACATTGATTAGATCATTTTGGTCCTCTTATAAAAGTATCAAAACAAGAATGGCCGATTATGAAGCCAGACAAAATAATATTTTGACCAAATAGGTAAATATGTAGTTACTTGTACTTAGCACATTAATACCTATGTAATGTAGGTACATTAGCACGGAGCTGCGAAAAGGATACTATCCGCTTATTAAAAGCTTGATACTTGTTATATGACACACCAAACACACTCAACACCATGCATGTTTCAATTATAATAAAAATACATATTTATATCCTTTATTTTTTTTCTCTATGTCTAAAATATACTTTTGGGATATTTTTAATAAGCTTTTATCTTGCAAATTGCAATGTTTGTATGTTCTGTTTGGGTCAAATCTTGCAACTGAATTTTAAAACAGATAACCTCAACCACTCAACCGATTGAGATGAAATTTTGCATAGGTACCTACACGTTTAATTCGGTTCGATGATGATTTTTATGATTTTATCACACACAGCAGTGTGTGTGATAAAATCATGGTAATTAGTTGGAAAATGATGTAAACCCGAAAGAGGGTTACTGTGCTCATATATTATTATGTATCTATGAACAAGTTTTAGTATGGGACAAACCATGAAATCGCGGAAGAAATTGCTGTTCATTTCAAAATTCACATACATTTTTACCACATGCCCTATTTCTTTGTCAATTTTCATCAAGATCGGTACAGCCGATTAGTCGTGAAAAGGTAACAGACAGAATCACAGTTATTTTCGCGTTTATGATACTTATTAGTATATTACCTAGTATACTACCTACATGCGAAAACAATAAGCCATTTACGAAACGATTAAACGACTGAAGAAAGTGTTAATTTTCGGTTACAACGGCAACGGGAAGAAATCTTAACCTTACCAAAAAATTGGTCTTAGGCAGATAACATACTGGGGTCATGAACTAAAAGAATTTATAGAGTTAAAGGTGGTTAAAGTTTTAGTAAGTTATTTTGTAGATAACATGAAGTTGGGTTACACCTTTGGATTTGTTACCTGATTCAGCATAATAACCTGTGTAAATAATCTACGTATCCGTTATAGTATGTTTCACCATACATATATATGTATACGTAACATAGACACATAGTAAACTAATCGATGTATTTGACTTGACGTGTACGCTAATTTTTAATGTTAATTTGTTATTAGTAGCTAAGTATGTCGAGAGTTTTGTTCATAATACGTAAAAACACTATTATCTACCTTAGTACAAAACATCCCTTGGATTTTTACTGTGATTGTGTAGAATAAGATTCTGGACACTATAGATCAAATAGGTACGGCGGCGGCGTCGGCATCGGCAGTCCGACTAAACACAATATTATGTACCTAACAGGACAATTGATAAAATTATTGTAGGTGCCCAAGTATACCTACTTATTCCCAAAACGTGTCCGTTGACAATATTTTTTAAATAAAAAATTGGAAGCTTCTTAATTATTTGTCTGTCAATGTAAATAAGAAGTATCGACAGTAATTTATCACATTTAAATTTAAATTGAACTACATGACATGTGGAACTACATATTTTTTCATAGAATGATGTACGAGCTATGCACCTACACAAATAGAAACTTGTCTTTATTAATTTACCTATTGTAGTAGTCATTGTTGGGGAAAATAACAAAACACATATCTACAACACACGTTACAGGTGAACTATACACCTACTCAATTAATCATACCAACACATACATACGAGAATAATATTAGGTTAGTTATGTTTGTTATGAAAATAGTATGTACTAACCTTGCAGAAGTTCAATGTTTTCATCAACTTCGGGCAATAAATGCATGAAGGTGGTGGCGAATAGAACTCCCCCGCCGAACGACAGCATGCCCATTACCAGCTGATTGGAGGAACGAAGATTGGAGTCACTTGGCTTGAACCAGTCGAACTTTAAGGATATAGCCAGCGGCATGCAACCCACCAGCATGGATATCGCGAAGAGGCACACCATTGTTATTATTTTGGCGGTAAGCGCTTCGGCCGCTATTTCCCCTGCATCCATTACTAAACTCATTTTGGATGTCTGGTTTATGTCAGCAATATTTAATTTAGTTCCGCGGTAATGTTACGGTCGGTCGTAGACGCACGGAATGTTGCGCACGCGATGCTGTCTGATCAACGATCAGTCGACTGAGCTTCCTGCGCTCCTGCGCTTGTAGGCGGGCTCTTGATAACAACTCATTATTATTGATAAAAATGACAGTAGTTTGTTCGCTGTCGCATCAATAAGCTGCCGCTTGGTAGTATAATCAACCTTATCAGAAATCTTACCGAAGCCGCGAAGGTAAGTTAAGTAGTAAGTAGGTAGGTACTTATAAGTAAGTGCTGAGAACTGACGATGTTTTTAAAATGTTATAGGTACCTACCGACTAATTAATTGTACATACCTATCTAAAAAAAAAAATTCTGAGTTACTATGATCATGCCAAGAACTGAGAAAATTATTTCAAAATTAAGTTATGGTTAAAGTAAGGGTTAAAGTACCTACTTTTTGACGTCATGATAAGACAACACCCCCAACACCCCAAAACGCCCACCCTTTACTGCTAATTAGGAATTTTAATAGGTACTATCTTGTACCTATTCATTGATACCTTATGTTAAGTTAGTAAAAGAGTTTGTAGATTATCCGATGGAGAACAAGCGGTACAACCGGTACAACCACACAACAACATCCATACAATTTCACGAGATGGCGTCCTTGTTTTACGATGAGCAATCTACAATCTATGAACTGGATGAACTTTATGAATGAACCATTGACAAATAATAACAAGCAGCAAGTACAATACCTGTCAAAAGTTCAAAACAACAATTGACTGTCTCATGTCTTCTAGTATTTCGTACCTACAAGTAGAGTCATTTTAATAGGTAACATTTGACAGTTCAACAACAAAACCTTGTAACGGCGGGCATAAAATAATATATTTTTTCGTTTTGTTAGAACTGCACAATTACTTATCTTCTTTCAATTACGATTACATATTTATTGTAATAATGACCGATACGAGTAATTTTACGATTTGCTTTCACTAATAAACCATTCTAAACTTAATAAACAATTACTGATCTAAAGAACTGAACGTCGTTACAATGTTGCGTCAGTTAACCCTTTTTCTTTTTAAACACTAGTGATGTTACTCTAAAAATCGAAAGCTGATAAGTAGAATCGAATGCAATGATTACTTGTGAAGAAATATCACCATAAATTAATAACCACGTTGTGATTATAATAAAACATAATTATATTTATTATTCTTTTAACTAACTATAAAAATACAAAAAATAACGCAATTTTTTTGTTAAATTATATACTTGTCTTATTTTGCTCCTTAAATTTACGAAAGAATAAAATAATAATGGGACAGGGATTCGCCTGATGATTTTTTAAATTCATATATGTTTCAAGTCCGTATCGATTCATTCACTTTAATCGATGTTTTTAAGCAGGTCACCTCACTATGAAGATAAAACTGACAGACGTCAAATGTTGCCTATTAAAATGACTCTACTATAACTATTTTGATAGCTCTGGTGTTTTGTTTACTGATTTTTGTTATCTCGATGTAGATACTTACCATATTAAATAAAATAAAACGGATTCTGTAAAATTGCACGTAGTGTTTAAAATGCGGCGAAAGTTCGTTTACATGGCTCTACTGCTGGGAATAGCATTAACCAGCTGGATTTATTGGAAATCGAATGCCGAATTTAATAATACCCTTATACTGATTAAAAGGAAAAATTATATTATCAAAAATGTATCACTTATACCAACCAACTCAACATGTCAAAGTAACTAGAAATTTCAAATTTTTGACAATAAAATAATTCTGTACCTTTTATGCACAGATGAGACCCTGTCATGTGTACCTACAAGTAGAACCTTATATAACACATAAAATAAGACCTGCACAAAAGACCATAATTATAATTATTGACAAAAGAAACTAAGGCTCAAAATGGTAATAAACAAACTGATCTAAAACCTTTTTTTATCTGATTTCAGATAAACCATTTTTAATTATAATAGTTACATCTTACGTGGGGCATGTGGAGTTAAGAAGTGCTCATAGAAGGGCTATGCCTGCTGAAGAGTTAAGGAAAGTTAATGCAGCTCGAGTATTCTTATTGGCTCAAATACCTAAGAATGAGAGGTTGGTATATTTAACTTTCAGAAATAATAAACATAAAAAACGTATAATAATGAATAATTGAAATTGGTTCACAATTGGTGAAGATACTGCTGAAAAACAAAAAACATACTTTCGAATTGAGAACCTCATCCTCTGTTAAAAAGTAGCAAATATTGTAGTCCTATACCAGACAGTATTGCTCATATTCCCATTTTAGTGATTGAATTTTAATGATTTGATTCCTAAGTAGAATTTTCGAAATATTCATTAACCCTTTGAACACCAATTCTGAGAAATCTATTACCTTTGTTTTCAATTTAATTGGACCTTAATCCAGTGGAGAGGTTGAGATATAAAAGAAAGCTGTTTAATGATGAACAATGTATTATAAATTTTTCAGGTACATAACTCAAGCAGCTATAACAGATGAAAGCAATACTTTTGGTGATATTTTACAAGGCACATTTATAGAAAACTACAAAAATTTAACTTACAAGCACCTGATGGGATTGCGCTGGGCATCAAATGCATGCAAAGATACTGCATTTATACTAAAAGTCGATGATGACACAGTATTTAACTTGGAAAAAACATATGCATTACTAAAAAAGGTAGACCATTCAACAGACTTCTTTATGGGTTACATGCTCAACAATACAAAACCTAGAAGAAATAAAGAAAATAAATGGTATGTTACCTGGGACGAGTATTCAAGAGCTGAATATCCTTCTTACCTCTCTGGCTGGTACTATATCACAACTCCTGAAGTAGCAGCTAAGTTATGTGATGAAGCTATTTATCACCCATTCTTCTGGATAGATGATATATTTGTTACTGGTCTCCTTACTGAATCTCTTGAAATTAAGTTGAGACATCTACCAGATGAGTACTGGCTAGAATATTATGAATTACTTGAATGCTGTTTGAAGGATATGTTAAAGAAATCTATAAGATGTGATTATGTTGTGGGCCCAAATGGTGGAAGAAATAACTTGATTGTAGAATTCAATGATGCCATTAGACATTGTAATGATTCAGGAAATTGTACAAGGAGGAATTTAGATCAGAGTTTGAATAAAGTTTGTGTTGCATACAAAGAACGTACTATATTCAGTGATGGTGGACAAGCAGAAGTGCAATATATAAAATTATAGAAAAATGCCCATTACCATTATTGACATACTTTTCACGTTTTTTTACGTAATGTATTGTTACTTGTAGTAAAATTTATTTTGTAAGACTATCTGAAAAGCCCTTTCTTTCACAAAATATAAAACTACATGTTGAAGTTAGTATAGATGAACTTCGTGAAAAAGGTGCCTCACTTCTATATGAAGAAACTGCTTTATTATAAGGTTATAAATATAAATAAATTTATGCTATAAAACAAATTTTATTGTCCAATTAAGACATTAATATCACCATACCACATGCACAGAAAAATTATATTATTAACTAAAACATGTTAATATTTGTATGGCACAAATTGAACCCATATCTATGAGTAAAGTCAAAACTAACATGATTAATAAACCTAACACAAAATATATTTTTACTAATTTATACTTAACCCTTATAAATGTAATATGATTGTGAACTTATATGAAAATACTCATATTATGTAATTGACCTTGCTAGTTTTATGTGTATAATGTTTGTTTTACTGGTGTACAATACAGAATATATAAATAAATAAAATAAATGTCACACCATCAAACAAGGGGCTATAACATCAAAATTATGAAGGCACAAATTCTATTCTTTGGGCACTAAAGGTTGGCAATATTAAAATCGCTTAATTCCTAGGCGAGTTTGCTAGCGTGAGTCACACAGTAATATAAAAAAAATGCACTATTGCACTTAATAACAAAATCTGTCTAGCAAAAAATATTACACTAAAGTATGCTTTAGCTTAGTCAAGAATTGAGCCACAAGTTTGTAACAGAACTACCATTAACAATACAGTCTTTAAATCCCTTCATAACATAAGATGACTGATACCATTTTGTACTATCAGTGGACTCGATCTCATTGTAGTCCTCTAAATTTTCAGTATCTTCTAAATTCAAGTTTTGGAGATTCTGATTGACAACATCTCCAAATACCTGAAATTCTTTGCAACAAGCAATGTTATCTAATGTTTTATTTCTTAAGTCTATAACAACAATTTTAGAGTTTCTAGGTATTCTGCAACCACTAGTAAATACAAAGTTGTCACTGTTGAGGATGTTGTCTTGATTGTTCAACAACTTTTTCTTGATGAAAACATACAGATTAGTTGGGGGCAGCTGCTTGTAGAGAATTTGACTCAAATTTTCTGATGTGACTAAAGTTCTGAAATGAAAAAAACAATTACTGTATTATTTTTGTGTAGAACGAAAAATTCGTCCATGAACTGAAATTGACCCTGTAACCTTCTGGTTCTGTACACAGGCTGCCCTCAGTATCAAATATTCCAACCACATTTTAATCCATCTTACAGTAATGGTGCAAGTGGTTTAAAAGTTCACTTCACATGCTTATTATGTTCATCCAATATAAGTAATAACTGTTGTTTTCAGAACTCTCTATTATAATATAAAACTATATTGGTGGTAATGTATTCAGTAATCTATGGTGCAATGTATGATCATTATTAATTATCTTTTCACTTTGTATGTAATATAAACTGACTACCAACATAATCAACATGTTGGGGGGTGATCAAAAATGTTATGTAACTATATTATGTAATAGACATAGAGGTACATGGGTTAGACTGAACCTTCTATTTGTCTACCACAGGGTGTTGAGAAAAGTAGTGATATTTATAGAACAGCCTTAGTATGCACTAACTCAACACAAGATTACATTTTGATGAGCTATTGTTATAGTATCCTTACCTGAACACACTTCTCTGTATTTTCTGGTCATTGGCTATATTTTCAGAATGGCATTGTGGTTGGTGGCATGCAACTGGCAACAGAACTCTATATACCTCTTTACAAGTCACAGGTGTAGCCCCAAGTGCTATACACACTTCGTCAGGGATTGAAGAACCACTTATCTCTATTCGAAGACTCTGAAATTGATAATATTACTTAGTGAAATTTTAAGATTGTCATTCAGAGCTTAATTTATGTTATAATACAATTTCCAGACTGATTGATAATCTAGCTGTTGCCTATCACTCACATCATCAACCATTCAGAATACTGTAGATCCTTATTGAAAAATATTATTATTAACATAGTTCAAACTACCTACAGAATTACATGCAGAGCAACACAATTTCTTTCTTTCTGGTTGGTCTTCAGCACTTAACTGGCCTATATTTTTTTTTATTTTCCAAATCTTTAGTTAGCTCTCGCTTTTAGTGTACATTCTTGAAGACACTAATGGAACAAAAGCAAAGTGGCATATCAAAGATATTAAAATGTAATTTCATCATAACCATAATTATATATTTCATTACATAGTTCATCCTTCATTCTTACAAAATTTATTATTATCTTTGTTATTATCAAAAGCCCAAGTTCATAGCTCAACCTTCAATATTCCTAGGATAATTACCCTAAAACTTCTTCTCTTTATTTTCCACTATACTAGGAGTGAAAAAGAGTAGTAGGCTCTACTACTCTTTTTCACTCCTAGAAATATAATCAAAATGTTACTAGTTCTGATACCTTTACTATGAGCCCTACCAGTTGCCATAGGTTAGACTATTTTTTAATACCTCATCTGACTAAACACAGACTTTCATAATTCTCAAGGTCCACTACGGCTGCTTATGATTAGACCCAATTGAGCAATTGATTAGTCCCTACTTGAGCCCCAGATCACGTTTAAGAACACCCATACAATGTAGTAAGTAGGTAGTCATCGAATGTGAACACCCTTACCTCCACCCCTCATTTACTCACCCATCTATATAAATAACTAATGCCATGAAGAACTAATTGAATACTGATGAATTATAAAAACTAGCAGGAACAATAATAATACTATTCATATAGTCTCCGTCACAATGAGGAGGAAATTTTTAACAGACAAACAAAAAGTGAGATTCCAAACCTGTAAAATGAAATCTAAATTTTCTAAAGCAGTAGAAGCTGTCCGATAATATCTTTCGGATTGAAAGCTATCCTTCACACCTCCATCTTCACACGATTTCTTCTTGCTAACAACTTGCTTTAGCCATTGATAAGTATATGGTATTTGCAGTCTTTGATACGCAATAAACTTTATTAACTCCACCATAACATGCCCACATGATATAGACGTTAATTGATCACCAATTTCTATATTCAAAATGATGGGTTTATTTGATGAATTCATATTACCTATTTAGACAAAATTTTGATAATGGAATGCCAGCAAAGAGAAAGAATTCAATGGAATTCTGGAATTAGTTATAAATAATAGGAATAGCGGTGTAAATAAACCATAAAGTTATTATTTTACCACTAGTAATAATAACTTTATGAAATAAACCGTTCGTTAAACTTTCAAATTTGACATAAAGAGATAGAATAGACCATAGACTTTTTTTTTTTAGTTCTTTTGTCCTTCTTTGGGACAAATGACGAAATATTTTATTTCATTTCAATGTTTGGGACACAGGCAAAGACCATAGACTAATAAGCTTTCCATACACTACCCAGCACATGTATTGTTTTTCCATAGAATTTTCCTACTCTTATTTTTGGGCTTTAAAAAACAAGACATACGTTTCATAGCAGCACTTATTCATCAAGCTGTGAGCGGTTGGCGCGACTGGAGCCTGAAAATTATTATTTTCTATTGTGTATAAGTATTTTCTGTTGCTTGACCGTCTGATGGCGATGGCAATATAACACGGCAAGGCCTCATGAACGCAAAATGTAGACTGGGATTTGGAAATCTTATTAATATGGAATACGTACGCATTGTGTTTCTTTATTTGTAAACGCGTGATCAAGATCGCGCATCCGGGCTGTAATCGTCCTCCAAAACATGTGCATATCACCGATAACGACATTAAAATAGTATTGTGAGTGTCCCGGACCTAGTCTTGTCACTCAACTAGAACGTATGGTAAGATAGGACCGCTTCAGAAAAATATTTTTTCCATTCCTATTTTAATTTTATTCTGAATTTAAATATTCCGCGCAATATCGTTCGCTGTTATTTTATTTTTTCATCATTCAAGTCAGTTTGAGAAACGTTTGTTCTAAGCGCAAATGTATAAAATGTATCGTTTACCTCATTTTATGCAATATAACTTCAAATATATGAAACCAACTATTTATTCGTGTCGTTTTTATGCCAAGGAAGTTAGATTCGGCCCTGACGTCAGGTCTCTCATGTTACAAGGAGTCGATATCTTAGCTGATGCCGTCGCTGTCACTATGGGTCCAAAGGGGCGCAACGTAATACTAGAACAAAATTTAGGACCTCCAAAAATTACTAAAGATGGTGTAACCGTAGCTAAAGGTATAGAATTGAAAGATAAATTTCAGAATATAGGTGCTAAACTTGTTCAAAATGTTGCAAATAAAACCAACGAAGAAGCTGGAGATGGAACAACGACGGCTACGGTTTTGGCAAGAGCTATTGCAAAAGAAGGTTTTGAAAATATTTCTAAAGGAGCCAATCCGATTGAAATAAGAAAGGGAGTCATGTTGGCAGTTGAAACCGTTAAGAAAGCACTGAAGGATATGTCCAAACCAGTAAGCACGTCAGAAGAAATAGAGCAAGTAGCTACAATATCTGCTAATGGAGACAATGCTATTGGTAAATTAATCGCTGCAGCCATGAATAGAGTGGGAAACACAGGCGTTATTACAGTTAAAGATGGTAAGACATTGGAAGATGAGCTAGAACTAATAGAAGGTATGAAGTTTGATCGCGGTTATATTTCACCATATTTTATTAATTCCACTAAAGGTCCAAGAGTCGAATACAATGATGCGTTAGTTCTTTACTCTGAAAAGAAAATCTTTTTTGCGGCCCAAATTGTACCGGCTTTAGAAATAGCAAATTCACAGAAGAAACCGCTTATCATAATTGCAGAAGATTTTGATGGAGAACCTTTATCTGTATTGGTAGTGAATAAATTAAAAATTGGATTACCAGTAGTTGCAGTTAAGGCTCCGGGTTTTGGTGATTATAGAAGAAATGCACTGCTTGATATGGCCGCTGCGACAGGAGGCGTAGTATTTGAAGATGAAACAAATTTGATACGACTCGAGGACTGCCAACTTGAGAGTCTTGGTAAAGTTGGCGAAGTTATCATTACTAAGGATTCAACCCTTTTATTAAAAGGAAAAGGTGATCCCGTTGAAGTAGAACAACGCATTAGACAAATAAAAGAAGATTTGGAAGAAGCCTCGAGTAATTACGACCGTGAAAAACTTATTGATCGATTAGGTAGATTACAAGCTGGTGTAGCTGTTTTACTAATTGGAGGCTGTAGTGAGGTTGAGGTAAATGAGAAAAAGGATCGAGTTAATGATGCACTAAACGCTACTCGGGCAGCAGTTGAAGAAGGAATTGTACCTGGAGGTGGAGCTGCTCTTCTCCGATGTATACCAGCGTTAGATAAACTAAAGACACCTAATGCCGACCAGGCGATTGGAGTATCCATTGTTAAGAAAGCTCTACGTACACCGTGCATAACTATTGCTACTAATGCAGGATTTGATGGCGCTGTCGTAGTATCTAAGGTAGAAGATATGGGTCCTGAATTTGGATATGATGCATTAAATAATGAGTACGTTAATATGATTGATAAGGGTATTATAGATCCTACTAAAGTTGTTAGAAGAGCTATAACTGATGCTAGTGGTGTTGCATCATTACTTACGACCGCCGAAGCAGTTATTTGTGATATGCCAAAACAAAAAGACCTACCACCTGAATTACAAGATATTGGAGGAGACTATTGAAATGTTTATTTAATAAAGTTTATTTTAACTAACTGTGTGAGTTTTCATGCTTTTAGTGAGTCGCATTAGCGTAGTTAGCAATAGACACAGGGGGGGCTCGGTCCACCTCAGACAGACATTTAGGTTTTTGGTATTCAGATTTGAAGTTTAGTAACCGGTCCAGCAGTGGTCGATAGTCACGACTCACCGCTTGCCAATTAATTTTATGAGTGCTTATTAAATTCCGCAGGCGAAAGGCACAGGTACTGAATTATCGATGGTCCGATAAGTTCCGCGACTGCGGGTCTACCCCGTATCAAAATGGTAATGAACATCAGACTCTGTTAATAAACTTCAATACGATCGTACGAGCCTAAACTTCGACCTATCTTGTAAAAAAAAAACAAAAATACCAAACATAAAGTTGGGATTCCCATCTTCACTGCATCTTCTTATCGGTAATTTTTTTACAAGATAGTTCGAAGTTTAAGGGCGCGTTCAGACAGCACGCGCCGACCACGTACAGGCCTAGGCGTTGTGCCGGTGCCCGCTTTACACCCGCGTTTGGTACGCGCAAAATCAGCGTATATAATATAGCAAAATAGCACAAGGCGTACGGGGCGAGTGGGTGCAACGCGTGTGCGGGATGGGCGCGGGGTTGGCACGAGGCAGGCGCGAGGCGGGCGCGTGGCGTGTGCGAGGCGGGCGCGCGGCGTGTGCTGTTGGACTTCGATAAATGCAATTTGAGATCTATTGATGTGTCATAAGACTCAAATTATATACAAAAAAAATCCAAGTGAGTTAGACGCGAGTGCTGACGTGCATGGCGTGCGCTTAGCGGGCGCGTGTCGTCTGAACGCAAGCGCAACCTAAGCTCTCACGATCGTATTGAAGTTTATAAGTTTACCCGAGTCTGATGTTCATTACCATTTTGTTACGCGGTAGACCCGCTGGTTTTAGAACAAGTTGTCTGGTCTTCGGCCACTGTAGCCCTCACTTGGGTTTCACTGGGAACATAATAATTATGTAGCATCTCTAATACGTCTATGCCGAGAAGGTCTTGTGAGTTTGTGAAGTCTCGGCGAATGATGCGTCGTTGAACGTACATAGCCAAAGCCCTCCAAAGCCTAAACTTAACGTAGTGATTATATCACTCTGGCCTTAGAATTTCACTTACGCTCGGTCTGTTGTGGCCAACAAAGACTATATAAGTCGGGCCAAGTGATTTAAAATTTTGAAGCTAAGCTAAAGAATATTAGTGTCCCCACCTTAGGGTATTTTCCCCTAACTTTAGGCGATTTTTGCAGCTTAAGCGAATTTTTTAGGTTGTGGAGAAACGAGCTATGGTGTTCCTCCATTGAAAAAGGAGGATCATCCGACTAGGCGAGGTGATATTGCCTGGTGGGCCGAAGCCCGACGGTTGATGTCGGGCAGTTGTATATGTATTAGATACGTAATCTTTTTCCTTGCGCGATGCAGGCTTCGTAATTTGTTTGGTCAAGTTCATATTTCCGCGCCACTGTAAAGGTGGACGCACACCTGTCCGAATCGACCGCGCCGAACGAGCCGAACGAAACGAAGTTTCTTATGGCCTCGCACACCTATCCGCGCCGAAAGAATCGTCCGCGCCGACCGAATCGACACCGCGCCGAAAGAAATGACGTTTTGTTGCGTGCATTTCCTTGACGCATATCGCACGTTCATTACGTTTAGTTTTATAATTTGTTTTCTGAAATCACAGATTTATTAATTAAATATGGTTTTTAAAATAAGCACAACAAAATACTTAGACTGCATAAGTTATATATTTTTTAAAAGGTTCTTAAGCCTATACAGATTAGAATATCATTCAGATTTTAGCATGTTAAATACCCCGTTCATAACTAATGTTATTGGTAGTGGCCATGACAGTTTAAAAACTTAGATTTAAGCAGTTCCTTCTTCAGATCATCTTAATACATCTGGCAACACTGATCCAGATCATTTTTAACTCGAGCCCACTGGCAACCCTGTCCGAATTGTCCGCATCGAATTAAACGTAGTGATTACATACTCTTTGCATCGAATCTGATGACGTCATCCGAATTCGTCTGGGATTTGGATGCCTACCGAATTTTTCCCATGTTTCGGCTAATTCGGCGCGGATAGGTGTGCGAGGTTTCATAGGATTTCATTTAAAGAATTCGAAAATTCGTTTCGTTCGGCTCGATCGGCGGCGGCGCGGTCGTTTCGGACAGATATGCATCCACCCTAAATAGTTAGCTTTTGCCTATATAAGAGCAAATATTTGCTCTTGGGCTTTTGCTGCCTTGCTAAGTAGTTATTCTATGTGGCGATAGATGTCGCTACAAGGGTATAAAAATATTTATGGGAATTCGGCTGTGCAATTTTAAAACCTAGCAACTGACATTTCTAAAAAAATCGGTGTTTTTGCATTTTTCACTTGCTAAGAACCTTAGCAAGTGAAAAATTCTTTAGTTCTTCAATGCACCTAGCTTGATAGTGGCACCGACTTCAGAAGCTGATAAGTTTTAAAAAAATATTTTATACTTTTTAGTTTTTGAAGTCGGTTTTTACTTTTTTTTATGTTTTAACATTATGAATATCAGAGGGTGGCAACACTGTATCATACTGTCACTGTCAAGCATGTCAATTGTCAAGTGTCAATTTATTTCTGGCGCGAATACCTCAGTGCAAGAAATTCGTACTTTCGTAAACAGAAGAAATTAGAGTAATTTTTTTCAATGGACAATGGAATACAACAAACCACGTTATTATAATGCAGTAGGTACAAAACAATAGCATATATACTTAAATGAATTGAAAATGCTATCGCAGCGTGAATCTAACGACATGTCTTCTACCAAGAACCCTTCTCTTCCAAATAAAAACTATTCCAGTGATGAAGATAGCGCACCCCTAAAAAGAAACAAGAAACGAACCCAAAGGTTCTCTGATAGTGATACTGAAAATGAAAACGAGCTAAGTAACGTTAAGACTGATCAGAATGATAGTATACAAAATAATAGTGATAGTGAACCTGAGACTAGGTTTCCTGTGAAAATGGGTCTCACAAAGTCGAGAATACATATGGAAAGTAGTAGTTCGGATTCTGATGATGCCGAGCGTTACAAAACTGTGAAGAATGAGGAGCAGCAAATAAGAATGATGAACAAAAGAAACAAACTGAAAGATAAATTCAAAGGTTTGCTCAGTCACAGAGTGAAACACACATTACAAACAAACAGTGATAAACAGTCTTTAGAAGACAGTCATGGTGAGGTTTTCGATCCTTCAGACACTGAAATGTCATCCATAGCCAAAATAAAACAGGTATGTTATAATAATATTCCTATACAATGTTCTCTAAATTGTATTTGTAATTATTGTACAATGAGAGATCCGCTTTTATTCAATATATGTAGCATAAATGTAGCCATGCATAGAAGACAAGCAAAAGTTAATTTTAAAAAGCATGTCCATGTAATTTACCGGTTTTATCATTTACCTGTAACATACCCTTCTGATCTGCATTACTCTTTGTTGAAATGTTAGATCTTAAATTGCATGTGCTGTGTTTATCTTGATGTTTAACTTTAGCATTAAAAATAAAAAGAAAGAAAAATAGAAGATGGTGGCAAATTAATATTTAAAATAATAGCAAACTTGTGTCTCTGCTCAATAAAATGTTACAGAAATTCGCTTATTGTTTGTAAAATCAAGTTTTAACAAAATGTCAAGAATCATGCTCAATGTTCGGTTCATGCAGGGGTTTCACTTCAGAGCAGCTTGATTCTCTCTACAAGCAATTGCTCTAGTGTGAACTCACATTTACATCATATTAATATGGTGGATTCATGGTATTCATTACTTTTGGTTATTTCAGAAAATAAAGAAGAGTATGGCATCTACAATGTCATCTATTTGTGATCCTGATACATCAGACGAAGAGAGTCACATGAATAAAAAACAAATACCAAAACAGAGACATAGGAATCAGCCGAAAACTACTAAACTAATTGAACCCAAACCTATTAGGGTAGGTGCTAATATGTGAATCTGATAGCCTACTTACTAGATTTTCAACCTGAATTCGGGCTTCCACTGGAAGCAGAGCGGGCTCCATATGGATTCCTATGGATTCCGTTTAACTCGCAATGGTAAACTTCATAGAAGTGCTTCCCCCAACATAGAGTCTAGCAGAGATGACTGAACAATTAAAAATAGTTAATAACGAACTCGTTGTTCATTTCTGTATTGCAGTAGAAGGCAATTCTCAAAACTCTTTCTTAATGGAAGGTAAAGCCTATTTTAGCTAATTGGGGCCCGTTCTATCCTGCTATTACTTGCTCACTTGCACCCTTTTGCAGTGGAAGCCCGGCTAGAAGGATGCAAACTGAAATAGTTAAAAGGGACATTGTCTTTTCCCATGTATATATATTCTTATGGATGTATAAGCTATTAGAGCCTAAGCTACCTAGCCACTTTGCAGTAAATATGTATTATTGCATTCTTTGGTCACATGGAAAAAGGATTGTGTGCCTTAGTAGTTGCTGAGTGTTTGAATTTCTAGTGTAGCATATAAATCCCTGATTTCAGTATGAAAAATAAATATATGTGCTAATTTAGAATACATTTCAATTCATCAAGTGATGAAACACAGACATGAGTATTGTTCACGGCCACAGGCGACTGGTTGTGATTAGAAAGGTTAAACAAATCTTCAGTAATGGCCATTAGGTTCAGTAACTAACATCTAAGTATCCTTCATATTTATCATTATAGTATGATGTATATTATTAAATAAAACATTTTTAACTTTTTTTGAACAGATGTCAGCTAAACAAGCAATGGAAAACATGCAGTTAATAAAAAGCGAATCTAATCGCATGTTGAGGGAAAAAGCAGTATCCTTGCCTTACCATAGACCTAAAGCATTGTCTCTTAAAGATATTATGTCCAGAAGAAAGCCTGCTGTTTCTTCTGATGGAAAGGCTTTGCCCATCAAAATGAATGAGGAGCAATTGAAACAATATGTGTAAGTGTTTTTAACATCACAAAGCCTCCACCAGTGATGCTTCCACAGATTCCACAATCCTGTAGGTTTTATTTTTCATCTTTATACTATGGTTGGCGCTAGCGATGCGCCGAATATTTGTTGTATGTTCGGTATTCGGCAGGTTTACCCAATTCGATATTCGAATATTTGGCTAAAATACCTAATGTTCTGCCGAATATACTTGCATTTAAAAAGATGCCTCTATATATTATATAATTGCATAAAAGCCCCACAATGGAACTATTTCATTGTTTTGAAATGTGCATTTTAATTTCACAGACTTTCATTAGAACAAAGACAAAAAGAAATGATGGAATTATGTAAAAGTGAATCAGATGAAGAAACAAATGAAACTGAAGAAAAAGATGATGGAACATGCCCAGAATCGGAAAAATTGCCTGACAGTAACAATATTGAAAATGATAATAACATCATGGAAAAGTCCAGCAATACCATTGAATGTGTCCAAAATGAAACAAACATTGCTACAAATATGGATGATGCAAATGATGTTATGTACAATGAATTAATTAAAAATAATACAGTCAATACCAATTCAACAGAGGTTGAAAACACAAATTGTGATGGTGACAACATTGAAGAAGAAATCCCACTACCTAATATTGACTCCAATAATCAACCAGAAGATGATAAAAATAATTCTAATACAGATTTTAAATTAGTATATAATGACTCTGTAGAAGAAGAAAATGGTACAGCGGTAAATACAGGTGTTCCAAAAGAAGATGGAATACAAAACGAGATTTCTGAAAATAATGAACATTTCGAAAGAAATTCAGAGCAACCCGTTTCAAAATTGAGTTCTGAACCAGAGAGTCAATTGATATCATTACATTATACTGAAAATAACACTGAAGAATTGGAAAAGTCTGAAAATGCCAACGACTCTCCCAACGAGAGTTCCGAAAAGATGGATATCCCTGAAGCTGTCCAGCAAGATGACCTTTTCTCAGATGATGATGTAAATATGGACGATATTGATAGAATAATTGAAAATGCTGAAATAATGAAAGGTAAGAAGAGAGTAAGTATGTACTATTACAATTATTAATAAAACTTTACTTTAAAATATTAATAACTGTTATATAGTCATGTTTCATATGTTCATGTTTAGTTGTTTTGTGTGTGTTGTGTGTGTGTCAACTTTGTAATGTACTTTTGTTTTTTTTTTCAGATGACGACAGTATTAACTCGCCAATGCTCATTAGAGATCTCCAAGCTCCAAATGCAAATCCTAAAATAATGGGCGCCCCTGGCATGGTTATTGATTTAGATGGTGGTGTTTGTGTACCCAAAAAGCTTTCCGGTGTCGAACTGTTAAAAGAGAGATTTAATTATTTTTCTAAATTGAAAACTCCTGAAGAACTTGAAAGAGATAAGGAGAAAACGTGAGTAGATATTCCAAAAATTATGTGGAAAGTTTCACTTTTTAAATATAAAATTATCTCATAATGATATACTCACTTCATACTCAATACATTTTAAGTTAATTAAACTAAAATGATTATGAATTACAGATTGAAGCCAGGAGCTCAGCATCAAAAATTAAAACATGAACTTGAGGAAAAAATTGCAGAGCAGCGATCTCTTGAATGGGCCAAACGTCTTGAAGAAGAGAAACAGCAGCATATGGAAATGGAAACTATCTTAGATGATGCTGAAGATAGCTTAGAGAAGATTGAGGCAAAGTTAGACGAAACTGGCGAAAAAGAACAGGAAAATAGTTCAGAAAGCGAGGAAGAAGAAGAATTGGATGAAAATGATGTGGAAATTAAAGATAAACCAAGGAAAAATAATCCAATGCTTGATAATGAAGCAGAGGAATCGGATTGTGATGAAAATGATGCTGATATTGAACCCACAGATCATGAACATAAAGAAGACATTGATGGTGATGATAAAGGTGAAGAGGAAGACGATGAAGGAGACGAGTCCAGTGAGGAGGACGAGTCATCAGAATCAGAAGAAGAAGAATCAACTAAAACTAAAAAGAGCAGAATTTTAAAAGCATTTGAAGACTCAGATGATGAAGATAACACAGTTAAACAGAATGAAACAGATACTGCAGCCAAAGACAAAGAAATCAATGATGTAGATGTAGTTTTAAGTTCAAATGAAGTTCCAGGATCTTCACAAGGTATGTTTAGTCATAAAAGATCCAGTATACTTTCATGTTTTTGGTTAGCATTATGTGATCTGATTTAAGTCTAATGAACATTCTCATCACAAACAAAACCGAAATAGAAGGTTCAGTAGTGAGTAAAATCGAACGCATTATAATGATTTAGGATCAACTGTGACATTCAAAAACTAAAATAAATATATTATTGTTATTGTACTTGTAGAATCTTATTTTTATTATTGTCTTCCATTCATTTAAAATATTTTGTGTTTTTTAGATGACGTAATACAATTAGCGCAGAGATTCAAGTCTGCATCTGAAGATCTATTCACGAGCCAGGAGAGCTCCGTAGTAAACGACAGAAACAAAGATGGGAATAGTGCGACTGACGAAGTTTTTGGGACGCAATCTTTCTCCATATTAGAATCTACAGCTGCAAATAATTTGGACATCGAAATAAAATCACCTAGTAAAATAAGTGCTTTATGTATGTCGCAGCCATATCATGACGTAAGTAACAATTATGTAAATAAGGGGTATAAAAAGACAGTTAACGAAGCGGAAAGGCACGTATTCTTCCTATCTTTATGATGATTTTATTTTATTGGGCTATACGTGGGAACCACCTGGTTATGAAGGTCAAAGATACAGTATTTTTTGACGATTTGATTATAATATCCACGTACGTCCACCCATCCCGTGCTACACACACACACACACACAGTCTGTCGCGAGCTAAAGATAACAGCTGGTTTTAAATAACAAAAATCTTCCCAGCTATTATCTATTCATGCACAATGTTACTTGATTTTGATGTACAATGTACGGGGCTTCGGCTTCTTTAACGGTCTTTGAATGTTAAGTTATCGTATTTTGCCTTTATTTTTTACTTCCAGCCAAATTTAAACGCCATAGTGGATGGCTCGCAACTACCAATAACACAGTCATCTCAGTCACAACCTATTGGAGAAGACATATTAGCTCTTTGTACTGGCAAGTTTTATGATAATGAGTTTGTTTCACAAACTGAGGAATATCAACATGTTGATGGCATATCTCAAGATCAAGAGTCATTAATAAGCAGTGGTCTTATTGAGAAACAAGATGAACTTGTTGCTGATGATAAATTAAGTATTGCCGAAGAAAATATAGATACTATAGATAAGAAAATTGATGATAACAACAAAAAATCAAGTGAAGACGGAAACGTTCTTAAGTTTATACTTGATGAGTTAGACGACCCTGAGTTTGATAAACCAAAGCCAAATAAGTTCTTCACTGGAGGTAATACTCAGAAGAAAGAAATACAACTTCCTGAAAACAGTCAAATGAAAAAGAAGTTTATCATCGATTCTGATGATGACACTAATGAAACAAATGTAGAGGCTAACCAAGGAAAAAGGAAAAAACTTAAAAAGAAAAGGCCGGAAAAGAGGGCACTTCAAATATCAGGTAAAATGTTTCTACTTTGAAAGAGTAAATTTATTGTCATTATAACTAGTTTATAACTATGTAGTTCCTAAATGCAACCGCAGTATTGAAATACATTTTAACATCAAACGAAAATTCGACTTAGTATGGGGGGTGGGGGGGGGGGGACACGCATGTATATAATAAATTATCGCTTTATGCGATAAGGCCGCCCATTGTACTTTAATATTGTAATCTCCTTACTTACAATGTTTTTATATTCAGGAGTACAATAAAGTATAATAATAAATAAATTATAAAATTATCTGACACTTGGGGTCATTTTATTTTCTTCCAGACGATGAAGAAGAAGAAGACCAGTTGGAACAGGAAGAAGATGAATATATGTCGGACTTAGAAGACGCTGAAATATTAGTGGAATATGACTCGGAAGAAAATGAAGTAAGTTTATACTATGTATTTAGTGTTAGCATCATAGCTTCACGCCTGTATTTCCAAGAAAAAAGGTTAGGCAGAGGTGTACTGTTGTACACCTCACCCACATCGCCGATGCCCTAATTAAGTTCTATGGAATACGGAGGAGTCTATTGTAATCTCTCGGCACAGTTCTAAACTACAGACTGAAAATTTCCTTAGCTAATAACCCAACTACATTAAGGTAGTTGACTACTATTAAAAATAAACAAATATTTTGTATTCTCTTAGAGAGGCAGATAGAAACACCATAGTTGACAAAATAATTAAAATCGGTGAATAAAACCCGGAGTTAAAAGCTTTTGAAATTTCTATAATTATAAGGCAGAGTTAAGACACTATGCATTATTTTCCCGCCAAATGGAATATGTATGAAACTGTCACAATTTATTATAACATTACTCACAAACTAGTAGTGCCATCTCTGTCTATTAAGCAATTTATAATGCTTAAAAATAACTTAGGGATATTTTTAAATATTTTATGTATTTTTACACTATTGCTTAAGAATTGTAGAAGTTCCAATTCTGCAGAAAAAAATAATTATAGTCAAATACTCAGTAGTCAGTCAGTCTAACTGAAATAAAACACGCAAGCATAATATTAATTTTTCAAACAACTTTAATACGTAGCACAGGAGAAAAGTCGCCGTCGTCGATATTATTACCTATGTTACAATAGAAGAGGCTCTGGGTCCATCTGATCCACTTCTTACTTCATTAATTAACGTTTTCAGATTGAAGTGAAGCCCGACAAACCAAAGAAGAAACGTAAAGCTACCGAATTCTTCGAGCAAGAGGCGGAGCTGACCAGCGAGGATGAGTGGGTGGGGTCGGGAGACGAGGACGAGAAGGGCCTGGACAGGATGGAGCGGGAGGCTGGAGACGACGAGGTCTTCCACCAGGGGAAACTCAGGAGGGAATTAGGACAGATACACATGTAAGTACACTTTTTTGTAGACATGTAGGTACATTTAGAACTTTTATAATAATAATAAACCCTTTTATCTTGAACTCCTTGTTTTTTGTAGTTGTTTCAGTTTTATAAGATATATCTGAGTTCAGTATGCCTCCTGGCAAAGGCATCCTCTAACTATTTCCATTGCTTTCTGCACCTGCTGTAAGTTTAAGTTCATCTTCCCATCTTTAACATTTTGTACATTTACCCTTCTATTAGTAAGCATTAAATAAAATCATGTCAACCTTAAAATTTATGGTTAAACTGCAGTTATTCATGACATAACTTCACAAAGCGGTCATTTAGTAAGAGTCAAATGTTTTATTGTCCAAAGAGATGTGCCATTGGAGTCTTATCTGTAAAAAAATCAGAAGCAAAATATATAAAAAGAATTATTAAATTAAATATGCAATTATAAAGAACTTAATAATATTTATTTTATGTAGCTGTTGCCCGTGGTTTCACCCGCGCGTTTAATTTTTGTCAAAATTAAATATAGCATAAATATTACTCAGGGATAGTGTTGCTTTACATTAGTGAAATAATGTTTTGAATCGGTTCAGTATTTCCAAAGATTACCCCCTACATACTAACAAATTTTACCTCTTTATAATAACTCTTTATAACCAAGATTCTCGTCTGATTGTCTTTATAAATATGTTTGAGATTGCAATATAACTCATAACAATGTTATGGAATTTGTTATTTATTGTAGGATAAAGAAAACATACTTTGAATTAATTCACGTATTTGGGTGTTATGAAGATATCAATATCAAAGGAATCTTAGATTTTTGAGGATGATTTTAATTTATCTTTAAATATGGTGAATTTCTAGGCGTGACGTGCTAGACCAAGATAAGCGCGAAGTGAGGATAATACAGGAGTTGTTATTTGAAGACGGCGACCTGGGCGATGGACACAGGCAGCGCAAGTTCCGGTGGAGAAATGCAGGTTAGCAGGAATAGCGAAAAACAATCTGCTGTCACATACAAATAATTCAATATTACTCGACAAAAAATCTAAAAATGTATGGAACAGCAATTTGTTTTTCCGCGATTACACTTTTTTTTCCATTGTAAATGTTGTTCATAATGACCCCATAAAGGGATCGGGACTAGAAAGGTATATAGGACCTTAAATAAGCGAAATAAGTGTCCATGATAAAAATAATGAGTGGTACTTATAGTAAGTACTCGAAACACGGAGGATTAATTCTCTTTTGTAATACATTTAATAATAATAAAAAACATGGATTTGCTTTCGCTTATTTCCTGGGCCCAAGGATATTTATATTTCCAGCTGATAAATTTCACACATCTTCAAGATTTTTTTAGACTGTCCTCTTGGTCGTGAGGATCGAGGATGATGATGGGTAGGCGTATCAGAGGTGGAAAATGCAATTTCTGTGGTGGACACACTTGTCCAGGTGGTATCATCATCCAGACCGTAAATCCAGCATCTGTTTCCATTTACAGGCGAGGAGGACGAGACTGGTACAGCCGTTGGCGAATTTGCTGATACACAAGAAGAAGAATTCGAATCAGAAGAACAATGGAGAAAACAGAGGCATGAACGAGAAGTATTTTTGAGGCAAATGGTAAATATCAGCACAATCCGTATAACTATAGAATATTTTAATACCTTGAAGTGTAATTTATTTACCACAGGAGAAGGAAAAGGGTAGGGCACTGTTTAAAAAAAAGAAATATAAAATAATACCCAAGCTCCAAAGATGATGGCGTATCGATTTATAATATGCCGCCTTTGTACATGAAGCATTTTAAATAAATAAATATGACTTTGAAAAATATGAATTTGAAATACGATTCTTACTAGTAGGTATATACAAATAACGCGTTATTTTTTTAACATTTCAGCAACAGAATGAAGAAGAAGGCCTTAATGTTAGTGTAAACAGAACTACAATAATAAAAGCGAACCTCTCTTCGAAGTCCATGTCTACTCTGCTTCAAGAAGTAAATCAATCTAAAGCGGATAAAACTGAGAGTCTTATTGTCCAAGAGAAGAAGACAGTTAAAGATATCCCTAGCCCGAAGAAGTCCTTCTCTATCTTTCAGGTAATTTATAAATTCTATGAGAATTTAATGTTGAAAGTGACAAAAGTTGATCAGCTCGTCATATCACCTAATAATAATGACTAGTGCATCTCCAATGTTTTTGTCTCTGCATCCCTTTAAGGTTGTCTGGCAGAGAATGCCTTAGGCATTATAAAGACCGCCTGGTATGAAAAGCATTAAATAAATATCAAATATTACCAATGAACTATTGCATTCGTTATAAACGCGATAAAAAGTGATGCGTTCACGCCCTTTTTCAGAGCTCACGCAAATAATAATCCGCAGGAGTCGGAACTGGCTATAATTATTGGAGACAAATAAATACTACCTACCTTTATTGTCATCATCATCACCCTCACTGTAAACATTGTAAGAAGCGAAAATATTCTATGTTTATGGTAAGGCATGTATTAAGTCCTGAAATATTTATTTCCAGCAAAATTGCCACGGGTCTTTGCTAACACGTGGTCGCGGTGCTCTCGCGCGGCTGGCAGCGTTGGCAACACCCTTGGCTGCTGATGACGACGCACCCAAAATAGGCTCTTTAGCATCACACAAACGAAACTTTGTTTTCACCGCCCTTACGCCCGACGATGATGAACCAAAGGTTTATATACTTTATATTGACCATTGCACCATTGAGTAGCACAGGATCGGAATAAATGACATTTTGGAGCCCTCTTGGTTTACCCTCAGAGGTGCCGCTGCGGCATCCTACTTAAAAATATCTACGTGCGCTCCGGCGTCACCCTGCACGCACACCGGACTCACGCAGTCAGCGAGACGAAGCGGGGAGTCGGTGTACGCCTGCGGCATACCGCCCGTATGGCCGCCAATACGGCGCCGCACCACAAAATCTTTGCGTCGCGGCGCCGTAACCAATCTAGTGGTGTGCCGTGTGCAGGTTTCCTCACGATTGATAATCTACAATAATTAATAATATTCTAGTTATTAATCAGTGAAGAAGAAAACTGAGCTTATAAACTAGTCAACATAATATTAATAACCGAATGTTAATACGTAATAAATTTGTATGATTTCAGGTTACGATAAAAAAAAGAAAGGCTGACATTAGTTCACGAACTCCAAAACTAGTAAAGAAAATGAAAATTGAAGAGAATACAGTTCATCCTAAGAGTAGTCTATTAGATCATTTTAATCTATAGACTTCAATTAATATTATATATATATATATATATATGGTCGTGTAAACACAATCTTAAGATGCTCTTTAAATAACGGTGCATTTGCAGACATACATTAGGAATAGTGCGCGTCTGTGATTACATACGTTATTAACTTAATTTTAAGAACTGTAGTTATTCTAAAATGTTTTCCAAGACTGTTAGGTGCCTTTTAACATTTAGATAATTATTATCAATTTTAGACAATCATTGATAACTGAATTTCTGAGCGACTTGGGTAAGAATTTGATGTATTCGAGAGATGACTCATAAAACCTGGGCTCCAAGATATTAATGCACTGTAAATAAAACAGAATTTTATTCAATAGTGGACAAAAGTGTACTAATTTAACAATGTTAAATAATTATTAACTTGTGACATGTTTGTAGCTTTTTAATAAGAATGTAGTGTAAAAAGTAAAATATATTATTTAAATAACTTTGTGTATTTATTCTTGATGGCTACCACTCCGGCGGATAATCACGATAGACACTCTTAATCAGATTCCAATCCAATTTCGTTGTTCCAATTGTCCAGTCGAACGGAATTAATTTTAAAGCATACATACTGCGCAATATACATTGTTGAACTGTCAACATTGTATCGATTCCGATTACGAGCATATATCGTGATTACCCGATCACTCATCTGCCCTGGAAAGGATCGGGGTTTACCCATAGTCCACAAGTTGCTTTATAGAACAGAACAATATCCGACCTCAAATAAAATGGTATAAGGGCAGGAGAATGATGATGAACAATATCCAATATGGGTAAGTAGGTACTATCCGCATCCACAGACAATCATAGATACCTATAATTATCGTAGCAAGCATACGCTCTGCAATGGGCCGATCCCGCTCGGAGAAGGTACCTAAATAATAAAGTACTCTGTGGAAGGTACTCCGGAGCAACCGTCTCGGCGCGGTGCCAACAATGCCGTAACCCCCACCTCGCACTATCTCTGGGGTCGCGAGCATACAGACTCAGAGTGGGGACTGTCTGCGCTTTGTGGTCATGAGTCACCGTGCACTGCACAACGAGGATAACGGAGGAAGCGGTCTTTAAAGACTCTTTCTTCCACCTCTCGATGTGTGGCCGCTGTCTACGCCGGTAGGGCACCGACACCCTCCCCCGGCGGAGGAAAGCCCATGATGACACGATAATAGATAAAATAAACTTAAAAAAAAGTAAAAACCGACTTCTAAAAACTAAAAAGTATAAAATAATTTTCTAAAAATACAGTTTCTGAAGTGGGTGCCACTGCCAAGCTAGGTGCATTGAAGAATTAATGGACTTCAGAAGCTGTAATTTTTTTAAAGAAAATTATTTAATTTTTTTAGTTTTATGAAGTCAGTTTTTACTTTTTTTAAAAGTTTATTTTATTTTTCTATTTTGAGTGGCATAAACATTACAGAAACATGCGATCACAGGAATCGCGAGTGATATGCTGTTATTCATTCAGAGTTCCCATAACTATCTCCGAAGGTCTTACTCGAGGGTATACACCGTTTCGGACAAAAAAATTATATTGCAAATCCGTTTATATATCATATGACGGCGTTAGGCCCGAAAATACAATTAAAAATAAATATAAACATCCGAATTGAGAACCTCCTCCTTTTTTGAAGTCGGTTAAAACAAGAAACAAGCTTTACAAAACCGAAACAAATCAGTTGAAAACCCTAGGAACTTGGTATGCTTGTTCCGGTTTGTTCCGTGGACGGAGAAACAGCTTGTTCCTAGTGAAAACCGGGCTTACTTTGCCGCGTCCACGCTTTGCCGCTATAAAAACAGTATCGAAACGTCTGTATCGTTATAAAAACCTAAATCTTTATTGAGTTAACTATCTATCTTTTTGCAAAAAATATCAATAACGTTAATAATTCAAGAAACTCTCAATGACGCACGGTTACATAGTGGATGATAAAAATGCCGATAATACAAACGCCTTATCAGCCCGAGGGGCGTAGGTACGCTATAAGTTGAATGTAGTTATCTATTAACTATTCTAATAAGAACACTTAGCTGAATTAAACCAACTACGAATAACATCGAGCGTTTTTTTTTAATAAGTTGGTTCAGTTTTTCTTTCGATTTAATATTTTTAAGAGAGAAAACGAAATTATCAAATATTACGTTACGAACCACTTTATAACTGTTTTACATAACGATATGAAGGTTTGGATTTTTATAGATCATTTTCATCTTCCCAGACATAGTACAGCTACATCTTGTATTGAAAAAAAAAAAAACTCATAACTACATCAGCTTATTTTTAAATAAAATATTTTTCTGTGAATAGAAAAGTACATATTCCAATAATCCTAAAATTTATAAATAACTCTTGTGAAATTGCGGAAAATGTGGTAATATTAGTTGTGTTTTACAATGTTGGATGCATTGATACAAGACATATCCTTCCGTTTGACATCTCACTCCCTCTTTTGTCCAGTGATTTTGTCTTTGTCACTCTTCAACCAATCAGCGACCTCAATACGCAGCTATCTCTGTCAGCTGGTTGCGTTTTCTCCTGTTCTGTATGGCGTTCCATTCGCTCAATCAATGCTTTTTTTCTGTGGCAGTGTGGGGTAGTAGTGTAGCGTGGAAGAATTTCTAGTCAAATAAATCAGATAAATATAATAAAAGTGCTCCAAATAAAGAGTAAAATATCGTATTGAAATGGCGAATGACAATAACGATATCAGCGACATCGTTAAGAAATGCAAAATTCTGCTGTTGGATATTGAAGGAACAACAACATCGATCAGCTTTGTTAAGGTAGGTCTAACGATTGACCGGCCGGTGTTTTGTTTCAACATGTGTTTATGTAAAACCGTTATTTATTCAATATAATTTCTATGCATCTTTGTACAACTGCCGACTCGAAAATATTTTTGATTCGACATGCAAAATGGTCGCGTTTACAGATTCGCAACATGGAGGACGAAATCAAAATGGTACCCCTTTTCATGCTCCTTTCATTGTCTGATTTATCCACGTGTTTAAATTGTATAATTGCTCTGGTTAACCTCTTTGTAATTCAACGATTCTTATTTTACTAAATAGGGCAATTCGGTTTATATTTTTAGTGTATTTATTGTATAAAAATTATACATAGGTACTTAAGTACATAATAACGATTTATTTTATAAAAAACTTAGGTATTGATTGTGAAGTGGGGGTAGACTTAAAATATATAAAATGTAAATATTGTCTCCTTTAATTACCTAATATATTGGTCATATTTCATATAAATGCTGTACGTAGTTGCGTGCTATCATACCTACCGGCGTGAACAGCTGTTCAGAGCAGCTGGCTGGTAAAAAATGTGGAACAATTAACTGTCCTCTTTCAATAGAATCGAGTCCACATAGGCTGGCCTTGTCGCACTCATGTCAAGAATATTAATTTATGACAGAGATAAAAAACGACGATTTCGTGTCAGTATTGCCGCGTAGGTATTGTTGATCCGCGTCTTCATCATGTTATGTCTGGGAATGTATAAAGTAAATACTGCTGTGTCAGTCGTCCAAGTCATTGTTTTTTGGCCTATTTTTACGCAACGGTAATCAATGAATAGGCAGTTACCTCAGGCCAATATTTCCGAGGCTACTTACGTTATTTGTGTTACAAGTATTTTTGTCTGAGCTAACTTACCGAAATGGGTGGTTTAGTTGTTGATTAAAACAACATTTAAGTACCTACTTAAATTCCAAAAAAAATGCCTAGTTGGAATATCCTTCCCCCCCTTCCCCCTTCAAAATGAGGTGTACTCTTGGTAGTGGTGGTGGTAATTAAAACTAGGGCTGTGTCCAGAAAAGCACGCAAGCAAATGCTTTTCTGGACACAGCACTGGAATTCACTGGATACGTAACTTAATTCAGCAGACAATCAACTTGTTGTTCCGCGCTTAATAATGTGTCTTTCCCCGAAGAACCTGCAAGTTTCATGTTTTATATAACCAGCTGATCCACTAGTTTTCCATTTAAGTCCAAATTACATTGGAGGTCAAAATGATTTGGGCTAGTTGGCCTACATTGTGTACTAGGTAGGTAGGTCTCCATTTTTACATTGATTCGTATAGCCACCTAGGTTTACCTATTAATCAATAATATAGTCTACTGCTGGACACAATGTCGGGTTCTTCGCCATTGTTTCCAGTCTACCTCAGCAACTTTCTTCAGGTCGTTGCTCTATCCGGCTGGGAAGCGCCGAGCCACACGAGCGCTACCTACGTTAGCAGTCCAATTTAATACCTAATCAGTTCAATTCTGTTTCTTTTCGACGGCTTGATGACTCGCCTACTTATTTAGGTTCTTACCGGTCTGTGCATCTCACTAGATACCTAGACAAGTAACGAGAAAACGTAACAAAATCTCCAAGGTGTAATGTAATAAATTGAGCAAACAGCTGATGTTTATAACCAAACAAGGAAGTTTAATGTCAGTTCAATACTTAGGTATTCACGGGACAAACGACTTTAATTCCCGCAATGATTAGACTTGTTAACTTTTTCATTCATAAGTTTGTTCGTTGCTGTGCACTGCGCAGTGGAATAATTAGAGCATGTTTTTTGAACAACAATGTTGTGTATTATCTGTGGTGCGTCCCTACCGGCACCCGCGGGCTGGGTCGCTCGGCTAGGTAGGCTCGCTATCCGGTTTGGACACCGCCGGCAAGTCGCACAGTTCGTTCACCTACCGACTTGCCGCATCGTAGACGATGCAGTTTCACCAGGGCATCATGTTATGCTAAATTTAATGGTTGTTACTTTTTAGAGGCATGTTTTTAATTAACATGGAGATTCAATAGGCACGATACCTATTATTGTGTTATAAAATGCTTCGAAAGACCAAAATAAGTTACGGTACTATTAAAATTAGGTACCTACCAAAATCATTCTAATGAAGATGCGGTTGCGTTATTTTTAACCCCCGACTTGTGTCGAAGAGAGAAAGAGGGGTGCTATAAGTTTGAAGCCTATTTCTATCTGTGTTTGGTTGCGGAATCATAGCTCGCAAACGGATCAACCGATTTCAATGCGGTTTTTTATCCGAAAGCTTGTTCAATCAGCGGGTCTACCGCGTAACTAAAATTGTAATGAACATCGACATCGGTATTAAACTTCAATACGATCGTGAGAGCCTAAACTTTGAGCTAACTTGTATTTTTTTTACCGATCATGAAGATAGGAGTCCCAACTATATGATAGGTAATTTTTTTACAAGTAGTTCAAAAAGCTCAAAGTTTAGACTCTCACGATCGTATTGAAGTTTAATACCGATGTCGTTGTTCATTACAATTTTTGTTACGCGGTAGACCCGCAGGATGGTTCTTAGCGATGTTTCATAAAAATCTATTCAGCCGTTCAGAAATTACAGCTCTTTTTCTAGTTGGAGTTGGGGGTTTTTCACGGTTAAGTTATTCACATTACATCCATCCTTTATTATTTTTGGCGTAATCCAAACGAAAACAAATAATTGTGCTCTGAGCTACCCAGCAAACCTGCGTCAAGCACTTTCTGGTGCTTGACATTAAGCTGTAGGGTAATCACGATACCCACTCGTAATCGGGATCGATTCACTTTTGACAGTTTTAAGAATGTACATTCGACAATTCGGACAAGGCAATGTAGGTACCTACATTGCCTTGTCCGAATTGTCGTTCAGAATATTTTTTATAGCATACTGAGCAATGTACATTGTTGAACTGTCAAAATTGAATCGATTTCGAGCGTGCATCGTGATTACCCTGCTGATCTGGAGACTTGTTTGGTCCAACTTTGAGACATGCCAATGAAGATTTTGTTCTTTTTATTTAATTTTATGCCATTCTCTTCCTTCATGTGTTTTGTTTGTGTTAATTCTGTATGTTGTGCCTCATTTTGTTGTGTCCAGATATTTTTTTATTCTATTATATTCTTCTACCCAAGTAACGATAAAACATAACGTTATTTTCGTCAATTCATCAGGTTGTACAAAATACTACCGAGTATTTTAAAATAGTATTTTGTATTCACGTGTCGAAAAAGGATTGTTTTGATGAACTTGAAACAATGCTCATTACCTTTAAGTTATTTTTGTGCCTTTGTAAGGTGCCGAGAACAAAGTTCCATCTTACCGGTAAATACAGGAAAAAAAAAGACCTTAAACTTATTGCATAACCTAACATTCAAAAACCTCCGACTCCCAACTAGAAAAAGAGCTGTAATTTTTGAACGGCTGAACAGATTTTCATGAAACATAGCTAAAATGATACCCGATTAAATTAGCTTTCAATTAAAAAAACTGCATTGAAATCGGTCCATCCGTTTGGGATATATACGATGCTACAGACAGATACACAGATACACACTACAAAAGTACAAAAAGCCCTCTTTTTTGTCGGGGGTTAAAAATAAGTATCCAGCAGACCTGAACGTGTAAAATGGGTTGTGGAGAGAATGTATAGGTACCTACTACGCAGTTGACACAGAAACAAGTAGGTATCTTGTCTACGTACTATGTTAATCTAGAGCTACACAGCTCCGTTACCCAGAACTGGGCGATCTATCCTACCTATATCTATATGCTTCATTCCCACAAAACGTAAAGCCTCGAACTAAATAGGTATTCATATTATGAACTAAGAACATATCGCACATTATGATCAGAGAAGCACGTGTTTTGTATAAAAAGGCATTTTTTAGAGAGCTTACTTCAAAATATGTAGGATTATATATCAAGATTTTGTTGTAAGTAAAGTAACGTATGCATTATTATTTAAGACTTCTAAGGATCCATTTATTTAAATCCCTGCAAGGCAGAAACCGGCTCGTTTGTATAATTAATTATCTACCTACGTTGGCAGTGGCACCCAAATTCCGAAAGTTATCACTTAACGCCCCATTTCAAAGTAACTACCTATGTCCTGAGTCCTGACTACCTAGTTTGCTATCTTATTGCACCTATCTGGTTTTATTTAGTTAATAGTCTTCACACAACTCATTAATGAAATAATCACTACTAAAACACAACAAATCGTTTATCACAGTCATGTACTTACATTTGGTAAAAAATAATTTATTAAAGACAGTTAAATTGAATATGATTTCTATATTTTTAAATAACGCTTTTCGTTAAAAAGACATGGGAAAATTGTTTATTATATAAGACAAGTAAGAAAAAATTGATCATTGACACAACAGTCCTCAGAAATATTGACTGATTCCAAATAGGCGTAGCCCCGCGTAGTCCTCGTGTCAACACAACGATTTGAGATGGCGCAGTTGCTAAGCGGGTGGTGTTCTGGGATAAGTAATTGCGGGTTCGATGACAGAACTTGATCACTGTCACTTTATCACTATCACTTATGTATTATCTCTATGCTATCACTACATAATATAAAATAAATTCGCCCGCCGAGTCTGTCTCGTTTGTTCGCATTTTGATGTGGTTTACATCATCATTTAAGCATTTCTTTTGGAAGGTTTATATGAATAATACATTGATATTTAATGTAAGGATAGTAGAGAAATTGCACCTGTGCGAAGTCGGGGGCAGGTCGCTAGTATTTCTATAAATATAATTCGAGAGTCTTTTAAGTTTTGTGAATGTGAGATTTGTGTCTCTAACTGTTCTCACGATACCGGAGATGGTATGGATGTGGGCATCGCTTTTTGGGATTCGCTAGCAAAACAAATAGTCCTTATACTTACTTAGTACTTATCCGTGTCCGTTTGTCTGTCCAGTACAGATCCTGTAACTCGGTGGTGACATGTATCCTAAGGTAGGAGGGGGTATTGCTAACCCCCGGCGCCAAATCTATCCGCCGATCGATGTTGCATCCTATATCAAATTAGCTTACATTCTGCAACCAGTGTAGGTACCTACTAATTGATTTTCGTACCCCTTAGCGACCGCTAGGGCATTTTCATCCATATGGGCAACGCACATGCACACATTAACAAGTAGCAGCGTATTGTTACTTTAGGGAACTAAGCCCAGAAAGATTAGCAATAAAGTCCATTGACCCCCCGTCTGGCTCTAAAAACGAAATGGTGACTCAAAAATAATAAATATTGAGACAAAAAGAAATTACCACGATTTTAATTTTACATAATATGGTAGGAATTTATCATCAATTTATATCAATCATCAATATTTATATCAATTTATCATTAATGGTGTTCATCACTAAAAATGTTTTTAATTTATTTCATGACCTGTTCTACTGATGCATTATAACAAGTTATTGTTAGTTCGCTAAAACCCTCGATCAAACGACCTTAAACGTCAATATATTTCATTACCAATCTTTCGGACCGGAACTATAAATTCTAATGGAATAATAAAATATCCCGATCTGTTTTGTCCAAAGTGAAATCCCACTGAACGGGGCGGCTATTGCTGTCGTATAGCAAGTGCATGTTCAGACTTCAGACACATAATTTAGGTATGCACTCGCTAAGTCCTAACTGCAAACGCTGTGGCTAATAAAAAAATTAAAAAGAAAAAAAAAATACCCCCTTCGAATGAGATTTAATTCAAAAGGTATTGTTGCAATAATTACGATGTTTCTTGGACAATTATTAGGTTCCGACATTAGGCACTAAAGTGACGTTTTTGCGTGAGTTTCCCTCATAAACTCCCGAAGCCATGCCCAGTTTTTTTATTTTTTTTATTAGTGATGGAACTTGATATTTTGGAATATAAATTATTTTATTATTATTTAGTATATAATAAAATACCTAAAGATATCAGGGAGTTACCACTTACACGTTTTAAAATTACTCTTAAAAAGTGGCTTAGTGAGAAATGTTTTTACACTATAAATGATTACATGACATTTCGTAAATAGATTAATAATAATATTTAGATAATAATTGTATAGCTATTCTTTTTGATAATAATTGTATTTTGTATTATTATTATTTTTTTGTATCGAATCAATAACATTTTGCATGCCGATCATTCGGTGAGACATGATGTACCTACTGCTAAAAACCACTAACACCTGTAAAAATACCATGTTCCTTGCAAATAAAAATTCTTTATTCTTTATTTATTTATTTATATTTATTTCTAAGACACTTTACACAATTTACATTCTGGTTTTAGCCTCACAACGAAAACCTCTCAGGGTTTATCATTATGAGAGTAGTAATATATTTAAGAGTAGCCTATATTTTATATAAATTTAAGATTTACATACAGGTAGTGCTAGGTTCAACATTAGGTGCGTTCACATTAATACTAATATGGATACGTTTACATTTCAACAATTAGCACAAGTACGATTTACAAAATTGAAAACTATCACGAGTTCACGACCATCTAAAGTCAATTCGTTCACGGGCTAACCAAATTAATGTATATTGAACCCGGCCTCAACTCGTAAAGAAACTAGTATAGTGAGACACAGGGATCAATCGCAAAAACAATTTTGTTTCTTCTAATTCGATATTTTAGGGTACGATAATTATAAAGAAGTGGAGTAGCTCTTATTACGTATCATAAAAAGTTGAAGAATTTTAGTGGACTGGCTATGGAATGCCCGTGGCTGCGCTGGCAGGTTTTTATAGTAGAAGTGAGCAGCTACACCCGCTGCCGCGTAACTAAAAGAAGATGGGAATCCCAATTTCATGATCATAAAAAATTTAACAGGCAGCTCGAAGTTTAGTCTCTTTCAATCGTATTGAAGTTTATTACTAGAGTCAATGTTCATTATCATTTGAGTTAAGCGGTAGACCTCCAGGATAAGCAAAAAATATTTAAAGGATTTTTTAATAGTCTACAGAAAGTAATTCGCCTTTGTGCATTGTATGTATCTGTAAATTGTGTTTTTTGTATATTCCATATTTTGTCTACAATAAAGAATAAGAATATTTACAACCGCTTTTTTGAATATAGATACTGGTATCTTATAAGAGTTCTCAGAAACTCAACTTGGTGTGTCACAAACACAATGTTCTCGATACGATGCACAATGTTGCGCAGAGTTTAATGTGCCTCGTCCCAAATTGTAAAACATTTGGGACGTAGATAAAACAACACCTCCACATTGATATCAAATCTATAATTTTGTCATCGGTCTAATAATGTTATTACTGCTACGACGAACACCTCTTTGAGAGAGGGACTTAACCGTACATTCACCTCGCGGGCCCAGTGCTAATTGGTGGACGTCATAAGTCTTCGAATTTTTCGTTCTAGGATAAGGTCCTAGGATGTTTTCCTTAGAGTAGTGGTTATATAACGATATTACGCACGTGTAGGTCATGAATAAATCTAACAAATGGACGCGCCCGCTTATTGTCGTATCCTCGACATAGTACTCTGTAAGTTGGAGCAATGACCACTGCTCTATCTAGTCTGTAATTTAGTCGTTTTTAATTTGATTGTGGTTCTAAAGTAACTATCTACTTCATTGTTACAGGATAAATTGTTTCCGTATGCTGAAGAACATGTAAAGGACTTTTTGAACACCCAGTGGGACAGCGACGATGTGAAGGAGGCTGTAGCAGCGCTCAAGAAATTGGCGCTGGAAGACAAGGAGAAGGATGTAGATGGAGTCGTTGAAATACCCGGAGAGGTAAGTTTAACTATACATAACAACAACAGTATAGTTGTAAAACTAGTGTGTTAAATTAATTGATGAAGGGCTAATAAAATAAATGATAAGTGATTTGTTTTAGCCAGTGGCCTTGGTGGTATGGTAAGGTCCAAAAATTATTGGGTATTTTGCGGAATATATTTTGCCATATTTTCTGCGCGCTATTTTCCTTATGAAAGACAAGCCAGTTTTCATTGGTAATATTAATCTTGTAGCTAACGAAGTAATGAATTAATAGGTAGGTATTCATTATTGGATCCAAAAATCTTTTCAAGTACACAAAATTTCTACAAACGTCGCCATAGTCATGCTTATTATCCGTTTCTTGAATTACATCTTTCGAGGTGCACTACAATATTGTCATCCACATTTCGCCAGACGCCAGGAGTCCCATGTAATAGGGACGCGGATATTATAAATTTACGTTATAATCATAATTGAGTGTTTTCACAAAAATCTCATTTTTACAGTTCGTAAAATACCGACATGTGGTCTAAAACAGCAAAAAAAAAAAGTAACATGTTTGATATAATATAACTTGTCAATCGAAAGACGTTTCAGAGTTACACTGATTAATTCTATTATTATCAGTTACATTATGTACAAGTCTGAAACGACTTTCGATTTGTAATGGCATTGACATTACGGTCGTTATCAGCGTGGGGTCAAGAAACTCGATCCATTTTTGGACATCGATCACAAATTGTTTTGCATTTTATAAATGGTTTTAACATAATTATTATATTATGCAAATAATATACGTATTAATAGAGCGCTATTGATTTAGATTTAAAAAGTCATATGGTTTAGGAATGTCAGGATTTTATAAAACTAAAGTTGCTACCTGAGAAGCAGGTTCCAAGATTCAAATTAGGCTTTCGTTGTATTTACATTTATGTGTTATTTATAATGCTGTTACGGCAAACAGGGAACCGCATTTTTCGACTACTCGACGTTTTTACAATCGCTTTACCCATGGTTGCCCAATGTGATGCTAGGTCTGACTCAGAATAACTCGAAAAGTGCAAGACTTATCAAAAAGTAAAAGATTTTTATTTTGAGACAATTTCGCATATCGCTAAATGTTCATTTTGAGAAATGCCCGTTATGAGATGTGCACCAATTGCAAAATGCTGATTTTGCGCAAGTGCACATTTTGCGAAGTGCTCATTTTGAGAACTGCCTGTTTTGAGGAAGTGCACATTATGAGAACTGCGCCTATTTCGAAATGCACATTTGACGTCAAGTGCACATTCTGCGTCGGACCCGTGATACTGTGGGTGTGAGCACAACGCTATTAGCGGGCACCAATCAACTCCACGCTGGAAGTATAAATATTCTAAAAAATAACTTCGACCTGGGGTTGGTCTGATTCTAAGGCCAGTCAGTCAGAAATCACAGCATGTACCTATTGGATGGTACAATATTGCCTAATATAAGCCTCATGGTGCTGGGCGCTGAGCCTAATGCTATTCACCGGGCATACTTCCAAACTACGGATTACTATTTCCTATTAGAAACTCAATAACACTGCCTGACCTGGGGATTTAACCCAGGACCTCGCGCTCAACAGCCGCGCTTGAGACCACAAAACTGATGAGGGACCTAAAAGCTTTCGAAATATTTAATATCTTGGCCTGAGTCGCCATTACTTTTTAGGGCGTGGCGCGCGATCGTATTCCTGCATTTTCATATAAAGGATGAAGGTAAAACATCACAACTTTCATACAATTCACTTAAATGTAACAGTGACAATTCGCTACATATATTTTTTCTCGCCATATTTTCGACTGATAACCTGTAGCACTCTAAGCATCTTTTCGCTACTTGATTGTGAATTGTTATTCAAGTTGTACGTTGAATTAGTTCGGTTCAATTGTGGGCATTTGACTAAATCAAATTGGGGCGTTGTCGGAAACACAGATTACCTAATAGTTGCTACGCCGGAACTACTTACATATAGACTATATTTGTAGTAAATTAAGAATATTACTAAGTAAATTTTATCATTTAAGTTTTAAAGTACCTTTAAGTACATTAAGATGTGTATATATGTCATTGGTGGACTCCATATTAGGTTATGCTCTGGACTGCTATGGACTAACATTTAAAACTGATATGAATAAATTAGAAACGTTACAAATTAGATTTCTAAAACTGCTTGTTAACAAAAAGATTAAAAATAGTTGCAAAGGCGAGTACAGAAAATTATTTCAAATATGTAAAATATTACCGATTAGCTTAAAACACAAATTTCTCTTGGCTGTAAACAACCATGGCAGTCGAGAGCAGCACCTGACTTATGTAACTAATGAACATAATACGCGGTCTATGGCCGCCGGCAAATTCAATGTGCCCAGAGTCATCAACTACTTTGGTGACAGAACACTCAAAAAACGTTTACCATATATATTGAACAGTTTGCCGGCGGAAATAAGACTCGAGCCCAAAAAAGGTGTTTTTAAAAGAAAATTATTTAGATACTATTTATGTAATATGTGATAATACGTAACGTACGTGTGTACGTACGTCTGGATGCCTTATCTAATATGTTTAGACTCACAGATCCCACAGTCAAACCGAATACACGGTTTTGTGGGACTATGCCAATTATGTGTAATTTCGTGAATTTTTCAATAAATAAATAAAATAAATAAATATGATTTTGAACAGGACTCTTGGAGTAGAGACATGAGTTTTTATAGATAGTGATCGCCCATAGGTCAAAATTCGACCGTAATTTTAGCTTTCTGCACTCCTTCTCCATGTAAACTTTAACTATGCAAAATCTCACACTCCTCCGTGCGCAAAATGCAATATGCTAAAAAAGGGATACAAAGTTATCTCTTCACGTATTAATATATAGATTATCGTCGAGCTCCACTTTTTAATCCGTTATTCGAGAACTAGGTGTACAAAAGAATACCAAAAAAGTAGTTATTGTGCTGGGCTAGCACGGCGAGTGGACAAACCCGTTTTCTCCAACCTTTGTCTCCTTGACCGAAGACAAAACTAAAAATCGAGAAAGAAAACGGTAAAGAAATGGCTTTGTCTCCGATTTTTCTCCCCATTTTTGCCGTGTTGCTGGAGTGGTTATACTATTTGTGAAAACAATTCACCTATAATATTGAAGATTGGAATAAGTGAAAATGCCAACTTTATTGTATTCTTGCGTTTTATGGGTATAAGTTATCTGTAACCAGAAACTTCTTCTGATAAACAGGAAATGGTATTTCGCCGAAAATAAAAACGGCATCTGCTTTTCAATCAAATTATATTATAATTCTTTGGTTAATGATACAAGAATTAAGGAATTACCCGAGCTCCGGTGTTGCTCGTGAATGTAATGCATTATGTATGACACCTCAATAGCCGCATGGATGTTGAGCGATGCGGCACAGTTTTCTTTTTATATTTCTAATTATACCTCTTGTATTGCAGGACGCGTCTAAAGAGGATCAGATCGAGGGTCTGGTGAAGAGTGTCAAGTGGCAGATGTCGTCGGACCGCAAGGCCGGCGCCCTCAAGCAGCTGCAGGGCCTCATCTGGAAGCAGGGATATGACAAGGGCGATATCAAGGGACAGTGAGTGTTACTATTTTGCTACTATGTATCCTATTTCAGTAGTATGATTTTTTTGTCTGGTGCCGATACGTGTAAGACTGTACGTATTTTAACGCATAAATTCGATCAGAAACGATTTAAAAAAATTGTTTCAACTGACTTTCAATAACTTTTAACGATATACCGATTCAGTCGATTAGCTCCATACAAACTATTACTCGGGGACTGCAAAAATAACTCTGGGATGTTGCTCTTGTTGTTGTCAAACAAGGAAACATACGCAGTCCGTCACGCACGTGGCAGGTTTTTTAACCGACTTCAAAAAAAAGGAGGAGGTTCTCAATTCGACGCGTATGTTTTTTTATGTTTGTTACCTCATAACTCTCGATTGCGTGAACCGATTTTGATGATTCTTTTTTTATTTGAAAGCTGGTGCTTCCCGAATGGTCCCATTTTAATTTGGTCCAGTTCTGACAATGGGATCCATGAGAAAACGATATAAGTCTTAAATTTACATTAAGTATGTGCGCGACAAATGGTCGAATAACTCAATATCACGCCAACCGATTTCGATTATTCTTTTTTTGTTTGAAAGGGTATACTTCCGAAGTGTTCCCATTTAAATTTAGTGAGGATCTGATGAAGATCTTCGGAGATAGACAATGGAACTCTTGAATGAATAACAGCACATCACTCGCGATTGCTGTAATCTCATGTTTATGTATTGTTTATGCCACTCAAAATTGAAAAATAAAATAAACTTTAAAAAAAAAGTAAAAACCAACTTCAAAAAACTAAAAGTATAAAATAATTTTCTTAAAAAACTTAACAGCTTCTGAAGTCGGGGCCTAAATGTACCTACTCGTAGCTTGGCAGTGGCCCCGACTTCAGAAGCTGAGTTTTTTTGAAGTCGGTTTTTACTAGGGATTTCGGTCTCGAGGGTATTTCTGGTCCCGGGACCAGTATCGGAGTTTTAAAACCAGTCCCGGGAGTCTCGGGAAATTCGAGACCAAATTAAAAATTATTGAGATCAACTAAAATACTGCCAAAAGTGAAAAAAATTGTTCCAATAATTAAAAAAAAACATTCCTAACAACTTTTTAAAGGTCTGTTGGATCTCCCAAGGCGTTAGCGACGGCATCGGTATGGCACAGGTACTGAGTATGAGGTTATCAATTGTCATCTGTGGAATAAGACTCCATACTCTAGAAAGAAGAGAAAAACGTTTTTGTTCCTTGTTAAAATTTTGGGGAAGATCACTGAAAGGTCTTCTTCCGAGCAAATCCCACGCATGATCAGTCTGATTGAGATCGGCGGACTGAGCAGGCCACTCAATACCGTGATATTGTACTCGCTGAACACATTCACCACCAGCCATGAGGTGTGTACACGTGCATTATCGTAGGGGAAGATGAAGGAAGGGAGGGAAGACCATAGAGTGCACAACCTGGTCACGGTATTGCTCCCATTTATATTGCCTCGTATCCAAACGTGATCTGTTCTTCTACCCAGGCGAATTCCAGCCTACACCATAATCGTACGGTCTTGGTAAAGATGAACTTCCTGAGGATTCTGGAGTCGACTCTTGCGACCAGGAATTCGCCAAACACACACATACTCCTTGAACCGAGATGAAGTCCGAAGCAAGATTCATCGGAAAACCGAATACCTGCCCACTGATTGTCGGTCCATCGCAAATGTGCGTTACCCCACAATAAGCAATACCCTCGATTTGCACGTCGCAGAGCAGGAACTCTTAGCGGTCCGCGAGCGTAAAGATTGACTTCACGTAATCTTCTCCCGGCAGTTTGGTTACTGACAACCACTTGGTGCTGTCTTCCTACTAACTGACGAACTGTAATCTGGGGCTGCCTTTTTGCAGCATTCTGCAGAAAACGGTCTTGTCTCTGGGAAGTGCCCCTGTATCTTTCTCGCTGACAATTGGCTATATCTCCTGTAGCCCTGTAGCGTGCCCATAATCGGCAAATTACTCCTTGGATGCGTGTTAAGAGCGTCCGCAATTTCGAGTTGACTGCGCCCAGCTTCCAACATACCCACAGCCCTAAGCATCTCTACCCGCATTTAATGACGAGGTGATATCATGCTCAGAGACACAAAAATTACTAGAAAGCAGCAATAGTTATTGTGCTTCACAAGAAAAAAAGAAACTAAAACTGACTATCTCCCAAATCTTTACGTTAGAAAACTCGACCCTGCGTGCATGTTAAAGTTTTCCCTCTTTATTTCAAAAAACTTTTGCTTCTCTTGTTAAAATTTTAAAAATTTTGATCTATTATTTAATGCACTTTCAACCTATATTTATCAATTTTAGTGGCCCTGTACTTTTTCTAAAGGGTTCACAAATAACTTTGCTTGTTCCCTAGACAAGTTGTTTGAGTAGTGTAGCAATTAAAAACCCTTACTTTAGTACGTTAGGGGTAGTCTTGGTGTACGCGACATCGCCGACAAGCTGCAGGAGAGTAGGCTGAGATGGTATGGACATTGGACATGTAAAGAGAAGACTACCGGATTACGTAGGCAACCTGGCACTGCAGCTGTCCTTACCTGGTAGGAGATCTCGAGGGAGACCTAAAACCAGGTGGATGGATGTAGTGCACAGAGATATGGCGACATGAAAAGTTTCCGACACGGATGTCAAACACAGAGCGAAGTGGAAGCAAAATACAAGGAAAGCTGACCCCACCACCATGTGGGATTGACAGTCGGGAAGAGAGAGAGTATTGGCTCCGGAGCTTGAAGTTCATTAGTCGACAGTCAGGACTATTTATTGTGAACGCAGAGTTTGGTTCCACAACCCAATCAGTTGACTGAGTTAACCTGTGAGCGGGCGGCCGACCACCGAGACGACGCGCCGCCCGCGCCGTTCGCAGTGCGCGCGAATTGAGAATATTATTATTCTTGATAAGCAAATCGATAATTATTTTGTTTAGTGTAATTACAGACTTTTACCCGTTAAGTAGATCATTATTTTTCTTAATTATTTGATTACTACGAACGTTTTATAATGGTGATAACTAGTCTCGAAATTCCCGGGAGTAGTAAGTTTAGGTCTCGGTCTCGGTCTCGATGAAGATAGTCACGAGACTCCCGGGACTTCGAGACTCGAGACTCCCGGGACGAACACCCTAGTTTTTACTTCTTTTTTTTCCATTCTAAAAGTAGTACAACTCTGGTTAGGTTAACCTTGTAATTAAGGATGTACCAACGGAGTATTATTATTTTATTATGCACAAACAGAATGTGTTGTCAAATGTACGCACAGTTTATAAACATTATTTACATACATTTAAATAGTATACACTTGCATGCAGTGTTCTTCTTCTGTTTGAAAACGCTCGACTCCCTTGATCTAGATACGCCTGTTTCATGTCGTGCATTTTAGGCCTTCAGCTTCTTAGCAAGTCGATGACAAATTGAATCTTTTTGGCCAAATATTCCGGACACGCTGACTGCGTCATTAGATGTATTAGCTTCGAGTCCCTGTCCATGCACGCGTGAGACCTCAATCGTATAATAAAATAAATTTGTGGTGTCATCAATACGGATTATAAATATGCTATAGAAAACCTTTTATATAAATATATAAATTAATCTTTGTTTTTAAAACGCTTTTATTAGCTTCACCTGTAACTAACTATGTAAAAAAATCTTGGAAGTTAAATTTGACCCACTTCCCGGTTTCCGATTGAGCAGAAATTTTGCATACACGTTTAGTTTGGATGACAAAAGCGTTTTCTTTAGTTTTTTTAAACTATAACCACTTAGTTGTAAAAAACACTAAGAAAAATATTATGGGTTCTAAAAACGTATCAAGGTTAAAAATTGACCTTCAATAGATAGATCATAGTTGGATGCTTCTTTTACTTGTATTTATCAATAACTGGATTATCAAAAACTTTCTCCCATTCACAATACTGCCACAATTTCAATTTATATACGATAACTTTTTCACTTTAAATGACAGCACTACAGACAAACAACAATGTCGCCAAACCGCAATGTTGAGGTTTTTTTTTAATATAAAATGACATGTAAACATGTTTCCGACGCAGAACGACGTACAACTTTTGCCGCAAAAAGAACGGGATCTGTTTCCGGCAAATCATCCTTGATAATCTGTTATTCATGTCATTGTCACAATAATAAAGTGTTATTTGTTAAGTTGTATTGAATTTGGTACTCGGGCCAATTCTTTGCACCAAATAATAATAATTATCATCTACATTATCAAGAGAAACATGAAAAGGAGGCTTTACTTATCAGTGGGTAGATAGACATTGATGTGAACCGCTGAAGCTTCTTTCAAGTTTCTTTCCAATTTCGTAAATATTTGTATTCAATATTCCAGTGTGTACGACGACGTGTCACCCGCCTTGGACCTGTGGCGCTCCGTGGAAGGTCAGAAGGTGTACATCTACTCTTCTGGCTCGGTCCAGGCTCAGAAGCTCCTGTTCGGACAGTCGATGTCCGGAGACCTGCTGAAGTCCATCGATGGCCACTTTGACACCGGTGTAGGCGCCAAACAGGAGGCTGCCAGTTATACTACCATCGCTGAAAAGATTGGCTGTAAGCCTGAGGAAATACTGTTCCTGACTGACATTGTCAAAGGTAATGTAATTTATTTTATATTATCATTCCGCATGCCGTGTTATCTATTGTTAAATCTGCATCTAATAATCTGAATCTAATATCAAGATTTCAATTTACTTATTGCACCATTTAGATTATATAGGATGTGATGAATTAACTTAATAGGCAAAGCTCAGTACATCACTACTACTGTCTTCAGTTCACTTGGTTGTGTGTTGGTTGGTAGATTTGTTGTATCTTTAATTGATTGGCAGTTACTATCACTCGAGAGTCATTCATTAGGCTTATGTAAAGAATTTCCGCCTTGTGAGCCAAGTATTACGCTACCTCGACTTTTAATGGGACTAAGGGATTAGATCAAGTCCGCACGGCTACATCATTTTCTTAGTATAAGCTGACCTCTCATTATATGGAAAGACTATTATAAAATGCGGGGCTAGCTTATACTGGAAATGTATAGCTTGATATGTAGCCGTGTGTATATGCCTAGCCGCAACAACATGATTGCAGTAAATTTTGTCAGATCATACTGCAATCACATCCTAACTGACTGACTGCAAAAGAGGTTTTTGCAGTCATTCAGTTAGGATTCATATTATTTTTGTATATTTAGTTATTTCGGTCGTGATATAGATATTGTTAAATATGAAGCCACGTGTTAAATCATCAGAGGCGGAAGCTGCGCGCGCATCCGGGGCGCAGACAGCGCTGGTGAGCCGCGAGGGCAACGCTCCGCTGCCGAGCGAGGCCACGTCCGCGTACCCCGTGCTGTTCAGTCTGGCGCAGCTCGCCAACCCCAAGAAACGCAAGCCCGACGCCCAGGTGCCCCCTGCTGATACCGATACACCCGCCATAGCACGCTAATGCATGCACCCTGTAGTATATTGTGTAGACTCGCCGCTGTAGTGCTAGTGAGGTGAGTACGTATGTAGATGGTTACTGGTTATTGTTTTAGTTCCTGTACACAGTGGACGAAATTGGACATAGTTATATGAATTACTTGCCATTTTTTGGGTGCCTATCGTGATTTCGTTTTCTAAGTATATAAATAACGTCAATGGATATTCCTGATGACTTTTAACCACCCTGATGCGCCTTAGGGCCTCGGGCAAATCACTCGGGATTGATCTGGGTCTGGTAGGTCATTGTGTTCGGGAACTATTAAGTGTCATTAACGTGTAGAGAGTTTCTCCAACATTTTGAGCAATAAGACACTTCTCATTACAAAAATACTCCTATGCGGTCTAGTCGCCAGGGGAGGTGATGGTCGCTCTTCTATATGTGGTATCGCACAAGTTATTTGCCTTAAGGTGTGTCTAAACATAAAGCTAAACATAAAGCGGTAATCGTGCGCGGCCTGCTGCGCTTTGATTGGACAAAACATTCTTCGGACTAAACCGACGAATGTTTTGTCCAATCAAAGCGCAGCAGGCCGCGCACGGCCGCCGCCGCCGCGCACCATTGCCACTTTATGTTTAGACACACCTTTATACGATTATTTTCATGCCTTCCAGTATCGTGTGTTCTTGGCGAAAAACTTTCTTCATGTTAATAAGTCTATGCTTTAGTATGCTTCAGGTAAAGGTTGTGATAAATGTTTATATAATAACTTGTCGGATATAAGCTTCATTTATGATGTTACACCTGTTTCTATCTACAAAAATATGTAGAAAATAAAATTATGAAAATATCAATGCCGTTTTTAAATCAATTTGTACACTTTGGACAGAGACACATTTTGATTGTGACTAAACAAATCCAACCCGATATAACTGTCGTAATTGGTCGTAAGGTCAGTGTTACAGATAAATTTATAAAATAAAACTTAACCACAGCCAATACGGATTAGAATCATGACTAAAAAGCTCACAATCAAGCCAAGGTCTGAAGCGTTGTTTTGCTCCGTGATCAAAAGTTACCATTGGAATAAAATTTTGTATGATTTTTAATGAACTTATTTTGTAAATATTTGGTAATGAGAAATATATAAATCTATCTAAAAAGAACTAGCTTTTCACTATGGTTCACTAATCGCTCCTTTTATCTTAAACATAGTATAACAAAAACAGAGATAAACGTGTCAAATGTTATAATACGTGATTATGTTTATTAAATCTTGTTTTTTTTCTATGGTTATGAATCGTAGTAGTGTATTCATGTTAAGTATTTGTGTGATATGGATATAATCATGTGTACCTACAATATTAAAATATTGCACCCAAATATCGCATTTCAGCCTGTTCGAATTTGCTTATACGTGTATGGCGCCTTTTATACAATGTATAACAGAATAATGCAAGTTCTGTAGTTTGTACAGAGTCGACTGTCGAATCAGATTCAGAAAATTGGAATGTAATTTTTTCGTAAGAAATAAAATATCTGATCACTCATCAAATAAATAATAATATAATAGTTAAAATTTAGATCAACTTTATTAGTAAAATTTGAACTAATTTGAATGCATTAAGACCGATTTTTTATAGAATAGGATAGAATATTTCTTTGAAGTAACCATGACTCAAATAGGTTAGATAACTTACATCTATGTTACTAACCATTGATAAGAAAGAACATTAAATACAAAATAATAGATCAACTCTCTGATACTCAATGAGATCTGCACAACACCGACCCACGTAAGCACAATCCCTGCTTGCGATCGTGCTTAGGTTTGCTTTAATTATAGAGCTCGCTTACTGTTGGAGCTGGCCTGCACCCTACGCACCAATAAAACCACAACTATGCAATTTGTAATTCTTGTTACTATTTTCTTTAAGTAATAGGTTCATAACTATCTTGCCTGAATACTGAACTCTTGTCGTGTGTAGAATGGTGTATGGTGTTTGTATATATCAACATTTTATTGTATCTGTGAAATATTGCTATTTATTAATTAATTATATTCTTACCATTATGTTTTTAAAACAGTAGTTGGTGAGTCGTGGTGTAGAAATGTTATTAATTACAGAATTATTGATTGCGTAATGCGCATTATTAGTACTTGTTTTAACCCATCCAATAAAGTTAGGCTCTGAATCCTCCAAAGCGGAGAGGAGCGGAGATGTGTTGTCAACAACCATTAGGATATTATAATTTTTACATCTCACCGCTTAGGCTCAATAACTAAATCCTATTGGTTGTTACGACTTACGACACATCTCCGTTCCTCTCCGCTTTATTGGATACCGGGCCTCAATATGCTTGTGCTAGGAGTGGTTTCACATGTCAGATCAGTGCTAGAACCACTACTTCACACTGAACAACTGTTCAAGTATTCATCGCGGCAGCTTCCTGCTTTTTGTCACCGTTTGGCGCCAGTGTTTTTATGGCAAAAGCATGATGCTGCCCTGGGAACGGCGCGTGTAGCCTAGCGGTGTAGTGAGCGAGGTGAACTTACCTTATCCGTTGGGGTATAACCGCCTCTAAATATAAACGAAATAGAAATTAATATTATGATTAACCATAATTACGTAAAAATAACACTTTTTATACTATTTTTAATTTCGTTACAGGATGAACAGCCCGCTAAAGTACCGAAGACGGACGTAGATACCGATGTTAAAACAGCTTCTGAATCAGAAGCTTCTTCTGAAGTAAAAGAGTCTTCTAAAGCAGAAGTGCCTACTACAACCGAAACTACGTCTAAAGCAAAAGCAACATCTGAAGCAAAAGAGACTTCTGAAGCAGAAGCGCCTTCTAAACTAGAAGTGCCTACTACAACCGAAGCTAAGTCTGAAACAACCGCTTCTAAGACAGCTGATGAGCCAGAAAAAATGGAAGTGGAAGAAGAAGTTGTCGCTAAGGAGGTTACTCCTGCTGAAGCGAAGACAGAGGAAGTTACTGAAAAAGTGGAAACGATCGTAGAAGAAGTTACAGATTCTAATGAAATCGCGGATACCCCAGTATGTGAGACTGAACCTGTAATCGAAGAAAGTAAGAACAAGCCTGAGAAGCTAAATACTGAAAAAATGGAGACAGAGACTTCAGAAACCATTACTGAGCCAAAAGAGAGTGCCGAACTTAAGAATGGTGAGAAAGATGCTCCTGTTCCAGAAGAAACTCCACCCACTACTTCTACCGTGGAAATCAAGGAAATTACGGACGACAAAGAACTTAATGAAGAAGTGGAAATGATGGAAGGACTAGAACCTGTAATAGAGGAGCCTCCAGCTGCTCAGGATATGGAGGATTTGCAAAATGTAGGAGAGGTGCTGGAGAAGGAATGCGATGAAATTTTGTCAAAGGTACAAGATGTCACTAATTTAGATAATATACCAATGAAACCTTTACTCAAGACTATTGCAGAAGAGACCATGGAAACTGATAATTTAGATACTAGTGACATTGTTGAGGGAATTTTAGATTCCGAAATGGAAATGGAGTTAAAGCAGAGTGCAGATAAAAAGATCACAATTGGACAGCAGATCTTTAAAGACAAGGCTGCAGCAGAAGAAAAAAAAATCAAGAAAAGGGAAGCTGCCAACGCCGAATCAATGAAAGTTGTACCAGAAGTAAAAGTCACAGATAAAAATGAAGAAGATACGAAAGTTACAGAAGAGAAAGCTAAGGAAAGTAGTCCTAAAGAAACAAAAGTAGAAGAAAGCAAAGTAGTGGCAGATGAGAACAAAACAAAAACAGGAGAAGTCAAGGTTGATAATAAAATGGAAGCAGAGATTAGCAGCACGCCCAAAGTGGACGACAGTAACACTAAAGCGGAAGAATCTAAGCCAGATGAAATAAAAACAGTTGAAAAGTTAGATACAGAAGAAAAGAAAGTCGTAGCCGATAAACCACAACCAGAGAAGATAGAAACACCTGTAGAACAAAGTAAGATAGAAACTCCTGCAGAACAAAGTAAGATAGAAACTCCTGCAGAACAAAGTAAGAAAGAATCCGAGACCCTAGCAGACACAACCGAGAAGGACAAAGTTCCCGATGAAGTTCTGAAGCCTGAAAATGAGGCTAAAGATACGAAAGAAACGCAAGTGAATGGGAAAGCGACTAACGGCGATGCTAAAAGCGCTAACCTAAACGGAGATTCTAGCAAAGAGGAAGAGTTAAGCTCGCGACTTTCAATGGAGAACGGCAAAGAGGAAGTGAACGGCGCAAACGGTGACTCCGCTGAGGCAGACCAGGGCAAGAGCGCAACTAGTGCGGAAGTAGAGGTCGCCGAGATCAAAGTAAAGACTGTAGCCGTGGACGAGCCTCGCAACGATCCGATAGAGCAGCCCACGGAAGCATAAGATAGTACGGTGAGTGTTCCGTGACACATAATAACATAAAATAGGAGTTATTAGACTTTTTCTTTTGAAAATTCTCAGTAGCAGGTTGGAGGCTGAGATCTATAGTGCAAACTTTGACTTAGGTAACAAAGTCTAGAAGTCAATAAAGAAAGTACTTTATTCCAAAGCAAAGTCTACATAATTATAGTCTATTGATCTCAGCCTGAGTTTGGAATATCACCTGGTAAGGTAGGTAGCTGTAGGCTCGTTCCATTACATGATATTAAAGTCCGTCATCGGCATAACACAGTTGCACAATAGTACAATTATTCTGCCATCCCATAGTAAACATTCAATGTATTCAGTCCTTCTGAACAAAGTTCCATCTCAGAACCTCACGCTCAGTAGCCGCATTTACGACCACTAGACCAATGAAGAAGTTTAATTACTAAGTATGTTATAGTATTTTTTTGTCTAGGTGATAGCAGGCAAGCATTGATCACATCTTCATAAATATCCTATTGTATGTTTTTGTTGTAGGCTTTATAATTAGTTGGAATGAAGGAAGTTTTAAGATAGGTAGGGCAAAGTTGGTCCTTCCGCTCAAAATTGGAATTGCCCGACTGGGGAAGTACCTCTACCTTGCAGAATATTGTAGCCAAATAACTGCTCTTTTGCAGTGTTGTGTTCGTAACGGTGAGCATGGTCGCTAGTGCTCCTTGGTATACGCGTCCATAGGTTACCATAACATCAGGCGGGCTGTAAGATCGCCTGCCACCTTGGTTGTATATAAACAAAAGGAACTTTGTCAGTAAATACTGCATTTAAATATTGTTTCCAGTGTCGCACGAGTGGAACTGCAGGGCGTCGTAGCGTTGTTGGTTCACATCAGAAGATTGACAAGACTGAGGTTGCTTCCACGCTAATTGACATCACTTCCTAGTTTATACGTGTATTGAAATTAAACTGTGTACCACGCGGCGACGGACGGTGTGCACTGCGGACGCGAAGCAATACGATACTTACTAACACTACTGTAAACGTATCCCATGACTTGTCAGGACAACACATTCAACGTCTTACCTTTAAATGTACTTAGGTAACGTTTAGTATCGATTATATTAACAAATGCCCCAAGTTTCACCTACTTGACTATACGATTGTTCTTGGCAAGTCTTTTATGTGTAGATTTTTATTACTATACCGTTACCATTGCGTCTTACTGTATCAGGTTTGTAACTTAGCCTACATGACTATATTGGGTCTTCTGAACTATTTAGTAAGAAGCGTCATTCCAGGAATAGCTTGCTAAAGTGAGACGCAGTGTGTAGTGGCAATGTGTTTACGTAAGTTAATTTTGCTATAAGTAAAGTTATTGAATGTAAGTCACATAGATGTAAGAACGAAACTTTTTATTATTAGACATTCCTGTAAGCGTACAACAAATGTGGTAGTATTTTTATTAAACTTCTTGCATAATTTCTTTGTCTTGTAAAATAAGGCCATTCATGGTGCTTTATACGAGTCTTTATACCTGTTCGCTAGCGTTATGCTATTCCATTATTTCTGTAATGCCTATTCGATTTGGTAGGGACGTAATGACATCGCCGTAAATTAGATTTCATGAATTTTCGTCGTTGTTGCGCTTACTTATACTCTGCGTGTATGTACATGAATATATGTAGGTAAACCGCGAAGGTTGTAATTATAGGTGTTAACACTTTAGTAAGCTGTGCCGCGCCTTTCATTGGAGAAACATTTTGTCTATTTGTGTATACCGACGTGTCGCCGTGTTTAATAGTTTCCATTGAAACAGGCGCGTGTGCTACTGGCCTAGCAGTGTACACTGTCTGTCACCGCATATCGTATTTGACTTAGGTAAGTTCTATTCATAAGTATTAACTGTATTGTGATTCTTAATTATCGTATATGTATTACTCAATTTTTCATAAACCCACTGCCAAACCTGTGCGGGTATGTTTGTCGTTGGTCTGTGAACTACTGGTGTTATTGTGATATTCAACATGACTAAGACTGGTGATTGTCGACGGGCTGTGTTAAGTATTTATTGGATTGGGTGCGTAAACACTTATGTACAGTTGGTTCTATTATTTATTTAGACACTGTAAAACTTACTGTATATGTAATTTTTTGATTCATTATCAAATGTTTTCACAACATTTATAATTTTTGGATTTTGGTTGCGTGCTTGAGATATCAGGCGCTTATATTTTTGCCGTTTGCCTTTTGCATGCATGCTTTTTGTTTGTATTGTGGCGTATAGATGGTGCGAATACCATAAGGTTGTGTTTGTCTTTGCTTTACTGCAACGATCTTAATCATTTTGAATGAGCTTTAATTGCAAGTTTATGGGGAGGAAATGCCAAACGAAATTGACTGAGAATTATACGGAACTAGTCTTATCTTATTTGGAATCTCTGTATAGGATTGGCTACAAATTTGACTGAATTATTAAAACATCTGTAGGTACTATTCTTTATTATTTATAAGTTATTTTGTTCCTGTGTTAGTTATATAAGGACGAAACTGGTAGTACAGTATAGAAGTAGTTCGTCGACCAACGCCAGACGATTGCGCAGGCATCTTCGTTTAGACTGATTTTTTACTATTCAAACTTCTATGTTCAATCATTATCTACAAGTTGAAGCCGAACATATAACCAAAAGTTTCATTTAGATAATGGGTGAACAAGAGATGACTTAACAATAAGAAAATCAAACATTTGAGTTCGTACATTTTACTGTAAAAAAGTAAGCGAGAAATCTCAAACTTAATTGAAATGTATTAATTTTAATTGTCACCACTAATGACGTTAAAATATAATGGATGTAGAATTTTTTATTGGTATTTTATTTTACGTTATGTTGTTGACAAGTCGAAGTTGGAAATTGTAATGCCTGGCCTACACTGAATGTAGCTACAGCGCGGAAGTTGCACTGCGTCCATCGCATTTGCGACACCTTTGCAGCTTCTCTTCATATATACTGCGTGTGTGAAATTCAGAAAGCATTGTCCAGTATCACTACATTTGTGTGAGCCAGCCATTATTTCATGGAAAAGGTGTGACCCAGCTTTTAATTTGATAACATGAAGGTTGTCGTTATTCTCAATAAAGAACACTTTGTCTAAGAAACCATACTTAGTTTTCCTCTTACATGGTGATATAACTTAAATGAATTTACTTTTTATGTAATTACACACAGAATATCCACATCTCCTCAAACTGTGTTTAGGCTTATAGAAACACCTACATAAAGATGCCGCAAGTGTACGGGATCCAGTGGCACCAGTGATGGAACTGCACAAATATATCACTAAAAAAATAACCAAATTGAGAACTTCCTTTTTTAAAATCGGTTAATGAATATTTGCGCTATAAAGAAGGCTACAGTGATTTTTTTCATAGTTAAGTTACATAAGGCGCATGATCAGTGACGGTGGTGTTGCTGAGTTAGCGAGACCCTACCACACACCTTTCAAAAGAAACCATGTTTCTCAGAACCTTCGGGGAGGTAAATTGTAGTGTTTGGGCACAAATGACCACCAATTGATTGTGCTATGCAAAGAGTATGTAATCACTACGTTACGTGCTATGAAGAAAGCACATGCTGGCCACGTGACTGCTGGGATAACTGACAACTCCCAGTGCACCTCATAGACTTATTATAATATATATAATAAGTACGGAGCCGTACTTATTATTTCTATGGTGCACCTATATCGTAGACAGTCCTACGACCTATATATTATTTACATAGAGATAATACATAGTGATTTATAATACTTACATTGTGTACGTCATTATGAGTGAGTCTAACTGCGATTTTGAACTTACTATCTGCAAGATAAATGAGTGGTGTTAATATTCGTAAAGGTAGGTTTCATACGGTTTCACATGTCTTAATCGTTGTCTGATTTTAAGAATTTTATGGGAATGAATTCACGTCATTGAATACCTTCAATTGGCTTCTAAGTAGACCTGAGTAGACACACAAAAAATTTGGTGTACGGTTATCGAACCTACAAAAAGTTTCTACATGTATCCGATACGTACTGTACCTAGTACCTACTCTTGTACCCGTTGTACCTATGGTAGGGACGTATAGGGACGACATGTGGGAAAGGTAGCCTGATCAGTGGGCCGAGCACGAATGTTTTCACGTATCGTAACGTAAACGTAACCAAAAGAACCAAAAATACACGGTTAATCTAGGACATTTTTTTGGAAATACATGCAATATTTTTCATTTTCATGAAACAAGTGTGTTTGTTGCATAAAATTGAACAAAAATGCGATAGGATTCATTGTATCTTATAATCAAAATTTGCTTACGTTTACGTTACCATACGTCAAAACATTCGTGCTCGGCCCTCAGGACCGGATTAAACCATGTAGAGGTCCCTAGACCCTAGGCAATGAAGAATCAAGGCCCACCCATTCCACTTTTAAAATTTGTTTTTGTTTTAAAAATTTAAAACAATATTCTATGGAATTTTGGTAAAAAAATAAGTGTTATATAAGAAAATTATTTTTTCCTCTAGTTTTAAGCTTATTTTTCGCCTTGGCATGGGCCCCTAAGTAACCATGGGCCGGCCCTGAGTATGATCCATAACATTCGTTAGAAGTAAAACGGCAGTTATACATGTTAGCCAAACAGTCGCTAGTCGGTTAGTAATAAGACGTATCTTATAAAAGGGGAAAACCCTTTAGCAGCAATAAACTTACCAATTCATAAATTCAATTATTCTAGACTAGGCACTTTTCTTGTCAGTCAAGAAAAGTGCCTAGTCTAGAATAATTGCGAATAATATAATAAATCTAGAATAATAAGCGTTTGCATAGCCAGGCAAAGCACAAATACCTATATTTTCCAAGCATTCAAAAGTATAACGGAAGGTTATAATCAGTGAAGCAAATTCGGCACAGGCGAGTAGAGGAGGCGAGCCGAGCGAAGTGGTGTGGAGGTTATGAATACAAAAGGTATAGAAACGCTCAGCATTGCGGTCGGGGAACGGAACGCGTCGACGGAACAAACCGCTCGAACAACGGGGACCTATTCTAAAAGCGGTACCAGACACCGATGTCTTTAGGTTCTTTTCCCATGAAAACTAACTGTACAAAACCAAACGATGATGGCTATTCTATTCAGATGCTTTCATTACATGTCTGTCTACCTACTCGTACAACAAATAAAATAACTACGGTGTAAATCAAAGCTGGTAATTAATTGTTCTCAGAGTGTAAAATCTGAGATTTCACCATTAGTAAATATCCAATGTTCGCGTCTTCAAAGGTTTGTCTCAGTCTCACCGGAAAATCTTAACAAAAATTAAAAGAAATGATTGGCGAAAATGAAGCGGAAGTTTTTGCCAACTGGGGATGGAGGTCGTTAGTTCGAACATCACCCGTTGAACTATTGACGTGAACGTTAGTTTGAGGGTTAAACAGAAGTAGTAAGTAATAATCATAGAAATATTATAGGTTCTATATATTATCTCTATGGTAATAATGTGCAACCCACATTGCTAATACGTATTCTAAAAACATTCGGACGCTCCTCCGACCGAAGATGATTCTTTTGTCCTTATCGTTGACGTTTATAAGTAGGTAGGTACCTACTTATTGAATTGTTAGAAATATAGATTTTTTAGGGCTCACCGTAATCTTTGTATAGTGCCTCAAACTTATTTGACCCGGTCGTGGCGTCGCTGCTGTCGCTTTTACCAATGTCATCTCCATACAAAAATGTAATTTTTGTTCCATAACGACGTTAGTTCCAATTTTGGTCACCGGGTCAGATAAGTTTGTGGCACTATAATTATGTAGGTACATAAGCGTGGGTAGACCCAACGCGTAGGGTCATAATTATAAAGGTTTTAGAAGCAGGCTATAATACCTTTATCTATATTGATGATATGACTAGCAGAAACCTATCTACCCACAAAACAAAAAATCACCTACGACTAGTATTCTTGCGAGTGCGAGACTTGAAGTCGACATAATTCGTATGCAAGATATTTTTCCGTGTAGTGTTGATAATAACCACCGGACGCACGCTGACGTCAGGGATTCTTGTGCACGCGCAGTCCAGTGGCTGTGAATCACGCGCCGATGTGTCACCGCCGACGCCGAGCGACGCGACGCCCGCCTCAAACTGTCATCGCACTCACAACGACTATCCAATAGAATGATAATACATGAACGTTCCTACTTAGAACAAATTCACTTCTAGAACTAGGGATTGGGAAAATCTTATCAACTCAAACAAATTCGAGTAGACTAATAAAGATATTGACAATATTGTTGCACGCGCTGTGTAGCAATCACCATACAGTGGCTAATCTTTCTATAATACAGTTTTTTACTGATGGAGGTACATTACATTATAGGTACCTAACTTAGTTTGTAGCAAAATAGGGTAGATTGACAGTCATGTGATTTCATAACCTTGCTTGTTTTGAAGTGTGCAATTAATAGACAAAAAATCTGCTTCAAGGAAACCGACTGGTTTATCTTGCTTTTGGCAAGACAGAAGACAGTCATATAAGTAGCCAATTTCTTATAATCATACTTTAACAAGGGTAATTTACTGACTAGGTTGGGTCGTACAACAAACACAATGGAATTTACTATGAATATAAAGTTCTGTAAATTATAAAGCGTCTTGCATCGTGAATAAAAATGAGTGGACAGCAAGTAGTGTCGGGGACTGTGGAGCAACCGGTACGTAGCCGTGGTCGCCCGGCGCGGCCGCTCGCAGCTCGGCCAGGCTGACTTGTATTTTTATGTAACTTGTTGTTAGGTAGCAATGCTGCGTATTACAAGAATATACAAGGCCAGAACGCATCCATATGAAACTGGCGGCGCGGCGGCGTATATTTTAGAATGTTGTAAATTAAAACTTCATTCTGGGATTCGATTCGATTCGAAAGAAGGATTCAAAACTATACACGTAACCACCACTCTTAAATTAGCTGGTCAAAAGTATTTTTAACTGAAAAAACAGTTAAAACTACTTTTGACTGAAATGGGACATTTCATTTCTTCGAGTGCCACATGTTCGAAAAGGCTAGAACTGTGACCACTGCTAGAAACGACTATAGTGCAGGATTTTAAATCGTACTTTTGAAATTATCAATTCTTAAAATTTACACTATTATTACGGAATACTGATGTACAGTTTAGAATGCTCGATCGTCAAATGTGTATTCTGAAGTATACTCGATTTTTTCGGGCGCCTGCGTACTAGCCTTATATACTACGGAAATACGCAGCAACGCTAGTCGTTGCGCCACGTTCCGCTCGCCGCTCGGATCGAATCCGTGCCGCCGAGCCGTGCGAGCCACTGCTTTGGCGAATGAATTTGAGGAAAACTGGGCTGCGTTATAGAGAACGTTGCCGACATTCGTAGCCTGTTGGATTAATTTTATTATAAAATTTCTAGAACGATGTTCATCGAAAATTCATGAATTGAAATCAAAATGGTTCTGAAGATGAATGCGTCAATAGGCGTCAATGGTGTTGATTCTGTTGTGCACTTTGACAGGATTAAACTAAACTATTATAAGGGTGTTTGTCTTTATCAGTCTGTTTCAATAGAAATACTAAGTGACAGATGGGTTTAGTCTAGTTTAGTACTATCAAAATGCGCAACAAAATCGACATCAATATTGACTGATTGATGTTTGAATGTCTCATTGGCATAGTGGTCGCAACGGGTCGCAAGCACGGGTGCCGAGTGTGACGTCTTGGATTCAATTCCCAGGACGGGGAAAATGTTAGATAATTATGCATTTCTGTTCGCTACGTAAAGATAGGAAGTACTGCATCATCACTCTTGAGTTCTCGAGTTCTGTGGTCTAGTGGTCGCGAGCACGACTGGTGAGTGTGAGGTTCTGGGTTCGATTCCTAGGCCGGGTAAGTAAAGTGTTAATGGGTATTTCTGTTAGGATAAATATCAGGCTGAGATTTATTACTACAGGAACTTTTTTTATGTAGTGCGCAAAAGTCAAAATTTGCCGAGTGATCCAGTGTCCGTTCCCAAATACAAACCCGGTACTAAAATTCACTCCAAAACAAAATAAAAATTTAATTTTGTATGGCTTGCGCTAGTAAATTAATAGTTATGCGTGTCCCCCATACTAAGTCCAATTTTCGTTTTGTTTTAAAGTGTAGCCCAATACTGCGGTTGCATTTAGGCACAGAGACTGAATCACTACAAATTATGCGTAGGTATTACATAAAAAAAATCCTGTAGAGCGCAGGTATTAGTACGATTAAGACTTTCCTTTGGAATTTGGTACTTTCTTTATTGACTTTTAGGCTTTGTTTATTGACTTCGTCTTAGCGTGTGCTCAGAGAAATGTCACCGAATTTATGACAATAAATTCCAAATCAAAGTATAAGTTAAGCGTAAGCTTAGCAATGTTTAACTGAGCAAAGTCAACGTAGGTACGCACTATAGATTTCAGGCTCAGAAGCAGTCCAGAGTTTTGACCTGTAACAGGACGTGGATAGCAATAGGTTCGGTTAATACATGGGTCTTAATAAAAGCATACAAGGTATACAACAGTACACTCCTGTCTATCTCTTCGGGAACACAGGCGTCATGCTTCATAATGATACGCCTTCTGAGAAGAGTAGTAAGATAACGAAGTAAATAACAATTTATCCTGTTGTAAATACATAAAAGTTGAATATAGTCGATTGGCTGGGGAAACAGACTCTTGGCCGAGTAGTGCGCTGCGATTACTGCGACGCAGCAGCTCGCGTAAACATGTTTATAAACCACAGTAAAGCTTTGACATCCTCTGGACCGTTTATTGAAACTATTGGTCGAAATTCGACCGTAATTTTAGCTTTCTGCTTTCCTTCTCCATATAAACTTTAACTATGACAAATCAAACACACCTACGTGCGCGCAATAGGTACCTATGCATAAAAAAAGGTCCAAAGTTTTCTCTTCATGTATCTAATAATGTAAATATAGTAATCTATATATAAATATCGTATATATCGATTTCTGTCCACTGCATTTAACAAGCTAAAAGCAAACGTGAATACTGTAAAAAAAAATTATGTTAAATGATTCCCTTTTAACTAATGTTTTCTTGGTACAATTATATTGTCATCGATTGCTTATTATAACTTATAACACGTAACTTCATCTATCTATACCTACATTAATACGTGAAGGGAAAGCTCTGTAAGCACATTGCGCGCTCGGAGTAGTGTGAGATTGGGCATAGTAGAAGTTTATATGGAGAAGGAGTGCAGAAAGCTAAAATTACAGTCGAATTTCGACCACAGGCGACCACTAGGTAACATTAAAGCATAACTCAACAGAACAGTCCCGCTTGCATTCTAATCACCAGAGGGTAGGCAGAGGTGTATAATGTATATTGTGAAGTTAATCCACAGTTCCGAAAATGCACCACCAAGTCATCCAGCCTATCGGCAGTTTCCGGACTACCATATGCTGTATAGCCACGACATTGAACCCGCGACAGACTTTTCCTACACAAAATCCCGGATGAAGTCTCCCTGTGAATCAAATCCAGCAGGTCAACCGCGCAACTAAAATGGTAATGAACATCGACACTAGTTATAATAAACTACAATACAATCGTGAGAGACCAAACTTTAAGCTACCTTGTAATTTAATTAACGATCATGAAAATTGGAGTCCGAACTTCATGTAATCAACTTCTGGTATTTTTTTACAAATTAGCTCGAATTTTAGACTCTCACTATCGTATTGAAGTTTATTATCAGTGTTCATTACCATTTTAGTTACACGGTAGACCCCCGGTCCCAACGTTCGGTAGTGGCGCACTTGCACTTTCTACGTTTATTTATTCTTCATAAGCTGCAAACGATCGTAGACGCCCGCATACAATAGATTTACTATTGTGTCTTATACATTGTGTCACTTGATAGGTCACAATGTTTATTCCAATATTTTTTTCATAAGAAACGGGAACCTGTAATATAAGTTACTTATCTAATCGATTACGACCGACCGACGAGTTCAAGGCCTTAAAGGACATTTTCTGTTTTCGCGAATCGTGTTGTAGGTAATTCAGTTCAAAGAAAATGAACTCGGTCTATAATATAATGAAAATTAGTCAGAAAGTAACAGAACTATTTTCTCTTAGTAAGTCTGAAATGCAAGCAAGAGACGGGCAGTGCGAATTTGTTGTTAAGATTTTTAAAGAAAACTTTATACTGAGAATAATTAGAATGTAAAAATGAACCAATTAAAATAAAAGTACACGGTATTTTCCCATGACACGTAAATGTTGCAGTTCTTATTATTGCACTTTGTTCACATTTCAACAAGTTTTCGGTTTCCATCTCTTAAAAACGCCTTTTATTTATCATCATCATCATCACATTTAACAGATAAATCCAATAAAACTTCTCGACCTAGGAATCGAACCTTAGACCTTACACACCTTACCGCAGCCGTGCCTGCGATCACTGAGAGCACGAGGCAGTAGAATTGTGTTTGTGATAATTGTGACAATTTGTAAGACGATCGGATAAAATGTATCATTTACATTTCATGAGTGTATATACAAAATACAACAAACATCTTGAGACTACATCAAGAACGTAGATAATGTAACGCCAAGAGTTTTAAAGGCTTCATAACGGGGGTAGCATAATAAGCAGTACGAATGCAATGCCTCTTAACGGCTTAGGGCCCGATGCGCCGCGGCGTGTCCTCGGTACCCTTGGGCGTCAGTGCCCCGCCGCCCTCGGCGCCGCGACCCCAGCGCCCTCGGGTGCCCTCGCGTCCTTGCACACCCTCTATGCGTTCATCTAGCTATTGTGACGCTGCTATCGCTCACAATTACTCTTAACGTTAGCAGATTCAACATTTTCTTTTATCAGAAGCGAAAATTTTGTGTTTAGGCGGCTTGTAATTTATGTTAGTAAAACAGAAGTTAGGTTATAGATTTTTTTCTAGGCGCACAAAGGCTATTAGTGCTTCCAACTTTTATGATTCAAGTAATGCTTTGTAGTTTTCCGCTTGACATTGAAATAACAGAACTTTAATGGATGACTGCGATATTAATTCGGTGTCTGTCTGCCATGCCACAGCCCTACTAGTCAGAGGCCGTTCGTTCGTCGTAGAAAGTGATGTTTAATTTTGGCCCAAATACACATGAAAGTACAAAAAGTTACATAAACTCTGAGTTCATTGGCTACATTAGAGTTCGTATCGGCACAGAGAAGAGAAATTAATGAGAAATTTCTTCTAAATCTTGTGGACAAACATATTATTATTGAAGGAAATTTTAATCAAATGTGGTTCCAAATGTTGTCAGTCGGAGATACAATTAATTGTTAAACTTCGTAGAATAATGTGAATATCTCATAGAACTAGAACTCGGTGTACTGAAGGAAAATTGTAACATAGGTAGATACCTTTTATTTTTATTTTATGTCAGTAGGTACCTAGCTTTTCATACAGAACTTTACGACGACCACTGATTAATTTTAATTGTTAATGAAAACTTTTTTTTACCTTTATGCGTTTATTTTCTCTCTACTTCATTGGTTAAGTTGTAATAAGTGCAGATATGAATTAAGAGGAACCAGTTCTAGGTTTTATCAAGTAACTTTTTTATACAGAGCTAATATTTTTTTTGAAATATTGAATTATAGACTAATTCTTATGTGACACAGCTGACACAAAAGAAGAATATTAGTTTATTTTACGTTTATTTTAAACTTTTTTTTTAATAGAATATATTTCTATTTCTTGTAAACCAAATACAGGCACTTAAGAAATGTATCTAAGCTTATTTATATGCTTAGCTAACTTATACTTTTATTTGGAATTTATAGTCATAACACACTGAAATTGTGCTGAGCATACCTACGCTAAGACCGACGAAGTCAATTAACAAAGTAAGTATGTACTTACCTAATTCCAGAGCAAAGTCTGATCAAAGTCTAAGTACGCTCTACAGATCTGTCTTAGATAACTCTTGTGATGCTACACGACTAAGCAGTGATATAAGTAGTGCTACAGTTACTTTGTCAATAATGTGTTGTACCTACTTGTAGGTATTAAGTTAATAGTAAAACTTATCATCAGTCGAGTTTTACTGTTTCATTGGTTGTCTACAGATCGAGCCCGCAGCGGCGGATATCGGTTTTAGGTTCGATTCCCAGATTCAAACAAATTTTCCTGTAAGAAAATACTTGAAAAAAGTACAGAATAATACTGATAGTACAAGTATATGAGTCGGAGATTTAGCAAGGCTCGCCTCCTATTGCATGGGAGCTAATAGGTAGTTACCGTCATCGACAAGTTGTGGGTGTAGGTACACACGGTTACATATAAAGCTATACATTTCCAGTATAAGCTGACCTCGCAATGTATAGGCTTTCAGTACAATGACAGGTCCGCTTATACTGAAAATTTATTACTTGATGTATGTAGCCGTGCGTACAACTAGGTATACGTACAGTCGAACAAGTAGATAGTATGCAGGGTCACCAGATAAATATGAACTTTTCTCAGGAAAGTATGAATGCATTCGAGTATTTATTCTTTTTTATCAATATACGTTTAGTTGTACTATATTAATGAAGGGTGGGCGTTTTGGGGGTGCTATCTTATAGTGCTCCCACACAGCAGATATACAGGATAATATTTTATGTAGTGCGCATAATTTGTAGTGATAATTTGTAATTTGTAGTTAATAAAATAATTTTCAGTGTCTGTTCCTAAATGCAACCACAGTATTGGGATACACTTTAAACGAAAATTCGACTTAGTACGGGGGCCACGGATAATTTACTAGCGCAAGTCATCCAAAAACAATTTTTTTATTTTGTTTTGGAGGGTATTTTAGTGCTGCGGTGGCATTTGGGAACGGACACTGAATCACTCTGTAAATTATATGCACTACAAAAATGAAGAATTCTGTATAACGTTATATAAAATTATTATACATGGCGAAAGTTGTCACCCATATGATGACTTTAAAAAGTGCTCAACTTAATCTATTTTGAATAAATGCTTTTAGAATTATGAATTTATGTAAAAAACTATTTAAAAACATCCATCATCATTTCAGAAATATTCATCTATCTATCTAATGACCCTGCTTACTTTTCTTTTTGTTCGACTGTACTTCTACTTTACCCTTCGGGGAATACCGTGGATATCTAATTAAAGAATATAAACGTGACGTCATAATCACAACTTGGGCAGGATTATGAGGCTTACATTGTATGATTTCTTTTCTCCAGTCAACGAAGAGGTAAGTTTATATTTTTATATTTACTTTTTCGCTTAAACTGGATAACAAGACATAATGATGGCTCGGTTGGCGTAGTGGCTAAACGATTGGCTTTCTGCGCTATGTGTCGCGAGTTCGATTCCCGCACAACACAAATAGGTATTTTTATGACCTATATGGTTATTGTTGTAAACGGTACCCACTTTACAGGAAAAATTACAACAAAATTAAAACTATTCAACAAAAACAAGCACTTGTGACATCGATGATTGAGCTGAATTATTTTTGTCGATCGGTTTTCGCGGTGGTCAATGAAATCGCAAATCACTGTGAGTTGATTGTTGATAGGTACGTGATAGGTACTCTGTGAGTCGGTATTCTATTGTTTTGTCGGGCATAATTTATTGTTCGTGAAAATTCAAATTTCGAATAAAATTTAAAGATATTTCATTCACCTTAACAAGGATTACACACTCGTTTGTAACAGACGGAGTAATGGATTTCTATTTATGTAAACCTATTTTTTTTAAAGCGATTCAGTTATTTGTTGTACACGTTCCCTTAAACCTATGCGGTTTAAAATCTTCCATCCTTTGAAGGCTCGGGAAGACATGTTAAAGAAATGAACCTTTGATAAAAAAAGGTTGTTTTCAATATAGGTATTAAATTTTATAAAAAAAATGAGGGTAGTTGAAGAGCCTTTAGGTACGGCGCACACTTGAACGGTTCGTACAAATGAGCGGACATAGGAAACTTAAAGAACGATTAATCGATTTCTGAAAAACGAAAGATGCCAACGTATTCCGCTTAATGATTGTATTCGAAAACAATCATACACATTTTTTGATTAGACTTCAATTTTAGAAGATATTTGACAAAAACTGATTTCAATGTATAGAAAACTACTTTAAAAATCGAATTTCTTGCGATTCCCGCATATTTTCGTGTTTCAGTGATTATAGTGATTTTGTATGAACTATTTGCGAAATATCGGCCAAACATTCTAGGTACCTCTAGCGACCTCTCTGGGCGCTATATGACAAAACATTATTTTCTCCTATTTTCTTTGATAATGGGGAGATAAATTCGTTTTTGTTACATATAGTTCGTTTTTAACTTAGTACTTTGCTACCTACTTGCAGTAGTTTGAACTGGAATTACTAATAAGGGCTTTTGGAGATATCTAGAAGGCAAAATACAGTTTTGCCTTATTTTCTATAACAACATTTTTGAAATGTGGTTCTGTCTGGCCTGTTCGTTAAGACTTGTACAAAAGGATATATTCAAATGTAATAAGTCCAAATCGTAATATCCTAATAGGTCAGTTCTTCTTTGACGTTATCTTTCCGTCAATCATGGTTAACAGCAACTGGTGTTTTATGCTGTTGTTTCCACAGTCTGTAGATTGCAATTCAGTTATTTCATCTTCAAAATATTTAGTTTCGCTTAAAACGTTGAACTCTGTCTGTTTCATAAACTTAAACATAATTGCGCGACAGTAAAAAGTGGATGAAGGGCGCTCATTTCGCCAAACGATTTCTCCATCTTCTTTGGTTAATTTTATTGGCATTAAGCTGGCCATAAAAACGCTAGCCATACTATCTTAATTACTGCTTGTCTGCTTATAAACACTTTGATCTGATGCACCATCAAAGCCCCATTTACTCACTAATATGAGCTGTTGGTTCTCGATTGTTAAAGATCAGCTAGAGATTCAACAAGTATTTTCGATGTGAGATCCAAAAGAGCTTGTAAACGGATTTTAGCGGATGTTTCTGTCACAATTATATCTTCTTGGTCAGAATAACACTTTTGTTTCTCATTCTGTATCTGGTAGTAGCTGGGATATTTAGTTGTACCCTGTTTGTTTGTTTGAACTCTCTAAGAGTATTATAACGCCACTTAGACATTTTTTTTCATTGTAACATACAGAGTTAGTGTTTGTACTGCTGATATTTCCGTTAGCGACTTTTGTGTCTCTCCTTTAATGCTTTTCTTTATGTTGGAAACAGCTTCTGGATGCTCCACCATGTGTTTCAATACTTCAGCAATTTCTTGGTTCCCAATTGACTTAAGAGCTGCAACAGTCGAGAACACTAGTTCTGTAACTTCACTTTTTGTACGAATTCTTGCGCCTTGCTCAATTCGTCTCCGTTTTTGACGATCGCTAAGATCCTCAAATACCTTCCGAGTAATATTTCCAGTAGAAGTCGAGGTATCCATTTTAGAAGGAGACGCTAACTCTTCTTGCAGTTCTGCTAATTCACTTGTTTCCAATAAATCAGATTGTTCAGCACTGGTACCAGGAACTGGCATAATATTGTCTTTAACAATCTGTGGCCACCTTATCTCAGATTCTAGCCAAGACGAATACTTTTTTATGAATTGCTCATGAGTATGATGTGAATTTTTCCACATTGAATACATACGATAGCAGATTTGGCGGCACCATTTCTGGAACTCTTGTATTTCACTTTCATTTAGGTCTAAATTAGAGTTTGATCTCAAAACATTGAACAAATACATGTGATCGCAAATATCTTTATGGTTGCGTAAAGCAACAAAAAGGTCCAAGTTAGTGACAAAACCACAGAAAGTCATAATGACAAAGCTCGCAGGGAATCAAAACTATAACTGATTATGCTTATTGAAATTTGTCCTTATATACTTTCGCTTTAAATTTTTCACTAACTCCCCTTATTAGTATGACAGTAACATCATAAGAAATTGTAGGTTTCTTCTTGGTATAAGATAAAAGAGTACATTCAATGGCGAATGCAATTATCTAATGGCACATCTACTCGAAGCCGATTTTACAGAAATAATTATTTTCTTAATGTGATACTAATGATGCGTAAATTAGGACCATAAAAGAAGAACTGACCTATTAGGATATTACGATTTGGACTTATTACATTTGAATATATCCTTTTGTACAAGTCTTAACGAACAGGCCAGATAGAACCACATTACAAAAATGTTGTTATAGAAAATAAGGAAAAACTGTATTTTGCCTTCTAGATATCTCCAAAAGCCCTTATTAGTAATTCCAGATCAAACTACTGCAAGTAGGTAGCAAAGTACTTAGTTAAAAACGAACTATATGTAACAAAAACGAATTTATCTCCTCATTATCAAAGAAAATAGGAGAAAATAATGTTTTGTCATATAGCGCCCAGAGAGGTCGCTAGAGGTACCTAGAATGTTTGGCCGATATTTCGCAAATAGTTCATACAAAATCACTATAATCACTGAAACACGAAAATATGCGGGAATCGCAAGAAATTCGATTTTTAAAGTAGTTTTCTATACATTGAAATCAGTTTTTGTCAAATATCTTCTAAAATTGAAGTCTAATCAAAAAATGTGTATGATTGTTTTCGAATACAATCATTAAGCGGAATACGTTGGCATCTTTCGTTTTTCAGAAATCGATTAATCGTTCTTTAAGATTCCTATGTCCGCTCATTTGTACGAACCGTTCCAGTGTGCGGCGGGAACAAACTTGTAACACGCCACGCCACGCGACGCGCCGCGAATAACTTGTGGTCATTGTCTGTATTCCATCATATCGTGCTGAATTTTGCCAAGCGGCCAATGACCAAGGTGTGTAATAAATGTATCTGGGATGCAATGAAAAGCTGATTAGTAGACTGACACGTCAACTCAGGTAAAAACTATAAGCCATTTTTTTTTCTATTAGGACTGTCAGTTTGTACTTAGCATGTTACACTAGTTGCGTCACTGCAGGGGTGCCAACTAAAAATCAGCATTGGGCTCTCCGCGCCCAGCAAATGCTGAGCTGGCTACCCTTTCGGCATGGCAAGCTTGACAGCTTACCTATATATTTTTAAGAATTTTATATTTTATTTCTTATTTGTCTTTTTGTAGTGTGTTATTTTTTTATCTGTGATCTTCTCTCTCTTGTTTTGTCATTGTGTCCGTGCTGAATAAATGTATTTATCTTTTATTTTTAGTTGTTCTTAAAAATGCTATGTTTATGGAGACTAATAAATGGAGATGGAGATAAATAATAAATTACAGTCATAAATGTAACGGAAATTAAATTATAAACAATTTCATAGAAACTTCGCATTTTGGAGAATAAAATTTTGAAACTGACATTCATAATAGCTAATAAATCGGACTATAGTTAAGTTTTAAAACGTACTAGGCATATGAATTAAGGTACTAGGGTACCACTAACACAAGTTTTTGAGAATTCGACCTGACGGGTAGAAACCACTTAGTTGCGCGTGAAACCTAGTTTTTATATCGTAGCACAACCCGAGGTATCCTACGAAGTTTTCTGAAAATAAAAGGGGTTCCCTACCCTACGTAATATCGAAAGTCAATACATCGATTGTCGCAGCATCAAAACGGTGCATATTATAGAAGAGGGATATATATAAGACTGTAAATAAAAGGTCCTCTGAATGACCCATGCATTAGGTATATTGTGCATGTATTATCCGTAATGTTATTCAGAAACACTGCCTCGATTATATGATAAATCTTTTTGTATGACTGGGGTGGGGTCCACCTGATCTCTGAATTATTTTCTTGCTCAGTTAGCGTTCGATAATTGTACATAGCTTGCATTTTTATCGCGTGGATCTCGGGAAAAAGGTGAACTTTTTTTATACTCTTCCTGTGAACCCGATATGATTAGAAAAGAATGCGCAGAAGCGTTTTCTGTGTTTATAACATCATAATTTCCAATCTTCTATTTAATAAATGCAGTCTTAATGTAAGTTCTAGGCATATTTCTTCATTCTACGGAAATAAAATACTGAAAATATTAGGCCGCCTTATTGGTAGCTAATTTTCAGCAGTGGAAAATTTTCACCTGGGGGCCTAAAAAGGCCACATTGGGCAATTCATCTAATGATCTGCTTAGTAACTGTCAAACAGATGATTGCTGAATATGAACCTTATGCGGATGACATTAAGAGTCGTCAATTAAGTAGTTATTTTGACATTCGTAATATGAATCATATTATGATTCATCTAAAGCGGCCTTTTTAGCCCCCCTGGAATGATGATTCGGCGCTCATTGAAGATGTCCAAGAGTTACTTACATAATCAATATCTAGTGGATGAGAACAAGATCTTGTGTCCACTTGTGACCAGATAGAAGTCGTATTTAGATAACTCAGGCCCATATTCAAGGACAATACTTTGAGAACAAGCTTTTGAGAGTAAGCTTCGACTCACAGTAGATGAAATTTCGGCCGACCGACCAATTAAATCATATTCTTTCACTTGCCTATTACTGAGTGAACAAATATATCCATGGGCAGTCCTTGAACAAGGGAGTGAAAAAATAAAAAAATAAAATTGAATTTGAATTTGAAACTCGATCGTCATACGTTGGGCACAACTTGCAGGGTAATTACGTACATGCTCGTAATCGGAATCGATTCAATTTTGACAGTTCAAAAATCGATATTGCGCAGTATGGTTCTTGTACTGTCAAAACATAATCGATTCCGATTATCAGCGAGCATCGTAATTGCCCTGCTGTTCACTAACAAAACTAAGCCCTATGACTGGGAAAATTCTAGAATATAGAAAAAGTCTTAAATTGAAAGAAAACAAGAATGTGTCAGTGCCCTATGTTCCTTACGCAGTGCGCAAAATATAGAAAAATCCTAATTAATAGATGCATGGTGCATGCAAACGATAGGCTTATTAAGCTCGTTAGACAATGTTACTTATGAGCACAAGTTCGCGTTTTGTCCATATAAAACTACTGAAAACCTTTTGCGAACTGGCCAAATTTTACATCTTTACTTTTGGCAACCTTTGAATTTTATTGAATGTCCCCAGTTCCTGTTCAACTAGAGTCATAGTCAAAAAAGCTCCACCCCATCGTCTACGAGCTTGCTACGTGGTGACCTACTGAATTGATCGATTTCTAATACTATCGATCGATTTTGACTATTAATAATGTTGTTAGATAGTAAACTTGACAATGAGTGGCTTGTGGTTCATCTATCACGCAGTTTCCCGTGGTCTTCGTCTTTGATGAATTTCCGATCTTTTCACATAAATATACCTCCGTCCTTCAGAGAACATACCTAATTATTAAATCCGTTAGTTCCAGGTCTCGATGCCGTGTGGTTCTGAGCTACGGGTCGCGGGTTATATTCCCGCACGAAACAAATATTTTGGAACTATAATATTTGTTCCGGGTCTTGGTGTTTTTGTATGTGTGAGATATGCGTACGTAAATATGTCTCCTCTATGTTCGCATGTATAATTAAATTTATATTGATACTAAATTCACTGTTCGCATGTGTAATTAAATTTATATTTATACTAAAGTCATGCTTATTTTATACTGGAATTTATACATATAATGTAGTATGGACCTATTCCTATTAATTGACATAGTTTCAATCCCGCGCTGCAACTGACTATCATAGGGTACAAGGAAAAAACCTCTACGAGTGTCGAGAAATGAGATCGTCTAGCGAACCCTGAGTAGTCAGCCTCGATACCACTATTGCTGGCTGGCTAATCTTCCTATTAGCGTGAGCGATTCTCTTGTGATAACTCGTCCCGACTCGACAGAAGAAGTCTGACTTTTATTCCAACATCGATTTCATCCAGAACTGTAGCGACACCTAGATATATCAAGCCGTACTCCTTTCATTCCAGAGGACGCCAAGAATTATAATAATAAATAAATAAATCCAGCTCATTACTGTCCTACAGTTGGGCACGAGCCTCATCTCAGAATGGGAAGGGTTAGGCCTTAGTCCACCACGCTGGTCTAGTGCGGGTTGGCGGACTACACACACCATCGAGCAGTTTAAGAGGCCCTGTCAGATGGAAATCCTTTCCTCGTTTCCTCACGATGTTTTCCTTCACCGTTATCGCAAGTGATAATCAAATTCTAATACGTATATAAAAAATTATACATTAGAAAAATTATATAACTATTTTGCATCTAAACATATGAGTTTACGTCAAAAGAGTAGGTATATACCTAATATATACCTATCATAAATCTAATCAAAGCACTCGTTGTTCAAGTCTTGTATAAAAATACAAATGAACCACAATATCTTTGTCCAAAAGAAATGAAGAGGATTAATATGCTATATGGAAAATTTGTAAAAGCTGTGCATTCAGTATACTTAATAGTTCTTTTAAGATTAGTTCATGACGCCGATTGAGGAAAATCACTGAGTAACAGTAATAACCGTTCACATCCTGGGAGATAAACGTCAAACTCATTCATTGAGGTTATCTTTTCATTGCGTGCTGAAGAAAAGTAAGTAAAAGCTAAGTACTGTCTGTTCGTTGTGCCATACTGTAATGAACCAGCGCGTTTTAAATTCGCAGCGTTATATAAATTTTTGACACCGAATTTGTGGCGCTCTCCACGATCGCGCATATCGGCCACCCTCTACCATGACACCTCGTAAAGCTTATCACCATTTCTGTTTCCATCGAAAACGTTTAACGACTGCATCGTACTGCTAGTTTGTGGAGTTTCATAGTAGCGGGGTAGCTGTTTTTCTGATGCGATCACAAACCGGTTGACCGTCGGCGTAATGACGAGTGCGGCCGTGGTCGAGCGACTAACAGAATCGGTGTAGGTAAATATCGAATGACTACCTACTTTGCATTATTAGAAATAGTTATTATTGAGGCGAAAGAATTTATACTTACAGGTTTGTTAGTTCCTGGACAAAACCTGAAATAATTACGTAGTTTCAACGAGTATACAACTTTAATGACGATGAGTTTCTAATCATAGACCTAGTAGTACCTAATAGGCTAAAGTAATATAATAAATAGTTGTAACTCAAAATTTACGCAATGTACAGTCTAGATATTTTTATGAGCTTCCAAAAGTTGTAGAACTAGTTATCCAGTTACCGATAGGCTCTGTCATCTACTGTATAGTGAATCCAGAATACCTAGAAACCTAGTATATTTTTAGTATTCAATTATTTTAACTGTCAACAATGTATTGAGCGTGAGAACGAACATTTTCAACTTAACAAAAATACTATAAATACATGATGATCACGTCTGGTTTGTTCCCTTTGAGGGTTTAGCATAGGTATACTTTACGGGCCATACATGACCCAGATTGTGACTACACTGACTACAGTAACTGTCGTCAATGTAGTCACGGTCTGTTGTAACTGTTCCATTAGTATCAGGTCCCACTTAGAATAAGCCTAGTACGCGGACGCAAAGTGAGGCAAATCAAACTTAGCCATAATTGGCTAAGTAGGTCGTAAAAACGTAATTATGTGTGCGTGTCACCAGCCATTTATCGCATGCCGTTTACGCACACATTATGTTTCTTGCCTCAGTTTTTAGTGGGGATTATGTATGAGATTATCTTTCTATGCGTTATTATTCTAGGGGGCGAGTATTGTTGCCATTTAATTTTATCGGTCGCAATTCAAACCCCGGATTTTCTTTCAAAATTTTCTTACAGAAAAGCGATTTTGAATTATAGTTATTTCTGAACGGACAAGTTACAGGAACGGACAGTCTACAATCGGTAAGGAATATAAAATTTGAAAAGCAAGCAAAATGTATTGGATTGACACTAACGAATCATGTGACTATTTAACAGTTTATGTCAGAGTCCCAATTCTGCTATTTCAATCGTGAATTCGTGACTCAATCGTGTCAGAATGGTCTTATAATTGTTGATTTTTGCAGTGTCGTTCAACAGATTTTGACTCCTATTGCGTAGGTAATAAAAGTAAAAGTCGGTTATTTGCTAGTTATTAAGTGTCGTTCTATAGATTTTGACTACTATTGCCTACGAGATAGAAGTCAAAATCGGTTGAACGACATTTAAAAAACCAACAATTACGAGACAATTCTGACACGATTTAGACACGATTGAAATGGCAGAATTAGGGCCCAGTAAATTTTGCTGGCGTTTCTATAATCTAGCGATTGGAGATTTTACACTTGTCTAGAGGTGCTTCGCTTGCTCTATCCAATGAGATGGCAACAAAACCGTCTTCGTGAGCAGCTGTTATTGAGTAAGCTTCGTCGGTATGATAGGCTTACTCAATCGTTGAACTACGGGACGAGCTCAGTGTTTCTCTCAGTGACACAATCCGGAACAGGGAAATTTGTAGAAGAACTAAAGTCGTCGACTTCGTCCTGCGGTGTATTATACCTAGGTTAAGTTACGATGAGGCTGACATGCCATTATGGATAAAAGCCTCGAATAAAATTAAAGATAAAAAATAAAAATAAAAACCAGCGGTGAAAATCTCGTAAGTGTAAAACACAAAAATTTACAGGAGGAAGAATTTAATTTTATCCATCTAAAGAACATAAGTAATTTTAAAAAGTTTTTGAAGAAAATTGGATGTACGAGGTTTTCAGTGCTGAGCGACGATATATGTATAGTATAGCTGGTTGAAGTGGCAATAGACAAACCAAATTGCTCGTAAGACCGACAACCGTAGAGGATGAAAGAGTCTCGTGTGGTGACCATGAATCGGAAGGCGGAGAGTAGAATGGGTACTAGTTGGACGGACGACCGGCGAAGATCGTGGGGGGAGAATGGAAACAAACGGCTTAAAACGTTGCAATATGAGACTTTGAGGAAGCTATGCATGTCTATGATGATGTCTATTGAAAACTCAAGTAATGGTCAAGTTAACCCATAAACGTAGTACCTAGTAATAATAAGTTTATGAGTTAACCTGCTTAGTTCTTTGGCTGAAATAATTATTGATTGCTGGCAATATTAAGTTTGTTCTTAAAACCGTCCCTAATGTTGCTAGCTCATGTGAAATACACATTATTATTCTGGCTATTATAAAGTAATCAAACATCATACATTACCTATTTTATCCTATTTATTAACTTAGTCATTGGAGCTCGATCACTTAGATTTGTATCTTGAAGCAATTCAATTAACCCAATAGGCCCAAGTTCACCGACTACATAACAGACGATTAGAGCAAAATCTGCCGTTTAACCATGAATTTTTGTAGGTATGGGTAATCGCCCGATTTTATTTTAAACATTTGTTAACCCTGCTTTACCTGGGGATCGAACCTAGGAACTCACGCTTAGCAGATGCGTTGTATGCAATAGGTACCAGTACACCAATCAGGCAGTCAAGTTGAAAAACCAATCCCACAAATTATTTTCATAAATAAACGTAGGAAACTGTTTTACTTTTAATTAAAATTATAATGTTCGCAGTTACGTCAACATAATAAACGTCATTGAAAAGAGCGGGAAAGTTCCCCAGCGGCGGCCATATTGGATGTGAATTGCGTTCCATTGTGCGCAGCGTTCGGGCGACGGCTCGCCACGTGCAGAGCACATCTGCCGTGCGGGTGTCACGGGCACCCTCTGGCTACATCTCAAACCAGTGCTCGTTCGACCGACTCATTCACTCTTTAATTTATCGAAAATTATATTGTAAGTACCTACTTACAGTAAAACTTTCAGTGAGTACTTGCTTAGCTTTTTACAGGAGCCTTAATCTTCCTTTGTTCACTGCCTATCCCTTCACAAAGATCATGTTGAATTTTACGTTGGTTTGGTTAGTTTAATAAATAAATTTAAAAAAAAATGGTCTGAGGTGGTTAGGCGTAAATTGCGTACTCACCTAATGTGTAAAAATAATTAAGGATCTTATGCCTTATTAAATATAATTAAATAAAGTTCACAATTAATTTCGCGAAATAAAATTAACATGAGAAGAACAACAAAACCGTTGTAATAAAACCGATATTAGTGCGGTAGCTGTGTGCGCGCATGCGCGGGCCGAGGGTCGCCCTCCAGGCCTCCCCTTCCTATTACGCACTCTATTTAGGGGCTGCTACAAAGAACAACTCCGGCCTATCTATTTTGGTCTCACTCCGGAATATTGTCATAGACAAACTTATTGGATTCTGAACGTTCCCGCCAGGCCCGTGATAAAATATGGCAATATCAGGAGGGAAATAAAATTCGCGGAATAAATTTGTAAATAATAACTTTTTTTTATAATTTAACGCAAATTTTAGTTGATTTTCGATTGGGGTTTACTGTAGTACGTAAAAAGGTGGGCTAGCAACTCAAACAATTTCTGAAATTAGTTTCTATGGGCGCATTTGTATTGGTAGTTAGTAAATCTTGTACGAGTCGTATAACGACGACATATGCGACGACGAGTCGTATAGACGAGTACCTAGGTACCTACTAGGTATTCTAATACAAACCCTAAGCTAGTGGCGATAGTAATCAGTATTGTTTCGCTACGATTAATGGTATTGTTACGCTACGAATAATGGTATATTAAATAGGATTACTTTTTTCATAATCCTATTTAATCTACCATTATAAAATAAAAGATAAATACAACAAGTAGGTGCACGGGCCAAAAGAGTATACTCGTGTAGGTACTTGTTTATTTATCTATTCTAATATTTCATTTTATTTTATCCTAAATTATGGAATCCAGTAATTGTGCTGCATACATTTGAGTTCGAACTGCTCTTAGGGTGGGCACCCTGAGTAGACCGTTTGATCCGTAGTCAAAAAGTAACTATTAGTTACTTTATTTACATTAGCTAGTCTATGAAAAACAGTAACTATAAGTTAAGACAATTTCCAATAGATATAGGTAAGCTTGTAACTAATGTGAATTTTAAGGGATCTTGACTAAAACAAATTTAATTGACATTCGGAATCAAGAAATTATTTTGTGAAAAGATCAGTAGTTTAATTACTTAACATGCACTGAAAGTAACGGCTAGAAATTAACAAGTTATTGCTATTTACAACCGAGTACTTGGTTCGAATGGAACCTGTAAAGTTAAGATTTCTACACTGAAATAACGTAACGGCTACAAATAAACAATTTACTGCTATTAATAACCGAGTACTTGGTTCGAGTGGAGCCTGTAAAGTTAACATTTCAACACTGAAATAACGTAACGGCTACAAATAAACAATTTATTGTTATTTACAACCGAGTACTTGGTTCGGATGAAGCCTGTAAAGTGTTTTTTTCCATGTAATAAGTAATTATCTCAAATTATTTTGGACACGAATTGAGGAAATCTGAAATAATCGACAAGATTGAAATGAAATGTCATAGGTGAGTTAGTTAATTTATTTTGTATCAATAATAATTTGGAGGCTGGGTGAAGTTGGGCGGAAGCGGGCAGGCCGGCCGGCTCCGGCTACAGGAAGCCGACAGCCTCCGGTCCAGGGGGTCCACCCTCAGAAAGGTCACAGGCTACACATTGCTGATGGACCGAATCTTAAATTAAATACGCTGAAAGCTTGACGCATAACTGATTTCCTTGATAATTGTAATCGAGGTATAACTACGGTGGTTTGTATCAGTTGTAATAGTTGTGTTTGGTTGTATAATTGAAAGTATAATTTATATAGAATATTAGAAATTGAGGTGATCTTACGGACAGCAACGAAAGTCGATTATGAGTTGGGATTCTAATATCAATATTTTTGAAAAGAATAATACTAAATCATTTTATACGGAGCTGCATCTGCTCTACAATAATATCTAAAAATTATACCTCCACAATAATTATTTTTAATTTAATGACAACGCTCTCTGACTAATTACATTTATTAAAGTGACAAACACAAGACAATAAATTATAATAATAAAAATACATTCATAAATGACTCTCACAATACTTCAATACAATATAGGCTCTACAGCCTAGCACACCTCAGAATGTCTAGTGCTCCCCTCACTAAACCTAGTGCCTCTTAATGTGATGACTTCACAAGAAATACGTTTTAAAGAAGTATAGTTTTTCAGCTGAAAAAGGAAGCCTTGCTTCATTTCTTTGCCTTGTTTCATAGGTTATTTGGTTCGAAGTTTACGAATATTGAGTTGGTGCATAGGACCTTTATTTCATACCCGTGCAATGTTCTAAGACGTTGAGAAGTGCTTCAACAACGTAGGACCTCTAACACAGCCCCTTAGTGCCCACCCTGAAAAAATTGGTAGCTATGCTCATGTGTTTTAGTAATCTAAGTTGTATGATGTGATTTGAACCTCATTCTACTATACCTACACATTCAGCGGGTCTACCGCGTTAGATACTGAAATGGTAATCAGCATTGACTCTGGTAATAAACTTCATTACGATTGTAAAAGACTAAACTTCAAGCAAAAAAAATCTGATCATGAAGTTGGAAGTCCTAACTTCATGATTGGTAAAATTATAGTTTCTAAGTTATTTAAAAGTCTCTTACGATTGTAATGTAGTTTATTACCAGAGTTCATGATCATTACTATTTTAGCTTCGCGGTAGACCCGCAGTTCGAGAATCAAATTGGGAAGAGATGATGTGTCTTATTTTTAGGGATCATACACCGTGAGGCATATGGTATGACCTATGAACACTACCCACATCATAATCCGCTTAGTCTGTAACAATACTATCCTATGTCTTCTGTCTATTGAAAACCGACCTACTTACATAGAGAACATACCTAACACTTGCAATTAGCAGCTGAGATAATTGCCGATCTTAACTAGAGTATTGATTTTAGATGTGACTTTGTGATTGTCAATGTAGCATACGAACGTTCAATACATATATGCTTAGCGACATACCAGTTAATTACAGGTATAAATAGGGTGTGTTTTTATTGATCTTTATGTTAAACTATGCTAACCAGATATATTTTTCGCGATTTCTTTGTAGATTCCGTAGTAAAAGTTTATAATATAATGATGAGTACAATAACCTCTTAAAGCAGTTTTAGTTAGTTAATTATCGATAACCCTGTATAGTGATTAGTGCATTCGAAATTACCAGTATAAGATCAATATGCAAACCTGTAAGAGATGAAATTACCGGTATTAGATCAATATGCAAACCTTAAAGAGATGAAATTAGAAGAACCTTCACGTATAGGGACGCGCGCATATACATACCTAAGTAATTGGTAAAAGTCACTTCCTGGAATTCATGGCCCCAGAGGTCTTCATCATCATGTGTTTGCTTGTTGGGGGCTAACTACGAACTCTTATAGCAGGGCTGAAATTGAAATGCCCAGACATTTCCAGTATGAGCTGACCTCGCACTCTGTTGGCTTTTCCTACAACGAAAAGTCAGCTTATTCTGGAAATTTCTGGGCAGTTCAATTTCCGCCCTGCTATAAGAGCTCGTAGTAAGCCCCCAGTTCTATCTGTAATTCTGTAGGTCATACAAATAATTGTTCCGTGCGGGAGTCGAACCCGCGACACGTAGCTCAGCAGTCGATCGCTCAACTATCTTCTGTGTGTGCCTTTGGATCGAAAGGTATTTTATAATTGTAGCCATTACATGGTTAGATACGGCTTAATGAACGCCCACCAAGTGACATTAGACACAGAGTTACAGTAAAGGTATACATTGATGTCCCAGTTGCATACAATCTGCTGACGATTAATCTGGTTACGAGTTTAACCTAACCTTATTTATTTATTTAACAATTATGCACACATATGAATTGATATTCATGAGAAATATGAAGTAAGAGCGTAAAAAACAAAGGAACTGCTTATTTCTAAAGAAATCTCTTCCAGCAGACCTGCGAGTGGAGAGTTTGAAATGAAAAAATGTAGATACGGTGTGTAAACGATACGAGTAAATAATTTTTCATAAAACACATACCTAATACGAATAAATACATAGATACTATGCAGATATACCTATATCTTAAATAAATATACGATCCTACCTGTCTAGTCCCGATTCAATTTTAGGGGTGAAGGGTTCACTGTACTTATCATTATGAACAACTTTTACTATGGGATTAAATCTGAAATCGCGATTAAATAATCAGCTGTTCCGGAGATACTTTTAGTCTAGTAATTATGAATTATTTATAATATGGAACAGCTGTTAATTTTTTAGAAATGTTGGACCTTGTATTTCTAAATCCTCAATTTTCAGACTTTTCGTCGCTCCATGTTCTGTATGGTCGGTTCTTCCGTGTCCCTCGTTTGTGGGTCCAATGTGTCCATCGGTCTTTGCCCAACATTGGGACAGAACCAAAAATCTGTAGCTATTTTGTTGCGAACATATCATATATTTATTTACTATGAATAGGTAACGATACCGCGGTATTTTACTTCGGGCGATGCCGATGCATGTTGACACCGTTTGGAGCTCTGCTCATTGTGCACGCTAATAGGAGCGTGAAGTTTATAGTTTCAGTCATTACGCCGAGATGAGTGACGTCACGCCGAATATACGTATCTACTTATCCTTTGCCATGCAACGTGGTGCCAGTCTTCTGGGTATGTTAGCAGTTGACAGCGATGTGGATAAGTTTTTTCATCACTCATGTTCTGAAAGTTTGCTAATGTTTGCATAAAAAGTCGACTGAAAGTGCCTCTATTTGAAAGGCTTTTTAAGAAAAAATCTTGTTAAGATTTTCTACTGTTTGATTTTCTACTGTTACTGTACGCACGGCTACGTATCAATATAATTTTCAGTATAAGACCTGTCATTGTACAGACAGCCTATACAATCCGAGGTCAGCTTATGTACCTATCCGATGGAAATGGAAAATTTCTAATACCTATTTAATTACATAATATTTTTACTTTTCGTGATGAAAAGCAGTGTGATAATCTCGGGTAAAAGTATTAAATTGACACTTTTGATGACCTCTTTTTTTTTCTTTATTGTACATAGGTACATAATGTATAGTATTTATAAATACGTAACGTACGTTTTTTATTTAAACATCGTTTTTATAATTTTCATGTTTAGTTTGTAAATTATACAATATACTCGTAGTTGTATCTATTTAGGGTAGATGATACTTATTGAATTTTAATTCTTGTAAAATAAGGGCATTGTTAACTCCAAGTCATTTATTCTTGCGCACGAGTGAGTTTTCTGTCATATTATTATTCGAGTATTGATTTTATTCTGATAATTAAAGTAAAAACATGGTTGTTAGTTGCGCTGGTGAAAATCACGCATTTCATATTTTGTACACTTTGTGGCATCAGTAGCTAACTGTGTCCGGCAAAAGTCTGGGATTCCCCTTTGAAAAGATCACTGTTATAATAATAACTGATAAACAAGTAGATATTATTATATTATGTTTATAAGGAAAAATACCTTTATGGAAGGCTCACTGTGCCCACGTCTTAACCGTGGAAATGTTTTTAATTCCCCAGGACCATGATAATTTATATGATGGGACCAATCCTGAAATCGCGAAAAAATAATCAGCTGTTCCATACATTTAGTCGAGTAATATTGAATTATTTGATTTCATTTTCGCGATTTCAGTGTTGGTCCCATAATAAAACTTGTTCATAATGATGAGTACAGTAACCTCCTTCAATATTTCCATTGTTCAACCACCTTGTATTTACGATCGATGTTCGATCACTGGGCGACCTCTAGTATAAATTAATATCAAATGAAATTAAGTTAAAAAAGTACTCTCGTTCACCAAAGTCAAAGATTTTTATTTCAACTGACAAACTGACAAACTACAAATATGGTGGCCATATTTGTAGTTTGTCGTCAGCCCCTCAGCCAGCCTGCCGGTGAGTCATGGCCTAGAAGGAAAACGCCGAGTAGGTAGCAAACACTTCGTCATGCACTATCTAGATATACTACAGGCAAATCGAATCTCTAACCAACAGTTGATCAGTTATTAGGCAGAATTACTAGTTACTAGTGTTAAAGATACTCAGCAGAGCTGGTTCTCCACTCGGAGACGTAACGGTTCTATCGGGAACTCAGGATAAGTTAAACGACACGGACTTGTTTATCACACCGATTTATTCTCTTGACACATTATTTATTATTACACAGAGATTTAAGTACACAGGTAAACAATCAAACAATTACTTAATAAAAGAAGATACTTTTTCGGTCAATAAGACATTACGTCATAGTATTGCGAACAAGAAGACACTGAATAATCATTTCTATTGTTCCTATATTTATAGTCGGCTCGGAAAGAGCTGGCCAGCGGTCCAAAGCAAACTCGCGTACATGCTCAGGATTGGTCCAGCCCTTACCGAGCCACTTTTGGCTAATAATGACTCTACACCTGCACATGACCTAATTTAACAATTATTAAAAGTTGTGTCATGTGCAGATTGTCCCCCTGCATCGCTCGGTCACTGCGGGATAACGCGTGGTAACGGCATTGTTCCTTATCTGCCGCGTACCGAGGTTATAAATATAACCACGCGTTTTCCCGCAGAGCTACCATTACTCGCCCGAGCGGCGCAGGAGGCACATCTATGTACTATTGCAGCTCTATTATTGTTATGTACTATCCTATGTACATAGTCTAAGTACATTTACTCACATAGGTATACATAAAAGGTTAACAAAGGTGTAGAACAGTTCAAATACAATCATACATCATTGGTGTTACTAAAAGAGTATATAATCAGACTTAAATAACAACATTAACACATTTATATACTACTTAAACATTGATATATTAACTTAGCACTATAATCACATTAGTTGGGCTCAATCGTGTCCCGGGTTTGATGGTCTGTCGTGCACACATCTCCCGCCGTCGCCTTCAGGCGACTCGGTGGGTAGCACGACGACACGCTTGGTAGGCCTCCGCAGGATGTGGCCACCCTTGGTGACTACGTCGACCACCCTAACCTCACCGTCCGCGCCCGGGAGCACCTTGATTATGCGTCCCTTGGGCCAGGTATTGCGCGGGAGGTTAGAGTCGCAGATCACGACTACGTCGCCGACCTTGGGTGGTACACCGCTCCCGTGGGGCTCCCGCCGGTTTTGCAGTAGCGGCAGGTACTCGCGCACCCATCGTCGCCAAAAGACGTCGGCGAGGGCTTGTGCGCGCCGCCACTGCTGGCGAGCTGTTAGGTCTTCACTGGTGAATGTGCCCGGTGATGGCACGTGAGAGTTGGGGCCGATCAAAATATGATTCGGCGTGAGGGCTTCAGGTTCAGTGCCCTCACCATCCTCTCCCATGCTCCGCCCATAAATGGCGATGCGCGAGGTATGTGTGTCCATCTCATGGACCGCGCACCGGACTCACACCCTAATGCGCTTAAGGCGCTCTTGCCTAACTATATCGGCTGATTTTAAGCAAGTAGCGTTGTCGCTCCATATTCCTTTAGGACAACCTACTATTGTTGACATGAATAAACTACCTCTACTTTATTTAATAAAATTAATCACAGATGTTATATCTCGTGATCACCTGGGTTCTATCCTAATATACAAATTATCAGTAATTGCCTAACTCTAAACACCGATACACGAATTATTATTATTAATATCGTACTGTAATTAATATGGGCCCGAAATAGTCGAGTCCCATAAAAGATTAGCTTAAGCGGGGGGTACGGTATATCGCCGATACCGCGGTGGAAGGGTTGGCTGGCTTCGTCGTTCTGAGCCTATACGGCCGACAACTTTTACTGGCATTCTTAGCAGACGGGCGTAATTATTATTATTTATTCTAAATTTGAAATAGTTGTCTTTCGTATCCCAACGCAGTCCTAAGGCATGTCCCTCGTCGTTGCCACATAGCACTTTTGTGTCGCAAATAGGCGCTGCGCTGGCATTCAGGATGTTCATGTTGTTCGATGTCCATCCGCACAGTTGAAAATTAGCTTGACTGTGCACATAATCGACTTGCTCGATTACCTTTTCAGCTTCTGTTTCACTGGGAAAGCTCTGAAGGTAATCATCCATATAATGGTTATGTTTGATAGCTGACACCGCTGCTGGGTACCTATCGGCGTAGTCGTTAGCGTTGCGATCCTTTATGTACAACGCTGTACATGGGGACGACGTCGCACCGAAGATAACTGATGTCATGCGATATTCTTCCGGCGTTCCCTCCCGCCGGTCTCCTCGCCATAAAAACCTAAGCGCGTCGCGATCTTCTTGCCTTATTTTAATCCTCATGAACATTTCCTTGATGTCGGCTGACACGGCTATCTTGTCTTGTCGGAAACGCATCAATACTCCGGGCAGTGATTGTAACAGGTCGGGTCCAGAGAGAAGTAGATCGTTTAGGCACAGACCCGCTGTTCTTGCTGCGGCGTCGTGCACTAGACGTGGCGGTTTATGTGGTTTAGGTGGGTTAACCACTGGAAAGTGAGGTAAATACCAAGTCTTGTCCTTTGTTGGTGTACTGTCCGCCTTCTCTGCATACCCCGAAGTGAAAAGGTTATCTAAACGTTCTACATATTTCACTTTTAAGTCAGGATCTCGGTCTAGGCGTTTTTCTAGATTATCTAGCCTTTTTAGGGCACCTAGATAGTTGTTAGGTATCCTAGGTTCATCCTGCTTCCATAGTAGTCCCGTTTCGAAGCTTCCATTAGGTAACCTGCGACTTGTCTGCTCCAATATCTGCAGTGCTCTCTGTTGAGGATCGTCTTTAGGCGTTCTAGGTTCAATTCCTAATGATTCTAATTTGAAGAAATTCTTCATCTGCGCTTCTATTGAATCATCGTGGTCTTTAGTTTTAATATGGCCACAGAACACTGTCATAACTCTGTTGGCTGAATACTGGCAGCCATGTAGTACCCAGCCTAGTTTAGTGTACGATGCTACAGGTTGATCTCGCTGTCCGACGCGTGTGTCTTGAGACATTAACAAATGCCAGTTGTCCTGACCGATCAGAATCATAGGCCGCGCGTGTTCATATATTAGCACATCTCTTATATCTTTCAGATGTTCGCAGCTTTCTATGTTCTCGGTTGTTATTGTTTGTGACGTGATCTCGAGTCTGTCTACTGTGCGCGCCGCATCTATTTTAAATATGTCAGACTGATGTTTGCCTCGCACATATAAGTTGACCATTCGGCTGCGCTCGTGTTTGACTTCTGCGCCGATGCCCTGTATCCACATAGCCTGGGTTGGGCCGTCTGCACCTAGAACGTCGGCTATCGATGCATCTAATAGTGTAACCGTGCTACCGTCGTCTAACAGAGCGTACGTATCTATAGTCGCATGCGGTCCGCTAAGTGTTACTGGCACTATTTTCAGATAAGCTCGGCGTTGGAGGGGGGTGGTCGCCGTCACTATCTCTCTCGCTGACGTCACAGATTCATGTGTCGATACAGACGTCGCGACGTTGAGTGGCTCCTGTATTTTCCGCTCCTGATGTAGCAACTTGTGGTGATTCATTTTGCATTCATTTACATTACATGTGGGCGCCTTACATAAATATCGCCTATGTTTATTTATTAAACATTTAAAACACAAGTTACTAGTTTTAGCAATTTCCCAGCGAGACTCTACTGACATCTGTTTAAATTTAGCACAGTCGGGTAGCTTGTGCCCATATTGTTTGCACGCCGGACAACGCTCGTTTTGTGTCGCCGCTTCCCTGTGCACATTAAACGTGCGCTCTGTCTTGCGCCGCTGCCGTACCCCGCTGGGTTCGTCGTAATTGCGTTCTGGCTGCGCGTACGCGCCGCACTTGTCCGCCTCGTCGTTCAAAAAGGTAGACAGTCGTTTAAGTTCGGGTATATCTTCACCCTTTTTATTCGCGGCGTAATCATACCATTTATTTCTAAGTATAGGCGTTAACTTTTCTACTATAACTCTTGACATCTCGGGGCTATGTAGATAATGCACACGTTTTAACGCCTCTACCGTACCCACCGTGTTCGCTATACGACTCGCGAATATACATATATCCCTAGGATTATCATTTAATCTAGGTAACAACTTTATTTTATCTAATTCTGCTAGTATTAGGGATTCAGGTCTACCAAAACGTCTCTCTAATGCGTTTATGACGACTTCGGGATCGGGCTGACTGAAAAGCAGGCAGCCGGCCGCCTCTTTGGCAGCACCTTTTACACTCATCCTAATCCTAGCAACATTTTCTATTTTAGAAAAATAAATGTGTGAGTCACGATACGCGGCCTTATAAGATATCCACTCACCGGGCTTTCCATCGAAGAATGGCAGCTGCTGTATATACTTAGGCGGCTCGCGCGTGCTGCGCGTGGCCTGCGCCAGCGCCGCAGCGAGCGTACTCACGTCGATCATCTTATTATTTACTGCATTTTCATTTTCCGTATGCACCATATTCACTGTATTCAACGTATTCACTGGATATACACTTTCGACGACGTTAGTCTTCGTTGACTCAGCCGTAGGCCTCCCGCCGCCAGCGTCCTGGGGCGGCGGTGGGGCTTCGCCCTCCGGTGGCGGCGCCGTTCGCGCTAGCCACGTCCCTATTCGTACGGAGGTGAGGTCTTCTTGGTCATCTTCTTCACTGGAGTCCGCTTCTGCTCTTATTCGTCGCAGGCGGAGCTCTTGTAGCTCTTGTTCTGCCTGTGCCTGTTTCACCTTCATCTCGGCTAGCCGCTCTCTAGCTTCGAGCTCTGTCAGAAGCTTCTTCTTAGAGGCTGTGGTGCGGCGTGACCGGATGCTGCCGGGCTTCAGCGTTTTATGCGAGCTGGTAGCCTCGGCATCGTCTCTCTCTGTGGTGTCACTCGTAGTCTGAGTTGTACCGGTGCCGGTCGTTCCTTCTGACCCGCTAACCGTATCCGTTTCAGTGGCCTGACTCGTGCCAGACGCCGGGGCTGGTTCGCTAGACCCCGGTCTGACGGCCACCGAAGGATTTTGCTGGGCCTGTTCCTGTCCTGAGTCTCCGCTGCGGCTCCGTGTGACCACCATTTTCTGAAGATTCGGCTCGCGAAGGACCAATGTTAGAGATACTCAGCAGAGCTGGTTCTCCACTCGGAGACGTAACGGTTCTATCGGGAACTCAGGATAAGTTAAACGACACGGACTTGTTTATCACACCGATTTATTCTCTTGACACATTATTTATTATTACACAGAGATTAAAGTACACAGGTAAACAATCAAACAATTACTTAATAAAAGAAGATACTTTTTCGGTCAATAAGACATTACGTCATAGTATTGCGAACAAGAAGACACTGAATAATCATTTCTATTGTTCCTATATTTATAGTCGGCTCGGAAAGAGCTGGCCAGCGGTCCAAAGCAAACTCGCGTACATGCTCAGGATTGGTCCAGCCCTTACCGAGCCACTTTTGGCTAATAATGACTCTACACCTGCACATGACCTAATTTAACAATTATTAAAAGTTGTGTCATGTGCAGATTGTCCCCCTGCATCGCTCGGTCACTGCGGGATAACGCGTGGTAACGGCATTGTTCCTTATCTGCCGCGTACCGAGGTTATAAATATAACCACGCGTTTTCCCGCAGAGCTACCATTACTCGCCCGAGCGGCGCAGGAGGCACATCTATGTACTATTGCAGCTCTATTATTGTTATGTACTATCCTATGTACATAGTCTAAGTACATTTACTCACATAGGTATACATAAAAGGTTAACAAAGGTGTAGAACAGTTCAAATACAATCATACATCATTGGTGTTACTAAAAGAGTATATAATCAGACTTAAATAACAACATTAACACATTTATATACTACTTAAACATTGATATATTAACTTAGCACTATAATCACATTAGTTGGGCTCAATCGTGTCCCGGGTTTGATGGTCTGTCGTGCACAACTAGTTGAATTACTAGACAGAATTAAAAATGTAGTCAGCCTTGCCTCAGTAATGATTTGGCTAAGCTATAATTATTTTTAGTACAGAAGGAAGTATATCTAGAAATGTTTATTGTATAAAAGTTTTGAATGAAGCATTTTTTCGGGTCATTACTTCAGCTAGGGTTGCCAACATTATTTCGGCTTATTATAGTACTTTTCAGAGTAACCTATGAAAAAATATAGTATTTTATGGAAAGAGTAAAAGTAGACGTAGGTACGAGTATGTTTGTAACTTTTTTTTAATAGAAAATTAACCTTGTTTTGTTTGTGAAAAAAAATTAGAAAATTATTAATTTTATATATTATTAATTATTAGAAATTTCGGTGAAAAATAAATTTTTATCATGGATGGATGAAATACTGAAATATTTTTACTAAGTAGTATTTACTTATTTTGCAGAAATACTATGTTCAACATTATACACTGTTAGTTGTGTATAAAGCCAAAAGAGGGTTACATGTACTCTAATCTCAGTTGGTCCAGTAGAGTCTTTTGATCCTTATAAGAAATAGGATCGTTGGCATCAAAAAAGTTTTTGTGCAAATTGCCCATTTTCTTGCTGACTGTATTTTTTTATAGTTTCCTAAGAACGTTTACGTGTAGCTGCAACGGTTAAAGTACATGCCCTTACTGCCCCGTCTCAAAAATCCATCCTGTATATTATCATACGGTTGGCAACCCTAGCAGTAGCTAAAGTAAGTGAGAAAGATTTTTAGATAATCTATCAATTCCGATACCTACAATCTGAAAGCCATTGAATTCAGTAAAATAATATTATTTTTGATTATTTAATGTTAACTATGTTTTTATTGCTAAAGTTGCGATATTATTTTATGCCTAAAGTATTATATATTTTTCATGGAAATTAATTATTTTCTAATTATGTCGCATTATGGACGAGGTTATGGTTAAGGACTTTCTAATCTCATTCTTGGAAAACGCCTTTAGTTCGACCAAGTCTAAAGAGTAACTTATATTCCGAGTACCGAGTATGACCCTGTGACTCGACGTTTGAATGTACAGCTGTACACGGATAGTGGTCGACAAAATATGTCTCATGGTGGGTTTGACAAAACTAACAACTGTACAATACAATACAATACAATACACTTTATTGCACACCAGTAATAGAAGAAAAGATACAGTAATTAGAAAAAGAAATGTACAAAGGGCGGTCTTATCGCACGTGGCGATAAGACCGCCGTGGCTGCCGTGGCTGTAGTTACTTAAACTCTCACGGAAAAAACGACTTTGCACACCTTTCGAACCAAGTTATTCGGTTGGAAATAGCGATAAATTGTTTATTTTTAGCCGTTATGTTATTTCAGTGTAGATATGTTAACTTTGCAGGCTTTATCCGAATCAAGTACTCGGTTCGTAATAGCAATAACTTGTTTATTTCCAGCAGTACCATTTTTTCAGTGTTCATGTATAATATTAGGTGTACGTGTACCTACCCTAGTGTGTAGATATGGCTTATTTTATTCGTGTTTTTATAAAATAGAACAGATTAAATAATTTTGTTAGGAAACGATCGAATTCGATCAATTGTACTCGTTTTGATGTAGTCATTCAAGATGAGCAGATTTTTGTAAGCTTAGCCCATTCTAGTATTTCTCTTACAGACACTAATAACACATGACCATACACCCACACCTCGAACAACTAACAGTATAGACGGCCACAAAAAAAATTGTTCCGTGTGGGAATCGAAACCACGAACGGTAGTGCAGAAAGTCAATCGCTTAGCAACTGCGCCAGCTGTGGCATTAATATAACACTAGAGTTGAATAGAGTTCTACTAGAGTACTAGAGTCGGTTGTATTGACAATATTTGCGGTTCTTAGAACCTTTCTCCTGTGTGAATTTTATTTTTTCAAAGTGATAAAGCCTATTACTATTTTATAAAAAATTGGCTAGCATTCCCTATCCATTAAACCAAAACAAATTTATTTATTTTTGTGAATAATAGCTACAGTATGTTATTAGCATAAACTTATTATAATTTACCACTAAATAATAAGTTTATGGTTATTACAATATCGTAGGACCACACTATAAACTGGATACCTGTTTTACCATCTACGGTACAGCTTAGTGCAATAGCCAAAGAAACATGATAAGGACACTTGACCAAAAAGATAAAATTCTTACCTACGAGTAAAACAAACTAATTAATTAAACTTATAGGTAACGTTAAACGTAAATAGAAGCTTATTCGAAGATTTTCCTGAATCTGTCTGCATGGTGCCATCACGTCACTGCGGATGGCTGATGCGGTAAAATAAACAAAGACTCGTTTACTACTTTTTTTTCATGTAAACCGTCTAGATATGTACCTGGATCAACCAAGTCTACCTAGATCTACTTGCAAAACAACAAAATAAACAAACTGGTTTGTTATGGCTTGTCTTTCTTTGATTCTCAGAATCGAAAAGAAAGTACTATGAATTATGTAAGTACGTGGAATTACTTTATTTTCACTGTTTCTCTGAAATTAAATAACGTAAATGAGTAAGTTAGAGGCGCATAGCAAAACATCACTATTAATGATGACTAGTGAGTCTCCCATGTTTTTGTCTCTGCATCACCCTAAGCTTGTCTGGCAGAGAATGCCTTTGTACATATTTGTATGAAAGCATTAAATAAATAATTGTTACTAGGTTAGGTCACAATACTTGAAGGAAAAATCTAAGAAAATGTATTAGCAGATAGCATATTCTTTTCAAAAAATTATTTTGTTTTACAATAAGGAATCCTTACTAATAATATCATAAAAGCTAAAGTAACAAACAGACAGACAAACACATACATACATTGTCGCAACTAAACAGCTGAACCGATTTTGATGAAATTTGACAAGGAAATAGTGTGCATCATGACAAAGGACATAATAATAATAACATATAAATCTAGTCCATTACTGTCCCACTGCTGTGCACGGGCTTCTTCTCGGAAATACGCTATTTTTTTTTCTTCATTGTATGTACCTCCTTTGTCCACGCGGATGGAGTCGCGGGTACAGCTAGTTTAATAATAAATACTGATTACTTCTAGGAACATTTATAATACAAACATAGCTTTACGCCTGATATCCCGAAGAGGTGAACAATTTGTAACAATAATCTTTATTGTACACCAGATATACAAAAGATTCCAAAAATAAACATGTACATTGGGCGGTCTTATCGCTAAAAGCTATGTCTTCCAGACAACCTTTGAATGGACATGATTCGGAAGAAATAGAAAAAGGGCAGTAGCGGGGCGTAGTGCTATACACCTACATTATGCCGTTGCCGATATTCAGTCCCATGCAGGGTCCCTATAAATCATAAATCAATTTATTGGTTAACATTACACTTAAAAACCATTAATATTGAATACAATTCAAAATAGTGACTAATTAGTCCATGTGGTCTATTGTCATTTACTGGGCACGATAACTCGTGTGAATCTCCTAGCAGAAAGTCCAAATTTCCAATAACTGCCCAAGCCGGGAATCAAACCCTGGAGTCGCGTTTACGACCACTAAAGCAATGACGTATAAACATGAATACCTATAACGATTACTTTCGGCTATACAACGTTTATCAGAAATGCGTGGTTATATTTACGGGTGTGGATCTCACCATAAAACTATAATATATATAATAATTATCGGCTATCCCATACAAAACCAAAAGTATGGGACAGCTGATTATTTTTTTTGCAATTACGATATTGATCCTATAGAAAAAATTGTTCAGTTTAATGGTCTGATCCACACCCTTAAATATAACCACGCATTTCTGAAATGAAAATGTACACAATTCACAGAAATTCTGTTCAGTTATACATATTTAATTGGAGCACCGTGCAGCAGGTTCCGAGAATAGATTTTCCATCTAGCGTTTTCACCTTATAAAAAGACTCCTTGCTGGACGTGATGGATTATTCGTAAAAAGAAGATGGTTATTTCTATTTTCAGTTGTTAATGAACAGTTATTTCTGTAACGACATCTAGTGCTACAAGAAATAACTGCGTAGCAACGTAGCGATCTACCTAAAATGGGCGTATACAATACAAATTCGACCAATCAGATAACGAAGCCTGCATCACGCAAGTAAAAAGATTATCGTATCTAACACACAAGTATACAACTGTCCGACATCTACCGTCGGGCTTCGGCGCGCCAGGCAATATCACGTTGGGGTCACCACTTTGGACGAACGAGGTATGGTGTTCCTCTGTTGAAAATAGAGGATTCTTCGCAGGTAATATCACCTCGCCTGATCCTGGTCCTAGTCATACCTCGTTCCTCCACAAGTTTAAAAAGTGGAAAATTGAGTAAAAGTGGAAATATTTAAATACAAGTGGATTTTGCGACAAATCTCCCCCTTTCCTTCAGATACCCTTATTTCTCCGGTCCTATCTAGAAATAGATAGAATTGTGTATTTCTGGCCGAAATCCAGCATGCCCACAGTGAGTTCATTACAAATCGACAAAAATAAGCATGTTCGATTTTTGAAATGCCTATTTATGTCCGTAAACAATATTTTCGAATGTGTTTGAAATCAGATTGGCTTGTGATGAGCACGAAATCATTAAGTTTCAATCGAGCAGTGTTTTCCACCGCTCACGTGCTAGGAAATTGTATTAATCCGTCGATAAACTAGGACACGCAAAATGGCGCTCGATGCTATCTCAAAATAGATGAGAGCTTTTCAGTTTGTCTTATTTATTTTATATTTAAGTAGTGGTTTGGACGACTTTCTACGAAAAACGAATATTTTAACACAGTTAATTATGTATGTTGTAAAAAGTAATGAAGTAATTAATTTAGTTAACATACTTTATTGACAAGCCTGTTGTTGTATATTTTTGTGATTGCAAATACTAATTTGTCGGAGAATTCAAGTCTTTTCTAGATGAACACACATTTCCGGGATGGAGAAAGAATTTTTCATAATATTTCATTAGTTCCTGAGTTTGCGCAGAAGTCATTGTTATAGAATTCTTTTATGATTATTAGTGTCGATTAGACAGAGGTTGGTAATGAAAATAAATTATAATTAAGTACTTTATAAGAAAACACAAGGATCGAACGCGGTTATATTAGACAAATCTATATATATATATTATAGATTTGTACGTTGGTAGGTGGATGTATGTATGTATGGTTTGTTTGTTTATTTGTTTTATTCAAAAATAAAACTTATAATATAGTATCACGCAAGAATTTCCCGAAGGGAAGGTAGAGGTGTACAGTTGTACGCACGGCTACTTATCAAGGTGTACATTTTCAGTAAAAGCTGACTCATTGTACGGAAAGTCTATACAATGCGAAGTCAGCTTATACTGGGAATTTATAGCTAAGTAATGTAGCCGTGTGTACTCTGTACACCCACATGTCGACGTCATTTAGTCCATATTATAAGAGCGTATCGCCATCCACTGGGTACAATTCTGCTGCTAGTAAAAATTTCCTTACCGGAATCAATAACACGTTGCCGCAGTAAGAATCGAACCCACGCTCTGCAGCCGCGTTTTCAATGAAGCAGGCAAAATCATCTATATTTTTTCCAAAATGATTTTAAAAATAACATAGTAACAATATAGTGCTGCTACACCCACGCATGGAAACAAGCCGCTTTAAATAAAAATTATGGAATTCGAAAACCTACATTTGGTTCGATGACATTGGAAAGCTTTTACCTCACCACGAAAACAAGGTAAACGAGGGTAGGTATTACATTTTGTAAGTATATTTTTTTCATCTTTTCTGGTAACCTGGTAACTAATAAGGCTGAAATAAATAAATGGACATAGAAAAAGGAAAGTGGAAAAGCAGTGATGTTTTATCTTGTGAGAGTGGCAGCGACGACGACGGCGCCATCGATCCGACAGCCTGGAACATACCTAACGCCTCACTAATTCAGCTTTTATATTTACTAGAAATACACCGGATTTTCTTAATTTCGGGATAGAGGTTGAGTCCGTAGAAGCGGTCACTACGAACTGCAGAGATTTGTGGTGTGGCACCTCATTGTGCTGTACATGCCCTGTAAGTGTAAACTATTGTCATTACTGTTATTTTCTCACTTACGACATTGTTTTGGTGACTGTTGTAATATTTTAGTTATTGTGACATAAACGTCAACTGCTGAACATGGGACTCGGCATAGATCGCTCTGTCTCCTCGCCGGTAAACGGATTGGTCATCGCAGTATATTGTCGTTAGGTGGCTGGAGGACACTGCTTCTCAGTCTCTTAATATCGTAGTAGCCTTTTTTTACACCCAGATTAAGAAAAGGATTTTCTCACACTGGATTGGAAATTACTTAATTATAAAAAAAAGCAATACATTTTTGGCTCTTTTCGATGCTACGCAACGAAATAACACGCCAGCAATTTTCCACACAACAAAATTATAGAGATTGCTGGATAGTTTCTTTTTAAATAATTTTTGGTGTGCTAGCGATGTTTTTTAAGTACACAGTAACATCAATTTGGTGTTTTTGAGGTTTTTACGTAAACAATAATTTCTTATTTTAAAAGATGAACGCGCATTTCTTTTAAGAAGTTTAACATTAGAAAAAAGACCGCACTCGGTCTATACTTTATTTCAGGCCTGGACAGTAATGTACTATTGTATATTTCTTTTCTGCGAATCACACAGCACAACGTAGAGCAATATTTATCCACTATATCATATGAAAAAATATTTATGACAAAACTGCTTTCAAGAGAAGTTTCAGCATTGATTGAAACTACTTTTTATCTCAATTTATCTAAAGGGTTTTGTCGCTTACCATAACCGCCCAATACAGAAAATACAATAACACATATTATTATACTAATCCCTCAGGGATATTACGTACGATTCTATTAATGTTTTGCAATAGATATATTTTGTAAACATCGCCTTCCAACTTGCCGTAATTTACTTTTTTAACTGAATCCGTACGTGGTCTTTGTCATGAGTCAGTCGCGGGTGCACGTCGGTTGAGTCTCGCTGACGTCACGACCACCACGCACAAACACCGGAGGCGGCTGGCTACGTCACAAGTTATGTACTTCGGACCAACTTTATGTCTTGTGTAATCATTTCAGTCACTGCATTTAGAGCTGAAATAGAAATGAAAGGAATTTGTGAAAGCCGATTTTGTAAGCAGGTTCAGTGGTCGTGGTTCAGACCACAGATAAAATTCGACTTACATGTTGTAGGTTCGTATCCAGGCCGGACCAATGGATCAGATTTATTCATGACATGTGAGCATGATTAAGTAAAACATTGTAAGAAAGTATGTGCTTAAACCAAAAATTAGAAGACTTAAAACACCTACTAATCAGCACTAGGCTCGCCTGGGTATGGCCCAGTCCCTCTCTCAGAGAGGAAAGCTGAGTCCAAGTTGGGAACATTATACAGGTTAGGAACATTAGAGTTTTTTGAGGGATCCGTTAGAAACAGGAAGATTTGTTCGTAGAAATCCATCTAGAGTTTTTGAAATGAATTACAACTGCATTTAAGGATTTTTGAAAAGAAGTTTATTAAATTCGAAAATGGAATGATTTGGAACATATTTTTTTACGTAAGTTGAACCTCCTGTATATAAAATGTATATAACAAGAAGTTGTACCGACATTTTTTCTAAAGATGCAACAAGTTAATGAAAATTATCATTTAGATTTTCATACATTTTGTGTAATTAGGAATGAGAAAAATCTCATCCTGTAATCTGTATAGGTTTTTATGATAAAAAGGAAAGCATCATTATTATCATACAAGATACCGTATAAATTTCAATAAATGTGAGCTGCACGGTTAAAAATGGGCCACCGAGGGGCGAGGGCACCGAGGCCACTCCTACACCAAAACCAAAGAGAATTCCGTAATCACAAATCAGCAAACAGAATGATAATCGCAGTGATCTTTTTAGCGTACAGGAGTACGCTGTCCATTCTCGTGATCCAATCCCGTGGCGACTTTAACGACACTTACAGGTGGAAAGAGGGTGGCCTATTTTAGGCCGGGAATAACACGAACAAATGAAATGTTGTACGGTAATTTTTTACCTGTAGGTCTTGATGTTCACTTTTTTCAAAAACATGTATGCTACTATCCTAGGACTATATTTGAAATTTGTTTTATGTATTGCCTACATGACTTGTTCAACAAAGCTATAGATGATCATAAAGTTAACAGAACACGCAATGTATGTATCTTTCAGCGATAGCGTTGTTTGTTGTAGCGTTGGGCTATTCGCGCCCAGAAAATGCTGAGCTGGCTACCCTTTCGGCATGGCATGCTTGACAGCATACCTATATACCTACCTATTTAAAAATATTTTATTTCTTATTTGTCAACTTTGAAGTGTGTTATTTTGATTTTTTGATTTTTTTATCTTTAATCTTCTCTCTCTTATGTAATCAATATGTCTGTGCTGAATAAATGTTTTTTCTTTCTTTCTTTCTTTCGATAGTACGGAACTGGTCGACATGTGATTTCATTGCGTCGTATACTGTTGTTATCACACTGATAGCACGATAACCCTTAAGTCTTTCGGCGAACATGATACGATTGTAATTACTAAGATTAGTCACCTATTATGTAGTGTTAAAATTTTACGAAAATTCTGGAACGATGTTTTAAAGTTTTCTAGAAACAGCAAATTTCACGTTGATTCTAGTGTAACCCTCCGACTTATGTGACGGTCATTAAAGGTCTAGAATCGGAATAATTATTCGATTTTTATTTAGGATTGAAATTGTCTTGTCTACTGCAATAATAGCACCTATGTTTTATAAGATTCATAGTTGAAAATTAAAGGAGTAACTTTTGCACTTTGAGTTATTTATTATTGTTGGCGAGACAGATATGAGGAAATTATAAGATTCTGTTTCGGTCATTTGCACTGAAACAACGTAACGGTTAAAAATAAACAAGTTATTGCTATTTACAACCGAGTACTTGGTTCGGATGGAACCTGCCAAGTAGTTATTTTCGTGAGGTTACGAAATCACATACTTAACGTCTATAAAGAGGATTTATTTAATTAGTGGTAAAGCAATGCCAGTTTGCACCAATTTGAGCTATCAGAGCTGACCACGGCAGCTGTGTCGTATCATACCTGTGGCACGAGAAGGGAGGGTTTAAGAAAAATATGGAGAAACGTGAAAAAAAGAGTGTAGTTTATTTAATTATTTATTTATAGGTAGTCATTTAAAATCACAAAAAAAAAATGCATATTTTTGTACTTTTCGTTCAGTTACAAGTTGAACACTCGGTTCGCCTTTTGCTTCGGTTATTTGTTCCCTGCAGATTTCAAACCCATGAACCGGGACGCCATGTACCCAATGATATTATAAGTAAAACACCCCTTTACTTATAATATAATTGCATGTAGCCAAGCGCAAAGCCACTGCGCAAAACGAACCAAAGTTGTGTTCTATAAACGAAAAAGGAAAAACAATTTACAACCGACTTCAAAAATTTTTGTTCCTGAAAAATGATTTTTAATACGCTTTTATTAACTTCACCTGTAACTCTGTAAAAAATCTTGGAAGTTAAATTTGACCCACTTCCCGGTTTCCGATTGAGCTGAAATGTTGCATACACGTTTAGTTTGGATGACAAAAGCGTATGTTTTAGTTTTTCTTAAAGTATTATATAACTAATAAGTTATGCATAGGTTCGTCTGTCTATCATCCCGTGTTTTTCTAAGGCCGTAAGTGGGTTCTTCTAAGTTCTAAGGAGTGTGTTAAAAAGAGATACGAGTAGCTACGAGGTTCGTAGGCGGCTAGTAAACTTTCACAAAATACGAATTAACGTATTTGAAAGTCTACAAATTATAGTAGCGGCAATATCGTAGTGATTGATCTCGTCTCAGCTACGAATAGAATGACCCGTTGAATGAATCATCACGCTTACGGGTCTGTGTTAAGAGGAGAAACAGCATCGACCTGCTTAATTCATTAAGTGAGGAAACACAGAAATTAATCTATAATTATATTAATACGTGAATAGAAAACTTTGTACCCGTTTTTAAGCATATTGCGAGGATGAAGGAGTGTGAGATTTGGCATAGTTAAAGTTGATAGTGGTCGGCCTGTGGTCGAAATTCGACCGTAATTTTAGCATTCTGCACTCCTTCTTAATATAAACTTTAACTATGCCAAATCTCACACTCTTCCGTGCGCGCAATCTGCTTAAAAAGGGCTACAAAGTTTTCTCTTCACGTATTAATATATAAATAGATATGGAGAAGGAGTGCAGAAACCTAAAATATATTTATAATATTACGGTCGAATTGCGACCACTAGACGACCTCTACTATTAATGATAGCATTACATGTGGGGTGTAGATTCAATCGTACCGATAGTCGTTACAGCCAATGGTTAAATAGCCAAGAACCTCGACTAACACCTTAGGAAGCTCGCGTAGGGCTGCTCGGTCGGGGGCTAGATATAGAGGGCGGTACTCTTGGAGGGCTAGCACGGCAAAGTAGGGGAGAAGGAAAAACCCGACAAAACCATTTCTTTATCGTTATCTATCTCGATTTTTCGTTTTGTCTTCTGTCAAAGAGACAAAGGTTGGAGAAAACGGGTTTGTCCACGAACCGTGCTAGCTCTGCTGGACACCGTATTGTTAGGAGGTTCCTCTCTCTGCGGCCGCGATTGGGGCTACTACTTTTATTTTTTTAAATGTTTTTTTTAAACTATTCTGTAAAAAAAAATACAAATGTAACTTAATGAGTCAAAAAATAAACTATAATAATATTAGTATTGTTCTCAGCCCCAGGCGTCCGGTTGTGATTGATCAGAAAACTTAGTCATATTGAGAATGAAAGTGAATGAGATCACTCTTTCAGGGATTTTACAGTGAATCGTATGGACAGAATGCGTATTCTTTCCACTTTTAGCAGTATGGTATTATCAAAACTGGTAAAATCATACCGCAAAAAGCAGGTTTATTTAGTTGCAAAAATGCTCATGTCAGATGTTTCCACTACTCTACCACATTTTACGTCAAAAGAACTTTGGCGAAAATGTTAAGATATTCAACATTTATAGTGTCGTAATTCGTTCGTTATTGCGTCGAGTCTGACGCTCATGCTTATCATAACCATAGAATTGATAACTACTGAAGTACTTATTATTTCTAAGATCATATCAGAAACCAAATAGTTTGGGCTCATGTGATATCCATCAGAAGCCTATCAGGGGGCCTATTACGAACTCTTATAGCAGAGCTGAAATTGAACTGCCTAGACATTTCGGCAGAGATGCATAGACGGCAGCGACACCGTGACTGGGTCAGCTAAGTTTGTGGCACTGTAAGCCCAGTCTATTTGCGCGTTTAATCTGTATCTCCCCAACACATACAAAACAATATTTAGTTTGTTTCATGTGTGCCGATAGCCTCGGTATCCGAAACTGACGATCTAGGCGATGACATCATCGTGTCTATTACTCTAAGCGCTTGCGCACACAGGGCCCTGATCTAGCCATTTAGCCGCTCCGGGCAAAAATAATATTTGCCGCCCTTTACAATAACAACTTATAAGTCGCATGTTATTCCAGAGATGGTGCAATTTTTAACCGACTTCAAAAAAGGAGGTTTAAAATGAATTAAATATTCTTAAAAATAAAGTAATTAAATTTTATAATGTCGAAGTACTAAGAACTTGAAATTACGTTTATCAAAGATTTGGTGTGGTCTAACGATTTAGGAAATTGCACTATTTAAGAAAGACGGCTCGAAGAGCGTAGTGGCTATGTGCTATGGGTCGGAATAGAACCAGTGGAGTTCGATTCCATACAAATATTTAAGTTAATTTTTATTGACTGACAATTTTTTTAATTTTTTATTATTTCATTTTTGTACACCACATTCTGGTTGATCATGACGGACAAAATATTAATATAATGCTATTATACCTACCAACTTAATGTACTCATTATCATGCAAAATAAATTATTCTTATTCTTAATAATAATGTTCTGGATCTGGAGAATCACGTCCTTAATACCTACTTTACTCTGTGTGGGACTAGGGCAAGGCATCGGGTTAAAATATTGTGTGCTTTTCTTTTACATTTTTATCGACTCGTCAAAGCTGCGAGGAGGACAAGAAGCAGAATTATTACAAGTACTTTCCTTAAATTGCATTTATTAGAATCATGTGCCTTTCCACTAAAAATTATAGGAATTTCACAGCTGCAACCACAATAATTAATAAATTTGATTATTATTTACTTATTTCATAATAATTTACGTTGTTTGTGACCACAGGAGATGTCGTATAACTACCAAAAAATTAGGTAAGTTACAATACAGTGCCCCGGGAGTATAAGTCAACCGTTTCGTTTCTCATGCATGTCGTCACAGATGACTAAGAGCTTGAATCAGGTTGCTGGCGGCAGCATTCACTTGAACACTGATGACATCATACTACAATCACCAGCGGCGTGTCTAGCGCGGTGATGGCATAAACTTATTATACTAGTAGTAAAGTTTATGGGTGATGGCGCTATTAGAGACGTAAACAGAAGAAAAACTAACTAGACACCGTGTTTTTTTTTCTAAATTAGTTTTTTTTTTCAGAAAAAGTAATATAGTTACTATTATTGCTACTACAATGTATAGTTACTGCAATGGAATAAAAAACGAAATGTGATTAATGTAAAATTGTGTTTAAATCAATGATATTATAAATAATTAACATAAAAAACTTTAATCTTCACCTGTGTTAAAATCACCTGTATCAATACCTATCATTAGTGGTACCTTCGCTTGGTCTATCGACATCGGAATATTGTCATTTATATAAAATTCTGTAAGTGTTGTCAATTATTTAGAGTCATTTATGTAGTCATTTATGTACTAGCGACCCGTCCCCGGCCTCGCACGTGTGCAATTTCTCTACTATCCTCACATTATATATCAAAGTATTATAAATATAAACCTTCCTCTTGAATCACTCTATCTATTAAAAAAAAACACATCAAAATCCGTTGCGTAGTTTTAAAGATCTAAGCATACATAGGGACAGACAGACAGCGGGAAGCGACTTTGTTTTATACTATGTAGTGTTTTACGAAGGTATTTCCTTATTAAACAACAAAATATAATATCAACTCATATTTACCGACCTTTAAATATGCTTATTTTTGTACTCTTGAAAAAAGACCTACTCCAGGAAGAGAACTGTCTTTTTAATGTTTTTTTTTACAACTCTAGGTGCTAGCTATTAAGTAACCGACCTTTATACTTCTTCTTGTAGTGGTTAATATGGTTTCATCTAAATGCATTGCAAAGAATAGCTCACATTTTCTCTTCCCGTGGGTGTGGTAGAACTAAGAAGACAACAACGGGAATCTCCTCAGCACATTGCGATAACCAATCCGTTTATAATCTAAGAACTTATGAGAAAAAGAAATGTTTAAAGAAATGAGTGAAAGAACATTAGGTTTTCTACCTGTAATGATAGATGTAAGTTTTGGTTGAAATAAATAAATAAAACTTATTTATACACTTAATATTTGTTACATATCGTAAAACTTACTTCCTGCCTACCTCTGTCAGCAGCTTGAGGGTTGATTGCCAAAACTCTGGGATTGATTCTGGTATAGTTAGACTATTTTGAAGGATTTTGGTGTAGGGAGGCTGCTATTTCTAAGTCATGCAAACCTCTATAGTAATTTTAAGATGAGATGGACAACATCGGACAATAACGAAACCGTTACCCCCTTATTACAAAAGATGGTTTAAACCAAATCAGTAAAACCGAGGTTTTAAATATATCCGTCACTTTCTAACGTCATATAACAAACAGAGACGGGGCCATCTTACAACCTGGGTTTTACAAGACTTGCTTTAAACCATCTTTTGTAATAAGACAGTTAGTGACATATGCATATTATGCATCCGTCGTTAGTTAATCAGTAATTAGGTCATGTGTTAATGGATTAAGATTTCCTAGAAGCGTCTCGGTTGTGCGGGTCGGGTTCAGAATCAATAGGTGCGAGCCTTCGGCGTCACGTCAGTTACGGTGTTACGTAACGTGCCACGGGTGCTACCTCCAATTACTGATTACTGGTACATTGATAATCATTACCATATTAATGCCCCGCATAGGGCAAGTATAGTTCTGTCAAGCATAGCATCATCTATACAAGGTCCTACCTTTCTAGACCCGACCCCTTTAAGGGTTTAAAAAAAAACAGTTGTTCCATACATCGAGCAATATTGAATTAATTCTATGGATCAGCTGATGTTTTTTCGCGATTTCTGCGTTGGTCCCATAGTAAAAGTTGATGAGAACTTGTATATAACCCCTTAAAGGGATCGACATTAGAAAGGTAGGACCTTATATTTCCCGAGGGTTAGGACAGAGGTGTATTGTTGTACACACAAAAATATCACTGAATGCGTAAGTCCCATATTGAGGACATGGGGACGAGCCTATTGACATCTACCAGTCAGAATTCCAGATTTTGCCCGTCTCGGGAATCGAACCCAGCAGGATAATCACGATATACGATCGTAATCGGAATCGTTTCAATTTTGACAGTCCAAGAATGTTCATTGCCTTGTTGCAATTAGCTGCACAATGTACCTACTTGTACATTGTTGAACTGTCAAAATTAAATCGATTCCGATTACGAGCGTGTATCGTGATTACCCCGCTGGACATAATGATCAGCAGCCGCACTTGCGACCACTGGACGAATGGGACGTCTGGTTCTGTTAGATAAGCCTTCATTTCTGTCAGATACTTTTGACAGATATATTTATTTTACGACAGAATCAATTGTTGCAGTCGTTGTACTGTCCGTTCACTCTAAAATGACCTTTCGTTTGTAGGCCTGAAATTGTATTGTATTATCTCATAATACATTTTACAGTGAACGGACTGTAGCTAATTTCTCAGCTGGCGCAGGTGACACTAGGCTAGTATACAACGCCAGGTTGTTATTTTTATGCTACCAAACTAGCAACAAGCTTCGCGTACAAAGAATTTTATGCTAGTTAGCTAGAAAGAAAGCCCTTATCTCAAGCCTGGAATTCTAATAGTTCAGATTGCTTTTTTTGAGTTAGTGGTTGTTTCCACCATTTTTTTTTTGCTTTGCGCTCTGGATCAGTAATTTAATCTGGCTTAAAATATCCTAGATTGTTGTCTATTGATGGATTGCTCTTTTAAGTTCCTAATAAAAATTGTGATCATCTCATCATCATTATTATAACAGCCCCTAAACGCCGGCCTAACTTATCTATAGACAACAGATATATTTTCATGGGTTTTACTGTTTTATAGTACACAAAATTTTTGATTTGTTTAGCATGTCGTGTTCACCAGTAAGTGATAAACTGATAATGCAAACTATAAAAATGTACATATTTAAGTTTTATTGTAATTATTATTGGCGAAACTAATAAAGGTAAAAACCACCATTGCAAGACGGGTTGGTGATCAAATAAACGACTAAATAAACGATTTATCTATCTATAACATCTCTGGACGTCCACTCAATGAACGAAAGTAAAGAATGCGGCGATTTGATTGGTCACTCGGTTGAAATTTCGTCCACGGTGGGTCGAAGCTTACTATGTGCTCTGAAAGTATTGTTCATATATACATATGGAAAGAGAGGGTTTAGCCTGTTCTTCATCATCTCGGCTTTATGGGTACTAAATATTCTCTAAGGCACAGATAACGTATTAGACAGCCAACATGCGCAGTCACATGCATAAGCCAATCCGACGTCCGCAGCTAAGCCGCATTAGCCAATCCGACGCGTCTACGTTACGTAGCCAGCCGGTGCCGCATTGAATTAGTGGTCCACAGTCCACACCTTCGGAGCACAATGTTTGTGATTGTAACTGTTCCTGTCGCCAATGACCGCCACATTGCAATGACCAGTCTCAACGGCATAGTAGCAAGTTAGTCTATTTTTCGTCGGTGACCACATGGTCCAGGAGGGCTAGCATTGCGAGTGGACCAACTCGTTTCCACCCTTTGTCTCCTTGACAGAAGGCAAACCGAAAAATCGAGAAAGAAAACGTTAAAGAAATGGATTTTTTCCCTGTCTTTTCTGTGGACAAACCCGTTTTCTCCACTATTTTCTCCATGACAGAACACAAAACGAGAAAATTCATGATGTGTGGTGTAGCTCACCTATGTACATGTGTTTTCCATTTATGTATTTTATTTGTGTTCATGTGTACAATAAAGAATAAGAATAAGAAAACGGTAAAGAGATAGTTCTGTCCCTGACTTTCTCTCTCCTCTTTTTTGGCGTGCTAGCCCTGCAGGGAGGGGTTAGGCCCTGCTGAACATGCTGCGCAGTAGTGCGTTGTCCGGCTGTATGTCGCAGATTTGATTCTTGACGCTCTATTACCCTAAGCTGAGTGACACTCTATTTTTTGTAACAGCTTCCAGCTCTGCCCGCTCATGAATGATTGCTTGTGTTAAATACGTTAAGTAGTAAGGCAATATCTAGCATCTACGAGTCATCAGGCTGTGCTACGAGCTTACGCCAATTTAATGAATATAGCTCCGTGGGCATTCCTATTAGAAAAATGTCTGTACTCCGTAGATGAATTATTATAATCATCATCCCATGTGTATGACGGTAATGTTATGTAAATTGTTAAGTTATTTTACCATGTCGTATGTATATATATTTTATTATTTTTTGTATTTTCTCTTTTTTTGTATATTTTTTGTTGTATTGTATTATTATGTTTTATAGCTTGTTTTTTTCAAACACAATGTATGTTGTTCCTCAATATTATTTTAATTTTTTTTTTTACTTTTATTGCCCAATCAAGTATTTAAAAATTTAAAATTGAATTGAATTGGGTATATAAATTACACCTACATAATATCTTGGAGATACTGTAGTAACTAAATTCATTCTTCTTACAAACACATACAATATACAAGCTATTTTTTTATGTAGTGCGCATAATTTGCAGAGTGTTTCAGTGTCTGTTCCTAAATACAACCGCAATATTGGGACTCATTTTTAACAAAACGAAAATTCGTCTTAGTATGGAGGACACGCATAATTTACTAGCACAAGCCATATAAAATCAAATTTTTATTTTGTTTTGGTGTGAATTTTAGTACTTCGGTTGCATTTGAGAACTGACACTGAATCATTCTGCAAACTATGCGCACTATATAAAAAAATATCCTGTGTATATTTTAATATATATGCGTATTGAATTACTTAGGTTGTACTTAAGTATATTAACCTCACCTAAGAATACGACTACTGCATCTAGCATGTTTTTGTCTCAGCATTACCCTAAGGTTGTCTGGCAGAGAATGCCTTAGGCATTAAGACCTTAGAACATATTTGTATGAAAAGCATTAAATAAATACATATCGACGATAATACTCAACATATATACTACACAATAAAGAAATAAATAAACAATCACATATATTATACACCCACTCTGCACACATTGTTTGGCCAGTGCATTTATATCAATTTATATATACTATAATTATAATCAACTTGTAAACATCTTGTAAATTAGATTGTATTAGCAAAATGGAAAACTTACGAAATATTTTGGGAATCATAATATATTTTCCTTAGCATACTCAGTTATATGTTGATTGTATAGACACATTAGTTGTTTGACTATACACCTTTTGGTCACAGGAACGAGGAATAATTTCCCACTGTATGTACAAACTTGTACAGGGTATAGCGAGGTGATATAGTGGCCATAAGTTTAAAAAAACCTGTAAATAGTACCTAACAATTATTATGTATTAGAGTAATGCATCCCATTGTAATACAATAAATAAATAAATGTGTACATCGCTATCTACATTTCGTGTTTTAAATTCTCCTCTCGCAGGTCTGCTGGAAGAGATTTCTTTAATGAAATAAACAGTACCTTTGTACTTTGTTCTCCTATTTAATGTTTTCTGTGTTATTTTTCATGGGTGTACATAAATTATTAAATAAATATGCATTTTTTTGTGAGTGGCCTATGTCCAGCAGTGAACGGCGCGGCGTGGGCTATTTTCGTTATAATGATGAGCGAATGCGAGATGAGAGAATGATTATAATGACTGTAACAAAGAAAGCGAATTGGGTGAATGAAGCGCGCAGATAGAAGATAAACTTGAATCGGGCCTAAATAATTATATTGCTTTTAGATAACTAGATGAACTCCGATGAAATAACCATCGATGCTTTAAGTAACACACGCATGCGTCATGCTCGTGAACGGGCGCCGTCTGTCGGGACTGGTCAGCCTGTAACTGTCATGGCAATCTTATTCAGAGGCAAATCATTTTTATCCTATGCTTATTTTTTATTCACATTAAATTATTCTCATCAGCTCTTACCACAACATTGTACTAATTAAGATGGTAATCTATTATTTTGAAAGAGTTTCCATGGAGTTTCTTGCTGTTTCTTCTCCATACCATATTTGGAACCGCGCACCTAGAGTCTTAACATTTCATAAGTGCCTGTATCTGGTTTACATGAAATAAAGATCTCTTCTACGCCATTAAAAAAGCAAACGTGAATATACTCATAGACTCATAGTAATCAATAAACTCATTCGAAGTTCTTTTGAGTGAAATCTCTTACAACATTCACATGTTTCGTTCGATGTCGAAAGAACGGTGAAGGAAAGACCGAACGAAACAGTTATGCAAACGAAAGTGAAGGGCCGTGGGAGACCCGAGTTGTAACGTATGGGGCCAGTTCTTTCTGAAGAGCACAGAGTTTCAAAATGGATAGAAGAACTTGGACCGTAAATATCAAGTCATATGTCTAGGTTAGGTTTTCAGGTATTTTCTTAGATATCATTTATGTAACTCGATGGATTGGAAACAAGCCCGATAAATGCTGACAGGCGCGCACAATTGCTGTTCTGCGCAGGGTCCACGCATTCGTGCCCAGTAACCTTTTTGGGGATTACAAACTTTATAAAGTTCACGGCATGGTTGGCGCAGCGGGTAAGCGGTTGGCTGTCTGCGCTACATGCCGCGGGTTCGATACCCGCATGGAACAAATATTTGTTTGATAGTTGTTTCTTGTCTGGTGTGTGCGCATGTCAGATTTATATCTGTAAACTGTACCCACTATACAGGAAATAATATGAGGGGCATTTTTTAAAAAGAAAAATTATTATGACAATACTGTTAAGCTAAATAAACAGTTCATAATTCATACAACACTAGGATAATCCGAGTTGCAGACATGAAACTCTTGGATATTACCATATGCTGAACATAGGCCTCCCTTTAACCGCTACACTGAACTGAACAGTCATAATCACCATTCTTGGTGATCACAGTATATTTTCAGAAGATCCTGCGACCCATCACTGGTTTGTCCCAATGCGGGAATCGGACCCGCGCCCCAAGTCCTCTGTCGCTCCGCCCCTACTATATCGAGCCTTTTCAGGAAAAACATCGTTAGCTCCTTTATACCAATTCAGGATGATTTAGAATATACCACGCCGACTCCTACATTGGATAATAAACTGTATTTAATTAAAAATATTGTCTGTGTCGTAAGAGTAATATTATTTTACAAAGAATTTGTAGAATACGACAGAATACCTTTTTACTTTGTAAAAAAAATAGAATGTCGCTTACGATGTTCTACCGAGACATTGCACCCGTGCGAAGCCGGGGACGGATGGCTAGTTTCATGTAAACAATATTGGGCCGCGTCGCGCTCCGCTGCTTTGCAGTTCCGCCCAGTGCGATCTTACCTTTAGAACCCAGACAGTGATGCGCCGGATCCCCTATGAATAGCATAGCAGTGTAAGTGATACGCTGGTGCTGGTCCGGCTCCATTGAAACAAAGGAATGGCTTAGAGACTTCGAGAAATCCGTTGAGCTCCACCGAGTTCTGACAATTTGAGCCCTATAACGGCTACAACAGTATCTAGGTACACACCTCCGGCCTTAGTACGAGTACTAGTAGTTCTAGCAACGGTCCATACACCACTCATATTGTATGTTTGCCTCATCTTCTACGCCTATCTCAATAAGTTAAATGGTCCCAACTGTGACGGCTGTAAACCTAGAAGCCTAAGGTTTGATCCTGGGATGATTAAATGATTACATACGTACACACTCATATAACATACATAACATCACACCTTTTTCATATGGCAGGGACTACAGAACTCCGGGTATTACAATGTTTATATTCCTCTTTTGCTGCTTTAACGTTTCTTACAGAAGATAAAATTGTATGTAAAAAACGTGTTGTAATCTTGGAAATTAGGTGCCAGATAAATTGAAGAGCTGTATTTCAAAACGTACTATGTGTGTTTTTTAAATAATTGATATTTTTGATTATTTTTTACGAATGTCAAGACGCTGTTCATTCTATAAAAGAAAAGCGTGCTAAATTAACTGTAAAATCATCATAAAGATCACAATATACATATATACGATCTCTTAATTCAAGCCCAAACTAAACAAAATACATATTTTCTTAAATTAGCTTTTTTCAGTTTTAAGAAATTTTGCGCATTTTGGAAATGAGCGCTTCTCCACTGTTAACAAATTATGTACATGACGACTTGTTTTATAAATCCTAGAGGGGCATAAATACGATTTTCTTCGCTCTCCATACATTACATGTTTATTTTGGCACTTATTCTCCTTACTTGCACTTTCCTAATATCGTCACCACTCGTCACCGTGGATCGCCATAGCAGAAACACAAGCAACTACCTGCTCAGCCTTGGTTCCTTTGTGCTAACAATAGACAATGGCTAGGCCTGTGCCGGTACTGCCAACAGCGCCAACCTGTTAATGCGGAACGTGATTTTTTCAGATTTTGTAAAATGTCTTTTTATTCTTCTATTGATGCACCTTGGGATCCAAGTCGGTAGGTGCAGGTATAATATGAGAAATTGGGACTATATCGGTGAAACGACTACAAGAGAGATGGTTACAAGATGCGGCATACCTAGTCCCTCAAACAATGTCACATCTACCGTCCTGGTCATTGTACCCTAGCACCTGCACCCCGAGCGACCTTTAGTCTGCCACTAATAACGCCGTAGAGGTGGCAAAGTTCTGAGCTGGTAAAAACCGATGTACGATCGACAGGAAGAAGAAAAAAAAAACTGGGTATGACAGTAACGTGAAGGAGTACTTTGACGTCATTGTACTATTTCTATAGTTTTATTTTTATAATTTTTTAGCTAATAAGGCAGTGTACATATCACTTAAAGTTTAGGATAGTAAAGTTTATTAAAAGTGAGATTTTCATTAAAAAAAATAGAAAAACATCTTTAGAAAATAAAATTTCTTAAAAAATCTGTGTATATTTATTTTACTTGAAACTCTTGATAATTGAATTAAATAATTTTTCAATCGCATTATATACAATTTCAAACTAAACGCTTTGTATTTTTTTTTATAGTTGATCAATACACATCTTGAAGGCTAGTTTAGTACGCTGAATCATCAGCAATGACACAGATAACGAACCTGCGGCCTGTATGGATCCACTACAGCCGAGTTTAATGACTTATACTCGTTAGGGAGACTCAGTACCTCCGAGGAGGAAGAGAGAGGAGCGGTATTATTAGAATGAGAAGGTATGTTTGTCGAATCAATGTGTTCACTATTTTTAACCGAATGTGATTATTGTGTGTGTTTTGATAGGGCCAGCAATGACTACATTTTTTGACTTGAAACTATTGCTTGATGCTATGGCTGATTCCTCTTCTCAGGAATCATGTATAGTGTGTATAGTTAACAGGCATAAATGTTACATGTACACATACGCAGACGCACAGCAAGTATATGGGCTATACAAATATTATTCCGTGCGGGAATCGAGCCAGCGACCCGTACCGCCGAAAACCAATCATTTAGCCACTGCGCTAACCGTGCCGTCAAATGCATACAGTGTATGTATAATGACTAATACATAAAAATACCTATCTTTTCTGAAGCTATTTGCGACTGAACTCATTTGTTTGTAGTACTTTTCAATCAAAGAACATTTCAATCAGGTTTATAAATAGCAACCTTCATACTTACGACCGAACGATTCAACTCAACTGTTATCTTGAATAGTCACCTTTATTAACAGTCGCCATACAAAACAGTTTAGTCAATTGTCAGCTGTGACGCTGAATGGAGTGAAAAAAAAACGCAATAAGCTGATATTGATATTTGTATCAAACAAATAATATTTATAATACTTGACATATTTATACGACTCAGTGGTCTAGTAATAACAACCACGGCTTCCGAACGTTGAGGTCTTGGGTTCGATTCCCAGATAGGCGGAGTTATTGGATTTTTTATTAGGAATTTTTTAATAGAAGCCTGGAATAAGGAATAATATAGTTTTCCCTTGTAAGTAGTACGGGACTAATATACTGAGACTGTTTCTTTGTGTCAACTAAAATAATATAGGTGACATTTCGAAATTCGAAAATGCATCTTATTATTATCATCGAGATCAGCAAATAACGACGATTTTAGGGTAGTGGTTTCCAACCTTTATTTGACCAGGAACCACTAGGACTTTTAAGTTCGGTGCAGAGACTATCCCAAGGTCCAAAATAAAAATTCTGATAATTTGAAAATAAAAAATTATAACTTGTAGTTAAACAATAATTTAAAAAATTATAATACATAATTTTTAATTGAAAATCAATGTGATTTTTGAACCTCCCGCGTAAATATTAATGTGTAAAATTATAATCCTCAAAAAAAAAAAGTTTCGCGGACTTTAATTTATTTCTCACGGATGTCTGGTGGCTCGCGGGCCACCGGTTAGGAACCACTGCTGCACTGCTAGCATGATCAACAGTTTCTGGAGCCGATCGTACAGCAGTACACCTCTGCGGTCTGCCTAACCCTCCGAGGTATTCAAGCGTGATATTTTTTAGGTGCACGGAAAGAATGACGATATATACGTACATACGTTGGGCAAACCCTCAATATCATGTTAAGACCACGACAGACGAAGAAGATTCATTTATTTTGACAAAAAGCGAAAAATTTTGTAAGTTTGTACTTCGTACGCACTGCAGAGCGCAGTCGGTGTCTGTCACAGTTTCTACTCGTGTGAAAGTTGCCGTGTTTCCCGCGCTCGCGTGCTTTGGCGGGAATTGGCCTATCCCGTCATAAAGCGGACCACTCACGGGCGACGTGACGCATCGCTACACTGGCGCCACCTCGCGATGACACACGGTATTCGTTGTTTTGAAGTTGTTGTGTTGTGTAAACTTGTGTATCGTCTCCAGTAGTTTGACATTATTTTTAGTTAGGACTCGCTCGATGGAACATGGTCTAAGGTCAAAATAGAGACGAAACTATGCAGACTTTAATCCTACTAAAATATAATACGAATAATTTAATGGTAGGTCTATGAAATTATTCGTACTTTTTATACTATACAAACAACTTCCTATTTTACCTTTCTAGTCCCGACTCCCGACCCCTTTCAAGGGTTATTTATTACTCGACTAAATGTATGGAACACTTGATTTTTTTTCGTCATTTCCGTGTTGGTGTCATTGTAAAAGTTGTTCATAATGATGAGTACAATAGGGTTAAAGGGATTGGGACTAGAAAGGCATGACCTTATAGTTAATGGTAGGTACTTAGGTATGAATAAATAACAACATTCCACAAAAAATCCTTAGTGTTAAAGGCATCTACTTCTGAGTAGGATAATACTGTATCGTAGAAATATAATTTTCCTTAATGTACCGAAATATTTTGTCAAATGAGTTCGAAACAGAAACTGGGTGCGATGATACCATTAGAGATAGTTACGTCTCTACGCATTACTATGTAAATGCTACGGTTAAAGTAAAATTTGTTTCGAGCCAGATGGGTAAGTAAGAGTGGAGCAGGCCGCAACGAGCTCTTTATTCATTAAGCTTCGCACATCACGTCGTTACGATCATGTAATGACAAGTCTGACGCGCAAAACTTAATTCGCACTAAGCTACGAGCCGATAGGAAGCGCGACATCTATGAGCGCCCAGGCAAACTTCAGCGAACTGAAATGCGTTTACGATCTTTATTATCGGCAGCCGTAATACTACAAATTTAGTTCTTGCCCTACAAAAAGCGTTTCTCCTTTCATAATAATAAGAATACGTCGAGTCGGTCGGTTGGCGCGCTCGCTCGTTCGATACACACGGACGCGGCGCCGCGCGCTTGTGTGCGAGTCGTGCCCGAGTATGCGTGCGGCCCCCGCCCCCGTCTCCCGCACTCTTGTCCGCCCCCGCTCAGACCCGCTCAGCCGCTCGCCGCGCGCCCACCGAACGTAGCTTTCTGTTCACTTATATAACGACATACATATATAAACGTGGTAAATAATATACGCTGTGAATAGCGAGCTATGTGCTGCCACCTAGCGGCCCGGACCGACAGCGCCGCCACAGAGTATTTTGCTCTGTTTTCAGATTTTCTTTTCGTTTGACACCATGTTCGAGAACCATTACTGTTATTATTATTTTATAATAATATGAATTGTTGATGATGCCGCAGGAAAGGTTTTAAGGATAACTAGTATTGAGGGTATGTCGTAGCATGTGATCGCGTGCGGTCGCGGGTCGCGTACGGTATTTATGCGCAGTTTGACGTTTAGTGCGGGAGGTGCGGCGTTTTTCAATTACAATTCAAATGGTCTAGGATTCGTAGCGCGGCGTAGCAAGCGGTCGTTGATGTCTTTTGCAAAATAAGAGCAATTAAGACATTGCGAGGTTACGTGTGCTACGCAGTTCATGAACTACGCTGAATAATTGTTATTATTTTTATATTACGAGATATGAGATAATTAAATACTGTAGTGTATTTTACAGCATACATTCTTGATAGTATTTACAAAAATATGTTTACCTTTTGCTGAAATAGTTATGATTAAGCTATTATTGTTTGCACTTAACAGGGGCAGATAGGTAAGTTGGAATTGTAAAAATAAATAAAAATTCCAACTACATTACCTAACCTTCATTTTACTGGAGTAATCAATAAGAATTGAGTTCTCAAAAAAATGTTGAATCTGGAATCATAATCAGAGATTGTCATCGACTTCTCGTTGAGCTGGTAAGTATTTACCGTAGCTCGTATTGGAGTGTTGTCCGGCTCGAGACTCAAGCGCCGCGGCTCGAATGGGAACATTTCTCGAGCAATCGTCCATCACTCTCACGTGTTGGGTCGCGCGCAACAAAGCAACAGTGCAACATACACTTTGTAAACGCAACGTTGCGTTGCCGCCGAACGCCGATATCGCAATGACTCAACGGTTATGACGTCAGACTGATATCGAGTGGTCGTGAGTTCGGATTCTTACTGTATTCGTTTCACTGTTGACGGGTTCTTATAACATGCATAGCTCAGCTTAGTTGGAATCAACCGGAATAATAGTACGGCCAACATGTTACTAGTAATCCTTAAAAAAATAAACTTTTCTAATAATTCGGAAGAATTTTACGAAGTTAGTAAAGTCAGTGGAAGAAAAATACAGTTGATTTGTTTCACTTTTTGTTAAGTTTTTGTACAAGCCAAGGGTTGTTAGGATATCTGTTATGAATTATGATACTAATTATCTGTTAGTTATAATTTGCGTTAATTAACTACAAATATTGTTACAGTTAATTGCTGATAGTATTATAACTTGGTCGTGTTAGGTACTAAAGATTTGAAATTACTGTTTAAAGTATATTTTATTATTATTATTATTTATTATTATTATTTATTTATCAGGTTGAAACATATTTATTTGAAACACACACACGATTTGTCTGAAAGGGTATTAAAGCCGAAAATGGTTATTGTATTCATCATTATGAACAACTTTTAGTATGGGACCACAATAAAATAAAAAAATAAAAATCTGCTATTTCATACATTTCGAGTAATATTAAATACTTTTTTTATATACCCTTTTCCGTGTCTTTGTGAGCACAAAATATAATGTTAATGTGAACTTAACTGGATAGTAAGGGATCTAGAAATTTTTCCATCATACCTATACAACAAAATAATGGTTCTTTTGTTGTATTAGTAAAACTACTACAAGGTATATTTTTAATTAGCAGACATAGTTTCATGGTGTACCTATTTACCAGTTATGTTCAGTTTTTCAGTTAACCTAACCTTAGCCATTAACACGTGAACTCGAACTGTATTCACTCTTCGTAACCAAACTACGAAAGCATAACTCACAGAGTTTAGGAACGCTTTTACGTTCCACTGCTTTTCTGAGGTCACTTTGGTAGTCACGTTGCAGAAACAACGCAATAAACTGTGAAGTCTTGAACATCGTGTTTTGTTCTTTCGTAGTTGTTTCGGCGAAGGCGGCTACTACGGTGCCCAAACTCGAACCAACATCGCTCTAGCGTGAAGTTGTCCATAATGTCTATACGAGTGGTGACGTAGAGTGAGTTATGCCGTGAGTTATTGTACGTTAGTAGTCTGTTGTTTTGTTCGAGTGTACGAATAGAGGCCGCACGGAGCGACGACTTTGAATGATAGTCGAAGACGGACCGAATGAAGGGGAATGACATCTTTTTCGGACTTCGCCGCATGTTGCTGCCAGATGGCCGGCTGAAAAACTATTTACATGTTCACCGCTGGCAAAGCATCGGTACTACAGCCCCGTTGATATGGGAACACGCAACGTATCATGTGGAGTTCAGCTAGAGCTGTTGCCGTGCTGGAAGTATTTTCGACAGTAGGTATTGTATATGATCCTATTAGATTAACTCGATGTTTATTTCAGCATGGAGCGAACTGTGACAAATAGTCTGTGTAGCACCATGTCTACGAACATTTTCAATTTGTTCAATAGTTGAGTTTTTGTTTCGTTCCAAAGTAACGAGTTTGAGAACGTTAGAGAAATGTTTATTCAAATTCTTCATATGAAGGAATCTATCAAAAGCTTATAATTTCAAAAATTAAAACTGGACAAAATGACTTTTACCACAGCTTTTATCATAATAAAACGTCATTTTAGTAATAATTTCCTTTTTCAAAGCTTTTCTAACTTATTGAAACGAGTCATCAGCTCCAATGCCATGACCTGGAGACCCCTTCGTGGTCAGTCAATTCGCTAACCATGGACTTGTTTCGCGATTGGCAATACGTCGCGCTATCGACGACGATCGATTCTAAGCCGTAAGAACTGGGCACAAGGCCGCATTTACATCGTTATCACGCGCGGTGATAACGCCGCGTCGACGAACACTCATAAATGAAAACATATGTTTACAATCACACGAGAGCGCTCTATCGGAGGACGCGCCGAGATGCCGCGCGAGTCGCGACGCTTCGAGATCAACTCATGCAAAAATAGGTTAACAACGATACCTACTAGCGAACTCTACGCGATGGAGCGTCGCAATCTCGTTGACGAAAAAGAGGCGTTATTTCAAAATACCTATTTCGGAATTTCAGGACCGAAATCAACTTCATAACAATTAACGATACGACCCCCGCCTCTAAATTCCTCGCCCCGAGCGTGCCCGCTATACGTGGCGGTACGACGCCTTCGCATAGATAGAATAGAGAGCGGTTTCGGAACGCACCCGTACAGGCGCGCTGGTGTGCGGGCGCCGCGCGAGTGTGCGTCTCGTCCGTGCACGCGCACACAGCCGCGTCGCCGGTGAGCGCTGTTCACCGCACTCTGTGAGCGCAAACAACCATCTATAAGGCCACGCTATAGCTGACGGAGGGACGAGCCGCGCCACACGCCGGTTGCATATTTGGGTTTTTCTTTGTTCATGTTTATATCTAGGTATAGATATAAATGTTGGAGGAAACATAGCGATCACGTGCCTTGCTTACTTACAGTTATGCTTTGAAATAGGGTTTTATACGTTGCAAAGATGTTTGTTACGAAAACGAATTTTATTAAATAGTGATGAAAAAAACAATGTATTTAGTTAATTTTCCTCGTAAACTATTTATTAGATTACAAATTTAATTTGATAGATAGGTGCATCAAATATTTTTAATCCCAGAAATCTCAGACTGTTTTTATATTCCTAAAATATTAATCAGCGTCCTGGCATTGTGGTTATTAACAAAATTATTTTACTTCAAACTTATGTTCTCATGTCTTCACTATCTCCGAGTGTCTGCATATTCCTAAGTTTAGGGATAATTTGAATATTCATATTATTATCGTATCTTATTGTAAGTTTAAATCTAATCAAATCATGCTCTATGTCAAAAAATCAACTAAATAATTAGAAGATAGTCCATCCAAAAATTTATTTGACTTGTTGAAGGTCTAATAATAATATGGAAAAATAGATGATAATTGTATTAAATCATCATACAATCTTTAGATAAACGTGTTATAGCATTATAAAATGTCGAAAGTTATTAGTTTACGGTTTTTTTTTTATTCTGAGGTTTATATTTGTGATAAGTATATCTAAATTGTATAAGATTAGTAAAAAAATAAATCACCTGGTTAGATCTAACTACATTCTTAGGGACCATTTTCACCTGGCTATATGTACGTATGTGGTCTTTTTCTACTTCAGAAATTTGGCAAAAATTTTGTATTCACTGAGGATCCAAATTCCAAATTAATATTCTAAATAATTATCAAAATAAAACCTGCGCATGTAGAAACTGTAGAAAGCAGCTCTGGAAATATATATGGCAATTCTCTTTATTATAGGTATATACAATTTATTATGTTATGATATTAATTGTTTAAATAAATATGTTGAAGGTGTAAGTACAGATTTCTAGGGTTTTATAATTCAATCGGCCACCTCACAGTAGTTATTATAATTTTACGAACGTATTAGGAACGATGCGAAATATTTTTTAAATTCAATGCTTATTATTTAATTTAAGGAATAAATTAAAAAATTCCTTTCTTCTTGCTTTTATTTTATTAAAAGTATAATATAACTATTATTATTTTTGTGTGTCTCCGGTACTAAAACATTATGATTAAAGAACGCAATAAATGGTGGTTCCGTGTTAACATAATGGATATTATAAGATTTTTTTATTTTTTTTATGCTTTTATGAAATATTAATGGTGTCTTAAATATTTAATATATAGTTAAGAAAAAGTATTTTCAAATAAATACACATATCCAGATACGTTTTAAAAAATCGTGCTCTATATATTTTTCAGAAAAAGTTAAGGTACAGGACCTACCCCATATAGCTTCAAGGAAAGCTTACCCTCTTCTTTATATTTTAACAAAAGAACCGGATCCATAACCCTTCCTACAAGTTAAAAAAATCGAAAATAAACTTCCCATACAAACTAAATAGCAAAACCGTATACCGGCTTGAGGCGCGGCGCGGCCGGTATATTTCCGACATAATACCGCTGCGTCGAGCGATTACTACTATATATTCTATATACATTTAATAGCTATACAGGCGCGCATAGAACTGGCCGTACTTATGTGAGCGCTACGTGGCGAACGATTGCAGCGCTGTAGCGCTTCTCAACTTGCGACCGTCTATTAGTACATCGTTGGGTAGCGCTGCAGCGCAACGCTTTCTAGGTAGCCGGCTTATTATTATCGTAGATTGGCGTCGGCGCAACTACACGGCGTTAGAAGGACGTTCCGTTTTAAATATCAGGTTTTATTATTATGAAGAGCGGCGCAGCGGAGTGCGGACGGCGGCGCGGCGGACGGTTGCGTGCGATAACATTTGACATTTGTAATTACTCGAGCGCGGACGCGGTGCGGCGCAGGCGAGGCCGGCTCCGCGGACATTCCGCCGGAGTCCGTGGGGCCGGACAAAGAGGTCGCGCGTTGCGTCAGCGACCGGGCCTCGCACCAACCAGCGGTTTGACAATCGCGCCGCGACGTCGACGCCGCGCCACCGCGCCGCCACCGTCGACGACTCGCGCATTTCACATACACTGCCGAAATATACTAGCCTTGACTAACAGTGTCGAATATTTCTAAACGCACAACGTTAGTCAAGTCTTCCGTATTTTGTGGCAAATGTTAAAAGATGTCGTCAGCTTGGCACTGTAGCAAAACTAACTTAAAGAGACATGAATTTTAGTAGAGCACTAATTAAACACATAAAAGCACTCATTTTCATTAATCGATTTAATCAGAGGAAGAAATTGAATCTTGTTTTGTATTTCTCGTTTGTTTCGTTCTCTAAAATTTTGTTTACTAAATCCAAAATTTCCGAATGACTCTTAATGAGTCTGAAAATTCAAGAGAGGACGTACAGGGGGTTTTCGGCTTTAATAGTTGGGAGTAAGGTCGATAATGAGAGAAGTCGATGTTGTATACGTCAGCCGATGTCAAAGAGCAGAGAGGCAGAGAGAGATAAAGCGTTGGAGGAAAACATTGCGAGCGCTCCGACGACACGGGCTCGTCTCGACTCGATAAAAACACGAAATTATAACGAGAAAACGGCGTCTTCGGCTCCGTCGTAGGGGGCTATTTTGGACGACGCTATAGCTTGCTCGTTCTTTGTTTACGAATGCCACGTCGCTCCTTCGAGCGGAGCAATGAATTAGGCTTTGTTTGTGCCAAAAAAAGGTTACCAATCTTTTTTATATCGTTCTGTGATGTTGTAGAGGGTAAGCTTTTCCACTAATTCGTCCACAATTGGTGAATCTCGAAGTGTCGAGGACCTTCTCAGGGTAGTCTCATCGTTGTTCTATTGGTCTGAATACCTTTGAGGTTGATACCAAAACTTCTAGTTGTAAGTGGACTGTATAATATAGTTCTTATGGTGTGTAGGTATCGTCAGTCTGTATGACTCTACATTTCTCTGGAATGTTTCTTTGCAATTTGTTATCTCTTCGCGAGACCAACTTGTTTTTATTTTAATTATCATCTATGCGTTATTTTAACAGCATGAGGGAGGAAATATTAGTTGAGAATTCGAGATATTTTATATTTTAGTAACTAGATCATTGGTTACCGTTCGAGTTCTGGAGGTCTACCGCGTAACAAAATGGTAATGAACATCAGACTCTGGTAATAAACTTCAATAAGATGGTGGGAGCCCAAACTTCAAGCTACCTCGTAAAAAATTACTGATGATAAAGTTGGGACTCCCAAGTCCCATCTTCACGATCGGTAAATTTTCTACAAGGGAGTTCGAAGTTTAGTCTCTTACGATCGTATTGAAGTTTATTACCAGACTCTGATGTTCATTACCATTTTAGTTACGCGGTACACCTGCTGTTCCTTTGTGTCGGTCCACGAGGAATCTGACAAGATCATTAAAATAGAACCTATCAGTGGCGAAGACTTCATACAACCCGATTCCCATCGGCTTCCTTTTAGGAATTGGTTAATGCATAGACCAACTAAATATGGTTTGTTATTCAGTTAGGTCGAGCTCTTCCAGACATGGCTATATTATAGATTACAAGAGATGGTATGGATTTTTGTCTTGCAGCATTAATTGCAGCAATTTTTAGAGGGCATTTTTGGGACGGCTTCCCCTTTTAAAACTGTCACCCTTCACCACTGGAACCTATCTTTATTACCCTTTATTGAAGGTTGTCAATTCGAGAAGTCAGAATAATGAGACTGGCTATTTTAATTTTACATAAAAAATTGTAACTATGGAAGAGTGTGTACAGATTAGAATAGAATATATCTTTATTTCATGTTAACCAGAGCCACATAAGAAATGTCGATACTCTCGGTGCGCAGTTCCAAATGCTAGGTCCTCTGGAGAAGAATCGACAAGAAACTACATGGAAACTCTTTTAAAATAATAGTATAAGAGAGTAGTAAGAGCTGCGAGAATAATTTGAATATATAATAAGAATAGGATAGTTTGCCAATGCCGTTATTGAGTCCCATGTAAAAGGGGCGCGCCTATTGTCGTCGACGAGGCATAATTCAATACTCCGGGCTGTTATTGAGAATTTCATAACAGAAAAACACAATAGCATATGCTCGACCTGGGTATCGAACCCGGGACCACTAGTCCAATGAGGCAAACGTCCCGATTTCACAGTAATCTGTAGAGCCAATCTGGTAGGTCTGCGAATGGGGACGTCTGTGGGTAAATTCGGTCTCTACTCCCGTTAGCCGAAGCTGTTGCCAACCGGTGGTCCAATCGATCGTTCTACGGATCGAGTGTTAAGTTTGGATCTATGTTGGCATCATGTCTTTTAGGGGCAGACAGCAGTCGAAGTAGCCTTGATGTTTTTTGGACTGGAGAGCAATGACCGAATGGTATAAAAGATTACCTACAGTTATTGTGATATAATAAAATAACTAACCTACCTTCACAATAAACTTAGTTACACACATTGGAATAAAACTTTTATTTTGTATTAAAATGACAACAGTAGGTACCTATTAACTATGTTGCGTTTTTTATCATCAATATGAAGATATAAAAAGTAATAAAAACATTCAGATATTAACTAACTTTTCAAGCTGAATTTAAATGTTTGTTTAACACGGAATATTATATTATCTGACAGTATTTATTGAATATCGATCTGATAACTTTATTATAATAATATAACTCTTAATTTTATGTTTATTAGATAGAGTAATTTAATGAGTATTTGATAAAAATTAGGAATGGTTAGAAGATCTTTTACATGAAAAATAGTTCTTGAATTTCTCTAAAAAACCAATAATTGTTATATAGGTACTAGGTACTTATACCAACATATGGATAAATTGTAAAATTTAATCCCAAAAATTATCAAAACAATAACCCTGGATACAAAGAATATATATTATATTATAATAAATAATTCCACCTGCAACCCAAGGATTCAATGTGGCGCAACACGAGAATCAAAGCTAGAACCTTACTCAGAAGAGGCACATTAAACTACTAGACGACCGAGGCAACCGAAACCTGTTTATTCTACCTAAATCCAACATCGCTGCCCAGGCGGTAACTGTCATAACTACACCAACATTCGAATTTACGCTCTAAGCATATTAAGATAAAGTTCATATTCCAGTGTGCTCTAAGTCATTAGCATATAGTCAAAATTTTGTGATCGTCGCTGAGCTACAAACGTGAAACGATAGAAATATTGTTTTAGATTTAGATACCAATGATTTAGTGGACTAAAGTCGACTGTATAGAGATCTGGGTTCGCTGCAGTCTGTATGTTCTATACGGCTTGCTTGCTTTAGAATTTCTTTGATGAGGTAAGATCATTTCAATCAGGATCGATGACCTTAGGTGAGAGGTGAAATGTGATGACATCACTAATATACCTACGTACGATTCTTGTTCGGTTGCTGCCGAAACAGCCGAAATCATTATAAAATTTATCAGAGATGGAACGTTTGAATATGTTCTCATTCTCAATATTATAAGTAAAAACATGAAGTACTAAAATTATCAGCTACATTTTTCAGTGAATGCCTCTTGGAAATGTCATTTACCCATCACACGTCACTATGAACAAAAACATGGATTTTGGTATAGTAACAAAGGCAGAACACACTATGGCCTCTTGTCGTCTCGCTCTGCATGAGAACTGTGGAACAATCTCTCTTTCGACTTGAACGATTTACGCGGGAACGTAGGCAGCTAATGAATTATATTTTTAGATTTACATAACAGAAACGTCTTTAGACCTTCACGAAGAAGGCAGCAGCATGCTATCGTACGACTTTACGCCCATGATATTTATTAGGTCCTTATAAAACAAGGGCCGAGCCAATCGCCGTCAGTGGTCAAAGTTCCAATTCCGAGCTAAAATCAAGAATTTCTTATCAGCAAATATCAAGTATCTACATAATTCGTCCGACTTGGACTCCGAACCTATATTCGAATCGTTAATATCCGAAACTTCTGTTACTAAGGTAATGAAGTGACATTATACTTCTTATAATCCTTCGGAAAATTTCTGCTGCGAATTAATTTTCGCATTAGCAATTCATGGTATTATAGAAAAATCCTTGAAAACTCAAACCACGTCGCCCGGTTCCATTCAATAGTTTAACACTTAATTTTGAACTCATAGTGATCAGTTTTCAATTGTTTTACTTGGAGTTACTGTTTAGTAGAGCTTACGAGTTAACTTAGTTTGAGTGAAAATTATAAACGCCATATCGTTTGTACTGGAGCAGGTACAAAGAAAGTACGTTGACAAACTTAGTTTTTTTATTGGTATCGCCTGAAATGCTGATTTATGGCTCGGAACGCTAATCAGGCAAGTTCCACTACAACTTGACTGTTTTTTGTTTCAGCTCTTGACAGTTTCAAGTTTCTAAATATCATAAGTACAACAGAAATATAACTTTCAATAGCCGAGTTTTTAAGGCAAAAGTGTTTTTGACTAACTATTAGGGATCGTAAGTACACACGTCATCAGTCTCATTTCCGAAAGATGGATTCTTTATTTTATATGTGACATTCAAATTACATACAACAAGAAAAGAAATATCTGGCCATATCTATATGATATCTAACTCGATGCAGCAATCAAAGCTAAGGAAAAGGTATTACACTCAACCACTCAACCGAGCCCGATTATTTTGATTCACACATGAAACATGGATAATTGGATACTCATATCCATATTTTCGAGTGTCATTCAAAATAAAGTCAGATTTCCGTACAATGTAAAAACTAATTCGTAGACTGAAAACTAGATTTGGTATTCAGGTCAGGGACAAGCGCAGTGGCCAAGAAGGGATTTATCAGAGAATGCGGATGTTTCCGGGAACATCTCAGTACGAGATAAGAGGAACACCGGGAGTCTAGACTTGGCTTTTTCGCTACACCATCGCCATGTAGCAAAATATCACGCGAGTAACGCGCTTGCAATAAGAAAACTACGCATGAGGAAATAGTGTGCGCGTTACTTGCGTGATATCTTTTCAAATAGAATAGCGAATAACGGGGCTGGATGGAATCGGTGTAAGTGATAGGACTATTGTTGTCATGTTGTAACCTTATGTTAGTACCGCGGGGGAAAATTTTAGGCTGATTAGAAGAGTATTTGTTCGCTATAGGCCCGCCGCTGTTAGCGCGGCCCTCCCGATTGAGTAAGTTCGGCCCCCATATCATAACAAGTATCATTAAACCCTTTAAAGGATCGGGATTAGAAAAGTAGGAGCATAGATTATAGTATTTTATGTATCACTAGATATCTATATCTATTGTATACATTATATTGTAATTATTATTAAAATGGAAAGCCATCGTGAGAGCCGCGCTTGCGGCGGACGAGTTATAGTATTTCAACTGCAGGGCCAGGGTAAGCAGACATAGGTGCCCGTGCAATTACATTTATTTTTTCTGGTATATTGATTTAAATTTTTGGCTAGTTAGCAAAAACAGACCCTCGACTTTGCTAGGACAACAAGTTATGCGATCGCTTTCAAGCACTGTAAAGCGCTTGATAGTGACCTTATTAATAGTTTGACTGATTGCGAAAGTGTCGTATTGACTCTTGGTTAAGGCGGATCACACACTGCGACGCGCCCCGCGACTTTACACGGATTTTACATACAAACTCACTACGAAGCGCACCGCCACGCGACGGTCGCACAGTTTGTATGTAAAATAGCACGCGCGTGGGTCCGCGTCCCGTGTAACATCGCGTCGCGTCGTCGACGTCGCGGGGCGCGTCGCAGTGTGTGATCCGCCTAATACGACGTTTTCGCAGTATCACCAGTCGCCGAATACTCAAACACATTTCAGTTCTAGCTTCTCATGATGTCATTGTTACTTCGAAATGGAAGGTAGCGACAGCATGACTGGTGCGTTTCAGTCTCCAGCTAGTATAATTTTTGTGTTTACTGCATTGGACAGATGAATGCTGCGGCCCATTCACCTCACATTAATTTCAAAGTATTTAACTTATCAGTTTTAAATATTGAGAAAACTATAAATTTATTTTCCAGATATAATAGAAAACTAATGTGGGTAATAGAGTAACGTGTTAAATCGTAATTTTCCATATTAGAGCTACACCGATTGCCCGCGCAGTCGCAGCTAGTATATGTATTTAATTTTTGTATGAATTTCTAGCAACAAATTGCTGTGTACGGTACACGCAGTGGAAATTGAAACTAAGTGTGTGAAGATAAGAGTGGCAGAGCTGTGTAGAGACTAATCAACTCTAATAAACACTGATGGCGACGACTGACGACGCGGGAATTAACCTTCGGAGAATTACACACACTTGACTTTCCTACACAAGTGGCCACACCGAATTGTACACCGTTCGGTGCTCGCGGCGCACTATGGGGGTTTGAGACGAATACTATTGAATAAGTATTTACAGGTTAATGAATAAAGATTAGTTACATTCAGTAGTGTATAAATTAGCAAAGAATCGAAATTTCTACTTTAGCAAAGTATTACAGCATGGAATTTTCCATACGTTTTATCCTTGATTGTGGTCTGAGGTTTTACCTAAAACGAGACTAAAATCATGAACATTACTAAAATTAAGGCAGCAGGACTTGTACCATCGGATCATAAAACTTTAGTATTATATTTTACGTGTTTCGTTCTAAACTTGACACAAGGTAAAGTTTACTCATTTATGTCATTAAGCGGTCAATAAGGTGTTATTTTTAGCGAGTTTTTACGTCACACTTATCACAGTTACGTCACAACAGTTGATAAATGCAAACTCCTGAAATGTTACGTATTGTAACATGTCACTTTTAACTCGTGTCGAAGTCGCTATTATGTTCCTACTAATGAACTTGTGGGAAATGAAGTTGCATGTGCGCTCAACCATAATTAGTAAGTTTTTGTAAACCTATTAAAATTGTGTCAAAAATTAAACGCGTCATATGACTTGCGCTTTCGCGATATTTTTTATTGTACGTCATGACATTTTTAAGTTTAATTATTTAGTTACTTGTTGCAAAATTTTCTTCCTGAATACGTTTAAGGTTGTTTTGGCAAACCTTACTAGAAAAGGCTTACTATGTGCTGAATACTGTACTGAAACACCAAAATCTACTCAATCGTGTTCAACCTTAATGTAAATCAGAACCATGTCTTTACCGTTTTCTCTCTCTATTTTTCGATTTGTCTTCTAGGAGACAAAGGGTGGAATAAACGGGTTGGTCCAACAGTTGTTAGCCCTGTAGGTAAGATAGTCCAACGCCAACCTGAAATTAAAAAACAACTACCAACACCCGAATAATATTCCCGACTGGAACAGGATTCAAAACTATGCACGATTCCATCATCTAAAAGAGTTTATATTCGTAATACGATCGAAGCATAGTCGTGTGTCCTTACAAGTGTAAGTAAGACAATCACCGTCGAATATCAGTCCATTTAAAGAATGCCCGTCAGTCAATGTACTCCTTGATTTAAACAATAATGGCGCCACCTATTTACCTACTATCATTCATCATCGGCCTATTAAAGTCAAGCTTATTAAAGTCTTCAAGGACTGACCGGATGCCATGTGATGTACTCGATTCATCATCCGCCACTCTGATGGCATCTTTCTAGGATGTCTTCGCAGTAAGGGTTGATCCTGTATATATGTCTTCGAATTTTTGATTCTATGTTTCTTTGCAATGTTTTTCTACCATGTTAGGTATTCTTTATAGCAATATACTCAATGAATGAATAGTACTGTAATTATGATTACAAATTATTTGCAGTTTAATACCACTTTTTATTTAGTGAAGTGTCAGCAAGCAACCTGAGATCCTCGGTTCGATTTCAAGGTCGGGCAATATGCAGTATGGGAACCTTTAGTATGGAATTTTTGTGATAGCAGAGGAATTGAAACTGAAAAAAAAAATACCATACAATAAAATAGAATTTATTTATTTATTCATAAAAATTTACATGTCATTCTTATTAAGGTACATTTCATTGTATAATTTTCCTTACCTATAGGTAGGCACAGTAGGTAATATTCATTAAACATTTTTTTAAATTTAACTTTTTTATCATTGCACTTTCCGCTAAATCTTTAGTTTTAAACAGCTAATATTAAAACTTCTTATTACATAACAAATTATATGGTATAGTATATAGTTAAATCACGATGTAGTTCCCGGGGGAAAAATTAGGTCACCATCTCCTTACCCGTGGGTAATATGGCGTAAGTTTGGAGGGAAGGCAGCATCTGAAACCTCTTGTCAATTCGTTCAACATACATACTGCAATCACCAACCGTTAACTGAGAGTGTGAAAATAATCATCTGAACCATAAGTTTGGGGTATGGTTCAGCTGATAATTTTTTCGCGATTACGGTGTTGGTCCCATAGAGAAAGTGGTTTAGTTTGATGGTCTGATCCACACCCTTAAAATATGACAACGCATTTCTGAAACACGTTGTATAAGTGCTACGTTTCTCCCTAGCCCTTGCAGGACTTTGAAGGTGAGATTTTCTGTTATAATTTATTCCACATTGTGCTGTATTTATGACACCAAAATCTAGTGACAAGAATTTGTGTACATTTGTTTTACATTAATTTTCATACGCATTTGAATATATGCTAGACGCGTTTTTGTCAAATCGCTGACCTCACGACTACCCTTGTTTTTAGGGTTCCGTGACTCAAAAGGAAAAACGGGAACATTATTACTATATTTTCCTTATAAGAACTTATTACCAATAAGTATTAAAGGGCCCATTTCCCTAATATACCCTTTCAATTTATGGGGGACAGGGATTTCTTCTAAGGGCACAGAAATTGTGTAAGTCTGCACCGTACTTTGGAGAAGCTAGGAATACTTTCAGAAGCGATTTTAGTATGTATGTTTTAGTTTTTCTATTCTATTCTATCTCTAAATGCCATTGAGAGAATTCTTTCTTCGTTTCAAGTTCTTATCAAGTAATAGTTTAGATAAGAAATCGAGTTGTTACCATTACGACTAGAACACCGCTATAATAAACGGTCGTGGTCCCTATTGCTTTAATCACCAGTCTTGATAAACTGTTTGGTGATTGCACAACGAGTTTAAATTACTTATATCATAAAAGAGGATGCTACTACCCAACCTTACGACGCCCAAGCAAAAAGAAATGGTGCCCTATTATTTCAATATGTGCGAGTAAAATATATTTTCTTGCATTTCTGAGTTAATAAACTTTCTTAGACGTAACTATGATAACATCGTGAGCAAGTGATGTGTAACGAGTAGGGGAAGGGCTAAGCAGAGTTGCAGGTTAATCTGATCCTGCGCACGGGCATCGGTTACACAATAGTTGTGCAATAAAGAGTTATCTTGATTGCAGCACTTTTTCTACTAACGATATGAACATAACCAATTAAGAAGCTTGCTGGGGGATGTCTGTCTGTCTGTTGTCTTGTGGATTTGGATGAACTTTGATACACCAATAGACCATGTTCTTGATTATTTTTATGCCTGTACCCCATGAAGATAGTTCCCCTAGGATGCGAGTGAATCCACGGGGAACAGCTAGTAATTCATAAGTTTACATTAATTTCACCTGTCGTGGCAACGCTTGGGAAGGTGGAGTCTAGCAGTGGTCTGCAATAGGCTGAGGTAACGATGAAGAAGCATTAGTAATTCCTAAAGGGTTATATAGTCATACTAAGCTAGGAAGTTACTACGTTTCCCTCACGCTTAGCTGATTTTGATTTTGTGTCCCATATACAGGGTGAAATTGAATAGGTGCAACAAATTAAAGGAGGGTATTGTACTCATCATTGAGAACAAATTTTATTATGAAACCAAACCTGAAACCGTGAAAAAAACATGCAGGTGTTCCATATATTTAGTCATTAACATTGGGTTAGTTAGTTGTATTAAACAGCAGATTTTGTTTCCAGCTTTCAAGTTTGGTCTTATAGTAATAATAGTTGATAATGATGGGTGCAATGTGATCCTCCTCATGATGCAAGTCAAATAATAGCAATAACAGATTATTTATTAGTATACAATCTTGTTAAAATAATTATTTTGTTTTCTAAAGACGAAACTTGGTCTAAAAAATACGCTAGTTATTAAGTCATAATGTTATTACCAAAACATGTGTGTTTAATTTACGTTAATAAAGAAAAAAAAAAAAAAAAGAAAAAAAAAAGATGTTCCAATTTGTCACATCTATTCAATTTCACACTGTATTTTATAGGTGGTGAATTAATCTCTATCCGGTGACCGTTATCTCAACCCCGGGAATATACCCGAAAATATTTTACCAAAAGAACTTGAATACCTATAGGTACTCTCAGACTTGGGAATCGAACCCACGCTTGCATTCTCTATTGAAACGAGGTGAGTTTCATCTATCACATAAACAAAATATCAAATCAAAATACCTTTAGAATATTAGTTCAAATATAAATATCATGTCGGGTACATATTATATGTATCATGTTTAAAGCCAATGTTGCCTGCACAAGCGGTTGTTGATTAATAATTTTACTGGGAAAAGCCTCTACATGAAAAATCGAACATTGAAAATGTTTGAATTTTGAACACAATGCAAAATTTTACCGAGTGCTGTTATGGATGTTATAAATGTAATTGTTATCTCATAGTTTATAGGTTAAAATTTATGATCATCAAAGTGGTAGTCATAGCCAACATCTGACATAAAATATGTTGATGCACTATGAGTTTGAACATCTCGTTACCCTGCAAAGATGACAAAGGTTAGAACATAACAGGAAAAAATCTAACACAATCTGTAGACGATAAATGGGCTAACAGGCTGGGTAAGAGGTTCAAGTGGCATGTGCCCATGCAATTCTTTATGGGGTCCTTGGAAGCCACTTAGCATTTAACACAAACTACTCGTATGTAAAGTACCAAGCGAGATTTTTTCACCTCCATTCATTCTTCACCTGATATATTATACAAGATCTTACCTTTCTATCCTGACCCCTTTAAGGGATTATTGTACTCATCATTATGAACAACTTTTACAATGGGACCAACCTTGAAATCGCGAACTCAAAAATCTGCTGTTCCACACATTTAGTCGAGTAATATTAAATTATTTGTATGGATCAGCTGATAATTTTTTCGCGATTTTAGTGTTGGTCTCATAATAATAGTTGTTCATAATGAGGGATCCCTTCGAGGGATCAGGACTAGAAAGGCTGAACCTTATATTTTAACGAATTCTCTTTTCTTCTCTTCTCTTCTGTCCACATCGTCTAATACATTTTAAGCCCTAATTGGATGTCATCGTTGATAGCCATATCGTGTAACTAAAATTGTTAACGCGTATTTACAAAAAAAAAACAAAATAGAGTTTTCGCATCTCTTAGAGAGCTGCTTGTGAATGGCAATTAACAGATGCGAAAACTCAATTTAGTTTTTTTTTGTATATACGCAGTATTTAACATTGTTGTTGACGCGGTATGGAACTATCAACGACGATATCACAGAATGGTAAAATAAGTGAAAAGGTGACAGGCTAGTTCACCTTTTTGCTAATTTGCCAACCCTACTAAAGCTAAAGAGTATCCATGGAATTTCTTGCCGGTATCTTCTCCAGGACCAACCCACTTGGATTGGAACCGTGCACCTGGAATCACGACGTTGTGAAAGTGCCTCCAAAGGCTCAGTTGAAATAAAAAAAACGATGACTTTGACTTTGAAAGGATAGTGAGACCCACGTTAAAATTGCGGAAATAAATAACTTTAGTAATAGGACGCCAACATTTCATTACAAAAAAATAATATAATATGATTATATATATGATTCAGTATTTTTCGACACACGATCGGTCCCAGATATGCTATCAGGCTTTATCTATGTCTGACTCAGGTCGACAACCTGACAACTGATTTGGCTATTCTTTGCAAACTCTGCTTTTTAGTACCTACATGGAAAGAACAAACTTCTTTTCATTCCGTCATTACCATGGGGCTAAGAAAATTATTCAGACTTTTCATATTAAACCGAATGTTGGCTTTTAAAAATTAAAATCGGCAGGTAAAACACTAGGCTGGAGTCTGGAGACCAAAAAATAATTTACTTGATGATGTAGCAACTAGCAAGATAATCTTCATCTCTGATCTTTTTTACACAGTGCTAAAACCTGATGCTTTTTTATGCTTTATTCCAATCCAAATTATATGTATGTGGTACTATTGGTGCCATATGTCTAAGGAAAAACGTATTATCTTGATTCTAATAAAAGTATATATATAAGTATATATATAAAATCGATCATTCTACGTACGTAGTATACATTATATCTGAATGGGATGGATACAGATTAAGGATCATAGATCATTATCTACTTTGCAAGGGAAACAGTGCCGTAACTACCCTTTCATGCGCCGAGTGCGAGCTTCTCTAACTGCAGCCCTCAGACCAATAAAATTATTGGTCTGAGCTGCAGTCTTGAAAAATGTTCTATACCCGGCTCTGACAGTAAAATGGACAATGTCTATAAAAATAAATCAAAACTAACTTTTGTTTAAGTATTGGTACTCCATCCGTAGTATTTTGAATCAGTGTATACAGGGTGGCGCAGATGTTATCACATTAAATGGAACGACGTATTTGGTATCATGTTCTGAAGCCGTACTAAAAAAATCTGTGATTGTACGCAAGTTTTTTTTGCAATCAATTTCACTCCGCTATCATTCGTAGAAATATAGTAGAATGTCACCTCTATCTGTTCTACACGTGTTAATAAAAATAATTTTGTTTAGAATAGGATAAATAGAATAGGACTTTACAAACTTTGCCTAAAGATCGTGATAAGTGTAAAATTATGAATTTTTTATGCAGTTCCTGTGGCTACACATTGGATAGCCACCGATTAGATTTGATCGTTTTTTTGTGTACGGTCACAGAACGTACTAAAAACGTGGTTTAATTTACCATGCATGACCCAAAACTTGGTCCTGTTCTGGTCATTTCTGCGCCTCTCCAAGGTCTGCGCCCTGTGCCTGGGCACCGCTGGCATCGCCCTAGTTACAGCACTGAAGCGAAATAGGACAGTGCGAATGAAAATATAAAACAGCATACCTATCATTCCCTATTGCCATCTACCGTTTTCCCGTCGTAATAAAGCAGCATTGATCATCGCCGGTGATAGTGACTCGTATTTACAAACCCGAGTCGAATGAAAACAAACAAGCCGTGAGTCAAAGGCGCGCATCCTAAAGGTGACTTTAAAATAATTATGCTGCAGAGATGTAAAGGATTCGCCCGAGAATTTCGTTCAGTCATATTTCTGCTTGTAATTTTGTATTGTTCATGCGTTTCTGTGCAGGTTTAACTGAATTTGGAAAGGTATTTAATTACGACTGCAGTCTGTTTTGAGAATTTCGGTCATTTACAAATTGTTAGACTAATAAAAATCTAGTCTACTTATATACTATAATCGTCATGGCGTGGTTTCAAAGAGTTAATGGGTTAAGATTCTCCTAAACTCAAAAAAAGAGACATCGCCATGACTTGACTGCGAAGAACCACCACAACCATCCACCACCTACCATCTCAATTGTATTTGTTTTATCTCTTTTCGGGTACAATAAAGAATAAGAATAAGAAGAATATTAATTTCGGAATGTCGTCTGATAGACTTTCATTCAAATCCATGTGGAGTTGTTTTTATATTTCTGTAATGTAGTAAGTTTTACAACGAACTATGCCAAACGTCGTTATGTTACTGATTCACTATTCGCTATTCCACTGGTACTCTTGTCTACTTCTTTTTATTGCCCTCCTCATTTACGTGGTAATTCTAAGACTAGTAAACCTTCAGAATTCTGAAACCAATTTTTAGCATTCATGAAATTACGGAAAACCTAAACTTCGTTTCAGTTCGAATAAGTTAACGTACAGTCATGAACTCATGATATCTTGCGGTGATACATTTCGCAAAGAAAATGCTTTGGTACGACTGCAGCCCGCTTAGAGTAAACTGTACGTTTGGACGTCGCCGGGCGCAAACGATTTTAGCCTTAAGTATGGTCTACTGGAAAAATTGCGGATTGTACTTAAAAAATCTAATTAACCGTCAAAAACCCCCGACTCCAACTAGAAAAAGAGCTGTAACTTTTGAACGACTGAACAGATTTTCATAAAACATAGTTAAGATGATACCCGAATAAACTAACTTTCAATTTTAAAAAACGGCTTTGAAATCTGTCCATCCGTTTTGGAACTACGATGCCGCAGACAGATACACAGATATATATACCGACAGATACACACTACAAACTTATAACACCCCTATTTTTTGTCGGGAGTTAAAAAATACATCACATTTGCCTGAAAATTGATTCTCATTACCTACCTACCATTTAACCTTAATTCTAGCTTATACTCTAGACACAACAATGTCATGAAGGGTAATTATAAAGGACACATTTAAGATGCTCCCTACGATCATAGAAACCCCATAATCATACTATTTTACTTGTTCTAATCTATAGTCTCGAATGCTGAGTACCATAAAACCGCTGTCATTACCCTTGACGTTCTGAAAACACAGAATTCCTATAACAATGGTGATGACGCACCGTGCGCAGGCGACGGTCGACGACAGGAAAACAACGCTTATTGTTATGTGCTGTAGTGATTAAAACTCAGTGGAATGACAAATATAGTTATATCACTCGAGTACCGCGAATCTAAGGAAAGGTTGTGTGTTTACCGCCTGTGTGGTAGTTATATTTCTGTATCCGATTATGATATGTAACGTGGTCAGCAGAGAAGGTGCTCTCAAGTTTGAAAACTACCATAATAGTAGTTTTGATAACTCTTGAAAGTTTGATTTAATTGATAAGTTAATGATTAGGTTTACATTTTGACAGCTTACGAGTAGCAGCTTAGTTTAGCTACTGTAAGCTGAATGAACCAATGGTCACATGATCAAATGTGATCAAAAACTCGAACTATGAAATTAAGAAACTAAAAAAACGATGACGTAATAGAGGGAGGTAGATAAAAATGTTTTTTTTTTATTAAAACATTAATTACAACTACCCACAGCAGTCCACAGCTGGACATAAATAAGCCTTTTCTAAAAAGGAAACTTATTCCCATTGTCTATACACAAATACAACTGTAACACTTGCTATCACTTGACTTTTGCGACTGGCGATTCAGGATAATCAACTAATAAATTATATTATTAGTTCATGTTTCCTTTGACATCAAAAAAGCATCTATCAATAGTACGCAATTTAAAATGTTAATTGGTCGGATTAATGAATGATTTGAAGAAAATATACACACCAAGGAAAATGGACATTCAAAATGATATTGTATTTGTAATAAAAATAAACCATTCGAAAAGGAACGCAGGAAGCTCATCCCTTTTCTAAATCTGACGTATAACATATAATTAATATTATATTATATTTACAGGAGGGTGAGGTAGATATTACTAATTACTGTCTTCTTCAATTCATTTGCAGACGGCTCTATTGACGCAGTGAGCAATTGGTTTTCTGTGCTACAGGTCGTCAGTTTGATTTTCACACCAATAAATATTTGTATGGCCAAACAGATAGTTGTTCTGGGTTTGGGTATCTGTGCATGAGAGATTTATGTATCCATGGATACTGTTCCCATGATACAAATGAAATGCTTGTCGTTTAAAAAATATATCGATTTTATAGCCTATGAAAATTGAGACTCTTTTAGGCTTACATTCAGAGACGACAGAAACGAGTCTAAGCGTTAACTTACGCTTCCATCTGTCAAACTTACGAACAAATTTTGACAGATGGAAGCGTAAGTTCACGCTAAGACTCGTTTCTGTCGTCTCTGAATGTCAGCCTTAGAGTCGTGTACAGACTTGGCTCGCACATTAATAAAATATTGTCATTTGCCAACATAATAAAGTTCAACCAAAAATCTTTTCCTTTATAAAAAAATACTCTTTCAGAAGATAGAGGCGGACCCAATCTTCGGATTGCTCAGCCATCGATAAAGATTTACTTAATTTGTCTAGTGTCTACCAAATATATAAAAGACTTGATATAAAATTACTATTTGGTAGGTATAGGCGTTAAACACATAACACAAATATAAAATCTTCTTTATTGTGCACGATAAATAAAAAAAAAAGTAAAATAGGGAAAGTACTATCAGCGGTCTTATCGTAATGCAGTGATCTCTTTCAGACAACCATACTGATTGGAATATTTACTTCGATATTTTAAACTCAATTAGGTATAGTTTTTTCTAGAAATAATATTGCGTCTTTAGGTCCGTACAATTTCGTGCCGGAATCATGACTCCAGTTTAAAAATGTAAGCGAACGGGACCCAAACCGGCGTCGTATAGTCCCAGACTGTAACATCAGCTATATGAGGCTTATTCGATCGTCTGCGCGAGCCCTTATTGTGACAGTTTAACTTTAGTTTATCCTTCTGCAGACTTTGCTTTAGAACACGTGACTTTCGCCTGCAAGAAAACAAAATCTAATATATTCTTTAGACAGCTCCCAACTTGTTAATGCTAGATGCCATAGGTGTTTGTTAGTTACTAGCTGTTACTACTGAGTATTTGTATATCAGAGCTTTCTTATAAGAACCATAACAAAGTTCGTACAAGATATACAGGGTTATTTGTAAAACACCGGCAATGCTTTAAGGGGTGAAACTACTCATCAATATGAACAACTTTTACTATGGGACAAACCATGAAATCGCGAAAAAAAAAAAAACTTTTCATACAAAAGATTAACCTTGCTCCATCAAAATCTATGAAAAGTTTGATTTTTTTTTCGCGATTTCATGGTTGGTCCCGTAGTAAAAGTTGTTCATATTGATGAGTAGTTTCACCCCTTAAAGCACTGCCGGTGTTATACAAATAACCCTATATAAATACAACGAGATACTATGTAGTCATAATCACCACGTCTTCAACCTACAAATAGTACATACTCGTAATTATTTTATTTTACTTAGTTACAAAACATACCTACACTATATTTTTCAAGTACAGCAGTAAAACGATACTTGCAAAATTGCCGGGTTGGCGACTCGCGCGCACCGTGCGCACTGCGCATGTCACTGGCAGGTTGACGCATGCGCCCGCGCCGTTTGCACACCTTGCGTTTACACCACAGGCTTTCTTGTTGTGGCTGCCTTCTTGAAACCGAATCTATTAATAATTTTAAAATGTTTATTGGTATTTTATTGTAATTATGTAGGTTATTCGTTTCATTTGGATGTCACGTTAGTCATTTCTATTGTTTATAATTATATTGATCAATATAATTTATTTCTATTTGTTAGTTAGAGTATTTTAACGTATTAAATGATGACTGTTATTATCATATAACTAAACAGAACGAATTTTCCAAGTATCCGTGGATGGCCAAATCCAAAACTATAAGAAATAGCGAAATATACTCAAAGGATCTTCGGGGCCGTTTTTATAAAAAGTAAAACTTCATTATTAGATTTTTTACAAATTAATTTTTCCAGCCGGGCATCGAACCCTATGATTTTGAAAAAGAAAACACCTGTATTATTACAATAACTAATAGTGTCGCTTATATGGATCAAATTCTGTGAAGTCAAAGGACAAACAAAAGGAAAGTATTGATTTTTAATAAACTGATTCATATTTTCAAGTATTCATACATTAGGTATTGTTTGAAACTATTCTGAAGGTATTAATTAAGGTGAAAAATAGTACCTATTTTATAAATAAATGAGCTGTATCCTTTAGTTTGTCGTTTGACATTACTTTACAGAATTTGATCCTTATAAGCGACACTAATGACTGGTGTAATAATACAGTGTGTTCTTTTTTCAAAATCAACGGGTACGATTAATTGACCGGAAAATTAATATTTCAAAAATCTAATGATGTCGTTTTTATTTTTATTAAAATCTGCCCCAAGACTTTTTCGAGTATTTTTTAGCTTTTTCATAAAATTTCGGATTTGGCCATCCACGCATACTTTGAAAATTCACCCTGTATATTTGAACGAGGCCTTATTATAAGCACCAGAAAGACAAATAAGAAAGCTAAAAATTTAAATTTAAAAATTGTAGCATTGACTTATAATTTACAAAGACTTCAGTTTTGTTTGTATAACTGTAATTGACACAAAACGGACTTTATAAATTATTATCTCGGTTAAAAATTCTTAATTTCCATAACATAGTTCGTAAAACAATACCTATGGAATATAGATACACCCGAATTAGAATGTCCCAGCGCGGGAACGCAGGCACCTGATATTCTTAGGAATAACACCTGGATACACTAGAACAAAAAGAAAAATGTATTTAAAAAAATCAAAAAATCATCTTACTCAGCCTATTAAGGTCCACACTGGACACAGGTCTCTCCTGAGTACAAGTTTTATATACCATATAAAATCGGAACATAAATAAGTATATAGGTATCAGAGTAAGTACCTTTAAATATATATTTTTTGCGAGCAAGTACTATTTGCCAGTACGAAATAGGCCCTTCGTTCCCTACGAATTGGGCCCGAAAATAACTTAAAACTAAATATCTATTGTTACCTGACTTATTTTATTAAGTGTACAGTGTAAAGAATATTCCGCAAAAAGTGCAACCCAGTCGCAACTTTATTTATTTCGCAGCGAACTTGATCACTTGGTCAGAAACGCTCGGTCATCATGACGGTCCGATGCAGATCATAACAAACCGAGCGATGCACATTTTTACATAAACTCTTTGGTCTAATACTAATATTAATTGAATATTTTATTAAAATCGTCCGACTCAAATATTTATAACAGCAGCAAGTACTCCAAATTGCCGCCGAATGGTTTTTCTCTTCGGCGCGGTATTTGTAGCAACAATATCGATCGGCACACGCCCCATTGCCGGCGAGCTATCGACGCCGCGCCGCGCCACCTTAACTGCACGCGGAATGAAACGCGACAAACTGAAGGTTCTTTTGTCATGCGGTGATTTGCAAAACGTACCTAAACACGGTAAGGGCGTAGTCAGTCGACAGCCAAGTGGCGCACTCTCGTGAGAGATGAACGAACAGATAAATCTGAGAGCTATGTTATGATGCGACTACATTCCGCGCAGTACATACATTGCTGGGTTATCCTACCTCAAACGCCTTGCGTAGAGAGGCAGCGCGCCAATGTACGCCATACATAAACGTATACCCAATAGTAAAGTTAGTCAGCGGTGGTCGATAGTACGGGGGTGCAGGGTCGCAGATCTAGTGCGGCCTCGCGGCCCTCTTCGCCGCAACGCAAATCGTTGAAATCAAAACTTTCACGCTACGAGAGCGCTACGAAGTTTTACTGCTACGAACTTCCTGCTACGCCGGCCGTAGCGCGGCGCACTCAAAACTTTGTTCAGAAAGCTTTTTTATTTGTCACTTTCTGTTATCAGTTGGCTGAAAACTTGAGCTCTTTATGTTTGAGCGTTAGGATTCAGATTTCAATACTCTGCGTTGTTATTAAGCGCGTTCATAAGATATCGTGTCGCACATTCTGCGTGTCTGACGACCAGTTTTATGTGAGAGTTCTATTCAGTTTTAGTCACAAATATTACAATGCATGTTAATACAAGGATTCGTGTTTCATTATTGCAGGCTCATAGCAACGATCCGCTAGATATCGAAAATGTTTACAGAATGGAAACTCCAAGCAGTGCTGATAAATATAATAATTGCATCATCAAGAGAGTAGATGCATACTGAGACTTGTTTTTAATGAAAAACACGGGTATTTCCAGTGGTCAGGCGGAGCGGCAAGCAAAGGCATTGTGTGTGGTGTCCAGGCAGCAGGCAGCAGGCAGCTCTCGGTTCAGTTTTGTTGTTCGTGGAAGCGAGTCGCAGGTGGGCGCTGCGGGCCGAGCCGCGCCGAGCGCGCCCGAGCGCTGCGCTCCAGAACGCCGTATGTGCCGGCGGGCCGCGCTACGCGCTAGCTTCAGTCTGCGCTCGGCCACCACCCTGCTCGCTTGTGACAGTGACGCCGTGCTGTGACACATTTGACAGTTGTTATCGTGATTCGTGTGATGTTTTCGTATCGGAACTATGGTGTATCCCCATGAAAATGTGGAGTGATTTCCAGGTAAGTGATCATGGTTACACCGTTTTATTAAGTTCTGTTAGTCGCCTACAATGATTTCATATTTATTTCGAATTCGACTTGTGTTCCCAGTCAGACTTTTTGTGTCTACGGTTTTGTTACAAAGTTTATAGTAATGATGAAACTTGAAATCTAGTCAATTCAGGGATCGTGTCGGCATAATGATCTTTTGTTTACATATAGTTAAGTTATGTTATACTTATTCCATGACAATTTTTATTTGATAAAGTGGGTAGAATGGTTTTCTTTTTGAGGATGATAATGCCTAAGAATAGAAATGTTTTATGTAATAAAACAAATGGTTTTGTTAATCACATTTCGTAAGGTTTATGGAATATTAAATTTGAAAGCAGTTAGATGGAAATCATGTTTTAATGATGAATATTCCAAATATCTTAGTCATACTCTTTCTTTGTTTCTCTACACTGGCTCCATTTATGTTACTATTTTATTCGTTGTTACTACTTGGTAACTTTTCTGTACAATTCAGACCGTGAATAATATTGTGCAAGAACAAAAATGTTGCCTACATCATGCATCACCTATTGTTTTAGTTTTAAGATTATTACATTTCTTTATTCAATAATATAATATTCATACAAATAGATGCGCGCCTTTTTTTCAAATCTGACAGCTCGGCGCGTTTCCGGCGACCTGTCAAACGCCATGTGATAGATAGAAGGGCGCATTCGGTGGAGTTTTAAATCAAAGCGCGGTATTCGGCTCGAATCTCGATAAATGCGCGACGCTCGAGGCGAGCGAGAACTCGTCACAGAAATACGTAGTTGTTTGCGTCTCGCTCTATCGTGCGGCGTTGTCTTGCTCTGGCGACGGGTGTTTTTGTGTCGGAGCGGGTTTTTTGTGTGCTTGGCGAGGCTGGCGCGGCGCGGCGCCCGTTCGCTCGACTCGACTGACTCCACATTAATTATCGCCGAGTTGGCTCGCCATCGCCAGCCAGCGCTAACGCACTTTACTTTCTATATTGCTACGATATTACTGGACTCTTTTACAATGCGTCGTCGTTTTTACCCGAATGTAATGAATAAATGGATGTCTACTGCGATTCGTTAAGCTGAACAGACTGACAAACACGACATTGGATAGAATTAGACAATTTTGTAGGACCTTCGATTATGCATGAAGTAGAAAAATAGGTGTCTAAGGTCGAGTTGAAGCTGGATCTAATCTAGGTTGTCTATGGTTTGGTCTTGTTTTGAAAAAAGTCCTTAGTAAAAGAGTAGACTGTGATCCGAGGTTGGTGGGTTTTCCTGCTAGCGGATCGGCGCGGCTAGGGGCGCGTTGCCATGGCGACGGCTGGGGCGCCCCGCCCAGCACCGGCCCAGAGCACCTCCTCCACTCTACTTATTGAGATTTACTCCTCAACTGGAATCGCCATTGGCGACTCCACTGCTCGATTCAATTCCTTTGCTATTCTTTCTTTATAAACTGATGAACGAAACAGCCTACGGACGAGAAGTTAGCCAATACCGTGGTATCGATTCCTTTTGTATTTTACCGACCTTCTTGTGTCAATTTAAGCAGTAGTCTAAACTTAATCACCAATTTAGAAAACGTCCAACCTTCTGTTTTTCTTCGAGATAATAAGACCTGTATGTCCTTCATGACATTAAAAACTTTTGTTTCGGAGCTCAAACCCTTCCAAAATACATTATTCATATGCACATTTTCAGTATTCAGTAAAACAAAAAGTTTTTGGGGCAGCATTATGTCAAATCTTGAGCGAAACTGTTGTCCAAACCAATGATACGTGTACAATCATGTAAGAAAATTCCTTCTGTTTTATTTTAGTCAATGATGTCTTCTAAGGGTTAAATAATGTCACGTGTTTGGCCCGAATCCGTTCCGAGAATTCTACACACCTATAGAAACAAGTATTTGTATAATTCGTAACCCAAAATCTAAAAACATTGTTTTATAAATATCTCTGTATCACAAATAAAATGCTGTGTTATCTTTAGTACACAAACATTTTAAAGCATTTGCATGACAAATAAGCAGACAGAATAAGGATACAGTTGTGTGGGTATCAAAGTTGGATGTAGGCCTATAGGGGTGGGTGGGGGTGCGTGGAATGCGACTTGTTGCAGTCACGTGCGCTAAGAAACTATGCACAAACTACCCTTATGCACTTAATACTTCTATATACTCCCCCCAAACGATTTGAAACGTTCACTATCAAGGAATAGAGTCTGAAGTCGATTGTATGGTATATTTACTATAACTAGTTTGGCTACCCAATGTAATAAACTAGATGCGATACCCGGTTTTGTTCGGCCGTTGATTGCTGCCTTACCGTCGCGACTGTCTTCATTTTTAATGAGAAATGCTATAATTGAAACCGGTTTTACCAAATTATTCGGTAAAATTTACCATTTATACTATCTTTAACATTCACATCATTGTTTTAGTTCATCGTATGAAATGATTAATTGATTAAAAAAACAACTGTACGTCTATTCATTCAACCAGCTGTCTGCCGTTGAGTTGTTTTTCTATAAGTTAGGTAATGTTTACAAATATGCACATGAGGGCCATAAAAACTTTATTACTCACATTACATAAGTTTTTCATAGTAATCTTTTTGCAATTTAGCATTGTCATAAAACAAGTGCCGGCGGCACTCCTAGAAAAAAAATTGACAGGCAGTACACAAAACATAGATATTACCATAATAAATAAGTAGTTCGCGCAGTTCATAGTGTTATTAACCTCCCGTGAGTGAACGATCTGGCGAGCTATTTAGCTCTTTTATAAAAACGATAGATGATTAAAAGTCAGAAAAACTGCGAGTCACCGTGACGGGGCTAGTCTGGCCCAACGATAGTGAAATAGGGTGTGAAGGAGGGTCTCCGACGGTCAAGTCCGAGTCTCAAATGACAGCTGATAAGATTAGTATCTTGAAGGCAAAAACGATCAACAAGTGCTAAAAAGTAGTAGTTCAACCGGATGAGTGTTTGATTTTGGTAGGACTTAAATTTTACTAAAAATTGAACTTTATTCTTTTTTCAAAAAGTTACCTACATCATTAGACCCTGAAGATCTTTCGTACTACCATTCTGTCACACGATAGAAAGCTTCAAATAGCTCTATCAGCTATTCTGTGGCTTTACTGAATAGTATAACAAACAGCCAAAGAACGAATGAACCAAAAGTTCTGGACCTGTGCGTGATCAGAGTTACCGACGGCTAACCGGAAGATAGAACAAGGCATAATCCGGTTTCCTTAAAAAAATATACACATTGGTCGGTACGGGCCTGCCGACGCAGCTGTACGTCTTCCGTCGGACTGGTGGTATGAAGATCTTTCTATAGTTTCTTTGGTTATATAACAGACAGTGGCACAAAATTTAGTGAGATATGTTTTGTCATGGAGTACGTAGTATTCTAATTGTTATCTTAGCGTAGTCAGAGACAACGTCGTTGTTGAACGACACGAAAGGAGTTTAGATTCTGAATTTATTAATAATTAAAAGTTGTAGGGATTTTGAAAGGACTAGAGAGGCGCGAGATCATCTCGGAATCAAGTTTGCTCTTCGAGCCCTTTTTGACGTTTATGATGGTTCGAATTCGAAATGTACGTTTCGAACGGTACATACCAGCCCGAAGCAATTCGAGCGGCTATCTTTCGAGAAACCTCGAGCTCGACTTTTCCTTTTTCGAATAGCTCAATTCGAGAAAAGTTCAATTTACATATTCCCTCGAATTCGAGACTACTTCGATTGCACGAGAATTGCCCCCCTGCACTGTGAGGTCTGTTTGAGTGTCTTCGTAGCAGTATGTTACGAAAAACTGCATCTGAGGGCTAAGCTCACCTTCATTTGTGAAGCTTATGTATTACTCTGCAATAATGATCTCAGCTCGTTAATGTTTAAATTCTGCATTATAGTAGTATAAGTATTTTTGGGTTTTTGAAAAGACTAGTTTTCTAAGACTTGCGCAAGTGATTTCGTAGCTCTTTTTGTTACAAAAAATGCCATCCAAAATCTTCGTTCATGTTCATGCATAAATCCTACTTTAATTCTGTAATGATGTGTTATCTATGACCAGTGTACAATTCTTTATGAGGTATAAGCGCATACAGAGAAGTTTCTTTGAGAAAATTAAGATGACAATCACGCGGAACGACTATAACTCCCTTTTAAGTCTTTTTTCTTGCATTCAACTACTACAGCGTAACAATGCAAATTGTTGCCATGTACGGCGAAGATTCTAACCTCACTCTACGCACTTTAAATAAACATGTATGTAAACAAACGGTCTATCAGCCGCATTATGAATCAACGTCACAATGAGCCGCTTCTCCTTAAGCACACCGCGTAATAATAACAACTTTTATTACACATTTGCCGTTAAATTCACGCTCGCATTGTAAACAATCGACCACGTGGAGTAAAAGTAATAGTAAACTCATAAACAAATGAATGAATTAGCCATAGCGGTGCCGACGTCATCGGCGAAGACACGCATAATAATCGCTTATGCAAACGAGCCTAATTATGTAAAGCATTATGAACCGCGCCGACGTGTTTTGACATACACTAACGACCAATTATATGGCTATTGTGTGACTCAATGAACTTGAAAGACATACAATAATATAGGGCATCGACACGCGCGCTGAATGACGAGCCCGCCGCGCTGCCATCGCCACCGAGCGACACCTGTTTAGAAAAAATATATGCGAATGTCAGGTGCACCAAATTCAATGCTCGCCAGTATTTTTATTACTGTTATATTAGGCCATCGCTGTACCCAGTTTGTTTACCATTTTTTGTTCGTGCCTTATTGTCATGTTTCAGATGAGTTGACAAACTCGTGCCGAATTTCTTATTCACTTTACATCATGTTGATACGGTTTTGCACAGCATAATATATTTTGTGCAAGTATGCCTAATCATAATTATAATCAATATACCAAATATTAGATTACGGTATTTATTATAATTATCGCAATCTTATCTTTGCTAAATGTTTCGGAGTGATACGAATGGATACTTTTTGTTTGTTGATATTTTTTGCTAATTGTTAATCTACGTTTTTTTTGTATTTTTTATCGGCCTTCGCGAACGGCTTGTACAGAGTAACGAGAACACGGGATAATAATATCTTTGGCATTCGCGAAGTGTCTCTTTCGCGTTCTAAATATATTTCCCATGGCCTCAATGTCGTACCGCGACCTAATTACGTCTGGCAATAAAACAATATATGAGTCGTTGAACCCTCCAGTTTAATGTAATGGCTATGTAAACATTGCATCTGGGTAAAGGCGGGCCGATGGCGCCGATGGCGGGCCGCGACGGATGCGAGACGCGCCGCCGCCAATAATTTATGTAAATTCACGTCATTGTATAAGAGTGATGTTTTTATTGCAATCTTGTTTTGACGGTCAAGTTCGGCACGCGGCGAAAGTTAAACAAGTACAATAACTCTTAAAGTTTTCACGTCGCATCTGTACCGTTCGCCATGTGTTGTAAACGGTCAGGTGAAGGCTGCAACCGTGTAGCGTAACAAACGATCCAACGTTACCCTGAATTTAGTGTATTTTATTTACAACGATATTCAGATTAACGAATTGATTACTTTCGCTGCTTTTATTTACTACGAAAACATCAATAACCACGAGCAAATTTAACAAGACTATCTATCGGATCAATTACTTCGAATCTATGTTATAAATACAGAGTTGTAAAAACTTATGTGGATAGCATCGCTAAATAAAGGAATGTTTAATACTGGTCGTAAAGTTTTACTCTTAGAATATCATCAGAAATATCGGTAATCTATCAAAAAAACTTCACTCTTCAACGAAAACGTAAAAGTAAAACAAAAGGTGTGATTTTGATTTAGTTTCGAATGTTTGTAAATAATGTTTTACTACAGCCAGCAAGTAGCGTAAAATCTTGTTTATAATTATGATAATAGCTTTATTATATACTACTACAAATCTATTTCGTAGGTAGTAACCATTAATCACTTATGAATGAATGAATGTTATTATTATACGGCAACCGGTCAACGATATCAGAATGTTGTAAACGTCATTTTATAATCATAAGCTCATAAATAAACATGATGACGTATCGCGGGTGATCATGGATCGGCCGGACTCGGAAGTGCGGGCACGGGCGCCTCTCGGAGTCTCGGTACGTACCATACGTAGGCGCGCGCGCATGGCGCACACCTCACGCATACGCGGATAATTATGTAACAATGTTTTGACATTCAACAACGACACATTTAGCGCGGACATTAAGTGGATCAATGAACTTGAGCCGTTTGTTGTGCTCGCTGTTACGCAACGATCGGCGTTTGAGTGAGATTAATGCGCGCGGATTATGGCACGCGATACATTTCAATTTACGTTCCGTTTCATTCATGACTCGAGATAATGACGACGTACTCGTTCCGCTCGTTTGTTTGCTTTTGCTTGTCGCCGCCGTGTCCGCTCGCTTCTCACGTGCACTTTACATACTCGATCAGCCGCTGATCGACCGGCCGCGATTTATGTGCACTTGTCGCGATGCAACGCACAAGTCACACTTGTGCAATCAGTTAATACGCTCAACTTCTTCTTTATATGAACAATTAAAAACGACGCCGCTCGTTTGCATGGTATAGGAGAAAACTTTGAACATTAACATTAGATATGTGAAAACAAACATGTGTGCAAGACGACCGACACAGGGAAGATCGTACTATTAGCTACAAGTTTGAGCACAAGACGGCGGGGTGAAGGGAGCAAGTCTTCACCCATTGACGGTTGAAGCGCCCCGCGACACTTTCACTGCTCCGTTATTGCAGTTACTACGCGCCTACTGTGCACCCGGGGGTAACGGGCTGAGGGGGGCCGCCACCCTATTGCATTCACCCCTCGTTCTCACCCCGCGTAGGGCACGACTTACAGCAAGGGTGCATTACTAAATTTAAGAATATGAGATCTATTTTCTAGCGCTGTATCTCATAGGTGATCACCGACTTGAGGCACCTAATGATAGAGTGATAGAGCTGAGCTTTGGTGATCGCACAGAGACAGTAACGGATGCAAAATGTTAGCAACGAGTGTATCAAAGGCGATCGTATCTCAAGTCTAGACGGGCGGGCAGTCGCGCGAAGTGGGACAATGTCAACTGTGAGGGCTCGCTATTATTTGCGTAGACACGTGTGCGTCGGCCGAGGAGCGACGGCGAGTGACAAGTGCTCGTGAGTCGTGACGGAAGTTTGTAAACAGTGCCGGCCTTGCTCCCGGACTCGGCCCGCTGCACCGCCGCAGCCGCATCGACACCGCACCGACACCGCCCGCGTTCCGCACCCGGTCACGCACAATCTATATCGACATGTTCCGATATCCAATTACACACTTCTATCAATCCATGAATGAAAATGATAATGTACCACCCGACCGACCGTGACAATCGATTCGATTCATATCTGCGAATCTAAGACAGGTGGATTACTATTACTACGGGTATAACAACAAACTATTATCACGTGCGGCATGCGCGATGCTATCGCGGCATCGAGAGTGCTGTAATCAGAGAGGCATCTTTTACAGTGATTTGTGCGATTCAGCGGCGGATGAGTTCGAGTCGAGTAGGGCGAGGAAAAGTGTAGATCGCGGTCGCGTCCTTTGGTAGCGGGTGTTCGGGCGGCGGCGGCGAGCGGCGGTGATTGATGGGCGATAGATAGTCGCGACTCGACATTGAACCCGTCCCGGCTGCGGGCTGCACGCCTACAGTAAATATATCTAGTGCGGACTTCCGCTCGTGACGTAGCCCGTGACGTGCGCGCACTCCCTCGCTGACGTAGCCGCCTACGTAACATATTTATTACACTTTTTGTTTACACTATAAAACGGTATTTACATTGTTATTGTTTTGTGGGGTCGTCGTCTTATCACTTTATTGCTTTATGGCTCGTTTGTGTTCATTGGCTACCTGTCTCTCGTTTTCCTCACATTCAGATGTACCAACAATTACTTGAATGAATTTGCTAAATACAGTTAATATAACTTTTGAAGAAGTTGTCAATGATAGAGGTAGTCGAGTCAAGGCTACAAACATATATTGGGGGATAGAGTCACTAAAAAACATGCATTATATTTTATAACTACGCAAATCAGGCCTACGGGATTCGCGTAGACGCTACGCTACGCCCGTAGGCCGTAGACGCAGAGTTACTTATAGTCTAATTTACAAAAAAGAGCATGCATTTTTTAATCCACAAGTTACTTAGAGTGGAAAGTATTTATTTGCACAACAGTAGGTAGATATTATTTCTAGTCGTGCTGTTGGAAGTATCAAGTTAACTGAAACGCTCTCGGGACTAATCTCCTAAGTGCGTACTGTTCGAAAGAGGATGGCAAGGGGTGGGGGCTCATTAAAAATTCATTCTTATTTGGAAGCTCGCCTCGTAATCAGCCGCAAAGGGGAGGTTCCACTCCACGTTCTGCGTGTTCTTCTTTATCTACTGATTTATAAGGTTTGATTTTAGTATAGAACCTAATCCTAAGCTTGTCTTGTTGTCGTTAGTCTGAAGGTAGCCTGGTGGTGTTTCAGCACCACGCAAATATTCGGTTTCTGAAAAGGTTGTAGAATTCCAGGAAATAGTTACTTACATGGATGGTAAATCTGATTGTGTTATTTTGTTTAAGATCGTTTGCTCTATTCCTTAATGAAAGCCAAAGTAGAGAATATAAAAAGGAAGAACATACATTATCCTTTATTAAAAATTTCATAGTAAAATATATTCACTTCTTGTCAATCTACAAAGGCAGTACGGTAAAATGAAGCCCTTTCAGTTCGATCTCCTTCGATCCCAAAAGAGCTTAAAAGTCCTTTCCCATTTACAGTAACGACTTCCATAATAGCTCTAATAAAGGTATAATAGCTTTATCTCACAATATCACTAACCCAATAGTAATTAAATGCATAGTAATACATTTTTTAATAATTGGATAATTACAGTAATGTAGTGTTGTATGTGTGTGTTCACCATATTCCCCATCGGGCGGCGACGGGAGGCAACCCCCGGCCCACCCTAGCACGTCTCTTTGATCTGCCGTACCATTTGCTCCTTTTAACTCGAATGTTATTCGAACTTTCGTGTTTCAAAATTCTGCAATTCAGTTTTTATTTACCTTCCTTCAAATGTTGGTGCCTAATAATCTATGTACATTTACAAAAGTTGTCTATCTATGCTGAAAGGGATGAAAATCTCTTTAATAATAACGTTTTGCATTTTGGTAATTGTTACAAATGTACGAAATTTTAATTTACTCGCTTTGAATTAAAGTAAAGCTTTCAGGTTGGTTATTTGGAAAGTGCACTTGGAATTAGTTGCTTTGTATATTATGTGATCGAGTCGAGTCCCACTGGTAGGGGCGCGGGCGGCTCGGCGAGGGTTCGCTCCCGCAACACCCTCCATCCCGCCGTCCTAATCCTCTCCACCCCTCCCGACGAGTGACGTCACCACTTACAGCTCTTTTTTGGCAATGAAAAAAGTGATGAAGTTATATTTATTACAAATTTTCTTTCACTTTTTCAAGTCTTTGAGGTCGTTGCTTTGTTTATTTGCTGTTCTATTTAACATCGGATGTGTATCGCCTTTTATTTTACAGGAGAAATGTTTATGTTCAATGTAACCCTTTTACTGAAAACGAGTTAACAAGTAGCGGCGGAAAATCTGTGAAACGACATCCAATGCGCAGGCTCTCGAGCATGCGAACCTTAATTGATACATGATATAATCAACGTCGAATCGTAAACAAACGAGGTGTTTTTAATAATAACGGTCCTAAACCGGTTCTGGTGTAAGCCGGCGTGCAGTGGGGTGCGATGATGTACGCATCAATCACAGATCAGCTGATCGGCGGCGGTCGTTTTCCTTTTCATCTTGCACTTTATTTAATTAATTGTTCGCCGCGGGCGGCGCGGGCGCGCTCTCGGGCCCACGGTTAAGCCGACTAACCGCTGAACTAAAGCCTCTATAAACTTACTACGTTCACCGCCGTTGTGATCAGATTATGAATGAACCACGTTTGATCTCACTTAAATCTAGTTCCGAGTTTAGTATGCGTCTGTGGCTCGCGTGCGACAGTTTGTTTTCATCACTCGTATCGATGATCATTACTCTTTCTTTATTTGTTTTCTCACTATTATGCTCTGAGATGTTGTGATCGCGTGGGCACGAGCCGAGTTATGTCATGTACCGCTAACAATGGCGATTTTCGCTCGTAACCAATCGACAATGACAACTGCAATGGACCGCTATAAAGAATCGTGTTTGTGAGACGACCGGTCTTTTGTTCAGTTATCCCGCGTTCCTACCGAAACAGGTGCTCGTTTTATGGGGCATTATTTTGCATTCACTGGAAACGTCGAACAAACTCGTAACACTTGTACTTGAGAACGAGTGATAGTTGCCCGCATACAATAATGAAACGCCCCTATAACAACCAATTATCGCAAGATTGGGGAACGCCCACTATCCTTCGACTTGTTTCATCAATTTAGTGTGGAGTCGATGTGACTTGAACGCGGACGTATTTTTAAAAGGCATTTCAGTTGAGCAAGTGAACGTGTCGAGAGGGGCACTGCGTATAGGCGGTGCTGCCGTCGTATTTCTCATACAGAGCGCGATGTTGCAATGTCGGCGTGTAGCAAGACATCGCTGGTATCGAGCACAGAGAGCGGCGCGGTGGCGGCGGCTGTCACGTTGTCTTCAGCCGCGAGCGTATGGCACGCGTGTGCTGCGCGTGTGTGAGTGACGTCAACGCGCCACTTTCTCCATACTTTCGTCGTTGCTGGCGCGCTAAAAAACAGCTCGCCTAGACGACGACTATTAATACATACGATGCGATGCGACGTCGCACGCTCTGTCGCGCGAAACGATACGGAATTGTTTTCTGTGTGCGACAGGCGTGCGTGTTAGGTGTCCACTGTCGACAGGCTCTCCCTAGTGCACCTCACAATCGCTTCTACTCTACGTCGATGAGTTGTAGCATTAGGTACACTTTTTTCAGCTGAAAATAATATTTAAATGCTAAATGTTTGTCTGTTAGTCTTGGTAGTCTGTCTTGTTGACGAATGATCACATTTGTCCGTTGCCACTACGAGTATTCGCTAATATGTCGTACAAACACAGTCCGCCAACTGTACGCTCACGCTCGCACTGAAGGTTGTCGCAGTACAGTGCACCGGTCCACTAAATTTAAGTACTCTAATTCAGTCTCAACAATTTGTACTTTAATTCGCACTGAAATATCGAACAAGTAAAATCCATTCGTTGCCATCGCACGCCTGTCTAATTAAGCTCTGTCATAGACTCTTCGAAGGCTCTATTACGAGCCGCCTCCAAACTTAGAGCGGACTATAACGCATTTGGTATTCAATCAGTAATTCTTGCTGGTGGAGAGTGGGTTTTATGCGGGGGTAGTAAGGTCGATAACGTTAGGGTGGAGTGAAATTCAGCTCGCTCAGTGTGACAATTACGGCGATGCGGCCCGCCCCGCGCCGCCGCAATCGATAGGCCTACGGGGGGAGCGGGGGTGAGGGCGGCGGCGGCGGCGGTCATTACTTATGCAAAACAGCATCGGCACTGGCGAGCATCGTGCTGCGGCTGCCGGCTGCGGGCAATGCCGAGCTGCACGCACCGCCGCCGCCGGCCATGTACCTGCCGGCGCTTGCTGCTGCCCACCAAGATTGACCTTACACTAATATCGATTTATCGAACCACCACGTCAAATGAAAATAATGCAGCTCCAATATTCTGTCACTGTTTCATTTGCCTGATGACGTCGAATAAATGCCTTTGTTAGGGATCGCATTGGGCGACAAAGTTCCCCGGGCCCCTAATCTGAGTTGGCGATGGGCTAACGGACCCGGGACTCGTTACTGAATTCGGGAGTCTTTGTGCTCTCCCTCGACGCGGGCGAGCGGAGGGTCACCCCTGACTTTTGTTTCCTGCTGTATTCAACTGTTTGGATGCAATGTATTTAAAGTACGCCATCCAAACAGAAGACTTAATTAAATCCTGAAAAACGAGAACAATTGCCCGACTCTGTTTATTTTACAGAGATGATATAGATACCTTCTTCACAAACTATAATTAACATGAAATATTACAAGAATAACATGTAAGAATTTGAATCATAGAATTAATCCTAAGCGTCGATGTCGTCGAACTAGGCTAAGCTCGTGAAAAAGCTTCGCTCAGTCAGCGCGAGCTTTCGCGATAAAGTTTCGCGCGAAAACTCATTCCCGCGCTTTATAACCTGTGAGTTTCCAAGCCTTGGAGGGGGAGGGCTTTATATAAGGCGCCCCGCCCTGCCTCGCTGTACATAATGTAATTGGCAACAGCGGGCGATCTTCAAGCTGAGCATTGTAGGCGCTCGCTCGAGCGATACTACGCGACGGCGAAGCGAGGCGACGTGCTACCTTGGCGTAGCGGAAAACTGAACGAAAAATTACTTGCTTATTTACAACTACCAGCCATTGATGATGTTTTTGTGAACGTTCATATAAATATGTATAAGATTCATTTTGTATAATTATACAAAATGAACGTCTTACAACGGTAGTCTGTAGAGTAGATACAATCTGATATAACCAATCATATAATCAATATTTAACGACACGGTTGGCGCAGTGGCTAAGCGATTAGCTTTCTGCGCTACGTGTCGCGGGTTCAACCCCTGCACGGAACAAATATTTGTATGATCTACAAATAGTTGTTTCGGGTATGGTTGTGTGTGCATGTGACATGTATGTTCGTAAACTGTACCCTCGATACAGGAGAAATCCAGGGGCAGGGGCAGTGTTTTTAAAAAGAAAAAAAACTACTGTCAACACTTCTTGATTCGTAAGGTGAAAGATTTAGTTTTGGTTAACGATCATAAACTATAGATTTACGATTACGCTGTAACGATGACTCTTACATTATATTCAATAACTATTTGTTATTATTGCTTTATATTTTTGACAGATATCATATTATTATAGCGACACCTGATGGAAATTTTCAATGATTTGTTATAACATCACCTAATTGTTTTCTTATCTACCATCTTATTTTATAAATATTTTAACAAAAAAAAGCTGTTTATGATTAGACGACTTACGAAGTTATATTATGAAATCAAAGTTGTCACATGTATTAAATACAATATCTTTCAAGTATAAGATTGTGAGCGGAGCGTTGGTCGGGTCGCGGTATCGGCTCTTATCACACCGCTAGCTACGTTATCAGGCTTCAAGGTGACGGGCCGATGTAACGCAGCCGATTGCACGACTAAAGATACGACTCACAATTATGTGTTTCGTCCGATCCTCAGCGTTTCACAATTATATGATAGCGAGATCGATTGCAACGACTGGATTTATTTAACAAAAATTTCATAGGGGTTCAGGCAAATGAATGCCGAATATCCGAAATTCAAGACTTCAAGATCAGTTAACAGTTTATAGTGTACGGTAAGGTTCAAAAGAAGACACAAGATTCAGAGCGGTTCAGTAGATATCAATGCATGTTTCGATCTAGCACAAGTTCAATCACACGGATATTGCACAGTACAAAATTCCGTAATGAGTCACGATCATCAAGCGCACTATCAACCGAAACTCAATGATTATTTCTATCAGCACTTCTGAAATTCACGGCATAATGTCTATTTGCTTTTTTATCCGAACTAAGTGTGAAAGCAAGTTGTCGCTAAGTTGTCACATGTTGAGCAGGAACTCATGCAGCAATTATGTATAATATCGGCAAGGCCACGTGCTCCGTTGACGTTAACAAAGTTTCCCGATGCGGAGAAAACTTTGTGACATGTGAGTGGTAGATACTTACAATATGTTCGGAGGCACGTACCCCCCGCCCCGCTCCCCGCCGTCGCCGTCGTCGCCGGCACCGCCGCCGCCGTGACTCAGCGGCGCCCTCGCGCGACGTCGCCCCGTCTGCCCCCATGGAAAATTTATACCCACCCTCTGCCCAAGATCATTACGACTCGACTCCACTAAATTCAACCTTTTCATATAGAAAATACAGAACATTTTTGCCCGCTACGACGTAGCAAGACAAAGGAGCACCAGCAATTTCGTCGAAAACAAACCTTAACTCCTGAGGGATATAGTTTGTAATTTATGTGACGAAGTGGCTCACGTGCTCGAAAACGCAGCAGTGACGTCACGGACCTCGTAGGTGGCTAGAGGGCGGCGCATCCTACTCTACATGTTTTTCTACTTTGAGCTAAGCTAGACTAAATAAAAATGGTCCTCTGAAAAATCAATACTCCTTTGCAATTATAAACAAGATGATTTTGAACATTTGAGCTTTTGGAAGCCACGAAAGCTATGGAAAATTGCCAACCAAAAATAAAACCGGCAGTAGCATGTCGCAGCAGTGACAATATAGCTGCGCGCTCTCCCTTAATTCCCTGCTGGTGCGAGGTGGCGCGTCTAGAGAGCGTGTGCTCTCTCATCTCCTTAATTCGTCCTTCGCCGCAGCCCCCTTAATTCTCCCTTCTAGCATTGCCGCGAGGGAGGGCACTCACTCTCTTGTTAACCCGAGTTCGCCCCCTTTATTTATGCCCGGCGCGTGGGGGCGGGCGGGCGGTGGGCGGCGCAGGGGGCTCTATCGACGTCCGTACGCCGCGTCTATGTGCTGGTGAATTAAGAGCGAGTCGGCTTTCATTTTGCTAAAGCTTCCACGCTCGTGTGCTCGCCTTTCAGGCGCTGCTTGCTGGTGTGCACACGGGTGGCTCGTGCCGCTCTCGACTCTAAGACGGGGGGATAAGGTCGCAAGCCCCTTGGTCCGCCTCGCTCGCCTTCAGCGTTTTATAACTTCAGAGGGCGAGGAGGCGGCAGAGTTTTTGTGAGTGGAAGGACTTTTTTGACTAACGTTTTTTATGTTTTACTCGGTTAGGGTTCGCTAAGATAACGACATCTCATAGAGGGTGGATAGCGTTCTCATAGAAGATACATGTTCGACAGCATTGCTGTTTAATAAAAAATAGGTTGGAATGACTTTGAAGTAATATCATACAGACATGGCTTGAAAACTTGTATCTATGCGGTTACACGAGGTGACAGATGACAGTAGACTTAGGCACTTTGAAGAAGATAGGTACTTATACTTACTACTGTCGAAACTATTCTGTAAAGTTTGCGAGAGGACGGGGCCGTGGTGGGTGGCTAAGTCTACGCACAACGTCTTCAGAGAAAGTGAAATTTAGCACAAGTTCGGAGAAATACAACTGTGTTCAGCGCCCCCTCGCCCTCTCAGGACTTGTGGGGGTGGCAGTCGGCAAACGCGGCTTATAACAATTAAGTTTATTCGCTCGCAGGTTTTTCTATTCGACTCAACAAAAAACACTCGAAGTTAAGAGTTAAAGAAAATAATTTCATTTAGTTTGTTCGGCGATGTCGTCGCGGGCGGCCTAGCTCTACGTGCACTCGGATTCATCATTGTATTACGAATATTACGATTATCTAAAGATTTGTTAAGTTTCGGAAATTTATGAATCCTAAGCAAGCTTAGTGACTTAGAGTAAAATGATGAAAGTGTTCGCGCTGATACGATGAGCCAATTTAATTACGACACGTTTTAAAACAAATACATTGACACGTTGGTTGAGGCGGTTTTGGATATGTACGGTGCTTTATGTAACTTGCTATTTATTATACAATTATTGCTATGGTATACAGTGTACAGTATATAGGTTTACCACTAATTAAAGCTCGTAGTCTACATTTTTCGGTACAAAAAGTATTCGAAACAAACAAAAATTTCTAATTAATGTCGAAATTTTCCTGAAATTTCAGCGCCGATGTAAACTCAGTAGGTGCCTTTATAATATACTTATATTGATTATATTTTGTAGCCTTCTTTTAGGGATGCAGGGGTAGTTAGCAAGTGTGATGCATGTTTTTCAGATTAAAAATCGCGAGAGCAACTGCCTCTGTGACGGTTGAACGACCTTTGGTAAGGTGTCGGTTTCGGGCAGGTTATTTAATGCGGGGGCGGGGGAGGCGGGGTGGTAGGCAGGTGGCGCGGGCGGCGCAGCCCCGGGTCGCCAGGCAACGGCAACTGGGTCACTCCGGGCCTGCCCCGGCCGCCCACCAATTATGTACACGCTCGTTACCGGACACGCGTTTTTCAATCACATCCATATTTAATTGGGCATCACGAAGCTGGAAAATGTGTTTGAACCGCTATGTTTTACGAGAACTTTATTTGAATCGCGTTACATAATAATGGTGCTGATTTTACCAATTATTGCAAAATGTTTTGTACAAATTGTATGCCCTACGTAGCTACGGTTCGTAGGTATAATTTTGCAGATTACGTGACGTCAAAGCCTTTCTTACCTAATTTCAAGATGCATATTGAAATTGGGACTGCAATGCAATCGATGCTAGTGTCTGAGCTTGTCATAGAAAGTATTGCATGTGTGATATATGTCGCGGTTAGTTGAGCGTAGCGCCGGGCTCGCGTCCGCGGTGCGACTCGTCTTCCGGGCTCCTTACAAGACAAACCTGTGCCCTAACTTGTTGCATGGATGCACCGCGGAGGGTGCGGGGGTGGCGGTGCGGTGTGGTGCGGGGGGTGCGGAGGGGGTGCTCGCGGAGGGCCGCGGGGGCGTCTTCATAGTGAATGGGCGCGAGATGTCGTGGCCGGCCGCCACGTGCGCGTATGGAGATGTCTCCATTGATAACCGTGACCTCGCCCTTATCGCCGCCTGTCGATGACGTCTGCATACATCAACTACACCCGAGCCTTCCCACCAGAACACTCCAGGCTGGTTTTGCTAACACTGCACCTAACTCTAGCTCACAAAACAGTCTAAGTTCTTAGCGTAACTTTCATGTTGTTTCAAGTACTTAATAGCCAACCGATTAGTTTTTCGTACAATTCAGCAAGGCATAGCAATAGCAATTTCATGATTTCAAGCATTTATAATCTATGTAGAGTTGCTGAAACTGAAATAATGCCAATAAATTTACACAATCCGTGCAAAATTTGGACTTGAAAATATGTAGAGACGTTAAAACTTAAAAAGCTCATCATACATTGAACATTCGCGCGGTCCATGTTAAAACCAATGCACCATGAAAATGTGCAGTAATAGATAGATGCAGTGAAACCTGCTTACAACAGTTCTGTTCTGTAAATTGGCATAACGGGGTCGAGTCAACTCATAGACAATTAGCATTGAGTACGGCCAGGCGGGCGGGCGCATAGCAAGTGCAGCCTTGACATTGGCCGTCGCCCTAATGTCGTCGCATCGATTGTCGGAATGCGAACAAAACCATCTCCGGCCGGCAAATAATAATAGTGTCGAACCGATGAATGAGCATATTAGCGAGCGGCGCGGGCGGCGGCGGGCCGGCGCCGAGTCATTACGCGCCCCCATTAATCACTGCAACAATCGGCCGATATCTCGCTATTTACAAACGCGGGAGCACGTGTTCACCGCTCGTACTACGCAGAGTGTATTGACCCATTTAGATAGCTCGACCTTCGCGCGGCCATTGTGAGCGAAAAACATAAAAATAAGTTTTATTGCGGCGTCGTTATGCGTATCGCTGCGGCGCGGGCCCGCCGCCGCCGTCACGCTCGCACCGCCCAACAGCTGATCGCTACGTGACATTTTTATTTTATTCGCTCTCTTCCGGGGATTCTCCGAGATACGTGCCAGTGACGTCATTATCAGCCCGCGTGCCGCCACCTGATTTATTATCTCAAAAGAGCGCGACATACTCCACCCCGGATCGATGTGATTTATACCGCACAGTATGAACAGAGTATGTCAATATCAGTGTTAAGCGTTTAAAAGTGCCATGAGCCGGGGGTCTACCGCGTAACTAAAACGGTAATGAACATCCGACTCTGGTAATGAAGTTCAATACGATCGTGAAAGGCTAAGCTTCGAGCTACCTTGTATTTTTTTTACCGATAATGCTGTTGGGACTTCCATCTTCATGATCGATAACTTTTTACAAGGTAGCTCAAAGTTTAGTCTCTCACGATCGTATTGATGTTCATTAACATTTTAGTTATGCGGTAGACCCGCTGGTCCCGTGTGTCGCACAGCGCGTAATCACTTCACATCAGATGCACTTTCCATTTGCTCACTGATAATGACGCCACCGCATTAATCCGATCTATTTTAATGCGTCTTGCTTTATCCAATAACGAAAATGAATTCCGAGTTACAACGAAAATGGACGTAAGTCCGAATCTGTTTTCGTTCAGGTACATTGAATCGGCTAGCACAAGCTAGCTGAAAAACGTGAGACCGATAAGCAAGTTACGCGAAGTGTTGGTTACATGGCAGTAGGAATAGGTTGCAGGGACAGTTAGGATCGGAAGCGTGCTTACGTAGCATGTATACGTCTGGTCGCAAAAGGCAACACTACCAGAGGAGCCGCGCCGACATTCCGATCATTCAGCGGGCGGCTGCGTTCGGGGAAGCGTGCGTCATCTCGCGCTCTACCGACAAAAACTACGAATTTTCCCTTTCATTGCATCGAGTGGTCGCAGTTGCTCGCTCATCATAATAAACGCATAACGCGTCGCTCGCACGCGCTCACTGTAAACAATGCGTTTCGGGAATTCCCTCTCTTTTTATGCGGGATCACATTCCTGAGGGATTCCTTTTGTTTGCTTTTGAACTGTTGTTCATTTTTTTCCAAGTCACCTTGAAATCATTTGACTCTATTGACACTTGCATAACGGTACATGGATTATGAGCTTTTTGTTATACCCATTCAACAGATCTATCATTAATTCATACAAAGCACCTTTAGCCGGCGAGTTAGCTGTTAAAGTGTTTTTTTCTATTCGGATGAAAATGTAGAGACGTTTTATCGATTGACGGAGTTGAGACATAGTTTTAAATTTGATTGATTTTCACGTGGTTTGACTTCATCAAGTTATTACAACCAACCACATATTTTTCACTAGAAAGGTAGTACCTAATTGGGAACTTGGCAGAGTAGTTGCTTCCTAAATTTGTGCTCAAACGAGATTGGTAGCGATATCGAACCGATTTTAAATCTATTGAGGATACGTATCTAAGACTTGTTTTTTAGCTAAAGTAATTTCTTGGAATTTTATTTTAGTAGGTAATTTATCCGTAATTATATTAACTCTGCCTTACTCAGAGCAAGCAGTAAGCGAAAGTGAAAAATCTTCAATAAAAATACAAATCGATAATTTGGCGTAAATGCACATGGTTGTCTTAATAAATCCTTATTGAAACTTGACATGAAAGCCGCCATTTGTTACGGTTAGGTGTTTGGCAAAGAATTGGATTACACAACTACTGTTAAAATCAATCGTGTACGGGTGAGCAGTAGCCGGAGGCGTGAAATAAAAAGCTTGACAGAAGCACGGCGAAGCTGCGCGAGCGCCGGCCCACGAAACAGGATGTGGGACTGGTTGGCGCACGCACACAAAGCCCCGCGTGCGCACGGGGCGCACACAGGCGCACGCGGCCTCGCCGCTCGCCGCTCTCCGCTCACGGAAATGTGCGTGCCAGCCAGGGCTGCGCGCACCTCGCCTGCACGACCATACCGACTCTACATATTTTATTTTTATCATTCCTTCCACTCATGCTGCCGTTGAAATTTGCAAGTTTATCGAGTCGTAAAAAACGGCTCTTGGGATTATTGTGTTTTGAGAGTACAGAGCCAGGAACAAAAGTTAGGGAAGCGTATTAGTAACTCGAGATTGGTGCGTGAGAAATGTTAGAAGTAGTTCGGCACTGGTAGTATTTCGGTCAGATGTGTCAGGCAGCCCTGGTGTCGACTGCGACGGGCGAGGCTGCTTCGTGGCGGACCGCGGTACCGACCAAGCACACCGCCAAGATAGCCTCCGACATTTTTGACTATTCACTGTCTTCAAGCTGGTTAACCCACAAAGTTGCACTGCTCTAAATCTAAAATCGGGTCACAATTTGGTGAATTACTCACGTATAAGACTATACGTGAGTAAAAACACATTACAAACCCCATGAGAAGTGTGACTTTGCTAATGATATTATTTTTTTCCGTCAAATGATGTGCGTCATATTACTTCCACCCCTTGCACTAAAACCCTACATTGAAACAATTCTCAAACATTACAACAAAGTCAGGTGTTTACGATGTCTAATCTTGATTGCACTGAACAGGTCCACAACAATCCGCCCTTCTGAGATGAATGAAATTACCACCGTCGGTCACGTGGTCTATTGTACTGAAAAGGAGCGTTAATGGTTTAATCGGTCATTCAATCGGTTCAATACTGCAATAGCGTAGCCTCTTCGCACCGTTTCATGAATGGACGACAAAAAAATGAAATAAAAATGTACTACGATGTTATGAGCGTGGCGTCTCGTAAACAATCGTTATTTATACAGCCATCGATGTTCCACACACAAACGCGAAAGTCGCGTTAAACACGTGGGAGTTAAAATTGTCACGGATCGCGACTCAAAACAAAACTATCAATACTGAAATAGAATTTCATTGGTACCTATTTATCCCGCAATTATATAAAGTATGCCCATCAACATTAGGTTCAATCAACTTTTTCAAACTTAAAATTACAAGGTAAATTAAAAAGAAAATGGTTCAAAGAAATTTCACCGCTTATAATATTCCCATAACATCTGACGCATAACGGCGACTTCGTATTTTCTCATGTGGGTAGAGCGACCCCATAACGTGGCACAGTACACCCCACGCTATCTACCCCGCTTTATAGTTGGCTATACATTATAATATAACATTGGTCGTCGAGTCGACGCCGGGCGTAGGTAGCTGTAGCGCTAGATACAGGCGGCCGCTACGCGGTGTTATTATGTGCGCGCCTGTGTGCTGCACGTGCACGCGCGCACACTGGCGAACGCCCCCGCCGCCCGTGCCCCGCGCCGCCCGCCGACCCGCGCCCGCTCGACATGGCTGTGGCGCTGTGAGGCAATGCCGTTGCCGTGCCGCCGTCTATTTGGTCTCCACAATGCCATAGAAAGTCTCCGTTCGACTCGCCTCGCCGACCGAACTTTTCCTACCTCCTCGAGCGAGAGGCGCTATAACAACACCGTAGGTACCGACTCGTCGTCGTCGAATATGACTTCTCAACGCATATAGTAGAATTCTTTATGGTTGTTATTTTGAATAAGCACTAACTCCTCGCCTCGGCGCTATAGCGAGCGGTACGGTTATAAAATGCCGCATATCCGAGACTAGCGATAAAATAAACGTCTGACGTTTCCAAGTTTCGAGCGGAGAGAACGAGCGACGCGCTGCGCATCAGAAAAAGAACTTTACGACAAGATTAGAAAGAGCGAGCGGAACGGCAACGGCGCGCAGCCGCGTTCCAGAGGCACGGAGTGGCAACGCCGAGCGGCAACGTCATTTACTAAATTTATTTTCATGAGCGCCAGCGCTGGCGACGACACTGCTACATACATATAGCGCTTGCGGGCGCCGCGTGATACTACCTCACGCTAGATATTATCTAGCTATTTCTGCATATTGAAAACTCGTCGCGCTCGCTTATAATTTTCCTATAATGAACAGTAGGTGTAGAGGCGTGCAGTAATCGCGCTGTACCATGAGGCGGCACGTTTTCCGCGGAGCGATAAAGGGGTGACGCAAAGTGATTATTTGCAGCGTTTCGATGAGTGGTCGCTGAGTCAACGCAACGGCTGGCGGCTACGGTCGCAACACTGACAACAGCACGGCCGCTCGCAACCTAACCTACTAACCGATCATGCGTTGTTAGCTTTTATGATGAATTCGTTCAGCGCTCTACAATAGAGCTGTCCTTTTTTGTTATAAAATATCGGTATTAATGGGATATTTAATTTACAACTAATAAAAACAATTAGTAGTGGTAGACTTAGCAGGTTTCATTATAATTTTAATAACCTAGATCGAAGGTTATGACTTTGTGAGGTAGTAAAAATATAGGGAGCCGAGTAATTTTCGTTTAATGTTACAATTTCTTTAAAATAATAGATGGTATAAAGGCTAGAATATCTAGGCAGGTTTTGCGAAACGCGTGTGCCTCTTAATTGTAGTGGCAGGTGCGGAGGCATCTGCCGCCTGGTGGACGTGGCCACTTACTACTTTATTTTTTCCTCAACGTTTGCATCGACACGCATGTTGTCCGCTGACTCGTATATTGCAAAATTTTGCGTTGACCACTAACGAAAGTAGCAATGTATCGTGGCTATGGTAATTCGATAAATATGCGTTACTGCGGTAAAAGTCAATGCGTTTGCCTGCACGTCCGTCATTTAGTAAGTACTACACCCTGCAGCTGCCAACATGATAGCTTGTTATTCAAGTTTAAAATAAAGATAAGGATAAATAACATACCTACTTAGTACAGGCAGGCTACTGCTTGATTGTGAGATTGATAGATCCAAGAGTTAGAATCGGTGCTAAAATAATGCTAAAGAATGCGTTCCTGCAGAAGGGTCGGACGATTCCGGCGGGTGCGTTGGGCCCTCTACCTGAGCGCGGCACTAGGGGCTGCTCCCCGGCGCATTGTTGGTAAAAAAACTGAGTAGGGTAGCACACAATAGAGCTCAGACCACCCTACCAGGTACCTTTAAACGCCGTCTGTTACTCTAGCGAGCTGAACAGATTGCTGGGAACATTCCATCGGTTTTAAATTTGAGATTGAATTCAAAGAAGTAGAATGGGATGGGATGTTAAGACAGTTCAATGAGGAAAGTTTTCATGTCAAATGTCTGTTATAACAAGTGGTCGAGTTCATTATGAATGATCATTAAGATCTGGCGGTGCAAGACTGTTTCACTGTTTCTTTTTGAGTTATTGAATGTAAACTTAATCTTTGAACAGTCATGAATTAAATTAAGTTTAACTGCAGATGTTTTGTTATTCTAACGTCATAATTTGAATTCAGTGAAACCTAGAACGAATGAATACTTTGTCCTGCCTAACCGAGTAATCCCTATATCTTTGCGCACATGTAGCGTTCCAACAAAATATAATTTTTTCCATTAGTTTTCTGTGGAGTGCATAGCGTCTCGGCTTACGGTACTCGTGGTACTTAGAGAGCGGCGCCGCGCGGCTCCACCCGTCTGAGCGGAGTACCGCGTCGCACCGAGCCAGCGCCCACGCACCATTGTGCTCCACGCGTCTCTGCACTACCAGTCGCTAGTTATAATACATCCGCATCTAGACACTTACCTCGTAGCGTTCACCTACAGATATGCGTTCATCCATGCAGTGCGTTCTGAACTTCTAACTAGATTTCCAGTTTCATTCTTAAATTTTTGTCAATCAACATAAGAACTTAGATAAATTTTAATGTCGTTTTCATTAAAAAAATCATTTATAAATAGACGAAATAATAAATGTCACTGTCATTACGAACAATTCGAATGTTGGTGATGGTATGATATATTTTTTATAATATTATAAAATATTATAATCTACATAAAACGTCATCGGTAGAGTTCTCAGTGACTGCATCGACAGTTGTTGGAATGCAGAGAGTAACCGTGTTGTTTGTGTATTTGCAGGGCTCGGGCGGCGGGTGCGGCGCCAAGCGGCGCGCCGGCTCCCCGTGTGAGGGCGGCGGCAAAGTCGCGCGCTGGGAAGACTCAATCGCACGGCTCGAGGCCGTGGCCGCCGGCGCGGGCGGCGGAGACTGCTGGCGCTCCGAGGAGGAGGAGCGCCGCGCGTGCCGCCGGCGCTGGTGCGGCGGCTGGTGCGGCGCGCACGACACTATCCGCGCCGAGAACGGCAAGTCCTACCTGGAACTGGGCGGCGCTGCTGCGCGCGCCTGTTGCGACGGCCGCGCGGCCGGACGCTGCGCCTCGCGGCGCTGCTACCGCGAGAGGCGATTCAAGATGATGAATTTGTGCGCGCTGAAGCTGGCGAGACTGCGGCAGACGGCAGATCCGTCGCTGCGGCGCTCGGTGCTCGTATGCAACACGCTGCGTGGCATCGAGCGCGAGATGGAGCGCGAGAGTGCCGAGGAGGCGCCTTTCGAGCCAGCGTGCGTGGCCGGCGGCGTGGCCCGCTGCGAGCTGCTGAACGCGCGCGACCCGGCGGCCGGGCGCGCCACCCCCTTCCCCGCGCCGCCACCGCCGGACCGCGACTCCGGCTACGGCGACGAAGAGCAGCGCACCATCGACTGGGGCTCGGTGCTGAGTCTATCGTCGAGGTCCGCGCTCGACCCCCCCGAGGACGCGTGGCCCGACGATTGGGGCTGGAGCGAGGACAGTTTCGTGCGCCTGCTGGTGCCGACGAGTTAGTGCACGGCGCGCGGGCAGGACTCGCCCGCGCCCAATTGAGCGCCTGTGATAGCGCGAGCCGAGCCGCGCGGTGAGGCGGGCCGCGCGGCCGGCTCGCGCGTGCGGCCGCGCGGAACTCTAGTCGGACGCGCCGCGCCGCCCGGCGACACCGCGCGCCGAAGCGACGTGACGCATACACGCAGTCAGTAGTTAGTATTATGTAATTGCTAAAGGGAAGGTGCTAGCTTCGGACGTGACGCAGGACTTAAATGCGAGCCGAGTTATTTTTGATAGTTTTATTTTCTTTAAGTGAATTCCAAACCGAATGAAGAAGTGACTTAGCTAATGACGTTATTATCGTTTAAATTAAAACTCAGGTGTTTGAAATTTTGTTGAAATTATTATTAATTAGGTAAAATAACTATATTTATTTCGTTGACCAGAGGAAGAAAAAGTGACAATTTGAAATTATTTCTGTCTTGATATTTTCATTGAAATGTAATGTATCTGAACAACGAGCATGACCGTTCTTTTTGTTTGTATTACGTTGTCTCCACAGAAATCTCTTTGGTGAAGTGCACCTCTATAAGTTCTGGTTCGAGACTTTCCTGAATTTCAGTTTAGTTAATGGCGCCTCGTTGCTCGGAGCGCACGTCTAACGAAAGAGATTTCTCTACGTACGGCGTATTACTATTAATGTGTGGACATGTGCCGTTTTGATAAGCGCGTGAATATTGTGTAAAGCTACTGCAGTACGATGGTTAATGCGAACAATGACGAACAAATTGTAAAGCTAGTACCTTAGTACTTAACGTTACTGATGGACTTTCATTAGTTTCACATCCACCACCCTCGAGTGGCAGCATCGTAACTGGATGTCAATTAAATAAGCCTTACCAGCTGTGACTATGAAAGTTTCATGATTACAGGAATCGAGCATTTGAATAATTGGAATTTGTAATACATGACTGAACCGTGGCTGTAGGTACTTAAAATCACTCATATTTCGGAATTGAGAGTTCTGTCCATTGATTCGGATGCCTTCTAACGATAAATTTTAACTTTAAATAGTCATTATGGTCTTTTATTTAGACATAAACCAAAATAACTGTAAACGTCTCATCGATAGTTTATTTACTACACTAACAGTGAACTGCAGTTCCTAATACGTAATTAAAACTAATTAGAACAATCTTTAATTTATTCGAAACATTACCTTCTAGTTTTGTACTAAACATTTTTGTTAGGAGGCATCTGAAAATATCAGATTAGGTTTTCGGTAATCAAAAGTTAGTTCGTTGATGGACTCTGTAAATGCATTGTGATTTGAATAAACAAACCAGTTGATATTTGTAACAATAGTCTGAAAGTTGAACAACCCGTCGTTCCTAAACTGAGACAGGCAACGAACATTCATCGAAAACGAAATAGTGGACGAGGACCTTTACTTTGATGATACGTTCTCTCATTAGTAACATCGGGTTGTGTGACACTGTGCATTCGTACGATGCTGGTGACTTTAGGATTCGTGGTCGACTGCTCTAACAAAAGGCCGCGTAGCAACTGACTTCACCCCTTATAACTGTTACCCCTAAAATGATTTAAGTCAAAATAATTTCATACTTACGCAATCGGTTTATTCTGTGACGTCAGTGCTAAGCCCGTCGACCACGCTCCTCATGCTACGCAGCGGAGTACCGCGCGAACTACGGAATTGTGACTGCATGGACCAAACATACCTAGCACGACTTTTAATAGAGCAAAGTACAAATTTCAATAATAAGATGCATTAGTGCTCCGGCGCATGTTTGTCCACCGTTGTCAATTACTCAAATATTTGAATTGTGATTCGGTAGCTAATGAGAGAAAACTCTATGTTCTTAAATTTAGTGTACATATAATATACGGAGATGGGCATTATGGCGTGGTGAATCGCGCCCGTTGTAAATATATTATGTAAAGTAATAATTTTATTGATATCGATGTCGATTGTCCGGTAGCTCATCACACCGCTCGGCCGAGTGCCGCCGCCCTGTTGTATATTACGACCTCTATTCTGTCCAATACACTCAACAAGTACAGATATACAAGTTACATATTATGCATTATTAATAAATACAATAAGATGTCACAAAATTTTATCGCCAGTACAGACCAATAATATACATGAACAACGTTTAGTTATAATTTTGGGTTCTAAACTCATAAGTGATGCACTGAGTAACTGAATGATCAGCTCAATCTATTTTATTTTATGGGTTATTTCGCCTTAGATATTTTGTTGATGATGTCCGTATGGTTGGTTGTGATGGTTTACTTAAGTAAGTTAGCGACTCTCCGGCAAATTGCCCTGTTTGTCTTGTACCTATTACATTTTACTATATCTTTGTACTAACATTTTTGAGTCATAGTTTTGTATTCCTGGCGCATAACGTGTATGGCTTAATTTATTTGAAAGTACTTAAACCTACCTAATTAGTCGTAACTTTCAGTCAAACTTCCTTTAATATATCAATTAGTGTAACAATGGTTGATATACATATGCGTCAGGAAGACAAGGCGGTTAATGCTTGCAATATAATGTAGGTACAGAAACTTCTTTATCCTGTCATTTTCATAAAATAGTCGACTGATACTTCCAAGTCGGATCGTCATAAATCGTGAATGATTATTACGATTGTGTGTACTTTCTTAATTGTAAAATTTTGTACAAAAATAAGTGGTGGGCCCTACTTTAAATTGTATTTAATACTCCTTAACTGTTATTGTTTGTGTTGTGAGCACCGTGTCGGTCGCCACGTTGCGTCAACACCGTGTAGAGTGCGCCGCGTGTCCGCGCGACCCCGCGGTCCTGCGACCACGCGACCACGCGCACACTGTGTTGTGACTTCCAGCAATAATTTTGATGACAGGTAGACTCCTTGTCGCATCCGTCTTAACTCTGTTGCGAACGTTTCAAAGAAGCTTTCGCAACGTTTTCATACGTAACTTTACGACTACATTGTATAAGTGTATTTTCCTTAGTGTTTTTCATTGCCATTGGTTACCAAAAATGACAGGATTTTTATTGAAACTATTGTGAATATATTTTAGAAAGAATACTCTCGTTAGAAAATTGAGAAAAGTATTTTGAAGCAGCTCATATTGCACATCGAATTGTTAAATCGTTCCTCATGTTGGGAGTTTCTCAAAATCGTTTCTCGATTTGTCTAATGTAAGATATATAATTGTAATATATTATTGTTTAAGCCGTTGTATCGAAAATAACAAGAACAGGAATAATTTTGTGAAACAGTGGCACAAAGAATGAACATAAATATTATATATATTATAGAAACAGAAATGTGGCTATAAAAGCAATTTTTATAATAAATATTTACTGTTGAAGAACCTCAGACTTTTATTTGAATTATAATTGGACCCTTTATAAATATATACACACACACACACACGATATCATAGAACAAAACGCAAGTCCTGCCCAGAGATATTTGCCTCAATTCCACTAACTATCAAGACAAAATAGTTTACAAATATTGCTAATGAAACAAATATATTTAGTAGTAAGAAATGACACACATCTTGCATCAGAAACCTCTCAAGAAGTGAATTAAAGATCATTCTCAATCTTGCTGAGTTGTACTGAAACTGCTATGAAAATGGTAGGTACTGTGTGGAGACTGGGATTGCAGACTGAGACTTTAGCTGCGCTGGCTTTCTGTATAACCCACAAGAAAGACGAGAAAGTAAGTATCCAATTTAATATCATAGCAACTTAAAGCATTCATAGCACAATTCAATTCTAAATTTAGGTGACTAATAAACCTTATTTGTTTCTTTTTTTCGAGGACTTCAAGTATCAAGTCTAGGAGGTAGACAGAGACGTTTACTCTCCACTGCAGTGTGCCTGTAATGTATGAAGTCCATATGGGCGCAGTCATATTATTGAGTTATGACTGAAAACGTATCTGCATTGACCAGATTGAAGTTAGAACTCTACCTGAAGCCGTGGTATAAAATATAAGTAACATAACATTAGATTAATCAATGATTGCCTAAAATGAGAAGGGAATATCATAATCAAGTGCTGGCATTACGGTACGCCAAGAGCGTATACCGGGCGTACAGTGGACGTACACCTTAATAGTGTGAACGAAACATCTATCCATCAAATTATATTAAAAACTACATAAAATGGCTACATAGGTAAGTAGAAATATAAATAAAATAGGATTGAAACTTTGCCACATTTGGTCTAGTGACGGCAAACCGCGGCTGTTGAACGTGAAGTTCTGGGTTCGATAAACGGGTCGAGCAAATGTTATTGAGCTTTTCTGTTACAAAATTACCGTTAGAGTTATCGAAATATTTGAATCTGTTTCTCAACTAAACTATTTTTCTTGGACTTTGCTATCACAATGGAGACTTAACTAAATGTGTTAGCATAGTCCAGAAAAAAATGTGTACTTACGGTAACCATAAAATGAACAAGAGATGTCCTGTCTAAACAATTTACTCATGAAAGACCGCTATATTCTCGTTTGTAACTTTGTACAGCAAATTTTAAAGAGAACTATGGTTACTGTCACTGGCCAGGTTTCCTCATACTTCTTGCCATTCTATCCATAGTCAATCTAGATAGTCAACTCTTGGAGCTAGTAGTTTCCAGTAAAGCAACAGGAAAAATTAAGGATAAAACTATTTTGATTTTAGCACTCGAAAGTACCTAATAAACTACGTAGGTAATCTCGTTTGACGTTAATTAATATAGCTCTCTTCGTTGACCGATGAAGTTCAACTTGTGGAAAGTCAATCTCGTTATAACTTTTCCATTTTCCAAAACAGCATAATGGTTGTATGATTGATTTAATTAATGGTTTCCATTGTAATCGAATTAAAAACCTATTTATGTACAGTAATATAAGCTCCTTGCTTATAATATAAGGTTTTAATACTTACATGTACATATTATTTAAATCAAACAGGTTTTGACTTCCGGTTTTCATTTATACTGCACTTTCGGCGCATAAATCATTGCCAAAATGTGCATGTCTGATTAGATGCGAAACGTACCCATTTTAATAAAATATACTAAAAGACAAGTTATTCTGTGTATTAGTATACTATATTTAAAATACTTATTACATGCATGGCACTGCGCACGACTGAACAGGAATCCCCATACCTTAACACAACTAGCGACATCTATTGACAAAGTTTCGAAGGAAATGTTGCCGGCGGTGTAAAAGATCTTGGCAACAATTTGTTCCATGTATCATTTCTTCAATTCTGTTTCGATGGTAACAGCTTGGACGCCATGCAGGGTTCGTTTGTGTTTCCACATATCACCAGATCGTCTGCAATCGAAAGATCACAATACATTTCTTCACGCATAAATGTGTTAGTCTCTATAGAGGTATGCAGAGGTATCCTGCCTCTCACCCAATATTCAATCTTTAAATCCCTGGCATACATTGTTCCCATGTCCCACATAAAACATAGATAAATGTAGAGTCCATGGAATTCGACAGTAGCAAGTAATTAAAGAGTTCTATAAAACGCGTATAAAATAATTAACTTCGCACGCAAATTGTAAAAGTCAACCAACGAGATTAGTTAGTTCTACAATAGTGACTGACGATTACACTTTATCTAACAATCAATAAACTTATGAACCTCGGTCAAACAAAATCTTCTAATCACTCAGACCAATATAGAAGTACTTCTTTATTGGTCTGAGTCTAATCATAACATTGTCAGTTGTCACACAATACCGTCGTAGCACTAATTGCTACGAGGCTACGCCACCCTAATTTTGGATTTTTTGCATGCAATGCACACGTAAGATGATGATGATGATGTTGTGCTGTCATTATCCCTACAGAATAAAATTATATTTCTTTCTACTCTGCACGGTCCAAACGTTATACTACCAAAGATCGGAAGGTGTGCTTAAGGATAAAGGAGCATCGCTTAGTTTTTGTATAGCAAGTGCAGGTAGTAAGGTCGGAATAATACAATTTATTTCGGTGGGAAAGAAGATAAGGTATAAGGTACAACTTGTGAGATGTGTAGGCCGTTTTCGGTCGTTTTTAGCCTACCCTAGCAATAATAACTTTGGCGTGAAGCAAATAGGCTGTTATGATATTTAAATACCTGTTAGTATAGATATTTTAATAGTTAACGAGTAGGAGTAATATGATCAAAATATGATTTAAATCTTGAATATGAATACAACAAAATAACGTGTGAATATAATCCTTCTATCTGAGATCACGTCTATCTGGCGGTAGTTAATTGTTGGGTAGACTATTGATCAATCTTTGGCCTGTGTAATGACTAAGTATGTTCCTAATCCTATTCCCGTAGGTGTCGGAGATTACACAAGGCAGCTGCATTATCAGATAGAAATGTACCTAATAATCTGGTTCCCATTATAATTGCGGTGGTTAGACGACAGTTGGTTCACCTATATTATTGTTCTCGAATATTAGGGTGGACGAAAAAGATATTTTCTAGTGGTTTTTCCCGGATGACGATATCTGTATACATACGTCATACCTATGATAACCTATGTAGGTACGCACGGCTACATATCAAGGAACATTTTCAGTATAAGCTGACTTCTCATTGTACAGAAAGCTAATACAATGCGAGGTCAGCTTATACTGGAAATGCTTGATATGTAGCCATGTTTACGTCCGTCGCATCTTGGACAGACGGCTCCTCGTGTCAACACGATGCTTCCCCAAGGGGCACTCGTGACCTTGCTCACCATTAGGACCATAACACGGGAAAAGAGCAGTGTTATTTGGTTACGATATTCTTCAAGGTGGAGGTACTTCCCCAGTCGGGCAGCTCCAACTTTAAACGGAAAGCCCCGCTTCACCCTACCTCTCTTGATGATGTTTATTACCTGAAGGCAGTGCCGCAGATGTCACACTCATGAGGTTTCTCCCCGGTGTGGATGAGGGTGTGGACGGTGCGAGCGTATGGCCGACGGAAGGCTGCACCACAAATTTCACAGCGATACGGTCTGAAACCATAGACGAAGTTGGGAATAGAACGACGCTCAGCGGTGATCTCTACTTGAGGACAGTTTTGTGTCTGTCGTTACTTCTTTTTAATGTATATATTTACATATTTGAGTGCGTTTGGCTATAAAATTTCACCTGATAATAAGTGACGATGCTGCCTCCTCTCTTTCCACATTTCCCTGTCTGCTGCAATTAGGTGCCAATCCTCTGACAAGGAGTCTAACTCATCCCACCACCTCATTCTGAGCTGCCGCGATGTGGTTTCTGCTATTTGGGTTGTGTGAACTTGTGTGGTTGTTTTTACCCATAGCTCCTCCAGCATGCGGCTGATTATGACCAGCCCAGTTTGAGTTTAACCGTCAGCAATTTGTGTTTTGGAACGCAGTATCGAGTTGCTTATACGATCAGCAAGTTTGTGTAAATAACTTTTTTTTCTATGCCTCTAGTATGGCACACCATCGATGTATATAATATATTCTATTGGGGTTGCTCGAATTCTATAATTATTAAAACATTCCATTGGGGTATACAATTTTTTGCTTGAAACCCAATAATAGGTATTTTCCAATGAAATATTTTCGTAATGTAAAATAATGTGAATGATAAAATGAAACGTGCACCTATTACATTATTTACCAAAATAGTGGACAGTATTTACCATTGACACGGAATAAATAATAGTATTATGTAGTACATAATATTATATCGATAGCGAGCGACGCATTACTCTGAATATTCGTGTGAGCTTCACGAGTTCCGCGAATTTCATCCCAGCCAAATGAACGTTTATTCATTACTGTATCAGGATGGTATCAGGATGGTATCAGGCTGTATAGTTATTAACATCACAAAAGAGAAATACTGAACACGCATTTTAAAAAAAACATTTTTTCGTTATATTGTGCTCATCGATTAGGTTGAATGTTGTGCTCACCTTTATCTAATGCACATGTCAGAAAGGTTTCTTCATATTGTGTAATTAAGAATGTTTTATAATTACATTTTTGGTGATCCTTGAATAAATAAAATAAAATATCTACAGGATAAATCAATTATTTATTTAATCTATTGTCAATGACTGATGTTTTTAAAATAACTAAAGTAGGATATACTTTGATTTAAACAAATAGTAGTTCTATTACAGTGCAAAGAACAAACAACGTTTTTAAAAAGAACTAGTAGTATTACAAAGAAAAAAGATAAATTATTATAATTATATTTCAAAAATGAGTTCGCTAGCGCCATCTCTGTCAGTTTGAGATAAAATTCGTTGCTTTCGCAAGCTGCATAGTGAGAGGCGCGTATGGTACATAAATAAGTACGTAACAGTGAATTTAGTATGAATATGAAGATACACACAGATTATAATGACTACGCTCATGATCTCCAATGGGATATTATGCAGAATTCAATTAGCGTCTGGTACCGTCAGAATAGAAACTGTAGCCATAAAAATGGTGATATAAAAGTTGATTTGACTGTGTCTGGGTGTAAAACAAAAGGATTGTTTGATAACCTTTGGTCTGTGTGAATGCGTGCGTGTTCACGCAAGCGTGCCGCGGCAGTAAACGTCTTGGGGCAAGCAGTGCACGCGAAGGGTTTCTCGCCCGTGTGGGTCCTACGATGATCGTCTCGCTCCACCTGCCACCGACACCATTCCACATACATTATCATACGGAAAAAATACTGGGAACTATCCGCATCCATCCTATAGTAAATAGCGCGTGCAATCATCGTTTTTGCAATTACTGGGTAATTTTACTTACACTTGGCATTGTTTGATTATTAAAGTTATATAACTGAGTATTTAGGGCCATAAAACTTTGTAATTATATCCAGGTTCTTTATTGAATAAGATGTAGACTTTAGAATCGCAACTGGCCACACGAAGCCTTGAACAATAGGTACTAATTTAGGCGATTTACGTAGGTGGTTAAGACATCGTCGCCATCATCCGTCTGTCAGCGTCCACTGCTGATCATGGGGCCTTTTCATAGATCGCGATACCGACCGAATTTACGACTGAATGTCTGTTCATATCATATCACTCGGCTAAACAACTGGTGCGTCAAGTTGTGTGAGTTCATATTTTATATTTTCAACAACTGACTAAACCTAAAATCAGTCGAGATAGCTTTGTCGCCTTCTCCAAGAATGAACTCCAAGCTTCGCGTTGAATATTGTTAACTTTTATAGGCCTTGATGCCTGATTTAAATAAATAAATATTAAAAAAGACGCTGTATCTCGACTTTGAAGTTCTTAGGACAAACATCGCAGCTTAAAGAAAAATTAAGGTTAGGTTGGATCTAGTACCTTGACTTTGAAAGCCTTTGGACACAGGTCGCAGGGGTAGGGCCGTTCCCCCGTGTGCATGCGCATATGGATGGCCAGGTGACCCGACTGGTTGAAGCGACGCCCACACACCCGGCATGGGTAACCCTGGGAGATGAGAAAATGAGACAATTGGTCGATGAAACTTCATGACAGCACCTTTACCATACGCACTGCATTTTCTTGGGTACCTATATCTAAATTCAGTGCATAAATGTGTGTGAAAACATCGGTGATCAGACCACCAGCATATTGGACTGAGATTTTAAAACTGTTGACAACCACCAATAATGAGCAGTGGGGTGGGTGGATACAGAGGAAAACTGCTACGAGAAAAATTGTGACTTAATAATAAATAGACATGAGGAAGAAGCAAAAGGGTTACTTATTAAGGAACGTGGCTCGTGGCTTTCTGTTGTTTCTACCTAACCCCATGGGGAAAACCCGTGATGTTATGTATATTTATATTGTGATATGGACAGCCAGCTCTACAGCCTACACGCAGTACCTTAGGTGCACCATTCATTCACATAAGTAACCCATTTCTCCTTGTTGACTTTTCCGACGTGCGTAACTGCGTATGCTTCAGTTCAGATTGAATGCTATTGATTCATTCTTGTTTTTGACTCAAGATTTCTAGCCTATGGCCGTCGCTGTACTATTCCAAATGTTTGCTGTCACTAGATTTGTGAAATGAGTGACAGAAACTAGCTAGTATAAACTAAAACGTGGTAGGATGCGTTTATCGCAGTCTGACGAGCTCTGGGCTAAACGTTCGGTGACTCACGCTATTATGGTAATGCTCTTGGCGCAAGGACATAAAAAAGAGTAAAGGAAAAGGGACACTTTTGACCTGTAGTGGCGTATGTACAACGCAGGCTATAATAAGTAGGTACCTGTTGGCACTAACTTTCTTTGAGTTTCATCGAAACACAAGTCGGTTTCTACAATAATGTACTAAAATTAATGCGAGCGGGTCTGTTGTGTAACGTACTGGCTTAGTGACTTTATGCATTTTCTTGTGCGTGTGCAACGCACACATGCTGCCCAACACTTTGTCGCATTCCTCGCAAACGTAGGCCATCAGCGGCGCGCCTGGGGGTCGGTCCTCGCCCCGCTTGTGACGATACAGTTCCCTGGAAATCAACATTGCATTGAACAAGTTGAAATTTTAAACTGCAAGTAAATCAAGCTTTGTCTCAGATTCCTCAATAATAAAAGCGATACCTTTATACTTAGCAAACACTGGCGTTAAATAAATCATAATTATGTAGTTTATATTTAATTGTACACCAATTTAATTTAAATGTAGCATCCGTGGATGCTATAACCAAGGATTAAAGAATGGAAATAGCCGAAATAGAAATTATTCAAGAGTTCAAATGCTACCACTAGCGCCATCTATTGTAAGAGAAAAAAACAAGTACGTAGTAATTTGGGCGTTATTATGTTCTGATTTTTAGGGGTTTAGTTAGTCTTACACAGCGTTCTTTTATTACAAGACGTCTTCTATTTATGATTATCGTTGAACCAAATAAAGATTTCGTATTACCTTGCAGTAGCAAAAAGTTGGTTACAAGAGCCGCAGTTCCACATTTTATTATTTCCGCTGTTTGTGTATGTGCGCCGGGTGCTCTTGGGGGGCGGAGGCCTGTAGCACTCCAACAAATGACCCTTTAACTCCTCAGTAGAGGCATACTGTTTACCACAGATGTCACAAGAATAGCAGACTTCAGGACCTTGAGTTATACTTGAATCTAAGTTGCAACTGTCCTAAAAGGAAAAAGTCTTTTGAAATAGTTAACCAACTTTTGGATTGTATCAAGACTATTCATTTGCCATACGTTCTGCTCCTCGTAATAGTTGTTGTGGTCTTCGATGAAGCAGGTCAGCCGGTGTTTGTCCAAGGCGTCGCCGTCGGCAAACAGTCCACTGCAGAAGTCGCAGACGTACATGGTGTACAGCATGCGAGATGTAACACTCCCTTTGCCATCGTTGGCGATGCAACACAGTTGTTCTATAAATCGAGTATTGACAACTTTGAAGCAATCAAAGAAGTATAAATAGGAGTATGCCTATTTACGTAGATAGAACTTGTTCACTAAAGTTTTAGCTGCAACAGGGCTAGCACAGCGAGTGGACAAACCTGTTTACTCCACTCTTTGTATCCTTGAAAGAAGACAAAACGAACAATCGAGAGAGTTAACGGTAAAGAAATAGTTTTGATCCCGGTTTTTCACTCTCAACTTTTTTTACCGTGATAGCCCTGCTTAATTGAAATGTGAGAGGCCTATGTCCAGCAGGCTGAGTTTATTGTTTTATCCAATCTCATCGTAGTGAATAATCCCGTTTGGAAATTATAGCACAGGAGTACGAACAATATAATGGCATTCGACAGAATAACCGTAAATCTTTTATTATCTAGAAATTTAAAACAATACATTAACTAAGAAGTTAATAATTGGGTGACTTTACCCGTGGGTTCAACTTCCAAAGCGGTGGATAGCACACGTTCGCACATTCTGCACACAAGCCACTCAGTCTCAAAGTTCTCATTACTGTGAGCAGGTTCTGAAAGAGAAATGTTTCTTTAACGGAGTCCAGGTTCTCTCCACTATTATGAATTGTTCTGGGGAGTCATTTTGTAATTACCACGCTTGACTAGTAAATGGAGAAGCACAATATAACCCGTAAGCACATGAAGATTGATGGAGACCTTTAGAATTTGGTATATTATGTTGTCCTCCTTCTCGATGGTGAAACAATGTTATTTTGTATATCGGGGATCGTTTTTACAGTTCCAAACCGCTCTTTTTTTTTTAGCGTGGTAAAGTCATCAAATGAGTCCTCCCACCCCGGGCAGGGCGGGAGGGACTGTCAGACTTGTACTGACTAAAATCCACGGTGTTCCTTCGATAGCCCTTTACGTTCCGGGGTCACGGTAATGAGATAAGTCCCGCGACCCCGGCAGGCTTCGGCACTCTACAGGGGGGGCCCCGTCAGATCCAAACCGCTAAGAGATTTTGGAGAGTATGGGAAACCGTTGGCATTTGTTGTGCATTGTTTCAGAGGAACCTGGGTGTTGTGAGTTTACCACATATCTACCTACTTACGAAAAGCCTGCGTCAGTTGTCAGTACACTACCTTGTGCTACTGAATCTAAGGATTGGGAAAAAACAAACCTGGCACATTTCTTGTATCAACTTTGGAGTTTATTGTGGCTGGTAACAATGAGCTTCGAGGTTGGTCTAAAGAGTTATCGGAAGTGTGAAGTGATATCGTGTGGTCCAGAAGATCAGCTTCGGTGGTAAAAATTTCATGGCAGATCACACAGGAATGCAGTGCTAGTAAGTCCGGTCCGGTGCTTTCATTAGTCTGAAAGCAGAGAAACTGCATTTTAACTGGAACTCGTTCCCGGGGTATTCTACATGGCTAGAAATAAATGTTAAAGTTAAAACTACTAGTACGTACTACTTACCGACTAGACAAAGAGAAAAACTAGGTAACTGCTGCTCCAAAATACGAAAGGAAGTCTCTAGGAGTAAAGAAGAATTGCTAGTATCTAGGAAGGTTCCTAAATCTACGAATTTATTTATTTAGGGTGAACCTTAGATTTTCCTGAAGAATCTTGGAGAGGCAATAAGAACTGATTTACAGTATTTTCATCTAGCAATGTCGGCTCATAGTTAAATAAGTTATCTGACTGTACAATGTACAGTTCTGTACTTTGCTGCAAGCCCAAATTATTTTCTTGAAAGAAAGAAGAATTTTCGACATTGAAAAATCTTCCAGAATCGTTTGAATGGAAAGATAGTTGACTTTCCACGTTATTAATTATTGAAGTAACGTCGGGTGGATTTTTATTAACATTAGGGAGAGCTTCATTAGTTTCTGTATCGTTGTTGAAGAGCAAATCGTCTGGATCATAAGTTTCTGACAGTTCTTTGTACGGGTAATCAGGTGGATCAAACATCATGTTTTTGCTGAAACAATGATAGTTGCAGAATTACCTATTTATCAATTGCCAGAACAGGTAAGTGCTGATACATTGCTGCTATTATTGGTACCTATAACCAAAGTCTATTGTAGAGACGACTGTCTCATTGCTTTAGTGAGCGCAAGTGTGACTGCTGAGTGAGAGGTCCTGGGTTCGATTCCCGGGGTGTAAATCGGGGGGTAAATTGTTATTGGCTTTTAATAAGAGCATAATTATTATAAAATTGTAAAATATACAATCTATTGCATTAAATTAGTGGCCTGCATATTACAATACTTGGCCTGCCTCCTGCCGACGACCTATATTATTTGTATGACTAAAATGGCTACGTTCAGTAATTCATTTTTCAGTTGAAAGTCACTCGTGCGAATGTCGCTCGCTCATCGGGAAATGATCGGGAATAATTGAACGATCCACAGCTGCGTTACGCGAGTGACCAATCGAACGACCTCAAATTATCTGCTGTATCCTATGACTACAGTCATTGGTCGGTTGATAGCAGTGCGACCGAGTGCGGCTTTCACCCTACTATTTCACGAAGTGACCGGAGTGATCGTCCGACGACACTCGCTCAAATAACTGAACGGTTTAGTGTGATCCCCCGGACGATAATGCGTCGTCGAGCGTCGTCCACCGTAATAACTGAACACACCCAATACATAGTTCTAACTTTATTCATTTAATTTTAGATATTGCAACCCTGTTTCTGTCTGACATTTATTTGACTTGACAAAAGTCAAATAATTTGACTTGACATTTCGATTTCATTCAATATTTCTGTCATTTCTGACAGACGGACGTTGATTGTACGAATTTGTTTACAGCCGTGAGCCGTGTTTTACAGTGGCTATTTTTGAGAATAACTTGGAAAGGAAAGTATAGTGATCAAGATGAAAGCTGAGGCCGCTCCGTCTTCGGATAAACCTAAAATACCGTTGCCGACCCTTTCTCAGATCAATGCTGACAGAATAACTCAGGTAAGTGAGGTTATCCATTTCATAACATTGGATAATTCAATATAAAAGCGACTATTATTTAGTCTATATTTGTACGAAGTATCTGTATATAACTTTGTCTTCACGTATATTGTAATTTAGAAAGAAATTAGACACTCGCACCGAACTAAAATTATGAAGACAAATTTAACAACAAATACTCGTATTAGGCGTTTATATATTATGTTATCAATCGTTAAAACATATAATATCATGTATCATTATACTGATTAATATTACACTAAAATATTTCGACATTTTTTTAATGAACCAATAGCCAAACAGAACTTAGGTTATGTTACTTTTCTCTTTATCTCTATCCCGCCTTTTTTACAAGCCCTTTTCCAACGAAACCTAATCAACCTAAATTTATTATAATACTCCCTAACAATCAACCACAGATTTGATTCTATATAAAATTTGACTTCTTAATGTCATTATTGTATTAGCCTCAAAATGTTTACAACTGAGATACTAACGATTTCTTTTGCGGGCCGTAAATCATGTAATGTACGTTATTGTCATGTGGGCTCAGTAGACAACATGGAAAATATTTTCCAGCCATAGTAGCGCAGGTTGGGTATCTCTAGTGTACATGTTGCTAGTCTGTTCTAGTTGGCAAATATAAGTCTTTAATAAGTAAATAAGTGTTAAATCATTTTTTTGTTAGACCAAAGATATCTCATAGAAATAAAGATATCTCATAAAGTTACAAATGAATAAAATCCTGCCAAGACGCATGAAGATATATTCATGATTTTTAATGGTCTGTTTGTGTTGCATATCTATGAGGAGACCTGATGACATTTAGCTAAAACTAAAGTGAGGGTTTAAGCTAGAGCTTGGAAATATATTTTTTAATTTTTATATTGTATTTGTTAATTTAAGCGAGATTTAAAAAGATAGAGTGTAAAGAAAGACACACACTTTCTATGGAAAGAAAGAAAGAAAATAATTTATTCAGACTAGACATCAGAAAATTCAGTGCAGAAACATAAAAAAAAAATTAGAAACATCAATGTGCTGTCTGTATGGGTTACTGTAAGAATTAAAACCTTTTCCCAGACATTGTTTCAAATAAACCCTTATATTCTCTGTTATTCATCATTTTATCAGGAAATACCAAACCAACACTCCAACTTCCATTTGTGATTTTCTTGGTCAGTTTTGGCAAATGATTCAAAGTGAGTAGTTACATCTAAGTGTCATGTTAAAGTAGTAGAAATAGTAACAATATAGGAATAAATGACTTGATATACACCAATACCATTTAATATACAATATGAAGTACCAATTATGTATGTCTATAAACCTGAAGGTTTCTATACATGAAAATAAGTAGAATTTGGAGCCTAAACAATACTTAATCATTATTACCTCATCTGATTGAATGCAGATACAACATACAATATTAGTTTTAATGTTATATAGCTCATAATAACATCTAGATAGTCATGTTTATACCATAATTTTAATTTACGATGAGCCTACTGGTATTACATTATAATATAAAAGCCATTAAACAAATCTATATAACTATCCACATTGAATTGTTCAACAAATCAACATGGTTGCATTGTTCACAGCTTGCTAATCAGTACTGGTCCCCACAAACTAAGGAGAGTCACCTACCTTATGATGCTTCTATTGTGGAGTCAATCTACCAGGCAGAAATACTTGGATCCAAGTAAGTAACTAAATATATTTAAGAAACATTACACAATATCTCTAAATTATGCAAGCACATTCAAGCATCTTGGCCCAAGTGATTTAAACAAATGAACAGTTTAAGGTCAACAGCCTAATAGAGTGGGTGCAATGACCTATTTATTTTTTTCAAAATTCACCAGTTATTTTTTGGGGATAGTGCAGTGTTTCCATATTTTATTATTTGATGTAGAATTAGTTCAGTTAATAGAAAATAATTTAATATTAGTAGCTAATAAATGTATAAATTAAGTAAAAACATTATTTAAAAAAAGAGTTAAATTTCAAGAAGTTTTAAAATAATCATGGTTAGTGCAAGTAGTTTGGAACAAAACATTTTTCAAAAACAACTTTAAAGTTTTAATATTAACTATTTAAATAAAGTTGTTTATTAATTTTCTTTTCAATATGTAGTTTTCTACACTGTAAGAATACCAGCCATCCTAGAAACAAAAAATCGAAAGTATTCAATATATCTGTACTGGGCCCACATGGTAGACTATGGTCCATGACCTTTCTCAGAGAGGGGGCCTGCCTGATTCGAAGGGGCCAGTAGTGGGAATATTAATAGCCTGATGAGTGATGCTATAGTTTCTGCCTACCCCTGTTAGAAAAGTGTATTAATATATTATATAACTAACTATGCCCGCGACGCCGTCCGCGTGAAATTCGGATGCTGCGAATTTTGAAAATAAATAAATAATAGCCTATTTATGTCCTTCCTTATGATGCACACTGTTCCCTCGTCAAGTTTCTCGGTTCAGCCGTTTAATCTTGAAAAGGTAACAACAGACAAGAGTTACTTTCGCATTTATAATATTATAGTTCTATGCTTTGTATTGTCTGCATGGTGGGGTTTATATATGAAGAATCATAAATACGTGGATTACTTATTATTTGTTTCACATTACCTAACTATATTATTTGCCTAATGGTTCCAGTTTCTCGGTTCGTCGGATCATGATGTTGGAGTTCTCACAGTACTTGGAGAACTACCTATGGCCGCACTACGAGGCGGGCCAGGCGTCGCACTCGCACATGATGGCCATCATCGTCATGATCAACGAGAAGTTCCGCGAGCGAGTGCCCGCGTGGCAGGTGGGTGGATTAATATACTAATACAGACACTGGTATAAACTTGAACTAATTTGGAACATTCAAACTTGTTCACTATCCAAAATACGGCAAAACTCAATTAAGCGGCGAGTAGGACTACAATTTTAACGAGTTGAATACCGCAGTTATACATAGATACAATAAATGCTCGATTGTGTCCCGTGTAGATCTACGTTTGTACGGCATACGGATTTAAGGAACTGCAGAACTGCGTTTTTCTGAGTCAGAATGCGTGCATCCACACAACCACCACCGCGCTGTTACACGCGCGCGCTTTATATAGCCTTATTGTAGGCCAATAATATATTAACTAGACATATTCCAATACTTTTACCAGGCATTCCTGAAGAAGCCAGACCACTTCCCAGCGTTCTTCGAGCAAGTTCTCCGCGCAAGTGTTGCGGATGACCGCACAAGTAACAACATGCGCGAGCAGACTGCACTGCTGCTTTTCTTAAACCACTGTTTCGGCAGCATGGAGGTGCAGCTGTGCCGGGACCAGGTCAAGCGGCTCGTGTCGCTCAGCATGTGGATCAGCTTGCAGGAAGGTAAGCTGGTGGAAAGTAAGATCGAGCTTTTCTGAGTGACGATACCTGAGAACATCCGGCGTATCTTGGATCATTGGGTTCGTTACAAATCCGACTGGCCAATCTTGAAACACAGCATGATCAATCCCATGTGTTTCCAACATTAATATTTGTATGACCGTATGATAAGTGACAGGCGCTGGACCTATGATGCAGGTCAAATAGCGTGAGGCTTTAAAATAATAAAAAATATAGGGCATTATCCAGTTTCAATATGCACCCTGCAATGCACTTAATATTTATGGTCCGAGGCAGGCTGGTAATGTCTGCAAGCTAATTATTATAGACAGTACGTCTTCTCTCCACATTTAAAACTAAAATCAGTAACAACATCTTACGATAACTTTATTTGCTGTTAGGTCGTCGCAACCAAGAATTCAAAACTGTCCCAAAATGGCGGAAATACTGGCGAGCGATTCAAAAGAAGGATAAACCAGAACTATTGGACAAACTGAGCTGGGAACGGCGCTACCTGCAGAGGCTCATGATCAAGTTCATGCGCATATTGGAGAGTATTCCCGAGGATGGAGATGTGGATTCTCATGCTGTTAGGTGAGAATCTATTATATTAATAAATTCCTGTCTGTAAACTTAACTTGTACTGAAAATAGGCCTCCTGAGATCCCGCTATAAATTACGATCGTGAAGGAAACAATTGCATACAAAAATGTCTTCTTAGGTTTCCAACAAAAATACAAGATTAAAATTAAGATTAAGATTAAAGAAAAGTATGAGATCCAATTGTTGACCATGGGTGTGTTCAGTTATTACGCCGGACGACGATCGACGACGCGGGCGATCACACTAAACCGTTCAGTTATTTGAGCGAGCGTCGTCGGACGATCGCTCTGGTCACTCCGTGAAATAGTAGGGTGAAAGTCGCACTCGGTCGCACTGCTATCAACCGAACAATGACTGTAGTCATAGGATACAGCAGCAGATAATTTGGAATCGTTCGATTGGTCCGGATTGGTCACTCACGTAACGCAGTTGTGGATCGTTCAATTATTCCTGATGAGCGAGCGACATTCGCCCGAGTGACTTTCGCACCGAAAACTGAATTACTGAACGTAGCCCATGTCAGGCACAGCAAACTACTTCTACGAGAAGCAGTCGCGTCGCTAGGGGGGCGCGGTGAGGGCGGCCTGACCTGCCACGAAAAGCTCTTTGTCCATACGAAGAAGTATGCAATAAAAACTGTCGCAAAAAATAAAAATAAAATAGGTACATAAATAAAAAACACTATCTTAAGGGGGTGGCAACCGTCTATTCGTACTGGATGCCAACAACTCTAGCTACACCACTGAAGAAAGAATGAGGGCATTGCAATTGAATTAGCGATGGCAGTATGTTATTATTAGTGCTCTGGGGGCCATTTGTTGCATATAAGGTTGCTGACCATCCTCTTGATAAAATCGCTTAAAAGCCTTTATACGGAACCTTTGCCGGAATTACACGGTGATTTCATCAAATCTGGCCCATCATACCATCTCGTAAATGTTCATGTTGAATATGGGCCTCCTAATAACAGCTCCAATGTACGTTCATATTGCTATTGGTGATTGCAATATGTTGGTAGAAGCATAACGGCCAACGCTGCTGCCCGCTCTCTTGAAAATCCATTAGTCGCCTTTAACGATACGAGTACCACAAGACTATAATTTTACAGATACTGTGAGCGTTTCCTGGAGCTGATGATAGACTTAGAAGCCCTGCTGCCAACGAGGAGGTTCTTCAACACAGTCATGGATGACTGTCATCTGGTCGTGCGCAGCCAGATGGCAGCACTTACGGAAAGGCCTGAGGGACAGCTGTTCTCACAGGTAAGTGACACTTTTATATAAATGGTATCACTGTCACTGTTTTGAGTATTTGGGGTTAATTTGGCAGGTATAAATATATACATTTTACTTTCGTTAACTTTGATTTGATTATTTAATAGGGGTTACCAGTGTGACGGCGATATTAAAATTTATAGATTATAGCAATAATAGGAACTATGCTACCAAAACGGTGCCAGTAATAAGCAGCTATATATTACTGCCTTAGCCTTTACCCTAATACTCTCAGGCTTACATTCAGAGACGACAGAAACGAGTCTAATCGTGAACATACGCTTCCATATGTCAATTTTACGAACAACTTTTGACAGATGGAAGCGTAAATTCACGCTTAGACTCGTTTCTGTCGTCTCTGAATGTAAGCCTTAGCGTGGTAGGCTTTTAGTCTATCTTATCTTATTAGCAATTAACGGGATGATTGCGTAATAAAAATAACATTTTTATTTTCTTAGCTGTGTTTATTACATTAAATCCAAAATGAATAAAAAATAATTATAAATGCGTTTCGTCATTAAAGGTACTGTTTCGTACATAATTCTTCTTACAATACAGAAAGTCAAAGTAAATAGTAATCATAATTATAAAATAGTCATTCTTATATATTTGTTAGTGCAACAGGGCAATACATTGTTTTTATAAAATCACTAACCTCTAACAGCTGCTAAATACGGAAATCGGACGGATATATGATATAATACTCCTTTGAAAAATATAGACTATAGCATTCATGAAAGCCTCATATTCATAGAATATTGTTTCGTCGATGAAACTCCATACTCTCTTTAAAATAATATCTACTGTTATTGTTAGTACGTAGTTACATTTCTTCAATTTTGTTAATTTCTTACATAAAATTAAGTATCTTTTGTGAGCAATCAATTCTAATGAGAAATCAACCTAAATATTGTTTAGAAACAATCATATTTCAAAGTCATTTTATAATTTTTAACATTTATCTTACTTTGCCGCCCGACATTGACATAATGCATAATTCCAATAAGGTGTTGAGTATTTTCCCATTTTACCCTGTAAAATACTGTTAATCATAATTTCTAGCATTCTATTTTAAGACACACGCTTTCAATACATTTTAAATCACAGTTAGGCAAGCTACTAACTTAGAGAGGCGTTAGAAGTCTAGTAGGGGAAAAACTTAATGACTATTGTGTTTCTACCTAATAATTGGAGGCACATTTACAAGGCACACGCATTTGTACACAGAGTATTGTATATAACTGTGAAACTTGAGTATAATATTCGATAACAATGGCTATTTTTATCTATTTCTATCTATCAAGTGTAATATAGCTTCATTTTGTAATGTGAAACAACATCACAGGATGACACATTTTTATCTTTTTAATCATGTCACATACATGCTACATCCGTGCCTCTACTTGTGTGGAAGCATGTGTATCTGGCTCTAAAACAAATTGTCATTTACATGAGATTCTATTTAGTATTCGTTGATATGTCAGTAATTCCCGCCGTTCATGTGAGTCATCTCATCACCCCACTCTCCAGTGGGCACTGGCTCTGCATAACAACAACTCTTCCGCAACAAAAACGTTACATGTGACTGTCGTACAACGCACACATAGAATATTAAAACTGCCTGGAATAGATTAATGAATATGTGTGCGTATAGTAATTCATCGATGTTGAGCCATGACAACAAAAGAAACAGCCACGCTGTCGTCATTATGAGAAACAGTTGAAGGAATAAATTGAAGCTGAAATAAAATAATACGTAATAAGACCTTTGGTTTGAAAGCATGATAAAACATTGCATACAAATCAAGTACTAGTAGTACATACCATCCTTTCAGTTTATGATGAATTCTCCCGTATATGTTGATCCTCTTTATGATTTTCAATGTAGTGACATAGAATAATACATTAAATATTATCGTGAACGCTACTGGAGTAAAGAATATAGCGATGCCAAGTAATCCTGAAATAAAGAAGCCATTTTTAAGTTTAATACTGACGCGATATAATTTTGACTGCGGCTGAAGGCTGCTTCATTGGGTGTGTTCTGTTATAACGGCGGACGACGCACCGATCGTCCGGGCGATCACACTATACCGTTCAGTTATTTGAGCAGGCGTCGTCGGGTTTTCGCACCGGTCACCCCGTAATATAGTAGGGTGAAAGTCGCACTGCTGTGAACTGACCAATGACAGATATTTTGAAGTCTTGCGATTAGTCACTCGCTTATCGCAGCTGTCTGTGCCTAAGGGTCGCCCGAAGCCGTTCAATTATTCCCAATGAGCGTGCGACATTCGCATGGGCGACTTTCACACCGAAAATTGAATTACTGAATGTAGTCAATAGCATAGATAAGTTAGGGTAAAAATCATGTACAGTTAATTTCGAGATAATCTCTAATAAAAAAAAACAGATCGGTCGCGATCTTTTCGGAATCCGTAGTTAGGAAGGTAGGTTATAATTTTATATCAATTCATACCAATAGTTTCCTGTTCCACATCATCAACGATGATTGACGATGAGAATTGGATCCTCGTCTTCCTGTTGGGGTTAGTGCCGGTATCCAGCAAAAAATGCGCGCATATAGCCATACCCGCCATGAGTAGTACACTGGACCACACAACACTCGAGTAGTAGCAGTATTTACGCACATCCGTCACGCGTAGGAATACGTTACGGGATCTGAAAAAATTTAAGTAATTAAATAGTTAAGTAATTAACTTTGCATTGTTAAGCCATGAGCTCCATCTACTGTACTAACTACGCCCGTGGCTCTGCCGAAATATGGTTTTTAGTTTTTCGAGGCAGGAAGTTCCTACGTCTACGCCACTCTAATCTATACTTAATATTATAAAGACGTAAAATAAAACGCGCGTATGATACCACGGGCAAAAGCTATTCTAGATAAAAGTACACTTAGAAGTTCCAGTCGATTAAAATAGTTAATACATAAATATTGAATACATACTTGAATGTTTTCCATATATAAAATCCGAAACTGTTTAGCCAGAAGAAAGCTGCTAGCAGGCTGATATATAAGATTATATCTGAAAAACGAAAGGACATTATTAGAACATCAATATTGTGTATATATATATATATACAACATTATTTTTAGTATGTAATATACATAAATTGATTGTTGGGTACACTACTTACCAGTAACCATAAAGCTGACATGATTACTGAACTCGGTGAATATTCTCACCAAGTCCGCTGCCTGGCTCACTATCAAGCACACATTAATAGTTGTGATGATATTACCAGCCAAGTCCCGGAGGGTAGGCAGAACAAAATATATTACAGCCACCAGTAAATACAAGATCATTGCTACAGCATGGAATATGGGATTCAGGATCTTCTTCATTAGGAAGTTCATGTCTTTCCAATTTATTTTGACCTCTGGTACACATACTAATGCATATGAGCCTGTTATATTCATAGCTTTTTTTGTTTGTGTGTCTCTTTGTGTTACTAATATCTGAAAGAAAACATTTTTTTTTACGAAAGAATATTGTAAGTAAAATTTTCAATAAAGCAGTTTCTTTTTCATAGTAGGTAAAATAAATGACATAATAAATTGATACTAGGATCGAAACTGCATGCTAAGGCTTACAATTACAAGAAAAATGCAAGTTATACAGAATAAATCCTGTTCAAATGCGTTTTTTATGCATTACAGTTACTTTGAGTCACCATAATGACTCACATAGGATTTTAGCTTTAACAAAGTGGAATGTGAAAGTTTTTGAATGACATTTACTGATAAAAGAATAGTTGAAACTTTATCTCAGACTAGGTCAAGGTGTCAGGATAACATGCAAGACTAGATTAAAGATGATTTGAGATTAAACCAAATCTCTAAATAGTATAAAACAAAGTCGCTATTTCTGTCTGTTCGTACTTAGTTCTTTTAAACTACGCAACAGATTTTGATGCGGTTTTTGCCGAAATTTAGATAATTTCTTCCTGAAAATTTATGTGTATAACACATTCATAGGTACTTAATGTAATAATAGCAATGAAATATCGACGTTTTGTAATCAATTCATAAACCACCCTTGCCAAGCTGGAGCGGGTTGCTAGTTCTAGGTACTTAAAATACTTTGGATCTATGTTGGTTTTTGAGAAATCTTTTAGAGTATGCATTCTCTGGTTGTACTTAAAATTGTCAATCATTAATGGATAATGTACCTACTATGGAGCCAGGTAAATAGCTTATACAAAGCCAAAGAATAACTTTTTTTGTATACTAATAATTGATTACAATTATTTTTATAAACGTTGATAAAAGGCTACTCCCATTATAATAAAATACCATTATAAACACAGCTAAAACTATTTGAACCCTTCAATTGACTGTGTATAGTTGCATTTAATGTATTTTCTTTTCAGATTTTTAGCCAAGTTTTAGAAATAAATTCTTTTCCAAATTGTACTACCATTTAAATCCCAATATTTGATGATAAAATGATGTTTAGATGTAAAACCAACCTTATCCATACAGTATTTAGCCTGGTTATGTATGTATGATGATGGTTCTTTCTCTTCTGGTATTGATATGCTCTCATGTAAACCGATTGGGCTTATCGCTGGTCCTTCATTGAGATTTTCTTCACTAGGTTGATGATTAATGATGTGGCGTAGGCGACCATCAGTTAGTAAATTTAGTCTGTGAAGAAAATTGTGTTGGTTGGACTAACTACACATTTTATTGTTTCACATATTGGGATAAATATGTTTATTTACATTAAATTAGTGAGAATTAAGTATTGACATATTGGCAACAATATACAGTTACATACTTATCTTCAGATTTGTCTAAATCAAATATAGCTCTCTGTTGTGTGGTGGCACAGTCAGGCACACCATACACATAGTTAAAGTATTTCACTTTGGCGTTGTTGCCATCCTCAGTCTTAAACTCTGGTGTCCATAAACCTGCAAAAAAGACAAAAAAAAACAGGTAAAAATGCAGTTAGGCGTTTTTGTAAGTTGTTTAAAAAAACAAAGTGTAATGTGATGTGACCATGACAAAAGGTCAATGTTTTGTTAGAAATTATCTACGATATTATTTATTTAATGTAGTAATGTTATCCAGACAAAGAATAAATAACAGTATCAGAGTTACAAGTCAACAAAACAATACAAAGGAAGTATATAATTTTATGTATATGTTGTCATGTATATGTTAGGCGTTATTTACGTTTACTCACTCTGGTTGTATCTTTCGGCTAATCTACATATTCCGTCCACAAAAATCTCGTTATGCTCACAGCATTTATTTATTTTCACTGCATTCTGTTTCTCCGAGATTTCATTGAGATCTGTCTCGCCAACTTCCGCGTGCAGGACATGTGATGCACACAATAACGACAATGTTATCAGTACATACATCTTGCTATTGAATCTTTATTACTTTTCATCACAATGCAGAAGTACTTGTCGCTATTTACCGACAATTTGTTTAGTCATACATTAAGGCACTTACACGTAATTCTACAACGACAATCACAAAACATAATATCACGATTTGTATTGATGTCATAAGACACTAATTTAGATATAAAAATAAAAGTTTTTGATTCTTTGGATTTAATTTTAATTCGGAGCTTCCGAAGTCGTTTCGTTTGCGTTGTTTGCGTTTCCGCTGTGTTCGGCTCGCGGAGTTTGACGTTTAAAAAGTTAACTTTTTCTGTATGCTTAGCTGTCGCGTGGCTTTGACATCCAGTCTTTTAAGCAAAAAACCTTTGGGGACATTTTCCAACACTACCGTTGCAATAATATGAATTGTGTATTGTTTTTGTTACCTACTTCATAAAATCAAATAGTTTCTCATTTACCTACCTGCATTAGGTCAGATAGTAAATCCAGCAGTGGCTGACGTACAGCCGATTGTAAGAATGATGATGCCTCTTGCATAAATAGTCTTGATAGATTGAGAACTGACTAGTCTAGGAGTAATTTAGCTTCTGACTAAGGCTTGTGGGATTTTATGACTATACAAAACCATGATCTTACTTCAAATATATTTATTAGTATTATAATACCAACATGCATTCTTAGAAAAACAAATAATTACCTATAGGAACTTATTATTATTAAAATCTTACTTCAGAGTATTTACATCAAGTAAATTCTAGAAAATTATAAAAAAACATCTTAAATAAAACCATTAAATAAAAATATAGATTGAGTTTCTTCTTTAAAAATAGAAATTAATATTTATATAGACTTGAATTATGGCACTTAGTTATTTAAAACCTTTTCGAGATAGGTATTAATAAAATCAGATCATTTGCTCGTATTGAAAGTGACCATATCAAACACTGCCACAATAAATAAGGCTTCTGATAAATCTGATTACAATAACAATGTTTTGAACAAAAACAATCGTTTTATGTTATGGCTATGGATATGTTGCACACATTGGTTGCACAGAAACAGTTAGTTAATTTTCCAAATTATACGAAAATATTTATACAGTTATGGGTAGTTACACATAGAGAGCTTTTCTATATATTTCGCACAGTGGAGAAACCGAGTTACGCGTGGTGATATTACCTACACACATTGATAAGTCTATGCCTACACAACAATCCGCCTATCTCCATAATGATATTGTAACATAATTAAACATAGGTACTTTAACATAACATAATAAAGTACAAATAACATTCGATAAAAATTTGATCAGGAGCTTTTTCTGTTGACTAGTTATCAATTATTTTACGTTTATGAATTACAAAATAACAAAAAATCGTAGTAAAATTTTAGAAGTTAAATGTTCTGAGATCCACCTCAATTTAGTCTGACCTCCACGGTATCATCAGCCAGAATCTGCTGGTCATCAGAGTCATCGTGCGGACTAAGCTTCTCCGCCAGAGGGCGACTAACACACAAACAGACGTTTTCACTGACCATACCGCGCATCGCACGCCGTCTCAGTATCACGAGAAGTAAAAATATGATAACTCCTTGAAGACAGTTGAAGGTGTCCATAATTTTCCTGCAACAAAATATGTCAACGATATTTTAATAATATTATAGTCGTTAGTTCCCATTTTGTTCACCGGGTCAGATAAATTTGTGGCACTGTACATTGACTTTATGTACAGCTTAAGTTAGAAAAGGAAAGGCGGTTGCTTACCAAATAATGTGAGCTTCACCATGGGCGAAACTAGCGATCTCGAATATCCAAGAAATACCCATAACGAGGAATAGCTTAAGAGATAGAAGAAACCTGAAAATAAAAGTTAATGGTTAAATAAAATGTCCGTATCATTACTTAGTATTATATTGGGATATTGAATTAAACTGTACTTGTGTTTAAGGACGTTAAGAGTGTTGACTTCATATTTTCGGGTGTGTCGCCATAAATTAAACGAAGACATAGCAAACAAGGCTACATTAGCTGTGATGAGAATCGCCACCGGACCGTAGAAGAAAATCCACGTTTCGGTACGACCTGAAAAAAATAAAACGATAATATATCTAACAAATAAATGATTGATTGATTGAACAATCATGGTACAGGATGTTTAAATACTCTAGTTAGTGCCTTTGAGCTCCAATTCTGAGAAATCTATTATGTTCGCAATTTAATCGGACCTTAATCGAGCGGAGAGGTCACTGTAAGTTAGTAGTCAGTAAGCAAAGTATTTACCACTGAACCAGCAACTGCTATTTCCAAAACCTGGTTTCAAGTGTTCGCCTTCAACAAAGTTAGCAATAAGGGTGACAGTCAGTAATAAAAGAGTACAGCCCCAAGCGTAGCAGCTATAGATAAAGTACTGCTTCATCTCGGTCTTCTTTAGATAACTCGCATCACTGGAAGAAACAGAAATCACGTTTTTGATTAACCTGCTCTGGATTTTGTTATGAGTCAGAAAGTCGACGTTAACGGGAATAGACCAGTGGGCCGAGCACGAATGTTTTGACGTATCGTAACGTTAACGTAACCAAATTTAGAATAAAAAACACACGTTTAATCAATGATATATTTTTTTTGGAAATACATGCAATATTTTACATTTTCTAGAAACAAGTGTGTATGTTGCATAAAATTGAACAAAAATGGGATAGATTCATTGTATTTTATAATCAAAATTTCCTTAAGTTAACGTTCCCATACGTCAAATCATTTGTGCTCGGCCCCCTGAGGGCCAAACACGAATGTATTTGACGTATCTAACGTTAACGATCTATCACATTTTTGTTTAATTTTACGCAACATACACACTTATTTCATGAAAATGTTAAAACACTGCATGTATTTTCAAAAAGTATAATGAATTAAACGTGTATTTTTTATTCAAAATGTGCTTACGTTAACGTTTCGATACGTCAAAAAAATTCAATTGCTTGGCCCATTGTACCTCTTTACCGAGATTTTCTCGTCCTCGACCGTAGTTACCGTCAAGGAAGCTGTTAGGCCAAAAATGTATGAAAACAACGTGCGCGCACACTTTTCCATACATTTTTGACTTTACGGTAACTGAGGTCGAGAAAAACTTGGTAAGGGGTATTTGTGTTCGAAAATATTAGATTTTATGCTAAAACTTACAGAACTGTACGATAAACGTTGATGCATATAACGTTCATCCAGAAGAAAGTAGCCATCATCCAGGTGTAGACAAGAAAACCTGAAAATAAATTGAACAAACATTAAGAAAAAAAAGTTTTATTGTATTGCAAAGTAAAATTACACCTATAGTGTAAGATGTAGATGACGCTATTTGCACTTATGCGTTTATTAATCATAATTAAATTATTATTGAACTAGCAAACTATTTACTATAATTGTAAAACAAAAAAATATAGCCGTTATATTTTTTTAAATCGGTTCAATATTTCCAGAGATTACACCCTACATACAAACAAATAACTCTTTACAATATTAGTATAGATTAAACACACGCAATAGTGTATTAGATAGGTACGCTAAGGCCTCAGAAATATATAAATAAATAATTTACCTGTAACAGTACATATCTCGCCTCTGAAGCTAGGGCTTAATTGCAGCACTCCCAAAGACAAGAACCCTAAAGCCATGCTCACACACATGCACATGTAGCACATCCCTTGTAGGTCTCTGAAACATTTCGATAGTATTACAACAAGAATTAATCATTCATATTCGGCTGCGAGTCACAGTATCACATTTAACATTTAAAAAATGGGCGTTAATTTATTTATCTGCGTTTCTTATGAAAACTATTAGGACATCATTTTGTTTACATATTTTGTATGTAGTCTAATTAATTTATGTATCTACAAATCTGGGGGCACGGCAGTGCCCCAGCCAAGTCTCGAGCAAAACGGGCACGGCCGTACCTTCGCGGCTGTTTCGCCCCCCCCTATATCTTCGACGTGGACAAAGCTACGAGTTTAGGTTTTCGGTGAATAATAGTAGGCATTAGAACAAGCTTAAGTTCGAAATTACATGCCAATTGAATTAATAGTTTAGAAGTTACGGTCGATCAAAGTTACACCATTTTGTCACTCACTGACTCACTGACCGATCATCAAAAATCTAAGGTACTTCTAGCAGACTTAGAAACTTCAAATTTTGCACCAAGATAGGTCATTAGCCACATATAAAGGAAAAATTATAAAAACATTAAAAAATAATATACCATACAAAACAATTTTATATTTGTGGTTTGGCAAGAACATTGTGTATGGATTTTGACTGCATTGTTAACTTTGTTCGTTGTTTAAGTATTCAATTGGATGAATAAATACATAGAATAGAAAAGAATAATATAAATGTAATACATAGACTATAATTAATACATAAAGTTCATAATTCATTAAATTAATAAAGCTAAAACTCCATTGTATTGCGATAAATTTCGATTGTATGCACGCTCGATAGATGGCGTTGTACCTGTCTGAATCGCGCTATGGTTTCGTTACCGAGCGCAGTATAAGTAGTACTTTAAAATAATTCGATAATTTTCATTTGATAGCGCCATCTATCTATGAAAAACCATTTCAAAACTAAAAAAATATTGTCGAAGCCTCAGAAAAGAAACAAAAGAGATAGAGAGAGAGAATTTGTTCTAAGCAAAGCAGTAGCTGAAGTCCAAGAAATTATGAGGTCACCTAAAAAAAAAAGAAAGCAAAAAAAAAATGAGATCCCACCAAAAACATTAAATGTAAAAAAATGCCAAGTCTCTCGATGCATTCTTTCCATCGTAAAAAGTTTTGAGATCTCATAGAAGCCAAGTCCTATTCAAATTATTTTGTAGTTATAAATCAACATTTAGTAATTGTATCAATAGTTTTCTTTATATTATAATTATAGTGACTTGGCAATGAGCACAAATTAAAAGCTGCTTGCTGCCTGGAATTATGTGCAAATGTTACTGACGAGACCTGTGATCAGATTATCCTGCGCAGTTTACTAGTCTTGGATGAGACTGACTGCCGTTGCCGAAATTCGGTTGGGACGACACGGATAAACCAAAAGAAAATTAATTTTGTGATATTAATGTTTACGCATGCGGTGTGTGACTTTCAACTCCTCCAAATATGCCGTTTTATTTGTTTCTTCTTGTGCTCATTGCCAAGTCACTATAATTATAATATAAAGAAAACTATTGATACAATTACTAAATGTTGATTTATAACTACAAAATAATTTGAATAGGACTTGGCTTCTATGAGATCTCAAAACTTTTTACGATGGAAAGACTGCATCGAGAGACTTGGCATTTTTTTACATTTAATGTTTTTGGTGGGATTAATTCTATCACAAAACGAAACCGCAGCTGTCCTTGGATGGCAGTGGTTCCACAAAACGATTCATTATATAAGTTCCAAACCTTTCTAGTCCCCTAATAAATAACCCTTTAAGGGATTATTTAGATTCATCATTATGAACAACTATTATTATAGGATCAACGCAGAAATCGCGAATAAAAATCTGCTGTCCCATACAAATAATTCAATATTACTCTACTGTATGGAACCGCTTTTAGTTTCGCGATTTCAGCATTGGTCCTAACTCCATACTCAAATCTTTATTAGATACCTATTATCAAAGTTGTTCATAATGATGAATACCAATAAAGGAATCGGGGCTAGAAAGGTAGGACCTTGTATACGGAGGATAAGTTTGATATTTGTAGTTCTATTTCTTACCTCAGTTGTGGCAAGAAAGTATACACGGCAATAGTAGCAACGAGAAAAAATACAGAAATCAGAGTCAAGATCCCACTGGTTTCTATGTCACTGGTCCGGGTTATCTCCTCGAAACATACCACGGCGACTTGGACTGTTCCCAGAGATAGATTACTTTTGTTGCGGTACATTTCGCCTATGCAATACCTGAAAATAAATAAATATTGGTATTTTAATTTGAAGCATATACAGGGTTTTAGAAAATGGTAAAAAATTATGTCTACATTTAAGAGGCGTAATATGAATTGCAATGTTATACCGTGAATGTATTTCTATAACGTGTATCAGAAATGCATGATCATTACCTATATAAGGGTGTGAAATTGTGAATCAGACCATCAAACTGAACAATTTACCCTGACCAAAATCGTAATCGCGACAAAATTATCAGCTGTCCAGCACAAATTTCTATACCTACTCAACCCAAACGGGGACAGCAGATAATTTTTTCGCCATTACGATGTTGACCCCATAGACAAAATTGTTCAGTTTGATGGTCTGATCCACACCTACAAATATGACCACGCATTTCTGATACACGTTGTATAGTCCAGCCATACAGACTAAAGGGCCACTTGTTTAACTCATGGCCCATGTAGGGCCTAAAAGACAAGGCTGTGGACAAGGTTTCTCCGTATGTCGGAGAAATGGACAAAAAACCTCTATTCTATGACTATGAGAGGAAAAAGTGTTCAAATTTTTCAATTTTGTATGTTATTATTAAGGTGTCAATACTAACTGATTAGGATCTTCGACAAACACGTAGTTGGGCGAGTCCTGCGTTGACACTTTGGTGCCATCCAAGATGATGTCTCTCAGGACCATTCGTCCATGCGTGCAGTTGATCACTGTCATCTTCTCTGTGCCGCAGAAGCCCTTCGGCAACAACGTTAGGTTGTTCGGGCAGCATGGTTGTGCAGATAAAACAAGACCGCATCCAGCCAGGACTAAAAATAGTATTTCCTGAAAAAAGAAATATACATTAGATACAACCATAAAGTTATGATTACTAGTAATAATAACTTTATGGATACAACTTACAACACACAAACAAGATTTTTTTATCAAAACGGTTTTTACATTCTTTTTTTGTGCTTCGCGTTATAAAGTTCTTCTTTATCGTTCAACTTTGAACTTGTTACAATTAAAACAAAACAAATTATTCCATTTTGATGTGTCCCAAAATTTTATCCCACTGTATTTATGAAATTAGGTTTTAAAAAAAAATGCATACTACTACATACTGAACAGTTAGTCGGAAAGTATACATAAGCCGTAAAAACATCTTTTTCTATAGGACTAATCCTGAAATCGCTACTCTCACTATTCTAATAAATGTATAGAATAGCAGATTTTTTATATTTTTTTATTTCAGCATTTTTCACACAGTAAAATTTGTTCATAATGATGACTACAATAACTTCCTTTCGAGTTTGTACCTTTTCCGACTAACCGTGTATATTATTACACTGGTGATAGATGCGACCGCGTCTGTTGAGCATGTGCTCATGGGATTCGATTCCCAGTTTGGGCTATGTGTCATTTGCATATGGGACTCATGGTATCGGCGAAATGTGGTTGAACAAAAGTACATCGCTGCCTAACTCTTACCGGGGAAACCAGTCGTGATGATATATAATACAAATTCCCCGTTATCGATCAACTAAACAAAACAATTATGAACAACTAGGGCGGCCATTTCAATCGTAATGATGTTGATATTATGTCTGTGTGTAGAATAAATAGCGACTATCTCTTTGACGCCATTTGGGTACTTGGGTCATTCAGTCATTGAGTAATTTTAGCCCGGTGCATTTGGAATAACAACTTGATAACGATGTTCTCTTGTAATGTTTGACATCGGGGAGGACAATGACTGTTCACTCTGAACTTCTGAAGTCCGCACGTCCGGTCAAACCGTTGCCGCGTTGCGCTGGTAGTTTGTTGACCTCATTTCTTATATTATCTTAATCCGGTCTATGAAATATTACAAAAAATTGTGTAATAAATATTTAAACTGACGCCGTGTCATATTAATAGAAAAAAAACAAACTTAAAATTATTTTTAGTAATTAAAAATTATTGTGACCTCTCATTCACAATATTAAAAAAAATCTATTGTACTGTCATTAGTCTGTCGTTATTATTTATTTAAACCTACATCTTTGTCTCTATCTTAACTACCATGTAATGAAGATAATTTTATAACAGTCCACTCCTACGTAATAATAACAAACACGCAGTTATGCATGTGAATAATAATCTTCACTTTAATATAATTTATAAGTCACCCGTTAAGATGACATAAATCGGTGAGTTATTTAGATCGATCAAAGAAATAGGTCGATCAACAATCAGCGATGGGTAATGATATGTAAGGAGGGTAATTTAGTTAGCTTTGCGGCTAAGGTCATTGTCACGCCTACCTTGTACCTTGTACTTATGCAATTATTTATGTAAGAAATTCATCAATTATTAATTATAATAGTTTTACCCAGCATCTAAACAAATGAATATTACAGTTTAAAAAAAACTAAAGAAAACGCTTTTGTCATCGAAACTAAACGTGTGTGCAAAATTTCAGCTCAATCGGAAACCGGGAAGTGGGTCAAATTTAACTTCCAAGATTTTTTTACATAGTTAAAAGGTGAATAACTAATCAACTGGCACACCAAGGCCCGTGTGATTTGGCTCACGAAGGTGAAATAACCATAGAAATTTAAAAAAATCGGAATTTGGATTCGAGGTTTAAAGACTACCTATCTCGTGCTTAAATAATTATAAAGTCAGGACCGTCTCTAGGTTCTCTGGTACCGGGATGCGAACTCAACTCAGGCGCCCGCGCCCCCCTAAACATTTCAGCCACCTATTTTATGACATTAAATTCCTACATGCCGTTTGGGTGTACCGCCACTATTTAAGCGAACTGACCACAGAACACAGATTTTCTGTGTTCTGTGACTTTAGCTACTGTATGCAAGTAGGTACAATGATGAATGTAGTTAAATTTGCGCTGACTACTGAATAAAATAATTTCTTGGGCCTCGGCGCTCTCATAGCTTCAGCACCCGTCGCCTTTTGTACACCCTTTTGTTCCCCCGGGTAGGGACGGCCCTGTATTGAAGTCGCCAAGAAGAGTATAGTCTAGTTTTCTAGCAACAAAACAAACAGCAATTATTTAATTAATTGCTGCTTGTTTAGTTCGAATAGTTGCTATTAATTTGTCACACAAAACTTAAAAGTAGATAAGCCAATATCTGCCAAGGATCCCACAATGGTAGGTAATGAAGTAGTCCGATCAATTAAAGAGAGGATGGAGAAATGAAACGTGGAGTAAAGTTTGTTTAACCTGGTTACTATAAAATTAACTGTAATCGATACAATGATAAGAATACTTGTTTCACTGTATTTGAATACTTTTGCTGAGTCAAAGATGATGATTATCTGAGATGTTTCGCGCTATTTCAACACCCACGCTGTTTCAGCAAACTTACGCTAACTCTTGACTTTGTTGTGTAAAGTTTATCAAATACTGTTTGATTTGTTCTAGAACAAATCATATTACTCATATTAAATAAGTATTGCATTTCAAATTGCATATCGTATAAAGTTAATGTGATCGATGCTGACCACACATAGACAATGTTTACGTTTCGGAGCGAGTCTATACAGCCTACTTATTAATATGTTTTTGATATGCATCGGATCACTTTCCAGTGCATTAAAAAGCTTTATTATTATGTAATATTTCTAAATAAATAAACGGGTTCAGTAGATACGCCTTTCGAGGTTTATAGAAATCCAAGAGTTCCATCAATTGTTTTTAATTTTGTATTTATTGATTAGAAATCTCATAGGTTATTTTTGGGTCGAGGTTAATAATATAGAATTATTGGTGTGACTATTGGATCTTCATTTCATACGAATGCAAAGTTCTAAGTCGTTGAGAAGTGCTTCAAAAAAATCCTAGAAAAATATTCCTAGCTACGCCCATTACCGTACTCCATGACAATTAGACACAGGCCTTTCCCAAATTGCATCGTTCCATCGAAGCTTATCAGTAGACTCATTTTGTACTTGAATCAATTTATGTTCAAAAGCATGTCTATTTCGTCAATATTTAATAAACAAATCATAATAAACAAGATTTATCAATGAAATAGTGGGAGGATACTAAGATAAGGACATTCATACTGATTAATAGGTACATGAAAAACTATTCTTCGAATTTTACTTGACCGATATGTTTGTACATCTCGGGGAAATACGTTTTACATTCTACGTGTTAAAGTTCAACAGCTTAACCTATTAAGATGATGATAATGATAGCAAATGATCTCAACCTAAACTTTACGATTTCATGAAAACCGTTCTTCCTCGAAAAAGCAGCCTGTTCCGTTTGGTCTCATTATTAGCTTGACATGTCTTATTGTTTGGAAACTTTGGGAGTAAGTCTGATGGAAAATATTTCAGAGACAAAAACAAAATAATTTGTGGTCAGTTTAAAATTTTGCAACATCTGTCTTCTGCGGTATGTGTTTTATGCATCTTTTGTATTTCTGGTGTACAATAAATTTTATTGTATTTATTGTTCTCATGCAAAATCCGAAGGTATGTTGTTTTAGCCAGGTCGATGTCCAACACCCTGGCCATTAGTAAAATTAAAACACAAAGGTTCAAAATTCAAATTTTAATTTAATGGCTCCATCGTTACTTTGCGATGATTGTGTTATTCGTTCTTTAATTATCTATATTCTTTTTATGCGTAATTTGATTGAGAGGTAGTTTCAATTTATTCAGCACCTACCCTGCCCTCTTCTATCTAGTTAATTAGGTAGGTACCTAAGAACTCAATGAAGACTTGTAGACGTCTCATAATCTGGCTATAACATTAGAAATAAGTATGTGGTTACGTTCTATATCAATATTTAACAATATGATGATAAATTGCGAATTATAGACATAAAAGACTAATTGACACGACATGAGGTCGCCCGTTATCAGAGTGCAAAACAGACGCGTCGGAATTACCTACGACAGATATCACAAAGAATGTATTATATTAATATCTACATTTTTTACCCGACTATTAAACGGAAAGGCGGTGAAATTAAGAATTTATTCTACGGGTTCAAATTTTATTTTATTTCGAAAAAAAATACGTGTCTTCCATGCTTTGCGGTTCCACAAATCAATTACTGACCTGTAATAAATATTATAGCATCGCAGTAATTTTGATGTCCCCCATCCTATTGAACTGAGGTCAACGGTTAAAACTATAAATATCATACTTAGTGATAATGCGTTATCGTACAAAAAGAGGAAGCGGGGCTACGTAGTATCCTTGTTTATCTTGTGCTGTGGTACTGTGGTTAATGCTTTCTATCAGTCTATTTTATGATGACAACTAATGTCACTGGCACGTCACGTCACCATTTGTCAAACATTTTACAACTATAGTGCCACAAACTTATCTGACCCGGTGACCAAAATTGGAACTAACGTCGCTACGGAACAAAAATGACTTCAAAATGTTATGATAATGATAACATTCGTAAAAGTGACGGCAGCGACGCCATGACCGGGTCAGATAAGTTTGTGGCACTGTACCTATTTATTACCTTTAACTTCTAATCCACTGAGCACAGAACACAGAAAGAGGCCTCTTTTCTGTGTTCTGTGGGACTGAGCCACGTTATTAATCACTGGAGTTTATTTTTTGTAATTGTAAGCAGAATTGAGTTTTTGGTATAAAATATTAACTATTGTGTATTTCAAGAGTTTCCATGGAGTTTCCTGCAGTTTCTCTCCATGGGACCTACTTGGAACCGTGCACTTTTGTAAGCTTTACTTAGGTTACCTAATATCTATTCTAATGCGAAAAACGTTACCACTTCGTGGGATGCAATAAAGCACCATAGGTATGTAGGTAGTATAATATGGATAAATGGCAGTAGTAATAGTAATGGTAGAGTAATATTGATTCTCGTACTTCTTAACACAACACGCATAAACCTAAAGGTTGCAGAAGACAGACGAAATAACCCACACGGCAAACCAACTTACCTATTCATATTTTTTAATGATAAAAGAGGATAATTGAGGGGCTCGTAGCTACATAGCTACCGCGCAGATCAGTCGATCAGCGAGGTTAAGCTGCGGTTGTCGCGGTCAGTCCCTGGATGGGTGACCATTTCTTAGAAACATCGAGACCCCTCCGTGCCTCGGATAGCACGTTAAGCAGTTGGTCCCGGTTGTCATACGAATACCTTTGACAGTCGTTACGGGAGTCCGCAACCCAAAAAAAGTCTGACAACCGGTCTAACCTTAGGGTATCAGTGTCTCCCAGTAATTGGGTGGCGGAGGTCAGATGGCAGTCGCTCTGTATAAAATACTGTTACTCAGCCGCATCTGGTTAGACTGGGAGCCGACCCCAACGTAGTTGGGATACAGGCCAGGCAGATGATGATAAAAGAGGATAATTGCGCTTGTATTCTTCACCATCCTATAGACTTATAATTGAGATTGATTAGTACCTAGGTACTTATCTATCTTTATTAAAATTATCTGTCAAGTTGATAGTTTATCCACATAGGTACCTACATTTAAATTTAAATTGCAAATAAAACATCAGGAACGAGTCAATAAAAACTAGAAATCGTAGTTTTATGCATAGTTTAACCTATGCCTAATTGCCTCCGATAGATTGTGTAGTAGGTTGTAAATATGATAAAAACAATATGAATCACTATTCTCTTGAAAAGCCATGAGTTTCTGTCCAATGATGATAAACAAATAGGTAGTATACGATATACTTGTTGTGTCGTATTATGAGCCATTCATATTCAAATATCGAATGTTTGCGCAGGAACATTAAATTTTATATGCATAGTCGGAATGAAAACTCCTCAGGATAAACTGTAGTTGTGTTATTTTAAGTTAAAAGAAAGTTTTTAATCATTACTTCAAGGTGTGATATTAGATAAGTAGTTATAATCGTAATTTTATGCATATAGTAATGTATTGATAATATGCACATGACAATGTGTACTTCCCTAGTATCTATCTTCCACATACCTACAGATTTTTCATATAGGTCGGTGCCTATCTTCTATTTATATGTATAATACAGACACAACCCGTATTTAGTTATACTTGTATAAATAATTGCAATACCTTCATTTAAAGTCGTGTTTGTTTACTCCGCACAGGGCAAGTTATTTTGGTATCAAGTGCTGGCTTATATTTAGTTTTACAAGTGCAATGCCTTGAGGATTCCTTTATGAGTCTCGTTATGGTGATCAATATTATTTGAATAGGATCTCGAATACTTCGTTATCATTATGTTAGTAAGTATTTATACTTCATTCAAGATAACATTAGAAAAATAACGAAGCTTAATATACGCAAATATCGAAATAACGTTATAGTTATAACGTTATTTTACTCATTAATGCTATCTTGAATGGAGTATAGTTTCAATAAAAGTCAGGAGAACCGTTACTCCTGCGAATGATTTAAAAAAAAAACCTGTGTTGACGGTAAAAGATGCGCATATCATGCATGCAATATTCAACAGGTTTGATGTTTTGATTCAGGATAATTTACACACTAAAATTATCATAGGTACGTAGTATTATCATTTAATATTTTCCAGGCGTTATTTATATAATGGGTAGTCCCTTGATTATTAAATTATGTAGGTAGGTTGGTGTTCCATATTTATGCTCGGAAATATTGGTCAAAACTGGAAGGCTTAACAGGACATTACGATTTCAATAAAATAAAAGCTTGTTTTGGACTAATAGCCGTTTACACCGAAAAAAAACCACATATTCATGCTTAAACGGCTGATTTCGCTCTTATCGTTTGTTATGTTATCGGTGAACTTGGGCCTAACTTATTTATAATACAAGTTTTGACATACGTACATATACCTAGTGCACGAACTAACTCTAATTCAATTTAAATTTATTATAATGTAAGACGCAATAAGCACCTTTCATACAAATATGTAAATCAAAAACTAAAGCATCGATATTCTTCAAAATACCTCCCCGTTTTGAAATGTGGTGTAAGAGTAATTTTCTTTTAAATTAATTATCTAAACAACTTAATAATTTTTCGCAATTATGAGAATAAAATGTCTAGTATTAACTCACCTTCATATTAACTTTTTCCTTGCAATAATTTATTATTTGCACTCACACAACATACACTGGATTCTCTCGGCCGCGTGCGATTGTCGAATGAATGCTGTTAATTACTGTCGCACCATAGTGACTCGTAATCGATTCTCGATTTGAATTATGTTATAAATATCGATATTTTGTGCAAACGATGCGTGCGGCGGACGACACTGTCTGTAATGACGGTATTTGTTCCTATACGGTAATCGATTTCTAATTTTTAGGGCTCCGTAATCTACCAAGAAGGTAAAATAAAACCAGGAGAATTTCCGGAAAACCTTTACTTATATCAAATCATTAATCTCCCTCGGTTTGCAACCACCACTTAATGCGTTTGATTTGTTTAGTTTGTCCAAATATTTGTATTCTTGATATGATTGGGTTGGTTTAAATTTTATAATTATGGACCAACTTAATTAAATATCTAGGTAATTTTAATTTGATGGTACCTACCTAAGCAACAAGTATCATACCTACAGTTAATTGTCAACAAGATTTTCTTGGAAAATACAAAAACATTTTTTTTTTGTGTTGTACGAAATAAAGATATTTTTTAGTTCATTGTAATGGTTTTAAATAATCCACTGTCTGACCATAAACATGGTCAGACAGTGGACATGAACTTGGCAGGTATTTTTAAATCTGGATAATATGTGATTTCCATTATTTACCTAATGTCATTCGTCTAGACTAGACAATTAGACATGTTTGTGTATGTTTAAAGTATTAGTTACACTCTAGTCCATTATTATGGTGATAATATATTAATATGGTCACGGAATATTGTCTTTTATATTCTGTGGTCTAGATAGATAAGCCGAGTGACAAGTTCGTGTTTTGGAATGTTAGACGGAAATATGATATAGCCAGATATCGGCCACCATGCGTGCAGTGCATTATGTTTTCTTGTTCCCAAATCACTATAACCATAGACAATATTTAATATCAAAACAAACAATAGTGACAGTTCTATTGCCAGATATCGGGCACCATGCGTGCAGTGCAATAAGTTTCCTTGTTCCCAAATCACTTTAACCATAGACAATATTTAATATCAATGCAAACAAACAATATAGCGATAGTTCAGTTTTTTTTACTCATTACTAGTATATCAGTACCTATGTTTACGGCAATAGCGCAACTGCAACAAGTGGGGTACCTAATCACTGTATAAATACTGATACTATGTGCAGCCCTGAATGTTGAATACCTTATCCGTTCCGAATATTGTTTGTTAAAATGCCTTCATAAATGTAATAGCAATTAGATTCATAAATCAACAAACGTTTATTAATTTTGTAGGCGCTTGAGAAAACATCATTGCAACTTGCGAGCGCTAGTTGCAATATTTCTTAAATGGATGGAAAATGGGATGGGAGGGGTGAACCAAAACAGAAGACATTCGCCTCCATATACAATGTGTATCAGAAATAGAAAAAGTTGTCTAGTTTTATGGTATGATCCATACCCTTAAATATGACCACGCATTTCTCATACACGTTGTTTAACATAAGTAAGAGCTGGTTTTGGTGTCATGAGGATGGGCACTGCAGTGATATACTCCTTTACGCTAATAAAACATACTACGATCCGTTAGCAAAATATGATGATTAGATTATCACTGTAAGCTCAATCGTTCATTGCACCTATAGGTACCTATTGAACAGTATAAATGAGAGGAGAGCTCTGAACGGGATGATAAATAATGATTGATTACCATCATAATACTCGATGACACCACTAGGCTCCTATATATATAAAAAACTGTTTTTAAAAACGTTGGTTAAGGTGACTCCTATAGAAAAATCATTTTCACGGCTTATTTGCAATCGTCACGAATTTGTATTATGTAGTTTGTTGTTGTGTTTGTTGGTTAGCAAGTAGACCTAAACATAAGGCTGATAATTATGAGTTTATTTATCTTACTGCACTGTCTGTATGCGCAGGGTATTAGCACTTATAACGCTATCTAGTGATGATCAGGACAATGAGTAGTTATTCAATTCTATGATAGATGGCGCTAATGGCAAATTATAAGATTATGAATCAACCGATTGAAAGTAGTTTCATGTTACGAGCTCGACAGGGGCGCTACCTATACTACTACCAACACAGACCAACACCAATCCGTTTACCTTTTGTGATATAAACTAGTTTATTTGGAATATCGACAAATCGATTTAGATGATAATCTGTTTTTTCCTTAAATAAAACGAGTCTTTAACATTTAAAACATTAATTTATTACGAAAATATAACTGACACTAGGATTAGGACTTGTTACCTACTTATGTATTAAACTGAGTAAAAAATCATTTTTTAAATTATTTATAAGTACTAGATAACTAATATATTTAAGTACATTTAATTTTGTTAAGTACTTACCTACTTACGGCTAAGAATTATAAAAGAAATGTTTTAGAAATACATACATAGTAATTGAAATCAGGGTTACGCTAACGGTAGTTAGGGCCACTGACTAGGGAGTATCCTATACCGTTTTCTGAATTAACCTCCAGCGCCTAACTTGGGCATTTTAAGTGTAGATTACGTGGCCAAGGCTCTTGGCTAATAGAGTCTACGTGACAGGCCAGATGTCGACAACTTCGTTACACACATGATAGCAGCCGTGAGGAATTTAGTATAGGTACCTACTCAGCAATAACAAAACATTCGGAATTGATATTTATACAATTTATAATGTCTTCGATATCATTTTGGTACTTGCATTCATGATTGGTTAACGTTTACAGCAGAGAAAAAAAAACTATTTGGAAACGAGACCGATTTAAGCCTCTAAATTTTTGGTATGAATTAGTCTGAACCATAAAGTTATTATTACTAGTGGTAATAGAGGAACAGTGTCTTCATTATCGTGAGACCAAAAAAGAAATACGTATGTTAGCGCATTTGACATGTGTGTGACGTTTAGGGATGTGAATTTGACGTCTCCGCATTATCGATATGGCCGTGTTATTGTGAAATTATAATATCACTGAATTGACAATATCCCTGCAATATTGATATCAAAATCGGCTATACTAATAAGGAGTGGAATATCATTTAGAATCTGCTAGGCTAAATTATGTACCTAACTTGTAATCTTTTAAAATTACCAATTAAATCTTTCAAATGTTCTTTATACTAAAATACAAGAACATTATACATGTATAATGTTCTTGTATTTGCTAAAATACCATATTTGACATATTTAATCTGTCATTTTAAAATATTAAAAGTTACGTAATAGAGGTTTATATTAGGATGGCAAAATTATTAACGTCACGAAAGTGACGAATAGGTAAGTAAAAAGAAAATTTATTGTAAACATTATGTAATCATTCATTATCATATTCATTATTTCTTGACGTCAGACGTTTCGGTTTTGATGTTGAAGGTTCTGGTGATAGGTCCCTGTATTTGTACACTGACACAGGCCGAGAAATGTGGTCCGGAAACCTGGAAGTTATGAAGTTAGCCAGTCAATATAATGAAGTTATTTTTTTTACCAGGCTACTCTTTGTCTGGAAATAGCGCTATTTTATGCATTTTAATGTGCGACAGAATCAGAATCTTCGGAATCGTAAGTTTGCTTCTTGTAGAAGCGGACGTACGATTCGGAAAATTCTCCTACGAACATTTAATTGTGTCTCTTTCTCGCACGTAGGATTTTCGTAAAGATCGGTTTCTCACTCGCACACTGTGTTCCTCTATTACCACTAATAATAACTTTATGGTTTTGACTCAATACGGACAAACTGGCTCGGGTGCGTTTTTGTATGCAGCCGTTTTGAGATTCATTTATACACTGTATTGGCTTTTTTGCACATACAAAAAATAATTGTGAAATTGTACATTTTTATGATGAAATAACTAAGTAAGCACGAGAACAGGGTATGACATCACCTAGGTCAAGAGCCAACTTAGTGATACCGAGTTGTCATTGTGGATTGGTAAGTATCTCGTACTGGTGATGCTACTGCTCTGCCTTCGATACTTACTAGTATTAGCAAGTTGGTTCACTGCCATCTTTCGGTTGGCAGACTGAGCCTCAGCGACGGCAGGGTACACCGCTTATAGGTGATCCGATTAGCCATTTAATCCCGGGGTTGTCTGAACAACAGACTGAAATTTAGTTAGGTTAGACTAGACAAATAATGGCGGAATTTAACAGATCTTTTACATCTATTTGTTAGCTAAAATCAAGTTGCATTCTGTGTCTTCTCGACACCTAATAAAATATCACTTAAGTATTTTTAGTGCTCCATAGACGCGTATAAACAACTATTTATTAGTTATAATATATTAGCCTTTTGTTTTTATCTATACTAATAGAATAGAAATACTCTTTATGTACTGTACTGTACACCTGATAAAAAAGGAGCAATAAACATGTATAATTAGATACAATTAACATCTAATATTATAAAGAGGTCATTTTTTTTTGTATGTAGGGCGTAATCTTTGGAACTACTGAACCAATTCTGTAAATTATTTCACTAATAGAAAGCTATACTATCCCTTACTGATATATCGTTTATTTTTATCATAAAATATACGTTTAGAGAAATTTACTGATAGGATTTTATGTTATTGAAAATGGCTGCTAGAGAACGTTTATCAAAAATAATGAGATTTCTTTACATAATATTTAAATGCGTATGACATTCATTATTGTCAAATTGGAAAGTACAGTAATATTTTGATTGTAAACCAACACCGGTGCACAAGGCACATAAGCAAAAGCTTGAGTTGGCTTCTCCAAGGAGGATTAGTAATGTATATTACTAAAATGATACTGACACTCGTTGTGTTCCTGCTCAGAGTATTACATGATCGTCTTATCGTTCATTGGCACGTCGGTATGCTGAACAACATTTTCTTCGTCGTCTTCCATCGCGAGGTGTCTCTCCACGAAGCCGGATATACAGTTCAGCCAGCCATGTTTGTGCATCATTTTGATCACCCTACGACGGAACACCACCAGCAATAGGAATATTAATATCCCTTGTAAAGTGTTGAATACATCGAGTATAGTCCTGTGAATTAAAAATACAGCATTGGTATTTTTTACTGAGTAAAACAATATTAGAACAACCACAACGTCCACAAGTCATTAGAAATAGCAAGTACACAGACCACAAAATCTTTATTTATGTAGATACATAAATAAAGATTTTGTGGTCTGTCTGGTATAAAGGAATCACAATTTAATATTAACTAGTGGTCGCCTGGTGGTCGAAATTCGACCGTAAGTTTAGCTTTCTGCACTCCTTCTCCATATAAACTTCAACTATGCCAAATCTCACACTCCTCCGTGCGCGCAATATGCTTAAAAAGGGGAACAAAGATTTCTCTTCACGCATCAATAATATAGATATAACAGTAGGTACTAATTATGACATTCAAATTATTAGGTAATTCATCTGTTTCTGTCACAAAAACTAAAATTAAACTAAATGTAACAGAATATATTAAAACAAAAGATTGAAATTGGTTTATAGGGTTTCCAATGAATTTAAAAATACATGAGAATATTTTTTATTCGATTAAATTGTAGTTTGTAACTGTTATACGACCGTTACCAAAAATTGGATCATTTCCGTGAACTACTATTTCCGCATAAAAAAATATCAAAACTACTAAACTATTCCTTTTTTTAAACTAGCAAAACTGCTTGAACTGTCAAGTCAGTTGATTCGGATAATCAACAACTCCCCTGAGTATTATATTCCTTGATCAACAAGAAGAGAAATGTTGTGCGGTGTTTAATTTTGAAAATGAAAGTAATATACGGATTTGGTCAAGTTTGATGCATAAATTCTGATAAGGGAAAAATAAGTTAGTAAATTATTATGTATTTAGTTTGCGAACATTGCATATAATTAATGCCATGTGGTGATTGGTGATATTGATTGAGATTCCAAAAGATTCCAAATTGTTATGTAACTTATAAAACCACAATGTGCCATCATTTTAAACACGTTTGGTCAATCGCGTGATCGTCATCACCGTGAAATCGGAAAAGAAGTTAGTTTTGGAATGTTCAGAGATAGAGCTTTATCATCTGGCTTAGCTAAGTGCAATTTAGACTCACAAAAGTACTATTTGCCAATAAAAAACATACTTTATTATTCACGGAAATGACGTAGGTACCTCCACTCTGTCATTTCTGTGAACAAAAAAGTTTATTTTTTTGTTGGTATTCTAGAAGATATTTTTTTTATACGTTTTCGTAACGGTATGATTATTACGGATGGATTCGTTGTGTCACTCATGAAAAATAATATGTATTTATTCTGGTTATTATTTAATTATCACTTTGATTTTTGCCGTAAACGCTATGAGTCAATCCTGTGAACACTAAATGCTATTTTACCTGAAATTTCTTTTATAATATTATACAATAGAATAATTTTGAAAAACCAGATTTTTAGTTTTGCGATTCTGACATTCATGTCAATGACATTCTGTTTAATGACCCAGTGATGAAATGCAAACATTAATAGGTATTGTTTTCTGCCATATGTGGCCATTTGATAGCTAATGAGTTATTAATCGTCTTTAAAATTGTGGGTCACTTTTTAGGCAATTTACTTGAATCAAATAAAAAAATTGTTAATATTTTGAAAACAAATTGTTAATATTTTAGCACTAAATAACGTAAAAAAAAATTTGGTAAGTAAATAAATTTAGCTTGTAACACGAATGTGGTATTATGTAATATTAAGAACTGAAAACTCTTATCATTCTGAATACGTTTTAAGAATGTAAAACATCTGTGTTCTCTGACGCACAGAATACATTATAAAAGTACGAATGTTATTTTATTATTACAAAATCATCATTAATCTGGAACTGTTTAAGCATATCAGTTATAACATCAACAAATATTTAACATCGTTAGGTCATTAAAAAAATATCTCCATAACATTTCCGCCGAAATACCTGTCTTATGAATATCATACAGTGTTTCGTTACTATCATTATGTAAACGAATTAGTTATCCTGCGGAACAAACACGCTTTATCAAGTCTTCAGAAACCAGCGGGTCTACTGCGTAACTAAAATTGTAATGAACATCGACATCGGTATTAAACTTCAATACGATCGTGAGAGCCTAAACTTTGAGCTAATTTGTAAAAAAAATACCTATTATATAGTTGGGAGTATTATCTTCATGATCGGTAAAAAAAATACAAATTAGCTCAAAGTTTAGGCTCTCACGATCGTATTGAAGTTTAATACCGATGTCGATGTTCATTACAATTTTAGTTACGCGGTAGACCCGCAGACTGGTAGAATATAACCGTTTTAAATATATTGAGGTTAGCAACTTCTGTTAGTCCATTCGCGCTAATTTGTAACACTGAACAGTGCTGTAAATTTACTCGGTGCGTCGGTTACTGTTTACTTTTCTTTATTTACATTTTCATTAGTCATTATTTCAAAAGAGAAAAGTTCTAGGAATTTTTGAAATAGATTTAAAGTAAATCTTGAATCAATTTGAATGGAAAACCGTTTCTGTTGCGTACTTCTGGGGATTAAAAACTACATGCGGGAAGTTCGAGTAATAACGACCAATGTGTTTACAAAGCCATATTTTCTGGTGCACCCATAACAATTTTTCTTTAGACTTATTTTCCTATCACGCTGACGTAGGTGCGATCGACGAGGAAACGCTTCATTAATAATCTATTGACCTATCAGCGAAGAAATAGGAAAATCTTTATTCTGTGATAACAGTTCATCGTTAGCACTATTATAAGAATAGGAGGTGTAAGGACTGAAAGTGAAATAAATTTCGGTACCAACCAAATAATGTGCTTCTCCGCTAAGGTGCCGATCATTTCAAACACCCATGGTAGTCCCATCAATATGATAAGACGCACCGTCATAACGAACCTGGAAATTGAAAAAAAAAAACACTTGGATTAGTTAACTACGCTACAGAATACCTACTCATATTTAACCTATTATTTTTGATATAATTAACAATAAAAGAAAGAAAGAAAGAAAAATCATTTATTTGCCGCAAAAACAAGACACACTAGAATGATAGACATAGCTAATAAGAAGAGGACAGGTGCATAGACAGAGAATACATTTTTCTTAAGATGGCAACAGTGAATACTGAATTTTATGCCTGAATGTGTATGTAATGTCTCAGAATAAATAATAGTATTATTACTACTGGTAATGCGTATGTAATTTTATATGATTATTTGCCAACAAAATAAAATCCAATCGTAAAGTAAATATAAGTAATTGATAGAATATGAAATTTCTCAATAAATATTATGTAATCTGAACAATATTTTGGGTCTTTTCTATAGGACAATAACACCAATACGTCATGATCATCGATAGCTTGAATGTTTATTGCTGACTAAAAACGCTCTCAGTTTTAGGATAAACCCTTTGCTGATTCAGTTCTGTTATAAGATAGCTGTGATAGAGTTCACGAGTCATACAAATTAATTAGGTAGGTATTATTAGTACGAAAATATTCGTTTGTTAAATATTATCTGAATATATGGTTCGATAAAACTGGATGGTGCTTTCCAAAGACATTTTTTTGTAAAATGTCATTGGAAATCACCATCCAGTTTTCCACCATCCAGTGATTTCCCGAATGCTCCCCATATTTCGTAGATACTGAGCGTATCTAATATTTAAATATTAGACGAAACATAAGTACTTGTATTTCAGCGCTTGTATGTGACTTGATGAGAAGTTCAGGCGCCATATCAGCAGTGAGGTGTAGATGAATATGGCAATGTTGGCTGTCAGTAGCAACGACATGATGCTATACATGTAATACCACTGCTGGTGCTTGTCTGAAATTAAAAAAATTAAAGTCATAAAATTTAATTCAAATTAAAATAAAATGTAACAATGGAGTAACCAACGAAAAACTACCGTGTAACTCAACACGCGCTCTATTGCTTATAAAAACAAACTGGCGGAAGGTTTGTTAGTTCCATCGAACCGTTAACGGCATTCTAGCGCGCCGGGCGGATCGTCACCAGCCCGGAGCGCTAGAATGCCGTTAACGGTCAAGCAATGTTAACTGATGACTGGTTTTGGAATTATTTCTTTTACTGGATCTAAAATGCTCATCCTGTTTGAGTCTATATGAGCAGTAGAGCACATGGCTTAAGGGATTTACTGTTTACACGATTTTCTTTGATTTTAAACTAAAATCATTAAATCGAAACGTTTCTTGATAAACTTGGACTCCTCTGCTTAAGCTGTTCTTTTTATGCTTTGAATCAGATACTGTTGTGAAGGGAAAGCTTCAAAACTTACTAAAAAACCAGCAGTGATTCAGTCCGATCCCAGGTTTCTGATGTTTACCAGGATGGAAGTTTACGATGGCCATGCATATGGTTAGAACAGCCGGACTTCCCCATGCGTATATCGCATACCACTTGAATTCTCTCCAACCATAGTCAAAGGTCGCAGGACGCCTGAAATTGGTATATAATTGATAATAATCTAAAAAAAATATTAAGTAAAAATTGTGAAAATCTATGCTAACCTTGTGTTTATCAGGACCTGTATTGCTATCGCGTTTGTCCAGAAAAAAGCGGCAATCAAAAAGAAATAAGCTAAAAATCCTGAAAACCAATAACAAAAATAAATTATATTGTGCAATATAAAATTGATATTACAGAAAGGTAAAAAATAAAATCTTGTAGAAAATAAATAAAAAATAAATACCTCGGGTGGCACAAAGAGCCATATCAGAGTACGACATGAGTTTCATAATAGTTAGTATTAAAAGGCCGATAGCCAAACTTCCACAGAAGTTGATTATACTTTTTCCTTGGACATCTCTGTAAAACAATAAATTTTGCTACGTAAGAAAAATCGACAGCGCAGCGCCTTATTCACCACGAGTATTCTAACAGCGAAGGAGAACATCGCGAGGAATCCAGATAGACCGCACGGCCGGCGTGGTAGATTACAAATTTACGACCCAGTCCCTCTCAGAGAGAAAGCCTCAATCCCAGCAATGGGAACAATATATAATCGGATGATAATGATAAATCTTATTTTATTCTCATTATCCCATTGCCTTAATCTTATGTTAATTCTTAACTTAAGTAACTTGGGGCCCGTAAACTTGAACCAATACTTGAAGCGTTAATGCTGCATGTAAATCCTGCACATCGCTGCAGGGAGTATAATCTTTGTCCAAACTAAGGTTTACGCCGTTAATAATAGACACTAGACATAGGTCTAGCTACGAATTAACGCGCTAACTTTTGAACGGCGTTCATAATGCCGTTAGACGTTAGGCGATAGCTCGGGTGGCGGTCTTTTTTGGCATATCAAGTCGTGGCTACACCTATGTCTACTGTCCATTAACGCGATAATTAACGGCGTTAAATCTTAGCGTTCGGTCACACTCGATACCTGTGTTACCTATGTTATTATTAAGATTTATATTGTTACAAAGATTTATATTGTTTACATAGTAATTTTGAATAAAAAAATTATCTTTATCTTTAGCAGCAGAATCGCGCGTTTTCGATTTCGTTGGCTGCTTTTTGCTTACAAAAAGTGGATAAGGAACGCGAAAACGCGCGATCCTGGTGCTAAAAGTATCGAGTGTGGATGGGCCCGTATATAGCCCCAGCATAATTGGCAGGATTGATTTATCTGCTGGTTTTGCTTACTTTCATTTGGAACACCGACATTTCATTACTATGGGCAATGGGTAGATTCCATTCTAACAAAAAAAATCTGCTCTGTTGCAGAGTTATTTATAGGTTTCTGGAATATGTTCCGAGCAGTGCTAAACTTCGCAAGCTTCGTGGACTTAGGTCGTAATTTTTATTTGTCTATGGTTGCTTATACAATTTGAACTTACTTACTATTGATAAAAAATATAACACCAACCTGAGTTCCGGTAATAAACCATAAATAAGGGCAGTAGCAGTGAGAAATATAACTGAAACTATCATAGTGTAGCCCAAGATCCTATCATCAATGATTTCTTCTTCTTCGTCGGCGCATATTATTACTGCTGGCTTAGTCTTGTTCAGAGTAACATCTTTTATATTAGTTACGTCTCCTAAACAATACCTACAAAAACCAAACAATGAAATCTTTAGTTTTGAGTACAATATCTTGCAACACTATTTGCAATAATTTGCATCCCTTATTTCACCTTGTTGCTTACGTAATGTTTGTTTTGTTATTCAAAAATCGCTAACACCGATAAGTTTCCAATAGTTAGGTACTATTGCAATGCGAATATTTTACAGTATTTTATCAATACAGGGAGATTGAATGGATGATTATGGTGGGGAATATGAAGACATTATATTTCATTATGTACTTATGACTTGTTTGTGTGTTGATAAGATTTGCTTTTTGTAATTGAGGTGCGGGTTTATTCATTAGTGATAAAAAAAAAAAAACTATTTTAAGTGGCATATACAATACATAAACATGCGATTACAGTAATCGCAAGTGATATGCTGTTATTCATTCAAGAGTTCACCCAGTCGAAAGTTCTGAGGTAATAAATAAAAAAATAAATAAAAATGTCGAATTGATGACCTCCTTTTTTGAAGTCGGCTAAAAATTTAATAAAAATGCGATAGATTCATTGTATTTTATAATCTAAATTTGCTTACGTTTACGTTACGATAATTCAAAACATTCGTGCTCGGCCCACTGGTAGACCGTTATCCTAATGGGATTCGAAGGCCATTCGGCTGTCGCACCGTAAAAAAATACTTTTATTTAGCCGCATCGATTTAGATTCATTCGATTCGATTCGATTTAGATCGGGTTAGATTGGGAGCAGGCGACAATATAGATTTATGATATAGATAGCTTGATAATTAATTTCTTTATGAGCCTTAAAATAATGATATATATCGATTGCAATCAAATTAGTTGGTGTGGAAGCATATCGGCTAATTTGAAATGAGCGGGAAATAATAGTAGTGATTCTCGGGCCTTATTTCTTTATTTTCCAATTATGATATTTTTGGTTCTCATCTAAATCATGTCAATTAAAGTCAATCCCAATTATTTTTATTGTTTCTGCCTCGCAGACGATAAAAATTGGGGATGTGATTGGTACTACGTGTGGACTGTGGACGGACAGTTAGAGTGAGTCTGTGGAACTATAACAGTAAACAATAGAATCAAGCACATACCATTTATTATACCTTTAAAAACAACAGCGATCAGTTTTTTTTTATTGGAAAAGTATTTAATTTATTAATTCGTCATTTGCACCTGTGGAGTGTGCATTGGTGCAGCGACTAACTCGCTGATCGCTGATGCTAAAAGTGTGCGCCGGGGTCTAGAGCTCAAGTCATTGCTTCAAGCTTCTGAAAAGCAACTAAATCGGTAGTCGCTGGTGCTGAAAGTACCGGGTGTGCTATGGCCCTAACATCCTTATTATATTCCTGGATTATGTTTGAATTATTTATCCTTTGAACCTCTATTATTTATCTTTATCTCTTTATTTATTCTTATATTTATATTTATATATTTATGTTCATCTATAAATAATAGAAAGGTAGGTATTCTATAAAAAATAAAAAACCAACACTTACGTGCCATAATCAAATGTTTCATTGAAGTCATCGCCAAAGTTTAATTCTAAATCCTGAGCGTCGTTGATATGAAAACTCTTTAAAAATTTTAATGTGTCTGTGCACTTTAATGATATATCTGTAGTAACATTTTCTTTAGGCTCCCAACATACGTCTCTCTTCATGAGAAGTACTTGTCCTGTGGGACAGCAAGGTATGGTGGCAGATACATATCTATTCCTAATAAGCACCACTAACACAATTGCCCATTTAGTGAGCCCCATTTTAAAATCACTTGTTCTTAATTATTTACAATATTGAGAAATTCTGTTATTTTTCACTTCGTACGTACACTGAAAAGTTCATAAGGAATTTTATTCCGATCGATCATGGTCTGTTATGTGTGATAAAATATATATAACACGAGTTTTGATATCATTATGTATTGTGGTATATAAGAAGCTTTACAAAAAACATGAACGGTTATATTGACGAGAGCTAGAAAATTTCATGCTTTGCGCACGTCCGCACGACTTTATGGTTCTTACAAGACTGCCTCTTGTGTTATATACCACATGAATGCGCACAACAGTTTTAGATAATTTCATTTAGTAGAATTTTTAAAAAACTCTCATTAGTCTTCAGGCGAATCAATGATTTGAAAAGATCGCCAAGAAGCCACAATTAGCATTTTCAGGAAAATATTATTTGTTTTAATTAATAGTCGTGGTCGTATGCGGGTCAATATCTGTAAATGAATTTTTTTGTCAATTTTGGTGGCAAAAATTTTCATTTACAGATATTGACCCATTCCAATTTTCCCCTACAGCTTATGATGGCTGACTACTGTTAGAATGTATTGGTTTTTTAGGGTAGGTGGCATACGACCACGGCTATCCTTTGAACATCACTATGAATAAATGTATTAATATTTTCTTATTTCATACTTTTTCAGTAGCCGGGTTTATTAATATTTTAAGGGTTAATTATTGTTTATATTGTTAATAATTTTGATGACGATGTTGACGGCATATCCCACGAGATCAAAAGCGTCGTTCTACTGTTCTTCCTCTTTATACTGTCTGAGTCGTGATTTTAGAAATTATTCCCAATTATCGGGTGCATGCAAGCTAAGCCGCAAGAAACAGCTAACGATTTTTTTTAAATTTGCTTTTTATTCCCTTTCAGATGAAACACAACTTACACAACACATAATTTAAAAATATTTTTTCTTCATAACTTTATATCCTGTAGAGGGCGCCATATTCAATTTAATGTGCCGATCAAGACGCTTCCAACGGTACCTCGAATTTGTCAAATTATGATAAGTAGTTTACAAGTTATGAGGGAACCGATTAACATACATACATACCGTTCAAAAGCATAACCCTCGCCGTAGTCGGGTAAAACAGTTGGTATCAACTTTGTGCTGGAATATATCCCTTGTAATGTAACGATGCAAAACTCTGTCCTTGTTCCAGCTCCTGAACATGTTGAAATTTTATGCGAGATTTGAAATCAGTGATGAGACCGGAGATCCCATGACTGACAGAGATATGACACTACTGCATTACTCCAGAATCACCTCGCTACAGGTAAGTTACATAATACCTCTGACAACAATTTACAAACAATTTACAGTTAAAATGACGTAATCATGCCTAGGATGCAGAAACGTTTAAATAATGTCTAATTAATATGTAGAACCACGACCGACATTACGTAATTCCCGGCGAAAAAGAGGGGTAGTGTGTATCTGTGTATCTCTATGTCTGTCTATAGTATCGTAGCTCCAAAACGGGTGGACCGATTTCAATGAAGTTTTTAAATTGAAAGCTAGTTTAATCGGGATGGTTCTTAGCTATGTTTCATGAAAATCTGTTCAGCCGTTCAAATGTTACAGCTCTTGTTCTAGCTGGAGTCGGGGGTTTTTGAAGGTAAAGTTATGGTTATAAATTATTTCATTTTCAACTCGTATGTTTTTAGAAAGCAGCGTTTTCAAAATTTCCTGACCTGCGATTGTTTGCTCTGGCAAATGTTGCCAGCGTCGATACCAGAGAATCCTTGCAGAAGCATTTTGGGAACCTCAGGTAACTTATAAACGGATTTGAAAAATTTAGTCACATCAATATTTTTTTCTAAAGCTGTTGATACTAATTCTGGTAATTATATTTTTTGGTTTTTAATTTTAGTGAAAATGCTCTACGTGCAATCGCTACATACTTGAATCTCGTACCACCTGAGGGAAAAGAAAACGAAGCACCCTGGCATCGAATGGACAAAGAGTTCCTCAAAGAATTACTGGTAAAACGCTATTTTATATAAAATAGTACGTAAGGACTCGTGAAATCAGCGCGCCATCCTATGCGTCAGAAGTTTAAGGCGACCGCGGTTTAATGCGTAAAAATGTCAGCAGTATTGAAATTTTATAACACCGATATTTTTCCGGCATTCTTTCCCTACATCAATATCTAATAATACTGCTTGTTTAAAAATAAAAACACGCAAGCTTCCGAAACGACCTATTTATAAAAATAATTTTCGTAATATTTCTTTATAGTTCGGTGAAGGAATTTCTCAAATCGCGACCTCATATAAACACGACACATTTGCGATTACTTTTAATTGAAATTACGGTTTATTTAATAAGCGGCTGCAGAACCTATGTCTACGTCCACTACTACTTCTTCCTATTATAGTGTGTCTTGTTTTTGTGGCAAATAAATGATTTTTCTTTCTTTACTTGTGTTACGATTTGTGTGCAAATGCAAATGCAGTTCACGTCGCAGAATAATCCACCACCTTCTTACCGTGATTGTAGTAACAGGCGATTAAAGGGTATCTACATTACAACATACAGCGATCACGAATCTGGGGCCTAAAAGGCCACATTGAGCAATTCATCTATGGATCTGCATAGTAACTGTGAAACAGATGATTCCTAAGTATTAACCTAACTCAAATCATATTTTGAGTCATTAATGAAGTGTCAATTATTTTTTTATGTGAATTATTGTAACGATTGCACCCAAAGCGGCCTTTTAGACCCGCTGTTTACCAAACGCGGAAAGTGGTAAACTGGTCCAAACTCCAAACAGGCTGGTATAATGCCTTCAGGGTGATGTTGGGCCTCCCCCGCTACTGTAGTGCGTCGGATATGTTTGCGCGTGCTCGAACAGACGACTTTTACGCTATAATGCGTAAGCGAGTTGCTTCTGTAATGAGTAGGGTGAGGGCAGACGCCAACATCATCCTGAAGACATTCAGCGAAAAGCCGGATAGCCCTGTCCTTCGGCATTGGGTGCACACACATTTGTGTACTCGATGTCAAAGGATAGGGACTTTGTTGTAAACCTAGTGTATTATATTTATAACTAACCTAGTTCATAAGTATTTTGTAACTAACCAACTTCTATGGATGTATAATCCGAAATAAATATTTTGAATTGAATTGAATAATGATGATCAATTATTATGTTAAAATGTATAACTAATTCTTCTTGTTCACCAGATTTCACGTCATGAGCGTCGCATATCGCAGCTAGAAGAATTGAATTGCATGCCTTTATACCCTACAGAAGATGTTATATGGGATGAGAACGTGGTACCAACAGAAATCTATAGCGGAGAGAATTGCCTCGCTTTGCCCAAATTAAATCTGCAGTTCCTTACCTTACATGACTATTTATTAAGAAATTTCAATTTGTTTCGTTTGGAAAGCACATGTGAGTAAATACCCTGATAACTGATTCATCCTAAAGATCATGGTCCTAACTTTCTGGTCCTGATCCGTTTAAGGGGTTATAGTAGGCGTTATGAACAACTGTTACTATAGGACCAATTCTGAAATCGCGAAAAATAAATCAGCTGTTCCATACTTTTAGTGGAGAAATATTGAATTATATTTATTCAATTCAATAATTTATTGATAAGATTATATGGAACAGCAGAAATTTCCACGCAGTTTCAAGGTTGGTGCCATAGTTAAAGGGAAAGGACTAGAAAGGTAGGTAGGTAGGTAAGTACCTTGAATGTTACCAGGCTATAGTAGTCTGAATAATGAGTACTTTTAAGGCTTAAGCAATTATCGCACTAGGCTACCATGCTGCTCAATCAGCTGCGACGCAGCTTCACACTTCAAAAATACTAATGACAAAATACCTAATAGTAAAATACATGATGGTTTTCTGCATTTTAAAATTAGATATTTTGTTTGACACGTAGCGCCTGTAGGTATGAATAAGAAATAATTTTAAAATCCATTAATAATTATTGAAATACCTAAAAATAGACCTGCCTAAGAATATTTTGCGTCGCTTTTTATCGTACTTTTTATGTACAAAAATAATGACATAACATTTTGCATGTAATTTCTTTGATACCTACTTATTCCATCATCTTTTAAATTGTAATTTTTTCAATTGCTCGAATACACCAGTAACCAGTTGCATGTCAACCTTTATCCAGAAATATATTTGGGTAATGATTCTTTTTGAACGAAACCGAACCTAAGGGTTATTGAAGGCCCTGCCTTTGTAGTCCCGATTCCTTTATGGAGTTATTGGACTCATCATTATGAACAACTTTTATTATGAGACACGATGAAATCACAACAAGCAACAATGATCACAACAACGACGACAACAAGCTGATCGATGCCCATTTTCTTGCACATGAGGGACACACACTTCCATGCTTTATTTTTCATTGTTTTTATTTTATATAATTTTCTGGTTTTTTTATTTTTTATGTTTGTTATGTGTGCATGCTCGGTGTCCTGTGTGCAAAAAATAAATTGATTTTCTTTCTTTTCTTTCTTTCTAAATGGCCAAAATAAAATCAGCTGTTTCATACATGTAGTCGAGTAATATTGAATTATTTGTATGGAACAGCAGATTTGATTTTCCGATTTCACTGTTGGTCCCTTAGTAAAATTTGTTCATAATGATGAGTACAATAACACCTTAAAGAGATCGGCGGTTCTGCCGCGTAACGAAAATGGTAATGAGCGTCGACTCTCAATACGATCGTGATCTTCAATGATCTTCAATACGATCGTGAGAGACTCAACTTTGAGCTAACTTGTAGATAATTTTTAACCGATCATGAAGATGGGAATCCTTTCTTCATGATCATGACAAAAAATCTGTATTCTACTCCTCTAAAAGTTCAGCCAGATTCCAGTATAATTTGAACTCAATCTTGTTACAGAGTCATTTCAATCTCGTTTTTGACGTTTATGTGCCTATGGACGAGAATACCAATTTTATTATCTGTATCGGTTCAAAATGATAGCAGAATACCGATTTGGCTTCAATCAACTTTCAACCTCATTACAATATTATAATTTTACGTTTGTTAATGTAGGAGAATACGATTTATGACATTGATACTAAATCGGAAATCGGAATTATATTATGAACATTTTTAATTACGAGAATATATTAGGCTTCTGATGTCATTATCAGTCTGTACGTGGGAGGTAGCTCTTTGCCTTAGTATTTTTTTTGTAACTTCAAATTAAATGGCATGTCCACAATGTTAGTATGTCCAATGCAATTTTCAAGCTTGGCAAATAGCAACAATCTCCTAACATTCTACGAGTAGGAACCGTTAAAGGCTAATGACATTCTATACAAATGACACCATACTACATTGTTGGTTCAAATTGAGCTGAATTCTATTTCCATAAATTGAACCTACATTGAAAGTTTGAACAAATGGCTGTCCCAGACGGGGTTCAATAAACATCTACATTCTCGGTGTAAACAGAAAACTATTGTAATAACGTAAATTAATATTTAATTTTTATATTGTTATAGACGAAATACGTCAGGATATCGAAGATGCTGTATATCGACTAGCTCCATGGTACGTACTGTTTAAACTATTTTATAAATACGTGCAGGTTTTCGTTAAATAGGTGTATAATTATTTCTGTGAATGGCCTTGACGATAACTGTATCCTTACCCGCAAGTGTCGTCAAACTTATCTACAGGCATCGATAGAGTCGATGACATAACATACAATATAATTATGCAGCGATTCGTGCGGCACGAGGCGCGGTAGGCGACGACGCCGACTTTTGTTTTTCAGTATCTTGTATTCGCTTGGACGTCAAATCCCACAGTTTGATCGCATGTGAGTGACATCGCAACCTGATTTCGAACTACAACATTTCCAAACTATTGGACCAAATCTGATTTAGAGCTTTCGCGAACCGCCTGCCTGCATCAATATTAGTTATTTTGAAACTTCCCACACAGCAATCTGTGCTTACACACATAAATACGTATTACTTACCCGATGGTGCGTACGAGTTACACGTAGGTCAGAAGCCCAATTCTCGTAATTAATTTATAATATGACTGAAAGTTGACCGAACTGAGATTATATTATGAATTGACAAAAAGTCATGTATTCTACTCCACTTAAAGTTCAATCCGATTCCAGTATGATTTGGATTCAATCTTCTTACAAACTCATTTCAATCTCATTTTTGACGTTTGTGTATAGACGAGAGTGTCAATTTTATTATCTGTGTCAGTTCAAAATGTTAGCAGAATACCGATTTGCCTTTTATTCAACTTTCGATCTCATTACAATGTCACGTTTAACGTTGTTTCTTAGGGTAGGGGAATACCATTTGTGACATTTATGACATTGGTAGTAGATCGGAATGAGATCCGAACTATATTTTGAACATTTTTATTTACGAGAATTGGGCCTCTGGTAGTCAGCTTGGAAATATAATGATAATTGGTTTTAGACTTCTGTCACGGAAAGTGCCGCTCTCAGTGGTGATACTATTTTACCCTTGGAAGTCAGAGCCTTAATCGTGACGTCACTTCCTAAAAAATAACGTTCTTTAATTTTTTCAACGTCTTATTGAAATGCTGTCCATTTTAAGAAAAAAGAAATGGTAACTGTTTTGAATTTTATAAAGAGCCTTGAGTTTGATCGCTAAATTTCAAATAAAGTAATTCCTTTTGTATTTATAAAGGGTAATTGAAAAAATACCCGAACTTTGTATCATCTTCTTCTTCTTAGAGTGCCTCTCCGACTAGCGAAGGTTGGCAGTCAGCTCTGCATATTTCTTTCTGTCTCTTGCGAGGCGAAACAGTTGTGCAGCACTCGAGACTCCAGTCCACTCCCGAAGGTTCCTCAGCCACGACTTCTTCCTGCGACCTACGTGTCTCTTGCCGGCTACTTTGCCCATCATAATAAGTTGCAGAAGGCCGTATCTATCGTGTTTAAATACGTGACCCAGATATGCTACTTTTTGTATCATAATCCAGAACAATGTTGACTGTACCCATGCCTTTACTTTTGGTGTCGAAACGAACGTCAGATAATGTTTCGCGAAATGGCTCCTTAAATATGATTTAACTGGAGCGAATTAATGCGGTCAATAGTATAATTTGATACGACCGTGATGGCTGGTCACGACGCGATGGACGGACGCTGCGAGTCTGCGATGTTTGGTATAGTACCTAGTGACTGGCCAGAGAAAAACTAAAAAACAAATTGGTAACTAAAGAGTATGAATTTTTGAACGAAGGTCATATTCTAGCATTTAGTTCGGTACCTTTGATTGATAATGTGGCAGCTAGCATCATCGTCCGCGCGCCGTGCGTGCGGGCATGTAACTGGTGATTGTACGCGCGGTGCGCGTATTTATATGTCGACGAAACCAAGATTGCAAATGTGAATCTACAGCGCATGTGCGGTCGCCTGCGATTGGTCAGCGTAAATAATATACGCATTAATATTACTTCCTTTGGAACACCCAAATTGTGTATATACGTAATACTTTTAAATAAAATTCATTCGATCCGAATACCAGTCTTAATTATTTATTATTCCGACCTCCTGGTAAATTGATCACGTCGGGGTCACCAATTTACCAGGAGGTAATATTAATGCGTATATTATTTACGCTGACCAATCGCAGGTGACCGCACACGCGCTGTAGATTCACATTTGCAATCTTGGTTTCGTCGACATATAAATACGCGCACCGCGCGTACAATCACCAGTTACATGCCTGCACGCACGGCGCGCGGACGATGATGCTGGCTGCCACAATAATTTCAAAAACTATATTTCACATAAAATAAAAAAATTAAATTCCTGACAAGGCCGGGGTGACTCAGTTCAAAAAGGGCTTGGTTTGTGGTTAGTAAATGCTCTTAGCGACCGCGGGCGCATTCAACAATTTGATATTGAATCTATTCTATCTATCTAGTCATCTATGTTTTATGTATATGCAGGTAATCGTTCCTGAGCTCTTCCGTGTTAAACCTAACACGAACTTTATAACTTATCAAAGTTTTTTATCACAGGCGTTCAGAAGACACGAGCGTATATTTTGGGGGCTGGGCGCGAATGGCACACCCTATATCCAGCTTCGCTGTTGTGGAGGTAGCCAAGCCCAATATCGGCGAGAAGGCACCCTCGTGCGTGCGGGCTGACGTCACAGTCACCCTAAGTGTTAGAAATGAGATTAAACACGAGTGGGAGAGCTTGAGGAAGCACGATGTGTGCTTTTTGATCACCGTTAGGCCAACACAGGGAATAGGTACGTATCGTTCGTTTTTCTTTTCTGTCCTCCTTCCTAATAAAAGATGATTAAACATTATTTAACTAAACTAGCTGTTCTATTCATTGGCGTATAAAATGACAAGGACAGGTATAATTTCATCTACACTAAAATTATAAACAGAAAGGATTTGTAAGTATTTTTGTTTGTAATGTATAAACTCAAAAACAACTGGACCTATTTAAAAAAAAAATCACCAGTAGAATGCGATATTGATGTGCCTCCGGAAAACATACAGCATTGTTAATGAAGAAGCTGTGTATACTTAGCCATAAATATGCGGTCTGCACTAAGGATAAATTAGTTTAAACTATGAATACCAGATGGCGGTAGTATCGCAACCAGCGAGGACGCGGGAACCGCCGTCACTTTGAATGTCATTTTTGGCTAGCACCACCACAAGCTCCCAAAACTAGAGAACCGCTGAAAAGAAAATACAAAGAACCGACACCATCTACATCCAGATCTCAAACATTTCCACACAATAAAAATAACTTTCAAGACTCCTACAAAAAACAACAATCGAAAAAATCTTACAAAGGAAAAAGTGGTGGTTACAAACAATCTAAGAACTCTTCATTTCGAAATAAAGATGGGAAAAAGTGACTATCCAACACATTTCAGGGGAGGTTGCCTAAATATGTTCAAAAACCGGTGGCAAGCCCTTGGTGCAAACAAATTCATAATATCAGCAATCACTGGGGTCCGAATACCCTTATACAAGAAACCTCCTCTAATAATGCCAACAAGACGAATCATGAGACAATATGCAACCAAGCCTTCCGCTGCAATGTCTCAGATTACACAAGACCTCTTGAAACAGGGTGTACTGGAAAAAGTTTCCAAGAAAACGCCCAGTTTCATCTCCAAGCTGTTTCTGCGGAAGAAAAGCGACGGATCAATGCGCCCAATTTTCGATCTTCGAGAATTGAACAAGTTTTGTGAAGGCAAAACGTTTTCATCTGATTTCTCATGCTTCAGTACCAGATTTTCTCCAACCTGGAGACTGGATGACGAAACTGGACATTTCCCAGGCATATTTTCATGTACCGGCAGCAAAATCTCACCGGCCTTTCTTAAGGATCAGTTACCAGGATCAATTATACGAAATGACATGCCTACCATTTGGCCTGGCTTCAGCGCCACACCTTTTCTCTTCCGTAACATGCTGGGTCGCGGAGACCTTGCGTGCAAGGGGATGTCGAGTGCTAGTCTACCTAGACGACTTCCTTTTGATCAACCAAGACCAATCCAAGTTATGTCTTCAGGCTGCGGAAGCCGTGAGGCACTTGGAACACCTGGGCTGGCAAATCAACTACCAAAAGTCAGTCTTAACACCAACTCAAGACTTGGAATATCTTGGTATCCGTTGGCAAACGGCAATAAATTATATGTCATTACCAATAAGGAAGAGACACATTCTAAACGGGACCTTAGACCGGTCCCTGCTAAAAAGTCACATCAGCCTCCAAGAATTACAGAGCCTATTGGGGCAGTTAAACCTTGCCAACTTTGTCGTACCCCGGGGCAGACTACATTGTCGCAAAATGCAAATCTTCCTGAGGCAGTTCGACAAGAGACGACCTCGTCAAAGGCAACCGGTATCTCATGCTGTGTACCTAGAGATGACATGGTGGCGCGGAGCCACCTGTCACACATTGCCGATACACAAAAAACCTGCTACCCATTTCCTGGCGACGGATGCTTCGGATTCGGGTTGGGGTGCCCAATTAGACGGGAAGTTACTGTCAGGTGCATGGTCAACCCACCAAAGAAGGTGGCACAGCAACAAAAAAGAGCTGTATGCAGTAATAGCAGCAATCAAAGTAAACGCAAAATCATTACAAAAGACACATGTTCTGATCTAATCAGACAATCGAACTTTGATTGCGTATATTCGGAAGGAAGGAGGAACAAAATCTCTAGCGTTACTGGCGCTAACCTTCAAACTATTACACCTAACGGACAAGTTCAAGATAACCCTATCAGCATATTATCTACCAGGAAGATACAACTTAATAGCGGACAGGTTATCACGAGGAAAACAGCCAGCGGAAATCTTCTACCTCAAGCGACTGCGGAAGTCTTTCGGAAGTGGGGTCGACCAAAGATAGATCTGTTCGCGACACAAGAGACAGCTGTTGTAAAAAACTACGTATCGATAGACTGCAGAGATCGGTCTGCAAACTATATAGATGCCTTCAGCAGACCATGGGAACACGAACTAGCATGGGTGTTTCCACCTCCCAGTCTGCTGCCCAGAGTGCTGGCACACTTAAACAGTGCTACGGGAACGTACTTAATAGTAGCTCCAGATTGGCCTCGAGCTTTCTGGCTTCAAGATCTGAAATCCAGAGCACTAGATCACCCACACGAACTTCAGAATCTGGCGGAGACCTTGATAGATGCAACAAAATCACAGCCTCCTCCACAGATACAAACATTGACCCTGAATGTTTGGAAAATTGGGGGTGGGGTGCCCAATTAAAGGGTTGGTCCACACAGGAAAAAGAACTACTGAAGAATAGCCGGCGTCAATCCACTTTATCAACTTACTTACCAGCTCTTAGAAGATGGGTGACATGGTGCTCCAACTCTCAAATTATAACTATTACTGATAATATTGTTTAATTCTGATTGCTAAAGTAAAACATTGGTAATACATTCCTAGTCAAATTCGTACTGATTTATACTGTATAATTTTGATTACTTTTTATAAGGGTCTTGTTATTTTACTGGTTAAAATAGGTAAAAAGAGTTTATATTTTTATTTTGTATCAATCAGGAATAATAAATAATTAAGTTGCTTTAACTATCTACTTCTTTATTTACAAATTAACATCTTTTTAATCATCGTAGCGTTGTGTTTAATACATTTCACCAGCAGATAACAAACACGTCTTCATTAACAATGCTGTATGTTTTCCGGAGGCACATCAATATAACGGTTTTACATTAAAATAAAACCGATATTATGTGCCGAGAGGGAAAACATACAGCATTGCAGGAAGTTCTTCCTGGTGAAGACTATGACATTCAAAGTGACGGCGCTTCCCGCGTCCTCGCTGGTTGCGATACTACCGCCATCTGGTATTCATAGTTTAAACTATTTTATCCTTAGTGCAGACCGCATATTTATGGCTAAGTATACACAGCTTCTTCATTAACAATGCTGTATGTTTTCCCTCTCGGCACATAATATCGGTTTTATTTTAATGTAAAACCGTTATATTATCGCTGAGAAACAAAGGCTAAATTTTATTTTAAAAAGAAATGGATTAAAAATTAAAAATTACTTCCAAGGTGTAAAAATATTACCTACCTATAAAATTTCTTAAATCGCGTGCGCTGCGGTGACTATTGATGATTGAACATTTTTTTATTGACTATATATATAAAGCTCGATTACCACTGACTGACTCACTCACTCATTGACAGAATTGTTCTCCCAGAAGGAGCCGTGGGGGGTTAAAGTCATGTATGGGAGACATAAACCTTGAGGTCCAGTGAGTCCGGGAAAAATCCGAAATGACCTGAAAGTGGAACGTTGACCGGAACTGCTCTACGGATCTCGAAAATGAAAAGTCGAACACCCACACTGCCGGAACTAAAAATGTCAAGAAACCTGGGCCGTTTGACGAGCCGGTGAAAAAAAGATGGCTTCCATACAAAAAAAGATGGCGGCCATACAAAATTGAAACGCTCACCGTTCCGAAACCGTTGGAGATAGCGGGGGGGTGCTCGACCAAATGTCATAGAGGACGACGGGGGCTTTCCGGTAGGGGTCATAAAAATCCAAGATGGCGGATTCAAAATGGCGGCCAAAAAAAAACATGGTCTGAGCCGGCTGAAAATTGGTGTCCGGGGGTTTTCGGGGGCACCGATTCATAATCCGGGATCAAATTTTTCTTTCCGCCATTTTTCAAGATGGCCGCCATACAAGTGTTCATTTTGGATTTTCACCCAATTGTTCTCCCAGAAGGAGCCATGGGGGGTAAAAGTGATGTATCGGACTCGTATAGAGGGGGGGTCCTGTGAGTTTAGGAAAAGTCCGAAATGACCTGAAAGTGGAACGCTGACCAGAACTGCCCTACGGATCTCGAAAACGGCAAGTCGCAAACCTATACCGCCTGAACTAAAAATGTCAAGGACCCTGGGCCGTTTGACAAGCCGGTGCAAAAAAGATGGTTTCCATACAAAAAAACATGGCTGCCATACAAAATCAAAAATCATATTTTTTTAAGTCATGTTACAAGCACCACCTAAAAAGGCCTCGCGGGCCGCATGCGGCCCGCGCACCCGCGCGACCTCTAGTTTAAGTATACATATAATGGCCACCCGTGCGAAGCCGGGACAGGTCATTCAATCAGAAAAAAAAAGTTTTTATTGGTATAAAGGGGTGTTAAATTGTGCATCCCAGATTCTATTTCGCGAAGCATCTAGTCTGTATTAGAACGACCGAAAAGTCGAACAAGTCTAACTTCGAAACTCTCTTTTCCTAGGTACTAAATACGATTACAGAAAGAGCATGGTTGAGCAAGCAGGCATAGTTTATGTTAGAGGGTGCGAAGTGGAAGGTATGTTGGATGCTTCTGGCAGAGTGATCGAGGAGGGACCTGAACCGAGACCAGAGCTAGAAGGTGACGCGAGGACATTCCGCCTGCTGCTCGACCCCAATCAGTACAGACTCGACCTCGACCACGCCAGCAAAGGAAACGAGGTTTGTTCCCCTTTCATACTTTTTATCTAGTATTACATTTTTTTTTAAAAGAAGTCCAATCTCAAGGTTTGCCAACGTGCGATGGAGCGCAGTATTTTAGATGTAAAATTAACAGACCATGTTCGAATCACTGCACTGCGCTCCAAAACACGAAACATTGACATAGCTCAGAAAGCCGCAAAACACAAGTGGAATTGGGCTGGCCACATCTGCCGTATGCCTGATGAGCTGCGGGCCAAAATTGCCACTATGTGGAGCCCTGACATAGCTAAATGGCGCTCCGTAGTGTAGTCTACACTACGGAGATGGAGAGACGAGCTGGATACAATTAATAAGGAATGGTCCACACTGGCTCTGGACTGGAAGACCTGGAAGTCATGGGGGGAGGCCTTTGCTCAGCAGTGGGATGATAAAGGGTAACAGTAACAGTAACATTTTCTAAACCTAGATCTTGGTAGGCAGTTTTTTGCCTAGACGAAAAACTATAAAAGCCAATATTGAGGTCGCTTGAAATAGATTTGATGGAGTGTTTTGAAAGCTTTTAGCGAATCTGGTATACGTTAAAAGTCACGTACGCCTGAAATGGTTTAGCAGTAAATATTGATTTGTACCGGCTCCGGTATGAATTATTAAAACCAAAGTACGTACATCAAGTGTTTCTCATTCGACGTTAATTCAAGTATTAATGAGATCCCATACTGATATTAATTTATCTCTACAGGATAATTTTTTATGTAATGCGCAAAATTTGCAGAGTGATTCAGTGTCCGTTTCCAAATGTAACTGGAGTACCAAAATTAACCCCAAAACAAAATAAAAATTTGGTTTTGTATGGCTTGCGCTCGTAAATTATGCGTGTCCCCCACACTAAGTCGATTTTTCGTTTTGTTTTAAAGTTTATCCCAATACTGCGGTTGCATTTAGGAACAAAACTGAATCACTCTACAAATTATGCGCACTATATAAAAAAATATCCTGTATGTTAATACGTAAAGAGAAAACTTTGTACCCCTTTTTTTTGCGCGCAATATACTTATTGCGCGCATGGAGAAGTTTGAGATTTTGCATTGTTAAAATTTTTATATGCGGAAGGACTGCCGAAAGCTAATATTGATATGAAGATATCGAATTTCGACCACTGGGCGATCATTAGTTTTAAATAATATTCCAACATAAATAAACCACTAGTAATAACGTCATTCAACATTACATATCTTAGAAATAAGACACATTTATAAAATGTTTCTTTAAAAAAAACATGGTTTAAGAAAAATTAATTTCATAAACAGCCTTCATAATAGAAGTAGCTATCTACTATTCAAATTCAATTTTTCATCAGCAGTTTTGAAGGGAATGATACAGTCGGGCGGGACTTCTTGAAAATCACAAAGAATATTTAATATTTTTGTTGTTACATCATACTTTCGTATACAGGACGTGTACGAAACGTTCAACATAGTGATGAGGCGCAAACCAAAGGAGAATAACTTCAAGGCCGTATTGGAGACCATCCGGGAGCTCATGAATACTGAGTGCGTGGTTCCTGAGTGGCTCCACGATATCGTGCTCGGGTACGGAGACCCTGGCCAGGCGCACTACACCAGGTAAACTTTATATTTAATCATAATCACCACGACCTATATAGAAAATACAAAAAAAAAACTACCCTGGCTCTAAACCAGAAGATTTGGAAATCAGGGAGAGGTCGTTACCGAGCAGCGGGATGATATGGGCTCATCGTATTACCATGCTGCGCGTGTTTATTGCAGTTATTTTCGTGTTGGTCATCGTATTTAAGCACATTGAGGACGCTATGGCCCACATTTCTGACTGTCCCTTTCCTTAGTTGAATTTTACACAGTTGGAAAGCCGGGCACTATACAGCCAACTGCAAAACACGTGTCATTTGTTGTCTAATAACTACAATATAATTGTTTTCAAGGATACTGTACACGCACGGTGGTATTGAACATGGCCCGTTTTCAGTTTAGACAGACTAAGCTTCGAAGGCGCTTCGCTGCCAATCTATCAGAGTTGGAACGCGACGACTTTTATTTTGCTGCCGCTGCTTAAATATGTCTTCGCGTTGTGGCTCTCTTGGTTTCGCAGGGAAGCGGCATCGCCTCTGGATATAATTAGGCTCTAAGGGAAAGGAAATTAACCGAACTATATACATTACGAGTATTACTATATAATATATTTACTTTGCACTGTGTGTAACAAATATGAATTGTTTAGAATGCCAAATGAGATCCCTACGCTTGACTTCAACGACACATTCTTGGACATGGAACATTTACGGAACAGTTTCCCCGGATACGAAATCAAGGTGCAGACGGACGATCCAAGAAAACTGGTTAGACCTTTCAAGTAAGTTCCTTCACACAATTAGTGGTATTGGACTGTACGGGCAGGAAAAGAGGTGTTCTTCTAAAGACGCGGTGCCGTGTGCCAGAACTCGATGGATCGCGTGAGACGGTGCGGCGCCGCACCACCCCGTGTGTTATTCCCTTCAGAGAGAACTCTACTAAGGACTGGGACGGGACTACAGTCCTACCTACCCCAGCCGTCGTAAAAACTATGTACAAACGTGGTTTTGTTGTGGGTACTTTATTTTATTATTATAGTTTATTTATTAGCGGGATCGCGAGAACTGAAGGAAAGGGAGGGAGGCCTTTGCCCAAGATTGGGACAGCATGGGCTTATAATAATAGTAGTTTATTTTATTTTAGGCAGTTCTTGTATTACACAATGTTTTTCAGCAAAGCATGACTCATCACTGGGTCGCGGAATTTTCGGATGTTCATGGGTCTTTGCCCCAGAGATATGTAGGTATCATAATGATTTTTTTCCGGTTTTCCTGATCTATGACTCTCCACTTCCTTCTGTTTTGCATCTCATTATGATTCAAATACTTTTTAAGTAAGTCATACAATTCAGTCTCGAAATGATTACCTATGCAAGTTTGGTTTAAGATTGCGATTTATTTAACTTCATTTTAGGGATCCGTAGCAAATCTGTGACAGTCATGTAACAGTTGTGTATTTCAATACTTATTTACTACGAATCCCTTTGTTGGTGGCTTGATATTTAGCTCAGTTTTGGAACATGCTTGCACAAAATGGAAAATGCTTAACCTCAAATTCAGTAACTTAAAATGGATCATTTATTTTGACTTCATTACGCGAATTCAACTCCCACTTGACTGTTTTTTAAGCAATGTTATTGACCGGTTATTCTTATAAGCTGAGTCGGATCTTAGACGAGAATAAAAATAGCATGGTCATATACCTTTTTATTTTCTTCCACAACAATTGTATCGAAATTCAAGCGGAATGTACTGAAACAGGAGTGTAGCCAAAGGTTCAACACTATCACCCAGTTTCTCGAAGGCTGTTAGTATCTAACTAGCCGTCAAATGTTATGTCAAGTGACATGATTGGTTGGTGAATTGATTGTTGACATTGGTCAACCAATCACAATAGCTAACATGAGATTTAACAATGATCTGGGGGGCTAAAAAGGCCGCTTTAGATGAATCACAATATGATTCATATTACAAATGTCAAAATATCTACCGTCCAATCGCGTATAGACCGCGCAGCCCATGACGTCATTTGCATGACTCATCAACATTTATTTACATTTTAATTAATTTTTATTTCACGATTTAAAAAAAAAAAAAAAAAATATTTATTATATATATTTATTATTAAGCCCCCCCGCCATTATTTGCATTTTTAAAAATTATCCGATTCGGCTATAATTAGTTTTTAGCGCGCGCCTACGGGCCCATCGGTTAATTGACAACTCTTAATGTCATCCGTATAAGGTTCATATTCAGTAATCATCTATTAGATATTATTAGTAGTATTATTTTTGAATTCATAATAATTAGAACTTCACGATAATATGAGGATAGATAAAATAAGTTTTTTTCTATTATAGTACACATCGGTTCCACCACGGAGTTTTCAATTCAATTTTTATAGCAGCCGCACATTGTCTATGGTGGCGCGGCTAGGGCACATGCGCGTTATCTGCTGTGTCGTCGCTATTTTTGTTTATTTACAATAATATTGTAATAACTAGGTACCTACTGCATGACGTATGAAACTGCACATAACTAGGTATTAAAACACTCGTGTTTTACTACCCTCTATTATGCAACAGTTTAACAAACTACTAATAAATAAATGATTATGGCATTGGTATAGGTATTCCTATCATCACAAATGTGAAATACTGATAACTTTATTATAAATAGTAATTTAATAAAGCATTTTTTTAATTATTGTTGTCGCCGGCCGTTTTTATAATGGTCGTTATCCGTTTTTTATGCCCGATTTTCGCTCGTGTATAATTCATTAAACTTTATTCATATTTTGTGGACATTACGTATGTCAAAGGTTAAAATTTACACACTTATCAGTACCTACACTCAGTATCTAGCCTGTGTGTGTGCCTGTGTGTGTGTGTTCAGGAGACACCTAAACGCTTGCGCTATTGACCCTACATGCTGGGAGGAGCTCGCTACGCAAAGGTCGTCTTGGCGTTCTACCATCTACAAAAAGGTAAAGACGTTCGAGGAAAGTCGACTCGTGGCTCTTGACGATAGACACAAAACACTCATGGAGAGACCTAAGCCCTCCTATACATACACCTATAACTCTGCGGGCCAACTATATTGCCTGTCTTGTGATCGGGTTTTTAAAACTAAGTTTGGTCTAGCGAGCCATATTAGGGCTCACGCTAGAAAATAATTTATAGCAGGGTCGCCGTCATCGAAACCGATGAGGAGGACTATTCTAGCCTGTATATTTAAAAAGTTTACAATACGCTGACTTTCAATGAATAGGTGATCGGAGATTATGCTTCACGCGATAATGATCCCTATTGTTAATACATTATTAATATTGTTGATAAGTAAGGTTAGAACGTATTGTAGTTCACGGACCAAGGCCAATCAAAGACCACCTTGAAGTGAATTCTCTGCGGTCTACATTCCCCGATTCGTATTATTTAAAATTCTTCAAGGCGAGAGTGAATAGGCATTATTTGGGGTTGTGTGAACTATTCCGGGCAGCATCATCACTTACCATTAGGAGAGGTGCTGCGAAAGGCACCGAAAATTATAATTTAAAAAAATGTTTATGTCATATTATAGATATCCCATGCATAGCAGCAAGCTAATAAAATATCCCGTATATCAATGTAATAGTATCACCGCACCATTTTGGGATATACTCGTATGAATCTTTCGATACAGAAAAACCCATTAACACTGCCCGTCCCGGAAATCGAACCCAGGTCTTCATCTTCAGCAGTCGCGCTTGCGACCACTAGACCAATGCTCAGAAATTTTAATATTTTTATTGATGGCAGGGTAACGTTCGAGAATGTCCTCCAAAAGCAGAAGCATGGTGAGGACGTCATGGAGGAGGACGAACCGCGGAAGGTTATCCTCGTGGAACCACACGTGCAGCCCAAGAGAGGACCCTACTTAAGCAACGAGCCCAAAAAGTAAGTCACCCTATTATATACGGTCAGCAACTTATGTTCATTAACAGTAGCATTTTTAATATCAGTACCTATTTAAATAATAATACTACCTAGGTAGTTCAGATATTACACGATATTAAAGTTGTATTAAGCTCTAAACAACAACAATCACTTAACAATTTTTATTCAGCATTAAATATCTTTACGTAATAAACTAATTTTGTTGCTGATAGTACCTACTGTACGGTAGTAATAATTTTATTGGTTTACAAACGATAATAGATATAAGTGGGAACGGAGGGCTTTAACCAAAATTGGGACAGGCATGTTAAAAAAATTGAGATTAGGCAACTTTCATCATTATAATAACTGTCATATGAATAAATACATCACCACTATTATTTAGCCTTTCGTAGTGCACTGCTGGATATAGGCCTCTCCCTAAAAATATGGTTCCTAATGCCGGTAGTTATCACAATTGACGGTATAGGTAAGGACGTTGTGCTTGTCAAAAGCCTAGGGTAGAATAACTAAAAAATATAATTGCTTTGGACCTTAGTTGACTAGAAAAACTCAAGGCGAATGGAGAAATTGTCCTGGACAGAAAAACCAATGAAATACTAAAAAGGGTAAAAGAGAAAAGACAAATATTAAAACAGATACAAGAAGAAAAAGCGTGATTGGTCACTCGATTAGGCACGATACGTTCATCACCAATATTATAGAAGGGAAAATAGGCAAAAGAAAAAGAAGAAACTGAAAGAAAACGCAAATAAAAAAACATAAAAATAATTAAGAGATTTAGCATTGCATAGGGCAAAATGGAAATTGCTATACCGACAAGTGCCTAGCACTTAAATTTTGGGTGGATGGATTTGTGTAGCCTTGTCCAAAAAAATTATACCTACATTACCTATTGTTATTAAAATATTGATAGTAGTTTACATTTCGTGAAGTACTAAATAAATATCGGTTTATGCGTTGAATGTAAATAATGTTATTTTGATTCAAAGCGGAACTTCATAAATTGGACAGCCGCCAACCGTTTAATCTGTAATAAATCTTGAATTAAGTTTAATCATTTCGTTAGTCTAAACCAGCGATAACTAAAGTGAATTCCACGCCGACCTCGAGTTCCGGTAAAGGTTCGCCAAGCTTCCGCGAATAAGCTAATTCTTGTTTTTTTTAAATATATTTATTGGGATTCCATTAAATCATGTATATTTTAGTAGGGTTCTGTGGACATTAAAGTTTGGAGACCGCTTGTCTAGCAAGTCCAAATAATAGAAACCTAAAGTATGGAGTAGCAATCAATGCATGATGATGATCAAGGCATGATGCATGTCTCGTGAATACCTATCTAAAATATAAAGCATTCCAATTATGAATTCCATTATTATAAATTAAATGAATGAATTATACGGCTCCTAGATTCGAGTTTCTGTATTGAACAAAGTCCGATAAGAGGTCTAAAGTTTAAATACGTACCTATGCAGATTTGATGATTTACTAAGCTAGGCCGGCCGGACTAACACTTACAAAACCACGTCTTGCTGAACTACTCCAAAACGATGAAATCTATTTGGATTTACTGCTACCCAACCTAGTTTACATACACTCAGTTATTGTAAGAAACAGGATAATTTTAATAATATCTCTCTTATCAGCACAGTTCCTGACCATGAAGCACCACAAGGTGAAGAACAAAAAATCAGCAAATATCTAAGATTTACTGTGTCGGACGTATTAGTTTCTCGTATATTTTCTCCAAGTCATATCAATTTACAAATATGTTCAGTGCAAAAATCTTAGCGGTCAATATACCAATAATTTAAATATTGGACCAATTGAATAAATGGTTCTAGCAGTAAGCACACATAAAGACTTCGTTTATGAGGGGTCATTTGACCGTGCAATACAGATACGTATTTACACATAAAAACCTGATAACAGAAATAACATCGAAAACCATTGATGCAATACTAAAACTCCAGTAAATTGATAAGCTTTTCAATGCTCCCATTGAACATGTACTCCGAATTGCATTTACCGTAAAACCAGTAATATTTTCGTAAACGTGTTTATAATTTAATATTTTTTGCAGGAATACAATACCATTTACGCCGACTCAAGTGGAGGCCATCCGGTCTGGAATGCAGCCGGGATTGACCCTCGTCGTCGGGCCTCCCGGAACAGGTTAGTTAAGAAAAATAAAAACGCAACATAAACTGCGCCTTGAGAGATTTATTTAAAAAAAAATGTTGTATTTTCCTGCTTCGAATCATGTTCCTATATAAGGGACGAAATTTGGGTTTCAAAACTATTTATTGATGTGAAAATACGTTCCCTAAGATTCCAATTTCAACGTTCGTATCGAATAAAAACAAAAATTGCAATCGGCTCTTAAGTTTTCATTATCATTATTAAATATCGGAGTTTAAATAAAAATAACGCGTCCTTATCGCTTCAGGATCAAATAAAACTGCCGTTAGGATTTCCCCTTGTTCAAGTGGCTTTGTTCAAGCTTAATGGAAGGACAGTGAACTCCGGAACGAATATTATATTGGTATTAGTACCAATATAGGTGCTTCAATGTAGCCAAATTGAAACCCGACTACAAAATGTATTCTATAGATATGTATCTTACGTACGCCTCACTACATTAAATCAATATATACTTCAGTCGTTGTGGTCTAGTAGTCCTAATTTAGACGCAGTTGTGTTCCACCATTTCGTAATTGTACGTGGTTGGAATTCGGAGTCCTCCCCACACATTATCTCTCTGCAATATCTAATTTGGCCTCCTGTTTAGTTCGTAGTTAATCATGATAATAATGAGGACTTCCTGTTTATTATTCAACCAAGTCACTTAAGCTTTAACGCATGTATCCTGCTTGTCCTAATATACTGTGCCCAAACCTGAACATCGACTTACTGAAATCCAAACTTAAAATTGGCCAAGTAGCGATGAAGTGTAGACTTTTGACAGTGACTTAAATTTGCAACATTGCGCTCCAAGACAATACTGCCAGGCTGAAATGGGAGTAGGTAGAGTAGTATTCGGGAAAATCCTTTGCTCATCATGAGCCTTATGCAAAAATGGAAAATGTGAGGCTTCCCATTTATGACTATCCTAGGATTCCTAAGTTCCATGTAGCTTCTGCAACCGAAAAACATTTTCAACTCAAATTATATCTTCGATAGGTAAAACGGACGTGGCAGTGCAGATAATATCAAATCTGTATCACAACTATCCCTGGCAGCGCAACCTAGTGGTGACGCACAGTAACCAGGCGCTTAATCAGCTGTTCGAGAAGGTGGCTGAACTAGACGTTGATGAGCGGCACCTGCTGCGTCTCGGACACGGCGAGGAGGCGCTGCAAACTGACAAGGACTTCTCCAGGTTCGTAAACAAATTTCAAAATTCACCGATACGAACGCATTATGCACAATGTCACGAAAATAAATTGTAATTTATTAAGTATTTAAATAAACATTCATGAGTCCAATTTGAGACGGATACAGAATAGGTTTGGATTTAGATTAAGACGTCTTGCTAGATCTGGGGATTGACTAGTGAAACTTAGGATCACCTAAGCTTTTTTACACGTTGGAATTTATCTATTTAAAATGCTTCTTGTACAATTTACAAAGGCGGTTGAATGTTCGAATCCTTTCTGGACCCTTATGCCGGCAAAAACAGCACGGTGTTCCCCGAACAACCCCTGGCTTCTGGGCAGAAGATTCACTCGCAATATACGCTGAGCCCCATCAGGCCTTGGTCCGCCACTTGCATTGCTGGCCCTCGTCCCTCTGCGCGGCCTAATTGCCGCACAATCCTCCTGAGAGGCGCGCGCGGTACCAGACGCGCCACCTTCTCAGGCATGGGGCGCTATTCTGTAAGAACATCTCGCATCTCGATTCGAATCTCACTTTTATTGTCGGTTGATAATTGACATTATCATGATGATAATATGATGACATTATGATATTGACTTATGTCAGTTCGTCAAATTTCAACCGTCAATAAGAGGGAGATTTTAATCGAGATGCGAGATCTTCTTACAGAATAGCTATGCTGTTTCTGATCAAGTGACGGACTAGGATCGCCTTAACTAAGCACTTTAACTGTAACATATTATATAACAGTCCGCAAACCTGTCACAGAATTAACCAATCATTTTGAATTCTTAATTAATAGACCTGGAATTCACGGGAAGACCTTTGCTTATCAGTGTGATGATATTGGCTGACAGTAACAGTAATTAATAGGCATAGCAAACGGGTCGATGTTCGCTCTATAATGATGATATTATAAACAGTGACGCTAAAACACATCCAACTGGTAAAACATAAGTGTTTAAGTGAATCAACAAACGTGCATATTCCACAAATGTGATAATAGTGTTGACCTGAATTCACGACAAAGTCATGAATGACTTATGCTTGCTTGAAATTCGCTGTGATGTTGATTTACGAGCGTTTCGCAACGGTTGACACAGTTTTATGGCTAGGCACTAAAAATCTTAGGTATGGTTTATACACAGTGCCGTCTTTTGCCCAATGAGCACGTAGGGCACGTGCTTAGGGCCCCCGACTGGAAGGGGCCCCTGTGAGGGCATCCGACTGCAGATTCGAGTAACTTAGGAAAATAACTGGCATAATTCCATTATTAACCACACCACACCCAAGTGTGCTGTGAGTCCTTTTTGGGCCTTACAAAGATTTCGCTTTCCGATTTGTAAAATAAACTAAAGCCAAATATTATTAGCCGGGGCCCTAGGAAAACGATTTATATCTTAGGTGCTTCACCAAAAAGCTTTAAATATAAAATACATAATTAATAAAACCAGAAAGTATGAGTTGGAGGCCCTGGGTACTAATGAGAACGAGCTATATATTGCATGCGGACCTGAAGAGCCTTATCTTATGCTTTTAAATCTAAAAGGAATAAAAGGAACGTTTTCCTGTAGAACTACAGGAACAGATTTTTTTCCTTTGGTTTAACTCTTGATGACCCTGTAGGTACTGTAACAGTTAAAATAAATATATTGTACAACTGAGTAAGACCGTTGACACAACCAAGAACTTTTTTTTTTTTTAAGTTCCTATCTATATAAAAGCACTTTTTTAAGACATGGTAATTTTTCTTCATAGGGCCCCCAGGCTCTGAGAGCTCCACATGACTTAAGACGGCCCTGTTCATACATATTACACACATATAACATAAATGTCTCCGTTGTTCATGGGAGTGGTAACGCGACGGCTGATAAATGCGGCTATTGTACTCCACTGTCATATACGTACTATGTCCTTTTTACATGAATATTTCAGACTTGTTCGCCGGGCAACTGTATGCTTTAATAATTAACAATATTTGCTCTGAGGCGTCAATTTAAACTTTACTATTAAAAAACTTTGTGAAACAAACAGACTTATTATGAAATAATTTTGGTGCAGATACTATAGCGAAGACTAATAAAGTAATTGTTGGCGACTTGTCAATCAAACAAGGCTATTTCATTGCGCCACTTTCAATTCAATCGTAATTATTTTATTGTATATGTCTTTTCTCTAAGTTCCCAAGAACTTGTCAATATGCATACAGAAAAAGTGTATGGATCAGATTATTCCTTTGTTTAGGATCTCACTAAAGCCTTTGATACCGTTAGTATAGAAGTTTTATACACTATACTTCATAATAGAGGTTGTCCCCTAAATGTTATAAATCTTATAAAATTATACCGCAATGAAACACAAAATATGCTGTGGTTTTCGATGCCAAAAACATCCAAGTTGTAAGAACAAAAAGGGGTTCACCAAGGTTGCATGCTAGCACCAACCGAATTAGGTAACTTTTTTAAATATTATATTAAAATTAATTATTTGTGTTCCAAAAAAATATTAACAATCTAAATTGGGAAATATCCGCCAGCATACCGCCAGATGTTCTTTATCTAACAAGTCTATTTATAACTCCACTTAATGTAACACTTATGGCTAAGTTTAGTGGTTGCTAGCTCTTTTTTGTCATACGGGTCTAAGTGTTTTGGCCATGAATTATCAAAATGGAATTACCAAATCATTCAATTAGAGGTTTTATTTAAGTAACTTCATTTATTATTGACTAGAATGAAGATAAAAACACTAGAACAACAACTTTGAGTATAGGAAGGCTTCTTTGGTCATTGATAGATACTCAAAGCGGAACAATGACAATTTTTAGTATTAAGTGATCTTGGTGTGAGTTTATTTATGTTTTGTGCGTCATACTGGGCGTAGAAATAAAAACTTTTTCTTTCTTTTCTTTCTTACTGTATATAATTTATTCAATATCTACCGATCGAGGAGCCGTCAAATTGTAGACGGGTGGTATAGGGGATTCAATTTAATTGGAGGCTGACCTTCCCTTTGAAGTAGCTAACATCCAACCGATTCTTTTTTAATTTTAAAACAAGTAAGATGCAGTGAATTTAGATTACGTTCATAAGAAGGCATGTTTTCATAGAAAATGTATGGGAAAAAGTTTTTAGTATTTTTCACTAATTAGGTAAGTAAGATTTTGTCGGTTGTTTGGAGGAAACATTCCTGTTAATAAATAGAGTCATTTGACTTTAATTTGGTTTTCGAGGAATGTCAATATTCTCGCTGACTGTACCTTGAACCGATTTTGACTTCTATTACGTTGGTGACATGACAAATTACAGCTGCAGTAAACATTTGTTATCGTAAATACGTTTTTGCTTTAAATGCCATCCTTATGCGTACGGAATAGAAGTCAAAATCGATTGAATACACTGTAAAAGGGTTTGTTAAACATGTCTAATCTTATTTCAAACGGAGTATAGTATGATGTACACCGCGACCTACCCTCGTTATTTTTTACATGCTGTACTGTACATCCTAAGGTTGTCTGTAAGAAATCGCCGATTGCGATAAGACCACCCATTGTACAATCTTAAAATGTGAATTGTCATCAATAAATTATTTATTTTAAAATATATTTGTATATCATATGGAGCCCTACCTCTTAAACTAGGTTTACACCTGCCTATCAAGAGTTTAATAATAATTAATTATGAATGCTTATGTTTATTGCTCCTCTTTTATCAGTTGTACAATAAAGAGAGAGTATTTCTATTCTATTCTAGAAGCTCAGAGTTAGTCGGTAGTATAAAATTATTTTAGGCGTAATTTCAAGGAACCTTTTCCCAAGAATGTTAATCTTACTTTTTTAACGTAAATTTACTTTTACATAAAAGCTTGAAAAGCCAGTTCGTTCAAGGAGATACGTGTATGATATACGCATCGCAGTGCATTTTTATATTTCCTTTTTAGGCATTTCTTGAACAGATGATTAATACATACTAGAACAAGCTAGATAAATACTGAGATATTACCAAAAATGCATTAAAAGACTATTATGACTTTCATACAAGGTGGAGATGACAATACGACAGAAAATGATACCATGTATTATATACGTTTTACATTACATTCAATAGTTTGGTAGTTTCGTTTTAATCATTTACTACATATCAAGGACGTGTTCAATCCGAAATGGTCATTACCTAGTTACACTCATATCGTAACGTTCTGATTATTTATTAAAAAATAGTACCCATACATAATGACAGACTTAATGCATGTGCAACTCATAAAATTAAAAAAAATATTATGATATAGTTTTAATAAAATAATGCTACAAAGTAACTTTCATTTTTCTATTAAAGTACTCTTCGGATAGACCAAGGAGATTTCAGTTAAATTTATTCGCTATAAAATTTTTATTGATAACACCGACTTCGACTGCACATTGTCTACGGTGGCGTGCGCATTCGCGGTTATCTACTGGATTTCGGCGCCGTTATTGAATTTGTTTTTGTTTTAACTTATAACAACTTTCCTTCAAAATATACATAAAACTTACAATCTAATAACCACGGGGGTTTGTCCCGATTGCAGTGAGTATCATAAAGAGACACAAAAAAGAGTAAGAGTACATGAGTATAGATAAAGTAGAGTATGAAACTGCACATAACTAGGTATTAAAACACTCGTATGATACTAATAAAAACCTCGCCTGCGGCTCGATTTTTAAACACACTCGTGTTTTGTTAACCCTTATTATGCAACAGTTTCATAAACTAGCTACTATTGTTTTACACGTAGGTATAGATAATGCTTTTATTATTTCCACTTCGACATAATTTCACCTAGCTAGGAGAGTAAGCGAAGGATCATGCAAAAAGCATGCGTAAAAATCATAGTGTTTTGTATACGGTCACAAAGCTTAATCAATGAAAAACGTTGTTCAACAGATACGGTCGTGTGAACTACGTTTTAGCGAAGCGTCTGGAGCTGCTGGAGCGAGTGGGTCGCCTGCAGGGCACCCTGGAGGCGGGCGAGGACGCCGGCGCCACGTGCGAGCTGGCGCACCACTTCCACGTGTACCACGTGCGCCCGCGCTGGGAGACTTTCCTCGCCAAGTGTGCGCAGGATGAGGTAACTTTCTTTCAATTAATCAACTTTTATGGCAAGTAATATGTTACAATAAAATTCCAATCCAGACCATTATAGCCCGATTTTTCAATGACTAGATATTTCGCTGTTTATCTGAAATTGGAACAGCGTTTGTATGGACTTGGTTTATCCAGGTTACAGTATCCGGCTTTTATTTTTTATTGTATCTTAGGATTTTATTTAAGGTTTAATCAAACACGTTCCTAGCAATAAAATTATTTATCAACATTTTCACTTTTCAGGCAAAGTCTATAGAAACTATTAGCAAAGAGTTTCCATTTCACGAATTCTTTAACGATGCACCCAAACCGCTGTTCCCTGGAAAATCTTACGAGGAAGATATGGAGGTAGCGCAAAGTTGTTACAGGTACTTATTTTTTTTTTAATGCTGTACATTATACCTAATACGGATTCTAATGATAGTAATGACAAAATGTCGTGTCTGTACACGTACAGTGCCATTGACACGTAAGAAGATCAAATAATTACAAAAAAAAAATTAAACACTACTTTTATTGTGTATTTACTAAAATATCCTGCTATTGTTCCAATGGAATTGCAAGATCCCAATATCTTGGCAACCAGCTTCGGGAAAACCTGCATATAACTAATTCCGCGTACTGTAAACTCGTGATCAACGAAATTTTTAAACAGCTACGAGTAGTAGAGAATAGTGTTCTGTTTCAAACGAATTATTTTTCACGGCGCCGCGGGCGCACCGCCTTAGGAGCCGTCCATTAATCACGTGATGTTTTTTTAGCATTTTTTATACTGAAATTAAGGACCATGACAAAAATGTCTAGACAGAATGGTTGCAGGTTGTTTTTGACTGGCATAAAAATAATATTAAAGGAATGGTGTAATCATGCAAAAAACATATATTATACTAGTACATGAACATATTTAATGTACATTGTCCTCGGACCACGGATTAGCAAGACTTTCTTCAACACTAACAACTGAATAAGTATCTTGCAAGTCAGTTGTTGGCACTGTGCTTTGTTGAAGATCAACGTTGGTTTCAACAAGCCACGTTTGACGAAAAAATAAATACACGTGATATCTTACTACACCCTCCTTACCCCTTCCCTCCTTGTGATATTTCGTGATTTTTGCTAAACCCTCTCCCCCTTTCAAGTCTGACGTGATTAATGGACTTATCTATCGGGAAATCGTAACAGATGGCTAGCCATGTGTTTCATTAAATATAGCTTGACAGATGTTGTAAGAGTCATCACAACAAAAAAATACTTTGATAAATGAAATTATTCAGGAATTTAACAAGACAGCTCTCGTACTATTTATTTACAAAAGTGAATTCTAAGAAAGCAAGTTTATTTTGAGGAATTCTTAAAATTAAAACTCGATTGATGTCAGAGCAATGGCTCTTATCTATATTTATTACTACTAAATCTATAATCTATCTATACTAATATTATAAAGAGGTAAAATTTGTTTGTAAGGTTAATCTCCGGAACTACTGAACCGATTCTAAAAATTCTTTCATAGATAAAAAGCTAAACTATCCCTGCCCTGAGTGATATAGGTTATATTTTATTATGATAAAAATAAAACGCGTGGGTCAAATTGTAGGCAAGAGCTGGACAAAATATATACCATCCTTCCGTACGCAGTCATAATAAAATTCGAATGCGCACCACAGGCGGTACACGGCCATACGCCCGCGTCGCCGGGTCTCGAAGCGGATTGAGGATCACAGCACACAGGCATATCGAGGAGATGGGCAGCGGTAATCCAGTACCTATCCCCTCGACATAATCACCACACTGAGCCAAATTACTACTATATGCTAACCGATTAGATCCTGCCAAAGAGTTGGTCGATACTAACATTATTCAAAGAAAAACATATTCGACATAGGTAATATTAGACCTAGACGAGACAAAGTCAAGGTTATGAACATAAGATGTAACGAGGTCGCTCGTTGTGACGTCACCTCGACTCGCCTAGTGGCACCTTTATCCGGATGACATAACGATGGGTTCGTTTTGATCTCGTGTAACCAATTACATAACGTCGTTTAGGTTTGGCTCAGAATTGGATGTACATTGTACAATCTTTGCAATCAGAGGGCGTGGGATCAAACCTCTAAAAAAAAATTTGTTATAACCATACAAAATTTTATTTAGGTACGGTCGATATTTCTATGGCTAGATAAGCCATTATACTGTAATCAATTTTGTATGGACTTATAACCAGAAAAGTTGCACCGAGTTTTATCGAGCCATTGCAAAATCGGTTCCATAGTACCTAATTATAACTAATAGTCGCCCAATGGGGAAAATTCGACCACATACCAAATCATGTGTGGTACAAGATTCGATAGATCTGTAAATAATCCGTCGAGCATACCTTCCGACGTTTTTCCTTTTCCTCTTTTTTTTGCCTATTTCTTACCTTCGTCCGTGCGTCCCTGCAGGGGTGCCAACTGCAAATCAGCTTTGGGTTCTCCGCGCCCAGCAAATGCTGAGCTAGCTATCCTTTCGGCATGGGCATGCTTAACAGCATACCTATATATTTAAATAATTTTATTTCTTATTTGTCTCTTTTTTTAGTGTTTTATCTTTAATCTTCTCTCTCTTGTGTTGACAATATTATTATGTCCGTGCTGAATAAATGTTTTTTCTATCTTTTCTTTCTTTTATACGCCACCGCGTCTCCGAGCGGAGCAATTTCGGTCTGTTCGACTGCGCACCGCCCGCGCCGCTGCCGCACCGTATCGTGTATTATTCTTCTATGTTCGTTAACGTTATTGGGATGGATGAATGACTATGATTACATTTATTTCAGATATATTGACCACATTTTCGAGGAACTGGAAGAATTCCGTGCTTTCGAACTCCTCCGTTCGGGATTAGATAGATCTAAATATTTGCTCGTGAAAGAAGCCAAAATCATCGCTATGACTTGCACGCACGCTGCCTTGAAGAGATCTGAACTTGTCCAAATGGGTATGATGCAATCACTTTTAATTTTAGTTCTAGGAAGAATCTTCATTAATAATACAAGAATTAATTATGAAATGACAAGGCAAATAATCGGTTGATAGAATCAGATAAGTTTCCAAGAACCATTGATGAATTCAGTCATTCTGTTATACCTATCTATAATATCAATTCAAGATAAGTAAGTTGAAGACTGATGGAACTACCCACGTCAATGATCACACAATATGGTTGAACAATGACGAAACGTGACGAAATTTTGAGTCATAGAGTCCTTAATCATAGTAATATTATAAAGAGAGAAGTCGAAGCCGTAGCCGAAACTACTGAAGCTGGAGTCACGAAATTTGGGGAGTAGGTTCCTTTTGTATCGTAGACAAGCAATAGGAAAGGATTTATGAAATTCTACCCCTAATGGTGTGAAATAGGGGGTGAACACAGATATAGGGTGAATTTTTGAATGGGAGTCCCTTCATTTTTAAAGTGAGAAATGTAAAAACGGGTTTTGTTTAGAAATAAAGAAATCACGTGTTTCCGTATTTTTGGAAATTCATCCCCTAAGAGGGCGAAATAGTAGTTATTATTATCAGCCTATGCTGTCCCACTCCTGGGCAAAGGCCTCCCTCCATTTTCTCCATTTATCACGATCCCGCGCCTTTTCATTCCGTTCTTCAAGAAATGTATCTATTTCGTCCCGCCATCTCTTTCGTGGTCTGCCGCGACCTCGTTTTATTATTTCAGGGCACCAGTTTTGTGCTATGTTAGCCCACAGTTCTTTTGGCATGCGGCAGACGTGTCCTGCCCAGTCCCATTTTAGCTGGGCGGCCTTTAGAGCAACGTCAGATATCTCCGTTTTTGAGCGCAGTATAGTGTTTCGAATACGATCCGTTAATTTTACACCTAGTATACTGCGCTCCATAGCTCGCTGGCAAACCTTGAGTTTGGACTTCTGGATGTCAGTCAAAGACCAAGTCTGTGCTCCGGTATAGTATTATCCGAAATAGTAGTTGAAAATTGATTTTTAATTAAGTGAGAAACGTGAAAATTGGTGTTTAGGTTATTCGTTACAAATAAAGAAAAACATGTGTCTGCGTGTTTGGAAATTGATTCCCTGATCCTATCATCCTGGTGTATACCATTACGATTCGATTCGCCAGAATCGATTTCCAGAAACTGGTTTTGCGCTGGATTGTCATTCGTTGCTTTATCTGCGCCGACGTTTTTAAGATCAACTGTGTGCATATAGTGGCCAGCTTTCCCAAACTTTACTGAATCAAGTTTTTGCAACATGACATTCGTGTACTGAACAAGCTCTCGGCAGGTGGTCTACCCTAAAAAAATATTTGAATGTCCAATCCCAATGTATTTTAGTTCAGTAAATATCTGGGGATCCCTCAATATTAAAAACAGATAGCCCCAAAAAATTTGGGAAATGACTATAACTGCGTTTCTGTTTTAGGCTTCAAATACGACAACATATTAATGGAGGAGTCGGCCCAAATCTTGGAGATCGAAACCTTCATTCCTCTGCTCCTTCAAAACCCTCAGGACGGTCGGTCGCGCCTTAAGCGCTGGATCATGATCGGTGACCACCACCAGCTGCCGCCCGTGGTCAAGAACATGGCTTTCCAGAAGTACTGCAACATGGAACAGAGTCTCTTCACTAGGATGGTCCGGCTCGGCGTGCCATACGTCGAGTTGGACGCTCAAGGACGTGCCAGACCAAGGTAGACTTACGTTAATTTTGTTAATCTCCGACGAAAAAGAATTGTGTTAGAAGTTTGAAGTCTTTGTACGTTTGTTTTGCGGCATTATAACCCACAAACAGTAAATCGTTAGATGATAGTACGCAAAAGTCTTAACTAAGAACTTGAAATCGGCCCAGCCGTCTCGTTGGGATAGATTTTTGCTGCAGTAATAACAATATTACCTATGATTATTTCTTTCTATTAACTTGCGTATTACTCGTATATTTTATTCATGTAAAAATATTATAAGACAGGTATGATACCTCTTATTTCCTAACGTTTAGTACATGTCGCAAAACTTTAAAAACGTTAGATATTTATATTAACCGTGGATCCTACGTGAATTACATTCTATATCTTAAAACTAACGAAGTTAAACGTTTAATAAGTCGTACGTAGGTGGTCTAGGAAGCAGATGATGACATTATTCAATTCATTATTCAAGTGTTAGGTTAAACTCAGACAGGTAGACGCGCGACAGCGTGCCTTTACTCTGTACGTACACATAACCTCGTTTCCTCCGCGATAAACGTGCCAGACTCTGTTATTATCTGAAGATAAGATTAAAAATTTAGATGAGGATGTTTGTTTGCCTTGAACAGAAGATTCGTCGCGCGACCACAAACAAAATGCAACAAAGTATTGAAAGTTAGCAATTTTTAAATAAAACCTCTCTTTTTTGTGTCGCGGCGTGCAGGTCGTCTCTATAGTTGAAACCGGATACATGCAGCTATTTATTCCTCGTAAATGGCGTACGATCTGACCGTAGGGAACTGAGAAACTGTCGTACCCTATGAACGTATGATTACTATTCATTTAATCTTACTATGAACTTTACTTTGTTCACAAAAATGTTTAAAAGTAAATCTATGTGTGTATGAAACGGCACTAATATGCTGGTAAATCAGTAACTATCGAATCTTCCAGAAATTTTGAAATTCTTCTGATCATCACTTACTTTTCATGTTGACTGTACAAAAAAACGAAATGTGTGCTGGGACACATAGTAGAAGTGAAACTTCAACGGATATATTGTCAATCACCTCCACGCGGCCGTAACGCTTTTTTTTTTCGTGACAGAAAAATCAAGTTCCACTTCAAAAAGACGCTGCTGCTATCGAACTAAAATAATAATATAGCCTTTATTTTTTCCGCAAAGTGCAACAATGAATATAACACCAATTCCACCACTCGATACAGGAGAAATACTAGGGGAAAGGTTTAAAAAATATATCTTCTACCCTTAAGACTTGCGCATGAAAATACTTAAGTTTCCATACGTCTGCAGCATCTGCAACTTGTACCGGTGGCGGTACCTGGCTCTGGGTGACCTGGGCCACGTGACCCGGCTGCCGGAGTACCGCGCCGCCAATGCCGGGTTGCGGTTCGACTTCCAACTCGTCAACGTGGATGACTTCAACGGAGCAGGAGAGACCGAACCCAGCCCGTACTTTTATCAGGTATTGTATTAAATTAATGCTTATATTAATGGCCCTGCCCCAAAAGGTATCTCCGGACTCCGGAGATGCCGCCGAATTTTAAGTTATGCTGTAACTGTTGACTTGGAGAGGTATTTCTAGCCTAAAAATTAATACATGAAAAACGTCAGCGCTTATAAATTATTCTTACAATATGTACCTATACTGTCAAAATAATTTTGCATGATTTCCCTAAAAAATGAAATCCCAAAAAACTATGAATGAAACTTAGAACATTTTGGCATTTTGTTCATGCACATCATATTGACCAATTTATAATTCTTATACGTTTTTTGTTATTTTATCAGGATATTTTAAGCTGAAAAAAATTAGCACTATTATGCATCTTTATCCCTCTAAAAAATCGACGTTTTAATGTGGGCTTCAAATCAAAGATCCAAAAAAACCTGCAAATCATTTTTTATTTAAACGGCTTCAATTGAATCGTGGTGACCTTTAAGCAATTGTAGTCGTGTCATGTGTATTGTTTTTTTTCAATACCTGTAATATAAGGAAGGCTGACGATATCTGACGTTTATGACCACACAATAGTAGTTTTTTAAAAGCTTAATGTTTTTTTCTGTCCATGATGCTGGCTATATTGCCTGAGTTCATCCGGCTACAGAGTTATAAACTGTCTACACACATATTTTTATTCGTAGTGTGTACATAATTTATTTATTATCAGATATCTTATTGCTAACAGACAAGTCCTTACACAATAAGTGACCAATATGTTTCATTATCGGTAATAATGATTTGATTATCAAACCCCCACATACATTCTCAAAGGATGTAGTTAACTTTAAGACTCACTTAACGACAATTTAAAATTAAGTTACGTTTGAGAATATAGAGGTTAATCATAATGTTAAATTTGTAAGAGCAGCGGCAGGTTTCAGTTACCCTGCTAGTGACAAACGACGTTCTTACGATAAAAAGACATAACCAACTTCGTGACCGCTCTGAAGTTGAAGTTTTCGAACGTCGATCACACAAATAATTCATTGCTAGGTCGTAGGTGCGCACGATGCACACACACTTTTACCAGTTATCTACTTAGTCAAACTTGCTACTACGCAAGCAGACATTTTGTACAACATCCAAGAAATTTGACGCGGTCTGATCTCGGTTAAACAAACATACTTAGTAAAAGAAATTAAAAAATGCACGAATAATTAAAATATCACAAATAAAAATTAGACTTTCAAATGGTCGCGCCAAAACAGAGTCACGTGACAGGACGTCATTGCATCGCACTTTCATTTCGTGTGTGTGAATATAAAGGAGTGACGGCATAAACTCGATGATGTTGTTTGATAAAGCGTTCTGTTTTACGTAATTTATAAATAAAGTTAATCTTAATAAATCGTATAATTTTTGAATAAATCTTTCATTAAAGGTCTTTTCACATTTACAACCTTCATTTCAGTTTTTTTTATAATTTAGATGCAAGTTCCTTATCGAACTTTGTTCGAAAAATATAAGATGTTACTCATATTCTTACTCAAGATCCTTTTAAAGCAGTGAGCGGTTTGTTTTCTCATTATAATATCATTTATAATGTCATTTAATCGAGTGTATCACATATCCAACAATAGCCGCTTACTCAACCGTTATAACCTTTGCAATTTATGTAGGTATTCATAATTAAATAATCATATGCAAAACGTGACCCACCTATAAGGCTCAGTAAACAGATAAACATGCAGAAAGTTATCTAAGTAATGTTCTTGAGACAGATAATGATGAAGGTCACATTATCACAGCTATTTCTGCCAAACTGCCTGTGATCACACCTAGCGGATATAAAATAATTGTTATGGAAGAAGGGTGCAAGAAGAGAGCCTACACGAGTGACGAAACATGATATCGTCTGGCGCACCCTGGTCAGTCAGCCTCGATACCATCACTGCTAACTGGCTAACCTTTCCACTACGTCATGAGCAATTCCAATGTGCTGGTGCCGACTTGACTGAAGAAGAAGGGGATAATTTTTCGTCCAAAATATATTATCAACAAGACAACAAATCAAAGGCATTGTTCTCCTACCCTCCTCCAACAATTACCGTTAAGTGGAGGCTGATCAGTAAAGATATACAGGGTGTAAGTGACGTCGTAACGAAAACTGATACCATGGATTCAGTACATGATTCTGGACAACTATGCGTAAGAATTTCGCGTTGGTCTTTTCAAAAATTTTACGATTTTGTTCGTCCATTTTTTAGGTAGATAAAAACTTCGAACAAAATCGTAATTTTTTTGAAAAGACCTACTCTTTATTCTTATGCTGAGGTGTTCAGATTCATGTCCTGAATTAATGGTATCAGTTTTCGGTACGATGTCCCTTACACCCTGTATAGTTACCCGGTTACGAATAGCCGCAACCTGTACCAGTGAGTGTCGTAAAAGGTGGTTGAAGGATCGTATCAAGGTAGTAGGCAGCAGCTTTTTCATGTGGCCGACTGCTGTAAGCGCGGCCCTCCTGATAGTTTGCGGGACGCGGGGCGGCGCGTGTAATTTACACATGCTATTGCAATGGTAATAGATAAATAAACTGAACTGATAAATAAAATACTTAGTTTAATATACAGTATATTGTTATCTTTTAAAATGGAATGTCATTGGGAGCTATAGATAATAATAGCATACTGCGATCACCAATCCATCCACTGAACGTGTTGATCACGGTACTAATGTGTTTGCAGTGCACGAAAAAGGTCTTGCCGAGTGAAGTTGCCTGTTTAATTAACTAAATGACACCCAAGATATAGGCATGCCTTGTTTGGGGTAAATGGTAGTTCTAGTTCTGCATACCGTCGATAGTAGCCCTGAACTTGCTAACAGGCTAATGTTTCCACTTTGAACAATTACTGTGAGTTCATGCTGCCACGTCAGAAGAAGACGGAACTATCTCATTTTACCGTTGAGCGGAGTGCTCATTGGATGAGAACGTTCATATTTAGCAATGGCTTCATAGCTTGAATTTTATGGATTATAGAAACTACAGTAAAATTCATTGCACTCGAAATGACAGGACAATGTACTTAAGACATTTCGAGTGTCTGCGATTTATCGCTTTTCGTAACTTTGGCGTATTTTCATCCAAACATTGCTATCTGTCGACTGAGCCTAGGTACTAACATTATAATCATAGGCTAAATAATCCTATCGATGTCTAGTTATCACCGATTAGTTACACAATGGAAAAGTCATTCGCACTCTGTTATTACTGCATTTGCGTGAAGCGCCTCAAAGTATAGAGGCGGGAACATTAATAACAGGTCACTTTGAACGAATCATTGTTCTTAAGAAGAGAATGACGCATTCCGGTAAAAAATGATTTATAACAACACTAATCAACCATTCAAACCGTAGATACCTACTGTAGTGGTAAAAAAATATTGCCATCATCACAGGGTTTAGCAAACTTGGGTTTAGGAATGATGATATCAGTAAGTTGTTTAAGAGGACGTAGGATTTTGAATTTAGGCACTGTTCATTTAAGTAGATCGTAAAAAAAACATAAAAAATATTGAGGAAAAAGATTTAGTTGTCCATAATTTTAACGAATTTTCAACTAAGCATTGCCAAATCTCATTTGCTAGTCTTCCGACTTCCGAGGCTTCGTTGCCGAAAGTGAAACTACAGGACCAACGAAATCTACCAAAAGCGTCTATGACCAGGTTTTACTAATAGAGTTATGAGGTGGGTTGGCAGACAGTACCATGCATAAAATATTAGTCAGTGCGAAAAGCCCGAAAATATATTTTATGAGGCAGCTGATGGTCCAATAGTTGTGATTCAAACCAGCCGGGCGCGCATTAATAGGTGAGATTTATTTTTCACCGCTACTGCTGTAATGGTCATAAAAAACGTGAGGAAACGGTCATGCACTGGAATCAAAATTTTGCAGACTTACGACTTCTACCAATCGACACTGGCTCCGCAAGGCGGATTACAAATTACAGCCCAGTTCCTTTTAAGAGACGCTGCCTCAGTTTCAGCAATGGGGGTTTGGAGAAACGTGGTATGTTGTTCTTCATAAGGGAGGATCCTCCGACCAGGCGAGGTGATTATTTTCTGGCGGGCAGAAGCCTGGCAGGTGTCGGACAGTTGTATCTATATGTAATGTGTTTGATACGATGATCATTTTACTTGCGTGGTTCAGGCTTCATAATCTATTTGGCCCAATGTAGCACTTGCTACGTTGCTACATATTTTCTTATAGCGCTAAATGTCACGACAGGAGCATTAAGCGCAAATTCCACCGCGAGTGAAGCTAAGCTAGGACTAACTTAGTTTACCTTAGTTCACATCGGGTTGCTACGAGTCCTTTTCATACTTTCCTTTCCACTGCGGGTTAAGCTAAGTTAGAACAGATAGCTGAACAGCGAAGTTACGAGTTACGGCTATAGGAGCAAATATATCTTTGTTTTTTGTCTTGCTTGTCAGCCCTATATACAGATTGTATTGTTAATAATGATTCAAGTATTATCTTTGATTTAATTTGAATCTAGGTACAGATTACTATGCGTCTTATGTCACTGGCGCCGTTTAAATACGCGTATTTGCATTCAATTACAGAAGCATGTATTTCATATGCTTAATATTTACGACCCACTTCGTTTAGTAGACGTGTCTGGAATGCCAATTTGGTCAAGATCCAATTTAAATTAGAAGAACAATTAACGTTAAAATAAAATAAACAACTGAATATAATATGCGATCGTTGTTTAAAATTAAAAACGACCTTTAACTCTTCTGGCTTATTGACATAGGTTAATAAACCAGAAGACTTTATAGTCGTTTTTTTTTAGTTTAGTTTTAGGCGTTAGTGCCTCGAGCATGCAGCAGTTAAATAAACAAATCATGAACCGCTCGAGGCACCAAAACCTTATCCATAAAACGTTAGCAGAACATACAAACAGTAGTATAGTAAGTAGTACGTCACAAACTCACAATAATCACAAACGATAATTATTATTTCCTTTATTAAAATTTTCAGCATACTAACTTAATAATAAAAACATTTAAAATTATAAAGGAGTAGTAGCCCACCGGCGCCGGCGTCAGAAACAAGGTTCAAGTTACCGGTGGTCAGGGCTCTAGAGAGAGAGGAACCTCCTAACAATGCGCGCCGTGTCAAGGAGTACTGCTTTCTGAGTCAGGACCTTCATCCAGTCACCCAGCGACGGCGCCTATTATTACAAACACACAATAGATCTTTGCAAGTCGCCATGACTATGGGGCTTATACGTACCCTACTTCTTCCTCAAATACAATAGGAGTAACCTTATAGCGTTCTTTTTAACCCCCGACAAAAAAGAGGGATGTTTTAAGTTTGTAATGTGTATCTGTCTGTTGCATCGTAGCTCCAAAACGGATGGACCGATTTCAATGCAGTTTTTTAATTGAAATCTAGTTTAATCTGGTATCATCTTAACTATATTTCATGAAAATTTGTTCAGCCGTTCAAAAGTTACAGCTCTTTTTCTAATTGGACGCAGCCAATACCTACATTAAACTAAATAGTTTTACGACTATAAAACCATATTGGCTTTAATATATCTCCATCTGTAATCTGCAAATCATGGCCATCTTAGTAACCTGGCTCATCAAGAAGATAGCTAATGATGGATAGTTTTGACACTTCTACATTTGTGCTGTAGCTCAACTGTACCTAGTTTTACCAAATGGTGAAGAATATGGCTCGCAAAACCAAATATGTATCTACCAAGCCATTACCTACCGTAGTTATTTAGTTTCCTTATGCCGAATTCTTGGTAAATATAACAATGTAAGATATTACATAACGTTTTCCTTTTAAGAGCATATTATTTGAGACGAGACTTTTTTGGTCCACATATGTTTAGAATAGAATATATCATCTTTATTTCAAGTAAACCAGATTATGGCATTTATGAAATTTCGCGACTCTAGGTAGGTACACGGTTGCCACTATTAGGTCCTATGGAGAAGAACCGACAAAAAACCTAATGGAAACTCTTTTAAAATAATAGTTATTACAGTCTTGAATATGTTGTGGTAAGAATTGCGAGAATAGGGTGAATAAAAATAAGAATAGGAGATTATCATAATAATGGTTTGCCACTGTTTCCCTTGTCCATAGCAATATATCAGTATTCGCCCTGGTACCAACTGATAGCTTGTTATTATTAACCATTTGACAATAATTGGAATTACGTGTATCGATGGCACAGATTAAAAAATAGTTACTATGTAACAGATACTTCACTCCCTTGAGCGAAATACGCTATTTTGAGTTCTATTGCCGCTGCGCTAAAGTTCATATTGCTTTACTCGGTACTGGCGTGTCGGCTAGATCTAACGTACCCGCGCCCACCAACCGCACTCTACCCCACGCTATCGCTCGATAACCGGCGGTTCCAGGTCGCTTATACGCTCGGGCGTACACTTAGGGCCATGTTCATCGACAATAGGTATAACAGATGTTTAAAATGAAATCGACAGATTATCCATACAAAAATTCTTGTTTAAACGGCTGATTAAGCCTTAATCGTCAGTTATGTTGTGGTGAACTTGGGCCTTAGCGGTAGACATTTAATGCGCGGCCTTGAGCGAGTGATGGAGTCTTGACGATGGTTAGTTTATGCGCTTGCGATAAATCATGTTTACCCTGAGCGGTGTGGTGATTTATGATTACGAACAAAAGGAATACAAGTTCTTTGATTTGAATTTATGGAAGATATTACTTTTTTAAGTGCTATTTCATTTAATTTATCTTTCAAGCAAACAAGCTTTTTTCATAAAAAAGATACGAACTTGGTTGGGCGGTCTGTAAATGCGTTTATTCTTTATGCCTTCTTAGGTATAAGTTAAAAATGCGGGTCCGAATCCTGGCTAATGAATCATTAAACTCTCCTTTAAGTTTGCTTACTTCTTCACAAGATCGAAAGATTCGACAAAACGATTATGCATTACGGCAATTTAGTTAAACCGATTATTTCCATAGGTCATCACTTTCAACTTCAGTCCACCTACTGCATCAGCCTCCTCCTTTTTACCCCATTCTTCCCTCTTTTGAGGCAATTTTGTGACAAGCTTCACGTGTTGTTAGGGTCCATCCATAACGTACGTCACACGTTAAGGGTAGGGGGGGAGGGGTCGACGAAGTGTGAGATTATGTGACAAGGGGTGGGAGGGGTCCTAATTTCGTGACGTCACATTTCAAATTCATATTAAAAAATAATTGAAACGGAAATAAAACTAATTTCGGAACTGCTGTTTTAATTTAATAATTTCTAGATGTAAAATTGCAAAATACGTGATGTGACACTAGGGGGTAGCACAAATGTGGTCAACTGTGAAAAGGACGGGGCAGGGGTAAAAAAATCACGAAATTAGTGTGACGTACTTACTTTATGGATTACCCTTACCCATCTGGCCATCGGATTTTTGTAGAGGTAATCTGGTTTCATTGGTAATCTAAACAACCTTAACGTATTCAATTGTTTGCAGAATTTGGCTGAAGCAGAATACGTGGTGGCAGTATTCATGTTCATGCGCCTGGTGGGCTGGCCAGCCGAGCGCATCTCCATCCTGACCACCTACAATGGACAGAAGCACCTCATCCGTGACGTCATAGACAAACGCTGCGCTGAAAACCCGCTGATTGGACGACCGCACAAGGTAAGTTCAGCCAAAATCTTACCAACTTTACCATTATTCCTGCCTTTCTACCATTTCTATTTGGGGTTGGCGTAATGTCTATTTATTCCATTCATCTATATTATATTTCTTCTGTTATAATTCATGTTTCACACAATCTATCCATCTTTTGTTTTGTCGTCCCCTACTTTTATAGCCATCAACAATTCAACATTCATAGGTACCTTAAATTCTTCTCGTAACATGCGTTTCATCCGTCTGCATTTGTCCATACACACACACACAACAACATACGGTTACTTTTTAATATTTATTTTACCGGTGCCTCTTTTAAACTTACTCTAATATATTATTCATTCCTTATTCTGTCCATTCTTGTCACGCCATATATTCCTTTTAAAATTTGCATCTCCGACGCATGCATTTGCCTTTCATACGTCCCTTGTGTGACCCGATATTCAAATCCATACACCTTCACAATGAATCGAAAAATAAATTGGGATACAAACCTTTGTTACAGATACCTTTTTTCCTTCTTCATCAGATGCCTTTTTTCATTGTTGGTTTTAAAATTTCTGCGTTATAAATGTTATTATGTAATATTTATTAATAACATCCTGCACCAATATTATGTCGCAAAAAGTTGATAAATGCTGGTGTTTAATTAAATCGCTACGTATTTTAGCAAAATTACTGTCTTTTGGCTATTTTCTTCTGTACACACAGTAGTAAAAACGTATTGGGAGATATTAAAATATATTTCTGCGACACAAACCAAGCGTAATTCGATCATTGAACTGTAATTATAGTGTCATACCTGCAAGGTCGTTCGTCACAATTTTTTACAAGTAGGTAATACCAGTAGGCTAATTCACGTAACTAAAGAAGTGCAGTTGCCGCGCAGTTGCAATAAAATATTGATCAAAACAACACATTTGGTAATCTTCTTCTTCTTGTTTTATTATGGCAATTGAGCCACTGTCGACTATTCTACCATTTGATATCCTCTGAGCTTCAGTGAGATACGCTCGCGTCAAGTTCGAGAGTCACTGCAATACGATCGGCGCGTCTTAAAATTACGTGAATTAGCCTTCTGTACGTTTTCACCCAGACTTCCGTCATAGATAAATGTTATTAACTTCTCCCCAAAAATATTTATAGTGACTTAATTTTTGTGACGTATGATGTTTGTGTCGTGTGATTCCAGTTATTATAATAATCTCGAGATCCGGCAGCGCAATTAATGCACGGTGGGTTTTAAGAGGCCTATCACAAAATTGAGTTTTGACAGATTATAAGGCTAAGGTTGTCTGGTTGTAAAAGGTTGTTGTTTAAATATATTATGAACTAGCGTTTATTCTGGTATAAATTTTACATAATAATGTAGTAAGGAGAAATTTACAGTTAATTCTGAGCGTTTTTAGTAGTTTTATGGTTTTGAATGGGATTTTTTTATAGGTTATTCCATACATATTTCAAAATTTTGAGGCCGCTATAAACTAAACGACTATTTATGAGATATCATTATATATTTTTCATTTAATTTGCTTATGAATGTATGAAAGTATGAACCCACGAACTCGAAAAAGTACCGTCGCGCATTTTATGAAAATCTTGCTTCGGGAATTTGTCTTTTTTTATTTGGATTTTGACGTTTTTTTTTTTGGCTCATAATACATCGTTACTGTCAAATTTTAATCCGAATGCTGTCGTTTTTTTTAAAATATTTATTGCTATAGTCTAAGCAAAACAAAAAACCAGGAGAAAATTAGGCAAAAGAAACTTTTAACCTAAATTATCAACAAAATATAATATTACAACAATACCTCCTTAATTTACAGTTTCGGGAGTCGATAAAGTCTAAATCTATGTTTTTATTTTTAATCTCTCCCTACGTTCGCGAAATCTTTGGTTGGTGTATATTGAATAAATAACCTGAACCGCTTGAGTTCTTGGATAGCAACGGGAATTCTTCAAAAGTAATCCTTTTATAAGACGATAAGTCCGTTAGGTTAATCTCTCTTTTCATTAAAACAGGTATTTGTTAAGTATGTCTCCGCCATTATTTGGTTTTTTATGTTGCCGTTGCTTTTTATCTAAGAATAATGTGCGAACAATGTGGTATATGAATGTGTAATTATGATACAGAAATTAGCATACCAAGATTTTCGGCGCTAAGCGATGTCTTATGAAGTCATGCTTTATTTTTAGTGTTCATTTACGTAGTGAAGTGCGCACTAAGCTAGTGTTTACATTTGGCATTGCAGCGTAACATAATAATATTTCTTTTAACACGAATCATAAAGATGATAATTTTTCATGCGGCGACGTATGTTTGTACTGACAAACGATGCGACCAATGACGGTTGAGACATAAGCGGCCGTTTTCCCAGAAACCGGTTCAGACTAATTTTCGAACCACATAGTTACATAGTCGGCAAGTGTGAATGTAAAACACCATTTTGTGATCTATGTTGACGATTATCGTCATGCGTGCACTATGACGGCTCGATTGATATCGACCGCACCTTGTCTACAACGAATCATGCGTTGGCGACGCGTGCGCGTGATTTATTCAGCATCTTTGACAGTTATTCGCAACCGCGCTTACGCTGTAACCACTAACAACTACCGGTATAACCGTTACATGTGGTTTTAAATTGAGATATAAACAAACGAACACCTTTACATTTGGTAACTTTAATTGCGCCTGACAACATTATTTATAGAGCTAGATCAAAATAGCGATGATGGTATCAGTAGGAGGGTTCGTCAAATAAGTAGGTATTTATAAAACAGATTCCTGACATCATGTTCACAATATAAATCATGTGCTCATAGTTTTGTTCACTATCTTCAAGGATAGGCAAAAATACACTTTATGAGTTGAATAGTTTATGACAGCGGTGTGAATTGTGATGGATTTTGGTACAGTCAGTAACAAAAAGGTTAATCAACAGTAAAGTTTTAGTTTTTTTGATGGATAATAATACAATACTTACTGCCTAATTAATTCATACATTTTACATGCTACATATTAAAGACTTCAATATTGCATGTAAATGTGTTATTGAACTAGGCAGTACCTTAGCTTTATAATAATCACCGAAGAAATGAATAGCTTTTGTGCATTTAACAGAGCATAAGAATATTAAATATCGCTCTATGTTACTTTTTTTGCTGACCGTACAACAATTCAAATGGCTTGACGATGGACGGATTCTCTGTTTTCTATATTCTGTGGTCTAGGTCGCAGTCGACATTTGTTTGGACTACTTCTGAGATGTTGGTTTAGATGTGACACCCACAGAGAATGCTATTGTAAGACATGGAGTGTAATTCGTGAAAATATTTTAAAGAAATTGCTAATTTCATTTATCCAAACATAAAATAAATATATGACAAAAAATGTTATAGATAATATATGTTTCTATTACAAAACCTTACCTGCATTTCGCTATTCTATTTAAAAACGACTTACCTCACACGAGTACAACATTATGTTATGGTGCATCTCACATCCGTAATCGCAAAGTCTTGGAGGAAATAGCTGTAAGCTATACAAATAGCTTTCCCAATGAGGAAATTGAACCCGCGACGCATTACGCAGGTGGAACAGTCTGCCACACAGTCCCACACTATTAATAGCCATATTCTCAAACGCAACTTAACTTTAAAGCCCTCTTAAAAGTCATTCTATCGCACACAGTTCACCTTAAAGTGATTGTGACAATGTAAGACTTAATGGTTACTTAAAATTGCGCCGAATTTGATAATTCGGCGGAGGTCGTAAAAAGTTTACAACCTCTGAGAAGAAACTGAAAGGGACAGAAATTTAATTTTTTTATTATTTTTTCTTGCCACGATCAGGTTACTACGGTGGACAAATACCAGGGGCAGCAAAACGACATAGCGCTGGTATCTCTAGTCCGCACACGAGCAGTGGGACACGTGCGCGACCTGCGACGTCTCATCGTGGCCGCGTCCAGAGCTCGCCTCGGATTGTACATCTTCGCCAGAGCCAACCTCTTCAGGAACTGCTTTGAGCTACAGCCCACCTTCAATCAGGTACGTACGCTCTTATAGACATATCATCACACATAGTCCTTTAGCAAAAATGGAGGTTATGCCAGCTGGGTATTTAAGGATCTTTGATTTCAAAGATCCTTAAATACCCAGCTGGCATAACATAATATCTATAATTTTTTTAAATTAGTTGTACAATGTTAACAGATCTTTCGGTATATGATTCAAATATTTTTTTAAGTTACTTTTACAACTTGAACAGAATTATTGACTGATTGAACATTGGCCATATTGTAGGAGGATTTGGTACTCATCATTATGAGGAAGGCCGAAATCGCGAAAAAAGAATCTCCTGTCCCATACAAATAACACAATATTACTCGACTAACTGTATGGAACAACAGATTTTTTACGATTTCTTTTTTGGGTCTGTAGTAAAAGTTCTTCATAATGATGACTACTTACAATATGAATAATAATTCAATATGTTCATTGTTCAAGCAGTCACCTGTATATGATCCAAAACAAACTCTTAAATAGCGTATTAGAATCACGTTCTATTTCGTTACAAGATTAATTATTTGCGGTCATAAATAAACATTTATATTCTCATCGCTTTTTCTAGACCACAGACTAGGCACTCCTCCATTGAAACGGGCAGCTGTATATTCCTATCAATCATAATGAAACTACGCGTACGCGTCTCCTAGAAATACGTTTAGCAATGACTGGGTTTTTTTATCTCGGGAAAATTTGATTCTCAATTTTTTTAAATCTAATTTCAGTTGTAGTCATCTTTGTTTTGCCCCACAAATGTGACGTTGACAATTTGGCTCCCTCTCAATGATACTGATTAGCTCATTACTTGCAGTTTATTTAATCTGCTATGTAACACCATCTTGTAAGATGTATAGGTACATAATCTTGATGCTGATCCTCGTCATTTGTCATTATGTTGCTTCTGCTTGATCGTACAAAGTAGCTATTTGGGGTGCATGAAAATAGCCTTCTTGAATGACGATATGAGTATATCCGTCATATCCTCGGCTGTCAGCCCCGTACTTGGATTTCGTAAGAAAGGTCTAACAGCCACAATGATATACAACTTGAGATGATAGTACAGTGCCACAAACTTAGCGTAACGTAGCGACGTTAGTTCCAATTTTGGTCACCGGGTCAGATAAGTTTGTGGCACTGTAGATTGATTGATTGAATGATAGTCAAAATGTAGATAACTGATTTTATTGATAAATTGCTAATTAATATGAATGATATTAAATGAGTCCACGTGATTTGAATGATATTCGCGTACTGAAAACACACAAACCACAGGTAAATTGCTGACACAATAGAATGAATTTGTACATTGCTTGCACTGTACAGCATCCCTTTCTCGCTTGTTTTTTAATAAGAGGCTACAGAATAGCCTGTTTATATAACGACTGCAAGTGACAGATGTTTTTTACGTAGTCGTGGGGCCGGTCTCCGTTACGATCCTTGGTTACTAACCTTTCCACCACGGCAGGACGTGGTTAGGGGTTAGAAGCGTAATGACTACCTCTCGATAAGACTAAATAGCAGTATTGTAGCATTGGTTATCATATACTTAGTATTTTTTATTTGTGTAGTTGGTGGAACGTCCCCTAGAGCTGGAGTTGGTGCCGGGCGAGCGCTGGCCGGCACAGCGCGGCGCAGTCGCAGTCGTTCCCGACGCGATGACGCTGCGCATCAGGGACATGCCGCACATGGCGCAGTACGTGTACGACATGTATCTGGATCGCGTGCGGCAGTGCAAGGACCAGTATGAGGTGAGATATAGAAGAACAAAAATCGAACAGCATGGCGTATCTTTATTTGCAACGGGAGCGCTGAATATTGAACTAAAATTTCCTCCCTTACCTTCGATTGAGACAGTTTGTTTTTCTGTAAATCTTTCAGGCTATAGATAAATCCCATGCCACCTAAAACACCAAAAATATTAACCACCAGTGCGACAAACAATATACATATTGTACCTCGCAAACATCCACAGCTGAACACGATCCCTCCACTAGACCACGGCACTGAACAGTACCAAGATTATCTCTAAAACCGATACCATGGATTCAGTGCCTTATTCTGGACACCTCAACGAAATAATTCTGAGTACGCCTTTTCAAATTAAAAACGATTTTGTTCGTTTTTTTTAGTTCTGAAAACTAAGGTATTTGTATAAGGTATCGAATCCATATCATCATCAGTTTTCATTACGATGTCGTTTACACCCAGTATGTTGGCATTAGCGCACTGGAGGATGTTGCTACCCATCCTCCGACATAATAGCTTATAAGTATCGCCTTCTACGACACATACAAAAAGACAGCGGTGACCTATTCTTAGGCAAGAATAACACTTACACCAACGTATGAATCAGCAGCTGTTACTACTGAAAAAGAAAAGTAAAAAAAAGTGTTTACTCACGGAAAGAAAATATTATTACAATAATTATGTTATTTTACTTCTGCCAAATTGTATGACAGATTTTGGCAGATGCAGCTCCCTTTACATCTTTCGTTGTCAGTGCACGTTAACCAATACGCAATAATAAATAAAACAACAATCAAAATGTTCCAGCGCTCCCAGGGCGGCTGGTCCGCGCCCGGCACGGCCCGCGCGGCGCGGCCTGCGCACGCGCCGCCCGCGCAGCACGCGCACCCGGGCGCCAACGACAGCGACGACGACGAACCTTCGGCTCCTGCTGCCGCTCCTGCGCCTGCGACTTTCCAGCCGACAGATATCGTCAATGAAGTCGATGAGACGCCCGCAGAAACTTAATATAAGATTTAATTAAGTCAACATTATTTTAATAAATAAGTTTTTGCAAGTACCTACATAGTTTTTGTGTTAATTCAATTGTATTATCATCATTATCAGCCTGCTGCTAAACATGGGTTACAATATTAACTTACTAAGCACATAGACCATTAGTAGCATTTATAGTATTTAAATGCTAATTTGAATTAGACAATATGTACACGACTAAAAAATTCTGTATTCCTGATAAAAAATTAAACATCATGGGGATTAATTTTTTATCAGGAATACACAACCGGCTAAAATTATTCCGAGAAGAGAACCCATTAGTAGATAAATGTCTCGCGACATGTGTTGGTGACGTCAGGCGAAGCCGTCCCCCCCTATCCCGTACGGAATAAATTTATGTTTCTTTCTTATATTATTTAAAAACTAGCTGTTATCCATGGTCACATTCGCTCTCATGCTACTGGAAATACTTCACTTCTTGTACCTACCCGAATACATAATATAAAAAATATTATGCGTGATTGAGTAAAAAACTTGTAAAAAATATCCAAACATCTTCACAAACTTTCACATTTATATCTACCTAATATTACTAGTATTCAATATCTTAAAATCTACACATTTACCTAAGAATGAAAATAAGAGATATTCATAGTCAATACCACACAAGAATACAATCGTTACCATATTCCGCAAAAAGCATACAAATTGCTTTCAAAAGGTCGCATCCATCAATATTGGTGAGCACGTGCTGCTTGGGGCGATGCATACATAGTAAATAAGATCAATAAATTACTACGAACCAGACCGATTGTAGGTACTTACATTGTACCAAGGTTGTACCAAATAAAAAATAAAGAAAACGATTATTTTCAATCTGTTGTTATCGAATAAACACCTGTTGTGTTTATTCGATAACTTGAACAGACTTAGATTATTGATTGGTTTCCGCGGCCGGTCCAACCCTGTGACTCCAACTAGATATCGCCGGAGTACTAGTAAAATGCGGCAAACAATACTACGCCGAACTCGGCGTACACGAGAATCAGTCAGATGACGTTAACGTGTCGCTTGCTCTATAAAACTAAACTTCACACAAACACACATATAACACAAAAAAAAAAAACGAAACGTGTGTTGGGACTCATAGTTCTAAATTCTAGAAAATAACATTTTGATAATGATCAAAGAGCTATTTTCTATAATTTGTTTGTTCGCGCTTGTCCCCGCCATAGGTAGCTGGTAGTGTTATTGAACAAAAACTTCATTGTTAAAATTTTATTGCGCATATTTATTTTTTATTTACCTACTACGTTCCCTCCCCGACTTCGTACAGATACAAATATAACGGTACATTTTCGTTTTCTTCAATTCTTGACCTTTTACAAAGCGTCCCGTTCTCGAATACATCGCACCGTACCTACATCACAACGCCGCGTTCAAAGATCTTTTAACTTTTAAACCACTGATCCAAATTATAACGTGTAAAAGGCAATTATGTAAGTAAACATTTATGATCAAGTTTTTTGTATTACATATCCCAAACATTTCAGCGATATAATTAGGACGCATGGTTCCCTCAAAAAATTATATAAATATTCTGCTATTTTTACTGACTATTTAATTAAATATTTTGACAATACCTACTACCTTTTTCGTATAATTTTTAAGCGGATTTAAAATATTGACTCTGCTGTCTCTGATCTCGATAGGCCAATATAAATATTCCTCATATTTTACACCATTAAAGAGCTGATTTTCCAAAAATGCCGAAATACTGTAGTATTCTTTATTATTTGACTAAAAGTCTAAGTGCTAATAGGTAGGTACCAAGAACCTGTAGGTACTCATGTTTCTGAATTCAAAAATGAAGGGATTAAATTTTTCTCCCATATTTCGCACCCTGAGGGCCTGCATTTCAAAAAAAAGTGGAATCACGTAGTTATCTCTGAATTTTGACCCAATAGCCTAAATACCTTTGAGTATCTAGAACTGGGGGCTTACTCCCGACAGCTTCGAGTTCTGAATCAATCGAATTTGATTCGAATCAAATGCCTATCCGTACTCTTGAATACGACGCGAGCGCACGATCGTGCGGTGGCTCGAATTGGAACTAACTTCGATCGTAATATTCGTTAGGATCGAAAAACCCATACTCTCCACTCTCGATCACAGTTACAAATCGAGTCGTAGGATCGAAACTGAACGTCAAGTTACACGATAGCAAAATAGCTACTTTTTTTGGTTCGAGTGAGATTGTTTAGTGTGAATTACAGTGATATTCCTTCAAATTCGTCATTATTATGGTGCGCACTGAGTCGTTTTTCAATGTTCTTGAAAAAGCTAAGCGTATGGACATACCTGTGAGATGAAATATGCAAAGAATCAGTCGCTATAACACCCGGGCTGTGGAAATAGATTCTGAAGAATTTCGAAGAAATTATTGTTTGAAGGAGTTGTGTGATGTGTTGGTAGACAATTTAACACGGCACATGAAGAATCTAACTAGACGAACTGATATTTATATTAAATGCATGATGGACGAGACATTATTATTTCGATACACTGGAATTACTTAGCACTATTCACAAAGTACGCACATTAAATTAATTCATTTCATTAAAATACTCCGATTAAAACTTTTTTACACACGTTTTTCACTCAAGAATATTAAAACTAACAAAATCTCTGTTGGAGCAGGCACACGAATTGAAGCTATGAACATTATGAAACTTGACGCTGACCGCGCCATAGGTATTCATATGATTTGATAGTTCGTTACACAGATTAATAAGGGCCTAAGTCGTTCTTACGGTCACTCTTTATTCCCAAAAATATTAATAAAATGATGTATTTTTTAAAGTTTTACCTTGCTACGTGTAATATAAAACAACAGCAAATCGTTTTTATGTGGGGAAATGTCACAAAAGTAAAAATATTCAACCACACAAAATAATCTAACCAAAGACGTACAGCACTTGATGATGACGTAATCAGCCGGAAACACTTAACGACGCTGATAATACTCGAACGAACGACGATCTTCGTTTACGATTCGAATTGGTTCGGGAGTAAGATTTCAGATCGAGTTCTAATCAGAATCGAGTTCGAATCAAAAACAAAATCAGATTCGAATCACTTTCGGGAGTAAGACCCCTGGAATAATCTGAACACAAAAGTCTGTCACTTTCGGTGGGGGACGCGGTAAGGTAAAGGGAAGTCTTAATTAGGTAATTCGAAATGCTCAGCATTTATAAGAATTCTGTACGGGTTAAAAACCAAATAAATAACGCAAAAGATAAAATAACACATTTTTATTAACATTGGTTATACAAAAACAAATCTTATCATTGTATACATAGATATCTTTATTTCTTAAATGCATATATTTAGAAGAGTCCCTCGATTTCTCCTGTTTTGGTGTTGAGGTCGATATCGTAGATGCTAGGTCGGGTGGGTAGGCCGGGCATGCGGGAGATCTCGCCCACCATTGGGACAACGAAGCCAGCTCCCACTGACGCGAAGATGCCGGTGATTTGCAGTGTGAACCCTGTGGGAGCGCCCTTCACGGCGGCATCGCCGGTCAGGGAGTTCGATGTCTTCGCCATGCAAATTGGGAACTTGTCGTAGCCCTGTAATATGGTAATTAGGTTACTAATAATAATTATAGGTAGATATAGGTACTCATTGTGACCAAATGACCAGTGAATTATTATTAAATTAAATGCAGCTTTTAGGCGCGCTAACTTTGCACTTGGCCCGAGATGGCCCCTGTAAGACCCCCCATGCTTGTACTGTCAGCAAAAAGTACAGTGTAAATCACAGAAAAACGAATTAATATCCCTGTTCCTATTCCTACATATAACTGACATTAACTAAATACATAACTAAGTAGGTACATTAAATAAATAATTAATATAATCGGATTCCATTTTCAGGAGTGCAAGCAAGCCATTTTCAATAAACAAAAAAGAACATGTATTTTGGTAAATTCAGAGGCCCTGCCGTAAGTTTATTTTAACAATCTCGAATTTAAATCGAGATTGTAAAAAGAAACTTACACTAGGACCTCTGTGCAGTACCTATTTTTGGTAACTGTAAGAATTTAAGAACGTGATTAAACATTTCTGCTTCAAATAAACAGATGGTGGGTATTTCCATGCCCGTCATAGCTCGCTGAAAATATCGTTCATGATCAATGTTTACAAACATCACATGATCTCATTGGTTTTATCCAATTGAAATCCGATAATTGATTACCGGACTCAATTCCTAAATAAAATCGGTCAACTGTCGGTTGAATGTTTAGTCTGCGGGAGGCAAATAGTACAATAAACAGACCTTCTCAGTAAATGTCTTGATCTTCTCGAGCACTTCTTCTGTATATTGAACCTGTCCGGCGCCGTACATCTCTTTGGCGATGACCTGGATCTTGTCTTGGATGGACAGCTGCAGCGGGTACAGGAAGCCGAACTTGGAGCTGGAGTCGCAGGCGTCGATGACGGCGTCAGCCAGCTCTAGCGCGCCCAGGCCTCCCTTAGCCCAGTGGTCGCACAGCACCGCTTTGAATGCACCATTCTTCAACGCGAATTCTTTCACCATATTCAATTCAGCGAGGGTGTCGTTACTGCAAATGGTAAAAATAGTTAAAGCCTGCAGGATCTAATTCCATTGCACAAAATATCTCTGGACTTGTCACTGGTCCGCATCAGCCAGTCAGGCAATACGGGTGGGTACCTGGAGTACCTACTAGGTCCGCGGATATTCTCGTCGAATACATTTTTCGATAAATTTTATTTATATATTCTTTATTGTACACCAGTAAAACAAATATACACATAAAACTTGCACGAACATGAGTAAATTGTACAATGGGCGGCCTTATCGCACACGGCGATTTCTTCCAGGCAACCTTTTTTAGTTGCCTTTGAAGTCCAGCAAGTACATAAAAAACTAGAAAGTTCTTTTTTTAAATTATTATAATTATCATACCCATGTTTGTTGACGGCCACAACGACTGGAACGCCAAATTTGTTGCCGTTACTAATGTGTTTTCCCAAGTTGCATAATCCTTTACTCAACAGCTCCAGATTTTCCTGGAATACACGTAATGCTATGCAATTAACCTGATTTACATTTGTGGTTGCGCTGCGGCGCCGGAATGCTCGTAAATATACAATCAAAGTAGTCCATTCGGTCAGAATACGGATTTATGTCGAGTTCTCCATGAATACTCGGTTTTATAGAATAATCAAATTGGCATACACGTTTGGCTCTGCAGTGATCCGATAAAAATAGTACATGCAACGTTATGCAAACTAGTATCAGAGGTCCAATTCTTCACTTTCCGATGATGTCCTAAGAGGATTGTAATACAGTTTGGCTTAACTGCACCCATTGCCAAAACTATAAAACTTTATGAAGGTCGTGGTACAAGGTTTAAAGAACTGAAAATCGATATAGTAGTAGCAATCATGTATCAAAGAGCAATAGGCAAACCAGACGGCTAATTCATGTAATTTTATGACGCGCTGATCATAATTATAGCAGTGACGGTCGAACTTCACGTGAGCATGTATCACTGATACTAAGAGAATACCAAATGTGTCGGTTTGATCAAAATTTTACCGTAACTGTACTTCTTTAGTTACATGAATTAGCCTACAGACAAGTGAGGCGTGTGCACCTGCGACGTAGGGAGCGAGTGGCATGCTCACCTTGTTTGGTCAGCCTATACCTCAGCTATTCAAATGTCTTTTAATTAGTTCAATAAATACACGCTTCCCTCAACTAGCAATAGCCAGTGCGGGTAGCATCAGGTGAGAATAAAGAGGGTGTCAGCCAGTTCAGATAGGTAAATAGGCGTGGTGAATTTTTGTATGTTAAATGTTCCTTTCCATGGGTGTACCCATGAGGGGGTGAAACCAGGGGCGGACCGCCCCCACCAAAGTTCTTTAGCGACGTCCCTTTACTTCAAATTAAACAAATGTGGCGCTAGTGAGGGTGAAACCGACAAAATCCATACTTTAAAAAAAAAACGTTTGCCGTACGACGTATCGAGGGTATAGTTTACAAACATACATGTCACATGCACACACACCCAGACCCGGAACAACTATCTGTAGATCATACAAATACTTGTTCCGTGCGGGGATCGAACCCGCGGCATGTAGCGTAGAAAGCTAATCGTTTAACCACGCGCCAACCGTGTCGTCCAGTACTGATCGATCGGAATTATTTTCAAGAGCAAAGCCAGGTTCTCCTAGCTTCGATAAGCCTGTGGAGTGAGAGCGGTGCCCACCTGCACGTAGACGTCGTTGAGCGGCAGGCCGGGCGCGACGGGAGGGCCGCCGCCGTGCATCTTGAGCGCGCGCACGGTGGACACGAGCACGGCGCAGTGCGGCCGGTCACCGCTCGCGCGACACTTGATGTCGAAGAACTTCTCCATGCCTGGGGGAAACATTGTTGTTGTATGTCTAAAGCCTGAATTCCTCCTACACTGATGTCGGTCGCGTACGTCGCGCGTCGGTCGCGCGTACGAATACACATTGTGTTCATTACAGTGTTACCAACTCTCAAAAATATTTATCCCCAAAACTAAAGTTAAAAACCCCCAAAATCCCAAAAAAAAAAACGCTGTAAAAATAATAAATAAATTATAATAATATAAAATAATTGAAACATTATCAAAACTTTTATAGCCAGCTGCGTCACAACCATTATAAACTTCACAGTAAAAGTCAAGAGTAAAAAAATCCCATCACACTTATTTACCCCCTAAATTTGGGGCGAAAACCCCTAAGTTGGGAACCTTGGTTCAATACAGCATCACATTGCAACGCTGATGTCAGCGGTGCATAAATTGCTGATGCGACACAGGACGTCCTACGCGACCGACGACGCGATGGTATAGGTACGTGACCGACATCAACGTAGGAGGAATTTAGGCCTTGTTGAGGGCGGGGATTTAATAGACGGAGTAACGCGTCAGAGGTGAATCTTCTGAATGTAACACTAATGTTTTCACCAAAATATAATTTTTTTCCGAAAGAAGTCATAATTATATTGGACAACAATAACAATTCAAGATATTTTATTTGTACGTCTTTAAAAGCATGTTACTTAATTATTTTTAACAAATTCAATACGATAATACACTTAAAAATGGAATATTACAATTTTTTAAATTGTTGTCCTGTATACTTAATATGTTTTTGTATGTATCTATATATACCTAACTATAATAAAATTTAAAGCTTAAAAAAAGTCAAAGTTAACATTATTAATTATGAAAATTCTATGGTGACATCCTTCAATATTCATAACTAATCGAATCCGCTCTAAGCGTCCCAAATTTGGCATTACCAAGCTAACTTTCGGTAAGTGTATTAAAAGCAATAGGTATAGGTGGAACATCTAAGGGGTTGACTTACACAAGGCAACCGGCAATCCTTAGCAATGAGGAAATTTTTAAGAAAAACATCTTAGTCATGCTTGTTTTTGGTTTCCTAGAAGTCAGCATGTATCATTAGACTGACCAAATAATGAGCGAGTAAAGAGACAATGTACTAAATTGGGTAGTTAACGAGTAATTGTAATCTTTCGTCATCTTGTGACTCAACAAACCTTGTTTGTATACATACATTGCAAATTTTGTGTTATTAAAGATAACATTAGGTATTCATGGAAATATTGTAAAATTATGGGCACATGACCTAAAAAACAGCTATACCTAACTTTAGAACGGCTGAACAGATTTTCACTAAACATAGTTAGATGATTCCCGATTATACTAGATTTCAAAAAATAAAAAATGCTTTGATATCGGTCCATCCGTTTTGGAGCTACGATGCCACAGATGTCTGTACATATTTACACCGATATACAGATACATACAAATACACACTATAAACTTATAACACCCCTCTTTTTTGTCGGGGTTAAAATGGTCCTCTGGTGATGCGGATGTACCCATGAGCATCCGCATCCGATACGAGCTGTGAAGACTTCCCCTAATGTCATCCCTCTTTTGCATCCTATACCAGAAAAAGCGCTTACCAATATCAGAACCGAAGCCGGCTTCCGTAGCAACGTATCCGTTCTCTCCGGCGAGTTTCATGGCGATCTTGTCAGCCAGGATGGAGGAGCAGCCGTGTGCGATGTTGGCGAAGGGCCCCGTGTGCACCAGCACCGGAGTACCCTCTAGAGACTGCATCAGAGTCGGCTCGAAAGCGTCGCGTAAGAGCACCAGTAACGCTCCGGTCATGCCCTGACAAAGTACATTTGAACTTAATATTATTAACATAGCTTAGCTTTTTACCCGACTGCGCCAGAAGGAGGGTTATGATTTTCGAGTGTATGTATGTATGTTTCTTTGGCACGCTCTGTAGCCTAAACGGCTTGATAGATGTCGCTAGATTCGTCTTAATTGTGTGTGTGACATTGATTATAACAAAATAATAAAAACTAAAATGGCCGATTTTATGACTTCAAAAATGTTTTTTCCTCAAAACCTATTGAGTGGGGTACCAAAATAAAAGGGTTTTATAAATCGATTACAAAAATATTATATAAAACTTAGAGGCATTATCCATTACTGGACGACATGGTGACAAAGCAAAGTGCTAAAAATACATTTGGCTGAAGAAAAAAAACATAGGTACATAGGCACATAATATCACACATTTTTCCAATAGGGGTAGGCATAAACTGCAGAACACCATGTGCTACGAAACTTACATACCCTTTTTGCTTAAAAAATCCTACAACTTTTGAAGCCCAGACTATTTACCAGATCATCAGCGGTAACAGCATTGCCAGTCTTGTCTAGCGCCACCACCATGCTGGCCAGCCTCTCCTTGATGTCCTCGACGTTTTTGCCCAGCGCGAGGATGGCCATGATCTCGGATGCCACGGAGATGTCAAAGGCGGTCTCGCGAGTGAATCCCTTCTCCGTGGGTGACTCACCGATCGTGATCTTACGGAGGTACCTGTCGTTGAGGTCCACCACTGGAAATGATAAAAATTTAATATAAATGTAGCTTAATTTATGTATTAAACTAGCGACCCGTCCCTGGCTTCGCACGGATGCAGTTTCTCTACTATCCTTACATTAAATATGAAAGTATTATATCTACATAAAAACCATCCTATTGAATCACTCTATCTATTAAAAAAAACCGCATCAAAATCCGTTGCGTAGTTTTAAAGATCTAAGCATACATAGGGACAAACAGCGGGAAGTTACTTTGTTTTATACTATGTAGTGATAACATAACGATAATATCTTTTATACCTATAGTTTCATACTTTTTATACTACCCCTTATTTAAAACATGGTTTAAAGCAAATCTATTAAAACCCAGGTTTTTAATTTATCCGTCACTTTCTAACGTCATATAACAAAAAGCGACGGGGCTATCTTAAAACCTGGGTTTTACAAGACTTGCTTTAAATCATCTATTGTAAAAACACAGAGGGTTCGGCAGATCTCATTTTTAACCCAAAGTTCGTCCATGGCGGTATTAGACCTCACGTGATGGATCCCCTATCACCATTAACAGGTACAATTCCATTTTCCCGAAATTTCCTCTCAAAATAACCCAATTAATCTTTTTCCCATCTGCGAATCTAACTCAAGACCTCGTCTTCGTCAGCCATATTGTACCTTTTTTTTTATGTTTAAAACCAAAAAAGTAATAAAAAAATGTTTGCAGCTACAGCTACTACAGCTACTAGTTTTTTATTAGATTATTCGAATATAGTTAATCGTTTAGTACCAGTAGTAGTAGTTACTTTCCTAAGTTACGTGATACAATCAAACAACATATTTTTTTAAATAGATCTGTGACAAGTCGCTTTAATGTATGTATAATATATTTACCTCTGTTCCACATAATCTTCGTGGTATCAATGTTGAGCCTAGCAAATCTGCTCTTCTCTCCATCCGTGAGGGTGTCTGGGTCTGTCTTCTTGATGCCCAGTCTCTGGAGCCTCCGGAGCTGGATGGGGGAGAACTTCCTGATGCCCTTGATCTTGGGTACGAGTCTGTCGTACAACGGCCCATCCTTCTGGGTGAGCTCGTGGAAGATCCTGGCGTCCATCTGCGCAGCGAGCAAGTTGTTCGCGGCAGTCACCGCGTGGATGTCGCCTGTCAAGTGCAGGTTGAACTCCTCCATGGGGATAACCTGTAGTAAAAAGTTTTTGGATATACCTTAATATTGTAATGGACCATTACACGAAAAGGATTCAACCAACATTGAGCTGAGATTTTGAATTTGAAAGTGTACATCATAATTCTTCATTGATGCAGTGATGTAAATTTGTGGGTTTTATTGGAATTGAAGTGCAAACTTTTTATATTTTTAATTTATAAAATTAAATATCGCAAAACTAGCTTTTTGGTAGAACTGCTTATGCGAATATCAATGGCGTTGTCACAAGCGCCAAAATCCTGAAAAGTAACGACTACAGGACTGGCTTAACTTTAGGATCTTCCATTTACGGGATAAAGATACAGTCGGCCAAAGAATTGGTCTAACACCTAAGGTTGCGATTTGTTTGCATGCCATAAAACAAAAAGGTCTAAATTCTATTGTCAAAATAATGAAGTTTCAACTTTATAGGAAGTTCTGTTAAAATTGATAGACCACTTTTTTGGCCGATCGTACATGTAATCTTGTATTGCAGACGGCAGGCACTCCATCGCCAGCCGTATTCGATCATCAAAACATTATTTGGATATATTCTATTTGTTTGCTGTTGTTTGTTTGTGTGTTTTCATAAGTGCCTGTATCTGGTTTACATGAAATAAAGATCAATTCTATTCTATTCTGTAATAGGTAGGGACTTAAAGGTATTCCGAAAAACACATCCTAGTATAGATAAACTACGATAACATGGCGCGCGACTTCAAAACTCAAAACGTTTGAAAGTATTTGTGAAAATATATACAAAGCAACACCAAGACCCACAACGCTTGAGTGCGTACTGAGACGGCCGTCAAACATAAATACATCCAAAGATTTATTTCTCGGTAAGGAGATGTGACTAGAAACATTGAAACAGTAATTTTGTGGGGCGCGCCATGTTATTGTAGTTCATCTCTAGTACCGTAAGTTACCTGTGAGTATCCTCCGCCGGCGGCGCCGCCCTTGACGCCGAAGGTGGGACCCTGGCTGGGCTGGCGCATCACGGCGAACGAGTTGCGGCCGCGGTGCGCCGACAGCGCCTGCACCAGCCCCAACAGCGTCGTGCTCTTGCCCTCGCCCAGGGGGGTCGGGGTGATGCTGCGCAGAGGGAACACAATGGTTAGCACCGGATGGTACAAGAGCCTTTTAAATAGACTGACGACACGGTAGGCGCAGTGGATAAGCGATTAGTTTTCTGCGCAACGTGCCGCGGGTTCGATCCCCGCACGGAACAAGTATTTGTATGATTGACAGATAGTTGTTTCGGGTCTGGGTGTGTGTGCATGTGACATGTATGTTTGTAAAATGTCCCCTCGATACAGGAGAAATCCTAGTGAGTGACAACGTTTTTATAAAGAAACGAAAGAAAAAAAAGTCTGTCTCTACTCAATTTTAGTTTTTATACGTTTCTCTTTACTTTGGAACTTAACCAGAGCATCGATTGATACAGACTATCGCCATCCACAACTGGAAATATGCGTCTCCCTAAAAGTAAAACCTACACTGATTTGTAAGTTTACAAAGCAACAAAAAAAAACGCAGCAAAAGGAATGTAAAAAAAAATTGAGTCATATTATAGCTTCAATAAAATAAAATAAAAACTCACAGAGAATGTGCAAAATTACTTTAATTTCAAAACGTCTCTCAAATAATAGTGTTATTTGTATTTGAGGAACCTTCTTTCAGATCGCATAATATTTATATTAGGTAGGTAGTGTCTATTTGGCAATCATTTATGCCGATGCCGATTTCCTAAAATGCCCTTTCCAAAAGGTGACTAAAATTATACTGACCCAGCAACTACGATGTACTTGCCGCCCTGCTGGTTCCGCAGCCTGTCGAGCACGGACAGCGAGATCTTGGCCTTGGTGCGGCCGTACTGCGACACCTCGTTGGAGAACAGGCCGATCTCATGCGCTAGCTCACTGATGTCCTTTGGCTTCTGGGAGCGAGCGATCACTATGTCGCTGAAACGTGAATAAGTATGAGGATCTTCTAGAATTCGACGGATGTCAAGATGCAAATTATTTTGAAGAGAAAACTTTGTACCTACCCCTTTTTAAGTATATTGTGCGCACGGTGATATTTTGCTTATTTAAAGTTTATATGGAGAAGGAGTGCAGAATGCTAAAATTATGGTCGAATTTCGACCACAGGGCGACCACTAGTACAACACTATTATACATACAACCAAGGAAACTAACCTGGGCGGCGGCGAAAGCGGTGTAATCCTGAGCGGCCTAAGCGGCCAAGTAGGAGCGAGCAAGCGGTCGAGCTGTCGGCGCGCGGCCAGCACGGTGTTGCGCATGAGCATGGCCACCGTCATGGGGCCCACCCCGCCCGGCACCGGCGTCACGTGCGCCGCCACCAGCCGCGCCTCGCCCAACGCCACGTCGCCCACCAGGCGCTGCCCGCTCTTCTTTGACGGATCTGTTCGGGGACATTAGTTAATGTGCGCAAATACTTGATTATGTTGTTATGTCGATTTGCTTTCAAATGGTTGGCAAACAATCAGAGCTATTTTACATTACAATCACCTAGTAAAGTTCAGTTGCCTCATAAAGCAGAATATGCTTTCGAGTACCTACAAGCGGAGACACTTCCCAAATAATCAGTTCCAAGTGTTCCCAACATTATTACTTGCCAAGATCCGCTACACCATCCACTTGCTAATACATGACAGGGCAGAACAGCAGTGCCTCCGTGACGGCAGTCCAATATAGCCAAAACTGGCTAGGACCAACATTAATACGTTCCGGGACACTGAACGCCGATAGATATGATAACAATAGAACTTCTATTGTGTCCCATATGTCCCGCAAAGGGTTAATTAAAAACACCCGAAAAAATAATTATATGTTATATCGTACCAAAATGTGAATACCTATACTCCTAAAAGACCAAGATTTTCTGAAGCTAACTTCAGAAACAGTAAATTCTTATCTGAAATAACCAATTTTCCGGTTATAAATTACGATCCAATTCGACATTTCACTGAAATAGTTTGAATTAAGTTGTTTACACAGTTTCTTATCTCCATGCGGTGTGAATGGCTGCGACCGCTCTAACACTGCGCTGCGCCGACCACCGGACCGGATTGTTTTGTTTCAACCGCCTGTTCCGTCTATTGTCACTACATTACACATTTACGATAAACATCAATATTTTAAGGTTGTTTTGGCTGCACTAAAATTGCTTTGACACACAGTGGCATTGTTCTGACGTATTTAATGCGAGTGGGAGTAACGCACCGGCAATGGGATTGATGCCGCAGTCGATGACCACCGCTCCAGGCTTGATCCAAGATCCGCGGACCATCTCGCCCCTTCCGATTGCTACCACCAAAATATCCGCTGTCTTTGTCTATAAAATAAAACATGTGCCATCAATATTGGACCTTTAAAACAACGTGATCGAAATACGTGGCTTTCGTAGATCAACAGTTCGAATCAAATTCGCTTATTATAGAGGGAAAAACTCACAATTTCACTCAAGTTCTTGGTCTTGGAATGACAGACGGTGACGGTGGCATGTTCCCACTTGAGCAGCTCGGACACAGGGGTGCCCACGATGCGACTGCGGCCAAGCACGACCACATTCTTGCCGGCGATGGTGACGCCTGTGCGCTTGATCAGCTCCACGCAGCCGGCCGGCGTGCAGGGAACGAACCCGGAGAAGTCGCCGACGGCAACGCGACCCTCGTTTATAGTGTTCAATCTGGTGGAATAATATGAAATAAGATACTTTTTAATTCCATTTCACCTTCATAAAAGAAATAGAGAGGGTCTTGTGGTCTGGATTGATGCATAATACTGGCAAAATATTTTTCTATAGGTACCTACAGCTGTTAGAAATGTCCGCGATTTATGTCGATAAACTCGTCCTTGATCACCTAGAACTTACTAAGTATCTTCACTCTGCATGACTGCTCGCAGTTAGCCGAAGTACAATCACGAAACGTTGCAATGATACATTTTGCAAACAAAATGCTTTCAACGACTACGGCCCGCTTAAAGTCAGTAACTCTGAATTTGGACGCCGGGCGCAAACGATTTTAGCCTTAAAGATGGTCGACCAGAAAAATTACTGATTGTAATGTTCTTCCTACCTCTAAGGATGAGGCTCGGGTGTTGTATTTTTTTAATTAAAGCATAAATAAAACCACCCTTAGGGTCCATGTTTTTATTAATACCATCTTTGTACAACATCTTTGCAATAAAATTATTGAATTGAAAATACATAAATAATATTAAATAATTATTTAAGTACTTACCCATCAACATCCTTATCGGGGGATACGGCGTCGGTGATTTTATGCGAGTCGATGGGGTGTGCGGAGTCCAGGGGCATCTGCACGATGATGCCGTGAACCAACGGGGACTCATTGAGGCTTGTGATCTTGGCCAACAACTGTTATATAACACAAATAAATATAACTGTAGTAGATAAGCAAGTACATTTATTTCGGTGCTCGGAAACGAATAGGTGCGCCATACTGTAGGTACCTTTGTTTGTAATTTGTACATCCTACTTATTTATGATAAGTTACTTATTTAGTAGTTAGTTAGTTATTTAATTATTTACTTCAGTCTTTATTTATTTATATTATGGGTGCAGATCCTAAATAAACAGTAAAGAAAAGAAGACTTTGTCATTATATGTCTAATTTCACTGTCGATTAAGTGGATATTTTGGCATTAATTGTATTGTAAATATGTAATATTGTTTACTAAAATATAAATTGTTTTCAAAATAATTACCTATTATGTTCATATTTCTTACATAAATATAGTCAAATAATCTCTGATGTGCTATAATAATATCTTAGTTACATCATCAGAAGAAAACAGTAAATAGTTATTATAAACAATATTGATACCGTTTTATCATGGTGTCAATAGTTCAAGATGTGACAATGGAAAAATATCAGCGCCTTGCGTATTTATGATTTGATTATTTTTATGACCGTCTCCGTACAAATTAGCGAAGTTTGATGACATTATTTTCAGTAGGTATAAAACACAAATCTATGTAACTAACATCAAAATATCCTTGATGATGCAACTTATATGTACCTACCTGTACCTATTTATGTAGTTGCTGTCTGTACCTACTTCTAATAATGACAGACCCATTGGATACTTATCCCAATACCTAGGTACCTACATTTTTTATTGGAACCATCGGCAAATTTATACACAAGGCACGTAAGATTAGGTAAGTACACCTATTCACACGTACCTAGGTATCTAGTAAGGTAGGTACTCGATGCTACTATGCTCTCAATGTATGGACTGGTCTACCTCCTACGTAATTTCATGTAAAACCAGGATCAGCTTTTATTTGCGGGTACATTATCCGCGATCATAACTTCACCCGTCGGACATGGTGTTTACAGCAGAACTGTACGACCGATCGTTGCAGCGTACTTTATGAAAGGCGCTTAAACTTTACATTTCTTGCTCATAGTGAATCTGTCGATATGATGAACAATAGCATAAGCAATCTGTCGCAGTCCACTGCTGGACATAAGTAGGTGTCTCTGAAGAAGTAGGCCAGCTGCCATATTGAGCAATTCGGTAAATAACCACAGAGACTATTGTATTGACGCAGCGAGACTTTTTTAAACCACGGTGGCAAACAAGCATACGGCTCGCCTGATGATAAGCGGTTATCGTAGTTTATGGACGCCAGGGGCATCACTCGGCCCTAACGACCTTGTAAAAATCTATTCACTCCCTTTTTGAAGAACCACATGCTGTAGTCTCTTAGAAAATCCTCGGTGGGGAGCTGATTCCACAACCTGAGCGTGAGTGGGAGGAAACTCCTCGAAAACCGCATGGAACGAGACCAGTGTGGCTCTAGGGTATGCGGCTGTACTCCCCGATGATGGCGAGAGGTGCGATGGTAAAAAGTAGCCGTTGGCCTCATAGACTTAGCATATTTTCGTGGCATCATATTAAACAATTCCTCAGAACACAGTCCGTTGTAGGTACTACAGGCCCTCTCATGTTTGACAGCCCCTCTTGTATAAGATATCAATCTGCGAACGCCAAAGAATAGAAAAGCAAATTCTTTAGCGATCCGTGATTGTCACCTTAGGCTATGGAGACTAGGTTAATTAGATACTTAGTCCGTTAAACTCGCGCGATCTCCTCAAGCAATAATAACCAATTAACAGTCGTCAATTACCTCAGTCTCGGTGATATCCCTGGATAGGTTGATGTGTTCGGCGGTGATGCCGATGTTCTCCGCGGCCCGGAGCTTCATCCTGATGTAGACGTTGGAGTCCTCGCGCCCGCCCACCTGCACGATGGCCAGGCGCGGCTCGAAGCCCGCCCAGCGCGAGCGAGCCTCTGACACCTGCTGACGGAGGTCATTCTCGATGGATCTGATAATGTAAAAATATTGGTAGATAATTCACCAGCCTCAAAAATGCATATTTTATTAGTTCTAGATACCCAATACCGTTACCCACCCTTACCCTTTTTTACCCTTTTTACCCTTTTTTACCCTTTTTTTTTGTTCAATACCCTGTCACTATAAAAAAATTTATCTTACTTTGGATTACCGATAACTGTCCCATATTACCTTAATAAAATAAAATGTAGATATACCTAAATATATAATATGTTATTGATATCTACCTAATTATTTTCGACACACCATGAACTGGTCAAAATACATAAAGCACTGACAAAACCGTTTAGGTAGGTACTTAGTTCACCATAATGAAATGAGAGAAAGGAGTGATCATAATTATGAATACTGAGTTAATGAATGATCATAACTTTTACCTAAGACTAAGTTAATAAAGTATATCTAGAAAACTATACCTAGCCACTTCAGTGCCCGAAATTAGTTGCGCCATCTTTAGAGTATGTAAACCGTGTTCCACGTCGGTCCCTGGCCGACTGACTTCCGAACAGTTGAGACAAACATCGCGACTTGCACCTGACCCCAGGAGATAACCCCGACAGCATGACACAAACTCCCACAAAATAATATCTGGTTTTGATGGGTTTTGGCAAAACAATAGCTTGACTAAACCGGCTATTTGCAATAATTCAAACTGTTTACGAATTTCATAATGAGAACGGTGCCTAAGAGGCCATTTTCCGGACGATTTTATGCAAATAGGTACGCAAAATATAATTGAAGTCATTGATATGGTCTCAAATGATACGCATTTGGATTGTAAACATCACAATGATATCTTCTATACCACAAAGTGAAATGTACTATAATATAATTGCTGAGGTATTAGATTCCTAGGTACCTAATTATTATTTTACGTAGGTAAAACGTAATATTTAGGTACGTATTATTTAATATATAAAATAAAAATTTGTATAGGTTGCGTATCGAGTTAATAGCCCCAAGGCTGAAAGCTGACACAGCAAAACATGCAATTATCTATTTATTACATAATTACTAAAATTGTAACACTCCTACCTTAAACACGCATTAGAAAATTGTCTAACAATTTGTCTGAGAGGCCAACGTTTAGGTAAAAACATAATTATATTTAATACAATAATAGGTCCAACTATAATTTCCAAATTGAACTACACCCTTCTTTGAGTAACTCAGCAATATGAACTGAATGATAATATAAATATTAGGCAAATTATGACACAAAAATACCTACTAATACTGTATCATTTGAAAAGAATATATCGATTAAATCAATTACTATTTCCAAGCAGTTCTTGGGACAAACACATTGTTTTTGTGTTGGTAATGAGCGGGTCAAGAAATGCTGGGCATAATTACTTGAGTATCTATAGTTAAAGATAAGAAATATAATTATGCCGATGTTTTGTAAGAACAATTATTACAAACAAGTTACAATAACAGCTGACAATAACAAGAAACTTTATTAACAAATTGTGAAAAAAATTATAACAAAATGCAATCCAAATAAATACAGGAGGAACATTCGTTATCTCTTCGGCGGAGAGCGACAACTGGGTTAGTTTTATCCCCTTATCATGATAGATCCATGAAAGCATACAATCTTCAGTACGGCGGGTGGACAAACCCGTTCCCTCCATCCTTTATATCATTGACAGAAGACAAAACGAAAAATCGATCGAACTAGCTTTCAATAAAAAAAAACTGCCTTGAAATCGGTCCATCCATTTTGGAGCTACGATGCCACAGACAGGTACACAGATTACAAGCTTATAACACCCCTCTTTTTTGTCGGGGGCTAATAAAATAACTTTCTTACGTAGCACAATGGGAGGAGAAACACAACAAGTGAGCTGTGTCAAACTCTGTCATTTTAAATTTTCTGTTCCTGTTAAGCTCAACAAACTACCTGCTACCTATGAAAGAGTGATCAATGTGTTTGCTTTAAAAATATGGAAACAAGGAAGTTCATGTAATATTTTGTTAACTAAATACATGTCTTCATATCTCATGAAAAACAAATTCTTAGCTTGTAATGAAAAACTGTACTGTTTATATTTCAATCATCTCTTTTCAATAAATACATACCTAAATCGTATTTGATTTTACGATAGTGCCATTGTAAATTTAATTACATTGTGAATAGTTAAGGCGACGATATCAATCGAGATCTCAATAAACTGCTCTTTAAAAATAGAGATCTTTTTCTACAGAGAAACGCGACCGCACTTCAATATGGTAATTGGGTTTTATAAAATTAACGATAGTCTTTATTTTAAACGACAAATACTGTTTTGACTCAATAAGCTAGCTAGCGTGCCTTTTTGGATTTGGATGCAGCCGATTTGAAATTAATTGATTACCACTGTAGTTTTGTCCGATTTTGATATTTAAAAAGAAAAAATAAACTTAATTTTGCCTCGAACTAAGACCCTGCTTGCAGAGCCTAAACTGTCGATTGTCTTAATTTTACTCGACTACGGAGAGGGTTATATGTTTATATTTAGGTAGGTGTTCGTTTTATCTAGGTATAACAAAGGCTAAATAATACTACGGGGAATCCTTTCTCGAGTCCTCGAGAAACAGGCTGGTAAGGTCGGTATACCTAACTAACCTCTGACAATACTTTAGCCGCTCTACCACAGTCCTACTCCAAACCACATTGAAGTCTAATACATCAAATTCAAAGTCTGTATGAATTTGAGACATCACTTTGGTTGGTAGTTAGTAAAATTTTCTATGATAGAGGAGTTTTGCGAGTAAATATTTAGATTTTGCTGAGTGACCGAGTAGTTCCTCAATACGTACAATATTAACCCCTATGTATGTTCAGTCATATTCATTGGATCTACCTCAATCGATTTGGAATTCTGTAAAATTTTAGACTGAATTTTGTAAGTGCAACAGTGATTTTCGCTTTTAAATTGGGAAGTTTATTAATAGGCCACATACACTGCGCCTTGGACATCCAAAGTAACAATATATACAAGGTTAGTCGGAAAAAGTACCTCATAGATATCCTATTAAACCTGGAAGGGACTCAGATTGCACTCATCATTATGAACAACTTTGATTACGGGATGAACCCTGAAAGAGTGAAAAAAAACAGCTGCTCCATACATTTTTACCAAGTCATATACACTCAGCGGCACGGAATCTTGGCCAAGCGCTGATATCGCAAATACTTGCGATAACAAAAGCTTTAAATGTTTTCGATGATTGTTTCTTATGAAGTTAGGTCAACAAATGTTTACCCTTAGTTGAAGAGGGTAATTCATTATGTTTAAGTGCACTGTAGCGTAACTTAAGATTTTTAGTTGAATCGGGTTTCTTGAGCGACTAAGTTGCAAGTTTAAATTGAAAGTTTACGGTTAAGTTATAAAATTTTTGTGTTTCGTGCTTTAAATTAAAACACTAAAGGTGCTTTATAACGAATAAAAATGCCATTAACACCAGCACAGGTTGCACAGGCTGTAGCCTTAATCGACCAAGGATTGTCACAGCGCGAAGTTGCTGTAGTGCTTAACGTACCGCGTTCGTCAATGCAATATGCTCTGAAACGATACCAGGAGACAGGCCACTACTCCCGCAGACCAGGCAGCGGAGGTGTCAGATGCACATCGGCCCGGGACGACCGGTTTATTGTCCTGGAAATTTTAAGAAACCGCTACCTTACCGCGGTTGAGATACGCCAGCGGCTCCAAATCGCAAGAGGGGTGAATGTTAGCGAGCGTACGGTGAGAAGACGAATGGAGGAAGTAAATTTAAAAGCCCGTAGACCAGCACGCGGTCCGGAACTCCTCAGACATCATCGAGTAGCTCGACTTCAATTTGCACGTGAGCACGCCAGCTGGACCCATGAGCAATGGGCTCGAGTACTATTCACAGATGAGTGTCGCATCGCTTTGCGTGCTCCAGATGGTCGGGAGCGAGTGTGGAGAAGACGAGGAGAGAGGTTTCTACCCATTACCACCACACAAACTGTGAGTTTTCATGGAGGCTCTATAATGGTTTGAGGAGGAATAAGTTCCGATGCTCGTACGGAGTTGGTTATTGTTAACAACCGCTTAACTGCAATCCGATACATCGAGGAGGTCCTTCAAGAACATGTTATGCCATATTCGGGGTTCATTGGGTACGACCAATTCCTTCTTATGCACGATAATGCTCGCCCACACGTTGCACATTGCGTTGAAGAATACCTTCAAGACGTTGGCATTACAAAACTGCAGTGGCCAGCACGTAGTCCGGACTTAAACCCAATAGAGCATGTCTGGGACATGCTCAAGAGAAAGATTAAGTCCACCTCCAGCCCGCCAGAAACTTTAAACGAACTTAAAAATGCGGCAGTGTCCGCTTGGGAAGACATACCGCAAGTTGATGTCAGAAACATCATTCAAAGCATGTCAGATCGTATGCAAGCGGTTATTAGGGCTAGAGGAGGAAACACCCGATATTAAAACGCAGAGACAATTAAGAAAATTGATACTTTTTTCATTTTGTAGTGTTTTTAAATTAATAGTGCAAAATCCTTTTTTCTGCAAAAGTGCCTAATTTTGAAAATATGCTTAATGGTGTGGTCATTTTCTAATTAGTAAGTTTAAAAAGCATAAGAAACATTTATAGAGTACAACTAACCTTAACTCAGTGTCAAAAATATATTTAAATACGAATTATCGATAAATTCGCATGTGGCCAAGTTTCCGTGCCGGTGAGTGTATAATTATTTGTATGGATCAACAGATACTTTATTTCCGCGATTTCAAGGTTGCTACCATTGTAAAAGTTGTTCATAATGTTAGGTTCAATAACCCTCTCCGCGTTTAAATCACTTCCGACTAACTTTGTACTACTACAACTAGTTATAATTATGGGGATTATGATATACATATTATAAAGAATATGAGGGATAGAATATCCATAATAATTCCATAATATCCTACTTATATACGAGATATCTTTAAAATATTTATATCTCTAATGTAAAGAGATAAAAAAATGTTTAACTTAAGTTACGCTAATCATGGTATTCACTATTGATATCAAACTCGTTGCACTAACACAATTTTAAAAATACTATATAATTTATATAGATATTCTATCCCTCATATTCCCTAAATCGATATCATACTCCCTATACTCCCCATATCGTGTAAGTGGTAGCATAACGTTAGTCGGAAAATAGTCTATTATCAAATGTATAATTTTTTTTATAAATAAACCTATAAACCGGTAGTTTCCAATTTATTATCTAATAATAAGAATATCTACTTACTCTAATACTGGCTCCAAACTTCCGTGTGGCTCCCACATGATTGCACTGAAGAAGCACTGAAGTTATTTAATTTAATAAACACTTATAACTTTAATACGAATATTTCCGCGTCGTTCACCGGTCCTGTGGCAACATTGACTGATGTTTACTACTTCGTAATGCAAAGCGTACCTCGAGTGGGTCACAAACCTGTCCAACAGGTAGCCACAGGCACATTTGTGTCAGCAAAAACGATATCGTTTTTATACTTTTTGCTGAAGACATTATAAATACATTATAGAAAGGTTAATTTGAAGAAATTAAAAGTGATGACTGATGATGTCCTATAAATAATGTACGGTTTATAAGAAATTAATGATTTTATACACGACCTTGAGTGTAATTTATTATGAAGTGTAGTTACCGGCAGTTGCTTAAGTGTATGTAAACATGCGGTATTTTGAATAAGGTTAAAATAAAGTAATGTTTAGCACTATTTAGTATGGAATTATTCGAGAGCGTGTAAAAACATCCGAGTATATAATTTCTGGCAAGTTAGGTCAGATATTGATATGTATTTGTGACGGTAAAGAACCGAGTAATATTTTCGAAACTTGATGCGCCTTGACAACTTCAAGGGTTTTATTAAATAATAATAAACCTTTATTGATTTTAGAATAAGCACAAATCTGTTTAAAGTTCCTGACTCCTGAGCTAGGCGCAAAGACATACGTTACAGAATTCAAGTGTTGTTGTTGTTGCTCCCATTGTTGTTGACACAATTAAATTTTATTTTATGTAAGGGCAGGAGAATGTTGAATGATGATGTAAATAAAGGCAGTTTGTGTGTTTGTGATTGTAGTGGTGCGTGTATGTGTATAGGTATTTCATCCTCGGATTTCAAACTCAAAGGCGTATTACTTATATTTAAAAACATCAGAAACTTATTAAAGATTGTGGAGGGACGAGGTATGGTGTTCCTCCATTGAAAAGGGAGGATCCCCCGACCAGGCGAGGTGATATTGCCTGGCGGGCCGAAGCCCGACGGTTGATGTCGGACAGTTGTATATATGCTAGTTTACGAATATCTTTTTCCTTGCGCGATGCAGGATTCGTAATGTGATAGTAGTTCTTCTATGTTGCGATAGATGTCGCTACATCACTCCCCCCCCAGACCGGAGGTCGATACTGATGAGTCTTGAGGTTGCTTGCCAGGGCCAGTGATGGTTCCAGTGAGTCGGAACTGAATGCCGCGTAGTTCACAGTGAGTCGGAACTGAGTGCGGTGATGCTGCGAAGTCCTCAGTGAGTCGAGGTAGCGCAGTGAAGCGTAGTGGCTGGCTGCTGCGTCGACCAGGAGAGAAGGGCTCTGCTAGTTGACCGGCCGAAGTGCAGTGTGCTGTGCCAAGGTCGCTGATGAGGCCGATGGGTGGAACCAGGCTTGCGCGGTCGCTGCAAGTATATGGTTACCCGTTGGGGCCGAGGATGCTGGCTGGCAGGAAGAGACCTGCTGAATGCTGCTCGAAGAGGTGCTGGGGGGTGCTTGAGAGGAGTGAAGGCGATGATGCCGATGAAGGTTGTGAAGATGTTCATTGTCAGGGGTCACCACTATGGAGGGACGAGGTATGGTGTTCCTCCATTGAAAAGGGAGGATCCTCCGACCAGGCGAGGTGATATTGCCTGGCGGGCCGAAGCCCGACGGTTGATGTCGGACAGTTGTATATATGCTAGTGTACGAATATCTTTTTCCTTGCGCGATGCAGGATTCGTAATGTGATAGTAGTTCTTCTATGTTGCGATAGATGTCGCTACAAGATCAAATTCTGAAAAATATTTGTACACCGGAAACTGCTGAATATTATGAATTTTATATTTTAAAACTTTGTAACAGTATTCCGACAAATAAATGCATTATTATTATACCTATAAATAATCATCTCCGTTTTTAACCACACATAAAATACAATTACGTCTTTGTAAATAAAATAGATCAATAATTATTTATAGATTTATATTCTTTTTGAGCTCTTATGAATCTAAGTAGACATACAATGTCTAGGTAATTACGATTGTCGACGATTATTGCGTATAAAATACTTCAAATATACACGCCGACAATAAAACGAAATGTTAAAGTTAACACATTATAATTATAAGAGGTAGCTTAAAATAACATTCATTAGGCTGAGCCGCCCCGTACAGCCACGCAAGGTAGCGTATTAACTATTGAATTTAACAGACTTAAATAATTACTGTCAAGTTTAAATTTTTAAGTAGTAGATATACAACATGTAATCTTCGTCGGGTTATTAATATTGGATATAGATATATTATGTAAACCAAATTTTAGGTATGAAATTGAAAAGTAGGCACTAATTTGTTTGGCATTGTATTATAATTGCGATGTAGGCATGGCGCTACCATAAAGCGGGTACTAACAACATAGTACTCAATTTATTGAAACCATCCTTTTTTAGGCACTTTGGTAGAACTAATTGTCTTAGTCCAAAACTGTCACGACTTACTTTATAACAAAACTAAAAATAATCTTATATAACGTCAATTTAGTCAAGATAAATCCAGCATGTGGCAAAATAGCTCTTCATTTATCAAAATAAGTTCGAAGCTAATAGGTATTAATTAGGTAAGTATACCTATTAGGTAATGAGTATATTAAGTAATTAGGTATTACCTAATTACTCGCTCCGGAAAGTTTTATATTATGGTTTATGTATACGTCTGGTGTATTAAAGTTTCTGTAAATAACAAGATAAAATACATCTTATTTTTGGATTCATCCCAGAGTCAAGATAAAAATCAAATACTTAACGCTAAAACAAAAATAATAAAGAATGAGATTAACACTAGAGTACGTCAAATTCAGTGGAATAGTTTACGTCTTCCAGAGCGCATTGAAATAGTACTCTTAATACTGAGAAGAATTTCTCTCCAAAACTAACGACTAGATTCGCCCTGAGTTAAGATAAAAATCAAAAACTTAACACTATTTAATAAGAACTACAAACAAAATTAAAGTGATCTTAGGCCTGGAGTGCGCGGAAGTCTTCCTCCTTCTCGCGATGCGCGTTGGAGTAGAGATGTATCCGCATCGCGTGCAGAGGCATGGGCTTGGTGCTGCACAGCTTGCAAATCATCTCCGAGCTCGAAGATATCGGCGTCCTGTACACAAACATACCGAATTTACTATTAAAATACACTATTTTATAGTGACTTGTTGAATTCGTTACCAATGAAACAAATAATAGTAGTAAGTACTTTGGAACATGTATTTGAAGCAATGAAGTTTGCGTGTGTATTTTTTTTGCTTTTTATTATTTTAGGTATTTACACTCTGTAAAGGTTTTTGCCTATTATCCATACAATATCATGAACATAACAGGACCGTATCAGGCAAAAAAATTACGATCATCAACCCAGTATTTCACCTAGCAATATTCTTGCTGTATCATCGTAGCATGTTCTATTAGCGTGACACTATGATTCACAGAAAATAAATAAGTGGTGTTATTTAGAAATGATATACTCATAACATAATTGGTCATTATCTAAATTGAGTCGCAGATTGCTTGCTTGTTACCTTATTACACATCAAGTATGTAATGTAGGTATCTTTTTTTTCTGTAAATTCAAAATTAGTATGTAATTTAAAACAGCAGAGCAACATCCCGTTCCTCAAAATTCAACCTTATGGTGGCACTTCACTTGGCATATTTGTACAAATATTCGCGTTTTTTACTTAAAACACAATCTCATTTTAAAATATTTGGCATTATTAAAATAAGACCTTACATAGACAAGTGAACTGTGACGTCACTTACCTGCTGACTTGCAACTTGAGCTGATCGTTGTCCTTCTTGAGCTCGAGCAGCGCGTCTCGCGACAGCGGGTACAGTTCCTGCGGCGAGTGCAGCGGGTACACAACAGCTCGCTCCACCATGTCGGGCACGGATATCTCCAGTAACTCGTGTTCCGGTACTGAACGCCACTCCCACGCGTTCGCTACGCATTCCGACTCGCGATGCTTGCGACGCTTCATCAGTAAACTGCAAATTACATGTTGTTATAAAATAAGTCAGCAATACACATAGTAGAATAGAATAGAATAGAAATACTCTTAGAATAGAATAGATCTTTATTTCATGTAAACCAGATACAGGCACTTATGAAATGTCGAGACTCTAGGTGCTTAGCCATGCGCCTTCTTGCTCTTGCCTTAGCTTTGATCTTAGATGGTCGGTATCAGGAAGAGACCTGGGGGGCTAAAAAGGCCGCTTTAGATAAATCACAATATGATTCATATTACAAATGGCAAAATATCTATTTAATTGACAACTCTTAATGTCATCCGCATAAGGTTCATATTGAGTAATCATCTGTTTGACAGTTACTATGCAGATCAGTAGATGAATTGTTCAATGTGGCCTTTTTATGCCCCCTCTGATTCCCGGGGAAACATTAATAGGCTGAAGACAGGTGTATGAAATAAATGCACGTACTCCATAAGATCCTTGCGTATGAGTTTCGGCACTTGTGGGCGGAACTCGTCGTCAGCGGTGGGTGCTTCCTGTCCGTCGCAGCAGTACATCATGTAGTCCATTAAGTGACGGATGTGGTTGATCTAACACCAATCAAATATATCAAATGTTTTATATTACGAGTATATACGAAATATACTTCAAAAAAGGTTAGTTTTATACTTATACAATATGTCGTCGGGTTAAGAAAGTTTTTTCTCATAAAGAAACACATTCACTTACATGAAAACACAAATAATAAAAACAAAATCATTTACCGAGCTGCGTAATAAGAAAACCATTTTACTTTTATGAGAAAACTAGCTTCCGCCAGCGGCTTCGGCCTATGTTACTCAGGGATAAAATAGCATTCTGCTGGAGAAAGAATTTTTAAAATCGGTCCGGTAGTTTTTGAGTTTATCCATTGCAAACAAACAAACATACAAAAAATCAAATCTTTTCTCTATAAAATATTAGTTTAGATAAATAAAGGGTTACTAGAAAGAGGGTCAATCTGAATACTTTGGCTAATAAACAAGTTACGAGACCAAGCGCAAGATGCAGTATGAGTTGGTGACCATGTAATATACTAAACACAAGTGCCGAAAGTAGTTTCTACAATTTTAATGTGTGTGTTTTTTAATAACTTCAGTCTTAATACTATACAATAATACTACATATCTCAAAGTAATTTGGTAGAATTTTGAATGCAGTTCGAACGTAAGGAGCAATATTTTAACTGGAGTTTAAGTCCTCCTTTTATACTGTTACTCGTATTTTGTTTGATAACTTACGAGTCCAATATCGTCGACGGAGAGGTCCGCATCGATCTCCACCAGCAGATCGTGCTCGGGTAGGTACGGCATACCGTTTTCCGTGCTACCCAATCCGCACAACGCGCTTACGTACCGCGAACCCGCAGAGTTGCGACGTAACTCCGCCCTGAAAACGTAACTCGTTTAAGTCCGAAAGCACACGCAATACTACAGCAAAGATGAATGTAAGCCTTGCGATCGTATCGATACTGTTTGGCCTGTCACGACGCAGATTAACCCCGAGCAAATAGGCAGACGACATCTGACGCGGTTGAACTATAGCTATCCGAGTTGGCCTCGCACTTAAAGCGATAATTAGCAGTTATTAGTGTTTTTAGGCATCTAACGCAGACGAGTATAGTACTCGCAAATCTTTATGAGCCCTGAACTGAGCTCTGCAATCTCTCTCTCTCTCCCTCTAGTACCTATAATAAGCGTACTATTATAGGTGCTAGAAGGAGAGAGTTCAGAGGGCTCCGTACTATACTCATGCCCGTCGCACATATATTTTGACGAATTGAAGGCTTATCAGTCCTAGATGACATAAGCAACGATGCAACGCGTTCCCTAAGTTATAAAACAGTAGCTTTTCCGTCTATCGTGCTGTCGCATCAGCGTGAAACCAACCGTGTCGTCAAACTTGACTTATACTATACTTAACGTGACTTATTATAACTATTTAAATCACGATACAATATAACACTGGTGATTATAGTATACTCACACTGGACAGAAGAGCAGCGCGATGATAGCCGGCAGGCCGGGAATGTTGGGCATCAGCGTGGTGTTACGCAGGGTAAGTCTCGTGTTGGCTTCATTGCAGCCCACGTCAGCAGACACCAGCAATCTGGTGATTATTGAAAATTCTTAGTTGACTGTATAGGATTTAGGTCGAGAAGGCCAAAATATTCATTTATTTATTTAAAAACATAGAAGGCTTACGGCAAAATAAATCTAAAATATCGCAAATTTTGTCAACAGAAAGTCAATGACAACTCTTTTCTTATAGAGATTATAAGAATATTGAGAACGGCTTTCATGTGTTAACTACCTAATGCGTTAGTAAGTATACATAAAATAGTGTATGAAACTGCACATAACTAGGTATTAAAACGCTTGTGTCATACTATTATATTATGCAACAGTTTCATAAACTGCTATTATACTAGTAGATTTTGCCTATACAGCTCATAATAATCTTAGTTTCATATTAACAACAAATGGTCTTCCCATGCACGCCTATTAACGTCTGCAACATAGTGATTACTATTATATAGGGTATATCTTATTTAGATAAAAATAAACCGCGCGGGCAACAGCTAGTAATTTATAATTCAATACCTCTCGTATTTCTCCTGCGGCTCAGTGTCCAATAGTACGGAATTGACTGAGTTCCATTCGATCACCACCTGCTTGTCACGGCTCGAGTACATCAGGTTGTGTACCGCTGTCTCCAGGGGACTGGAACAAATGTAGCAAATACGTCAGCACATCGAACACCACTACTGAAAGCCTCGAATCTTGATACACTACTACAAAGAATCGCATAAAGGACACGAGGACTGTGGGATTTAGTTCAAATGCCGCCCAGAAATTGCAAACCGCATGAAAATCGGCCTGAGAGTATCCCTCTAATAATAATTTAAAATACGTTGAGTATAACGATTAAAATAAATATTTTATTTTTACCATCAGTTACTTTTAACATAGTATTGTATCATAGTTTAAAGATATTAGTATAGTTACTGTAAATTTTTTCCTGAGATGATTTTTTTCCGAGTAGTTTAAAATGATACTATGAGATCTACTAACTAAATGCCATATTTTTCTGGTCGGCTTTTGGACCGAATCTTGGCAATGTCATTTTGCAAGCATTTGTATTCTCATTAGCACTTTGTCTGGCTATTTTGCATTTTGCACAAGGTTACCTGTAGGGTCCTTTGAGACAGACGTCGGATATACACTCCTTAGCGCTGGGCGGATGTATCTCATGCAGCTCGTAGTATGCCATCTCCATTTGTTCTTTGTTGTGGGCACGTTTCTGAGCCAAGTTTAGTTCAGTAGCTGTTTGCCTAATGTCGTGGTTCATCTGTGGAAGAAAACATACAAACATAATATTAATAGGTAGGGTCCTTTCCATTTATATGCCAATCAATAGAGATTACTAGTTTAGTTAAATAATGTTTAATCATCGTTTATTAGTAAGTTTTTAAACCACATGCTATCACTGTCAGTTCAAGGTGAATGTAGCGACAAAATGGCTCTTAAGAGCGCCATTAAGTTAAGTTTCGTTTAAGAATGCGGCTATTCAACAACCAACATCTTTATAATTATCTGTACAGCTTATCGCATACACACCTGAGACTCGTAGCTCTCCTCGCAGGGTATGGCGAATCCTAACTTGATGAGCTCTTCATTTATGTTCAGTTGCCCGCCCTCCGCTAACAAGTCGATGGCCACCACGCCGTGCACTACCGAGTATACCTGCGATATGCAAATAAATGACAATGATCAACTGTTTCAAGGCAGAAGCTTTGCCAATGTAAACCAATGTGGATCTGTTTCGTGTGGAGTACACGGTACACGATACCTTGGCCAGCAGGCGGCCTCTGCAAGCGAGTTGCGTGAAGCAGTGCGTGGCCTGCGGCGTGTAGTTGGAGTGCGGGTCCAGCAGCGGCGACGGCGCCAGCGCCGCCAGCCGGCAGCGCATGGCCAGCGGCGGCGCGCTGCGGCACGCGCCCGCCGGCAGCGCGCGCACGTTGCACGAGTGCACGCGCCCCACGCTGCCGTAGTCCATGTACAGCACCTGCCAACAATGCTCAACATTTTAGTCCAAAGTCGATCGAATCCCGCAAACGACTTAAGAGGCTGATAAAAGTGAAGATTAAACAGAAGTCTGTGCGTTAAAAAATGTGTAGTTGTCGATTCATTACCCATGACACTAATCTACTTGCAAAAAGCTACGTTTTATTTATTTATTTACAAACATAATACACAACATAACAGTGTAACACCAAGGCGTTGTGTAGTTCAGATATGAACACTAAGTAACTCAAAACAAGTTTTTTTTTTTTTTTTTAAATAGTAAAATTTAAAAAATGATAATAATACAATAACAAATACAATCACTACGAAAATAATGATGAAACGATGATGGGTTTACTAATATTTTTAAGACTGTCCAAGAAATCGAATATGGAGTCTGAGTTTTTGTACTTAAATGACGCATTTGGAGCCTAAAATATATCCTAGGACACTTTTCAACCTTAACACCACGCGAATGAAACCACGCCTAAAGACTATCTATAATGAATACAAGAGTAACCTCGAGCATGTCCCTGGGCAGCAGCGCCAGCACGCGCACGCGGCAGACCTCCGTGCTGGTGGCGTCGGTGTAGGGCGCGGCCAGCACGTCGCCCGGCTGCAGCGAGTCGGTGTACGCTATGAGCGGGGACTGGTTCAGAGCCACGCGGATGGCATTCAGCTCAGCCGCTGTACTCTCATCTGCGTATTGCACCCAGAACTTGCCGATGCTTGTTAGCTGGGAAGCAATAAAGGATAATTAATGGAAAGTGTAGACGTCTGGATACCGTGAAATTCCAGGAAAAAAGTAAGCATTCTTCACTAGTGGGTGTCGTAAAAGCTGACTAGAGAAGAGATTATGTCAAGAAGATAGTAGTCCACCAGTGTGCTAATAAAAATATGATGCGATCAGCTATCACCAATATAAAAATATAATATATAAATATGTTTGCCATGCGTTGTCTCGGGTGTGAACCACAACCGTCTTTGTATCTCTTAATAAGTTTAAGAGTTCATGTTATGCAGTGAATGGTTAGATAATTATGTTAAATATAACGCTCTTCTTCCTCCAAATAAGTAAATCCTGTAACAGCATTTCATTAGTCACTATTTTAATTTATCACGAAATAAATTTTATATTCATTACCTACCTGAGATATTTTAAGTGGGAAATGTGTATCATCAATCTCAGGCAGTCGAGGCACCATTCTCTCTAAATCCAACGCCATTTTGTCCATTGCAAAAGACGCGGCCAATTTATTTGCTTTTTCAAGCCTACAACAATAACATATGATATAAGTAATGAGTAAAACTAAAATCACATTCGAAAAAACGGTATTTATTTTAGTAAAATAATTGTTTGCACACATGGCAAGCAGTTTAATTTTGTATGGGTCAAATAATATTTTTTTTAATCTAAATTAATGATGTTATACTTTTACTGCCATTTTATCTGCATGACCAATAATTAACAACACAGCAGCGTCTGCTGACACGTTTTTTTTGGAGGGATGATAGTCATAATTTTCGATACCTTTTAATGATCACTTTATACTCACGGCAGTATGGGTATGCGGATGTCAATCCGCAGTTGACGCGCCTTCACCGCCTTGTAGACCGGCAGAACGACTTGGCCAGGTATCGTGGGGTCCTACAAATAAAATAGATAACCAGTCATATTAAAAATGAAGTATACACGTAGATGTTTATAATTCAGCCAATTACTGTCCTACTGCAAGCAAAATGTATTTCTTTCTAAATTAGCACAACAAATAGCTGTTATATTATAACAATAAACGAAATAACACTTACTCCACTGTTTCGTTTGCCGTTCTTTGCATCTACACCGTCGTTGAACGTCAAATAGACTTTTCTGGATGGAAAAATACATAATTATAGGATTTTTTCATGGCACGTAGTAGATGGCTTCCTCAAAACGTAGGATACATTTTATCTTTTAATTATTTTTTATGTTTTATCACTGTCATTTAGAATATTTTTTATTATTTATCGATAGTTTAAACTCATCAGTAGTGAAAAATATTTATTAAGATGTGCAATAAAGAGGATTTCCATCTACTGTACCTGCTGTTCTTGTCAAAGGTGACGCGAGGCTCGTCGGAGATGTGCTTGAACACTGTCTTCTTAATGGCCGCCGCGTACACCTCGCCCGGCTGGCCGTCGGGGAAATTCTTCAGGTACACCTACAAAATACATCAATGAGCAATGATCGGCAGTCTTATTACCGATATAGCATAGTTTGCTACAGGCGTAAATATAGCGATCGTGTCTATCAAATGTTGTAAATGTCTAAAATATTTAGGCATTATTTGTAAGTAAATACTTGAAGTCTGAATTATGAATACTTACGGTATTCCTAGGGTCGAGCCCGCCGAGCGTGCGCACCGCGTCGCGCTCCCGACTCTCGTCCTCCGACACTTGCACGAAGTATTGCGGGTAAAACGCACCCGCTATTATTATCTAGAAAAAATATTATTATACAACTATTATTAGAATTGAAATCAGGATATTTACCACTTATTAACTTTTCAACCCATTCTCTTTTTTTTTTATATATCCCGATTTCTATTCTAATAATAAAACTATTATTAGAATAGAAATCGGGATATATAAAAAAACCATGATAGTATAAGAACTTATAATTATTATACAGGGTGTAAGTAACATCGTAACGAAAACTGCTACCATGGTTTCAGTACTAACATGATTCAGGACACCTCAGCGAGAGACTAATAAGCCAGATTTTTTTTAAATGATTGTTTGTTGTTCGCCTCTTTGAGAGATAAACTACGATAAAATGGCGCGCCCCTCCAAATTACTGTTTCAATGTGTCACATCCCTACCGAGCAACAAATCCTTGGATTTAATTTGTTTGGCGGCCGTCTCAGTACGCACACATGCGTTGAGTCTTAGTGGCGCTTTGTACTTTCACAAATACTTTCAAACGTTTTGAATTTTGGAAGGGCGGGCCGTGTTATCGTAGTTAATCTCTATAACTATCTATTATGTACCTATAATAGGCGTGCACATCAACACCTTTATAAATGCAAGTTTTTTCTATAGATTTAGATATACTGCTGCGGATATACTGGTGCGGCGTACCTCATGTTGTGGCAACATCTCCACGTGAGGAGCGGCGCCATGATCCGAGGACGCTAGCATATACGCAGCTTGAGACGCGAAGTAACTCGTTATAATTGTAGAGCAATACCTTGTACAGCAGCGCCAGCTCATGTTTGTTCCAGGGCGACTTCCCGTTGGGCGGGTCGATGCCGAGCGTGGCCAGGCGCCGGCGCAGGTCGCGCGCCAGCTCGTCCAGCTCGCGCAGTGCCCGCGCCTGCACATAGAAGCGGCGCGCCCACGTGCCCTCCGACTGCCCGGTCGAGCGGAAGTACTGCTGCTGGCGGAGGTGGGTCCACACCTGCCGGGGAACACTTGGTCAGGGACGGGTGATTTCAGGGAACAGTTGAACATCCTCTGTGGATGTTGTAGTGATCATCAGCAGCCTTCTGAGTTCTGTGCACTTATAACAACATAGCAAGTCAACAAATTAATCAGCGGGCCTACCGCGTAACTAAAATGGTAATAAACATCGACACTGGTAATAAACTTCAATACGATCGTGAGAGACTAAACTTTGTAAACTTGACTAAATCATGAATTTGGTACTCCTAGCGTAACTAAAGGAGGAAGTCCTTTAGTTACGCGGTAGATCCGCGGTTTGCAATTTTTATAGCAATAGGCATATAATTGGTAATTGCGATAGGATATTTACGTGCTAATGATGTTTTTTTCTAGATATCGACAATAATTCGTATTATATTGATAGTTAATTACCTTGTAGACGTTGAGGAAGGCTATACAGTCACTGGTGGAACCGTCCGCCCAGGTCAGCTTAGAGTTGTACGCATTCAACCTCTCGCGGAAAGGACTGTTGAATATACTCTTCACTGACATTGAAGCCGCTGCAAACAAACATTAACACAGGTTAATTAAAAAATACCCGAAACCTCGCATTAACTTTGTATTAAGACCCGGAACAACGTTTGTTCTACGACTTCTCATAAATCGAAACTTTATTTTTTCATTCTCATATATGAAAATTCTCTATAGTTTGCATATTCTGAGACGACCGAAAAATGGAACGAAAGGGAAGCAAAGATCTTTTGATCATTCTGTACGTTAGACTACCCTACTATAAGCTATATATTTTTTACGTATATTTAACACACGATAAACATTAAAAAAATTGTCTTTGTCCTGTGAATTGAATCACAAATAGATACAAATATAAGCAATCCTCACCCATGACGACGGCTTCCTCCAAGCACCCATAGATGTACCCCAACATGATCAGCTTGGCCAGCTTCACGTCCACCGGCAGCTTCGCGCAGATGCGGCCCAGGTACGTGACCTCACCGTCCGTGGAACACCATTCGTCGTCCACCATTTTCTTCAGAGCACCGATCTGTGTTCATTTTACGATTCTTAGTTTTGTTGAGATAGTTCTCGTCAATAATACAAGGTCCAACCATTCAAGTCCCGATCACTTTTAGTGGTTATTGTACTGGGAACAAACTTAAAATCGTGAAACAACAAATCTGCTGTTCCATACATTTACCCCCGAATAATGAAACACATCTCAAGTTTAAGTTGCCACTAACTCTCGTGCTGTCACTGTCATTTTAAAGTGAACAGTAGCGACAGAATTACTTTAGAGAGCGTTCATTATTCAGTGGTTAGTCAAGTAATATTGAATTATTTGACCCCTTAAAGGGATCGGGACTAGAAAGGTTAGACCTTATATAGGTATTAAATGAATAAGACAATATACAAGTGGCGCCCTCAACCATTTTTTACTTATTGACAGAATGTGCATTACATTACACTTGCACAAAATTATTTTGTAAAATAAATTAAATAGTTACCTCTTTGAGCGCAAGTATAGTTCGCTGTATATTGGTAAGGTCGGGCGGGTCCATGGCCAAAGCTAGCACGTCACTGGGTGGGCCCATGTCCAACATCTTGGCTAACAGCACCAGTCTCTCCAGTGGGCAGCGGGTTATCTCTGGTGGGCATTCTTCGGATAAATTGTCCTGTACAACGGAAAAGTCGATGGATATTCAATTTTATCTTCTAATAAGATTTGGAAACCAAGCATCTTAAACAAACGTTGAGAAGAAATAAAAATATTATGTTTAAGAATCAATGTTAGGGTATCAAAAATTGGTGATCAAATAAAACCATAGCAATTTACCAAAGATAAAGGTAAGGTAAGGTAAAGGTGCTGCTCCTACCGAAATCATTAGGAATTAATCTAAGCAATAGACTCAGAATTTTTTTTGCAACAGAAATATTGATCTCTGTGCTGCAGTGTGAAGTCAAGAATTTTTGTAGAACTTCGAAGATAAGCGTAAAAGACTTTTTCTACTTTGTAGACACATTATATCACAAATCCCACATATTCTTACATAAAACTTGTCGGTGACGAGTCGGTACACCCTTCCATCCCGCACTCGGCCGGCGCGGCCCGCTCGCTGCTCGCAGTTGGTCTTGGACGCCCACGACAGACGTAGCGACGTGAAGTTGGTCTCAGGGTCCGCTACCATTATCTTCATCAGGCAGTAGTCGATCACTGTTAAACGTAGACATTTTAAGATTGTTATTTATAAGAGATCACCCACGGTGACGCACGCTGTAACGATACGCGTATCTATGAGCTATAATAGCATACTAACTACTTTTTGCAGCGGAATCGTGCGGTTTTGCGTTTGGTGTACCATTTGCTACAAAAAGTTAATAACGAACGCGAAATGAGTTTAGCAATCGCATTGTTTAGTATGAAACCGCGTCCTGCATCGCAAACGGCTGTCGTATTTTAAGGCATTAGAATAAAATAAATCTTTATTTCATGAACACATTACTCGGCAGCATTGACAGAGTCGCACGTCGCTGCAAGTTGTCTCGCCGTGTGAGAACCTAAGTCTCAGAATATTCTCCAGGGAAGATTTTGTAAGAAAAAATATTGTTACTCGTCCAGGTTGAAACTACTAAAATACTAATAAAATCTTGTAATATTAAAAGACTGATTAAATTATACATTTCCTTACACATTACATAACATTATTACATAACATAACATTCCTTACATGTCATTCGTTGTCAGTGGTCACTACTATGGAGGAACGAGGTACGGTGTTCCTTCATTGAAAAGAGAGGATCCTCTGACCAGGCGAGGTGATCTTTGTACTTGCGTGATTCAGGCTTCGTAATCTGATTAGTCGAATTTGGATTTGCTATGTTGCTACATAGGTAGTCTCTTTTTGTGGCCCATAGGGTCGCTACAGACTTAAGAGCTAGTTTAGATAAATAGTAACGGGGTTAGGTTGTGAATGTTGTGATTAATTACGATAACTTTTGTAACACATCAGATTCTATGAAGCATGACAGATTTTGGGCAATTTTTTACTGTTTTTACGACCTAATTTTTTTTTTTATACGAGGGTCCGATGTATCCTCCCTCTCGTTCTTACCATACTTGATGTCGGGCACAGTGATGGAACTCTCCGCGATGTTGGTGGCCAGTATGATCTTCCTGTGCCCCGGGGGCGCTCGCTGGAACACGCGCGCCTGCTCGTCCGCCGTTATGGTAGAGTGTAGTGGCAGTACAAACCATTTGTATTTAGCACATTCGGCGTCCGCTATCTTGGCACTGGAATAGGACACATACATGATAAGGGTACAGCGGGTCTATCGCGTAACCCCCAGGTGGACCCCCAGGTTGACTCACGAAGCATGGATCCACAAATATTTATATCTATATCTGTGCATGGATCAAACAAAACAGGATTATGGGAGACCTCCATGTGCACCCATTACATCCCCATGGTTGTTCAGTGATCTTTTGTAGTGTAGGAAATATTTGGCGTTTAGCGTATTCTACTGTAAATACTGTAAATATAAAAAGACCTGTCCAGTCTGAGTTCTGACTGACTGATCTATCAACGCACGGCCTAAACCGCTGGGGTTAGAAACTTGAAAAGTTGACAATAAGTTTATTTTCCGAGTCCATGACAAAATCCAATCCTAAGGGGGTAAAAAAGGGGACGAAAGTTTGTATGAAAATCCGTAATTTTTTAGGTATTCGGTATTTATGTAAAAATCTGTCATTTTTGAAGATGTTTGATGTGTCATCAAGAATTCCACACGCATGTAACCGACTTCCAGCAAAGCCGCAGGCCACAGCTAGTTTATTATTTGCTGTACTGAGCCATCCTGACACTTATTAATATTGCAATAACTAGTAAGTATCCCATGAGTATGACCAAAAAAATTATGTGTTTAGAATTTTAGATGTAAAACAAAATGGCAGAAGAAAGTCTCTTTGTTTTAGTTTACAGCACACAGCCAAAACACTAACATATAAGTTCCACTTGATTTTGAAGATGTTCAACTTACCGCAACTCAAAGTCAGTCAAGCAGGCATACAAGTCCTCAATCTCATGGATTCCTGGTAAGAATATGAGCACAGAAGGCAGGTCGGCTTCCGAGCGGTCTGTGATGTGGTCCTCCTGCTTGTCTATGTGCTCGAACGCATTCACCAACTTGATCACCAGGTGATGCATTTCCGGAACAATGGCAGGGTCATCGCCTTTGGGCGTTGATTGTTGTAGGACCTTTAAACATACTACGCTGTGGAATGGCCAACGACACGGTTGTTTGACGACACGGTTGGCGCAGTGGCTAAGTGATTAGCTTTCTGCGCTACGTGCCGCGGGTATGATCCCCGCACGGAACAAATATTTGTATGATCTACAGATAGTTGTTTCGGGTCTGGTTGTATGTGCAGGTGATATGGATGTTTGTAAAAAAAAAAAAAAATTGTGGAGGAAAGAGCCTGACTCCGGCGGAAAGGGAGGACCTCCAAGCAGGTGGATAGTATTCCTTCATATACGAGGTTATTCTTTAAAGAGTAGCTAGCTTAGTTTTAGGGGTATTTATCATTATGAACAACTTTAACTTTTAATACAAATAATTCAATTTTACTCTACTAAATTTATGGAACAGCAGATTTTTTTCCCCGATTCCAGGGTTGGTGCCTTATTAAAAGTTGTTCGTAATTATAAGTACAATAACCCCTGAAAATCTTTTGAAAAATTAACTCGTATATATTCGATATCTCGATTCAAGAATATTACAATGGACTTGTGAAGAATGAATATGTCGATATACAGGGTGACTAACTATTTGACGAAGGTTAAATGTCCTATTTCACTAAGTTTGACCTAAACCTGCAGAGAAAGAACACTTGTCTTCAAAATTATTTAAAAAATATAACTATAACTTACAGATCCAAACTTGTTCAAATGATTCAAGTAGAAGACCTTCACAGTAAACATTGTTTCTTTCTTCTCAACTTTGATACAAGAACACATTTGTAGGCCACGGGGAGTCGGTATCATGAAATAGTCTGCAAATGCTTTTTTGTTGAATGTGGCTGACATAAGCACCACTTTGACTCCTGGGGAGACTGTGTACAACAACCTTTTGACAATGAGGAGTAAGAAGTCCATCTCCTGACCCCTTTCGTGGACTTCGTCGAGTATTATGTGTGTGTATTCATTCATTGTTTTTGAACCAACTGCAAATAGAATCATTCATCAGTTAAAATGTGTTTTTTTTTCTAAAATGGGGTAATTTTATACTTTTGGACTTTGGCTTTATGGCCCAAAGTTGAACAAATGTAACTGGGACCTGTAGGCTAATTCACGTAACTAAAGAAGTGCAGTTGCTGCGCAGTTACAATAAAATATTGATCAAAACAACACATTTGGTAATCTTGTTTATCTTCTTTTGTTATGGCAATTAAGCCAATTTCGACTATTCTGCCATTTGGTATCCTCTGAGCTTCAATGAGATACGCTCGCGTCAAGTTTGAGGGTCACTGCAATACGATCGGAGCGTCTTAAAATTACGTGAATTAGCCCTCTGGGTTTTGTTCCCAATGTTTTAGGATTAAAATTGTGCCCTGTAAAAGATGCCATGCTCTGGTATCTAATAAGCTAAAGTCATGGTTAATAGACTTTATGAATTTATGACAGTATATCTATACAGCCACCAGCGTAACATACTATTAATAAACGCTGTATGAAGTAAGTCACGCATAGATTAACCATATATTTTTTTATGTATAAGCTTGACAAAACTGTAGGTATTCAGCATTTCTTACTTTTATATAAGTATGTACTACATAATAAAAAGTCACACATACCTAATTTTTGTAATAGGATACCCGTCGTTACATAATGAATGCGTGTATCATTTGAACATTGAGCATCCAGCCCAACCTGTAAACAATTTACAATTTGGTGAGCTGATTTGTATAGTCGAAAATGCACTTAGCTTGTTCTGCACTAAAGGCGCAAACACATTCGTATACAAGGTTATTGGTAATTAACTAATAGTGCTTTATGGGGTTATTCTACTCATCGTTATAAAAAAACAGCGTTCTGTACATTTAATTGAGTAATATTTTATTATTTATATGGAACAGCAGATTTTTCTTCCCGCGATTTTTGGTTTGGTCACATAGTAAGTTGTTAATAATGATGAATACATTAACCTCTTGAAGCATTATTATTTAATTACCAATAACCCTGTATAAGGAAGTAAATAAAAGATGAGTCAAGTTGTTGTCAAACATTTTTTTTTAATAATGTCTGATTATTTACTCATTGTGAATTTAGGTATAGTATACTTTACCTGATAACCAACAAGGCCGCCGACATCCCAGCCTCTTTCTTGAGCAACTCTCTTAGCAATAGATATGGCAGCAATTCTCCTGGGCTGTGTCACTATAATCTTGCATGGTTTGCGAGACTGGTAGCAGTCATCGAGTATCCATTGAGGGACTTGAGTTGTTTTACCGCAACCAGTCGGACCTTCGACTATTACCACTGGGAAACCGTGGATGCGATCTAAAATCTAAAAATGGTTAAATTTACTTAAGATTCATAATAAGAAATTCAACTCAAACTTCTTGTAAATGTAAGTGTCTCTCATGGATGCGACGGACTGCGATGGACTGCACTCCGCGCTGGGAGACGTACTTGATACTAAAATATACTAAAGAAAAAGTGTGCGGGCAGGTTTCGGGTGGATGGAATTGGCACACATGTTTACATCCATGTCATCAAGGGGCTTGTAGATACATATATAACTACAGCTCAGATCTGTAATGTTATTTATTATTGTAGAATCCATCTGTATGAAAAACCAATCACAAACTCACCTGTTGCTTATACTCATTGATTGCTAAGTTATTGGTGTCCTCTTTCATTTGGAAGGAGTACTTGTTGTACACCTCTACCATGGCTTCCTCTGTTAGCTCACCAATGTTCTGCATGGATGCACCCCAAGAGGACAGCTGCTCCAGGGACTCGAGCCCACTGCCCATACTTTCAAACTGTTCTCTATCCAATTCATTCTGTAATACAAACATATCATAAGGGTCAGGTGTGCGGGGCAGGTACAATTAGATAATAAAAACTTTGATTTCGACGTAAAAATTGTGTGTAATCAGTAACAGCAAAAAAGCGGGAAACCTCTAATTTGAAAAAGTACAATTAGCATAGAAGAATAAAAAATGCGACATTTGAATTTCGAATATCAAGCAAAGGAATTGCTTGTCTTCCATTTCGCAACATCAGGGTTGGTGAAAATGGTGAAAATCATTATATTATTAGGTTACGGTAGAATACATTGATTAAAAAAAAAACTCGCTGCCCTCCTAATACAATTTTAACTACAACAAATATGATTTGGTATATTAGGTAAATAAAGCTTTTTATCAAAAATATGTTAAAGAAAAATGATTCAAAGATTTATTGCGTACTAAGTGTATAATAACATTGGTGTTACATTTTGTTTACCTCATCACCCTGATTCAGAATCAAGTATTAACTCATTTTTCATAGAAAACCTATATGCTATTCAAGGGAGGAAAACACAAAATGTAAACAATCTTACCATGTCCTTTTGTGATGAAAATACGAAACTAGGCAATAGAAAATTCGAAACTTACTTCACGAAGATGATTTCTTTTTGTTAGAAATTAATGTTATTTTGAAATATCTTACAGATTTTTTTTATTAGGTTTATTTGAGTAGTCACATGTTGTTTACATTTAGTTGTTTCATTCTTTAATTAGGGTATACTTATGTTTGTCTTAAGTAATTAGGAGGGCAGCATGATTGTTATTAGAAGTAGTCCAATGAAATTAGATATTGCCAAAAAAGACATAAAACTCCCTATTATGACGAGTCTTGTCACTTCCGACTGCTGCTGAAGACCCCTAACAGATTATTATATTTGTCAATGCAATTTTAAGGAAAGCAATCAAGTTGTAATTTAAATCAATCAATTTTGATAGGTATTCATGTTTGTTATCCTCTATGGAAGAACTAAAAAACAGGTTATTTCCGCCAAGCATTTTGCAACTTAGTGTATATAACTTACAATGCTGACTCGTCAATAGCCCACTTTCGCAGTGCAGAGACCAGTGGCTATTCTTCTTTAGGAAATACCTATGCTATTTATTTCCTATCTAAACAACTGCTGGATTTCCAGCATTTGAGTAGATGTAAATAAAAATGATTGCACTGCATTTCTATGTGTTTATTCTTCAACATTCTTTATGGAAATATTTGCTGGCGATATTGATGTGGGTTGCTTACTCACCTTTTTTTTTCTTGATGGCAAACAGAAACATTCCAACAAATATCAATTCAATAAGTGGCAAAATGTGGACATTAGTTTTGTTTTTGCCACAAATGTCCAGCTGTGGTTAGAGAAATTAAGTGATGAAATGCAGACATATAAATATAGGTAAATGTAGTCTAGGACAGGCATGGGCAACCATTGATGACTCCCAGCCTGACTTGTCATATCTCTCTAAACCACAGAGTAATTTAAAATGAAAATTAAAGTTTTTCTCTAGTAATATCTGGTTACTGTCAGCATTAGTAGTTGGTCAGAGGATCATCTTAGAGGTGGAGTTGGACAGTTCCATAAGATGACACTGACCGCTTCCGCGGGCCGGATAAAAATGGGAGGCGTTCCAAATGCGGCCCGCGAGCCGGTGTTTGCCTATGCATGATCTATACCAATGTTCTATGCATTAGAATTGATAATCATGAGCAGCCCAAAATGTTATGTACATAATCGAAACCACGAGCGGCAGCTGAGCTAGTCGGTAATGAGTGGATTAATTTTATAATATCGCATTGTTTTATGTAAAACAATCTTACCCGCAAATACAGTTCGGTTTCCCTCTCTTTGACTTCGCGTGCATATTCGGTACCACCGTGGAGCACCACCGAATGGCGGTGGTCCTCCCTCTTGATTAACTCATCCATTTTATCATCTTTAACGATTCGTTGGCCTCCTGTAAGTGGGCCCCGAATTTTGGTCACTTGCGAATTTGAGGGACAGGGATTCATATAAAACTCTCGTAATTCGTCCATGACCGATAAGCCTCTGGCTGAAGGTAAATAATCTATAATTCAAGTAAGACTTGACTGAAACAAAGCCTTCACTGTGATTCTATTATTAAATTTTGCTGTTACAATCAAGACGAAAATGTACGATCAACAAATTTTTCAAAATGCTTTCACCTCTGACACAAAACCAGTGTTACCAACTCTCAAAAATATTTATCCCCAAATCTAAAGTTAAAAACCCTAAACCCCCAAAAAAAGAAATACTTTGTAAAAATAATAAATATAAAGGGTGGAATTTTCGAAGCGTACCTGGAGGAAAAGTAGTCTAAATACTGAAGACAGCAAATTTTACTCAAAGGAAACATTCCTTTATTTTTAAAAAGAAACAAAACTGCATTTAAATATTTTTGAAAATACGCTTGGCACAACGGAATCGAACCGACTAAAATCCGAAAAAATAGCACCTGTACTTTTATGGCACCAATCGATAGGGTCAATCATAAGGATCAAATCTCTCTAGGAAACATGGTAAATTAAACTGAATAAAAACCATGAAATCTGAACTTATTTTATTCGAACGAAAAAAACGAGTACCTAAATTAACTAATTAGTTGCTCGAAATGAGCTCCATTTTCTTGGATGCACAAATATTTTATAAGGAATTCATTTTGAGTAACTTTTAGTAGCGTGTTGTGGTGAATATTGAAAATTGTATTGTGAACCTCAGTTTTTAGCCCGTTTACAGTTGTATAGGATTTTTGGAAAATTTGGTTATTTACATACCCCCATAAAAAAAATCTAAAGGGGTGAGATCTGGAGATCTTGCAGGCCATCTGATTGTGCCGTTTGTACCAATCCAGGTATTAAAATGGTTATTAAAATTATTTCCGGATTGTAGTCGGTTCGATTCCCGGGTGTGGCAAGCGTATTTTCAAAAATCTTTAAATGCAGTTTAATTACTTTTTAAAAATAAAGGAATGTTTCCTTTGAGTAAAATTTGCTGTCTTCAGTATTTAAAGTACTTTTCCTCCAGGTACGCTTCGAAAATTCCACCCTGTATTGTAATAATATAAAATAATTGAATCATTTTCAAAAAGTTTTCAGCCAGCTGCGTCACAATCAATATAAACTTCAAAATAAAAGTCTAGTGTAAAAAAACCCTAAAATACCCCTAAAAAAACCCATCCCACTTATTTACCCCCTAAATTTGGGGGGAAAACCCCGAAGTTGGGAACCCTGCACAAAACGTCACTCAAACTAAAAAAAAATTCGTTCAGGAATAATTATCTAAATATTTTACGGTAATGTAGTGTCATCAATGACTAAAGAATGTCATAAATAATCCAAATCATCCATACTAAACAACATATTTTATTACAGGCATTGAAACAAAAAAATTAATCTTCAGTACTTTGATTAATCCAGAATTTCTTGGCCTGAATCACGTTTGTGGGATTAAATTAAATACTACCCTCTGTTTTCTTTCCGGTTCAGTAGCTCATTTCATATTAAAATCTTGTCTGGGACAATCATATATCCGTGATAGAATATGTACCTATTGTATCTTTGAGTAGTCTAAATCAAGAACCTTATAGAAAGTATTGTATAGATATATATTACCTCTATGGGGACAATATATACATTAAACATATTTAATAAACATAGATATATATTCTATATCTACGATAATAAATTACTCTGTGGTCTGGGACTCCCGCGATTACTGAATACCAATATTGCTATAAAATAAACTGTAAAACCTACCACAGCTGATGAGAGATTGAGAATATTTTTAAATGCTTCTTATACATTTTTTTAGAGATGCATACAATAGTATATTATCATCAGGGCAAATATCAATCCCCGCATCACGCTCTCCCGCCCGATAGATATTGCATAATAATATTAATAAGTTGGTTCGGCTTTGATGACACTATCGCAGGTATCAAGATAATTTTACGGACTATATGGTATAGGTAGATAATAATTTATTAATCTCCACGTTTTAGAGCAGTACTAATAATTTAAACATTTTCGGTCTTGAAGACGCGCGCAGTTCGGAACTGCTCGGCTTTATGAAGTTTGCCGATGCGACTTCTTAGTTGTGTCGTACTATACTCAGTGGTTGTATACTTGTAGTGATAGTATAAGTTGATGATTGAGTCAGCCTTCTCGCAATGCTGACGTTCTGCTAGCCACCGGACACGTTCGATCCTTCGAAGATGTTGTTAGTTTGTCATGCTGGTAGTTTAATCATTTCAAGATGATTGCCGCTAGCTACAGGATGAGGCTAACAGTTAGAATATTCTGAAGGATGATGCAAAGATGAAAAACACACGCATAATCATTTAATATGTATTTCATACCATATTTGGCATAACAAAAATATTCAGATCATTTTTAAAAGACATTTTAACAACTGATAACTCCATAATTACACAATACCTTAATAATACTCATATTATGCATCTTGATTTATCATGTTGAATACACACATCTTATTACAATAATATTTGACCAAGTATTATTAGACGATAAATGAAGTTCGCTATTCGACTAGAAGTAAGCTATAAAATTATTTTCTTTTGTAATCAATTACTTAAACTATTAATATGTTCGATGGTTTCTAATTTTGCTTCAGGCCCATTCCTCCTTGATCTCATTACAGGAGTTTAGCACAAGATACATAACATGTAACAAAGAAACATAATCATCAAACAAAACTGAAAAAAATGTATTTAAATATTACAATTTCGTAGTTACTTACATTTTGGGCCACTCACGATATCGAACATGATATAATATTCAATTGAAATTGAATTTTTCGTGGATATTGTGAATAGGATTAAGACAATTTAAAATAATGTTTTATTTATTTACATAGTATTGTTATGTTCCATTTTGTGCTACATGATAAGCATGACACAAGAATCGCTCCTTTTTTTACAAATCGATTCTATAACGTATATTCTACTGATATTTATTTATTACAGCTACATACATACATTTTATAATTGGGATTTTTTTAAATATTACAATTCGTTTCAACATCCTTTAATTTTTCTACTTTCCTGATTGTTACATTTTGAATGTGCTAAAGTTAAAATAATAAAACAGAGTCATAACTTTGTGTTTCGCTGGCATTTTTTTTTTGCTGATATGTGCATTATTTTGGTATATACACAAGGCTACATATCAAGCTGTTCATTTTCAGTATAAGCTGACCTCGCATCATATAGGCTTTCCATACAATGAAAGGTCAGCTTATATTGAAAATATATATCTTGGATATGTAGCCGTGCATACAAGTAATATTTCTGTTTGAAACATCTCCAACAATAATCGTGACACACATTGCAAGAATAATATAATATTATTTTGTTCTCAATGGTGGCATTTCGTCACGTAATGGTCACACAAGTAATATTAACAATATGCTCAAGAATTTCATTGCTGTAAAGTCCACTTAGTTCGTTTACCTAATAAGGCAGATAGATACCACTGAAATGGACAACTTCACAGAACGGTAAGACGACGACTTGGTCAATCTTTGGTTCATTTATAATTTTAATAATATTTGACCACTGGTTTGCTGTTTTCTTTTTCACGTTAGCAGTAGCACATTGGTACACCTAAGATATGTCACATTATGCATTAAATGTATATTAAATTCATTATCATTTATTATATTAATCTAATAATGTCAATCAGCAAGAGAAAAGAAAGAAATAATGATGCACTACACTGCTAAAGTGTAGTGTTTTAAGTCTAGTTTTATAGACAGACAATAATATAGAAATGTTTGAAAAACAAAAAATTCTTTGTAGAAGTTTCATGATTACTAATGTTTTTATCTTATCTTTGTCCATAGACAAACTGAGGTATTATTTTAAGTTTTAACTTAATTTAGTAATTATTAGTTGTAATACATAGGCTCTTTAAATAATTAAGTTTAAGAGCAGATTTTTCAATCGCCGGATAATCCGAGGAAATAATTTTGAAATTTTGACAGTTTTCCTATACAAAATCTGTCAAGCGTCTTTATTCAATGGATAAAACGATAAAACACTAACAGGCGATAAAAAATCTGCGCTAAATAAATTTTGATATTCGTGATTTGCAAAGCCAAATGAAACGTTTCATATTTATATATTTATGTGACGAAACGAAAACATTAGTACCGTCGCTGTCGCTGTCGCAGGCGACCTTTTGGGATTAGAAAGGTTATTAAACCATGTCCAACAAATCATAGAGCAAGCTTGTTATGACCACCATTTATCTAATCCAATATAATAGATAAATTTCAAAAACATTTCAGTTACAAGACAAAACAATTATATTTTATAATGACTACCTCTTACATACAGCCCGCTCACACTTTGATTAGTGCGATTAATTAGTAAAATACTATTGTAAATAAAGCAAGTATGTACAAAATAGACTTAACACACAATGGTTAAGTATATTTTGTACATAGTTAAGTACTTGGTTTATTAAATAAGCTCCTACCTTCCTAGTCCCGATCCCTTTAAGAGGTAATTATACTCGTCATTATGATTAACTTTAATTATGGAACACTCACTGTATCGCGAAAAAAATTAATCTTCTGTTCCATGCATTTAGGGCCATGTTCACCGACAAAATAACAGATGGTTAAGAAGAAATCGGGCGATTACCCATACAAAAAATGACAAAAAATAATGTATTTAAACGGCAAATTTTGCTCTCATCGTCTGTTATGTGGTCGGTGAACTATAAAGTAAATATGTCGAGTTGTTGGGGATTTTATATGATGATTATTGCAACCCCAACATTAAATATCTTAATTAAGTAAAATGTAATAAAAACTGTGGCAACACAGCCCTTCCAATCTGTGCGTCGGTCGAATACAGAAGTATATTTTCATGTCCGCCGTTTTATTCCTTTTCCTCGGCACTACTATTTACCAGCACCTAATCAACACATCAACTACAGCCAACAGCTGCACCCGAGTAATATTGAATTTATATTTGTATGGAACAGCTGATTTTATTTTCGCGATTTCAGGATTGGTCCCATTGTAAAAGTTGTTTATAATGTTAAGTACAATACAGGACTAGAGAGGAAGGACCTTTTATAATTACAAAATTATCAACCTTCATTTAAATTTACTTATCCCTTGCACAAACCAAAGCGCTTTCAGAACTTTACCAGTAAATTTAATGTGTCTATCATCAAGCAATTCCTTTATAGTTAGGGCAGTAGGCTAAGTGGTATCATTGAAAGCTAGCTACATAAAATTAATACAACAACCTAGATCCTTTTGGCCCGAAATTACTTAAGCTATGGTTACACGACACCGACAACCCTTGTTAACTAATAAATAATTATTGAACGAACGTCTAACACAATATCCAACAAAATTATAGTAGTTATAATATCATACAATAATTATCTACTAATATTTGTGCTCCAAATTATAATTTGGTATTTGAAACACATTTAGAATTAAAATTATAATAAATGTACCACATTATCTTCTATTGAAAGTTAAAATTTTGGAATTCTTTACAGGTTCAATAAATAAATGCTAAATTTTAGTCATACACATTTTTTTAAGTAATTTTCAACATACTCAAATCCTGACAACTTCAGCTAGATATAAAGGATTCAGACATAACAATATTTTTTATCTATCACCAAATATATATTTTTTACATTAAAACGAAAGTTAAGTCTTATTTAATAACAAATAAATAATCATCACAACAGTTAAAACTTTTGATCGAGAGTGACGATGCTATGACATTTACACACAATTTTGCTCTTTATTACAAGCACAATAAAGTTCAAAATTATGTATAAAATCCAACTGTATATTCTTATAACAATTTGATAATTTGTTATTTAGTGAACAGTTGTAAATAAACAGACATATACCTGTAGTCTTAGGTTTAGTTCTCCTTCGAGGGTTGGATCGACCAGCCCAGGATACGCCGGTCGAAGCCGCAGCTGAAGAAGTTAATGTTGGACGATATGTCGTCGGCCCATGCTACTGAAGTAACCATGCGACGGTGACCCTGTGGAGAATAATTTAAAAAATATATTTTTAAAATCCGAAATGAAGATATAGAATAGCCTCATCGGCCAACTGTAGTTTTATAATATACCTCTGCCTTGAGATTACAGGCTTGATTACAGAAACATACCAAAATCTATTTTATTGTATTTTTAAATATTCAAATCAAATCATTTATTTCTTTGCTAACATGGGTACATAGGTGTTTTTATAATAAAGTTCTCCATATTTTACCATCACATGGGCGTGTAAAGGTTTACAATTTCGATCAAAAAAATCAGCGTGATCACAGCAATAAGGTACAAAATAAAATAATGTCAAACGGAAATAAAAAGTAAGTGAACTAGGATCACAATAATTATGTCAATCACAGTAACAGAATGTCAATCAGTGAATCATCATTAAGAAAGTCGTTAATCGTGTAATAAGTTTTCATAATTAAAATATCGTTTAGCGCCCTTTTAAATTGTAATATAGTCATATTTTTTATAATGTTAATATTGTTTTCGTTTCTTACCTGTCGACTGGACCTGGGCAGCCTCGCGAGCCTCTGTCCCTGCAGGTCGAACAGGCGCACTTGTCGGTTGTCGTGCGGGATTGCGATCAGTCCGTTTCCGCTCACCCCTACGCGGTTCACTGAAGAGTCTGACCTGATGGTGGCCAGCGCTGAACGCATGTTGCGGACGTCCCATACCTATGAATATAAATGTGATTATTACGTGGTATATAGATTTCTGGCAAATTATACAACAAAATTCATATTTTGTTTAATATTTTTTTAGAAATCTATTACTATGAGAATCGCTTAGTGGCTAAGCAATTGCTTTTCAGCAATACGAGTCGCGGATTCGATTCCTGCACGGAACCAATATTCGTAATTATGATCTTCAGATAGTTGTACCGGGTCTGGATGCGTGTGCATATAGAATTAGAAATAACAAGGGACATTGTTTAAGAAAATAAATATATACAAATTTTACCTTCACGGAACGGTCGTCGGATCCAGATACAACTTTATCTTCACGTGTGAATACGGCTGATGTAACACTCCTGAAAATTAAATACATGTGTTACAATCGGATTAATTAGCGCCTGCAATCATGACAGGCGCGTGACCGAGACAAAGAAGAAATTTCATCGTTAGCGCTCGGCTGCCATATAGCGTTATCTCACTCGGTCATCCCGAAAACATTGGTTGTGTTGGCCGGTGAGGGAAGCATAGCAGCGTCACCAGTGCAAAAGTAATCTGCTATCCTTTTATCTTGGTGACCGCAGCGTTAGCTCCTCATTGTGGTCATCATTGATGCTCATTAATGTTCGTTGCTGAAGATAAGGCTCCTTATAAACCGGAATATTGAACAGATTGGTGACCGCAGTATAATGTAATTAGCGTAAATCATCCTTTTGACCTAAATTCGAATCTACGACAGAAAATGAAGATAATTCACCTTTTTCGATCCTCACGGGAAGAAAGGCCTGGATTATTTTTGCCTGCAGTTAAGTAACTATGTAGGGAACTATGAATGTTACATACTCGGTGTGTCCTTGGAAAACGGAGACGGAGTGTATCGGCTCGCGGAAGTCCCACAAGCGGAAGGTGGTGTCACGTGAAGCGGTCACCACAAGGCGCGAAGCGTGATGCGCAGACGCATGCGTCAGCTCGTGGTCGTGACCTAACATAAATATTATGGTTATTGAGGTATAAACTGTAAGTAGAAATTATATTGATGAAGGAAATAAACTCAATGAATGATGTGCCAAAGAATTATGTTATAATACTGGAAACTAAATAGTTTGCTTATTATAAAGATAAGATAAGATAAGATAAAATTTATTCAAAATTACTTATAGTAAAAAATACAATAATATAAATCATAAAGAATAAATAAAAGTAAAATGTACTTAGCAAGAGCCTTAAGTTGGCAGTGAAATATTCTATTTCAAAAAGGTTTGCCCTCCTATGTCACATAGAGACTTTAATGAAAAAAGGATAATGTATAAAATTTAAGCACTGTCTCTCAGAAAATACCAGAACAATGAATCTAAAATTATCCATACTCCATACCTGTGAGAACTTGCAAACAGTCTCCAGTTTCCACGTCATACAGGTTCGCAGTTCTGTCCCAGGAAGCGGTGATGACGTGATCTCCGCCCGTCAGCCAATCAGCGGCCACAACCACGCCCTGGTGACCACCCAGCTCCGTCAGTGGGGTGCGGAGCACTTCCGGCCTGTCCCCACCTTCACCCAGGCTTTCTTCGCCACCCCCTTCTAATTCTTCTTCAGAGGATTGGCCGCGCTATAAGTTTGAAAAATGACAATTACTTTGGATGGTTGTAGGTTTATAGGTCACTTCTTAGATACATACATTCTGCGTCTTGACTGAGGCAACTTTGCAGTGATAAATGTATATAATACAAGGATCTACCTTTCTGGGTCCCGATCCTTTTAAGGGGTTGTTCAACTCATAATGAAATTATGACCAACTTGTAAGGAAGAACCAGAATATCGCGAGAAACAAAAGATCTGCTGTTTCATACAAATAATTTAATATATTGTAATTTGCGAATAAATCTTTGGTCCCATATTAGAAGTTGTTCATAATGATGACTACAATAACCTCTTAAAGGGATTGGGACTAGGAAGGTAGGATCTATATTTGTTAGCAAAACCAGGCTAATGCCAGCCGTATAAAATGTTAAATTATCTTCAACAATAGAGTTAGTAAACATGAACATTTGTCATCTATAAACACACGCTCATGTGTGAAGTATGCTGTTCCGCCTTGCTAAGAATATGCATTCCACATATAAGTCAATGAAGAAGTTGAGATTAGATATAAAACACTCCCAAGTCTTCACTCATGCATCTCAATCATAGCAAAGTTTAGTTTAAAGCTGTTTAAAAATCAAAATAATAATTACAGGTAAGTCCCAGTTGACGGCGGCTTGCCACACATGTGCAGTATTGTCCCCGCTGCTCGTAAGCGCTATGTCCCTGCTGGGGTGGAACCGGATCGAGTTCACAGAGCCCGAGTGTCCCGTGTACTGCAGGAGGCACTTGCCCCATTCTACACTCCACACACATGCTGTGTGATCTAGAAAATATCACACACATATTACAGATATTCCACTTTGGAAGTAGTTAAAAGTTAACCAAGCCACCTTAAAAACATAATTTCCTGAAGGATATAGTAAAAACCTTAAAGTTTGCAAGCATTAGCATCTTAAACTGCTATTGAGAATTAAATTTCATACTGATAAACCCAATAATACTGGGTGACGTGCCTGGATATGGAATTCAGGATTTCATGCTCAGCAGCTGTTCAACAACAGCCAAGAAGAATCACGGAATAAAGGCTGGTTCAAAGTTCAATATAAATTGTGAACAAAATGGCGCTTACATATTTTTGGCTGTTAGGTTTTGATATACAGTTGTTGCAATTCACGAGTACGCGCGGCCCTTGGTTGTGCTAAAGATGTATAGACGTATCTATAGTCAATGGTTACGGTAGCAATAGCGATAGGCACGCACACTATCGCAAAATGCATGTATACGTCTAACCACAAGCAAAGACCACGCGCGCTCGTCAATTGCAGGAACTGTAAACTGTTAGTAAAAGTCAAATGCAGCACTTAATGCACTTTAGCACCGTCAAGTGTCAGTATAGCTGTGTTGGTCAAAGGGTACCTAAAGATAAAATAATGAAAACATATTTACCAGCTGATGCTGTGCCAATGAGTGCTTGTCCGGGGCGAGCGGATGATACATCCCATATGCCATCCTTGTGTCCTGTGAACTCCCTCACCAACTGACAGTTGTACGTAGGAGCCTTGAAGCTGGACACTATCTTGCTCGTCTGAACTCTCAGTTTGTGACTTGCTTTCACTTTTTGAGAGTTGCTCTGAGTTACTGTAATATTTTTTATACAACACTTAATAGCTTAATAAAATATTTTTCCTGCCTATATAGTTTTCTTCGAGTCTGAATTTTGTTATTATTATTCTATAGCCAAGTAAAATATTTTATGAAAGAAACAACATAGGTGACAAAAAATCTTTTTTAATTATATCATCAGCAGAAAGCCAAAACTACTAAAGCGCCAATTCGTTGCCAAACTAACTAAAACTTTACAAAGGCGCATTTTAAAGTTTTAGTTAGTTTAGCAACGAATTGGCGCTTTAGTAGTTTTGGCTTTCCACTGACGATATACTGTTTCACAAATGTGGCTTTTGTGAACATCAGTTCAACATTATTTAAAATACCTAATATAATAATCTCTTGATATGAAGTAACATTTTTTTCAGTATAAAGCCCAGTTCAGACAACGCTATAATATATAGCATATTACAATTATTATATTAGTTCAACAGCTAATCAGATGGAGAAACCCCATTAATATACATAGTACCTATAGGTAAGTGTCAACATGTCCATATAAAATTTATGCCAATTGATATTGTTGTATTATATAACAGCATAATATTACCGACACATTCATTTTAATATTAAACCAAAATATAAAGTGGTTTCATTGTTCCTTCCACTACACAATCTTTGTACTTTATGCATAGTAATATAAGGCCCAACTTTCTAGTCCCGATCCCTTTAAGAGGTTATGATTGTACTCATCATTATGAACAACTTTTACCATGGGACCAACCCTGAAATTGCAGTAGAAAATCAGCCATTCTACACAAATAATTCAATATTACTCAACTAAATGTATGGAACAGCAGATATTTTTTGGCCAATTTCAGTATTTCTCCCATAGTAAAAGTTGTTCATAATGATGAGTACTATAACCCCTTAAAGGGATCAGAATAGAATAGAGTAGATCTTTATTTCATTTAAACCAAATACAGGCACTTATGAAATGTCAAGACTCTAGGTGTGTGGTTCCAAATAGTACATCCTATGGAGAAGAAACGGCGAGAAACTCCATGGAAACTCTTTTAAAATAATAGATTATATCTTGATTATAACTATCAGTACTAGAAAGGTTGGACCTTATAATATAATTATAGATCATTATTCATCATATTCATATTATTTATTTGCTTTCCACAATGTAGTTAGGTATATGTAATAGGTGTTCAATAATTGTATGGATTTAGTAAAGTTTTAAAGGGTGCTTACATTTCACTTTTGAGTTCTTCCCAGTCACGTCAAACTCTATATAGTCTAGGTTTTGTTTGTCTCCCACATAGCTCTCTCTTTCCAACTTCTCACTCAGGATATCTATTTTCTCTTGAACTAAAAACAAATCAACAAATATAAAGAAATTATAGAATATATATATTTCTTTAATAACATTTCCAGCAATTTAATTTACACATTATTAATATAGATAAATTATAGAATGTTATTCTTATTGGTTGTTTCTAAAACAAAATAAATAAACAAATACAAAATGATTAGTGATTAACGGTACAAAACAATCACTTGTTACAATCATTGTCTATAGAGTTCTATATTTATACTCGTCAAAACAAAATAAGGGCCACTTGCAAATTTCGACAATATGGATGATTTAATGATCATTAACTATATCCATGTGGTAAATTGTACAGCGTTGTGTTATTTTAAGTGTTTGCGAACATATTTACAGCATTCCGCTTGAAAAACCGTTAAAATGGGTAGATTTTATCAACTTTTTTGAAACCAATTAAATTTACCCTGTTTTTAACATGAACTTTAAGCTCATTTAACATTTGTATTGTACTGAAAACAGTTTAGTGTGTCAAGTCAGTGCGTACATCGGCATTTTAAGAACGTAATTCCACAGGTTCGACTTCAAATGGACTTGACTACAATGACCAGGACCATAACACTCATCCAAGAAGGCTATTCGTAGCGATCTGTAGTTTTACAGCCGAGATTTTCGCAGCGAGCGATTCAGAATGCCTGGAATTGCTTTTATGAGATCCAAAATTTTGTCAGAAGTCAGGAATTAGGCAGAGCCAGAAGAATCACCGCTCAGGAAGACCGCTACATAGACTCACATACACGCAGAGAGAGCACCGTCACTTCCCGCTCTGTGCAAACCCGCTTGTGCCTGGCCACAGGCACGTGACTAAGTGACCAAACAATTAGAAACCAGTTTTATGAAGACCAGCAATTGTCCAGGAGTCAAGTTGTGCGAATTCCATAGACCAGTATTCATCATGCAAATCAATAAACATCCTCAAGGCAACAATTGGACTGTAGCGTAAGTGACTGAAGCACATTGCTTTTCACAGATGAGAGCAAAGTAAAAGTTTTTAGTGTTGACCGTTGCATAAGGGTGTGGAGATGAAAAGGCAGCAACTTGCAGATGCCTGCATCCACAACAATGATCGATTTGGGGGGCCCAATGTTATGGTGTGGGGAGGCATAAGCCAAACTGGAAGAATAATTCATAATTCAGAACCAGGGTACAGTAACAACTTAATGATACATCCAGGAGGTCATAAGACTCTATGTGGTGCCTGTTATGTCCAATAAAACAACAATTATGTAACATTGTTTTATTACTTGATAAGCACTAGGTAGCACTAGACAATGACTGACTGTTCCAAAGTCGGGTATATGAAACTATCTTATTTAATAAGGAAGTTATTAAAGTACCCACATGATTCATACATAACATACCTTTCCCCCAAGTATGCACAAACTTATATAAACATAAATAGATAGCTAGATCTAATCATTAAAATAAAACTAAGTGTAACTTAAATCTATTCATAATAATTATGACCAATACTGACTTTCATTAAACAAAAGTATAATAAATCTAGTTTTAGAGTATAAAGTTGTTATTGCTAGTACTTGGCCTAGCATAAGGTAATTTAGGATAAGAACATAATTTGTTTGTAAGTTTACCACCACAATAACTGGCCTCTGCCCCACTAGGTATTCCTAACATCTCAGCCCATTGTTCCGAGCTAGGTATTTCAATAATTTCTTGACTTTCCTGACTTGAGGCAACATCTGTAGATATATCCTGCTGAGTCTCCATTTGTACTTCTGTATTAATTGCCGGTTCCATAATAGTTCCTTCCTCTCCAGTAAACAAACTTGACGATTTATTTTTTATTAACTGGTCTATATGTCTGCTTACCACAACACCGTCACCTGTAGTAACTTGATAGCTTGATGGACCATCTCTACTTGTAACAGTGCCCGGTAACCAACTTGGACCTCTTCCATAATTCCTGTACATAACCTTTTGACCTACACCCGTGTCTCTGTGTTTCCTCAGAGCGTTATTGGTGATTTGTTGTTCCACTTTCTTATAATCCATACTGACCGGATGGATACTGTCTAGAATTGTCCGTAAACGTCTGTTCATCAATAATTCAGACGGACTCTTACCTGTTCCTGAACATGGAGTCACACGTAGACCTAATAACATGTTCGGAACCTTGACATCCCATGATGAATCGTCCATTTTGCGCAGCTTATCTTTGACGGTTTGTACCATTCGTTCGGCCAAGCCGTTTGTTGCAGGATGATATGGCGCTGTGGTAATATGTTTAATTTTATTAGCCACTAGAAATTGTTTCATTTCAGTCGACACAAAAGGGGTCCCATTGTCAGAAACCAGTGTCTCACATAATCCGTGTGTAGCAAATAACATTCTAAGGTGCCTAATTACTGTTTCTGATGTCATATTATTTACAATAATAACTTCAGGCCACCTAGAATACGCGTCGACGACAATTAAAAACACTTTGTTTTGAAATGGTCCCGCAAAATCAATATTTATGCGAGACCACGGTCGTGTAGGTACTACCCACTCGTAACTTGTCTTAGGCGGCATGTGCCTAGATTCGAGACACCTGGGACAGTTGCTCACCAATGCCTCAATATCATCGTTGAGTTGGGGCCACCACACATAGCTTCTGGCCAAAGCTTTAGTTTGCACAATACCACTGTGCGTTTTATGTAAAGTGCGTAAAATATCCCTACGTAACAGCGTTGGTACCACCACACGACAACCCAACAATATACAACCTTCATGCAAAGAAAGTTCAGTCCGGTGTAACCAATATGAGCGTAGCTCTTGATCCGTTACTTTAGTAGGCCAACCGGTCAACACGTAATGCATGACTCGCGATAAAACCTTATCCCTTTTAGTGAGTATCTCTATCTGATGGATATTAACGGGAAAATCTTCAGGAGCTTCAGCCATTAATAAAATGTCACAAAGTTGTTGTTCGGGTTCCTCTGGCACTGGCTGCGGCCATCGACTGAGACCATCTGCGTTCCCTATTTGCTGTCCCGGCCTATAAATTATGTTGTAACTGTGTGAAGTTAATACAATGGCGATTCTTGTTAATCTCGGTGATAAAATATTGGGTATAGGCTTCTTAGGATCAAAAATACTGACCAGTGGTTTGTGATCCGTGATTATTGTGAATGCTCTACCCATGAGGTAGTTATGAAACTTTTGGATACCGAACATAATGGCTGTAGCTTCTTTATCCAGTTGCGAGTATTTTCGCTCATGCGAATGTAATGTTCTGGAGCTCATAGCGACAGGCCGTTCCACCCCGCCCTCCATCACGTGAGACAACACGGCGCCTGCACCATATTCTGAGCTGTCACACGTGAGTACCAAAGGTTTGTCTAAATCATAATGCACTAAAGTAATGTCTGACGATAATAATCGCTTTGCTGTGTCAAAACTTTTCTGCTCACCCTCAGTCCACTGCCATTTGTGAGACTTATCAAGTAGCCTATGGAGGGGCTCAAGTATAGTCGCCTTGTGAGGTATGAATCTCTCATAGAAATTATAAAGACCTAAAAAAGCTTGTAGCTGCTGAACATTCCTCGGCTCTGGAGTTTTCATAATGGACTCTACTTTACTAGGAGCAGGATGAATGCCATCGGCGTCGATGACAAATCCCAGAAACTCTACACACTGCTTAGCAAACTTACACTTACTTGCGTTAAGTCGCAGTCCAGCTGTCTGTATGCGTTCCAATACCTTATCTAGCCGTTGACTCATATCTGACAAGGTATGACCGCTGATGATAATATCATCAATCAGCACCGCAACGCCTGGAATGCCTGCCAGTAACGCCGTCATAAGCCTTTGGAAAATTCCGGGACAAGCTTTTACTCCAAACGCCAGTCTGTGAACAGTGTAAAGACCCTTGCAGGTATTCAAAGTCAGCAATCTCGCTGTGTCATCGTCTACTATCACTTGTGTATAAGCACGCTCTAAATCTAAAGTAGTAAAATACCTGCCTCCGGCGATAATAGCGAAGACCTCATTCGCAGTAGGCATTGGATAGGTATCCGACTCTGTAGCTTGGTTAACCGTACTGCGATAGTCTCCACAAAGACGTATCTCCCCTGATTTCTTGACAATAGGCACGACCGGAGTTGCCCACTGTGAATAAGATACAGGGCGAAGTACCCCCTCTGCCATTAGTCGACTAATTTCCTTCTCAACTCTTTCTTTAATAGCAAACGGAACTGGGCGAGCTTTAAGAAATCTAGGGGTGGCATTCGGCTTTAAATGTATAGTAACAGGATCACCGCGGTAAGTACCCAATCCCTCTTTAAAAACCTCGGCATGTTTAGACACAGACTCATTAGTTGTTGACATCTTCATATCAGATAGCGAATTAATACATACCCTTATTTTTAACGCTGAAAACCAATCTCGACCGATCAAATTCGGTCCAGTAGTACCTCTAGCAACAATAACAGATAAATTACATTTAATGTCCTTAAACTGTACTAGCACTGTTATCTCGCCGAGCACGGTGACCGGTGTCGCCGTCCATGTACGTAGATTTTTCGGTGCAGCACGCAGGGCGATGTGTGCGCCTGCGGCTCTCAATCTCCTCCACGTGCGCTCGTTCACGAGAGAGAAACCGGCGCCGGAGTCTACCTGCATCGTCACTGGTACGCCATTCAAGTGGACGTTAAGGTCGTAAGCTGGCACTCGTAGACTGGAACTACCGAAGTTGTATATGCCATTCAACTGAACCTTGGACGCGTCTTCATATTCTGTATAGTTAACTTTTTGACTTAAAGTTTTCTTCTTAGTAATGCAAGCCTTTTCTAGATGTCCTATCTTCTTACAGTATCGACATATAACTTTAGCAAAACGACATTCCCCACCATGGCGGTCCCCGCAGCGGTAACAAAGTCGAATGTTTGCTTGAGATTGTACCGCATTGATGTCCATCGGCTCAGGCGCAGCCGTTAGCGTCGTTGATGTACTCGCCGTTATCTGCTCACATCCGCTTGTGGCATTCGCAGTGCAATCCGATGCATTTTGTATCATGCGAACATCTTTCCCGGCACTCTCTGAAGATAACATAACCTCAACAACTTTTTCATAGCTTAACTTGTCTTTTTTTAATAGATCATACTGTAATTTGTGATCTTTCATACCACACACTAGTCTATCACGTAACATACGTTCCAAATCCACGAAATTGCAATCAGAGCTTAACTTTCTGAGTTGAGCGATATAATCTGCAGCTGATTCATGTTGGTTCTGATCACGTTTATAAAATTTATATGACACAGAAATTTCGTTAGGTTTTGGACTGTAATGTTTAGTTAAAATAGTTACGATTTCACTAAAAGTCACATCACTCGATTTTTTTGGTGTAATTAAAGCAAGAAGCGTTTCAAACACTTGCGGTCCACATATTGTATAAAAGTTTGCTCTTTTAGCTGCGTCTAACACTATTCCATATGCTTGAAAACAATATTTTAACCGATCAATGTAACTGTCCCAATTGTCCGTTTTAGGATCGAATTCTTTGAATCTCACTGCTAAACACTCCATTTTAATCACGTTTATTCCTCGTCGCCACTGTTATGTCCAATAAAACAACAATTATGTAACATTGTTTTATTACTTGATAAGCACTAGGTAGCACTAGACAATGACTGACTGTTCCAAAGTCGGGTATATGAAACTATCTTATTTAATAAGGAAGTTATTAAAGTACCCACATGATTCATACATAACAGTGCCATTTGCATAGCAAGTGGGTGCAGGTTTCAAGCTGTTGCACGGCAATGCACGCGCTTATACTGTTAGAGCCACCAGAGAGACACTAGAAGAGGCTTGTATACAAGTGTTGCCGAGGCCAGCGAACAGTTCGGGCTTGAACACAATTAAAAACATGTGGGATCTGTTGAAATGAAGAGTATGAGACACAAATTGATCAGTGGATAATGAAAGACAGCCCTTAAACGTCCTAAAATCAAGCTAGGGACAAATCTCTCAAGAAACAATGCGGCATCTGATAGAAAATGCCCTCTAGTCTTCAAGAATATGTTCAGAAAAGAGAAGGTTACACCAGATATTGATTAAAAAAGGAAGAAGAATAAACGCCGTGGAATTTCATTTTTAATTGCACTTTTAGTCCAAGTGTACTTTTTGCTGAAATTGCACTTTTTCTTGAAAATGTTGTAAAATTGTTTTTCTTTTCTGTGGATTGTGTAAAATTTAAACCCATTTCATTAAAAACAAATCATTGCAATGAATTTTACAACTTAGAAACCTAGGAACCTCATAATTTGCCCAGAAGATCAAAAATATAAGGTGGCCCTTATTTTGTTTTGACGAGTATATAATGGAAGCTATTATCCATTGTTTCCAAATACTTAAACAGGTTTTTTTTGTTGAGAAGACAAACAAAATTTAACTAAAACTCACAATTTTATTACTAATATTTCGATGATGACTTACGGTTCAGGTTTTCAGTGTACAAAAGGTCAAATTCTTTTTCTATTTGCGAAAACAACTCATGCAAACGAGACCTAAACACAGGCGGGATTGATGTTTCAGAATCTTCCATTTTAAGGTAATTAGGGAGTCCATCGGAACCTTCCGTAAGGGCTTGGAGCCTTCGCTTACTGGATTTCATGGTCGAAAGCGGATTGCACACCAAAGTACTGTTCACATCACATAACGCAGCACATGGGTACTGTATACACAAAACACCATATCTTTGATAATTTCAACACTTTATCCTGTTACCAACAAACCTTTGTTTGAGAGCACCGAGACCATATAGGTCGAAAGAAAAAGAAATACAACCAAATTATGAAAATATGTATCGAGAAGAATACAAAATATTCTTTTGATATGACTCGATTGACGTTTAATTTTTTTTTAATGACAATAGGACCAGTGTTGCTAGTGGGCTCTAATAGTAATACCCTATATAGTTTGTGGCTCTAATCAATAGCTACCTTGTCTATTACGAAAAGCAACATAAATTGTGGGGTCAAAAGTAACGTAAAATGTTACAAAGCAAAAGTAATTTTGAGCGAAATTTTGTTTATGAAGAAAAATCACGCAAAAAAGTGAAGTTTTTCGAAACAAATCAACTTGTTAATTCACACTACTACTAGTCCGCCGTTTAATGTCGACTCGAGCTACCAAGCTAACCCGTAGATCGCCGTAGATCACAGACTAGTTAGAGATACTACGTATGCCGTAGATAGACTAGACATCGGCACGAAGTTTAGACAGTCGAGCTATGTCTAGTCGATGGATTCGTCCATGAACGAAAATGGACGGTTTAGTTTCGATCTCAGAATAATGACTAAAGCAGTTTCGATCTTATACGTAGTTATAATAAGTTTATGGTTTCGATAGCCCGCAGGGGTAATCACCAATGACGTAAGAAGCCTCTCGTAATCACAGACGTACGCTCGAAATCGGAATGGATTCAATTTTGACAGCTCAACAATGTACATTGCGCAGTATGCTTTAAAAATTATTCTGAACGACAGTTCGAACAACGCAATGTGTATTCTCAAACTGTCAAAAGTGAATCGATGCCGATTACGAGTGGGTATCGTGATTAGTGATATGATACCCTACAGAAATGCGTCGACCCATCGCTTGGAGTGGTGCCGCACGCAAGGCGATGGGTATGCGGCTTAAACTCTGTAGGGCTCAAATGTGTTGTTTAAATTATTTGGGCTAGTAACTTGATAAACTCATTAACTCGCAAAAGCTGGCAACAAAGTTGCTTGTCATGTCATAAAAAAAAATGGCTGGTGAGTAGCAAAGCGAGTCCTGCCAACGTTTAGCTTTAGTTGTTTGTTTTATTGTATTTAAAATCATGTCGTTTTCAGATTTATACGCAAAATATAATTGTACTTATTGTCAAGAAGAAATTAATGGCGTCCGCGTAAAATGCGCGGAATGTATCGACTTTGATATTTGTTTGCAGGTAAAGTAGCTTCGCTGCCATTTTTGTTTATAGTTTTGGCGCAAAAATTTAAATTGTCAAGGTATAATACTAAAGAACATCTTGTATTTCAGTGTTTTTCCCTTGGTGCAGAAATTGGATCCCACAAAAATGATCACTCCTATCAGTACATGGTTAGTAGTATGGAAAAATTACTTTGTTACAGTTGTTTGCTATGGAAATTTATTCACTACACAAAATAACCAAATTCCAGGACTCTGGGGCATTTGGGATATTTTTAGGACGTAGTAGTTGGTCTGCAAATGAAGAAGTAAGATTATTAGATGCTATAGAACAATTCGGCTTTGGAAACTGGGAAGATATAGCCAAGCACATTGAAACACGGACACCAGAAGGTAAGTTTTTAGGCTATTTCCTTTTTTAATTCCCATATTTAACATTCATCAAGTTGAATACTACTTCTTCACCACCAAGTTGGTGTACTTGTGGTGGTAGGGGATTGTTGGTAGAGACGTATATGAAATTTAAGATAACTTTATTTCTCTTATGAATGCCTACAACCTACACATTTCACTTACATGAGAAAACATAACTAATATTGTTGAAAACGAATTCTTGGCGTACAGGTAATACTTAAAATTTTAGTAAGTATCTGCTGAAATAATTTAATCCAACTTGGTAGTTATAAAAGTAAACATTTACATAGATAGCGTGGCCAGAAATGGCATGCACTAGTAGCGGAGATGGAATGCAAAATAAATCATTATACAACAATTTGTATTCCAGAGGCCAAAGATGAGTATATCACTAGGTACTTGGAGGGCAGTATTGGGCGAGCAACATGGGGCAACATGGAGAGCTCAAGCCGTCCAACATTGAACTCTGCAGATAAAGATGAAGGCCCACTAGGGCCCAGTGCTGTGTCCCGCCTACCACATCTTGCCGTTACTTCTGATGAGGCTGCACAACTTGGATATATGCCTAACAGAGATGATTTTGAAAGGGTAAATAATAGTTTTTATACATGATGTTGTAATTTACACTGAGATTTCAGTTTAGGAAACCTCTCTAATTGAAATTAATGCCTTGCTTGCTTGGGCCGTTGTAATTGAAATATAGTTGACTCAACAAGCCTGAACAAGGCAAATTCATGTTCTTTGTTATACATCTTAAAATGCAATCTAATAGGCTAATTTGATTTTCATTAATAATTATCACAAATTAATGTATCAAATTTTCAGGAACATGATCATGAAGCAGAACAGTTAATATCAACACTATCTCTGATCCCTGAAGATGATGAGTTGGATGTTGGTAAGCTCATATAAATTCTTCCTGAAGGAGTTTTAACCTTTGAACTTAAAATTACATCAAATAATATATTTGAGCTCCAATGTTTCAGGGTGAGATCTATAGTGTACTTTGACTTTGCTCGAACTTTACTTAAACTTTGCTAACCTTAATTATATGCTTAGCTCATACTTTGATTTGGAATTTATAGTTATAACTCTTTGAAATTTTATTGAGTATATGCTAATACCGACAAAGTCAATAAACAAAATCTAAAAGTCAATAATTAAAAAGTACCTAATTGTAAATCAAAGTCTATAAAATTACCGATCATGAAGATGAGTCCCAACAGCATGATCGGTAATAAAATTACGAGGTAGCTCGAAGGTTAGCCACTTCTGATCGTATTGAAGTTTATTACCAGGGTCAATGTTCATTACCATTTTAGTTATGCGGTAGACCCCCAGGTTATTGTTGTCTATTCGGTTTCTGAACTGTTCACTATTCGGTTGGATACAAGATAGTGATAGCAAGTAGGTGTTTAAAAATGTAACAAGAAGTCTGTATAGACAGATTTTCTTTAGCGGTACTAAACCAGAAGGTAATAATTTCAGATGGTTAACTAACAGTCGAAAATGTGCCTCCACTTTAAATAACCTATTTGTCACTTGTCATTCCCATGGGTTGACTAAATAGGTAGCTATAGAAATAATAATATTCCTTATTCCAGCCCTAAAGTTATCACAAGTGGACATCTACACGCGGCGGCTTCGCGAGAGAACGAGAAGAAAGAGATTAGTGAGAGACTACCAACTGGTGTCCGTGTTCTTCAACAACCAGAGAAATAAGCAGAAGACACTTGGGAAACTTGCCAAAGAGAAGAAGTGAGTAAACCAAGTAGCTAAGTAGGTACTAAGTTTTATTTAGACAAAGTTTAAGACATACAAATTGTCAAAAGCGCTGCGAGAATAAGGCTCCAGTTCACCGACATCTTAACAATCGATTAGAGCAAAATCAGCCGTTTAAACATGAATTTTTGTATTGCTAATCAGCCGATTTCCATTTTCCGATTTATTTTGTCGGTGAAAATGCCCTAAATAGACCGCAAAAACGTAGTGTAAAAAGAAGAACAAAATTGCTTTCTATCTCATATTGTTTGTCGAACACGAACATGACTCAATAGGTACCATATCCAATGTTGGCCAGACTGCAAAACAGACATCAGAATGTAAGGAGCTATTAAGATGCCTGTACATAATTGACCCTATTAATACGTATTTAAAACTTGCAATACCTATAAAATTAACGATAGACGTCAAAAATACGGTGAGGTGATTGTGTAATAGGTATTGAGGATGTCCTCAATACCTATTACACAATATCACACAATGGCTAAAAACTAAATATGAGTTAAGTTCGTTTTTTTGTTTGTAAAGTATGTAAACTAGGTCAAAGTAAGCATTCTCATGGGTTACAAAGGCACTATAATTTTATGATTAACCGCAGCTGCACTTGCGTTGTAATTGCGGATAAATGAAATATTTCCATCATCACCGGTGATGGTGATACTAGTATGTTGTTATTAGACATTTTCCCTTAGTCGCCTTTTATCAAAAATAGAATTGAATAGGTTTTTATTCTTAAACATCAGTCAGGCACTACGAAAGCTTACTACGAACTCTTATAGCAGGGCAGAAATTGAACTGCCCAGGCATTTCCAGTATGAGCTGATCTCGCACTGTATAGGCTTTTCGTACAATGAAAGGTCAGCTTATATTGGAAATATCTGGGCTGTAAAATTTCTGCCCTGCTATAAATAAGAGCTCTAGTAAGGCCCCAGTTCCTAATAGTCACCCTTATGGAACTGGCAGTAAACTGCGTGGAAATTTCTTTTAAAATAACAGACAATAGCAATCTCCAACCACGAATGGCCTATAAGGGTATCGACATCAAGTATTATTTATCACCAGGGAATTCACGGAGCGCCTGCGCTGGACGGCGCAGTTCTACGGGCGCGGCGAGCAGCTGGGCGTGCTGGCGGGGCTGTGGCGCGAGCGCGAGCTGCGCGTGCGCCTGGCCGAGCTGCACCGCTACCGGCTGGCGGGCGTGGCGCGGCTGGAGGAGTGCGCGCACTACGAGCAGCACGCGGCGCAGCGCCGCCACCCCGCGCACCCCGCGCACCCCGCCGACGTGAGAACACGACTCCTGGTACTGCTTGCTGCAGCTGCACGTCACGCACAAATATATTACCGTCATATATTCTTCATGTATTTTCCAGGACTTTTATGCGCTATGACGTGTCAAAAATATCACGCAAGTAAGAGTTTGTTCCCAATATGTCGGATGTCGGGTTGAGAAAAAGTCGTAGCCGTCTGGCTGAACGCTGTTCTCATTGGAAACTCACAAAACGACACTTTATCGACTCGTCATTTATGTATAATATGACGTACTGAATATCAATATTTCATCGCGGTACGTGTTTTTTTTGACTCGTAATAGTGCATAGTAGCTCAGGAACTGGCAGAGATATACTATTATACTCCTACATTTTGCCCATAACTGTATAAAATATTGGGCTGGTACAGAGACTTTAAAAATGTAGTTTTAGAACAGATTGCTATTTTTTACCTTAGTGAATTAAATTCAAAATTAATCAAAGTATTTGAAACTGATCAACTTATATTCCATATTAATTTACATTTGTGTAAATATCAATGTTCTACAAATATAAAGCAACGAAGGATTTTTATCGGTAATCAATATAATGGTAATATTTTGGCGTTACTTTCAAACATTTGCATTATCATATTATTATTATTTAACTTTTATTTTCAAGTAATATCATTCCAAAAACATTTTCATATACTTCACCACCAATCATTACATCGGGGTCTTAACTTATTTAACTTTTTAATGATTTTTTTTTGCGTTAAATTTTTCATAACGTGATTTTGTGGGCTGCTACGCATCCTACGCTTTACTATTTTTATAAACAATTACGATTTTTTTTATATTCTTTATTTACACATCCTGCATGGCATAAAAATTCATACATTCATGAATTCATGCTTATGCTTAGTGCGTTATTCAAGTTTTGTAGTGTAGACCTCTGGTTTGCATGATTTTTCTAGACAAAGCGATGATAATACTGTAATATTGGTGTGTGTACTAACTATACTCAATTTAATATAAACAATAGACCAAAGCGGCCCGCCAAGGCACGAATATCCTTGAACCATTTCCTCACGTAGAGTTTCAGCTCATCTTGATTGACCGTTAAAGTTCTAAAAAGCATTATACTGCGTTGAATCCCTAGGAAGCAAACACGTTGTTTATTTTTATACATTTCCGTGCTAAAATGGACCTTATTTGTCTATTGCTATATGAGACAGAGGATAGTGTGAAGGAATTAGAAAAATCGTGGCAGGTGAAGGAAATTCTTTCCGCGCACCCCAATCGTAGTGTTTAATGCTGGTAATGCCGTGTGGTTTTGGGTTTGATCCCGTATAACTATTATATTCGCCAGGGCAGCAGTGGGTGTCTGGAAACCAATCAGACAAAAGAACTAACGCAGAACAGCACGCAGCTGCCAAGAAAAAGGTGAAATTATGCTTCTTTTTAAATTATAAAGTTATATTCCCACCTACGCGCCTTGTATAGCCGACCTCGTCTAAATAGCGGTCTGTGTGCTGTGTGTGTAGCTCAATAATGATAGAAATTGTTGGTACATACATTAGCGTATGGGGTACTTGTTATCCTGTAAAACTTTCACTGATAGAGCCGTAGATACAGCTCCCTCTATTCTTCACAATTAATTCCAAATGTTGATGGAGTTAGCTTCCCTTATCTTTTGATAATAAATAATTAAATATACGTTACGTTTGTGTAACAGAGACGGCGAAAGCGGCTCAAGTTCCACCAGCCCAAGGTGCACACGGGACGGAAGTACCGCATGTGGATGCTCCAAAAAGAGCTCATGCAGCAGCAGCAGCGGCGGATGCTCGAGGCATCTGCTGACTAATAATGAGATACAGGTACTACTAGTGACGCCACTTTTACTTATTCGTACAAAATACACTCGGAAGCGAACCCAGCTTTTGGCCTAGGGAATCAGGAATTTGAAGAGAACTTAGGTATGTATGTATATGCATATAAATAACCATCTAAATGTATGGGAGATAGGAAGGGTTTAGGGGTGGCAGGTTAGGTCCAGGTCGCTGCTTCCCCCCCTCTCTGGTTACGCGTTTGGTCGGAAACACGACACAACCGATGAAGGGTTGTAATGATGATGGGTATCAAAGGTTTTATGGGAAAAATCCGGAATCCATGCGGACGACATCGCGAGCAAAAGCTAGCTTAAAATAAAATAACTTAAAACAATATACATTGTTGCACCCGTATGGTCTTTTCATTTAAACAACATTTAACTTATTATTACGTAACTCAACGAGCATCTGTTTTAGTCTGTATCACTTATACATTCTCGTAATAACAAATAGACATGACTCACAGTAACAACAACATAATATTAACTATACTAGAAAATAATGAATATTGTCGTTTTTGCTGGAGCAAGCAAATGTGATTGTAAGATCTATAGTTTCTACCTAAACCTACGGGAGATAGGCGTGATATTAAAAACTTTATTACGGGATTTACAAAATGAGTTAATATCTTGTATAATCTACCATAATGGAATTTGCATTCTCTCATTCAATTCAATTATCGTCAAAACAACAACTGAACTCATGGGTGTGGCGCGGATTAATTTTTTTACTGTATATGCATGTTTCTCTGAAGAGGTGTTTTTTGGATTGAGAGGACGGCGAATAGTTAGCCGAAGGGTTGAAAACATGCTACTGCTACTAAGCAGTACCCATTTTTAACTCATTGTATGTTGCAAGAGCTCAGCCTGTCAGGACTACAAAGCGTGTTTAGGTGTACAATTCACGCACACAAAGAACATGACTTACACAACAAATACGTGTCACCGTTGATATAATAACAATTTCTTTTGTAACACAAGCTGTATTTGTTCAGTTGTGTTCTGCGCTGAGCCTGCCGCCCGCGCAGTACGTGACGATGAAGGGCGTGCTGCTGCGGCGGCCGGCGGCTCCCGACTGCGACCTCGACCTCACCGTCCGGCACTACCTGCACTCCGCCGGATGGATACGTAACTAGATAACTTCCCTGTTTTGCCACCTTCGTGGTTACCGAACTTTACAAAATGTCACCCGAATCGGGCGGGCAACGCGCTGTCAAATGCGTTTGGTGTTATGACCTTGGGAATCTGTTTAGAGATTCACTTTACTGAGATCATGAATGATGGTTTCAAACGATTTGCTGCTCATACTCATGTCGTGATGGAAAAAATAGGTTTGTAACGACACACTTTGGTATCGCCCTGGATATAATAAGTACTATCATACAACTGGAATGAGCTCTTGACATAAAAAGTATCGAGCGAGAAATACAAAATTGACAGTCATGACTCTTGAGTTGCAAAATTTTCACTTTTCTTCATTACAAACTCACTTTACAAGTGAATTATTGAATTTTAATAGCTGATACTTTTTATTTTTTACATGGATTTACAGGGATTTCATACAATTTTAAATTAATATTACATATTAATGATTTTTTAAATTAAAAATCTTGTTTCATGAATTGCAACCAAATAGAAAAAAGTAAGAAAACGTATACTTAAATGTTGCCATAAAAAGCAATGTTAGGAAGGGACCGGCTTTTGATAAGCGTGCTGAATAAGTCTTAATACTATGAAATAAGGATTATTTTTGATTAACTCGATAGAAAGAAAAATTGATACAGCTCAGTCCTGTTATAGTGTACATCAGTGGGTATCGTCTATCAATAAAAATTATGACCTGCACTATTACAAATTTAAAAAAATTGCGCGTAAAATATAGCCATACGGATAGATACAGAGTACATACAGGTATATAGGATACATAGGCACAAAAGTTTCCACATATTTCGCCTTTAGTGACTTGCGAAAATAGCATAACGAGATTCTTTTCGAAATATTTGAGACTTGATTAGAACCTACAACCAAGCATGCTCTCAAAATATGCAATCATTTGTCATTTGAAGTAAATTTTTAAACAGATTAGTATGAAAAGTGAACTTAACGATTTCGGTGTTAATAAATATAATTATAGAGAAAAATCTAAACTTATTCGGATTTGATTGTTGTCAAGTATTGCACTGATTGTAGATCGCTAGTTATGTATACGTGTGTAGAAAAATCACATGTAGATGGGTATTAAATGATTGGTTGTAATTATGAGACTTATATTAGACTTAGCACGGGGACAAAATGTGTTTGACAGCGCGTACACAGAGCTAACTCCACCGGTACAAATACTCTGTAAACATTAGTACAGTGCCACAAACTTATCTGACCCGGTGACCAAAATTGGAACTAACGTCGCTACGGAACAAAAATGATTTCAAAATGTCATTTTTGTACGGAGATGACATTGGTAAAAGCGACGGCAGCGACGCCATGACCGGGTCAGATATATTTGTGGCACTGTATATTGGTTATACGACGGTTGTGAAACAGGACATACTTTCTGTCGTATCTAGATTGTTTTAAACATAATAAATCTAAGTACTTGTTAACAGTTTCCTAGAAGAATCTTAGTGAAGACGTTGCATATGTTCCAAGTTTTGCAAGTCTTTAGGTGCTTGTCATGTTTCTCATGGCGGCACTTCACTCGTATTTTTTCAAATATTCGCATTGGTTGGCCAAAACAAAATCACATTTGTGTAGTTTACAGAAGGTTTATATTGCATTGGCTATAATGTGAACAATTGTACAAATACTCCCAAGTGAAGTGCCAGCATGAGAACAGTGATCCTTCTTTAGTTAAATTAATTGACAGACTAAGGGCCACGTTCACCAACAAAATAACAGACGTTTAAGACAAAATCTGTCGTTTGACGTGACCTTTTATATGGGTAAATGGCCGTTTTCATTTTAAACATTTGTTGTGTTGGCCCTAGGTCAATGTATGATTTTGCACGACGGTAACCTCATGTTAAGACTGCTCTTATAGAGCATTGTAAATATTGTACGCCAATGTAAATATGTATTAGTTTTTATTTTTAATGCCCTACTGTGCTAAACTTAAAGGAATATTTCATCAAACAAATACTATTTGCGAACTCGAAGTATGAACTTATCTTGTGTATCACATTATCAGCTACTTCAACTACTACAACATCACTTCTGTGGTTAAGTGGATTCGCTGATAATGCTACCTAGGAAGTGCTTATCTATGCTGTGTATTCTGCGCGAACAGCGTTAGCAGTCCTCTTAGCCTCTATCATGATCCATATACATATAATTAGATGCAATTTTCTAAATTTTAATCTGTAATTTATCACAATATTTATATTATTAACTATGACACCGCGATTATTTTACTGACTAGCCGCTCGAGTTCGTAAATACTGTATTTGAGAGAAAGTCTAACGTTGCACAGGGGGATGTTTAAACGAATGTTACTTTTTAGTGCTCGATGCCTTTTTCTTTACCTATATTACAGCAATAAAGAGCATCTAGCTGTTTTGATAGCCAAAATTATATTTTTTAGGCTTAGTCAAAAGAGTAACGTACAAATTATGCTGAAAGTTTATTAAGCAATCTCGAGTGTTTTTGCTAGTGTGAATATGTGAATAAGGCAAAGATTTCGTACATAGTAGTTATACATTATACATAGTGTGTATTATACACACTATGTATAAGCAGGTGTCCTGTTTAAACAGGACACCTGCTTTAAGGGGTTAGTGTACTTATAATTATAAACAACTTTTACTTAGGACCAACAGTGAAATCGCAAAAAATATATCAAATGTTCCAGACATTTAGTCGAGTAATATTGGATTATTTATATCCGGAACTGTTGCCTTTTTTTCGCGATTTCACGCTTCGTCCCATTGTATAAGTTGTTCATAATGATTGAGTACAGTAACCCTTTAAAGCAGGTCTCCTGTTTGAATATACGTCCTTTTTAGTCATCCAAGTTTATTGTCGCTTTTGAATTTCGGTGAGTGTTTAAACCTCTTGAAGGCAGACTGGACTTACAAAAAGTTTCAGTTAATATTCAACCGTATTTCTTTTGTAAAGTAAAACTGTCTTCTATGTACGTTATCTTTGAAATTTAAGTGTTAAGGCAGATGGCGCTTTCCATCTCAGCATGTATACGCGTTTTAGTTGATGTTGCGGTCGCAACTGTTAATGTTCGTATGGATCCGAAGGCTCCATAATGTTAGCTAATTCATAGTTATAGTAGCTAAATGACTAAACGGTAATACGGCACAACACGAATTAGTACTCCGGTACAGTACAGGTGTGCATAAGGGAAGTACCTGAAAATTTCTCGTTGCACTGAACCAAAGTAGAGTTAAGGTTGATGATAGCGAATTTCTGAAAAAAATACTATTCAATAGGGCCAAGTCACACAATATACTGCTACTTATCAAGTAAAGTATAAGGTCCTACCTTTCTAGCCCCGCCCCCTAATTACCGATGTAGCAGACAGTTTGCGACAGGCGTATATCGCGCGGTAGCTGCTGTCGAACATCACTTTGGTATTACGTATTTGCCGATAGGGACGCGACAGCCACCGCTTGCGGGTTCACCTTCTGGCGGACAATAAACGAACTAAAAAGTGCATACTTGGCGCTGCGAAGTGACAAGTAGCCACAGGCGGTTGAATGCCGTTACATAATACGAATTTGTTTGACAGTTCGCGACCGATTACGTTCCGTCTGCTGTCGCGTGGCAGTCGGGTCGCTGTCAGGTGATTTTTACGTAATTAAGGTGCCGATCTCTTTAAGGGTTTATAGTACTCATCATTATGAACAACTTTTACTATGGGATTAACCCTGAAATCGCGAAGATAAAATCTGATATGAGGGATAAGGATTGGAAAGGTAGGACTTTGTATATTCTACGAAGTGTTACGTACCTTGGATATTAAATTTATTTAAAAAGTAGCGGATAGTAAATGTCCTGTTGTAATATTACGATATTTACTAGAGCATTGAGTGTTGCATGATATTGTGTGGTAGTTAGTGTGTTTTGACTCTTACAAAGTATTAATAAGGTGCGCGCCACGAATTGTGATCTAATTTTAAACTTTTCAAAGTAACGTAAGACTCTACAAATATTAAATTTTCAAGAATCGAATTGAATAGTTATTTATTGTTTGTCACGGGTAAATAGTTTTTTTTTTTTAATAGTAATAGCAAGTTTCACTGTAACATACCCATTGGGTGTACAATAATATAAATTTATACAAAAATAAAAATCTTAAAACACAATAATTACAATAAAATACAGTTTAAAGGACTACCTACTACTGTAGCATGTTAGTAATGCAAAAAATTGTGGAATTTTTATATTACGAGTACATCACATCCAGATGAATCAATTTCAAAACATTTATACAGGGTAAGTCGGAAAGGGTTAAAGCTGCAATGCGGTTATTGTACTCATCATTAAGAACAACTTTTACGTGGAAGCCACGACTTTGGGCTTAGCGGGGTGCGGCGCGGGGCGCGGCGCGGTGTCGGCAGGCGGCGCGTTGTGCATGCCACGTACTGCTCAGTAGCGTTAGCGGCGGCAACCGAGGTGGACGTATTTAGACATTTATTTTTTATTGACATGGTGTTATCCAAAGTAGCTCTTCTTTGCCTTGAAAGCAGTTCATATTTTAAGCAGGATATTTTGAATAATTTTGAGAGAAGGAGTGCATGAAGTAAATAATAACTGGTATAAATATAGTGAATTCCGTGATTTATACAAATAATACAGAAAATATCCGGACACAAATATATGAGTACAAAAATAAAATATATGACAAAAATATGAGTACACATGAATGAGTCTAGAAACTTTTGATTATATTCTTCAACACATAAAAGTTCATTTGCAACATCAAAATATCAGATCCAAACGTGTTGTCACCAATCGTCGCAACAATCGTCTAAAATATTTTATTCGTCCATTCGCCGCTGAGTCCGCCGCTGCAATGCCGCTCGCCGCACCGCTCGGAGTCGTGGCGTCTCAATCACTCGTCCGTACATTTGTTCAAGCCGCGCGCCGCGCCGCCCGCCGCTGCCGCGAACCGCTCGGCAAAAACCGCTAGCGTTGCCGCTGTGAGCGGTGCTTCGTGGCATGATTAATACATTTTTATACATTTTGTTTTTGCCGCTCGCCGCCCCGCTCTAAGCTACCGCTCATAGCGGCAAGGTCGTGGCTGGGCACTTACTATGGGACGAACACCGAAATCGCGAAAAAAATCTGCTGTTCCATACATTTAGTCGAGTAATATTTAATTAGGTAGGTATTTAATAATTTTGTAATTCCGACCTTATGTATCTAAATTGATTCTTTTTCTGTACCTACCTGTTTCGAAGATTTTAATCTTTTAACCAAAGGTCGATGGCAGAGAACAGAATGCCTCATGGCATTAAATCCGCTTTATGTACTACCATTGTAAAATTAAGTTTAAATTAATAAATTATTTGTTGGTTCCATAGTATAAGTTGTTGATTCTGATGAGTACAATACTCCCTTTCAGCTATAGATACCTTTTCCGACCGACCTTACATTGTATAATTAGTATTGTTTTACTCCTGAAATACCTTTCGTGGGGTAGAGGGTTACCGAGGTACTAGCAAATTATGTTTGTGGGTGTCACCATTCGTGGCGCTATCCACTTATTATTACGAAAAGTGAATTATATAAGTGTTGACTTATAAAGTTATACATCGAAGTCCAATGTTACTTAACTTTTTATTAGTTGTAACAATGGCTGTGGTAGATTTTAATATTTACTAAAATAATCTGAATAGTCTTATGTTTTACAGGCTTAAGATTTCCCTAATTGATTATTTATGGTTAAAGACAAAATTGTGAAGGTATCATAAGAATCTTCCGGTGTTATTAAATGTTGAATGGATGGAACGGTGTATAATTTGATCTCTCTTAATGTAAATGTTTATCTGCATTTTATTACGATTATTATTTAAAATATAGTTTATTTATTAACGGAACTAGGTTTCTCTGAATGATTCCAAAAAGTAAGGTAGTTTTAAAGATTAATATTTCCGATTTTAGAGTGTTTAAAAGTGAGCTTACTTGTGACTTGTCTGTATAAGTAAGCGAAGAGTGAACGAATTTGAAGTATTTTATTGAATAAGACTTGAAAATAATTGCAATAAAAAATCCACATTAGGTGAATGCGATTTTACCATTTTGTCATGTTCTATGGTTAGTAATAATATCATGTGTTGGGATGCCTGGGAAGTAAGGGGAAGTAAGAGAAAAGATTGATTGGTCATTTATCTGCCTATCGCCTTCTGTAGAATATTTTATGTAGCTGTTATATTTTAGGGTATTTCCGTGCATTCACTGTTTTGGCTCAAATGTACATAAGATTTAAAGTACAACTTGATATTGTAATTATTACTGATTTATAATTTAATTAAATTAATAAAATACATTGTAAAACATTCGTATAATGTATTATTTCCGATATAAGCCTTTATTTAAGTTTATTCATCACTGGTTTTGGCATGTCTTCTAAGGAAGCTGGCGGAGGTCTGTTGCGGAACCATTGGTGTCTCAATGCCTAAAATAAATAATGAATTAAAAGTAAACAGAGTAAATGACTATTGCTGTTTCGATGAGATTTGTTGTGACATGTAGGTACATTGTACACATTCTTGATGACCAAGGTCCACGAAGCCTTAAGGTGAGTAGGTACACGAGAGCAACGTAACGTTCTTAAGAATGGAGCAATGCAAGCAAAAGCTCAATTTAAAAAAGAATTTTGATGTAGTGTAAAGTTCCTGCGAATGCTCGACGCAATTTTCGACGTAATGCTCACGTCGAGTGAGCCTTGTTTTTATCTGTAGGTAACATTCCTTTTTTTTGTATTTGCTCTTTGTTGAAATGTCGGATTTGCAGGTCGCGTGTGATGTGTTTATCTTGATAAGTTATATTAAAAAGAAATGGAATAGAAGATGGTGGTAAATGAATAAATTACAATAATAAACTCCGCGTCGCACGTTTTGTCCGCGCTCGTGTCTTTGCTCGATGAAAAATTAAACAAATTAGCTCGTTTGTAAAATCTAGTTGTAACAAAATGTCGAGCGTCGTGTTCGATGTTCGGTTCGTGAAAGGGTGACACATAGAGAGGCTCAATGTTCTGTTACAAGTAAATGTTCTAGTGTATACACCTTTATATATTCGAAAGTTTAGATTTACATGGAGCTTTTAAATGTTTGAATTTAGGTTCACAGTAATAACCTATTTAGACACCTTAGGTCTAGTCGCACGTGCATCTGCTGAGCGTGGCAGTGTTAGTAATAATTTCTGTTAGGAAGCAGTATGGGGCAAATCCCAGATTGCCATTATCCGGGCACAATCTTTGCATTGTGCCTGGAAAATGGTAATAGGATCGATCATTACTTGATGATACTTATGAACGTTTTCGTCGGACTGTACCTCGGTCAGATATTCTCTGACGCGATAAATTAAGAAGAACTTCGACTTACTTCCTTCGCTGATATCCTGTTATTCGCATCATACATAATGAAGGACTTGACGAGATGTGCCGCGTCGGGCTCGACACCGGGCAAGAGCTCCGACCAGGGTGTGGGAGACGACTCGGGGAACGTGATCTTGTGGAAGTCGGGCAAGTCTGAGTGTCCCGGCCACGACTCTTCAGTGGGCGTTCCCAGGTGTTGAAGCACTATTGCCAGCTGCTCAATGTCGGATTCACCCTGAATTGATCACGAGTAAGTAAAGTCAGTTGAGAAGGCACTGTTCTAAATAAATTAAAACTTGAATGCTCACAATCACGTGTCACGGAAAACATCGCAAACTATTGTTCTAATGACACGGAAGGAATATTGCTATTGACACAGGGTTACGCTTAAATAAATTTACGTGAGACAGTAACGGAAGGACACACGAATCTACTCCCAGTCAGACCGATAGCGAAAGTTCCATACATAAGACGTCCTTCAAATTTTAAACTACTACCTACGAAAGGCGCGGCGGGCGGCGCGCTTCTATGCCATACCAAAAAATATCACAAATAATGCAGGTAGTTTTTAAAACCACCAACTTCACACTACCTGCATTATAGTTATAAGAATTGATTTTATCTAAGTATTCAGAATTGCTGCCCAAAATAAGGACGAATATTGTGGACGAATACCGATTTAAAAAAGTCTAATCCGAACATTTGATTTCGTATTCATTACGGATTAACTCACGTCACGAACACATTTTCAGGATTTAGTTTTGGAGCGATGCAGTCCACACGAGCTGATAAGCTTGACTCTGGTATCGTTGCACAAAGCCGATGAGCAAGGATACGATGTAAATTCATGCCCTGCGTCTATCGGATCGCCAGCTCGCAATGACGATTTTTCAGTGGGTGCGGTTCGACTAGACTTCAATTCCTTTCCATTCCATTGTAGCCGGATAACACGTAACCCTATACCTATTGCTATACTCTTTGACATGTAACTTGAAAGACTTACTTAGGAACTGCCACTAACATGGACATAGAGGACCCGTACCGACCTAGGTAAGTTTACAAACCCACAGATTTCTTTTTAAATAAATCAAACAAATTAATACTTACAGCAAAAAGTGGTTGCCTTGTAATCAATTCAGCTAAAATACAACCGACAGCCCATAAGTCCACCTTCTCCGTATAATATCTCGCGCCATACAGCAATTCAGGAGCTCTGTACCAGCTAAAATAAGCAAAACTAAGGATGAAATGACAATTTTAAACAATTTATTTGGTCATCGACCAGTTTGTTTGACTTCCAATATCGGTGGAGGAGGCCACTTTGTCCATTTTACCCCCATGGACCCCTCCCGTATGAACGAAAATCCTGGGGGGGGGGGGTGACCATTATCATGCAGGTGTATTGTAGATTTCATTATAATTAATACCTACGTACGTAGGTAAATGTTGGAGCCGTGTACCTGTCCAGCAGGTACCACAATTTGGCTAGTGATCAAGAGGTTGTGAGTTCATACTTTAAAGCCCCACTGTCGCGTGGAGCAGTACCCGTGTCATCATTATCGACGTGAACATGTACCACAACCATATCATCAGTGGAAAGCCAAAACTACTAAAGCGCCAATTCGTTGCCAAACTAACTTAAACTTTAAAATGTGCCCTTGTAAAGTTTAAGTTAGTTTGGCAACGAATTGGCCCTTTAGTAGTTTTGGCTTTCCACTGACGATATTATCTAGCTAAGGCAAGTTGATGGCGTACCGTGTAGCGACTTGGTGTGAATAAGGTCTGCCGCCGTCAGGCCAGTAGAGACGTGCGAGGCCCAAGTCTGCGATCTTCAATATGCCTTCGTGGTTTATAAGTAGATTCGCGGGTTTCAAATCCTGGTAAAAATACAGTACGGTATGGGTTATTTAGTTGTGTCAATCTTTATTAATATCAGGCATTGGCCGCTGTTGGGAATATCATAGGTCTGTATTGGATTCACAAATCTACCGAGATTGGTGAATGCAGTAGATGGAAATTCACTCAATTAGGATATCTAACCAATTAGGTAGGTACCATAATTTATGTTTAAAATGTAATAATTTTGCTAGTTTGTACCAGGATTATGAGAAGCCTTTGATTATTCGGAGAATCTTACCCTATGCATCACATAATGCGCGTGCATGTATCGCGTGCCTTTGAGCAGCATCTGCGCGTAGCTCTTGACTCTGGGCAGGGTGAGCTCCTGCTGCGTGTGGTGCAGCATATCCCACAGTCCTGAGCACATGTACTCCAGCACCAGCACCAGGCTCATGCCGCGGGGGAACATGTCGTACAGTTTTATTATCTGAGGAATACAAATAATTTGGTAGATATGGCTGATATTGGTGAGTTTAGTAAAACTTCACAGCTGTATTACGAGCCTATCGTAATCCACATCTGGACATGTGATGGACCGTTCTACTATCCCTTATCTCACACTGGTGACGTTGTTGCCCGTCGCCAGCCTGGGTTTACTTTTATTTTTAGGCATTAAAAATATGTTATTTTCTGTAGCTCACAATGTAACGCTTGTAACAGCCTGCACTATGTGTGTGTAGAACTGGACGAGTGGTGGGTATAAACACAGAAAGTTTAGTATTATCATAATTATATAAGTAAAGACAGTTCTCTGCCAAAACGTAAAAAAATTGTGACTTTGACCTTCAATATCTCCCTAATCAGTTGGTTCCCAAGTATAGCACAGTCCAATAAAACCATTGTAATGATAGGAAGAATACATGGTTCTCGGCTTCGTTAGGGTTTTTTTTGCATTCGTTAGATTAAGCTTAAAAGAAACTCACATATTTACAACGAAGCAACTGCAACGCCTTGATCTCCCTCATCACATTGACTGGTATACCATCCTCAAGGTTCTTTATAAGGATCTTCTTCAAGGCAACTTCGCGTCCAGTAGGAATATGCCTTGCCTTGAACACCAGTCCATGGGCTCCCTCGCCAATGCGGCCTACCACTGAATAGTTCGCTACGTCATTATCCATTGTCCAATTTTTATTATATTATAACATTTCATGAAGTGGTGGAAGTGGGTATAAAGTAATAATGCAATATTTCAGTCTGCACAATAATAAACAGTTTTGTTGTGTCAGTGTGTTGCTATGGTATCCTAGGAACAAGTTCTTGTTCCTAGATGGTATCCGATTGACAGCCCATTTATGCAAACTTCCGTTTCAAAAAGATTCCGTACCAAAAAAGAGCAATAGGAATCCATAAACTGGATGGGACTGAACGTCAGACCACGTCAGACTTTTAGCGGTTTCAGCTCGGAGGAAGGTTTTAAGAATTAGTAAGTTTATCTAGGTTTGGGTTAATAAAGCAAGGCAGGAGATGGAGAACTTAGTCTAGGTTGTCCGGTCCCAAGATCATAGATGGCAATTACCAAAGATTGTTCCTCGTAGCAGTTATTGCGTGATCCATATTCAGCAGATGACCATAACGGGCTTCTTCTTCTGTCAAGACGAACCGAGCTATCACATGGGGATTGCTCATAGTTGATTACACAGCAATGTTGGTATCAAAGCTGACTGCCCAGAGTGTGCCAGACGATCTCATGTTTCGTCACTCATGGAAGCTCTTTCCTTACAACCTCCCTTGTTATCGGGTTGAAACTCGTAAAATCACTTTGAAAAGTCCACCTTTTTTTTTTGGCGGTGTCGTACCTAAACTGCTACGTATTTAAAGTATCTATTTATTTAAAGTTCTCTGGAGGCAATCTATAGAACAGAAAGTAGCACCTACCTGTGCAGCTAAGTCAGTCAATGTTACCTACTTACTTACCACCTAGTTACCTATATCATCATTTTATTGAAAAATAACATCGAAACAGCTGATGTAGCTAGGTACAGGCACAGTACAGGACCAGGTGTAGGTAGCATGTAATAGGAATTTGGAACTACAAACTATTTTCATCAGTTTACAATATTTTTTATAAGAAAATAATTACTACGAAAGGTACTAGAATCTAAATAGTTAATGCATCGTCGCCTACAAGCTCTACATCACAATAATTTTTCTCAATTGACACAAAGGCTTTCTCGAGTAATGATTATGATTCAGTATTACTGAAGTGCTTTATGTCTTAAGGTTCTACCGAAGTTCATACATTATTGCTAAGTTATCCAACAAGTTAGAGGTATTTGTTCATCAATGCAATCAATATTTATCGCTTAGGTCGATGAAACAATGTCGTTTGTTACACATCGACATTAATGTTTGCACAGCTGTTGATTTAGGTACTTTATTATGTCAGTACCAACCATTGTACCTACTTATTTTCTTCGAAGTTCTCTCTTTTATTAATCTACGTTATCAGCGAACGGTCATATTTAGTGTACATATCTCTATAATCCTGGAACACAGATATGGGTGTGAAGGAGTGTTGTGCAGTGTTTGTACTGGCATATCTTTGCCATGCCGTGGAAGGAGCATCGATTCTTGCCGTCTTCTCTTCATTATCGTACTCCGACCACTTGGTTTACCGGGGATATTTGTCACTTCTCGCGAGGAGAGGACATACTATCGTTGTAATGACACCTTATCCTGGACAATTTCATATCCCTGAAGTAGAGAAAATAATGGAGCTCGATGTTGGCCAAGATTCGTCGCCTTACTGGGAAGAATATAAAAAGTTGATGACCAATACTGACGATTATTACTCAAGACTGAAAGCTATTAACGAATTCTCGATTAAACTAGCAATAGCTCAGCTAAAATCGAAACAAATGATGGCCCTACTCATCAACCCAAACATTAACTTTGACCTGGTTATCACAGAAGCTGACGTGCCAGTATTTTACGCGATTGCAGAAAAATATCAGGTTCCTCATATCGCAATTACAACAACGAGCGGCAAGATCCATCAATACGAATCCAAGGGCAATCCCATCCATCCTATTTTGTATCCTGATGTTAACTCTCTGAACTACAGGAATTTAGGGCGCTGGGAAAAAATTGTAGAGGTCTACCGCCACGTCCAAACGAAAAACGAATATTATAATAATTACCTTCCACTTTGCGAACTGGCCGCCAAGAAATTGTTGGGGTTAAGGAGAAATCTTCTAGACGTGGAACATGATATTGATTTACTGTTCGTAGCCAGCAACCCTGCTTTGATTGGTAGTAGACCTAGTGTCCCAGCGGTTATTTATGTCGATCGCATGCATATCAAGCCAGGTCTTGGTTTGCCACAGGTAAGACATCGGTAGGTAGTTTTAGTAATCGAGTCCCGTTTATCACTTTCATGATATTGTTTTCGGTTGCAGGATTTGCAATCTCTCTTGGATTCATCCACCAAAGGCGTCGTGTTCTTCAGTTTAGGAGCAGTTCAAGAGTCTGAGCAGTTGTTAACGTCTATGTTACAAACACTAGCGGAATCATTCCGAGAGCTTCCGTTCACAGTGCTCTGGAAGATCGGGAACACGACGATGATCAACAAACCTGATAACGTTATTGCTCGGACTTGGTTCCCTCAGCAAGAAGTTTTGGGTAAGCTATTGTAAAGAGTTCTTTACTCATTATTAGGTTCTTGCTCTGAATTCACGAGTGATACGCTGTTCTAAACATATCTTTCAGCACAAACATCTGGGTTTTAGTTTTCTTATCTAATATACAGACTACTATAAAGCGTTTATGTACTTTACCTAAGGCGAGATGAATGGATTTGGGTCGGTGTAATGATGTTTTTTCTCCTTTTAGCTCATCCAAACGTTAGGGCGTTCATAACGCATGGTGGTGCCAGGTCTTTGGAAGAAGCAGTGTTCTACGCAGTACCAATCATTGGCTTACCGCTCGTCAAGTCCAGAAAGGTGTTTATCAATGAGATCACAAGATACGGAGCCGGCGAGATCCTGGATCCTTACAATTTGGAAAAAGAAGCTGTGAAGGCTACCATTACTGCTGTCGCTACTAATGAAAAGTAAGTGTTGAATTCAAATCTTGTAGAGTTACGATTCAATAACTTCGTTTTGATAAACCCACGTATCTACTCCTGAATTTTACTTAGGTACCTATCTATATATATGTTGTCACCATGCTTGGCAAGGGTACCTATTGGTGATCATAGAACACAGAAGGATGCTACTGCACATCCAGGGCCGCGCCAACCCCCCACAGCGCCAGTGTGCAAGACCTATGAAGCGCCACTTTTTTTTTTACGAATATTCATGTTTAAACTTATTTTTTTTTATTATTTGTTAATTTTGACCGAAATATGTTCTCCAGTTTTATATAGGTACGAGTAAGTAACAAAAATAATTACGATGGCGGCGCCCCTATTGTCTTGGCGCCTGTGTGCGCCGCACACTTCGCAGATAGGGGCGACGCGCGCGGCCCTGTGCACATCCACCTGCTCTAATCACCTAGCTACAAAAAAATAGTTTATAGGGAAGTTAATCCTGCGCCTCCAGCCAAAGGTCGTCCGGGGAACATCGTGCTGTTTTAGCCGGTATAAGTCTGGCATAACCCTTCGCCATTTCCAGTGCGAAGGGATGACATGACGGATTTCAACATGAAAAAAATAAAGATGTTACCTATATCTACCTATACCATTGAAAATTAATATATAAATATTTTTCAGATACAAAAAAGCTATGTCAATATTGAAGAGCACGGTAAATGACCCTCTCATATCTGGTCCCGATGGCGCCGTATGGTGGACTGAGTATGTCTTGCGTCATGGCGAGGCGCGTCACTTGCGCTCTCCTGCAGTTGGCGCGACCTCCTTCAAGTACTACTTGCTAGATATCGTCTGCTACTTGCTATTAGCAATGTTTGTGGCCTTATATCTTACGTATCTGTTGTTACGTGCTATTGTACGGCGTTTGCGTCTACGTTTCTTCGGCAACCGCGGTGTTGATGCGAGTGGAAAGTTTAAGGCATTGTAATTTTTGTGTCCTTGTTGTCATTAAAATTAAATTAATCTTTTGTATTTTACTGCTTAGATAATCATTTTGTAATCATAATACTGTACCATTAAAAGTAAAAATAAATAATTTATCTATTACGTAAGTATTTAACATTTAGTTTCTTTTTGCACTTTATTATAGTACTTACCAGGTAAGTACCTAGAGCCACAATGCCACATCCACTGATCCACATGGTTAACGTTGGATCAGCAGGGGTGGATCACGCACACATTGGCGTAAAATAGTAGGGTGAACATAAAGTCGCACTGCTGTCAACCGACCAATGACTGTAGCATAAACTTATTATTACTAGTGGTAAAGTAATAATAACTTTATGGACTGTAGTCATAGGATCCAACCATAGAGATAATAATTATAGTACCTACCTATAATTGTACTATTTCTATGGATCCAACAGATATTTTGAGGTCGTTCGATTGGTCACCCGCGCGGCCGCGTAACGGAGCTGTGGATCACCCGAAGCCATTCAATTATTCCCGATGAGCGAGCCACATTCGCACGAGGGACTTTCACACGGAAAAATGAATTACTGAACGTAGCCATTTAGTGACTGAGAAATAATTGGAAATAATCTATGGAAATAATAGAATGTTTCTGAACTGAATAAGTTTTATCATCTGTATTTCGAAATATTGTAAAACGTCAAAACTGACACATGGATGACAGACTTCCAAAGTTGGTTGGTGTTGTTTATTTTGTGGGTTTTTAGTTTTCCAACATTCAATTAAATACTCAGTAATAAAATAAAGAATAATGTAAGATAGTTCCCTAACCCCGGTACAATGTCAGCTGTGAGAACATGTCCGGGGCTGTACTGTGGGCGCACGGAGCTCGTTGATGGGTCATGGAGTGACTGCGGAGCCTGCCCTCGAGGGTTCCGTACGAATACCACTAGTTACTGCGTGCCGTGCACCGATGAGCCTACTCTATACGACGGCCTGTATCTCGGGTTCATGGTGTTGCTGCCTATGGTTTTACACTGGTTTTTTATTGACATGGTCGCTATTGGCAAAGGGTAAGTGTATTCTTCCTGTTTGTATGTTGTGAAGGCAGCTATGTATGTACAGACAAAGAATTAGTACTAGACTAGTAGGCTGTTGATGGAGAAGGCGGCTATAGAAACTCAACCTCTCCGCTTGATTAAGGTTGATTAAATTGAAAACATAATAGACTTCTCAGAATTGTTGTTCAAAGGTAATATTTCAATATTTATTAAACCATCAGTGACAAAATGTAAACCTAACTCGCAAATTAATATATTGGATAAAAAGTTGTTTCCATGTTGATAGTTAGATATTATGTACATTTGTAAAATATTATTTCCAGTACAAAAAACATCCTGGTACAACATATATGTGCGTTTGTGGAGGTGGCAACAGGCACTTTGGCTGCATTGCTAGTTCTTCCTCCGACTGGCAGCATTGTGTTACATGTCTGCTCTCCGAAAGCCTTATCCGACTGGTACACACTGCTGCACAATCCACAGCCTGATTATAAGGAAACCTTGCATTGCACACAGGAGGCTGTGTACCCTTTGTAAGTAGTAACATTGCATATTTCATTAATTAATTTCATTAAGCCATGCTTGGTCGCCAGATCTCGCTCACAATAGATTTTCCATGGTAGTAAACTTCAAAAAGCCATTTATTATGCCTATATTCTAAGAAAAATTCAAAATCCTGCTGGACTGGCAAACAAACCCAATAACATTGTCCAACTCTGAAATTTAATAAAAAAACACTAAACCATAATGGCAGTTTTTTACTTTTCCATTAATATTAATTTGACAAATAACACTTCTAAATATTGTTCCAGATACACGGTAGTGCTCCTCATATATGCATTCAGCTTGCTGATGACCATAACCTTGAGGCCGTGGCTCCTGACGTGGGACTCCTCCAATCCGGGCCGGAAGGCAATTTACTGTGCACTGTACTTCTATCCTATACTTGTACTCATACATACTGTGGCTGCTGGTTTAATATGTAAGTATGAGTGTAGTATATTGATTGTTGATAGGTTTTGTTGATCAAATAGCATGTATATTGTATAGTGTTCATTCTGTTGCATTTTGATAATATAAAACAAGACTAAACACATCTGTCTATTTCTATTGAAATAGAAAGAGACAAACCATAAACGAGACAAACACATATTATAAGTTTTTAAACTGTCATGGTCACTAACATTAGTATTAGAGTTCGAGTTTATCCGTGACCATGGCGCTTGCAACAGTGCCGAAATATCCGGGAGCTCAATACAAGATATAAACATGGTAAATACCCCGTTTCGAACTCTAATACTAAACACATATTAGTTTAGTGTAGTCCTGTCAAAATGCAGAACAAAATCAACACCATTATTATGTTGAGAAAACAATGGTTTAAATTACAGGTGAGGAATAGGGATTTTTCATCCACCATTATAGCTCACTGGGTTTTTAAACTTTGGCCCTATTGTTGTACTACTATGGGTTCATTTATGGAGAGGCGGAAAGTCGCGCGGCCTATCTCCATGAACGGATCCTTTCCCCGCGTAGCGCGCCGCTTTGTTTTTTTTTTTTTTTTTTTTCAATTCAATTCTTTATTGCATATCACATGTGTTTTACAAGATCTTCATAATAATAATTATATGTTCACATGGACCCTGTCGGGCACAACAAATTGCTTTGCGCTCCTCACGACTTTCCGCTTCTCCATAATTGAGCCCTTACACTAATGAGTTTAAAGGTTTGTTCTTTTCTTTCTAATCATTAGATTTTTGAGTCCAGAAATAGGTAATAATAATATAAAACAGAAACAATGTATTTATTGAAGGAAAACTGTACAACCAATGTTAAGCTTTTTCTGTCTTCGGAATATAAATTTAATCATTTTCTTTCTTTCAGACTATTCATTTCCATACATAATCATTATAATATCAATGATGACGTCAGCATCTCACTTCTCCATAAAAATTGAGCAGTCAGCACCAGCGCTGCTCTTGTCTGCACTAACAAACCCAAGGAACCTGGTAATTCTGTTAGGACATTGGCTAATCCATGCATATGGTATTATTTCTCTCACCGGATTCAAGGAACTATGGTACTTATCGTTGGTGCCTGCTCCAGCATTGTTTTACATCCTGACAGCTCAGTTCACGGATCCTATGAAGATCCACAGTGATTGACAACTACGTCAAGATAGTGTGAAGGAGGTTCTCAATTGACTTTTGATTTGCGATAGTGACTGATAGTGATAGTGGTGTATCATTGTATATATTATGTAGTTCAATAGTTAAGTTGAATGTGTTAGAAATAATTAAATTATGATGAATAAATAATTATAAATAATATTTTGATTTGTATTTTACCTAATACAGTATTATAGATTATAAATGTTTAACACAAGCCAACTATAAATGTTTGTGAATCATGACATTATAAAACAGATCTGTTACAGGATATATTTCGCCCCTTTAGGGGATGAATTTCCAAAAACGCACAATCCCGTATTTCTTTATTTCTAACCAAAAGCCTAAATCCCGATTTTCACGTTTCTCGCATCGAAAACAATTTTCACCCCTATTTCGCCCCTTTAGGGGATGAATTTCCAAAAACGCACAATCCCGTATTTCTTTATTTCTAACCAAAAGCCTAAATCTATATTTTCACGTTTCTAACTTCAAAAACAATTTTCAGCCCTATCTCGCCCCTTTAGGGGATGAATTTCCAAAAACGCAGAAACACGTGTTTCTTTATTTCTAACCAAAAGCCGAAATACCAATTTTTACGTTTCTCACTTCCAGGGGCCGAAACTGGTCAGTAAAGTCAGTAAAAGTCAGTTTTTTTAACATTGGTCAGTATAAGTCAGTTTTTTCTAAAAATGGTCAGTAAAGTCAGTATTTAAGGCACCTACGTTCCTTTCGCTACAGATTTTCTTATACAGGCTGACCCAGAAGTCAACGCCAAGTTGGAAACGGCCATGTCATAATAGATAACAGAAAAATACAAAAATTATCTAAGTTATTTAATTTTAAAATTACATTCATTTAAAAATCAGTCGAAAATCTCCATCTATCTACACCCTGTGATGGTCTTTTAACTCCTGTGACAACAAATTCTTACTTTTTTTTCAATTTTTTATTTAATAAGTAATCCTGAATAATGCTTCTGTAAATTTTTGCCTATAATTTAAAGCCAACTAGCTCTAGCTTGTAAGAAAATGTCACTTTTTGCCCAACCACAATTGACATGCTTATCAGCCAGGTTTGCGAACCAGGCTTGGTCGTGGGTGGTGCGACCATCTCCAAGGGTTTTTTTCAATCTTACACGATCTTTTGCGAACTCCTCTCAAACATCATACTTGATGTTAAAAACTACCATCATCAAATCATTAAGCCTTTTTTTTTCTTTTTTTTTTTTGGTTCACAATTCTGAATTCTATCATAAAAAGGTAGATTTAAGAAATTATCATAATTCATTATTATAAATTTCTTCTGTTCTCACTGTCAAAATTTTTATACAGGGTGTCTCACAAGTCGACGTCTAGTCTGAAACGGATGATAGGCCAAGTTATAACAGTAATCAGAAAAAATAAAAAAATATCTAAGTTACGCAAAAAAACGAGGAAAGGAGTAGATTTCCTCTTTTTTTATGCCTATAATTTAAAAAATGCGTAACTATTATTATTGTGTTAATTTTTTCGCAAATGGTACGAAAAGTAGAGTATTTTCCTCAGTGATAAAGCTGTCTTAGTCTTGGGTGAACTTAAATCCCTCGCTACACTCAGGACTCGTCTTAAATCCACTGCAATGAAGTGAGCAGCGTCTGCTGTTGTGCTAATAAGAAGGTAGATGAACGGGCGCTATTTTGTGAACATCAGCCATCTGTCTCGTTAGCATATAGGCAGATGCTGCTGCCCATACTCTTGACATAAATCTGTTTGGGGTTCTGAATGTAACCGTTCGTTTACCGCCCGTACTACTACCACGTACGTCCGTCCCGCTCATACGCGTTCTGTGCGTCCGCATCGGCACGTGGCTACAATGCTACATACAGAGCCGCCAAGCAGATTGGTTTTATCTATAGCCAGTATCCCTTAGTAGTCTGTGCTATAGCTTTGTTGAAGTAACCACGGGTGAACAGAGGGTAGCCTATTCTATGGCATATGGGAATATCCTACGTCTTGTTTTGTAATAGGTAGTCAGTATTCTTTGGTCTAGGTAATATTATAAATGTGAAAGTTTGTGAAGATGTTTAGGTTTTTGGATGTTTGTTGCTCAATCATGCCTACGCTGCTGAAAGGATTTGGATGAAATTTGGTACACAGATAGACCATGTCCTTGATTGTCTAATAGGATACTTCTTATCTGTGCACATGAAGTAGTTTACCTAGGATGCGAGAGAAACCGCGGGCGTCGGGTTTATGAAGAAAGATACTAGCTGTTGCTTAATAAAAAGTAGATTAATCAAAAAAATAATGGTAGGTAATGTTTTTATGACTTCCATTAAGGTTACTACAACCCATTTATTAGTAATCTACATTTTAAACATCCATTTTATCATTGTAACAAAGCCAAAACCATCGTCAACCAACACTTGGCATACAAAATTCCAAACTGTAAATGCTTAGTGTTGCCAACATTGTATCAGATAAAGAGGGCTTTCTATTTCCTGCCTGAAACTGGTCCGCGGTGAAACAACGAGCAACGGAATAAAAAGTAGAATTTCACGAAAGATTTTAGAGGTAGGTACGGGTCATGTTAAATGCAAAACTCGAGACAAAGGCCGAGGCGAAATAAAAAGAAACGGCTCCGTTTATAGGCGGTCTCATTATTAAACGCTTTCTTCCCTTCTTTCGCCAAAAAACCGACATCGTCCCGCATTATTCGCTTATTTGTTTACTTATCTTTACATGTATTTCGTTATTAGATCTCATCACCGGGTATAGGTACCATGTTTTGTTTGAGCTATCAATGCCGGCTTATGTGTTTATTGTACGAGGGTTTAGTGTATTCTCAGTATCGGGGTGATTTGTTAATGATGTGGTTAGGTAATTTAAGAATTTATTTGGGTAATGTTAAGACAGCGTATTAACCATTTAGCAGTAGTTAGACGTGAAAATGGTTTCAAACACAATTGTTTTAAGTGCATTACCTACATGGACATACCTAGACGGTTTTAAAGCTAAGTATAGGTGATAAAATATTACGTTTACGTTATGTTTGTTATTTTTACCCGACTACGGTCGAGAGGAAGGGTTATGAATCTCACTGGCTACGTGTGTACCACGACATTCCTACACAGGTATGTCGTGGTCCCATACATAAATTATACTGTAGGTATTATATTTGTATGAGACCGCGCTATACCCTGGACATCACCTATAAAAAATATTGAATATTTGAATTAAGTGAATTGTCTATTCGAACGGTGATTTATTTAATAGTTTTTCACAAGTCTAGAGAAGAATTTCGGGCTGTGATTTAAAAATATTCATAATTAAAATGTTTTTCAGTTCGTATTATTTTGATTCAAAAGTGTGTATACGTATAGATACCTAGGTATATAATATCTACCTACCTAATTCACAATTAGCGATGTCAACTTGATAATTGCTGTAACTCTGCCGAACCCGTTCGGAATTAAAGCGTGATATTAGTATACTTTTACCGACATAATACGGCGTTAATATTTTATTTAAATTATTCTCATCATTATGAAAACCTTTTATTATGGGACCAACCTTGAAATCGCGAAAATAAATCAGCTGTTCCGTAAAAATAATTTAATATAATTTACTAAATATATGGAACAGCTGATTTATAAAACAAAGGGGTCGGAAGTAGGACTGTAGGACCTTGTATTTTTAAAGGTGCACCTCGCTTACCTCCTGTAGAGTTTATATCATATCGAAAAGTCAGTCTGGCTGTACATTATGCACGTCTCCACGCTTTGTCTCCTGGGACTTGGGAGGAGGCTCAGAGAAGTACACAGTAGCAGCTACATAAACTCTCCCAGGATTTACTACATACATAGGTAGTTCATTTCATGCAGGTGTTGTCTTGTATCGTTGTAAAGTGTCGGCCATGAATAAGTTCATCTATCAGTAAAGTGTTCTATACCAAAGGGAAATAATATCACAATGAAAAGCAGTTGCCACTAATTGATTAGCAATTTCAAAAGCATTTTTTAAGTAGGTATGATTACCTATTTCCGTAAGGTGCATTGTCTCACTCAGACTTACGGAAATATCAGAAATCGGCTAGGTATTATGATTAATATGAAGAAAATAATGTAGGTTTGGAAAAAATGCGCTTGACATGGTCATGTCTCGGATAGGTGACTGTTTTCGGTGTTTGTTAGTGACAGTAGCAAAGTACGATACCTTAACCAACTGTAGGCTATCGGTATTTTATAGTAAGTAGTTCGGTTGTTTTGCTGATTTTTAACTTCTTATCTGATGACTGGAAGCAAGCGGAACCCTACATAGGGGAAAGGGATACAGGCTGATTATGAATGAAGCAACGCTAGCTACAAAATCCTCTTTTTTAGAATTTATTATTCATTACCACAGCCTAGCGACGTACGTTATACTTTCAAAATGGTAGGTGTATATCGTACACCGTCGGTGGTTCGTTACACACTCGTCAAAAAGTTGTTGCGAATATTTTGGGGTGTGTCGCAGCTTGCGGCTGCAGAAAATGAGTGCCCTGTTCGTTTGCGGTTCGGATGAGGCACAGACAATGAACGCCGTCCGGCCTTTGTGCCACCTGTTATTAAAACTCCTGTGAAGCGTAGCTCCCGCTGTGTGAAATATTTTCTTGTTTACATATGTTTTACATTAGCACTCTTGTGATTTATGGGCAGTCTCAGCGTAATACTCGCTGTAATTGCATTAAGGATTTATTTCTTGTGTTAAGTTATTAATGCGGTCGTTAATTGTCTTCTACTATAATATATTAGTTTAATCTTGCTTTATTATATAAGTACCCATTTGTTTTATGCATTAACAGCAGATAAACATGCACATGCATCGGTGCCTTGAACTGGGAAGTAGACTTTGTTATATCACCCTGCTTAGCGATGAAAATAATAACATTTAGTATTTGCTTTTTATATTTTTTATTTTGCTTCTCATCATACCTAACGATTTCCCAACTCGGTTGGGGTCGACTCCCAGTCTATCCAGATGCGGCTGAATATCAGTATTTCGCACAGATGGACTGGCATCGTACCTCCGCCATCCAATTACTGGGAGACACTGATACCCTAAGGTTAAAGCGGTTGTCAAACTTCTTGGGCTGCTGGCTCCCGTAACGACTGTCATAGGTATTCGTATGACAACCGGGCTGAACTGCTTAACGTGCTTTTTGAGGCACGTAGGGGTCTCGATATTCGAGGAAACGGTCACCCATCCAAGGACTGACAGTGGAGAGCCTCGCTAATCGACTGATCTGTATGTAGCTACGAGCCCCCTTTTATTTTGCATCTACGCTCAGTAATTAATGGCGTATTACTGGTCGCAAATGTACACTATAAAGACACTAGATACCGAAATACAATACAAATAAGTTATCACCTACATTTTTTAATATTAACAATACCGCAAATTGAATAGATTTCAGGCTTCTCTATAATTGGAAATAGCGTACAACAACTCGCGCAATAACAGGTGTATCGAAATATTCCTTTCATAAAAATGCTTCGTAGCGTAGCGCAGTGAAAACGTTGCATAAAATGAGACGATGCAGTGCATTGAAAGCAAAACCGTGAACTGGAAACTTGTGAACATTCTGGAGCATTGAATACGAGGAACAGGAGTGGGCCCCAGTTGTCGGTGGGCCATGGCCCATGAGCGAGGCCGACATCTGTACGAGTGCTGTTCACACGATTATTACATGCATTGCTTAACAGTACCTACTTACTACTCGTAAGTTCTTATGTACAACTTGTATTGCAATATTTTTTTTGATTATGACCTAGTTTTACCACGGGAAATCGTGAAAAAAAATCTGCCGTACCATACCTTTTGTTGAGTAGGTAGTATTTGTATGGAAAAGCTGATTATTTTTCTGGGAATTCCGGATAGTCCCATAGTAAAAGTAGTAATTACATATTTGTATTATTTTTATTTAATTTAATTATAAACTTAAGTATAACTTGTTTTCGTTTGGCAATCAGATTTTCTACTTTCCAACTGAATAGACTCGTAGGCATAGAGATAATATATTATATCTCGTAGGTACTACGAGATATAATAGGTCTAATAAAATATAATAAGTTGACTGAAAAGGAAAGATTATTATTCGATACCACTGTGAAACGCTTCATCGAAGAAATTCGGGACTTTCAATACTAGTAGATACCTAAGAATGTGCCTAAGAAAGAATTTTTACGGAAATCCTAAAACTGAAATAGATTTGAAAAAATACATGCCGCAGTTTCAGTCAGTTCTGAAATTTTAAAGTGGCTTGAATCAATCCAAGATGCTAATTTGGCCTTTAATCGAAGGTCGCCAGACGACGCGCTAACATTCTACAAGAATAATTTATACATCGGGGTATGTGGGGGGATAATCTAAAGATAGCACTGGAATATCGGGATTCTGCCAAGAAGCAGACGACAATTTTTGTGAGCCTTCTAAATTCTGAATATAAAGTTCAACTTCTTTATCTGAGAAAGGTTCTATATTTTTCATGGCCTTATGGTGAAATTTATTGATATGAAACATACAAAAAAAAAAAAACTTTCAAAAGTAAGATAGAGCGAGCAAGTGTAAAACGGTGTTCGCTTTGCAATTCTGTTCCCAAAAGATTGGGAAAGTTTTCCGTCACTTGGCAACTACTAAGCAAATGTGCTTACAATCGCACGGGCGTGCGACAAGTCGCATACGACCGACGCGCCCGTTAACTTCCAAGTTTTTCCAACGGAATATTTGATGCGATAGATATGCAAGTACACGAGTATTCCAGACTACTGCGCTGCAGCTTGCCTGATTTTTAACTTACTTTTAAACTATTGAAGTTTTGACGTCGGAGTCGAATTTAAAAGAGGCATTGCGGTATGTTTGTGATTTAAAGAGTGAGCAAGTTGGCTTACTAAAATGAAATCTAAAGCTGAACTACAACTCGTCTTACTGACTTATTCTGTGTATTTGTAGGGACACATTTTTGTTTCAAATAGACATTGGTGAGTGAAGGTCGCGGGCGCTGTATTTTATCTTTAGGCTTCATTTACTTAGGGTCTGATGTAGTCGACTTTTTGTGTCAGCAGAAAAAAAGATCTCCTTTTACATCTTTCTTTATAACAACTAACTAAGTTGTCTAGGACTTTATAGCTTCAGACAAGTTTATTCAAATACACATTTGTAGGTCTTTTCCAGTTTTAATTCCCGTCATTTATATCACGGCTGATGATTAATATACCTCGTTACAGTTTAATTGGACGTCCTGTTACGCCAAATTGATTGCGATGGGCAATTAGGTTTTCGAATAAATTAATTAAGGGCAACATTCAATTATAATGGGAACATTGGTGCGTAGTAATTTAAGTCCGGTAAGTAGGTGAGCTTTCGTGAATAGCTTTGTAGTGTTTAATACGTAATTCAAACTGTAGTTTCAGTTACGTACTAAACACAATCTGGCAATCTGGCTGTATCCAGCACCCGTAGTATGACCATTTCTATTATCTAATATTCTTCCAAGAATAGACAAAACTCTTTCTATCCATCTCGACATCTAGACTCGCATTTCTACATAGACAAAGACAAAATATTCTTTCCATAGCAGCGAGGAATTAGTGATGTAGGCATAGTTATTCTACCACACAATTACACAACCATCACAATTACATTATTCTCGCAGCTCTTACCACTACATTGTACTGATCAAAATTGTGATCTATTATTTTAAAAGAGTTTCCAGGAAGTTTCTTGCCGGTTCTTCTCCATAGGACTTATTATTTGGAACTGTGCACCTAGAGTCTCGATATTTCGTAAGTACCTGTATCTGGTTTACATGAAATAAAGATCTATTCTAGGTTACAAATCCTACCAAAGAGTAGAAATATTTATACAATCTGTAATTTTGTCTATTCTTCTGTTCCTAGATTCTTCCGTACACAAAACCCGTTTCTATGGTAGTCATGCTACGCTTGCATTGGTTCTATAGAAATAGTTATAGGTACTATGTATTATCTCTATGATTGGTTCTAAATGCCTGCTAATGTGGCCATACGTGCGTGGTAAGGGTATTATATCATTGGTATTTTTTCAACCTAGTATGGCGCATTAATGTGCCTATTAATTACGATAAAATTATTTCGTGGTTTCTTTTTATTCTTTTTTTAATGAATTTGTATCAATAATAATAGTAATTTATTTTTGAAAGGATTTAACTATAAAACGTTACAATAAATTATTTTCGATTTAAACTTGATGCATATCTCCCAATGTGCTATCATGCGTGTACACAGATATTAATATCATTGTTATTTCATATCAGTGGTTTTAAATACCGAAATTGATTTAACTTTTAATTGGTTTCAAATGTAATGGAATCCCAATAGTTGCTTTATACATGTATCTCACATTATTTGAATGAGTTCTTCTACGGCTAAAAGAAAATATTAATAGGTAATAGAATTTTTTTTGTGCACTTGATTCTGTCCTAGGAACCTATTTTATGTCTTCAGTGTAAGGTTTGCTGTAAGAAAACTCAATTTTGAGTTAAACTTGCCTATGTAGCTATGTGTGTGTGTTATGTGTATGTATGTATCAAGCTATGCATTTCCAGTATAAGCTGATCTCGCATTGTATAAGTTTTCCGTACATGCAGTTTATACTGAAAATGTAGAGCTTGATATGTAGTCATACGTACACACGGCTACATATCTTTATACATATTTTTTCAATTTTAGAGTTGACAAAGACAAAACAAACAAAAGATGTGTAGAATAATGTATTCATTATTCTACACATCTTTTGTTATGGGCCCGACCTGAATTATTGCAAAATTTTATTTAAAAACATTAATTAAAAAAAAAAACATAACTTCATCAATATCTGGTGACCCCGGTTACTTATCCTTTTGTTTGACTGTAAATACTAGTACTACCTACTCTTAAGTAATTCCCCGCAACTGAAAGAAACTGTTATTGTTACAGCTAGCGTTTACTTAACCGAAGCCCACCCACCCTATAAGGGTTCTCATGGAACGAGAGAAACCCTCTAAAAACTCTGTCATGTACACGTATTGGAAGAAATGTTTACTTATGTTTTAGCTGTGGTGTAAGAATGTATATCTTCGTAAGTGTCTATTATCGCGTATTTGTTAGAACATATTTAATGGTTTTTGTAACGATTTTATGCCGCAACTTGGGAGAGGCCTATGTCCAGCAGTGAAATGTAATAGTCTGAGGCTGATTGATATAGTTGCAATCACAATACGATAGAGTATAACAAATTGACAGATAGAATAGAATAGAATAGAATAGAAGATTTTTGTTTGTCTTTCAAATTACATAGGTAGCAAGGGAATACATCATACAAGAAGGTAAAAGGTAAAATGGTCTAGTAACTTGGCAGCGCAAGGTATGATCAACTGCTGAAATTCTGTCCAAGACAATCATGCGTTGAATAGAACACAATACACACAAAACACAAAATCAAGCTCTTGTTACCTCGTAAGTAATTTTTTTACCCGACTGCGCGACACAAAGGAGGGTAATTTGTTTATCAGCCTAAAATCGAGACCGGCTCAAACCTTCTCAATAATGGGTCCCGACTGTTAAAGTCGCTATGTTCCGCATTAGAATTCTACTGGACTTCTTTTTTACTTTTCAGTTTATATTTAAAGTTCACTTTTTAAGCAGTCGGGTTTTTTGATTTATTATTAATTTGTCTTTTAAATAACTTTGCCCTTGATTACGAATTATTTCTGACTTGTGGGTGCATTTACAAACACAAATCTTCATTATGCACAAACACCCAGGCCCGGAACAACTATCTGTAGCCCATAAAATATTAATTCCGTGCAGGAATCGAACCCGCGACACGCGGCGCTGCAGTCAATGGGTCATCTACTGCGCCAACCATGCCGTCAAAACCTAACTTAACTTAATGTTAAAGTCTTCTCATTTTCCAAATTCACTATCCTTTTTGTTATAGTACCTATATGGGGCAAACGAACTTGCGGATCACCTGATGGTAAGTGATCACCGCTGCCCATGAACATCGGCAACACCAGAGGAAACACCGATGCGTTGTCGACATTTTAGGACGGTGTAGGCTCTTTTCTTGAAGTTCCCCAAGTCCCCGTGTCGTATGTGTTCAGGAAAACCATTGATGGTATTTGATTCCACAGTTTCGTGGTGATAATGTTCAATTCTCTTTCCGTATTACCAAATCAAGGTTTCTCCTTGTTATTTAAAGTTTGTGGTAATAAACATAGGTACATCACGGCCTACTGATTAGTGCCTACCCGCTGGCCTAGCTTGACTATACGGCAAAAATATTCAATATTCCCAGCCAATACAGCGGACAGGCGCGGGAGGGGGTGGCGGGCCGCCCCCTCCCCCTCCACCAGTCCATTAACCTCCCCGCCGCGTTTATTCGCCGGAATAGTGTGCAATAAAACGCGAGAGCCGACCGGCCGCTGGCCACAGCAAAAAATACACTCCCTAAAAATTATTCTTCTGAACTGAACTAGCGGATAGATAGTACGGCTGACGGCGTGTACCACACACAGCGTTTTCATACTCATAAAAAACGCTGAACGAAAAGTTTGAAGCCGGATTTCCATTGCATTTCTGAATTTAGAGTGTTTTCATGACTCTCAATTGCCTATGTACCTTTTGATAGTTCGTACTCTAAATATTTTTTTCAAATAAAATAATTCGCGTTCGCTTGCGGAATAAAATGCAGAGAACATCACGCCAGCCTAATTGAATATTTTATGAGAAGAAAAACGCGGCAAGTATACGAGTGTGCATGATATGTAATCGTGCTTATGGAAGTAGATCCTTTACAACTGAAAAAAGAACACATCAGCAACGAATTAACAAAATTGTTTCGGAGAACATAGTTTATTCTGTTTTATTTTGTTCTAAAAGTTGCGTCAGTTTGTTTCAGCATTTTTTCAGAAAAAAGTGTTCGTTTGAGCGCGTTAGCTCGGCTTGTCACACACATGCAGTAAAAGGGGCCGTCATACAACATGAACGTAAAATATAGCTTGACATTGCGATATGATTTGTGTGCGCCTTTTTATGAAATAAATTATTTTTCATCCCACCATCTCGGAAAGAGTATTTTTAATCTTCAATATCTGAGTGGAAAAGCCGTTTTTATTCTCTAGAGGATAATAGTTATTTGTTATACAAGAGTGCAAAGTTGCTTTTTAACCGCGTGTTCAATTTTGATGACCGAGCAAGCGAAGGATTCTAAAATTGAATCACGAGCGCAGCGAGTGATTCAAAATTAGAATCCTGAGCGTTAGCGAGGGAATCAAAAGAGCACGAGGTGAAAAATCTTTGCACTCGAGTGCAACACGTAACTTTTCATTCCACCTCAGCGAGGAAATGACTAAATGCAAAAAAAAAAGTTTAATTCACAAACTTAGTGCACACGATGTTCTAAATTCAATTTACTTTATCCTCTAGAGAATAAAAACGGCTTTTCCACTCAGATATTGAAGATTAAAAATACTCTTTCCGAGATGGTGGGATGAAAATTTACTTTATCCTCTAGAGAATAAAAACGGCTTTTCCACTCAGATATTGAAGATTAAAAATACTCTTTCCGAGATGGTGGGATGAAAATTTACTTTTCATCCCACTTTTTTTTTGCATTTAGTCATTTCCTCGCTGAGGTGGAATGAAAAGTTACGTGTTGCACTCGAGTGCAAAGATTTTTCACCTCGTGCTCTTTTGATTCCCTCGCTAACGCTCAGGATTCTAATTTTGAATCACTCGCTGCGCTCGTGATTCAATTTTAGAATCCTTCGCTTGCTCGGTCATCAAAATTGAACACGCGGTTAAAAAGCAACTTTGCACTCTTGTATAACAAATAACTATTCATCCTTACTGTTCTATAGGAACACAATATTGGTAGTCATTTTGAACATATTTTGAATTCACAGCTGTATAATACAGCGTAGACCAACACGGCATTGTAATGCAAATTATTTTTAGACTAGGTTGTATACTTGTAGTGTTAGCTTTCTCTAAATAAACACCCGACTGGGTAGGCTGTTAATACCCATTTTTATAAAAACACCTTTGTACACAGTTTCTGCAATAAATGTCTTTGTTTTTGTCTTTGGCGAAGACCAGTACAGCGTAGATCACAATCACAACCAACAGCGTAAACTGCTACAGCGTAGACCCCTACAGAATAAAACACTACGGTGTAGACTACTACGGCGTAGACTACTTCGGCGTAGACTGCTACAGCATATTTATATTGCTACAGCGTATATTGTTTTTTCGTTCTGTTTGTTGGACGTTCTGTCACTCGAATTATTCTAGAAACTTGATGCGTAGTTCAACTAGAAAAGGTCACGAGTAGTCCAAAAGTGTTTACCTGTAACTTTGGTGCGTCATGGTCATAATATTGTTGTTAAGCGGCGGTTGACACAAAGAAAGTCTAGTTCATAAAATTATGCAATCATGCTTTTTTGAATAAATCAAATCTGAAACATCTCATCACTCTTGGCATAAATATGGTAAATTACCAGTTATGTATCCAATTTACAGTAACGCAGGTATAAAACACAAAAACACTTTTGAAACAATTTGTAAGCCATTAATTCATCTCTGTACTCATTTCGCGGCTCGGTTTGAAATATGCGGTAGTAATTTCGCTGCGTTACCAAGTCAAATTAAAACAGTGAGGATTTAATTAAATGTGGTAATGGGTGCTCTTGTAAAAATCGCGACGGCCGGCCAGCCAGGAGTGCTCGCTGCATCTGACTTAATCCCTTATAGACAGAATTAATGTCCGGGACATATAGATGTAAATTGCCTTAGAGTATTTAAAATGCGAACACTTATTTACGTTCCTCTTTGTTTTCGAACGTACAAAGAATCCTCTGAGCTGTAAATTGAATGGTTCAGTCGAATTACGTTTTCAATTCAGAAAAATTCAAACTGAATCTGCAGTTTTGGTCAACAAACAGTTGGTGTATATCTACTTTGTTAACAATAGAGAAAACGGTCAAAGTTTTGAAGAAGATTGGGTTGGCGGAATAAAATTTGAGATTAGAGGTTATAAAAGCCACTTTTTTATTCAATTTTTCTTTGTATTTTCGCTTTACCGGACAAAGGATTGTCTTAACCATACAGTGGATAGTCCAATCATAATTTATATACTGTTCAGAAAGTTCTCACATCCTGGCTTATGAACGAACAGCTGTTTAAAACGAGAATGCTTTTTTTATCTTACTTTTGGTGTACGGTGAGCATTGTTCTGAATTTGTTTATAATATAGGCTATTCTCGTGAAGCAACAAGCATACAAGCAAAAAAACTGTTCAAGCATTTTTATTTCAAGATATTTCAGGTTGTTCAGTGGCTAAAACTTTAGTCATAATAATATTATAAAAGAAGAAACTTTCATTTTTCTTAGATTTGCGTTAAATCGGGTTTTCGGTTATGCAAACTTTTCCACATTTAATTATAATTTAAAAGGCCTTTAAAAATCAGTCGGCTAAACTATGTTTATTATTGAAGAAAAAGGTCATTATTCCAAATATGTCTCAGTAACTTAATGTATTCACTGCGTACTGTCTCTGTCTGTAAAACTTGTTCAGTACTTAGTTTGTTGTAATTATAACTTGATCTACTCTCGGTTAATACATCTCTCAAACTCATTACAAAACAACTGTGAATAAGTAGATAGCTTACAGAAGAAGATAGTCCGCATAAGTTTGGGTTAAATAGTGTGATATTTTTAAATTTCAAATTATTCGAATATGTAATTGCAATATTGATGCAAAATATTTTTAGATAAAAAAGTAAAACCGACTTCAAAAACCTAAAATGTATTAAATAATTTCCTTAAAAACTTAACAGCTTTTGAAGTCGGTGCCTCTGCCAAGCTAAGTGCAGAATTAAAGGGCCCGACTTCCGAAGCTGTTATGTTTTTTATAAAAATATTATATTCGTTTTAGTTTTTTGAAATCGGGTTGTACCTATTTTATATTTTTAAGTTTAATTATTTTTCTATTTTGATTGGCATTAACAATAGATAAACATGCGACTAATCGCATTATCACTCGCGTTTGCTTTATTGAAGAGTTCCATTATCTCTCTCCGAATGTTTTCATCAAATCCTCACCAAAATTAAATGGGACCACCTTGAGAGAATACTCTTTCAAACAAGAAATATTACAATTGACCATACCGCAGAACAAATATACAAATAAAAAATAACAATCGAATTGAGAACCTCCTCCTTTTTTTGAAGTCAGTTAAAAAGGTGAGACTTTAGCCTCTTCCTCCCTATTTTTAGCTTCCACGTATGGTACACTAATATTTATTTTAAAACGTCATCGTTTATTGCCTTCGGGCGGACAGGTCCGAAGATTACAGCAGAAATATTAAACTTGGTGAAGAATAAGGTGTCGCGTAAACCGTGTCGGGGCTCTCAGGGGAAATGAAATTGCAAAATATGTCCTCGGGATGGAGTGAACGTGTCTGGGACAGATACTACATCAGCCTACTTATAACGTGGAAAATCTCGTTATCATAATACAGTAAAGAAAATCATATTTGAAACCGAATGAGGTTGTTGCTCATTTGTCGGAAACGGTATCGGCATTATTAAGTAAACGAGCGGACGTCCTTTGACGGAGAACAATACTTTCTACGTTTTGGTTACTTTTGTAGAAGTGAATTTATTGATTTAGGTGTCACCTAGCGGTAAAAATGGAAACACTTTTTGCATTCGCTTATGAGACCGAGTTCTTTATAAGCAAGGTTGAATTTTAAATAATCCATTTCTTATTTATTCCCTCCCAGAGAAAGAGGAGTATAAATCACAAGTTAATTTCGTCAAAACCCTGTATCGCCGTTACTTTATTGACGTCATTCGGTGTCAAATAGAAAAAGGAAGCGTCCTCCTACATTGTGAGCGAGCAGGGATACAAAGAGAGTATTTTTTCACGTGATGCTAGAGGTGATCCGTCCCGTCGGATCACGTACAGAATTTATTAGCCTCTCTAATAAAACAGAACACATTTTCTGCATTCTGGCGTAACGTGCGCCGCTGGGGCCGTCCTGGAGCTCAGTAATCACGGATGGCTTAAGGTGTTTACTCTGAGAAACAATTACGACTCTTTCAATCAGTTATTGCAGATTAAGTGCCGTATTGTGTCGTCTAGATTAATTAAACTTTAGTACTACGTTGGGTAAGACTGATCGTCGAATATAAATCTACATAGCAATGAAATAAGAGGACTAGACAGAGACACTAGACAAAAATAAAAAAGGATCTAGCAAAACGTTATTTTAATGAGTCTGGGTGTAATTAATTAGGTAGGTCGTAATTTAGTTAAAACTGTGAAAGAAAAATAGAACATGAATAATAAATTTAATTTCTGTGTGTTATTTTATTCCAACTGTAAATAATTTATTAGAAAGTCCAAGGATTATAATTATTATCAACATCAAACAAAAACTGAATGTACTGAAATAATATTTTAATATAGTACTGGATAGTCAGCGTTTACAGTCAAAAACATGTAGGCATATTATTTTGTGAAGGAAGAATTTGATTCTGTGAGCAGGGCCCCAAGTCTGCTAATTTCTGCTATCACAATCGTGTCAGAATGTTCTCGTAACAGTTGGTTTTTGCAGTATCGTTCAACCTACTTTGACTTCTATTGCGTAGGCAATAGAAGTAAAAGTCGGTTATTTGCCAGTTATTGAAGTGTTGTTCTATAGATATTGAATACTATTTCCTACGCAATAGAAGTCAAAATAAGTTGAAAGAGTTGTAAAAACCAACAATTACGAGACCATTCGGAAATGATTGAGATAACAGAAATTAGCAGACTTGGGGCCCAGGGGTTGCGGTAGCTCGGTTGGGAAGAAAAGCTGGTGTACTGAACTAAAAGGTCACAGGTTCGAGTCCAGCTACTCTCTATATTGAAGTAGGTACCTACAAAATATCTCAAATGTCCCACAAATGACCAGAAGGTTTCGGTGGCAAGTAGCAATTTATTTGACTTATTAGAACATTTCGAATACAATTGATAAGTAGAGAAAATAAAAGTTAAAATGTTAAAATCTAACTATGATCCTGTTGGAAGAAGTTCGATTTGGAGTGCTCGGCAAACAATAATTTATCTCACAAGTCATTTCACTTACCTATCGCATTCGATTCACAGGATACGATGTGGATTTTTGCTTCTCCCTGGTTTGTTGATGTAGTTTTTTTAGCAAAGATCGGGGAACGATCATGTTGATGATTTGTTGTATTTCTAAAAACATTTGCAATTGATAACAGCGGTTCATATTCGCCATTTCAGGGTATATATCCTGCCGAGAAGTACATGTACATTAAAATAAACATTGGGAACTTAGGCTACTTTTATTCTAGAAAAAGAAGAAAAATAGGGATCAGCGCAAAAAGAAATTGTTATATTCCATGCTGAAGAAGTTGCGGGCACAGCTAGTAATTAATTAATAATTTATACATACCTATATTATTGATATTTTTTGCAATTATGTATATTAAGTGTGTATATACATATTTTGTTCTTTATTTTTCTTAGTTATTGTGTTTTATTTATTTTTGTGTTGGTTTTTGTGATGTCTAATAAATGTAATTTATTAGACATCACAAAAAATGTAATTTATTTCTTTCTTTCTTACATGAAAATCATATTCGTGGCATGAACATTTTTGAGTCAGAGGTAGTCGAAAAGCCAAATATTTGGTTGCAATCACGTTAATGGTTTTTGCTTTATCATGCCGTCTCTGTCAGCCAGGCTGGGAATGTTGAATTATTCAGATAAGAAAGGAGTTGGAGTAATGTAATGGAAATGTCTCAAAGTGCTCCCAAAAAATGTAATAAAGCCAGATTTTTGTCATGTCTCTGTTAAAATATTTGTAATAATAAACGGTCTGCGGTGGATGCGCGGTATCGCCAACAGATAGAGCCACTTGGCAATACTCCAAACAATATGGCGTATTTAAAAAAAGTGTCGCGTTTTTCCGACGTTCGCTTTATATTTGCATATTACCGCGTAATTATTCCCTAGAATGGGAATTAAAATGATAGTGATTTATCAATCGTTTAGCCGGAATAATAAAGCAATTACTGTGGTTGGTAATTGTTTTGTATTTAATGTTTTGTGTGGAGTCAAATATTATGTAGTCAGTAGGTAAAAAGGCGTAAAATCGTTATTATTTAGAAAATCTGAATAGGCACTATTCTCACTAAGAAGTATCTACTTGCCTAGATTCAGTATTAGCTAAGAACTTACTGCAGCACCTGGGCTGGTATTTGAAACTTACCTCATGTTCTGTTCTCAGAGTTAAACATTTCAATCGTAACTAATCTGCATCTGAATACAATATTGATAGGTAGTTCCCTCAGTTTACGTCTACAACTTGCACAAGATGACAAACGACCGACACACGAGGTGCATTCCGCTTCAAATCTGTAGGTATATCATATACCTACCTACTATTAAAGAGTAGATAGAGAACAGTTAAGGCCTAACCCTTCTCATTCTGAGAAGAAGTCCGGGCTCACCCATGGGACAATAGTGGGCTGGTTTATAATAATAATAATAAATTATTTATTTGCGTAAAACATAGGAGTTAAATTAAAATTAAAATGGCATACTTATATATGTTTTGCTAGGACAGTACAAATAATGCAAAAAATTCAGGGTTTGGTAAATGTTAAAAGACATCAAATTAAGTGGTGTATATATATGTGCGAAAATAAATAATCTAAAACTAAAATAGAGAAGAAAGTTTTTTTTGATAACGTAAAATTAATACCATAACAATTATTGATTTACTGTTTTCGTCTCGGATTAACAAAAGTGTCCAGCGCGGCAATAGTAAAGATACATTTATTGCATAACTGTGTTATGTGCTTACAGGTTTAGGCTCAACAGTCTACCCATATCGGATATGCAATATAAAATAATAATTAACATTACAAATCATCACTCAAATTATTTTTTACCAAAAAACTCATCTACATTGTAAAACACGTTATCAATTAACAATTTTTAAAATTTTATTTTTAACATATTTCCATTTAATTCCTTTATAGCTGATGGTAATTGGTTATATACACGAATAGCAGTAATATGAGTACTTTTATAACAAATCATCTTGTTAATAGTAGGTTAATAGATATCATATTTATTTATTTATTTAAAATGCTTCATGTACAATGTACAAAGGCGGTCTTAATGCCGTAGGCATTCTCTACCAGACAACCTTAGGGTGATGCAGAGACAATGAAGGTAGATGCACCAAAAAACAAACTTAAATGAGAGGTAATAAACTTAAATAATTTATGTTATTTGCGAATGTTTCTTTTTGAATCAGATTTGAAATTAAAATATTGCATATTATTTTTTACAAATAAACATAATTCCAGTATATAAATTCCAGTCAGTGTTAGACTAAGGAGTTAACTCTCCGTTCTGAATAGTAAAAGATGAATGAAGCTGCCGTCCGTATGAGTATCCGAGAGGAAACCAGTAAATTAATACGTCATTTTTAGGTATTAATTGTACATTTAAAAACACTAGATTTTTTCATTTTTATTTTAGGCTCATACGATTGGAAAGGACCTCCGCTACTAAAGTAGGACCATTAATAGAGATCTGTTTCTAGTTCATGTAACAATATTACTTATGGTACGGAATCACATTACATCCCCATTCCGGTATTGCTTTATGTTGATAAGTTCAACAAAGAAGGCGGTGAAATACGAATAAATTTATTCAGCGTCGCAAAATTGAAATCTCAGGTGGTCGGCTGCCCGCCTGGCGTGCGTCCAGCCTTACTCGATCTCCCACGGCCCCGCACCTTAATGTTATTTGGATTGTAAGAGGGTATTTTTAAAAGATACGAGGGATCTCGCGTTTTGGTCTGGTATCATCTTGGATTTGTATTCTGCAGACAAGCTTCCAACCAGCGATCTAGTGTGATTTGGAAAAATCTACACTGAGCTGTGTATCAACGGATTTTGTCTTTTAAAATTGTAGAAACCATATTAAATTAAATAAGCTTTTGCAAAGCCATTCGGTGTTTCCATTCGGGATTAAAAATTTCCATAGTGAAAAGAGAAAACATATACATATAATGCGAGCATTCATATGTCGTGTCCTTTGTTCGTGTCGGCAAAGTTATCATTTTGGAATTATTTAAGTATATCGTGGTGGATACATTAGCTAGCCAGCCAAGTACGTAAGGGGGTCATCAATTGGGAGGGATTTTGGATTTTTTGTGCACTTCAAGAAGAAGAAATCGGATGTGCTTAATGCTGATGTAGGTCATGTAGGTATAATTTACATTTGGAATGTGATATCAGCATACTTCTGGGCACTATAAAAAACAAGAGATTGAAAATCTCTTCATGTTCGCGAAGTATCTCTACATATAAATAGGTATGCTTTTCCTTAAAGGAAACGTTTTCGATCCTAATACTTCGCTTACGTAACAAGAACCGATATATTTTCAACCGTTTTAATTGCGCAAGAGGTCGAAATCCTCGAATAGGTAATTAATCTTTAGCTACCTAGACGTACATATATATACAAAGTTGCCATAGTTTGTTGAGAGTATTCGTATACACGGGTGCAGATAGCATGGCAATAAAAGTAGCGATGGTGACGCGAGGAGAATTTCGTTCGAAACGAGCACAAATAAGATTTGTAAGCGTGTGTAAGTGCGAAGGTGGTGCTGGTGGAGAAGCTTCAGATTTTCTTACATATGTCGCGTCGCCAAGATTTACGAAATGAGGGATTTTGATACGATGCGAACGAGGGTCTAACTCAATTTCGCGTTTACTTGTACAGAATGCTGAAGAGCTACATGCTTTCAAAATATTTTTACCTGCACAGATTGGGGTTTAGTTTAAGTAGACCTGCTTACAATGATAACAAATCATCCTTGCCTCATTTTTATACACCGTACCTGTATAGGTACTTATGGTTCTGAGTGTCAGTCTTAGGTTTGTATTGTAAGTTTTTCATTTTTATTAGCTTAAATAGCACCCTGAGTATCCGATACAAATCTAGCTGACTCTGAGAGCTTACACTACTGGAGATATCTACTAAAAGCATGACGATATCGTTAACTTTACTCATGTGAATATTTACTTAAAAGAAATTACATTATTATAAGCACTCCATTACCAGGTTCTTTTTGTCCATTTTGCTATCTGTCGGTAGCTTAGGCGATTAACACACGGAGCGATACAGCGTATCCAGGCGTGGCGGTGCGCGGTCGAATCATGTACCGCTCTGTAGGTAATCCGTCGAGTAAGGCACACGCGTTTCGCCGCGGTACCGCGCTGCTAATTATGTGTTATTCGCCATAAATATTGTGGATGCCGCGAGAGGTCCTGTTTCTGACCCAATCAGCATTTCCGTGAAATATTTTCTTGTACTTTTACGTTAGTTTCCGCATTCGATGTTTCTTAGCTCGTGGTGTCTGGCAGTATATTTTATTACTGCAGCATGTATCCGTAGTGTTGATATACAGCGCAGCGTCTCCGGATATTGGGATATTGGGAATAACTTGTGGATTTGACGCCGCCGCGCCCACCCAACGGTCGGGAACCTTCTTTACAACCTATTTTCGTTTGCTTTTAAGGAAAGTTTTGTGGCGTATCTACTTATGATTTTCTTTACTTTATTTGTTTTAGTTAATCGTGAGTTAATTTTGGTATCTGCTGAATGCGTTTGAATATCAGTTTTCTACTCGAACTATAAATGTGCGACGCATCTTTTTTTTTCATACTGTTGAACCCCGTTGGCTCCATGGACCAACTGCTAGGAGTTATTTAATACGACTAGTGGGTTTTATTCCCATACGAAACAACAAAATTTTGATAGACTTCAGACAGGTTTTCCGGATTTGGGTGTTTGTGTATATAATGTCTGTGTTGGGAAGAATATGCAACTATGTAAATTTTCTGTAAGTTCACCTAAAATTAAGATCACATACAATGTAACGCAGAACTGAATAAAATTTATTATTTATTATGTATCAAATAATATAAATTGATCATAGATGGTTGATGATCAATGGTTTGAACTTTATATTTTAACTTTTACATTTTGGAACGTTTCACAATTTTCAGCGCTCATAGGTATTCACGTGAATATCAATATATCAGAACGCCATCATTATTTTATTCAACACGCTGCATTCGTTGCATATCGTTTAATTTATCAAATGAATGGTAATGGCAGGCGATAAGCGATCAACTTACATTACTACGATTAAACATCGCTGGTCCCATTCACTGCAGACTTAGTCCATGTAGACGGAGACTTGCTTTTATTAAGACCGATGTTTTATGTTCGGGTAGTCAAATAAAAAAATAAAAAATAAAAATAAAGCACATTATTAAATTTCTACAGATTTTTGTCTGAAAATTAAAAGATCTGTTATAAAAATCTATGTAACTATAAAATACAAAATAGGTACCGTACCACAAATTGAATCGTAAATACATATTAAACAACGCAATATGTTTCGTTTCAGTGAAGAAAATTTCGCGTTATTATCAAAAGATATAAAAAATCATGTTGATTTCAATCTTAATTAAAGTTTATAAAAAAATACTTTGTTGGCAATTTGATATCTTGTATACTAGTTATGGCTCGCCCGCAGCATTTTTTAATATCAACATAAACATCAAGCCGTAAAGGCTACGTCTCAGCAACCGATCGCAGTCGGTGGTAGCGATCGCTATGATATTGCAAATGGGAAAAGAAAGACAGAAGAAAGAAAGAAAATCATCACAAAAACCAACACACACTAAAATAAAATAAAAAATCAATAAAAATTACGCACACAGAGAGGATAAGACATAAACAACAAAAGAAGTACAACAACAATAATCGACGGTATCAATCTACCCTGATAGTTTGTGCGATGCGTGGCAGGCTCGGTGTGGTAATGCGTGTCTAATAGGCCTCAGCTCAGCATATTGCTGCATGGAACTGCAGCGCTGATTTTCAGCTGAAGCTGGTACAATCATGCTGGTGAATACTGAGAAACTAATTCATTTTCAGCAATTTGATCCAACCGCGGCATGAGTCCCGCCCGCAACGGGATAAAATTAACCGCTTACCGACGCTCGAACAAACTATTCCATATATAACTGCGGTTAGCGCACTTTAACTAGCATTATACGGTTTGTGACAACGCCGAGGCGAGCCGCGGGCCCGCCGTCGCCCACCACCGAACACTGCCTTATATATAAAATGATAATAATGGAAGTTTCCGCTTACCCACCGAGGGCAGTGAAAGATTTATTTACGCTTAGAAACTCATTTGCCGGCAAACCCCGAAATAAAAAGCAAATCAACAGCTTGAAAAATATTATTTCAGTAAACGTGGGCGAGGGAGGCATATCGCGTAATGTCCCCTAATGTGCGCGCATAAAAAATCGGGCGCTGGCCGCGAATTCTCTTCAAATGGACTAAATTTTATGCAAATTTTCTTTATGATCCTTTGGCGTTTGACGGGGATTAACGCGACGAGGATATTCGACAGTTTTATCTTTTTGACGACAGCGTAAAAGGGTTGAGTTTATATGCCTCTTATCAAAGATAATATTTGGAACAACGTTTCTTCATATACGCAGGGCTTTACGTATTATTAAATTAGGTTAATTAGATTGTTATCCACATAAGAATTTCTGTACCCCTTGATTATATTTTAACGGGTTGGGTGGTTAAATGAGTGATTACACATCGTAAACACGCACGTCTATTAAAAAATGAGTACTAGCTATTTCTTTGGGATACTTGTTTCTTGCACCTTGGGCAATTATAACATAGTCACTAAAATATTTACTTAGACGATGTCACCAATTACAAAAATTCTTAGACTTCCTCTCATTCCTTCTCTCATTGATTTTCCTCTCTTTTTAAACAAAGAGAGTTCAGTCTCACATTCTTTCCTAAGAATATATTATAATTTGAGCGAGCCCAATTGAATCAGCAGATAACCCAGGATAATTATCCTGGCGTATGAAAACGAGGAGAGCCGACCCCAAATAATTGAATATGGCAAAGTCAAAGAAGAAGTAGGTACATTATTGTTATATTGATGTTTTAAGATTAGGAATTAATTAATATTATTCTACCTACTTCCCGAAGGGATTGGCGCTGCGCTGTACCCCGGAATTACAAGTTACTCATATTTCAGCTGCAGAGGCAACCACATTATGATGCAACATTTTTAGCCTAGGCATTTGAAAAAATGTGTACAGTTTTAAGGCGCGTCAGTGAGGTAACAAATTTGTCGATTTCGCTTCCTCCACCCGCGCAACCCGCGCGACCCCCTGTAATATTACGGAAACCGCTCGGAGCATATCAACGCGAGCATCGCGCCAGACACTAAAAAACTATATAATAAATAGAGGTGGCAATGTAAAATATATATTTGTAGATTGTTTCACTTATAGGTCTATATAGTAACAGAGTTACTACTAGAAAATTAATACCAATAACAGTGGTACAATCACTACAATGATGAATGATTTTATAAAAAAGGGAAATAAAAAATGTATGCTTCGTCAACGAGCTTCCGAGCAAAAAATGCCCATTACACTTGCCGAGTTGTTAGATGATTTGGTATTAACTAATTATAACTTGCTCTTTTATTTGAAGGATTGCTTGATTCATTTAATATTCACTCATATAAATATATCACGATTATTAGATATATATAATACCTTATTAAAAAAAGTAAAAACCGACTTCAAAATACTAAAAAGTGTAAATAATTTTCTTAAATTCTTCAATGCACCTAGCTTGGCAGTGGCAACGACTTCAGAAGCTGATAAGTTTTTTAAGAAAATTATATGTATTATACTATTTTTTTACGTTTATTTTATATTTCTATTTTGAGTGGCTTAAACAATTCATAATCATGCAATTACAGAAATCGCAAGTGACATGCTGTTATTCATTCAAGAGTTCCATTCTATATCTCCGAAGTTCTTCATCAAATCTTCAACAAATTTAAATGCCATCTTGAGAGTACCCTTTGAAATCAAAAAAGAATTTTCAAAATCGGTATGCAATTGGCGGAGTAATAACGTAACAAACATACAAAAAAAAACATACAGTCGAATTGAGAATTTTCTCTTTTGGAAGTCGATTAAAAATGGGAATAGCAGTGTTGGTGAATAGTAATATATAAAGTATAATCGATAAGTATTAAAATAAAACTAGGTTGGTACATAGTATTTATTATTATATATAGTAAAGGAATAGTATAAAGAAAAACAACAGTAGGACGGCGCCTTTAAACTCGCCGACAACGTCAAGACAGTGTGGCGATAGTGCATGGAGGCTAGGGTTGTTACAAGTAGTGTAGTGGTTTTCTACGCTACGTGCCGCGGGTTCGATACGCGCACGGAACAAATATTAGTCTGGGTGTGTGTGCATGTGAGATAATGTCTGTAAACTCTACCCACGATACAGGATAATACATAGTGAGGGACAAAGTTATATTTAAAAAAAAAAAAAAATTTAGATCAACATCGTCATCAACATATTATTACTTACTATTTTAACGTTGATTATGACAAATTATCAATTCATTAATAGAAGGTAGCTCTGAATTTTGGTCACGTAGTCACGTGGTCACGGTTTATATGAATAGACCTCACCAAAACATGAAGTTTGAATACCAACATGATGGGACTGCGTCCCATAGTTTGGGAGATATAAACTTTCAAAGTTTTAGTCACGTGGTCACATAGATCTCACCAAAACATGAAGTTTGAATACCAACATGATGGGACTCCGTCCCATAGTTTAGAGCTTTCAAACATTCGGTCACGTTCACGTGGTCACATACTAAATTTGAATTTATGTTTATAGAAAACATCAAAAAGATGGTCTCTATATTTTCAGACAAAGTATATTTTAGAAGATGAAACACAATTTGTATTGACTTGACAGATAAAGTGACAGATCAGTAGACTCTATCTATATCTGATTTTACTAAAATAATAATATTTCAAATATGTACTCAAAAAAAATCAAAATATGTTTATAGAAGTACATGCCATACTACTGAGGCAAGTTATATAGGTTGCCCCCTCTACACAATATTGTGTCTAGAGAGCAAAATAAATTCTGAATTTATAAATCGAACGCGATAGCCTCGATCGACACGGGTATCACGTCCGAGAGCCAGCGGCAGACTGCCGCCCGTCGCCCGAACACGACCCTTCAGCTGAAAATTGGCACAGATTTACGTTTAAATTCAAGGAAAAATTGAAAAATTACTTTTTTTTAAATGTTAAACGTTGGACTTATAAATAAAAGAATTATTTATCTATTGCTGCAAATCAGAAATAAATTAAGCTTCAAGTTCCGAAGAAGATGAAGGTTTAAATTCTGATTTAGGTGCTTTATAATCGCCAATTACTATAGTATAATATACTTAAAAAAAAAAATTGAAACGTTGGATTTGAAGTAGAGATCTTGAACTTTAAGACTGTATTTTTTTTTATTTGTATATGGTATAATTGCGGAGGAGATGGCGATGTAAAACGGCGTTTTGGTCAGGGTACTGCCTTAAGAAATAATAAATACCGAATTATTATCTATTTATGCGTTACTGCAATGTTTTCCATAGACTTTGTTATATTTATTTGTTGTTGACTTTGTGAGAACCTTCTAAATGGTTTTATTTTGTAGATAAACTGGTGGTTGGCTAGCGGCTTTACAAACATAGAAACAGTAAACAAAAACTGCAGTAATTGGAACTCGTCCGAACACACAAGCGAGCGCGTATAAAAGCTTACCCACAGTACCTACTGACATATAGTTCGTTTTGCTAAAATTTCATCTAGGTAGGTATAAATAATACCTATTGAATACACACTGATTCATGTTTACCGAAGTTACTCTATAATTTCGTAGGCCTTAATCGATTACTAGCAAGATCTTCAAAGAGCAAGATCCAAAACTTTGAAAATACTCATTCGACATAAAATACGAAACAATCATCTTAAAACAAATAAAATATAAACCCAAACATACTTTTTACATAAAGATTTATGTTTACAATCTCCGGTATTCCTTTTCTTATTTCCACGAATGCCAGATACCACAATATAATAAGAAAAATCTTGAGAACTAACATAATACTAGCTTTATTTATTTAGTACAGGAGCCAGTGCAGCGACTGTTGCGGGATCGACAGCTTATATCGTAACTTACGTGACTGAGAGAAATGAGATTTTAAATGGATTCCCAGCGCGTACGCCGGGTGACGGTCTGTCGTACCTCCCAGTGTTAACAGCATTATGATGTAGAAGCCAGATGCATTTCAGTCGTGTGGGACGGTGATCAAGAATGTACGTTTTCTTGAGTCCAGTGGAGAAAATATTAAATACCTATATTAAGAAAAAGATAACCTTCTAGAATAATTTGCTTCTACTTCTCTATGGTTAATATTTTTAATTTTTAATAGGTCTATTCTGTAGAATTTCAGTTTCACTTTGAACAGAGCTAGCAGCAAAGTATTCATACAATAATTTTTTTGGTCATGACGGCGTACATAACTTTCGTTCTCTGAAATTGAACCGATGCATTGTCTAATCCGCCGTAATAATATCTATAGATACGAGTACTTATTATCAATACCGATCTCCGCGGATGAGTGAAATTAGGCGATTACCAGTAAATTGGATCACAAGCCGATGTGACTGAAAAGGATTTGTTTCGATGACTTACTTAAATGTATAGTGGACACGAATGTAGTAATGGAGTCGGCTGAAGTAAAGTTTATCATTGTCGCCACGGATGAACAAGAACTATACACAAAGCGTATACTTCTTATTAGTCCGTGTCTAAAAATAAGTATCTTGGAAATAAACACTGTTTACTTAATTTATATTCCACGATTATTTTTACGGTCTTATAAACTCTGCTAGTGGAAAGCAAAACTAAATGTGCAAGTTAGTTGTTTGCGGGAAAAACACGAGTATAACACGGAGCAGTTAAAAAAATATGGAGTGCTAAATCCCTTTCTTGTTTATTTTTTCCTTAATTTGTAGTATTAAAAGGGGAAGACATATCCGAAATATATAAGGTCCAACCTTTCTAGTCCCGATCCCTTTAAGAGGTTTTTCTACTCATCATTATGAACAACTTTTATAATGGGACCAACCCTGATATCACGAAAAAATTATCAGCTGATTCATACAAGTACTTCAATATTACTCGATTTAATGTAGGTATGGAACAGCAGTCTGTTTTTCGCGATGATTAATATGAGTACAATAACTTCTTAAAAGGATCGGGATTAGAAAGGAAGGACCTTGTATTACGACCGACCGTTCAGATTTATTGCGACTGTATGCAGAATGATACTCTCTGCAATCTGGACAAACCCCCGTGGCTTAGATTGTAAGCTACTGAATATAGTAATAATAAATAAAATACTAGAGCCCTGACCACCGGTAGCTTGGGCCCTGTTCCCGATGCCGGTGGCCTACTACTCTTTTATATTTTTAAATGTTTTTATAATCTTTTTTTTATTTAATTGTAAAATTATTTAAAAATATATAAAAGTATGTTAAAAATTAAATAAAATAATATTGAACAAGTCGAACACTTATTCGTGCTAGAAATAAATCTGTACCAATGGTCTGTTTCCATAAATAATCACTTCATTTGATTCCTAATCCGTGGTAAATATGGAGGAGACGAGCTGTAGCTTACCTACTTTGTTCTGGAAGTACACAAACTTTGTACCTATTTCACGTATTACAACCTTAAACTTGGCCGCGTTAGCACTACGACGAATTATGTATTTAGTTGGCGTGCTGGTTCAGATAAATGGTATTTATTACTGTTCACTTTTGTTTGTTCGGTGGAAGCAGAGGAAAGAAAATGAAAATTAATATTGATGCTGTTTATTCTTCATTATTACGTGAAACGATGTGTTCTATATAAATTATATCTTATTTTAACTTTGCTGGCGAATGCAACCGGGTAATATGTATTTAGTTTAGTTTTCCGAGATGAAAAACAATGATCTACCCTATTTGCTAATCTAAAACGCTGCTTTATTCAACAAAATAAAAATCATTTTTTGCATTAATAATACTACTGCACAGATACTGAAATTTTTACACACTGTGTTTGTGATCGTTGATATTTAAAACACTAAGATTAATTATTATTGCTACTAAAATTTGAAAGCTAGAAAAAATAAATTGTAGGCAGGTATGTAGGCATACAACAGTTTAATTGAGCAATTTGTAGGAAATTAAGAATTGGTTGCAGCTTGCAGCCGATGAGCGTTGTCAGTGCGAAATGAAGCGCGACTTGATGGTGGCTGAGCAATTTCCGCTAGGTGGCGCGCCTTCCGATGGCGGAGGTGCCGCCTCGCTCCGCGTAATTGGGGAAAGTAGGTATCGCTGTTTATTAGCGATTTGAATATAAGGAGTTATCAGTCTGTTATTGAAACTGTAAAAGAATTCATAGAACCATATAAGTGACTAATTTGACTTCATTTGTTTATTAGTTATTTGTAATTATTTTTAATGTACGGCTCTATGAGTATAACCTGTATTAAGCAGAATGATAACAATAAATATTTTTATATACCAGCTCGCTCAGCTTGTACATTGCTTTTCGTATATTCAGTATGGATCGTAGGATTTTTGTACAGATTTTTTTATTTATATCTATTTTACGATATGCTGGTATTATTTATTGGAAAGTTTGTGCGGAACAATAGGTAGCGGTATAATAAAAAAACAAACAACCAACATTTTCATCTATTGCCAGTGCAGTAAAATCTCCTGTTTATTTTTTATTCGTGTTTGTTATTATTTTTTTGTTTCTTTGTGATCTCTGTGTTTAAATTTTTTTTTGTGCTTACAATTTATTTCCTGTATCGAATAAATGCTTGCTATTCTATTCTATTGTCATCCTTCGATTACTAAATCCAGGATTAGCCACAGCATAGTTTAAATGAACCAGCACGGCGCGGCGGCGCGTATGAATGGCGTCCACAAACCATCATTATGTCCCTCGTCGAAGTGGGATTATCGGGCTGTCAGTAAGTGGGAGTCATGGAGCTTTCAAAGCGTGTACCAGCAGAACTACGAACGGTTTAAATTCACGCACGTTCGCCCCTATTCCCTGGTAATAAAGTCTAAATTCTCTATGTTTCAGTTTTCAGCGCTTGGATCAGTGTAAGCCTGTTTAATCAACCGTCCGCTGGACGATACAAAACAAAGCAAAAGTTAGTGTATTGACGTAAAAATTTGATGCCGCTGGCTTGCAGTGGCAAAGTTCACTGGAATTAAATAAAACGTTGTTATTTTGATTAAAAATGCTCTGTCGAAGACTATCAATTGCAGTAAATTCCTTTCAAACGAATTCAATATAAAACGGATTACAGCCGGATTTGAAGCTTATAATTTGAGGCGAATGTTAACTGTGTTTAAAATTAATTTTGTATGGGTAAGTTTGGGAGTTCGCGACAGAAGGTTTTAGTTACCTAATTAGGCCGTTAATGAACCCCAAGCCGGGTGTATTCAGGCTTCGCAGTGACAATAGGCTATTGAGCATGTTGCATGTTTATCAGCCAACGTGTGCTGCGTACGATTGTCCCTCGCACTCGTCTGCGGGACATTATTGCATTCATCGCGGTGATTGTAATCCACAAAGTGAAACATCAAGCTGAAACAAAAGCGGAAATGAAGGAAATAAGGCTGGGTTTACGTGATATGATGTTATGACGTTTTGGACACAAAAGAGTGGACGCCAGCTTACTTGCACGAGATGTTCTTGTGTTTTGTTCGTGAACATCGTGTGGTGTTATGTCAGTATTTTTGTAGTATGGTTTAACACAGGTATGGTTTTTGTGGTTTGCGTTAAATTTTTGGTTCATTTGTCTGAAGATAACATTTGTTCCGTACTGATTTCGTAGTCAAAGAGGAATACGTACAGTACATTATTATTTGTTCTCTCGATTTCCGGTCCCCACAGTATTCATTTGATTGGAAGATTCTCTGTGTAATCAGCAAGTGCAGAATTTGCAGATATTTTGGTACTGCTTTAGCTTCAAAGTAAAGTAAGTATATATAAGAAATAAAGTAATTATGGGTGTAAAAAGTAAAGTATTGTAATTCGATTTTTAAGCCAAATGGGCGGAAGACCTGCCATAGACGGGTGGGATACATTCGAAGCGGGAAGCGGATACCCGTGGGCTGTTTGGAACCTATTAGAGGCCTCTACCTAGTATATTAGAGTGCGATCGGCTAAATATTTACCCGAAAAAACGCACGAGGCCGATCACAGATGGAATGAAAGACAAAGAACAGAATTAGTTGCAGTGTGTATGTAGAAAAGTATGCCTAGATACGTATTATTTCCTCCTATTGTCATATACATGATTGTAATGGCGTATGGCTCATCTCTGTGAAGCTAATGGACTATTTCCATTACTCGCCACGATGACGTTCTGCACCAAGCGTCACTTTGTATGTAGATAATTGTTTTGTGATTCGTTCATATTTGTGGTTGCATTGTGGTTCTGTGTTCTGAATCCGAATATGAAATTAATATTTAGTCGTAATACATGGTGCTTTGATACTATAAAATCTGATGTTACTAAAAAGTAAAAGTATGATGAATATTAGTATTAGAGTTCAAAACGGGGTATTTACCATGTTTATATCTTGTATTGAGTTCCCGATATTTCGGCATTGTTGCATACATATCGGGAACTCAATACAAGATATAAGCATGCTAAATACCCCGTTTTAGACTCTAATACTAATGTTAGTGACCATGACAGTTTAAAAACTTATATGATGAATATGTTTTAAATTAATGATTTAATTGAAATTAAGATTCTTTTAGATTTGAAAAAATGGTGATATACTTACTTACAATTGAAATGCTTGAAATAGTGTAATTTATAGATTATCACTAGTTTTTATTGTACATTAAAAACATGATTAGAAGCATTAATATCTATATATATATATATATATAATACGCAACTATTTCAATATAAAATCGTGCTATGCAGACTTTCTAATGAAATATATAAAAAAAAACGCTCTTTTGAAAATAACCTAAGGAAGTAGGAAGTTTTAAAGTTATTTCATAGCATAGACCCTTGATTCAGTAAAAATACACTTGAACTAGCCGGGTTTAATTAAAACCGGGAAAGTGCAGTACCTATTATAAAATACGCAGGCGGGAAAAGGAGTGGGCGGGTGCCGGATATTTCTTTAAGTGGCGGCTGCGCTCTGGACCGCGCATACGTGATACTTTTGTATGCAGTCGCGACGCATCTGCTCCGAAGTCATGTTTTATATTTATGGTACACAACTTTGCTGAACTTAAAGTGCATTAATATGAGAGCCTTTGCCTCCCCGTGGGTAGCATAAAGTCGGTGGATGTAGGCAGATAAATTAGCTACATTCCGGTAAATTAGAATCTCACTGGCCATAATTAAATTATGGCCAGTGAGATTATAGCAAATTTTGTTGAATTTTGACCATTTATAAACGCATATGTAAAATCAACAATAGCTGCGATTATTCTGCAGTTGATCTGGTCTGAAATCGTGCGTTTGCTCTCAGCCGTGTTCATTTTACCAGTAGATTGTAATATATTTCTTTGGCCCGGCTTACACCAACTTACGACTGAATTTCACCGTACTCAACCGCATAATTAGGGTTTACAAATTAAGACTTCTGACGTACAGTTAGTTACGGCTAACTTCTTTACATGGAAGTAAATAGGTATTTCAGTTTTCCCTGTTTCAGTTTTGGTGGATGTGTGCGTCAAGAATTGTCTTTGGCTTGAAACTTGTAACTAAGGGGCTATTTCTCGTGAATGTTCAATTCAACCGTGAATCTGACTTTAGGAGGTATTCGATATTGAAGAGTTCAGGTCGTATGAGATCGGATGTTTCCCGAAATAGTTTAGATTGTTGTGCAGCAAAACGAGGAGTTCCAAGTTTATCTCTTGAAAGCGTAATAAGAGTGAACTAATCGTTTCATAAAAACAACTGATCAGTATTTTATCAGACTTTAAAACTTCATCATGAAAGATAACAACTTTATACGGCAGTCTTATATTTTGTATAAAGACTTTGTATAAAAGTTACAACAGCAGACTATTTGCGTACTAACGCAACTATGTTTTTAACAGCAGCATTGTTCTTTCGAACAAAAACTGGATTTGAAACTTGAAACAAAGGGTGTTGTTCACCGTCATTGCTGTTTAACCGTCGCGTGATATTATGGGCCAAATGGCCCACGGCACTCGTGCGCCCTCCACCCTACCCTTATAATGGAAATAAGGAAAAATGGGACCACAGCTTTGATTTATTTACGGAATAAATCTATTGCGTGTGAGTTCATTTTATTGGTGAAATGTGATAGTAGTTTTTTGATACATAATAATAAAATATGCCTTCTGTTTTGTCGTTGTATTTAAAGCAATTGTCAGTTTTCAAAAACGTAAAAGTCGGTGAAGAGTGATATTTCGTTATTGGCATATAAAAATATGATCATGTTATTGTTGCATTCAAAATTGAGCAGTCTATAGTCAATAAGCACACTATAAATCTTTTCGCGTCGTATACGACTACAATAGAGACGTTAGGACACATAAATATTCTGCCGCCATATACGAGAACAATGTTACCCATGAAACATTCACACTTTTTGCGATTTATGTCTTTGTGGCCTTTTGCAACTTATTATGTTGGGCAAACTAGCAAGAGACACGTTTGACCAGCCCCTAATCGGTTACATTGTCGGAATCGGAATCGCTTTAAGCGCGAAACTGTCAAAACATTACGTTGCTCCAGTTATCGAGTAGAGAGATTTTCAAATCAAACTGCACAATGAACATTCTTGAACTTATAAATTAAAGCGATTCCGATTGCGATTAAGGATCGAAATTAAGGAGCAGGTAACACGCACAACACAGCAAGCATTATTATGCTTACCACAAAGACATAATTAAACGGTTAAAAAACTTAGCAACAGCGATTTATACAACAACATCCACAAACACGCTTAGCCAAGAATCCAGGCAAATTCTAATGCCTTCCTGTCTCGTGTACAACGAGTGGTAGTTAGGTTAATGACTACGCCCGCCTCAATTCCAGGCTATGTTTAGAAAAGTAGAGTCTAGACTAGAAATAGCGCACAGTTTTCTGTAACAGTGTTTTCAATTGTAGGTTATGGAAAGCTGTGTGAGGCTTTTTGGTTGGGAGTGAGTGCGAATGGACTGCTCTTAGTTCATCTTAATTAGTGAGGAGATCGATTAGCTGAGAACAATTTTTTTTTTTAAACATTTCCCGTCACTAGGATTTCTCCTCTGTACCTATCGAGGGTACAGTTTACACAAAATACATGTCACATGCACACACAACCAGACCCGAAACAACTATCTGTAGATCATACAAATATTTGTTCCGTGCGGGGATCGAACCCGCGGCACGTAGCGCAGAAGGCTAATCGCTTAGCCACTGCGCCAACCGTGTCGTCAAATAAATGCAGATTGTATTATCTAAACGTATAAACAATGCCCCTTTTGTCTTTGCTCTTCTGCTCGGGGTGCAGGGAATAGCCCCAATTGTTATGTCATCGATTGTGTCATATGGATTCTTTAGAACTACAAAGTAAAAAAATACCCTTAATTAATCGTGTTTTAATTAACAGTGGTTTAATTTATTATATAACCAGAGTTGTGTGGTGGCTCTAACGTAACACAGATAATGTGCGGTTGTCTAACCTATGACGCAGTGGCGTAGCGGATATTCAGTGCGAGGGGTCGTGGGCTCGATACGTGGGTTAGATTGGTCCCGTAGTAAAGGTTGTTCATAATGATGAGTTCAAGAAGCTTTCTGACTTATCATGTATATCGTCTTCCTGGCCAACAGCCCACATGGTTTTTCGTATCCTGCCCCTTTTGCAAAGTCACTATAGGTCCCTATTCCACGAATCAACTGTAAAGACGTAATATAAGTATCGATCTAAAACTTCAGTTCATCGTACATTTATTTAGCACTACTGTACCTACTAGTTTGTGCCATTACATTCCGAAGCACTATGGTGGAACGGTACTTTCAACTTTTATAGCCCGTAGGTGGGAAGCTGGGCAACGGTTTTATTGCCCCGGTGTTTCTTGCCCGTTGTCGGCAACTTATCACCTTTAGTTAATTTGTCTAGCTCTTACGACTAATGTTCGTTCGTTTGCAGTTCGCTTTTTAAGTGGATATTCTTGCTGAAGGAGGTATAAGTTTTGTGTCAAAGTACCTAATTGTTTCGGTTAAAAAGCTTCACTACATACAGTTAACATAATATTATAGAAGAGTAAAGTTTAGTACGCATATGGAAAGTAGGTAATACTTTTATGCATTTTACCAACTTTACTTTTTAGAATCTTAACAAATAGTTATCCAAATTGTGGTGTGAATGAAACTTATGAAACATTTTAGTTAAATCAATACAAATATAAAATTAAGAAATAAGTCTGTCGCAAAATCAACGAATGAATAATATTGTAACGGTAACAATCTTTACTGACTAAGGAACGGACCTTACCTTATTTAAAACCAACGTTTCCCAATGTAAATATTATTATGAAAATATATTTCAGGAATCTCATTAGATTCCTGAAATATATTTTCATAATAATATTTAAAGAACAAACAAAAATGTCACTCTGCTTTATTCATTTCAGGATAATGTTATCGTTATATACAACAACAAAGAACAGAGCATAAAGACATACAATACACGATACATCATAATTTCCTGGCTGTGTAAGCTACAAACTTAATAAGTAGAATGTAAGAGATCGCCACCATTGCAGGACAGTGTACTGTGAACACAACTAGGTACACTAGATTAGTGCGGGTGCATTGAAAAATTTTGTCCCTAGCTGAGCGTCTCGCAGGAAATTGCGAAAAATGTGTTCAACCCGCGACTAATGGACCTGTTTGTGCTTTTCCACGAGCACGTAGCTTCACCACACAACCCCTGAAATATTTACTGAACTGCTATACAGAACGTCCAACTTATTCTTCCGCTGTACGACCACAAAGAACCGATTTATACCTACGTTCCTTTCTCAAATCTTTGGCAATTTCAAAGAAAAATCGCGGTGTTCAACTATAAAATCAAAAGTATTCTCTTATGAAGCTCTGTGGAAGTTGGCAACATTAAACAAGTGTGAGGTTTAGTTGGCAAATTGGATGTGTAGCTCCAAGTTTGTGAGTTGCTTTCTGTTTCGACTCCGACTCGGTTTATGTGTCGGCAAACATCGGGTTATGCCGAATAATACGATTAAATTTTGATTGCGTCGATTGAATGTTTCGAAGTTAATGCACTTTGTGCACAAAACTTATTTGTGCTTGGACTGCAGTTTATCAAAGTTTGGTTGTACAACGGTATAGAATACATTCATATTTTTTCTAATGCGTTATATAAAATGTTATAAAAGAAGTGTAGGTATGGGTATGATTATTTCATTGCGAGGGTGAAACAGATAACATATAAATGAAATATAATATCCAACCTTTCTAGTCCTGTAGGCCTTGATTACGTAAGAAAAATTTAACAGCCACAGCCACCAATAAACAATGCATCCCTTTCTCGCTTAGGTATAGACATTTTCATAAGAGGATACGGATAAGGACGATTATTTGCGACAGCAAATGTCATAATAACATACGTAATCAGGCGGCTAATCCCTTTAAGAAGTTATAATGATCATCATTAAGAAAACGAGAAAAAAAATCTGCTGTTCCATACAAATAATTCAATATTACTTGATTAAATGTATAGAACATCAGTGATTTTCTTTGTGATTTTAGAGTTGGTCCCTTAGTAAACGTTGTTCATAATGATGAGTACAATAACCCCTTAAAGGGATCCAAAGGTAGGACTTTGCATACTGGTTTACAACTGTCAGCTTTTAACTAGCTAGTTAGGTACTGATCTATACTTTTCGAGGGAATAACAATTGTCAAGTTCTCACGGAACTCCCAGAAATCGAAAAGCAAAGATTAATTGCGAAGGCGATCATCGAATCGTTTCCATTCCAACATTTTTGTTAGAAATGAAATTTCGTATAATTTTCCGCGTCGCCACGTTTGGATTATTCACTTCATTACAGTTTAATCCTGACCCTTTAAAGGTCGGACGTCAGATATCTACGTGGAGTACGCAGGTATACAGGACACTAATTTTGTTTTTAATTACTTGCAGAAGGGTTGTCGTCGACATGAGTGAGTCGTGAGAATTGATGAGCTGATCAATATTGCGATGGGTATGTTCTGTATATGATATCTGTTTTAATTAACAACATCGATTTCGGGACCAGTATTAATTTGGACTAAAGTTTCTCCTTGAACTTTTCACTTATTCAATTATCAATGCTGATAATTGAATATTATCATTAATTCCGTTTTTTTTAAATAAGTAGGTCGCCGCGTGGTTTTTTCGCTGAGTGCTATATGACCGTCCTTTGTTTATATATTTTTCTATGTATTGTATATTTGTTTTCTTTATGGTGTGCAATAAATTGTATTGTTTCGAACGTTCACATGCGCTGTCATTCTTATTAAATTTGTATACATATCTTAAATATTTTTAGTGACAGAAATCTAATTAATATAAAACACTACATTCCCACATTTAAACAACACAGTTGTGGAAATCAATTACAAGGAAGGAAGACGTCTGGAGCGTCGCGTCGGCATCGTGAGCGATGAGCTAGCCGTCAGTCGGTGCTTACACACTGCTGCGATCTTTGACTCCAATATGTATGGACTCTGCATCATTGGTTCAGTTGTCGGAAGCTTGACTGCTGAGCGTAAGGTTTTGAATTAGATGTCCTCTTTCTTCTTGAGTTTTTTCCTTGCATGATGCAGGCTTCGTAATCTGATGGGTCGAATTCGTATTGTGTACGATCATTGTAGATAGCTTGCTACGTAGTTCCTTTTTTGCAGCGCTAGGTGTCGGTATATACCCAAAAATTGCAAAAATATACAAAAAAAATAACTGCTTATCCATACAAATAATTTAATATTATTCGACAAAACGTGTGGAATAGCTGATTTATTTTTCGCGATTTCAGACTTTTTCCCTTTGAAAAAGTTGTTTATAATGATGAGTAAGTACAACCTTTTGGCTTTATACATATTATAGACTTTCCGACTACCCGTGTATAGGTTTCTTTATAGGTAAAGGTATATAGGTAGGGTGTATAGGTAATTAAAAAGAAAGAAAGAAACAGTTTTATTTTGAACTCGCACAGAAAAATCACAAAATATTAATAAAAAAAATAGGCAACCTGTACAGTGTATGAGACCAAAAATGGCCCCCATCTTAGCTCAGCCCATTGGAAAATGTCAATAAGAGCTCGTAAATAATAAATGTGACCCGTTTGGTGGATGTCTCACGGCTGAAGGATGGGTGGGTACCTATAAGGTAATATGATAGTTTAGGTTACCACAAAAGCGAAGCGAAGGTGTGAGTCACGAGTTCGATCCATATTTGTTACATTCTTGTTACATTTGACTATTCGTGTAATTGATTTGTTTTTCATTGAATTTTATAACAAAGGGAGATGCCACACGGTGCGTCGACGCGACGCAGCGCAGAAAATTTTCATACAAAAGTCATTGACATGACACACGGTGCCCTACGTCGACGTAGCGCAGACCAACGCATGCAGCAAACTAGCTAAGCTCCGCTTAGTTTAGCTTACCGCTTGGTTTAGCTAAGCTCCGCTTAGCTTTGGGTGTCACAGCAGAGCGGTGTTGCCAACCCTATCGATTTTTTGGTATTTCTAGCAATATGAAATAGGTACTGACTAGTTAGGAACAGATTTATTTATCAAATCAAATCAAATCAAATCTTTATTGCTGAACACAGGTACAATTTAGTACATTACAAGAAGGGTGAATGCGCAGTTCACTATGTTCTACCAGTTTAGGCATGCAACATTAAATGGGGTACACAATTATAAAATATGCTACACTACTTGCTCACTATTATGCTACATTAACTGCCCATCGACTGCCGGGAAATATCGTAAGTATAAAATTACACTTTGATACATTATTTACCTGAGGAGATAAGTAAGTAACGTACGTGTAACGTACTTGTCGGTCAACAATTACATTTTTCCGAGCAGCTGGAAGAGAAAGAAGTAAATGCACTCTTCCATTAAAAAAATACATCTAGTTAGGATAAGTAGTTGAAAAATGATTATAATTTTTATTATTTTTGACCGTTATCAGTATTTTTTTATGACAACATCGATAGTCAGCTATCATAATGATATGTCAATATGTCATGCCAACGTATAATTTTTAATATTCTTACTGGCTTGGTAACAGTGTCCTTTAGCAATGATTTGATTAATCTGCCTGCTGTCCTGCTACTGCTGGATAGACTGCAGCTGAATAATACCTATCTTTTATAAAACTAGATCAGAATACGCCGATTAACTTAGTATTTCCGAAATCCTAAATGTATAAGTATTAATAATTAATACCTTAGAGCAAGGACCTCCTTCCTCTGAGACTAATACTAAGTTTATGGTAATAGTATGTATCTCAGAATAATGACTAAAGCATAGAAGGAGCGAAGGAATTCGAAACAAATCTCTATCTATCTATACTCTTTACCCATATGAGATAAATAATAAGTTAAAATAAGATGCCTATATAATTCGCTATTCGTTGTTTTGGAAGGTTGTACACGGTTCTATAAAACCATAAATAATTTAGTGTTGTCCTTACAGGCATAAAATATATTTTATCGATATTTTGTCTAGGACGATCGAAATAATTTTTCGAAAAAAAAAATTGAAAACCAATTTGTAATGAAATGCGAAACATCCATATTTATTCAATTGTCTCTGAATCAATAATTATTAGCAAGTCAAGGTTTCTTAATAAAGAAATAAAAACAAAGATTAAATAACAGATTTATTTCAAAAATATAATAAATAAATACATTTTAGCTTTCTGCACTCCTTCATTTATAGACTTTCACTAAGCCAAATCTCAAATTATTCCGTGCGCGCAATATGCTTAAAACGGGGTACAAAGTTTTCTCTTCATGTATTAAATAGATTACATCGTTATCTTCTTGTTTTTAAAGATCAATGAGGTAAAAACTTTGGTTAAAACGGCGAAGAATTAAACAACAATTTATTAGGAGCCCTATTACATTTGATGTTCCGCGCACTTAACATAGGTACTAAACGTCCATGCTGATGTCCAGCAGTGGACTGCGATGGGCTGAGTTGTTTGATTGGTGAACATCCACGTCCATTGCTGTTAGCTCAGAAGATACTGTAGCAACCGAAGTGGGGTTTAAGGATGCTGTAGAGCCCAGGGACGTCGCGAGAATCTGATGCGTTGAAGTGGATGAATAAGATGACGCCGGCATGCACTAAAAAAAAAACATAATTAGATACACGCAATATAGTTATAGAGTTTGGCAAACGAAAATTGAGACTGGAATTAACAGCAAAATTAAAAAAACACTGAGAACACTCAATACTGAATATTTGAATACATTATCGAGTATCCATTACTCATAATTTCACAAGTTAATGTATTAAATATAAAGTTCATTAGAGAGTGTTGACAGATCTAGTCATGTTTTTTGAATATCGCGGGCTAAATTCAGGCTCAACTTTCGTGTGCCAAACTCTAACACTCACGCTCTTCCCACGATGAACCCTCGAAACAAGGCTATTTATCACACATGTTTAGTAAAAAAATAAATCAATTATAGGTGCATTTTAATAAGAACTACTTACGCTTTTCACTGATGTACATTGAAGGTATAATGTTGACACAGAGTTCTCCTTCAGTCTCCGCCATTTGTCATCACAAGTAAAACACGCTACAGTAAAATGCCTGAAGCAAACTCTGTGGTGTTTTTTTGGAATCCAACCAACTTCGCGAGACACCGCAGTAATCCATGTTTCTTGTAAAATTTTGTCCCGCGGAAACCTAAATGAAATACAAAATAGTCAATTAATTAAACGTAAACTAACGTAACTGTAACGCAAAAATAACACTGTCGATACATTTATCGATCAATAAATTTACAACCCTATAATAACCTCTCACGCAAAAATTTAAATTGATAAATAGTTATGATTTTTATAGTGCACACTTATTTATTTTACTTCATATATAGATAGTGTCTTGCTTTTCCTTATTTTATGTTTATTGAATGAAAATCATGTCTGTATAAAAGAAATCTATGAATAAACATAAAAATACTACTTACTTGTGGAAGCTGATGTTTTCACTTGTGATTTTCTTTACATCCCATACGAGATATACACTTTTTAATGACATAGGCCATAGCGAACACTCTTATTTACAAATGCAATCGTCTTTTAATCAAGGATTTATACGATTTCCCACAAAAATCATTTATTAAAACCAAAGTAACAAACGCACCACTGACACAAACACTATACGACAAAATTCAAGATGTCGTCGGCGTTCGACAAGCGATCCTCATGGGCGGGTTACATAATTTGGTAGCGTCAAAAAGCTACAAAGGCTACAGATTTGACAGATGGCCGTGTACGTTTTGCAGGTACTGAGGCGGTTTCTATGCTTTAGTCATTGTTCTGAGGTATGTATATTAAGTCAATGGTATATTACGATTACGTCTATGGTGGTCACAACATAGATTACAAAAATCTGCTGTTCCATACGTTTTAGTCGAAGGTTTTAGTCGAGTAATATTGAATTATTTGTGTGAAACAGCAGATTTTTATTTCGCGTCTTCGCGGTTGGTACCATAGTAAAAGTTGTTCATATTTATTACTACATTATCACCTTCAAGTGATCGGGACTAGAAACGTAGGACCTTGTATATTGTTTTTTATGTAATTGATAAAAAAAAACATTTTGATTTTCATATCAAAAAGTAGCTCTGCCATATAGATATCCAAGAAAAATTCACCTGTATATTTTGAAGAATGCATATGGAAATATCACTGGGAAATATGGATTAGTGGAAGGAGGATAGTGATTGATCACAAATCCAGCAACAATCAATTTAGTATACTATTTATAATTCTTTAGTCTGAGAGATTACTACAGTCACAGACCTAGCACTAGTGAAATCTTTAGTCTATGACTACAGTCACGGTAACCATGGTAACCGTCAAGGCATTTGCTCTGACAGGCTCTGACTTTATGAAATTATCCACTAAGATAAGACTAGATCCACTACGTTATAATAAATTATTGATTGCTAAAAGAGGAAAGATTATAATTAATATTGTTCAGTGGTTTAAAGAAGTCCCTCAGAACAATTACTAAGAAGTCCTATCAAGTGCCGTAAAGTAGACTCAATGGAAAATCTATTGTATGCGGGTAATAGCAACCGTTTGCAGCTGAACTAATAGATTATTATCACACATGAATCGCACAATGAAGCATTGGATCTTAGAGAAGAATGAATTTTTGTCCCGAAAACTTTTTACAATATCTAATTAGATCTAATTATTATTATTCTCTTCAATAACAATGTTTAAGTCCAGTAGGTATCTGGTTGTTTATGTAACATAATTTGAAATCAATAAAAGTTATCTGCATTATCATGTATTCATTTTGAAGAAAATATAAATATATAGGTATCTACTATGTATTTCACAAAAAATCACCACTACATTTTGCTTATGGCCTGAAATCAAAATATAGGACAAGTGAATTTTTTATACCTACCTAACGTGTTTGTAAACTTAAGCTTGGCGAATAGTTAAAGATAGATCTATAATTGAAAACAGAAAAGTTGTGTGAACTCATTGCTTGGAGTATTCTTGGTTAGGTTAATAAAGAAATCAAATTGGTGTTGATTATTTATTTCAATACAATGCAATCACGTCATGATATTTTACACACATTTATCACCACAAACCCATTTTCTGGTCAATTATTCTACAATACCTATAGATATTGGTACATATTATATACGTAAATAAATGAATCATGAACGTGTTTCATAAATCGGTTTGCCACTCGTGGTGGTTGTGGCAATATAAAGAACCCAAGCCCGTATTCGTTGGAGTCGCTTTTGTCCAACAGTGAACGTTTTCTAGCTGAAGATAAGAGACACCAGTAGCAGGCTAGGTTTTCTAAACCGTAACAGATTACAAAAGTTACTGAAATACCATCCCATGACTTTCTTCTGCGACACTTTTATACATCGACTCCATCGCGCCGAATACATAACTACACGCCACTGGTACGCTTCCAGGCACTGCTCCAAGTAGTTCTGGTCGTGGATGATTATTCCATGGGCATTGTTTCGTGATTCTCATTAATATAGATAAAACACTGGGCAGGCACAATCACGTTGACTGTAAGACGGAATGCATTGAAAATGTTTCTATCTTATCGTCTATTTCCAAGAGAAATATTATAATCCTTGCGGCCGTAGTTCAATAGCAGCCATTTGTGTGATAGGTAGATAAAAACGCGAGTAAAAGAAAAATATTCGCCTTTCACGAGCCATATTTATCGACTGAGTGCCATTTGACAGTGACAAATCGTAATGACATAACGTGCGTCGACGCGACGCAGCGCAGATTTCTGCGCTGCGTTGCTCGAACGGACCCCGCTCGCACCTCGCTCGCGTCACTCGTGTGGCACCCTCAATTTTGCGCTGCGCTGCGTTACGTCGGCGCAGCGCAGCGCAGCGCAGCGCACCGTGTGGCATCACCCAAAGGCAGGAGTTTTTTTAATAAGGCCTGAAAATATCCCTTCTTATAATAATCTTATTAATTTTTTTTTTCCTCAGTAATTCTTAGTAAAAGCCTCAAAAGCCAGAGTGATATATAATTCCCAGGTCTCGGTGTTAAAGGTGGCCTCCTTGAGGGCCATAAACCCAGGTTACTCTCCGGTTTTTACAGCAGTGATAAAGTTTACTTCTCTGGCTTGTTTGCCCGACTAATAAATATCGCCGCAGAACCGCACACGACGCAAGTTAATCTTATTTTATATCCATTCTAACAAACATATGAAAATTTGTGATTAGCTACTTCACGTAATGAAGGGTTTAATGGGTCTAATAGCACCTAATTATATTTGCATAGTATCGTTTGAAGGTTGTGTAGATATAGGTATAATTCATACATATTTATTTAGTAAAGATTTTAAAGCGTTATCATTATAAAATAAATTGTAACCGTAATATAAAAATAGTCTAATGCGTTGAAGAAACTATTTACTGCACAGTTTTTTTTATGTACTACTAAATTAGCAAACAAGCATACGGCCGCTCTGATGGTAAGCGGTTACCGTAACCTATGGACGCTTGTAACAACAGGGCATCACTCGCGCGTTGCCGTCCCTACACTGGCGACCTTGCTCTTCGTTAGGAACACAACACTGCAAAAGAGCAGTGTTTTATGGTTATGATACTCTGCAAGGTGGAGGTACTTCCACAGCCGGGGACTACACTCGGGAGCAAAGAATCCGGGTCACCAACATATGAACCTTAATATCTCGGAAACTAAGAATGATAGCTCATTCAAATAAAGAGTATTTTTTAGACTATTTAATACTACACAAGTTATAATACGCTTCGAGAGCTTGAAATTGCATTGATAGAGGTAAGTGAGAATATTCCCCAACATCGCCTCAAACACTTTGTGCCGTATGAATCGCATGACATCTGTATTGACAACACACGGAGGTAATACAAAGTACTAAAAGTGAGAATATGATATAAGTTTCTATTAAAAGTGGGGATATAAAAAAAAATTAAATATTTATGCATTTTTAAATAATGTATTTTTAATAAGTAAAATAAATAATAACTAAGAAGTTTTATTAATTTTATTTAAGTAATAGATATTAAGTAGTCTATAAAATACTTTTAATTAGATTATGCTAACATTCTTAGTTTCCGAGATATTAAGATTTATTTGGTGACCCGGATTCATTGCTCTCGAGTGTATTTGGAAGGTGATACTAGTATAGTCTAGTGTTCCATGTGTCTTTAGCCCTATGTGTAATTTTACTTGCCCTTCTTCTACCATGAGCATAATAATTAGAGTAAATGCACATAATTTATCATTTGTAAAATCTGGCTGATCATAATTTACTTTAGTTGTTGATAGTACCTAACCTTGTTTGCCATAAATAAAAAAGCGGTCTCTATTATTTAAGTCTCAAAATATCATTATTGGAGGACGACCTCTTCCGGCGGGTGATTTTGTTCGGGGAGCACTTTAGGTCAAATTGAAACCATTACGGGAAAACGTGTTAGTTGAAAGGATGGCGAGGCTGATCGACTGATAGTCTCCCGGCTTACCTAGCGACCAGTTTGTGTTTTATCAAGGTTTTTGTACAAATGATAAAATGAGAGGACGAATAAGTGAAAAACTTTGGTTTGTGAAGAAGATCTCTATTTAAAGGATGAGATTTCTCTTATACCGGGTTACTTTTCAAAGTGTAATCAAATCAGGGATTGTTTTTGAACAACTTTTACTATGGGACCAACACTGAAATCGCGAAAACATTTATTCTAGTAATAGCTGACTTTATTTCGCGATTTCAATAGCTCATTCGAAAGAGCGATGGCACGATTTGTCAGAGATCGTGGGTTCAAGTCCTGCCCGTGTCAATCATTTTCCAAGTCTTATTTGTAATATTTCTACAAAACTCACATTTGTATCGTGTGGGGAGCACAAACAGAAATCTAAGCGACAATTGTCTATTCTTACCAAGAAGCATACATACACGTCAACATTGATAATATCAAATAGAGCAAAAAATTTGAAAGTTAAGAGCCATATGTTCGAACTAAGAAATAGAAACCTGCCGAAAGTAATACTTGACATCCCCTCAATTATATACCTAATAGGTAAGTACGCAAGTCCTTGCTATAGAATATTATTTTATTTGAAGCCTATCTTTCAAAGAGGCTATTACACTTGCCAAGTCTGTTAGAAAATACTCGAACATGCTTCAGTGGTCTTTTATTGCATCTTTTTATATAAACTGTAAAGTTAAGTTTCTTTCAAAAGCAGAAACATTTTCTCCTGCAGTTCTAAAAGATACAACTTACAGAAATTCAATGTAGGTACTCTAACGGCTGAATAAAGGCACATCTATACGTGTATCAGAAATGTGATCATAGTTATGGGTGTGGTGGTCTGATGACCATCAAACTGAACAATTTGCTCTATGGGACAAAAATCGTAATCGCGAAAAAATAATCAGTCTACGTTTAAGTCTTGAGGTATTGAACTTTCGTGTGGGACAGCTGATTATTTTTTCGCGATTACGATGTTGGTCATATAGCGAAAGTTGTTCAGTTTGATGGTCTGATCCACCCCCCTAAATATGACCACGCATTTCTCCCGTTGTATAAGTAAGAAGTGTACTACGATAACTGGTGGTAATTTTTTAAGTACCTATTACTTAAAAAATACCGAGTATAGTAATAGATAGATAAAAAGACATGAAAATTGTTTACTAAACTAAAGTAAACAATTTCCACATGTCTTTTTAAACGAAAAAAGTAATTTAAAAATATGAAAATCATGTTTTGATAATTAATCACTTTTTACAAAATCTACACACCGAAAACGATTTGTTGTATTTTATAAATGATTGTTTAATTAATGACGCTTGTGAGCTAACAAACGACTAGTGTAAACGTTGTTTCGGGTTTTACAACCGAATTTGTCGCATTCCTTTTAAATTGGTTGTCATCGAAAATGTTTTGGTAGTGACCAATGTGAACAGTCCATAAGTAATATTTTATAACTGCAGACAAACGTATGGAGCGCTGAACAGTTTCGAGTTCAGTCATCCGTAGCATGTTGTAGATTCGTAGCCATTGAAGCCGCGTAGCGCCGTAGCGGTGTAGAGGCAATACACGCTACGTAAAATACGGCGCAGTCATAGGTGAAAAATAAAAGAAATTGTAACATTTTATATAACTTTATTTCCTTTTAGTATTTTTTTACGTTTTGTTGAAATAAATCCTTGGCTTCCAAGAGGAGAAACACTTGTTTGCATACAGTAAAAGTACAAGTTAAGAAAATTTACATAATAAAATCGAGGAAAATAAGATTTTGTGCTGACTAAAAGAAACTTCCAAGCAATGTTTGAACTTTCGGAAAAAAAATCAGGCGAAAGTTGCTTCTGTTATCATATTTTTAACATATTTTAGCTTTTACAAATATTGTGGAACAACTTTCCTAACAATTATTGTCTTTGTTTGCGTATGTGTGAGTTGGATTTTTATTAATTTGAACATGCGCGTCTATATTTTATATACATATTTCTGTCAACTGTGTCTATCCATGGTTTCCACAAAAAATGCATACATTCGTAATGTCCTTTTTTTTGTGTGTTTTATTATTTATAACCAAACAAAAGAGCTATAAATTGCCCTTTTACTGACATACTAAACAGTCATCTCCATAATATTACCACAGCTATACAACAACGTTAAAAATCATTCGAATTGACATCAACAACAATATAACAACGGCATAAATTATAACAAATAGCAAGCCCCCCCAAGTTCACAATACAAACTATTTATAACACTATAGTTTCTAAACATATTTCTAAGTGAGGCAGTTATAAATAACAAACGATACAAACTTAAGCTGTAAGGGGCTGCAATAAGTAGGTTTTCTTGTGTCTATCTAGGGTTACCGCGAAACTAATGAAGTGTCGGTAATACTAGTATCTACATAAAACCGTAATAAAATCCCGGTATTTTTATAACCTTCTTCTTCTTAGCGAGTCGATGATAATCTACACAGTCCCAACCTAGAAGTTGGCCATAAAGATTGCGCTATCAGTAACATCCATTAGTTGTTCCGCGGCGTGCAGATGTCAAGCAAGCTGTGCACGTTTGCGACACCGCACCGCATCCACACATCAGGTTGGAGTCGTCAAAAAACCCTCTCTGATTTTCCTTGCTTTGGCCAACCTGACTATGTATAAAACTTTGAAATTTTAGTTTGATTTGATGAGGTTACAAATCCAAATCCATTTTGATTATTTCTTCGATACCAAACCACCACCGTATATTCAAACGCAACTAACTATAAGAAGCTGTTATGGGGTGATGACACACAGTGCGTAGTACTGCGGTGCGTTGACGCAACGCACCATGTGGCATCACCGTTTACTGTCACATTAAGGAGGACTATTAATATTTAGCGACAGAATTAATAAGAGCGTCTTTTAGTCGTCCTTTGAGTATTCGAGGGTTAGTTACCTAGATTGGAAATAAAGTATATCTATCGGATAAAAATAAAGGTTCTCGTTACGAATAAAAAATATCGAGATAATTCGTGTTAACTAGCATCGAATCAACCCTGTGTATCTTAGCGAGGGGGGTGCATCAAAGAGAGTTGGTTGCCAAAACCGCTACACAACCACTGTGTCTGGGATTGCACATTTTGGGACAACCTTCGTTTTGTAAGGACTTGATTGTGTGTGTTGGCGTTCTTATAGGCTTGCTAGATATGCTACAGATGACGAATTCTTTTTAGAATATCGTTAAGAGGAAATGCGGTCGAAGAAACAATTGAAGAATAGGTATTTTAAAAAACTATTGCTATCGAACGAAAGCGAAAGGGACAATCAGACTGATCAGACCTCAAGTCATCAAAATCGATCGAGGTTTTGTATTCCTCTATTTCTTACTCTAAAAGCGGACCGATTTACATGTTTGAAACATTGTTCTATAGTCTGTACGTATCGCTTTATTGAATTACACTGTCAAACTTTGCATATTGAACGTCTGTTCATGGCGTTCAAACTAGGCAATTTTATGGAATTTTGGGGCCCACCTACTATAGGAACTAACTAATCAAAAATAGCTAAACGTAAGGACATGCTAGTGGTCTATATCTTTATCATAAAAAAAACAATGCGTTAGTAACGAAATTCAGATAGAAAATCGGGTAATACGTTTGTATGGACAAAACTCCGCCCGTGTTTTATCTTAAAACACCATAAACTTAGAATACTCGTATTTTCGCTTCGTACATCCTAAATCTATGTAAGACACAATATATACTTCAGTAGGTACCAGATTTTTTGAAAGTTCATACTCTTCTTATCATTTACACGATATTTATTAAAAGTCAAAATAATTTATTAGCTAGAAACATGGTTTAAATATGTTACAGGTAATACAACACATTCTACATGTTTCATCAATGACTGGCACAAAAATATAAGATAAAGTTAGCATTTTTAAAATTTATAATTGTATTTTTAATACATTATTTAAAATAAATTCATGAGATGGGTAGGTACATCATATTATACTTACATTGCAAGATTAAGAATCATGTTTTTTAAATTAGATCTGTTTATAATACACTAGCTTCCGCCAGCGGCTTCGCCCGCGTGATATCTATATAAATTATAGCCTTTGTTACTCAGTGATAATTTAACGTTCTGCTGGTTAAAGAATTTTTAAAATGGGTCCGGTTGTTTTTGATCTTATCCATTACAAACAAACAAACATACAAAAAAATCAAATCTTTTCTCTAATAATATTATAATATTAGTTTAGACAAGGGACCATCTCATGGGGAAATCGAGAGAGTAAAAACAGTTGTTCCATACAAAAGTGGATACCTAACTGGGTCAAATTGTATGGAGCAGTCGAATTTTCGGAATTGGTCCCATAAAAGAATTCTGGTAATAAAAAATTGGAGATCTTGATGTAGAACGCTACGAGAACAAGAAAGTTTTCATGCGTCTAGCCTAGATGCTTCTGTTCACAGGAATACAAGTTATATGTGACCCACATTGGAGGTTTTCACATCCGATACTAGCACCAACACGACAGCGATACTGATACTGGTATATACATATATCAGTGGCGAAGAGTAACAGTTTTAAAAGGGGAAGCCGTCCCAAAAATGCCCTCTAAAGCTGCAAGACAAAAATACATACCGTCCCTTGTAATCTATATATGTGTAGTCATGCCTGGAAGAATATTTTATTTCTGCAGCAAAAACGACACACATACAATACAAAATAGCAGCATCTAAACCAAACATTTGCCATACCAGCAACAAAACACCGACATAATATATCATATTATATTTATGTTCAAGAATGTGCAGTGTTCATTGCGTTGTTCTAATATTATCGAGCGGAGTGATTTTTAAAGCATTCTGGACAATATTCTTAGTGTCAAAACTGAATTGATTTCTATTCCGAGCGTGTAAAGTGATTGCCTTACAGGTTGGTGTTGGCTGCTTAAATACGCACGTAAGTAAGTACATAGTAAGTATTTTTTATTATCAATACGTAAGTACATAGTTTTTTTCATTATCAATAGGTATTGTTATTATCTGCACGTTCTACAATAAAAACGGACTATAGCAACAAGTCAAACCCAAGAAAAAATATTAAGAAAAATAAGGAATAATAATCACGTACAAAAGTAAGTATTTAGTACAGCGTTTCCTTGTTATAACTGTGGTTAACTTCGTTGGCCTTTCGGGAATAGAACCTTTAAAGGCTCGTTAGTAATTGATTCCGAATTAATCTGTGCAAATTGGGTCTGTGATGAAAACTGTTTCATCAAAAGGGATTCAACGATCAACAAAGTTCTATAAAACACTGTAATATTACGTAGGTATGGCACCAATGAAAACTCTCCCACGCATACAAAGTCAACAAAATATTATATTAATGATGAAATGAAACTAGCACGTAATTATTAGTGCCCAAATATTGGTATGAATGGTAATAGAGTATTTGAAATACAAATTGCAGTGTAGGCGTTTCCTATCCTTAGATTATGTAATGTGATTTGTGAAATAAAGTGGTGCGCTCAAATTTTTTTTTGTGTTTGATGAGTTAATGAGTAGAGAATACAAATGAAAATTATTCAAAATAGGAGAGGAAATATCAAGGTCATCCAAAGGACATGATAGTTTAATTAAAAACTTAATTGAAGGAAAGATGGATGGAAGGAGAGGTAGAGGAAGGCCACACATAAGTTACATTCATTACGCATAAAATCGCATTTTTTTTAGAAATTTTTCTTCATATTTTCTAACATACTACACTGTCTTGGATTGTTTTTGTGTTTTTATAATTATTATTTTATCGTGTCTTTTTTGCAAAAAATTAATTTAATTTCTTTCTTTCTTTGTCAAAGTTTATCCAAGCGTTATACAAAATGTAGATTGCATTGCGAACTTGCACTGGTTATTTCTTGTATGAGTGACCGTTATACACACCGAGATCCCTGCGTGTCACGTTCTTGGTTGTCACCCATGAAAAAAGTGATATAAGGTTGAAAGTCGTAACGGTCAGTCAGAAACACGAAATTGTGTCAGACGGTCTACCTCATAGTAATTGGGATGCGGAGACAGATGGCAGTCACTCCATGTAGTCGTATTTACATATAAAAGCCGACATTAACATAAATGAGTAAATCTTAGGCTGATGATTTTATAATCATTAGCCTAAGATGGATGTCCACCCGTCCTACCAAAAAGACATCATTCGATTAGAAAAATGTTCTTGGCACATGTTCTAGAAGTTGACAGGGTAAGAAAAAAGATAGATAAAATAGACAGTATTTATTAAAAAAAACTATCGAATTACCATGTGTAGGACATTGCGGCCAAGACAAATGACTGAAACGAAACATAAAAAATAAAGTTCCAGGCAATAAATGGGAAATGTAAAATTATTAAAAAACCCAACATGCAATCGGTTACCGGCAGTATGTTGGATAGCGACGGTGGAGAGTAATAAAGGGTGATCGATGCGTTGGCCACGTCCCATACTCGCTCCACTATCACCCGCGCTCGTCCGCACTTGCCCGGACTCGTCCGTACTCGCCGCGCTTAGCAGTGCACCACTATCGTCGTAAATTTGAAATTATGGTGACGCCGACAGTACGGGCTGCTGACGCTAAACATAAATTTCTCTATCTGTTCATTGATGTGTTACGCAATTAGTACAAACATTAAGGATTTAAATCCCATGTTTCAAAATTTAATTTCCAAAAGTAAATAACGAAAAAGTTTCACCCGCGATCATAAGCCAAGAGATAGAAATTGATAAAACATTTCAACCGAAAAAATATAACTCACAAAAATGAAACTCATAAATCGAAGCGAAATATTTCGTGGGTCGGCATTCAGAGCATTGCGCTCAACTACAGAGCGGAATAGTAGAAAGGAAAGGTATAAAAGCTTTACCCTTTCTAAAAACACGTAAATAGAAGCGCGGGGCGTTCGTTTCGTTCGGCTTCGGCGGCGCACACACGCGCGCCACCTACACTGGCCGCGAGCCTTACATACGGGAAATAAACGACGTGAAATGGGAAAAAAGTTAAATATGTATGAGTGCGGGTAAATATATAAATCGGTATATAAAGGCGTTTATATAAAATAGATTCGCGCGCGGGCTGCGCTGCGCTCGCCTCAGTCGCGCGCTAACCTCCCAGCCGCACGCCACGGACCTGCGAGCCTCTCCTCTCGCATCACGTCTCCCCGATACTCTTCGTTTTCGCGCCAGTTTAATCTCGCCCCATAAACAATGCAAAACAAACTTTTAATTATATTCAAAGTATTACCATGACTAATTTGCGCCAACGACAGTGTTTTTGTGTTATGACTTAAGTTTTTCCTGCTTCACGTGGTCGGCCGCCGGAAGTTTTGCCAACTTGGTAAGTGTTTATAAAAGTTGCCACAAGTTTCCTTCCTCGATATGAATAATGCACTTGTGCTGTACATTCAAGAAGTTTTTAAATTATAAGTAGTTTAAGTATTTATGAGGTACATGGAAAATATATATAAAACCATTTTTATATTTAATGAAATTGGTATGATGAAAATAATAGAAAAAGTATAAGAATAGTGGATTAAAATAGTTATTAATTATGTCGAATGCATACTTTTGAAAAATATTAAAAAAATGTGGACAACATAGTTAGTTACGCACTGATATACCTTGATTATAAGCTACTGCTATTAACATTATATAGTGTGTACCTAATTGTTGGTTTTCCTTAGTAAATAAAATAAAATAAAAAAATATCAAAATTATTTTTATTTTATAGTTATGAATATCCTTAAAGTTTACTTTTAATTCAAAATAGAAGAAAATAAAATAAATAATAAAATAAAATTTTAGAAAATATAAGGTTGTACTTGCTTGTCTGACATATTAAGTACTTACAACAAAGTCAATCAACATTACATTTTTATCACCAAGTAACTACTTAAAATCAAATCTTTCAGCAAAAACCTCCTATGACACGTTTTGCTTTAGCGACGGTTAAAAGAATAATTTTTAAAGCATTTTGTTAATAGTTTATAGGCATATCCATCACTCGAATTCAATTTGAACCCTTTTAACAACACCGGAGCCGAACAATCAGTCGCTGCGAATATTAATTGGTGGAGCAACCATGGTAACACTTTGTTTAGCCGGCGCACAAACAAATGACAGTTAAATTAGTCCTCCCCCGCAAATGAATGTCGAGGCCGATGCTTAAACACACGCTTATTAAACGCAGTAGGCTTCAAAATATACTGTATTAGTTCCCTTTTGCACAATTAAACTGAGATTTAATAAACTTTTTAATGAACAGAGTTATAACGCGTAGCTTTTAAACTTTGGAGGAATGTTTGCAAAAGTATCCATTTGTATTTTTTTTTAATAAGTAAAAGTAGGGAAAATTGCGGGGAATTCCCAGATATTCTCAACATTTTTAAATGAAGGTATTATGTACAATCTTGTGAAATTGCGCTGTGTGAAATTCCGACGTGGATAACGGGAGAATTTGGAAATGTTACTGTAAAGACACGGATGCCGTGTTTTTGTCAAATAATTGGTGTTGCCCCGAAGCATCTGAAGAACTAAAATAAAAGCTGAGATACGGACCTAATATTTTTACTATGTATTATATTAAGTTTATTTTACTTTAAATAGATCCTATTTAAGTTTCATTGAACAGTTACTGTGACTGTTAGCCTGTATCATCCCACTGCTGGGCAAAGGCCTCAAATATTAAACTCTGAATATTTTTAATACTCTCTAATGCGTTAGGTGGACCTTCTATATAAAGCGTGTCACGGAAGATGCTTAATAATCATGTTAGTGCACTTAGTCATTAATATCTCGTGTCGTAATGGATTTCGGTTTTTCATAGTAACATATAGGTACAAAAGAACTTTGACTGACGGACGTTCATTACCACGGCCGCGTAGTCCGAACCGTTGAAGATAAAACCTAATGTAGATTCTGTGTCCCAGATGAATAAAAAATAAAAAGGACTTTCACTAAAATGGGACTTTTAGGAATGGGATCTCTGAAGCCCAACAAGTGAATTATCCTTTTCTAAGTAGCATATAAACTAGTTTTAGGGAACTGAAACCAAGTAAAATATGTATCAATAAATAAACAAGGTATATAGGTGACGTGAAAGTAACTTCAGCTAAAGATGACTTTGGCGTTCTAGTTTAACTCGCTTTTTTATGTTAGTTAGAGGAAGGCAAATCAGCTTGCGGATTAAAATATCAGAAATAAAAATATGAATTTCAAATGGTCGCGCCAAAACACAGTCACGTGACATGACGTTAATATTGCATTCCTCGTTCATAGCGTGTCAATATGGTTATCAAGGAAACACGAAGAAGTGACGTCAAAATTCGATGGTGTTTGAAATAACGTTCCGTTTAAACATTAAAATCATTTAGTTTTAAAGTGAAATTACATTATTAAATTCATTCATTTTCTTTTCAGAACCCTTAAAAATGATGCCTGTGCTGCTTTTACTGATCTTCGGTAAGTAGCTCTAAATTATAATTATGATTATACAGCTATTCATTGTTCAACTGCTATTTTATGCCAAAATATACGGGCAATTAAGCTTGTATTATTTACGAAAACCGCTTATTTTCCGACAATAATGAACGACTGTATCGGGCGCCCATATTGTTAGTGTTTCGAAATAAAACATGGAACCGTAGTATTTAGGTCACTTCCATCTGTCCACCCGTTTTTCCGTGTATCACAGACGTAAAGTTTTTATCATAACATTAAAAAAAAACTGAAAAACGGTAGACCCTGTGCTTATAGGTACTTGTTTCAGATTTCATCCTTCATTTTGATAAATTCTTTCTACAAATGAGTTTTATAAAGAGTTAAATAAATTATTAGGAAAGCCGTGCCACGTTGCCAATCTATTGGCTTGCTGCAAATTGTTTCTAGGGGACTGTACAAATAACTGTAACGAATTCTTAGTACACAATTACGGTCCTACGCACTTACTAACTTACCTCTTTTCTGTGTTCTGTGGTCCTACGCGTACTTAGCAGATGTAATATAATATTGCTTTTCATTATTATTACCTGTATTTAATTATAATTTACGAATTCAATTTTAATACGTCAGGCGGTCTTTTTCTCGAATGAGCTTATTGGGCCTGTGCATTGATTTGATACCTTTCAATGTAATGTCACGGCAGGGATCCAGCAGTATATCACCGTCAGGTATAATACCTGGCACATGTTGAGCTGGACACCCATTTGGTGCAACTTGAGGCACACACCGCACGTTATCGTCTGTCAATTAATTATAAATATAATGTTACATTCCTAGTTCTTTTTCTGTGTGTTTTTGAATTTGTGAGACTTTTGTTTGTTGCACTAAATGAACCTTTTATCTATCTAAGGCTGGGTTGCACCAAGGGCTACGTTATTGTTACTGTCAAAGTTAACTTTAACAGTAACATTAACAATGACCATAGAATTTAACTATCTACTGTTGCACTGTCATATACTAGGGCGGTTTGATAAATCCATGACTTTAAGGCCAAATAAAAACATTATTCAAAATTTATTTTTATTTCGTAATTAGTAACTCCGTACGAAGTTAACGCTGTTCGATTTTCAAATTTAGCACGAAAATAAAGTTTTTAAATACAAAAAAGTTAGGCGACTTCTAAGCATTCTTTGAAAATGGAGAAAACCGTGTTTCGAGTGTTAATTAAACACTATTTTTTACGTGGTAAAACCATTAAGCAGACCGAAATCAAATTGAAAACATATTAGGGGGCTTCTGTGCTGTCCCATGGAATGGTACCCAAGTGGTTCACTGAATTTCGTCGTGGACGTAATACCACCAATGACGTCGAGCGCCCAGGAAGGCCAATTGATATCACTACACAGGGTATGGTTCATAAAATCCACGATATTGTTTTGGAAGACCGTCGTATGAAGATTCACGAGATAGCTGATGCTGTGCACATCTTGACTGAACGAGATTTTCATATTTTGCACGATATTTTGGGCATGAAAAAGCTTTCTGCAAGATAGGTGCCGCGTTTACTGACAGTCGACCAAAAACGAAATCGCGTCACAACTTCTGAGGGATGCTTAGCCATGTATAACCACAATCCGAATGAATTTTTGCATCGGTACGTAACCGTTAACGAAACGAGGGTCTACCATTATACGCCAGGGACTAAACAACAGTCAAAGCAGACAGTTCTACCGAGGACTTGCCCCAAAGTAGGCAAAATCAGTTTTTTCGGCTAGTAAAGTGATGGCCACAGTTTTTTGGGATAGCCAAGGAGTAATTTATATCAAGTTTTAGGTAAAAGGGAACGCAATAACCGGAGCTTACTATGCAGCATTGTTAGACAGATTCAATGAAGAGTTGGTGAAGAAAAGACCGCATCTAGCAAAGAAAAAAATTCTGTTTCATCAGGATACTGCTCCGGCCCACTCGTCTGTAATCGCGACATCAAAACTTGTCGAATTACGATACGAATTACTGCCACACCCTCCGTATTCGCCAGATTTAGCCCCCTGTGACTTATTCCTCTTCCCAAACATGAAGAAATGGCTATGTGGGCAAACATTTTCATCAAACGAGGAGATCATAGCTGAAACTAAGGTCAATTTTTCAAGGTTTGCGAAAAGATTTTTTTTTATGGTATAAAGAAGTTGGAACGTCGTTGGACTAAGTGTACAGAATTGTAAGGAGATTACATAGCAATATAAAAAAAAAATACCGAAAAATAGTATTTCTTCTTTCCAAAGTCATGGATTTATCAAACCGCCCTCGTATATGTCAAACTTTTCATACAAACGAACCTTGACCTTAACCTTGCTCCATCAAATGTATGAAAAGGTTTTTTTTTTTCGCGATTTCATGGTTGGTTCTGTAGTAAAAGTTGTTCATATTGATGAGAGCATTACCGGTGAATTACAAATAACCCTGTATATAGAATATTAAGGCGTATATAACCGTGGCATATCTAGTGGCTACACTAAACTAAACATTTAGGACTTCTTTTACTGCATTTGGCAACCACTCATACAGAAACAACGCTCATGTACATACACATTACGAGCACAATACGTGTTGTAGAAAGTTCTTCGATAACAGAAATAAGGAAGAATCTTTACGAATCAAACCCCAGACTATTACAGAAAGGAACTTTCTACATGGTTTCTTATTTATACTTTACGTTAGCTCCACACATTGGGAATAAACTACCGCATCATGGATCACTGAGTACCGATTCTTCACCATAATGACTGACATTCCATATACGAGAAATAAAAGCCGGATGTTTTACTGTGGATACTCTTTTGTTTTTCTTTTGTTTATTACCGAACATTGCGGGACCGAAATGAAGATTTATGAATTTTGTTTGGTGGTATATGTAAAAGTCAGGCCGAATCGGTAGATGGTACTTTTTTTAGGTCATAAAGTAAAATCACGTGGCTGTGTCGTATTTATATTAGGTCAGGTACAGCAAATTACGATAATGTAGACAAGGACAAACCATTATTAACGACATGAAAGTGCCAAGCACAACAACCTAAACCACAACCGAATGGTGTAACGCAGTAATGCTAGGAGGCTTGACCCTAACTAAATTGAGACCAAAGCCAGGAGAATAATGATGATTTATGAAATTTTGTACAATGATCAACCGATGCATATCGGTCTAGAACAGGGGTCGGCAACCTTTTGAGTCGGAAGAGTCAAAAATTACAATTTACAAAATTTCAAAGTTCTAAAGAGCCACAAACATTTTTCTTGCCAATAATAAATTGTACTTGCATAAATAAAGTTTTTTGATAAAAAAAACCTGGATCTGGTCCGCTAGACGCCCGGCGGGAAAACTAGTCCGTTATTCGCCCGGCGGGAAAATTATATTTATATTAAAAAATTTAAGTATGGTATTAAATAAATATATGCAATATTATGTGCGTATATAATATTTGCGTATGGAACTAAAGAGCCGCAGCTTCACATCCAAAGAACCGCAGGTTGCCGACCCCTGATATAGAACATAGATTTTCCCATAATTTCGCAACTAATTCAATTATAAAGTAATTTTTTTCATATATTTACATTTTCAACTGTTCCCAAAAGTTGTTAATAAAGGCAGAATCATGATCCTAAGCCAGTTGGCTAAAGGCAATGTTGATCGAGTCCCTTTTGCCGCCGAACGAAGGTAATTGTTTGCTGTCCTTTTCCTTTCAGTACTTTATTAGATAAAAAGCAATATTAGCGGAATGTGTAGCATATTATCTGTTTACCTGTACTCCAATTAAAACGAATGAGCATAATTAAGACATGCTTAGACGTTAAAAATAATAGTCCAGTCAAAGGTAGGGTTTGAATTTTCAATTGTATGTATTGCATTTTTTATTTAATAAAATAACATGCGTTCGTAATTGTATTGTCAGTATAAAAATAAAAGTATGATATATCTACATAAAACATAATTGATATAGTGAAAAAATGAAAAAATAAATATGACATTTTAAAACTAATAAGAGTATTCTGTTCACCCAAAAAAAATTTGTGGCCTCTTTTGTCGAGATTTTGGTGATACAGAAAATAAAATTTTCAGAATGCGAATAAACGAGGTTTGGTTTTCCTCCATTGATAAAGGAGGATCCTCCAACCAGGCGAATTGATATTGCTTGGCGCATATAAGCGCAGTGCGCGATACTGCATGGAAAGCACAACAGGCGATGCAGTACTGCATTATCACGAAGCGATGCACAAGCACGTCCGTGATTACCTTATGTGGCCTTCATAACAGTATAACGAAATACACAAATGAGCATAACAAACTGTGACTTACAGTTTGCTCCATGCACAGAACATAGAAAAGAGGTCCTCTTTTCGATGTTCTGTGGCTCCATGTAACTTTTCAAGTGTGAAGTTCTGAAAAGTACAAGCAAAATTAATAAGCATATTTTTAGCAAGCAAAAACACCTCGTCACGTACCGGGCGAAACAAGAAGCCAAACAAGCCGAGAAAAATCTACCATCGCCGTTGAAGGTTCTTTAGTTAGTTTAACGAGACTCCAAGTAAATATCAACAGCAAAGGTTGAACGCTTTGTACGATTCAATCAAAGCATGGATGCCTGGCGTTTTTAAATCTCGTGAACACGCGAGCAACCGGCCAACGTGCTAATGGAATAAGTAAAAAAGTAAAAAACATGGTTTTTCTCCCAGATGAAAATTGCGTTTGAATGACGAAATTTTAATTAGAATATGGTCGTGTTACATTTTATAGTAGACCGAAATTAATTTTCTGTTGTTTTAGTATAATTTGACGGCTGCAACTCCAGAGTTGTTGTTGACAATAAAATGGACATGTCCCGAAATATATACGATTATATAACTGTGAGTAGATTCAAATTTTGTTTCCTTTAATGATCGTTACATCATTCGCTAAAGAAATCTGAACTTTGTGTTTCGTATCTAATTCCATGATTTTTATTTCGTGACTGTATCACGAAATTCAAAAGAGTAGGATTCTTTCAGAATTTTTCTTTTGAAAAGTTTACTAATCAAAACACGGAAAGTTATTTTAGGGCTGGCTGATTTATTTGATCATTTACTTCAATAAATTATACGACTGAACACCATGTATCAACTGGTGAACGTCTATTTCTGGGTATAAGTCTCTGCTATGGACTGCTATAATAAATAGTCCTGGTGGGCATTGCAATAAATATCGTACTTGGCAGACGGATTGGTTACGTCGTATGCTGTTATTAGTAGGTCCAGAGTGGATACTGCTTCCCACCTCTTGACACCGTCACTCACTTGTAACGGCACCCTTGGGAGCGATGGACCCTTTTCGGAAGCAGGAACTACTCAGCCAAATTGTGTGTATGAGTGTATCCAATACTAAGTCGACGCCAAATATTTCCAGTAAAATCATGCTCATATTTTTTTTATACCGCTAAGGTGGCAATCTATCATAAGGCCCGCCTGATAGTAAGCAGTTACCGTAACTTATGGACGCTTGCAACACCAGTGGCATTACCATTTACCAGTTTAACAAGTAGTTTAGGTGAAGTATAACGCAATTAAACGATTAATTGAAACACAGGGCCCTTCTCTCGGGCACCGTAGTGGTGTAGGGTAAGCACGAACGATCACTGGCGACAAATTGCCTCTCTACAGAGCGCTGCCGTTTCATATTTCTGAACAAGGAAACAATTTAGCTACGAGAACGTTTTCATGTCGATTTTTATTCCCCGCCGGAGGATGAGCCGAATATTAATGAAAATTGACAAGTACCAAATATCCACGTGGTTTGACCTTAGATTTTCGTTAAAACAAGCACTTCTGGTTCAGGAAATTGTTGATTTATTAGATGTTTGAGAGGGTTTGTGATTAAATCGCTACCTAGATTAATTCAGATTAATCAATTTGCAAGGTTTTGTCGCGGTCATATCTTAGATGGGCGACCGATATTTACACATAGAGTCTCCTCCGTATCTCGTAGTGTAAGCTGAGATCTGGATCTCGATTTTCATACGTATAAGTACTGATGGCAGTCGTTACGGACATCCATAAGGCGAATTGTCTGACAACCGGTTTAAAATTACGATATCGGTGTCTCCCAGTAATTGGGTTGCGCAGGTCAGGTGGCCGTCCCTCCATACGGTGTCAAATAGATTGATATTCAACCGCATCTGCTGATCTACCACGTAACTAAAATGGTAATGAACATCGACTCTGGTAATCAATAAATAAGATCATGAGACTAAAGTTTGAGCTACAATCAATGTAAACTTTTATTTTTTATTTTTGTATAGATTTATTGAGACTTGTCCTGTCCCATGTAGAATAAAATACTTTTTCTTTCTTTCTTTCTAAGAAATGGTTATGAAAACCTTTAATGAAGAATATAACAAAAAAGATGATTATGACTGAGATTATTGTAAAACAATGCCCTCAACATAATGGTAACCCCGGAAAGAGTTGTAAAGGAATTGTTGTTTCTTTAGGCAACCCTTATTGCACTCCGCTGGGATTTCGACCTATTTTAACCCTTTGTTTATCAGACATTTATGCGTTTGTTTAGTATTCAGAATTGAGTAATCACGATTTTCATTACCTTAATCTATTGTTACCTATTTTTGGCGCGATAGCTTACGGAGAGATAGTGCCATTAGCTGTAGATTAAATTAATGGTTAAAGAATTTATTTTCACAAAAAAAACAAAAAAACACTTACATGAGAACATTTTTAGCACATTATACATACATATACATAGAACAGCACTTTGAAATTAAGACTAAAAGATTTTGATTGAAAACATAATTACAACTTAATAAGCTAGTAAATTTTGGTTAAGTTTATTCCAGTCAAACTATACGAATCTACAAATTTTTATAATTTATTTATTTTTAATTAAGATCGTCATTAATTTTTTCTCGTTTTCGCTCAGCTCCGCTTCAATGAAGTATCAGCCAATAGCTTCATCGAAATTAATCAGTCATGTCCTGCTGCTCACGATGTAAAAGTGCGTTGGTCAAAAATGTTAAGGTCCTTAACCTTAGCCAACGTATTTCTAGAAACTAGAAACCCCACAAGATGTTCCATGAAGCTCCTCTTTAAAATACAGCAGAGCGAAAAATATTTACAATCCATCTACATCAAAAGTTTTTATTTCTTCTGCGAAGCGACTGAGAACTTATGTTTTTACTCTTTTAACTGGTTAAGAACACCTACTCTGTCAAGGAGACACGCTGTAACAGGATGTAACATTTCACAGCCAGCTAGAAGAGGGTTAATGTCAGTTGTTATACCTTTTGAATTTTTATCTTACATTTCAAGAAAAATAACGTTTTTTAGAGAAGCCTGTCTTCAGCAAAGTCAAAGTTTTTTATTTCAACTGGGCTTTTGCATGCACTTTAAAAACGCATTGTACATGATCGAAACGCAGCAGTGGATATGGTCAACATCACCATCAGTATTCATCCGTTACTCATGATATGTAATTGTAGATAGATGATGATGAGCTAAGGAAAATGTCTATACTTCACTATATTTTGATAGTAAGAGTCCTTATGACATAATCTCCTTATTCGCCGTTTACGACACCTTTTGAGAGGGTTCCATATCTTTGCTGGAGAACCCACGACCAATATTCACGTAAAACATTGTAATTGATTTTTCCCATCGATGTCTATAGATACGCTCTGTCATACAAAGGGAAGCTAAAAAAATGAGACGTATTTTTTGAAGACGTCAAATTCTAAAATCAACAATGTTCGAATTATATTTAAATAGAACAGCGATACATGCAATAATGGAATAGCTACTGTTATTATATATTTTTTATTCAATACACAAATTAATAATTATGTTTGTAAACGGCATTTGACTGGTGATCAACAAAATGGAGTACCTGACACGTCTCACTTTTTGAGTTCACTAAGCATATCTATAGACATCGATGGTTTTTCCCCTCAATACAAAAGTCTATCTCCACTACAAGTGTGTAACTGTACATTACGGACTATAATAACTTACCTATCAAGTAACAAAACAATCTCTCTTGGCTTTTCTTGGCTGATGATAAATTAGCTTCGGTCTACGTCACATTCCGCGAACTGCTCCGCCATTATTTGTTCATTTGTCGGCGGTTTCGATGTCTGAGATATAACGAGTTTCCGAGTATGTACTTCACAGGCCAGATTATGTTACTCACTGTTACTCGCTTCAATTTGTTAAGTATCTTGGCACCTCTTCAGATGAACTCCTTGGAGGTTAATTAAATCTAATTGGGGTTCTTCACCGTTGTGCGTCGCACTGATTTTGTTATTAAATGGTTAATTATGTTGTAAAGTGTTCTAGAATAATTTTCCAATGTACACGAAGTTCGTGATTGTTTCTTTCGGTAAGTTATATACTCGTAATTATGTCATTAGTGGCCCAGACACTGTCAATATTTACACAATAATATTATTATAGTATATTGTCAATATCAATTTACTATAATATTATTGTGTAAATATACTGTATACTGCTGTCAGCATATGGTATACAGAATTGGTTACTCTGTCTACGACAGAAATCTATAGGAAATCCGAACTCATAGACGTAGGATTTCGCTTACGCTCCGACAAACTACTGTTAATTTGACGTTTTTATTTATTTGACATTTAGTTCCGTCAAAATATTATGAAAATATTGACAGTTATTTGGCCGCCATTTTGCATACTTGTCGGCAACATACAAAGATACTGCAATAAAACTTCTACTGTTGTTATTAACTTATTAGTATGATTACCAGTTACAGCGTTTTCTTTATGATAATCTGTTTTGCTTTACAATGTGAATTTTCAAGTGATACTCGTATTCTCAAGAGCGAAGGCAAGAGATGGAGGTTTGTTACTTGGAAACCGACGAAGCGATTGTAATTATGAAGAATGTATACTGACGCACTTCGTAATTAATTTCAACATCTTTCATGAATTGTCTGAAGTAAAGAAAATACATATTATTTATTTTTAAGCAAAGTTATTCTATCTTGTTTGAGTTGTAAAGAATATAAGTGGACGAAACAAGCACACGAAACAACATTTAACGTATTCATACCTATTATTATAAAAAATATTCAAAATATAGTAGCCGTGCCGCGTCGTTGAGCCGAGTCCGTACATGTTGGTATTCTGACCGGTTTGTGTAGTAGCTCCCTTAGGCTGAATACAAACTCGTTAAAACTTATATAGACGATATGAAGTTATCTAAACACCCCTTACAATATTATGAAAAGCCGTGTTGAAACAATAATATTATGAAACCGTAGACAGACAAATTAATAATATTTGACGTATCTTTCCAACTTAAATAATTGAGTCTTGCACAGTGGGACTTCGATACGGGTGTTATGGTTCCATTTCAAAGATTACCTAGTTACTGGTCTATTGGTTGCGAGTGCGGCTACAGAGTGTGAGGTCCTAAGTTCGATTCTAGGGTCGGGCTAAGGTTTATTGGATTATTTGTTAGGAAATTCTCAGTAGCATCCCGGCTTTGAGTATGTGGCCCCTAGTTTGGAATTGTGCCCGATTGATGTCTAGACGTGATGCTTTGTTTTGTTAAATTCAAGGAAATATGGACCACTAGCTATTGGCCGCGGTTTCACCTGCATCCTAGGGGAACTACCCCATGTACCCGGATAAAAAAATATATGTTCTCATCCAGGTCATGGTCTACCTGTGTAGCCGTTAAGGCGTGAATGATAAACAATTAACATCCAAATTCACAAACTCACAAACATACAAACTTTAACATTTTATAATATTAGTAGGAGGGTCGTAGATAGGGTTACATAATTTTTGGAAAATTAATAGTTTTTGCTACTCTTTAAAATTCATCTCTCATGCAAATTAAAGCGAATTCGTTTATCATTAAACATTTAAATACATTCATCCATATCAACAATAAAACCCATTTTTGAACCAATTACATTCGAAAACGGAAGACGCGAATTTACAATGGTTCCCGTTACCGCTTCCAGTAACCTGGTATCCGCGTCAGTGAGCACTCATCCATCCCATTATGGCTGACAGGCAGCTTCGAGCCGCCCCTAATGGAAAGATAATAACTGTTTAGTGACAGCCCTGGTGTATTTTGTTCATTTAATACAACACTACTATTTTGCTACTGAAATTCTATCTCGGTAATGTAAACGGTACGTAAGTGTTACAACTGTTACTTTTTTGAGTACAACATTGTTTTGCTCTTTAGCAGTTTTTGTTATGATATTTCTGTGGTGCCAAGGAAAAAGGGGGATAAGTCATAAAACAAAAAATTTCAGTACAAAGCAAAAGAGAAAACACTTTTTTGTTTCATTATTAGATTAAAGCCATTAAAAATCCCTAAATATATGTAAAACTAATTTTGGATTTTTAATTATATGACTTTAATATAGGTAATAAAACAAAGAAGTGTATTTTTTTTTATGCACATTAAATTACATTATTCTCGCAGCTCTTACCACAACAATGTAATAATAAATAATAATAATAATAAATTTATTCAGTTCTGCGTTACATTGTATGTGATCTTAATTTTAGGTGTACAGAAAATTTTAAAAACTAAAACATCTTGTAACTTAACACAATTGTTGTGGTGTTGTTAGACGGCGGCCCCCAAACTAGGCGTTCGCCTGTATCTTGGGAGCCAGAGTTACGACAATCATTTGAAATTTGCGTGAGTTAAGACGTTACATAAAAAATAATACAAGGTAATAAAAAGAAAAATTAGATTAAAATTAAAATTAAAATTAAATGTACTGATAAACATTGTAATCTAATATTTTAAAAGAGTTTCCATGGAGTTTCTTGCTGGTTCTTCTCCATAGGATCTACTATTTGGAACATTGCACCTAGAGTCTCGACATTTTATAAGTACCTACCTGTATCTGGTTTACATGAAATAAAGATCTATTCTATTCTATTCTTATTACTTTGTACTGAAAAAAAAATGTTTTATGACTTCCTATCCCCTTTTTCCCGGACATCACAGATTTATTTGCTGGTATATTATTGCAATTGGTAGGGAGTTCATTATTCAAAAGAAACTAAAGAAAAAAGTTAATTCCGATGTCATTGAATAGCTTTAGAATACCTATTGTATTTACCCCAATTGCAATGCAACGTAACTTTATGTTTCAATAAATATAATAGAATAGAATAGAAAACATTTATTCGGTACAGGACATAGTTGTCTATACATAAAAATAGAAACAAACAAAGAGATCACAAAGAAACAAAAATAACGAACACGAACAAAAAATAAACACGTGATTTTACTGTACTGACGAAACGCCCACGAGTTATGTTATAGTTATCCAATAGGATTATGTTATAAAGATGCATGTAATAATTTCTTAAATTGATATCCCGAAGAGGTTAATTGGCTCTGCACGTCAAAAGGGCAAGTAACATAACGAGACGGCACAGTTGGCGCAGTGGCTAAGCGATTAGCTGTCTGCGCTACGTGTCGCGGGTTCGATCCCCGCACGGAACAAATATTTGTATAGCCTACAGTTAGTTAGTTGTTTCGGGTCTGGGTGATATGTATGTTTGTAAACTGTACCCACGATGACAGGAGAAATCATAGTGAGGGGCAATGTTATACAAAAAAAAAAAAGAAAAAAACGAAAAAGATCTGAATGGAAGCTCATTATGTTATGTTATGTTGCATCTGCAAGGGGTGCAAAGACAGAGCCTCCACGAATGATGAAAACCTGAGATGGTCGGCCCCCCTTGGGTAGTCAGCCTCAATACCAACATTGCTGACTGGCTATGTCTTTCCACTACGTTATGACCTTGACCTTGTGATACCTCAAGATACGACAGCAGAAGATTTTGAGATAAAAACTTATACAGATGACATGATCGAACAACCAATGGCAGTCGCTCGATTAAGTAATTGTACAACTTATTGCATCAGCGTAAAGATCATGTTTGACTGTAGTACTAATAAACATTCGTGGTTGAAGACGCGCGCAGTTCGGAACTGCTCGGTTTTACGAAGTTTGCCGATGCGACTTCTTAGTTGTGTCGTACTAAACCTAATAATGTTTTAGTTATTTATGTACTGAGTCTAATATAATAAACTGAACCAAAACAGATTATTATGACAAGAATTTAAGCGTTAAAAATTACCTTGATAAAATAAATTCAGCATAACAAAATTGAGTGAAATATGAAATTCAGTTGGTGGCCGGAATATGTATGGCGCTGCGAAAATCCAATTTAGGTGTGCAATAAAAGAACGGGCTGCAGAGGAAATTCGTGTCGTTTATTCTGGAGCCGCAACACCACATCATTTCCCTTCGAAACAATTTGATCTACCCACTGTGTAGAGCATCTACCTAGATACAGATTTACGTAACCTCTGTGACATGCTAAATCGACAACCTTGTCTAACGATATTGGTTTTGTATTTCATCTATTTTAAACATGCTTATATGCTTTTCTATTTTGTCTTAGTGTGCCTGTATGGGAGCAAAATGTTCCATTTTTTTATGCGTTTACTATGTCCTGTTACAAATAAATGATTTTCCATTCTATTCTATTCAAAATAAATATATTTTCTCTCTTCTTGCTTTTTCTTAACACTCATTCTCGTACTTGATTTTAAGATGGATAGTAGCAATGCTATCCATCTTAAAGTCACATTGACAGCATAAACTTAAAAGCTACTTACTTAAAATTAAGATGCATTTGAGTATTCGGCGATAAAGATCACATTTTCAGTGATGCCTACTCATTTTCTAAAGTAAACCTCTCTGTTCTCATCACGGTCCTTTATCTCAATAAGCAACATTTCCGCGGTAACTTGATTGTTTCCTTGTCTCAAACGGTACTTACCTACTTACTTAAATGAAGTTTATTTTTATCATTTTATGGTATAGCTGGTGTCTACCCATGTCACATTACATTTCAGAAACATATCTTTTACAGTACTGCATGCATGCAGTTATTACATTGCACATACATCCAGACCCGGTATAACTATATATAGATCATACAAATAATTGCTCCGTGTGGGTATCGAATCCGCGGCACGTAGCATAGAAAGCTAATCGCTTAGCCACTGCGCTACCATATCGTCATATTATAAGGTTGTTTTGGCTAAGCTTCAAATTTTAACAATCATTGGGTCATATGGATATTATTGATATTAAATTACTTAAAAGTATTATTTTACGTATCTAAAACTTACAAGTTTAACTTAAATAGGTACCTGCTTTACATTACCGCCTTCAAAGGTAAAACTAAATTGAGTCCCTAGACAGAGGAATTTGAAGCGACGTGAATAAATAAGGCGCTCTGAAACAGTCGCTAGGTTTCGACGCGTTATTATTTCATATCTAAATGAGCGGACCGAGGAAAAAATATAATTTATTATTCGTCGTCCCCGAGTGAGTTGTAAGTACATTACCTGCCGGAAACCAGGCTTTATTCAGTCCAAATTGTTACACGAGGCTGCGCCAGTACCTATTTTTATTATTAATAGAATTGGATGAATTTAAAATTGTGTCAACCAGCGAACTATTTTGCATCAGACATATCGTTAATCTCAAAAGTTTTGCAAAATCGAGTTAAGTATACAGAAATGCTAAGTATCACCTATATTTTCTCCTGAATAGTGACAAAAAATATCGTGAAGAATTCTGCGATTATACATTTTTCATGCCAAGATGCGATATGCTGTTCAGCATAGCTAGAACATAGAATAGAATAGAATATATATCTTTATTTTTTTCTCATCATCACAAAAAATACGTTATTAAAAGAAATACACGTAAAATAGAGGCTTTGTGTGTTATGTACCTGTACCTATAACAGATTAACAGGCTAATCCTCCGTGGAGACAGATCTTCTGTAAGATCATTTCGTATCTCGATTTGAATCTAAGGGCCGAGTCACACCGGAATGGCAGTGGCCGGCGGCGACCTCCAGTCCAGACCCCACGCGCCTAGTGAGGAGCGTGTGGCCGCCCGCGCTGCCGCGAGCAGCCTCGCGTCGCCGCTGGCAGCCGCGGGCGGCCTCGCGACCTTTCAAGCTTTTCAAGCGATAGTGGTCTTTTAAGTATGTAGATATAGTTCGAATTATTTAACACTGAAAGTGCTCACCGCGTCGCTGCCGGCCGCTGCCATTCCGGTGTGACTCGGCCCTTACTCTTATCGTCGGTTGTGACGAATTGACATACGACTTAATAACAGGGGCTGTGAACATGATAAGAGCATGTTCACAGCTCCGATAATAAGTTATCGTATGTCAATTCGTCAAATATCAACTGACAATAAGAGTGAGATTCGAGTCGAGATACGAGATGTTCTTACAGAATAGCTCCCTGTATTTTAAAATTGTCGGACAGTGATACATTTTCGTTGGTTACAATACGATTTTCACAGTTTTTTTCGTATTCAGAATAATATATTTTTTTGGTATAGCAGAGCAACAAATTTGAGAATTTGGGAAACAAATGCGTATTTAAATTTAAAGTCGCAGTAATTTACATTATGATAATACATTCCGCAAAAACTCCAATGTAAAACCAACCCTGAAAGTACATACTACGCGAAACGCAATTGACTATACTTCCGTTAGAGTAGGCAGTTATTGTGTAGGTACAGTCTGTAGTACAAATGATCGGATGTCTTTTTTTCTAGTTGGCGTGATGTAAACAGATGACCGCGGGTTCAAAGCTCTCGTTTCCGTGCGGGACGCGGGGTTGGAAACAAAAGATGCTCGTTTCCTCGGCGGTACCGCGGCGGGGGTGAGGGGGGCGCGGGCCGGGCCGCAGCCCTACAATGGAGGCATTGTTTGTGCCCGGTGACAGGAAAAACTCCGACCTCCGTGTTTCTGTGCATTTTTTATTTCTTTCGTTCGTTCGTCGCTTTTTCTCGGTAAGCTCCTTTGACTATGCCGGGAGGAAATCAAAGTTGTTTTGAAAGCACTATCTCACGGGATTTCGTCGGTTGCGAATTGATATCAAAATTTCATTATTCGTTCGTCTGAGGATCAAAAAGAAAATTTTATTATAATTGCAATTGTGAAAGGAGGATATTTTTGAATGAAAGCTTAAGTGCTTTGCCGGTTTTTTTTAAATGAGTTTTGTTCTCTTTTATTAAGAAAAATGTTTCGAACGAAACTGCACAAACACAGCCAGTTTAGTCTAATTTAATGCTGTTTCAAAACAATAATTAAGTTTACAAGAAAGTTCATAGTGTCAGTCATAGAAACAATACAAATCGCCAAAGTTCTCAGAACGCGCTGAAAATAATACATAAAACAAAAAGTTTACATCGTTATCGTAAAAAAAAAATATGTTCATGTGAGTGCATGATTGCTCCAAGAACAAGTTATTGGCCACAGTACAACTTCAATGTTTTATAAAAGTACTCGGCGACCTACCCTCTGGCTATGAAATACATTGGCTGTCCGGCGGACGGCCGGCGGCCGGTTGCGGTGTATCCGCCGGATGAGCCCCTCCCCCGCCTGACCCTTTCCGGTCCTGGTGCCTCACGATTCCTTATTTACCCGTTTTTCCTTATCAACCCGTACCATTCGCAACACATTACCGAGGATCTTGTTGGTGAAATTGAGGTTATTTCATCCTTACTTATACATGGGATGTGTGTCGGATTAGGGTTTGTTTGGTAACTCCATTTCATCTTAGCTATTTCGGATTTCACGTGTCATTAGGGACTTTCATAAAAGTACGATCCGAGACGGTTCCGTCGTCAGCCCGTCCATTGCTATTTCTGCGTCTCCGGTTGAATATAAAATTGGTAATATGACGTAATCGCTTCATGCACGAGTGAACTGGTTCTGCTTTCGACTTGATGTATGTTAGGTTTTCCTGTATTAAATAACTTTTGTGAATGCTCAATGCTGAGAGATCATTTGACCGTAAAATGAAACGATAAATCAGTCTTGTGAGCGAGCTGAACCATATCAATATCAGTCAGTTTGCGTGGCAAGTGTTTTCAACTAAAACACAAACTTTGCATTTTACAGGTCGATCGAGTCTTAGCGATTCCAAAGTTTTGATGGAATTTTACTTCTCGAAACTTCGACTGCTATACATACATGTCTTTGTTTACTGATTTCAAGTCCTAAGTGGTAAGAATAATCAGATTTGAGTTTATTAGTATGCTTTACAATAAAGTTACGAGTACCTATGGATGATTTGAAAATAATTAATATACTCGTAGGTACCTTTGGCATCGACTGTACACTTGTATTGCCTATAGTATACAATTAAGGAATATAATATAAAATTACCTATTGCATATACACATACAGGTAAATTAAGTTAAATTTAAGTTAAATTCCTCGAAAACTATTTTGTTAATAACGGTTGTCCCATGGTTTTCGGAGTAAAGCAAGTTAGCGCTCAAATGGCAAAGTTATAACTAGGTACACTTTGTGGAAGCCATTTCAATCTAGCAATGGAAAATAAAAACTTGAAAAAGTCGGGTTTTCCTTTCAATGGACCGATAATCAGGGTCGCCTTTTCAATATACTGTGGGTTATCAAAATATCGGACAAGTGTGAGTGTGACGAGGGTTCTGCCGTCGGTTTCTAAGAATAACTATTTTCTTTCGCTATCTCATTTGAAAAAGAAGAACACTTCAGTGCCGTGTAAAGTTTATGAGATTCTTGATGTTTTGCTTTTTTGCTGGTCTAAAAATAACTAGTGGTCGAAATTCGACCGTAATTTTAGCTATTTGCACTTCTTCTCCATATATACTTTAACTATGCCAAATATCACACTCCTCCGTCCGCGCAATGTGCTTAAAAAGAGCTACAAAGTATTTTTCTTCACATATTAATATAAAGATACCTGTCGTAATGAAAATGAATGTCAGTAATACTTAAATACTAACATTTAATTTAAAATATCTATATGTTCATATTGCAAGAAAAACTACAAATTAGGATAGCCATAAAAGGATTCCGCATTTCAAGCGCGGAACTCTACAAAATTAAATCAACTTGTTCGGTAAATGAGACGTCAATTCAAGGACAAATAAAATTATATTCGCCTTTTCCCCGATAACATTTTCAGCGATGAAAATCGAATAACAATAATGGTTTTATTTAAATCGGCACTTCGATTACAAAAAACATAGCGGGGTTATTGCTATACGGAATGGTAAGAGAAACAATTTCAATATTCCGTGAGTGTGCAAACGTGCAGCGGCTTGACATCTGAGCGACAAAAATGCGCCACTTGAGAGGACGTGGTGCGGGGCACGCCGCACCGGGGCGAGCCATTGTTTCAGAATTCACCTACTACGGAATGCTCACAAGTACCCTTTTTTTCTTCCATAATGGTGTCGACAAAGTTCAATGAATATTTGCTACGAATGACGTCGTTTTGCCATCAAAGTGAAAATAAAATGAACGCGAAAAAAGGTACATCAAGATTCTAGGGAAAAGCTTAAATCGCAAAAGTAATAAATAAGGTTAATAACTAAGAAGAAAAAAGATAATCAAGACGCATCTTGCTTTATTAAAAACGGCATTTCTTTTTTAATATAGCTTTAAAAGGAATATTTAACAAAGTGATGGTGACCTACATCGAACAGTTGTTAAATATTCTGGAACAAAGCAGGATTAAACAATGACATAAGGACGCCATAATATAGTTTTATTTATTTATTAATGTACACACACATAACAAAGAAAAAAAAAAACAAGCTACAAAGGTGCTGCTTATTATGGTATGCTTTTAATTGAAATTGATACTGCACGGATGAGGTGGTGCAGTCAGAAATAGTGAGTTCTTTTGTTTCTGTTGAAAGCTGAAGCAAACGTTGCCAATACGAGGGTGTGATGTATCGTAGCAGTTTTAAAATAAAATTGTATCGACGTGTAACTATTGCCAGTCTAGTACTAGAGAAATGTAGCGAAGTAAGTCTTTAGGATTTCCTTTCAACTCCACTACAGGTTGAAATATTCCAACAGAAAGACAGAAAATACGTAGAGAAACTAAAATATTGCAGCGTAAGACTCTGTTTCTTGTAGTTTTGGCACGGAAACTCAAATCATTGAGGGGTGTTATCAGATTTGGGTGTCAAACGGGAGAGGCAAGCGCGAAATTGTGAACAACGGAAAAACGTAACCGAGTTACTGGCTTCGATTGGTTCGTTCGGCTAAATCGAAGATTTATGAGTATCAGTCAGAATTGTTTGCCCAGTTTTGATATTTACGCAACAGAGGTAATAAATAATGGAGGGCGGAAATGTATTTGTTTTTTGTAAAAAGGAAAAGGTTTCTACTGTATAGTTTATTGGTTCGAGAAGAGTCTACTCTACGCTACCGTCTACGGTAGCGTTCTACCAGTATGTTAATGCAATTTATCTATCCAGATGACAGAAAGTTAAATTTGTCATTGTATCAACTACTCACTTACCTTAATATACGCTGCCTCAAGTGGTGTCTTGAAAGTACTATCAATTTTGTTTATGTCGCTTCTTTTGTCTGTGATGTCGTGTATTTACTTATTTATTTATACTTGTGGTCACCCCGCAGTAGTAGAAATTAGACCCTAATATTATACATAAATATTTGCTTTCTGCACTCCTTCTCCAAATCTCACACTCCTACGTGCAATTTTCACAACTTTCATTGTAGATTTTTTAACATAATTTCTCATTATAATTTATATGCAAGTATCCTATTAGAGAAAATAAATTGCATAACAAAACTAGAAATTATTAAAAAAAATGTGACAATTGTGAGGGGCCAGTAACATTTACTACATACCGCACCATGTAGGCATTCAACGTACAGTCGTACATGACTACCATATAGATTGTCAGGAATATATACCAAGCATTGAGAACAGCAACAGTCATCTGCATGTTTTCAGTTAGATAGCAATATAAAAGTGTTCTTTTTACAATACGGACACACGGAAATTAAAATTACCGGCGGCGCCGACCTACGTACAGCTTCGTAAGGGCATTTTTCACTCGCTTGTTTAACACCCTCACTACGAAATGAGGTCTAATCGCCCAGTACGTAGCGAACTTGTGTAGGGGCAAATTGTATACATTTACCGTTTTATTTATAGATAATATTTTTAAAGCTTTCTTAGTGAAACGTTTCTCTATTTCTCTATCGGTTTTCGTTCTCAACAAATGACAATGACGAAAGTAGAATTAGACCTTTATCCTAGAACGATCTTGATTTAAAAACATCGTAAGTGCGACCGGCATAAACGATATTATTTATCAGAATAGAATAACGTAATTTTATTTTGTGAAGCCTTACTAGAATCCCCGTTCAAAGAAGACCAGCACGAGGTATCGTATCCGACCGCGTTTCGTTCTATAGAAAATATTGAAAAATCAACATTTCATACGGAACATCTTTACTCCGCTACTGTGAAATGTGTTTAGTGGTTGGCATATACCGGGCAGACTGTATTTCCGGTCCCCCTCACCCCAACCTCCCCACGCCCCTGTGATTTCCAATGGATTTCTCGTTCGTTTTTTGCCTCTTTTCCTCACTCACGTGGAACACATTATATGTATACGGGTACGTATACTTATTACACACTTTATTTAATAAATACGTTTTCTGATTATTGAGCTTTGAAATTGGTAAATAATTATTAAAGAATGTTGATGTTGGTAAATAAATAATTTATTTGATTACTGATGAGCGTGAATGTTAAGTTTATTTGCCAATTTAAGTCAACTTCTGTAATTATCTTGTTTGGCAACTCAATATTCAGAGAATATTTACATTGCTATACTTATTTATTTGTAATATTTTTATCGTATTTTCGAGAAGATACATAAAATGATTGTGTTTACATACTTAATTGGTGTAGGTTTTATTTAGAGAAGCAATAATAAATTCAAATAACAGTTTTTTATTCGCAAAACGGTTTTAGCGAATGAAGCTTTATCAGCAGTAGGTTAGACTTAAAATGTATGATGCTGATTGAGATTCCAGGAAACTGTATCAACAGCTCCCTTTGACCTGATTAACCAATTTTATTTCTCCTTCAATTTTATTTTCAAGTAGAAGGATTACTAATAATAAATAAATATTATTTTCTCCATTTTAGAGACGAATTTAAATGAAAACAAACAACCAATTAATTTTAATTACTGCAATTTAGATTTTGACGTGATTTATTATTGCAATATTTTAGGGAATCCTATGAAGCCAATATCAATATAGTTTGCTAAAATGCTAGATGATGAAACTCTACTAACAATCTAACACAGCTAGCATACAGTTATATTTTCATAATTTCAGTATCGGTCTATAGATACCTTGTTACTCCTTACATAAAGCCAAACACATTTTCTTCATTGTTATAATTATCAAGTTATGATGATAACTCTTTGCGTTAATTCTATCAATATAAATATTCTCCTAAAATGTTTTGTTTTAGCTGCGTTTTCCGTCGGAGGGATATCGTAGGCGAAGATTGTCGAAGGATGAGGCGCGTAATTGAATAACATGAGCAGCACCCGACAAAGCCTCCTAACGTGAAGGCGACAAGGCTCGATTAAGGTGTCCTTTTTTATTGTCTTGCGTACAGAATCAGATAGCAAAACTTTCTGTTAAAGGTTGCTTAAAATTATCATTAGTATTTGTTTCTAATCTCGGTTTTTATTGCTGTATAGGAGTAAGTGCAAGAAGTCCATGAACTTTTAACTTCTACCAATGTCAACTCCACTTGGAAGCGTTGCACTCCAATGAGTGCATTGGTGCATCAATATACATGAGGGTCTGTCGCCTAGCAAACGGCGGGGTGGGTCATCCATCCTACCAGCGTCAATATACCAGGCCAGCACCGTCTCCTCGGCAATCTGCTCTTCTAGAGTGAACCATATCGGGAAATTCATGGTCTCTGGGAGGGAATTTTCCTGTATTCTAAGTAGGCTTTCAGACACTAGTCACATATGCACAAACGTCCAGACTCAGAAAAAATATGGGAATCGAATGCTAATCTTATTTAGCTGCTTAGATGACTCGATTTAGGGTACTAATACTATACTGCTAGTAGTATTATACTTGTAGGGGTCTAATTAAGTCATCTAATGATGTATTTTATTTATCTTAGGAGGCTCGACCCCTGTAGTATTTACTATCTACAGTTATTATAAAAACTGGGTTCATAAAGAGAGCTAAACATAATATTTTATGGTAATAATTCACGAGCAATATCGCGCCGAGTCTTAGCATTTCCGCCGGAAATCGATTCCTGAGATTCCTTCCTCGTATTATGATCTATTATGGAGGATTCGCGCTGAATAAGCTCTAACAAGATTTCGTATATATACTAAAATACTAACTGTTCCCGTGACACCGTCCAAGAGGACAACGGATTCTGCGACTTCGAAAAAAAAGCTTATGTCTGTCCTCATGATGCAGACACACACTACATCAATATCGTTGACACTTATGGTTTTCATAATATAAGTAAATAAAAATAAATAAACTCGTGGAAGTGAATATCCGAATAGAAAAATGTGTACATTTTTCGGCCCATCCACACTCGACACTTTTTTTTTTTCAATACAATTGGACGCAACCTTGATTGATCTTAAAGTAAACGAAGAACACCCTTCAACCCTTTGTTTTTTAAATATTGTGACTATGGCGAATAACACACGGAGCGATGCAGCGACGCACAGCCTCTTGTACCACTGTAAGTAATCCGTCGACTCTTAGTACACGCGGCTACTTAGTTTTGGGCGGTGCCGGTGCAGTGATAAGGAAGGCAAACGGACTTGCGTAAACCGATATTTAATAGCGTCATATTTATTTTCAGTCATGAAACACTTGACATCAAAATCCTATGGATGTTAAAATCCGTCTAGTGATTAAAAGTCCCCTAGTGATTTGGAATATAAAAATTAGGGATATGTCCCATCTCGTCCCCTCCGCCGTACAAAGCGGCATCGCGCGGTTCAGAGGTGCGTCCTCTCTACGCGGTCACCCCGCGCTCGCCGCGGTTATCGGTGCCGTTCCGCTCCGTGTGTTATCGCTTACGTACTACACGGGTGCTCTAGCGTTGCTACGTCGTAGCCATCGTGCAGACCGTGTTGTTACAGAGCGCTACGAAATGATATCATAGCTACGCCTGGAGCTACGTTGTCGTAGCCGGTATACAGGTTAATTTTTTATGTACCTAGTCCGCATAATTTGTAGAGTGATTCAGTCTCTGTTCCTAAATGCAACCGCAGTATTGGGATACAATTCAAAACAAAACGACAATTCGTATGGGGGACACGCATAAGTTACTAGCGCAAGCCATACAAAATCATATTTTGTTTTGGAATGAAGTTTTGTACTTCGGTTGCCTTTGAGAACGGACGCTGAATAACTCTGCACATTTTGAGCACTATATAAAAAAATATCCTGTATGTTGCATCTATAGCTGTATAACATAAAAATTACGGAAACTATTATGGAGTGGTTTTAATTAGAAAATGACCCCATTACACAGTGACAGTAAGGACCTGTTCACACGGGTGTAAGCGTTAACGCTTTTGTGTGTAAACGTTAAAACCTTTCACATGGCAACACTTACGCTGCTGATGCTAATGCTCGGGTAAAAAGGCTCTTTCAAGTAGTTTTTATCCTTGATAGTTTTGCCGTAGTACTTTCTGAAAGGGTAGGCTTTGGTATCTTTTGTATACTAGTAGTACTTAAAGTTTGTTTTAAAGAATTGTATTAAAATTTACAACCTAGACATTAATGGCAAAATAACGTGTGTAGGTATAATAATACCTAACTTAAAGTGTTGCTGTGAAATGAAAGTAAAAGATGGAAAAATGATTTATCTTTGCACAAAATATAGATGCATAACGTATTTAAAGAAGCAAAAATGTTTGGTTATACCAAAACATTTTCGTCATATTCTATAGCATATAGTCGATATTATAGGTACTGCGTCGGTAAAGCCGAAGCGAGAAGCCCGACTTAAAAGCAATAATAATATTTTCTTACGTTCTATTACTGCGTAGTTGCATCTGATTGAAATTGAAGTGTTTAGTAAAGCTGCGTGGTCTTATTATAAGGATTAACCGATCTCTTCTAGAAGATGTTATGAAAGAAGGCTTGTTATTTTATTAGCTGAATGTTTAACATCATACCTAACCTACCTAACCAACAAAAACCCCCGACTCCAACTAGAAAAAGAGGTGTAACTTTTGAACGGCTGTACAGATTTTCATGTAACATAGCTAAGACGATACCCGATTAAACTAGCATTCAATTAAAAAACTGCATTGAAATTGATCCATCTATTTTGGAGCTACGATGCCACAGACAGATCCACAGATACATAAATACCCAGATATACAGATACACACCACAAACTTATAACACCTCACTTTTTTTGTCGGAGGTTAAAAAGTCTTTTTTTATGCACCGATACCGAGGCACATTATACTCTAAACATAAAAAAAAAACAATAAATTTACGAAAAATATGATAACCGAAACAAAATTTAAAAATAAATGAAAATCATCTATCATCCGCATAAAAATTCCAAAGTATTTTGGAATTCAGGAAATAGTGAATATGAAGCCCGCAGTGGAATTAATTTATTAACTGCAGTGAATGTAAGAAAGTTTTTGTGAGTATTTGGTGCCTTGTTAAATCAAATGTTGTATCTAGTTAAATGCGGATAAGTAATGTCTGTTTTCATAAAATTATGAATGGAAAAAGAACAAGCGAGAATCTGGAACGGGATCATAAAATATGAGTGGAATAATTACCTACCAGAGACTTTTTTTTATTCGTCCCTTTTTTGTCAGACAGGCAAAGGCAGCTAAGCACATACAATCTTATTTAATTTCCTATCAAAGACATGACAGTGCAAATGTCCCTAAAATTAAAAGTTTTTTTTTTCAGTTTATGGTAAGGAGTTTTCTATTATTTTTACTTGTTTTATGTTGGCTTGGCTCCCATGGCTAATGGTTCCAGTGTTTGACTGCTACCCAAGGAATATAACTACTCTGCTCCTACCTATTTGGCACTACCACCAGCCAACTGCTCGGTATAATGGAATGTTCTCGGCATCCACACAATCAGTTTCATTCGAAGTTATGATAAAATTATTTATTAGCATGCAAAATTCAGGACTGGATACATCGATTTAAATAAATTAAAGTGACGGCACGGTTGGCACCGCGGCTAAGCGATTGGCTTTCTACGCTACGATCCCCGCACGGAACGAATATTTGTATGACCTATAGATGTTGTTTCAGGCCTGGGTGTGTATGCAAGTGAAATGTATGTTACACACGATACAGGAGAAATTCTAGTGTGAGCAACGTATAAAAAAAGAATAAAGAGCGTTGTAAAGTTTTTACTATCCGCCCTCGCTTTGATAGTCTATACAAGCGCAAGTGTAAATTTCTGGGTTCCATTTCCAGATCAAGAAAAGTATCAGTAGTTTTTTGTGTCCAGTTAATTTCGAAAACCTTTACCATATCACAACTATCTAACATCGTCAACACTGCCTACAGTATTCAGTGACTATAGCCCACCTCAATTGGAGTGTACACAAGTATATTAGCTTTCATTGATTTATTAACTGTACAGCTACTCAATTGTTCGTAAACTTTGCATTTATTCATAGTTGCAGCAACAGTTGCGCGACTTCCGTAACGAACAATGAGCGTAACACACGTAAAAGTTAGACATACGGGTAGCTGGGGATTTTCATCTCATGCCCACGTCAATAATTGGAGCGGTTGTTCATGTGTTTTTTTTTATTTGTGCAGCGGTGGTCTCGCCAGCGCACCATTGTTCCTGCTCGCCCCTCGCGCCACCCACCGCCCCACCCGACGTAAAACGGTTCGTATTTTTCATTGTTGCTTTAAAGCCTTATAGGTTTTGCTTTATTTATGCCCTTTATAACTCTCCGTAGAAGATAAATGCTCTGGCGATGTTCTGTTTTTGTCACTATTTAATGGTTTTTCAACGAGGGAACTTTATAATGGAAATTTCTATAAGAGGAGATTAAAGTTTTTTGTTTGTACTGCATTGATGATTTTTCAATTTCTATTGGATTTATACTTTGAGTAAGATACTCAAAGGATTTATATGACCATAAACTTATTATACTAGTATATGACTGATAGTTTATAGACCTTAAATACATTAAAGTCTGATATGATTAAATACATTAGTAACTTACATTTATTTTTAATAAGTTGCTTTTATATACACATATATACGTTTCCTTAGATCTTACATAAAAAAACGTACTTAAAAAAGAAGTAAAAAAACCAAGATAAGTATTATTTTCTATTTAGGTCAATGAAATAATTTCCATTTCTGTTATCGCTTCAAGTATGCCTATTGCCTAGTCTGTCATGTTTTAAAATGACAAAGGTTTATAAATGGCAACAAGAATGAAGTCATCTCGATTTGATACCTCAATAGAACCCTTGTTCATAACCGAATTAACTTTATGGCCCGAAAGACCACGACGAAATATCATAATGAAATGCTTTAATGTAAAAAACAAAAGGGTATCGTTGTGCCATTTGTTTGAAATGGTCCCAGCTAGATAGGGTAACGCAGAGGACGACGGTACTACAAGTGTATTTTCACTTAGAAATGAATATGAAGAGAATCCATTATCTATGAAAGTTTTTTGTATTGCTTCGTACGACAGAACCTTCTTCCCTCGTAGATTACTATCAAATAAAAAATAAAAACTATCCGGCAGTCTTTGTAACCGTACGAGATAATACTGAAGCTAATCCAGTGATTCACAAAGCACTGTACATTCATATTCCGGACAGACGCATGTGTCCGGTACGTGTCCGGGACATGTCCGGCTTATCTCGTATCCGACACAGCTCCACGCTCGATTGGACCATACTGCCAATACTTATGAGCATGTGTGTGATTGTGTCCTATTTAAAAGATTTTTGTATTTTATATAACAGCTTTTGCTCCCAATTTCGTCCGCATGGTTGGTGGTTTTGTACAGTTGAACAAAGATATTAATTATGTATACAGGGTGACCAGACAGAGATGAAGTTCTCTCGGAAAATTATGGATGTATTCGTGTAATATGTAACACCTTAAATTATCAGAAATAAAATTAATAGCATTCTTTGATGATGTATTAATACCAACGTCGAATCTTTTATAATACGTTTTAGGATTCAGACATAGATAACATTAGCCCTTGTCTATAATTAAAAGAAGGATAGGTCCTTCTTTTAATTATAACCTGGAGTTACTATAAAAGGATGAGACCGATAAGACAGTGTCCTTATTACAGTAACGGTCGAGTCTGATTCTTCGAATCGTTAAATGCATTCGAGTTTATGGGTCGGGTAAGAGTATAATTCTAGCTAATTCTCGATTTCTTTTTACAGAAAATGTCTATTAGAGTCCAGGCTCAATGCATCCTATATACCTAGTAATAAAAGAGCATTTTGAAAATGAACAGGAAGGCGAATTCTTATAAAAGCCAGGACTAATAATGCCAGGCAAAAGAAGAATCGTAAATCTCACTTATCACATAAGGTCTTCTCACTGTCTAGCGGTTGATAGTATCTATATTCCTATGTTTATGCCCTCAGAAACCCCCGAATTATATAATGAGATACCCAAATAACTTAGGTACTTATTGCATACATTACTAAAATGAAGTTTTTGTTTCTTTTTAAACGGCTCCGAAAGCCACGTGAACAATGAGATGCCACATTTTGGAAGTTCCCAATTTTCTACCGGATAACAGTAAAATATATTTGGGTTACTCACTCAAATCTGTATGCCGCATAGCAATGAGATTCGTGGGATTCATTGTGTGAGGATTCCACGACTCACACCGACCTTATTTACGCGGGTAAATAAGTTTGGTAGTTTTCGTAGAAGGTATTACCTATCCGGAGCGCTACGGTACGAGTGTAAACAATCCATATGATCCGGGAATTGAATAAAAATATGGAAAGTCTCAACCTTTACACTAGTCTTAGTAGATGTAGGTCATAATAGTAAAAAAAACTTTACCTCACCTGCTTTGATGACCGGTGGCTTATTACGAGCTCTTATAGCAGCAGAAATGGAACTGCCCAGATATTTCCAGTATAAGCTGACCTTTCACTGTACGAAAACCCTATACAGTGCAAGGTCAGCTCATACTGAAAATGTATAGGCAGTTCAATTTCTGCCCTGCTATAAGAGTTCGTAGTAAACCCCCTGGGCCTTGATTCTGTAAGAACATCTCGTATCACGATTCGAATCTGACTCTTATTGTCGGTAGTTATTTGACGAATTGGCATACTATAATGAGCTATGAACATGACTAGAGCATGTTCACGGCTCCGTTATTAAGTTATGCGAGATGTTCTTAGAATCAAGGCCCTGGCTTCTGTTTAGCTCACCCCCAATGACATGGCAATGAGACCTAAACCCGCCTACGGGGAACTGTGAATGAACATCGGTGACTGGTGCAGGTATACCTACGCCACTTTCATATTATGGCTATGGGTTATCTCTAATCAACCCACAGAACACTTCTGTGTTCTGTGAATCAACCTATAAGTAACATTATAAAAAAGAGTTGCAGTAAATAGAGAAAAATGTAAAGAGCATATTTTTTTTATTAGTGTATAATCTGCAAAAGTGTGCTAAAATTAAAAGAACTCTCCCACATGCTTAATAAATAATACATCGTAAACCGTATTTTACATGTTTGTAAACACGTCCAATTCCATAAAGTGTAATTAAAATTAAAGTGCAAATTGTATTTCAATTGCGGAGCCATTAACAACTACAATATGTACATACGAACATATTTGCTCTGAAGTAGCTTTCGGAGCGGGCGGGATTTGCGCCGCGGGTCCCGCCACCGATGAAACTGGGCTACGCACTAAGGGCCTGCGCACACCATAGTCAAGACTGTACAGTCACGAGATATTCTTATAATAGAGTTTATATTATTTTATAATTATATTCCGCATAGAAATATGACAAGCCAAGAAAAGTAACAAATAAATAATTATGAAGCCGTATACGATATCAATGGACACCAGTCTGGCCACCAACACCGGTGTGAAATTTTTCATAAAATATTGTGAATCTCAGACTGATCATTTTAAAATGGTGTGTTTACGAAAATATTATAAACTGACATGATCATGATGATGCGTAGCTCATGGCTGTAAAAGCCATACGAGTAGTTCAAGGAAAATCACTAAGTCCTTTAGATAAGAAATTTCGAAAACCGGCTTCATTTCGCTTCATTTGGATTTGAATGAAAAGTCGATTACATTACAGCTAGCTGTCTCTTTCAATCTCATAAGCGCGTGTATTTGATAAAATAGTACCACTACATTTGAAAAGTTCAACTAATAGCTACTTTTCTAGGCTTGTCATATTTCTATGATATTACGTATCATGCGTTCGTATTTCTGAAGATAGACCAAGATTGCTACTGTAGTTAGACTACTGCTTTTTAAGAAAGCAATAAAGATGCGCAATTTTGGATCGCGTAATAGACTAAATTGTCTTATGCCTATGCGCATCTGTCTCAAGTGTGCGGCATGTGTAGAGAAGACATCTATTAAACAAACTTTTTTGTAAGACTAGTATGTATATCGATGTTTATCTGACTTGTGGAGTTTATGAGCCTTTGACGCATGAACTAACGCAACGTTTTACGCACCGCTACAATGGTGCTGTCTCGTAATCGCAGCCCTGTAATATAGAGATGGGAAATAGCATGTCAACTCAAACAAGGAAAAAGTATTTTGATGTCATATTAGTGGGCTAATGGCAGAGAGAGGTAATCCATAGGGAGTCTAATCGATATCGTCGTTATATCACAGAAATAGATCATACAATGTCTATATTTTACGGCGACTTCGGCGGAAAGCACCAAGCAGTGCATATATTCGGCTTTTGGCGAGGGTTTCATGTTTGTGCCGATTGGCACTGAGACCATGGATCCGTGGGGACCAGAGGCGCGACGATTCCTCAAAGAACTTTCGTCGTGCCTCATCGAAGCCATAGCGAATAAGAGAGCTGGCAGCTACCTCAGCCAATGTATTGGATTAGCAATTAAACGAGGTAACGCTGCCAGCTCTCTGGGCACTGTGCCCCGCAGCAGTGCTCTGAAAGAGGTTTTTTATTTGTAAATTATAGATGATAGTGTTATTGTTTTTTATAAATACATGTATATTACCCCAAATTGCTATAGACCGGGAAAAGTGGAAGGAGGGAAGGGAGGCCTTTGCCCTGCAGTGGGATACTACAGGCTTTTTAATAATAATAATAATGTATATTTATATCAATAAAAAAAATACTGTTCAAATAATAGCCCTAAAGAAACCACCTTATAAATGCGTAAAAATAATTTTATGACAAATAATATTTCTTCTGAGCTGGCAACTGTTATAAGGCTGAAGTTTATCCTCTGACACTAAGGCTAAAATCTATAAAATATCCTTAGAGTGCACTTAGGAGATAAGTCACGCTTCGTATTAACGTTTGTGATTGACTTAGAACTTTGAACACCTTCAGCTAGTTCAGCAGCTTAGTAAACAAGGACAAGTAAGATATTTTGTGATACCTAGTTTTCTTATCATCATCATTTTATTTTATTTATTTATTCAAGGATCACTAATAATGCACTAACAAGTAAGAAACCTCGCCTATCTACATAAATTTTCCTTTAAAGTATTTTATTTTTATTTATGTGTGCAATAAAGAATAAGGTATAAAAAAACATTTCTGACATGTGCATCAGTTACATGAGTGCACGAAATTGTTTTAAAATACAATTATTTCAATACAAGAGTCACCCCGTTCATACTCATATGGCCGAGAAACTACAAAAAAATCAAATGGAATAATAAAATTAAAATAAAGATTGGAAAAAATTAACACGTAGGGTATACCCACTTAACATAATTTATTACATATTTTGTAAGTGGTTAAAATCAACTACTTGTTGGCAATCGCCATTATTTGGCAAACAACATTATTAAAAAGTTAATTAAAAAAAATATTATGAATGGTGTCGTTTGAATCACATAGGTTGGTTTCCATCATTACAAATTTCACATCCCGTTTAGTTTTTTTTGTTTTTAATCGACTTCATATCGACAAGTTGGTTAAATATAACTATAGTATTGCAATATCGTCGTTGATAGTACCATACCGCGTGACTAACGTGGTTAAATACCGCGTATGTACCAAAAAGACCAAAATTGAGTTTTCGCGTCTAATAATTACCATTCACAATCAGCCTATAATAGGTAGCTGATTGTGAATGGTTGATAATTATAAACCAAAATTAAATTTTCTGTATACAGACGCGAAAATTTAATTTTGGCTTTTTAAGTACATACGCGATATTTTTTAACAATATTAGTTACGCGGTATGGGACTATCGACGACGATATTATATAAATGCATGAGCTTACTAAAGGTAAAAGGTAGTTATTACGTGGCGTTGGTTTAGTGGGTAGTGTGGTTCATCAGACTATGTAGGTAAACAGAGCAAGGCTCAATGCACGCGTTAGCTTAACGTTTTGCATACTGGCTGAATTTGAGGCTTGCTTTTAAAAGATTAATGAAACGCCTCGTTTTGATTTGGTCGCGTTCGTCATGGAACAAATACATACTATTAATAGTGCATGTTAGTGTTTGCTTATAATTGGTTAAACATTTACCAAAATACTGTATGCGCATGTCTGCTAGATTGTAAGTATAACTGTAAACGAACCATAATAAATAAATAAATAGTGTTATCTTTGCTACTACGAACTACGGATACGGCTATAACAGCCGAAGAAAGTTTTTTTCCTTTATCCGGACATCGCTAATTTGATAGCTATCCTGCATCGGTCGTAAGGTTGAAGTTCGAGGAATCAGTTTATTCAGCACATCTTTTCCCTAACCTAATAATATAATGAAATAGGTATATTACACCCATACTATTTTATTATACTTAATTTATTTTTAAAATAATTCTAAGTTTTATTTATTTAACTAAGTATACGATTCACGACACTGGTGGTTGTTGTTCACCGATATTTTTTCAATGTTTAGAACTCATGTTTATTTCTGTATTGTGGGGTAAGCAAAGCCTCGGGGGGTGAGCTCTGATGCGAAAGTTTCCATTTGTAAAAGAGTTCTCTTAATGCAATGGAAGTACCTGTTGTGAGTACTCGTCGGAGTACTTTATGGATCTATAGACAAAGTATCCTGTGCTTTTGGCTTTTTATTCTGTAGTTCTCGGCTACAGCGAGACTGATATAATTCGTCGAATGATTTTATAATGAATTCGCTGGTTATATTTTAGGTTAAAGCAGGGTAAACGAGCTTGTGTATCACCTGATGATTTACGCAATCACCACCACCCATGAATACCACATGAGTCACAAAATAGATAGGTACAGAAGGCAGGCTCTATATATAACGAGCGATAACATGGCAGGCACACGCTCCCAGTCGCGTACCTACGTACGGCAATCTTAACTCTAGGCAAACGATCGTTCATTTGACCTGGGGACGTATTCTGTAAGTTGTTAATGTTATGTATGTTAATTTATCAAATATCAATCGACAATAAGAATGAGATTAGAATCAAAATGCGAGATGTTCTTACAGAATAGCTATGTTGGTTTGAGATCGCAGTACGTATAATACGCGCCTGTTATCGGTCGTTGTATCGAGCTCGCCTTCTGTACCTATTTATTTTGTGACCCAAGTGATTAAAAATGAGACCGACCTAATTAATATTAAAGTTGGAATGCTTTGTGTTCCGCTAATTCCACTGGCTATTCCACCCTTCACCCTGAATACAACTAAGTACCTACGATTTGATTAATGATTTTATTTCATTCATTGTTAAGTAAATAATAAGAATAAATGGTAAAGAAATGATTCCTCATCGTGCTTCCTCATAACCTCTGAGGCGTAAAATTGATCTTTACGAAAAGCCCAATAAACGATAGATCCGTTGGTCAAGGTTCAAGGTGGGGTTTAGTTGCCGTTTTATTGCTTTGGGTGCTCATATATATTCATGTTCTATGTATAGCTAACGATCCGCCCTCCCTCCGAGTACATTCTCGAAAAAAAACCTCGTAGGTAGGCTAATTTATACGACATATTCATAAATTATAAACGAAACCTTCCATAAAATATATCTATGTATACATATATACCTATGTACATTAAAACCGTAACAAAATCCTTTCACTAAGGTGGCAAACACCAATGGTAGTGGCGTGCACTCCATAAAAACAAAAAGATACTGCCTATTCTAATAAATTATGTATGAAATTATCCAAACGTTAATAAATATGTCTGTAATATCGGTTAATTTAAGTCTTAGGGTGTGGTGGCCAATCACAAACATCATTTAACTTGACAATACAACACTTTTTTTTCCTACCATTTAAGAAACGTCTGTGCCACCACTGTTCATGGGCATCACTCACGCGTTGCCAACCCTGTAAAAATCAATTCACTCCCTTTTTGAAGAATCCTATGCTGTTAGTTATTGACATTGGAAAGAAAGAACATAATAATCAGCAAAATGTGTGTACTTAATTAAATCGTACACCTCTGTCTAACTCTTGGAGTAAAACAGGCGTAATGCTATGTTATGTTATAAAACGCATAGGTAACGAACTGAAAGAGAATCAACGTAAATGTTTATCAAGCGTCCGCAACCGCACAATCATGGCCGCCATTGTAAAATAAGGTACTTGGCTAATTCGAAAACATGTTTCAATATTACGTGTACAAAATCATAAAAGTTGCACCCTCATAAAATAAGACTAATTATGATGAATTGTCTTCTGTTAGTGCCTCTAAATATCAGTACCTCAATAATGATGAGTTTACAAGTATAGTCGCTATCAATTATCCAATAATATTTCAGTATTTATTTATATGAACAGATAGATCTAAAAAAAAAAAAAAAGGTCCTACTTTATTAGCGGAGTTCCTTTTAAGGAGTTGTAGTAGCTTTTCCATACATTTAGTCGAATAATGCAACAGTTTTTTTTTTGTGATTTCCGTCTTGGTCCCATAGTAAAAGTTGTTCATAATGAGGAGTAATAATTATACCCCATTATGATATTTATTTTAAAGTTGTCTATTTTGAATGGCATAAACAATAATATACATGCGACTACAGCAACCGCGGGTGATTTGCTGTTAACCATTGAAGAGTTCCATAGTCTATCTCCGAAGACATTCATCAGATCTTCTCCAAATTTAAATGGGACCACCTCGAGAGTATATCCTTTCAAACAAAATATAGTCGAACATAGAACCTCCTACTTTTTTGAAGTCGATAAAAAGGACCTCTGCTATATAGTAGGAACTTATATTATTCGATATAGGTAGTCGCTAAAGAGTATAAACTTGTAAACTCATAAAAGTGGTACAGTACATACTTATTACTACCGCCTGACCTCCGCACCCCAACTATGGAGAAACCACCCCATATCGTATGCGAGATAAAATTGTGTGAATGCACCATCTGTTTGTGATTCCTCGCAGGTTCCGAAGGTAAGTGAGGAAAATGAATGGGAGGAAGTGGGGCACTCCGAGGCGATGGGCAAGCAATCTGCCACTACTTATCTACGATTTATGGAGGAGATAAAACCCCAACGTGGTATCTATAGGGCATTTAATTAGTGTTATGTATGTTAATAGTGTTATGTATGGGTGATTGTTAGTGTCTGTGAATACGGAGTCTTTTCCGGTAAAATAGAATAGATGTTGGACAAAAGTCGTAATAGTATGTACCTTTATGATAAAATAAAAACATCTAACCCATTACTGTTCCACTTGGAGGCTTGGGCCTCTTCTCGGAATGAGAAGGGTTAGTTAGACCTTAATCCACCACGGTGGCCTAGTGCGGGTTGGAGGACTACATACATCATCGAGAACTTTATGAAGCCCTGTTAAGATAAGATAAGATAAGATAAGATATATTTATTTGCATAGAATACAGGTGTTACCAGATATAACATTGGTGGTTTATGTACAATACTACATTCTGCCTGTTTAAGGCATGCAAATTTAGACAGATTATTTATTAATTTTATTATTACATTACAATTGTTACTTAATATTTACACATGTCATCTTTATGTCGCATGAATTCTTCTAAATTATAAAAACAATTATTTACCAACCATTTACGCAGCCTAATTCTAAAATATTTAAATGGAAGCTCCCTTAACATCTTTGGCAATCTATTAAAAATTGTTATGCACATATGGAATACATTTTTTTTATTTAATGTTGTCCTACAAAATGGTATTATGATTTTTGTTGGATCTCTTGGTCTATATTTTGCAAAATTGTCACCTTTGAATTTAAAAAAATCATTATGTTTTCTCACAAAAATAGATACCTCAAACACATACATGCAGGTTAAGGTTAGTATATTAAGTTTTCTAAATAAAGGTCTACAAGAATCAAGGGGAGCGACACCACAAACAGCTCTAAGACATTTCTTTTGGACAATGAATGCTTTACCTATATCTGTGGAGTTTCCCCACACTATTAGTCCATACCTTAAAATTGACTCAACATAGCCACTGTATGCAATACGCGCTGTCTTTTCATCGGAAATTATACGAAGCTTTCTAAGTGCGTACACAAATCTATTGAGTTTACTGCAAAAATTGTTTATGTGCTGTTTCCAATTGCAAAACATATCCAGTGTTATACCTAAAAATTTAATGCTGTCTGTTTCTTCGACGGCTTCGTCTCCTATTTTAATGTTAATATTGTCGTTATCTTTACTGTTGTATGTACTAAATTTTATGAATTTTGTTTTGGATATATTTGCACATAGGTTATTTAATTTAAGCCACTTTAGCACAGACTGTACTGCTTCAATTATTTTATTTTCGTGAGATGTATATTTATTGTTATTAGGCACTATAATAGATATATCGTCAGCGAAAAGGACGCTCTCATAATTTATAACATCGGGTAGATCATTGATGTACAGCAAAAATAACAGAGGACCCAAGACGCTAGACTGTTAGGTGTGCACTGTGCTGGTTTCCTCACGCTGTTTTCTTTCACCGTTAAAGCAAGTGATAATGTAATTCTGATTCGCACATCAGTTAAAAAAGTCATAGGTGCGGGCCGGTTTCGAACTCAAACCCTCCTGCATGGAAGGCAAGCGTTCAAACACTAGGCTATCACTGCTTGTACATTTATACCAAATAATAAAAATAAACTGTTCAGAAAGGGCGCTAAGGCACCAAAGTAGCTACTTCCCCCACACAGCGTGCCCAGAAGACTGGCAGCATTGCCACGTTAAATTGTAATGCTCATTTATTATCAAACAACAAGCCAGCCAGTCCGCTTGTCATGCGAAGTGTCGTCATAACGATACAGAAACCCATTATAATATTACCTCGAATCCCAAAAAAGGACGGTGATAAAAAGATCAAATAAATCGGTTCAATGGGTCTCGAGAAATTTGTGAAGATATTTAGATATTTGCATAATTACATACCTACCTAAACAGTGAGTGTCAGGATGGCGGGTTGACACCAGAGTTCGCTATTGCAGATAAGCCTATAATTTAGTACAAAATTGGTACTATTTGGTACCTTAGCTTCGTTAAGAAAATGGTACCTCTTTGTGTTCCAAACCATAAAGCATAAAATGTAAACGGCCAAAGCGAGAAGGTTTTCTTTGAAGTCTTACATATTTCCTCGTATTTTTCAGTCTTTAAATCTGTAGGCGTTTTTTATTATAACCAACTTTTATATCAATGTACGAGTACCTTTGTATGTACTCCGCAAACGTGTTTACGCGGTGCACATTAATATGTATGTGCGGTGTCGGTTTATGATAAATTGGAATAAGTTAGCTATTATTCTGGCGCGTCCATCTATCATAGCTGTCTTTACTATACAAAAGCCTCCGCAGCACATATTTTTACCCTGTACTACAATAAATCTTGCGTACAACGAAATTCAATTAAAATCCTAAGCCTATCCAAAAGGATTTTGGTTGATACCTTTTTGTACCGTTAAGCTCTCATGTCTCTTTCAAGCCATGGGTCCCATTCTAACAACTACGACTAGGATTTTACGAGAATTTTACGATATTTTTGATGTTAACGAAACAAGCATAATGATGTTTGATTTAGGTTTTAAAAATTGTGCAATTGTAATGTGTGAAAATACTGTCGTAAATTTCTGGGAATATCATTAATCATAATTAATCATCCCTTTTTTCATTCAGATAACAGAAATAGCATTTTTGAATTTAATTAATAAAAAGGCACGGTCACTTCTCCAACGCGATTCTTAAGATTCAACTTATGACGTACAAAATGATATCCGTTGGCCGCATTGTCCACTGTCGTTTCACGTGCAAGAGTTTCATCAATCATGGGACGTTGTGAGAGAAATGGTTTGGAGTTCAACAGCCGTTTGGAAAATCCAGCGTAGATTTCAACGATCGAGTATGTCAGAAACAATAGTAACTATTATTTCTGAAACCAATATTGCACTTACATATTTTATGCCCGGTTCCATATCCCACGAATGGTTACCTACTTAATGGTAATATTATATCAACCAGCGTTAGGAAGCAGGTTATACTGCCACCTATTTTGTTTCTGAGCTTACTATTAGCGGCCCGTCCCGGCTTCGCACGGGTGATTGGAGTTTTTTTTGAGATCACAATTTAAAAACAAAATAGCCTATGTTTCTCAGTTAGCATTCTATTGGTGAAAGAATGATTCAAATGGGTTCAGTAATCTGTTTTCTTTATAATATTAGTGTAGAAATGTAGATTATGTAGTACTGTTATAAACAGGTGCATAAGTCGTCGTTTCAATCAATATCGGTTGGTATGATATAGGAACCGGGCATTAAACTACATACAACGTCAAAACACCATTACAAACTGCCTCTATTATATCAATGTCGCCATAATGTTGATGACAAATAACCCAACATATCATCCGCACGTAAACAGTAAACGTAGCGTTTCATGGAATTGAAATCGCGAATAATCAGTGTATGATAAATTGCTGTGTCGTCGCCATTAGATATTCAGGCATTCCATGGCAACTCCCATGTGGATCATCAATCAAAACTGTCGATATGTTTGACGCGCCCGCCATATAACAATATCGTGTGTTTGGGACTTAAATACATACTGCGTTTTAATACGTATTGACAGTGTGGTCTAGTAAAGGACAGAATAGGCCACGGTTTAGGGGTATTTGGATGTCTGGAAAGGCTGTTGAATCAATCAACTCGGCCTATTGCAATCTGTCAATAAAATCATGAAAAGAATTTTGAAGGATCTAAAATTCTTCTTCGTCTGTAACCCTAAATAAGTACCGTAGGGTGTCAATTTGGATTCGATGTTTTGTTTATTTTACCATTCTGTGTTTCTTTGTGATAAAAACGATTTTGGCAAAAATACTACCTATACTAAAAATAATCTAGAAAATGTACAAGTAACCTCAATTGTTGTCATCTCTTTTTGTACAGACTGCAAATTCCTATCAAAATCTTTAAAAAATATTTGAAAATCCGACGTGGAGTAAACCTAATTTCAAAAAATTCGTTCTTATGACTATAAAAGTACCACAAGAAGAAAATCGCAAGCAAATTAAGTTAAAATAATATATAAGTCGGTATTAAGTTCTAACATTTACACTAAAGATTTTTATACACGGTCAGTTTAAATTGTTCAGAGGTGAATATGCACCGGACTAAAAGGTTGACAAGATTTTCGAAAGTGCTCGGGACAACAATGTCTTTTTATGACGAACTTATGTGTAAAGGGACTTGAGTGATGTGAGAGCAGGTTAAAGTACCCCTCATTGTCTGACGAGGTGACACCGTATTGTGTTCGAAAGGACGCTTCCCGGGAATTTCTATAAGACACATGTACCTCCTAATAGTGTACTGACATAAGTGTAGCATTTGTAATCAGATAGTTCTTGGTAAAAGCATGTCGGGTTTGTTTTCGCATTTCTGCGGTTGAGATCGTATGTAGTATAACACTTACCATCAAATAAGGTAATACATATTGTATAATTTATATTACAACGCTACCATCAGCGCAGTAAGTAAGGGGTAAGGGTTCAATCACTGCGCCGATTAGAAAAATGTAATTAATTAATTATGTGAATAAAGCTACACACGATGAGGTGGCTGGACAGATCTGAACTGTCCAGTCGAATCTGTCCGGCCAAATCTGTCGTCTGTAGCAAGAAATTCCAAACTGAAGGAGCAGCTGGAGGCAGCCATCAAATGAAATTTCATTCGATTGCCTTTTTAGGCCGCTCTTTCTCTCTATATCCGTCTCTTTCTAGGCCAATCTTTAGTCCATTCTTCACGCTTTTTAATTATTTTAATATTTTGAGAAATTGCAATTATAAGGCCCATTAGAACCATAGTGTCTATTTTCGTCATTATTGTATCGATAAACTCAGTGGACTGAGGGTTGAAGGCGAGGCTGACGCGCTTGCACACCTCCGGCCAAATCCGGCTCCACCCTCAGTCCAGTTCCGTCCCGCCGCCGACGCTCCTCAGTGTCTAGCCCACATAGTGTTCTCGGCAAATTAAATCTCGATAAGAATAGTTATCAATTCAAATTAACGGATATCTTTGTCAAACCTCTTGAATTAAATCAGTAGCGGAATCCGCTAGATAGTTGAAACTTACTTAAACATTAATTCCTAGTTTAAACAACCCTTGTTCTGTTTAAGATGGTGGTTGGTTTTATACTTATTATTTCCCGCAGATGTCGGCGGTTTCCAATGAACGAGGCAAGAGAGAATTTACACGAAGCGAGCAAGTTACGTGAGTATCTGTGATTTACATTCATGCAAAAAAAGAAAACAGAAAATGTCTTCATGGAATGATCATAATTTATATAACTTAGGTATCTATGGTCCGACTAATTATTGTTTTTTGTAAAGTAATAAGTAATAAAATATAGTTATAATTATACGACAACTTCCTTCTTATTGTTTATTGTAAACATAAACACAAATAAAATACATAAAAGGAAAATACATGTACATAGGCGAGCTTAACTCAAAATTGAGATAAGTCGGTTATTTAATTCAATAAACTTATTATTAGTAATATTATTGTATGTACACATGTACACAAAATTAAATGTTATTTTTGAAATAAGTACGCATCTAAAAGACGAATTTCGACGTTTACCTCAAAAAGAACCTTATAAATAGAGATTGACAGTTGACAGCAAAGGGCGGGAAAATAGAAACGTAAAAAAGTAATATTCTCGTGCAAATTGTGAATTCGTTTCTGCAGGGGAAGCGTAATAGTGAAGTGTCCTCAGCAATCGCTGTATTACGCAACAACGTGAAAATTAAAGAGCGTTTTATTTGAACCGTATTCGTTGGGAAACGTATCTCATTATGTGCGATGGAAATAAATTGGAACAGACTATTTGTCGAACACTTGGTTGCCGCTCCCGATCCGCTTCGATTCAATTTGCCCCAAATTTAATTGCAATTGAAATGGTTGAGTGAAACGAAATCCGCTTGTGGAGATTATCCTTTACATATAACGATGAAAAAGGTCAGGTAATTAATTTTAATAAGTGTTTAACGCTCCAAAGTGACTGAAAATTGCTAGGATTATATATTCGCTAATTATTATTACTAGTTTTTGGGTCACAGGGATTGTGATAATGCTAGAAAAATGTCCCGCATTTTAAAAGCAGTGCCTATAATTTAACTTGTGTCTAAAATATTTTGAACCTCGTGTAATTTAATCATAAGTTCTGTGTATCTACTGTTAGTAAATCTAAACATGGTGAGGTAATATTTTAACACATGCTGCAAATTCTTTGTGAAATTCATACATAGTAAAAATCTAAGTTAATATTACCCAAGCGGTAACGATGTACCGACAGTTATATTTATTAAGGATTTATTAATAAAATCACGGACTAGATGAGTTGAGTAACCTACTTTAGTACGCGCGTTACTAAACTACTGACTATTGTTAACACAGACAGTTTTAGCAATAGGTATCTCGTCTCTGAATGAAAGCTAATGATAACACTATGAACAATGTTATAAGTGTTTTACCCGAGATCAACCTTGTTGCATGAGCCCCGGAAAAAAACGAAACAATCCTTTCTTTTCTCGTAGTTGTAGTAAATATAAGTTTTTATACTATATATGGTCACGATATTTACCATGTTTATCGGAAGCTCAAAACACTCTATGAACTTGGTAAATACCTCATTCTTAACTCTAATACTAATTTTGTACTCGTAGTTAATGTAATCGGCAACATTATTAGCATTTAATAATATTAATAACACGTCACTGTGATATCCAATCCGCCTACCAAGCGAACCAAGCCAAGGAGGAACATAAAATATATATTTGGAGCTGGGAATATGAATTTGGTGATTAAGCATTCCAGTAATTTTTCAACATTGAAATCATATTAATAGAAGTCATGTCCAATGGTGGAAATTATAACGTGTTATCAAAACACAGTTTTACATCAACATGCATAATTAATAAAATTTGATTTTATCGCTCTTCCATCAGTTATATATACCTAAGGCATAGAAATAATAAGTAGGAATTCCCCAAGTATTCCCCTATAGGTCAATTTTGCGCGACATTTACGTCACAAATATTCTGAAACATGATGACAGTAGCTGTCAAACTGTCAATAGTGACGAAGGTGTACCGAATATAGAAGCAGATCTATTGGTCGGCAGGGGTCAAAGTTGAAGTCATATTATTGCTTTTGTGAGGACGGTTAGCAGGCTTACACCATCTATGTCAAGGATTTGGCAATCGAATGTCAAAATATTTTATGTTTTTTTTTATTGTTATCTTTTTTGCGTATAACTAGATGGAGCGTTAATTTATCTAGTCTGGAGTCTGGTAAATGATTATATCTTCACCTGTCACATGACGTATATTTTGCTTTGAGAACGGCTTGTTCTCATGAAGTACCACCTTGTTACGTATTTTTAATGATTTGAATATTTTGATGACATTTGACAGGGAAGATAAAGGAAGTCAACCCATAGGCAACCCCAGTAAAAATGGGAAAAGGCTAGGTCGATGATTGTACATAAAGTTGATTTTGGAACTACTACTACTAGAACACAACCTACCGTCTGTATTCTATGATACTTCGAAAGCTTATGAGATACGAAACTTTTTTCAACGTATTCCTATTAGACAAAACGAATACTGCTAAAATAATATATTAAGATAAATGCTAAACATAAAATAGGTACACAAAAGGCGAAGGTTGTGCAGGAAAAATCGTTACACGTATCTCACATCAAGGCCCATATAGAATGGGAAGCCAAAAAAGAAACGAGTAAAACCTTTTGTACAATTCTTCACTCACGCACGCACCCTCGTTTCTAAGATACCTGACTTCATTTCACCAGTTCAATTTGATCGCAAAGATATACAGGGTTATTTGTAACTCACGGGCAATGCTTTATGGGGTGGAAGTACTCATCAATATGAACAACTTTTACTATGGAACCAACCCTATATTCTCATGAACTGCCTCATTGGTCTTGTGGCTGCAAGCACTGTTGCTGAGTGTGGGGTTCGATCCCAAGAAAGAACAATGTGTTATCGGGCTTTTCTTTAAAAAATCTTAGTAGCAGTTTCAGTTTGGAATAGTCCGGTTGATGGCAATAGAGCCGCCTCCTATTACATGGGACTCATTAACGGCATCGGTGTCGGATATGAAGCAACATTACACCTCTGCTTAGCCCTTCGGGGACTATAGGTTAGATTGTAACATAACATTACGTTAAGTTACAATTTAATACAATATATACTGTATTGTACACCAGAGATTCAAAAGATACATTAAATTATAAAAAATAGGCATGTACATTGGGCGGTCTTATCGCCCAAAGCGATGTCTTCCAAACAAGCATTGGATGAACGTGACTCGGAAGAAATAGAAAAATATATTATAATTATTATAAACATGGCATTATTATACTTCATACAAAATAAATATACAGTTTTACATATATAATAAGTGATAATGAAGAAGTAGAGTACTATTTTATAGCTCAAAATAGAATAAAATGTACTAAAAAGATGGTATGTTCTCAAGAAACTGGTGTTCATAAACACGTAGTAATAGGTGTTTTCTAAACAGGTCTGGTAAACAAAGGGGGTGCCAACACGTGGGTGGTGCTGCACGGTGACAAAAAACTTTACGCCCGCTGTATATTTCGCGGCAACCAAGTAACGAGGGAAGAACATAACAGGTATGCTTTTTGTTACTTAGTAAAGTTTTTAGTTATGTGTTGTCAACTTGTTTTTATAATTTAATAGTTTCGATAAATTCTAAACTGAATTGTTTACAGTACGACCGCCGAGAGAATGTGTTTCTGACCATTTTTGGTCATCTGTCAATTTCATCTGTAATATTTTTGCATTTACAATAACATCAATGCTGATCCTAACATATAAAGAAACCAACCAGTCATAGTTTTCACTAAAAACATTTCCTTGGCATAGGAATTCGGTGTACAATCGATGTGAGGCCTTGATATTCCAATTTTACGTAAAAATAAGCAGACTGAGACTGTATATTTCATCAGTAAAATTATAACAAGAATTGTAGAAAAAATCTCCTTAGAATTTCGTATTTAGATATAGATATACGAAATTCTAAGGAGATTTTTTCTACCGCCTCTCTATGGCCTACATTTTAAGGTTTCCTACCTTAAAATTAGATTGATTGTCTCGTCAAAATAAGGATAATGTTGGTGTTTGCTGAAGGCAAGTACTCAAACCAGTTAGAAATAAATAATGTGGGCTGTCTAGTGTCTGTATTATAAATAGACAAAAACCTCCACCCACATTCTTTATTTAAGAAAAGAGCAGAACTTATTATCATAAGAGTTTTTTTGCCATTACGTGTCCGAAACCTAGGATATGATCTGTGGGAATGATATTATAAGTAAAAGGTGTACGTAGGCGTAGGTTACGCACACATTATAATGTAATACGGTAATGTCATACTACATATATTATATGACACGTGGAAGTACGCATGAAATATCGGAAGCATTTTCGGTTGTTTTGGGGCACATAATCGAATACTCCGCTTCATGCTTCCGTTAATGCCGATGCGACACTGACTTCAGGTGAGCTAATTAGCACAGTTTTAACGTGTCACTCGAGGAGCGCTTATAACCTATAATTACTTCTTTTTACTTAAAATATCATTGATATATGGTATGACGAGTCAGTTTTACTAATAAATCTCTACTTCGAGGAATAAATATATTTTATACAGACAAACTTTGTTTTTCACAGCGCAACTTTGGCCATTAATGTCACCGAAATCCTATCAGCGGAGACTCAAAATATTGGTAAGTTAACGTTTTGATACAAACTTGGTTTGAAAATAGCTGTATCATCATCGCGTGGCCGGCCTTGGCGAGAGCTCCAACATCGAAAACATCTTAACTTTATTCTCACAACCAAGTTTCAGTAAAGTGAAAATTCTGATTTAGCGTTTATCTGCTCGATTTGCGCTTACGTTTGCAAAACTCGCCAAACATTGAATACCAATTTATTTATAGCGGGTCATTTAGTTTTTATGTAGAATAAATTTCAATTACAGCGGACTGGCGAAGTAATAAGCTCCGTCTGAGTCGGCTCTTTCAATGCGGTCGCTACCACAATACGATAAATTACCGGCCTAATTCGATCCACTGGTCGTAATGTGGGTTCATCAAACATCTTGTTTGTACGACATAAAGTACAATAGAGGGACCCCGACCCGCCCGTGGCATTAGCGTCGTCCCCGCAATTTCGCTCTACTTTGTCTCCATTGCTTGCTGTCTCCACGGTCACGGGACAAATGAGAGATGAAAACGGTACGCCGACGTTTCTTTTCAGACTTAGGACTGTCCCCAGAATCATTAGTTACACGATACGATACGACAGGCTCAGGAGGGAATCCATATAGGGGACGGAAAGATCGTTGATTAAACGAGTTATTTCTAGTTAGTATCGAATAAAAAGTTCATTACAAGAAACATTTGATAAGGCTTTAATTAAAACTAGGAAGCCGTAACGGCGTCGTGTTTCCTAGCTTATTCATAATAATTAAAAGGGTTGCGAAAATTTTTCTCACATTGCACGCAAAAAGAGAAACGCAAACGTAACATTCAAGCCGCATGTTTATGAGTTTCCCTAGTTTTCAAAGGGAAAGATATTGCGCTCCGTGTTCGTATTTGAGGAACAAGAGTGTAATTCCCCGAGGTTTTGTCTTGCGGCAACACATCCTACAAATGAAAAGATGCCGACATTCAAAGCGAGCTGGATGCATTTTTAAATTTTCGCTGTGGCCGGTCCGTGGCAAAAACTCATATGGGTTCGCAACTAATGGACTTTTTAAACGTGTTTCGTTTCTTTCATTCGTTCTAGCATTTACATTTGAAGCTGAAACGTGCTCTGAGTATTCCGATCACGCGGCGCTACTTACACAGTGTTGCGTCGTCTAGATTCAGTTACGATGAGTTTTAATTTCGCTCCCGGGACACTGGAACTACTCTGTGTCCGACTGAGTCGCGTTGTTCTCTTGCGAGATTTATTGCTAAAGTTTACTGCAGAGAAGCGTGTTTTAAAATGGTATGTACTTATTGCATTGCTAGCTCTGACTAAAATGGATAATAATATTATCTTATTTGTCATGCCGAATATGCAGCTGTTGGAGAGTAAATATAGCGAAGTTATGTTAAAACTCTGTCGCAAGGGTGATTATTTAGTATCATTAACAGGCTCTATTTAAACAGATAGGTACAGTCACAAAGCTTGTATATTCAAGAACAGCAGACACAGTGCAGTTTGCCACAACGAGCTCGTAAAGCTTTGAGGGGATGAGACATTGCGATTCATTCTCGCATTTAAAAGCAAGACTGTAATTTCACAGGCCTTTGTCTCGGGCCCGCGCGGGACGTCGGCTTGCAGGAAAATATGCGCATTCAAAATGGATTTTTATCGCTTTTCAAGTGGTAGGCTTTAGCTGTGTAGTCTGTTCAGAATTCTTTAACGACCTATACCTACAATATTCTAGTGCGGGCTGTTTTCAGTGTGTTTACACAGTACGTCTATGTGGATGTTAAATTTATATTGGCAGGAATAGGGGCAAAATTCGGGGTTAGGTAATTAGTTAGGTAACTTTAAGTAATTTGTGTAACTACAAATATTGTCGGTGTTCATATAAATATGTAAGTTTATCTTCTGTTTAATTAAGGTATAAAATACTCACTATTTACCCCTAACATCTACACCATAAAGTGTGTATAGTACACATCTCAAATCTGATGACTTTAATAACACCTTAACTCAAATGTTTAATTAGCTGAGTTCGCAGGATACAACACATAAACTTTCCAAATAATAAGGTCGATTCACGCCGAACTGTGATGGTCAGTATCCCATACCTCTAATCCCTTAGTTGTTAGCTTAGGACTTCTCACTTCCCTTTACAATTTATGTAGATTTGTAAAGTACTCTCAACAAAACCTTGTAAGACAGGGACTTGTTTAGAGTAAATACATTCGTGGAGGGGACTTATTTACCCATGTACCTGCGATATTCAAATGAGATGAGCTTAAACGCCCTCGACGACGTACAAACGCTTACTGGCACTAATTGGGCGATGCTGAACATGACACGACTGTATATTATTTTACGTCACAAATACTTTATGCAACGTGTGGCCTTATTCAGATGGAGCGCATGACTAGGTCACTGTACTCTTGGAAAGTTCACAGTATTGATTTTATTGCGCACGCCCGAAAATATAAATGGAATCTGGTGCCGTACGGAAGTGGCCATTGATTTAATAGCCGTGAATAGGTACGGCGCGGACACGTATCTATATCCGCACATCAATTATTCAGATGATGTGCAACGCTATCCTATGTACACAAGAGTAAAGTAATACGGGGTGTAACGCGCCCTAACCAAATTGAATTAACTTAATGAAATACCCGCCGTGTGTCAACTGGCCGATGTTTGATGATTTAAATGTAATTGAAGCACGGCTCAGTGAAATTACAAATACTTAGCTAGATTACTATCGATTTTATTGACATTCATCATCCTTTTCACAGGTTTCGTCGAGTTAGTGGAGACGAAGAAAGGATTCGAGTGCGAAACTTTGCTGAAGTGCAGACTCATTGAATCACGCCGACCGTAAGTTAATCTCAAAGACCCATAAAGAAATATAATGTTTTATTATTCCCACATAAAACCACAAACTGTCTGACATTTGTTTTGTGTAAGGATGAAGTTTATCCTTCCGCCCAGCTTTACATTTTCCGAAGAAAACTCGTAGACAGTAATAACGCGAAATTTATCAAGATGTCGGTGCCACGTGGCGAGAAAGTTTGAACCTAATTCTGTGTGATGTAGACCACAGAATATTGTAGCTCGGTGTCGTCGCGACATCGTCGTTACGTAATTATTAGACGCTCGACGCCGCCGCGGGACGACGACCCCGGCTCGACTTTGACCCACTTCTTACTCTAATTTTCGCGTCTCAACCCCGTAGACAACTTTGTCTATATCTCTATAACTTGTAATGACTACCGGGAATCCTCGCGTGGAGGAGGGATTTATTATATATTCTGTTAGCAACTCAGTTTAATATATGAAAAGGTTAGCATATAATTTGTACTTGTGACTTTATGAGTGTACACGGTATCTCCAGTTAATTTCAAATGTATTGACAGCGGCACGTGCCCACATTTAACGACTACCTACATCCTGCACAAATATTTTCCCAACATCGTGCTCTACTAAAAGTTTATAGCCGATGTAATGTTTTTTTTCCATTACCTATGATTCGGGTGGTTTTCCAGAAGGGCTGAATAAAACAACATTATGCGGCCGACGGAAAGGTTCTATTTTCATCTTTTTTTCACAAGTGGATCAGTACATTTTGTCTTTTAACTACGCAAACAGTAAATATTTGATTTAACTTGTTTTATAAGCACTTATCCTACGCATACATACGCATATTATGTAGATACTTACTTATTTATTTTTCTTTATCCAAGCCATTCGCGTTCTTATTTGCTAGGAAGCACTGTTATAAGATCATGTTTTCAAAAACACTTGTTTAAACAATTCTTTTATCAATGGTACCTATGGCTAGTTTTTAGATTTACGCGGTACTCGACTGCGACGTTTTGATCTCAATGATAGAATGTAGTTTACATCATTGCATAGTAAGTAGACTTTTAGAATATTTTTATCGTTTCTAAATATACTAATAATATGTTATTATAATTATGAAACATGTAAGATGATCTGTTTTCAGCCTCATGTTTATTTATAGTTTAAATTTTCCATCATTGTGTCACCAATAAAATAAAAAAATATCAAATGATAGAATTTAGTTTACATAATTGCATTATAAGTAGACTTTTCGAAATCATGTGCGGATCATAATTTAATGATCACTTGCGTTAACGATGAAAGAACATCGTCAGGACAGGGTACACCTGAGAGGGTTCCATAAAGTTTTCGGTTGGCGGACGAGACACACCATCAAAAACTTCCGCCATTAAAAACTAGCAACTTCGAAAACCAAACCAGCTTGGTAAACTAAAAGACTAACCCTTCTCTGAGCAGAGGTCTGTGTCCAGCAGTTCCCACAGCAATGGGCTGAATAATTAGAAATAAGAAAAAAAATTGCTGTGAATTTTGGGAATAAAATAAATAATTAATGTAGGTAAATAATCTAGTACACTGGCCTCCTTTTAAGCTAATCCACTTAATTTTGCACATTTCTGGTAGCGTTACTGTGCCAATTACTGTTTTTACATAGTGGTAGAGATAGTAATCGGTATGGTTAAACGCCATCTAAGTTAGGGATTAAAGCGTTTCTAATACGCTGGCACCGTCACTAGAGTACTAACTCTACCAATGTAAACGTATCCTAAAAAGCCTACTCTGTACTTACATTACAAACGCGTTGACAACCTATTGAAAAATGGCTCATAAAATAACACAAAACAAAACAACAACAAGAAAACAATTTTACTTAGCTACTAAGTTAGTGTTAAACACGGATTTCCTATTGCTCCCCATTCTTCCGAATAAAATCACAATAAAAGTTAGTCCGCAAGTTGTTCGACTTGAGGAGCTGTCGCCTCACAACTTTGTCATATTCAAATGCTCGACTAAAACTTTCTTTATTTACACTCTCCTAACAACCCATTAAAAGAAAACAAAGTTCCGTTCCTTCAAAGATGGACGTACTTACACGAGAAAGGTAATTTTCAGCACTCCGTATTGCTATATAAAAAAAATATCCATTTATAAAAAGTATTGTTAATAACTTTCATGAGATATTTCAATAATTAATTATTTATAATTAATTATTGAATTGAATTATCGAATTGAAATTTAACGATGTACCTACTCCAGTTAAAACCAGTTGGTTTATTATACTTCATTAATGTGGAATTTAATATTACAAGGTGGATGGCAATCGAATACATCGGATATCGAAATTGCACCGTCATTCCATACTCAAAAAAATTTGGAACGCATCGAAATTACATTTTGATTTACGATATATTGGAATACCTGCGTGTGATGTATGCATTTAACGGTTAAAATGTTGGAAATATTCCGGGAAAAAATGCTGTATCATTTGTTATCAACAGTGAAATGGAAACAGAAATAAAATGTCTGTAGGTACTTGATCTTGAAGATCGTTAAGATTGTTCAAAACTAAGGCTCCATCTTTTTGCATTTTATAGAATTGGATTCATAATACATTGGTATATTACACTATTATTGATGAACTAAATGGTCTTCAAATCGCGACTGCTACGAGGAGTTAGAAATTGAAAGAGAAGAATAGAATAGAATAGGAAGGGCCTGAAATTATATTGTATCATATCTTAATACAATACAATTTCAGTATCTCTTCCATGAGTTTTCCCTGCCGTCTAACGTTCACGTTCACATGCAATATGTATAGTGACTTTAGTCCACTATATATACCGCTAGAGGCGCTGAAAAAATTCCCATACAATTATTGCATGTGAACGTGAACGTTAGACGGCACAGAAAACTCATGGTAGAGGTACTGGTCTGTCAACTGCTGAAAGAAAGGACTTTTTACAGTGAACGGACTGTAGTATAACGACATCTTAAAAAGATTACAACATAATAAACTGAGCTAAGAAAAAAGTGATAAAGAGCGAGTAAGAGTGAGTAGTAATTTCATTAAATAAGGATCACTAAGGGATACGTCCACCTCGGACCCTACACACACAGAAATTAATTAAGTCTTTACTAACCTACATTTTTCTGTACGTTTTAACATACGTATGTAGGTAAGCAATTAGTAGAGGTTTCGAGTAAAAGGCAAGCTCGAGGAAAATAATTTCAGTTCGTTATTCAGTCCCCTGTGGGTGTAATTGGTAGGCTCTTGTGTCCCACCCCGGCGGAGCAATGTGGTTGTACATCAAACAAAACGACCCAAATTACAGCCTTTTAATTTTCGACAATTAATAAATTGAATGGCTTTCTTTGTGCGAGTGCCGGCAGAACGTCGCCAGTGGGGGATACAATAAATTTATATCGTTGTAGACGTGTGTTTGGCATTGTATTTGTTCAAAGGTTCAGATACAGCCTTGGGATATTTAAAAATGTCTGCGTAGCATGTTTCTTATTCCGTTTATTTTCCAGATTTGAACAGGAAATTGAAGATTTTTTTATTTGTCCATTTCGGTAGATAATACGGTAATATAAAATGAAGTATGAATTTATTTAATACAAGAATTTTTATTTGTCTTGTAACTTTTTTAATAAGCATTTGGAAAATGAAACATCGTAGCGTTGCAATCTAGATAAAAGGCGTGGATATAAACTTGGAAAAGTACCTACCTATGTAGATTAATTAAGTTGTTTTGATGACCCGTGTAATGACGTACTAAACTACTTACTCTATTCTACGTGAAGCTCAGCTATTACGGGTCAATACATTAAAAGTTACGATTGTTCGCAGATACAATCACACTATAGAGATCAGCACTAAATCAAGCCGTGCCAAGTTGGCATGTGATGTGCTGAACCTCGCCCGACCCAGACAAGACAATGGTATGTACCCAAACTATAATTGTATTAGTTTTAATCAACTTAAGATATGTTTCCCGAACCAGAGACAAGACTGAAATTAGTTTCGTCTTTCTTTTTATCTTGCGGAGTAAGCAGAGCAGAGAAAATATTATTTAAAGTTGTTGGTATAAAGAAAGCCATCGAAGTAAAATTTTCATGTGAAAAAGGTGACGTGAAGCCATTTCTGATCAACTCGAGTGCTTCATTTATTGAAAGATTATAATCTTGCGTTATGCTAACATTAGCTTATTAATCATGTTTGCATATTCGAATATTAGAGCTACCAGTAAATGGTCCTAGGCATTATTAGGGTTAATAGAATAACCAATAATCTTATATGCATCTATACCGCAGTCCATTGCTGGACAAAGGCTTTTCACTTGGAAGAGCTGTCTAGCAGTGACTACGGCAAGGTAAGTTGCAGGCAAGCTCCAACGTGGTTCATAAAAGGATCAAGTTAGAACTCATGTAGAAGATGTCACATAATATTAGCCATGGGTAACCAAACAACGCCATCAAACCTCTCAAGTACTGAACCAAAATAAGATTACCTTCCACCTAAATATATTTACGTCCACATACTGTATCGTGGGTGAATACTTAAATATATTTTATGTGTGAATCCACATGAATGTAGAAGATACATCTACATATAAAAAACAAAGTGCGAGGTCGCCTGAGATAAAGGTGTTCTTACACAAAAGAGTTATTTACTTTTATGAGAGCTGCGATAATGCTCCTTTCTTGAATCATTTTCGCTTTCATGTCTGAAGGATACACTGTTATAATATGTCTATAATACGTAGGTTTATTATATTGTAACCCTAATTTCGCTCACCTATTACCGTTATCGAATTACTAGATATAATCATATCATACAATATTACTATTCATTGTTATGAATCAGAACGTAAGTAATAGCGTGAGATCACGAGATGTGGAGATAATAGAGGAATATTTTGACCAGAAATGGGATAGAATAGACTGATACATAGATAAAATAAATACATATACAATGGGCTATATCATCATGCAGTGGGTGCCTGACGATGGGCATCGTCGCCGAGGCAGACAAAGAAACGCTGGTTTGATGACACAGTTGGTTTCACATATGACTGGTCAGAGAGGTAACCCAAGGATAGGAGTAGAACGCTATAGGGGAGACCTTTGCTCAGCAGTGGGACATTATAGGTTACCAAAATAGATGTAACACCTGCACAAATATAAAATGTGATACATAATATGTCTGAGTAGTGTGTGTCCCAGCAATAAGAGAGCCCAGATTATTTTAATAAAAACCATTTGGACCAGCTTTTATGGCGCGCTATAAAACAAACATAAATCCCCATGCAATAAAATTCAATTTAAGCGCTACGCATTAACGAGAGAGAGATATAAAGAAAACTAGGATATAAAATCAAAATTTAAAAGGCATATTACTTGTACCGGGTTGTACAATGTACCTACAATCTATTTGAGATTTAATTAAAGTTCCTTTTTAAGTTTGACGGCATGGTTGGCGCAATGGCGAAGCGATTGACTTTATGCGCTACGTGCCGCGGTTCGATCCCCGCATGGAACTAATATTTGTATGGCCTACAGATAGGAGTTCCGAGTCTAAGTATCATTTCTGTGCATGTGGGAGTGTGTTTGTAAACTGTACGGTACAGTTTACAATTGGCTCCTGTGTCATGGGTACAGTCTGTGTCCGATGACACAGGAGCCAACCGTGTCGTCATTAAAGACGGATAAAGTTTTCAAAAAAATGTTTTGGCTTCTATATCAATGTTAGGTACCTACCTACATTGAAAATTTTGGAATATTATTTAATGTACAGAAATAGTCCGCGTAAAATTAAAATAATTTGAGATCAACTAGGGGCCAGTCTGTTCTCCATAATGCTTAGTACCCTAGCTAGGCGAACAGCACTTCACCCGACCATTTTGTATAGGTACTAATAATTAGCATGTTATCTTTATCTTTGTTAAAGGCTAAGCAAATTTGAAACCTCTATTTTGCCTATACTGTAACCACTTTTTTAAACATTTTTAAATATTTTTACAAAAAAATTATAAAATATATAAAAGATTAGTAGCCCACCGGCATCGGCATAATTATTACTAATAGTTTTATTAGATCTTAGTACTTGTTTAACTCTCACAAGGACGAATATTAGAAAGATTAGCCAGTCAGGTTTGTCGGTTTGACTGTATTCGGGGCTGTCTCGCCAATCATGGAAATTCGTTTGTATCTCCTAAAACATCCGCATGTGCTCGCGGCTGCACGATTATTCAGGATAACAAATGCATTGCGCCTTGTGGTAATCCAGGAAGCAATATTTTACCTCTGTATAAGAATTTTATCCGAATCTGTACAATCGGTATTTATTTATTTAAAATGCTTCATGTACAATGTACAAAGGCGGTCTTAATGCCGTAGGCATTCTCTACCAGACAACCTTAGGGTGATGAAGAGACAATGAAGGTAGATGCACCAAAAAACAAACTTAAATGAGAGGGTAGGTATATTCTATTATACTTAAAAACAACTATAATTATAAACTTACATAAACATTAACATATATAAATAAATATGTATTATTATATGCTAAATAAACATAAACATATATAAATAATAAATATATACAATTCAGAAGAATTAGAGTCGAGATGAATCTGCCGATGTCTTGTCACGAAAGTATTTTCGTAATTTAAATTTAAAAGAGAGCTTACTGTTAGCCATCCTGATTTCAAGGGGGAGTGCATTCCATAGTAGAATAGACTGAACGAAGAAGGTGGAATGAATAAAGTCAGAGCGATGAGTGGGACATTGAAGGAGACGATTGTTTGAAGAACGAAGATATTTAATGTGATTGGAACAAACATACGGTATGGTGTTGAATAACGAACATAATCATTTAACTTAACTTTCTCATTTTAATAAGTGAGATGAAAATATAAACTTAAATCTGTTAAAAATGTAGCATCATATCATAAAATTGCTAGACGGACACTAAAAACTATTATGAAGCGTACTGCAAGCCGACGGCGAGGAAATATAGTCGTGGCCTCATAATAAGACAGGCTATATATAAAGGTTAGCCGCGTTGGGGTGTGGGGGACTCAGCCCGCGAAACCGCAGATGATAACGGTGGGCAACTTAGTGCATTTGATACTGGACTGCTACAGTATATCAAAAGATACGGCTGGTTGTTTCGTCATATCAAAAAAGAAGCAATTATAAACAAAGTTACAAAATTTTTAAACTGTCTTGGTCTCTAACATTAGTATTATATCGGGAACTCAAAACAATATATAAACATGGTAAATACCCGTTTTGAAGTCTAATACTAAAGTTACAAAACTTGGATCAATCTACATACCTACAACTTATAAAGAACGTTTGTGAGTTTGTTTATTTGTAGGGTCAAATCATAGAAACTACTGGATTGAACCTAAAAATATATTTCATTGAGTGATAGGTCATACCTTCCCATATCATATTTATATTACAATTTACATCGACAATGAAAAAAGGAAATAAATAAAATTTCAGTGTTCAAAAACATGTCCCGAAATATTTTGAATGTTGCTATGTTTGATTTATACAAATATTGCACAGAATCAACACTTGTATCGAGTATGTGGTATGCACGCATTTGATCAGCAACATTCAAACAGTTTAATATTTAATTATAAACAATTAATACAGTATACCGCAATTTAATCGACGGTACCAATAGGAACACCCTATAATCTAGTGCAATTAGTAAGATATAATAATAAATTCATGAATCCAGAAACTGTTGATTATGCAAAATAATAAAGAGACGAACAAACACAATCGTGGGCTTTAGATTGGCAAATAATTTATCATCTCTCAAAGAAAGGACAGGCTTGCTTGCCGTGATAAAACATTCATTGTACAAGGTTCCGTTATATAATATTTACATTTATATACAACTAGCTTAGGCCCGCGACTTCCGTTTGAAAAACCAATTGAAAATGTTGTCGGCAGCGATTTAAATTTTTCTCAGCAATTACAAAACATTCGGAACTGATATTTATCTACTAAATTTATCATGGTTATGACATCATTTTTGGAATTAGTTGACATGATTGGTTTACTTTTACAGCAGAGAATAAAATATCAAAAACTGCTCTTTAAAAACAAATATTTTCATTCTACAGAGAAATGAGACCGATTGGGGCCTCAAAATTTTTCAAATTCAAATCTTTCAAATTCAAATCTTTATTTCCAAAAAATACATAAAATAGTAGGATTTCTATTGGCCCCAAACTAGGCAAGCCTGTATCTTGGGAACCAATTAATTACACAATATGTCCACATTGGTTGAGATGTTCGAATGTACTACATACATAATATTAAGGTAATTAGAAATAAAATAATTTTAAAAAATAAACAGAAAGCAATAAATTTTCGTGAATAATAGTCACGTACTGTAGGTATTAAATCTAATCTCTGTATAGATTTACCCAAGTATTCTCATGTGATACTCAAACAAACATCCAGACAAACAAAAATCTAAAACCGGCTGTTTCCGCTTCTATACGATGAAAAAGAAATTCTTGACACGGAATTTCAAAATAATTTTGCATATACACACATGACCCCCGAATAGCGGTACTTACAACTTGTTGCTTGAATACATAATGGGTACCCTTTATCAAATCTATTCCTTAACGATGATGTTCGAATAACAAGGCTATTTATTTTGATATGTTTGTAACTAATGATCTCTATTCTCCTGAAATTTTCTCCGAACTATGTAAGGACGTTCCTAACAAGAATCCCTTAATATTCTTGGGTGAAAGAATTATAGGACTCGGTAGATCAGGGGGCCTAAAACATTGAGCAATTCATCTAATGATCTGCTTAGTAACTATCAAACAGATGATTGCTGAATATGAACCTTATGCGGATGACATTAAGAGTCGTGAATTAAGTAGATATTTTGACATTCGTAATATGAATCATATTTTGATTCATCTAAAGCGGCATTTTTAGCCCCCCAGGTCGGTATTCGTGTTGAATCACAAACAGTTGGTATGTCTCGTAGTATCCAAATTTCTTAGTCTACCTGTTTTGTTACATGTAGAAATTATTCATCTACCTACCGTTAATTCACATTTTGTTGTTTTTTGGACTTTGGGTGTATTTCTGGGGCTTGTGATTTCAGCGTAATTTAAATCTTTCATGGATTTGGTTTGCGTTTTGGTAATAATTAATGTTTTGTTTTGAGATTGGATATTATGATGAAAATCGTTACAATTCTATTAAAATATGAAACAATTTCAACAATGTGTTCTTGTTCCAAAAAAAAAACAAGAAGCCAGCATATTCAATAATAATTATTCATTCCAAGACTTACATTCCTTTTCTAAAAGATGGACTTCATAAGACGAAGAACATTCTCATAAAATATATTTTCCCCACAGATGGCTAAAACGTTCTCCCTCTAGCCACCAAGAAACAAATATATTGCGATTTGCTCCTTCATTTTCTCGCAAGGTATTTTATTGCGTTGGGGTCTCTCATAAATTTCGCAGTCACTCACAGAGAAAAATAAGGTCTAACCGAGGCTGAGAAGAAATTGGTGCGAAAATTTCTTATTAGTTTATTTTTACTACATAAGCCGATGGGTCATTTTGACTTGTTATTGTGTATGAACAATATTATTTTTAGATAAGATTTCCCGCTGGCTTTTTTATTTATTTATAGCAACTAAAGTAAGCAACACACCGAAAGGTGTGAAAAGATACGGGGGAAACGATTGCCCATCAGTGGGACAGTTTAATTAAAAATTGTTCTGTCGTGTCGGTGAGCTAACATTATGCCATGGAATTTGCTCATGCCATAGAGGAAAGATTAGCGAGTTAGCGAGATTCGTAGTACAGGGCTAACTGACCAGAGTGCGCTGTGGACGCTGTCTTTTCGTGAACCAATTCCAATGAATCACGAATGGATTTGTGACGAATGGAAAATGTATCAGTAAATGTTAATAATTAAGAGTTTTGTTGTAGTAGCTATGAAATATTATTAGAAATGAGTATATCACATTTTATTTGCCATTTCGAATGAGAAAGTTTACAATAAGATGATATACGGCATTAAGACCGCCTTTGTACATTGTACATGAAGCATTTTAAATAAATAAATAAATAAATATAGAAATGTTAGGATGAAATGATTTGACCAAAAATAGAAATAGCTATAATGTCTACTCGTGTGTACATACCCAATACTTTTGATTGAAAATAGGCATACCAAAGTATTTTGATCAAAATCAAATCAAATCAAAATATATTTATTCAAAAAATAAGGTACAGGTTAGCTTAGAAACTACAGTGAGAGACAGATATGAGATACAATTAAAATATCCTAAATGTTGCAGTGGTGGACAGAGCAAACACCAGTCCCGTGCTAGGATTCAACCTGTGTTACGGGTACTAGGTGATTGCTCCACCGCCCCACTGGCAACACAGTTACATCTATCACCCTAAAGTAGCAAAAAAGTAACTTTGAATCACTAGATTCCCAATGTAGGCAATGCCTGTATTTCGGGAATCAGTATTATACTAAAAAATAATAATAAGAAAGTATTGATGTGCCACATTCACATCGTGTAAGAATATGTGTGTATGATGTTCCTAAAGTAGCAACATACCAAAATTGAAGTAATCAAATTGGCTTCCAGTGAATACCTAGAAAGGCGACGCAAGCGACGGATCGCTCCCGACAAACTTTTCAAACGAAACGGCATTTATAATTAAAACCTCCGATGCCTAGTTCCACAAATAAGCAGTAGTGCAAGCCGAATATAGATTGTCTGAACATTTGTATAATCTGCATCAACCGATTGGATTCTGAATATAGAGGCATGTATTCAGAGAACAGATTCTACGATTGAGCGGACTAACAACTAGATCGTTGAATCTTCTACAGTTAGTTTAAAAGCTTAATAATAATATTCACCATGTTCTACAACTGCTGATGTCAGCAGTTGTAGAAATTACTGTGTTATTAAAATCGTAGCTGCACTTTATGATTTTAATTACCTACTAATAATTATACAAGTTTCCACAAATGTCAGATTGTTATTACAGAATACAATTCGAGAAAAAATCATACAATGGTGAATAATTTATTAAAAGCTGTTACAATATCGCGTAATTGGTTTAATAAAATCCAAAAATATTTTTATTATAAAATCTCATATCACAACATATTGAAGCTCCGCTTTGAATGTAAAGCGTAGATTGATTGCACAGATATAAAATAGCTAGATCGGACAATGATAAACTGGTGCGATATGCAACGTAAAACAAAATGTTAACAGGAAAAGCTAATACCTACGATTTATCGGCACAGTGTGTTTCACTGGACACATCCAGTTAGGTGATATTTACATAGGTAGTACCAGCAGCATTGACGGTGGCATATGGCAGATCAATACAAATACAAATATCAGGGATCCGAGGCTGCCGAAATTTGTGTGATTTGTGTACGAGTGTATGTAGGCGCTCCGCGCTCCCGTTCTGTGACCTACAAACAGAGGCATCGGCGCTCGGAATTTTTTATACGCAGACAGACTGCCGCATGTGCTCATCGTTTGTTTGAGCCTGCACCCGACTTATACGATTGTATGGTAATGGGAGTTGGGTAGGTATATTGGATGTTTCCCATTCAGGTCCTGAAAAGCTCGCTAATTCGCCATTGCCAACGGAAGGGCACTATAACATTATTTTTTAATGAAAACTTTGACTCATTTGGATTTCTCCTGTATCGTGGATACAGTTTACAATACATGTTACATGCAAACTCACACTCCGGAACAACTATATGTAGGCCGTACAATTAATATTATGTGAGAATCTAACCCGGCACGTAGCACAGAAAGCCAATCATTTAGCCATTGCGCCGACCGTGAAATGATGTGATTCAGTCTTGATTCAGTGAAATAATAATTAATTCTACAATGAAACACTTGATCGATTTTCATCGTTTGATTACGTTCTGATTCAGTCGTCTATGAATTTAATTATGCTCTTATTAATTACAAATACTTTTTACAAAACCAAATTTAGTAGATAGGTACGTTTTATGTAACACGCCTGTAAAATTAACTCGGTAGTACCACGGTATTTCATAGTTATATTTCTAGTATAATATGTTACCTACATTATTTTACTGAAGTCAAAAAGAAATATGAGCATGTAGGTTCGTCGTTTGGTACATCGATGTCTTTGGTAAAATTTGCCGCTGTTAGGTCTCGATCGATCCAGACGTATTGCGCCGTCATAAATATTTTACGCTCGCATGCATCTGTATACGTCGACGAATATTTATTATATGTGAAGACTTGGAAATATGTCTACACGAGACATATTCAAATATACTAGTCGGTAGCTGCTAAGTAACCCTTTGAAAAAATATTTTCATACCTAACACATTTACTTTGAATAAAAGTAAACTTTTTTACCTAGGTAGGGATAGGTGCTAATAGGCTGGTGTTGTGATAAATAGGTATACATTTCTGTAGGATAACGACATATATTTTTATTATGATGGAAGTATTTTTACAATGATGGGTATTATTCCTTATACAAACACTGTAGACAACGATAGCAAAGGTTTCGTAGCGAAGGATTTAATTTGTAAGCCGAGTTCACATGAAACTTCAACAAACAAAGGGAACTCTGTCGGTACAATTTTCTACATTGTTGAAGTACCATGCCCTCTAGTGGGCCCAATTTTTTCATGTTCATTTCGCGCCAACCAAGTGCGGTTGCTTTACCAAAAGGAAACTTTTCAAATTGGAATAGTTCGCCGGATATTTCCCGCGTTGGCATCCATCTTTGTGGGAGTGGGTGTCACTGGCCAGTGGTATGAGACAGGAGGGCAACTATGAGGGTAGTTGGTTTTTTCGCCAATACCCGTTCGCTTTGTGAATAACCTATTTGTATTTTAGCTTTGATCGAATGCTCGAACACATATCGTCACATTTACATATATTATGAAACGAATCGTTTTAGAAGAGCGTGTATTTTACAAGTACTTCAACATAGAGTGGTTCTTATGCTACACTTTGCTTTGCAGTTTTCGTCGACAAGGGACCAATGTAAAGAATTTATTTAAACTAAAGTGTATATTCTGAAAATCCGTCGCGTTGCTGTTATGCAACTAGGTAGGTAATTCCAAAACTTCATCTCACATAAACAAAAAGTTTCATGAACACGTTTAGCTTCAGTTTTAGAACCCGAAAAGTGTTCATAAACTATTTTAAATCGAATAATTTGTTCACTTTAAAACCTTATTATCTTTATTTTATTTATTGTTTCATAACAAAATACACATAATTTATACTTAATCTGCTAACTGCAAAACAATTTGTCGGCAGTCTAGATTAATCTATACATTGTTTATAACATAAGATAAGCGGTAGGTATCGGGTTTGGTTTATCTCAGCGATTCAGCATTCTACACGGCTGTAAATTTTTTGCTCGCTTTTACGATTTACGGCGTTATAAATTCTGAACGAATGCGGATAGTAAAACGCGAAGCCGAGTGAATTTTTCAACGAAGCTTGTACTGTTTACCTATTCTCCTAAGGTACTGTTAGTACTAGGTATCTCATATGCCTATATACCTAATAAGTATGTGCTCTCATAAAATACGTGATTCCATTTTGATCTTGTGTATCGAGCCTCGCTATAGTGTCGTCTACAAAGGCTGGGTAAATTCCATTACAGAGATGAATAGCTAAGTATAAATTATAAAAATACACATAACATTATACCAATATACCCAAGTAGGTACTCGGGTTTTTTTATAATTATCAAAGTTATTATCATTATGAATATTCTGTCAGGTACTTCATAATATGTTCTAAAGGCATTTCGGTGATTTGCGATAGATAAAAACAATTTCACCCTTAGATTAGTGTTAAAGAGGGCAATATTATCAATACTCATTGGATCTTATTTATTAATTATTGAGAACTAAATTTTTTTTTACATGGTAGTTAGCATAGTAGGTACTTCAAAACCCTATTTAAATAGGTGTACCCATACAGTTCTTATTCCGGAATAAGAAAGTATGAATTTCTAATAAAACATATAATTAATGGCCCTTCTCCCGGCCTATATTTGTGTATAATTCCATAATTTTGTACTACTCTGCTCACTCCTCTAAGGTACCTAGCAAGCGTGACGATACAAAGTTATGAGTCCAGTTGCCACATGTACCACTGATGTAACCTCAGGGGACTAACAAACCACTGTCTGTACAATTATGCCATTATTAGCGCGCTTTCGCACAATGTTGTCTTTATTAAGCATGGCAATGAGAATAATAATTTTATCCAGCTTTAATAGGAACTTGCATCTAAATTACAATGAGAAATTATGTTATAAAATCAATAATAAAAGTTGTAAAAAGTACTTTAAGTAATGAAAGATTTAATCAAAAATTATACCTTTTTTACAAATTATATTTATTATAAATTACATAAAACGGAACGTTCTTTCATACACCGTCATGGAGTTTATGACGTCACTTCTTCGGGTTTCCTTGGTACTGTGGTCCACGTACTTTGGTGGGTCTGCAGTTGGTTACTCCGTCTACGGTCTGCAGACTGAATCATCGAAGAATCACCGAAATGCCAAAGGTTATAATATAATGGTCTCACTCATTTTGTTAATACTCGAGGTTCAAAAGTAAAAAAAACTTTAGGAAACGCTGCTCTAGACATATCTTTCAAGTTCTTTAGAAATTCGACGCAATGTTGATGTAAACACTAATCTGAGCAAAAAGAAAACTATCTACCTAACTACCCAAAATGTTCAATTCAAACAAACACTGTGTCAACAACGTCAAAGCATCGTCCGTGTACCTAAGCGGATGTATTTTTTGCATTTACCTAGTTTATATATTTCAGTGACGCGGTGCTCGTTAGTGAGAGAGGCAGGCACGGTACGTCCGTTCAAACGAAAACGGTTAAAACGCTCTCCAGGTATGTTCCATACTTTTTTCTCATCCTTGTTCAACGTGACTTTTTTCTTATTCGAACAATTTATGCAGATTCCCGCCCGGAGTTGGTGTATACGTTCATCGAGCAGGCGGTGCAGCCGGGAGCGCAGGTTGCGTTGAAATGTTCGGCGGTAGGGGAACCTCCGCCCCGCTTCCGATGGTTGCTGGATGGACAACCGATACCAACACATCACGGGTAAGATTATAATAATTTAACCTATTACTGTCCCATTGCTGGCCAAGGGCCTTCTTCTTACCCACCATGTGTCAGGTACTCTATTTTCAGAAAAATACAGTGGTTGATCACCAGTCAAATGCCGTTTACAATAATAATTATTAATTTGTGTATTGAATAAAAAATATATAATAACAGTAGCTATTCCATTAGTGCATGTATCGCTGTTCTATTTAAATATAATTCGAACATTGTTGAATTTAGAATTTGACGTCTTCAAAAAATACGTGTCTTTTTTTAGCTTCCCTTTGTATGACAGAGCGTATCTATAGACATCGATGGCATAATACAGGTTGCCGGACTGCACACAGTATTGAGAACTTATTACGGAAGTGTGCCCGTCTTAGGTGGGCAGGTTTTCTCACGATGTTTTCCTTCACTCTTAACAAGTGATAATCCAATTCTGCCTCACACCATTCAACTGCTTGACTATCAGTGCTCTTAGTTTAAGTTAGGAAAAGTAAGTAAAATATGTCAAGACTATTATCATCATGCTACATAAATAACGAAAACAGTGGCACTGAAATTGGTTAACAACATAATTATATTTTATGATCAACTAAAATCTGATATTGTAGATAGTGAGGTCCTTATTATTGGCACTTTAGGCTCATATTTAGATTAAAGCGTGCAGATTAGAGCTTCGCTCCGTTATCGCAGGGCCATAATAACGGAGGGCCGGGAGAGCGGTCCCACGGGGCTGGGCTCGAGCAGTAACTACATGCTGTCGACCCTGTCATTGAGCAGCGCTCGGGTTGAGCACGGCGGCCGGTATGAATGCCGAGCCACGAACACCCACGGCAGCGTAGCGCACGCTGCTCGACTCAACGTTTACGGTAATACTATATCTTGTAACGCTCATGATTTATGAGCTAAGTTTAGTGCATGAGTTTTGAACTTTGAACTACTTTTTAACCCACGACGAAAAAGAAGGGTGTTATAATTTTGTAGTATGTATCTGTATGTCTATTTGTGGCATCATAGCTTCTGAACGGATGAACTGATTTTGATTATTTTTTCTTAATCGAGAGTGTTCTTAGCTATGTTTCAAGAAAATCTGCTCAGCCGTTTGAAGATCATCATATCTTTTTTATTTGATGAAGTGATATAATTCTAGTTGGAGTCGGGGAATTTTGGTGGTTAGGTTATATATGTAGGTATAGCAGGATAAAAATAGATAAAAATACAGACAGCCAGGTCATCGCATTTAGATACAGTCGATAAACATCTTACCTAAAAATATTTTCTTTGCCTTTTCCTTTTACTTTTTGTTGTACCAATAAACTCTTTTTCTTTCTTTCATTCTTTGGTTTTCTTTTGGCCCCTTTTAAGTTCATTGCGGGTAAAGATTGCAATCTATGAACATACACGGATCATATACGTAGATCAAGCCGAAAAGGGATTATTGTACTCATCATAATAAACAACTTAGGTATAGAACGGAACAAAAAAATTTATCGCGGAAATAAATGTGCTGCGCCATACAAATAATTAATTAAACAGCTGATTTCAGGGTTGGTCCCATAGTAAAAGTTGGTCATAAAGATTAGTACCTATAATAAGCTACTTTCGGTCTGTTCTTTTATATCCTTTCCGACTAACCCTGTAGGTATATTGCGGACCCGATACCATTCAGCATGCTAACATCCCATAAGGTTATGATACAATTATGTTTGATGCTTTTTCCTCCATTTCCTCGTTTGGTACCGCGGTATCTACTAAGCGACATATCCTCCTTCCAATTTATAGTACCGATATCGTGATCGAAATTGTCAAATAAATAACACGTGTATACACATCGCTAACAACATTTCAAACGATTTGTATCAGGTTTATTCCTGCGATTCATCTCAGGATATCAGTGACGATATATGGAATTGGTAGGCTTATGATTGTACAACATAGTGACAGATTGTCAGCCCATCAGTTATAATATAAAGGAACCCATATCAATTTCTTTGAGTTGCGAAAAAAGATAAAAGCTCTCTCAAGGCTTTGTTTTCTTCTTATTTATGAAGATTTCTACTATAGCTACACTGTAGAAATAGGCCATGTTGTATAATAAAAAAATAAACAACCAAATAACACTCAAATCTTATTATATTCCGCTCTCTGCCATAAATTACAATTTTTGCTTACCGCGGTGTTGTTACTTACACATTTCATGTTTGTGTTGCCATCCTAAATAAATAAAGATAAGTATTATTTTAGCGTTAGGCGTGCGGATTGTTAACAAATATTATTATCGGATTTACATAGGGCCACCATACATCAGGGCTATGAATCCTGTGAAGGCTGTGGCAGGGTCAGAAGTGACGATTTGGTGCCCTTACTACGGATTTCCTATCGAGTAAGTACATTTGAGAACTCTTCTTTTATTACTAATGCCGTCACCTTGATAGAACAGTGGTAAATTCTTTGGTCAACCAATATATAAGTAATTGTTGTTACTTAACTTCAAATCAGTTATGATTTCATGTGTCTATTGACTCGCTGTGACTGATTCACGATATAATCAAGATAGGTCCGCGCCCTATCACACCATTTCAAAATTGCAAACTGTAATTTAGAGAAGTTGTTTAGATAAAGTGCTACGTACCTCTTCGTAAGATATGAAACGAAAATTAAATGTAAGGTTCATTGAAATCAATTGTGAAATTGTATTTGTATTATATGAACGTAAAATTTCACTTACTGCATTGCTTCGTACAATATGTATGGCAACATTGAGACGCGGAGCACGGAATAACTTCGGGCGCTCTCGGGTCGCGACATTATTGTTATGATTACCTACAGAATATCGAAACTGCGCTGTTATTGTATTAGCCTTCAATTTACTGGCAACATGGTTATGGTACAATCTGAATCACATGATGTTTGGTAAAGAAAATAAAATCAGCGAAAGAGAAGATTGAAATGGGTAAATTAACCCTATAGCGACACATATACTATCAATATTTTCAATTTAATTAACGGCTTATTTGTATATTAATTGTCAGTAATCAGTATGCTGTGAATTATTGATAGTGTTTGAATTTTTTAATATCGACAGTGGAAAGGTAAAATAACTATTGATACTGATGTTTCTAAAAGCTTGCAACAATACGGCTACTACAGGGCTAGCACGGTAGGTGGACAAACCCATTTTCTCCATCCTTTGTACCCTTGACAGAAGACAAAAAAGAAAATCGAGAAAAGAAACAGTAAAGAAATGGTTTTGTCCCCGAGTTATCCGTGGAAAAACCCGTTAGCTCCAGTCTTTGTCTCCTAAACGGAAAACAAAACGAAAAATCGAGAGAGAAAACGATAAAGGCATAGTTTTGTCCCCGATTTTCTCTGTCCACTTTTTGCCGTGCTAGCCCTGCAGTTCTTAGGAAACGTCTCAAACAAATATTTGGTTAAACATCCAAGAATTTGAAATAAAAATATTAAAACAAGTACCTATCCATAATTTGTTAGATAACGATTTAAGCAAAGAGATCATTTTCTTCTTCAATTAAAATTCATAGAATAGCAATTTCCAGACAGCATTGTTCGGTAAAGAAACCTTTCAGATTTTACTAAAGTTTCGAACCGTTCAATGCTTTCGAACCCAGATGTGCTTTATCAAACTATACTTGACTTTGTTATTTATTTTATAGATTGTTCATATTAAAAACTTATTATAGGTACGCTAAGTTTTAATTGTTATCAGGTCAGTTGTTCTCCGTTTTTTTTAATGTCTACCTAATAATATTTATGAGTGGTTTTCTATATAAAGGCTAAAATTTCAATAGTCGCATCCCCAATGACATAAAGAGAAGTCATATTCAATTTAAAGTAGCTTGCTTAATAAGTTTTGGTAGTGTTTATCAGAACGCCCATATTCCGCACTGAATTTACTGATATGCTGATTATTTGTATTAGTTCAGTGAAATGGGAGGGTGGTGCTGGCACGGATCCTCGATACCAGCAAATGGACGGCCAACTAACCATCACGAACGTCGATAGGAATAGAGACAAGGGAGGCTGGACTTGCTCAGTCCTCACGCCAGGAGGGGAACTCGCCAGGAGAGAGGTAATGATAATGCACCATAATTGGTGAAACATACATTCATGAAGAGTTATGAGAGTTAAAAAAGAGAGATTTATCTTTGCCATGTTATTAATTTCAGAATATTTTAATAATGTATATGTTTAAACTGAGTCTGGTCTTATTTAAGGATGCACAGAAGATGCGACGGCAACAAGAATAAAAAATACACCCATTTATACACTTCAAAATATTTTATATTATATTTTTTAAGTTTCTTTGTATAAGTAATTTGGGTTAAAATGTAATATAATTTACATAGGCCAATTTTATCTGTAATTTTGTTATATTTGGGTATTCCTAGATAGAGCAGTTTATGTACCTCTAAGTCTCTCACTGATGAGGATCGCAACACATACAACGCGCCTCCGCGCGCCTGTGGCCATGCAGTCTTGTGTTCGATCGTTCTTGCCTAGTATACGTATACAAGAATTAAAATAGGTCAAATCAAATTTAAAAAAAACCTCGTCGCCTCGGTTTCTTCATACAACACGGTTCACACCCTTGATAAAACAAGGTTACAATGTTCTATAGAATCGTACACCTCTTCCATAATCTCTCATTCTGTCAATATCCTGCCGTATTGTATTACTCTTAAAACTATTTTAAATCCGCTAAAGAATGCTGTATCATACAATATTCATTTTTTACATCCAATCATTTCCGGTTACTTTGTTTAAGACACGACCCACTTATCCGAGGGGATGAACGAGCGAACTACACCTCATTTTCCGCTTCACTTGTTTTATCACTGACAGCGCAGTTACTTAATATGAATAACAAAAGGAGAGTTTTAGTAAATTGTCATCGCCCTCGCATTTCATAATATTGAGTTTTACGAGTAGTGGACCATGCGGTTGAATATATCAGTAATTTATCACTTAGTGACTACCATCTGACCTTTGCAACCCAATCCAAAATTTGATAGATATCTTAAGATTTGAGGAGTTGTTAGAATTTTGGGAAGTAACTGACTCGTAACTTATCTTATAGACATTCAGATATTAATTATTAGGATCGACTTTTTGAGCTCTCCGATGCAGGAGTTTTCATGTTTCCAGAACGTTTGCCCATCCAAGACTTGACTGTGGAACTTTGCCGAACTTAATAGATAAATCGATTTGATCTGAGCAAGAGTTCAGTATCTTAGAGCAGCGGTTCTCAAACTTTTTTGGTCACGGAACCCTTTTGACAAGCAAAATACTTGACGGAACCCTACAATAAAACAATGGTTTTAAAAAGTGTATTCTTTATTTTTATTATATAAGCATAATAAAAGTACTATGTAACAGTTACTAATTATTTACTTACTTTACCACATGGCAAGTACAATAATAGAAGATATTAAAAATGAAAAAATCTTAACTAATGGGAGGTATGAAAGGTGTTTTTTATTTTTCATCAATTGGTTGATATCAGGTTTGATAGAAGACATTTGAAGTCTCATATCAGGTTCGGCGTCCAGTCTATTGCGATATTTTGTTTTCGTGGCTGCATAGGTTGAGAATCCTGTTTCGCACAAATATGTTGTTGGGAACGGGAGAAGAATATTCAGAGCCATTCTGCCAAGCATTGGATATTCATCTCGGAGTCTGCACCAAAAATCGTTGAGAGGCGTCGTTTTGAACAGTGACTCCATACTTGTATCTGATGACATTTCTAAAAGAGATTCATATATCTCGTTTGACATACTTTCGGGCTTTTACAAGTTGGGTAAAAAAGGATTATTACAACTGATTATTTTTTCGCGGTCACGATGTTGGGCCCATAGAGAGTTGTTCAGTTTGATGGTGTGATCCCACCCTTAAATGTGACCACGTATTTCTGATACACATTGTGTATGATACCTAAACCATGGCAAGCACAGTTAAATTAGTTCATAACTGATAAGATTATAGTAGTTCCCATATACTAGGGGACGAGGTTAAAAAAGGAGTATTCTTGCGGAACCCCTACAGGGGTATCGCGGAACCCTAGGGTTCCGCGGAACACACTTAGAGTACCGCTGTCTTAGAGCTTTTAATAACCGGACGCTGGCGGCCGAAAACAATACTAATGTTTGCGTTTCGTCACTTGAATGATATGATTATGAATTAACCCATAAGATACTGAGACAATTGACACGAAGCGTTTGAAATGAAACAAAAGAACGTACAAACTGAATTCAGTATTTATAACTCCGCAACTTGTGCTAATTATTTGAATAGAGGTTTCAGTTTGAGCGTATCTTATCTACTTACTTTTATTACTTTTTAGTAAATCTTTCTTCTTGGTATCGTAGGTACAAATGACAGTAGTATCACCTCCAGTTCTTTCACCGATAGTCTTCCCGCCTGGACTAAGAGCTGGTGATCGTTCACAACTGACTTGTACCGTGACCTCTGGAGATATGCCTGTTTACTTCTCATGGCTTAAGGATCAAATGCCTATATCAAGTGCACTTCAGGTATGTACCCTCGACTACAAGGCTAGCTTTAAAATATTGGGTGGGTTTACCAGCATTTCTGAAATTGCAGGTGGATGAAAGGGGAGCAGAGTTTTACAGCATGCTCCTATTCAAAAGTTTGACTGCAACACATAGTGGTATTTATACTTGCGTTGTGACAAATACTGCTGGCAAGGCGAATATGTCGGCTGAACTAGCCATCAAAGGTAAAACATCTACACTTCTGTGTACTTCTGCTTTAGAAGGGTATATAATAATGATTTTTGTCGCAGTTCCACCTTATTGGCAAATTGAGCCTGCAGATACAGCTGTTCTTCTTAATGGATCGCTTACAGTTAGTTGCGAAGCACGAGGTCATCCTCCACCTTCCATATATTGGACCAAGTTATCTGGTAAGTTTTTTTATGAACAAAACTGAATGTTGATAAGCTTGGGTTTATAGTAACGGTGGATTATTTTAAAGGCAGCACAGAGACAACCTTAGGTGGAGTATCAGATCCAGTAGTACTTATAAATGGTTCGCTTAGACTGGAAACTGCACGAGCAGAACATTCTGGAAAATATGGATGTAGAGCCGACAATGGAGTATCACCTGCTTTATCTAAAACCCTCACCATACATATCAACGGTAGGTTCAATAAACTATAATATAGAAGTTTCTATTAGATAGGCAATGCAATTAAAACAAATATTTCTAGAGCCAGCGAGATTTGAAACGCAATCAGCGAACGTAACGGCAAAGCTGGGGGATACAGTTAGATTGGCATGTGTTGCCCGCGGTGACTCACCCCTTGCAACCGCTTGGAGTCATTCAGGACGAGCCTTGCCAAATTCTGACTACAGGTTAGTTCAAACCAATATTTTTATCCATACATAAGGATAATTTTTATAATTCATAAGGGAGAAAATGCAGAAATACTGCAGAAAAACCACGTACTTACTACGAGTCTTGCATACCCCTTTGCTTCTTTAACATAGATACAATAGAAAATTTATTATTTACCGTTACCTGGACCGTTAAGTAGTTTCATGAATTACATAATAGAAATAATGATTGACTGGTTTTAGAATGAGCATATCAGAAACGCGAAGTGCAGAAGGTTTGAGAAGTGAATTGGTAATAGAAAGAGCTGATAGAAGAGATTCAGGAGTGTACCGTTGTCAGGCCTCAAATCCTTATGGAAGATCAGACCACTTTGTGCATTTGGCTGTTCAAGGTACATTTCATTTAAAAAAGAAGCAAAATAATTGTATGTTTTTTTTAAGTATGAATCAAACTTATAATTTTCTTCATCTATTAGAGCCACCGGAACCACCTGCAAACTTCAGGGTATTAGAAACCACCTCCCGTTCAGTTCGTCTCCAGTGGCGAAGACCATACGATGGTAATTCTCCAGTACTGGGCTATGTCGTACAGTACCGTAAACACGACTCCACAAGTTCTGATTCCTGGAGAGACGCAGATACCCATAACGTATCCGTGTCTGCTCATACTACGGACTCGTATTCTGAGTAAGTTGATTAAAAAGTATATTTTTAGTGTAAAAAAAACTTGCTTTTAAACACCTAGTTAACGTACGAGCTATTAACCTCAGTGCAGTGTTACAATAATAATCTTTATTTTCAGACAGGTTATACACACACAACAACACAGATTTACAAGAATTTACGTTATTCTTGAAGATTATAATACGTTTAGGACAAAAACACAACTCTTATATTTTGTAAACAGTCGGTTATTTTATACGTCTGTTATTTCGTCAGAGAACATGGCCTTTAATAAAAATGTAGAGGATGACTTTATCCTCCGCATAAACGTTGGATACGTAGCAAAATTCTACGTGATATAAAACGTAATTTCAAGGTACTTTTTCCTTCGTGAACAGGACAGAAAGTGCGACAATAACGGGATTAGAGCCGGCGACAGCGTATTTAGTACGAGCTCGAACGGTGACTGCCCAATTTGCGTCAGCGCATACGAGGGCTTTGCTGGCGTTAACTTTGCACGAACCACCTTCGAGAGCCCCCATCAGTTTGAGAGCATCGGCTCCGAGATCTTCGACTATAGAACTGGCTTGGCAGGTATGACCAAATGAATCGAAGTTTCGGTAATACCAACAGCAAATTAATTATCATATTACAATTAAATAAATAAATAATTATTATCTACCTATATGATTTTTGTAAGGCACCTCCATCATCATCCTGGAATGGAGAACTCCTAGGTTATACAGTATGGTGGTGGCCGTCGGCTGATGGCTCCTTGGCAGGGGGTGCAAATGTAGGCATGGAATTCGCCACTGTGAGGGGACAAATAACAAAGTACATTATCGAAGGTCTGGAACATTATACCCGGTAAGAAAATTACAGTTTGAAATAGATAAATTTTTCATGCTTTGAGTATTAACTAGATTGGGTTTGCAGGTATTCGGTGAGTGTAAGAGCATTCAACAGTGCGGGTGCTGGTCCTGCAACTGCTCCAGTCAATACTTTGACACAAGAAAGTGGCAAGTATATTTCCAGTTGCTTTTCTTCTCATTTTTACTTAAAGGTACTAATTCAGGGTTTTAACGATGATGATTAATTTAATAACAGTGCCATCAGAGGGTCCCCGTGCCGTAAGATGTCGCGCCGTATCACCACAGAGTATAAAAACTGAATGGTCACCGCCTCCCGCGCACGCACATCACGGCGCTTTACTAGGTTACAAACTGCTCTACCGTCCGGAACATAGTGAGTAAATATTGACAATGCCTGATTCAATTACATTGCAGTAACGCCCAATAATGACATTTTGTTTTAAATCCAAGCTGAGTGATGGCAGTTGTTTGTCGGCAGCGACGGAGTGGTTGGAGTGGGAGGTGCGGGGAAATGGGGGGTCCAATTTAGGAGCGGGAGCGGAGGTTAAGCGGGTGGTAGGCGTCGAAACGCTACTGCTTGCGTTGCGACCTCACACCAACTACACTGTTCAGGCGCTAGCATATACGGCTGCTGGCGATGGTGTGCCCGCTCATCCTATACATTGTACCACACAACAAGATGGTAAGTATTATTTACGAAAAGAAGGAAATAAAAAGCTTTGTAAATCTGGTTTATCAAAAAGATTTTTATTTTATTTTTTTGTGCAGTCCCGGGATCTCCCGCCGCTGTCAAAGTTGTGGCAACATCGGTTACATCTTTGGCTGTCAGTTGGCTACCACCAAGTCGACCTAATGGACCTCTTCTATACTACACTGTATTTTATCGAGAACTTGGGAGGTAGGTCAAAACGATCACGCGACAATCAAAATTATAAATTTCGCCTATGGTCCTAAATTTCTGGGTATTTTTAGAGACAGGCCACCTCAAACTACTACCGTCCAAGTCGAGGATGGGGATCCATTTGTTGGTCTGGGTGGATCGACTGAGTTGAGGTCGTTATCTGAAGGTGCTACTTATGAGGCGTGGGTTGCAGCACATTCAGTAGCTGGGGAAGGGGAACCTTCGGCGCCCCAACCCGCTACAACGACATCAAGAGGTAAAACTGTAGAATGTAGAATCATCGTTTCTTCGGAAAGCTACGGAATAATTTTCTATTAATGTGTGTATATTATATTTTTTCACTAGTGAAATCACTTCGTCAATGAGAAAAATAAGTTGCCGAGGATTTTTAACAACAGTAACTGGTCCTAAAAGAGAAACTTTTTTTATAACCTAGTGTGCTGTTAAAGTTTATTAACAGGATGGTTCTACCATTCTTTATTCTTTCACATGGGAACACTAATTGGAAAAATACTAATAAACAAAATGTTATACGCTAGCGAGAGCGCGACTCCTCTCGTTCGGCGTATGGGCGCGCGTGCAGTGCGGCCACTCCCTGCGCTTGGCGTGCGCGTGGCGCGGCGAGCCGGCGCCTCGAGCGCGCTGGCTGCGCGGCGATCGCCCCGTCACGCACGACCCGCGCACGCATCTCACGCCGCACGGCCATCTGGCTATACACGGTACTACTCAGCCTCTTGCAAAAACGAGTAAAATGCTTCTTCTCAAAACGCTGGACAGGCAGTTTGCTAAACACCGGAAAGTTAGTCTACCCGCAACAGCGCTGTTGCTGCCCAGGAAGTTGAACGTAGACTGGGACCAAGTGGAGTTGACATTCGGGACCACTGAGATACTAAACTTTTTTTTAATTGAGAGTAACAAAGGCTAGAAAAGCAATAATTTGTGCCATACACTCGTTGTTCTTTTTCTTTATATAAAAATCTTTAGCAATCACTCTTTTGTAAACAGAAGTGGACGCATCAACAAGCGGCAACTACACGTGTTCGGCACGCAATACGTTTGGCTCTGAAGAAGTAACGTACCGGGTGGAATGTGCGGCACCGCCGGCTGCGCCCACGCTAACCTTAGACCACGCAGCACATACTGACGCGAGGCTCACCTGGCGTACTACGCATCATCCTGCTGCGCCTCCACATGGTAAGTAGGGCAATATTTGTAGCTAATCAATATGACGCCATTCAGGAGATGTGGCAGACGATGTAGCTCGTTTCTCTCTGTTCCGTTGTATTGAATCAATCCGCGCCTGTGCTTAACTTGGACCACATGCACATACTGACGCGAAAATTACCTTTGAAAAGCAATTCCTTCATCAGTTTCTCCTCTGGCTGAATATAGTGGAGTGCTATTTTATGTATTAAATGTTATGTGTTTTTATTTTAATTGTGCCAATAAACGCAATTTTCTTTCTTTCTTTCTTACTATGCTCATTCAGCTAACTTAGAGCGGTAACACAAGAATTTGCGTTAGCATTAAAGCCAACGTTCCCTAATGTAATTGACGCTACGTTTGGCATCATGACCGTTGTCGTGTTTATAGTTTTGAACATTGGAATACATAATGAGACTTCTGTGTATGAAGTCCATGTATGTTGGTAGCTGTTGCGCTTAATTTGGACCACTCTGTAAATCCTGACGAGAATAATTTAGATTTTCATGGATTAAAAGAATTCTCAGCTATGGTGGAACATCAATATTATAAGATATGATTTAATACCTAATGATTATCATTAATGTCCATTACTTACGTGTATTACGTTAATGCGTTTAATAATCTATCGTAATTTTCTTAAAATTTATCTTAGGTTAGGTAACAACTTTTCATAACAATGACACGAGAATTTGTATTCTCTACATGTTTCCGATTTGTGAACATAGAAAACAATCTCCATTCTCCAATGTTTGTAACTTCGTGATACCGAAAGCAATTTAATAGAGTACCTACCTACTCTAGCAGAAATGGAAAGTGTTATAAAATGTTGCTAACTTGCTAGTAATTTTCATGTGATTTGTGATAGATTTTTTTTTTATAAAAAGAAACATTTTAGTTTATTTCCAAGAGCTTTATTTTCTTCCGAAGTTTGGATCTTCAAAACTATTGTGTTTCAATTTTTTTCAGAATAAATTGCTAGATTTAATATTATTCCCACATCGAAATCCTCTTAGACCTCTCTCACAAGTCCTCTCTCGTTCAAATATTCATTTGCTAGAGCAAGCGTTTAGTATTTATCCTTAACATAAAAGTTACAAGTTACGTAAGCACTTTCGTGATAAGATTTTGGCGGATTCATCTCAACCTTGATTTATCTTGATATTAAATATATATATATTAAGTATGTATAATATTTTTATAGTATGTAGGTACGTGTATGTAGTATGTGTAACCCATTTGTATATATTATGTATTATGTGTATTCATAGATATCCGTGTGTGTATTGAATTGCTTAGGTTCTACATAAGTATATTAACCTCACCTAATAATAATCTAGGGCATCTACCATGTTTTTGTCTCTGTGTCACCCGAAGGTTGTCTGGCAGAGAATGCCCCAGGCATTAAGACGCATTAAATAAATAAAACAGGTTTCTCAATATGGTGGGTTCGAGTTCGGGACGACACGGGGGATGGCTTGGAGCCGCTCAGCGGTCGTTCAGAGGAGGAACGAAGACTGGAGACAGGCGGGGAGGCGGCCAGCGTGGTGCTCAGGGCCTTGTCATGTGGAGCAACTTACTCCGTGCGAGCTGTGGCCCATTCACGAGCGGGATCGTCACCACCTTCCGTGCCTTTGATGGTCAAAACGAAACCGCCAGGTAAAGAACGAAGAACAAGAGATCTTTAATTGTTGTAGCTTTCATCCTGGGTAATGTTTTATTTTTGTGAGGTGCCTATATTTTCCTGTCTGGGCTGATAAATGCATGTCTAATTTGCATACCATATTATTCGTAGTTATATTTGAAAGCGACAAAGTTTATATTTGCAGAGTCCACGCAGCACTGAAATATTTATATTATGCAGATTGAAATAACTGGGTCAATTCAATTTGCATAATTGAAAATATTGAAAAATGCTTATTCTAATTGAATCATTTGAAATGGAATAAACACAATAAATCCTTTCGTTCTGGACAGATACAAAATGCCAGTGCCAATAAAAATAAAAGAGACTGCCGATTACTGAACATTAATATTCTTGAAAAGAAATAAATATTATAAATTCAGTTCCGGGAGAACTTTCAGATGAATGAGAAGCTTCAAATGTAAGGTTTCTCGTATAAAACTAGCTCTGATTGCCGTAAAAACTACTTTCTACTTTTGAAACCAAGTACTCAATTTTCAAAGAATAAAATATTATGATAAGTTTATAGTAGTTTCGGATGAAATGAAAGTTCTGGTGCAGATATTCTGAGTTTATGTGGATCCAACGATCTCGGGAGCATACAATGACTTTTGATTTGCACGCGAATGTTAGATATAAATTATACATACCTACATTGAAATAAAACTAGTGTGAATAGTCTCTTGAGACCCCGAGCTCTGGAAATTGAGTCAAATGAAACGTCCAGAAACGTAAAAGTTGATAACAAGCCAAAATAATTCATAAAACTATGTAGGTTCATTTAATTCATACATTGTATTACCTGGTTAATGGTTTACATGCCATCATGATGGGAATATTAAAGACAAGGCTTGTTTGGAGCAGTTACTGTGATTAATAACCAAATGTTGTTTCTTTCGGTAACTTTATCATTTGGGACTTATTTTACCTGTTTTGTGTATTTGCATATCACATGAGACGTCAAAGCGAGGAAATAATGATTATGGAGATTCCTAACAAAAAATTTACCTGTTATATCGATTTCAGATTTTTTTACGTAAGATTCTGTGTAAGTGTATTATCTATAGAAAACTTAGGAGTAACCATAAAGTTATTATTACTAGAGTAATAATAACTTTATGGGAGTAACACACTTGAAGTATTCGTAACTACTTTTACATAAATGTCTATATTTTACGTCATCCGATAACTTCTTGCCCATTTTTATTTTTTTATAGCATTTGTGCTGTATGTCTTCCTAAAAAAATTAATATAAATAATTGTTCGTCCTGTACCAGTGCTGGTCTGGGAAGGCGGGGGGCAGGACAGGCTAGAGGAAGCGGCCGAAGCCGCAGTATGGAGCAACAGCAGTTCCCTAGCGTTGGACGCGAGACGGGCCGTGCGCTGCGGAGCCAGGCTCGTGCGGCTGCAGTGGCGCAGGGCCGATGCTGCCGGTGCGGCTGCCTGGAGGGATGCTGACTTGACGTCGCTGCATCACCATCGCGAGGTGAGGCAACAACCGTCCGAGGAAAACACTTTACACTTTGCGGGACACTGAACGCATCGGTGTCGGTTACTTTGTGATGTCTAATAAACGTTTTTTCTTTCTTTCTTTCTTTCATATAGACGTGATAACAATAAAACTTCTATTGTGTCTCATCGAGTGTCCTGCAAAGTGTTAATAGGTGTGGTTGGTTGGTATCGGGGCCGGAGACAGGTTAAATTTGAAGCAGACACTGCAGTGTGGAGTATTAGTTGGTGCTTCGGCTTTGGACGGGAGCGCAACGTGGTGCAGTGTAAGGTTTGAGGGATGCCGATGTCAACTGCTTGTACCATCCCTAAGGTATTTGTTCTGTACACGTTAGGTCAATCAGGCTACTGCAAAGCCGCTGTTAATAAGTGCAGTGACTCGCTGTTGGGCCACTACGGTGACCATGAATTCACGATACCTAAACATTGTACGCAGTTGTAGGTAGGCACCTATATAATAATTACCTATGTTGAGTGTAGTTGTATAATACAAGAACACTTACAAATAAGCTTTCTTGTTTCTGGTAAAAATCTCAACATTCTTTTTATTAGATAATTAAATCCTGCAAGCCTATTTAATAATAAATTGAAGCTTTTAATATAATATTCATCAGGAAATGTAATGCTCTGCTAACATTACATTTTATTTTGAGTATGTAAATAGGCTCACGTTCACCATCCTTCTCTCAATTGTTTACGCTTCTGTAAAACAACATGCACTAAGCGTTATACGGGGTATTGGAAACAAACCACGATAACAAGTCAATGTATAACGTTGCAAAGCAAAATGGTTCTCGCTTCCTTATAGCCAGGAGCAAAATAATCAAACGTTTTTTAAACTAGGTATCGAAATTTTTATAGGACAGAAAGAAGTATGAAGCGGAGCGAATTTAAAAATGTGTGTATTTAAAATATTATGTATTAAAAAAAACGTTGCCCCTCACTAGGATTTCTCCTGTATCGAGGTTACAGTTTACAAACATGCATGTCACATGCACACACACCCAGACCCGGAACCTCCCTCCCCTCCTCCTTATCCGGGGCTCCTCTCCTGGATGGATCTGGATCTGGAACCGGGGTCTGTAGATTATACAAATATTCGTTCCGTGCGGGAATCGAACCCGCGGCACGTAGCGTAGAAAGCTAATCGCTTAGCCACTACGCAAACCGTGCTGTCAAATATTCAGTTTCAATTGCAAACAGTGATAAATTAATGGTGCATCGACTAGCCAATCAGAAACAGGTCATTAAAATATCCGCAATATCGATATTACATGGAGAAACAAACATAAATTGAAAACTAATTTCATCAAAATACAACTCGCAAGGAACAGGATACCCGCAATTTACGCCTTTCTATTTTCCACGGAAACAAGAGCCAATTGAAACCGTGCAAATTGAGACTCCGGCTCCATACAAATTTGTTGGTTATGATCCGCCGGGACGGATAAAATACCTTTTTTGTGCAAATATCAACAACTTTATTGTGCTTACGAGGAAAATTTTCTGCAGGGAGACATGTTGATTAAGGTGTGAGGGAGACAAACGTAGGATTACGAGCCTTTCACTCGCATTTGTGAAGTAATAAGTTTATAAAATGGATTTACGAAGATTTATTTATTGTGTCGTAACTGCCCGTGCAGCACAACAACGGAGCGATCGGAATACCAGCGCTCGTAACATTCTCTAAATGTCGCATCATAATGCTGAGATAGAGGGCCATTTTTGGTCTCGCGCACGTTGCTTAATCATTTTTGTTTCTTTTTATTATTAATAATAATAATAACGTTTATTTGGACTAAATAGAATATTCTTGTGTTATTTCCTGTGCAAGTTCAAAATAAAACTGATTGCTTGCTTTCTTTTTTTTATTAAAACACGATAGCAGCGCAAAAGAGTCCGAGATTGTATGAAAAGGAGTCGAGTGCAGTTTATTTATGTAAACGCGTCCGTTATTAATAAAAGTTGGAAAATAATCCTGACATCATTTTATGTAGCCACTTGTGAAAGTTTAATGAACCTGCTGCCTTCTGAAGTTTTCTTTTCCTTTAGCAGTTGCTTAGTATAAGCCTCAGCACAACTGAAGTGAAATGTTGAAAGTTCTTAGAATCAATTTATAATTTACAACACGCCGATTCTAGACATTAATAAATGTAATGTAAGTAATGCTTTCTAACCTGTACCTCATTCCTATTGAAAATAAGGTGCTCGTAATTTTATTTGATGAGATTATAGGCGACACCGCGCCGGGGTATTCGTTTCCTCAAGGTCGGTTCTATTTCCGCATGAGAATTTGACATCTGATTGCTTTCAGATATTTGCTTACAATCTGAATATTTGTGCGTAATTCGATTTGTTCGTAATAGCATCTACTGAGAAATAAATAAACGGAGAAACGAAGTGTCCGCGTCCGCCATCGGAGATAGAAATCGACATCGCTACACAAAAAATTTGGTTAGGATTTTTAACTTTTTATTGCTTATTGCTAGTATTTCTATTATGATTTGTTTAAATCTAGTATTTAAAACATTTTCCACAATTTCCACTTTATTCATACGCTGGGATTTCTAATAAACGGCTGTCTTATACACCAAAAAAATTATGGTTAAAAGGCCATTATTCCTGACATAACGGTAAGAAGTGTTTATACTCGTAAGTATTATAAGATAATAATTATCTATCACCCAGTTTCTTAAAGGCTGATCTAATTTAACCAGCCATCAAATCTCATGTCCACGTTAAATGATTGGTTGTTGAATTGATTGTAGATGTTGGTCAACCAATCACAACAGCTATAAACATGAGAATTATCTAACAATGATCAGAGATTTGACCAGCCTTTCAGAAACCGGGTTAGACCCGTAATAATTCGGACTATGTTCGGACTTTACATGCAGCTCTCATGCATTTTAACAATTAAGGACGTATTCACAAATCTAACAAAAATAAGCAGATTTTCGGTCAATGTTACGACAAAATGAAACTAAATTAAAGTAAACTAATAATAACCACAGATAGATTAGTCTTTCATCTATAAAAATTGCTGACGTTTTTCTTAAAAATGACGGTTTATTATATTGAAAAAACGATTTTCCGTTACCTCTTCACATGAAATTGACGATATTGGGTTGAGTTTAGGTCAATATGCCTTCTATTAAAAACGCAATTTAAAAAAAAATTAATTACCATAGGTACGGGTACATGTTCAACTCAAAATAGTAGTGAAAAAATTAATCAAAATATTACAAATAGTCTCAGAAAAAAATTAAAATCGCGTCTATCTTTTTCATATAATTTGCCATTATATGTGAATCTTAATGGTTGGCAATAAGGGTTATTTTATTTGGTCACTGTCTTGATTTACTTCACAACAATTTCTAATGCAATCTCAGTCCGCGCTCGGCCGCCGTCGTGAGTGGTCTCTGTGTCGCTTGTAAGCAGCAGCTCGTGTAAAAAAGATCGCTGTACGAATACGAGAGATTTGACAACACCAAACTAGATACTTTAGGCAACTTGACAAGGTAAGATTTTTCTTATACTTTATTTTTGCTAGAAGTTATTATTTAGGGATAATAAATTCATATTCGTCTAGGACTAACTGGTGTTACCTGAAGGTTTACTTCGGTGACTGCTACTGGAACTCCTACATGAGTAGACCTAGGTATGCCGAGTTTGGGCTCATTTTTTTTGTTATGATGAGAACTTACCTCCGAACTTGATGGAGTGACCTGAAAGTCTACTTCGGTGACTGCTACTGGAACTCCTAGATGAGAAGACTTAGGTGTGCCGAGTTTGGGCTCATTTTGTTAGTTATGTTGAGAACTTACCTCCGGACTAGATGGAGTGACCTGAAAGTCTACTTCGATGACTGCTACTGGAACTCCTAGATGAGTAGTCCTAGGTGTATCGAGTTTGGGCTCGTTTTGTTAGTTATGTTGAGAACTTACCTCCGGACTAGATGGAGTGACCTGAAAGTCTACTTCGATGTCTGCTACTGGAACTCCTAGAGGAGTAGACCTAGGTGTATCGAGTTTGGGCTCGTTTTGTTAGTTATGTTGAGAACTTACCTCCGGACTAGATGGAGTGACCTGAAAGTCTACTTCGATGGCTGCTACTGGAACTCCTAGAGGAGTAGACCTAGGTGTATCGAGTTTGGGCTCGTTTTGTTAGTTATGATGAGAACTTTCCTCCGGACTAGATGAAGTGACCTGAAAGTCTACTTCGATGGCTGCTACTGGAACTCCTAGAGGAGTAGACCTAGGTGTATCGAGTTTGGGCTCGTTTTGTTAGTTATGTTGAGAACTTACCTCCGGACTAGATGGAGTGACCTGAAAGTCTACTTCGATGGCTGCTACTGGAACTCCTAGAGGAGTAGACCTAGGTGTATCGAGTTTGGGCTCGTTTTGTTAGTTTTGATGAGTACTTTCCTCCGGACTTGATGGAGTGCCCTGATGGTGTACTTCGATGACTGCTACTGGATCTCCTAGATGAGTAGAGCTAGGTGTGCCGAGTTTGGGCTCGTTTTGTTAGTTATGACGAGGACTTACCTCCGGACTAGATGGAGTGACCTGAAAGTCTACTTCGATGGCTGCTACTGGAACTCCTAGAGGAGTAGACCTAGGTGTATCGAGTTTGGGCTCGTTTTGTTAGTTATGTTGAGAACTTACCTCCGGACTAGATGGAGTAACCTGAAAGTCTACTTCGATGACTGCTACTGGAACTCCTTGAACTGGAAAATGAGCCCAAACTCGGCACACCTAGCTCTACTCATCTAGGAGTTCCAGTAGCAGTCACCGAAGTAGACTTTCAGGTCACTCCATCATGTCCAGAGGTAAGTCCTCATCATAACTAACAAAACGAGCCCAAACTCGGCACACCTAGCTCTACTCATCTAGGAGATCCAGTAGCAGTCACCGAAGTACCTACACCATCAGGTCACTCCATCAAGTCCAGAGGAAAGTTCTCATCAAAACTAACAAAACGAGCCCAAACTCGGCGCACCTAAGTCTACTCATCTAGGAGTTCCAGTAGCAGTCACCGAAGTAGACTTTCAGGTCACTCCATCTAGTCCGGAGGTAAGTTCTCAACATAACTAACAAAATGAGCCCAAACTCGGCACACCTAAGTCTTCTCATCTAGGAGTTCCAGTAGCAGTCACCGAAGTAGACTTTCAGGTCACTCCATCAAGTCCAGAGGTAAGTTCTCATCATATCTAACAAAATGAGCCCAAACTCGGCACACCTAAGTCTTCTCATCTAGGAGTTCCAGTAGCAGTCACCGAAGTAGACTTTCAGGTCACTCCATTATGTCCAGAGGTAAGTCCTCATCATAACTAACAAAACGAGCCCAAACTCGGCACATCTAGGTCTACTCATCTAGGAGTTCCAGTAGCAGTCAAAGAAGTACACCATCAGGTCACTCCATCCAGTCCGACAATAAAAATATAATACCTACATATTACAAAAATATAAAATATGACAAAACAAAAAGTTAACTTTCAAAGTATCGAAATTAGTTATTCCCGCAGCTATCCGGGCGCGTGTGTGAGTATTTGAGCCGTGTCAATGTAGTGGTGCGATTAGTGCGATTCGATACCTATCCATTTTGCAAACCCGTCCTTAAGATTTGTCAAAAGTAGATCGGCCTCTCAAATGAGAGTGGTTCATAGAGATAATATATGGAGTGGCCGTCTAAAAGGTTACGTGTGTTACATAAACTGCACATCTGCATGTTTGACAGCACGCTTGGCGCAATGGTTAAGAGATTGGATTCCTGCGCTGCGGGCCGCGGGTTGAATTCCTAGACGGAAAAAATATTTTTCATCCCACCATCTCGGAAAGAGTATTTTTAATCTTCAATATCTGAGTGGAAAAGCCGTTTTTATTCTCTAGAGGATAAAGTAAATTGAATTTAGAACATCGTGTGCACTAAGTTTGTGAATTAAACGTTTTTTTTTTGCATTTAGTCATTTCCTCGCTGAGGTGGAATGAAAAGTTACGTGTTGCACTCGAGTGCAAAGATTTTTCACCTCGTGCTCTTTTGATTCCCTCGCTAACGCTCAGGATTCTAATTTTGAATCACCCGCTGCGCTCGTGATTCAATTTTAGAATCCTTCGCTTGCTCGGTCATCAAAATTGAACACGCGGTTAAAAAGCAACTTTGCACTCTTGTATAACAAATAACTATTTATGGCCTACAGATAGTTGTTCCGGTCTGGGTGTCCGGTCCGGTGTTCATGTGAGATGTATGTTTGTAAACTGTACCCACGATACAGGAGAAATACTAATGAGGAGCAAAGTAATAAAAAAACCAGTGGGTGCGGTGTATTAATACGAGCCGTAGTGTAGGCAATAAGCGTTCGTTACTATTAGACCAGGGTCGATAATTTTTGAAACCAAATAAAATAATAGTAGGATGAAACCCATTGGAAAAGGAGGAGAATATTATAAAAATGAAAGGAAAAATAATTTACGGGCGATCTGAGGTCGGGAAGTGGGAGAGGGGGGGGGGGGGGGGGGGGGGGTTAAGGGTAAAAAACGGTTTTTCTCGATTTGCGGCAAAACTAAAAGTCCTATGGAAAAAAGTCAAATGGCAAAGTTGTAGGTAATAAAAAGATCTAAAACTTTTTTATTTACACTTTTTTCACATAACCTCAAAATTTATATGAAAAATTCAAAAAACCAAGTTTTTGGTTTTTTATTTTTATCTTTTACAATTTTTTATTTTTTTTCGAGAAATTTGGTGAAAACTTACCTTTTTATGTGCCAAATACGCTGTAATTTATTTGATTTGAAATATTTCTTTTTTCACCTTATTTTGAATTAATATCGAAAAAGTACCCTAATTTTCAATAGAAAATTCACCCGTCAAAATATCAGCTTTTTTCAAAAAGTTGGTGTGCTTTCTGTTCGTTGAAATCTCTACATTCCGACGGTGAAAAAAAAAAAAATTACTTTAGTAAATCTTCTCAGAAAATGCAAAAAATCGAAAAATACTTTTTTTATAACCATTCCCTCATAACTTCTAAACTACTTATCATAATTCGACAAAAGAGGTGTCGATGGAAGCGTCTTGATTGTCCGCTGGTTATAGGCTATGTGACGTCACATTTAATTTAATATGGCGCCCTCTAGAGGAAATAGAGAGCTGAACTAAAAAAAAAATTTTGTTTAATGATGTCGTGTAGGGTATCAAATGAAAGGGCATAATTAGCACATTTCAAAAATATATATATATATATAGATTTTAAAAGCGGCATTGAAAAATTAATTATGTTAAGTGGTCGTATGCCACCCTACCCTAACAAAACAAAGTCTACCAGTAGTAAGCGATCATAAGCTTTAGGGCAAAGTGGCATACGACCACGGCTATCCTCTGAACATCACTATGAATACCTACTATATAATATATATATTAATACATAGTATTAATATTTTCTTGTTTCATACTTTTCAGTAGTCGGGTTTTAGATTTTGAACTTAATTTTTTTTTCAAAACCGCTTTTAACATCTATTAATATGTATATTTTTGAAATGTGCTAATTATGCCCTTTCATTTGATACCCTACACGACATCACTAAACAAAATTTTTTTTTAGTTCATCTCTCTATTTCCTCTAGAGGGCGCCATATTAAATTAAATGTGACGTCACATAGCCTATAACTAGCGGACAATCAAGACGCTTCCAACGACACCTCATTTGTCGAATTATGATAAGTAGTTTAGAAGTTATGAGAGAATGGTTATAAAAAAAGTTTTTTTCGATTTTTTGCATTTTCAGGGAAGATTTACTAAAATATTTTATTTTTTTTTCACCATCGGAATGTAGAGATTTCAACGAACAGAAAGCACACCAACTTTTTGAAAAAAGCTGATATTTTGACGGGTGAATTTTCGATTGAAAAATAGGGTACTTTTTCGATATTAATTCAAAATAAGGTGACAAATTAAATATTTCAAATCAAATAAATTACAGCGTATTTGGCACATAAAAAGGTAAGTTTTCACCAAAATTTCATGAAAAAAAATAAAAAACTGTAAAAGATAAAAATAAAAAACCAAAAACTTGGTTTTTTGAATTTTTCACATAAATTTTGAGGTTATGTGAAAAAAGTGTAAATAGAAAAGTTTTAGATCTTTTTATTACCTACAACTTTGCCATTTGACTTTTTTCCATAGGACTTTTAGTTTTGCCGCAAATCGAGAAAAACCGTTTTTTACCCTTAAACCCCCCCCCCCCCTCTCCCACTTCCCGACCTCAGATCGCCCGTAAATTATTTTTCCTTTCATTTTTATAATATTCTCCTCCTTTTCCAATGGATTTCATCCTACTATTATTTTCTTTCACTTTTTATTATTTTTAAAGGCTTCTACCCTGGTCTATATCGTCCCCGTAGAGCGAAAAGTCATTAAGTCGAAAATGACCAAAACGAGAAACAAGGCCTCAAGGAAAAAAAAAAGAAAAAAAATCATAACTTTAATTTGACAATAGATATTTCTGAATTTATGATTTTATCTCATTGGTATTTGATTCAATTTTATGTTTTAATATAAAATATTAAAAGAAAATCATTTGTTTTATAGATAATTGAGAAAAACGAAAGTAATTAATTTTTACCCTTGAATCATTTAGTTTCGAAAAAAGTTAGTGATTTTTTGATCTGAGTTAGTGATTTTTTGCCCATCTTTAAACTAATTTGATAGAAATTAACTTGATTTAGTTATATTATAACTTTTTTCTGAGCACAATACAATATTCTGAAAATAATGACTAATTATATTATATTATTATTTTATCACTGCTAATAGTTATAATTGAGGATAAGAAAATCATTAAAATATAATCGATATTATACCATCATTAATCTTTATTAATTAGCAATCTCCAGCAGTTAATTGACAAACACACTAGATTTCGGCAAGGAAATCAAACATCAGTCCTAGATCTGGTCTTATCTAACGATGAGTCACTCATGGCCAATGTTGACCACCAAGCCCCTATTGGTAAAAGCGACCATACCTGTTTGTTAGCAACTATACAAGTACAAGAACAAAATAAAGGCACCGCCTCCAGGCTTAACTTCAATAAAGCCGATTATGATAAAATCAACGAAAAATTACGCACCACGTTACCAGAAAGTATAAGAAATATTAACTGCGCAAAAAGCCAATTTGAGATCCTTCTCAGTACACTCAGAGAAGCAATCAAATTATACGTACCTCGGATCAGACTTAGTCAACACTCCACGAATAAGCCATGGATATCTAGAGATACCAAAAATCTTAAACTACAAACTTGCATTATGGAATAGATACGTGTTGACTGGACTCGACGAACACTATAAGGATTACAGAAAACTAAACAACAAATTGATAAATCAAAATAGAGCAGCTCGCATAATACACGAAAAAAGCATATTGCAAGCTGGACCAAAAAAAATTTACTCCTTTATTAGACAGCAAGTAACATCAAAAGTTAGCATTCCAAGTATTCTACGCAACAAACATGGCCAAACAGTAACTCAGCCCCATGAAATTGCCAAGGTATTTGCGGAACAGTTCGCGAGTGTTTTTCACATAGAGCCGCAGATCCAGTTGCCTATCTTAGACCCTGTACTACATGTTGAATACTCGATTGAAGAGATATTTTTCACCCATGACAAAATTCAACAGGTCATAAAAGAATTGAAAATAGACTCTTCGCCAGGAACAGACGGCATTCCCGTAGCAATGCTAAAAAAATGTGACCTCACCGAATGCCTTGCAACAATAATCCAGACATCATACGATACAGGAACCCTACCAGACTTGTGGAAAACAGCAATGGTGACCCCCATATTTAAAAAAGGAAGTAAGTTGGAACCATCAAACTATAGACCTATAAGCTTGACCAGTGTGGTATGCAAGGCTATGGAAAACTTTATAGTTAAGCACATCAGAATTTTTTTAACGACCAACAGAGTTATTGCTTAACAGCAACATGGCTTTTGTCCGCATCGCCCCACGGTATCCAACCTGCTGTCATGCTTGTCGTCATGGACAAAACACTTCAATAGAAAAGAACCAATCGACGTAATCTATCTTGATTACGAAAAAGCCTTTGATAAGGTTCCTACAAGAAGACTCCTACAAAAATTGGAATACGTGGGAATCTACTTAGTTGGATCGAAGCATTCCTACGGCAGAGAACTTTCCAAGTTAGAGTAGGGGAAACCATGTCAGATCACCGAGAGATACATAGTGGTGTGCCACAGGGCTGTCTTGGGTCCAGTGCTGTACATAATATACACCTTTGATCTTTCCCATTCCCTACAGTGTAATGTAAGCATCTTTGCCGATGACACTAAAATATTTGCGAACCCACTGATCGATTACGACCTCCTTCAGGACGACCTAAACAAAATAGTTAACTGGTCTAAGGAATGGCTCATAAATCTCAATGCCTCAAAATGTACGGTGTTGCACATAGGCAGTCGAAATCCCCGTTTGACTTATAAACTGAATGATGCTCAATTAATGGAGGCCAAGGTGCAAACAGACTTGGGAGTGAAGATCACAGAGGACCTGAAATGGGAAGAGCATACAACAACAGTTACCAAGAGAGCTAAAAGCCTAATCTACCTCGTTCGGAAAGCCTTTGGGGTCTTTACACCCGAAATGGTGCTCCGGATCCACAAAACGTTTGTCAGACCAATCCTTGAGTACGCATTTCAGGTCTGGAGCCCCTATTTCGTAAAGGACATTGATCTTCTGGAGAAGGTGCAGCGCAGCTTCACTAAAATACCACGAATGCTAAAACATCGACCGTATGAGGAATGCTTAGAAGTTTTGAAGCTCACAACTTTAAGGGATCGCAGGCACCGTGGGGACCTAATTGAAACTTATAAGATCTTATAAGGACATTACGACCTCAATGATTTTGATAAGCTGTTTACACGTAATGATAACGTCCATCTAAGAGGCCACCACCTTAAGTTATGTACCAGCTTCTCAAATAATAACCCTCACAAACACTTTCTGAGCAATCGAATAGTCAGGGCGTGGAATAAGCTCCCAGAAGACGTAGTCTCAGCCCAAAATATAAATCAGTTCAAGAATCGACTTGACAAATATTCTCAACTGCAAGAATAAAACCAAGTGGGAAACAGCAGGATACAGGCACTTATCAGTTGTCTCAATTGCCTGCCTGATAAATAAATAATAATAATAAAAGATAAACAAATCAAATATCTTGACTTAGCACACGAGGTTGTCGACATGTGGGATGTGGACTCAGCAATCATAGTGCCGATAGTTGTGACGGCCAATGGCTTAATTGCCAAGAGCCTCGACCAACATCTTATGAGGCTCTCGTTGGGGGGCTGGATCAAGGGCTTAATACAGAAAGCGGTACTCCTCGACACGACACGCATTGTGAGCAGGTTCCTTTCTCTGCAGCCCTAGCCGCCGGTAGCTTGGACCGTGTTCCCGATGCCGGTGGCCTACTACTCTTTTATATTTTTAAATGTTTTTATAATCTTTTTTTTATTTAATTGTAAAATTATTTAAAAACATAAAAATGTGTAATAAAAAGTGAATAAAGGTCATTATTAATAAACATAGCTCGTTTCATTGTATTGTTGCACGTATGTTATCAAAATTATTTTATTCAACACAAAACAATAATAATATAACGTGAGCTCCTTAATCAACGCACGTGTCGCGACTGGTTCGCCGCGAGAAAGATAACTAACTCCCCACTCGGCGACCAACGAAGGCGACAAACTTACTAAATCTCGCGCGAAATATACCTAACTGAATAGAAACATGTAAAGGATGTTTAAAAAATCATTAAAACCTTTTAATGATATTACGAAAACTATGATTTTGTTGTATTTATGGTATAGAAAAAGTCCATAACATTATTTAATTATTTTTTGCGTATGTAGAAATAATGCTAAATATATTGATGCGTCTATCGAGAAATCACTAAGTATACTTAGTTAGTTTTCGCTTTTATATTTTGTAACCAACCATTTATTTTAAAATAAACTAAATTGTTTTGGTGAATTTTGAAACAAATAAGACTAATAATTATAACGTTTTAAAAAAAGGAAAAAATAACTAAGTTTACTTAGGTATTGTGTCTTGCCGATTTTAGGTAGTCATAAAATAATTAAGTAACTTGGGTATTTGTTCCCCAAACTTTAAGGTTCAACATGTCAACATGATGTGTTTTCGCATAAGCTAAAACAAAAACTAATATAACTTATTGAAATATAGTTAAATAGAAATTTGGAGAAAAATACGGTGAGTTTGATGGCATTTAAAACCATTTTAACCATTTTTGGACTTAGTGACTTTTCGTTCTACGGGGACGATATGTATAATTCATATTTTAAACTGACTGAGAGGTTACCTATGTTACATAAACTTTCACCATAGGTGGTGATTGGTGGGTTGGCGGCCGGGGCATGGTATGCACTGCGCCTGTGGACGGCGACGGATACCGCGCGACACCAAGCTGTCATTTACGCTGCTACCACTACGCATTCTGGAGGTAACTTATATTCTTATAGTCTTAGCGCACATAGTCTCGATATTTCATAAGTACCTGTATCTGGTTTACATGATAATAAAGATGCATTCTATTCCATTCTATGCTATATTTTACGGCACTGTATAGTAGGTACAGTAGGGGAAAAAAATGCCAATGATTTTCTAGAACTCACTTAGGTAGTGGATACTGGCAAATTCAACGTTTAATGGTTTTGGCACATGACTAGGTGATCTATGGTTAAAAGTTTAGATATTTAAAGAGAAAGCTATGACTATCAACTTCCATAAGACTTAAACTTGATCGAAATAATTATTTACTATTATGTCTTTGATTGACCGGCGGCCAGATGGACAGATGACCTGCAAAGACTCGCGGGAAAGACCTGGATGCGATTGGCACAGACCAGGGAAATATGGCATGAAAAGGAGGAGGCCTATACTCAGCAGTGGGTAGAAACAGGCTGTCAATGAATGAATGAATGAATGTCTTTGATAATAAATAATTATTTCGTTCAAGTTTAAGTACATAAATGGGCCAAATCAATTCTTACTACGCAATGGCAGTAATTAGAAAGATGACGATATTCTACACATATTTGGAGCGGCCGCGGCCCCGCAAAAATACGGACCAATACGAGCAATATTTTCTTTGACATACCTTCAGAAAAAAATAATCAAAGAAATATCGCTTCAATGGAGGTTTCATTTTATTCGAAATGTAGCATTACTGTGTTCATTGCCAATTAAATTGTTCAGGTTTCCTGCGAAGTCTATTTCTGAGTAACAATTTTCCGCTAACTGAAGGAAAAAAAACATACGATCACGAGAAGTAGGTGTTTTATTCCGTTTTTAACACGCTTTTATTAGCTTCACATGTAACTAACTAACTATGTAAGAAAATCTTGGAAGTTAAATTTGACCCACTTCCCGGTTTCCGATTGAGCTGAAATTTTGCATACACGTTCAGTTGGATGACTAAAGCGTGTTTTATAATTTTTTTTAAACTATAATATTTTTAATAGTCAACTATAGTTAGGATCATTTTGTTCTTTCTACCATCACAGCTTGTTTACTATTAGCGATCTTTTATGTTATTACCATAACAAGTTATTGCCATATACGAAACAAACAAAGCCAGTATTTCTTAAAAGTTTTGCTTACTTCAGGCAGCGAAAGGTGTATTTGATAGGCTACATTATTAACAGCTACATGACTGCGAGGGTTATATTTCTTTCATATTAATATTTACTTAAAATATCGGTCATAGCACATTCACTAACACGTCTACGAAAACAAGTTATTTCAATAAAATATTTCTAATGTGTGAGAGTTTATTTAATAGAAAAGTTTTTGAGTTACTTTGAGTTAACCCCTTACTAATAAAATCTTGTAACCTTGATTAAATTATACCTGTCCTTATCATTTGTATGCCAATGAATAGAGATGGCAATAGACTTAAGAGCTAGCTTAGTTAAATAACGTTTAATCATCGATTTATTAGTTACCCCGGTTAATATTTTTTTCTAACTTATTATTATAATAGAGCGGCTACGTCGTCCAGTGGCCTTCCAGTCTGAGGGCGGTCAGATAACCACGACGAGCGGGAATGCGGATACGGAGCGAGTGCTCGGCGCCGTGTCTCTAGCATTCGCTGCACTCGCCGCGCTCGCTGTCACAGCTCTGCTCCTCGTGCTGCTGGCTAAACGAAGGTAGGCTGTATGGTATGATATGTCTTAATTATCAGGTGGTCGTCCAGCCGAAGGTGACTTTTATTTGACTGGGAAAACCGATAGGTCCTATGGATCAATGTGTATTTTTTCAGTTGACGAGTTGTATATGAAAATAGCACAAAGACGAACTTGACGTTTTTATAGCAGGATATTGTTCGAATTCATGCAAATATTGATATCATCAAGGTAAACATTTTAAGATCAGTGTAGACCGTACATGCTATGTCAATTACGAATTGGGACTTAGTTTCAAATCTAAGACTCATATCATGAAATATCTTATGTCTATAATATTTCATTAATAAATTCATACCTGGCTAAGGACTTTATGATAACCGATGTGTGAGGAAAACATAAAGGTTTTATCTGAAAACGTAATGGTTATGCCCGCAATATATTTGATGTACGCATCGCCAATATAAAAGAGCCTCACCCGTGGCCACTTGACCTTTCGAATCCCATTCCTGGCATGTGAAATTCAGAGTATGTACGCAAATAAGGATACGTACACAATATTATATTCCAGAACATACCATTACAAGATTTATTTTACGGCAAAGAATTTCGTCTGTCTTTTATTACCTTGGTTCCCCAAATCACATAAAACAATGTCTTTTGGACTACAGTCGCGTATTTTTCCTACCTTTTGCCTTTTGAAAGGAAAAATACTCGTTGACTTAAGAAGGCCTAGCATCTTAGATTTTCTTTAAAATGTAACACCCTCCCAAAACCAGCCAACGGTGACATGAAAAACTTTTAAAATATAATTCGGGAATAGACACTATAGACAGTTACGATCTTATTTATTGTAATTTAACTATAAAATTGCCTGTTGAATTGATGATTTCTTTAGGTACACAGAAGATCTGTGAAGGTAGCCATGGACCCAGTCGATGTACCAAGCCACGCAAAAATTAAGCCTATTATCAACTTTATGCTATAAAAATCGCTTAGAAATAGAGGTATTATTAAAATAGGTCGGGTTTCCCTTTGTTTCGTTTAATTGAAAGTACTCGATACCTATTTACAATATTATAAGTAACGGCTGTATCGAAATCCCCAGTTTCCCAGAGCCTTGTATAAATACATAATAATAAATAAGATAAATGTAGACGTATCGAGAACACGATGCCCGCGTAAATCACTCACTGCGACCTACTTACAATTTCAGTTGGTTTAGATAGTATAGGCAAAGTTAAGTCTGAATATTTGGTATTTCGAGCTACGGAAATAACATAAACGTCATTCAAATTGGAAGCCAGAAGCCCAATTCTCGTAATTAATTTACAGATTGAAATGATACCGATTTGGCTTCAATCAACTTTCAACCTCATTACAATTATAGGAGAATACCATTTGTGACATTTATAACGTTCATACTAGATCGGAACTATATTTTGAACATTTTTAATTACGAGAATTGGGCGTATATTCTGCAGTACTACTAAGCCTATTGCAGTTATATTTCCACAATACGGAGGACCAAATAGGTACACAATATACGAAGAGGTACCACACGGATCGTCGAAATTCTTTATCGAGAATCTACGAATCTCCCTTTATTTTTCGACCCATAGTCATTAAAATCCATAATTTCATAACTTTTCCGACATTTAGCACGCTATGGCCATGTGGGGATCGGGTGGACGAGGAGACGCGTGGCTGCAGCCATTCGGTGGCCAGCACCGACAAGTCCGTCTGTCCTGAACAACAGAATATCAGGAACTGCCAACATGACTACAAACATGATAAACTATCACCTGCCTCTGGTAAGTTCCGACACGTAAGATTTATTTTTATTTTTCTTCTCTTAGACGAGCCGTCAGGATCCCCACGAAGTCTAATGGTTATTGTCAGCATTTTGATGTTGTTTTATCACTCGTGTCTGGTTACCAATGCACTTGAACATGATGATGATAATTTTTTTATATTCTTCAACGAGACAGTGTAGAGTATATCCGAGAGCCAATAAATAATCTAGAACGTAGTAACTATAATCGTTATTCCCATGGAGTGAGTATGCTATTGCTGACCTAAGAAAACCTTATGAAAATTAAACTTTTGATTATTTACACTGTCTTTTATTTCTTTTGTTTGAATCATTAATAACATTCGCACTGTAGGTAAGTACATATTGTGGATTAATGTTTGCGATCAAATAAACGTTCAGTGGATAATATAACACTTCCTGCAATATTAAACTCCGAATGAATTCGGACAGCAACGTCATTTCAGTTGTAAATGCCTTCGCTTTCATAGGATTATTAATGCAGAGAATACAAATTACAACGATCAACTTCTCGTAGCTTTAAAAGAAAAACATTTCTTGTACGTGTTCTTATTAGTGTTTCCTTATCATTATTCCTTAAAAATATCAGCGTAAGCTACTGGCCATTTTAGGATCATAGCTAACTCTTAAAAAATCTGCTGTTGTTTCTGTATATATTATGTATATAGGTACACTGTTTTTACCCACAATTCTGAGCCAATGAAAGCCCACTTGATGGGGAATTTATAAAATCTATGATATTTGTATAAGATGTATACGAGATAAGTCCGTACGCGACGTTTGCGGTGGGCGGCGAGGCGGCGGCGGCTACCCTGGACCACACGCTGCAGTTCCGCACGTTCGGCCACCGCGACAACGACGCGCCGCCGCACAGGCCCTGCAGGAAGCACCCCCAGAGACACCGCGAGAGGGCTGATGGTGAGACACTTACAACTAAGCTTGATTCTTTTATTAACTGCTGGCAAACTATCATTTTAGAAATAGAAGCTCGTGTATTTTTATTAAAATTCTTCCAGATGAAACAAACAAGCACTGAAATGTCGAATTCAAGTTTCAAGATTCTTTTCATACGGATACTAACAACACGATACAAAAAAGGAAAAGGCTAGAGGCGCTTTTAGAACTTAGGCTTCACTTAGATGACAATAAATTGACAATGTATATGTATATTGTTTGTTGAATAGTATGGTATGTGTAACAGTGGAGAAGCACCACTCGGAGTGCGAGCTGCAGCAGCTGAGCCGCTACGAGAAGGTGCGGCCACGGCACTGCGCACCCACGTCCTACTGCGTGCCGCTGTCACACCACGGTACTAATACAACACGTAGCAATAGCAGTAGCTGTAGTCATGTTCCGTAGTCATCTCTTCCAAAAAGAGGGGGACCTGTGTATAGAATCATCACACTGACTGTAGGGTCTGGAGGACGCAAGAACATCCCTCTCACACCACTGAACACTTCATGTTGTCGGCCTTGTCATGTTGGATAGATATATCCATTAACCAACTCTTTCGGTCCTCGCCGTAGGCCCTCGTAGACTGTCGTAGACGTTCGTAGCACAGCAGGGAAAACTGGATGTAGTGCGCTATTCTTATGTCTATCGATATCTCTTCGTAGCCAAGGCCGCCCTCTCAGGCAGTATGCTTGGTGCAGGCGGCAGCGGCGGCGGCAGCGGCAGCGGGGGCGGGGGCGGCAGCGCGGGCGGGCTGTCCGAGGTGTACGCGGGCGACTCCAGCGTGGAGTCGGGCCCCGGCTCGCTGTCGCCGCGCACGCACCACGAGCACAGCTAGCGCGCCGTCGTCCGCGCCGGTACCAACAACCATATCGTCAACCAAACTACCGATACATAGGTATACTTTAAATCCTCCAATACTACAGGCAGCTTCATGACAGGTATACGCGTCCTCCATATGACCTCGTATCTAAAGCATGTTTCCATTAGGAGAGGACATGGCGCAGTTTTGACACGCATATGACCAGATCTGTCGTCAGTATGCCAACTGACAGATACTTTGGTATCCTATTAGACCTTCAGTACTTCAGACCTGAATCTCCGAACCTGCTGGTTTACTGATTCCTGAGTCCTCTTAGAACAGTAGACCACCATCCCTGATTTCAGTTTACTTTCGTAGCTTCGATGGATTTTTATGATAGATAAGTGTTAGGAATGATACACACTGAGCAGCGAAGGCTGAAACTCGTCGATCAACACAATATTAAGATGTAGGTATCTATATTCTGTAAATTATATTTTGGTCAGTTTTCAGTGCATATTTTTCATAAAATAGGGTCGAGAAATCTTGTTGGTTTGTATAAGAGCCCCTCAAACACCTATCTCTTTATTTAAGAGGGTCATCTTCAGAAATAACATTATATAACAGCCAAAGACCTATAAAGACATAAAAGGTGGAAATTAATTAAAATTCATGACCACCATTACAAAGAACACTACATATGTATAAATTACGCCCAAAAATGTGCCAAACTGCAATAATCAACACTGCCTAAAAAGAATATCATCGATTGTGAAGCCTAATTTTACAACGAATGCTTTATAATTGTATTGAATATTGTAATATGTACTAAGAATTCACAAGACAGCACTAAATATAGCGATGTAAGCGTACCTACATAAATACTTTTTGCTCGATAAAATAATCTTTGATCCTTTTTTCAAGCAAGCAATCCCGAGGCTGGAAACATTCATATTTTAATATTGATCCCGATACAATACTTCTTTAGTATGAAAAATATTACAAAGCAAATTGAGAAATATTGGCGCTGTCGTGTGAATGAAAACTCAATGCTCACTGTTACCTACACTTCACTTGTTTAGCTTAGTTCATACGATATACAGAATTGGCCAGTGGGTTGATTCTCGTAACTAAAGAAGTGCAGATGCCGCGCAGTTGCGGTATTTTTTTTATCAAAACAACACATTTGATATACTCAGCTTCAGTGAGATACGCGTCAAGTTCGAACATCACTGCAATATGATCGGCGCGTCATGAAATTACGTGAATTAGCCCTCTAATTGGAATATACAACTTTTTTACATTCATCACGGACGAAAATTTCTGAGTGTTTTTATTTCAATATTGCTCTCGGCGGGCATAAAGAATGATTGATTAAGGTTCCAAAGTACTGGTTACAAGGCCTGACTGCCGTTTTATATTTAACATAATATTAATAACAATACTGGAATAATTTTACATACATATAAGCATAATATCGAATGTTTTGTAAACCTACTTACTATTAATAAACAGTTCATATTACATTGTATACCAATGGTTAAAATTTTGTCGTTTTCAAGATAAGGTTCGTCATAACGAGTCATGTATTCAATAGGACATCGACTGCCCAATAATTGCATAAAGTGCAATAAATTATCTTGTATTTTCATGATATTTTTATCGTTTCCATAGGGATCGATCGTGATCTTATGAATACATTTTATATCTAACATCATACAGTCGGAAAACAAGGGTTTTTGCAAAGAAATTGCAGGATGCTTATGTCCCGAGCCGCAATATTGCAACTGGGGATATGACATTCAGACTAGCGCGTTCTAATTAGAATTCAATCGACAGTATAAAATAATTGATCGGTTGTATTCATCAGCCTGTGAATACGCCGATGATCCAACCAACAATGAATGAATGAATGAACGAATGAATGATGAATGTGTAACTATGAGAGTTTATCTCAATTCCTGTACACGCTCAAGTGCACGACGACAAATAACATAGCATATCATTATTGCATCATGCCTATATTCCCTGGAGGGATAAGCAGAGTGTTAGGTTTTTTAAGAAAATGTTTTTTATCTGTTCTTACTTCTTTTGACCTCTTCGATCCATTTTAGTCCGATTGGATACCGAACGTAATAGATTTCTCAGAATTGGCACTCAAAGAGATTATTTTTCTATTTCGAGTGGCATAGACAATACATAAACATGCGATTACAGCAACCGCGGGTGATTTGCTTTTATCCATTGAAGAGTTCCCTTGTCTATCTCCGAAGATCTTCACCAAATTTAACTAGGACCACCTCGGGAGGAAAAATAATAATTAAAATTGGGGAAGATATCGCTAAATAAACACAAAAAAAATGATCGAATTGAAAACCTCCTTTTTTGAAGTCGATTAAAATTAATGTTTTCTGCAGATCTGTGTAATTAGTCCCTAATGAATACATGGCTCGTCATAGCTGTTACAGTAGCTAGTCAATGTCTATGTGCAAGACAACTAGTTCATAATACGTGTAAATAGTAAGTATAGACTGATGTGTAATATCTACGTTAATTCGGAGCTTACTGTACATACATTTTGTAGATAAATTACGAACTCTAGTCAATTTTTATTAAATGTTTTTATGACAATATGATTGTATTGTGTAAATAACGAAGTATTTAAGTATCTATATGTGAGAATCTGTTTAATGTAAAATAAATCTATTTATCGCGGACAGTTGTTTCATTTGATACCTAATACAGAAATAGGTACTGATAACAAGTAAGTGCCGATATTTTTATTATTCAATCAAGTCAATTATTTCACATTACAGCAACAAGGTAATAAGATAAATAACTACCTACTGACTACGGGAAATCTTCTGTCCAATCTCCCGTCGATTTTTGAAGTCTGTGAACGACTAAGTGTAAAGATTCTTCTGTAATACTTTCCCAGGAACCAAGATTAGAAAACCAGCAATGATAAGTATCTGGATTCAAGGAATTATTTAAAAAATCACATACTTAGCAAAAATAATGGTACAATTTTATTTATCGTAGACTTCGATATGACATAATGCCTCCTAATAGACCAGCCCACCATGATAGTGACGGCACGGTTGGCGCAGTGGTTGCCGATCGACTGCTATGCTACGTGTCGTGGGTTTGATTCCCGCACTAAAATATTTTTATGGCCTTCAAACAGTCGTTTCGGCTCTTGAGTGTTTGTGCATGTGAAATGTAGGTATGTTTGTAAAGTTTACCCACGATAGGGGGTTACCTACTCCTAGTGTAGGCAATGTTTAATAAAGAAGAACGGCCGCTAGGAAATATTGCCACCACCATATCACCACGCTTGCCATACGGATCTGTAATCGCCTTATTATTATTTTCAAGAGAAGTAGTAATTCTCTTGACAATTGACAATCCCTAAGTCGCCTTTTAAAACACCCACAGTAATGTCACCTGTTATTTATTAAATTCTTAAAACATTATGAAGCAGTAGAACTAAGTTATTTGAACAAGACTTTAATATTATTAGACAAAGGAGCTCTAAGGAAAAACGCAACATTGAAGCAACGGAGTTCGGGACAGATTCCAATATGAAACATTCCGGGAACGCGGTCCCGGCCCGGAATCCCGGCGTCCCGCTCTTTCAATATTACCTCCCGGCTCCCAAGATCCGGTGGACTTGATAGTGCTCCAAATATTGTGAGCAAGATTCCTTTGACAGGTATCAAATATATTAAATAGGTAAGTATATGGATATTTAATTTTGTACATAACCTACATTATGTTATAAATAAAGAATTGAGATATTTCTATTACATTAATAATTACATAGAGTAGGTAAGTATATCAATGAAATACATCTTACAGACTCTTGAAATGTATATTCTTAACTCTATCACAAGAACATCGTCCTTTGTTTTAATTTAGAACACTCATGCATCAATTCGTTCTTTTGTTTATTACTGACGCCAATTTATTTATTTATTTTATACAAAAAAAACAAACACACAATACACAACAATTACAACAATACAACAACAACAAACTACAACTTTTTCCTTTTTTTTCTTTTTTGTGGCGAACAAGCATTGGTACGGCCCGCGTGATGGTAAGCGTTTCCCGTAAACTATGGACGCTTGCAACACCAGGGGCATCACACGTGCGTTGCTTTTTTATTAAAGTATTGCTGAAAAGGCTTTTGAATAATAATACAATTCGATTCGCAATTGAATTTACACATTGAGAGCATAAGCTGCTTATCAATCGTCACCAGGTTTAAAAGTCATTTTCGAGATGGATGGATTATTTTGGTACCTATCGAGTCATTCATGTAATTGAGAGAGGCTGTCCGTCACTATTTCGGTAACTACCAATCATCACTATTTTATAATACGTGAGTAGATATTAAAAGCTTATGCAACTGGAGAGTTGTACCTATTTATAAGGTTCATTATGTATTTTAATGAGTTGATTGGTTGATTGATAGTGACGGGTGCTGATGGATAGCTAGCGTAGGAGAACATCGACGTTAATGAGTGTACAGGAGGATATTATGTTGAATACAGAGTCAGACATAATATATAAATGTTCTAACCCTTCTTCTACATAAAAATCGGAGTAAGACGGCACGATTGTCGCAGTAGCTAAGCAATTGTCTTTCTGCGCTTCGTTTCGCGGGTCCAATCCCCGCACTCAACAAATATTTGTGTGGCCTACAGACATTTGTTCCGTATTTGGGTGTATGTGCATGTGACATTTATGTCTCTAAATTAAGCCAAAATACAGAACAAATCCTAGCGACGCGATTTTTTTTATTTAAAAAAGTATGATTGCCCGTTAACATGACGGTCAGCGGTTTTGGTACCACCAAATCGTACGGCGTATCAGTTATGACCAGCCTAAAGTGCCTTTTTAGGCTCGCAAGTTGGATGTTATCCCGGAATCTGTTGTTCGTCAAAGCCTCCTCAGATATATATAATATCGTGTTCAGGTAAATAAGTCTAACGTTTGGGAAAGCTATGTGTTGTGTATTCAAAATTGCTATAAGTATAGGTGATATATGTTTGTACGCATATTTTTATGGGAGGTTTCCTATCTTTTATAGGTACCTCTTTAATGACTGCTGTTCACCCTGTGCTGGGCAATGTGTATAATATTTTTATTAAACTTTGTGTTCATGACAGAACGTAATACGATAAAATTACAAAGTAATAAAACTTGTACATACATAAAATATTATTCTCTTTAAATACATTGTTCATTAACAATGGAATAAAAAGAATAAACAAAGATCCCACGGTTATTATTAGAATAGTTGCAAAGTATGCAAGACAGAACTATAAAATTTTCAGCTCCGGTTAATCAACTTATCCACAGTGTAGAGTTATAACTAGCTCGCTGAAGAATACCCTCTCAGACGCCGGCGGTAATATTTTTTCAGTTTTATTTTCCGATGAAATATTTCATAATCCGTTCATCCAGTGGTCAGTGAAAGGTGGGGAGAAGGGGCTCCCCCCACTCTTTCTCGCGGCGAGTCCATTTAACTAGCCGACCCCCCGCTACACCCTAACTCCTACTCTCTCACCCTGCTGGGTGGGCAACGTCCACGTTTGTTCAGGAAAAAACGGAAAAATGCTCTAAAACAAAAACACGAATGGAGCGTTCAGCGCGAATCGAAAATTAATTACAGCTTCGGACTGTTTTTTGTATCGGTTCTGTTATACAAGGATCTATTATATGAAACTTGAAGCCTTTGTGAGAAACTACCCACGCAGTGAGCACCTTCGATAATAGTAACAATGTTGAGACGTGGCCGTGGTGAAGATTAAACCGAACGTACGAGTAGGTGTCCTTTGTGTTTGACTCTCAAAAAATAGGTAATACTCTACAAGTATTTAGTTCATTTTGATTAATATATATTTTTCTTTTACTATATTGACATATGGACATACCTTAAATAATTTCTTAGGTTTTTAACCCCCGACAAAAAAGAGGGGTGTTATAAGTTTAACGTGTCTGTCTGTGTATCTGTCTGTGGTATCATAGCTCCCAAACGGATTAACCGATTTTCGTTTAGTTTTTTTTGTGTCAAAGATAATACCTACTTGGCTTCTAACTGAGTAGGTTGGTACGTACCTACATTTTCACTATATGCTGACCTCTCACTGTACGGACAGCCTATACAATGAGAGGTCGGCTTATACTGGAAATGTATAGCTTGATATGTAGCCGTGTCTAAGCACTACTTATAATAATATTTGCGAAATTCCGCCTCCTGCTAGTGTGAAGTCCTGGGTTTGATTCAAAACGTTATAAGAGTTTTTCTGTTTGGCTGTCACGTTAATAATAGATATAGATAGTACTTAGTAAGTTTTAATTTAGGTACGCTAATCACTGGCTTAGTGTAGACTCATACCGTGGGGCCATACCACAGCCATACCCACCGTTATCGATGACATACGGGTATAGAGATGTGTGAAAAAGCTCAGTCGAAAAATATAATGCATGCTAGTTATGACATTAATTTCTGAAAATAGAAAAAAGTTCGATAATTATTTGGTTACTGAGTGCCATTAATATCAAACTAATTTGAAAGAGCACAGACAGTCAAACAATAACTGTATACTTAATTAAAAAGGCAAATGAGTAAGCTTATTGCGTCAACAATTTATTATTAATAGACTATCCTAATTGAAACCTATCACTTGTAATATGGCACTTCGCTGTCACAATATAACGTTTTTAGTGATAATAAATAAATCCTTCATAAATAAAAGAATGAATAACTTTATTGTTATTTTAAAGTTCTTTTTTTATCCAAACAAAGTTCACGCAAGTAACTCAAAACCACAGGTAAGCAACGCCACCTATTGGTGACTTGTGACACTTTTAGCAAGGTAAAATGAAAAGAAGGGAAAATTTCACAAACAAACATCACATTAACTGATAATGGTCATTTTAATTACAATTTATTGAGATTGGTGGCAATGTTACCGTAGCCAAAAGAAGTCCAATTTATTAACGAACAGTTTGGGTTGCATTGCATTTATGTATTATATGTTGTACCTATGTATAAAAGAAGAAATTACTGAAACATCCATGTAGGTACAGACTAAACTGTTAGATGAAGTATCTAATTTTACAATTTTCACATAATTAGGTTCATAATTCATAATATATGACGTAAACAAGCACTAAGAGATTTTTGGAAATTCAACCCTTGAAAATGATGTAAAAGTAGGTATCTAGGTACAAAACAACTTGATAATTTAAAAAAATACAATGAACTGGATAAAAATCCTGAATTTTCATTTCCCTTTTTGACGGATCCTTCCCACATAAAGCAGAATAAAAGTTTCCTAGAAGTAGTAATTATCAAGAGACGCAGTCTGAGACTATCTATGTCTTGAAACTCTTAGCTTTGCATAAGTAACGACTTGAGTCTGCTCAAACTTTCATTTTGTAATAATAGAATTCATAAGTAGAATCTCTTTGTTATTCTATAACATATTCATGAACTCCTTTACTGCCATGAATCTATCCCTTGAAATGAATTGAAATATGGTAGGACATTACAGATCAGTTGGTTTACATATTTTAGACTCGCATACTTCGTCGCAATAATCAATATGCAACATGCCATTTTTTGAATTTAAATTCCATAATTATTGAATTTAAATTGAAATAATATAAATAGAATTAAATTTAAAAACATTTCATTGAAGAAAACTTTGAAATAAAATTGAAAATTATAAAATTAAAAGATAATAATTATGTCACAAAGTAATCATTTATATTTTAAAAACATTTTTGCTGAAGCTATGTTGAGTTTTATCTTAAATTCCACCATCGGTAACTCTCTTATACATTTACGCAATTTGTTATAAACTAACGTCGTCGAGAGATTTGACCAGCTTTTCAGATACTGGGGGTAAGTATGGTAATAGACATCGACCCAAAACTCTATACCCATCTTTGTAAGTGGGATCGTTACCTTTCTCCTACCATGTGTAGCTACAAAACAACAAGACTATAAACTATAGTGCCACAAACTTATCTGACCCGGTCACGGCGTCGCTGCCGTGGCTTTTACCAATGTCATCTCTACCTTGTGTACTTTAATAGGTACTTAAAGGAACTGAAATTGTATATACCTTCGTCTGAATTAAACAAATTGTGTGTGCAAACGTGTCCAACATGCATACATTGCATGTCGGACACGTTTGTATCAGAGATGTTAAGTTACACAAGTCCATACCGACCCAGAGAAACCAAGTTTTCAGTATGTTGTCATCATTATCACACAAGGCCAGTAACCACTGGTGAACGTTAGCCTTCTGTCCCATATTCAGCAACGAACGGGGATGGTATCACTGCATTGAACGGCCGTAAGGAAATATTCTGATAATCACCAGTATTGCTAAACATATTGGTGATCAGTGATCAGTTACAGTATCTATGTTGTTATCACACGAGAATACCGGAATCCATACAGAGATAGTTTTCGAAGGGTAGCCAAATTTTCACGGGTTATTGTACTCCTTTATTTATTATTTTACATATTTTTTTACATTTTTAAATACATATTATAATACAAAATGAAATATACATTTAAAAACATAAAAAAATAGGAACCAACCGGCATCGGGAACAGGGTCCAAGCTACCGGTGGCTAGGGCTCCAGAGAGAGGAACCTCCTCACAATGCGTGCCGTGTCGAGGAGTACCGCCTTCTGCATCAAGCCCTTGATCCAACCCCCCAACGAGAGCCTCATAAGATGTTGGTCGAGGCTCTTGGCCGTAACGACGATCGGCACTATGACTCATTGTACTCATTATTATGAATATAATCTAGGACCAACCCTGAAATTGCAAAATAAAAATCGGTTGTTCCACACAAATAATTTAATATTACTCGTCTAAATATATGGAAAATCTGGTTGTTTTTTCGCGATTTCGGGGTTGATCCCGTCGTAAAAGTTGTTCATAATGATGTAGGTACTCATCATTCATCATCATTGTACTCAATAACTCCTAAATATTTGGGTACCCTTTGAAAACTAATCCTGTATATTTTTCGTGTTCTTTTCTGTTTTTTACTTACAAAAAGTGCCGATCGCAGTTTCACAAAGAGTCGTGCTTTACTTTTTACTTGTTTTACGTTCTATGCCGTGTGTTCAAATAGTTAACTATGCAGTTATGTTTTTGAATAACAAATAACAACAATTTGGAATGCTCTATACAAAAAATTCGTGAAATCGACTATGAAACGTAAACACACAGTTTTCGTAAACTAACAAAGCGTTAACTAAACTGCTGCGTTTCAAATTATTTTATTTTGCGTTTGAACGAGCTACGAGTATCATGGCGCAGAAAAAAAATTAAAATGTCCAATGCTTCTGATTCATATTCGGAGTTTGTTCTGTATTCTGAGATTCTGAGTAGAATTTTTATTTTTTGAACAAGTTCTCTACAAATCATTACAAAAAACGATATCTAGGTAGGTAGTGGGTAGATTTATATATGCATCTACGCACGTAGTTTACGTAGGTTGGTATATATACAATATGGGTGCGTACAAACTCAGTGGCAAACTATATTAATAGTAGATACCTTGGTCAATCCCATGGGATACAGGCGTGACTTGTGTAATTATGTTCATGGCGACTTGTCTAGTGCCTATACCTATTATGCAATTCAGTATTCGTAAACAGTAATGTAACAATAATAAACAAAAATAAAATAATCAAAATTCATTTTTTATTTAACCATAACAAGGATTGACCAGCCATTTTCCAGTAAAAAATCTAAATGAGACTGCTTATCAAACTAAAATTTTATTATCAAAGAGAAATTTTAAATGTTTTCCTTATTATTTATAATAATAAAACCTTAAGCTCTTTATCAAAATAATTCTTCCAAACATTAATCGGCTTACTTTAGCCCCTAAAGATTTATGATAGAAGTACCTACTTAGGGAAATGCGGTCCGCTACCATCCCATCCTCCACAATAACATTCGAGATTGTGAACTAAAAGGGAAGAGAATTTTATCAACCCTCAAATTGTCACTAATTAAAAACGACTCATAATTTTCCGCTCTTAATTTAATTTGGATTATGACTATCTTAAATTTAATTCAATTTGAAAATTTAAATGAAAATTCGGTGTTTACTGCGGCTCTTAAAATGTTTTTGTAGCGCCGACGCGCTGGGAGTCTTACGTAAAGTTGATCGGATTGCGGAATTGTAATAATTATACTTGAGTGCAATTATCATTTTGAATGTTCTCGTATACGTTATTGTACAATTACAAAACCATAGGTGACATGTTAACATCATCGTCATCGTAATGAACTTCATTAGCAAACATTTGCGCTAATTAGAAGGAGCTCGTACAAAATGTAGTGACATTATACCTATATACTATTGAAAGGTGTACTGAAAGCCAGATTAAGCCACAAAATAAATTTATTTCCATAAACATCTAAAAACAAGGAACAACATTTTTTTCGTCTACTTCGTCAATGTGTCTACAACAGTGTTTAAAGCTCGCGTGAAAGCATCGAGTGCATTCTAAGTTAGCAGCGCAGCGTCGGACCGGCGTGGTGACGGAAACGCGACTACCTACAGTAACCCTCGCCCTGCAGGAACAACCTGAACGCTTCCGCTATCTTAGTCGGCTGTTCCTCCAACACCATGCCGCAGTCAGAGATACTCAGCCATGAAGTCTTGGACGGATCTAGCCGGCCATTGAACGTCACTGTGTCATCAACATGTGGAGACAGAGCACCCGTCACGTTCAGAACAGGTACTTTGATGGAATGCGTTTCCCTCGAAATGCTCAAATCAGTTCTGCGCAAATACGAATCGATGAACATGGCTAAATTGATCGGGTTGACATGTGAGAAGCACTCTTTGTAAACCTGCGCTAAGTCATGATTGCGTTCGTCAGTGCTGCGGCCAAAGTGATGCCACATCAGGTAGTCCAGCGCCCCCTGCGTCATGCCGCTCGATCGTAACTGTCTAGTATTTATTTTCTGGTACAGCCATTCAGTCCACCCCGCCTGAGTTGATGTACAGTTGATCAGGACCAGCGCATCTACTTTTTCAGGACTAACAACAGCATAGCGCGCTAAAATATTTGCTCCAGCTCCTACTCCAAAACCGATGAAAGATCTTATTCCGAAATGTCCAAGAATAAAATCTATTTGGGAAGCTAATGCATCCATACTAGGATAAGTGAAATCTTCCGGCAGTGTCGGCGCGCCCTCCTCCTGGCCCGGCGCGGTTACAAGATAGATGCAAAACTTATCCAATATAGCCCTCATGTCGATGAAGTTGAAGAAAGCCTGGAAGTTGGCGGCATAGTTGAGTCCAAGGTCATGGTAAGTGATTATGGCGGGCTTGCTGCGGTCCCCGCGGACGGCGACGAGCAGGTCCCCGCGGGAAGTCCTCACCCTCTCCTCCACGCATGCGCCATCGTTGTGTAATCGTCTGTTTGATGGGAAATGTAATTGAACGCTTTTCAACTCGTCTTCAAAGTTATCCGAAGACATCATATTTAGTAGAGCAATGTTCTCGTGTACTGTTGTTGGCATCTTCTTCTTAAAATCCAATGGTACTAAGTAAAGCGGTGTCTCTTTGTTTACTTGTTATATCGATCCCCTGTCGATGTCGAACAATCTTAAGTCTTCTTCAATTGTCTTAATTAACGTATTGCATTAGCCACTGTTAACAATCCTGTGCTTATTACGTCCATACTAACACAATATACGTGGTAGATCAACTAAATGTTTATTGTCACTGAGTCACAGCATAACCACTATAAATGTTAAAATTCTTATACTATCGGGCAGTAATATGAACAGACTATGTTATTTTGTTGGAATTATCGCAGGAAATGGTCAATAATGCGTTGACCGGGCGAGCGTGAGTTCCAACGCGAGGTTGGTTCGGTACTGTTCGGCAGTTTCCGCCGCCACTCGACGGCTCGACTCTACCTGCTAGGGTACTCGCGGCCAACTTCATACCGGAGCAGCGTGCCGCACATGCGTACCGGGCATGTCGATTTTTTCCTTCTCATCTATTTTATGATTATTTGCTGCGTATCTAGGTATATCTATGACAATCGATAATTTAAATAGGGGTCGGCGTCGTGGAACTTAATTATTTTAAGTGTAAATGTAATAAAACTAGACGGCTATTAATTTGGACCTATCCACAAGTGGATACATGTTTACTATTAGACGATATTAGTTGGAGACCTTGACATATTTCGAATACAGGTCGAAGTACTGTGAATAGGCTCTGCCCATATAACCACTGGTTTTACTTGTTTAAAATGATCTCGCTTTATTTAATTTAGTTGATTTATGTTAAATTACTAAAAAATACAGTACTAAAATTTAATAAATCTCTTGAATCTTTTATTTTAGGGTAACTTCTGCCTTTTTGGCAAAGACCTATATTCAGTAGTGGACTGTTCTAAGATAGTTCCCGTACATAATAGAGATATGGGAACTAAAAGTCAAACCAAGGTTTGATTTATCAATTACTTGTCTTGCCGCGCAATAAGCATTAGCCGACAGAAACTGATTGACCAAGGGAAATAACCAGCTACCTACTATACATATAATATATTATTTTCCTATATTATTTTATTTCTATGCTCAGAACATCGATGTGCTCAGAACAATAACAAATTATTATTCTGAGCATAGAAATAAAATAATATTTTATAACCATCTGATAATATATTGATTTGAAATTGGAAATTACTTTTTGCCATAAAAAAATTACTGATTTAATGGTTTTCCACCATTTTTTTTTTGTAATTTTCTCTGCCATTTAGTGTTCCTAAAGATTAAAAAGATATATCGCTTTTACAGAATACATTTTACAGATAAGTCTGGCAACCAGGAGGCTAAAGCAGCGAAAATATATTAAGTAGCTGACGGTTTGACGACCACTGCTCTAGAATATACTCTAGATGAAATAACTGCTTAACGAGCTTCATGATACGGGTGCAAGCAAAACTCTGTGTATCGGGTACATTCTGATCTCACATAGTACATAATTGTACATAGGCAAAGGTAAAGAAGTCAACGAAATTGAGCACTCAAAGACAGGGGCACTCGTGACAAACACTCGCTAAGATAACGAGGTCGCTCCTGACATTCGTACGAGAGTCACATTTTTACACAAAAGAATACATTATGCACACGTAGTACGCATACGACTACTACCATCCTATTTTGTGAGCACTCGTCTCCCTTAATATTAATGCCTTGTTAGGTAAATAAAAGTAGTGATTGATTATGAGCTTTGTACGTGGGGAATGGTGAAGTAGACGCGCGAAGAATGCTTTTATAACCTTTGGCTGCAGGATGACACCTTCTTATTGGATACAAATCCCTAAATATAATAAAAAATAAAATACTTTAAAAACCTTTTCCTGCATGTTATCTTTCTCTTCATGTAAAAATTTAATGAAATATTGGACAATAAATTATACATGCAGTGATAGCCTAGCGGTTGAACGCTCGCCTTCCATGCAGGAGGGTCTGAGTTCAAACCCGGCCCGCACCTCTGACTTTTCGGATTCATGTGCGGATTAGAATTTGATTATCACTTGCGATAACGGTGAAGGAAACCATCGTGAGGAAACCTGCACATCTGAGAGGGCCTCATAAAGTTCTCGATGGTGTGTGTAGTCCGCCAACCCGCACTAGGCCAGCGTGGTGGATTAAGGCCTCCTCCTCCAATGTCGGTCCCTCAATGTTGAGGATCGTGACCCCTTCCCATGATCCGCCTGATGCTTGCTCTCCATTTGCTGCGGTCCGTGGCTTGGATTAAGGCCTAAACCTTCTCATTCTGAGGAGAGGCCCGTGCCCAGCAGTGGGACAGTAATGGGCTGAATTTATTTATTTATTTATTGGACAAGCAATGACAAACAAAGTAGCATAGTAATATTCTTTCATAACTAGAACATACTTTGTATCACGTTGTAAAATGAAAACGATTATGTATACAGCACGCGTAAATATTTATTATACTGAGTGCATCACAAATGAATAAATGGCATTCATAACTACCTTGCATAGGATTTATTGTGTTTAGGTAATGATATTATATTTCAAATATAGATTTACGTGCGTGTAGGCTGGATTTCTATTACATTTGTGTTAGATTTCTATTCGTGTATTTTTTGTTCTTACTTTTTCGTCGTGTTTTGTTAGCGTCTTCATCATGCAAAAATTTTTTTTTTTTCTCTGTTTTCTTTCTTTCTTTCTATGTGTTAAAGACACCCACGATGAATGATTGTAGGTAGTCTTAACTTGGAATTAACTTAACCCTAAAATAACTGCATGTAGCTATAATTTCATCTAGCTACGAGCGGTCGCCCAAAAACAATAGATTTTCTATTGTGTCAACTTTATATCGCTTGACGGGTTAAATCCAAACAGAATCCAATAATTGACTTGCTGATCGTACAAATGGTGCGATGTATACAAAATCTTTGTGTATCCGTGTAGCCTGTGAATGAGTTCGTTAGGCCATCGAGGCGGTGCACGTAGGCGAATCAATCGGATATTCAATTTATTTCCTCGCCCACAAATATTTCTCTTTAGCGCTTTCTTTTGTGTGACACAGGTATCTGTGTCACACAAAAGGAGAGAATTGAAGTTAAATGTTTGCCTTGGTAGTTGATTGACAAATATAATAGGTTGGGATCTGTTTTTACTCCGACTACATGCGCCTGAATTCCAGTCTGTACTAATATTATAACGAGGTAAAATTTGTTTATTTGTATGTAGGGGGTAATCTGTGGAACTACTGAACCGATTCTAAAAATTCTAACACTAATTGTATGCTGCATTGAGTGATGTAGGCTATATTTTATTTTGATAAAAATAAATCGGACAGCATATTTCATACGTCGTGACTGCAATCTGTGCCATGTACCTATTTAGCAAAGACTGTAAGGCCACCACAACGTTTTATAAATGACTAAGATGGGAATATGTCAGTAAGATGGGGTGCAGCATCCTCTGTGCGCTAATCACTAAATACTGTGATCACCAATACATTTTCCAAGCGTAGTGATTATAGCAATATGATTCTGAGTACTAAATCTATCAGTCTATGAGAAGGCCCTTAATTGAACTACTGACTGGTATGAACTGCATCTTCTTTTACTGCAATACGCGAGGGGGGGATCATGCAAAAAATTAGTTCTAAACAAAAAGTTTATAAACTTTTTATTTGACTAATTACGGAAACTGGATAAAGTTCCATTACTTGTTTTTTGTATGGAGAAAAACAATCGCCTCTAGTGAAATTATGGCGAACCTCAAATTCCATAAAAATGTGTCTTATGTGGGAATTGCTTCTGCCGTAGTGAAAAAATTTGCCAGTTAGCAGTAATCGTATCGACGCCGACTGTCACTCATATGGAGACTGTTTCCTTGTAATCCATATGAAGTGCATGAATGACTGCCATCTAACTTTCGAACGCCAAAAACATTACATTCAGAGTAATTGTTAACATAATTCAACTGTAGGTACCTAGTATTTATCTTAATGTAAACGAAAACAATCCAAAATATATTATGATAAGCATACAATTTAATTGTGTAAATGATGCGAGCAGTAACATAAAACAAGATAATCATACGTTAGGTGGGGCGAATGACCCGTTAAATTGCTAATAACAGCGAAAATCCTTTGGAACCGAGCGGGAACTCTCCCGGACACTTTACGCCCAGTTTATTAGCTTTTAAAGCTATTTACGAGCTTAATTGCGCCACGGGACACCCTGTGTAATGACTATCGGGTATCGGCAACAGTAGTATGTGAACAACCTATATCTATTATAATACATTTCAAATTATAAAATGTCAAAGTGGCTGTACTAAAGAGGCTGTCTCATGAGTTTAGTGGTCGCGAACATAGCTATTGAGCGTAAGGTTCTGGGTTCAATACCTAGGATATTCTGTTAGGAAGATCTCAGTAGCAGCCCAGAGTTCGGAATTTGCCGAAAAAAAAATCCGTCACCCAAGTAATAACTTTTCAAAGTAATAGGTAATACTAGGTAAGTATGAAATTGCCCAAATTGGTTCTGGTATTCGCCGGCCGCTGCCGCGACTTTCTCACTTCGCTCGCTCGGCTCGTGCGGTGTGGTCACCATATCAAACCTAACCTAACCTTCATAATAAACGCGTTTTGACTTGTTGTTTTGGCCGTTTAATAAACCAATTTGGACCTTTAGATACTTTGAAAAGGTATTAATTGGGTCACGGACAATTTTTTCAGCGAGCCAGATAATACCTAACCGCAGTAGGTTCGATCCCTATTACAAGACATCGGCTAAATGTAGTTCCTCCTACTTCGTGACATTCAGTATACAATATGACATTCAATAAAACAGAACTAAATTATGTATAACATACGTAGGCACTTTTATGAGGGTTACTCTCAGAGGTCACTTAGACCTTGAAAGTTTGAAACGGTAGGTAAGTGTACCTTAGACACCTTTAGTTTTTCAATAGGGTCAATGTCTGATTATACATTATTGAACAATTTAACTATTTTTATTTTCTGTTGTTGTTGTTGTTGATGTTGTTCAAAAATTGTCAATTCAAAATTATCAATTCCCGTAAGTTCCATCGTTTTAAAACATTTTTATTTATTCAACGCTTTTCATACAGATATGTACAAAGGTTAATGCCTAAGGCATTCCCTGCCAGACAACCTTAGGGTGATGCAGAGGTAAAAATATGGTAGATGTATTAATCATTATTATTATTAAGTAAGGTTATTATATTTTAATATTATACATTTTAATTTAGTTAAAATTAAAATATTGTGCACTCGGAGTCTTTTACCAAAGTCTCCATTGTCCCGGCAGTGTTCACTCTGCACTCTCCCTGAACTCTATCAAAACATAATTATACATATAATCTATATTTATAATAAATCGTATGCGGTGCAATCAATACATATTAGGCAGTCGAAACTAGCTTAAAAACTTTATCCATAGTTTAAATAAATTGCAACCCATGAACATCAAACTAATCTCTCTCCTACAAATAGGAAAAGCATAATTAATTCCACGGGCTAAGCACATACAGGCCTATCTATCGGATATGATCGCTTTGACAGGCGACCTGAAATTCACGCCATCCGCCATTATGGTCCGCGCCCATTGCACTTCAGTGTGTGTGAAAACCGGTAGTGTCAATTGGAGAGCTTTCCATCTTTCCATACAATCATGATTTTCGTTAATTTAGTTGTGGTTTGCTGGTCAGCGTTTATGGTCCAAAAAGCAGTGAGTTTGTGATTTTTAATCATGTTTTTGTACAAGTTAAAAATTTATTTATCTATTGCAAATTGCCAATTATCATAATTAATTATATTGTTACAAATTAACTAGAATTATTTTAGTAATAAATTTAGCTTTTCCGATATGTGCCTTTTTTATTGTTCAAATTCAAATTCAAATTCAAAATCATTTATTCCCATGAAATATTTTTACAATCCATATTTTCTATTGGTCCCAAACTAGGCTAGGCCTGTATCTTGGGCACCATCAGGTGGTAGTTGCCATAGTGTTATCAGCTACGGTTGCGACTTACAAACGAGTGTTGTATTTGTGTTCGTGTTTTACATAATTTTAACATTTCAAGTAAACGGTATTATTAAATGATAATGCCTATAATAAAATTAGGTATGTGTAAACCGTTGATTGTAACGATATTAATGACTGACATAACACTAATAATATCGTGTTCGCCGTCAGGTTCCATGAAATGGCTTTCAACCTAATGAGTGCAAAGCGAAACGTATTAAATTAGCTCATACACATAAATTACTGGTATATTATGTCCCAAGAGGAATGTATATTACTTATTATTAGCAATTATTGGCTAAAACCTTGTTGACCCATGCCCAGCAAACTGCGGCGAAATTTACATTATTTAATATGTAACTAGCATTTTATCATTCTATGGACGGGTTGTTATTTTAGCAATCTAAAGGGAAGTTTATATATAAAGAGTTACTTCAAATGCGACTATTATTACCGAAATCTAGCAAGTATTCTATTTTAGCCCGCCGCACATTTCAGTTTCACTAATACGGTTATAGAATCCAGAAAAATACTGTTTAGACGTAATAGGTACGCAGCAGCTAACTCGAGCGCGTTTTTTTATGTAGCCGACTTAAGATTTGTTAACACAGGGAAGCACACACAATTCACAATAATAATAGTAATTTTTCACAATTTCAAAATTGTGAAAAATTACTCGGCTTATGATGCTGCCTGTACACTCCTCAATGTACAGTGTACACAAGGTATTTAATTTAACGAAGATTTACAACGCGTAGGCCGTAGACGTCTACGGCATTTGCTACGCTCGTAGCCGTAAGCTACGACGTTGTCCACAGGTCGAATGGCTAGTACGTTTTCTATGGTTTCGGTCATTGGGGTCGTGCAACTGTGCAATACCTTTGGTATTACATACACATAATTTACATTATGATTCATTGAAGCCTTTCTTTGAATATAACTTTTATCTAATGTAGGTATCGACAATCGATGGAGTCTGTTCACAAATTAGTTGTAGACCATGACGTCATGTATGAAATAAACTTTGAATAGGTATTTATTAATATTTTATCATTCTTACTTGGGTTAGGAATATATTTGTGACATCTATCCTCAAACATGAATTGTGGTATGTCTTTGTCAGGTAAATATAATTTGCAAAACAGACTGTACACAATTAATATACTCTATACAAAACTATATACGAAAATCGTTTGTTGCATTAAATAATGGGCTATTGTTACTTAGGTGGGAGATACCCCCAAATTCCGTATTTTGGCGCCTCCGTTCATCTGCCCCAAAGACAAAGACGCCGTTATAGACAAACCGGACAATACTGTTGTGACGTGAGTATACAATATTGTAAACGGTTAATAGCGTATAATAATTTATATGTAGTGTAACTTTAATTTAAAAAAAAAAAAAAAAAAACCTAACCAAAAACAAAAAAAAATTGTATAAAAATTTAATATTTAACCTTATGCTCTTATATCTTTTTAATGTATAGTGAGATCTAACTTAAATGTTGTGCTTACCTTTAATTTAGATATATGCTTTATTATTGTTTTGTTAAATGTTATGTTTTAGTATGTATTTAGTTGGTTTATCTTAATAAATAAATACCTATTCTGAATGTGACAAATTTAAAAGATGTTTAGATATTTGGATGTTGATCTCTCGATCGCGCATAAAGGTTGAACGGATTTGGATGAAGTTTGGTACACAGATAAACCATGTCCCTATAGAATACTTATAATACACAGTCATATACTTATGTATTAGTTCCGCTAGGATGCGAGTGAAACCGCAGGCAATAGCTAGTTATTATTATAGATTTCTCACAGCTGCGATGCGTGACCCATCTCGCTTATTAACAAATAATCTGCCAAATACAGTCCTCTCCTTAATTAGCTTTGTTCGTTTGTGATAAGAGAAGTCTTTGTTAATATTACCAGATTATATTTCGTTCAATGTCTTTAGTAAAAATTATAAATGTCTATTTATATAAAAAGAATCGACAAGAGTTTTCGGAAAGTCGTACTCGTAGCGAAATATTTGGATACAATGTCAAAAATATGTACAGTTTATGGTTATTAATTACACCATTACACGTTACGTACGTGTCTTTTCTTTATGTTTTAATTCTGTATATTGTGTCTCATTTTGTTGTGTCCAAATAAATATTTATTCTATTCTTCTATTCTACATACTTTTAAGGATATGCTTGTCATGTCGAAATTTATTGATATGAATACCTAGTTTGGTACTTTAAAATCCACACAGACAGACTGCAGACTAGGGCTCCACGCTGTGACTTCAGAGACCCTCTTTGCTAGACATGATTCAGATTTCTAGAAAAAAAAAATACACAGCATTTGGTTTGACCTAAGCAGTTAGAAAGCGGCACGCTTGATCGCCTTCTGCTTGCGCGGACTTTTAGAACAGAATAGAATCTCTTATAGTAAGTTTGCAAGTCTTGACAGGTCTGTTCTGACTTCAACAAGTATTGAAATAACTGATGGCTATATGACAACAGGGTTAGCTCTCTTTGATGATTTAAATTCACTCCAAACAAACTTTAATTAATCGTTCCTAACAAACATTTCTTGAATCATTGATATCAAATATTTATCTGAAAAGTTACAAAACACCTACATCCTTATTTTCCACGGAAGTCAACAGAAAATAACTATTCACACGCACCCTTATCGCCAACATTATGATCTTAAATTAATTTCCGATTACCTACTTCTGGTAGGTTGCAAACGGATGCCGGTCAGGAGGTGAAATTCCGTTGGACGGTACGCTGGCAGCTACTGGTTGCGCCTACGCAGAGGTTCACGCTCCAACTCTGGCGCACGGTGCGCGAGCTCGAGAACAAGCTGAACCGTCCCCAGATCGAGCCCAACGTCTACATTATTAATAATACCGAAGTATATTTTAACAAGTTTTTGGTATTATTAAGACAGGAAAACGCCGTTGCCTTTACCCATTATCCTAGGTAAACGAAGAATAGTCCACCCTACTACTAATTTCTGTAACACTGCAAAAGTTATAATAGTATCAGATAAACAGAAATAGATGGATCTCATATCGACATCAGGGAACCATACTCATCATCCCACTATTCCTACTAAAGCTTCATGCCACCCTCTCACATGTGAACCACATACAAGTGATTCATGTGGGTGTGTGTCCATCATGAATACGTGTGAGTGAGAAACACATCGCTACACGTCACCTCACGTGTTACTCGAACCCGAGGTACCAGGCGCCCAGATGGCACGAAGGGGTCGAATGAATAGACAGACCGGTTGGTCAACCCGTCGGAATGAATGCTGTTAGATCTTTGCACCCAGCTTTTCGAAAACATGTTTAGTGTGGATTTAAAACTTAGCGGAAGTGGAATCCTAAGTATATGGTAAAGAGATCAGTCACATGATTGCATTCCTTGAACTATGTTTTAGCAATGTGGTAAAGAAGTTAGATAAGGACGCTGAATTATACTGTGTAACATCCACCAACATACAAACTGAGCTAATAATTCTTATTTATATATATTTTTCTTTACGTAGATATAATATATCATTGCTAATTGCTTACCTCTTCGAGTTTCAAAGACATATCCGTTTGTTTTGTACAGCTACTTAGTGGAGTTAATTACATCTTCAACGTCACAGCCACATCCCTTGAGAATGAGGAGGAATCAGAGGTGTTTCACATTGATAACATGAAGGGGGATCCGAAGCTGCTGATTGAGGGCCAGTCGGACATGTTCTCCATCGTCCTGGTCGGAGGACAGGTGGCTTATGCTGACCTGGAGTACATGCTGGAAGCCCAAGTCACCACATGCTATGGGACGCAGGATTATTATGTTAGTATTTATGTGCCTTTTTAGCGTTTATAATTTTCTCTGTTATATTTATTGATCCAAAGATGTGTCAAGAAACAGCTTTGATCATCATTTTTATAAGATCTAGTTTTGGACTTTCAAATCCAAAATTCGACAAAATCATATGGGCGATTATTACTAGTATAATAAGTTTATGATTATTACTAACTAGGTATATTCTAACCAAAAATAATGTTACTTTCTTTCATTTTAAACACAGTCCTTTTTAGGATAAATGCTTAATAAAGATTTTTGCCACATTCATCATCCAGGATTTTAACCGTTCTTTTTTTTATGTACCGTAACTACACCGCTACGAACACCTAACAGATAATAATTTTGAATACTTCATTAGGCTTCGTTAGGCTGTAATTAATATAAATTTTCTCTACTATTTAGTTTATCTTATCTCGCTTCAGTGAATCAAAATTTAGTTTAAATTTCAATCAAAGTGAAAACCATAAATTTTCTTTATAAATGAGATTTTCAAAGCCTTGTTTACGTAGCCGTACGTCCAGGGGCGGTTATGATTTCTCGTGTTAATTGAATTAAATTTAGTTGTTGTAAAATTTAATTGAATCAGCTGGCAAAAGTATGTGTGAGTAATAATAAGCCTTTGTAATTTGGGCAACAACTAAAACACGCAATGCTGTGGAAAACACTAGATTCTACATTTTATTTCAAACTCAATTTATTTAAAACCTGTCCTCTGTCCCTAGTTTGTGTGGTCGGTGGCGAGCGCTCAAGGCAAAGTGGACGTATCAGATGTTAAAGGCTCGAGGCTGGTGATCGGGGTAAACACCCTAAAACCCGGGCTATCATACGACGTACTCAGTCAGGTGTTCAAGTACTCTAACGGGGATTTTATTACAGAGGTAAGATGCATAATGTTTTCAAGCTGGGCTTCCACTGCGGAAGGGTAATGAGCAAGTAATAGCTGGACCGAACGTACCCCAAATAGCTAAAATAGGTTTTACCTTCCATTAAGAAAAAAGAGTTTTGACAATTGCCTTACACTGCAAAAGAGAAATGAAGAAAGAGTTCGTTATTAACAATTTTTACTCATTCGGTCGTCTCCGCTAGACTCTTTATTGGTGGAAGCACTTCAATGAAGTTTACCGTTGCGAGTCAAACAGAGTCCGTACGGAGCCCGCTTCGCTGCCAGTGGAAACCCGGCTTCAAAGTAGGTAAACATAAAGGTTTTATAAAGGGGGTATTAATCGGTGCGGTAATTATTATAATTCCCACGTGATACTTTTCTTTCAGAATAGTCTGCCATTCCGTGTTCTACATCGGGGCGTAAACGTGAATTTCAACGTCGACGTATTGGTCATAAGTATCAATAAGCCTTTTTCGCTCCATACCGATATTAACAAAATCGACTACGTTGATAATGGATTGACGGTAAGTCTTCTAACAGAACGTACCTAAACATAAAAATTGTAAAATTGCTTTTTATATATTGGGCACTTTCCCGTGAGCCCACTACTCACAGGTACACGTACTCGGTACCGTCTTATAGATATCCCCAATTCTTCCTATTATTTACCCCCATGTCTAAGCAGAATATAATAGAAAATAGTAAACTATTTATTACTATTTACTTATAATCATTGCTTAAGTATTGTCACGAAATGCCACTAAGAATAAGCTTCTTCCTTCTTCTTCTTCTTCACGCTAGGACGTGATTTTATAAGTTATCTAACTTATAAAAACACGCTAATTGCATATATTTTATATCGTAGAGAGTGAGCGACCTTGCTGGCCACCTGGCGGTAATCGATCATCGCCGCTCATGAACATCCGCAACTTAGTGATTACTGCTGTGTTTTCCACCTTTAGAATATCTTGTGTTCCGGTAATTTAACAGGCTTTTATACTCTTTTCCCGGAACACATCATACACTTACACAATAGTTGTTAAAGAGAGTACACACTAGAGCATTTACTTGTAACGGAACATCGAGCCGCTCTAATGTGACAACCTTTCACGAGCCGAACTTCGAGCACGACGCTAAACATTTTGTTACGGCTTGATTTTACAAACAACGAACGAATTTGTGTAATATTTCATCGAGCAAAGGCACGAGCGCGGGTAAATCGTTGCGACGCGGAATTTATTATTGTAAATAGATACCTATTCATTTGCCACATTGGTTTTCTTCTATTAAATTTCTTTTTCATACAACTCATCAATATAAACGCAGAATCACAACGTTTTGAAATTGACGGCAAAGGCCTAGTTGAAATTAAAAAAAATGACTTTGATTTGTAACTTTGATACATGTTCACTCGCTGTGAGCATTACGTCGAACACAGCGTTCGCAGGAACGTTACATTACATCGAAATACTTTTTAAATTGAGCTTTTGCTTGTATTGTACTATTCGTAAGAACCATACATTACATGTAAATGCTCTAGTGTGTACTTTACCTTTACGACAATACAATCGTTCTTAATTTCTTGGATATTATTTTAGGTAGCATGGATGTGCACGTCCGGAGGTGAATCTGCCAATACATTTTACAAATGCGAAAATCATGACACATTGATTTTCCCAGATGGATTACATGAAGTAGGAGAGTAAGTTTATATTACATCATTTTGCTATGTAATTACTGTTACTTATTTTATTAAGGTAACACAATGGTTAACAATTAATTTCAAATTAGCTGCCTGCTGCCTACAAAAACGCGCACAAAACACTATAATTTTGTCGTTTAAAATAAAAAGTATCGTTATTTTTATAGAATCCAATTAACATAATTATTGAAGTGTGCCTTTAGACAAACGTATAATAGATACAGAAAATTTAGGGGCATCGGTATGTAGAAAGAAAATCTGATTTGAAAGAGCCCAGCTTCTTTTTTCTCTGCTTTAAATTTAATCAGTCATGTGAAGCAATTACGAAAATTATGTCAAACACATGATAAATTTAGTATATAAATGTCAGTTATATAATACATGTTTTGTAATTGCTGAGAAAAATTGAAGTCCCTGCCGCCATTATTTTCAGTTCGTCGTCTTATTGGGAGGATCTTTTAGTCTAGTTAGCTGCAAGGCTTGACCCCTTTATTTGTAAAAATTAACGGTCTATACACACTTTGTAAACCATACCTGTTACTTCACAAGATAACAACAAATTTTAAGTCCATTTTAGTTATCTATTAGAGGTTTATAAGACGATTATGAATTAGGCAATTATATAAAACCGTTCCGTGACGGACTGATCGAAAAGTAGTCTTTATTATAATAATATTATAAAGAGGTAACATTAAATGTTACCTCTTTAAACAAACAAATTTCTTCATACAAACAAATTTTGTTTGTATGTAGGGGGTAATCTTTGGAACTACTGAACCGATTCTGAAAATACTTCACTTATAGAAAGCTACACTATCCCTGAGTGATATAGGCTATATTTTATTGTGATAAAAATAATACGCGCGGGTGAAACCGCGGCGATAGCTAGTAGTTTATATAATTATGCTCTGTATAACTTCAATTTAACAATTCTTATCTTGTTCCAAAGGTATTTAGTATCGGTGACAGTGGATGTGCAGGGACACCGATTTGTAACCGGACAGGCTGTTGCTCGTATAATTGCTGTAGAGCCTCCTCTACCTATGATAGAGGTAAATATTATTCAGAAACACCTAAACCTTATTACAAATTACAACAATCGTAAGCCTTATACTACAAACCGGTCTACCTTCGGGCCGCGTTGGACCAAATTTAAATCCGGACCGCACTGTTATCGGCGTAATAAACGGAATTGATTTTGAGACTAAACAACCGGCGCCGGAAGCTGGAGCGATTCAAAAGTGGTATCCTCTGAGTCCACGGATCCGTTCAAGCCGAATTTAAGCATTTCTGTTTGTTCAGATCAGCTTGCCAGTGTGTGGCGGCCTTCAGCTATTGTTTAGGTAGAATATTACAAATATAACAATTTCAAGATTTTCTTAAAATAGATTTGAAAAATAAATTACCCCTTAGTTTTCAAAATTTGTATCATGTATTCGTATTGTGGGTGGTACAAAAGAAAAACTTAATTATTGTCTATTCCAAACAAAAGTTTTTGAAAGATATCTATATAATATTTCACAGGTTTCCTTAATGCAGCGAGTTCTGAACGAAAACACTGTTATAACACTAAAGGCTAACGTAACTGACATGGTACCAGGGTGCTCAATAACCTGGTACTTCAAAAATGAACGGTGCATATCAGCGAAGAATTTTACAGCCATTGATAACTGCGATGATAGCGAGGTAAAGTATTGTAATTTACTGTAAATATTGTAATTTATGTATGTTTATCTGACAATTGATATACCATACCACTGAAGAAGGCAGCTAGGCAGAACTGGATGCGGGCTGGTTACCAGATGATGCGGTGCGAAAAAGCTTTCCCTAGCTGTGGACTACAATTTTGAATATCACTGGTATATTGTCTTCGTTTAACAATAAATCACACGACACGACACACACGACGACACGACGACACGTGACACGACACGACGACACGACGACACGGTTGGCGCAGTGGCTAAGCGATTAGCCTTCTACGCTACGTGCCGCGGGTTCGATCCCCGCACGGAACAAATATTTGTATGATCTACAGATAGTTGTTTCGGGTCTGGGTGGTGTGTGCATGTGACATGTATGTTTGTAAACTGTACCCTCGATACAGGAGAAATCCTAGTGAGGGGCAACGTTTTTCATAAAAAAAAAAAAAAAAAAAAAATGCTAATTAACACTCGTATTTATAAACAAATAATTAATTTTTCTTACGTAATTTCTTAATGAAGTCATTACTTTAAGGATAGAATTCTTAATTATAAAATAGTATTCTGTAGTCGGGTAATGTATGTTACTTATTATGTAAATGCAATTTCAATCTCCGGTAATATATACCTATCGATATGATCTATAACACCAAAAGTCACTTCGATGCTTTTTTTTGTTAAAATTACGCAATAACCGCACAATCAAACACAAAATGGTCGAACTCTCAACAGAAAATAGTGACTATTACTTAGCTAAGAATTCTAACTTTTGACAATTCTAACTTCAAACAATTACTAAACTATGGAATAAAATTCGTTACTTGAGTAATTACTTTTACCTAAATCGATAATCACTTTTACTTGTTTATAAATACGAGTGTAAGAAATATCAGATTCAAAGGAACTAAATCTATGCATAAGGTAATGCAGGTGCTAAATGAGGCTAAGTTATCAACTGTGGTTAATTTGCCAACCCTGAAGAATAAATAGAGTAACACTCTAGCTGATAGAACGATCTTACAATATCACCTCAACTCCACGCAGTTTACTGCAGGCTAAAGCCTGTTAAGTTTCACCTCTAAGCTTTTACAACGACGGCCTTGTACACACGACAATATATCAAGCTATACATTTACAGTATAAGCTGACCTCTCATTGTAGAGACAGCTTATAAAATGCTAGGTCAACTCATACTGAAAAGGTATAGCTTGATATATTGTCGTGTGTCTAACCTTGTATATTAATAAGTCTACCGCAAACATCAAAAACATAACAATAATATTGTGAAATCGATCCAGGTGTATACTGGAATTAGGTAAATAATATTTACATCGGGTCGGTCACGCCGACGTGATAAGTAGGTGCTACTTCGCGTGTCATAAGTACATAACGGTCAGCGTTTTTCATGTTTACTACGTGTTGGACTGATGGCATAAAGGTGCGTCCTCAATGCTAGCATTCGCGCGAATTGAACATTGGAGCAGTTAACATTACGTTGAGCTAAACTTTAGAAAGCTCGAACGCGAACACGAAATCAGGCATGCTTAAAGATTTACCCCGTTACAAGAATTAGGTTACATCAGTTACATGTCAAGCTTATACATAACAAAATGTAGAATTAAATTGTCGCTATTAACTTTACACAGCATTTATAATTATAGGGTTACTCTTTTGCAAAAATCCTCACAACCACGTGCACGCTCACATTTGAATGCTTGCAGTGAGGACGCACCCTTATAATTACATTATACCAAGTGGTCAGAGTCAAAAAGCGTTCCAATGTTTAATTTGCGAACGTTTACATTTTTATCGTAAAATAATGTAAGTTTGCAGACATTAAGTAAATATGACTGAATCCAGTAAATATGTATGAATGACTTCGACCTTAAAAATCTCCTAAATTGGAATTTTTCGGAGGCATTTACTTAATGTCAAGACGTGGTGACAACTGATTAATGGTAGACATCTGCTTATCGTCAGATCCTTAGACATGACTTAGGTATTATAAGGCTCCGTTTTTGCTACATATTTAGCTATAAAGCTAAATTATTTTAAGTCCTAGATCAATCTAGAATTCAAACCTAAAATACTTATTATTAGTTTTTGGAAATAAATATTCTATTTTACTTCAAACTGATCCATTGTAAATCTTTACAGCACGGCACGGCAATATCCGCGCCGATAAACTTTTATTCCCTCGAAGAAAACTTCTTGAGCGAACTGACAGATTATACCAATGAGACCGGTTCGAAGTCGGTGTTCGCAGACTTGGAGGCTGCTACGGGGACGGCGAGGATGGTGGCAGAGTGTGGTTGTATAGAGAACAACTGCTCAAGTGAGGGAGTTGTGTATGCTGATGTTAAGTTCCGAGTCAATAATAAGCCGTTGGCTGGAGATATTTTGGTGGGTTCTATGTAAATTAGGCGAAGATTAAGATTTAATACTGAAGTGAACCTTTAGACTATCTCCATAAAGTAATAACGTAATGTTTTGTGATATAAACATGTCATAACTTTATCACAGAATCAACGATGATCCCACAACGACCCAGGACCCTGAACTGCTCTTTTCAGAGCTACCACAACCGGCATTTTTCAACATCGCAAATGACCTCCAAGCCCAACCCCAATCAACCGCACCTCTTTCGATCTGTGTGAGGCCACGGACAATGCTATTGATATGGCCAATTTTTGGTCTAAAATAATTTAATTTTGGGATCAAAATCGACAGAAAGAGGAAGAAGGAATCACAGGATAAAATATAATAGTAGATTATTCAGCGACTATTAGTAAAGGGCTATACTTATTGTCATAAAGGTCACGAAAGAGAACATAATATAAAAATATTGTAATCCTGAGGATTTTTCATGCGTAGCAGATGTTATGGACACAGTGACCAATTTTTTCATAGATTCCGATTTCACATCACTGATAGTATAAGCTGAAGATGTTCATTTGTACTAAGCAAATCAACGGTTTATCGGTATAAAGTATTATACTGTTTCGAAGGTGATGCCACAAGCTGGCACTGCTATGGAAACAGTGTTCCGCATCAGCACGCTCGCAATACTGGACCCTAACAGACCCTTGCGGTACTCCTTCTACTGCGAGTTGAACCACAATGACACCTGTATGTTGGGGTCCTATTTGGAGCATTTAGCGGTTAAGACTTTTCTGCCATATGTCGGTAAGTATGAAGACCCTGCAGGCAAAACTTCGTAGTTTTATTTGGGTATCTGAGCATTGTAATCTTGAAATCAATATGTTTTAGACCCTATACATTATTATATTTCCTCAAATGAGCAAAAGAGACAACAATAGAATGCCACGAGCGTAAAATCGACCAAAAATTTGGTAACTATTTACTAGTTATTTTCAAATGTAGGTATTTAAAAAATAAAGAAAAACAAATCAATAAGAAGACATTAGAGGTTTTTTGGTGTAGTATTCATATATCGACCCGTTATAGAGAGAATTTTGGATTGAGGTTAAAATGACCTTATTTTAAGACTTTTTTAGATGGATAGGTACGGCTAATTTATAAAAACAATTACTTAACAATATATATTGTTCCGTGATGTTCTTATGTATATACAGTAGTTAACTGAAATATTAGTTATGCTTAATTGATCCTGTGATAAAGTACTTTCAGTTGGAGGTACTGCCGTATGGGTGGAAGTCTGCGACTCCTTAGGAGCGTGTTTCTCCGGCGCACCAACCGTGGTACAAATAGCCCCGGGTGAAGCTCGCACGGTGAATGCGTTGCTAGAGGATGCGCGCGCGCATGTTCAACGCTGTGAGCTCATGATGCTGCGAAAATTAACCACGTCTGCTGTTGTTACTTATACGGTTAGTAAATAGATGATTTATTTTCACAACCATTCATCCACGTCATCCTAACCATTTCCCATTTAAATTGGAGTCAGCTTCCATCTTTTGTACCTATCAACGAGAATAGTCCGCGCGGGAGCTCCGAGGCATCGGGGGCTGAGGAAGCGGCCACTTTGCGCTGTGCTCGTCCGTCGCTCATACCCCACACTCTCCCACTACCAGTGGTACCCCCAGGCAATATATTAGGTAATATTTAGTCTGTTGCTGTAAAATATTGGTCATCCTACGTTTTATAAGATACCAGCAATAGGTTAGTTGTCAATTAAAATTTTTAATAGCCATTTAATAATACACCACTCCAAGAATATATTGGTACTTTTGATAATTTGGTAAATTCATGATTTATAAAATACGAAAAAAAAACACGATAACTTTACTACTACTACTACTGAAATTACATACACTGGCAACTTTTTTCAGAACGCCGGCCAAGCGAATGCATATACAAAATTCACGTCGACTCTGCTTAAAGCCTTGAATCACATCGACAAACATTGTGTGGTGAGGAATTATGACCAGTACTCTGAGTTTCTACACTGGTTGGCTAGATCGGGTATGGATACAACCGATTTAGTAGAACTGACCTTGTAAATCAATTAAAATATTAACCACATTGGAGGTTGTTTAAATTTTTCTTCATCTTAACCTTTTTCTGGCGTTTGACCCATATACCTATATACCTATGGTACCAGAGGCCAGTATAAGGTGGGGCACACAATATAACAACTCCGTAAAGCAAACAATAATTAATTACACTACTACATGCGCACCAGCACAAGTATGTGTGTGATCAAACGCACCGATCGAGAGAGCTAGCACTGAGTAGTGCTGGGCTGATATTATTATATTGACGACGATAACGTTGTATAAAGTGTCGTGTGAAATTGCAAAATACCTAATCAAGTCTTATGCTGGCCACTGCTGAAAACCTCAACATCCTGCAAGCAAAATACGGATCAAGGTTCCTGGCCAAACCCTGGGAAATTATCCTACAGTTCCTTCTAGCAGGGTAGCCTTTACAACGCGCAGAACTCACAATTAACAAGCTTTAAAAGAAAAATATTTGCAACAAAAATCTTTTTACTAAACCATCTCCTTTCTATAAAATGAATAAGGCTACGAAAAATGTACGTTAGTTTCGATAGTGTACATAATACGGGCAACATAACTGTATTTACTAGAACAAGAGCTCTCGTAGGGACGCTTGTTAGCGATACGACAACTGCAGTGCGCGCTGTAACGACAAAGCAATACGTACCTACGCCGATACCGGCTCACCTGCGACGACCGTAAAGTATAAGCGGAAGCGAGCATAAGCGATATTCCAATCAGAAGCTACAATGTAAGTTTTTTTAACAACTTCGATGTTATGCAACGACCGCGTTCTGCAAGTCGATTGGCCGGCATCGAACGCAGTCGACGCGAAAATTCGTGATTGCTAAAAGAAACTTATCTACACTAGATCGCCTGAGTAAAGTCCATTCCATTTCGATTAGAAAAGTCTAATGTGGGGTGCGAGTGAAAGCGAATAAATAAAAAATATGAACGAGGAATAAACTACGAGACTAATGAAGACGAAGAAAAAACGAAGTATGTATACGACGTTTGTCACTGCGGTATGGTTTTCGAAGAAGTATCGGCACCGACAACTTACAGAGTACTTCTAAGGGTACATTGAAATACTGCTTGTATGAAATATGCCTTAATTATTGTACACGTATGAAGTCGGGGCGGGACGCTAGTAAGATATAATGGGCTATAAATAATTCAAGTAATGTTTTGATTCAGTTTTCAAGGCAGTTTAAATCTTCTAAGCCGATTTCTCGTAACATGCACCGTTTACATAATACGCGGCGGCGCGAGCTCGCGTCCTCCGTTAACGAACCGATATACGATCGAAGAAAAAGCTCCTTACAGCCTCCAGCGACGTAACTCGATATTGTGATACTTATTTATACTGTAAATACGGGCACTGCACTGGATACATTATTTACATTGTTTAGGTACAACATATAGTGTTCTAGATATACTCAAATTTGGCTGCCCCAATTTTAAGTACTTAAAGAGACTCAAAATTAAAATTAACCAATTTATTAGAGGCACATAAGAAAGGTCAGATTTGAGTGTCACGGTTCGGATATGTCCTTTCCTATAGAGATCTTTGGTTTTTTCTGTTCCGTGATGGAAATGAACCACAAAATGAACCGATAAATATGATCTTCCTTATCCATAAACTTTTATCAAGTGTACCTATTTACCTTGTATAATTGTAGCTTTAAATTCATTAAATTGGACTGTACTAGTCCGGAAACTCATGAATAGAGGCGTGCTTCTAATAAATATTAATTAATCGTCTTACTGTTCGAAAGGTCTTTTTTTTCTATCTGTAAAGTTGCAATCGCAACTGCAAATAGACTAGGGTCCGTATTACAGAACGAAGCTCAGTGGTGATCTCTACTTGAGTACTGATTTGCGTCTGTCATATTTTCATACAAAAACGTCACTCAAACGCTGCTCAAATAGAGATCGCCGATGACCGTCGATCCAACTAAAATCGCGCTACGGTCCCGCGGCTGAGATACCAGCGAGCGATCCGCTCGTAAGGCATAAAAAGAAAAAAAATCATGTCTCGCATTAACAACCGAGCCCAAGGCATCCTAGCGATCAAGAGGTTAAGTAATATTTCTATGTAGACTAGAATAGCTAATACCTGCACCAGAGGTTTTATTTGTGGAAAAGAATCAAACAAATTTTATTTTTTATAATTTTATTTGACCTTTTGATTCTTCCACATTCTTGTATGTTTTCATGCACGCCGGTTGTGAGTACAGCTATAAAATAAGAAATAAACGAAAGTTAAAACTATAGTAAAAGACCTTGGAAACGTTAACATAGTAATTAAAAGTAACGCAGGTAAAATATTCCGATAACATGCATTGTTCTAATTTCTAAGCTGAGAAACGGGTGTGAAACAAAATATTTGCTAATTACGATAATGAGGGCAATAAATACCTTTCTTTAAAGCCGTGGACAGGATTAGTGTTATATTGTTAATTCTGCTAAAAAGATCAGTGAGTTATTAACCGATATAGGGATTAAGAATTTGGTTGTCACTTCGTCGTTGGCAAAAGTATTTTCTATGAAAAAGTCAAATTGTGTAATATTAGATGTTATTATGATCCCAAAGTGTTCTATAAGAATCTTTGTTATGAACAGAAAATCTAAATAATCTCAACATGTCTTCTAACATAGTTTGACTTTTTTGGATTAAATTCGATGTCTGCACATTTATTTAACGAAAGCAAATAAGGCTTTTCCTAAAAAAAAAAAAGAAGTAATTGTCATCTTACTCAACATAGTATAGGCTCGTAGCATCGTAGACACTCGTAGCAGTATCGCTACGACAATAGGCGTGCCGTCGAAAATTATAATTATACTTTTATACATATTGGTATCTAATAGGATTCCCTCGATAATATGTATTTTATTATCCAAATTAATAATATAAAGCAACGCGCTATCAGTTAAACTTTGATATTTTTTACTGGTCCATTATTATTATTTTAACTTTTATAAAATTCTGGTTTAATTAATAGGTATGAAAGTTAATTTAAAGTATTGCTTTTTGTTTGGTGTATAATGAAATAGGTTGGTTTGTAATACCTAGCGGATAACGCTATGAAGCACACTAAGCACAATGCGGTACACTGCGCAGTGATGGCTTCCAAAAACTACAGATATTTATGTATATGACAGCAACGGCTTAAGTGTTCAAATTGTAAACTTATTGGGTGCCATTTTAAATCCTATTGTTTCATTTTAGAAAGAACTGGTCTCTGGTATCTAACTAGGATAGTAAAAATCCTGAAACAATAGACAACTCCGCACAATAGATAAGGTCCGACCAATAGCCGGGCTTAAACGGATAGACTCCGCCCTTTTACAAGGATCCCTGCCCTTGCGCAGGTAAGTATATAACCTCATGTACACAGATATTTGTTTCATTTTGGTGTTTGTCGATAATTAGTGAAGTTCAACTTGTGAAGCTCTTAAAAAGTCTTAATTATTAAAAAAATGGTGAACGACAAGGTATGTATCACCTTTAGGAGTTAGCATAGAATAATATGTCCTAATGTGTTTTATTACTTTTTACAATGTTTAAGTTAAATATTGTAATTTGTATTTTTTTTATCTGTAATCAATATTAAAGATAAAAAAATAATTAATTGAAGTGCAGTGAGCCAGTCTGCAATTAGACTGGCTCACTGCACGCTTTGGGGAACCTTCTAACACAGTGAGCAATGGTAAGTGCGCGTTCTTATTTTGTTTATTTTTTGCTATACAGGGTATTTTTTTATGTAGTGCGCATAAATTATAGATTGATCCAGTCTCTGTTCCTAAATGCAACTGCAGTATTGGGATACAATTGAAAATAAAACGAAAATTAGAAAGGGGGACATGCATAATTTACTAGCGCAAGCCGTACAATAGTTATTTGTTATACAAGAGTGCAAAGTTGCTTTTTAACCGCGTGTTCAATTTTGATGACCGAGCGCAGCGAGTGATTCAAAATTAGAATCCTGAGCGTTAGCGAGGGAATCAAAAGAGCACGAGGTGAAAAATCTTTGCACTCGAGTGCAACACGTAACTTTTCATTCCACCTCAGCGAGGAAATGAATAAATGCAAAAAAAAAACGTTTAATTCACAAACTTAGTGCACACGATGTTCTAAATTCAATTTACTTTATCCTCTCGAGAATAAAAACGGCTTTTCCACTCAGATATTGAAGATTAAAAATACTCTTTCCGAGATGGTGGGATGAAAATTTACTTTATCCTCTAGAGAATAAAAACGGCTTTTCCACTCAGATATTGAAGATTAAAAATACTCTTTCCGAGATGGTGGGATGAAAAATGATTTTTTTTATTTAGTTTTAAATTTCATTACTGCGCTTGCATTTGGGAACGGTCACTGAATCACTCAGAAAATTTTGCGCAATACATAAAAAAATATCCGGTAGTTAATATCTATAATAAAGGAATTTTATAGATTTTTACTTAAATGTAATGTTGATATTTCAGAAACAATCAGCAGGAGCCTCAGATGTGCAACACAGACGGCGTGGAAGACCAGCAGGGAAGAACCGGGTGCCTCTCTCACAAGTAAAAAGCATTCACTATTTTCTCCATACTTGTACCTAAAGTATTAATTAGATGAATTAATTTGTATTGCTCTTTCTAGGAAGAACGACGCGCGCGCAATGCCCTGTACGAAAGAGAACGTCGCAACAATACGACAGAAGTGATGTCACAGTTGATGGAGACTGTCGGCTGTGATCCCAACGTAAGTAACCTTATTCATTATAATAATTCATAGAAAGCTGGGGTCCATGAAAAGAGCTTACCCAAGTGACCTATACACCTACGTCCGGCGAAATATGGGCAGTCAGCCCCGTTTCTAATTTAATCTTTCTATTTCCACGACTTGAACACAGTTTTCATGTGACAACCCGTGTACGACAGTGTAGTGTCCAGTCGTATAAAAATATGATAATACAGGGTAATTGAAAAAATATCCGATACCTCTTAGTGCCAAGTTTTTATCATACTCCTGAACAACGTTTATTCTACAACTTCGACCAAAAGGAAAGAGGAACGAAAAAAAAAATCGTTTGTAATATTTACGTATAAAACCACAGAATAGTCAAAAGTAGGTACTAAGACTAACGTACAGAATGATCACAGGAGTTTCTCTTCCATTTTTCGACCGTCTCTGTTAGAATATGCAAACTACATAACAGAGTACCTATTTATATTTTTTGTATGAAAAAAGTTTCAATTAATGTAAAGTCGTAGAACGAACTTTGTTCAGGGTCATAATACAAGGTTAGTGCTAAGTGGTTTCAGGTATTTTTTCCATTACGCTGTATATAATATTTAATTCAAAAACTTAAGAGTTACAAATAATACATGAGGCCATATTTTCAAAATAAATGTTGATTTTTTTAAATGTTTATTCCATTCTATTTGGGCATCAGTAGCCTGTATTTAGAGGCTGTCAGCTACAATTCCCTTAGATACCTATTTGAACTTTTTTTATAGTAGATATCTATCTTAATTTTGTATAGGCAGTGTATGCATGTAATGGTATCTTATATGTTTTATCTGTTGTTCTAGATCCCTCATGCAGATGTCCTAGCTACAGTAATCAATCGGATCCAGAGAGCTACTCATAAGAAATCTTCTGAGGACATAGCAGACTTAGAACGGATCAACGAAAACTTGGAAGGTCAAAGTATGTACCTTATGTTATCAGTGAAAACTACACTTATTTATTCGTTTAGTTACTTCTCTTACTAATTGTAATCTTCATTACAGTTGCATCGTTACAAACTCGATTGGGACTCGATGACGGCGACATAAGTTTAGAACTATCGGACAACGAAAATAATGTTAGTTAACCTACCTATTACTTGACTAACAATTTTTTAACATTACATAATATGTAGCTCCTTAATGATTTTGGAAGATTATAACTATTGTTATGTTTTGCAGGACCCAGAATCTTTTTCGCAACAAAAGAACTCAGACGCTACCAAAGCCTGTTGCATCCGTGAAGTTTATAATTTAAGAAAGCGAGTAAGTGCCTTTAGTCTTTATATCAGTCGTTACTTATATTTATTTAATTAATTTTTTTACTTACAATTTCTTATTTTCTTTACAGACAAACAAACGTAAGCGATCAGAGCGCCTCAGTTCTGAATATGTCCAACGAGAAAAGCGAACGAAAACCAAGTCAGAAACATGGTCAGTAGACTCGGGCATCGAGTTGCGAAGTCACACCGTCTCACCACCCAAGCGTGACCCAGATACCATGCAGGACTTGACAGATTTCCCAGTGGAAATAAAAGAAGTCCAGGATCACGATGTATCCCCAGTGAATTATGAACTACAAACAGAATTGTACAATCAAATCTACAATTCCGAGTCCCAAAGCTCTGGGGCAATGCTCGGATGGAAGCTTGAAACGTCGACACAATCGATGTCCTGTATGGAAAGACTGGCTCGCTCACTGATCTTAGTACCACCGATAAAGTCACCACAGCAAGTTCCACGTGAGATGCGTCTAGAGCTCATGACACAACCGGACTCAACGAATACACAAAATGAGCCACCCTGCGAAATTAAAAACGAGTGTGATTTACCACGACACGACAACGAACAGACGACACTGGGTATTCTGAGTAAGTACCTATTACTCATTTTTAATGCTGTGTTCAATGCTGACTCATCGATAAAGCTTATAATAATAATAATATGTTATATAAAGTGAAAAAACACGTTTTTGATTTTTAATAGATATTTATTTGGAAAACATTATTAATGTAGTTTTTTTTATTAAATTTTTATTTTCATTTCAGCCGATACTAAGAAGCAGTTGCTAACCGACTGGCTAGGTGAAGAATACCTTGACCAAAGTCAATATCAAGTAACAAGACATCCACTCGATGACTTCTTATCAGGATTCTTATGAGGAGCTAACCAGCGCCGCGTCTAGGTACGAAAAGTTGTAAGTGTAACTAAACCTGAGAACATAATATATTGACTTATTGCGTGTGTAAACCAATTTAATTTGTATGATTCTGTGACTATCGCCAGTGTAATCAGAATGGGAATGTTTGGAACGATTTTCTGTATCTATACCTAACAAAGTGTATTGTCACAGGAATAATTATCACTTTTCATGTATATTTTTTATTATTAATAGATAAATTTTATTGGTTTGTACAATTTCTTAGCTTGTTTTATACCTATACTGGATGCATATGAAATCGGCATTCACAAAATGACGAAACAATTCGTTCTGAGTACAGGCAACATAGGCGTTACAGGAAAATAATCATAATTTCCATATAACCGTTACTTTAAAGAACGGGTTTCTTTAAAGTAATCAGAATATGCCCAAAAGTTCTGGCCTTTTGTAGGTCACATCCCTTGACGTTGACGTTGATTTCTTAAGCATCCTGTATATGTAGGTAGGTTATAAATTATTGTGTTTATTTACCTTATTAGCTACCCATTTGAAATCTTGTCATTAAGTAATTAAATGAGCAATAATATAATTGAATTTGTTTAATTGAAATTGCCCGTTACCCGTTGACACATACAACCGGTTTTTAACCATAGGTACTATCCAAGAATATTATATTATATAATATTCTTGGTACTATCTTTAAGTTTTTAACATCAATAGGTAGATATTTATGTAGAATATCGTTTTTTTATGAATAAAAACTTATTAAAGCCGTCGCCGTTGCCATAAACTTATTAGTATTTATATTCAATCGCTCAGATGTCGATAAAACCGATTGAATTAAATTCTAATAAGTATAACGTAGGTTAAAAGTAAATAATAATACACTGGGGGACGCAAAAATAGTTCATTAAAATACGTCAGATTGATTGGTGAAATTGCATATTGTAGAAGTCTTATTTAATAGATACCTATCTAAAAGAAAGCACATTTCTGATCTATTTTTAACACAATGAGCTATCTGTTCTACAACTTGGGAGATATCGCGGCTTTTCTAAGTGACCCGTTGTTTTACACTTTTTACCTCTCGGTGCAGAATATAACTAAGCAATTATTCAAAGAAAAACGATTATTTTTTATTTTGACTACCTACTGCAGGGTTGTAAAAAGATTTAAAATGTTTATCATTAGTTCAGGGTGCAAGAGTATTTCAAGGAACAAGGTCACAAACCTTGTTCCTTGAAATACTATTGAAAATAAAAGAAACAATAGAATCAAAAGAGCTTAACTACCTACACTACCTGCGATGGAATTTTAACGGTCGCGAATACCTACGTTTTAAGTGCAATAACTTTGGACTTAATACACAGTCTACTAATTGTCCGATATACTATTGTAGTCTTTGCTACTAATCTTAGGTAAGGTACGTAGGTACCTACTACTAAATTCTACATTTGGATAACGTGTATCTACATAGGTAAGTGGTAGGTAAGATGAACACGGAAAACAATAATTTAATCTGAAAGTCAACTTGGTTAGGGTCTTTGGCGTTAGCTTACACGACACCACAACATACCTTTTCTTCTGATGGATGATCATCGCCGTCACTTTTCCAAATTTTAGGGTAGAAGGCATAATAGTTATTAAGGAGTTAAAAAACTACCTTAAACTAGACAAGGATTGAACAATTAATTCCCATAAAAAATCTTATAGTAACTTCGCCGTACGATTAACGAAAATATATAGGTAATTTCACGCTTAATTAGGGCAGTAAATCAACGAACTGTCGAATACAGCGGACTCAGCAAACAGAACAGCAAAACTGGCAAAATATCGAGATAACAGTGAACAGGGAAAACGCCCGAGTGTCCAAACAACAGCGGAACAATACGAAAACGAACAAAAGGAAGAATTGCAACGTTTGCAATGCAATCCAGGCCAATCTGCTAACACAATCAATAAATACAGTAACAATTTTTTTATTATTATACTCCCATGCTTGTTAGGATACGATGTTTGGTTCTTTTATTACCTGCCTTTTAACTTGGTTCCCGGTACAGAATAGGCCACCACCTCTTAAGCCGCAAAGGCGACTAAGCGCTCATAAACATTAGCGATACGTTGCCAACGACTGGGAGTGGGTATACGCAGTCTCTCGTGTGAAGAGCGCTAAAGAATTATCATAAGAGAGTGGACAGTAGCGACCTTTCGTTTGCTAATAACACAAAGGTCCGTATTACACCCGCGGTAACCGCTACTTTAGTATAGATTTGAGTCTGTCATTTCATACAAATACCTACCACACTCAAACGCTCGCTGCTCAGAAATCACCGCTGAGCGTCGTTATGTACCTAATACGGACCAATACTCTATAGATACTATACTGAGGTACGCCAAGCGTGGCCTCTATCCGTTCATTGCGTATGACGTCAAGACCTGCGAGCCATGAACTTTCAGATCACAAGCGGCCACATTGGGCCTTGAACAATACTAATGTGGTTTTCGTCAGATGAAGGGATAATGGGCTGATATGGTATGATTTATGCTAATGTTAAACATCGTTCTGGATAAATACTGTTATTGTGAATTTACTAATTCAGCAGCGAACAACGCCATCTACACTCTCAATGCTTCTGTCTTCAATTAAATATAATTTGCGAGTATTAAAACAAAAATTGGAGATTGGTGTCTCAGGGTTGATAAATTAAAATTAAAAATGCAAATTTAACAGAGTATTTATGTATAATTTTTCGTTAAAACTATTTAGTCTTCTAGAACAAATACAATTTCCGTAGCTTTACAAATAACTATACTTACTTACTTATTTAAAAATATTTATATCTAACATTTATATCTAACATTTATTTGCATGACAAAATATAAAAATAATATTATTGTAAATGATAATTCACTACGCACACAAAATATTGCACTTTATTTGTACCTATCGATGTAGGCCACAAGATCCCTTTAGAAGACTGTTTATGTGCATCATTTGTGTAGTGATCTAAAACATTGTTCAAGAAGACTAAAACTTACATCTATTACTTCATATTGAATTATCTTACAATCCTGAATGACTTTGAAAAGCGCAAGAATACGAAAATGTATGTATCATTCTATAGATTAGATTATATTTAAAATATAATTTATTTATGGTACGTTTATGATAAGACGCAGCTTACACTCGTAACGTAATAACTACGAATAATCGAGACGTTAATATTATTGCTTTTAATTTCACTGTACATTCGTTATGAGCACTTTTTGACATTAAACAAAGATTTAAAACTTAATAAACAACATAATTAGGTAGCAATGATGAGACAGATTTCAGTATTTATTACTCTTCAACTTATCCTGGGTAACATAGCAGGTTTGGAGAAGTACATGTGTGGCTAGGCATCATTTATAAAAACAATGAAAGCCTCCATGATGTCATGAAACCTTACAATGCTATTTCGTAAGTTTCTGAATGTTATGATTGATCAAAAACTGTTGTCTTGCAACTTATGGTAGCCTATGAGCGCCCTAGATTATGAATATATTTAAAATTGTATCTATAAGTACATATTTATACATAACACAAAAATTAAATAAAAAATATTAGGTACCTACTACAGTTTGCAGTATTTATAATAATGGTGCATTTGCAATGTTATGATGGATATGTTGTGTAGCAGTAGAAGACCTTGCCGTGTAGGTAAATAAATTTATACTGATAATTATCAATCAGTGATATTATTAAAATAACACGCATCGTTTCTTACTTAAAATTAGTATTTCAATAAAAAAATAATTAAAACAGATTAATAAGAAAATTCAATGTAAAGTTTACTTAACGCGTATTATTTATCAAAGAACATACTTACATAAGAATTAGAAAGATGAATCACTCTCAGCAATGACTGCCTCTGATCTTAGAATCCATAACTTGGTGTGTAAATATTATTAGACTGTTAAGAATTTTAAATGAACCGACTATGATATTGTAGAACATCTGCAAATTTTAAATTTCATGTGATTAGTTACGATATTGTGCAATAAAAATATTATAGTTTAAAAAAAAACTAAAGAAAACGCCATTGTCATCCAAACTAAACGTGTATACAAAATTTCAGCTCAATCGGAAACCGGGAAGTGGGTCAAATTTAACTTCCAAGATTTTTTTACATAGGTAGTTAGTTAGTTACAGATGAAGCTAATAAAAGTGGTTTTAAAAATATTGAGTTGCTGTAGATTTCATTGAACACTAACAGCCGGTATAAATGGTATCCCAAATTCCTAATTATTTACAGAAAACAAAACATAATAACAATTACTTTCATACAACTAGTCAGTGTACACATATAAATGTATAAGATATAACTATTACAATGTATAGACAAAACACTAACACGCTACATTACTAACTTCATTTACTCTGTATCAAAAATATAATAATTATGTGGAATTGGAACCAAGTAATTTTCTAAAATTTGTTAACAATTTATGTAAAGTTTGTGTCATCATTGGCTAAGACGAATTCATCTCACAACCTTAATCAATTACTAGACATGACTCCATTGATCTTAAGCTTCTTAACCCGGCGCGTTGTGGCCTCTCCATCAGAACTGTCCGTGTCATGTGAATCGCCTTCTGATTTAACACCAAGTCCTAATTCGTGAGCATCAGAATAGTTTCCAGATTGCCGGGCTTTTTCCAAAGCTCTTACTGCAAACAAAAGAAGTTTATTTCAAAGTGCTGCAGAAATGTCTAGCATGATAATAAATAATAGTTCGCGGATTACAAGCACCGCTTAGAAGTCACTTGCCTGTCTCACAACAGTTTTTATTTTACTATATAAAAACATAGCATAAACATGCACAGTTATGACAATTTAATTAAAGTTAAACACCACAGATTTAACGGATGAATTTCCAAATTAATTTTTAATATGGCCCAGTGAAGGTTACTTGTATTTGATTACATGTCTGCATCTTTTACCCACACAATCAAATATCAGTGACCTCCATTAACTATTAAACAAATGGATATAATGCCAAATCCTTAAACTTTCCAATATCAAATAGTTTTACTCACTTTGACCTTCAAGCAAATTATTCTGTCTCTTCAAGTCATCAATATCCTGCTGATGTGAATTGTTTTTTCTCCTCATAAACTGTATATATTCAGCTGCCTTTTTTAATATTTGTGCCCGACTCGCCTAAAACAACAGAATGATTCAAACATTTGTGTCAAATTGAATTGAATTGTATTATTATCAAGCAGTCTACGGTCTAGAACAGTGATTTTCAAAGTATGCTGCCATTTTTGGTATTTCTACCGTTATGGGGCTGTCCTACAAAAACTGAAAACTATAAATTTTTCCACAATTTCTGAAAGTACTAATAAATCCCAAAGTAATCTCCCAATTTTATATTATAAATTTGCAGCATGGGTCCATGGACATTATCCACTCAGATTTATATCATTTCATTTCGTCACTTATTTAACCAGTCAAGCGATGAAACATTGACTTAGAGATAAGTATTGTTTCAGCTGCAGGTGACTGCTGGTTAGCTTGTGAGTTAACCATTCTAATCACAACTGGTCTGAAATAGTGTATAACACAATATCTACATTTTGTCATTAATTAATTAATGCGCTTTGAATTAAGAGATACAAACACTAAAATGAAGATTAAAATCTTTAAGATTCAAGTCATAATAATATGCTAGTTTGTTAATAACTAACTACTGCTATTTCTGCCACTTATGGTTGAAATGGTGTAGGTATTTGGAAAATTAACAATATTTTTATCTGTATGATGATGTTTTGATAGATCAAATTTTATGGTAATATGATAGACTCAAGGGAAAAAGAATGTTACTAACAACAAAATAACTTACGGTAACCTTAACCTTGGAAATGTTTCAATGAGCTAACATAAATTCTATGTACACCATTCATCCATTGAGCCAACAACAGACTAAAGCAAAACTTAAAAACTAAAAAATAAAGGTCAATGCCACATATAAAATGTGAATGCTTACAATTTTTGAACATACCACTTTCTCATTCTGGAGGGCTGGTACCGATTCCCTTAGTGATGTAAAACTGTCCTTTATGTGGTCTCTTCTCTTTCTTTCTAATGCATTGTGATGTGCCCTTTTTTCTGCCTGTAAGATTTAATACTTCCGAATGAGTGCCAAGCAGTCATGGTCCAACAATTTTGTTCTAACACATCTAAAATGATGATTATTCAAACTCTGTTTATGAATTATTCTATTATTAATGTCGGATTGAAACAGTTTTGAATTGTGAATCTGATATCTGAAGTACATTTTATTAAACTTGTGGTCTTTTGTGATAATATAGTTGTTTTCACAGTTTTTCTAATAAATGCAAGCGTCATTTACCTGAGAGTAATATCCACTACTACCGACACTATTCCTAGCGTGTGTTCGAGAGTCCGAGTCATTTTCAGCCTGGAATTGTGCAAAAATATTATCAGTATCAAAATAAACATGCAGCACGAATCCAATGAACTGTCAAATCGGGAAAACACCTACATCACTTTCAATATCGATGTCACGATCGTCGTCACTCATCATTTTTGAAGAGTTCTTATCTACAACACAGTCCCAAGTATTAGTAAAGAATCATGAGTGAAATGCACAAGACCAAACAATTCAAAACGCGCGTTATTTATCGTTTTCAAGTTGAACAAAAGCAACGAAAATGAGTTGAAAACGCGTGACTATGACAGATCGGTGGTAACACTGACGAGATTAGTAAACGAAGCATATAATGTGGTGTGTGATAACACTATAGCGTTTTAGCTAAGAAAGAGTGAGATAAAAATAGATCGTAGATAGACCTTTCATTTTAGTTGAATAATAAATATTATTTTCTTCTAATAATTCATAGTTCCAGTCAAGGTATTATTTATCATACAGCCAACGCAAAATCTTTCAAATAAATGCTGCATTTAAAAAAATAAAGGTAAATAATTTTCAGTAGGTACTAATAAAAACTAGTACTTTTCGCTCATTTGTTGATTGGAAATGAAAAAAATAATCATTAGTAATAAACTCAAAGTTATTATTCATTGAATTCCATAAAGCCCTGTTACACGTTTTCTTTTGTTTTCAATAAACTGCGGTATACTGCCAATAAGCCAATGGCAATATAGAAAATTACAAATTACCCTAAAAAGACCCTGATAGTTATTAGTCTATGCTGTATACACAGCTAATTGGTATAATAAATAAACAATATTCTCAATTTCAGTTAGTAAGTAAAGACTCCCACTATACGTGTTCTGCACATAATTTAGATATACGTAGACCCATAGTAGACCTTATGCCGGATCTATATCGACCGACTGAGCGCGAACGAAGGAATCTCTGAAACGGGAGTGAAAGAAACGCTCCCATTTGAGTAAAAGAGCGAAATGCAAGCTCGTTCACGCTTGCTCGGCCGGTGTGGACCCGGCATTAGACGTACATAGTAGGATTATTTCGATTATTTTAACTTGCCTTTGCCTATCCAAATTACAATTGGATGAATATTTTACCAAAAACAGCTTCTTCCATTGTTGGCGGGAAATTTTAAAAAACAGGTATTGCTCTAATATGGAGGAAAAACCAAAAAATATTCCAAATATTGATGTAAATAGCCCAGAATTTTACGACAAAGTCCAAACTGAGATAGAATCAGATATGGCGCGGATGAAAAAAAGTGTTGAAGTTATATTGAACTTACGCAGTAAGTTTACTCTTGTTCCATTACTAAAATGTTAGGTACCTATTCAAATGTTTTTATTAGGATATGGGGGATAAGGGCTAAGTATCGAAAAATCGTCCTACGTATCTGTCGACTTTTTAACAGGAGGTAGGGAGGTAGGTAGTCTGTTGAGTACGTACATCTTATAGGTACACCTACACACGACAACATAATTTATTTAGGTAGCGGTGAGGCGTATTTATCGTTACAGTTTAAAGATAACAGATAACATTATTGTTCCTGCCAATGCCAAATAACTGTTATAACAAATAACAGACACAAATTTCATTCACAGCGACTCTTGCTTGTTATTTTGTATAAATAACAGTTTTGCTCTCATTCACTGGTTAATGCTTGCTAAAACAAAACACACCTAGTAGGTATTTAATACGTAAACAAATATACTTAATTGGTATGTTTTAGTCTGGTAGTATGAAAATAACAGGCTGTTATTTAGAAACAGATATTTCATTCTGTTATTTTTGTGTAACAGTAACAGAGTTATCAGGTAACACAATTGACTGTTATAACCCATCGCTATAATTAGGTAGGCAATATCAAGCTCCATTCATTCATTTGATTTCCAGTATGAGCTGACCTGTTGCATAGGCAGCTTATACAAAAAATGTAGATATAGTTTAGATCGTCTCGGTACGTTTGTGTCTGGAGATAGAGTGGATGATATGCCTTGTCTACTTTGAACGCTCTTGAACTCTTATCCATGGGATGCAATGTGGATAATACCACGGTAATATTATCTATAACCGTGATAATACTGTCCATCGCTATCTCTATCACCATAAGGGTGAAAGTGGAAGGGTGCTCTCGAAATATAATCATCATCAGGTCTATAGACAAACACTCCACTTAGAACGCTGCGAAGAACGGACGTCGTAGCGCACTGGAGCACAGAATAATTAGTACTTACTACGACAGGAGGCCTGGCGGGTTTAGTGCCTATTTATACGCTATTGACGTATTCTGTCAGTCATGTGTTACGGAACCCATGAAAATAGCATTTTATCAGCGTAAACGTCCTATGGCCATGAGCATGGCGACATGAACCTTCCTAGAACCACTACAATAAAGAACATAATTATGTATCTGGTCAGTGTTATTGTTATACTCATAGATATAGAATATATCGTTATACCTACTCTTGTACGAGAAGTAATTATTATTTCCATGGTTATACTATACCATACCTAGAAAGAAATACGAACCTTATTGGTGACTTCTTTGAAAAAGGTCGGATGAGTAGCACTCGTGACTCGTATCGCCGGGCAAGTATGAAAAGTAGCGCGTAGCGATCTGTAGTGTACGCCGTACGGCTTACCCCCATGGAAAAAGCGTGATGTTATGTAAGTGGTATCTAGGTAGTATTGATCTACATTTTTGTTTTAGTGGAAGCTGCGGAATTGGAAGTGGAAACAGCAGCTTTGTACCACTCTGAGCTCTGGTATGATATGCTAGACATTCAGAATGATTCGCCAGAACATTCCGAAGACGAAGACTACTCCCGTGACGATGAAACAGTGACACAAACGACAAACACTTCATCTGTTGATTCTGAAGCAAAGTAACAGAATAGATTGCTATTTTATTATTTACTTGTCTTTTCTGTGTGTCATTAGTTCATACTTATCTCATAATTGTTTCATTGATTCCAATGAAACGTAGGTACCTACGAGTATCCGAATGATAATTTCAAAATAAAAACATTAGTATCTAGTTTCTAAAGAATTTTCTCTTTTTTTTTCACTCAATCAGTACCTATAATTATAATCAACCAACTCATGGTTAATAGGTTTTTCCCTATTAACCATGAAAAAAAAAAGGTAAAACACATGCGTCAAATAACATAATGTTTAAGTTTTATTTTCCTATTCTGTACAAATAATTGCGACCTTGAGGATATTAACATAGTTGTTTACTATAATATTTTAAATTAATTAACGTTTTGTTACTATAGGTAAGGCTCATTCCCCGCGGTTCCGATAACAAACCTTTGTTATACAATTACTCTCGAATGCGGTCGAACAGCAGCGTGGTTCCGTATAAATTTTAATATGCAAATACAGATACTTAGTAAACTTGTATTGTTGTTTTCAATGTCTTTTTATGGGACTGAGGGAGGTCTAACAAAATATTCAGCTGACCGCCGAATACATAAACGCTGCTCAATTTTTTTAAAGTAGTCTATTGCATTCTGCTCACTGCCACTGAGAACTTTTGACAGAAAAGCCAATAATCAATAAGGTCGGAATCAGTTAAACTTAGCAAGTTGGTCATCGGATGCAGTAGTTGCGTTTTGTCTTACTTAACAATTTCATGCCGATTCCTAAACATGTCGACTGGTGAATCATTTTAATTAACTCATGATAAGTAATACATGCTAAATAAATATTCAGTCAGTCTTGCGTTTAATTTCAACACGATGAACTGTTGTTCAGTAATATTGTTCGCTGTACTGTTATCTGTAGAGGCGGGGCATTACAGAAGATCTAAAAAACAGAATTCGCCTCCTCATTGCACACAAGTGACAAAAGGTAAAAATCTATACTTATTTACGTATTTCACTTTTATATATTTCAGAAAAGTATTTATTACTTTGTGCTCTCAGACCACTGGAATAATTATTTTAGTCTGAGTTTTAGGTGAGAGTTTTCCGTTAAAATAATTGGATTAATATCTAAAACTAACGGATAACCTGTGAATGGATGAGAACTGAAGATCGGAGTTCATACTTTTCCGTTTCTAAATTTTTTCACTAAAGTATAAACTCAGTTTAGATAGGTATGAGTTTACTTCGGGGTTATAGTAACAAGTAGGTACAAAGTTTTTTTTTTTGAAGAATTGTTCTCTTATTTTTTCCTTTTTACCTATGAGGACTGACACACTCTCACTGAAATACTTCCCTTGATCGAATAAGTTCAATAAATAAATAAATCTTACATATTTCAGATACCGACTACCAATCCAGATATAGGCACGATTATCCAATTGCTTATATACAACCTGGGCAGCCTGAAGCTTATCAACAAGTAAGTGGACCTATCTCTTCATCTTCACAGCATACATCCACTGGTGACCATGAGCTGATCGCTCGTTATGTGTTTATAGTGACAAGTGTTAATATTTTGTAGTGACAAATGACAAATTATTAATTATAATAGTGTTGCGTGGCTTCATTCTAAGTCTACCATGCATGAAGATTCATGATCCTTATTAGCCTAATTTACTATTAGATACAATTGTGTATACAATACAGGGTGCCACAGATTTTCTAAATGGAACCACGTATTTGGTATCATGTTCTGAAGCCGTACTAAAAAAATCAGCGTTTTATACGCAAGTTTGTTTTGCAATAAACACTCTGCTATCCATTCGTATAGGTGAAGGGACATCGGAGTAGAAATTTATGTCACATTTATCTGTTTTACAAGTGTACTAAATAAAAATAATTTTGGTTGGAATACGTTGGAAACTTTTGACTTTTCAAAATTTGCCTAGAGATCGTAAATATTCGTAAATTATGTATAAAATTATTCTTAATTAGTTCCTGCGGCTTCAGCTTTTTTTTTTTTTTTTTTGTAATTTACTTCTGATTGGATTTGATTGTTTTTTTTTGTATATGGTCAATTGATCAATTGGTCACATACTGTGATACTAATACGTGGTTCCATTTTAATGTGATAACAATCTGCGGGGCACCCTGTAGATTCGGAAGACCGGTTTTGTATTTAATTAGTATCATTACCTATTCTAAATCGGTCTTCCGAATCTAGTCTAGTTTTCAAATTGAGGTACAAGGTACAAAACATGGTTTTTGGACGTAGGATCATAGATTTAGGGAAGCGAAAATATTCTAAGTTTATGCGTAGAATACAGCTGCCGAGGTTATTGATCCGCCCGATTGGAGTAACTACCTAACGTTGTAAAATTATAGCTATAGGTACATAGAGTGACATAAATACATAAAAAAGATTTGATTATAATTAAATAAGTACCTATAAATATAATTTAGTCGTTATGGATTTTGTTAGACTGGAAGGCTAGTAGGTACTTCCTCAAAATATATAAATGCATAAAAAGTTAAAGAATTGACAGTTCTGTAATATTTGCAGCTATACTGCGTGAACCCACCCACAGTGAACAAAGCTGTGACGACTGTATGCGACTGGGCAGCACCTCCACAAGTCCAGTTTACCTTGGGCGACGAGTACATGCACGTGGTACGCCAGGACCCCACCGGTCGCTTCCTTGGCAATGCAGTCATCAACACGTACCAGCTGTGCAATCATAACCGGCTGAATGTCACTACAGCGATTATGATTTCAACTTTATGAATGAACACTGAACAGTGAGTGACTTTTCATTAGATGAAATAAATTACCTTATACTTAAACCCTTTGAAACGCTTTTTTTTATTCATAATGAGATATTTATTATTTTTATAAACTACATTTAGGCGTAAATACCTGAGCGTCAGCGAAGGCAGGTCTGTGCGTAAATAGCATAGTTTGACATAACTATAGCATAAATATGAAATCATTTATCTAAATACGTATTACATACAAATACATTATAATTTAATGTTCAGAGTGCAAAGGCCACGGCTCGAGGGATTGTCAGCTTGATATTTGCACCACGATCTCGTTTTAATCAAACCATATAGTTTAGGTAGGCAACTCCCCTGAGTATTATATTCCTTGGTACCTACGCATAAAAATAACGGCCATACCTTGAATGGGATATAAATTCCATGATCAGGTCTAAGCACGGAGGAGAGATGGGTCTAAAGCTAAGTGCGAACTACGAAATTTAATTGTTGTAAGAAAATAATTCCGATCTTGCTCTGCTCTTTATTATGAACAACTTTTACTATGGAACCAGCGCAGGAATTGCAAAAATATAAAATCTGCTGTTGTCGAGTAATATTGAATTATTTGTATGGATAAGCAGATTTTTATAATGCCGAGCTGATGAAGGAAATGTATAAAAAATGCGTTATTACTTATTGTACATTTTCTAGAAAATGTAGGTATACTATTCCTAGGAACTGCATGAAAATGATGAACACGGAATCCTCACTTCCTTACTGTTAATATTATAATTAATATGATGTATTTCTGTCTGTTTGTTACCTTCTTGACGACTAAACGGCTGAGCTTCAATTTAATAGTTCAATATAGATACTAAAATACATAGTTATGGGATCATTTTATGTGATTATCAAGTTGACCGTCGGTCGTCGTCTTAGTTCCAATATTTTAATACAGTGGAACATTTGAGTATCTAGAACATACTTCTAACAATGTAGCTACGCATTTAATGCATATCAAATCAATTGTAGTATTTTAATTGCTAATGTATATGGTTCAAATCAATTATTCCAATACAGGAGAAGTAATCAGTATCTCGTCAACGCGACAGCGACGGTGCAAGAATAGACGATGTATGGCACTTTACATTATTATACATTAGGATTATTTTTTATAGATATTTACACATGTAATGCTCAAAATGCGAGTGACTTCGGCATATTGTTTTTTGAATATGGTATGTATCTATAAGTAAATTTGTTTCACCAGACAATCCACCGAAGAGTGGATGAAAAGTTCTCTTTACAATGTGATGCTTTGTAACTTTCAAGTGGCATGATGTCCCCAAAAATGATCACAATATATTATTATTATAGTTTAATGGACGAACGATGATGGAATGTATGTTCATTGAATGCAAACCAAACTAAGTAAACTGGTATCGATAAGATGCCTATTTATACACTTTGGTGCACTCAATTTTTATCTAATCTACATTAATTGTGTGTGAATTCTGTCAAGGCTCAAAACTATTAATTATAACATCGAATTATTATGCAATCTGGGACGCACAATAAGAGCCTGCCCGAGTTATGATATGTCCGGCGTACCCTGGGTGGGCCGAAGTTAGCCCCGTTACAAACTTTGCTGCAAACTATATAAACTATTGGTGGCATTATCTACTATCTGCTAGGTACCTATAATGTGTACTTAACCTATAGGTATTAAAACAATGTCCATTTATCTAAAGGTGCTCATGTTGAAGGGGAGGAAATAGCCTTCGCATATCACGATTTTATACCACCATTCACACCATTATTTATACAAAATGTAACGGTAAGCGAGCTCTTTTTTTACTGGTCCTAGTGTACGTTACTTTTAACATGCTCAATTTCGATTCGGTGATCTAATTGGCTCGCCTCAAGCTCTTCACCAATCGGAGCACGGAAAGCGCTGTTTGTAGGTTCTCCGGACTTTACACCATAACCTTTGCGTCCTTATTTATTACTAGCTCTGTAAACAATTTCTCCCCTCATAGTTATCCAAAATTTTAAAACGAAGAATTCCCTTCTTTCATATTCATTACCACTGCTCTAGCACTGGAGGAAAGTATGATGAGGTAACTGGCATTTCCTAGAACAAAAAAATCAAAGATTGGCTACTTCCACCCTGAACCGAGCCAGTCTGAATCACAGTAGGTACCTCGTGGCCCGTTGCGGATGATGGTCTGTGTCGGCTTATGTCCCAGCTGTGGAATAAATATGAAGGTTATGATTCATTAATTATCTACATTACATATTTTTTTTGTAATATTTATGAAAATCTAGCTGTAAAGTGAATATGGTCTGTCAGGGAAATTATGCAAAATTATAAGGAACAGTCAAGATTTTTGTTGCATTTGCAGTGGACATCGATTGTTTCTTCATTTACGTCAAGAGTTTTCGGCCTCTCTGTGGAGGGAAACCAACAATGATGATTTCACCTTAAAATAAACATTAATATACTTTTTTTTTCAGCCAAATAGACTCGATTTGGAAAACCGCTTTTCGTATCTAAGAGTGGAATATCTCAGTCCTTTGTCGAAAGTGACGGTAGTGTTTGATCCAGACAAGTTTACTGTAACTTTCCATGTAAGATTTCCATTTCTCAACATACCTTATGGAGTTGTTGGCTACTCTGTGAAAATTCTCCGTAGCACAATTTGGACCTCATGGAGGAGATCATTGGATGATAAAGCATATGATTGAAGTAGGTACAGTCGGTATCAACAATAGGATAACACTTTACTACGTGTTTCAAAACTGTTATAATTATGAATGAAACTTGCTAAAATAATAATTAGTAGATATGATAAAACTACAAGAATATTAAGCGCAATTTAAAAACCACGAAGTCATCATCGCCTTATGATCCTAACTGTACCTACTTAGATCTTTCACAGTGCCCACCGTACTGCAATTCCTGTAAATAATCAGTTTAGAAATTATGAAAACAGAATGTTTGTAATTTTATATAAAACTTTATTTTCACTATTGCCGACCAACAATAGTTAAGTCGTCAATTGTAAAAAAAAATCAAAATAATAAAGTGAATTTTCAATTTTTGAAGGTCGAAAAGATTTCAAGATTATAACACTTTTTGCGTAAACATTATAGATACATATTGGTTTATTGTTTATGTTAGTCGTGTGAGCGCATGTTGATGTCGTCGTGTCGCTCGCGCTCGGTCTCGCGGTGGTCGCCGGAGACGCGCGCGCCGGCCGACGTGCCGGCCTCGTCGTGCTCGCGCTTGCCGGGCGAATGCGGCGCCGACGGGGCCGACTGCACCAACCGCCCCATCAGACTGGCGCTCTTGTCCTTGCGCGGCCGGGTCCACTCGTGCGACAGCACCCGGTCCAGCGTGAGGCGTAGCGTGATGTCAGGCTCCAGAATGTGCCGCACGATCGACTTGGCCGCTGCCGATACTGTATCGCGGATCCTGGATCTAAAAACCCAGTTGCGCGACATTTGGTCCTTGAGTAGTTTGCGCAGGTTCGAATCATCGAACGGCATGGAAGCGTTCAGCATTATGAAGAGGATAATACCGAGAGACCACACATCAGCTAGTTTGGGATTGTAGGGCGTGCCACTCACCACCTCTGGGGCGGCATAAGCGGCGGAGCCACAATACGTTTGGCTGAGTACACGTCGATTTTCACCGTCCGTGCAGAATCTTGCAAATCCAAAATCCGCTAGCTTCACGTTGAAACGTCTTGATAGCAATATGTTCTCGCATTTCAGATCGCGGTGTGCAATATTCTTGCTATGCAGATATTGTAGGCCACTAGCCATTTGTCTAAACCAAAGTTTGGCCTGATTTTCTGGCACAACACCGTTCCGTTTTATAAAATCCAACAGATCGCCGTTGTCAGCATAACGCATAAAGATAAACACTCTCGGTCCACGCTGTAAAATACTGTGCACTTGAATGATATGGGGATTCTCGATCTTAGTTAGTATATCAAGTTCACGAGGAAAAAACTTTTCTAAAAAATCCCGAGGTGCTTTCTCTTTATCGAATATCTTGCACGCGAGGTGCATCCGCTTCGGGCTGGATGCATCGCAGTACTCAGCCAGGTGGACGGTGGCATAAGATCCTTGTCCGATTTTCTTGCCGATGAGATAGCCTCGTTGTTCCAAGGCATTCACCTCGGAGCTTCGAGGGCTGAGGCGCTCAGCCATTGAGCTCTATCGACTTTATCCTAACCCGTTTAGGATACATTGGACATCTCACTACTCACGTATGTCCAAGGTTTCAGTGGCCCTCCTGTCAAAATGTTAGCTTTTCGATTGATATTAGCTTTCCACACAACTCTCATGAAAGAGAGTAAATCAATATAATAATAATTAATCGTCAATAGCACGCACAAAATTTTGTTAAAATATTACGACATCACAAAGAATTTGGATATAAAAAACGCTTTCACTAGTAAGAAATCTTCCAAAAAGACGTATTTGCTACATTGATGACTTTTTTTTCTTTTGTTTCTAAAATTAAAATGATATTTTTTCAGAAAAGCCTGTATCAAATTTAATACAAAAAGATTTTAGTTAAAAAAATAACCGATCTATTGTTTTCTGAAAAAGGTTGTAGATTTTGGTAGAAGTATTTATTGTTAGGACGAATTGTCTATAACTTAAAGGATCATCAATCATCATTCATCATCTCTGCGTAAGCTCTGCGTAGTGTGTGCGATGCAAAGTAATCTATAGAGATCGAGAGAACCACATCGGTTCGACGTTAGATGACAATGGCCTATTATATCTAATAGGTGACGGAATGGTGCCTGATCTACAGGAGTGATATCTATGCTGGCTGAGAAGCATGATACGGAATAGGTACATAGTGACAGGACCATTTGATTAATGAGCGCCGTAACAAGTGACCTAATATTAAGTTCCGATTGGCTTTCCCCGCAACGAGTCGCGGGTTCGATTCCCTAATGAACAATGGAAAAAATATTTGTATAGCCTACATATCGCGAGCCGGTCTAAGAGGGTTGGCGAAGTAAGTTAGTAGGTACCTCCATTTGGGGAGAGGCCATGACGTCATATTGTAGACTGATAACTTACCAGTGATAAGGTTATTGACTATAATATTTATGACTTTAGCTTATGTATTCAATTATTATTACCATAATTATTGTCTATGTTGACTGTTCTTATCCCGGTTATGTATAGTAGGTACTTACCTAAAGTTATCAGACTTTAGTTAGGTTCTACAATTTAGTTAGGTATTAGAACCGTGTAAATACATATTATAAACAAATAGCATCTGAACTAAAGACACAATGGTCGCAGGTACGATTCTTGCACGGAACAAAATTATTTGTATGGCTGACAGATACCTAGTTGTTCCGGGTTTGGGAGATTGTGTGTGCATGTGAAGAGGTTTGTTTGTAAATGTATCCACTATACAGGAATAATTCCTAGTGCAGGATAACATCTATACAAATATGACGAAAGAAGGAAAAGAAACTGACTGCTTTATATAGCACCATGGGGTAACACACATAGCTAACGAAAGATGAGACCAGACAGAAAATAACATTAAGATTCTAAACACTTGGAGTGGGAAACACTCCTACTCAATACTGAATATTTTAATACAATATACATTTTTATTTAACCTCTCCGCTCGATGCTCGATTATGGTCCGAAAACTTATTAGATTTCTCAGTTTCGGTATTCAAAGGGTTAAAAAACTTAACAGCTTCTGAAGACAGTGCCACTGCCAAGCTAGGTGCATTGAGGCACAGTTTAAATATATAGTAAATTGAGGCCCCGACTTCAGAAGCTGTTATGTATGAAAATTATTTTATACTTTTTTGTTTTTGAATTCGGTTTTTTTTTCAATTTTGAGTGGCATAAACAATAGGTAGGTACAAAAACATGAGATTACAGCAATCGCGAGTGATGTGCTGTTATTCATTCAAGAGTTCCATTGTATATCTCTGAAGGTCTTCATCAGATCTTCACCAAATTTAAGTGGGACCACCTCGGAAGTATATTCTTTCGAACTAAAAAAAATATTTTTAAATCGGTTCACAATTGGCGAAAACATCGATGAACATAGAACCTCCTCCTTTTTTGAAGTCGGTTAAAAAGAGCTAGCTGGCGCTTCTCGTCACAGTAAGTTAATAGGAAAATGGGAAAATGACATCGTGGTCGCTTCGATTAAAAGTGATTAAAAGTAATAAATAAAAAACGTGAACGTGATATTTAGATATATAATATACGTGATCGCATTTTTTATTCGTTATAATAATATAATATATATTTCAAATTTCAACCATTTCTTTCTTCTTCTTTCAACCAATTCAAATTCTAGGATTATGGCTCCATCGTTTTGACGATGATTCTGCCAATGTCAAGGTTGAATAGAACATGAGAACATGTGATAAGTTGAGTGGAGATTGGCCGGAGAAATGGTTGCCAGTTAATTACTCTTTAGTAAAGTGGTTGAGGCACCTGACATACAAACAGACAGCACAACATGAGTTAGTATGTTAAGGGTTAGGTTTGGTTAGGATAAGAATACATATAGGACAAAACATAGTTAGGTATAATATACATATATCAAACTACAGGAAGATTAAGAATTAGTACTGTAAATAATTAGAGTTTAATTTTGTTAATAGTAATAAATTTTTGTAGAATCATAATTAAAGGTGATTCGACCAACGTTAAGAGAAATTCAACCATTTCAACGATTTCAACATTCAAGTTTTATTAACTATGCAAAAATTTCAAATCAATCTGTCAATGTCAATTTTGTTACTAACGTCAATGTCAAAATAATGTTGATTTTTGTCATCAAAAGAAAATTTGTGATAAAAAAGTAGGTAGGCGTTTTTAGATTGTTACAGAATTACTAAATTACGGTAGTACATACGTATTCTGAAAGATGAGTGAATAGTTTTTTCTTGTAATTCCGAGTTACGTGAAATAACAAGTTCTTCAAAATGATGAACCAATACATAAAAGAGTTGGAACAAGTAAGCTATCTTCTTAGTTTTGTAATGTTTCTTCACAATGTTTATTTGAAATGTTTTACAGTAAGACTAATGTTATTTCAGGATCCATTCGATCCTGACGAATTTGTTGAGAGAATGGTTAGGAGGAGTATGCAAGAGTCCCGTTTAAAAGATGATCAATTTGATCCCGAAATGATTCATGATATTTTTACACAAGCTATACAAGATTTAAAGGTTTGTTGAATTTCTATTCGTCATTTACAGATTATATTTCTATAATAGGCAATAGATAAATTACATAAATAAATTATACTAAAATAAAACTATACAAGACATAGGCGTCAAAGTACTCCTCCACACTGTGATTGATTATAAATTACTGTTTGTTATGTAACATATCTTCAATTCTTACCCCTTTTCAGCTAGCTTACACTGTATGAGTTAAATAAAAATTTGCCCGTGCTACATGAACAACAGTCTTACTCTATTTATTAAGATGATGTATAAAATAATTCTTATTATGGTCTGCATAGTCTGTGAAATCTTGAATGTCTTTTATTCAGCATTTTCTTGCTTTTGCACCTATCACTTTCCTAAAAGATCTTCTGCAAGGAAAGAGCCTCATAGAGTGACAAAACATTGGATCATGTGGCACACACTGGGTACTCAGCCTCAATACCACCATTGTGGATGGGCCAATCTTTCCAATGTGTGGTGTGATTCCAAAATTCTTCATTGAGATAGTAGCTACCAAAATAATAGGACATTAGCTTAAATTTCTGGCATTTGGTTTTCTTAGTAATTTAATTAATACTGCCGCTCGTCAGAGGTCTGCGCGGACCTGGAACTTAGATTTCTCAGAATCTGAACTCAACATGTTATGTTAACAAAATGATTCATCATATCTACCTACTTTATAGTGTGTTTTATTTAACTGGAACAGTACATGACATCTTAAACCAAAGGAGATACAGAAAATATATTATTATTTAATTTGTCAGGTTTTACAAGAGAGACAGGAAAGGAAATGTGCTAGACTGGAGCAATCTGTCCAGGAAGAGGAGAAGCTGTATGGTGCTAAATTAGCTGAGATCATGGATCAACACACTGTATGTAGTTCTGTATACCATTATCAAAATTTTTAAGGTATTCGAGTGTAAGACGTGATCAGGAGAGGGTGGAAACCTCAACCTCACCTGATCATATATTTATCTAAAGTTGGTGATGGGAAGCAGCATCATCAAGTAAGAGCTACCAACCAAGTTAATAATATGTTAACTAGGCCTAAAGTATGTCTGTCCATTTGAGTTTGTGGCTATTGATTGATAGCTAAAAAAAATCTCAAATTTGGTGATAAAAACTTAAAAATATATCTTTCATTTCAGCATTGTGTGGGCGTATTCAGTGCTCTAGACGAGCGTATGTCACGGTGTGGAGGGCGAGCGTTAGACGTGGGTGAGAAGCTGGGCGCTGCGCGTGCGCCGAGAGCCAGGGCGGCGGCTGCGAGGGACTTGTTGTCGCATCTGTCGCACTTTCTGAGCCCTGGCCCTGTGCTTATTGACTTGTTCAATGATGCTAGCAAGGTAAGATATAATACCTCCAGTAGCTGTGTAGTCTGATGTAGATGAAAAGCTAGGCCGGAGTGCTTGCATGCCCAAAAAGACATATCGAATTATCAATACTATTTACCTATTCGAAAAGTGAGAAGAAGACTGTATTCTTTGAATTAACCCGCTTTTCATTGAATTAAATATTCCAGTTGAATGAAGCCGCAGATGTAATACAAAAACTTCATACAATTGCACAAGAGCTACCGCCAGCCAAGTTCGAGGTAGCCAAGAAGAAAATAGAAGCGAAATATGATGAGATTGAGAGGAACCTCATTGAAGAGTTTGTGAAGGCCCAGAATCAAGGCAACATGGCTAAGATGAAAGAGATAGCGAATATCATGACCAACTTTAAGGGATATTCGCAATGCGTTGATGCTTTCATTGAGACCAGTCAGATGGTGAGTCAATTAAATTCAACCTCATAACTGAATTTAAAATAAAAAATTGATTGATTTCTTCAACCTCTTAAAGTATGGGTGCTCTATGGGATCTCATAGTTCTAGAAAATGATATTTTTAAGTGATACAAATAATTATTAACTATTTCCAGAATACATTACTAGGCAAGGACATATTCTCGGCGGTTCTGCCGCTGTGCAAGAAAAACTACACAATCATCAGCAATGTGTTCCCCAACCCGGACCAGGTGATGAGCAAATTTGTGCTCAACATCTTCCATCTGAAGCTTCAGAAATATATCCAGACCAAGCTGGCTGATAAGAACGATGTGGAGAAGTACTTGAAGAATCTGTATGACATGTATACCAGGTAATTTGGTTTTTATTAGGAAGACTCCCTTTGGTTATTTTGTTGGTATGTATAGAGGAAGAATGACAGGCGGTTAGTTTAGCGAAAAGGGGTACATGAATGTAAGTGGACCAGCAAGGAGAACTTATACAGACCTTATCTATTCATATAAAAACACTTGTCCTGACTGACTAACTGATCCATCAACGCACAGCCTAAACCGCTGGGGCTAGAAACTTAAAATTTTGACAGTAGGTTCCTTTTATGACGCAGGCATCTAAACAACTAAGAAGGGATTTTTGGAAATTACACCTCTAAGGAGGTAAAATAGGGGACGAAAGTTTGTTTGAAATTCTGTTATGTTTCAATGAAATCCGTAATATCGACTTCAACGCGAGCAAAGCCGCGGGATACAGCTAGTTAGTTAGTGATAAAAAAGGATAGAAGGGTTAGGGCGTAGCACTCGTATCCGTTTGAAAAGTTCCATAAATGTAGAAGTAACATGAGGCAAACAGCTTCCCAGAGTGTTAAAATATTTTAGCTCTATGCCTTGTTCATAAACATTTGCTTTCTGTTACCTTCAATTCCATGACAGCTCCTAAATGTAGGCAAGATAGCAATCGTGTGGAAAAAAGTTATTCTGCAGAATTATGTAATCATTATCTCTTCAACATCCTTGTCAGACGAATATAGGAACAAAAAAAAAAGTTTAATTTTTTCACTCCAGTACACAGCGAGTTTGCGACGAACTGGTCCTCGCCGGGCTAGTTTCAGCCGAAGGCAACACAACTACAGGCGACCTGCGTCGCGACGCGCTCGTGAACGGAGCTATGGCGGGCGCCAATGATGGATATGCGGCCATGGAGACTCGACGACTGAAAGCCGTGATGTCCAACGCACTTAATACGTATTATACTGAGAAGCAGCACGTTAAGAAACAGATACAGGGCGGCGGGTAAGTTGATTGATCGTAGTAGTGAATTTATCCAGTGGCGTCACTAGGGGCTGTGCGGTGGAGGCGGCCGGTCGTGTGTCACCCTCTTAAGGGTGTCACCCGCACAAAAGTACAGAAGGCTATGAATTGCAAATGTTAACAGCAGGGATCCCAATTTTCTCAGCATTTACAAAACATTCGAAAGTGATTATGTATTTTTCAACACACTTGCTCATAAAATGGCTCTAATTTCACCGCAATTAGGCACATAATGACACCTGTAATCAAACTGTGACTTTTTCTTTACTATTATTCACAAGTGAGTTATAGGTTTTTTTAAAATTGGTTGAGTTGCTTTGTTTTTAAAAAAGTTTCGAAACAAAAAAGATCGTGTTCAATTATAGTACAAATAAATTAATGTACCTACCTATTGCTTGCTAGTTTCATGCAACTTTGTATTTAAATAGATAAATTTCAACTTGTACGTTTTTAATAAATACAACTTTCACTCAAATATAACTTTTGTTTTTTCTGTGATAAAGAAAACTTTGAATTACCCATTTTGTACGTGGCTAAAACGCTATCCGAGAAAAGCCAAAAAAAAGAAACCTCATTCTTTTAGTCTATGGCCGATCTGTTAGATGCGCGCGCATAGGAAAACTGATTAATTTTTCCCGCCATTGCGAAAAATTTTTCACAACTCGTTTTCACTGTTGAAATTATAGTTATTTTCTTCACAAGTGTGTTGAAAAACGTCGTATGATACACGTGTGTATTGATGATTACCGTCCTCGGCTCTCTTAAGACCCTCACCTAACGGCTCGGGTCTCAATGGCGCCTCAGCGGTAATCACCAACATTACACACTTGTACCATAATGTACTATTATTTATCATGTCTTTGACATCATTTTGATAGTTGCTTTGCATGATTAGTTAACTTTTACAGCAAAGAAAAAAAAAAACTGAAACTGCTTTTTAAGATTCTACAGGGAAACGAGACTGATATTATATGCCTCTTTTTCTTATTTATAGATTATTCTAAACACACTTCAATATGGTAATTCGATTTTATAAGATCAACTATAGTCAAAGCTATCACGCGCGTTTTTGTATGTAGCAGATTTGAGATTAATAGTTTACCACTGCGTCGCCTTAACACTTTGCCCATACAAAGAAGAGTGCAATGAAAACTGTTGAAAGAATACAAAAATGAAAAGTTTTTTTTTTACTTATGGGATTGACACCCTGTCTATTCGCACCGGGTGCCACCCACTCCGCTAAGCCACTGAATTTATCTAGAAAAAAACTTCATATTATGTCTGTGTTCTTAACAAACTTGATTATGTCGCGAAGATATGTTTTGTGAGAGCTCTCACTATATTCGTCTAATAGGTATAATTTTTTAATAAATATTTCATTGATGCACTTTTCACAACTTAAATTATGTATTATTTTTTTAACATAACATCTCACTATTATTTAGATGCAAATTACACTGCACACATACATTACAATATAAATACAACGTTATTTCTTTCCACAGTTTCCAAGAGTTGAGGCGCGATCTACAAGCGGTGATAGGAACTCGCGCGAACATCAACATAGCGCAGATTGAAAACTATGGCGGCGAGACGTTCCTTAGTGATCAACTAGTTGAGAAGATGATCGTAGACGCTAAGACATCCTTCACGAGGTGCAAAACTGTGAGTTATTATTAATTCATATGAACATAGTTATAATATAAAACTATGGCGGCGAGACGTTCCTTAGTGATCAACTAGTTGAGAAGATGATCGTAGACGCTAAGACATCCTTCACGAGGTGCAAAACTGTGAGTTATTATTAATTCATATGAACATAGTTATAATATAAAACTATGGCGGCGAGACGTTCCTTAGTGATCAACTAGTTGAGAAGATGATCGTAGACGCTAAGACATCCTTCACGAGGTGCAAAACTGTGAGTTATTATTAATTCATATGAACATAGTTATAATATAAAACTATGACGGCGAGACGTTACTAAGTGATCAACTAGTTGAGAAGATGATCATCGACGCTAAGACATCCTTCACGAGGTGCAAAACTGTGAGTTATTATTAATTCATATGAACATAGTTATAATATAAAACTATGGCGGCGAGACGTTCCTTAGTGATCAACTAATTGAGAAGATGATCATCGACGCTATCCTTCACGATGTGCAAGACTGTGAGTTATTATTCATTCATTCATTCTTATTAACATAGTTATAATAAAAAACTATGGCGGCAAGACATTACTTAATGATCAACTAGTTGAGAAGATAATCAGCCACGCTAAGACATCCTTCAAGAGGTGCAAGAGTGTGAGTTATTATTAATTCATTAATTTATTTTATTATATAAAAACAATTGCGGCGAGTTTTTTTTCTATATCTTGTTTTTTTCTATTTTCTATTGTAAAGAGGTAAAATTGGTTTGCACATAAGTATAGGAGATAATCACTGGATCTACAGAACCGTTTCAAAAAAATCTTTCACTAATAGAATGCTACATTCCGAAGTGTATATCATTGTATCGGCTGTATTTTATTTATTTCCTAAAATTAAACGCGCGTGTTAATCCTCCGGCCACAGCTATATTTTAACGTTATAGTTGCTATCCGATATTCTTCGACATGTAGGCAGAACTCGATTACGATATTACGACAGTGACTTATTATAGGCAGATCAGACTGGCTTACGCGCCTAACTGTCTACAGCGTTATCTGCTAAAGTGTTTGTATTTACGAATAAAGTTATTACTGTAAAATAAGCCTATAGAAAATAAATAAGTAATTATTAATTGCGCTCCGTCTGTACCCAATTATAACTTCTTGATAGTTTATTGGTGTTTTTATATGTATCCATATAGTTTCTATCAATATCACAAACCCGCTCGTCTAGCGTAGTGTTTATGATAGTATACTACTATAGACTAGGTAAGCGCGTCAGCGACAAAAATAACTACGTCGAGTAGCCGGAAAATAAAATTCAAAGGTTCATAGTTCAAGAAATGAGTCGACTGCATGGTATCTTGGTGGACTGAGAAGAGAGCAACTAATTTATTGCACGGAGGTCTCATACAAGCCTCACTAGCGCTAGCTCGATTCGTTGTTCCAGACAGATACCTACCGCCGTAAAAGGAAACATAACAGCAATCCTCTCATATCGCACTGTTGCACGTGCTATTTCTCCGATACCTCGCTCTTAGCACGTAATAAATTTTCTCGTTATGATAGTGCAGACGAATGGACCAAGATTTTGTCGAAGATATATGGTTTTCATAATTTTCCTTATGGCCGGGCGCACATTGAAATAAATTTTCTGACTTTCCGCACACTCCACCCACTATTACAAATTTCGTTTCGGTGATCCTATAACCAATTCGCGACTGGTCTTAGTCGTCCGCTCGATACTGATGCGAATTTCTGATGGTGTGCGGGGGTCTAATACAAAATGTATGGAAAGCGCGCTTTTCGACATTCAGATAAGACAAATTTCTGACGTCCGGATGACATGCATTCAGCACGCGTTAGAATTTTTCTAACAGAAATTGCTTACAATGTACGCCCGTACATAACCTTTCTCATCACAACCGGACGATTGCGGCCGAGATATAATATTAAGAGCCTTTTTCCAGACACGCGGATATGCGGCCGCGTGTGTCTGGCCAGTATAATCTATGGGGTCTGGTCCGCATGCGTGAGTTAACGCGCTGCGGGCCACACGCAGGACAGGAAAAGCATGTATAAAACCATAGGATACGTGCGGACCGCATGCGGGTTAAGCACGAGGGCGCAAATCCGCATAACAGGAAAAGGCCATAAGTGCCACGTTCACCGACAATGTTTAAAATGAAAATGGTCGTTTACCCATACAAAAGATTTTTTCTTAAAAATTGTTATATCTATCACTTAATGAATTAAAAAGAAGAAGTAAATAACGACTTGGTATACTTTCAGCTGTGCACGCCCAACGAGCTATCGGGCACGACTGTGGCTCTGCTAGAAGTGTTGATTCAACATCTGCTCATAGAACACGTGGACTATGCACTGGACTTGGGACTCCAGTCCATACCCATCGCGGAGAGCAAGTCGCCACCTCAGGTGAGCACCAATTTACCAATTTCATGATAAATAAATAAAATATTATTGAGCATAGCCGAAAGACGCTTGTAGCAAAACGAATAGGGGGCTTACTATGAGCTATTGAACTGCCCAGAAATTTTAAAAATAAGCTGACTGATCATTCTATGAAAATCCTATACAGTGCGAGGTCAGCTCATACTGGAAACGTCTGGGCAGTTCAATTTCAGCCCGAGTTCGTAGTAAGCCCCCCAGTTCAATTTTATTTGTAGAGCTGAACTATATTTGGCTAGTGATAAATAGAGTTAAAAATATACCGGAATTTCAGACTAAACTAAACTGTTTTTAGCCTAGCCTAAAAAGTTTGACTTATGTTCTAATTCTAAGGACGAAGAGGTGTTCATGTTATCATTCTCCCCAGATTTATTTCTTCGACATCGTGAAGCAAGCCAACAAGATCGTGAGAATGTTTGAGGAGCACTATCAAGAATCGGTCATAACCTGCATGACGTAAGTACACTAAAGTTTTAGAGCTCCAACATAATGCTTTGGCACCATGACATTTTTTTTTTCAAAGCCCTACCTCATCACTACATAGTATGTATAAAACAAAGTCGCTTCCCGCTGTCTGTCCCTATGTATGCTTAGATCTTTAAAACTACGGAACGGATTCTGATGCGGTTTTTTTTAATAGATAGAGTGATTCAAGAGGAAGGTTTATATGTATAATATGTTCATATTTAATGTAAGGATAATAGAGAAATTGCACCCGGGCGTAGCCGGGGACGGGTCGCTAGTACGATAATAAACGTGTAACTTAATAACAGGAGCTGTGAACATAACTCGAGCACAGGGTTCCCAACTTAGGGGTTTTCCCCCCAAATTTAGGGGGTAAATAAGTGGGATGGGATTTTTTTAGGGGTTTTTTTACACATGTTTTTTACTGTGAAGTTTATAATGATTGTGACTAGGGATTGCAATTCGATATTCGAATATTCGAATTATTCGAATGTCAATTTGAAATTCATATTCGAATAGTAAATTATAAAATATTCGAACATTCGAATATTACCGCAACAATTAAGGTTACAGCATTATTTGTTGATTATTAACGCGACGTCTAAGGCGTGGTCGTCAAATCTTCGAATAGATCGGCACTGCTCAGATTGACGGCCATTCGACCAATCAACGGTCACTTGCGAACATCATGATCTAAAAACATCAATAAAAATGCGGATGGCTCTATATGACAGAGGTCTCTTCTTCATCGTTCCCTCACTGATGAGAATCGCGACCACATACAACGCGCCTCCAAACCATGCGGTCTTTCGTTGTGTGGACCGCTTTCTGCATGCTGCTTCCACCAGCCCTCCTTATTGCATCCGTGATCCGACCACCTTACCGGCGCTCTGCCTTGAGTGGGTTTCCCTTCCAGCCGGCCCACTATTATAAGGTTTATCCAGACAATGCTTAGAAAACCGCATGATATGTCCGAAAAAACCGAGGGCACGCTCCCGGCAAACTGTGGAAAGTCGCTTGGTGATGTTGAGCTCCTGCAGAATGGATTCATTAGTTCTCATAGCATTCCAGGGTATATGAAGCAATCTGCGCCAACACCACATCTCAAAAGCATCGATCTTACTGCTATCACGACTTTCTATGCACCACGTTTTCGCTCCATATAAATATATTGAGAAAACCAGAGGACGCATCAATCGCACTTTGGTCATACGGTGAATACCACGTTTCTTCCAAATTTTGTCAGGTTTTGCCATTGCACTCTTAGCCATACCGGATCTACGGCAGATCTCTCACTAGTTATCAGTGATCCAAGGATACACGAACTCGCTGACTTTCTCGTACCCGTCAAGTAGATAAGAACGTGGAAGTGTTCCCGTATATGCTTTAGCAGGTTCGCCATCTCTTCTACACTAGACACAATTATAGTGGTATTATCCGCGTACCTTAGGTTCGTGAGTCTTATTGTTCCCTCGATATCTGGTGGTCTACATGTGCTGATAGTCCAGCGTTAATTATGCGCAGGAGGATATTACTTGCATGGGACATAAGTGACACAGGTACGCCAAGACACCTAAGTCATTCCTATGTATGACGTGCTAATATGCATTCCACCACCTATAGCGTAGAGTGCGAAAGGGTATTTTCTTCTACCAAATATAAAGCAATCATCTCAGATGTAAATTAAATGATAATTCCGTTAATTCTTCTTACGTCACACTTTCAAAGGATTCGTAAATAAGAATAATTTTATTATGTGCCTATCCGATCACCGCACATTTATTTAATTATAATTGGTACTTACCGCGTTGGATCACTTGGATCTCATAACTTTCAATTTAAGTGATTGCGTGCACTTGTAATTTAAATATCTCCTTAGGTGCTAGTTATCAGTGCATTCTTATTGTAATTTTGATCGCGTTTCTAGTTATCCTTAAAAAATTGATAATACAATTACCTACTTTGTATGTTGTATAAAGTTTATTAACATATTGTTTGACTTTTCTAGTGAGATTCTAATTGTTTTTCCTACCAAGTAGGTTTCCTATAATTTTTTAAGAATTAAGAATTTTTTATTTCCTGAACATTATGATTAATTAGTTGCAGGTATTATTTGGTTTCAACAACTTTCAATGGAAGGTAATTGAATGATACTGGTGGCATTGTTTTGATTACGTCCACTATGAGTTTTGGAGGACAATTTGAAAAAAAAATGTTTATTTGATTTTATTTGTGAAATTTTTATTTTCTGGTTATGGTCGAAGTTCATATTACTTCTAACTATTTATATATTAATACGTGAAGAGAAAACTTCACTGAACGACATTTGTATTAAGAATTTGTTAAAATTATTTCATTTGATTACAAGTTTGATGTTTAAATATTGGTAATGATTGGGGATGTTAGGCGAACTTACATAAAAATATGATACCAGTTTGTAAGGCTATAAAAATGTGAGAAATTATATAAATATTACATTTTTCAGAAATATTCGAATATTATTCGAATAGTTCGAATAGGGCTGAAAAAAAATTCGAATATTCGAATACCGAAAAACATCGAATATTTGCAATCCCTAATTGTGACGCAGCTGGCTGAAAACTTTTTGAAAACGATTCAATTATTTTATATTATTACAAATTATTTATTATGTTTACAGAGTTTTTTTTTTTTTGGGGATTTTAGGTGTTTTTAGCTTTAGCTTTGGCGATAAATATTTTTGATCTGATAGATTTGATGAGATTTGAGTTGGTAACACTGCTCGAGCATGATCACAGCTCCGTTATTAAGTTATCGAGTGTCAATTCATCAAATATCAACCGACAATAAGAGTGATATTCGAATCGAAGTGCGAGATGTTCTTACAGAATAGCTATTCTGACTTCTATTAATAAATTCAGTCTAACCCAATCCACAACCCAGTCTAATGGAAGGCCAAGCCTCGTAGAAATAAATTATCAGATTTGTATGTTTACAAGTAAATAATATTTGTATTATGACTGATTCTATCCAATAGGCGCGCGTTCTCTTTCTTACACACGCTTACAACACACTCTGCTTTTTTCTTTAAAATGAATATTACCTGCATTCAAAGCCGGACCCTGGCAACAGCTGGGATTAACGCCGAAAGGCAGAGAAGAAGGTAAATAACTAGAAAACAATGTACAAAACTCTCCTCATCTTTATATCTCATAAATAAATTAATTTCAGTTCAACATCAAAACAAAACGACTGCATGCAAAGGAAGACGGTGATAATGGAACAGCTTGAAAGTAAGCTGGACGCTGGGTTGGAGAGAGCTATAGTAGCTATTGTCAGCTGGGTCAAGCTACATCTTCAGACTGAGCAGAAGAAGACGGACTTCAAGCCTGAAGGAGATATTGATACCCTAGCTTCATCGGTAAGAGCTTAATCAAATACCATTAGTATTATATTGGGTGTAAAAATACCCTTAACGAAGCCGAGAGCCACGTATTCTTCCTATCATTACGAAGATTTTTTTGTATCGGACTATACCCGGGTAGTCCGGGTACCGACTGGTTATCGAGATATTCAAAGTAAAAGATTTGTTTATTTTTTACGATAGCTGATTTGATGTGCTTATTTTATGTACCATGCTTCAAGCAAATAAAGATCATTTCATTTCATCTTGAAATGTTTTTATTCTCCAAAGAATAGTTTATCGCGCTTAATATTAATAGATCTTCCGAATTGTCCAACGTTTGCAAAGAATTCTACAACGATAATTTAGCACTCCAAGTGTGGAGCTTCTTGATCCGTTGCCCGTGAAAATACATACAGAGGCGCGTTTAGATGCAACACTCCGAGTGCAACTTTTCGCTCTAACGTCCTTCAAACGTCTAGAGTTCTTGAGTAACACGTTTGGTTGACACACCTCTCTGGTTCCGGACGTAAGAGCGTTGCAACTCTTAAACCATGAAAATCGATGGTTGTAAAACACTCTGACGTTTGTATCATTTATCAAAGTGTCACAAACGAACGAAATGTCAATCAAACATGTGTCAAATTTTAATTTGTGGCGTTCCGAATTCCGTACGTCAGAGAGAGTTAGAAAATAACCAAACAAAGGCATTCCGACCCACTGAACGCACCACTATATGCTCACGCGCATGATACACACAACATTGCAACCGCTGCTGCCAAGGGCAAGACCCTAAACGGAGAAGTGAGACGCACTGACAGATGAAGTGATAAGTTAGCGTTGTCCAGTAGTACAGCCAGCAACAAAAGTATCTGATCATTGTACAAAGTAGTAATGTAACCTTGTCAATTTCATAGTATAATGGTTAGTTAAGAACAATAATTATTTTATTGGATACATTAATTTAAAAATTAAGAAAAGTCTTATGTTGCTAACTGTACTTATACCTATGAACCATTGCTACGAAACATCTGTTATTTTATCGGTGAAAATGACCCTTAGATGAAAGTGAATAAACTGTAACGCAGTGGTGGCCCAGAGGTCACTCGTAAGTCGGGGCGACTTACGAGTTTTAGGTAGTGGGATTCCAGGCGTGTGCGCATCAATGCGTCAGTTATTCATGACTTATGATGTGCACATTATATATCACTACTGCTCTAACAGCGAAGGAAAACCTTGTGAGGAAGCCAAAAAAATCGAAAACTGACATCTACCAGGATGTGTAGAAAAAGAGCTCTTTTTGTTATGAATGTAAATTTTACACATTTTTTTCTTAATCAGGCGTGTCTAGCTGTAGTTTCGTACCTAAACAACGTGATGGACAAGATCCACGGCGGGTTAGAAGGGGACAACTTGCACGCGGTGACATTAGAACTGGCGGTCAGACTCCACAGAGTCATATACGAGCATCTGCACAACTACCAGTTTAATTCTGCCGGTAAGTTGCACGTGACTATGTAGTACGTCAGCAGAAGTATATCAAACTACCAGTGGCGAGGAGTCCATACAACCCGATTCCCATTGGCTTTCCTTTAGGAATTGGTTAGTGCATAGACCAACGTAATATTATATTATTTACTCATCCAACTGACAAAAAAACGGCTTGTTATTCAGTTAGGTCGAGCTCTTCCAGACATGATGTAGATTACAAGAGACGGTATGGATGTTTGTCTTGCAGCATTAATTGCACCAATTTTTAGAGGGCATTTTTGGGACGGCTTCCCCTTTTAAAACTGTCACCCTTCGCCACTGCAAACTACACAGTCTTAAGTATACAAACATCTGCACATGCACATGCTGCTGATTGCTGCTACCAGTTCATTTTTTTACCGGTGGTGTTTCGGCGTAATTGTGGAATGACCTTTGGCCAGCTTTGTACTGATCCAGGTTAAGTTCACAGATTAAAAAAAAACCTCTAGTGTAATCTAAACAAGTATACGGCCAGCCTGATGGTGAATAGTTACCATAAAATATCATCACTCATCGATCATCGTTGCTGACCCTACTACTAGTGTCGTGTTGATTTGTTATTGACTCGTGTATGTTATACATAGGTGCCATGATAGCGATCTGCGACGTGAAAGAGTACCGCTCGGCAGTGTGCGGGCGCGGCGCGCGCGCTGCCCCTGCGCCTGCGCACGCGCTGTTTGACGCGCTGCATGCCCTCTGCAACCTGCTGCTCGTCAAGCCGGAGAACCTGCACCAGGTGTGCGAGGGAGAGACACTTGTGAGTAACGCATCTCTGTTTCCTAGAGTTAAACGTCTATTACAGCACCCATGGACAATGATGGTTATCACCACAGGTTATCACTTAATGTAACCCAGACTCACAGTAGTATTTCAAGCAAAAAAAAATCTTATATATTATTGAGTTTACATCCACGAAGCAGTGATAGCCTAGCGGTCGAACGCTTGTCTTCTATGCAAGAGATCAAAATTTGACAATCACTAGCGTTAAAACACTGTACGGTTACAGTACCTACACCTCTGCCGAACCCTTAGGGGAATCCAGGCGTGATGCTATGTTATGTAAGTTATGTTCTATGACAAGGATAACGAACCTTTCACGTGCGATATTTTTTAAAGTTACCTTTACTATGGCCGTAAAGCCAAATGCCGTGCACACTATTTAACGTCGCGTGCCATTTGTTTGCCATCCCTGTTCTATGAACTCTAAATACCGATGTTATCATACTATGGCGATTAGAGCCTTTGCACGCCACGACATTTACGAGCGCAGTTGACGCGCGTTAGACGCAAATAAAACGCGCTGCGAACGCTGTGCAGTCGTGCCTGTTTATCTTTCAGTGGCCGTTTGCAGCGCTGTCGCCTGCGCCCGAAAATTTGGTCGTGTGCAAACTGCAAAGGCTCTTACGCATGACGGTCAACGACGGAAAGTCGTGGGACTTCCTATAGTCTTATACAGGGTGACTGGTAGAACGAGAGAATCGTTGAAGGAGGGTGTTGTACTCATCAATAACAACAACTTTCACTATGGGACAGAATATGAAATCGCGAAAAAAAAATCTGCTGTTCCATATAAATAATTCAATATTAATCGACTAAATGTAGCAGATTTTTTTTTCGCGATTTCCGCTTTGGTCCCATAGTAAAATTTGTTCATAATGATGAGTACAATACCCTCCTTCAATGCTTCCCTCGTTCTACCAGTCACCCTGTATAAAAGTGAAGTTCAAGGTTCTTATTACCTGTTTCCAACTCCGCACGCGACCGGTAGATCCAATAAACAGAGTTAGATTAGCGTAGTACCATTATCATCAATTTAACTGCTATTTTTCTGTACAGGCGGAATTGGACCATTCCATCCTCCACAACTTCATACAACTGCGGGCAGACTACAAGAGCCACAAATTATCTGGCTTCCTCAAAGGATTGTCGTAATAAGCGACGAAAACGATCGATATTTGCTTAGACAGTTTGGTCGATCGATAAAAATGTATGGCGTAAATTTTGCGGTCGTTTTGTCTACTCAAGTTGCGCCAATGACAGTTTTGTCGATCGACAGAGCGGCCTTAAGTCTTAAGACATTAGATAACTTAAGTATTTATACGTGTATTACATATCTAAGTGATTATATTATTGCTTTGTATATTAGTAAGAGAATATTATAAGATTTTTAGTATTAAAAATATATCAATTGTAATTCTTCATCTTTTTCATTTACGTTCTTATTCATGTTCCTCATATCTGATTTGAAATATAAAAATTTCCTCACATTTGTATAGAAGCCTTATCTATGCTGATTATGCAGTCATTATTTTAAACATTGTTAGTTATTTAGTAATCTTAATTTGTATTGTATACTCAATCCTAATTTCGACATGAAACACTGTATTGTATTACGCTGACAAGTAGGATGTACAACGATTAGTTTATTAGCTAGCGGTAACAGAAGCAAAGCGATCAGCGAGCTCGTATCATGTTGTATAATGCTTGCATGGCGCCTTATCAGCGGTATCTATACGACATGGCTTCACTACGTCCATTCATAAGTTCTCCCCTCCACCGAGCGCGACGTTATTTGAATGAACGCGTATGTGTGCGTGGCGACGCGAGCGCACCTACGCCTGTGTTCACTCCCAGTGTCGATCGAACCGGCCGGCTGCGCTGTACTGCCTCTCATCCGCGTCGCGTATTCACCCCCGTTCATAACAGTGATATCCAGTTCAGTGTAACAACACATTGATAACGATTTTACCAAGTGCTGTGTCAATATCGCTAATCTGGATAAAATCATTAAAATCGAGAGGTAAGCTACTCTACCGAATATGTTTATTTTCATTCAAGCCCCGACGCCTACGCGCCGAGCTGTGTCGCGATTTGTGAGCGACGAATTTACATGTTATAAGTTCATTCATTGGACGTTTGGGCCTATTTATATTATTATCAACGTGCGTGCCGTATGAATGGGTGATTAGGGCGACTCATTGTGACGAGGAGATCCGAGATGACTGATTCACGCCGATAATATTACGGCGCGGAGTTTACCTACATTGCAATGAGGGCTTTTTATGAATTTCTAAGTATCGCCGTGTATCGCTGGCTAAGGCACGACTGTTCTTTTTGTCGGTCGATCGCGAGCGTTATCTAGGTGAGACCGGGCCGCGTCCGCTCCATTTCAAGTGGCGTTTTTATCCCGGCGCTACCTGAATATCGAGTCGAGTGGACTCGTCTCGCCGCAAGTCGATCCCGCTAATGGCATGGCGCACCATATCGACAGATACCGCAGACCACACCTTTGTGCAAGTCGCGATTCCATGAGGTAGCTTTTTGCCTGTAGTCGCAGCAATAGCCACACTATTTATAGACGTCTGTTTAGGAATTCTCAACCGATACACACCTACACGACGATATGAAACAATCATTTCGTAATAATTAAAATTGATCGTTAATCGTTATCAGTGGAAAGGTGACGAAAAGATAAAGAACAATAAATCACAAAGTTTACGATCATGTTTACCTAGCCGGCATCGGGGCAGTGAGACATCGCTTCAATAATTTCATTATGTATGTTATGCCTACGAGTACCTAGAGTACGACAAACCTAATCTAACGGTCAGCTATTGCAAAGAAACAATGACGTCACGCTAAAAATCATATCACGAGGTGCTTGTTCATACTGACGTTATGAAGAAATCAAGATTACGTCGAGTAAACATGCATCATTCCCAAAATACATGTCCCTATTGATAGAGCAACAAATTAGACAAGAAAATATATCCATCCATACTCCATTACCGTTTGATTAGGTAGAATGTAAGCTGAAAGATTAATGCGATATGCAAACAAATTAACTGAACTACACGGACCAGCTAATTTAAACTTAAAACCACCACAAATTGTTACATAACAATATTTCACATTCATATGTCTTCAGGGTTTGCAAAACAGCACTTAATATTTTACGAACCTTGGCTCAGTGCAACTGCTTGATACGTAGTGTAGTGCAGCAACACTAAAAACAAGTAACAAAGCAAATATTCAATGCACATAGAAACTAAAATGTAATCACTGCATCATATAAAAACGAATAATTAATGTTGTCTACTATATTCTGCAGTTGACGGATATAAGACGCCGTTGATAGAAAGACATATTCGGGGCTAAATACACCACGTGGATCGACGATTAACGTCTAAACAAATCACATTGAAATCAAGAAAGTGTCGACATATGAGTAAAAATACTTTGCTATCGCGTGCTATCTCCTTTATATTTGATAATAATTTATGATAACTCATATATTCTTGTTAGTATTTTGTTGAGTAAACATTGTAAGGAATTTCCCTATAAAAGAAAGCAGGAAAATCCACAAAACCACCTGCAATTTTCTTTACTGTTCTACTTATACTAGATACAGATAACATCTAAGATTATATTTAATATGTAGGTACCGTCAAAGATTTCGGATTCCAATTGAACGATAAACCAGTACCAGTACATTAATAAATCCATTACCTATTAATTAGGAAACGGTATCACAGACAACAAGCCAGAGTTGGAGTTCCTTCCCATAATTCTATTTTCCATTAACCTTTTGGTTCACAGTTTAATTCTCAGACGGCCAGCAATTAATGCTCTTAATTTACAACACCTTAATAAAACAACCAGTGTCGTGTACAATTGACGATGGCCCGTTCGCTGAACATCATCCAAATACCAATTGACTCTTTAATGACAGGTCCGCAATTAATCCAATATTTCGTCATGTAGACCACCAACAGATCTTAAAGCAATTTCTCTCTCTCAAACAATTTATATAAATTAAATTATAAATCATAACATTCTCATCATTGTTTAAATTTTAATTACTTTGATACAATACAGTGTTACAGTTCACAAGAATATACACCTGTATCTCAATCATCTCTGGTATTCCTTTGAACCTTCTGCAGGGTTTCTATCTTGTGTGAAAACAGACTGCCTAACGATAATTCTTGACTTCTGGCAACCAGATTTCAAAGCGATCACTCATGACTGGCGGTATGATGATGTCATTCAAACCGAAATCGTCGGCTACTGCGACTATATTTCTGCTTATACCTACTTGTTGACGCTGGTGTGCTCTGACTGGCGGTATATAGAGATGCTGGGATGTCAGGCTCTACGATGACTGCAAGTACAAGGCCATAATACGAAACCAATTGAACTATGCAGAGGAGTGCGAGTCGACAGTGATGTTATATCCCCGAAACTTCATCAATGCGTTGGAGGATGTCGTGCTATTTGATTGGACAGCATTTAGCAAGCTCAATCTCCTCGTCACCCATACCGCAAAAACTTAAAACGAAATGTTTTCAACCAGTGTGTCGTGTATGTGTATGCGCCTACGGAACTGAGACGTGGATAATGAACATTTGACAGTCTGTCTATCTAGTCCACAAATACAAAGTCGTTCGACCAGTTATGTAGCGAGCTATGCCTAAAGAAACTCCGATGTCTTTTTGAGGCATAAGACCCCAAATGAAATTATTCGAGAAGAACCGACATAGCCTGCAAATTCAGCAAGTGGCATTGAGCTGGCCATGTCTATCAAAGGATTGATGGCCGTTGGAGCAGAGGAGTCCTTCGAGTGGAGACCGCGGATCGGTAAAAATAACATGGGACGCTTCCCAGCCTGATGGACGGACGATATTCATGCTTTTCACATCCTGTCCACCGTAGACTGGATACAGAAGATCTGACCGAGTGTTATGGTGGAAACGTTGAACCGTGGACTGCTGTAAACAAAGTTGTGAATGTGGAATCATTGGTCCTCCTGACCTTCGGAGTCACCTTTTTACGATGCCCTCGAGGTAGTGTCCTCTTATTATTTATTTAAATAGATATAGGTATTTTATTGTACATAACATTACCCTTACCCTTGGTTATCTCTATGCCATGCCAACTTATCGATGAGAACCAACTTAAATTGCAAAAGTTGGAATCTAGTTAGCGTTTCTACAAATCGCCGTTTAAAACGATAACAGTAAAAAAAATGTGTAGGGCCAGTACAATGCCAATCTAATCGGTAATACATTGGAGTATTGTTTGTGTTACGTTGTGTGGCAGTTATCGAATACGGTTGCATCGCCATAAATCCCATAATGGTTATTACTTATTGGTGAAATAAAATATCTTACACGTGATGGCTCGGCTAACCGTGGAGATTGTTCGTACGATGTAGCAACTCTATATAATTCTTAGATAATATCAGATGGTTTCTCACTTTGAATGCCAGCAGAAATCTATAGTGAAAACATAGCATCACGCCGATTTTTTTCCCGTAGGATTAGGCAGAGGTGTTCTTCCGCCTGTATTCCGCCGATGCTGTTATTAAGTCTTATGTATTGCCATCTACCGGGCTTGCATTCAGTGTCCGGGCTACTACGGAGAATTTCCTGACAGAAAATCCCAATAAGAGAGCCCGACCCGGGAATCGAACCTCACGCTGACGCAGTCCTTTACGTAAATGTTATATAATATTCGTAATAAGGATTCTCTGAATGCCAGCAGAAATGTATGGGGAAACCTGAGCTGTAAGGAGTTTGTTTACAAAGATTTAACATTATCTATCATATCAGTATGAAGACCTCCAATGGTTGACGTTCATGTCATAACTACCACGCCACGCTTGTTATCTATGATATCTTATTATGGAATTTTTATCTCATTGTTATGTGTTCGTCTATTCTATTACCTATGTTACTAGTTATATTTACCACGGTAAAATCACTTAGCTCTGCAATGCGCCATTATTACTTTATCAGCCACCTCCTCGCGTTATCTGGCCGCCTGAAGGTCACATCACACTCCCGACGTCTGTCAATTGTAACTCTATCTTCTATATTACGCTTTTTCGCAAAATAAAGGTTACCGGGATAAATATAGTTCGTTGAAGTCACAGAACACGAGGTTATCTTATAATCATATTGTTGTGAAAATTTCCCAGATGTAAGAAATCTGAATAGCGTTAATCCGGCAATAGATCTATATTGTTCATCCTGTTTTAGACTAATTTGTAGATTTCTTTTTGAAGTCATTATTGATGAATTGAATAATGCAGCAGTTCGTAGTAAAATTTTATATCTGTAGCTGCTAAGTCAGTTGAAATGCCACAACCAACTGGTAAAACCAGTATGTCAGAACTAGTCAAAGATGTGCAAATGATCTACCCCTAGGTACCTAATTCCTTGGCCTCCGGCGCTCATTTTATCCCACAGTAAACAAAAAAAAATCTGTCGATCAACATCTGACGAGCTAGCGCAGCTGAGGTTCGGTGTACTATCAGGCGATAGCAGGGGTGGAGGAGGCGTGAGGGGCGACATCTGCGCAGGCGCATACTGCGTCTGTGTGCGTCTTCCCCAGTCAAGTGTATGTGTGCGTGTAGGGTGCAGTACACCTTGCACGCAACGGGACCGAACCCTGAGCAGGTAGAAGCGTCGCTCGCCCGCTGACATAATTTGGGACGGATCACACTTTCACAATGGCGAATATATGGTTTAGAATTTTAGTTCACGGCAGTTATAATGGCGTTAGATGATTTAGGACCCTTGTTTAGAATTCTGTGTATTTTAATCAGAATACTGATAGGCATGCATGTTACATGTATTGTATTATAGAACCATAAATACAATGCTCTACAATGCCAAACTCAAATCACGAGTACCTATGTACCTAGGTATCGCAACATCTGAGGATAGTGAGTTTTCATTTTTTTTCATTTTCCATCGTGTTACAGGACGTTGCGATGCAGGTTACAGTTGCAGGTCTATCGCTTATTAATAGATAGGTAGTTAATACGGTAAAGAATATGAAAGGAGAAGTATAATATCGAACTAAAGTCACGGTAATAAGACTTAGATGTAAAGAAGACAACGGTGTCGATTCTGTTATGCATTTTGACAGTACTAAACTAGACAAAACGCATTTGTCACTTTCTTCTTCTATTAAAACAGAAAGAGACAAAGTTTACTTTAGTACTGTCTAAGTGCGCGTAGCAACCCGCACATTTGCAAACCTTTTACATTTCGTAAATTAGCGCAAAAGTAAAACAATATAAAAAAAACTATGTTAGCACAAGAATGATTCTATAAACCTACATTAGAATTATGTACCTACCTACCTAAATTCCGATTTAAATAGAAATATAATCCGGTATAAAAATTCGGAAATGTGTTTAAGTATCTGACAGAAATCTGAACTCGAGAGAATAAATCTTGAAAACATTTTTTGTGGTTGGGAAACCGATAATAACAGATGTTAGCAGTATTTGCCCACCGCCACACTCGTTAACTATTTGCACACACACAGAGGTAAAACTCAGCATCACTAGAAACGTGGTTAAATCGTTCTAACTACGTAACACACTGGCATAAGTCACAAATATAAGATCTTTGTCATACCATACGGTGACTAATAATATAACGCCGATAGCATCTTCGTATCATAATAAAACTATAGGTATTAGGTAGGTAGTTACTTATATGAATTAAATAGATAATTATGCATCTATTTATATGAAAATTACGTGCAAGTATGCCAATCGCCACATATCGCTCTGTACGGAGCTGGCACAGTAACAATTCAGTCGGTGTACTAAATATAGCTCAAAATAAAACAACTGTCTCTTGCCCTTCATTCACAACCCTTACCGCGTCATAAATGAACCCAATGTATGTGGCCATAGTGTCCACATTCATATGATGCGCGTGGGCAACGTAATTGGTTGACGCGGCAGTCTGCGCGGGCGCACAGAATTTTTAATTATGAATTAATTAGTAACGATCAACAACACAAACGCGCCTAATCCCGATTACTCATTTTCATGTCGTTTATAGCGTCAAGCGTGACATACATAGATGGAGACCTGATGATGTTATCATTTTATTTACTACCTACATAAGTATATATAAAGTACTAAGGATAAGTAGCCACTCTACCTCTATATTGTCAAGGCTGAAAAATTACTCTCCTTGACTTTAGAAATCCCACATGCAGATATATCTGTACCATTTAATTAGCTGATAAGTTGTTACAATTAATATTATGCACGCACACGCCCATGTGTTGGGGTCGTTGACTCTCTGATATAAATATTATTAAATATATCGCTGTAGATACCCAACTTCCATCTCGCCATACCATACACATAATTCTGGTACGCGAAGATAATTAATTGTTTAACGAAAATCACTTTTCATATAAAACTGATACCTACTACCAAAATATAATAGGTACTTGCCTACCTACTCTCTCCAGAACTCATTATCTAATTTAAGTTGTCTAGAATTAGATAGTCATAATTTCTGTAAAAATCAAACTAGGTAACTGTAAGATTCTTCGCTAACCTACCTGACATAGTTTTGTCTGTCCCTCTTAAAAACAATGAATGAAGCGGCTACTTAGCGTCATCTCATATGTGTTCTAATTGATGCCAAAAACGTGCAGCAAGACATAGGTAGGTACCTACCTATATCTAATCTTAATTATTTATTCAATCTTTAAATTCAAACTTACTGTTCATGTTTACTACGAACAGCTTTTGGGATATTCCACATCAACTAATTTTAGAGTTAATTTTAGAACACTACAGATAATAGAAACAAATTCTAGAATTGTAATTATCTCGATAACAGTTCTCGACCTTGAATATTTTGATAAAACTGCAACTAGCAGCATATCGTAATAACATTTCTTATGTTTTACCCTCAAATTCATTTTCTAATCATTAATTCAAATGTTAAATTTTGCACATTCCTTCAGCTCCCACGCAGTTACGTTATAAAGCATCGATTCTCAAAACTAACTTAAAATGAGTTCAACACAGACAGATCAAACGCAATTTATTGTGGCGGTGTTTGTTTAATAAACGAATCAACGTATTGAACGGCTAGCACTCGTCTATGGGCTTTTAAATACACTTCATAAGAGTAAGTACAACACTCGGGAAGCTTTTTATAAATAGGTAAGTACTTGATGTGCTTGCGACTTCGTTCTCCTGGCTTCTGTACCTTAGTACTATAATGATTTCTTCGGGAAATATGTGTGCTAGCCAAAGACTTACATTTACAAATTGAGATCTTACTAATATCTATATATATGATAAGTTTCATCGTAACCAGCAGGCTAATTCAGGTAACTAAAGAAGTGCAGTTGCCGCGAAGTTGCAGTAAAATTTTGATCAATACAACACATTTGGTATTCTCTTAGCTTCAGTGAGATACGCTCGCGTCAAGTTCGAGCGTCACTGCAATATGATCGGTACGCCACAGTTCAAACGTTTTTGCGTGTTATGCTAACAGAGAAATAAGAAGTGTTCTGACTTCTGTTCTTACTGTCCTCCTATGATGTCTGATGTTTTCTAGGTTTATGAATTGGAGACCAGATAGAGCATTCGAATATGAAATATATCAGCCTAAGTAGTTGTTTCAAATGTTTATTCAGCGGCATTCCTTTGTGCGCGTTCGTGTTGCATTACAAGTGGGTGTCACATCGCACCACAGCGGTGTAGGCCAAGGTTTCTGATTTGAATCTGCGTATAACAAAGATCGGCGAAGAGAAATATATTAAACTTGAGTGTTTGTGTAGGTACTAGCGAGTAGCGATGCATGTTGACATCACTCGAGTGGAAAATCGAGATTGCCTTGTTTGTTCTACAAACAAATTCTTCAATTTCATGTGTTAAATACTCAAAGACTTCATGACATAGAAAAGTTCAATACTACAGTCAGTACCTATGAACTACACTTGATAAGAATCCTTGCATAGCTGTGTAGGTACTCATGAAAAACACAATCGTCCTTTTTCTATTTTGTGAATTATCAAATCAAGTAAAAAAGACTTGAAACAGAAAATCATAAAAAGTATCTATAAAGCAGACCGAATCTCTATAATTTAGAGTACCGGGTCAAATGTCAAATTTATAGTAAAATATTCTGTACTTTTCATGGTTACGGTTTTCTTTAGTTAACGGTTTCAGAGTTCTAGAAGTAGGTAGTCACATGTTTGAATATTTCAATTTTACAGCTGAACTCAACACGTGTGTCAATATTAATAATCTCAACGCGGCAAATAAAAGATAATATCTAATAATCTAGGATTATTAGTTTTATCACATTGCAATGATAAAAAAGTCTAATTTAAAACATTTTCAGCTGTATGACAATGTTTTTATGAATATGTGGAAGTCTACTTTGCTTGATTCTCGAACTAACATTTACAGGCCGGATATACGGAAGAATAACATGTCAGTAGTTCCTGTTACGGCAGAATTCTAAAAGCTTCAAATCAGAAGTGCACTGAGTGTACCATTCGCTTTAGAGTAAGCAATGCATTTCACATTCTGTTTCACACATTAGTCACCGAGTTATGAATGGCTGAAGGGGTGTGAGGTGCGGGGAGAAGCGAGGAGGTGCTGCTAAATATAGCAAGCCAGTAACAGGTGGTCGTTCCTCACCCTTCCACATCCACCCACGCGGCATGTGGCCAGCAGACTCGGTGCCCATTGTGCACTTAACGGAATATATAAAGAAAGTGAAAATTCACGATTTCCCAATGAATATGCAAAAGAAAATTCATATTTTATTTCATTCATAGCTAATTTACATTCACCTGTATTGTTTATTTTACGATTGGGTAGGTACAAATTTTTATGATGTGCAGAGTAGGTATTTTGGAAAACTAAAGTCCCTTTTCTAAGGATTTTATAGCTCTATGCCGGATATATCACGCATAAAATCGTTGGTCTATCTTAGAAATGTAGGTCTCAACTTGTGTGTTTTATTATTTCACTGTTTCGAAGCAAATCACGTTCGTGATGACGACGTGATGATGTATTAATGCTGATACGATCTGCGAGAGAGCTTTTGCTTGCATTAACATACCTTCCACATGCCTACACATCAAGAAGCTCAGCTACCTATGTGTTCGATGGAAAAGTTCGTGATTAAGGCACTCTGCAGAATCGTATAGTTATGCACCCTTTTATTAGCATATTAACATTGTTATTGGGACTGACTCCTCTGATCCTTGCATGCTTCATTTTCCTAGTGTCGCGATATCCGTTGGCATCCGGATATCCGTCCACGCTGCCGATTGATCCGCGATTATCGGTGACGGTCTTCCAACATCGAGGAAACGGAAAGGGATGTTACAGTTGTTTTATTTTTAGAACTATCTTCACGCGACGAACTTTTTGAACGATTATCCGGAACTCAAAGTGTTTGTTGTTTTAAGAATAAAGAGTTCGTTTCCTACTATTATAGAGTGGCCGACCACGACGCTTTGAAAACATTTTAGAGGATGTTTGACAGGATTGCCTATCCTGTCCGTCATTATGTTTAATATACAATGTTCCAACGGAACTTATAACGTACTTGACTACTCCAAGAGTTCATATTAGCAAGGGAGGTTTATAATCGATAGTGCTAATTAAATTCGAGATCTCTTTCCGGCTGTCTGCTATCAAATTGCAATATAATTGAGCGACGTACTTATAATAGCACTGGTTATATTGAAATCGTACAGAGCGAGTTTTCTCGGAAGAGGCGCGGGCGTCTGACTAAAACAGTTAGTGCGCGTCAAATGCAACCAACTGCGCTTGCGCACCCACACACACGCGACTTTCATTCAATAATGTAAGCTTTTGTAAGGAATTGAAAAATCATGGGCTGCGAAAAAAATAATTAGTAGGTACTTAGATAAATATTTTTACTCAAAATTCAAAAAGCGTTTATTCAAAATAGACTAGTTTTTGTACTTTTTGACGTCATATGGTGACGTCAAAAAGTACAAAAAAGACAGCACCCCCAAAACGCCAAACCTTCACCGTTTCCTATATTACAGCCAACCATGGAGTAATACTATTTCTATGCAACCAAGACAAATCATATTGAGCTGTCAGAATCTAAATGCAATAAATAGAGCTTAGCAGAGCTTTACTCAGAAGTCATCAACAAAAAGATTAAAACCTCTAATCCTCAAATAGCTTTCGTTCTTAGCATACTACGGATAAATTATTCCACCAATGTTAATTAATCTGGAAACAAGCCTGGGTGAAATCTAAATCCATCATCAATCATAATTTGCCTCGCACAACTTGCTGGCCGGTGTCTCCGCGGCGACCCTGAACACGACATTATATTTAGACGGAGTGCAGCCCTTTTATGCGGCATGCATGCATAGGGTTGCCGGATCCAGAAAGATGAAATGGCATGGCAAACGCAAACCATTTGGGTTTCAAGGTGCTGCTTTCGCTTCCAAATACAAATAGCTCAATTAGCAAATAAAATAGGTCGTTCATCCCTCAACCTAAAGATTCTGTTTTGGATTGGGACTATAATTGGACAGATTATTGACTGGCCAGTAACCCTATCCCAAAAGCGATAAGTCACGCAATGTTTGCACTTAGCCCGAGGCGACGCGACGCCTGTCCTCCACCGAACATCGTTTTGCTTCACGCACACATCTGTGCAATTTCCTAAGAACCCTTTCAAACGGCTATTCAAAGAAATTATTTTATAAATTCCGTATTTATGTAAATTCGTTAAATATTTCTTCGAATAAGCTATCGAATATGGATTAACTAAATGTAAGTCAATAAAATAATACAAGTGTAATGTTAAAAATTTATTAAAGATTCAGTGAGACATGGAGATAAACAGCCTCGAATTTAACTAAGAATAGAAATTAAAATTTACTTGGGAGCACTATGGTGCCTTCAGACCTTCACTGTGGGGTCCTTGTAGCCCAGTTGTTCATCAGCAGTGTGAGGCCAAAATGTGGGTTTCTTCACGAAATCTAGCGCAATTTCTGGATACAGATCATACACCATTTCCATCGTCGTGTCTTCGTATTTTGGCAGAGCATTAATTCTTGTTATTTCTTTTGTCGCCCTGTGTAAGATGAAATAAAGGTTTAAAGTGAATCGGAGGTACTTACTGCAACATATTAGATGCCTACGTACCAATGTGAGTTCAGAATAATTTCACTACTTATCTATTGAAATGTGTCTATACACATTTCAGCACCTATGTGCTAAAGTGAAGCGACTGGCATATTATTGTGTCGTGATGCAGGATTGACCAACCAAACGAATCTGTTCAGGAGTGTGACATATTACAACACTTATTATATTGGCTAACATTGCGTCAAAACACGCCACAACACAAAATGTGAATCCGGCCTTATTCCCTATTCGGAATTGATCTACATCCGACTCTGGACTAAGGTAGACTAGGTTAACTAATTAAATCTAAATAAGCCTACTTTAACTAGCCAAGTTTACATACCAAATTAACAAGGCAATTTTTCTACGCAAGTAATAAACATAATTAATTATCCAGCATACGCGACAATATGAGTTTGCATTTCATCGCAAAACTTCTTGATCTCAGGTTCCAATGATTTCCACTGTTGGTCTACTGTAGAAGACAACTTATCCTCTGGATACGGGACCTTAAAGGATTCGTAGCTAGACTTAAATTTGTCTACGAGACCCGGCACAGGGACCGTCTTCTTATATTGCTCCCAGTCGATTTTGGGTTGGTCTGCTGGATTAGATAGCACTCTAAAAGAAAGAAAGAAAAACATTTGTTGGTCACAGAGGCATGAGACAACATCTTGAAATGATATTGAAAGAAAACTACCTGTGCTAGTAACAGTAAAGAAAGGATTAGCGGAACCACCAGTTTTATTTTACACGGAGCAACTGCAATATCTGACCTCCTCCACACCGGGAGATACTGATACGCCAAGGTTAAACCGGTTGTTGAACTTTTCAGACTGCCATGCTCTCCGAAGCACGAAGGCGTCTCGATGTTTAAATAAAGAACCGTCCCCAAACCCCAAGCGCTGCGACAAGCTCAGATGAATCTAGCCTAACAATCGATTTGCGCGGTAACACCTCACAACTAAAGCTGTATGATAAAAAGCCTATATTGTTAATACCTGCGCAAATATACGTCCGCCTTCCCTTTGAAAGCCAAGAACTGGACTTTTTGTTCAGGTGGCACCCTCTTCTCAAGTTCCTTCCAGTTAATGGTGGTCTTTAAAAATCTTTTTGCCATGGTATATTGATCAAATATTATTATAATTTAGCAAATAGTAATGTCAGACTAATTATGTAAATTTGTGTCAAGGTGACAATCTATGGTAAATTGGTGATCCTTGTGGTGATCCATCTTAATCTATGGTGGCGATGGTGCTTTTATTTGATTTCACGTCATGTGGTCATAGAGCTTATATGGAATACTCTAAGCATGTGGTACATCTCATCGCAGAATCGATTTTTAATGGTCTTGACTTCAGTATCAAAGATTTAAATCTTAGTTCAGTATAATAAATCCTACACAAGGGCTCATGACGTCTATATCAATGGCCATCGTTCCTAAAGCTCAAAGTTCAAGTTCATCAAGGTTTTCAAGGGCTTTTCAGAGTCTTACATTGATAAAACAAAACCGGCTACACAAAATATGGTGCCAATGAATTATTTTTTAATAAATGCTTTGTTTTAAATTTATATTTACTTAGAGCATTCAACTTATGATGAAAAATTGGATCCTCAAAAGTCGAATCAAAAATTAAAGCCCACGCCATGCCATAATTTAAAGAATGACATAGGTAAGTAAAATGTGGTGCTGTTTTTCTATAAAACCAGGTATGAAAGGAGTTGATTATCAGTCACGCGATGCGGGGACATCTGGTCCTTATGCTAAGCTGCGTGCCTCTGTGGCCGAGCTCATGTTGAGGTCGAAGATCATTCAACTGCTTTACGAGAAGCAAGAATGAAGCAATGATCCTTGTATAGTATATAGGTTTGTTTATAATGGCCAGCTTCGAGTTGAGAAGTTTTCGTCTATGAATAAAAGATGTTCGTGATCTTGAAAGGTTGAGTTAGAGTATCGAAGCATGATTAGCAATCAATGGTGCCTAAACATAGAGAAAGTAGTGCCTAAAGCTTAGATTATGTAAAAAGCTACACATTGAAACGACAGATGTCAAGTCAAATATTAAACTGTAAAGTTCGTTGCCAATGAAATTTTGTTTTGTCTTAGCCCAAGGGGCAATTTCGAGTAAAGAGAGATAGTTATACTTTTACCACAGATTACCTTTTAGGCGACTATCTCTGGTTGGTGCGGTATGGTTTTGGTGGACTTCTTCCGACACCGTGCCGCACCGACAAAATGAATACCATAAACTTATTATTACTCGTTTATGATGAATACAAACAACTGTGACAGACAATATAATTCTGTGCTTCAACCAAAATGATAGAAGTGTAAAACAAATGAATGTAACCTATAAAGGCAACACTGTTTGTAGATATTATGAGCTATTTGTGTTATTATTACGTATACTTAGATAATTTTATCGCTTCGTGATTAGATAGCACGTACATTGTCATTTCGGGCCGTCATACGATAATTCGCCATGGCGTTCAATTACTCGCTTTGAATTATTCAGTATTGTTATGCGTAATACTTAAAGGTAATTCACACTTCCGGGAGTTAAGGATAGAATTAATAGTATCCAGATTTTGTCGCTGTAGGTGCGCGTATGATTCACAGACATTAATTTGACAAGAAAGTGATATGTTTGATATTTGCTTTGTTCGTTTGTTTTGCTGCATTTTCTGATGTCTTATTTTTGAAGATCTTGTGTTGTCTTTTGCAGAAAGTTATTTTTTTTCCATTTCATTTTTAATAATAACAGACCGTATGTGAGGAAATGTATTTATAAATTAAATGACAAAACTTAAACCTTAGTATAGTTCTCGGTAACATGAAAATAAAACGTTCAGTAAAACATATCACCCCATTCTAGTTAATAAATGAGGTACAAACTTCAAACAATTGTCTAGACGTCCCTCAATCACTGCTTTCCAATTTAAGTGACTTAAGGGAACATTTAGAGCTCGAGGGCTATCTATCAGCTACTTCCCCTTGCCGAACCACCCCGACATTCAAATGAACAAATCGACACGCCGCTTCAATTACAACACAATAATGTCGGGTGGTGTCAGATCGTGCCGTATCCGGCGGATATTAGCCGTAACGACGCTGGCTTCAGAGGAGCCGAATTCTGACGACACATTTAGTGTGTAAAATGTTCTGGCGATTCGACGAACATCGGAGCTTAGATTTAATATAGGTACGAGTGAACTTTTTGATGGCGTCTTCATAGTTTTAATTTTCCAATAGTTACTACGATTGTTTTGCTGTTAGAAAATAACTTTCTTCCTGACTTCCGGTTGATTAACCCTTATTTGAAAAGTGTAAATTAATTCAGATTGATTTGGTAGTTTTCTTTGCATCAATAAAATGTTATGCTCTACGTGATACTTTAGTACAAAAGCTTGTAACTGACTATGTTATTTAAAGTCACAGGAAATAGGGATAGGTAGAGCGGGACCGGGAACGGTACACGTTAAAGAAAAAAATATTCTTGCCTTCATTTCAATTTACTTCGACACAAAACTACAAAACCATTATGAGGTTGTTCTGACCAACTCTGTAGTCGCAGCATCCTTACAACACCAAAATAAAACAACCACACGATTCCTACGCAGGGTTACACAAAAAACAAAAGACGGATAGAACGAGTGTCTCGATATGAAGAACAGGTTCGATCCCTTATTCAGGCTTCGACTAATTGACTGCTCTATTTCTTTCATCTTAATGGGAGTGAGCGAGATGGGAATATGATGATAGTCGAATATTGGCGATAGGAGCCTGGCTTGCGGTTACAGAAGCCTTATTATGGACACCTGATCGAGGTCCGTTGCCTCAACTCATAAAAATAAATGTTGATAGGCGAACGGTAGCAAGACGTGAAGTACTCGTATAACGAATATATTTTTATAGTCACATAACAAACAGATTTTGTAGCTTAGATCAAGGCAATATTATTTTGATTTTGTTTTATGATTCTCAAAGATTTATTTCTTCATCGGTTTTAGAATTGGTAATTTTTTTTTACGATTTATTAGATGTAGGCACTAAATGTTTTAAACTTTAGCCCTGAAAATTAACGGGAGATTAGCAGAACTAATAATTAGCGCCAAAATACTTTTATTGAGACCTCTATGTGTGTAATTTTATATAAGTGTATTTTTTTGACACGGTGATTTCTCCTGTATCGAAGTACAGTATTACAGATATTTGTTCCGTGGAGGCATTGAATCCGGGACTGCGATACCTATAGCGCAGAAAACCAATCGCTTAGCCACTATACCAATCGTGTTGTCAAGTATCATAATGGATACAGGATGCATTTCTTAGGTATATGACCTTATTTAAGTAATCAAAGTATTATTCAACTACAAATATTTAACACCCACTAAAGAAATATATTATAACGAGGTTTACATAATCTAAGTTATAACACTAAATTACTAAACATAAATAAACTTTATACCTACCACACATGCGTATTAATTAAGCTAATGCTTACAAATAAAATTCACTCACAAATCACATTTAAACATAAAACACATCATTACTATACTAGAAACAGAGAAAATATAGAACTACCTAAGATTAGAACCTTGTACGGAAAGAAAAATATACAATTTGAAGGAGCTCAGCTATATATTTATTTATTTAACAATTAATGCACACATAAAATACATGAGAAATATGAAGTAGGAACATAAAGTACAAAGGTACTGCTTATTTCTATATAATAAGTTACCAAAATATATAAAAAACTCTGTATCTGTTAATGTTTTTAAAAAGATATTAAACGTGTACCTTATTGATAACTAATATTTTTAAACTACTATGGTAGATCGAACTCTTCTTTATAATTGAATGGATTTTAATTATATTTAGTTAAGTTTCTCATATAAGTGAACAATGTTGTTCTTCTGAGAAATAAATGAATCTTTAAACCGATTTATAATACTTTCTGTTTTCTTGCAGCCCCAGCACCATGAAGCTGGAGTGGACCGAGAGCGAATCGGACTACGGTCTAGAAGAGGCAGCATTTTACGAGGGCCCCCCGGCCGCCGCGCCCCCGCCTTCCAAACACGTCTCATTCAGCTTGAGACTAGATCTGGTTTGTTCTCACTTATTTTTTATGTTCCGGCTTATCTCCAAATAACATTAATTTAGTTTACCGGTCAACGGCGCAACGCTCAGTCGGACTTAAAAATATTATACAGGATATTTTTTTATGTAGTGCGTATAATTTGTAGAGTGATTCAGTCTCTGTTTCTAAATGCAACCGCAGTATTGGGACTTGTCCTAGAAAAATCATTAGGGAGGTGCTGAACACTGAACAGACTTAATCTAGATTATTATTATTCAGGAACATGCTCAACGCTACCTGCTCGCGATGGTAAACATATCAGCGAAGTAAACAATATTAAAAAATACATGTATAGAAATAAAATGTGGTCTGTTCCATGCTCTATAATTAACCAAGATATCTCTTCGACACAACAGCAATACATCTAGTAGATACTTAGCAAGTTTGCAAAGTGTCGTTGGTACACGCACGCCTTAACCACTTATTTCTACTTACTCCTATTTAATGATCCAGTCTCTACAAGGTTGCTTACGCGGAGTTATGAAAACCCGTTAGGACTGATCCAGTACTTCAGAGGTTCACCACTGTCAACGTCAAATAAAGTTCTCTTTGATGTATAAAATGTTTAAATACCTTCTCAGAAAACTTGCCTTAAGTCACATGAAACAATGATGCGCCTATAAACAATAATTGATGCGTTTCATTCATAAAAACATATGTTTCGAATTAGTTTAGGTTTCGATGACCTTGGGTCAAAATTCAAAAGTTCAGAGACTCAATGTCAACTGCCAAAGACGTAGTAAGAGAAATATTAAGATTAACAAAGTAAGCATGGGTAGACTTAGGCGCAATCTGGTATTCATTATATTTATTTTGAGAAATAAAGATTCTTAAACCATACTATTAAATCTGTTGTGAAAATTCGTACTTGTTGTGTGCGAAAAGTCATTGCGACGAGACTTATGACGTTTTGTATTTATCGAGTTGAAAAGTATATAGGTACTAGTAGTACTCTAAGCTATTTTAAGTATAAATTATCTCCTAATTGATATTTTATAAATTATTTATTTAAGTATGTAACTTAACAGATTTTATATTTTTGTCGTTTTTATAGATACTCATTTGTACGCCTGATAAGGCAAAACATGTTGATACTTTAAAATCAAATTATTCTGCAAAACCGAAAACATATTTTCGGTCTTGCAGAATAATAGACTTACAGATTTGCAGGTAGGTTAGGGTATAAGAAGTTGTAAGTCCACCAGTGACGGACGCAGTCAGGTTTAGGGAAAGTCAATGACGTTTTCCCGACGTAGCACTAGGTATAGTATCATGATTGTCCGAAAGACTACCCAGAACCGGACCTGAGTACTGATTTTCGAAAGTATTCTTTTAAATGTATTAAAAAATTCAAAGTACCTAAGTATTTTATATTATTTTTAAACGATACTTTTCGAAAGTTTCCAAAGTATATGCACAGCGGTTGTATTTATCAATGACCCCTTGGTCACCTTGGTGCCGATTAAGAAATGAGAGGAAATCCTAATGGATGTGTAAAAGCAGTATCGCTTATGTTAAACGATTGATTTTCTTTAGAAAACTAGTCACGGCATGCTCAAGTTGGCACAGGCCCATATTTAAACGTAGTTTTGGTACAATGTTTACAGACGCCATTTTATTTTTGTTTCACATAATTACGGATATACCAGGAAATTGGTAATTATAACAACTAATTAGTATTAATAATAATATACCTATTAATAAAGTTCCGTGTATCAATAAGGTCAGTGACATTAAACCAATTTTGAATTGAAATTTGTACATTTGACTATCAAAGCAATTTGTTAAAGGAAACGCTAATAATGTACTGGATAAACAAGCATATTCACAACTGTATTTCTTGTTTTACATCGAGAAAACACATTTCACACTAATATTATTAATGTGGAAGTAGCTCTGCCTCTCTGTCTGTTACCTTTTCACGAGAAAACTCTGATTTAGTGATGTTTCTTGCTTTTCTGGAGGGGCAGATATTCTAGGCTGCTAATTCTTTCTAGCTACGGACATGAACCAGTTTGTTTACTTCCTTTTTCTTAATAAACGTGTCTGTCTGGAACATAGTATGTTTTCATACGTGTTTTCGATCGACCACTATAATCAGGAGAACTTATTCAAAGCTACGGACTGGTTTCATTTCAAATGAAAACAGTAGCGTTTTTGTAATTACCTGGGCGGAAACCGGTATACCAGGCCTTGCAGCTCATGTGTAATGTGTATCATTTAAAATGGAAAATAATTTATGTTTATGTTTGGATATTATGTTATATTTCTGTTGTATGTAAAACAGAGGACCTGTTATAAGTTTACTCCTTTCGTATGAAAATCCGGGTTATTTCGTGTCTAAAATGCATGTGCGTGCATAAAAATACCTACGTAGCAAATTTTTCATTTAGGTAGAGTTCACTTGTCCATTGCATCTATCCACTTTGTGCCGGGGAACTGCGGTGGTTTTAACTGTTAAGAGTCCAGCATTCATCTCCGTCACCCCCATGACGGGGGAAGGCCATATGAGGAAACAAAAGAGGAAACGAGAAAAAAAAAACACCTTTTCACTTTGGAACCATGCACCTAGAGTCTCGCCTGTACAGACCCAGTTATAATATTTTTTTTACTTGAGAGATTTCGAGAGATAATTTAAATTCGACATGGTTTTATATTTCCTTAAAATTTTAGTCCTATTTCGTTGGCCATACTGTAATGTAAACTTATTCATCGTAAGAGTACTAAAAGGTGTCGTGTTACCACCCCCCGGATATGTCGCTGCGGTTCACTGATCCGTAAACTCACTGATCAACTTGCATTTAACTCTCTTCTTTTTATATTTCTCCTTTTTTCTTACATTGTTCTCTCCTGTTCTCTCATATTCTCCTACATTAATGTACTATACAAAATTGTAATTAAGTACTTTATTTTAAAAAACTATATCCATGGAGTTTCTTGCCGGTTCGTCTTCATAGGACCAACTTACACCTAGAGTCTTTAACATTTCAAAAATGCCTAATATTTGGTTCTTATTCTTATTCTTTATTGTACATAAAATATTGAATATACAAAAAAATAAACAATTAAAAAAAAAATATGCACAAAGGTGAGCTTAACTCAGAATGAGTTTTCTTCCAGCAAACCTTTGGGTGAAAGAGAAATGAACATATTATAGAGTGAGAAAGTCAAGTTGGTTTATTAGAAATAAAACTTTTTTATTCTATTCTAAAGGATAATGTTCTTAGATTTACTTTACATGTAGTTTATGCAGTAATCTGCGGTCGTTTTAGTTAAACTTAATAAAGTTCGAAATAAATACAGTCATTCAAAACGAATGCACTAGACATAAAATTATAAATCAAGGAAAAACAAAACATCGACTGTTAAATAATTTCCATGTTTATTTTCTTTTTCCTTATGTGTATTTATAATAAATGTACAAAAACTAGGCTTCTCAGAAAAAAACAGCTAGACGAACGCGGCATGCAAATAGTTAATGCAATTAGCTTTTCAAACGTCTGCCAGTTTTCAGCTCAAACAAATATAACAATAAAGTAGTTTTTTCTAGCGTACGGTAAAAATCTATCAACGACTAGAATAAAGGAGTATCGAAAACAAACTCGAGTTCCTATTTCAAAGCTCCCGCTCATTTTAACTTTTTTATTTTTAAACTTGTCCCTGACACTGACGCTAAGCTGCACTAATGAGTTTCGACATTAGCTGACTACGACCAAAAACTGTTGGAACTTTTTACGAATGGGTTACAGAGTATTGTATTTTTTAATGATTAGGTACTCGAGAGGGTTCCTGTGACGAATTGGTTAGGGTTAAATTAACCGAAACGTGAATAAGATTGTTGGTTAAGTTTACTAATTCGTTGGAGATGTAAAGTGTTTAGTAGAGCTTAATGGTAAAACGGATAAAACTCCATTTAGATATCTGCTGTTCGAATACTTTCGAAACAGATTTTTTCACAGGTGCTATACCATACCATAGTGGCGCTTGAAGTAGGTACAAGGGGGTAATCTGTGGTACACCCCTAGATACTAATATTTTGAAATAAATTACAGGACGAAATAAATACACATCGGTTTAAGATCTTTTATTACAGGTATACTTAAAAACTGAAGCTATCATTAAATCATATTAAGAAAGGCTCGTTAATAACCGGCAGGGGTAAGATAAAGGGGCCGTCAAGTGTTATGACGTTCACACCTTCATTCGGCAGTGAGTAGGTACGACTATAAAGAATAATCGCTGGCGTGATTTACGTGTGCTCTTGTCAACACCCCGCTTTTAAATGACTGAGGAATTCTAATTTCGAAGCCAATGTACTTTTTACTTAGCAAAACAAAAAGTTTTTTCACTAAATCTGAAACAAACAGGTTTTCAAATAAAGTCCAGCCTCACTTGAGTTGGTTGTATCGAAAACCTTTTAATTTATTTTTGTATGACTCTGAACCTTTCTTATTATACTGAAAACATCATAAAGGTGCTTTAATAATTTAATAATATTAGTTCCGATTTTTATCTTTAAAGAAAGTATTTTCCTTCCACCAAGTATAAGCTTATGATTACTCCTGCTAACGATTTATCGGAATAGTGTAATGATAAGCAATTATTTATATAATAATAGAAATTATCCGGTCTGTCCGTGCGTGTCTCATTAGGGCAAGCTAGGCGATATCCGGCTACTAATTAAAGGGATGCTAGTTACGTCCGCTTCGCAGGATATGACGAATTTGTTGTGATTTTTCTCCATAACTATCTGGTGTATAAATACATTTTTAGTCGCAAGCGAAATTATTAGTACAGTGTCATATTCGAAAGGGATATAAAATAAATCATTTATTCTTATGGCACGCGGTGTATATCCGTTAACAGTTAGACTAGTTAACTCTGCTCGTCATTCCAGCTTCGTTTTTCTGAAAGTATAGTATACGCAGTTTTTCCTGATGTCTCAGCGCTTTTAGCATATTTATATAGGGTGTAAAAGAAATCTGATACCATGAATTCAGTACAATATTTTGAACCACTCATAAAAAGAAAAAAGAGTCGGTCTCTTAAAAAAAATACGATATTGTTTACAATTTTTTTAAATAACTAAAATATCTAGGTACAAAATCGTAAAAACATTGAAAATACCGACGCAAATTTCTATCAGTGGGTGGTCCAGAATTATGTACTGAACCCATGGTATCCATGGTATCAGTTTTCGTTACGATGTTACATAGACCCTGTATTTTATTAATTTTTATACAGATATTTATCTTACTTATAAAATCTCGTAATTTTCAAACAGTTATTAAATTATCCCTGTCTTTGTCATTTGTACGTCAATAGGTGTAAAAGTTATTTTAGTCAAATAACATTTATCTGTTTATATGTTTACTATGAAAAAGCACTCCAGTACTTTTGAAAACAACTTACAGTATTCTACAATTCACCATTAGCAAAGTAAAGCAAGTTACAGTTGCTCATGCTACCATTGCGAGTTGCGACATTACATTATTCCTTTCGTCACGAGAACTCGAATTGTTGATAAAACTTGATGTGTTCATAATGTTTTGTAAATAACTGTTACGTTGTAACTGTACACGTTTAACTGAACTCTAATCGGTAACTTTTTGCTCGAAACCGTATTTCATTAGCGTTTTGCGACGAATTTCAATACAAGACTGACGACTTGACTTCCGCACCAGTTTTTATACATGTGCATAAAGATAACCTACAGAAATTTTCAAAAGCGAAAATATTGTGGATCCTTTTCGTGTTTCCCAACAATTCCCTGTTTATTAATTACGTAGAACATTTGGTTCTTGTAAGGAAACGCATTGTATTATTACATTACTTTTTAGATAAATGATTGTACTTATATTGAAGAATTCTACAAATCTAGAGCCATTATAAAACTAGAGAAACTTAGTCATGATTGAACATAACAGAATACGTATTAATGTAACACTAAAATGCGTAAGGAAACCCTTACCTATAGGTCTACGTTGACGTTCAAAAATTAAATAACAAAAATCCTCATACTTCATTCTCACTGACAATGAAATACAATATAATCTATCAATAATTTACTTTTTAACGCCGTTTGAAGGGCGATATATCAGAAGGGGATCAACAACTCTAGATAAATCAGAGCACGCTTAAAAAGTAGCGTCTCTTGATGTAAGGAGACAAGATCTTGACACCACACGTTCTATAACGATTGTAAACGAGCGACAAATTGACAATTAACCTCGACCATACGTTATTCACATCCCTATTTCACTTGGTTTTGTATTTTTAAATAGGCCGTTTATATCTTTCCCTGGCGTTTAAAAAGTTATAGATATTTGTACAGTATTTATGTTCAAGTGCTTTTTTATTTTGAGTCATTCATCTGCTTGTGGTGGAATTTAATCTTACTCTTTAATCTTTATGAAAACAATAAGTTGGTAGACAAAGATAACCGAAGTTACCTTTAGGGGCCCAAAATTACGCTGATTCAATGCGTTTCGAGAAACGGTACGGTAGTTGACACACACGCACATTTAAGTGACATTTATAATAACGAAAGTCAGTAAACCATACTTTTTTAAATATAACTTCATAAATAATAAATCTAGTTTCTTTCTTTTGTAATTAAATTAATTGAATTCAATTCAATAACTTTAGTTACAAGAATATGATCATTTTATTTTACAGGTGAGCTGCTGGCCCGTTTGGCACAACTACTGATTTTATTTTATTTTTATTTTCTGTGTTTTTAGCATTTATGTGCCAATAAACTTTATTTCTTTCTTTCTTTCTTTCTAATAAAATAAAATAAGAAAAAGTTTAAATTTATTTTGTAAAATATTGGCACACAATACAATTTAGAAACATGTCTGGTGTTAAAATAAGAGCAAAGTTTGAGCAAAGTAGCTAAAAACTGTTGGTGGTGTACAAAATATAGAAAAAAGCGTACAACATGATCACTTCATCACATTACTTGACAATATAACTAGGAAATGGCATAAAATAATAACAAAATCGACACATAAATTGTGTGAAATTATAAAAGTTTCTTACACAATATTTTTATTCAACAGCTCCCTGCTACTTCGACCGTTGCGACTGTCGGTTGTGGTCAGTTTGCCCCAAGCTATGTGCCACAATCACGTCATCCATTAGAAAAGTTTATATCATATACTCCCCTTTGTACGCTCCAGTGATCCAACTCACAATGTCCCCTTTTCCTGTAAACGATCTTAGTTACATTGTAACGGACAGAAACGCTTTGGTTTGAAGAATTGGTCAATTCCGTTGTAACTCCAGACTTATAGTATATAATATTAACCTATACCTTATTTGTCTAAAATCTAATCTTTCGCAAACAAAAATAACAGACTTAAAGTTACGCGTCAATACGACATTTTACTTCCACATACAAATCTTTCTCCATGTTCCTTTGAACAGAGGATTTCCCTAAGTAATGAATACAGATAAAAAAACATGTCGGACGCGCATCAATCGACAGCTCGGGTAATAAGAGGTGTTCGAGAGAATTGGGATCGTGCCCTCTGTATCGGTAATCACGTGCCAAGACTAAATAGGGGTGACCCGACCCCACACTTTGAACCGAACAGAAATACCCTATGAATGTTTACGGGTTAATCAACGAGCACGGCTCAATGGACAAGGAATTCATTATTCTGCCATATGCATTCAGTTAAGATGTCAAGATTTTGTCCTTCGAAGCGTTTCATTGTGAATTATAGTAATTATTATGTTCGTTAATGTTTATGTTATTTAGAAGTATTCTGAAAATTGGATTTCCTGTTCGAAATATCTTATACTCTATACTTTGTAAATTATACGTGACAATTTAAAAATACCTTATAGTTCTTGCGTCTACGTCTTGATGGAAAGCCTTTTATCACTAGACCTCCTGTATCTATATTCAGAAGCAAATTATTTAACCAATCATGTGTCATTACATCTTATCAAATACACATTACAGTAATACAAACAAATCTACTCGAAAAAGATTCTCACTATAATCAAATACTAATAAAAAGATGTTCATACAGCAATATGTATGACAGTAGGGTCTCATAGACTCACAACGGTATAGAGCGCTACTTGATTGGCCCGAGGGGACCCGCTGATTCGATTTTGACGTTTTTATTGGACCATAGTGATACACTTTGTGATTAGGAGCAGAGTCATGGGCCACGAGATATTAAATTGAGAAGGGTCAACGGGATACGCAAAAGGTCCTTTTATAGAAATATAAAATGTAAGTTTGTCACATCAAACCTTTGATAATTTTAACACTGTATTGGGTCTGAATCGCTCTGCGTAAAATTCTCATATTCAGCCGCATCTGGTTGGACGAAGAGCCAACCCTAGTAAAGTTGAGAAATGGCTAGGCAGGTGACAATTCGGCCGAATCGCATAAGATATGAAAAATGTACGAAATATCATTTAATAAAAATCAAGACCAAGTGAGGGTATAATATATCCGCTTCACGAAGGTGAAATTAGGACGATCGTCGGGAAATAAGAGGAATCATACAATTAGTGTTATAAATTTTTTAAACTGAAGCCTTTGTTATAATTTATGTCGTAGTATCGGCATTCAGTTCATGTGGAGCTTATAATTTGGCTATCGCGTGTTAATTTTGATGAAAAATTGGTTATTCAGATAAATTTTATTGACGTATCTTATAATAATATACAGAATATTGCTGATTGAAAAATATTAAAAAAAACTAAAGGGACGTTTGAGACTTAATTTGCGGAAATTAATGGAGATGTAAAATCTTGATGCAGTCTCATTGCTATTTTGATACAGAAAAGTGGAAAGAACCTAGACCTATATTCCAACTTCGTAATTTGCCATGAAGTAGAACGTGAACATTATATGTGCAACATATCAGCTATTTACTTCGAATCTTGTTCACTCAAATTATTTAACAATACAATTAACTACACCTCTTATTTGTGTTAACGCATATTTTCGTTTTCTGTTTAAAAATATATTGGTTTGAAACCTTGGCGCGCGTCTGCTTCAGTCGAGTTTGTTTCTTATCGTATAGCATAGACTATTCTTTTGAATAAGAATGAAGATAGATCAAAGGATCTTTTGAGGCGTTGTGTGGTGAATATTTTTAAAGCGACGCATGTCCGAACAGCGAACGGAAGTGGGGTGTGTGTGAACAGCATACTGACTCCTCCACTTGTCCACATGTAACGTATACCGATGCGATCACCACCCGCCTTGCTACCTTATATAAAATAATATCCTCTTTTGATGGACACTGTAAGGTTTTTAAAAGCCTACTTGGTGATTCGGAAATCTCGTCTGTATGCGATATACATATAGGTGCTATTCAATCGCCATCGTAACTCCGTGAATTCATCTTTTTGGAAAATTTTGCTGCCAACGCGTCGTCGTATGTCTATGTCGTAGAGTAGGAAATTAGATTTACAGGGAAGAAAATATACCTAAAGATAAAAATTGTCTTAGACATTCTGAACGTAAATACATCAATTCGTTTGCTATGACCTTATTTATATTCTCGAAGAGAAAATATCAGATTCGTTGCTAAGATTTAAGAGTAGCTGTAGATATGCTTTGTAACATATTTTACCACCGCAGCTGGAGAGAGAATTAAACATTATGTATAGCAACATAAAATACACCTGACATTTATCTAAATAATCAAAGGATTTGTATAGCTTTCCCTAAGTATGTTTGAGATCTGTACCTGCGCATACGCGAAGGAGTTCCAAAAAACACTTATACCAAGCATTATGTTTTGTTCCAGTGCGATGAGGGTGGTGGCACCGCAGACGGCATCAAGACGGAGCCCCCGGAGGCGGAGGAGCCGCGCGCGATGCAGAAGGTGCCCTCGCTCTCCGACCTGTCGGACCCTGAGGCTTCTCTAGGTAAGTCCACAATCATTTACCATAGTGTTTAGTGGGATATGACTACGGCCATACTGGATAAAATGTGATAGGAGTGAGCCTTCAAGTACAGGAAAGTTTTATTTTCGTGTTTAGTTTTAAGAACATTAAATCGTACCTAACTAAAGTCATTCGAAACTGGCATTGAATAGTTAAACTGAGCTCATGAAGGAGGAGCTTTTATAAAATAGTTTGGATGAAACATCAAAATTAATTTTAGATTTACTTATATCGTAAGAGAATTTAGCCATTGTCAAAGTCGTAGAAATGTGTTGCGGTATGGTATATTATCCACGTTTCTGTTTCATTGTTAACATGTAGATTAGGTAAAAAAGAGGTAAAAGCTTTTTTTAACAATGCAAACAACTGTCGGTAAAATTAACTTTTAATAACTTCTACGGTTTCCACACCTCACACGCTCGCCAAATTGGCTAACCATTAGTATTCCGTCATCGACTACTATAATATCTCATTTCGTTTGTTTTTAAGAAACTTCTACACGAATTCTATTATTTTAGGCTATTCTACTACAGTTATGGATCATGTGTTTACAGAACTCCATAGTTATTAACATGATTTTAATAATGAAACAAAATTCGTATCTGCTGTAATAAATGATTTAGATAATAGTGGCGGACTCCGAAAAGTATGATTCTCATGCTAAATTCCATGTTCTAAATATGGTTCTAAATTGGCAATTCTAACAGTTTTATCATAAGACACGAATCCAAAATTACACAAAAAAAAATATCTTTGAATAAAGAATATTTTATTTACAAACCCACGCAGAAAAGTTACACAACGCTCTTAACAATCTCATTCTTCAACCGCACACGCGTTGACGTGCCAATCGTTTAGTCTAACAACGTTATCCTGACAGTGGAAGGTCGAGGATGGTCGGTGCAATCTCCTCCCTCTCCATAAATCACCGAGGAGCGGAACTTGGTAGGATTCTGTCCGGAGTGTCCGGTGCAGTATCCTGTGCTTACTTTGTTGCTAACGTCCGAGCTCCGCCGGAATTGAGGGTTTGTGTCTTAGGCTTGGAAACTATGATAAATTTTGTCCTATAAGTACTTAAAAGTGTAACTTAATACTACGTTTGCGATTGCTATAAGAAAGTAAGAGATGATTGATTTACTTTTATAATAACGAGTCCTACCCACGTAAATTATGAATATCTTGCGGATTAGACTCTACTATTTGGTTCCATGGCGGACATAACTACTAACTACAAAAAAATTCCGATCCGAGGTTCATTTCGACACGACGACGCGACGTGACTGTGAAAATGATAGAATTGAAGCTACTAGGAGTGGTATAAATGGTATAAAATATGTTTTTTAATCTTCTAAAGTTATATAGGTACAATAGCGTAATGACGTATTGGTGCATGGTCAAGAGGCATACTTGGAGGGCATAAAAACATTTTCAAGGAGCGTCGGAAGGATTTTCCGATTGATATAAGAGGAGGAGGGGGGGTAATGAAACCAATTGTAAGTGAATCATTTGAACGTTACGTACCACGGGAGGCATAGACTAGGAGCATATTAATAAATAGCTGAAGCCGAATAGGATAATACGCCGCATCCTCGTTACAGCGTGCAGTTTCGGATTAGTCCGCTGCCTCTATTACACTCCTGATGCAATACAATCTATCTAGATAAACTGCAGGTAGGAAACTGATTGTCATACTATCGCTATTTGAAACTTCTGTAAATCCATTTGTGGTAAGCTTCTCTACATAGTATAAAATAAATTCGGTTTCCGCGTTTGTCTGTCTGTATATCCGCTAACTCCTCCAAAACCACGCAACGGATTTTGATGCGGTTTTCACCATTATTTTGAGCATTTCTTCCGAAAGGTTTATATGTATAATACTTACATATTTAATGTAAGGATACTAGAGAAATTGCACCCGTGCGAAGCCCCCCCGCGGGTGGCGCCCGGGCGCGTCGCTAATAAATAATTCATAAAATAATTTCGGATGTTATTATCTACTTACATTACTAATTATCAGCTCTTAGACATTTCTGTCTAACATGGACCTGCTTATAGACCGAGTTATGGTCGAAGCGAAATATTGCCATAACTACCACTCTTAAAAAACCGATGGGAATCCCTCAAGTCATGCCGTACTTAGTGGAAAGATTAGACAGCCAACAATTATGGTGGTATCGAGGGTGGGCCAGACTATCTCACGATTTTGTCACCCATGGTGACTTTTTCCTTGCACGCCAGGAATTTGATATAAAAAAAAAACCAGCCCATTACTATGCCACTGCTGGGCACGGACCTCTTCTCAGAATGAGAAGAGTTAGGCCTCAGTCCACCACGCTGGCCTAGTGCGAGTTGGTGGACTACCCACACCATCGAGAACTTTATGAGGCCCTCTCAGATGTGCAAGTTTCCTCACGATGTTTTTTCTTCACCATTATAGTAAGTGATATTTAAATTCTTATCCGCACATGAATCCAAAAAGTTAGAAGTGCAGGCCGGGTTCGAACTCAAAACCTCTTGCACAGAAGGTAAGCGTTCAACTGCTAGGCTATCACTGCTTATAATTTGATATACCTAGAATTGTAAAAAAATAAGAAAATTATCACTTTATCGCCTGCTTGTAACCGAAACCCGACGTTCATTGACTTCGTTCTTGTATAGCAGATGTCGGTGACCTATTTAGGTTATTCAATCAGAAAGGCTTTCATAATTCGCGCGTAATTAAAGTTCGTGAGTGCATTGACCTCTGCGCATAGTGCAGTCTCCGGGGTGGGCTGCATACGGGCCCATTGTTTTCTCTGTCTAATGTATGTTCGTCTGTGCCCCCGTGGGAACGTGTCACATATCTGTACACGTGAGGTAAATCGATATATTCAAATTATCTTTTAATCATAAATAGTGGGCACAAACTGTTTGACTACGCATTTTAATTTTTCGAATAAGTACCTCTTATCGAGGATTAAAAAGGAACCATTGCTACATTAATAAAAAATCATTGATAAATAGCTGGTTCTAGACCGAAAAGCCTGGAAATCATGCTGTATGCCGTTGTATGCTGGGCATAAGCCTCCCGCCTTTGCCCAGCATACAACGGCATAGCAAAGGGCACGGTCATACTGCTTAATATATAACATTAATCCGTATTTGCAATATTAACATACAATAATTAGTAAGTATGCACTAAATTATCAAACGAAAAACAATTACTATCTTGAACAATCAGCCATACACGTGTCATAAAGAATTTCATTGATAAAACCGAACTTTCCATCAGTATTAAAAACAAAGCTCAAAAGCTTAGCGAGAGCTTGTATTCGTATGAATGGGCAATACACTCTATTTATTTTTAGTTTCATTTAAAGTCGTAACGTCGTAACCACACTGCCGTACTGTAAAGTGAACATGGTAACTTTATTATCTAAAATTAATCAACTAATATGAAATACCTACTAATTAGGTTTACAACCTATAAACCTACTCTACTCTAAGTAGGTACTACGTAATCATTGAATTAAAAATAAAAACATGTTAATTATCAGATAATTATCCGGTCACGCTTCATTAAAAATTTCATTGATTAGTTGAATATCGCAGCGGATTTTCCTGCAGTCGGTTATCAATAAAAACTTGAATATTTTATAAATTAAATTAATAATGAATAAAGAAAATTAAATTAAATAATATCGGATACCTAACTAACCAATAATAAATGATAAAATACAAAATTACGCTAACTATCCAGGAAAATCCTTCGCCCACGCTTCAATTAAAAGTTCATTGATAAAATTAATATTGTATTTACGGCGTGCTATAAACAAAAGCTCAGAAGCTCTTTCTGAATGGGCGCTGCGCAGGCGCAATTGCTGATATGAATGCAACATGATCGTTCCGAGCGAGTTGGTACCGTCGCGGCGGCTGGTCACGGTAATTACTGATTCAAACTTATTAGCCGATCGTATTAGTAGTGCCACCCTCGACGCTACTGTTGCCAGCCAATAACCTTCCTTTATTATACATTCGACAAGACAAGCGCCATGAAAGATAAAAATTAAAAACAGATTTCAAAAACTACACACGAATAAAAAAATCATAAAATACCTAACAGCTACTGAAGTCGATACCAAAGTAAGGTGCATTGATTGATTAAAGTCCCCAAATTCAAAAGCTGTTAAGTTATTTATTATGAAAATTACTTTTATCGGTTTTAGGTTTTAGAAGACGGATTTTACTTCTTTTTAAATTTGGTTTATTTATTTGACCAATTTTAATCGAGTAAACAATTAAACAAGCCCAAGATGATAACAAAATGCTCGTCGCGAAAGTTTTGCTGTTATCCGTTGAGGAGTTCCCTTCGTACATGTCGTGCTCATGATCAGATCTTAACCAATTTTTAATGGAACTACCTCGGAATCTACCTTAATAGATTATAGTTTAAACCATTCAAATCAACTGAGCTTTCTCCAAGAAATCGGTGTACATAATATGATCAAAAAGAAGGCGTCGAATGCATAACATACTACTTTTTTTGAAGTCGGTTAAAAATCTAATAGATTACTTGTATATTTTCTCTAAACCTCCCGAGATAAGAATGTACAAATAATATGGGTAGACCCTTACGATAAGTTTTTAAGGTTTTTTGCAATTGATATTTTTATAACCCATTACGCAAAGGAAATAGTAGAGACGTAAATTTGATAAATTAAACAGTAACCGAATCAGTCAGATGATAAACCAACATTATAATAAATAGTATGTAATACACATAGAAATAGTGCGTCGAAATGGCATATCTAAAAATCCTGAAAAAGGACGGATCTACAGTCTGTCAAGAAAGTCATGAAAAGGATTTTGAAGGAACTAAAATTCTTCTTCGCTCGCAACCCTAAATAAGTACCGTAGGTGTCAGTTTGGGTACAACGATGTGTTTATTTTACTATTCTGTGTAGACTTTTTGTGATAAAAAAATGTTTTCGGCATTAATATATTAAAAATAAACAAGAGAATATACAAGTGGCGCCCTCAATCCTTTTCATGACTTTCTTGACAGACTATATACGGCAATAGAACAAGTTCTAATTTTTTTGTTTCTCCTTTCGTCATGCAAGGCACTTAGCAAGTGCTTAGACTTTACAGTACACTTCGTAGCAAAAATGTAAAAGAAACAAAAATAAACCTTAGCCGCTGATAGAAATATAATTTTCATTTCGTGTGAAGCAAAAATCGTCTATAAATAAAACAGCTTGTTGTGAAAACGTCGAGGGCATGATAATAATGAAATTACAAATTGTCAGTAGCTCGTTATCACTTATTATCAGTTCCAACTAACGCCTGTGGCGGCACAATGGGAGCGATTTGTGTGGCACTATCAGACACTCGCTATTCTATATTATGATTCACACATGGTACAGTCGCTCCGTGTAAAATACTGATATTCAACCGCATTTGGGGGTCTACCGCGTAACTAAAATGGTAATTAACATCGACTCTAGTAATAAACTTCAATACGATAGTCAGAGACTAGACTTCAAGCTATCTTATAAAAAAATTAAATTAAATTAAATCAAAGTTTAGTCTCTCACGATCGTATTGAAGTTTATTACTAGAGTCGATGTTCATTACCATTTTAGTTACGCGATAGACCCGCTGGTTAGACCGGGAGTCGACCACAATATAGTTGGGAAAAGGCTAGGCAGGATGATGATGATGATATACAGTCTGCGACATAAGCAGATGAACTTTTCGTAATATTAAAATTAATTTATCAAAAGAAGATAATGTTCATGTTCTTGAACTAATCGATAAGCCGATCAAGTTACACTAGTCTTTAATAATTAATTACAATATAAAGTAATGAATGTTGAAAGTTTACATTCATAAAAAAGCTTATAATAAAACTTTTTACATCGATCAGCTATTTTTGTCGCTGACTGTACTTACCAAAAGTCAAGCTGTATGCAACATTGTACATCATTACAGTAGGTTTCATGTATTTTATAAGGCCTTGCTTGTTATATAATATAATGTATTGTAATGACTAACAAAAATGTTGATGGAAATTATTTCGCAATGTTTTTTTTCCTCAAAATCTACAAAGAACTCCTTTACTTACATTCTATAGATTTAAGTATAGTTATAGGTACCTGTCCTAAGACAACTAACTTTCGATATGGGATCCAAACCGACCGTGTAATGTAAAGAGAGTCTAAGTTTAGAGACATTTTCTAGTGAACTGGTTTTCCATTTGTGGCCTCTACATATACTTACTACAAATAAGTATATAGAAAACGTACAAACTTTTTTTTTTCATATCTTCTAGGTAACACTTACCTAAAATATTTTTTTAGAGGCAATAACCTATGCATTACTATTAAGCTAATATTTATTTTATTTCAAACCTGAGCCCCAAATCTATTTTTAAACAATCATGATCACTAAATTTAATGACAGCACGAAACAACGGTAGGACATCCACTGTCAAATAAAATTAAAATACTGGCATCTAAAAATCCAATAAACATTTAGTTTAGTTTGAAATAAATCAATAAAAATGCTGTTAAAAATGCGAAAAACCAGTCGTGTCTTGGTCACCTCAAGATCGGATGTTGCGGTGTCCATTTCCCCCGCATGTTGTTCCCTCTACAGGATGTTGCCAAAACTACGAGGCGCTGTGTATACTTTACTCACATAACTACTAAAGTTACATACAGTTACGTGGAAAACAATTATTATTTAACATTTAGTTTACAAACATTACACTCAGTTTTAGGCGGCTCTACATTGTTGGCTGTCATTTCATTCATTAGTTTGCTTAGTTTGTCTGTTTGGAAATAAACGTGTTTTGAATGGAGACTGTGTTTATATCCTTAGAATTTTAGAAGATAGGTCCTTTATTTATTTCATATAGTTTTGTTATTTCTACTTACAACTAACAGCAATAGTTATAGTTTCTATGGCGTAGCTTTTACACGACATTTGGCGACGTTATGAAAGTTCCTGCAAAGAGCCAGTTAAAATAAAACACATTGACTTTGACTTTTGACTTTGCTTCTTTTGTATAGACAAAAGAAGAAAACTGCGTTCTTAATACCCATGGTAGATGTATCTTAAATAGTAATAGATATAAAAATGGTCATTAAAATGTAACTGTATATTATAGCGTGCTAAGCGGTTTTTTATGCTCGATCAAGTTGAAACCAAGTTTCGGATGTCACCTGGTTTTATAGAAAAAATATTATTTCCATCTTTATCTAACAATGTTTAAAGTTTAGTTTAGCTTACAGATGTTATTATGGAATATTTTCACATAGCCACGACACCATGTGGATTATCAGCTTCATACACTTGCGTGTCAGATGGTGAAACCATAATGAATGGTGACAAGTTCAAATTAATTTGATTTATAGTTTTATGGATGTAATTATGGGAAAAATTATATCAAAGGTAACGGAAGTTTTAGGCAGTCGTTACAGTGACATAACTAAATTTCAGCAGGAAGTCGTTACTTACATGTAGCTGCATACAGTTTTCCATAAGATCAGTGGTATGAAGAAAAGCCCTGGTGGCCGGAGAAAGCTTAATGTAATTATACCTGAAATAAATGTAAGAACAACAATTTCGCACTTGCACGCAAGAGTTGCAGACCACCATACATGTAGTCGGATTATTTTAAAACGAATTGCAAGTAGTTTGCAACTTTGCGAGCACAAAGCCACGAACTATTTCTGTCCAAGCCAGAGTTGATGTTGACACAAGAAAATTCTCATGAATGCCTACCATGTCGGCTCAAATAAACACGTGTACACTCACACGCGTACCTATATCATGCGCGATGTACGGACGCACACACACGTAGCTTCATTCAATTCAATTCAAATTTTAGGATTATGGCTCCATCGTTTTGACGATGATTCTGCCAGTGTCAAGGTTGAATAGAACATGTGATAAGTTGAGTGGAGATTGGCCGGAGAAATGGTTGCCAAGCTTCATTCATAAAAGTGGTTGGTGAATGGGCGCGGGTTGAAGCGAAAGCTCTGAAAGAGTTATGCTCGCCTGGTATCGCAAACGGACTAGTCGGCGGACATGTTGTTTTATTTGTCCGCCGACGCTGGCCGCTGAGAGTTGGGTGTCCTTCACTAGCTTACTTCGCTGTAAGAAATACTTTAGTCATTCGTTAGTGATCGTTTCGATAGCATTAGCGATTAGGATCGCGTTACTTCAAATAGGGAAAGTAATATTTATTTTTGTCACTGATATGAAGGGAGTATATAGATAAATGTATCGAGTTGACAAATTGTATACAAATCCAACCAATTCATGCATCCCCAAATCCAAGCTGTTTCCATTGGTAAAATTAAAAAGATACAGATAGACTTACTTACCTATGCAAATCTTCAGTAGGGCTAGTACGGAAAAAAGGAAGAGAAAAACCGGATATATCAAACCATTTCTTTGCCGTTGTCTCACTCGATTTTTCATTGTGTCTTTTGTCAAGGAAACAAACGGTGGAGAAAACGGCTTTGTCCACCCGCTTTCTCCATAAATGCTTTTTGATCCAGTTTTTCTCTCTACCCTTTTTCGCCATGGTATGGGTAATGCAAGAGCTATCCTTTCATCTGATAGATGTGACTGGTGGTACGAAATAGCTTTCGTGCCAGGCAGCCAGAACAGCTGTAAATGTGAGAAAATTATATCGAAAAAAATTAATTTGACATTCTGTTCAATCAGGAATTTCTAGATTAGATAATATTCCTAAGACTCTATTTGTAGGCATTGTAATATTAGGTATGTATGTATATAATCTATATCACCAAAATGGACACAATGCTTATCATTTGAACATTTCTAAAATGAATGGAAAATGATAAAAGATAATCTCATTCATAATTGTTTTCTATACTACGAACAGTTTGATAATGTCGCTGCTCCCCAAGATACCGCTAACACCAGGTAAAAAGCCTTTTTTTATTAATTTTTGTTTAACTTTATTATTTTTTAAAACAGTGAAGCACCGCGCATGCGTGGCACGTCGCTGTATGCGTGCGCGCATCCTAATGGCTTGTTCGTCACCTCGCTACTCCTGCCTAGTGTATACTTTGCATACTAATCTTATATCTCGACGCTGTACGCCCATATAAAATCATATTTTATACAACTAAATAATAAAAATTACGTAGGCTCTTCAATATAGGTAGGGTTTTCAAGCCGATAGCGAGTCTTGGAGAATATAATACTTAAATATGACTTATTATTTGGTTGGAAAAATATACAATGGACATACGCAGCAGTTTTGAAAATATATGTTTCGTTACATTTGATAGTTAAATCCGTTTTTAACGTAGTCGATTGCTATCAACGTAAACTTTAGAGAAAGTAGGTACCTAACTGTTTACTAAAACTGCTCAATAACACAATTATATTATTAACTCAAACAAACACACCCCTCTAGTTGAATTGGGTTGAAATTTTAGTGCCTCGAAGCTTGATGCCCTAAGCAACTGCTTAGTTAGCGACTAGCGTATCGTTAAATTCACTCAATTATAATTATTTTATTAGCCGATAGCTACGTCTTCCAAGTCTTATATTAGTAACTTTCTACTTTATGCTGAAGTTTGTGCCTTAAAGCGTGATTTATAGTGCGATAAATCCATTGCTGACTCGTTATGATATATATATACTTATATTATATCAAACACGTTTGAAATATTGCCAACTTGCCGCAAATGGCTACCTACATACATAGGTTACATACTAAGTACGGTTTTAAACATGCTGTAGGTACAGCCGTAATTATTTTGAAATGCGGTACAAAGGGACTTTATTCACAAAAAAAAAGTAGAAGTCTTAATCTTTACCTGGCTTTGATGTTTGACGTAGATATCGGAGCATCACTCTGACAAACGTAATACTTAATTTTAATGTTTTCGCAATGCCTGTGTTCATTTGTTATTAATTGCTCAATACCTTGACTACAGACTAGACTCGAGTTCACGAGAGAGTAGTGTACCTACCTAATAATCTGTCAAAACAAATAACGTGCTGCTGAACTACTGTGCTGCATGTAAAATAGCTATTTCTTACGTCTTACCAAACGCCCTCGTTCACATGTTTATACCTATTATTGCCTATTCTGAGACCTAGCTTTAGAAAGGTATAATGCTTTCACTGTAATTAACAGAATTTTCAAAACTAACGTTTCCTGAAAACGTTTGAGGATTCGCCTCATACCTACATTTTAAGTATCTAATTTTAAGATAATAAAAACGTATAAATGTAATATAAGAAAGTAAACTAATAAGCCTAATAAAATATTTAAATACCTACTGTCAGCAAAAGCTCGCGCCTCAAAATCTTGAGGCGCGAGCTTTTGCTGATCGAATCCGATCGGACAAAAAGCTTAGCATACAACGCCATCTATCGTTGCGCGGCGAAGTTCTAACACGTTCAACCGACTTGCTCACAACGTAGTTCTTTAAAATTCCGCCAGATGACTACAGCGTTCAATTTTAAACATATTGTTTAAGTTCCAATAGATGGCAGTGTAGTTGAATATATTTGGTGATCAATTTTTTTTTACTAGGAAATAATTAACGATAATAATTAGATATCAGTTTTAAAGTTAAACATTCAAAAATTCCTATATATTGTATTCCGATAAAATTGAATAATAATAAGCATAATAATTGTACCATCAAATATTGTACGGTATTGTACCTACTAGCTACCTAGTTTTCTGTGGTCTGTGATCATACAGACAGAATGTAGGGTGGTGTCTTTTATTGAATCATGGAAGTTTATTTAACGAAGGAAATTGAACTCAGATTTATTAAGTTTATGTGTAGGGATTAATTAATTTAATGCTAATGCTAAGTACTATTCAACATCTGAGATTTTTGCTTGATACACACAGTTAGGTACGATAGGCTGGGAACGGAAATGCGTCGACACCTGTAAAAATTATTGCGATATAAAATTCTAATCCACCGGATATTTACAATCATTTATCTTTTTGACTCACATTAACTAAGTAAAATTGCTTTCATCGCACCATTCCCATTGTGGTTATCTATTCCATTTGACTACACAATATATTATAGAAAATTAAAAATTCTTGTGAGGATATTCGACGTGTTTTATCAATTAATTAATCAGATATTTAAATTAATTTTATTCTACAATATTGGTGAATGTTGTCGTCAAAAAACAAAACAAGCTTGGGTTTGCGGACTGTTGTTTATGTGGATGTGACGTCAGGGTGAGCGCGGGGGTGCGGCGCGGGCGGCGAGGCGTGGGAACCGCGCGGCAGGTGCGCGCGCGCCGGCCACTGATCCTGAACACACACACCGTCGCACACCTCGACATGTTTTACTATAAATACTCAAAATACACACACAGATACTCTCCTCTCCGTAGAGTCCGTTATTGAGAAAGTTCCGCTTTTCCAATAAAAAGGCTCTAGGATTTGTGACGCTGCTCAGGCACCGGCTGAGATAATTTAAAAAAGAATTGTAAAATAAAGTCCTGTTATTAAGATACTGTGTTCTGGATGAATGTTAAAATTTCTTTTCATTCATATTGGCACTTGGTTGGCACCAAATATAAAACTAAAGACTTGTAAAAAGAGTTTACGGCCGTTATTAAAAAGGAGGAAGGAAGAGAATCGTTATTTCCTACGCAATATTATAATAAATGATGTTAATAATGTTTAAATGATTATTCGCGTAATTTTTTGACATAAAGTCGTTTCAGACTTACGAGAGAAAGGAAATCGTGGACTCGATTGATAACATCCTTCCGGAAGAGTCATTCATAATATAGGTACCTATGTGCTACTCTGAGACACAGTTTTTTATTTCATATTTGAAGCTCTTATTTATATATTATTAACTGATACTTTGTTTGGTTATGGCGCCAGTTCCATATTTAAATTAGCTTGGTAGGTTACTGTTATGGGGAAGTACACTGCAAAGCCGTAGCCAGGAATTTAGTTGGGGGGGGGAGGTTGAGCCCTGAACAAGAAAGGCAATTAGAATAACTTTTTAAAACTGTTTGAAAGAAAAGAAAGAAAGATAAAGTTTTTATTTCTACGCCCAGTATGACGCACAAAACATAAATAAACTCACACCAAGATCACTTAATACTAAAAATTGTCATTGATTTTCCGCTTTGAGTATCTAAAAAGAGTGTTTGTTTCATTAAATGAAATAAAAAACTTAATAACTAAATAAGGAGGGTATACCTACATTTTAAAGTAATTTCATTGTCTGAGGTATGGGAGCGTTTGGAACCCCTTCATTAGAATAGATCTTTATTTCATGTAAACCAGATACAGGCACTTATGAAGCCGTGCGAGCTGGTGGACTATGAGTAACGTAAGCTCAATATTACCGTAAGTCACTATAACATTTCTTGAGACAGGAGAAGGAGGCGTTGATTTTTTATAGATTCCCATTTGGCGATTTGGTAAACCACAGATTATCAGCAAAAGCTTCTAAACAAAACAATGAATAGGCGTTGACCTATCTTCTTCTTAGCGTGTCGATGGCAAATTAAATATACTTGGCCCAGTATTCCGCCACGCGAATAGCAGAATCAGTTGTAGACATTAGCTCCTCACGCGGGCCATGGTTTGCGGAGAGACGCCGCACTCGCACTGCAGGTCTAAACCATCTGCGTAATTCCACCTGTGAAAATTATCTTTGCTTCGGCCGACTTGGGATCGTAGTCTATTAAGAGATTGGCCTATGAAATCAGCGTGAACTAATACGTTACTCTATCACTATATTCTATCGGTTAGGTAATTTACTAAAGGTAAACAATCTTGACATGACTTTTTAGAATTTAAATAAACTTGCATTAAAAAAAAAAGTAGGTAGGTATACGTTCTGTGAACTTTTACTATTATTTACTTTCATTGGAAAGTCTGGAGATTTTTTAACTGTGTATTGAGAAAAAAGATAATTCAAGATTGTTTTCCTATAATAAATAACTTAAACCTAGTTTATGCGATAACGTAGGTACAAAAAAAACACCCACTACCTACATGTAAATAGAACAGCCCCATTTCATGTAAAAGCCAATAAAGGAACAATTAATTATAAAAGCTCGCGACATCTCTCCAAAGTCTAAACTGCGTTGTTTGAACAAGTTTTAAAAACCTTACGTAATTAATTGTAAGTGAGTTACACTGACCGAGCTGGGCTGGGATTCAATAAAACCGGAGCAAAAATTAAATTGCTCCACCGAGGGGCTCCGAGCTTTTCGCTCTTTGATGTCGGTTAATAAAGTTCACCTCTTTCTCTTGATGGGTCACTAACTTTTAGTTTGCATAAAAGCCATTAGTTTTTAATACTGTCTTTCATGTCAAAGGTGATGTGATTTATTTTTAATTATGTCTTGCCATGTTGCTACTATACCTATTGTATGACAGTTATTTTGTTCTGCTCCTTTGAATCAAAGTATCAATTGCGATGGACTTTGTGTTGCCTTGTCTGTAGAACATCTAGGTAAGCTATAGAGGAAGTCAAACCTGACATATCTTGTATGTGATATTAGCTATAAATATTGCAGTATAAATGTTACTGGCACACAACTTGAAATGCCCGGACCATAAAAATTTCATATTTATTTTATTCTTATCAAAGGAAATTTATCGAGTTTGTATGAACGAGTATTCAGAAAATCGTAAACCTATTCCGAGTTTTTCTGTAATTTATGCCAATATCAAGGCAATTCTCAGGAACGCAGATTATCACAATCTAATTTTATAGTCTTAGATAAATTACAAGCCATATCGAAATACGATACCAATATTTCAATAACAATATTGAGAATACTAGAAAATAATTATTAATTATTTCTTGGGTGCCAATTATTATACTTTATTACACTATTCAGAATTCAGACTGAGAAATAATTCTACCAGGATATCTACATTCGCACTCAATATTATGATGTGTCAGATTTCGAGATCTTATTTCAAAAGACTCGATGTGGATTTTATGCTCATTATTATCATTTATCATGCTATTTTAATTACATTTTGCTTCACCGTTAATCCGCGTATTGTGGCCCAACTTTTGAGAGACAACGTCCAACAGTGGAGTACGATAAGCTGAGTTGGGTGATTAAGTGATGTGTCGTTAAATAAGTCGATTTGAATCATTTTTGCATGTAAAACTGTTCTACTGTAGGTACTGCGTTTAATCTTTCAATAATGTCTGATCCTACTTTGCACAAGAAATCCATGGAAAATTATACAAGCCAAATCACAACTAATAACTAGTACGCTTCTAATTATTTTAAAATCACATTATGACGTCAATTTATAGTCGTAAATAATATCACCGATAATTCTATGGTAAAGAGGATCTGTGAGAGGCGTCAAAGTGAAGCCCCGGGGCGGGGCCGCGTCTAGCTTTGATTAATTTATTGTTAATGAGCTCCTGCTAAACGCGCTCGGGTTAACTGGCGATGGTACACCAATTACCTGTACGTCCTCGTTTGGACGGCTAACTGTTGTTTTAATTGTGGTTTGAGTCTTCTTCAGGCTATGTTCATTTATCATAATATAGTACAGCAGTTAAAGTGCAATCATTACGATACTGTGGTTTTCAAGTCTTAGGCAGGTCTTTCTATTCGCTTACTCACACAAGGTCCACCCACTGCAAAAGGCCTGTTTGTACGCCATTTTTACTGGTCCTTAGCCTTTCTCATCCACAGTCGCTCCTATCGAAATACACGATCTAAGATAAATCTCTCATAAATTCATCTCGTCTAGAAAAACTATATTCCCAAGAGCTTACACTACTTTTTTTTTAAATTCGTATTTACCTTTTAAACTATAGTTTATTACTTGTATATAAAAATTCGATTCTTTTCTGCAAAAAACATTTCAAAGACAGTTTGCTAAGATACAGTGTTGAATTGTCCAACAAAGACAGGAAACACCGGATTGCACAAACAAATTAAAACAAGACAATAACGCATTCAGGATTCGACACGATTTTCACCGTAGCTATTGTGGCGAGCCTTGTAATGCCCAAATCTAGTTTGTATAGCTTTCGCTATAGACGTCGTAAAGTTTACGGGACACTAAATGGCCGTTACAAGTACGATTGAGTCTTGTTACAGTTTATAGCGGTGTTATCAGACAAACTAGATACGATATATTTTACGCAGTTTTAGTAAATTGCAAGAATTTCTGTTGGTTCTGGATTATTTTTAGCATAGTCATCGAAATGCTGCCAAAACTTATTTCCTGGACATCATGAAATAAGAATAATATTATTTTATCATATTTTAAACACAATTGTATATTAGCCAGTAAAAATAAAAATCATTTTTTTGAATTTTTTCTGGGGTTAGAACTAGTTAGTTGGCAGTTACTTCCACACCAGTTCGGTCTCGTGGAAGCCTTTAGTGTTGTTTTATAACAATACAATGTTATGCCTCATAACTCATAAGTAAATAGAAATTAAAATGTATAAATTGAAGTATTTTTACCTTCAGTTTTGGAAACTGTTTAGATATTAGACTACGAACAAATAAATCGTATTTCACTAGGTAAGTATGTAATGTGTAGTTTTCTCGGTTCTTGGTAGTCCTTTATTCTCTATGATGCTGTGTAGTTCTAGCTTCAAGTAGTCCACATCCAGTTCTCTAATTAGGCTGAATTAACTCCTGATAAAATTTGAGGACTGGCTAAGCTGATAAGAGCATCGTAATACAGAATTACGTTAGGATTGCAGGAGCATCTTACTTGTACTATAATTATTATCAATCCATCAGTATGGTAATTAAAAAAGACACTACAATTTAATTTACAAACATAATGTCGCATGCACACACACCAAGACCCGGTACAACTATCTGTAGGCCATACAAATTTTTGTTCCGTGCGGGGATCGAATCCTCGGCACATAGTGCAGAAAGCCTATTCGCTTAGCCACTGCGCTAACCGTGCCATATTGGCACTATGAAAGGGTAAAGCGAAGGGACTTATCAGTACTCCTCACGAAGGAGGAAAACGAAGTACCCCTATATCGAGCAAATATATTACTTTGACTTTTTTTCCACCTCGACCATAGTTACTATCATGGCGAAAATGTATGAAAAAAGTGAGCGCGCGTTTTCGTTGCGAGTCCACTCAAATGCACACACTATTTTTGCCTCGGAGATCGAGAAAATCTCAGTATAGGGTGCAGCCGATGATATTATTCGAAGCATGATTCAGTCTTGTCAGTATCATTGTAATTTATTACTCGTGAATTAATTATTTTTAAACGTTATAATGATAAACAGAGTGTGTTCACGTAACTAACCTTTTCTTGTATTACATCACGAAGATCGCGTGCCTTCTATCAAGTAAATGCGTTCCTCGCTAAAAGCTCTCATTAAGCTTCGTAATTACGTGGTATTATTGCATGAGGCAATGAATTAAGCAAGTCAAAACATACGGGTAGGTAATCAATATAAGAACTCTTATGTTTGTTTGTGTAATTAGGTAATTCTGTACGTACGAACATCTTCAGCATAATAATATAATACGCCTTGCCCTTTTATTGTCTTCGGCTTTTAGAAATTAAGCAAGAAAACATCTCCCTGTATAAAATATAATCTACCAAACAGATTGAAAAGTTTGTTGAAACAAATCTGCTTGAAAAGTTTATAAGTCAAAAGTCAAAGTTTTTTATTTCAACTGAGCTTTCGCAGGCACTTAACGTCGTGATTGGTGCACGGCTCCATGTAGGTAACTAAACTAAATGTTAAAGTTGTAATTACACTAAGAGCCATGTTCACCGACAATAACACATGGTTACAATCAAATCGGCCGATTACCCATCAAAAATTCATGTTTAGACGACTGATTTTGCTCTAATAGTCTGTTATGTTGTCGGTGAACTTGGGCCTATCGTTCCCAGTGTCCAATTTTCCCTACCCTCTATTAGGGTAATTGTAGGGTAGTTGACTGCCGTTATCAAAATCGCATAATAATCAGATAATGGCTACTTCAACGGTATATTATAGTGTAGCAATGTAGTGTAGTGCAGTTGATGACAAACTGAAAACAGTAAAAATACTATTCTGTGGTTACAACGCCTCAAGATATGCGAAATAACATATCAATTAATGTATGCACATTATTATGATTTCTTCATAAAACCTGTTTGTTTAGTACTTCCCTTACATTCGTAGCTCGTCGTTTTCTAATGACGCGGTATATTATGTAGATTGCATTATCCTTGTATATATTTTATACATAATTTATATATTTAACAGGGATGAGGAGGAGTACTTTGACGCCTAGGTGCTCAGTTTTATATTTGTATTTTTTATATAATTAATAATAATTGTATATCTGTATTTAGATTTTTTTTGTAGATTGCTGTTTTTATATTCATGTACCTATATTCAGCATTAAAAAAAATACCACTAAGGTGGCAAAGTAACATACGGCCTGATGGTAAGCGGTTAGAGTAACTTATGGACGGTTGCAACACCAGGGCATCAGCGTTGCCGACCTAGTAAAAATCCTTTTACTCCCTTTTTGAAGAACCCTATGCTGTAGTCTCTTGGGAAAACCTCAGCGCTGATGTCACAATCTTAGCGGACGTGGGAGGAAACTGCTCTGAAAAAGAAATACGGCCAACAGCCACATATGTTACATTTGAGGTGATTAAAATTTAAAATAGGTGGGTTTGGGTAAGATGGCAAGATGTCTGATGCAACAGCACAGGTAGGTACGCCAATTCCCTGCAAAACATCGACGAAAATGTTGTTAATAGTTACGAAACTCCGTCACAAATGTTATGTGTTGGTACAGAATTTTCAATTCTAACTACATTTCACTGTAAATCAAAGTAGCAAACGACAAGCGCAAGTCGATCGTTCGATGCGTACGCGCCGAAGTGACGCACGATGTTGAAACGTTTCCTTCGAGCTCGCGACTTCGTGGAACATGCCCGCCATCACCGCTCGGCAATATTGTGATGCACATCGCATTGTGATCGCTATTAGTAAATATTCAATCATAATGTCCAACGAAACATTTCGTAAATGCTTTTCTCTGTTTGAGAATCGATTAGCGCTAAGATTTTTGTTGTTTTAATGCAAAATGCCATACCGAAGTAACTTTGATAGGGGTCATAAATTTACAAAAAAAAAATGTTCTCGTTTATAGAAAGTGAGGGACGAGATATTTGATCGAGAAAATTGCAATTTTTTTAAAACATTCCGTGTAAAATTATCTAATTAGTTACTACAGTCTCAAAGATCTCGACACAATAAAGGAATATTTTGAGGACAAAAAATTTTAAAATAAAGAATAAAATTACACTCACAACTTACTTACAAATAATAATTACAACTTACTTACAAATACACTTAAATATTATAATATAATTCTATACATAAATAGGTAATCAAATTTTGCAACGCAGCCCTCTTCCTCTCTCCTAATTTTTGCTGTGCCCGACAGGGTCCATAATGATCCAATTTTATACTTTATAGTCCACCTTTGTAACACATTATGGAATGCAATAAAATTTTGAGTTTGAGTTTGAGTTTGACAATAAAACGAAAAACTACATTCAAGATATTCAAATCACATATAGCGGGAGTATAAAAATACGCAATTTACCTCATACTTATATGGGAAAAATTCTCTTGAAACCATGGTGTAGCATCAGTAGCATCAAATTACGAACTTTGAAAAGCATAAAATTATCGCACTGATGCCATCGGATCGCGAGGAGCCGATAATGTGGGAACAGCGGCACGCACCTGCCTGGCACGCCTCGTATGTCGACGCACTGAACAAGCATTTTACCATAGGTATTAGGTCTCAAAGAGAAATAAAACACAAATTTTTCAAGCTCCTAACAAGTTCAGCAATCAATTCTGAACTCTGAATTTTAATTATGAGACATGTCCAAAAACGTACAACTTTGACCAATTAATAAATCTCGTTTATTGTCAAGCGACCATTTATTTTCAGGGATTGCTAAATTGTCTTTAATTAATTTTAATTGAGAGTCCTTACGAGTCTTTGCGAGGAATGTTATTGCAAACGCCCGCATCGGCGTCATGTGGGGACTGGGGTAAATATGAACCCCCATACTTACGAATTCACACGAAAACCAACTTCACAGATCGATTAATTAGTTTCTGCAGTTTTAATTAGAGAAAAAACAAACGGCAGCGGTTGTTTCACATCCTGTTGTCAGAACACATTAAGGGACTAAAATGTTATCTACATTTTCTTGAATGGAGATCTAAGAATTAGAACAAAATTAGCTCTTAAAACCGTTCGGCTACATTTACTTCCAAAGAAAAAAGTCGAACCCGAGACGTGATGTATCTACTAGCGACACAATGATTTGGCTACAGTTAACAGTGGCCGCCGTGTAAGATTTCACTAGCTAGAAATCCGGCGGCTGTGTTTTCCGGGCTTCCCGGCGCATCCACAATGGCGTCCCTTCCGGCCAGGTTCCCGCCAAAACAGAAATAAACTGACCCAGTTGCGCGGGCGCACGTCCGGCCCGTGCGCGCTCTTCTACGATCTGCATTTCCGGTTCACTTGTAATTTTTTATGGCTTATGATTTTTTCAATCTGCCTGTCATAATGAAACATGGTGAAACTAATTATATCTCCCAGCGAACGTTTCGTGGTTTTTATGAAAGCTAGTTATACCTTCGTTTTGTAGGTTGACATGTTATTTATTATGAATACGCTTAGTTATTTTATATTACGACAACTTGCAGTGGTTATGATGAAACGGACATAACAATTTGCTAAAGTTATAAAAGTAAACAGAGGAGAACGGTCGTTCTAGTGTTCGATGAGCTAGATTCTTGTCATCATCATACACTAGGTATTGCAATCTATAAAAATAGCATAATATTGCAAACCTCTTAAAACATTAAAAATATGTTTTATAATATTTTAAATCTTTGTCAAACATAAAACCGCTAAATAAACCCGTTCCCAATTCTCCGATGAGAAACAATAATTAGGTACTTTATTTATCTTCAACCACAATTAAACATTTATGAAGGCATTACTCGCTCTGTTGTTCTCTCATAATAATTATTGGGAACTTTAAAATATTAAATTATTTATTGTCACCTTTGTCGACGTAATTCTTAATACACTCAAAATTAAGGGTAATAGCCTTAATTTTGAGTGTGACAGTTTGTTTTCTGTTTAAAGCGTTCTTTGACGTTCTTACATCTCTTGATTAAAATATACACACAGCTTACCGCTGAAAATAGACCTCTAAATAACCGCGACAATGATCATAGGATCAATATTTCCATTTGCATTATTAAGTACTACAAATTGCAAACGGTAGTGATAACAATAAGATGCAATACTTATAGGTAATTATTATCTTAAGTAATGTCTAGATTTGTATTCCATCTTTCCCAAAACGGATGTAGTTAGTTATCATTATTGGAACAATAACTGAACAACTCATAGATTTTTCCACATTGGAGACAATTTCTTCTTCTCAGTTCCAATTTCTGCATGATTCCAATTTCTGATTGATTAATAATTGCATCATCAGATTTTCAGCTAAAGTATTGGTACATTTATATCGTCATTTATAAAACAATAGATAAAAACACACAAAGTACACATGCGTGTGTGTACAATATGAAGAGGTTTGCATAACTTGCGTGCTTTTTGGAGCGGAAAGGGACACAGTTGCCACACAGTGTGACCTTGCTGACGCTGTGCTGCGCAGGCGCTCGACCTACTAACATCTGGATCTTGCATGAAAGGACGCATTAGATAAGTCCTGGACTGAAAGTATTGGTCAGTATGAGATCTTATTGACTAATATCGATGGCCAATCTTGCTTTCTTTATGGGTTTGGCGAGAAGATGATTATTTTTTTTCTGCTTAGTTTTACACTGTTGCCTTCCTAAAATTGTATTCTCTGTCTATGCACCTGTCCTCTTCTATTATAGGACATAGATATCTATCATTCTAGTGCGTCTTGTATTTGTGGCAAATAAATTTTGTTTCTTTCTTATTTCTATAAGATATAGGGATAAATAAAATATTTTATTAAAGATTTTCAAGGATGCTTAGTTGAATCGACCTTTCGTACTGTATTATTTCTACAGCCAAAAATGTAACAGGTGTTTTAAAACAGTTCATACTTTCTTTCTTAGTGTTGACGCCAAAATGTAATATGTATAATCGATATTTCAGTTGTGCTGATCCCCTAAATTAGGGCAATAGATTCCGTTTTCGAAAAGAACCATTTCAGACTGAAAGAATAGTCGGTTGACCTTGCTATCGCTATAGCAACACGTCGACGTGGCCTAGAAACTAACATCTGGACGCTGTATAAAGGCATTCAACACTCATCCCTCCATAGGCCTCCAGTGTTCTGTGGTAGGTACTTGTTTAAATAGCCCTTTATGGATTATGCGGTATTAGCCCAACGGGTTAGGCGACAGATTGGCGATCGGGAGTAGCGTGTTCGACCCCAGTGTTATTGTGAACCTATAATACTCCAACACAAACACATTAATAAGTATTGGTCTTTTAATATAATATATAAATCCAGGCCATTACTGTCCGACTGCTGGGCACGGACCTCTAAGAATGAGAAGGGTTAGGCGTTAATCCACTACCAGGCCTGGTGCGAGTTGGCGGACTACACACACTATGAAAAACTTTATGAGGCCCTCTCAGGTGTGCAGGTTTCCTCACGCTGTTTTCCCTTTGTTTTCCTTCAGCATTAACGCAAGTGATAATCAACTTCTGATCCGCACACAGATAAATCCGAAAAGTCAGAGGCGCGGGCCATTTCCCAGCTCAGGGGATATACCTCCTGCATGGAAGGCAAGCGTTAAGCCGCTGGGCTATCACTGCTTATTACACTAGTATCATTATCATATAACTATCATTGCGTATTACCATCACTAGTAACTCCCACGTCCATATTTAAACACCTACTTACTTGTTTCTTATATTTTTTTATACGTTGTCCCGCATTTGAATCTTCTCCTGTATGAGGGTGCATTTACAGATATAAATCTCACAACCTCACCTTGGCGTCTTGACACGGAACAACTATCTATATTATGTCAATATTTGTTCCGTGCGGAAATCGAACCTGCAACCTATAGCACAGGAAGCCAATTGCTTAATGATGATATTTTTTTAAAATCTATTCTACTAGTCCATATTTCAGTTAAGAATGTGAAAGGAAAATTCCTTTTATGTTGAGCCTAATTTAAATAGATATTTAAGTATTATCAATTAATTTGATAAAATGCATATTCCTTCACAATGACTCAAATAAAGTTTGTCTCTGAGCGTAATATATTTAAACAAGCTTTTTCACACAATTCGATTTTAGTTTTTTTTACTACGATTAATTCAGTCCTCGGGTCGTTTAATATTTTTTCTTCCTAATAAGGTGGAGCTTGTATCACCGAGCTGTAATTAAAATGTAACACCGGTAGTCAAGCGTGTTTTATATCCTCTATCAAATAATCAGACATAAATTGGGTTTTAGTATATAATAATGTTGCGTCATTAAACATTGATGTCGCCGTACTTGATCGATGTGACGAGACTGTTGATTTTTATATATTTTATGGCTTCAGTGTTGTTTATACTAACGGGGTGAGCTGACTTCAAACTGTGACGTATGGTGTTGGCAACGGTCGTAGCCACCTCTAGGAGTTGCAGGTAACTACAACTATAGACGATGAGCTACGGTCTATTATTAACCAAGTATAAGTACAATTAGATCGAGACTATCTGAGACTACTCCCCGACCCTCGCTCGGGCCAGCCTGAGCTCAGCTAGTAGTCTTGAACATACCTTTAATAATAATACTAACCAGAGCCAGACACAGCAAGCTCTCTCTTCTTACTTCCCCAGCGACGCCCTAAGCCCATTATTATTAAGATCTTGTAAAACACACATGTGATATGTAATAAAGAATTGAATTGAATTGAAGCCGAGGCACGTGTCTCACTATAGGACGCCCTTAGCTGCGCTGTAGCTTAATATATTTTAATATAGGTTGAAGGCCCACAGGCCTGATCCAACTGCGAGAGACTAAAAAAAACTATCAGAGACATTTTATTTGTTTTATACATAACATTTTGTTAGGTATTTTACCTAAAGAATTATTATAAAACTTAGTATATAAGTATTACTTAAATAATACGAAATACCTATATATAACTTTGTGTTGGAACAGCAGATTTTTCCCGTGATTTCAGGGTTGGTTCCATTTGTTCCATAGTAAAAGTTGTTCATAATGATGAATTATTTGAATGTAACAGCAATTTTTTTGCGCGAATTCAATGTAGGTCCCGTAGTAAAAGTTATTCATAATAATTAATTATTTGTATGGGACAGCTGATAATCCTAACCTAGTATACTAAAATATCATAAAGATAAAAAATTAAAAATCAAACAATATTCCATTTTCCATTTTTAAGTACATTTAGTACAAGCCAAGGTATCATCTAGCTAGACGCGCCCCCGCGGGCGGAAGTAGCTGTTACGAAATTAATGCGGCTCTAATTAAATAACAAGCTCCCGCACCCGCCATCTTGTCGTTACTGTCAAAATAGAACTTCCCTGTCAACAGTAGCTCCTACTTCTGTGTAAATGGAAACTGGTTATTTCTTCCATTGAAATGTACTTAGTAATATTTAGACTGGACTCTCGAAATATTTTGGATTTGTGTGTTTTATGCAAGATGTTTCATACGTAGAATAGAAACAATAATCTTCTGTTACAGTTTAGAACTGTAACAGACGGTTATTATAATAATTTATTTTTTTATTACAAAAACATTTGTACATCTTATGGAGTCCTGCCTCTTAAACTAGGTTAACACCTGTATCTCAAGAGGCAGTTTATTGTTTCTGTTTTTTATTTAGAAATTTATTATTTCTTTCGATTACTACAAAGAGGAAAGCTCTTGGTTCGGCGATTTTGCCTCACAATTTGAGTATCTACTGACTGCCCTGACTCCAGTTTTACGAAGAGTAACTTCTGTCAGATGTCTGCAATTTTTTAAGTAAAGTAGATTGTATGTAGGTGTGTAGGAGCCTCTTTCTCCTCTTGCGAGTTCACGACAGTCACGGAATAGTCGTATTTTCCTTGTTCTATAGGCATCGATGTGCTCTAGGAGCATAATTAGAGTAATTCTTCTGATGCTAATCGTCTTTCTGTGCGTTTTTACGAGTTCTATGGTATTCCCTGATGTTACGATTGGATCCCACCTCTTATATCTCTTATTAAACGATAACAGTATAAATATGTACCAACGTAAGTACATAATGATATTGATAACATTATGTAACAAAACTCATGGCAGAAAACAAGAAAGATTGTAAAAAGTTCCGAAGAAATGCAATTTCGTTGCTCTAATGAGTATTATTGAGGGAACAACATTCCTCCCTGATGCCTCACGACTCCTCCTACGCGATACTGTTCAGGAAGTACACAAAAATCTATATTTATCAACCACAAAGACCATTATTGTCACTTTGTTAGAACAAAAATCGGTCTCTCGCGAGATAAGAGCGCGGTATGTTTGTCGGCTTACTTCAAACGGTGCGCACGCGTCTCACAGACACTTTCGGAGAACGAGAGGTCTGGGGTTCGAGCCGGGCTAATCAGCCACCGATACGTCGCGTTTAACCAATGTTCTTGGAAAATGTGACACATTAGCGACAATTTTGCAAGCATGTGTACCTTAACATACAACACATAACTTTAGAAACAGATTTTGAAAATTCTTTCGCAATTAGGAAACTTTTGCGTTATTATTTATTACAAGGAATAATCTATATACATATGCTTTGTAAATAGCCGTTCGGCATTCAGTACCGCGAATGTGAAAATAATGCATTTCTTTTCTTTAATCGATAGTATTCAATCAAATACACGATTGGGTATTTAAAATACAACCAAAAAGCTGCCTAAAATAGAGAAAATACGATAAAGTATTACCGCGAATGTGACTACCGGGCCGCATTATCGCGAATAGTAAAATATAAATCTATCAAATATATAAAGCGTACATTATAATTTAATCAGATTTTTATCTCCTGTAACCAGTAACCAGATTGCACATTCGCGGTACTGAATGCCGAACAACGAAATGCAGTTCTACTGTGACAAGAACAATAAGATTTACATAGCTTAAAAGCCGCCCAAACGCATTCAGTTTCCAAAGTCTTCATTTCGTACCACAAAGCTTGCTAGAAACGCAGTAAAAAAAATACAGCTCGGTCAGTATTTAGTAACGTGGTAGCATTTCGGTGGCCAGTGTGAGTGGTGGCCCCATTGGTCATTAGTTCATTACAGCCGTTATCAAGGCCCGATCGACACGACCGCGCGTCGCCCGACAAATTGCTACTATTTCATTTGTACCTTTTGTTTTCGATGATTTTCGACTTTTTATTAGGTAGGCCTTTGATTGGCTGGAATAAAAGGAAAGTATAATGAATATATGACATCACATTTGGTAGCATCGGCGTCCGCTAGCTTGTTGATGTCAATGCCTTCCAAAATCAGAAAATTTTCCGCCGCGAATGCCCACTCATCGTAATTTTCACGCCCTTTGAGTTTTGGAACGTTTACGATGTAATTCGAAGTCATTTTACACACAAAAACCAATAAATTTTCAATAAAATCACGGGACTGGGCCCATAACCTAATAAAACAAGTGAAACCACAGTCACAGACCACTTTATTCCTTTTTATAAATCTATGAACTAGAGTACAATAACCATAGGTACTTATTTTTATATCCTTAACAATATAGTATCAGAAAATATTATTTAGTCTTTCTTAGATAGGTCCCTCTTTTATTTTTTAACGCTTTTATGGAATTGTAAAATGTAGATCGTACTATCTAATGATCTGTGATCTATCTGTATCTAATGATATACTACTAATATTCTGTGACTTATTGGTGCAGTTCTACATTATTTGAATTATATATTAAAGGCGTCTTTAACTAGAGTTTAAACTATCGTTAGGTGCGAATTAAGGCCCCTCGTAGGTCTGGCAGTTGCTATAACCGTTCCATAAAATGGAAATATGATAAAGTTTACAATGTTTAAAAGTCCTTAAAATTTTGAAATCTGCATGTTGGTATATCTACTATTACTTGTATAGATATGTCTTGCAGCTACTGTATGAGTCACAAAGGCTCTCAGGACACACCTCATTGAGTAATGAATATTAAATTCATTGGTCTTTTATGAACTAATAACTGTGTTTATTCGTAATTATTTGCTGCAACCAGTCTTAAGCATTTATTTGCATATCGTATTTTACACAGAGGCGCATATCTAATATGATATTATATATATCAATAGTGTATTGTAATAATTGTAATAGGTATTCATCACCAGAGTCCTGTAGGAGAGAGAGACTGGCAGGAATCTAAGGATCAAGTTCACTGACAATATAACAGATGTTTAAAAATAAATCGGGCTATTACCAATACAAAAATTCACGTTTAAACGGCTGATTTTGCTCTAATCGTCTGATAAGTTGTCGGTGAACTTGTGCCTAAGTGACTGACCGTAATCTAACAAGCAGACCCAGTACGGATGTGTGGTTGTCTTAAGTCTTCAAATGTTTGGTTCTAGGACACGCTGGTTTCCACACGAGTATGCCGCACTTAAGTCATTACACTAATGTTTTAAATGCGAAAGTAACTGTCTATCAGTCTGTTCGTTACCTTTTCACAACTAAACAGCTGAACCGATCTTGATGGAATTGTTTTTCTTGTTGGACAAAGGAATAGTGTGCATCATGATTCATGTGGAAGGACAAAGTCGATTTATTTATTATTTTAAAAAAATCGCAACTTTTTGTTTCCAAACTGTCGAGGTCGCGGGTAAAGCAATTTTTCATACTAATCTGACTAATTTTATTTTGTACTACTAAGTTAAGTTAATAAGATCAAGTAAACCTACTATAGCGGAATAATAGTCAATAATTATTAGGAATAAAATTTCCCACAACAGAATAAATAGGATGTTCTGAGCAAAAAAAAATTAGAAGAGACAGAACAATAAAAAATAAAAAATCTTTGAAAAAAGAACGTATACAATATTTTTCTTAATGGGTATAATATCTTACAATAAACCTTATTTCTAATTTAAACATCCCCTCGGGCGTTGAGAGATAGGCTCTCAACCAGAATCCTCTTCTTGAGGTAAAGGAGAAATTTTACTGAAAACTCGACGAGCCACTCCACATGCCGTCTTGCCCAGGATATATTGCAGTAACTCGGCCCAAGCTCGTTCTATGGCGTTGTGCAGGCCACTCAATATATAAAAGATTTTAAAACTCTTCAGATATTTTTTATTCCTAATTATCGACCTAATTCTGCAACACCGACAGTTATCGCTGTTACTCGAAAAATGTACAAAATAACTGCAAGAACAATTGAGAAACTAAACTAAGTCTTTTATATAAAGAGAGTTAAATAATTAGATACCAATTTGAGATGACGTAGTTCATAAATTATTGCAAGATATTACCACAACTGTATTTTTATTCCTTAACAAATAAAATATGAAGAAAACATAAACTGAAGCCGATAGAAAGCCATGTTAAAACGCTAGCCGTCCAACAAACAGGCTACCGTCTAGTTAATATTATAATTATTTCCCTAATGTGAATTGCAAAATTATCTAGCGCCTTCCGGTCCATAATTACATACATACATCTAACATCTTATATACTTATCTGAATCCAAATCTATATTTTAAAGGCATATATAAAAAGTATGTATCTCTTTGTATTAAAGATTAGTAGGCTCAAATCTACCTGGAGTCATTTCTGTACCTGAAGAATGAAAGTCTGTAGGTTATAATTAAATAAAAAAACCAACACTAGTATAATCTAACGAGATGTTAAATCAATATATTTTTATTACATATGCAACAAAAGCAAATTATGTAACAAAATTTAATATTGCTAGAAAGCAGAGCAATAATATTGCGCTAACATTACAGTACACACATGATTGGCTTTTAGAGATGAGCAAAACTTGGTGGAATTTAACTGTACCTACTTTTAAACACCTCCAAGTTATACAACGTGTATCAGAAATGCGTGGTCATATTTAAGGGTGTGGATTAGACCATTAAACTGAACAACTTTCTCCATGGAACCAACATCGTACTTGCTAAAAATTATAATCAGCTGTCACATACAAAACTTCAATACATACTCGACCCTATCGAATGGGAAAGCTGATAATTTTTTCGCGATTAAAATGTTGATCCCATAGAGAAACTTCATGTTCAGTTAATAATAAGTAAGTAAGTTAATAAGGTGGTCAGATTTAAGGTACTATTCCGAATCGAGCTGCCAACTGCAACAGCCGACAGCACATGCAGTGACTGCATGAAGTCAATACAATTAATATTATACGATGACGATAATTATTAGCCGATTGCACGTGCTGACGGCAGTTGCAGTTGGCAGCTCGAGTCAGATTAGTACCTAGATTTAGGGTCTGATCCACACCCTTAAATACAACCACGCATTTCGGATACACGTTTATATCCTTCCAGGCAGTGATTATATTATCTATGTTTTCTCACATCCTCATCATTCGTGCAGTTTTGTGCATCAACAGCGCTCATATTTTTAACTGTCAACATTTTAGGTAATGTTTTAAAGCTTTCAACGGAATACTTCGTAGAGCATCAAAAAACCTCAAAGTTATTCCTATTCCTTCAACTTGTTTTAGTACCTACTCTGAGAAATGTGATAATTAGCTTAAAACAAAGACCCTTAACAAAATCACGTTAAATTATTTGATCTCGACGCAATATCTTAACAATCACACCAAGGAAACAGAATTTCCATATAACGGGTAAGTTGGCTGCAACGAGGTTTCAATCGTTATAAAATCACATAGCATTGTGAAGGTTCTATTAAACCCGGCGGCAGTAACTCATTGCCTATAGTAAAAGTAGTTGGAGATTATCTGAACGAGATTTGTACCCTGACTAGGTTGGCTGTACGACCAAAACTAGATCCGAAATAGCACTAAATTCATATACGATTAATTCAAACTGAACTTTATTAGGATAATGATAGAGTTTAGTTTTGTGTGTGCTTATACGGCACTTGTTCTATTTCGCAAATGTGTGGTTGGGACACTGGTCCACAGTACTTGGGCGGCAGGTGTTCCGAGCCAGCCTCCTCCCACTCCGGCGCCGATCTCTCGATCAATAGAGATCAATGATCTACTCGAGATTTAAACACTAGTTCAAATGCCTGGTTTCACTTCGGTTTAAGTGAATTTAATTGAATATGGGAAACATAAAAGAACCAAGATTCTATTGTATTTTACGGAGGCTGGAACCTCGCTCATGAGAGTAATGTTATGAGATTTTGTTGTAAATAAAATAGATTATAATAAAATATTCCATTATTAAATGCTCTATTATTAAATACTTTTAGAATAATGACCGTACACAATGAAAATGACTACCGAGCACTTTATGTAAGGTACTCCTCTCCAAGACTCCTTTCCGTGTACCTACACTACACAGTAGCGTCGATAAGGGGGTGGGGTGCGGGTGTTACCCGCGCAAAGGCACTTTGTCCATACGAAGAAGTATGCAATGAAAACTGTAGCAAAAAAAACAAAAACCTTAATGTAAAATTAAATAGAAATATCTTCACGTGGTGACACCCTGTCCATTCGCACCGGGTGCTTCCCACTCTAGCTGAGCCAATGCTTGTAGGTACATCCATTGGACATCAACTGCTGAATATAGGCCTCCAAACAGACCGCAACCGAGGATGGTCCTGGTAAATATTGTAATTCACGTATTGTGGTTATCCACGTTTGGCCAATAGATTCGCGATCGTAGTATGTTTCGAAAATCTTTCTTCTACCTCTAAGGACCATGTACAAAAGATCCAAAATCTTTCGAAAATAACTCCGTAAGTAAATACATGAAACAGATTCAGATTGAGACAATTTATTTTGTTTTATAGTCACCTTTTAGAAGAGAGAGGAGGTCCTTATTTTTACCGAGAATCACATGACTATTTTTCTCGCCGATTATGTTATGCAATTGTTACACATACGGAGATGCCTTGATCTTGATTGCCTTTGTCCGTTAGCAGTCGTGGCGACTACGTACGTTGCCGTAGGCACGGCTACGTGGAGCCGAGTTTCGTAACGTACTGCTACATCTGCTACGCACGTAGCCGAGCGCCTACGCACGTTGTCACGAGTACGTAATTTCTATAAAACAGGATTAATATTATACACGAATATTTTAGTAACGTGTACCACACACTGCTAATACATATGTAAAACACTGATAAACTTGTTCTTTCGTTCACCCGTATACCGTGTAAAACATCGATAACATGACCTTTAAAGCATTAGTTAACCTTTACATGTGACCACCTCGAGTTAATGTCCTATAGAGGCCGCAATATCTACCGAAATGTCGTGTTGGGTACATAACATCTAATAAGGCTGGAAGCCGATTTCTGCATAATTGAGAAATGGCTAAGATTTTCGCTCGCATATAGCTTGCAAATAAGAATCCACCTAGAGTTAGGAAGAATTTTGAAAGTTTCCTCCCTTGAAAGAAACAGATATGATACATCCAAAATCGGTCATGTAGACAGTCAATTCATAGTAGTGTGTCATAATTCGTGTTACAAAGTCGATCCACCTTCAGGTGATAACTATTAGCTATGTGTCGTATCTACATCTATCGTCATTTCGAATATATATTAAAATTAGCGATAATATCTGCAATAAATATATATTCTATTCACATTAAGATACCAGAATCTTATCATAATTAGAGGTATCCTTCATCAATATGTTAAGCCAAATCTCGGACAAATTGTGAAACTTTTCAATTATTATATTCAGCCCTGAGTGCCCCATTGTTAGACAAAGCCCTTCCACTTCCCCCCGAGTCTTCCACTTGCCTCTGCAACCTATCTGAGAATTTTAAAAAATCTTTAAATTGCACACCGTGTCGTTAATAGAATATTCCACATTCGCTAAATGGTTGGTGCAAATTCCAACTAAGGCCCCGTTCACACTCGAAACTATTAGCTTCAGAATCGCACGTTTTCGCGTTCGTCGGCTGCTTTTTACTTACAAAAAGTGAATAACGAACGTGAAAACGCTGCGATTCTGCTTCTAAACGTATCGAGTGTGGATGGGCCTTAGGGCAATGGGCATATAGGAATGATTATATAAAATGGGTGAGCAACATGGTCTTGTACGCTATTATCAACATACCAATCCCTTTGGGATCATTTAGGAGGTCCATATTGCTTCGGCGCAGTCTTTAAGAGGTCCCAAAGTCCACGAAAGCCTACGAAAGGTTCGCACCACGCTAATAAAAAAAAACGGAAGCCCATTTTAGGCAGAATGTCTACAGGTTGATATATTATGTTAGATATAAAAACTGGGATAACTAAGAATCTTCACGGTCAATTAAGAACTAAGTACATTTACGCTTCCCAAAATGGTGTGGAGATTAGATTGGCTACCGACTTCGATAAACTTAATGGTATCCCCATTAATCCGTGCTGGCAATTAAATCGCGAGAATCAATTCGTTAACTGGCGTTACTAAATTAGTTAGTAGCAGCTTTACTCGCGAGCCATTTGTGGTTCGTGTTCACTTTCGGATCTAAGAACATTTAGATTGTTTTTATTGGAAACACATACGTTATATAACACTAACGTTCTTCCCTTAAAATTAAGTCTTAAAAAAGCTGTAAAAAATTATATGATTTGGCCAATTTAAATAATAGGCCAAATTTTATACAATGATAATGTATTCTAATTTAATAAATTCATAATAAATGAAATAGATCGAAAAATACGTAATTATGTTGCAATATATTATATGCCTGTATATATGTTTTGCATATAAAAGACATATGTTTCCTCCCGTTAAATAATAATAAAAAAAAAACAGAAAATGATATTAAATTTAGAAACACCTGTCATTTTTTGTGACTTTGCAAAAGGAACTACAATCATTAGTATGCAAATGGTATAATCTAAACCTGATTTTCTGTATGACTCATATAATTTCAAGTGATATTTAGATTTTGTCGGTCAATGCATTGATAAATGTTTAAATACTCACGTACTTAATAGATAATGGATCGCACGAATAGATATGTTAAAAAAAAAAACTCTATTTTAAGGACGCTAAGGCTTGAATTAAAACATCAGAAGGTCCAGTTTCAATTATTTTAACAAATTTTATCTTGATCTGTTGACGCCTTCTATTTATAAGTCAAAAATAACGACCCCGGTGTGATTCATCAAATTAATATACATTATTTTAATGAGTATTTAAAATTATTTTATTTGCACTTCAAGGTTTAACCTGGTTTAACATTATCTGCAATTAAATAACCTATTTAAATATAAGATAAATCCGTTTTAAATATATTTTACTTATTTATAACGTTAATGAAGATTTATGTAAATTACTATTAATAAATAGTAATTAATCTTCTTAATTAATTGTAATCAATTATTAAGCTTTGAATGCCATAAGTTAGAATATAGAGATGTCAATTTTATTATATTGTAACATTAAATAAATGCAATAAATTAATTTTGAAACAACACAAAAACGTGGTAGTAAGTCACATTTCTCTCACTATATCTGGCTAGAAAGCCTATTGGATGTAGAGCTCTTCTGAAAATGGAGGCAAAGCCCATACTTGCCGGATAGACAAGCATGATGATAGCAAGAAGGTAGGTATGAATTCTACAGTTCGCAAATAGTATAATATTATACAGTCGGACGCAATTATTCATTTTAATCCAAATTAATCATTTTAAAAAATAATTAAAAATTTCAATTTAATCCGGGTCAAACTAAGAATGTTAGCTTAATCATGGCTTATTCAAATAAAAAGTATTTTATAGACTATTTAATACTACTCATATAAAATTAATAAAACTTCTTAGTTATTATTTGTTTTACTTATTAAAAAGACATAAATTGAAAATGCATATATTTTATAGCAAGGTTTTTTTTTTCACTTACGTCATTTTCTCACATTTTAATACTTTGTATTACCTCCGTGTATTGTTAATACAGAGGTTATGCGATTTTTATCATCTGTCGAAGCATATTATTTGAGTAGTATTAAATAGGTCTATTAAATTCTTTTTATTTGAATAAGCTATCATTCTTAGTTTCCGAGATATTAACGTTTATTATTTTGGCGATCCGGATTCATTGCTTCCGAGTGTACATACAAAAATAGATTCCTAGAAATCAACTGAAAAACAAAAGACGAATTCAAACAAAAACTCGTAAACCCCATTGTACACTGCAGTCCATAATTCGCTTGTTAAAATACATAGTAGTGCGGGTTATTACATATGATTACGAGCCGTTGACCGCTCACAAATACTCACAGTATGTTTCGTGTAGACATCGGATTATTTCTATTGGGAGCAAACAAATTGATACCGTCCACCATCTCGCTACATTAAGGCTGTATTATCTACTTGTAGAGCCCACTTTAAATTAATAACGCTGCTACAAGAAATTGTTTGTCTTGAACCTTGCTCGGTCGATGTCTACACTCAATAGTAATAAAAAATAACCTTTGGCAAAGTCTTTGATCTATAAAGGCGGTAAATATTACTTATAGCATTTTTTACTTTGGTATCTAACGCAGTTCATGCTTTACCTGACATTTAACTGGAAATCATTTAAATAAAACGGCATTTACGGTATCAAGCGTTATATTTTTGACATTTTATATGCGATGATACGTGAAAAGTGTTTAACAGGTGAGGAAATATAAATTGTAAAGATAAACGATACGAAACGTACAGTAAAAGTTGTTCCATTTCAATAACACGAGTCTATATTGATGGAAGCAATTAAAATCAGTCCAGTTTTCCGAGTCACAACATCTAATATAAAGTTGAACGGTGGTATGTTAGGAACACGTTTGTAAAGTGTTGCGCTGAAAGGGGTAACTGACGGGGCCACGGGCCCGCGTTATTTATCACACAGGATACGTAATGCTTTTAAAATTTATTTGCGTTTTACTTCGATGACACAGCAATGCATTAAAACGAATGTCCTCTTCCAAACATACATCTCATACAGAGCTTTTTTCTTTCCGAACTTTTTACAATACCTTTTGTAGTGCTTCATTCATCGAAACAAAAATAGAATTGTAAAACCAACGACAAGCTACTGTTCTTTTTCTTCCTTTTTTAGTACCAGCCATTCATTATTGTACACTCTTTATTGAGATCGCAACATTATTAATAAGCTTTTTGATTACAATCGTGTTACAACGAGAGTATAAAAAAGAGGTCATCATTTGTCCGTGCCGGCCGACAGACAGACAATTTGGTGTAGATACTTATCCGTAGTCCATACGGTAACGGTAGCTCGGAACATATGCGTATGGACACATGCACACGTGATCAACTCACACATGCGAACGGCAATGAATGGGATGCTGCCACCGCCGATTATAGATAGGGTTACCAGTACACAATAATATTTTATCGACACCAAAAATCACGACTAATTTAAAAACGGAGCGATTGAATTTGATAGAGGTATTTAAGCGTAAGTGGCTCTCTTAATTGTTAATAATGACAGAGGTTGAATTAGCTGCATTGAGAGTGAAGATAAATGATCTTAATCAAAATGTGAAAGCTACGATTGGTAAATTACGATGTCGGTAGTTTAGTGATTGCGGTGCCGCCGTGGCACAACCCTATAAATAAAACAAGGTAGATTATTGCGCATGTAAGCGTGTTTCCCACGCCGTGCAAAACAAGTTCTTCGACGAGATAAGCTGAAACTTACCACGAGGCCGGCTAAATTAGTACCTCAGTGACAGTTTCCTGTCTCCTTTACATGTTTTCTATAGTCCAAAAGAACGCGTTTTTGTGTACTTATTAAATTTTCTATTATAATTATGCCTTGTAGTCTCAAAACTGGATGTAGCCCGAAGCTTGCACAACGCGACTGTACGAGAAGGTGGTGTAATATTAAATATTTCATATACCTTGCTAGCGATACGTTTATATTGAATAGGAATCGTTTTTTTCAGTCATTCTTGGATTGTTGTCTTTTTGTGGTCATTTTGTTAATTACTATGTACTACTACTATCATTCTATATTTACGTCTTACTAGATATTTAAAATTGTACAAAATTAATTTCAATTCATTATAAATAATTAGAAAGTATCATGACCTTAAATATTTGAAATATATTGCCTTTCTTGCCATCCTGACCCCTTGATACTCAGCACCTGGGCAGAATAGAAAGCAGCTGATGACCTCTGTTCTGTGAACATCATTGTATTTGACATTTTCTTCATTTCAATTTTTTTTCTACATCATTTCTAGATGTAACTTGTCTAATTAACTTCTCCAAATTAGTTTGTATAATATGTAGGTAAGTCACTCTGAAATCGCACATTGAAATCCATGGAGCTACCATTACGAATGTGCTTAACATTCAACGGTTACATAACGATCCTATTTCCCAATCGTTAATGGATTGTTTATAATATTGTACTCAATTAGCTTGCCGCCGTGTTCCGTTGCACTTCTCTCTTCGGCTCGTGAGAGACGCTACACATCAACTCACCGATTACATCTACAATAGGAGATAGCGCTATTGAAGTAATAATTCATATTGTTTTTATATTAACACTGCCCCGTTAATTATGATTTAATAAAGATAATACTGATGTAACATTATAATTTAAAACGCCATTTTATTAGATTACTTCGATGATGAACGAATCTTACATCCCTTTGTATATAGTTACGTATAGTAGACACAACTTAGAAATCGCTTCGGCAAACTTCGTAAAACCTATCAGTTCCGAACTGCACGTGTCTTCGAGACCACGAATGTTTATTAGTATTGCAGTAAAATATGATCTCTACACTGATGCAATAAGGCCCAAATTCACCGACAACATAACAGATTAGAGCAAAATCTGCCGTTTAAATATGAATTTTTGTATGGGTAATCGGCCGATTTCGTTTTAAACATCTGTTATATTGTCGGTGAACAAGAACATGACCCTTAGTTGTACAATTATTTAAACGAGTGACTGCCATTGGTTATTCGGTCAGCTACATCGATGTTACTTCTTAGTTGTGTCGCCTACTCTATTACGTGAATGTTTTCTTTTTACTTTATTAGTAACCTTACCTTTTGAAACCTACGGATAATAAATTCACTGTATGAATCGATGTCTTAAACAGCTGCAATAAATAATCCTATATTGCAGTGGTAATCGTCACAGACTATTAGACACCGTCATCGTGCAATCAATGGAGCCTGACACGTAACCATACACGTGGACCCAGAGCCGATCATCCGACTAATATCTACGCTCCACTTAAGAATCATTCAAGAAACACACACACGCACACACATACTACCAGTTCGTGTCACTGAACACACATAAACGAACATACACGCTCTTCAAAAGCGACTTTTTGTTTTCAATTACGGATCCGAAAGGTTCATTATCTCTAGTATTTTCGTGTTCTTTTTCTAGTTTAAACCGGTGTACGACTGAAAATAACTTGTGGCGACATCTCATTAAGCCCGTCAGCGGTCGGGGCCGCTTTGAAAAATGTCTCATTTAACCCCGACAGTCCCTTAATAGCCGGTGAAGGGTTAACCGCCACAAATAACTCAATGCGGAAGTGGGCGAGTGTATCGTCGACTCTACTTTTTAATAGTTTTAATTAGGAAATAGTTTAATTTTTATGTTGTGTGAATGGTGCTTGGGAGTTGTCAACGTGTCAACCAATAGCAAATTGGCGTGAGAAATGGTTAGTAATATTGGTGTTGAAACTGATAGCCGGAAGAGCATATAAAATACACGCATAACTAGTTTCTGTTGAGTTTGGAAACGTAATACACGCTCCCTGTTGACTGGCAGTAGCACCGAACTATCCACAAATACCAACATCATTTGTATACAAATTGTCTCATTTTAAATTAAATTAACAGTCATTCACTAATATTTATTTTTTTGTGCAAATATTACATTGTATAACACTAGACCTTATGTAACAAGTAATACATACATTAACTTTTATACTCCCCTGTCAAGAGTTTCGCAACTTTTCTCGCAGTGAAATAAAAATGGTTTGTGTTTATATGCTTACCAAATATTTACCTATTTAGGTACTACCAAAAAATTGCTGCCAAAACGAATAATAATGTTCACCAAATTGCGATAACCAAAATATCTACTATAACTTTCTTTTGTTTGAATTAAACACAACTTCTGGATAATCAGCTGATTAATAACATAATAAATAAATCCAGCCCATTATTGTCGTATGTCGTATGTATATTGTCGGCATGGGCATCTTCTCAGAATGAGAAAGGGTCTGAGTCTACCACGTGCCTAATGTGTGAACATTTTCGCGGCTTTTCGCTGAAATTCTTTTAGTATTTTAACCTTTTATTTTTATTTACATTTTTAATCCAAACAATATTTGGTTGAATTTGGTGAGCATAAATTCGTTTTGATGAACATTTATCCGTTTTGGCAGCAATTTTTGATGGTGTTCATTTATTTTGGTGTGTGTTTAAATTTATGCCATTAAAAATTGCAAAAATCATATTAAGAGAAATACTTTTGTTTCGTTCAAATTCAAAAGCGTCGTAGGCCGTAGCGTCCGTAGCACGTGTCTTTGTGCAATTTTTGCCTTTAGAACGAAATGCATAATGTTATGTTTGTTGGAGAAGCCGACCCTAACATGCATAATTGCATACTACGGTGTGCAACTTTCAGCTCATTATAAGGTTTTTCACACTGGTCTCGGGAAAAAGTAAAAAAAATGTATCGATCATCAGCTCATTATATCGTATAATGTAGTTGACTGTGCAAAAGGATTTTGATACAATATACTTCTAAGCATTACGGATTAATGTCAATCTCCATGGCAAATGGGGTTTCCCCTGTTATAAATCGCTTTTATACTCACAATGTTGAACAAAAAATAATAAAATTACCAAAACCAGTTTCAAGTAGTCTTGATAATCTTTTTATCCTGCTACAGACCATACGCTGATGTTACGCAAGTATTATAGTTACGAGTATATAAAGAACTCGTATCGAATGTCAACAAATGATGTTCCCATTGGAAGTAGTCTGACCACGCCTCTTCCTCTGTAATATGACAGTTACATTATCATCACCCCTCGATCCCAACGGTAAAAGGGGTGAAACTAACAATGACTCTACAGTTATTACTGTACATGATTTCTTTTTAACCAAATACCTATGTGATATTCATAATAATGTTTTTTTTTTTTATAGTAACTGGCATAAAAAATATGTAGAATACATTTTGTTAAAATAAACTCGTTTTCAATTTGTGTTTAGAACATGTAGAACTGTCTTGAGGAAGGTTTTTTACATGTGAATAAAAACCCAATATCTACAATTGTAGTTCATAAATTATCTCTTGTTTCAGGTATGTATCAAAAGCCAATAACTCATCCAAGATGTCAGAACACACCGAATCCAAGGTAGGTACATAACATAACATATTCCAAACGACATTATAAAACCATAGACAACATAAAAACGTTACATAGATTTACAGTCTACAAAATGGTTTTGGATAATCCAATCTTGTGACTAGTAGTTATGAACTGGATTGAACGGCGAAACCGGTCATAGGTTCATTCACTCATTCAGTGTTCGGTCCAGCCGCCTATTAGCCGGGGAGAAGATTTCCGTACCACTGAGATGTGGAGAACAAACTGGTACTTAACGCTAGAAAACCCCCGCCATTTTTAACATTATTAATTAACACCAAACAAAATGTTTTACAATGTTTGATATTGTTGTTTTCCGTTTATATCGCCATCTACACAGCACACTGCTAAAAGCTAAAACGTTTTATACCTAATACTTTAAGGTTTATTAGACAAATAGGTAAAATAAATAATAACAATAACAAAACAAATTGAAAAATATAGGTAAGACAGAAAAAAAATCTCATACCTACATAACAAGAAATAATACTGGGGTTGCTCACACAATTACATACTATCCTCCTAACAGTCACACAACTCACAACATAGAATAATGTTGTTGCTATGTGCCATGTGGTCGTGGTCTAGCTAGATTGTAACGTTTCGTCTGATCTTTCTATTGGTGGAATCTGATGATAAGAATAGAATAGAATAGAATAGATCTTTATTTCATGTAAACCAGATACAGGCACTTATGAAATGTCGAGACTCTAGGTGCACGGTTCCAAATAGTAGATCCTATGGAGAAGAACCGGCAAGAAACTCCATGGAAACTCTTTTCAAATAAATAATAGATCTTGACAATCTTTATCAGTACAATGTTGTGGTAAGATCTGCGAGAATAAGAAAGAGTAATAATTTTATTTCAATTATCACCTACGTTACTTACATAAATATAAGGTCCTCTTAAGGGGTTATAGTATTCATAATTATAGGGACTTTTACTATAGGTCTATTTTACTTTTATTATAGGGACTTTTACTATAGGCCCGAACCAAAATCGCGAGAGAAATATCACCTGTTCCATACATTTAGTCGAGTAAATTGGGTTATTTGTATGGAATAGCGTTCAAACGTCTGGATTGAGGAGCCACCTTTAACGTCATGTAACTTTTTAAGGGTTTTCCTACAAATTCCAGGATTGGGTCTACAAAATCGGCTCATATCCTACTAAATAAATATAGTATCCGCGTTTAAAAATCACATGTGGCTGCTCAATCCATACGGACACGTTGTGGTATACCTATATAAAGTAACACGTAGCTTCACCATAGTGTACAGACCTTCACACAAATTGTTACTAATGTGGTCTGTCTAGTTAAGTCGATCCTAATTAACTTTATTTCTAAAAGCTTCAGAATAAATATTTAATTACTTAGTAAAGCTTAAAAATAAATTTCGTAACACATCCTGTTGGATTGCCAAAAGATTTCGTAAACAGTAAAGATATATCGAACTCACGAACAGGTGAGAGACGCGTTATTTCAGCAGTCAGTTATTTTCACCGTTTAAAAACTATATTTAAAACTTGGTGGGACTCAATTTTGTGTTTTGGGAAAACAAAACGCGTCGAGGACGTCTTCGTGAAAAATCACCTCACGCTTTATGATTGATCATTTCTTGAAACTGGAGAGCGTCGCTACCGCTGCGCCCGCGTCGACGCCGAAGACGCGACACACATAATATTTTGAAAGCTTAATGTGTTGATTTGTTGAAAGCCACCAAATGAGATATTGTGATGATATGACAAGGCATTTTGTTAGCGATCACATAAATAAACATCTGATCCGTATATTTTTATTGTGAACAAATAATAAAATATAATAAAGCAGTCTTGTTCATTTTGGTTTTCTATGCAATAAAACGCTTAAAAGCTTGTTGTTAATTTTAGCGCTTAAATCGTCACAATAAAAAATACATGATTTGTTCTTTCAACGGCACGATGACATTTATTAAGCGGTGTATGTGACAAAACTTGCATTTAAAATATTGTAATTGACAGGTACATGACTGTTGTTTATGAACGTGCTGCACTCACTAATGAGTGTTTTGCATGAAACTGAGATGAATTATTCGGACCGCATGGCCATGCATTTTTAAACAAAAAATATATTTCGCATTTCGGCCTTAAAATGATTCCGGGCTTTTTTTATGATTTAAATTGAGACAGATCGAATATCACATGCTATTTGACCTTTTATTTATATCATGGTTTACTATCTATTAGGTACCTATAGGTACATAGGATCATTTTCCATAATAAAATACTTATAATAGTAAAGCTACAAAATATTAGATAGATAAATAAAATAAATAGGTACTAGACAAAGAAAAATAACACAAATAGTAAGATACACTGATATACACTGATAAAACAGCTCCACCATCTACGTTCTTTACACTGACATTCAATACGCTATAAAGGGCAAATAGTACAATTATGAGGAGCCTCCTCTAACAACATCTTCCGCGTAACGTGATCCAATAATCACGCCGGGCGGCGTCCGCGCATCGTATCGGATGACGGCGACAAATCGCTCGTGCATAATCGTAAATACGATTTTTTATCCCGCGCCATTCATGGAGGATCCCACTATATCCGGTGAGCGGTGCTACCATATTGTACGCCAGGTAACACAAAAACATTGCTCATTATAGCGAAAATAATATCCCTCACACTAATCCAACTTAATACTTCTCGGGATAAAGCGTAAATTCGCAAAGCAAAATCGCAAGGTGCATTTCTAAGGTACCTTAAAATTTGTAAAAAATAATGCCCTTTTGTGGCTGCAGACTGTGTGGCACCGAAACCTTTTTGTTCGTGCAAAATACTCGAAAATTTAAATAGGAACTCATCGATTATTTCCAAGAAATGATGCGATGACCGTCGGCAACTGACAAATTGTCTGTAATCCTATACGAGTACACGTTAATTACAGCTTGTCCATCTGTAATGATACGCATGCCTTGTACTGTCATTGACATTTTGAAACAAAATTACGCATACAAATGAAAAGACTCTTCGAGGGCTGAGCACGAATGTTTTTGACGTATAACATAAGCAAATTTTGAATAAAAAATACAATGATTTACTCTACTATCGCATTTTTTGTTAATTTTACCCAACATACACACTTGATTTATGAAAATGTAAAAATATTGCATAAATAATATAATAATAATAATAGTATATTTATATTTTGTATAAATATCATGGATTACTAGTGTATTTTTGATTCAAAATTTGCAAAAATTCGTATGTCAGACGTAAATTAAAATCGTGAAAAGTTTATAACATACTCGTACTTCAAGCATTTCAAGACAGTGTCTAGTTTATAATCAGGTCCTAATCCTAACACAATAAAGCTTTAGCATCTAAATATAACTAGCGAAACTTTCTATTAATTACCTGGACAGACGGGGCTCTTGCAGGCAGTGTAGATGGCTATTTGGCATCATTCATTTCCCTGAGCCAATAAACCTAACCAGTTAAACACACACAGTAGTAGCACATATTACTTACATAAGATAAAAGCAGTTTTGTTCAATCAACATAGATACATATATAATAATGATATAGCTGCGGACTTGCAAATACAGTCTAGCATGTTTCGAAACATTGATCAACAATTTTTAACATCTAACAGACTTCCTTCGTTATTACAAAGTATCCTATTTATGCAATCGGATGTCGACGTCAAATTTTCTGCATATTAATTATATTTGCCAAGAAGGTCGCCAAATTATTAAGGTAAGGCTCAGAAATGTGAAACGTGTCTACGGTGATCATAACTATCAGAGTAACGCAGGATGTCGATTTCTCTTTTAATTTTAGTATAGGTATAGAGATGTCCTTATGAGTTTGACTCTTAAAGATCAAGTCGTACTAATAATTTCCAGTTTCCATTACATCCAAGTTTCCATACAAGAAAATGTAATGATTAGGTTCTCGGATTGAATGTTGTAAGAAATGTGAGGTGATGGTGTTTTTCCGGCGGTTGCTAGGCGTGCTGTGCGTAGATGGATATGGCCACGGAGCGCAGCGGCCCCCGGCCAGGGGACAGCGGTGCCTCCATTCACCGATTACTAGATCTTCGCACCTCGCCGACCACAGAACGCATCCCATTCACGACAAGCGAGTAAATCAACCGAGAACTTTAACACCTTATAAGGTCTAACTGGTACCGTTTCCTCAGACGGAAAACAACTTTCTGCTATCGATGGAAAAACCACTTTCGCATACGTTCGCTTTGAGTTACGACTTTTTACGATATCTATTTCTGTGCGCAAACTGTGAAGTACATGAATGTCGCCCGTGATCGTGGCGAGGATTGAAAATGAACTTTTTGTTCTTGAAACTAGAGGTGATATTAGAATGGGTGGCTATGTGAGTTGGTACGTTTAGTTGGGGCTGTCTGGTTTTATGAATGAAGCGCAACGTTGTGAGCGGAAGCGGAGCCGGCCGTAGTGCGGCTTTCCCGCGGCGGCCGGTTTCATTAATAATTAAAACGCTGCAACTGGCGGAATGGCCGGACGTGGAGATGATTTCTAGCCGCTCTTGTTGTGGCCACGGCTCCTGCTCCGTTGCCGTTACACGAGCCGTACGACTGTGTCATTATTTTTATATTTTGAGAACGGAACATATAAATAAAAATTTAGACACCATCGGAAATTTTGTAATAAAATATGACCAGTAGAGATGTTGCTCAGTAATGACGTATCATTAAACAGTAGCTACTGGAGAGTGGCCGGCTCACGGTGCTCACGTGGCTCGATGACGCCGCAATACTATAACGGTCAACATACAAAGTAAAATTTGACTGCCTCATTACGCAACACGCAAGTGGAATGGTACAGGAGGGAACAAGAGAGTGATATTCAAGTTGGATGAATTGAAAAAGGACAGAAGTATGTCTGAGAGAGCGAGATGGTGGAGTATGACAAATCTATAAAGAGAATGGGATAGATAAGGTAGCTAGATACGCGCGTCCGGCAGAGCACTTCCTGTCGCGAGAATAATAGTGTGCCAGTGTCCTGCAAACATTAATCGCTGTCAATGAAGTAATAAAAGAAACATAATTGCATAATCTGGACCACTGGAGTAAAACAAAAGATCTAAGCTTCTTTGAGTTCATTTATAGCATATGCTATGAATGACAGTCTAATCTCTAAAGGCTTTCCAATACTGAAAACTGCCTATCAATCAGATAGTCTGTTAATGTGTCAATCTTTATCTTACATTAACTCTTTATTAGAATAGTACCTACGATACGAAATACTATCATGACAAATTCTCCATGCTTCGAACACTGATGGATCACTGGACGACGTCATAAGTCGTACAAATTCGTGAACATCCTCACATGCGCGGGCGCCGCCGCTTTACTCCGCTCCGCTTCCGTCGCCCACATCCACTGTAATGTGTAATTGTTGGCGTCTTTCTGTCATGTCCTTCAGTTAATACTGTTAAATGGAACACTACTTCAATCCGAATGACTAACCCTAAGTATTTCGGTCTCTATATTCTTAGAACTCAATTTGATCTTTCTATTTCATATTACACTATGTTTTGTTTATACTGTGTATGAGATCTTATATTTTACTCTGCTATAAGCTTGAGTCATGGTTGCGACAGGTTTCTAGTTTCCACCTATGGTTGCAGGGTCATAAGTGACTTTCCAGCATTAGGCTATACATGTGGGAAATCATAGAAATTCTTAAGAGACACGACTTCTTCGACGATACAAACTCTATATAGCAACCAAGGTAGGACTATTTTTGTGTTTGCTCCAAAATTCTCCCCTTACTTCCAACATACCTAAACAAACTAACCATTTTAATACAGAATCGCTTCATCGCAGTTCATAATTGACTTTTTGTATCAAACCCATCTCAGTAAGTTCGTTAGACATCCCTGTTAGCGGAAGCGCGCCCACGCCCGCTAATTGTCCTACTCTTTTTGTTTAGATGTCCACTCGCCTTAACTCGATTACAGCAATCAGAGCCTCGCCCTTTGCCCCCGGCTCCCGAGACGCCCCTACGTCTCGGATGTGCGGGATAATTGTTACATGCTATGACTCTTTGTCTATATTGTGGACACTAAACATGGTATTATTAGTAATCATTAGCTATTTTCGTCGGTCGGAAACAGTAATGGAACATTTCAAAATAAACTGTTTTGAGTAGTAGGATAAAGTTTTGGGAATTTTCAAAATTAGATTAGTTGGCATAAAGGTTATTAAGTGTGTTTTTTTTATTATACTACGATACTATAAATGAACTATGCGTTTCAAAATAAAAAGAGGCACATTTTGAAATAAACTGACACTGACTGAATACGAGAAGACTAGTAAAATCAATTTTTCCTTACCGGAATAAGTCGTTTTTAGTCAATTAGAACCAAAATTCGATTTGTACTGTTATTGATTCGGAAAGATTGTTACTTTTTCTTCCATTCTACATACTTAACTCAAAAACACATGGATTTGGAGATGTTCCAATATTGCTGGTGTACACAATAAAACAAATAGTGATACAGGTTTTTTTAGGATTATTTCGCGTTTGATTTAACTTTTCAGTGTCTAGACCAGCTCTGAAATGTCATCAAAACGTAAAAAATCGATTGCAAAATATTAACTTATAATATTACAATAATCATGTAAATATCAGATATGATTCTAACGAGCAATAATAAAGTATTTGCGGTTTGTGGTCACCAACCTAGTAATTACATTTAGAACGTCCTGTTTGGTAGACTGGTTTTGATAATGTCCATAACACCTATCTCATGGTGACGTGTCCTCTTCATAACGTTGTAGTTTTCCGTCAAACATTTATTTGACGGTCAGTACCATACATGATGTTTGAACAAAAACTATCCGTGGAAACTTAAACGGAGCGTGGGCTAGTTGACATAATGTTTGTTCACATTTCTACTCAATTAAGTACTGCGTTTCATTCATGTTTAATTATTTAAGGCTCGCTGCTCCAGCAATGTCTGCCTATACAAGGTATAAATAGAAGTCAGTATGGCTCGGTGCGCCAACCTGTCATACAACATTGTCGCGGCGGGCCTCTCATTTATGAATGAACTCACAGATCTAGCGATTTCCGGCTAACTGTTGAGATAGTACGACACTCTTCCTGGTTCCTGCTATGGTATCTTTAATTACGACGCCAGCATAAACAGACCGCTGGACCTACCACACAACGAACAAAATTAGATCGTATTGTGCAAGACGCAGAGTCCAGATTTTCACGAGGTTGACCATCGATTGGAGTCCATTTCTGCTTTATCGAGATCGTTCGAAATATGAATAAAGATATTCTAAAAGTGACCAAGCGTTTCTAATCGCCAGAGCGTTATAGACTTTATGATAACGCGTTATGGTTAGATATGTATTAATTTGATCTCGTGGTGAGTGTGGCTCGCATCCTGTGGAGCACGTTTTTTTCCTGTCTCCTTCCCGGCGTTTCACCGTTACGCAATATATCGTAAATAATTAGCGGAAGGCAAGATTCCCGTGTCTTATGGAGATGCTGAGTATCAGGTTTTTTCGCCGGACGTTTCCTGCCGTCCGGCTAACAGTAAACCATCGAGTCTTCTTTATATGTACACTTAGGTAGTTGTTAGACGAGATTTAATCATAAATGTCCATTACAAACATATCTATGAAGGAAGTGGGTTTATTTTAAATGCCAGATTATATCGAATTATTTTAATTATGTTGTTTATGACTTAAGATAATATTATATGATTCGATTTAAGGTATATGTAGATAGAGACCCATATGTTGACTGTATGACTGTTTCTGATGCGTTTTCAATAAATACAAGTCATTTATTTTATCTGCTTTCTTGTCTGTCTCTGATATCGTTAATAAAAATGCCTCCGCGTTTTATTGAACATAACAACAAATAATAAGCTCATCAGTGTATTGAAAAAAGTATATTGCCGTGTCGATTTGCCCTTGTGCAGTGCCGGCCGATAGATGGGCATCGGCGGCATTACTGTCTCATTGGCATCGCCGCCGTGCCGCGCCGCCGCGCTTCCCGGCCCGGAACAGGGACGTGTGTTCACGTCTGCGGTTTTTGCTCGCAGAACTAATTGCACGTATAACTTTTACCAAATTGCGCAATTTACTGCGCATTGCCCCCTTAAAATCTGTAAAAGCCATTTTTTACTCGCTAACTGATTTCGAACACCTGATAACGAGATCGGATCGTTTGTAATCGTCTGTAATTGAATTCGGAGTTTAACCACATAGTTTGATACGACGACAGAATTCAAAGATAAAGTTGTTTAAACTTTCTCGTTTAAATTCAGTTCATTATCTTTTCTCACGCGATATGAGATAAATAAAACTCGGTTAATCGATCTAATTTATTCAGTACGTACCGCAACCGCACCTATTTATATTTATCACAAATGAGCGTTTTTACTGATGCTGGCTGATGGGCGCGACGGGTCGGCAGTGCCGCTCCGACGACTACGACTCATTTTATGTTCGAGAGCGCTCAAACATGCGCACTGATCGTTTGGACATAGAACAAAATAAAATGGTAACCGTACATGTTCTCACGATGGCGCTTAAAAAGCTCGACAAGATCAGATATAAAATGTTGCAACGCCGAAGACCGGTCGACCGCGATACAGAACTCACTCCGCCGCGATTAGAAAAGAATAACGATCGAATTTAATGGAAAGAGTATGTTAATGACTGCGGCCCACAACTCGCACAGATCAAGCGTTTGATAGTCATCAGAAATCACATCGCTCCGATTATTATACCTATTTAAATGTGTAGCTACTCGAAAAACATAATTATAATTCTATGAGGCCATCACCCTGTGATTTGTGTCCATATACAATCAAAAAAGCGTACGTTTACGTTCTTGTTATTAAGCTGGAGATACAAGAAGGACTATAAAATGATGATCAATCAATTTGTCAGGAGACCTGCTCGAATTTTGACTAATTAGCTGCGAACTCTTCCGTTCCCACACGACCAATATCTTAAAGAAAAAGATATAATTTATTTTATTATGTATGTTTCTGTTGGCGATGTTATAATTTTTATGGACGTATGATTTATTATGTAACAATTTATTAAAACGAAAAATTTATCCATCTCCGGGGTCCAATAACGATCGATTCAAAGTTCGATCAAATTGACAAAAGCTTTAGTAATACTTCTCCTAATAACTGCAATTTTTTGCAGTTCCTACTAGTACTGTACTTATATGTTTTAGCTATACATGTTTAATATTCTGTTAATTAATAACGAACTTAATACCATTCGTGTCACTTATAAATGCTCCTGTGAAGACCTCATGTAGGTACCACTAATTGGTAATCAATTGAATGCGTGGTAGTGCATCGGCGACTGACAGCTCCGATGGTATCGGCCCTAACTCATGATGCTATCGAAGATGCCTCCGTCCACCCGTCAGCCTCACTATCTCCACATCTCGATAACTACTTAAGCGCAACTATATTACGTACTCTCTAAATTAAGATGCATAGAGAAATATTACCGCACGAAGCAACGATTAATTTAAAAAAAAACTTGAATAACACCGCGGTGGACGTTAATAAGTGACAATACAAAACACTGTACATCTTCTCTAATAAATGTAAACTTAAACTTATATCTTGTAATGCAGTGGATGTCAATGAAACGATGAGAAAATAAAGGCATTGAAATAAATGAAGTATAACGGAAGTAGAAATAACCGAATTTATGTAAAACAAATCGATGTTCTAGCCAACCAAAGATATGGTAAGCGATCACCACATTGATAAAGATATCATCTGACGCGATATCAACATATCGTGGTGCATTAACAATGTAATTTATTGGTTGAAAACGTAGCTCTGCCTTGGAGTAGGGAAGTGAGCCTCTAGGAGATGCTCATTAACAAATGATACAACGATATGAATTCTGATAAAAGAGCCATCAATTTGCTGATTAAGTAAACATTAAAATACACAGGATTAATTAAAGAGTCTAGAATGTTTAAATCAGGGTTCGCTGATATATATTAGTGGATGCACATCATGATAAATATCAATTGATTTTTATAGTGACATAATATGTATATCATTTGATATTTATCATCCAAACTACAACATTTGTGCTGGTTTCACGAATACGTTAACAATATTTGACAAAAACTACAGTTTTATACTTTTACTAAAATGGCAATGTAATGGAACTTCTAATGAGCAAAAACAAGTACGTAATAAGTAAGTTTAATAATCTACATCTACACTATAATAATATTATAAAGAGAAAAGATTTGTATTTTTGTTTGTAATGAATAAACTACTAAACCGATTTTAAAAATTATTTCACCAGGAGAATGCTATATTATCACTGAGGAACATAGGCTAGGTATATTTTATTTTCAGTAAAATTAGGTATCCGTAAAAAAACTCCAATCACTCGTGCAAAGCCGGGACGGGCGGCTAGTGTAAGATAAGCAGAAAGAAATGATTTGAAATTAAAAAAAAAATCGTTGTTTTTTTTTAAATAAATTAATCTATTCATAAACTAGGTAGGTATACCATGTTCTTGATGTTTTGTTTCAGATCTGTTAACCCTAATCAAAACATTTCGGTTGGATTCACACCGAGAACATTCCATCAATAGATGATACCTACAGGTCCTCAACAACCCCACAATCCTTACAGTTAGGCGAAATTATTTTCTTCATCATGAAGGCAAATTTCTTACATGGGATATGTCCAATTGTCCATATCTGGCCCTATGGGCTGTCACAACCAATTTTCTCGACTAATATTTTTATTCAGAAATATAATGAATAATCTATCAATATCTAAACTCCATTTCATATGCCTAATGCCATTCATGTAATTTTTATCACTGACTAAAATTCCACCACCGATAACATTGTCCAACATACACAGATATCCATGCATAACAAAAGCGTCGTGGACTTTTATTATTACATATTTTACATGAGTCACAAGCTTTTGAGGCTTTTGACCATTCCAGAGTTGTTGTCACAGTAAACACTGGCCTTATAGTCTTATGCCTACACCAACCATGTGTTGAGAAACACTACGTCTTGTCTGACTCTCGGAATCTCGGAATACACTGACATAACCTATAAATTCCTCACTATACGTAGAAATAGATATGCCAGCTGATTCTTTGTACCAACGGGCACAACAAACGGGGTTGCTAACATTTTTTTGAAATAATAAAGTATAACTGATTTCAGAGTGGGTAAATAATGAGCTACAGAGTATAACTTTTTCTTTTTACTTCAATGTTTTTTATATTTATGTTTGGTACTAGTAAACTTGATGTCAAAAAAGTCAGAGTTAATGCAATTAAAGTATTTTAGCGTACTTTATTAATGTTATAGATTGTAAAGTACACCTACGTAAAATAGTATAATAGGTACTCTATTTTAGAGTACATATTATACGGTTGGCAACCCTAAGCAAATCATGTAGGTACATACGTACGAAGGTAACGTCAAAGACACACAATTAAAGTTAAAAGACATACAATTTGTAGCCCTAGTCAAAAATGCAGTTGGTCATATGTGAAATCATCAACAAAACGTTTTATTAAAAGCCACTGTGTATAAACAATTAGTCAAAATTAAATTAAATGTACCAATCTGTCGATCCAGCAATCCGGCAAATTGTATTTGCAAAGAATCATTATCAACTTCCGTTAATATCAAAGACAGATTTCAGCGAAACTAATATAGTTCGGAGAACGCTATTTCGAGAGCATTACAATAACTTCCGAAACGAAATTCGAATTCGTTGAACATTCACAAATTGCCTAAAGGCAAATGGAGACCGGCTCTAGTTTTCAACGATAACTTGAGGCGACATGCGTGTACCGTAGTAAAGTGGAACGGGTCGGCGTTCATTCATAGATTTGAAGACAAACAGCCTCGCCCAGCTCTAGCCAGCAAGCATGTCATTCACTACACATACTCAATGAGGCGAGATGTTGCGACATTGTTGTATGAACACTCATACATCACCCGCTACGGACATGCTACTACATCATCGCAGATGTTTCCAAATGTATTATATAAAGAATTGATATTACTTTATTAAGTATTCATATTATAAGGAAACAATAATTTATTATAATTACTCAATAATCCATGTCATTTATTTTGTTATTGGCACCAGTGAATTACACCCTTAAACTACTGCAAATTGAAGTGGAGTACTTGAATGAACGGAAGGCAGATTTCCTTTGTCGTTAAACTACGTAGAAAACGATTTAAAAGTAGATTATGTAAAGCATACGACGCGACGTTGACGGCTGGAGCAAGTTCCGTTGAGACATGTTGACACTATCGAAAGCAAGCTCAAACACCGATCGGACCTCGGGCCGTGTTTACACATTGTATATTTCGAAAAATAAATAAATTGTCTTTCTGCGATGTTTCCACGAACAGGTCAATGTTAACGAGATAAACAAAATGTTTAAATAACTATAGTTAACAAGAACACTGATTCTTTTTAAGAATACATCCACATCAAAAGTTTTTTTTTACATCACCATAATATCGTTAGTTATAGGGAAATACTCGTCTTACTTCTTTTATGCAGCGATCTAATACTTTTCTTTGATAACAAATGATATAGCACTCTTTTAGGCTCTCAAACACTGCTGATATAAAGGTTTTAGGGCATTCTAATAATGCACCTAAATTATGATGGATTATTACTTGCCTAACAGTTTGTTCCGAGTGCCTATAATTATTGTATATCGATATAGATAATTAATAACACAGTATAAAATGCTACCGATTGCAGAGCGCCATACGATATAAATTACTGCTTACCGTAACAAATTATATCGTACAAAAAATCGTGAAATACGATTATTAATCGAATCAATTTCACGGGAGTTGTGATCGCATATCTATGGTCAATTACGTCGCCCTCCGACTCGGTTTATCTATACATATAAAAAGATCTAAAATATGTTTAGGCTGGGCTTTCAACTTCCGTAAGGCTTAACAAGAAAAAATCAAAAGGCTCAACTCTGAAATAACCTCCTATTTTGCAATGGAACTTACATCACAGTCTCATATTTCAAATCTAGAGTGTAGCTATAAAACTATCCGATTAGAGAATGCAGTTCAACGAAGTACAAGTTGAATTAAATTTGCGAAAGTCCTTATTCCTCCCTATAGTGTTCTGGCCACAACCTTGATAATGCGGGTTGCGGTGCACTAGGGCGGTCTTACTGAGAGGCGTCAAGCGATGATCGCGCGATATGAGCAGTCGCGCCGCGTCGCCGCGACATCGCGAGGCTTCCGTTCCCGCGACCGACTCCGTGGGAACCGCTTTATTTTCGTATTTAAATTCGACCCTCATTAAACTGGTTTGCTTCAAAATTCGCTGCCTTCTTTCGACGCCTTTTACTCAATTTTTTATGGTTCCGTTCGACATTTACTGTTTGAGATTATTTTTATTTTGAGTCTAGACCTCGTCGGAGAGTAATATCCCACAATGAGTTGCATTGTACATAAGGGTACGAGGTACGAGTCTGGCTTTATTATTGTAAGAGCTTCTTATTATTGATAAGCGAACAGTTTGAATTTAGATTTCGTTTATAAAGTTTAATCATAATAGGTTTTCAAGACATGAAGTGGTCGTATTTCATTTTGTTTTACTTAAATTTTGATAATACAAAATAATTAGAGATAACACAGTATACAGTTTAATATTCCATAGATAATGTTTAGATTTCATGTTAATTTAATTTGGGCAATATAAATTAATGGATGGAGAAAGAACCAGTTCTCGATCAGTGGCCAGTTGGGAAGAGAAACGAATCAGTGAACCATTATATTTAATTAATACAGGACGATTTATGTAGTAGATACGGTTGCGTGTAATTTTTCTCATAATACTACCACGTAGGTATTTCAAAGTACTTTATTATTCACATTTGAATTATGGTTATAGTTTTTCGTCGTGATTGTACCTTGGAATCTATTAAACGTTCTCTTACTAGTAGGTACTTTATGTAAATTAGAGTCGCAGCTACTTTTTTATCGCATTAACATCTAAAGGTTTGTAATTATTATGTAATTTAAGCTTCTTACAAATTAAATATAAGTGTAAATAATGTGATAGAACGTACTGTGAGAATTTATTGAGTAATATTAATCACTTAATCGTGATATCCATAAATAGAAACCTGGGATGATAAATTATGATGAAATCCATAACTCATAACATAAACTTAAGAATAGATAGCAGATCTTATCAGCAAATATAAGAGCAACAAAAGAGTCACGAGATTGAGACCGGAAACGTCATTGAAAAGACATAAACGCGATTCTTAATTTTATCTTAATTATTATAACTGTTTCTTAACCTGAAATTGTCATATAAATGTGTATTAACACGTTTAATTATGTTAATATGAGGGTTTGTCTTTTCCCGAATGGTGCTCACTTCCCCACGGTATCACCTTACACCGGATGGTGGGTAACCCTGCAGTGCAAGTAAGTTTCAAACCTTAGCGAACACCGAAGCTATGTGAAATTGTACTTTAAACTGTGAACGTGAAGTTTCAAAATTGTTTGAAGTGTCTCTAACATTAATATTTTGAGCGTACGACTATTTGACTTTAGGAAATGGTTCAGAATTCGACCCTATTTGTTAATAATAGGATCTGTTTTAGGTTGGCAAGCGTTGAGATCGGATACCGGAAGGACACATTGTATGGGCCTTAGCTACCTGTTGATAATTTCCATTGTGAGTGGTGAACGTGCACAATACTATGTTGTACGTTAGAAGCTTTTAAAAGCATTCCATCGATGAGTAACACTTAACCGACATGTTGTTATCTTTTGCAACAGATAGCCAAGTAATTATGTGATAACTTTAAGTACAGGTGTTTCTTAATTTAAATAAACAGTAATTTTCTTACCTTTGCTGATTTTTTTATTTTAGACAATAAAAGCAAACATGTACAATTGTACATACATTTCATGGTCAATAATTATGATTAAGGCCCATGATCACCGACAATATAACAGACGATTAAGTCATAATCAGCCATTTAACGCGAACTTTTGTATGGGTAAACGGCCGTTTTCATTTTAAACTTCTGTTACGTTGTTGGTGAACATTTTGATTGATTGACACATTGATTGCCCGGACTTGGTGACTGGTCTGTGGTTCCTCGAACAGTACATGGACGGGAGGTACGCACCAGGCGACTGTTCGCTACCAGCTTTTGTAGATCCAATGCTGGTGTGCGCTCACCGCTACACCGCCTGGTCGACACATACAATACGCGTTTTGGTGCATTAGACATATTATTTCTAAGCAGATATAAATTTAAAAGTGAAATAATTAAAATTCTAAAATAAAGTATCGGCAGTAGGCTCCATGGGTTTTAAATTTATAATTTTAATTTAAGAATCCTTCGCTTGCTCGTTCATCAAAACTGAGCACGCGGTTAAAAAGCAACTTTGCACTCTTGTATAACAAATAACTATTACCGTTTTTGTATCTTCTTCTTTTTCAATAAGCTAGCCCTGTTACAGTTAACGTTTGCTAACAGCTTGTTTTTTATTATATAAAATGGTAATCTGTGGAAAATGTTGTGGGTAGTATATTTAATAAGTTTAATTTTAAGACAACACTGTTAATGTTTAATATACTACTGTTTGTTTTCCCAAATGTAATAAATAAATAAATAAACATAAGACTAAGACTAATAAAGAAATCGTGAATTCAACCATTTATTTATAAACGATTAAAAGTGATAACTAAAATCAAACTGTAGAGTATCACTATAGAAGGGAAAATAGAGGGAAAAAGAAAAAGATAAAGACCAAGAATAAAGTACTTACATTTATCAACTGAAAGAAAAATCTAATGTAGAACCGTAAAGTTATTATTACTAGTGGTAATAATAACTTTATGTGTAGAACCATATTATAAAAAAAATTAAAGATTTAGCATTGAAATTGTTATACCTACAAGTGCCTAGTACTTAAATTTTGGATGGATGGAGAGTATCTCAGTATTACACCCACATAAGAGAGCCAGAGTGTAGTTCAAACGATGTGCCATCAACATTCTGTAGTGCGTCCTAAACTCCAAAATCTTCATTAGTTACCCATAAATCTCTCTAAACTAAGTTGTCGAAAGCTTACGGCGGCTCTTTTCAGGTGTCAAGAACAAGCGCTCTAAATGACTATACTTTTGAATTAGCGTCCACTCAATTCATATTTATATCCGCCATTTTTCATGCGCAACGAGCTGCGCATACGCAAATGCAAGCCATTAATAAATTACAGAAACACACATAATTATACATGTGATCTTTACGTCACTACGTAAGCATTGTATAAGTGTGCGTGCACTTCCTCTTGTGTTATCTGTGTGGGTACGTGGAGGATCGTGCGGGGGGGTGAGGTGGACGACGTGTGGAGAGGGGGACGACTTCCCGCGTAGCACCTGGCGCTCAGAGGTTACATGCATCGACGGGATCCCATTGATTTGTGGCGAGAAGCACTTGAACTTAATGCTCTGATCTGATTTACCCTTTGTTTATGGTTAACTTCTTTGTACATAGTTGCAGCGCTGGAATACTAAATACTAATGCGAATACGTTGGAAATAAATTTGTTAGTCAGTTTAGTTATTCGAAGCCAAACTAGTCGATGACTGAGTTATTCCAAGAACAAGTACTTAATGCTTTTGTGAAACATGTTTCGAAGACACTAAATACGAGCATGTTGTAGGTAGAGTTAACGAAAAGACAATGGAAACCTTTAAACCTATTGGACGCCTCTATTTACTTTAATTTTTAAACTTTCGATTATATTACACATTTTCGGATTATTGATTTTGATTTGAAATTTCCTTTGTTGACATTAAATAAACATACATGTTAAGGCAATAACATTATGACTTATTATCTAATAGCGCGCGATTTTTAGACTAATTTAGGTAAATCTTTTAAAAACATATAACACAAAGTAAGTATAGTTTTTTTAACAAGGTTGAATATAATCTGTTACTGCTACTATTTGACTTGGATTTTGTCAAGATAGGATATACCATATACCTGGCATGCTTAAAGGCATTATGAATAACAAAAGCTCATACTTTTAGGATTATTGCCCTGTACATTATCCAATGGTATATGGAACTGATGATTGTAGAAACATCGAGGGGTCCAAAAATAAAAACCCTAGCAACGTTGTGATTCAGAATTCGAGCCATGACGACAATACCGACCACATCCTCTGTTTGTTTTAGTGAAAGGCAATTGTTGTTACCTCTTACTTCTTAAAACCAAACTTGTTGAAAGCATTTTGCGTAATTGAAAAACGAAAATCAACGTATAATAGTGGTGATTTCCCAAGTTATCACTGTTAGTAACATCATACACTTAACTTCGACGTTTTAATAAGCATTGACTTCGTATTATAAAATCTACATTTATTAGATCCAATCGATGTAGAATAAAAAATACTTAATTGCGTGGAATTGGAACTGGTAAATTAGTGATCTTTATCTTTTGTATTAAGTGGACTGAACGCCGATGCATTACTAGAGAATATAGTTTTAACATAACAACATGCTAACTGCATGAATTTAGTTTATTTACTTAATTGTATTTACTTTTTGCATATTCTACCAGAAATTTAAGAACTTCTATCAACGTTACAATCTCTATATTCCCTAATCTCTACCATGGTAGATTAGTAGATTCTATCTCTGTTCTTTTATTTCTTCACTTTTACCTGTCATTTTTGACATCTCAGATCCCCAGTATAGTTAAGCTGATGTCAAAATATTTGCCGTGATCAAAGGGCCTCCACGTGCTGTCGATGTCGTCCAAACATTGACACGGGCCTGGCGCAGGCGCAGGCGAGGCGGCGCGCCCAGCAGATAACAATACCGCGAACAATCGCCTGACCCACCGACACACCTACGAACAAACACAAATATACTTAAACTAACATCACTTTGACTTAAATGATCTCAGGTATTTTTCATGACAATGAAGGACCTCTGTCGTTCTTCATTAAGCCCCTCTACAGGCTCCTGCATAACATCCTGTCTTAGTTTCATTCATTTGTCATAGTCAAGAATCAATTGAGGTACTTTGTGTTACTGCCAATTTGTACCATTTCCTGCCTACCTGTTGGCTACCACTTATTGTGCAATTTAGTACACAGATATTACAATTTAATTGACCTTCTGTATAATGTGTTTGCTTAGCTAGTTAATGAGTGATAACCTATAGTTTCCAAGTTTCAGCAGACTCATTGTAAAGAGCAATGATACGATAGTAACATACATTAGAATCATCGAGGAATGCACCGACTCTATGTATGACAGTATGACGTCCGTGCAAATCTATGAATGAAGACGGTGGACCACACTTTATGTTCCACAAAAACTGAGGCCCTTTAGAAAATACCCCCGACGGATACACGGAACGCAATATTTACTACGCCCCCCGACCCTTTCACTTCCTCTACGGCGACAACCTGTGAAGGAGCGAGAATGCATTACGCAAGAACACCAGCCAGAGCGGGACGGCGGATTCATTCATAACCGAGTCCGCCATCCGGTCCGCGTTCTGGTCGATCACTTCATCTCCTTCTAGCGCGCAGTCTCCTCTCGAGTGCGAGCAGGTGGCACCGGATGCTTAACGATGAACCGGAGCTTCGATCGGAAGCTCTTAAAAAAAACCTCGTACTCTTTCGCGTCACCTCGAGTCGAGTCACATCCCGGAGGAGTGGGTATCTAGTGCACCCGTGGCGCCGGCTCGACGCGTATCGAAACTACAAGTGTGTCGTTGTAATGTGAAATTACCTCGTATAATGAGGGGACAGTCGCAATTGGTGATTTTCGTAAGCTCGCTGGGAGTGAGACGGTGCGAGCTTCGCCCCTCCGCCGTGCGCCCATTCAGCTGCGAGTAGTCGGTCGCCGGCCACAGCGACGCACGCGCGCGCCCTCACACCTTGCCACTCAAACTCTGGATACACAACTCCAATTTTGACATGACCGGTTCGGAACTCGAACGCTCGCGATCGACCTGTGTCCACACAGTGTTTGCTCACTAGTGATTTCTCTAATTGGTGCTTTTGAGTGAGTGACGCCGAGAATGTACGAGAAGTTGGCCTGGACAACTATAAAATGGCCCAAATTGCATTAAATGGGTAATTGGTGTACGTCATTGAATAATGGATTCGGCTCATATACCTCTAGTACATATAATTCGTCCTTACGACGGGCGTGGGTCGCTGTGAATTTTGCACTTGACTCGGGGCCCTACTCTTTGTTTGATGCCGTTCCATTTAAATATTTAAATTCAACAATGCGATTTCTGACCTCATGAGATGAATACGAAACTGTATATTTGTAGTATTTATTCTTTAAGTACATAGTTAGCTGCATAATTTGGTTTATTTTGTTCCCTATCAATTGAACACGTACACAAAATAACCGCGATAACGAACTACCGCTGAAATTTCGTCTGAATGCAAAAGCTTCAGTGTATGTGTAATATTATAATAACTACATATATAATTTTGTGTATTCATAACATTGCTTTGCTCTAGTTATTTGTGTAGTAAATATATTACTATGTAAGGTTTGTTAAACTAATTAGATGATATTTCACCTGCTGAGCAAATCACTGGCTACGAATGCTACGAAATAATAATATTTCAATTTTACGTTTGCCACCTATAAAATTTGCAATATAATTAGCTTCTTAAGACTACCAGTTAGTAATACCCACTTAGCAGCTAAATGGTTAAGAAATAGTTCTAATATAGCTGAACATAAATCACAAGGTGTAAAGGGAGGACTTTCTACCATAAGGTGCGAGGTGAAGGTAACAATTAAGCGTGCTATTACAGCTGTCCTAATAAATCCTGGAGGGATTTCAAATAGTCGTTTTCAAGCGTTTTTCCCGCTAATTCACATAGTAAGAATTCCACGAGGCGTTTTCTCTGCCGCCACGGCGCGGGCGCAGGTATGGCGCGTTATCAGTCGCTTGCCGCCGCCGACCGTGGGAATGAAAGAAGCGTGTTAAACAATAGCAGTAGATAAGAACATCGTCAGAACCATTTGGGGTACCTTTAAGTAATTAGTCGTGTTTTCGTTTACGTGCTCGATACTAAATCCGTTTTACATCGAAAATTCCCGATGATTCATACTTGGATTAGGCGGAGTTAGATCTACGCTTCAGCGATTATGTTAATGCTGCAATAACGTTATATTTCGGCTGTTGCTATTGATAGCAACAAATGAAAGGTTAACATTGTACAGCAACGCTCGCTCGGTTTACGCCTAAAAAACTTTGCGAGTATTACCTTTGTTCTCTGTATAACATTGCTCTACCTGATTAGGATAAAAAGTAAGGCTAGATATACTAAAGATTTATTGGGTTTCAAGTTGCAAATTAAATAACTAAAAATAAATACCTATTACTTATCAGCTAATAAATAATACTGATATATAATTTACAGAACACTTCGTGTAGTTTTCGGAGCTTAGTTACAATAATTTAGCAATTCATTTTGCCATTCCGGTTTGGCAACCATGTCAGTCGATGGGACTTTTATTTATGATTTTCTTTTTCTCATATTTTCTACACATTCTCACATCAACGTTCATAATAAATGGAACTCTATTTATCCATTGTTAATTTATTTTTATTCAGTTCTTTTTATCTCCGACATAATCTTATGTTTCTTTACGAAACAAAACGCGATGTTTAGGCCTAACATTAAGCTGTAGTTACTTTACCTAATGTAGGTAACAGTTTTAAGATCTTGTAGTCCTGTACTGAATGTGGGTGTAATACAAAAACCCTGTGGCCCAGCAACGGATACAGGTGTTTATTTTGAAGCCATCCTACAATCCCCTACTTGTGGTTTTTTACACTTTTTTGCCATTAAAGAAACCTTTCCGATGGGGCTTATACAAGACGTGCAGAAAAACAACAAGTCTGTCAGTTTTGTTATTTATTTTGGCCATTTGCCAACCTCTATACAGGGTGGCGCAAAATTGTGGCCTATGGGGCATTAAGGATGGCTACCCTTTCTGTGATAGTTAGAGAGTTGTGGTCTTACGAATCTTTAGTTGAATTTTGAAGTTATTAAAAAACCCAATTATATTTATTATATTGTTATATTAGTATTTTTGAGAACAGTCGTTCATCGAGAAATTTTACATTATTCAAATACTTAAGTGGGACTCAATCGACTCTATTTCCCAACAGGAATGTTTCCTCCAAACAACCGACAAAATCGTATTTGCCGAAATTGAGAGATAAATAAGAAACCACTTCCCATACATTCTCTATGAAAACATTCCTTCGTACCTATGAACGTAACCTAAAATCACTGTACCTTATACTGACCTACTAAATTTATTATCCTTAAGGCATAAGCATGCATTCACGCACCCCACCCTCCGCGTAATCCGTAAATGTTTATTTAGAACATTTAAGTATTTATTTATTATTATCAATAAATTGTTTATTTGTTTTTAATTCTTTTAATACAGTTTTTATCTTTATATAGAATGATAAACTTAATCTATTATTGCGCAAACATATATTATGCGAATATTTACTAATTTTACCTAAGTACATAATCTGAATTTTCAACTAATCGGCATTCTTGTGCCAGCACTAGTGCCAGATTACAGAGATCGTACTACATAACAGAAAGGTTAGCCATCTTTAATGCCACAAAAATTTACGCCAACCCTGTATAAGTTAACTTAGATATTTCAGTCACATGTAGAGTCAACATCAGTGCAATGTAATGACTTTATGACCTCTAAAATTTTAAGGAAACCTATTTCTTTTGCGTTTTATTGGCACCTAGGAATCTGTTTATGCTTAAATCACAAAGGAAATAGAAAAGTACTGTCATTCATTTCTTTGATTCAGACATGAGAGTTTTTAAATATAATTTGTAACAATAACAGAGCAAAGATGTCTGCTTGCCTAATATTGGTATTAGGAGTAATATTCAAGGAATTATTAGTTGATTTTAAGACAGTTTCAAAGAAGTTCGGTTTGTTGCTATAAGTAAACATTTTCGCGTTGGATTCACGTGCCAAAAACCTTATTATAACTAAATAATATTACTATGGTTCATACACACAATGACTTGCGTTGGCACATTTAGATAGGTAGGTTTATGTATCAAAGGTATTATTAGTCTATATTATTATTGTATATCTAAAGGATTGGCCCCAAATTGCTATATACCGGGAAAAGTGGAAGGAGGGAAGGGAGGCCTTTGCTTTGGATACTACGGGCTATTAATAATGATTATTATTGTAAATAGGTAAATGTTGGTAATTTTTTGTAGGGTAGGGGGTAGTCTCTAGAACAATTAAAACCGATTCTAAAAACTCTTTCATTAATAGAAAGCTATAGTATCCCTGAGTTGTATTTTATTTTGACAAAAATATACTTATCTACACTAGTTAATATTATAAAGAGGTAAAATACTAACAATGTATGTAGGAGGTAAGCTCTGGAACTAGTGAAACGATTCGATAAAATATTTCACTAATACAGAGCTACACTATCCCTAAGAGATATAAGCCATATAATATTTTGATAAAAATAAAACGCGCGGGTGAATAAATGACTTGATAATGACTTGGTGTGCCAATCTTGGAGATTTATCAAGAGATTTGCTAATTAGTAATCAATAGATTTAAAGATAACAGTCTATTTTTAACACGCTTTTATTAGCTTCACCTGTAACTAACTAACTATGTAAGAAAATCTTGGAAGTTAAATTTGACCCACTTCCCGGTTTCCGATTGAGCTGAAATTTTGCATACACGTTCAGTTTGGATGACTAAACCGTGTTCTATAGTTTTTTTTAAACTATAATATTTTTAGCATACATAGGTTTAGGTAGAGCTTATATCATAATATTTTGGATATAGATAGAGAACACATTGCTTACTTCTTTTATTGTGAGGTGTTGTAAGTCTAGTATCCACTAACCACATAATGGATTAGATTAGCCACCAATAAAATCGTACTGCGATCACCTATTCGCTTGCCAAGACCGGTGTTTATGTTTACATCCCTTCAGGATCGTGTTGCGGTGCACGAGGAGGGATATTCATCTTATCATTTATGTAAATAAGGCTGGAATTCTTTGTTTGATAGGTATACAATGCTATTAATTTGCAAAATATATAACGTCCCAACAAAATACCTGGACAAACTTTTAGACATTATTCAGTACGTTTAACCAAACACGTGATACATGTGCTTTTTTTTTAAATAAAAGCTAATTAACTTCATATCTTTACTCTGTAAGAATAAAATCATCCATTTTTATTGTGTCAGTTTTGCTTTAAATAACCAACGTTTTCAGTGTATTTTTGTTAACGGAATTTATATATTTACATAATTATTATTTTTTCTTTTTAACTGATTTCTTTATTTTGGTTTACTGTTTATAAGTTTGTCCAGGTATTTTGTTGGGACCATGTATATTCTGTGAATTTTTACAAAACACTATTCCTACCACTGCTGCATGATTTAGGCCTATAGATAATATGGTAGAAAACAAAATGTTTGCTAATCTATGTAAAAATTAAGTCTCTTCCTTGTATTATTATTTAATTAAGATTACAACGCCCAATTACGTAGGCCGTGTTCCAATTACGAGTATTCCTAATAATTACAAACCCTTAATTACAAATTCATGTTAAATATATAAAATATCAATACATAAAAGGAGGTTTCGCGTCGGTCGTCCACAACGCGAGGTGTACGTACTACAGCGTCAAATTTTCACAGCCAGCGAACCGTGCCCTCTGACTCACAAAGGAGCGTTAAACTGAACGCTTTACATTCAAATTCAAATGGTCCCCTCACTAGCAGCTATTCCAAAAATAAAATGAGCAAATCGTTCGAAAATGTGCACTCTTTTACATTTTTAATTATACGATCGTAAGTTCGTACTTAACGAGATGTGATCACAAATAGGTACTTATTTTAATTTTAAACATGTTCTTTTTATTCATGCCTGTTGTATTTACAATGAAACAATACCTAATTTCTCATTGATAGTACAATGTTGGGTCTCGCGATGAATGGTAATATATGAGGCATTTGCTCTACAGAGCGTTCATACATTATTGATAGCATATAACATCAGTTCTTCTTTTTTTTTGTTACAAATTATTTTCTCAATAATATTTTATTCGAATATGAATAGCATCGCATGTCTTTCAACTTTTCAGTTTACTTAAAATTTCATAAATAAATGAGTACGTTGGTATGATAAAACTTCCATAAGCCATTGTTACTAAATCCTTTGGTTTTACAATAATTTCTGAATTTTCATTGTTAGAAATATGTGCATTTAGTACAGTTCACCCGTAACTGCTTAACTAATGAAGGATAATAACAAAGCCATTTATAACTTACACATTTAGACAGTCAATTAATTCCGTTTTATAATATCCAAAATAAAATTGTATTTTTATGAGGATTGATATTTTTAACAGAACGTTAACACGATGTTAATAGGCACTAATGCGAGTGTGCGATCATTTCTCTGCGACCCAATTTTCTGAGTGATGAAATGAAAATCTGAACGAAATAGCTCACCGGTATCAACATTAAAATTAATTCTTCCGTATTCCTGCTTTTAGTGACAGATTAGTTTATGGCCATCGTAACTCTTGAGCTACTAAAAACTAAATAGAGTTACTTTAATAAAAGTATGTAGCAGTGTAGTTTAATAGCTCTGCTACCAGTCGGATCAAACTGGCTGGTTATAAAACAACAAAAGGATGCCGTAGAAATTTAAAATGATTGTGTTGTTACATCCACCGTGGATCACAATTGTTCATAAAAATGAATGGGTTTATTTTTTGTGATGACTTTTATATATTTAAGTGGCAATTTTAATAAATTAAAGGTTTAATTACTTCACTTCTGTTGAATGCTGATTTGAAAGGAATCGTAGGCTTCATTATTTATGCAAGTGACCGCGGTGGGCTTAGTTATATTTTCATATTCCTGTGGAATATAGTAAGTAAATTCTACAATATTTGTTAGGATTCCAGGATATAGCTAACTACAGGTATATAATTTTACTATAGGACTGATGATAAAGTAGATACACTTGATTATAGAGGTAATATTATAGTGTCTTTATTTATGACACACATAATGTGACATCGAAGTGTTTGTCCCCAAATGAACATTTATACATTGTGTTACATAAAATGGCGGTTGCGACACTGAACTTAACCTTATACCAAATGAATTAACATACAAAAGTACTGAAAATGCATCCATTTGAATGTGTAATTAACGCGTTTATATTTATTTTCCTAAACGAACAGAGTGCCATTGTAATTTGAATTTTTATTACGTACCTAAAAGTTAATTGTGACTGTTTTTTTTTTTGTTTCAATTTAGCTGAATTTATGATGACATACTTTTATTTTCTTGTTCATAGAAAACGTAATATACGTAAAAAATGGTTTTGAAAATAGTAATTTTTTCAGTGTTTTCGACACTTGAATATTTTACCGGACTTCAGATGTTACAATATTTTGCATGATGAAAATTTATATAACGTTTAGCAATAATCTCTTTATAAACCGCGGTCGCCATTTTGTCGAATCATCGAACAGCTATTATGCCGCCCACGTGTAGTAAACAAACATTAAAATTTGAATATGGAACTCGCAGAGTTTTCCTCGTGAAGATTTTTCTCGCAGGCGGTGCGGCGGCGCGTGCGTGGGCGTTGGGAGGTGTTCGCCAATCGTCTACGTGCCCGCCCCACGCTTCGCATATACACGCCCGTTCGTATCTGCAAGACACCCACACACCAGAATGTTGCCCAAACGATGTCGATTTTGTGACAGTTGCCGTACAAATATTTTATTTTTTCGATAATTAGAGAAGTGCCGGAGAAACTCGCGTCTCACACGCGGGCACTGCTGCCAAATTCTAACGCTCAAAATCATTTTTGCCTTTGGAATGCGAAGTTAATTTGTTGACAGCTAACCCGACCCCGCTACTGGACTATAATCTAATAAATATTTTGAATACAATCATAGTTACCCGTTGCAATTAATTTTACCTTAATTAGTACGTAGATTCCAACATAAGCTAAAAAAATACCTTCTAGATCATATTTATGTACTAACGTACCAATGTAGAGCTATGTATTGAACTTTTTCTCGGCTTAGCCAAGTTAGGAAAAGTCGTTCAGTTTTTCTATCGGATTAAGCAATTTTAATCACATTGACTCTACATATAATTATATCTATCTATACCTGTAATAAACGTCTGTGCACACTGCCTTTTTTCTTCACTGTTTTAGGAATAGGTATTCACTGTAAATAAATAGGTCTGTGCCTACTGCGTGTCTTGAATTTATGAAAAATTACCTACCTATTAGGTATTAAGTAATGCATAAAGATAACATCTCTTTACAACAAGTTACCTCCAATATTCAAACAGACTGATTTTTAAGTTACCTACTCATTTCCATTGATTACAAAATAAACACATACATAACACGAACTACTACTATTTCTGGTACCAATTCATACAGTTAAAACAAAATATGTATGTGGTAACAAAAGTCATACAATATGAGTCGTAGCAGAGCGAGCGTCGGTCCGTAATAACGTTTTAATTGAATGGTCGGAGGTCAAATCACTTGCGCCCCGCGTGACCCAGCCTCGACACCGTGCCATCCAGAACAGACTAATAGACATTGAGCCCATACAACAACTCAATTTCAACAAACAAAATTTACGCATAACGAAAGAATTTACGCTGATCGCATGCTAATATTTACTCAGGCTTACGTTAACAATGTTACGAGTACAATCATTATAATGTGTGGCAACACTAAACAAAGTATTAAAGCTCGCTTGCTTGCGCACAAACTGCACAATCTATTGCTATTGTTCACATAAACAAGCCGCCGAATTGTTAGCTCTTGTTATACAAGCTCGCATTGTTCCACATTTGAATCGTGCGTCCCGCGTCACACGATTCGCCGAAGCATCCATTGTCGCCATGTTTGTTGATGCGCGCGCAATCCGTGCAAAACCGCGCAAAATCTCGCGAATACTTTGGCCGAAATCAAAACATGCATTGATACGGGCCGCGGGAACAAACCAGTTCTCGAACGCATCACAATGTTGCTAGTGGCTCTGAATAAATGAATTCCTTCGCCACATTTCTGTCAAAAAAGCCGTAATAGCCATGGGCTCTTCACCCAAATCCAAGTGGGCCGACCGTTACATCGTATGATTGGTCCCCCGCAGTTATCGTAAATCCACTTAATTTAGAAATATTAAAATCTACAACCGAATTAGTGTCTGTCTCCATCGGTCCATATATGCGGGTGTCCACTTTCCTATTAAGATGGGGTCGAAGATGCGACCCCATTTGACCGCGGGTTCATTCCGCACTACAATAGACTTAACACCTAACACTTAAATAATACAAATTTGCTTCATAAACTCGGCTAGACTCTCGCGCCATCAATTAGTATCGCACGACATTCGGTTGCTTTGTACATTAGCACATAATGTGGGTTATTGGTCTCGGCTGCTCCGCCCACGTGTTTGCATCTTTTGTTATTTAACGTTGTTATCACAGCATAAACAGTTGTGATTTTCCTAGAAGTAGTAAATATAAAACGAAAATATGAAAAATCATTATCGTTTGGCACTTTTTTCAGTTCATAAAAAGTGACGTGATTTTGCGTTTTATTTCGTTGCAGCGTAAAAACAAACAAAGGAAATATAATGTCATAGAACGTAATCAAAATGTAATCTATATAATTTATAAGAGACAAATGTAATGCGGTCGGTGTCATTGAGGCGTGGGGTGACAAATTGGGCGCGACAATCGAGTTAGTTGACCCGAGCCCGGGCCAATCTGTGCTCACACCGTACGATTAACCGCACAGACACACGCACTAACTGCACTGTAATAGATACGATACCATCTAACTCACTCAATTGTACTGCACTGATTATTATTTATCTGTAAGGAAGGGTGTAGACTTACAGATAACTCGCATGAGTGTTAATTGTTATTTGGTCATCAGTATCTTACCGTTTTTACTGGCATTAGGATTGTTCATAGCTTCTATTAACTTTTTATCTTCTTGTTATTTTTATAATAGGTAGGTATACGAATACCCCATCTACCAAAAAATTAATAATTTCTCCAAAAAGCCTACCAGACACAATGTTGGTACCATCAACTTATTCTCGACACGTTTAAATCAAAACAATTCTAAGATCATGCAGTCCGTGGCGTTCAACTGGAATGGCCTCTATTAAACATAATTTTCGCTTTACGCCTCGTTGTGAGCCAGCGCGCGTTATTTGACTATTGTCCTCCAATATTGGTCGAGCCAACTAGACATTGAATGCGACTACTTAGGACACAAAGGAGCATGCCCGTCTCAAGCGTCAATAGAAATTCTCTCTCGCTTTATAGCCCACTGGATTTAATGATCTGGATTGCAGTATCTTTAAATAGGCGAATAATACGAGTTGATTGATTGAATTACAAGGTTCGGTAACGATCATTGATCCCAAGTAGGTATTTGATTTGTAACAGTCGGTTTAAACTAGACAAAATGTTCCGTTATTTTATACGCAATAGTAGCTGTGCTGTGATAGTCTAGCGGTTGAACACTTGCCTTCTATGCAGGAGGGTCTGAGTTCAAACCCGGCCCGCACCTCTTACTTTTCGAATTTATGTGCGGATCGCAATTTGATTATCACTTGCGTTAACGGTGAAGGAAAACCATCGTGAGGAAACCTGCACACTTATGAGGGCCTCATAAAGTCTTCGATGGTGTGTCTCAGTCAACCCGCACTAGGCCAGCATGGTGGACTAAGCCTAACCCTTCTCATTCCGAGAAGAGGCCCGTGCCCAGCAGTGGGACAGTATGGGCTGGATTTATTTTTAGTAGCTGTACCTGAGACTCTGTCCGTCCGTGAATTTTTATCCACCATACTTACACCCAATCTGGCAGATAAGGGCTTTAATGTATTTTTAAAGTTTTAATACTGCTGAGCAGTTCAAATAACATGTAGTTTTATTATATCACACAGTGTAATTTGTCCAATAAAATCTACGACCAATAAGACAGTTATGTTTCTAAATGTGATTTTGATGAGAGACAATTCGTCGCCCCCATCGTGGTCAAGTAAGTTAGATTGACTAATACTTTGTCACTTGTAAAGTCGTATAAATATATAATAATATCGCAAACACAAAACATTTTTAAAGGAGCATATTATAATCCCACACTTATTTATTGATCAGAAAAGATATTCGTATAGTGTTTAAAATTGCAAATAATTATCCTATCTGCATAATCTACAAATAAAAAAGTAATTTAGTGTCAGGCATAAAAGAACTAAAATAGAAATATATCTACTCTATGACCGTGGGAACCGATAACAATTCATTGAAAAGTGTCTTAATAACAGATTAAAATTAATCACTTGACGCTCAACAGTTAGTTGTAATAATAACTATAATTTCGACCCCTTTTCATGGATCATTTTTTAATAAAGCGAAATGAAGATGTTTACTGGTACTTAACCCTTGGACTGTCGATGGGGTTTGTAGTACCAATTTTATCAATTTGTGTCGCTTAGTTATTCGTCCTTTGTGTGTGTATAAATATTAAACACATAAACAGTGGTAGATGATCTAGCAGCATTATGATTAAATTTTGTCCAATACCCACATGATGTTAAGTAGATATCAATTTTACATTAATTAATATTTAAACAAGGCACATAATTCTAAAATTATATTTGTTATTAGAAAGTGTTGTTAAAAAGCATGTTCTTGTTTTTCCGTTAGAGCTCCCATAGTAAACATTATTGTAATTGTACTCATATCGTGGTCACGCACAACGAAATAAGCATAGACAATTATGGTTCATTATAACTACTGAATGTTCACTACATGTAGGACAGGTTGAGCATAATATTATGTGGCTTTAAAATAAGTACTAGACTGGCGGTTATTGAAAATTTTACTAGAACATAATAATCTAGTTGTGCTCAATAAAATGGTTTGAAAAATGTAGAACATTTTTTTAGCACAACTTGATAATTATAATAAAGAAAGAAAACTTAAAAAGCAAATTTTCTATATATACTTTTTTCTTTCATTTTCATTTTCCCATCTATATTTTAAAACTATAACTATAAATGCTATGAAACAGAAAGATTCAAAGCAGTTTGTGGAGAGTAAATAACTACATTAAAACAGTTACTTAAACTAAGCTAAGTTAGCAAAATGATCAGTCTCGGGCTAGTGGTTTGCGTGAGACCAACCCCGTTGTAGTCTCGGGGCTACACGCGGCAGGGGTGGTGCGAGGGTGGGAACCACTCGGGGTAAGTGGGGTACCGGGCCGGAAGCGCCTGCATCGGATCGTTCCGCACACCTGTGGGAATGTTTGCCACTGTTTGTGTATTGCTTATACCTCCACAACAACTCTAACAACTTAGTACACTTACTACTTTTACATAACTTAATCGCAGATTAACTTATCGTTTATCTCTTAATTACAACTCGCTGCAGATAAAAACTAACATCGTTTTAATTTATTACTCACCTACAACGAGGTTACGTCTTCATCTCAAACGGCAGAACTACAAATCAAGTACAAAATTACATGGAATATTTTTTATTAACAGGTGCTGTTATATGAAATAAAAAAACAATGAACAGTGATAAAATAAGAATGAACTTTTTCTTCGTCACGTGACAATAATAATCATCGCCAAAATGAAAAACAGCGAAGAGTGTTTAGACTGAGAAAAGACTAACTGTAAAAAAAAACGGAAACAGTGTGATATTTATTGATCTTATTTAAAGTTTAAGTAAATAGTGTAAAAACAAATCGTTGTAAATATATGTACTTACAAGTGAAAAGGACAGTAGACTAATATCGGCCTGCTGGCGGGTTGTTATTCGGACTTCAAGAGCCCGCAGCAGACCACTCATCAAGGCGACGGCGGCCATCGCAGGCATGGGAATCAAAGTCATGATGAAAGCTTTCAATAAGCCAAAAGGTAAGATATGAATTGACAAACACAAACCTATATTATAATATTTCGTCAATTCTTCGCCGTACGCAACTTAAAAAATCGACTAAACAATTATATCAATAATATCAGTTGGTTCCAACGTTTCAATTATCTATGTATCAGTTCCACAATAGCATTCGAATTTTAAATATGGATTGTCGAAGGCATCATTATGAAAATGGCAATGTATGATCCTCGCTCGCCACATGACGCAACCGCGCAACGCTCTCGGTTTCGCGTGCACTTGTCCCAAATGTGAACGCGCCGTGACCGAAAGAAAAATATGAAAACGTTCATTTTCTAAATTATTACCTATTTATAGCGCACCGAAGTTTACAGAATATCAAATAGTTATGCTTGAAATAACGTTTGTTGAATAATGTAGAGTTAAGACGACCTCGGTTAGACCGTAGGCCGAACATAGGACTGCTATAAGTTTTTAAACTGTCATGGTCACTAACATTAGTATTAGAGTTCAAAACGGGGTATTTACCATGTTAATATCTTGTTTTGAGACACAACAACACAAGATATGAACATGGTAAATACCCCGTTTTGAACTCTAATACTAATAGGATTGCTACTTGCTAGTCTCTAAATACAGCTAAATATTAATTTCTACTATAAATAAACGCATAATACCTACTATACCCAGCAGTGAAAAAAATGAGGGATATAGCACAGATTGTTGTAAGAGAACCATCACCATCAATCAGTGCTACGAAATTCTTAAATTTCGTAGCATCCAAATAAAATATGTATTGTTTCTTTTTAAGTGGATTAAGTCATTGAGGTTAGTATAACATAATCTACTTTATGTACCTGCAGCAAGAAGCTAAAATCCTGTAGCACGTTTCGCTAAAGAGGTCTGTTCGGGGGAATTTGGTGGGCCTGAAATTGTATTGTATTATTGAGCTCAGTGTATGGAATCGACACGCAACGTTTAGACCTACCAATTTTCCCCCGAAGAAAACTCTTTAGCGAAACGCACTATACTCTAAAATGATATCGGTAAAATTCCTAAAAAAACTCATAATCAAACTGTAGGGCTGAATATAAAACAGCGAATCATATTGCAACACAATTTCCTTCAGTATCACTGTATTTTGAAACGTAGCGTGTCCGCTAGCCGCTAGGGCACAGTTGAGCAACACTCGACGAACCATTACCGTAATTATGACTGCTCCTCGTATGCTCTGCTGATCTTGAAAGTAAAGACCTTGCGTGCTCATAACCTGAGAACTGGATACAGTGTTTGTATACAAACTGGCTGCTCGTTAATCGACCCCGACACGAAAGCTGTATTAAGCATTGATGATCGGGTTTAATCGATTTGTAGTCTTTGATGACTTTGTAAGAGAGCCGTAGGTAAATCCCGATGGTAATTTTTTTTTATCAAACTTATTGTAAATAAAATACGTCCGTCACTGCCTTTGGAGCAACTTTCGAAGTCCCTTACTTCCCTATGTAACCTGAAACATCTAATCAAACTGCTAATTGAATCCTAAAATACATTTATTTAATTGAACACCATAAACTGAAATAATCAAATAATACCACCACACTTCCGTTCAAACATTACGTAAGTGAGCATCGTGTATCGTTGTGTGTCCGAGCGGACATGTCACCTCTGAGCTAACAAGCTGAGCTATGTAACCGGTCGAAATGCAGTAGCTTAGGACGCACGTTTTCTCAGATGACGAACAATGGCGCTATCAATGAGGCAAACAACGGATTTACGACTCAACACATTCTTTGGGCCATAAAAAGTCATAACAATTTACGGGCATAACAAAGAAACAGTGGCATCTAGTACGGGAGCTAATAACGCGGAGCAGCAGCAGCGCAACGCGGGGGCGTCCATTCACGCCGCTGATTGGCCCATCCGGTGCGCGCTCAATGAGATGATGCGTGCGCGCTGGCCGGCCGCGCCGCCTCTGTCATTGAGCAAAGGTCCGTCGCCTACGTTCGTGATCAACGCAGTAACAGATCACTGAAAGATAAGTGAGCATTGTTAGATTCTCCACCTCGGAAGGTAAAAACGATGAGGACCTCTGATATCATACTAGGAATGTTATAACAAATGCGCATTGAACATTATAATGAACTTGTCTTAGTTTTGCCTTGTGCTGATTTAAAATAAACTAGCCCTTTTGGTATATCTTACAAAAGAACTAGATCTGTACAGCAACGGCTTTTAATGTATTAAAAGCACAACTCATACGCAAAACGTTCATTTTCTGCGTCAGTGAGCAGGGAGCCGTTTGAACAATAACAATTTTACCGCATTATGGCATAACCCTCCTCCACGCTTGAACGAGTGGAAGGGTGACATCGGTAAGCAAATGGTAAATTTTTCATAATTTCCATTTTCTAAACCTACAGTACCTAATTGGCTTCACACGGTATCGATAAGTAGTAGGGACAAGGGTAAGATGCTTTCACAATTTCATATAGAGTACCTACTTATAATAAAAGACAACGCGGCCTTAAAAGATATAAAATAATTTATATGCAAGACTTTTAAAGAATTCTTTCTAAATTGACAATTACATTCGCAAATAATGCGATTACTTACAAAGTATTACTTAATCGAGGCTTTTAGTGAGAATGATCGTTTTGCAATAATGTTTAGTATAATTATAAGCAAAAAGAAGGCGATTTGAATGCGAAACATCGCACGCGCCGTTTACGTCACGCGTCGTTCCAAGTTCAAACCGTGAACAATGGGTTCGGTAAAAATGGCGCGAGCTTTTGTTCTGGGTCGCTATTGTGGTGGCCGCCGTGTTAGTTTGACTATAAAGAATAGTGTGTTAATGTATCATCACTTCTTTTTCTTCGAGATAAGGAAAAGTCTAAAACTAGAGGCACTGCAACCGCAAGAACCTACTGCCAAGATAACATTAGGTATGAATATATATTACAGAAATCAATGATGCCTAATTTTAAATAATTTTCGTAGATTGATTCTTACGATTTCATACCACATAGGTCCATAGCATACTAGCTACCTTTTTCAGCAGAATCGCGCGTTTTCGCGTTCGTTATTCACATTTCGTAAGCAAAAGAAGCGAAATCACTATAGTAAAAAAGCGCTTCTTAATTATCTTAACGTACCTACGTACTTAGGACTTAGATACCTACGTAACTTATGCAATTTTTCGTTGTCACATGCAGTAATCACTTGTCTTATTCTCTGTAAAATCTAATGTCTTTCAAAAATGTTTGCACCATCTACCTACACCGTACTATTTTATAAAATCTTACTAATAATTTTGTTCACAGTTGCTAGTTGCGAACGCTCGATTATATATCTACTTACATTTTTAATTAATTTATAATTAGTTTCTCATGTAAGCGAATGGTATTCTTTTGAGAAATAAAGATTCTTAAACCAAAATCCAGAAAAGATAGCCACCGAACGGGAAAACGCGCGATTCTGTCGCAAAAAGTAGTCAGTATGTTATAGCCCTTAATGCCCCTTAAGTATTAAACTGAGCTGCAAATATCAAAAACTATTACCTAGAAATTGTCATTTATAACTCACTTGGTCTAGATAAAACGCACTGAACATAATGAAGCTATTATGTTTATCAACGTCCACCGTTCTAAATTGCTGTGCAACAAGTGTCGGTTAAATTCCCCCTTGAACAACCCTTGTCGGCCACCTGTTACGGCGAAACCACCGAACATTTGCATAATATGTTGGAATTCTAAAGAAATGTAGCTCGCTGTGTACATTGTTCTCGTTTTTACGAATGTCGAACCCAAAACCCATTTCGTGACTTTCTGATTGATTTAAAGTTATAAAATTAAGTTCATTGTATGCACTCTAACTATTGACAGTTGCATCACCAATTTTAACTTTATGTCTGCCAAGATGTCTTCTAGACAGAAAATAATGTAACTGTGATAAAATGTCGCAGACAATATCGTGAAAAGTCATCACCCTTTTCAAATAGATACAACAATGTTCCACAACTTCTAATAATATGTACATAATTATATGAAAAAAAAAGTTAATTTAAAAAAGATAGTTAGTTGTTCCTAATTCAAAAACAATAGTTCAATCACTAAAATACAGTTGGTGAGTAATGTCCGAAAGTACGAAGGTTGCGGCCCGTCCTCGGTTGTTTGGCCACGGCTGAGCCACCCGGCGCATCTCCGGTGCTTTGTGCACTTATCTACGCCATTCACGATTCTCTTCACCCTATAGCTACTTTACAAGAACGTTCGACATGTACAACCTTTGTTTTGAAGACCTCGACAATTTGATGGATTGCTAATAAGTAAATGTGTATGGTACTGTTATTTCAAGGTGACTGTTTATTTTTATAATTATGGTTAATCTTTATTTGAAGGAGGATCTCAGGTGTTGTTACTGTTGTTATAACATTTAGGTCAAAAGCACTGAGGTAGAAACCAAAGAATGGAATATATTATGTATAACGTTCTGCTAAATACACAAGAGTATTATTAATCATTTCTTGGTATGAAAACCCAATTAATTTGCAATAATACATTATTCCTTGAAATTAGTTCTTTCTTATAAGCTATCAGTAGCAATATCGTACAACGGATGGAGCTCATCGGAAACTACGGGACAATTAAACCGAAATCACTCCGGATTAATTACTTTAATTACGGAAACGGAAGTCTTGCAATCGTAGTTTTTGTGTATCAAAAAATGCCATTCCAGATCTTAATGCCAAGCACGAATGTTATTCCTGCCACCACCGTCTGGAATTATCCCTGCGCAGATAATTACACTTTATTTAGTACAGAAGTTTTAAAATTTTCACTTACAGAAGAAATAAACAGCATGTCGCTGTAAACTCATGTTTTTTTAGAGCGATGATAGCTTTCTTATTCAAACTATTGTAAGTTACAAGCCATCATCATAAGAAAATTAACTGTTTATTATATACGTACCTATATCCATCAGAACATCAAATTAGTCATAACTTGTTATCAAATTATTTCTTTAGAATCTCCGACAGCGAGTTTTACTGATGTATATGACACTCATTCTGCAAACGTTATATCAGTCAAACTGAATTAATGTTTGTTTCATCTTTAAAAAACAACCTTGGTACCATCCCAACACTCGAGTTAACGACCACGGAGGCGGTGCATATATTTCTGTTCAAAACTTTTCAACGACACGAGTTTTCTACTACTTTTAAAATAATTTTGAAGAACATAAGTTTTAATATTATGTACTTTTTATTCATCAAGTTGTTTGATGTGAAAATATTTGTAACATCGTTAATTAGTTGGGAATGGTTTGATCTTTATAAAATAAAATTATAGCACTTGCTTTTTTTGTTTTTCATTGAGAAAAGTATGAATTAGAGGGCCATCAGTTCTGTACAATTACTCAACCCCGAGGCTAGTTAGCGCAGAACCTTACAATCAGTTACATTATATTTGTGCAGATATATTGCACGTGCAGGTGTGTGATAAATGCGATACATTTTATACTCGTTCATATCATCACTATAATGAGCATAAAAAGCTTATTTTATAATGTCCGTTGCATGTATAGAGATGAAGTTTAAATACCTCAATTAAACGAGCCATTAATATCCAATGAGGTAAATAAAAATTCATCAAGACGAAACGAGGATTTCGAAGTGGCTTTAAAACAAACGGAATCTTTGGATAAATATTCTTGACAATTACTTTAATGTGAGGATGTGGCACGACATCCCTTTAAACAGGACTTATTTTTGCTGCACAATATTCATACCTAATCGTTCAAATTCTACATAAAGATTGTCCTAAAAAACTTGGACCGGATACAAACTCTAAAATAATACAATACAATATATTGCACACCAATAAGAGAAAAGATACAATAAATGGAAAATGAAATGTACAAAGGACACCTATAATATTATTGTTGAAATGCTAGGATGATGGCGATTGTGCTAACAAAGTCACAATCACAACACAATCAAAGGACGCAGTTCCTATCACACTATAGCATAGCGTTAGTATAAAACGATGCGTATGCGCAATAATCGTGAGTCAAGTGCAGCTGCGCGAGAAACATAGTGCGAGTAAATCACATTGCGCGAAAGTGCGTGCAATTAATGCTGGCGTGATTCGCAACCGCCGGGACTTTGACCACCTTGCGCCTTCGAACACCTCTTTATGATAACCCCAATAAATAGGACTGAAACTTTGTATTGTTATTTTGGTTTTGTTTATATTTTGCACAAACATTTTGATCGTTGTCTCCTGTTTAATTTTGTTTAAATATGAACTGTGATGACTTTACATGTCTTGCAGTCTTAAGAAAATTAAGCAATCAAAATATATTTCACCTACAAAAAAAGTTTAACAACATGTTTATTAATTTGGATCAGCCATTAGATCTGAGGATTCTTCATTCGGAATATTTCATTTAACTCATTTAGAGACATCAAACATGACACTATTGAAACAAACACCGCATTTACAACATCAAAGGCCCAAGCAGCATCTCAACGCTTTATTTTCCTTAATTGTGATTGGAATACAAAATTCTTTGGCTCCAATTGAAACTAAAACGACGAACACAGAGAAAAATTTAAATTATATCAGAACGAGGTTCAGCTAGAGCAGATCAGAGGCCGAGCGGGCACCGACCGTGGGAGAGGTGCACAAATCTCCGCATCTCAGAACTGGTCGGCAGGTGCGCGCGCGCAGCAAACACACACATACACGAACCCGCACACCTACACAACAAACCAGGCGCACTTATGAATGAAGCCTACAAACCTGCACAAGAACTACACACGTACACTCACACACACAGCCGCACCAAATTCAATCTTGCTTGTTTATCTCTGATTTATTTTATTCGAAACCATCAAGTCTCAAAAAGTTGGCTATTAATTTGTTCTTCGATGCTCGGTATATCGCCGTAGATAAAGTAATTAATCCGATTGATAATGATCTCAGTGGACAAGCGCTTGAGCTCACTTCCACGAACAAAAATTTGTATAAAATACACGGTGAAGCTACAGCTTTTATCTATGCGTATATGGTTTAAAATAACCCTAAGGCTTATGAATAACTCATTGCAAACAGATCATATTATCTAGCAACCATGCATATGAACAAACCTGATTATAATAGAAACATATTAAAATAATATATAATATCCACGATGATCTGGCAGTGAAAGAGAGTCTTATTATCCCGTAAATATCGATTAGGGGAAAGTTTGCTGATGTTAAAATTTGTGGAGTTGTAGAGCTGGCAACGTATTTCCATAATTTTGTCAAATACGACTGATAATGGTTCCCGAACCAGTCTTTTATGAACTGATAGGTCGGTAGTCATGACCTAAGAAACAAAAGTAAACTGCAAAAACTTTCTACCACTGAATTTATATTGTTTCCAGTAGGAATTCGATTCATTGTTCATGTATCATGTTCAAAAACTTGACAAAATTGAATATTGAGATGTTTGTATATTTTGTTACAGACATCCCGTCACAGGTGCCGCCGCTCACGCCTGGCACCAACAAGAAGATGGCCGAGGCGCTAAAGGCTACCTTCGCCTCCTGGGAGAAGGAGCAACTGCGCCTCGGCGTACCCAAAGGTAAGGCTGACTTTATCAGATCACATAGACCTTAGAGTCCAAAATGTTAGAGAACTGAAGAAGACCAAGTAACCAAAATGTTTACCGACAAATAAACAGACGTTTAAATAATATAACCCTCTTAGGGCGATGTTCACCAACAGTATAAAAAATGTTTAACATGAAATCGGCCGATTACCCATACAAACATACATGTTTAAATGGCTGACTTTACTCTTATCATCTGTTATGTTGTCGGTGAACTTGGCCCTACCAACAGTTCATACAAAACAGAAATTTTTATTTTTTAATATCTGTTCATTTGTCTGTGTACTTGGCCTTATGTTCGAAAAGAGATCGCGAAATCTAACTACCGTGTTTAATTACGTAGTTTTGTACTGCTTTTTCATCAAGCTTGTGTCCAATAACCAATACGTTGAGTACTCCTATGTTTTCTAAGGCTTTTCTTTTAAGTTATACCACCCTGAACTCCTCAACACTAGGAATTCCAAGTTATGTATGCCTTGCCAAGTTTTGTATGGTCTTGGATTTCATATAAGCCTCATTCTAATAATAATTGTTTAGCAGTAACAGAGATTTTCTGTTTGCCCATATTATTAAAAGAACACAAAATTAATTTTGTTCGAACAAAGAAATTCCGAAACCGTATATCTTTTTTCTTTACTTATCTAATTTTGAGTCCATTATGTCCTAATAATTAACTTTTGTTTATAGACAATTAAAGTAAGCAGTGGATGGAGGTTGAGCTATAAAATACACTCAAATTACCGTTTAACGTTCAGTAAATGCTTAGATAATTTCACACAAAGACATTTCGTTGTGTTCCGCCGCTATGGAATAAGAGAACATTCATGTGATGGTTTATTTCACAGTAATGTAAACGCCGTCGGTTCATTTGGGATCGTTCAGCAATAGCACTTTATGGTCAGGAAGAAAAGGCAATAAAACCACATAAATATTAATTTTAAACTTCAGTCGTTCAAGATCTGAGAGACGAAGGAAAAAATCATCGTATGTTATTCTTAATGCGATCGGTTCATTTTAATACGATACACCTGCTTTTAAGTAAATTAATAAAATGTTGACTAATTATATGTTACTAAGTCACATTTGCAGAAGGGATCCCGCCGATCGTAACCTGATTAAAGTTCAAATTCGTCGTTTTGTGTGGCCTAATATACAAGCGCGACAAATAATCGCAACAGTTTTTGTCGCTGCGCTGGTAAAGTGAAGTCGTTAGCGCGTAAGAATGTTGTGATAGCCGTCTTGTTTTCCCTTGTTCAATATTTAAGTGTATACTGGTTACAAGCAAAAACTGTTAGCGTTCAGTTGACAAAGCGTATAAATACAAGGTATCATTTGCATATGGTAATGTGACGGACGCGTCGCCGTGTCGCGACCGCCAGCGATACACACCTCCACCTTTGTTGGTGGTAACTAACGACCAGCATTTTCCTTACTTCATATTATTCAAAATGTATTAATTATTTGTTAAAATCCATAAAAATATTTTTTATTAATAAACGTAATATTAATGTCATCAAAGATCACTTTTCTGTCCTTACCAAAAACCCATAACTTTTCCTTGCGAATAAGATTACCAAAAATCAATAGGTTACGCCAATTAAATTGCATTCCCTGTAAAACGTATAGATATTTGCCTAGGATCATACTGTGGACAGGTGGCGGGTTCGATGCCCTAGCGCGGCGGAAGTGCGTGCGTCTGCGCCGCGTCTATTCGCGCTTCCGGTGTGCCCGCGCGCATCTAACACGAAATCACGCGCAGGATGTGAATAACACTTGCTAAATCTTTTATGATTATTATATTTTATCAATGAAGTCGGCAACTGAGAGTAGAACAACACTTTAGTAAAATGTTAACTATGAAATTGAATATTTGGTACAATTATTTCCATACAAGTACGTAAAAACGTTAACCTAATTCTTAATTTATTGTTGTTGTCCAAAGTTTTAATGTATTGCAAGAGTGCCCTTTTCAATCAACATCAATTTTAACCGAGATAATGACCGAATGGCTTCGTCGTTACAGTTGGTGCTCGGTTCGTTATCGAAGGACAAAAGTTTCGTGTGCGTCAGTTTTACACGTGTTGTCAAATCGACTTGATTCCTTTTAATTGTTCAACGTAATAAATTCGGTAATAAAACCCAATTTGATAAAAATTTAAAGTACTTGGAATGGATAACAACTTTTTACAATGGGTACTCAAAGATCGAATGTTAAATGTAGGTAATCAATTTAACTCATTATTCAAGATTACGTAATTCTCACCAATCCGCACTGGGCCTTCAATGTGGATTACAGCTGAGTCAACAGAGATAAAAGGATGACGATGTTGAATAGTTTTGCATTTCTTAAATTTTCTCAGCCTTTGTTAGTTAGGCCTCGAATAATGCTCTACTTTGTCTGAAAACTTTCGCAGCTTATCAAGGTCTATCTGATCGTGAAATGAGAATGTTATGATCACGTACAGTTTGTGGTGTCTGCTTGCCTCCATGGTGTGATGTTATCTATGTATGTATATTTATCAAGCCATCAACCTGCCCGGAATAGCAGCGTGTGTGGGAAAACTGGGAATATCCCTAAATCCTCTTTGTAATATCAGTTTAGATAACAGTAAGATCTTATCACAGCGTATAGTGCAACATAGGTATGACTATACCAGAAACTACTAACGTTGTAATAAAACTTTTTACTTTAATTAAGTAAATGTGTTTGAGGTAAAACGAGAAGAGACTGATAAAGAAATTTAATGTGTGCAAGCACTTTCATTCGGGAATATTGGACTGAATTGTTGGATTGAATCGTAGTGGAAATAGAGAGAGGGCATGGTTAATTAAGTCAATCTTAGTAACGCTCAAGATAATAATTAATATAAATATAGGTTCAAATAATATAAATATAGGTTCATGAAAAAACTTAGTGCAATTGACATTACACCCAATAAAATAGACCCGCAAATACAGTAAACGTAAAGAACGAACGTGTATAAGCAAACATTTGTTGTCCTTAACAAGAAAGAACTCACAACGACACTTTCCACATAAAAACAAATAAAATCCATTGCATTGTTTCCTTAACAAAATTTACAACACTAATTTCAAAACACGCACTGGAACAAAAAATAAAACTTAAGTTAGTTTTTGTAGTCCTAGAGCTAGTACTTTATCAATGTGTTGAGATCTTGATAAACCTAAAGAGAATCCCAGGTTTCACAATGACGTCCTGTAGCCGAGGAGACAGAGCGTTATCTCACCATCGGTTGTTAATGAAATTGCTCCATTAACATACGAACAGGCTTTGTTCTACCTTCAATTAAAGTACATGAGCTCCGTAACTATATTTATTAGTTAATTTGCAAAAACATGTTGCTATAACATATGTCGTAGAAAACCACAATCGAGTGATTTCTTTTATGAGAACAAACAGCCTTTTTTCTGCCTGGGTTTCTTCTATCTCTTCTAGCCTGTCTCTAACCACGGATAGCCACGACCTCTTTAAAAAAGATTAGATTTATTCAGATAATTTATCTTAATGGTTCAATTATTCTTCTTTCAAAACGAATCAACGTGCTACGTTGTACAACTTCATCCCCATAAACATGGATGGATAAACATTATGCAGTCTCAAAATTAATATGAGTATATATCGTACAGAAAAATATATTGGCTGATCTTTAAACGAACACATAAGTCAAAAAGGTAATTGTAAACCGGATTCATAATCATATTAAATAGCTACCTGTTAGAACAGTAATTAATAGGTAGGTAACACTAAAAAATGAGACTAGTAATCGGATTAGTAGCAATGATAATAATTCACCATGCTATAAACCTGATTTTTTTCTTGTCGTAAAGACAATTACAGTGCATATAGTTGTCGCAACATAAACAGGCATCGATGGAAATTATAATTGTAACTCATACGATAGAATACGTTGTCATTTCCCTTTGATGTCATGTTAGACCGCTCTATGGAGCTATGATAACGCTTTCCCGTAGATCTTGTAGCCACACCGCCTCAGTATAAACATAAAACGCTATGTCCCGACGGCCACCGGCTAAAAGCTGTAATTAAACTAATTATTTATTATTAGACAGCTCTCCCGCTTCCAAGGAAAACCTCAAGTACTGTCTGGGTGTAAGAGCAATTTATAACATCGTAACACATAACTCCATTTGTATCGATTGACTTTTTCTCGTAGTTAACCTACCTATATGCGGTTAGAAAATCTTTAATGATGACCATCGATTAAATTGATCGATCTTCGTTGTTAACTAGGCGGTATACGCTCTTTTCTAGAATATCCCTAACATTACTATAACATATTTTCTGAATGTTTTAGCGTCGTTTTGCAGTTAAAGGTCCTCTTTAAAAATATAACTTCAACTTTATCCCTTACGCCAAAAGTAACGGAAAAAGTAAAACTTCTCGCTCTTCCTCGATAATAGTTTACCTATTGATACATCACATTAGAAATCCTTTATCACTGTTATAAAGACAAACGATTACTTGGTGCATACATTGGGGCGTCAAGGTCGGGCCGCTTCCGGCGCGAGCGCATGTGGCAAGTTCCGCTGTTAGGCAACCAGTCGGTTCGCTGCCCCGCTAATTGTTGATGTTGCAGCCCTGCTTGCCATCCGGCTAGAATTGTGCATTTTACAGCTTGATAACAGACGCCAACCAGGGCCACGCTGGCGACCTGATTTCATATTATGCGCCCTATCTGCATAATCATAATTATATATGTAACTCGAAATAGTAAATAATTTTAATTTATAATAATCTTTGTTGTATTTAATAAGAAACAATTACTTTAATTTCCTGTAGAAATGTCATAAATTATATTGCACCTATTTACTAATCACCACTTCTATCTTGCTCATCTCCGTCAAGCACCCGAGTACCTCAGCCCTAAAGAGATACAAAATAAACAAAATTCAGAGTAAAGCTACGCATCCACTTTGTCGGCATCCGAGTGTACGGAGCGTAATGATCTCTTACTTTGTCGATGCGAAATCGGTAACTAGTCGACGTTATCGGCAATTCGCAAACACCGACGCTCCATACGCTTCGATGCCCACCAAGCATTTAAGACTACTCTACATTTCGTTAAATCTTTGGACACAAGCTACAACAAAATAACTAATTAATCAATATTAGTCTTTTAAGATACAATAATAACAAAAACCAATGTTAATTCCTTAGATCCTCGCCAATGGAACGAGGCGGCGGTGGCGGCTTGGCTGCGGTGGGCTGCGCGCGAGTTCTCACTAGAAGGCGTGGCTCTCCAGCAGTTTGCCCGTACGCAGGGCAAGGACATCTGCGCCATGGGACGCGAGGAGTTCGTCGCACGCGCACCCGCCTTCATGGGCGACATACTCTGGGAACATCTCGAGATATTGCAGAAAGGTAGGTATTTGTACACCGCTGCCACTGATTGTGGTATGTTTAAAGTTAAATCTTAATGCTTCGGAAGAAGCTTTTTGGTACAAGTGGGCGCTAATCAAAGAATGTCGGTAGCTAATATTTCCACTTTTTTAATCATTGATAACAATTGCAACAAGAATATAAAATCGGGATTCGATAGGATCCTAAATCCTATCGCACCAAGTTAATTTTTACCAATGTCCATTTTCCGAAAAATTTCTTTATCTCTCTTTCGTCTGCATCGTTAACGATCATTATTTTTGACTCTATTATCCTGCCATCGTTTCTTGACACTTACCCGAAGTTTCACTCCAGCATAAATATGTTTGATTCACTATAAATATGTCTGACGCACTATAGGCTATAGTAGCTACCAAAAGAACTACTGAAACCTTATAATATAATTTATAACTTCAGTCCTCTCCCAAAAAGGTCAGTCTGACTTAACATCAGAGTGTTCCGCAGATGTGGAGAAGGAGCGATCGTTGCTGGCCAACGTGCCCCCCAACATGTACGAGAGCAACGTGTGCCTGCCCGAGTTGCCAGAGTACATCCCGCCGCCTGCGCATCACTACAACAATAACAACAATACTGGTAAGTACCCTACAACATATTAAGAGCCACACCATCCGATTCACTTCTGAATACAAATAGCGGTATAGCTGAGGTTCACGAACATACATACATACTCTCGTCGCATACATAACAATACGACTACGCTGATGACGCCCTAAACTGGCAAAATCGTAATTTATTAATTCCTGACTAGAATCTAGACTTGTATTATAAAATCAGAATATATACCTATATTCCATTGTAGCGTATAAATGACCGATAGATTTTATGATGAAAGGCGAATTTTAGATGAAGCGTAGCTTCGTGTAGGTCAGCTCTACGAGAGGTCTACGGTATGTGTCTACGACGAATTATGTCGTAGCAGCTACGAAGATTTTGGTATTATTAATTATTATCGATTATTTTTTAATTGATTGAGATTTTATGTGACTAGAGGATGATTTATTCATTCTATTGACCGTCACTGTCAACTATCGCCGATATCGCTTAAACGGTCAAATATTGCTAACGAATATTATTTCATCCGTTTTATTATTCCCTTGGTATTCATCTGGCAATAGTGTTACTACCGATATGTTTACATAGGATCTCGTCATCTTCACCATCGGCCTATTAACGTTCCTACTGATGAAAATCAGGCTCACTCGCATCGTCTTACCATCACATAATTAAAAATAATGGCTGGATTACGCACCAAAAATGTTATTTCCAAATCAAACCAAATGATTCTCTACTACTTTAGTACTCGTATACTGTTGTTTTACTGCTCAGTATATTCCAATAGTAGCAATACAAACTCGCCTATCATGCAGTAAAGATAAGGGGGTGGCGTTAACTGCGCGGTTAAGTGAGTCTCATTATAAACAGACGATAACCCGACAATTATGTGTCGAACCCCAACTAGCATTTATTGGCGATGCCATAAACGTATATGTACTAGAAAACCGTTGGTTTCGACATAGGTACGCTAGGAATATTTATATAGGTTTCGAGATAGTGTTCTTTTGGATTCTGAATTAAATTCTTGGAGAAGCTATCTGCCTGAGCACGTCATGGTACTTGTAACTTCGGCAAACTGTTAGTAACGATGTATGTAATACTTTTGTTAAATTTGTTGTTAAACACTGTTTTATGAGTTCATTTCAACAATTAATCACGGAAAATATCCCCGTAAATTGTGAAACTTGTTCTTATTTTTACCAGGACTTTGCTTCGCTCGGATGTCAGCATTCTCGATAGTTAAATTGTTGCTCTCATATGATTTTATCAGTATCATCCTTAATAATCACTTTTAACGAATTCAAACAGCTGAGTGTCTACGGTATTTCGATCGTGTTTTGACGCAACAAAATAGTAAAAGTCCACTAACATTGTGAAAAATTGCTTCATTTCGCATCGACTTCTTAATGAGCACATAAATCTGATCCCAGTAACATATATCACGTTGAGTTATATAACTTCTATATAAAATAGTCGTATACATGTGACGTATCCTGAATAACGTGACTTTACTGCTCATATGGATTCTTAATATTTTCAAAATTTACATACTATTTCCCATCAATATTGCGTATATTGTTCTACACACTAGAACAGACAGTGAGGTCCCTTTTTCTAGGAAAAGTCCCATTATACAACTGCTTTAACACGAAATAGATATATGTTGGTAAATTATAATTAATCAAATTTTACAATCGGGGGTGGCTGCGTTATCTCACGGATAAAAGCTCATTTCCATTAGATATAAAACGTGGTGTTTATCGCGTTGTAAATCATCGCCGCGGGATGTTTTGACTGCAGCGGCGAGCTCAGCTACTGAAATAATAAATTAACTAAGGAGACATCTTGTCCTCTTGGCCGTCGTTAACACGGGTGGTCTCGTCACGACCTCTACATTTAGACAACCAATTTACACGTCCAATTGATATACGGCTTGTTATATCAATTTTGGAAATAGGCGTTCATCGGTAAATAATATCACTTGTATGCCTTCCATCTCTACTAGGGGAGCCTACCTGCCGGGATCATCTTCGTTAAGATTAATCGTTAATAGATAGATAAACACTTACCCAATTATTACAAAAGATGGTTTAGTAAAACCCAGGTTTTAAATATCGTCACCTTCTAACGTCAAATAACAAAAAGAGAAGGGGCTATCTTGAAACCTGGGTTGTACAAGACTTTCTTAGTAACCATATTTTGTAATAAGATGTATTTAGCAATATCATTTTGCAGAAATCTACTCCGAGATGTATCTCTAATAGATCGCTACAAAGAAATGTCGATAGAAACAGGATAAAGCTTCGTGATATTTATTTTAAACAATAAACGTTCTAAGTATGTTTATTTTAAACTGGAATAGGTATAACACCACTGCGTATTATCTAAATCACCAGTAAATGAATAAAATAGCGTTAATTAACTGTAATGACCCCTCTCAACGACTACGAGCAATAACTTTTACTGTTGCGATCGCGAACCTTAATTTGATACCGTTTCGACTTGTTAACTTAATTATAAAAACACTATCGTTTATAAAAACTACGTTTTACAGTAACATGTAAGTATCAGCACACACGGTTTCCAGTCGGCTGGGCGTATGGCGCAATGCGTCGACCTTGGCGCTGTTTTTCCGCTCTCTTTCAGCTCAGCCGAGGTCTGCCAGACCGTCTTGCACCTTGTGCCACAATTTCAAACGTGACATCTTCATACATACATTATATTTTGATGAGTTTCTAACATGATGTTACATTTCGATGATGCAAGAATAAATTGATGAATCAGTTTTTGTAGTTTAACTAAATAGAACGCTGAGGCTTCTGTGGTGATGATTAAAAAACAAGGCCAGACAGGGAATCCTACGTCAATTTAGTATATCATAAATCACGGCCCACCTTGTTTGCTAAATTACTTGATCATTAAAATTGCGATGACGCTACGTAGAAACAATGAAATCATGCTATTTTAAGACTACAAATGGTTTTGCAAATTCTGCTTACTTTTTTTATGTAGTTTTTACATCGATGTATTTAATAACATTTAACATTTCTTGTAATATTTTAGATACACTTACGAATCTAACGCTTATCCATGCTAGAATTTAATGATGAAAAGATCGATAACGAACTTATTTTAAGTTCCTATGTAATTAAAATCATAATAATAGCAAGTAGATACGATTTAAGAGTAGATTGTTCAATCGCCCCTACCACGAAGTGGCGGCGCGTGCGCAGGCTGGCTCGCGTCAGTCTTCAGTCGCTACGCTCTTACTCATCACTCGCATTTTTCTTCATGCACGCACCTGAAAGTTCAGTGTCGAGAACCTTATCAACACTTTTGTATACCTTTACTGTATTTCATTCACTTTTTTTTCATTTTTGCACTCAGTTTGCATTTTATAGTAATAATAGTTTTAATATTTTACTAGGAGAGTCGATTATTCCTCCGTCGGAAGGGCGATATCCCATAGGATAAGTGACAAGTGCATCCAGTGTATGTAACCCAGTATGGAGGGCTTGGATTCTGGTTAAGCTATGTTTTTGCATCCCAGCTCCCGCACCAGGGACTCCCCAGAACTGGACCCTGGCATAGTGTGGCGTGGTGAGTTTGAGGTCTAAGACCTCTTTAACTATTTGACGCTTAGTATACTTGTTCTTATTATTCACTTTTAAGTTCTATCGTAGCTATAACATTAATTTTGTAAATAGGTACCATTGCGTAAAGAGATGTTCGATACGTTACTCACTTAAATTGCGTTTTGGGATTAGATTACTATAATATCTAACTATAATATCTAACTAGCCTTTGTTTAACAACAGGTTAATTTGTTTCTAGCTGGCCTATTTGTTAAAACTCCAAATCTACCTATCCACCATTTTTATCAAGAAGCCGGGTTTTAGTTTTCTTACAATTAGTGGTATCTCTTTTACACCTATTGTGAATGTTTTCACTTATCATACGTAGAAGTGCATCAAGGCTGCAGTATGATGGTGTGTCGTCAGATCGGTGCGGCGTCGTGTGCTCAACATCGGGTGAGTTTCGCGCGTCCTCGCCTCAACTCGAGCGTAGCAAAGTAATGCAAGTGGGCCGACGAAGCTGAAGGTTAACGCACAAAAACACATCGTATATATTCAATATTTTGCAACTGCACTCGTATTAATAAAGCGTGTGGGTATATGGTTAATGTTGTGCTGGTGCAATTTCGTGGTATCCGCGCTGTCGCAAGGGCCAGCGATCGCTTGCCGGCACATCCTCGCGTTGCGCACTCACCGACTAATCGCCGGACGTACGCCTCGGAACAACATTGCAAAATCACTTACAGTATAAACAATATGTCTAATGTTCTGGAAAACTTTTGGGTCACGTGGAGGCTTGTCGCTGCGACATGCGAAGCGCTGAACTGAAACGCAGTCTTCAAATGTGTCATACTGCACATACTGAATCTTTAGGTATCAGTTACATGCTGGGGGCTTACTACGAACTCTTATAGCAGGGAAGAAAGTGAACTGCCCAGACAGTTCCAGTATAAGCTGACCTCGCTCTTTATAGGCTTTTCGTACAATGAACGGTCAGCTTATACTGGAAATGTCTGGGCAGTTCAATTTCTGCTATAAGAGTTCGTAGTGAGCCCCCTGGTTTATTCTGATTTCACAACCAATTAAACATAATTCTCTGTACAACATCAACAACAGAAGCGGAATCCAAAAAGCATGTCCTAAAATACTAAAGCATCATTTAACTGATGGAATTGGCAGTAAACCACAGTAGGTACAGTCATCCTTATTAGCGTACATTTACGAGTTGCCAGCGCAATATATCAGGCGTATTACGTGGCAGCCAATCATAATAATTTATTTCTATAAAGTGATATGGGCAGTTAATGTGGTGCAGTAAACGTGGCGCGGTGTCCTGCGCTCGCACAGATTTATCAACCGGGCAGGCCCCGCCCCAACTTGATAGCCTTACCCTACTACATGTAGCCATTCAACTTTTTTATTGAATAAACATTAATTGGTATAATATAAAAGCAAATATTTAATAAGTATCGAATATCATGTCAAATACAGATTTTAACGTAATACCAGGCCTGATATACCAGTTAGGCATGAAATATAAATTTACGACGCTTAATTATCATTTTTTAACAAATGATACGGCAATCTCATTGAGTCGTGTTTAAGTTTAAACGTTTGTATTTCATAGTCGGCTGTAATAGTGTTCTATGTAGGTATGTGTGGAATAATCCTTATAGAGATAATAGACGCTGAATCGAGTATCAGACTTCGTTGTAAATTGTTGGCACAGTACATACACTAGGTCTCAAGATCAGGCTCTTTAAGTTAGTTTAAAGAACACAAGAACACTATTTATAGTAAATAGGTACACTATGTACTTGGTTTAAACCACCCCAACAATTCTGCTCCTATGTAATAAGTCACTACAGTGACCCACCACAGCTTTTATAAGTCCTGATAATATTACACAAAAAACTAACACAATCAGGACTTCGAAATCAATATCATTTACATTCACTTCATAACTGTCAATAGTTCTGAAGTGTCGACAAGGAAAATATTGAGCTTTCTAAGATATCAATAAAGAGATACGTGTCATTTCGAGCAGCCACATCCTGCCGCCATTGTGTTTCAACTGGTGAACTTCCGGTGCAACCCGATACACACTCCTGCGCACGTGCGCAAGCTTTTCAAATTTCGAACTACGAAAATTTCGTACAAAGGACATTATAATGGTTTAAGGGATGTAATAAAAAAAGAAAAAACGGGCAGTTGGACATCAAAGCAATTATTTTACATTATGTCGTAGTATTTTTAATTGTTATTCTAATATACAGGATGTCCGATAATTAATGGATAATCCTGAAAAGCCTTATAGCATATTAGCATAGTAAAAGGAAAAAAAAAAAATAGCGCGATTTTTTTTATTGCTATATCTAGACTTACCTATTATTTACTGCCTATCGGTACAGTTAACGTAGAATATTATTAAAAAACCCATGGAATTCATTCATTTGTGGTCGTGGAGTACAAAAACGTAAAAGAAGGAAAAATAATACATTTTTTGTACGGCCATGAACTCTGCTACAGTGCATTTCAGGTTTATCCATTATTTACCGGACAACCTGTACCATAGAGCTATTTGTTTAATTTCAGCCTACAGCATAGTAACACTGAAACATTTCAATATAAGGAATTCTAAACAGCAAAACCTAGCACATAGAACAATAAGGCATTTAAACTAGTGGTCGCCCAGTGGTCGAAATTCGACATTGATGTTAGCTTTCTGCACTCCTTCTCCATACGAGTATAAACATAAACTATGCCTAATCTCACGCTCCTCTGTGCGCGCAATATGCTTAAAAAGGGGTACAAAGTATTAAATACATAACAACACAATACTGTTAGTAAGTAAATAATGTATAAATAACCTAAATAACACATCAAAACTCGATATACAGCTCTAATAGCAGAGAATGCACTTACACACATTACATTCTACAAATTATTGGTACGTATTTACTTAGAATGATACTTAGCCGACTCTAATAGACCGCGGAGAACATTATTCATTGTATAACAATGAAAAAACATGTAATCCCACCTTAGTACCCATTCAAGTGCAGGCAGGTAAGAAGTTAATAAAAAAATCAACCCTCAAGGGTTGGCACACGAAAAGAGCAAGGGTGCTTCTTTGATAGGGTGCTTGCAAACGCTCGGCGGCCCTGAGGGGCCCTTGTCCTCCAATAAGCCCTTAATAAGTACCCTCACCAAGTGCCCATTCAATCAGGCCTTTTTCTTCACCTTACCCACGTGTCCTTGATTTGAATTCTAAATCTGATTTGCTTGTCAATGTTATTGTACTCGTGTAAGGAGTAAGGGTCAGTCCAGTCACAAAGGGTTTTAATATTCAAAAGCTGCCCTTATCGCATTCATTTTACTGCTATTTTAATATCGTCGACGAAACGCATTGATAACATTTCATGGCGTAATAAAACCTTTAAAGTTTTTAATAAAATGCGTCGCTCATGAACAAATATTATTTGTCTTTAATCTTCTAATAGTCAATAGAGCACTCTTAAACTTATGATTAGGTGATATTTGTAGGTTTATATAGATGCTTTTTATGTTCGGTTTTATATTCTTGATAACATACATATAAATGCATGCACGTGTGTGGGTGTATTTAAATAAGTCATGAAATTTTTTATGCACTCGTACCTACAAGATAAGAATTTAACTCGCAACAATAATTTCAGTTAGGCACATTACGAGTATTTCAGCAAAAACTGAAAAAACGTACTTATTTAATAAAAAGGTAGGGGAAGAAGGCTGGTTTTTCTCTTGAAAATTGATACGTGTAGGAATTTAGGAATTTGCAGGTGTTTTTTGGCATTATCTTTTGTGTTCGCATCTTTTTGGTGTCTATAAGTGTGGGAATAGCGGCGAGTGAAGGAGTTTCGCGAATCCGTCGTGTTCCCATAGTGTTGGTAGACAGGGTTCAATACAAGTGTTGGGTTGCACTTTGCGCGTCTCGAGGCGCCGACAAAGCCCGCCGGCGGCACCTTTGATGTGCCGAATTCAATTAATTGCCTTATTTGCGGCTCTGGTACGCTCATTGTAGGAATCCCCCGCAAAAACAAATATTTACTGAGTCTTCATTATCCGTTATTAGGTGGTGCGCATTTTAATTGTCCTCCGGTCTCGTTCAGGTCGCTTTGATTGCGCTGTGAGCAGTAAATCACCTAAATCACTCATTTTTCTCGACGCTTTTAATCACACCAAAATGCCTGTCGAAGATATTAACGAAACTGACGTGACTGAAGGTTAATTATTAAATTAAAAGAAAATGACACTTTACTCAGAACTTCTGCATACCCCAGAAATTTTATGGTATCATAATACTCACATCCATGCGGAACCTGTAGTATACAAGTAATCAAATAATAGTCCTGAGTTTAGCAGTAGGTACTATGTAACTTAAAAACAGCGCGCCAAACGTTTTCTCCACACAAAGCAGGCAGTGCGATAGTGTACTACGTGTCCCCGATACGTTATCAGCATCAGCACGGGAGTCAGCGGGGGTGAGGAAACAGTAGGGGGTGCGGGGTTGTTGGCTGCCGGACGGCGTGGGCGCACTGTCCTTCGCAATACTGCCCCTGAGTGAGATATGGCTGTCAAAACACTACACCAGGCACTGCTCATTCTCTCTTACCACTTTTTGTTCGACTTTTGGAACAGCGATAACATTCTTTTTTTTTTTTTTTTGCCCTATTTATTTAGGCTTGTCATGTTCGTGTTATTCCTATGATAACTAATCACGACAGATACATGATTTTTATTACCTACTTTAATAGTAAATGTTTGGGGAGTTTTTATTCTGTAACTATTTCAATTTGCAAGAGTACAGCGCATATTAACTATTTAAAATTGTATTTAACACATCAATACATGTGGACGGCTATACGTAGTTCCGAGGTCGTGGCTCAAACAAGAATATGTCACAATCATAATGTTCTCAGAAATCGTTCCAAATATAAACGTGGATAAATGTCGTATCACGCGCCATCGCGACACATGACGGAGGCCGAGAGAAATAAATTATTGGTACCGGAAGTGACGTCCCGGGCTCGCTCCAATTTAAAACACAACCCACGAAACACGTCGCGCCGTACATCGTTGACAAAAACTACAGCGATGCACGCTTAAAAAATAATAGCCGTCAAACACAATCTCATAAAATTTGCTTTTAAATGTAATAGCCGTTATTCGAAATATAAAAGCAAATTATACTTAATGAATGTCACAACATAATATATTGTATCCTTAATTCGCCGGAAATAAAAATTTTAAAACCTTAGACTCAGTTAGAGAACCCAAATTGAATTTCAAATTAGAATTCAATCAGTTCGTATAATCGACAGGGCCGGATGTGCTGCGCTTTTTAATTAGTGCAAAGGTTAGAAATGTTACCTAAAAAACCTTTTTATGTTGTCAATCGTCGGCAGTGGAATAATTATATGCCACCGTTAGTAGCGTTGAAGCTCATCGCTGTCTGTTTGACAGTTCTGGATGAAGTGCTGCCGAGCCGTTGTACAGATTTATGGACTTATTTCAGTGTTTTTATCTAAAAAAGATTGTTTATCTGGCACTTCCGTCGCCTGCCGCGGCCGATACGCTCGCTAACGCTTTATTGTTTACACTTAATGTAATTCAAAGCAGGGAATTCCTCGGTAAATTGTATTTTTAAATTTAAACGTGGCGATGGGAATGGCTAGTTTACTTTGAGAATATCGATTGCCGACGGCATGTTTCGATATCTGTTCGGGTTTTTGCGATCGATATAACGCCGATGCAATACGTAATTCTTTCCTTTCTTATTGCCGACTCCGAGTTCGCGTGTCCAGTTATAAAACGTGAAATCAGCGATCTCCGCTGCTACTACTACTGAACTGCCCACAAAAATGATATACTGATAATATCGTCTGTAGAGTCATTTTATACACTACAATATAGCAGTAATATCTATTGCCCCTAATGTTTCTTATAGTTTTTGCACACATCACTACAATTCTCCGCGTTTCCATTTCCTGGTGCCTTGTGTTACATGATGGGAGATTGTTCTTTGATCACAATATCCACCGCGTGTTTATTTCCTCCGCATTTATTCAAATATTGGAAACTCATTTCCCGCGCTATTTCCCGGTGGAAAGGCGCGCCGCGGAGTACTCTCGTCTCGCTAATTGCATTTTGCGTGCGCTCCAAAGACTCATTCTCCTAGTTTCACACAATCTACGTGTATAGGTAAGTTACTTGACATCATGCCACTTAATAAACTTGGCATACACCGAGTTATATTTCTAGTAAAGTACACGAGAATTTTTGAGAACTATTTTCAATACATGAATATCTGTAACTTAATTTTATTGTCTAGCTTGGCTGCCACACTGTTAGTAAAACATTGGAGTAATAAATCCCGACTGTCGTAATAATGTGTGGTCTATGACAAATTAGTCAGCAATACTTTATGGTTACTTTTCTCCCTTATCACGCGCGACCCATTATATTTGTGGCCGTAAGTTATAGCATACTAACAAAAAATCGGCGTCGCATCTTCCGACGGCGTCGAAATCGCTTCCTCCGGTAGACAATAGCCTCCCGTATCCGGTAGCACACGTGCTCAGGTGCCTATTATGTCCCGGAACGATCCTCGCCCCTTAACTACCTTTTGTGACCCAACTTAGTACCCACCCCCTGTAACTTGACCCAGATTTGGGCCAGCCCACTAGCTCGTGCCCTCCCATCGAATCGTATTCTATCATATCGTATTTTAACGCATCTGTCTCGAGGATCATGTAAAGTGAAACTTTTGTCAACATCCTGGAGTTACGACATATTTGCTACTGTGCCTATTCAAATAATAATATCAGTACTAAGTTTTTTCCTTTACTCAACATTGCAATTTTAACTGCCAAGCCATTCTTACGAGTTAAATAATAATGTAATAACAGCTCTAATTTCGTCATCATCATTACAGCTTACATGAAAACATATCGCTAGCCTTATTTAGAGATGTCTTCTAGTATTTTTAAAGAGTTATTAATTAAAAAGGTACCGTTCGTATTACATAAAGTTACAACTATTGTTACACCGAGTTACAATAGACACGAATGGAACTATTCTAAATTTAAAATTCAAGTGTGTGCCGTGTTGTATGTCTCGCGCGCCACTATCAAACAATGAGAATGAGAATCATAGTCAAGGCCGTACGCGTCATGGTCATTATTATAACGTAATTATGATACACGACGGTACCTTACCAACTGAATTTGCGAAACAATCCAAGTGTATTTCTCGAGTTTAACGTGATCTTTCGTCGTTTGTTTTGAATAGAACGTCACTGCCATTAACGAACGACCATAGATTCTAAAATTACATTTTTAAGATAAATTAATTTTCCTAGTTAAGATTTCGAGACGTATGTTTCAAGGCCCTAAGTTTCAAGAACTGCTACTACTGCCACTGTTAAGTTACTTATGAACAGTATCTTATGTAATTTAAGTTGCTTCATTAGAGTTGAAAAAAATACGGTTTATCTTCTGGGAAACGATAAAAAAACACATGAAATAACACAGTTTTTTTCTAGGATAGGATTTTTTCAAGAGTACGAGGATAAAAATGTGATTAGGTTATTATCGTTAAATGATGAATGGATACTACATTTTTTTGTTTAATTAATAAGGAAATACCTTTTTTTTGTGAAATAATATGATATCATATATAACATAAATGGCTCAAAATTATTGACAACAACACTCACTGAAATTTACATAAATGACAATGTTTATTCCGATGTGTATAGAACAAGCATAGGTACCATAGACCATACTTATACCGATAGAGGTTAAGATTAAAGTTTTCTTTACGTTCATTACATAATGTATAATATTATTGATTGAAACATAATTTGACATTCATCACATTTGGTTTTTTATTCCAATTTAGTTATGGTAGTTATTTCAGTTTTTCTGAAAAATAACCAAATTTGGAAAAACACAATAAAAAATCTATGACTATGACATCACCTGTCTCGTAGCTATGTAGCTTTGGCAATATACTCGATTATGTAGGTTACTACAATATTACCTAAAGTACCTATGTCAATCAGCTTAGCCTATTCGCAAAAATATTATATATATTGTAAAATTGGCATAAATTTCGATCTTGTTAGGTTAATAATTTTATCCTTAGTTTAATTTATACACGCATTAAGTGGTTTTGAGTATGGCAGTTTCACGTGGCCACTGAAGAAATACAATTCCATGCGTCACTACAGCCATTATGCTAGTTCATTATCTGTCTAGTGTATCATACGGACAATTTAATCGTTTTGTTTTTATATCTTCGCGAAACAATGCCGCCGCGGAATATACTCGGAACTTGCTAAGTAATTTTTAAGTGAAGAGGAATATAAATTACAAAGCATTGTTCGCACTAAAATAAAAAGTATGTACCCACAGTTACTTCGACCATGTAGGTAATCCACCGATCCTTGCAAATATGCTTTGTTTCACGATAGCGGCTTCACGTGGTACGAACGGGACTCTACAATTGTTTTCGTGTTGCGCTAACAGCCCGGCTGTTGATTTCATTTTCCTTAAATGATAACCAACAGGAAAATACTCGATGTCGGTTATATTTGAATGAAATATTTATTATTAAATGCTCATTATTACTTCTGCATGGCTGGTTTTATTAGAATGTAAATACATTTTGCTTATTCATAATATATTATGCAGTAAATTAAATAAATAAATTAAACTGCGCTATATTATTCTCAAAAGTTTGCTCGGAACGTCTCTGACTGAGCTAATTGTGTATTGTATTCTATATATTTCGTTCGAAGGTGCCTGTGCTAATTTACGTGATACTAATCAAGAGGGTTAGCAAAAAAAATCAACGGTCGCGCAACAGTTGGTGCTGTAGCAGGTGACGCGACAGGTCGTGCCTCGTGTTTGTTCGTAGCACTTCGGGTGCGCTCGGCTCTCGGTGGCGGCACTCGGCCCGCGTTTTCCACGGCCGCCCTCTCGATCCGCCCGAAAGCTCGCAGTCGGAGATTAGGCGCGACGCGATACGGTGCTACAAACGTTTCTCTTCGCTTACGAAAGCTCGTAGTCGTCACTTGCAACGCGATAATATTACATTGGTCTATATTCAATTAAAGTAACGTTGTGAAAATATTATTTTTACATTTCTAGTGCATTAAATTTAAATCTTTAAATCAAAACTTTGAAACTTCTTTGATTAATATTATAATAGTGCGAAAAAATAATAAAAGCGAATTAAAAAAAATTAAATTTTTAAATCAGTGTCGGGTTGTTATGTGTTGGTGAACGGTGCTGGAGCGCGCGGGGGCCGATACTCGGTCCGCCATGCTGCTGGTGGAGGCGCCGCGCGAAGCCGCCGTGCCCCCGTGCGCGGCGCCCCTCGACCTCCCCATGTCCTCGCTCACCAAGCTCAACTTCACAGACTACAGTGCTAAAGTGAACAAACCTTACACGGAAACGGAGGCCAGAGACACTACGAGGCTAAATTACGAACAGGCTCTAGCGAGTGTGGCTAGGCTGAGCTACGAACAATCAGTGCCCAACTCAGGCAAGCTACACTATGTTGAGCAGAACAGGCTCTCATACGACCCTTCAGTAGATTCCATGTGCGGTGATCCTTCCTTCATTTTAAATACAGGTCGGTAAATTAAGTTATTTTAAAATTTTCTTTCGTGTACTTTCCGCCGCTATTATCATGGCCACTTTAATATGTATATAAGTATGTTTGACGTTCTTAAATTGCAGATTTTATTGTTGCTTACTTTATGCAATATGAATATTCCATTATACTATGTTTCCCATAATTAAAATACAAATGAACTGCGCTTATTATATTTGCGGTTACGGTAAACGTAGAAAACATGATAACCATTGAAATAATCAAACATTTGCGTCGGTTAACAATATTATATTGAAAAAGAATTTATTTATTCGTTAACACATCTGGGTATTTCTACATATTTAATCTTTATATGATTAACAAAATACTAATAATTATTATTGTTATTATCTATAAGAATTTATAATCAGTACTAGTTACAAAAAAAATCCACTCAAATATAGTGTGTAAGTGTATTTTTTTGAATAATTTTGAAATATGTTAAACCTACTAAAAATAAATAAATTCAGCCCATTACTCTCACTGCTGGGCACGGACCTCTTCTCAGAATGTAAAGGGTTAGGCCTTAGTTCACCACGTTCGCATTATGCGTGTTGGCGGACTGCACACACCACCGAAAACTTTATGAGACCCTTTCGGGTGTGCAGGTTTCCTCAGGACGCTTTCCTTCATCATTAACACAATAATATTCAAATTCTGAACTGCACATAAATTCGAAAAGTCAGAGGTGTGAGCCGGGTCCGAACTCAGACCCGCATGGAAGGCAAGCGTAAATCGGCTGGGCTACCACTATAAAATATATGAAATAAATATATAAAAAAATATTAAGCGCATTCGTTTGTAAAATTAATGAATTACTTCTCACTTCTACTACAAGTCCGATTTAGTTATATTTCGTAACACAAACACTTTAATTCATTGAGGACGGGAAATGACCAAGGTAAACGCACACTGACAAATCTTAATAAAAGTGTAACGTTTATTTAAATCATAAACACATTTACGTTATAAATAAGCAGAGCTTCATTGAGAACTCTCAAGTTGGGAGCGGAAGCACTTTCGCCGCCGCCATGTTGGATCCGGCGGAGGGGGTGCGCGGGCGCACCTCGCGCACTTCCGCCGCGTGACGTGCATAAAAAGCTTTGCAGTATTGTCACATAGCTTACATTTGCATACATAGATTACGTGAAAGCATTGTTAAGCACCGATCAAGTGCTCTTACAATAAGCCTAGCCTGACACGTACGACGCAATTCATATTTAAACTAATATTAGTTATGTATAACTTAACTTTTACATGGTAAAGTTTCGTAACGTAGGTACATTCTATAAATGAGTTCAAATACAAGAAATTCCAGTTTATAATTATTTTTATTGACCCCATAAAAATTAATCTACACGAAATCACACGTCCATTAATGTTGAAAAACATTATAATTATAACAATAATTTATAGCTCAAACCTCAATCGTATATTTCATAGCTAAACAGAGCTTAATTTGCCATGAATAGACGTTAATTGAAAATCGGATAATGATTTTCTAAACCACAACACGTATTGGGTATGAATATTCATACAATAGCTTCAGATGTAATCGATGTCGAGGCGTGTCGTCTGTCATCCACGGCTCTCACAAATGGTGGTCGGTCATAAATGGTGACCATTCTAGAGGCAACGGTCCAGGTCGCTCACCTTTCAGTAATCGCTTCCTTCCTTTTACAGGTCGTCGCAAATCTCGTACTTGACGTGATCGAAATCGCGATTTAAACCCGCCGACGGACACTTTGAAACTTATTTGTGATTCCATCTTTGAAAACAAAGATTTGAAAGGTCGTTGCCATCGTAAATCAGATTTTTATTAAAAATTTAGTCTGCATACTATTTTTCAATGATGGCACGGGATTTGTTTGTAGTTCGATATTTGCTATAGGTAATTGAAATAGATGAAAATGTTCTACGAATGAAATCCGTTGATGCTCTTATTGCGACACAAGTAAGTAACTCAATCTTTAACACTTGGTATACCTATTTAATGCGTGTTAAGTGACTAAGCCGCAAACATGAAGACTTCCTGAGGAATTAGAAATTTACACCAAATTTGGTTCTTCACTGAATCAAAATAAAAACTATAAATCTGTGTTTTATCGTTCCCTCACTATTTTCTTTAATAAAGAGAATTCTGCATAATAATAACTGAGTATTACAATGACCTAAAGATAAAACAGCAATCTCGCCTCGTAAAACCAAAAGCCTATTTTATCTTGCATTTGTTACTTACCTGCTATGAAATACCATTGCGCAAAGCAGACACTAAAAAAATGGCTGAGAAGAACAAAAAAATAATATCAAGGCAGCTACTTACTCGTATTAATAGAAATTCAATTTACATCTTTCATCATTATCTGAACTTTGATAAATATGACTAATTCGTGACTAGTAAGAAATACTTAGATGATGTTGTATGTTGTGTTACAAGGCGACAAACAACTTGTCACGTTAGAAACACCTGTCTAACGCCCGCAGCTGTCCCGTGACCTAAGAAACATGTGCACGATACCAAAGATTATCACTTATCGATACAAATACCTACAAACCGCCTAATTCATTAGCAGATATGGAAAAAAAACTACCCGATCGACTTCGTTAAGTTTTGAACATCATTTTACATCCTGGAAATGAAATATTGATATCTAATTAAACTTAATCGGGCGAAAAATTACTTTGTCATCACAATCAAATATTATTTTGTTCTATTTTTAACATGAGTTTTTTATGTTTTATCTCCATTAACAGATTCCTATCGTGTGCGTTAACGAACTCTTTTGTCCTATGTATAATTTTATTCATTTCTAGTTTATTCCTCCATTTCGCGAACTGAATACTGTACGTGATTAGAACAATATGCATGACGGATGACGTCAGTTGTCGTGTCAGTGACGTCACGTAGCTCGGTTCATTCATAAATTAATATGGCTACTTCCGGCCGCCACCCGCCGTAATCTACACCAACTTTTTAAACGCTTTCAGTCTAATCGACACTTTCTAAGAAATTGGATTCAATGTAACATAGAATTAGGAGGGCAATGTAGCACTTGCGCATTTCGTATAAACATCACTAGATATTTATTACGTTCATCATCTATATAGAATATTTTTTTATGTAGTGCGCAAAATTTGCAGATTGGTTCAGTGTACATTGCCAAATGCAATCGCAGTTCTAAAATTCACTACAAAACAATTTTTTTATTTTATTTTGTATGGCTTGCGCTAGTAAATTATGCGTCCCCCCCATACTAAGTCGAATTTTCGTTTCGTTTTAATCCCAATACTGCGGTTGCGTTTAGGAGCAGAGACTGAACCAGTCTACAAATTATGCGCACTACATAAAATTATATCCTGTATTTACTCGTAGTTCTTTTTAAAACTATGGAAAGTTAACATAGAATTAAAAAGTACTGAAGATAGCTAATAATACCCTGCCTAAGAAGTATCGATCGATACACAGTTTTATATTCAAAATCATCCAAAAAGGTTGAAGCTATTGCCGAATATTAATTTGTGTTCATTTTTATAGGAAAACTAGTATCATTTATAACATTAATAATTCAAAACCGATATGATATTCACGACAGTGTGTTTGGGCATTAACAAAACAAGGAAATCCGAATATGACATCAGGCATTTCCGCTTCCTTGCCTCATCTTTATACAAAAGCTGGCTTAGCCACACACAGACACAGGCTAAAAACAATCGATTCATTCGTGCATGAATTATTATCGAGTTAAACGTAATCACTATGGATATTTCAAACTTCTAAAGCAGCAGCTGGCTACTAACGCGCTACTTTACAATTATTTTAGTCGATTTTTATCCAACACCGAATAAAAAGATTCTGCGTTTGCCATGCACTATTGCTTTATATACATAGACTTGTATAATTTAGCACAGTGTTTGTATACTTTTCGTTATTATTTAAAAGTCATACTCATCAGGCACATTAAGCTATTTGCAGAAAGTTATTCAAAACGTTTCCATTCATACTTGACGATTCATAATTCAGATATAAAAATAGCAGAAATATTGTCGCCAAAATAAACTTGGTATTTATTTATTAAGTTTGAAAGCTGAATGGATGTGACGTCAGAAGCAGCAGATCACGTCGCCGCCATTGATGCGCCCGCGCCGCCGCTTCCGTCGTCTGTAGCGCCGCTACATCCTGCCTGCAGTTTTATATCTATCACACTACAATATCCACACTCCATTTATTTGCTTCAAATCTATTGGATTTTTAAGTATTTTAATTTTGGTGCAGCTGTGCCCGATTATTGAACTAACAAACACATATCTTAACTAGATATAGGTACTGCTGCTTTTTGACTAAACCATTTTATTATGTTATCACATCGTGCAACATTATTAGCATCAAAAATTTGCAATACTTATTGCAAAAAGTTTACAATTTCCGAATTACTAAATGTAATTCGATATTTATTTCTTCCAAATGCTTGGCTCAACTAAATCGGCTTTTAAACGTATCTATATTATTAATACTGCAAGGCAAGTTTATTGGCTTCCCTTATGTCAGCTATGTTCTAAGTATGACAGCCAGTGTTTACGTGGTGCAACCCCCCCTCGTGGCTCGCGCACGGTTTTTGTAACGACTGCGGCGCGTGCGCAGGTGGCGGCGCACCTGCCGCGCATACCGACAACCAACGCCGCCGTAGACGCGGCATAGTGCACGCGATTTACCATTTTTAATATCAACTCCGACACAATAGACATGTTTCATGTAGACCGTGCTACGAGCTCGTTGAACAAAATACGAAGATTTCATATTCGGTCTCAACTAAATGATCTTATTTTATGAAAATTGAGCGATTATGTTAATCTAGATTTGCAATCAAACGTAATCCTCTCAACTATTAGATAGCTAGTATAAAAGGGTATTCACTAAGCAATTTTCTGCAAAAAACGCAACAACTACACTTCCGAAGAGCTTCTCTACCTACTCTACAAACTACGGATTATAAGCATAGACTTATTAACTAGCCCTACTTATTATTTCTATGAATAAAATTTATAACTGACAGTTCATGGGTACAGTGATTTTCAAGCCGTGCCCGCTGTATCGTTTGGTGGGTCTACGTTTTATTAAGTCTAGACAATGTAATAGCTGAACGATTTGCCGAGCGCTGCGAAGGTTTTATTGAACCACTATCGGGTTCCCAGGAATCGTTTATTAGTGTTTAAGCACAATCGGCATGTGCACCTATTAGTCAATCAATATAAAACTATTTTGTTTTATGTCTACGAGTGTGGAATTTTAAATCTGATTAATCTTAGCGTAAGCGAGTTCTTCATCTGAGGATTAAGATTAACTCGACGGATTTAGTAATTTAGCCTGCTTAATAGTTTTCGTGGGACATTATTATTTTGCATACAACTGGCTGCAAAATGACTAAGGATGGAGACATGTATTGTCTCTGTTCAATGATGTCTTGAAACGTTCTATCTATAAGATTCTTGCTTGAAACCATTCAGAAGGGTTAAGGTACTTACGTAGATATGTTACCTACATATCGTACATACCTGTTCCCACAGATTAATCTAGCGATACAGAGAACAGTCATTCTTTTATTGATTATTCTGAGTTTTATTGTGTCAAAATCAACCATAGTAATAATAAGTTTATGAAATCAACGTCACCATCTGCCGCGACAGATTATAAATTATTTCTAACATAATATTAAACCGGATATTATTGTAAGACCCAAATAATTTTTGTTACTAATACTGATATTTTTTGTTTAAAATCGATGTATAAATAGTGGAGTAAAAAACTGTGTGTAATCATTATCGGGCGTGCTACACGCTATTTTATTGGTAATAAATATCGGTGGATCTGGTGTTAGTCGATTTCGCGTCGGTCGCTCGCAGGAAAACCGATTGCGACTCTTTATTTTTAAACGCAAGTTGAGGTCATGTGCTGTTATACCGTCTCACATTTGCGGGCTTTTATGTATCTCATGGTTTATATGTTGCCATCTCGTCTAAATCATTTAAAAAACAACAATAAATAATGACCTTGGATAATACTATATCCTGTCTTTCTCTCTCATTATTGCTTTTATAATAACGACGTAAGTAGCTATTTTCCCCATCTGAGAAAAACGGGGAAAATTTCAGAATAATAAAATACTAAACTATCGATAAATGCTTGCATAATCCTGAATAAAAGTACGTTTACATTAGTAGAGTCTAGCTAGAATAGAATAGAATAGAACTACTCTTTATTGTACACCTTATAAAAAAGGAGCAATTAACATAATAATTACAATTACACACATTTATAATAAAGTACACTAGCTTACTGTCAAACCACTCCCACGCTACGATTTCTCGTAGCGTGCCCGTAGCGATTTTCATTTCCCTACCCTTTACACCAGGGGTGCTCAAACTAGTATCACGCGATCTCCCACAAAATATTTAGGCAGCAAGTGATCGACTGCCAACCCCAAAATACACAATGTTTAAGAAAAGGCTTGTACTTAAAAATTACATTTAAAAATTAAATAGGTAAAAAATGAATGAAGAATGATGATGAATGATTGCGACATTTCGATTTAATTATTTTTATTTCTGAAAATGCTGACTGATGACTCGCACAAAATAACCGAACCGAATAATTATTATGTTAACTGAAGTACTATTTCTTTCAAACGCGGATATTTCATATTCACATATAGTATTTTATACCTTTCAGGAATTTTATTCGGCGATAGACTGGTCGATCGCCATCGAATGTTTGAGCACCCCTGCTTGACACCTTATACCTTATGGACTGACGGCCTCGCGGCCTGTATGCCTTTAAACGCGCTCTAATCTTGTTATACGTTCGAATCAGTAGAGATTTCCGTGTTCTCTAGATTTTTTAATATCATTCATGAAATCAACATATTTTGTGAATAAAAGTTTCCAGCCCCGTATTTTCTATCTTGTAAAATACTTATTAAACACAATGGACATCTCGTTTGCGACGCCATTGCTCATACAACGCGACTTTAATATATTTAACGCTTCCTGCCGAAAGATGTTCCAATTTTGAATTTGATTTAAACACCACTCGTTGACAGCCATTTCCTCTTATCCAGGAATAATATAGTTTTACCCACTATTATTTTCTGTATTCACAATTTTTCCAAGCATTTTTTTTTTGACAAATTATTCATTTTCAAATGTACACTTGTCTTATCAGTTTACTTCTTAATCGACGCGAGAAATGTCGAACCTTTAGATAAATATTTGAAAATCTGCGCGCAGATAAAATTATGTTATATAATTGAGGAGTTAAAAGAGTGTGAAATTCTTGTGTATCTAGAAGGCATTATGTCATCCTTGCCTATTCTCCGCCAGTTCACTTTTTTGTACGTCTTGACGTCCAGCTTTTCCTTTATCTAGTTTTCGTAGCTCCTTCTAGATCTTCCTCTTACCTTCTACCACAGTTTTACATATATTAACTGTGCCTTCTACCTTGCCTTTCGTAATGTTTTTGGTAAAGGTATCGTGACGTATTAGGTGGCCTATCATTTTCCCTCTTTTGATCTCAATAATCCATAGAAGTCTTGCATGAGAAAGTATACAAAATCACAGGGAAATATAGAGTTCCTTAATTGACACTATTTACATTTTTAATTAATTAATGAGGGCAAAATTATTTATGTCATAACACCGGTCGGGCAGCGGGCGGCGCGGCGTGTCGTCGCCTGTCACAACGCTCACCTGCGCACCGCATTGCTTCTAATTTTAAAAATTCATATTGCGACTTCCGTTCCCAAATGGGAATTGGCGCGATATGCGTCTTCGCGCGATTATAACGTTCGAATGTAGATCACTTTGAGCAGGACTTATATAATCGACTAAAGCTAAATAGTAGAATGTGCGTATACGATGAAATTATTTTATAATACCCACTGGTGAAATAGAGTTGCTTGTTCCCAATCATCCAGTGATTTTAAGACATCATATATTTTCCGTTATTCTAATAAGAATACCCTGTTATGAAAAATGATAAAAAAATCCCTACTGCTCGTCTGTCGAAGGGACACCATATGGCGAGCAAAGCGCGTGCGCAGCAGAATAAAAAAAAACGGCGTTAAGTTTTCGTGGCTCGAATTTCGTTGCAGATAACAAGTAAAAAAGTGCGACAAGTCGTGTCGCAGCTGCCGCCAGGTCTAAGGTTACTAACGTATACCGACTTACTAATCGCCAAAGACTTAGCAATATTACTTTTCTTAGAAATCTTCTTATATTTGAACTATTCTTTGAGTATCTGATTATAGCGCATGATACTCGTACAGTCATACTTAATTAGCTATCGAAAATATTTCTCATGTGAAATGATAAAAATATGTATTTACTAGCTGTTGCCCGGGTTTCACTTTCACATTTTATTTTTATCAAAATATAATACCCTATATCACTCAAGGATAATGTAGCTTTGTATCATTGTTACTGTTAGGCCGCATCATCCCACTGCTGGGCAAAGACCTCCCCCAATGATTTCCAGACTTTTCGGTCTAGAGTCAGTGTGAACAATTAATTATTAATTTTATCAATTTTCGTCCCGCCATCTCTTTCGTAGTCTACTAAGTCTACCGCGTAGCCTTCTCGCTATATACGCGTGTTGCGCTTACTTTTAGTGAAATAATTTTTAGAATTGGTTAATTAGTTCCAGAGATTTCCCTCTACATACAAACAAACAAAAATAACTTCTTTATATTCTAGATTATAAGTAACGTAACAGATGGAAACACTTAATTCTTATTACAGAAATAATTGCCTTTTAATTTACTTTAAATTTATGGAATAATATTTTTCCCTTGCTTTACGGCCGTGAAAACTAAAAGCTAATATTCTCTGCCCTTGACACCAAAAAGGTTGAAGACCCCTATCTTAGGCTATACCTACATGAAATTAGTTCGCCTTTATTACCCTTTTAAGTGCCACAATCATAATAATGTACCTATGTATTTAAAAAGAAGGACATGTAAAGTATTTCAGCGCAGTCTCTGTTTCTCTCATTTCCTCCACTGAAAGTGGTATCTTGCCGTTCTCATCTAAATAATGCTTGGCTCGGTTAGATGCTGTAAACTTCTTTCTTTTCTAACCTGGTTTTCTAATCATTTGACTGGGATGCCACTCTGTCTCTATATTTTCCAGGTTGTCTTTCATTCGGGCTACATAACGTAACCAGCCCACCTCCATTATGCCTGTAGACTGTGGAGTTAACTCTATCTTCGAGCTCGGTTTATTTTCTAGCAAATCTTAGGTAATGTTAACTTCTTGTTCTTGTCCAATTTATCAAAATAGTATCTTTATCAATCATAAATATTGTATCCGATTGGATCTGTTGAGAAAAGCCCTTAAAATCTTTGAACCCGTACAAATTACCACCACTTACCATTCGTAGCGTTTCGTTATATTTATTTAAACTACCTACTCTTTTCTGTTTAATTGATATCTGACTCTACATAACTTTGTCTAGATTTAACAACGGAAGGAGTATATACAGGTTTATTTGTAATTCGTCAATAATGCTTTAAGGGATGGAAATACTCACCATTATGAACAACTGTTACTATGGGACCAACACTGAAATTGTGAAAAAAACATCTAAATTTTCAGACATTTTGATCGAGCAAGGTTGAAAAGTTTGATTTTAATTTCACAATTTTATATTTGGTCCCATAGTAAAAGTGGTTCATATTGATGAGTACCTACTTCCACCCCACTATTAGTAAATTACAAATAACCCTGTATATTATAAGACCCTACAAACTTTCGTATTCATTATTAAATATTAAGCTTAATGAATACACCTTCACCTGCTGGGGTACCGATGGAGATATTATATAGTCATATATCTATCCACATTTAGTCCATTTTTAGATAAGCTGTAAGTCTAGTCAATACCGTTATTATCATCAAATAAGTCTAAAGTTTGAAGAGTAATCAAGCCTTTATTAGTGGAACACCTAGTTTTTGATATTGGTTATGTAAAGCGTTGTAGAATCTACCACAATAAATAAACGAGACAGTACACATGTCGCATATAAATTGACATTTTTGAGCAAGGTGCGAAGTTTCAAGTTTTGGGTTCTATCTGAAATAAATCTGTGTGTAGAGCCAATGACGGAGTAGAGCGGCGACCTTTCGACCCGAGCGTTGACGCGCGGGGCGTGGCCGCGCCCGATTGGACGCCCCGCCCCGCGCCACCCCCCGCTACTGCCCCTCTCCACGCCCCACTGCTCGATCTCGACTGTGATGCTGTGACTTGACGCGCACTTTTGTTACCTCACTACTACATTTTTTATAACGAATCAACCAGTCTGTCCTCGACTTGTTCTTAGATTTTGAATTTAGAATAAAATTATTATTTTTAAAACAGACGCGATATTAGGCGGATGTTGCAACGGATATTGATAATAAATATGAAATTAATCATGTTATTACGCAGTTATCTCATAAAGGAAGAATAAATATTCCAATAAAGAACCGTCAGTCAATAAACGAATTTTTTATAATTTATTTCTTCTCAGGGAGATTTTACACAGCAAAAATTATTTAAAAGTAGAGCTTTGCATGTAATACAGTTACAAATTAGTAATTACTAAATTACCCTCTTACTAATAGGTAAACTATAATTAGATAAATATTATTTAACTAAACTAGCTGAAGTCTATGCCATCTCTATTCATTGGCATACAAATGACAAGGATAGGTATAATTAATTCAGTGTTTAAAATTTTATTTTTTTATTAGTAAGGGGATTAGAATTTTCCATTTAGATAATTATTCAAGCTTAATATCTTCTAAGAATATGCTAATAAACTACCCCAAGAATTACCGATAAAAACCAAAAAATTCCATCGATAAGCAAACATCAATAAGTAATTTTAGTATACGTTATGCAACCACAGATACTTACTTAATTATTATAAAAAAGTGTGGAACAAGACTGTAACAAAACTAAACTCTACTTCCTACCACTAAAACGCAAACAATTATTTCTACACAACACTGCGAAGGTCGCGGGGTCATTCCCGAGAGAGCTATTACCCGCCTCCTAAAACTCAAGCAGGATTTATAATCGCATTCCTTCGCCAAGGGAACAATTGCTTCATTAAAATTCTTCTATTTGTCCAAACTGTCACAGTGATTTGTTTACACTGCTCTCCTACTGATGCTTCGTTTGTTTCGTTAAAAAAGTTACTTTTAGTTGACACTTTAACCTAAAGCTAAGAATAATTACTTTGTTTGTGTGAATGTAAGATGTTATTTAAAGTTCAAATGAGATTCTTTTGGTTCTTTTCAATCAAGGAAACTGTTCTGAACAAAAATTTCCAGATAGATATATTCTATCGTTTTCTGGTTACGTAATAAATTTTTAATTCGACTTTTGTTTGCATGGATAAAAATAAAATTAATTATCTATAGTATAGTTTTTAGTACCAATAATTATGTGTGACATGGTCATGGTAATGTAGGGGCACCGACCATATCGGTTCAATTCAATCCCGCTGTTTATCACAGGACAAAGGCCAGCATACACAGCTTCGCAGAATTCCATTAACGTTACATTTTATTTATTATCTACTCAATTTCTGAATGGAACATTTAATTTTCCTTGTGTACTCAATAAATTGAATTACTTATAGTGTTATTTTTTTATTGTCTGCATTCAGTACATACCAGACTATCCTAAATTACAAAAACTAAAAATCAGACTAATTTATAATAATTATTATTCTAGAGCCAATGAAATTACCAATTCACAACAATTTAATATAATGTAGGTACTCTTACAAAGTATTCGAATAATACTTACCGACATAACAATAAGGAAAGGAACTCTACGCTGATTTACTGAAAAATAACGCAACATTAATTCACGTTAAAGAATAGAATTATACATATAAACTTATTATAGCTGTACACCGCGGTTTCACTCCCGCGTTTTATTTTAAACAAAAGAAAACTTTGTCTATATCACTCAGGGATAGTGTAGCTTTGTATAATATATTTTTTTGAATCGCTTCAGTAGTTCCAGAGATTAAACGCTACATAAAAACAAACAAACTAATAATATTACGTCTTTATAATATTAATTAGTATAGAGTATATACATAGATATACTGTACAAAAATATAGAGCTTTCTATTACCATTCTTGAATACTCCAATCGCAATATCTACATATCAATTTTGGTTCAAATCATCTCCAAATCAGTAAGAGTACCATACAAGTATCAATGATGTCACTTAATCTTCACGATAACAGAGATGAGCGCTACATCGGCGGTCAAACGTCAGACAATGCTCGACTACTGACCCCGCGCTACGGACCTACATACACACACATAGGGAGTGTACATTACCCTACATATACACGCACATACACAGTTCACGTTACCCTATTGTTAAATTGTTCAATCACACCGCTGGACTGAGCGTGAACGAATGCTGTTCGGTTTCCAGGTAATTTTACAAGGAAAATTTGGAAAGAAAACAAAAACTGGTTAATTTAATCAACTTTGAGTAAATACAATTGTTTTTCTGTCACACAACGTAGGTACATATTCCCAAAACACTACGAGGTGCCATTATTAGGTCTACAGTCACCTTGATCAAATGGACCTTCGGATTCCTTGTTCACGATTCAATAATCAACAAATAATTATTTGGTTTGATTTTCGCAAAGTCGTCACTAATCTCAGATATATTATTCCATTTTTTTTTTTTTAATTCAAATTTTTATTGAGGCTTCATTTCACCGTGGTGACTATGCCAGCCTCGTAAGGTCACTCTTATACAATAAAGGACAAATTTGTTCATAGATTATCTTGTATCAAGGCTGGTTTAAGTAGGTGTAGAAAAAGAATCCACTGCAAATGGAGTAACGTTTGAGAACATTATGCAGCGTCTCTAGAATAATATGCAATAGGCACCTGGTGTCGATAATAATTATAAGGTTGCCAGCACATTACCAGCACCTGACTGCAGTGCTCACAAAGAAACCTCTTCGAAATCAATTTCCTAGTTCAATCGTAGGTTATTTGCAAATTAATTCAAACCTAATTTCAATCGTCAGTGTTATATCGTGACTACGTGGCGCGAGGGTGTCGGAGAGCGGTACGAGGGGGACAGGGGGTATGTGTGGGTCCGTCGGCGCACGCGCAGAACAAAGGGCGCGCCGTGAACCGCGACCGACGCGCTTCGGTACCCCGCGCCCGCCAACACGCCTCGATATGCATGCCGTACTGATTTTTTTAATGGAAATTTTGTCTGACTGAGATATCAGTGTCTATATGTTGGCGTACTTTGTGATATGAGGCACTGCTCAAACTAAGTTAACTACATATTGACTTGATTTTAGTTGTAGCAGCTAAGAATCACAAATGGATCCGACGAAGATGCGTGTTGAGAACTGATAGCAAAGCAAAGTGAACATATTACCTATGTAATCTCTCATATCACCAGTTTGGAATATACAGATACGCATCTTCCACAAGGAGGAATTATTTCGTTTTGAGGGTTCACGACATAGTTTAACCACAATGAGGTCCATTATATAAACCGAAGACTCTTTAATGTTGCACTATTTGCAGCAGCGCTATCGAACGTTCACTTAAACTATTGGAACTACGATAAACTATGACCTAGTCTAGAGATTACATTTAGGTAATCCCTGACTAGTAAGCCGTCAGCCGTGTCTTTTCTTTCTGACATGCTTGGCTTGGCAATTATATATTAAAAGCATTGCTTTTTGTTACAGGCGGCTACACAACTGGCGGTCCTCGCGAGACGAATGCCTACGGCTACTCGGAGGCGAGCGGCGGTGGTGCGCCGGCGCCGACGGCATCCTCCCCCCTCGACGAGTACTACCCTCCCGAGTACCCTGCAGCACCATCTGCACCACCCGCGCAGCCCTACCTCGACGAATACTACCACCACGCGCACGCGCATACACAGCCGCTCCTCACGCACGAGCCTAAGTACCAGCCCCATGCCTACACCAAGCCTTATCCCAGAGGTGAGTAACACATCAACAATGTTAAACTAAGGTGATCAATGCCGAAACTCGTGCGCTGACCTTCAAAGGATATAGATGGATAATCTCAAAACCATGTCATCTTCGACAAAGGAAAGTTTAAACGATCATGCATCTAACATACCGCCTACTTTAGTCTAGTGCTCATCTAAATTAAGCATTTGTTAACTTTCACTCTATACACTGAATAAAAATACAAAACATGATGGTTACAAATTACATAATTTAAAAGCACATGGGCAGTCTCTCATTAGGAAGATCAGAAGACAACAGAACTGACTTGGTCATTTTAATTGATGCGGTGTACAGTTTCAACATCATCGTTAACAGAATTGAATCTTTCATGTGGTTATTATTTAGTGCAGATCATATTACTCTTACATTTTTACTTGTCATCAACACGAAGTGCACTAATTGGTGTTAGTCAGTTGGTGTTATGTTATACCTATTATTTCGGGTTTTAATTATTTAAAACAACTTAAACGATACACTGACATGTGGCAACTTTAAATCAATTTATTATGTGCCATTGGTGTTATAAAAATACAAGTACAGGTTCTTGGTTTAAAGAACAATATGACTACGAATCCTATTTACAAAGTTGTCAGAATTTCGGCCATTTGTCTGCCAATATATAGTTACGTATTGGAACATCCAGACAGTAAACATGTTTGCAACCACTGCAACATTGACGGCTTTTAATAATATAAGGATTTTTTCACATTGTCCAGGCGGAGGTGGTCGGTATGGCGGCGAAGGTTACGGCGAGAGCTACGTACAGGAGTACGGCGGCGCATGCGCAGAGTGGAACGAGTGGCCTGCCGACCAGCATGCACTCATCCCGCAGGACAAGCTCGCCTACCCCGCTACAGGACCCTGCTTCACCGGTATATAACAACTGACCATACATTATATTATATCACCGGAATGGTTGAGGGCACGCTTATACCCCTAACATATAAAATACCCAACATAATGTGGATGCAATGTGTGTGTGATTAAACCCCCGTATATCACCCCTAATCTCAAACCGAAGCCTGCAGACTTGAACCTCCTTTAGATATTATGATTAAAGCGTGTGTACCTAATTCCAACCTTGTTTCTTTCTTTTTGAAACTAATTATTTTGGAAGTTATCAATGGGACATGCGACGTTGCAACTTTCTACCTTTCACATGTTCCTCATTTATCGTATATCGTAAAGCAACTGTGTGGCACGATTGCAGGTTCAGGGCCGATCCAACTGTGGCAGTTCTTGCTGGAGCTGCTGACCGACAAGAGTTGCCAAGGTTTCATCTCGTGGACCGGCGACGGATGGGAGTTCAAACTCACCGACCCAGATGAGGTAACTTATTTAACTATCCTCTTCCTTTTTACAGTAGCTTTGGCCTCTCCCTAAATGAGAGAATAGAGATTCCTCAGATTACAAAGAACTTGCAGTAGAAAAAATTGTATATTAAGCTACGTAGTTATGGCGTGCAACTAAAATAAGTTAGCTTATTAGCTAGTTAGCCAATAGGGTGGTACCTAATTGAAGGTTTTCGTGAAAATGTAATATAAACATTTCTTTTGAATATTAACAGGTTGAAAATGGTGTTTTATTTTTTCAACATGTTTAAAAAATGAACGTCAACAATGTTGTAATAAAATTGAGTTGGTTTTTTGAAACAAGTCGTTCGTGAATTTGTCAATAGCATACTTTTTTTAAAACTATGGAAAACATTTAATTTGTTTCTGGTAAAAAAAAGCTGTTTTAAAAAGCCGTTCGTTAATTCAATACCCACCGCTACTAGCTATTGAAATCAGCGCTTCAAACCCAATATCTACCGCGAACGAAGCTAAGCGAGTACTAAGTTTACATTGGCTCACTTCGCAAAGAGTCTTTTCTATACTTTTTTGCTTCCACCACGAACGTATAACGTTAGACGTTGCATTGCAAGCTAGTTCACGATGGATATTGCGTGTCACACTGGCTCAATCTGTACGTCCGAATAGTTGAAGTTACTGTATGGATCGATATCTTTGGCCTGAACTCTGTTTTGTCTACCAACACAGCCTCCAACTGTTCAAACTAGACCAATAGTATCCACTGGAAATTTCTGTAAGCAATAACACCCAAGACATCATCCTAGTATTAAGCTGGAGCGTAAGACATTTATTGATTTAATGCGGGCTCTTCCAAACATAACAAACAATTAATCCACGGTACGTTTCAGGTGGCTCGGCGCTGGGGTATCCGCAAGAACAAGCCCAAGATGAACTATGAGAAGTTGTCGCGCGGCCTTCGCTACTACTATGACAAGAATATCATCCACAAGACAGCTGGGAAACGCTACGTGTACCGCTTCGTGTGCGACCTGCAGAGCTTGCTAGGGTATGTCACATCTAGGTACAAAATATACTTAATCATGGATCACTCATACTATTGTAATATCTTCCAAAGAGGCAGGTATAATGCCCGTAGTCACTCTGTTATAGGAAACCTCTGGGGTAACAGTAAAGCCTTTCCCACCGCTGACGCTGCTGTCGTCACCTGTCTGGATTATTCATATAGCATGTATCACATGTTGAAAGTCGTCAGAGGCTCATAAATACTTTGCTCCACCTTACGGCAGGGGGCTACTCGACCTTTTGGCTAAGATTGAAGTGTAGTATCTTTTCTTTTTAGAGTTCCCTCAGCCAGTTTTAAAAAGGTGACTGACGTTTGAGTAAGCTCGATTTAATGCATCGCTTACGCCAAAATACACGAAATTCAATGGGGAAGGAAGGGGACTCCGACACAATTCACAACTTTGAATCAACTTCCAAACTTGATATTGCTACCGATACATCTACTAGAAAATACTTTGGCCCGAATCTCATTTAATTAAAAATAAATTAGATATAATCTTTTAAGGATATTGCTGTATGATTTGTAACAAGAAATTTTCAATTGCAGAATATCGCCAGAACAGCTGCACGCAATGTATGAACCTAAAATGGAGAAGAAAGACGAGGACTGAGCGAGAGCTGCCCACACGCTGACCCCTCTACACCGCCCCTTCGCAGACCACCTCCAACCAAACGTACTATTAGCAACACGTCATGTCTAGCATCCTACAGACTCTCACATTCAAGTATTGTACGAAGTACAACGTACATGACGAAAGATCTGGTTTCTTTCCACCCCAGATTTACCTAAGTGTGTTTTCATAACGCTAATTGCTAACATCGTAGGCCCGGTGCCTATAACAATTATTAAGATTTTGTATTCATTTTTAGAATTTCATAATATTAAAATGGATTTGATCTCATACGCAGCCACCAGTGGAATTAATATTAACCAACTAATGAAGGCTAACCGCAAAGGTCCTCTGTTATTGTTCACCTTATATTTTACATTCATACACTATGTACCCATGAAACCAATGGTGCCTTATTGAAAACTTGTTATTTCATTTCGGGTTTGCAAATATTCGTTTTGATTGTATGGACGCAAACGCACGTAACACGCGGTGTCACAGCGCAGTGTTACATTACGGACCACTAGCATTATTATTGTCTACTGCATCAACTCAATGTGATAAAATATGCGTCAGCAACATAACGAGAAGTCAATTTATTTAAATTCATAAAATAAAAATGAACAGAATTCAGCGAGATAATCAAAACTTAGTGCTAAAATAGTAAAATTTTACTATAATTTTAATGATAACTGTAAATATAAGTTAATTTTGTTACTTTATAAAATAATTAGGTATTATATTATAGTAGTTATTAAGTGTTGTATGTTTAATTCGCAGATTGTTGCAATATGCGATTAAATTAATGAGTAGTCAGAATGAGGACGGACATAAAACGATTTTTTTATTCAGAGATTTTAGTCCAAAGATTATTAAATCTAAATTCCCACCTATTGGTAAGGATATGACAAAATTACCAAAGGGACTTCTCATGTGTCTGGTTTCCAGTAATTATGATACCTATTTAACTTTATTTTTGTCGACCAGTGTTTTCCAAAATAGTACCATCATTACAATTCATCCAATAAACCAGACATAACAGACACTCCGATGTACGTAAAGAAATACTGTAACAGTGTATCAGGTAATAAATTTGATGCTGAAACAACGCCGGGTGGCGTCATCTGTCGCTGATCTCGTGGTAAGGGATTGTAATGTCTTACTAGTTATGAAATTAAATTAGTTGTATTATTTTCAATTTTTATAGCTCCTAGCGTACACCGAAGATATGTCGATAAGTTTTATTTTGTAAAATATCTCTCCTCCATCAATATATTACTTTATTTCGTTTCGGGCAATGCGGTTGGTAGGTTAGAATTTGTGAATCTTTTTTCTTGGTACTCTAAACGGTGCTGTTCGCACGATTTTTTAAATATAACAGAATTTGTAAAACGATGTCTTCCCCGTATTATCAAATTAATAATAGGTCTGACTCCGATTAAATTAGGTCCTTTACTGTTTATAATTATAATAAATGCTAAGGTCCAATATATTGTATTTTGCTCCTGTTTCATGTGCTAATAGAATGATATCTTTACACGTTTACATGTAAGCGACGCCATTATAAGTGAGACCTATTTGTAGTTACGGCCAAATTTTTGAATGTATGTGTCGTTGTATGTATTGATGGAAGATATAAAATTAAATATATATATTTACGAAATTACAGATTGTTTTTTCTTTTATTTTTGTCCTGGAAATATAGGTAGTAGATATCCCAATTCCCTCACCGTTTCATGCAACTTTAACTTTACTATTCAGTCCTCAGTTGGATCCACGGAAGATAGAAAGGGGCTCCATGGTTGGACCATTTAGATGTACAAATGACAAAATACAGACTTCCGAAGCCTGCTCAAGAACCGCTGCTATTAACCGGTCGTAAGGGACTAATACACAAATTACCACGCTTATCGAACAGATTGGTGATCACAGTATCTTGTAATAATAAATAGGTACAGGATATACATAAAACAGGACACGTATTTAAAAAAACTATTGTTTGGTATGGGGGTGGACTCTTACCCATTAAACTCACCACGGTAGTCCGCTTTCAGAACTCATAAAGACCGCGCTCAAGCCCCACCACGGTGCTATGACGGTTATGGCACATCTCGGGGGGTAGATTGTAAATATACGATAGGTAATAGAATTATTTATTTCTGGTTTCCATGGCCCATAGATACGTTAAACAAATATATTATAACCAGAATTTTTTAAGGTCGTGCTCTGCTCGTCTCTAAGAACAACATTTATTAAGGAACCAGCGCAGAAATCGTAAAAAAATCTACGGTCTATACCTACATTTAGTAATACTGAATATTTGTATGGAACATCTGTTTTGTTTTACTTTCGCGATTTCAAAGTTTGTCCCATAGTAAAATTTATTCATAATGATGAGCAGAAAACGTCCTCAAAAAAACTGGTAATTAATAAATTAGGTAAAGTAAATATACAAAATTGGCACTTCACTTTACATTAAATAGTTTTTGTGCTATCCTGCGGCAAGTGTCCGCGGAAGCAACAGCGGCCAAAGTCTTCTTCTTTGACGAGGAGCACAGCCAGTTCGGTACTCACACCGCGCCTTGAAGTTGACGTTGCGGCGCGACTCCAGCAACTGCACCCTCCATGGGTGCCTTGTCTTTTGGCGCACGTACCTACTCTACGACTAGTAGTGCAGGCAGGAGATGTATCTATACCGGTGTGTTCGGCTTCGCGGCACACGAAACAGACTGCTGACGTGGAATTCGACGACGATATAATAGGTATATCGAGACCGGCTCTACCGCCAGTGTTGCGCAACTCGCTAACTTCTATTCGCAAATCGGCGACGGAGTTCTGGGATGCCTCTAATTTCGCTTGCACATTTCCGCGAGACTGGCCTTCACAAAGATAATGTCCTACAGAAGGCTCGCAACTTCGACGTTGTCGAAGGTTACGGGAGAAGCTTGTGTAGCTCCTACGCCACAAACGTCGGCACGTCGTCAAAGTCCGTCTCCTTGAACAATGTGATTATATCCTGCAGGCTTTTCTTAGTCCTGTCACGCCGCGCCGGCGGGATACCTTCTGGTCGCGCTTGTTCAGCACGTTGAACAACAACAGCTATGTCATCCTCGCTGAAGTTCTTTGCGCAGATCTGGCCAACGGATACCTAATCCGTCACATCTAGCTTCTGCTGGAGGACCACCAGCAGCTCATTCACCATAAATTCATTATTCATGGCGAATAATTACGAGCGACAGCTTATGCCGCGCTCACAGAACACAGAAAGAGGTCAAAACCTCTTTTCTGTGTTCTGTGGCCGCGCTAATCGGTATAAATAAAACGTGAATAACGCGTCCGCATCGGAACGTGGCACAAGCCCTCAGGCACGTCCCAGGAAAGACTGAAAAGGACCCGTTACCCTCGCTGTGTAATGCACAGCGACATAGGACCACAATTTGTCAGATGGTGAACAATTCTCGGTACTCGGTGAGAGTGCAACAGAAATCCCACACCACATTGTGATGAGCCCAATGACGTAAGAAGCCTCTCTTACGAAAAGGACCTGGCATGACTACAAAACAACGTGAATACTATGTAGTCTGTGGTGTAAAACAAAAGCTATCGAGACATCTAAATGGCGGCTTAGTGTAGTGATGCACCCGTATGCCATTCGATATGTTTGTCGATATGCTGTCAGAAATGTAGATATAGGTCGCTCTCAAAGGACAATCTAAGGCAACGTCCAACCAAATAATATCTTACCCCAACAGGCAGTGGGACAATATAAAGGCTTAAAATAATAATTATCCCAACATAGGTTCCAACTTAGAAAGCTCTCGTAACGTTTTTTTATAGCTTTAACTTAGTAACAGAGGATATTACAGGTACGTATAGAGATCGGCAAACATCTAATAAGGTGACCTTTTAGTCTCTTTTGTCCTTCTCTCTCACGACAGTTTATGTGCGCGAACGGGCGCGGACTTTCCCACACCACGCCGCTTTTTGCTCAAGGTATTTGCCGGTTAACGTTCGGCGTCGCAGGGGACAGTGAAGTTTATCAGTATTAGTGTATAATCTATGGTGAAGTTATTCCGTACTATTCGGGAACAACTTTGCAATCGAATATTTATTTTGTTGTTGTTGTTAGAACTGTTTATATAATATAGGTAGTAGGTACTAAGTAATATTCAAGGAAAAGGAAAGGGATAGGGGTAGGACAGGATGTAAAAGTAGATACTTCCGAAGGCTATACAACAATTTCTTCCTTGCGGAAATTGAACCCATACGAGACTAATATTAGGCATCACGTAACAAGGCAAATGAAACAAGCTAATAATATTAATCCTTTTTTTATTAATTTATAAACCATACAATTTTACATTTTTAAATATTATTCACTAGGGGATAAAGTAGTGTCTTACGGCACGGGCGCTATGTTATGCGCATTCAGAATTCTAGTCTAAACCCTCTCTCTGAGCTCCGGATTCATGCTCGCCCAAGACGTGAACACCTTTATCCCCGAGGGGAATACTTTACTATTCACACCTGCGAGACAATAAAAACAAAAATATTAGAAACGAAGTATTAATATCTCCTTTATTCATTATTAAAACAATAAGAAAATAAAATAATATTAAAATTAAAATAATAAAAAGTAGAGTATCGACAATAAAAAATGCATGAGCGGACAACACTACCTCCATATCAACAACAAATAATTTTCACGAAATATACTGAAAAACGTGATGAAATCATAGGCAAAATGTTAAATTCATGTAGCTATATTGCCAAGCTTTCTCAATTATGCATAAACTTATTAGAATTGTGTCTATTGGGACATATTTTCATAATAATAAAGTACGTACCGGTGCAATGTTATGTTTGGTCGATTTCCGCTTCTTTTAATGCCGCACCCAATAATACCACAGTTCGGCATATTGTTTATAAAGTCAGTTCTTGTTTTGATTTAATAAACACACAATATCACAATAGATTAAGGAAATATTATTAAATTACGTACAAAAATAAAGCGCGTTGACAGCTGATGTACCTGACATAGCGACTGACAGGTGAGAAATCATAATGGCGGACCGCCAGCTTCTTTTCCGTCCGTTTGGTTTCCTATAGATAATGTTAAACATGACAAGTCCTTTGGTTTCCTAACGTCACTGGATGAGCCGGCCAGAAGTGGAGCCCTACGTCTACTTTTAGTTTCTGTCCTTAGGTGAATATAGGATCATTAGGTATACCAACCCGTAAACGTCCACTCATGAACATGGGCTAAATAACCTCTACATAATTACATTTACATTCCATTGATTTACCCAGTCTCTGAAGTCTGAACTCTGAACGCGCACTTGCTCAAATTCGACTTCGTCTGGTAACGATATATTATATATAATTACTATCTCCATGATTATAACTTACTGCACACAGCTGTGTTGTTGTTAGTATATAAGTGATGATATCGCGAATCCGACCAAATTTAATAGTCACAAATTCGGGCTATTGAGTACTTATTAATAATACTTGTTAATACATAAGGGGTAGTCTTGACGCAAAATCGTCCGGGTGATCAGAGGATTCTTTGGTCATTGGGGTGATCACCTTTCAGTTATTGGAGCGAGCGTTGTCACTCGTCGGACGATCACTCGGTCACTCCGTGAAATAGTAGGGTGAAAGTCGCACTCGGTCGCATTCACGGTCGCATTGCTATCAACCGATCAATGACTGTAGTCATAGGATACCTTGAGGGATACCTATACCTATATATTATCTCTATGGATACAGCAGATAATTTGAGGTCGTTCGATTGGTCACTCGCGTAACGCAGCTGTGGATCGTTCAATTATTCCCGATGAGCGAGCGACATTCGCACGAGTGACTTTCACACCGAAAAACGAATTACTGAACGTAGCCAATAAAATTGTTATGTCAAATCTGTCATGTCATGAGTGTCATGTGCTAATGGCAAATTGTCAAATACCTCCTAGTAGAATAAAAATAAAAGCTTTAGGTTAGCTTTTCTCCTGATTAGAGCAATACTTGTACCCAATATACGTAATAATCTATGAATACTTGGCTAAGGTCGCTAAAGTAGTCTGTGCCTGAATACTTCAATAGATTATTTTATAAAAGTGATAATTATAAATTCACTAGAATGCGGCTATCACAAGTTTTACATCGACAACACATTGGTTTTATGTTCAAGAAGCATTGGTTGGTCCAAGGAAAACGGGTACCTATCGACACTGGTGTCGAAGAGCAACTAAAAGCTAAAGGTATCACAGTAGAGGATGCCCTCGAATTTGTTAAAGAGCCAGAAGTACGGGAAAGGTACCAATTAACTTACCTAATAAAAACTCTCTGTACCTACCTAATTATTCTTAATTTAAAACCAATTAAAATTCACATTCTTACCTATATTTTTTTATTACAGAATTAATATAGTAGGGCCTTATGAACGTCAAATTCCGTTGGACCATAATCACCCAGACTACAAAGAAAAGCCATGCTACACTTTGAGAAGCACAAATGTTCTCCTAGAGGGCATCTCACAGGCTCAAGTACTTACCAAAACAATAATAGCTGAAAACAAACTGCCGTCTAAAATAGAAGTACTGGCAGAAGTGCCAGCACCTACAGCCCTTCATGAAAATATAAAGAAAGCCATCCTCTCAGCTAATGTGTTTGATTGTGAACAGAAAAAGTTACCCAAAATTAAGGATCCAGTAAGACCAGCTTATAATTTCCCTAGGATACTTGGTATCACTGATAGAAGACGAAAGTAAGTATGCCTAATAATACTAATCCTTATTATGATAATAATAATAATAGACTAGATCCAAGATGCAGCCAGGGGGTTCCCCTCCCCCCCAAAACCTATACATAGTTAAAAGCATAATTTCTTAACAATTTTGCAGCCAAATTCTCACAAACAAGTTGCTCCAACTTGTAGAAAAGAGCAGTGACAGTGAAGCAACCCAGTCTAAATATGTCCTAAATGATGTTGAAAGCCAAACTGTTTTTGACAAAGAAGATGATCTGATACAATTCCAAGATGTGTCTCATATTCTGGTAACCAGTAATAAGCCTGTGAAACATGAAATGGAGAAGGAATCGAGTTATTCTGAGATCCCTGATTTATATCCTGTCAAACATACTGTGACATTGCCTCCAGAGCACTTTTACAATGATACAAGCAAATATCGTAAGTAATTTGTGTTAAGCTAGTCTGCCCATGGTTTTACCTATTTTATTTTTATCAAAATAATTTATATATAATTATGTATAACTCGGGGATAGTGTAGCTATCTAGTATATCCTAGTATAGCTAAGAATTTCTAATCAGTTCAGTAGTTCCAGAGATTACCCCTACATAATATAAACAAGTAAAGAAAATTTACCTCTTTATAATATTTGGTATAGAAGAAACTAAAGCTGTGTATGCCATATTAATTTGTTCTACTCCTTTGATAATGCCTGAACACAATATTGAAGATGCTGCTCAACTCTTTGTTAAGTGTTACCAATGTTTTTGGCTCTGCATATCAGCTCGGACACCAAAATTAGAAAGACATGCTTTTGTACTATGCTGTAAATGTAAATCACTGTTATTTCAGCAATTCGTCCAAGTGTAAATGTGCGACACCCACACACGACATGGCTACACTTCAACAGAACAGAAGTGAACAACATCTATGAGACTCCAGTGACTCAGGAGCAAATCCTTGGAAGATCACTGACACATGCATTTACTGTAGCCAGTGCCTATGCCAAGCAGTTGCATGGGGTATGTTAGCTGGATATATTCTAATTTTACTACCAATCTGCCAATATATTTTAGGTTCAGCACATCGGAGATGGGTTTCGAACTCTTTCGAATATTGGTGGACAGGTAAGGCCTTAAAACATGGGTAGTAATAAGTCATTACCTGTGTTTTAAGTAGCATTGGGCAGAATTAATAAAGTTAAACATTTGACTTCATAACATCATACTGAGATCAACAACTTGCTACCCAGAATATTTTGTTGGTTTAATTTTTGTCTATGGGAGAGGCCAATTAACTAAATGGACATTCACAGACTGAAATGATGACGAACAACACATAATTTAATTATAATCATCATCTTATTCTTCAAATTTTTAATTTATACATGTTACTCATAAATATATATATGCTTTTCTCATAGGAGGATGTAAAGGACCTACCAGAGCCAATATACATAAACTGTATACAAACAGATGGACAAAAATATCATTTCGGCGTTTTGGAACTGAATACTCTAAATGTCGATGGTACTGAGGGCACCAAGAACGTCTGGTACTGCAAGAATGATTTGAAGCTGTATGATTCGAGTCGCTACTTCAGTGGCATGCCTGTCTTAGAAAACTATAACAACAAAGTATATGGATACATAAATGCTTTATGTAACTGTTAAACCAACAAGTTTACCCATTAGTGTAGTTTAATTATATTGATTATAGTAAAAAAATGGTTTCATTTGATCACAACACTTGCACAGCAATTATTCAAACTTCAATCATATTTATTAAAAAACTCTGTTACTTCTAATAATTATAAACCAACAAAACTATGGAGTACGCGATAAGAAAGCAAAGTATGATTGTAATGTATTCATGTGTATATCCCATTATATTTACAAGAACATAAATACATTTATTTTAGATTAGAATAGATAATGCTTACACATACCGAAACACTTTGTACATTAAATAATAGTACATCAGGAAATCGAAACAAAAAGTTATTAACAAGCTCATTTATCCATCGCGAATTTTTGCAGTCGACGTCTTCTTAGTTCGTCGGCATCGGCATCAGTCTTGTCTCTGGAAATAAAAATTGCTTATAACCTTTTCTGATATAGTTCTACTGATGAATGTCCAAGATCCATTAAATGCAAACAACTCGCATGCTTCCAGTTGATATAATAATAAATTGAAAACCACAGAGCATAAATAAATGGAATGCTTATAATTATGTAGGTGATTGCCGCTGTCGCGTCATACGGCGAATATTCCGAAGATATTAAATAAACCATAAGGTAGTTACTAATAAAATAAAATGGAAAATTGAGACTGTTTATTGCAGCTGTCATTATGAGGCCCTTATTTACAAATGGACGTTCACAGGGTGATAATAATATGTATGTATGTAGGTACGACTGCCATCACGATACCCGCCATTTTTACCCGACTACGGAGAGGGTTATATGTTTGTCAATGTCTTCCACACCCCCGTTGAGCGAAACGTTGCGAAAGTTCACAGTAGAGTAGTCTATAAGTGACGGCTGTGCTTGGTAAGAAAGGAAAGAATAACTGAGTTACCTATTAGTGTCTATAGGGGTAGTGGTATCGGGTTGCATGTCAGGACTCGTGTCGTCGGTGACTAAAGTTTTGCTGGTAGAAGGCATAGATGTCGGCTGCTTGTAACTCGACGTGGTTGGAACCACGTCTGGCTCAGTCTTCACTTGAGACGCCGGCGCAGAAGACTCTCTGTTCAACTCTTCTATTCTTCTGCTGAAAAAAGGTTGGCTCTTTTACGTGATTCCAGCACAATCATAGAATGCTTATGATTTGAATAGTCTATGTACCATTGTACCTCTGTACTCATTATTTGGAACCGTGTAAGCCTTTATTAAGAGAAATGAAATTGTTGTCTGTTCCATGCCTATACATAAAACAGATAAGCTATATACATTAAAAAGATGATGAGCTCTTCACGAAGCATCAAGAGATGCACCACCGTCAACTTCGCAATAAGAAAAACAATCTAAACCTAGATTCAAATGAATGCACATTGGCAGTGAAAGTATTTAATAATCTTCCTGAGGAGATACAAAATTAGCCCTCTAATATGATTAAATAGAAATTACAAAAATTGTTAGTAGAAACAGAGCTGGGAAATAACTTCTTGATCGCAATTAATTATGTACTTATCCTAATAATATTCATTACCTCAATTACAATACACAAATAGCTAGTTTAATACTAATCCTAAATATGTACACGGCATAATTATTTAAACATAAAATATTAAACTGAGCACCTGAGGCGTCAAAGTACTGACCTCATCGCTGTCAATTGGTGGTGTGCGCAGAAGACTACCAGCATTGCCACATTTAATGGCAATTCTTATTCTTTGACCAAAGAATAGGCCATACTAACCCCTTTTGGTTAGATCTCATAAACACACAAAACAACTGCCATAATGATCTCCACAACCCAGGTAATAGGGAAATCGAAATACGTAACAGGCTTCTGACTATCTGTATACTACCATAGCTTCAAAAACTAGTTTATTATAAAGCAATACTTACGTTTCTGTTTGGGTAGACACACTAGCGTTGTTCTGCGGTAAATTGGCCACGACTGTCGAATACTGCTGCATAAGCAGCACGGAAGCGTCCAACATCGCTTGAATTTCTCGAAGTAACTAGAAAGTAAGCACACTTTGTACTAACAAGGATTATAAAGTAATGATCTTGACTGTACGCTGCCAATGAACAATGAGATCTTGACGACTGACAGATGCAGGGATGTCTATTAACTTGTCAGCATATCGCCCATATTCTAAACATCCCAAACTGTCAAATGACAAGAATCACCTTAGGGCAAAATACTGTTTCTACCATAAACTTAGAATATTTTCGCTTCCAGTCATCAATCTGCTTACCCAGCGGTATGACAGCCACTACCTCAAATGCGGGAAACTTCTACGTCCAGCGATAGGCTGACGCTGATTTAAAATTGAAAATACAGGTGCTGGTACACCTGTTATTGTAAAGCTCGACTTTACCAGAGGATGTCTGGTTGATCCGAGTGTATATACCTGTAGTCGAGCCTCGATGTTCCTGCGTTCATTACCCTCCATACGTTGCAGTTCAGCGGTGGTCAGGTTAGCAAGAGAGGCGGGTCGTGGTGGAGGCGGAGGAGGCATGCCCCACGCCATCATGGCTGCAGAAAAGAACAATACATGGTCACTTTTTAAATCGACATATTCTATCATATCCTTATATGCCAGACGCAGTGCTACCCGACAACATGCTATCGTCTGACATCGCACTCATCTTGCGGCGAAAGTCTCCCAATCGCCTGATCTGTTCTACTCCACGGTACGCAACAAAGCGTATAGCCATCGCCACCATAGCCGCGCAGTGCGATCGACTTTTCATAAAAAAAACGTTTTAGTACAGATGCAATGTACCTACTATTATCGACTTCTTTGCACACAATTTTGTGCTTTGTGCTTACTTTTTTTTTGAGAGTGCGTTTGTTATAATCTACTTTAGTTAATAAAGTACTTGTGCAGTTGTTTTGAGATGTTATTGAGGTACTCACGCGGCGGTGGCGGCATGTTGGGGAAGGGCGGCGGCACGGGGCCGGGCGGCGCAGGCGCGGGCGGGGCGTTGGGCGCGTGCGGCGCGGGGGGCGCGGGTGTGGGCGCGCCCAGCTCCGGCGCCGGCGCGCGCAGCACGTTGAGGCGGCACGTGGGGCACGTCTGTTGCCGCTGGAACCACAGGCGTAAGCACGCCGCGTGGAATATGTGGTTGCACGGCAACTTCTTCGCGCCTGCGCATTTTAAATTTAATTAATTAATTTGCATTTCGTGGACAATAATTGGACGTAGTTTAGCAGAAAGGACTCAACCCACACTATGGTCAAAAATGAGTTATATATGCCAAAAAGGTCCTAAAGGTTGGTTCTTTTACTCAGCAAAAAAGATCCGTGATACTATAAAGATAAGGATGATTTTTTAATGATGCGAACCAACCCACATAGAGACGGGTATTTTTCTACAAACCACTGTAATAACCCAAACTGCTTGGGTCGTTTTTAATAAATCCAACTTGAAAGAAACAGGTCTATATTTAATATAACAGAATTGTCTCAAAACACTTGAATCGTTTCAGTTAAAATACCTTCATAGAAACTAGTACATTTTTTTATTCAACTAAAAGGACTCAAACTGTGTGGATCATTTCTGATAAGTTGATTTACGAAGAAACAAGCCGATTTTGCATTCAGCTAAAATGACTCAAACTATGTGAGTCGTTTCAGTTAAATTACTTTCATGGAAATTTTCAACGAAAATAGTAAACAGAAAAACATTTATTTTAAAAGAAAAAGTGAATTGGGTAAAGACAAAAGAAAGGACAATGCTCAAAAAATACCCAGAAATTCAATGTTATTCGATCAATTTTATAGTTATGCCAATTAATGAGTTATAATCAGTAATTAAATCAGTGTAAGTGGCACTGGCTAAATCCATGGGGTATAGGAGATATACAGGATGTAGTGCTCAAAATGTATTGACGATATACCCTAAATCAATTAGCATCGATCACGACGATACCATGGCCAATTAATGAGTTATAATCAGTAATTAAATCAGTATAAGTTGCACTGGCTAAATCCATGGGGTATACCGTATAGGAGATATACAGGATGCAGTTCTCAAAATGTATTGACGATATACCCTAAATGAATTAGCATCGATCACGACGATGCCATGGCCAATCAATGAGTTATAATCAGTAATTAAATCAGTGTAAGTGGCACTGGCTAAATCCATGGGGTATAGGAGATATACAGGATGTAGTGCTCAAAATGTATTGAGTCTCTTCTTTCTTCGTCCAGTCTATTTTACAGTGGAATGCGCTCCCTCAGGAAATTAGGACGGCGACTAGTCGCTATTCCTTTAAGCAAAAAGTGCGTGAACATCTTCGCACCAAATTGGCAGATTGGCAGAATCATCTCCGCTTTCTTACTACTTATAGTATATTTATGTATATATAATTATATATATATTTATTTATGTATAATAGTGTATATATAATACGTAGTGTATATTATATAAAAATTTATGTATAAATAGTTATAAGTAACTATGCATAATTTACTTGTTTTAGTATAATTATCTTGTCCGTGCACCTACCATACTTTTTTCTCTGCATAACCCTTAGGTTGACTGGTAGAAAATGCCTACGGCATTAAGTCCGCCTCTGTACTTAGTGCATAAAGTATAAATAAATAAATTTAATTACTGATTATAACCCATTGATTGGCCATAGTAATGTTGTGATCGATGCTAATCGATTTTGGGTATTTCATCCATACATTTTGAGCAAAAGAATTTTAAACATTCCATTTTTAAGACAATATATGGAGTAGTTAAAGAGCTCAACATTGAAAAAAAAGTTAGAGGAAAAGTTTTAGATATTTCTGAGGATGATTTCAGTTTTCTTTGGCCTGATGGCAAAGAAATTGCACAGGCAAAATTGGACGATTTAAAATCAATGTCCCATCTTATCCCAAAAGACTGCCTGGAATTTTACAAGTCATTAAAAGGAAAGGAATCTGAGGAAGATGTGGATGGGTTCGGAGCGGAACCAGATTTCGAGGTGGAGCCGGAGCTGGGTGATGACAATGAAGGGAATAGTAATTACATTTTAAGAACATTGTGCTTTCTGAATAAATACGTAAATTGCAAAATAATAAATGTTTCTTTTATTAAATATCAATTTTTTCACATTTTTATGTTACTTGGATCCTTTTTGAGAAATTAAAAGAAACACTCCTTAATGTTAAAACCAATTTAGCAGAAACGACTCAAACCCACATTTTTCCCAATTACTCGAAAAATGAGTTAGTCTATGTAATACAAATTGACTCATATTTTTTTTTATATATTTTGCCTTATGTTACAATATTTCAAAATATTCCAAATACAACATCATTCCAGCAATACACACCTAAACTTCAAATCTCGATAACTCAAAAATGACTTTTTGTGGGTTGAGTCCTTTCTACTAAACTACGTCCAATTATTCTATATACGGTACTATTGTATTTCTAGTTGACTGTTTGATAGAAGCGTGCTCAATAACATAACTCATTTTACCATATTATTATCTACTCTTTTACATTATTTACCCAAATTAAAGTACACATTGGAGTTGTATCGCAATTTAGGAGAGGCATAATTACTACCTATGTTCAGTAGTGTACTGCAATAGGCGGCATTAATATTTTATAATTTATTGATATTGTTACTTAAAAAGTATAATGAGTACATTTTGTTGATTCCATTACGGCTACACAAACACACGTCACATTATATTACTTGTAGGACATCGTCCGACCTCGGATGTTTGAATCGAATTCATTATTAAGTCTTAATGTTTCAGGTTTCACTGGCCTTGTACTTTATCATGAATACTAAATGTAGTAAAAATTCACGATTCTATAAATATTGCGTTTCCTTTCATATTGTAATTAAATGTAATTAAGCGAAACAATACGCAACGAAAAGATGAATCATATCGCACATCATCATGAAATTGTGATGTAATGCTAAAGAAAATTAACTTATAATCACGTTTTTATGTTATCAGTTTATCACGTTAAAATATAAAATTGACACTTACAAAGTCGTAAGAGATAAGTAACGTAACATCAAGCTTGTTATGTCCCAAGGATTAAGCAATTGTATTTATGCAAATACACAGTTTAAGCAAATTGGTTTAAAAATATTAAACTGTAAACTTCAAAATGACTGATTCTTAATTTTCTATAGAACATTGCATGCAAACAAAGCACAAATTCAACACAAGCACACATTTCGAATTATCGGCGTCTAAAGATCGAAATACTATTTTACTAAACAGTGTTAAGATTTACAATCATGTCACACATTTCCGAACCAACTGTAGAATATATCGAAGGCAAATCGTAAGTATGGGTCCCGCCTGCTGACGGTATACATACCGGTGTGCATTTCCTCGCGACAGATGATACATTCGTTGTCAGCAGCCGCAAGTTCTGCGGGCGTCGCGTCAGGATACAAGGTGTTCATATTACGGATCGCTCGCCGCGACAGGACCACGTCGTTGTACGCCTTCTTGAAACTCCTGTGAACATCCGCCCCGTTAGTATACCTCTTGGTGCGAAGGCATTATGAGAGGCTCCGGTTTGACGGACATCCCCGAAATATGTAAATGTACGAGCGTGAGTGAAACCCTACAAACTCATTTCATAAATTGTAATTTTTGCTTTTACTTCTATGGTTATGCAATATCATCCAGTTTGTAGTATTACATGTATGTATTAGTGAACTCATCTCTCACTCAGCCAATAAAAGCTTTATTATTATTAGTTAACTAAATATTATAATCTCTTAGTCACAATTTATGACACCTACAGAATATCATGAAGTCAGCTTTACAGCCCAAGCTGCATTCAAAGTGCTTAAATAATTTATAAAACAACTGTACCAGCTCACCTCATCGTTTCATACATGGGTCTGAAAGCAAAGAGCGGCAAGGTGTAAATCCTGACCATAACTGCCACAAAGCCAATGTAGAGCAGTACTTTGAGGAAGTTAATAGCCAGCTCGGTGTACAGCAGAACTGCGGCTTTGCTCTCCCATGGGGCTTCCCAGCGAGAGTCAATAGCATGGAGAACATACTAAGAAAAGCAAAAGGTAAATTAATAAAGGTTTCAGAAGTTAACATGTGTACAATTTTTTTGAAAATTTTCTTCAGGGCAGCAGAATTCATGAAATTATTAATAAATAACACAAATAAATACATTTTAATTAAACTTGTTTCCTAAAGGATACATTGAAATCATAATAGAAGATTTCCAGAAGGCAAACAAGCTGAATACCAATAATACTGAAATAAATATATAAGTAGCATTAACATTTACCTTGATCAATATATTGACAATCATTATTATCAATATACTGTACTCAAAACCAAACACCAGTTGCACAGAGGGTCCCTTGGAGGCAGTGAACTGGTAGGCATGGTGGATGAAATAGAAGTCAGCATGAGCCAGCAGCATCAGTAGGGTTAATATCCTCACATGGAACAACCAGCCAATAACTGGACTTCTTTCCATCTGAATAAAAAAATGTGTGTAAGCTCACATTTGAAAAGATAGTACTTATCAAAATATATAATTATTTTATGTTTGTTTATCATACCTACAACTGTAGACTTCGAAAAGTAATACTTCAGTGTTTTTTTTTTAAAAGCTCATGTAAATATAGGTAACATCCGAGTTATTATTATGATTAAACAGAAGTGAGAAATGTGTACTCTACAAACATCCTTATTTAGTCAAATAATAACACAACATTATAAAATTTTCAGTGTTGTCAGATAAATAATAATTATATAATTATTCATTCCATGTGACATAAAAGTTTAATAAAGATCATTATTACAATAGGATATTATGCAAGACTTTTTAATATACCAAGACTTCACTATAGAAAGTTGTTGGTATAACATAGCAGTAATTATCTGGTTAATTACTCCCTAATTGATCACCATAATTAGCTTCTTTGTCTCTAAATTATTTATAAAACCCATACTACATTTATTTTACTTACGTAGTCAACTCTGTCTTCGGCGAGCCAATGGAATGCTTTGAGGAACAACAGGAGAGTGAACAGCGCAATAAATTTTGGATTAAAGTCATCTCTGAATACAGTGAAGGCCAAACATGTCTCTGTTATAGCATACCAAGACCTTTCGATCAAATGCTAAAACAAACAAATTATTTAGTAGGAACAATTTTATATGTGTGACACAGTCAGCTAGGTGCCTTAATTTATTCATTTACCTCAAATTCTGCTGGACGAAGTTGCCCGAAAAATATCTTCCTCAACAGCTTGCCCACTAGTAAAACTAGTATAAAGGCTTGCAAATACATTACCTGAAAGTAAAAGTATATTGTAAATAAGGGATGACATCACTAGAAGGACAACCTTTACGTTTAATGTGGATCTTTAAATATATTACAAAATATTAGGTACTACATACGGTGCTTATATACGATGGGAGAGCGCCCAAGTCCCATAAAACTTTTGCGTACAATGAATGTGAATTATACTTTACTTACAGCCATGCTGGGATTGGAATTTGTTAGATAAACTATCGAAGGATAAAACTGTTTCTTCTGGTAATAGGCATTGCCGATAACCACAGTCGTGAGTCCAAGACTGATCACGGTTGCTAGTAAAGCCTTCATTTTGGTACTCATACGATTCGTCGATGCACTAAAATTTTCATATGAAATAACCAGAGAAATTTCTACGCACTCCAAAATCGTGAGACTGTCAATAAATACATTTTCAAAACATTTCGTATCTTCGTAAAACACAAAACTATTTTTGTTTGACGTGTTCAATGTTCATTTGTGTCATTTCAGTTACCACAGATGTACTAAAAATAAACAGATACCATAGTTAGTTGAATTTAGGTTACACAACCCTAAAAAAGGAAAAATAAACTTTGCATTAAATCGATTTGAATTTTTATATCTTGCAATATATCTTGCTAATGTCACTGTAAACAGGAGACGCTGACGAAGACGAATGAAAAATGGATGACGAGAATCAAGCTAATTTCTACTAATTCGTTTTCATTACATCTCCTCAAATGTGATATCTAAACGTGGAGTTAAAATAATTACGGTAAGAAGTTTAACATCAACTTAATCCTTTATGAGATACAGGTAACATAATGTCTTCCATTTGCCGCGCAATCTTCTTTTTCACCCAATGGTTGTTGTTATTGCTTGTTGTGATTATTTGTTTTACTCGTAAATGCACTTTTACTTCTAGTATTCTGATACTTTCATTGTAGATATTATGGTTCTTGTTCTATGTTCGTTATATACAACTGTTTACAGCTTAGTATAAACTATACCTTATACCTATTTGCTTTAGTTTTTTCAATATGAAAATCATGTTCTACAATCTAATGCTAGACCACAAAATAGCACAAAACAACCAAAGTTTCGTTTTGCTTTGTCATTAACATTTATTTTATATCACATAAACTGTACCTTTAAATAATAGTTCTATGTTACTTTAGAATTGGCGAATATCAAACAACACAAGACGTCATATAAAATGGTAAGTATACAATTTAATCTAATACTCATCAATGTTAAATTGTAGCAATCATACAGTTTTCATTAATTTGGAATAATATTTGTTAGCAGGGTGACGACCCACCATTCTTAACAGTTGGTACAGATGTTAGTGCCAAGTACAAAGGTGCATTCTGTGAAGCTAAAATAAAGAAAGTTGTAAGAAACATTAAGTGTAAGGTAAGCAAAACAAAACATGTATGATTTCAATAATGCATGAGGAATTCCATTAGAGCTCATGCTGACATGCTAGAAGAGTATGCATGGCTACATATCAAGCTATACATCTTTAGTATAAGCTGACATCTCATCGCACGGAAAGCCTATAATTGTAGGCTTTCCATATAGGTATATTGATACTGATATGTGGCTGAGTGTACAAAATTAAATATTTATGTGATTTTATTGCTCACAAAGTAAAATTAATTAAAAAATCTTGGTGGACTTTTAAGTATTAGAAAAGTAACATTTGTTGTAGAGATTACAGAAAAAAAAATGTAACTTATTATTTATGGTTCCAGGTTACACTAAAAGCAGGTGGTGGGACAATCACAGTAAATGATGATGTGATCAAGGGCAACTTGCGTGTCGGGAGCACAGTTGAAGTGAAGCAGGACCCTAAAAAAGATCCCTTGGAGGCCGTCATCACTAAGATACAGGACTGTAGCCAGTACACTGTTGGTATGTATGTCTTGCTATCATCATAACAACAATAATAATAGCAAACGTGAGTTTTGGGTGATGGGTAGGAACAGCCTGTGAAATTAACAAAGCAAAAGGAATTCCACTGTTAGCCTTAGATTGGCACCACATCCTTAATGATTAGGTTGTAGCAGCAGCAATGAATGGTTACCATCAAAATAGGTCTGGCAATTTATATAACATAAATAAATAAGTGATATTTGCATGATTGAAGTAACATGTATGGGAATCGCTCAAACATGTAGTTTCATTATGAATCAAATCAAATAGGTTTCAATATTAAGGTTACACTAGTCAGTCATTCTTCCATAAAAACGTGTAGCAATCACCATACTTCACTAATTGACGTTGTATATCCAAAACTAACAATGATATCCATTTGTCTCATCATTATGTAGTATGACTACAGAATAGTAAAACATATTGATTTGAAAGTTACGAGCCTCGAAACTTCCATATTTCATCACACCTTTAAGCGTAAAGAAATAACTTGTAGAGTATGAAAACTGCAAAATAGTTCCATGCACTAGCATATTTTATTCATTCCATTGAACTGTTTTTGCTCATTACTATGTGTATCCCTTTCTCGCACTACATTGGGTGAGATAGCATGTATTTTAGTCGCCCCCACCAACAAGTTCGAGCCGTCGACTGGCGCAACCTTAAGGATAGTGTCCAGTAAACAGATATGTGTGTCTATCCATGTCTGTGGTCCAGTACTTTGAAATAAATTAATCAATCAATAAGATTTTAGACTCATTGCAAACTATATTTTTGTGTAGTGTTTGATGACGGTGATATAACGACCCTGCGACGGTCGGCTTTGTGTCTCAAAAGCGGGCGACATTTCAACGAGAGTGAAACATTGGACCAATTACCTCTCACACATCCAGAACACTTCTCTACACCTGTGATAGCAGGTCGTAGGGGCAGGCGCGGAAGAGCTCAGTAAGTTTTAAAGTATCTATTACCACTTTCCAAAGATTTTTTTTCTAATTTAAATAAAGCTCATATTGGTAAAAACAAAATACTTTTTCCTTGAACACAATATGTAAAGCCTGCCCAGTTTTATGTTGAGCCAGATATTCAATGTTACTTGAGACCAAGACAATAGTCTTTTTTATTTGTTTTTCTGAAGGTCTGAAGAGAGCGAGGGTTCAGGTTCCGGGCGGCGCGTGAAGGCTGACGTGGAGCCTCACGTAGGACGCGTGGTGTTGGTGGAGGCGGGCGGCGGCGCCGAGCGACGTCGTCCACACCAGCCCGCCTTCCCCGCACTGGTCGTCGCTCCCACTGCGCAAATCAAGGTCAAAGAGGACTACCTAGTGCGCTCGTTCAAGGATGGCAGATAGTGAGTATTGGATATAATAGTCTTACAAGAAACTACACAAATGACATCTAATAAGTATAACCTAAATTATTTTTTTAACATTAATCTAAAAAAACTTGCACCTCTTTTCTTATTACCTTCTTAATAGGTTGTTGTAGCTAACATATATTATATTATCACCAGCTACACTGTTCCTAAGAAGGAAGCACGTGAGTTCCGTAAAGGCAGCGCGCCGCTGGAGTGGGCAGGAGTTGAGGCCGCGTTGCAGTACCTCAACAATGCCGTGCTGCCACCGCACTGGGACAGAGACGCGCTGTTCAACGAGCCCAGGAACACATCCGATGATGTACGCAGCTTGCATAATCATAAACCTATTATACTCCACAGCAGGATATAAGTATCTCCCTTAAGAAACATTGCCCAAGAACGAGTGGTTTATTACTGGATAGCCATAGGGGTCCAATAGGCGGCCCTATGTTCAGAATTGCGTATTCATGAACCAATATACTAAAACATTGTTTACCTCTGTAAGTTATACGACTTGGACAATCAAGAACCATCAAAGCTTGAGTTTATAGTAAACCTGTGGAGGAACAAGGTATGGTGTTATTCCGTTGAAAAGGGAGGATCCTCCGAATAGGCGAAATCATATGTGCCTGTCGGGCTAAAGCCCGACGGTTGATGTTGACAGTTTTATATGCTACATGAAATAACTACGTATCAAGCTTACTGCAATGTTGGTATACAATACGAATTTGACCAATCAGATTACGAAGCCTGTATCACGCAAGTAAAAAGATCATTGTATCTAACAGATATACAACTATCCGACATCAACCTCCGGACTTCGGCCCGCTAGGCACACAACATCACCCCATCAGATGGTCTTCCCTTTTCAATGGAGCAACACCATACCTCGTACTCCACGATGTAGCAATATCTAGTGCTACAAACCAAAAACAGATTATGTTAACTTATTACATTTATTATCAGAGTTCCGATGATGAACCGCGCGAAGAGAAGGATCACTTCGTGGCGCAACTATACAAGTTCATGGACGAACGCGGGACGCCTCTCAACAGGAACCCTACCATCGCTAACAAGGATATCGACTTATACAGGTTATTTAAAGTAAGTTAATAACTACTACTATTATAGTTAATAGCTTTACTTTTACTGCTTTTGATTTGGGATACTAATCGGTTTAATAATTATAATGTACCTAAATTGCTACCGCTAAATATGCCACCGTTAATTTATTATCAAGTTGGATGGGTGGCCAGTTGGCCACCTATCCAATACTTAACGGGATCGTAACGAGAGAATTGCCATTTCTTAGATATAGAAATGTGTCGGTCTTGGTTGTTCATGCAAACAATGTTTAGGTCCAAAAAGCATTTTTGTTACTTATTATTATTATTTATATCAGGTTGTGGAGAAGCTGGGTGGCTACAACAGAGTGACAAATCAAAACCAATGGAAGACCATCGCCGATAAGATGGGCTTTCACCCAGTCACTACAAGTATCACAAACCTATGTAAACAAGCTTACAAGAAGTAAGTTAAAATTTTCTATTACCTTTGTTTTGTTACCACTTAGTTGAAACTGAAAGTATGAATTTGTAATTTTTAATAATAGAAAATAAAAATATAGTTTAATTTGTGTTGTGTTTCCAAAGCGACCGCTTTGCAGCTGTGCAAAAGCCGCGTTGTTTCTAAACAACGTAGGACACGCTCGTGCGTGAACGTTTGTTCCATTATGTGTCGCGATAGGACGCGCGCCGCGACGCTCTATGCTGCCCAGCAAAGATAAATGTTTACGGGTGTTGGGTTGCAGGTTCCTCCATAGCTACGAGGACTTCTACCGCAAGCTGGGCGTGACGCTGGTGGCGCACCCGCGCGGCGCGCGCACTCCGCCGGCGGGCCGCTCGCTCATCCGCGACCGCGACCGCCAGCCGCCCGCCTCCTCCTCCGCCTCCAGCTGCTCCACGCCCACTCCGCCCGCGCCGCAGGTATGCACTAACTACTGCACGGCACAGGTACCTATGAGAACTTCTTAAACTTCTCGAAACGTCAAGATATTCAAAGGTAAATTAGCGTTAATTCTTGTTTGATATTATTAATAAGATTCACTTGTTTTGATTATAGCGCACCAAGGACAAAGATTCTGATAAAAGTGAGACTGACAAGAGCGAGAAGAGTGAAAAAGATGAGAAACCCGAGAAAATAGAGAAATCGAAAGAGAAGCCGCGCAACAGCGACGGAGAGGACAGCGCCGACAATCAGCCGCTCGTTATCACTATCCCCAAGTACGTATATCATCATCAATGGCATATCCCAGTCCATTGCAGGACTTAAACCTTTTATCATAGGCATTACCCGTAGTCCCTAAGCTGAACAGACGATTGGCGAGAGAACCAGTCCTCAAATGCCGGTGACGCTCCTGTCCCTGGCCTAAAGTTAAATACATGTGGCGTTCATGATGAGTAGTTATCCATCTGTCAACCAGAGCCTCGCCGATTAGCGGTATAATGCATGGCGTGCGGGTGAAGCTGACGTATATAGTGTTGGTAATTAATGACAAGTAACAAAATGTGAATTTTTAGGATTGAAAAGGAAAAAGAAAAAGAAAGGGAGAAGGAGAAAGAAAAAGAACGAGAGAAGGAGAGAGAAAGGGAAAAGGAGAAAGAACGCGAAAAAGAACGGGAGAGGGAAAAAGAAAAAGATAAAGAAAGAGAAAAAGAAAAGGAAAGAGAAAGAGAAAAGGAGAAGGAAAAGGAAAGGGAGAAAGAAAAAGAAAGGGAGAAAGAAAAAGAAAGGGAGAAAGAAAAGGAAAAGGAGAAAGAGAAAGAAAAGGAAAAGGAGAAAGAAAAAGACAAGAGCTCAGCGTCAACCAGCACCAGTGAAGAGAAGGTGGTGTTGAAGCCTCGCTCGCAGTCCAAAGGACGCACCATCACGCCCGTCAGGGGCGACCATGACAAGAGAACGCCCAAGAGACGACCCTTGTCCTCTAAGAGTGAGTTTATATACACACATTGTTTATAAATCTAATATTGAATGTCTGTAATAAATTTTTGCCATTTTGGTGTCAAAATGACTATAATCGACATGACGTCATCCTTAGCAATATTTTGATTAAAATTTGCGATATTCAAATTAATTGGTCATAGAAAACCGTTCACATAGAGTGATTATATCAAGTAAAAAATAAGCTTACGGGTGGTTTTATGTTGACACTAGTTTTTGACCACAACTTCATCCGTGTGGATTACCATACGAACTTTGAGACACGCTTTTGGATATCAATTCAAGATTTTTTTTTTTTTTTAAAGCCGACTCTTTACTTCCCACTGGAAGTTTCTAGACTCAGCTATTTGAGCCGTATGTTGATGACAGTTTCAGTCTGTTAATATACGAGACTAATTTTCTTGCCTTATATTTATATCTCACTGGATAATCTTTAGCAGGTGAGGGGACGAGTGCTGGCACTTCGCGAGCTTCGCGACGACCGCACGCGTCCACAGACAGCGACAGTTCTGGACGTGCTTCACGGTAACTTAATATTTAATTTGTATCTGAACCAACCCAATTCAATTTCCACCACTATGAATCTTTTTATGAACTTTAAATTCCATTTCATTCTTTGCATGGTTCCACCATGTGGTTTCTTGCCTGTTTATCTACATTGGAATAACTCCAAAACACGGCAACAAGTTTCAACTTTTATAAATGCCTCATAAAAACCTTTATCTATACAATAACTATTACAGGTAGCAATTATCTAAATCCATAGGTGCGGCCCTATAAAGAAGATGCAGAGTCGTCGCAGCCAGAGCGCGAATTCTGCGAGCAGCGGCAATACTATAGCCTCCAACAGCAGCAAGCGACCGCGCAAGAGGAAGAATACAGAGTAAGTGCCTTTGTGTATTACAGACACAAGGTGGAGATGACAATCCGAGTCTAAATGATATCATGTACTCTATGATGCGTCCTACGACTGCACAAACAAATCAAACATAGATCAGTTGGTACAATGATGAGTATGAACCCTGTGTTTGCGTAGAACTAAATTTCATCGTTCGCTCGCACCTTCAGACTTCATTTCTTCACTAGGGGGTCGTCCTTTAATCATGTTAGGTTTTTAAACCACCTTTTTTACCACTCCTTTCCCCCTTGGTGATAAGTTGTGAAGTTTTCGACTACCCTCCCCCTAGTTAAAGATATTTTCAGAATCTGTTTCAATGAAATATTTAATTATCATAAAATCTGATTATCGATAAAATAATCAGATTGTAATATAATCATAATATTAATTAAATTGAGAAGGTCGCGCGCGGGAGGCCTTGGAGCTAAATATTGTTATGTTGATTTTTAAGCACAAATTCGCTCGCTCGCGATTTAATGGTCGCACAAAAATATATTTCAATAAATGTGAATATCACAACATCGTGATGTAATTCTAAACCCCCCCCCCCCCCCCTTCGAACCTTACGTGATTAAAAGACAACGCCTTGCTTGCGACTGAGCCGTCCCATCATTTTGACCACTCCCGTGGGTATATAAAGCATAGGCTTTGCATATATAATAATTTATATTTTCACAGACCATCAACAAATGAACCAACGCCTCGTTCTGGGGTGTCCAATGTAAAAGCGCAAGTTGGAGACAAATTGAAAGTGTATTACGGACCGACGCAGTCCGAATCTAAGGTAAAAGTACGAAGCAAACAACTTTTTTTTTAATAGTTTAATATTTTACTCCTTTCTAATTCTTAAAGCCTGATGAACTGAACTGAACTTATACTTGACTTAAACTTGAGGTGATGTCGCATTTTCCGTCTACGTTTCACACTAAACGTTAAGTCCGATAAAATCCGCAATACTGCGAAGGACAAGTTGAAGCTTTACTTTGTGTTATTCTCATTTTTTTATCCTTTACAATTATAATACAGTGGGCAAAAATGGTTTGTAAGTCTAACTTTGAAGGTTTGTTTTGTCGTATATCTGTTAAAGGAGATTTCGCAAAGGCGAACAATATACTATAATTATCAGCGTATTTTGTTAGTACATATTATTTGTCTTATTGAATGTGGACACTACGTCAATTATTTTTCATTTTAAAATGTTATTAACGCATTAATGACGTGATCGGATATGACAGTAACGTCTATATAAACACCAACAAAACACAACACCAACCCAAGACTGAAGACTTTTTTTTGATAGGCAAAGGAACTTAATCCCATGCAGCCAAGTCTAGTTTTCATTTCCGAATGTTTTTTTTTTTCGTAAAATTTTCAACGCCTTTTATTTACTAATTCCTTCGAGCTGAAACTATATCTTCTTTCTTCTATCCATCCAGAGAATTTAGCCAAGTCTTCTTGTTTCCAACGAAGACAGACTTCAAACAGATGAAATTGATTGTAAATAAAATGTTTGTTTCGGGTCTAGGTGCCTGTGCATATGAGATGCATATTTGTAAACTGTTCCCAAGGAGGAAGAGGAAACCAAGTGTAAAGTATGGTTTAAAAAAAATATATATATAATACAACCCTATCCTTCTATAATGCATCGACCGACAACTTAATCATTGTAGTTGACAAGCTTGAAAACAAAACATAACCCCAAAATTATTATAATATTTGAATGAATAAAAAATTATTCAGCAGTGTCCATGTTTTAAAATTGATTGCAACATATTGTTTTCATTGAGTTGTACATGGTGAGTATAGTCTTTCTTTTCGGCAGTCCAGGGCCAATCTCTATGGAACTTTAGCAATGTTCTTTGCAAAAAAATACATTTCCTAACGATTTGGCTGTGGCTATTAAGCTATAAAAATATCATTTTTTTAAATATATTTTGTCTTAAATATGACTTTTACCAACAATCTCATCAGCCTTAGCGGCTTTTTGTCAAAAGTGGTACATTTATCGGCCGTTTCTGAACCAGGTGACGTACGAAGCGAAAGTGATAGAGGTGTCGTCGGAGGGCATGCTGCGCGTGCACTACACCGGCTGGAACACGCGCTACGACGAGTGGATCAAGCCGCAGCGGATCGCGCTCAACGTCACGCAGCACGAACAACGCAATAAGAAGGTAAAGCACGATCATCTTAACCTTTTGAACTTCGCAAGCCGGACACCGGTGGCACTCTATGGGTACCCGTCAATAGAATTTGGACAATCTTTGATGTGACAAAAACCCACTTTATATTTACATAAGTCAATTTATTTCACCATATTCTATGAAACCTCTTTCTTTTATTCAGGGTTCGGGTATCAGTAGACGTGTGAGGAGTAAGAGAACGGAAGGTATACACTACATTTTAAATAAACATATTATATAAGGTCCTACTTTAATAGCGGAGTTCCTTTTAAGGGTTATAGTACTCAACATTATAAACAACTGTTACCATGGGACCAAAAGTGATTTCGCGAAAAAAATCTGCTGTTCCATACATTTAGGCGAGTAATATTATTCATTATGCTGAGTACTATAATCCCTAAAAGACCTCCGCTAATAAAGTAGGACCTTATATAACTGAACTTTGATTTTAATTACCATAAATATTTTATATTGTATATTTTATGGTCTACAGAGTCATCGGCTCGATCCGATTCGGACAGCGACTCTGAAAGCGACGACGACGTCAAGAGACCTCCTAAGAAATCCGACGATAAATCTAGCTCAAAAAGTAAAGTAATCTAGCTATTATGCTGTCTGTATAATTACTTATTTTATTGAATGTTTATAACATGTCATTTGTTCACAGCTCCATCAAGATCCAAAGACGTAAAATCTAGCGACAGCAGCAGTTCAAGCAAGCCTCGCAAGAGACCCGTAAGGACAGTGTCTACGCCCACGTCAGTGTCGCCACCCAAGAAGGCGCGGCCCGCTCTGGGGCACCAGGGGCGCGACTACGACCTTAACGAAATACGATCCGAACTGAAGGGACTGCAAACCGTTAAGCAGGAACCCGAAGATAACATCAAACAAGAGGCGACAGACAAAGATGCGTCACTCACCCCCACGCAGCCAGGCGCACCGCCCTCCGAAACAACGCAGCCCGATAAGCAACCAGAAGACGTCTACGAGTTCAAAGAACCAGAACCGTTCGAATTAGAACTACACGACGAAAAAAAGAAACGAACCCATCGCATATTCGATGATATCTCACCCAGCAAATATACCTCTACATTATCGAAATCTTTGAGTGAAGAAATATCAGAGGATCCCATGCGACCGCGCCCGTCTTCTTTGAGATCACCTTCCTTATCGCCCTTCAGAGATTTTGGCGCGAGCCGACAGAGCCCTGAAGATGACTCTAAGGATGGACTCTTCTCACTTGATGACGACTCATTCCCAGGCGACGGTAGCTCAGGACCTACCTTCGAAGGATTTACTCCGGCCAAAAATCAAGAAACATATTCAAAGAAGAGTAAAGTATCGAAGTTAAGAGAACTCATAGATGACTCCCCAGATAGTCCAGCTGATGATGAACAATCCTCAGATGATGAACCAGAAGATATAACAATGAAAGAGACGGTAAGAGATCCGACTCCAGTATTACCAGTCATTGAGGCGCCAAAAACGCCAGAACCTATCGCGAAAGACGAAAAGGAGGCAGAACCAGTATTGGCAGTTGAAATAAAGGTCGTAGAAGTGAAGGAACAGCCCAAGGATGAAATATCACCTATAAAAATAACTGAGCCGCCTAAAACACCGCCACCACAGAAGAAACAAGATTCTCCAACTGTTAAAACAAATATAATTACAAGTACTTTCACGATATCTAGTTCTACTGTCACTACTGCAACTACATCAGATCATAAATTAGAAAATATAGAAAAGCCAAAGAAAGAGGAGCCAGCTAAACTGCTCTCTGTCGCTATTCCCATTATGGAACAAAAAGAAAATCCACTTAAAATTAAAGTTGAAATGAAATTGGATCCTGTCACGGTTGAGCCGGTTATTTTGAAGTTGCAACCTCCGTCCAGCCCTCTAATCGACACCGAGGAGGACAAGTCCGAGCCGGACAGTCCGGCGAGAATCGATGCACTACCGGAGCCACCGCCAGGGTTCCTGCTACAGTCTGAAGGTCCGAAGATAGCTGAAAAACTTCTGAAAGCTATCAGCAGTGCTAAGAGGTTGTCTATGTCTCCTCCACCCAATGACGACCGTCCGGTCACGCCTAAGATCGAAACAATAAAGCCAGTCAAGCCCGAAATAAAACTATCTCCCATATCCCCTGAACCAAAAACTGTCAAACCGGAGTCAATAAAACCGCTAGTGAAGATCGATCCAATAAAAAAAGCAGGTGCGCCGGAAACATTAGACCCGATATTTGGCGAACCTTCCAATTTGCTTGAAGTGAAGCGTGACACGCTTGATATTAAGAAGAAGCCCGACGAGGGTCCGGTGCCCCGACTGCAGAGTCCGTTGAACATTCTGGAGCGGCGCAAGAGCGTGGCGGACCTGCCTCTGAGCGTGCCGGGCAAGAACAATAAGGTGCTGAGTGACACCATTCAGAAACTGTCGAGCCAGATCAACCAGTCAGCTGCGGCGGCTGCGGCTACCGTGCCGCTACCTTTCCCTAGTGATGAACGGACTGACTCCAGCGACTCTGACGATTCGGATAGAAGGCGAGTTTTGATTGACATTTTTTACCTTTGAAATCACTCAACAATAAATTATGTATATCTACCCAAGTACAAATATTACTTCTAACATAGCGCTGGAGTAATCATTGTTACGTTAGGTACTCGAATTCTAGGCAGATAATTTATAAGTAGTATTTAGTAGTTCTGTCAATATTTTAATTATATCCTTAAAAGTTTATATACTTCTGACCGTTCTTTGAAGAGTATGAATGGTATGAAGTATGACGAGTATGTTGTCATATACTTATGAAATAATGCGCGGACCCATGGGCCCACGCGGTTACTTACTATTCAAATATTATGTAACTGCGCTCTACAACTTATACCTTATTTATAGTTCCCTGACTCCACACGCTGGCCTCATCTGTTGTAAAGCTGACCATTAACGTACGTACAGGCTAGATCCAGTCAAGCTCATTTAAGATTTACCCACAGGTTAATAATCGACAAGCTGGTGGTGGACGAGTGGGGCAGCGCCGGCAGCTCGCCGCCCGCGCACGTGGGCATGGGCGGGGCGGCGGTCGGCGCGGGGGGCGGGGCGGTGGGCGTTGCGGGGGGCGGGGCGGGGGGCGGCGCGGTGGGCGCGGCGCTGACGCTGGGAGCGCGCGCTCTGCACGCCGGCAAGTCGCCCGGCGAGTGGAGCGCCGGAGAGTCTCTGCTCATGCTCGAGGACGCCTGCAAGAATGAAAGGAAACATAGTACGTACACCATGCCCCACAATTTTTTCCTATATCGTGGGTAGGGATTCCAATCACGCAAAGTGGGATCTTGTATCATTTGATCAACCGCGAGATCTCACACCAGCATAACCGTAATCTCGTAATAAAGGGCGCGAAATCGTCAACAAGTTATTTAATTATTCAAGATTTCCCAAAAAATCTATAACTTACCAAATATAAAATCCTTTTAAAATAATTATTAGATTCACGTCATGTGATCTTTAATTTCCTAGTACAGTTACCATTCAAAGATTCTGCCTTTTATTTGTCACGAGACAAGTGAAAATATGAGAACTTAAATAAATCATAATCCATACCCAAAACATGAAACTTTGAATTAAAATCTTTTTCTTAAAAAAGCGAATCTAATCTATCTCTATCTCTCAACTTTTATCATGAATGACGCGGTTATAGGTCGTGTTATTGTTGTGAACTAACTCCCTCAGGCGCAAGCGTAGTGGTGGCTGGAGGTCCGCGGGATGCTCGCGAGGCTCTGGTAGCGCTGGGCGCGCGCGAAGCTCGTGAGGAAGACGGCAGCATCTCGCTGCTGTTGTGCGAAGAAACCATCCCCGGCTCCCCCGCGCCCGACGCCGAGCCCGCTCCGCCCCGCCAGCGCCTTCACATGCCTTTCGCGTGCGCACCACCGCATCAACATCACAAAGGTATCTCCAGGTCGAGAAGGACGACAGCATCTCGCTGCTGCTGTGCGAGGAGACCTTCCATTGTCTTTTCTGCGGTTGTACATTCTTTGAGGATTTCTATATTAGCTGTGTGGGTCACGGCTGTATATTTATTAGCAAAGTGAATTATTCATTACATGAGCAAAATACAATCGACTACCCGCGTTTTTAAATTCCAGTGCGTAGTTCCAACCTAACCCTGTAAAAACGCGATGCATGTAAAGCACAAAAAATCCAGGTTTGTTTCGATCTATGAATAAAACTGTTGATTTTGTTCTCCAGAGGAGAGGCGCGGCGGCGCGGGTGCGGGGCCGGCGGGGGCCGGGGGCGCGGGGGGCTGGGGCCGGCCGCGCGCGCCGCTCGACAACACGCCGCCAACCACTCCCGACAGCAGCCTCGAGCTGTCGCCGCCGCACAGGTACCACACACCACCATATATCATTAAAATCCTGAACATGAGAATAAAACTGACATGGGCAATCTTCAAATTCATTCTTCGTCTAGTAATATTTATAATTAACTATGTTCACCTTAACTGTATGATTCGTCAGGGATCGCCGAATTTCTGAGCGGGACAGTCCTTCCGAACGGAAGGAGGACGAGGACGAAGGCCGAGTGAATGACGCAGCCGGGATGGATGTCGACAAGCCACACGGTCGGTGAAACCATTTTATATTATTTGAGTTTCTTCCATGATCCATCTGACTAAAAGTTAGTAAATCTATAGAAAGAGACGATTAAAAAAAATATAACATATAAAATTCTTCATTACCGAGGGCTCTTGCACAATGATTATTAATAGGATCTGACGCAAAATAAACAATTCGTAAAATGCCGTACGCTCTCATGAATGTGCTTAAAAAATATACAGCTTTAATTTAGTGGTTGATGTATGACTTCCCATTTCAGAAGGTAGTAATAATTTTGACAAAATGTAAAAACCGATATCAAAATACTAAAAAGTATAAAATAATTTTCTTAGAAAACTTAACAGCTGAATTCGGTGCCACTATCAGGCAGATGCATTGAAGAATTAAAGGCCCTGACTTCAGAAGCTGTTAAGTTTTTTAAGAAAATTATTTTATACTTTTTTAGTATATTGAAGTCAGTTTTTACTTTTTTCAAAGTTTATTTTATTTTTCTATTTTGAGTGGCATAAACAATATATAAACATGCGATTACAGCAATCACTAGTGATTTGCTGGTCTTCACCAAATTTTAGACAGTATAACCCTTTCAAACAAAAAAAGAAGTTAAACATAGAACCTACTCCTTTTTTCATCCCTTTTTCATCCAATCCATCTACGAGTTTGAATGGGAAGATGGTTTCTTTTATTAATTTTGTGTTTTGAACATAAAAACATTTTGAATATGTCAGGTATCATTAAAATATGTATTTGTTGGATGTTCAGGCGGCGGGCGGTCGCGCAAGGCGTCGGAGAGCTCCGCGGCGGGCCGCCAGCGCACGCGCCGCTCGCGCCGCGACACGGACGACGCGCCGCCCCACGCGCACCATCCGCACCACGCGCACCACCCGCACCACCCTCCGCTCAAGTATAACTTTTACGTGGATTTAGGTAACTCACCTTTCTATTACCTTATTTTTTTTGTAATCCTTCTTATCTATTTGCGCTTGTATCCTGTTTGCACCAACTGCTTTCTTCAAATCATCCGATCTTCAAGCCTTGTAAGTCTTCAACTCGTGCGCCCACCGGTCAATAGACACTACGAATTTGCGAATGTAGTATGTGAGATGTTGGGGGTTCCTACAGGTTGTAATAAAGAGACAACCACCTTACTTGAACGTCAATTATTGTCTACCAATATAATTATAAACTAATGCGCACTATTAAAGTAAAAGCTAAGTAAGCAATATGTTGTATTGTTGTAAAGGAGTGTACACAACAATTCAACTTAAGGATTACATACACTCCATATGGACCACATCAGCAGGGCTAGCACGGCAGGTGGAAAAACCCGTTTTGTCCGCCCTTATATCTCCTCAACAGAAGACTAAACTAAAAAAGAGAACGAAAACGCTAAAGATATGGTTCTGTCCCCCAATTTTTCCTTGGACAGACCTATTTTCCCCACCCTTTATCTTCTTGACAGGAATCAAAACGAAAATCGAGAGGGAAAATGGTAAAGCGAAGGTTTTGTCCCCGATTTTCTCCCCCTCCTTTTTTGTCGTGCTAGCCTTACTGGTAATCTGTCTTAAGATTCCTATCTCTTATCCTTTACGTTGATTGAAATAGATCCTTCGTGGGACTGTCAAACGCGCATCAACGTGCTGACGTCACGGCTCGCGGACCTCCGTAAAGCTTACCACTCGGTGAAGGCGGAGCTGGCCGCTATCGACCGACGGCGCAAGAAACTACGTCGCAAGGAGAGAGAAGGTCAGTCAACCATTTACACCTAGGGACCGACACGACGGGCGACAGTTCCGCCAATATTCCTTCAAACTATGCGTGGCGCCACTAAAATTTTTGGATATTTCACATTGAATGTAGAGCGACATGGCGATAATATTGTCGCGATTCACTCGCCTGTCGAAATGGTCCCGTAAAGTCGCGCATATTCGATGAAGTGAACGCGAGTTTCTGACGTCTTCATGGTAGTCTTCTTGTTGATGAGGATGACTGACTTCGGTGTATGTAGCTCCCACAGAGTAATAAAGCTTAGCTTCCGAGCTCCGTTTACCCATATATCTCCCTTAATAATAAACGCAAAAAATCTAAATAACGTTATTCATTACATACCTTGATACAGCGTTTATTAATATTTTATTACTCCTTTTGCTCGACAATCACATAGTAACTATACATTTAACAAAACTTGTCCAGTTTTCAATGTTTCAAAATAAAGGGTCCACTAATTATAATTTTTACATTTACAGCTGTGAAAGCTGCAAAGGCGGCGTGCTCCTGATTATAAATGATCTAAAGCTGTGTAACTGGACTGTGAGAAGCGGAGTTTATTCGTTTTAGAATAAACGTTCGTCAAAGTGAACATAATAATGTTGTGGTCTTTCGACTGACTGACTTATTGTAGTTTTATAGATTCGGTAAATGAACAAATTTTAACTCGAATGTGTAAGTTATGAGTTATGAACTTTGAGTGGCATTTACATCATCTATGTATTGTTACATGTACAAGTACATGGTATCATCACTTGTATCATATTGTGCTATGCCTGTAAATAAAGAGCGAGATCAATTTATTTTGATATCCTATGATTTGTATTATAATTAATTTGATCCACATTATAAAATGTGTCTGGTCACCGGTGTCCGACCCGTTAAGACGAAGCAATATGATCAATTTTATCGACAAATCCACCATAATAAGGCATTTTGCCCCTACTGTTTTCATTTATTTTGCCATATCTACCGATATTAGAGGTCCTACAGGCATAACAGTGATAACTACAAAACTAGGCAATAAGTTTACACTAAAAACTTAATCAAATCAAATAAAAAAAAACTTAATAAAAAAATACCGGAAACTTTAAAAAGTGTGAAAAAATTTGGTTGTAGTTTTTACTTTTTGTTTTCCAAAAAAAAAACAGTAGGGGCAAAATGCCTTATGATGGTGGATTTGTCGATAAAATTGATCATATTGCTTCGTCTTAACGGGTCGTCCACCGGTGACCAGACAAATTGTAGGAGTAAATATTATTAAAAAAAAAAACGCATTTTAATGCAAAAAAAAATCTTGTTACCTTAACATGACTTTATTTCTACCATTTTACGTCTTAGTACATGCACATACCTACACGTAATATGTAATTATAATGAATAATGATGCATTGAAATATTCATGGAGTTCGGAAATCCTTAATAGATCTTACATTAGAAAAATACTATATTCGGTTGGGAAATGTTGAAAGGTTATTATTATTGAAGACTGATTGAACGAAATAATAACATGACGGTTTGCGAAGATAATATTCTTTTATTTCCTAAAATTATGTAATGTCTCAGATGTTTGATATTATGTTTACGTCAATAAACTTTTTCTCTTATATCACCACATTTAATTATTAATTATGAGACCCATGAATTCTAAAGTTAACATAATCTGTTTGTATTTTGACGATATCGAGACTAATATCGCATGTACAAAACGGCATTAAAATGAACAGACATGCCTTTGTCGGTAATCATTATTAATAATTGTAAGTAAGTTGTGTCGTGTGTGTGTGTTGTGAGGATGTGTATTTGTCAAGTGTTGTGTGGGTGTGTGGTTGTTGGGCAAGTTGTGGTGTGGGTGTTTTTGTGGGCAGGTTTTACTGTGAGTATGTGGTTGTGGGGCAGGTTGTGGTGTGTCTATATGCCTAATAGTAGTTGGGGTACTGCGGCCAGGGGTGCGGGTGGTGCTGGTAGGGGCCGGGCGGCTGCTGGTAACCCCAGGCGGGCTGGTAGGGCTGCGCGTACGATTGCTCGTACGACTGCGCGGCCGCCGGCGCCTGGTAGTACGAGTTGCCGCCGCTCGGCGCCGCTGTATTGCTTGTCGTCGATGCTGTGGCTTCCTTCTTCTTTGTTGACTCTACTGCTGCACTACTGAAATAATGAAAAAGAGATGAAAGATTTTTAATAATGTAAAAAATACTCGTTCGTATAACTTTGTAAGGAACACAACTAAAATTAACACAAAGGTGTCGATTCTGTTGCGCACTTTGACAAGACTAAACTTAACTAAGGGAGTGAGGCTTACATTCAGAGACGACAGAAACGAGTCTAAGCGTGAACTTACGCTTCCATCTGTCAAAATTTGTTCGTAAGTTTGACAGATGGAAGCGTAAGTTCACGCTTAGACTCGTTTCTGTCGTCTCTGAATGTCAGCCTTAGTCTCTTTGTGAGAGTGCAAGTGACTGGCGCGTTTAGTCTAGTTTAGTACTGTCAAAATTCGCAACAGAATCGACACCACTAGCAAATTACTAAATATTTTTATAAGAAAATAAATTCGTGAGTACTGGATGATTTATGAATTAAGGCATCTTTGCATATAATTGAATTTATGTCTGACATCCGTTTATAAAGGTAAAATTTATGACCATCAAAACTTCTTTACAGTATTTCAATATGATTGGTTATTGGCATTGCCACGTCAGTCGAATCTAATTACTATAATGATAATTATTATTAGAGTACAAAGGTGCCGCTATACGCACTTGGGCGGTGGCGGTGGATCGTGCTTGTCCTTGCGCGCGCGTTTCCGCAGATGCTTAGCAAGAGCGCGCGCGTGCGCATGCGCATCTCGCGCCGCGGCCGCATCACCGAGCTCCTCGGCCAGCTCGCGCCGTCGCCACGCCAGCATGGCGCTCACCTCCGCCTCCGCGCCCTCCTGCTGCCCGTACGATGACACCAGCTCTGCCATACATAACACACCACACTATCAATAAACGCTCACAGGATACTGACTGGCGTATATTACCAACATTATGTTAATACGTTTGGAGGGCTGAATGACTAGTATCGGAAGCCGAGGCATATATAGTACAAAGGTGAAGGCGCACCTTCACGCGCTGCAGGAATCGAATGTGCCGATTGTCTCTTGCACCTATCCGCATCAAACCCGCCGAACGCACTGATCAATCAGTACTGTTTGAATCACAGAATTTTTGGGGCAGAATGCGGATGACGTTATCAGAATCGAGCCGTCGGCAACGTACGCGCCGAATCTGATGACTTCATTCGTAAATGCAGGTGTAATCGGTATACCTACAGCATTTTACTGAAATGAGGCACGTACGTCGTACAGTGAGGTTTTAGGTGCGCGAGGTTACATATCATTTCTTACAAAGAATACTAAAATTAGATTCCTGCGGCGCGTTTGACGCGTGAAGATCACCATAAAAAGCCGACCTTGTAGTACACACGTTTGGACTCAACGCGTGAACCTCGGTGTTGCGGTGATTGCTTCACCATCGAGTAAACTGTGTCGTTTGCTATATAAAATAGCAGTCACTAATATGGAGCACATAATTTCAAAACGGTGTACAAACAACAGTCAGAATAGTAATATAAATAGTTAGATAATATACATAGTTGAAAGATACATAAACTGATAAAAAAAAAAACAATTTGATCAATAGTTTCTGAGAAATTTTTACACTCATGAAATATTATGGTATACTCATTTAAAAGCCCTAGTAGACTAACGTATGCGAATATAGAATTCCAACAGTATTACATACATACTGGTCGAAATAATAACCTCCTTTTTTTTTGAAGTTGGTTAAAATTTGCATCATCTCTGGTTTAACATGCTTATAAGGTGTCATAGTAAAGGGCGGCAAATAACATTTTTGTCCGGAGCGGCTAAATAGCTAGATCAGGTCCTGCTCATGTACTTGTACACCCACGTTTCGCCGAAAAGTATACATTTGGGAAAAGTGATGTTTCTGAATTATTTGCTCCCTCACGACGTACGTCACGTGCGGGAAGAGAAAGTAGCTTATTGTATGCAAAGAACGAGCTCATTAATATATAATGTTTAACCGTCAAGCTCTGCATAGGGTGTGCCAGGCGTGTGTAGCGCTAAGTCGAGGCGCTGCGTGTGCAGGCGCTGATTGAGCGGGTCCCGCGCTACAGCCGCGTCCAGCACAGCGCGCGCGCCGGGCGCGTCCTGCCGCACGTGGAACAGGAAGCGTGCGAACTTGATAGCCAGCGCAGATGCCACAGCCTTGCTCTTCGCTGAGGCTATGTACCCTTCATACAGTTGCGCGCACTTGTCGAAGTCGCCGCGACGCCGCTCGAGGTTCACGCGTCTGAAACATAATTACCATTATTATAACTCCGCTCTACCCGGGTCATAAGTTCAATGTTATATGGATACATTATAATATCTTTGATTCGTATCTATTCAGTCGTTTTACGTCGAGATTGAGTAACAAACCTACATGCGCCTTTAAAGGAGAATGTTTAGAAAGTATGCTATAAGGGAACCAGCCAGTGGCTGTACTGACGCCAAGCCTAGCTGAGTATCAGAAGCTTGTAAGGTGTGTGACCTGTACTGTATCTGCACAAGGTTGGGGCAGGTCTTCTCGATGCGGTCGAGGATGTCGGCGGCGCGTGCGGGCTGGCCGTGCGCCTCCTCGAAGTGCGCCCAGTGCAGGTGCAGCTCGGGCTTGTCCAGGTGGTGCACGGTGCACGCGCGCTCCAGCACCTCGCGCTGCACGCTCACCAGCTCGGGGTGGCTCTCCACGCGCTCCTCCAGGAACTTTATCAGCTGGTGATTTAAAAGGGTATTTTATTGATTTGATTTTTACGGTTGTTTTGTTATAATGATGGCATTAAGCAACTGGAGTGATATAAATTAATGTTTTTATTTTTTTGCGTCAATCTAATATTAAACTACATTTGGTCTAAAAACACGCTTGTGTCACATCTACATGTCATGTCATAATGTGGGCCTTACCCTCATCCAGAACTCTTCGTAGAGCGCGCAGGCGATGAGACACCGCTCGTGCAGCACGAGCGCGCGCTTCAGCGAGCCGTGCTGCTTTTCCCATTCCAGGTACGACTTCCAGTTCTTCAGCTGACACCGCTCCAACGGCTTCACGTGGAAGTATGGACGTTTTATCTATAACACAACAATTCCGGTGTAGGTGTATTTCAATAATTAATAAAATATAATTATATATTTCTGTCAAAGAGATATTAAACCTAGGGGTTTACCGCGTAACAAATTGGTAATGAACATCAGACTGTGGTAATAAATGTCAATATTATCCTGAGAGACTAAACTTCGAGCTACATTGTAAAAAAAATACCTATCATAAAGTTCAGACTCCCGTATTCATGCTCGGTAAAAAAAATTCTAGGTAGCTCAAAGTTGTGTCTCACGATCGTATTGAAGTTTATTAGTCGATATTCATTACCATTTTCGTTACGCGATAGACCCGCTGTAACCGACCCAGACGGTCCTTACACAATGAGCCCTACCCCCGGTACATAATATACTGTAAGTGATATAACTTACGCCTTCTTCGAAGGTCCACCGCGCGGCGACCTGCTCGCCGGTGGTCTTGTGCACTTTGCGTCGCGCCGCTATGATGCGCTCCTTGATGGCCTGAGCTTCCTCCTCCGATGCCTGTGTACAACAATACCTATTAAGACCAGTTTCTTAGTGTGTTTTGTGGTAAAAATTATCAAACCCCTTCTCTTTTAGTAGGTGCAGCAAAAGGCGATTAAGAGTTGTCGAGAAAATAGAAAAAAAAAGTTACTTCAAAAACTGAAACCAGACTACTAAAAAAGTTTGAAACAAGAAAACATTAATACATATTCATAGTGATGTTCAGAGGATAGCCATGGTCATGGGTTTCGTATGTATGTAGATAGGTAGGTAATTAGGGTAGGTAGGTGCGCCGTAGATTCTTAGTGCTACCCTTACGAAGTCGAGGCGGGCCGCTAGTTAAATATAATGTGAGGTCACATAGGCTATAACCAGCGGACCATCAAGACGCTTCCTAAGCGATGAACATTTTATAGTCACACTTCTTCGTATCGAAAGCACCTAAAACTTTTGAAGGCTCAATATTTTGCCACCTCTACTGGCTGCAGCGTTCGGGTAGACTGAATGGTAAATATAGTACTAACGACATGGTCAAGCGGCTCGTCCTCGCCGGGCGGCAGGTCGAGCTGCGGCGCGGCGCCGGCGGCGTCCCGCACCTCCCCGCGCAGGCGCACCAGCTCCGCGCGCGCCACCACGCCCGCCACCGGCTCTGACATCACATGCTCCTGGAAACTGACCACACACACATACATCAGTGATCACGGCAGCCCGGAAATCTCCGCTACTGAACACCGGCCGCTACAATGATCAGTCATGAGAAAATATTACTTTATTCACCACATCGGCTATGTCAATGTGGCCTAGATAGTTTCCAGAACCATACAGTTCAGGATAAAGATGAAAAATTATTATTTAAAGGATATTGTCATCATAGTATGGGATTTGGTCCAAATGTCGCCCAAAATGAAACTATGTGCATGTAGACTTAATATATCAGGAAAATAAACCGCATTAAAATCTTCCCTAGCATATCCGTCCGGTCGCGGGACTTATCTCATTACCGCGACCCCGGAACGTAAAGGGCTATTGAAGGAACACCGTGGATTTTAGTCAGTACAAGTCTGACAGTCCCTCCCGCCCTGCCCGGGGTGGGAGGACTCATTTGATGAATTTACAAAGCTAAAAAAAAAAAAAAAAGCTCCAAAGTATTAGGCAGAGGTTTTCTCCCAAAGTTGTGTTGATATAACAAAGGCAATAAAAAATACGACAACTACTACGTACCTTTTTTTTAGGATGTATTTTTTATTGCTCATTGTTAAAAATTATACCCCCAATGAGATCTACATTATGCCGTTTCAGTTGATCCTGGGTGGCATTTGGACCAAATCCTGACATGTCCTTTCTGTAAATAATTTCTTACAGCAAGCATTTACAAGATTTTTTATAATCTAAATGGCGCCGGCGTTTTCTACAGACTCCCTCTGAGAAGAAACGCCGAAAAAAACACAAAAGTTCTACTCCAAACATTTGTTTTAACGTTTTGAAGAAAGAACCATAAAAGTTTTGCTGATCTGTCCCAACCGACGCGACGGTGATGTTGAAGCCGTGTATTCACTAGGGGACAAAATTCCCGCGGCGTCTCTCTAGACAACACGCAAAGTCGCTGGACATCGCAAGACATCCCTAGACATCTTAATATAAAATAATAATTATGTGTGGAGAGGAACGAGGTATAGTGTTTCTTTATTAAAAACGGAGGATCCTCCGATTAGGCGAGTTGATATTGCTTAGCGGGCCGAAGCCGGCCATTGATTGATGTGATTGGTTGATGTTGGACAGTTACATTTTTAACTTGCGTGATGCAGGCTTCATAATCTGATTGGTCGAATTCGCATTGTATACACCCACTGTGGAGAGTTTGCTGTTGCTACATATATATTGATGTCGTGCGAAGTCTAGCGACGTGACCTAGTGCGGCTACGCCCGACGACACGTGTCACGGGACATTAGTCTCCTAGTGAATACGCGACTTAAATCTCACCTGATATCCATCATGACTCTTATTAATAAACCACTCTCTCATCTTTAGCGTATGTGGGACACCGATTTTATTATCATCGAAACCGATGAGGAGGACTATATACAGGTATATCTATGCATTTTAGATGGAGGTTAAATATGCAGAACATTTTCATAAATGTAATGGAATGGGTCAATCGGGATTCTCCATGGCTGTTCTGTAGTAATATAGTCACAGATTGTCCCCAGAGAATGTAGGAAGTATGTCGCAATGGGTTTGCAGCTTATTAAATAAAGGAAAAGAATGGCGTCTGCCTGTCGACCAAAAAGTTTTTTAGCAGACGGTGACTACGCATGTATCACGAAACAAAAAAAAACGTTATAAAAATTATCTTATTATTTTCTGTAAAATAATATTCCATTCTTACATTAAATTCATATTACACACTTACGCAAATTCACTTTTATTATAACGGTAATTTGATATAAATTATAATTGTTATTCACAACACGAAAGAAATAAGAAATGCGAACACAGTAAAACATTGTATACTACAAGTTTTTATAGTTCATATTTACCACTGATGATACTGAAGCATAAAAAAGGGCATTGTACAAACTTGTCGAAATGTGAAGTGTATCCAAGTGTGGGGGTGGCCAAAAGTCGATCGTAAATATTGGTGACGTTAAGAGCCGATCCGTTCTCAGCCTCCCACTTGATGTAAGATTCCCAAAGACGGTCTGAGCGGAACTCTAGACCACATGCATCTGCAAATAAAATACATTCATTTGTACATACATCATTGTGTCAATTGTGTAACACATTAATTACGATTATTCCTTCTGTGTAAAAATAATTGTCACTTGCAGAAACACCCAGAACCATACAATTGTAATATATTGTATGTATTGTAGGTATGTAGGCCACATACATATTGAGGTTTTTGCGGGAAACGAACATGTGACCCATACCAGGAAGACAAGTACATCAAAAAATAACAGGGTCATCATCATACTGTCAGCCTTTCGACGTCGACTGGCCTTATGTGGATATAGGTTTCCCCATAGAATTGCACATCGAAACCACACATTTCACACAGAATTTTTTATTTGAAATTTTAATCACCATCTATTACTAAAACTAAATTGAATACCGCCTTACCTATAGCCCTCTCATATTGAGATCGAATGAAGGCGTGATCTTCACTTCGGGTTGCCTTTATATGATTTAGAAAATGTATCCATAGATCCACAGACAGTGGGATGGCTTTGAGGCCTCTTTCCAAAACCTGAAACACAAGAACGTGTATCAAACAAGTTCCACGTGCGTGTAAGCGTCGCCATGCTCACGGCAACACTATGAAGCAAGGGAATATTGAATAGCATATTATGTGTCATATAATTTTGAATAGAATAACCGAGACGTTGCGTGGCGGTGCGCGGTGGACGCGTGTGTGCGGAGCGGCGCGTCGCGGACGCAACGTCTCGCTTGCCTCTATCGTATATAAAAATGTTTGTCTGGGTATATTACACCTGTTCGCATTCGGCGCGCTGACACAGCTGTCGATGACCTCGTTGCATTCTTCCGTTACTAACGCCATTCAATGGCTAAATATGAAGATCAGCTGCGCTTCCATGATACCATGGATCGGTTGTTAACCTTAATCTTAATTATGTCCACCATTCATTAAGTACTTACTTAAATAATAATACATGAAAAAGTATTACAATACATCATGCGTGTACAAAGTATAATAAATATATGCACTAGAATACAAAATATACACCACAAGAAATGAATCACTAGAACGAAATCTATGTGATGGTAATAGAACTCTCCGGTGCGAACGGACGACTTTGCCTTACGAACATCGTGGACCTCGTTGCACTGTTGGGAAAAAAAATAATTGCAAAATACCAGTTAAGACTAAAACATTTCAAAATCCAAGTGTTAAGTCACATTTATATATGGCTGATCATCAGGTAAACTGCCTGAACCAGCCACCAAGTGATTTAAATAGATTATAAACAATGCAACAACTTGACAGTGGGAGTACTCACTTCTAGGCATTTCTTTTTACTTCCTTTGCGTTTTTCATAGTCGGCATATTTCCTCCAGTAACCGTAACAATACGGGTAGTGGGACAGAAATGCGTCGTACGCTTCGCGCGCGGCTTCCACGTCACTCTGTAAATTGGGCTATCATTCGTCAGTATGTTCAACCTACACTTTAAATATCTAAGTTATAATAATCGTGATCAATCAGTTGGCCCTTGCCAATCGTCAATATAAATTCAGTTCTCATTGCTTCATAAAGCAATGAGATTAGCGACAGTTTTCATCATTTTGATAAAATAAAAGTCCTTCTCCACCTGCAGATTGGTTTCGATCGGCATGCCTGATCGATACAATTTATCTCGATCGAGCGAGCGATCGAGCGTCACTGCTTCACTCAGTCAATAAGGCACGATTTGTGTTTTATAATACCATCCCATCGGTATCGATCGTTAACCATCTCAAACTCGGGCCAAGCAGATTGCGAAGGGGGGCGTACGAGGCATGGCAGTAGGTACTAGGTAGATAGGTTTCAACGATTGAGGCCGATCGGGTAGTTGAAGAAGCACCTTCGAGGCCGATCCAGGCCAATCGATCGGATTATTTGTTGTAATAAAAATTCGTATGGACTGAGCGCGCATTGCCACGGTCGAATGGCCATGCCCGATCGAAGCTGATCGAGCAGGTAGAGAAGCACCTTAACAAGTCCTCCCGATCCCTTTATAGGGTTATTGTACTCATCATTATTTCTGTGATTTCAGGGTTGATTCCATAATAAAAGTTGTTCGTAATAAATAACCTCATATAGGGATCGGGACTAAAATGTAAGACTTTATATACATTAAACTATTTACCTCTTGATCAACATATTGCAGTAAATAAGTCCAGCCAGTAAAATCAGTAGGGTCATCATTGACCACTTTCCAATATTTATCTAGCTCAGGTAACGCCTTCTTTTTTGGTTTTTCATCAATTGAAGGTCTTTTTTCAGAAGGCACTGGTTTGCTTTCTCCATTCTGGTTTATAAAAAAAAACAACAACAATGTTAAAGTCAAAAAGGTCTAGTGATTGCAAGCATGTCTGGCGAGCATGCGGCCTTTGATGGAATTTGCAGGCCAGGACATGCGACTTGAGCTTTTCTGATAAGTAGCAGATTAGAGTAGAATTGAATTACATTCAAATGGTATGAGTTGTGTCCTCCGCTTTGAAATCGGACAGCTGAAATTTTCTAATAACATCAAAATACCTTTGCGATTGCTTGTTTCTTGCTGGAGGATTCGCTTTCAGATGTAGGGGAGCCCGGATCGTAGCCATCTCGTTCATCTTCGGTTTTGCGCTTACGAGACTCTTTGGGTTCTTTCTTTGAAGCTGGTAACTCATCCTCTGACACAACCTAAAAAATTATTCATTATTATTAAAGACAGGCCCTTAGAAATTACTAAATATAAGAAAAACGATTTTGACATGTTTTTAATTTAAATATTAATAAATGATACCTCCGTGTCAGCAGGAAGTTCTGCAGGCTTGGGTCCGGGAAGTTCGTCATCTGATACATTCTCTGCATCTTTTATGCTTGGCTTTTGTACTTCAGGGAGTTCATCTTCTGACACTATTTCGGTTTCCTCAGCACTCCCAACCTTATTTAAAATACAATATTAATCTGTCGATCATTTTTTTATATAGCTGTAAATCTTTCAAAGCTGTGCCCAGACATTATTGCCGCCCAGTTGAAAAAGTCCTATTAAAAATATTGTGATTTTGCATTTCAGCTGCACTTAACATAGAAACTATTTTGAAAATGACCGAGGTAGTAGGATTTTGAACTACTTTTGTGTCGCCATTTTATGCATAACTATTTGAGAAAAATAATAATTAAGAATAATTTAATTCAATAGCCTAGCTGCTCCGATTTCCGATACCTCGGTTCACTCAAGCAAAGCAATGGCGAAATAGACCGGGCTGTCAAGCATAGAATTAACGCAGCATGGATGAAATGGCGGCAGGTCACGGGACTAATATGTGACCCCCATATCCCCCTTCAACTAAAGGGAAAAATTTACAAGACAATGATAAGACCTGCTGCCTTGTATGGATCAGGATGTTGGGCCTCAAAAGGGACTGATGAAAGGCAATTGCATGCGGCGGAGATGCGAATGTTGAGAGGGATGTGTGGGCACACAAAAGAAAAGATGGATGGACTGTGTGAAACATGACATGAATGTGAAGGAAGTAAATCTGGAAATGACGTCTGATAGAGATGAATGGAAGAAAAAGACATATTGCGCTGACCCCAAATAAAATGGGATAAGGGCAGGAGAATGATATGACCCTAGCCTACCTAAAGATATATTTAACACCCAGGCTCTTAATATCTATGTACAACTGGAGTTAATTGCATTGAATGGTTAATGGCTTAATAACTGTTGTAGGATATCAAAAGACCTTTTCAATGATGCATGGTTCATTGTGATTGGTCTCAGAGCCACAGGGCAGTACTGTTGCATCCTCCTTTAATCTTTAGAATTTGTACATACCTTGTTTACTTTTTTAGTTGGCATAGCATTTTCTTGCTTAATAGCTAATACCAATGTTTCGTCTTTTTCAGTTATATCACCCTTTTCAGTTGCTTCATCTGATTCATCCTTTACAGCTATGTCATCATTTTCAGATATTTTATCTTTTACAGCTATGTCATCATTTTCAGATATTTTATCTTTTTCAGCTATTTCATCCACTTCACATTTTTCAGTTATTTCAGTTACTTCAGTTTTTACAATAGTATGGTTATCATCCCGAAACACATCCTGAAACAAATTCAACCATTAAATTCTGAGTTAGTAGGGATACAATACTATTAATCCAAGCAAAAACAAGACACATACATCGTTTTTTTCTTGTGACTTCATGTCTTCATCTTTATTTTGATATTCTGATAGCTCCTCTTTCACTGCAGCAGTCTGGTAAATACAATCAGTAAGAACTTAAAGTAATTATAAACTAATTTAAATGATCACAATGGCCATTGCACAAGTTAGTTCATATTTTATGGGATGTAAAGTGTGTTGTCTGTTATTATAATTATCATTTCATTTCCTGTGTTACAAAAAGCAGCATGATATTAATAACCAACCAAAATCTACAGTCAATTCAACAGCCGATCATCAATTAATATGAGATTAACAGCTTTGGAGAAACAGGAAGGACACAAATAAAAACCTACAAATAGCAACACACACCTCTTCAATTTGTTTACTTGTTTCCTCAGTTTTGACAGCCAGAGTGTCACCTGAGTCATCTACTTGTTGAATTGTTGCCTCTACCATTTCCTCGTTGTTTGCCTCTGCTACATCACCGTTGTTGTCATCTGTTTTAGTTTGTGTCATGTCTTCAGCTGGCACTGAATAGCCAACATCAGATATTTCACTGACTTCAAAGTCAGTATCCACCATCGCCTTCTGACTTTCTGTAACATCACCATCAGTATCAGAAGGGGCCTTCGCTGCGTCACTAAGAAGCGAGTCGCCGTCGGTGAGCACGTTATTGAGCGAATCACTGGGGAATGTGACTGCATTATCGCCCACATCGAAAGGGTCCGTGTTGAACCCGTCTGTGTTGTTGTCCAGGTAGTCGCCAACGCTACCCGCAGACAGCTCCACCGCATTGAGGAAACCTTGATTAGATGTCGATGACTCGGCCACCGCTGCCTCGACACTGCTAAACTCGCCCTCCGTCAACAAATGTGATAGTCCATTTGAATTTTCGTTTATAAGCGGCCCTTCGTCAGTATCCATTGGTCCGTCCGGTAAACACTTCTACAAAGAAAGTATAACAACAATATATTTGTAAATTCGACAAAATCGGATAAAATTCTAATTTTTAACCTCATGGAAATGAAAAGGAAATATCTTAGCATCTCACCTGCAAATCTGAGCTCGTTTCATCATCCATTTTAGTAGAAGATTTTTAAACACAATACTTATTCTAATGTTAAGTTATTGATCATTAAATAATCTTAAAATCTACAAATCTATCTGTAAATGCATCCGCTTGATCAAGCCAATCGAACGAGAATGTGAACGAGATAGAGAACAACTAGAACAAGAAGCAAATTGATTGAAAAACGTCAGCGTCTCACTCAGCGAGCGGCGTCGATCTTCCGCCGAGTTAAGGTGGACGCACACCTGTCCGAATCGACCGCGCCGAACGAGCCGAACGAAACGAATAGAGCCTGGCCAACGAAAGCTGTCCAAAAGAAAAGGAGGTTCCATTAAAAAAATTAAGAGCTGTTATCCCTGTCTATACACTGCATAAACGGAGTTGATACTATCTATTATTCAAGAAATATTATGCGATACTTACCGACATCAGTATTTCCTATTTATTTAATAATATTTACAATATTTTGTCTTGAGGATCATTGACTTACATTGAGGATGGTCATAATCAGAGCACGAATGTTTTGACGTATAGTAACGTTAATCTAAGCAAATTTTGATAAAATACATTGAATCTATCGTATTTTTGATCAATTATATATTATGCAACATACACACTTGTTACATGAAAATTTTAAAAAAAAAAACACAAAAATATAATGGATTAAACTTGTACTTTGATTCTTATGTTTACATTACGTTACGATACGTCAAAGCATTCATGCTCGGCCCACAGTACCAAATTTTAAGCGCTAAACGAAATTAGCTTAGCATTTTTTATCTTTTACGTATTAAAGTTCATCGCTCAACTTTCCTGGCACGGCCATACATAGAAAAGGTTGAATTAAACAAAAAGTTATTACTATAAGTTTATTTATTAGAATTGAGACCACTGATGTGATGAAACAATAAAATCCACACAAAACGTAGGGGTTATTCGTTTATTTTGTTTCCTATAGCCGAAATTGGAAACTATTGAACTGAATGTGGTCGAATTTTCCCCGGAGTATTCCACTGTCCGTGATTTTTAGACCTTTCAATTTCAATTCTTCTTAGTGTTTTTCATTTTTATTACCATGTTTCCTTGTGTGTCTGAACTGATAAGAATACCTGTCATTGAAGATGAAGATATCTTTTCTAAATAATGTGTTTCACATTTCATTTTCTTCGAGAGCTTTCAACTTAGATTATAAATTGGTTGTCGCGTTCAATTTCTTTACTATTTCCACAATTTTATGTTTTGTTACCTCGTTGTTGATACTTCCTTAAAAGTAGATACACCATAAAAAATATTGCGATTTTTTATAAATAATCGAAAAGTATCAAGTTGTTTGAATAAAAATTCAAAAAACTAACCTAATAGCGAAAGGATATTTTCTCTACATATTTCTCATTCAAATCACTTTTTACGTCTTTATATTTGTCAATCATAGTAAATAGAAGCTTCCTCATCGAACTTTTGATTGTTTTCGGCATTATTTTAAACAGAACTAACGAAAACATGATGCATAAATAAACACAAGATGACAAAGTACGAAACGTCAATGTGCGTTAGCATCCCTATATAGTTTGTGCGTCAATGTTACAATTTTGACAATCCTAAATTGTTGCCTTATTAAAAGTTTAGAAAATAATTCGTGGACTTCTTTCGCTGGCCAAACTTCTACCGAAGTTTCATATGGCCTCGCACACCTATCCGCGCCGAATGAATCGTCCGCGCCGCCGCCGCGCCGACCGAATCGACCGCGCCGAAAGAAATGATGTTTCGTTGCGTGCATTTCCTTGACGCATATCGCACGACTAAGAGCAATCAATGAATAATACTAAGTCCTTCTATCGAGTGTAAACCGAAAACCTATAGACGATAGACATTTCTCTTTACATAAATAAAACGTCATAAGAGTGATAGAGATAGAATATATCTATCTCTATTACTCTCTTCATTGAGTAGTGTGACAATATATTTTTATTTTGTGGGATGTAGTTGCTCCAAGTACTTATTTTAGATCGTTTCACATAACATATAATACAGTCCACTAAGTTAAATAATTTACGTACTTTAATAAATTTGGATTTGTTTTCCATAATCTGTAATGCGTAGCATATTTTCGATGCATTTATTGTTTTGTATAATTTGAGTGATTCCAAGTATAGTATAAGTATACATACAGGGTTATTTGTAAAACACCGGCAACGCTTTAAGGGGTGAAACTACTCATCAATATGAACAACTTTTACTATGGGAACAACCATGAAATCGCGAAAAAAAAATCAAACTTTTCATACAAAAGATTAACCTTGCTCCATCAAAATGTATGAAAAGTTTGAATTTTTTTTCGCGATTTCATAGTTAGTCCCGTAGTAAAAGTTGTTCATATTGATGAGTAGTTTCACCCCATAAAGCATTGCCGGTGTTTTACAAATAACCCTGTATATAGTTTAAGTTAATTTGTTGAAATCATTTGTTGTTTGTTGTGCCGAATAGATAATAATGTTTTTTTGTGTAAAACTTTATTAAAATTCCATGTTTGTTTTTTTCAGGATTCCAGCTGATAATAAGCAGAGGGTGTTATGGATAACAGCCACGAACCTTGACATTAGTGTGTAAAAGTTCGCATGTGTTTGTGCCGTAAATTTTAAAGATAATGAATTATTTAACAGCAGCAAAAATAAAATTAAAACCTGAAGCAGTTCCTTCAATATTACTATAGGTACTATTGTAATATGTTTAATAATTATCAGTTGTTGTATGTGTCTGTTGTATAATGTTGTGTGTAATTGTCTGGTCTATAATAGTTTATACTAATATAAAGTATAACACATTGCACAAACTTAAGATTCACACACTTTGCTTATTGTTTATTTGTGTTTAATATTTTCCTATTAGTATAGTTAGATGGATTAAACTTTTACTGGATTGGATATTGTACTTAGATATTGTGCCATAATGAAGATCATTTTTGACATTACAGATAGCCACAAAAAGAAAAAGAAAAAAACTTCTGAGAAAAGTCAGTGCCTTCCGGACATTTTACGACTGCCAAATAAATTGTACGTGCAGGAACATCTGGTGAATCAGGGCATGTAGGATCTTGTAGTAAATGGGAAGATGTTGCAGTTTCCAGTGAACCACCAAATAAGAAAGTAAAGCAAGAGTAAACAAGCACATAAACCCAAAATACAACTATAATGCCAATACAATTAAAATTACAATCAACCACTAAGTTTCTGGCCGGTCTCTTCTCCATAGAACCCGGCCCACTTTGGAACCGTGCATCTAGAATCTCAACGTTTTGACGAAACGACGACGACGTTTATAGGCCGATTTGAAATAAAAAAAAGTTTTGCTTTGACTTTCATTCATTGTGTTTTATTGCATAATGTTGTGAATGATGATTATACTTGAGTTTGCAAAACACGTATATTATAATATGTGATATTCGATTCTGCAGCACTAAGCATGGGTTACCCTTTCTGCTATAATTGGAAAGATCTCATAAAGAAAGGTCGTAGGATGGTCGCAAAGCTAAAAGAGAAAGTAGAAGAGGAATTAAATTTGTATCTTAAAATGTTAAAATCTAATGTTTCCTATGACTAGAGCTGCCATACGTCCGAAAATTTGGTTCTTAGTTCGGAATACGAGGGGAATTCTAAGATGTCCGGACTTTTCACGCATGACATTTTATTATACACGTAATCTGTGTATAAGAAAATGTCCGGATTTTTCCGCAATGTCCGAAATTTTCTCTAAATTTTCTTTTTTATTATATAGTAACCTTGCATATGCCTATTTATATATTATGCCTTGCCTGTGACTCTAATTATAACCAAAAGGGTGTATGTATATTTGTAAGAACGTTTAGATACACTGTATGGACCGTATATTTCACTATTTACTAGGAAAAAAACAATTCTTACTATTCCATATCACTAGTTAATTACCTGATAACTATTCTTATAACATAATTAAATATTTCTATCATGTCCTACTTTTAACTAAAATGTATGGTTACCCTATTAGACAAGGACACGGCTACCAAAAAGTATTCTCCCTCAGACCGGCTTTACGGCACTATTCAGCGTTCCAGTACTTGTACTATTTCTATGCTCTATGGTTATAACATAACCTAAAAACAAAATACCAATCTTGTGTTATTGTCAAGTTATTGTTTGTCGTTCTTTCATTTCTCAAGTTTACCAAAGAGAGTTCACTGCGATATAAATTATAAGATTAATCCAGAGAGTGGATAGGATAATCTATCTTCAATACCTACGTGTCTCTTAAATCTTGGTTCTCTCATTTCTGTCTACGCATATACCTAAATAACCTACACATCAATTTTCAGTCTGACTATTGCGGACTATTGTAATTATGTTAGGATTACGTTCATTAATTTGTAGTTCCATTACTTCTGGACCGAATGTAATTCATCAACAAACAAGGGTAAATATTAACAATTACTTTTAATACATTACCAATCATGAAAATCATTGAACTAACTTAAAAGTTCATCACAATCTCAATTTTTATTGATGTAAGAAATTTCTCTGCCTTTTTATGTCAATTCAACAAGCCATATCAAAAGATGACTGTTGCTGAGTTGTTGTGGCGAGCAGGCGTAGTATAATATTATACTACATATTTAGCTACTATAAGGTTTAGAAGCTATGCTGGTCTGCTCTCGGGAGATAGGTATTTGTACTGCGAACCAGAGCTACTATATACAACAACACTCCGTTGTAAATTTAGAAGGAAATTTAGGTTGTAAAATGACCCTCTGACGCTCCCTGACCCATTTTTAGCAAAGGATGTTCTTAGGTTGTAATGATTTTTACGTTAAATGATTATGCTTTATTTACATAACATGTTTCTCTTTACAGAATGCATTTGTTTTAAAAAGGATTAATCCATTTCCTCTGCACAAAAAGGGTGGTCGGCCAGGTAAAATGAGAGGCAGACATTTTGTGTACGACCTGGTTGAAGATACAAATGTAACAAAGAAACCAGACATTAAAGTTGTTCTTAGTCAATTCATTGATGGTATGTTATTTACAGAATTCACACATAACGTTACATAATTCTGGAAATATAGGTTTATAATAGATTGGTGTTATCTAAGATAGTCATAAATATTGTTTGAAGATTTTAATTATGATTTCAATGAGTGGCTTTTCTATTTTGCTTTTTATACATCTTTTCATGTGTAACTAACTGTTCATCAAGAATACAATAGGTTTGTCTAGTGATTTAGAACTGCACTGTTTATAATCATAGATGTTTCAAGGTGTGGGAAATGAAGGAGACATTCTGACATTACGCCCAAACCAGGCCTACCGTGACTATCTTATGCCTGGATTAGCTGTGTATGCCACCCCTGACAACTTAAAGAAGTATAATGCAGATGAAAATAAGCCCACTGCTGAAGACAAGTTTAGTTCACCATATGTTCATAGGGTAAGTGATATAATATGTATTTATTTTTAGGACTTACAAAAACCATCACGGTTTGAAAAATACTGAGGGCTTCCTCCAGATAATGTACCCTGCACTGTACTGCATTATGAATACATGCATTATGCATGTTGAACCTATTCTACTCTAGGGCATAGTCTGCAAAGCTTGAATTTAGCAAAGTTAGTGTATATGTTGACATAGTATCACGTCAAGCCTAGACTAGACTACTATATTGTTTGCGATATGCGATCCTTCTGATTGGTTTAGTAATATGGCTAAATACAAGCGGATTCTAATGTTATCATGAAAGCATTTTTTTTTTTTTTTATATTATAAGGGTCAAACAATCGTGTGATTCACTTGATGGTAAGTGATCACCTGCGCCCATGAACATTTGCAACCCCAGAGGAATCACCAATGCGTTGCCAACCATTTAGGATAGTGAAGGCTCTTTTCTTAAACTTTAGTACAATATACGCACAAGGCTTATCAAGCCCCGCGAGTCCAATACCATAATGTACCCGATGTGGATGGGGCTGTCGCGCTTCTGCACTGCAGATTAAAGAATAGTTACTAGTTCAGAGCACCCGAACTAGGGCCCTTTAAGGTTTGAAGTTTGTTTTGTGACTAATAGGCGCGCGAAGGGGAGCAATCGTGCCGCGGCAGCAGCCGCCGCATCAGAACTGCACTGCACCTCATAGTTGAAACAAACAAATAACCGACTAAAGTTGTTGCGACAGCACGTAGTTGCGAGTGTTGCGACGTATGGAGTCGCGACAGATCGTTACTGCGACACACGTTACCCCGACAGCACGTGGTTGTGACGCACGTAGCCGCGACAGATTGCTGTTGTGAGACACGTTGCCTCGACTACACGTGGATGCGACGCACGGAGCCGCGACAGTTTGTCCACCAGAGTAATCCTCCCGACCCTCGCTCACGCCAACCGGTGTTGAGTCGATAGATTTAAACGTCCTTAAAAATTATAATACAACACAGATACAGCAAGTCCTGTGTATCTGTGTGTGTGTGTGTGTGTGATGTATTGTCGCCCTTAGTTGCGTTACGCTTAAACTCACTTCTTGATTAGGTCGAAGGCCCTACAGGCCTTCCGGAAAGTTCCGTTAAATATTAATGGCTGGATGAGCACAGAGTGAGAAACATACGAAAAAAAATTCCACCGGAGTAATCGCCAGTAATTGGGTTGTGGAGGTAAAATACTGAAAACCCCTATATATTTGAGAAAATATAGCAGGGTATGAGTATGGTATGGATTATGAACCTTGGCGAATGTTTTATCGTAATAAAATTCTCTTGCGACCCCGTGCCTCGCAACCACATGTTGTCGAGGCAACGTGTGTCGCAGTCGCCACAGCGATCTGGTGCGGCTTCGTACGTCACATCGCATCCATGTGCTGTCGAGGCAACGTGTGTCGTAACAGCGATCTGTCGCGACTCCGTGCGTCGCAACTACGTACTGTCGCAATAGCGTTAGTCGGTAATTTTATTGTCGCGAACACTAGATTCGCGTCAGTAGTTTCGCGAAATTACTAAACTAGAATCAACAATTCAGTCGGATCGCTCATCGTGTAATAATGTTTAATATCGCCTTGATAAATCCTAATTACGCGAGTTACTATACTACGTAATTACCGATCCTACGGCGACATATATTATGTAGGTACACAATTTGGTTCCAGTTACTAACCTAATGTTAGTAATCTAAATAACTGTTTTAAGATTGGTTTATTGGAAACATTTTTATTTTTATTTTTTTATTTATTGGAAACATAGATATCCGATTCGAGATAAAACCAGTTTCAATACAAAAATAGCAACAGTTTTATTTCTTACCTATTTATTATAGTTATAATTGCTAATTTCAACATTTTTATTTTCAGACAATGGGTTGTTTGTCCCGCTTAATTTTACAAATCACAATGAACAAAATTGAACCATGGACACTGGAAGCCTGGCACGTTAGTGCTTCTTTCCGAAAATCGGGCTTCATTGTACCTGAACATGCAATTGAAATGCCTCCCATACAAATTAAGGGGCCGGATCTATCATTGCAAGATAAGGAGTTTTATATTACTGTTACAGTAAGTTGAATTGTGGGTTTTTAATGTGTATAAAAATCTGCCCAGTCTCCTTCATATTTCACTTGATTAGATTTAGTATTAATAAATAAAGGCCGAGGCGGGTTTTCCATAAGGCCGACTAGGCCCAGGCCTAGGGCGACCAACCTGCGCCTGCGGCTGGCTATATCTAGATGCGCCCGCCACAAATAAAATCATATATATCTCCACTCAGTAAATAATGGAGCTACCTTTATAGGTAACGTTATTATTAGTGTATAATCAATGTCTATAACGGCTAATTAAACAGGATAATTTTTTATGTTACGAGATGTACCCCGGCGCGGGGAACGCACACTAAACCACTATGCAAATTTGGCGCACTACATAAAAAAAATATCCTGATTAGTGATGCAAACATTAAACATTAATTCTAAACTAAGAAATAAATATTTTCTGGCACCAAGTTGAATCGAATGCAATGTTGTTTGCGTAAGTAGATAGGTACTTTACATTTTTCCGATATAAAATCAGCAGAAACGGGCGGGTATAATTAAACCAGGTTAAACCAAATATTTGTGACTTTGAATGTAGCCGTTTACCGGCCGCTCACTCCTCTACAACGTTCGTCCGTCCCGCTCACACCCGTACTCCCCATCGGTACGCGGCTAGATTCAGAGCGGCCAAGAGTACTGGTTTTAACTATTCTACTATACGGCCTAGGGCGGCCGAGACTGCTAGTCCACCCATCAATAAAGGACATTGCTAGGATTCGGCCGAAAGGCCGCCGCCGTCGCCCAAAATCAAGTGAAACGTCTGGAACGGCAATAAGTAATTGTAATAGTAGTCATTGGCTACGTCCAGTAATTAATTTTTCGGTGTGAAACCCACCCGTGCGAATGTCCCTCGCTCATTGGGAATAATTGAACGGCTTCGGGCGACCCGTAGGCACTAACAGCTGCGATAAGCGACTGACTGACAAAAAATCGACAGATATTTTGAGGATCCAATGATAGTCTATAGCTACGTTCAGTAATTCATTTTTAGGTGTGACTATTTTACGAGGTGACCGGTGCGAACGCCCGACGGCGCCCGCACAAATAACTGAACGCTTCGGTGTGATCTCCCGGACGATCAGTGTGTCGTCGAGCGGCGTCTGCCGTAATAATTGAACACACCCATTGAATAGTCAATTGATAGCAGTGGGGACTTTCATCCTAGTGTTCTACAGGGTGACCGGTGCGAACGCCCGACGACGCGACGCTCGCTCAAATAACTGAACGTTTTGGTGGGATTGGCCTGGATTGGCCGGACGACAAGTGCGTCGTCGAGCTTCGTCCGCCGCCGATAACAGAATAGCCCATCATTCACTGTGGCATCAAAAAAGTTATGACCTAGGTACGAAACTTTTTTACCCAGGATGAATTTTGTTTGCCCATAGGTAGGTATTGTAGGTAACGAAAAATGAGACCCTCGATTATGAGATCTAGGTACTTGCTGCTGTTCCAATTGATTCTGGGCAGCATTATGACCAAATCCTGGCAATGTCTTATAAATGGTTTAAATTCGTCATTACGATCACCCTTATCCTACGAAATTTACAAACATGCGTAATGTCATAATGTGTAACATTAGCCATTTGCTTTGATGTTCCAGATAAACAAATCAGAGAAAGTTAAGGTGAGATGTAGGATTCACCACTGGGCTACTGGTTTAGACAGACTGCCTTGGGAAGAGTTTCACTGGAAGAAACCTAAAGAACCACTCATCCCCGAGCAAGCATCAGATTTAGAGAAAATGCCTCTGCCTCTATAACTGTACCAACCAATGTGTATGTAGATGTTATGAATAAAATGTTTTGTTTGACTTTTGAAGTTTAAATAATACAAAAACATACATTTATGTACCATAGGTATTTATTGGTTTCAACTAGCAAGGATTTAAAAACAGTTATAATAAAGGCAATAACGTAAGTAAAGGTAAGACGCACTGAACGGAATTGAACTGCAGCGGAGCGGGTGGCGTGGTACCACGACGCAGTTTTTATTTAGTGAACCGCATTTGGACTGCAACGAAGCAGTTTGCAGTATTATTGCAGTACGCAGATTTGTCTGTCAGTCCTTCGGCAACCTCTGAGCATGATGATATTGATGCGATAGATAATAATTTCTTTGTTATTTGAGGAAGAGGAAATGTTGGAACAAGAGCAATCAAGAAAAAATTATTTAACTTACAGTCTAGTCTCATTTCCTTCGCAATTTCTTTCCAAATATTGTTTTTTCTAATACTATTCATGTAATGTTCATTTTGGAGGTCATATAACTCTGGATATTAACTTATGTACTATAGAATTAAGCTTTCCTCGTCTAAAGCAATTTTGACAAACTCTCCCTTCGCGCGTCCAACTTGTTACGAACTTACGACATGATGAACACAGAACAATATACTCAAGAGATGATGAATGACGGGCAGTGTCGGCAAGTGTTGGGCCACTTGCTACAAACCGCACGGGCCGGCGCACAGTGGGTGAGAAATCAACCTTCCCTTTCATAGGATTTTCTAAAAATTAAATTGCTTTTTTGACAGTTTAAAATATACAGTTTTATTGAATACATCAAAACATTGAATAATCTAATAGTCAAGAGATTTTTTTTCGAGTGCCGAAATCGAATTCTACTGCCATGCCGTGTAGTGCGTCCTATTCTCAATGAGAATAGGACGCACTACACGGCAGTAGAATTGAGCGGTGCGACGCTGCGAGTTAGCTAACTAGTAATGGAACTATGGAAATTTTAGCTAACATTTCCATACATTTGAAAGGTGTAAACTCATATTTTACGGTGTTTACTCGAAAAAATCTCATACGATATCTTATTATAATAAATAGATAAACAATATTTGACCGCGTCGCGTCCCTCGCTCTGCTCCAGTGTAGCTCCGTTCGGTGAGGTCTTACCTTTAAACAACATTCTAGTTACAATTTAGTAGGTATAGCCAAACCAGTTTTTTATTTAGTTAGCCAAATTCATTTTGCTGTGCGAGTTTTTATTAGGAGCAGCAATTTTTTATATGTAGCTATAATTTTTTATAAATAGTTAGTCATGTAGTTAGTAACTAGTAACTACCTATAAAACATATTTATAAAAATAAAAATTAACATTTTTTTAATAACAATTAAGTATGTAGGTACGTGTATTAACCTACAAGCTGTTGATCTGCACTGCACTCTCACTAAACTAATTAATTATATTTGCTTGAATGCACACTGCTGGTACTGGACTCGAATAGGTTAAAACAAAACCACCATTAAAAAAAAGTATTGCCTTCAGGCTACTCAAAGTCGACAAATAGAAAATCTATGGATTGCGGGCGCCAGCGACCGTTCGGTTTGTACTTCGCTGGTCAGAAATAAGATTAGTAGGTAATAATCCCTGCAGTGGGGCATCACACAGGCAATAATAATTAGGGATACGCCGAATACTCGGTATATTCGGCAGGTTTACCGAACATTCGTATATTCGGTTAAAATGTCGAACATTCTGCCAAATATAAATATACTGTCTCCGAGTTTGTTAGTGTCACGAAAAAGTGGTTTTGACGCTGAATGTCCAATTCGCAAAACATCGGATTCTCAGAATTTTTTATGCCATTGAAAAAGACCTATGTAACATTTTGAGAATCAGATGTTTTGCGAATTGGACATAATGCTTTTGACTTTTTTGTTTCGACCTGACATTTTCCGAACCGAATATTCTGCGTCAAAACCGAGAAAATTCCAAACTTTTGACCACTTTTTTCCACTCATTGTTTTTTGGCATTATATTGAGATTTTACGAATTTTCTACACAAAACACACGTGTCTATTTTTGTGTCGTTACAGTGTTGTTCTGTTGCAGCACGCGCGTTCAAATAGTAGCAGTACCTACTGTTCTGCTCAGTACTCTCCCTCGTTGCTCTGCACTTGTGTGAAACCAGCATATATGGGCCGCACAATAAAGCGCGTCAAATCCTGTCGAATATTTGGTTCGGTAAACTTTTTACCGAACATTCGCATTTGGTGTCAAAGAAAAGTTTTTTATTTCAACTTGGCCTTTACAGGCACTTTCAAAACGTTGAAACGGTGAACCTAAGAGCAAATACTATAGAGGGAGTATATCAAGTAAGAGCAGGAGACGTATTATGGCCCTACTCTCACTAATGTATTAGCTCTATAAGCAAAGTGAGATAGCGATGGAGTTTCTACGTCATCTTGAAACGCTGCGTGCCATCAGTCGAGTCGTTTTCAGCAAGCTGGAGGGCTCGGTGCGTCAAGAGTTTTGTGAGATTATCTTTGAAAATATCAAGTGTGTGGTGATTTTAACTATTTGTGCACATACAATAATGACAATACTGTGTGCAGCTACCGGCTGTAACAGCCGGATGGGTGTTTTGACTGTAAACGGTCAAAAAATATCTTTCCATCGGTAAATCATTTTCAGTAAATTTATACATGTTTCTATAGTACAAATGGCCGCATTTCTTCGCTGAGCGGTAACGGATAGAATATATCTATCTCTATTACTCTTATGACGTTTTGTTTATGTAAAGAGAAATGTCTATAGGTTTTCTGTTTATACTCGATAGAAGGACTCTATAGTATTATTGCTCTTAGCGGTGAACGGTTGAACGGTGAAAGTCATATTCGGCCCATCACCACTCACTAGTTAGTATACTTTATATGACTTACTTTAACAATACTCTTTGCTTTAACATAATATGTATGGCGAGGAGGATGCAGATCAAGAACTTGTTTACTTAAATAACATATTATTTTCTCTTCATAAAATGGCCTTTTATTCAGTAGCTCTTTATTAACAAAAAGCCTTTTTTAACTCATCACTGGTTCAGATGCTCGTATTTCTTCAGCTTCTGTCTGGTCAATCCCAAAGCCTTCTCCAACGTGTTGCTCCTCTGCAGTTTCCACTAGCGGTTGCTGATCAATATAACCATCCTCAACATCTAGCACTTGCTCAACTTGTTCCTGAGTTTCGAAATTTTGTTGCTCGTATTGCTGCTGTTCAAAATTTGGTTCGGGTGGGTCATAACCTTGATGCTCTTGGTATTGCTCAGCCTGCGGCTGCTCGTATTGTTGCTGCTCTAGTCCTTCATCTAAATTGACATATTGTTGCTCGTAATTTGGGTCATATTGTTGTGTCACTTCTTGATCATTTATTTCGGCAGGATAAGCTTCCTGTGAAACGCCCGCGTAATAAGCATTTTCTTGACTTTGTAGGTTCTCTATTTGTGAGTATTCTGGATTAAAAGCGTTGACGTCCCCTTGTTGATACGTGTTATTTTCATCAGTTCGTTCTGAATAGAACATGTCCCTTTGCTCGGCATCAAAGTCTGCGATAGATCCAGATACGTCTATTTGATTTTCTGTTTGTTCGACGGTTTCTACCGGGATTTCGAGCTCAAACATTGAATCAACGTTAGTTTGTTCTTCTACTTTCTCTTCTATATTAACATTGACGTCGGTTTTCATATGGACGTTTCGACTGTGTGTTAATTCTTGAATGTTGCCAACTGAATCGTCGTCTTTAGCAATATGATTAAGATCACCTATTAACGGTAAAATATTTTGCATCTCATTTACTAGCCCACTAGGATTTACTATTTCATCTCCATCAAGGTAAACAACTTGTTCTGAATCTGCAGATTTATGTTGTTCTACGAAGACATTTTGCTCATATATTGGAGAATTAACTTCAACGGCGTACACACTTTCACTTTCAATATGCTCACTATAAATTTCGTCATTTTGTTCAGCGGAAATGGCTGTGCCTGTAGATGGCATGTTAACATCATATTCAGGCTGTGCTTTATAAGCAGATGGGTCAATATTGGTTGCATCTGAATGATTGTATTCTAATTTTACATCTCGTAATTTGAAATCGATATCATCAGTTGGATCGACGTTTGTCATCAAAACTTTGTCATTCTCATTATATGTATTTGGAATTGAACTTGCATATAATGTGATATCATCTGGACTATTATACTCACTATTACACTCACTATTACCTTTAATTTCATAATTTAGAGCATCATAAGATAAATCTTTTTCGGGCAATTCGTTTAAATATTTGTTTGTTGTTACAAGGCATACGTCTGTATTTATATTGTTATCATAGTTAACTGGAACTTGCTCCTTGTTATTTTTCAAAAGGCTTTGTGTGTTTACATTAGGTTCAGAAACGCCTTCAACACCTATATTGAATTTTACAGGCTGACTTTTGTTTTCTTCATTCTTTAAAATATTTAGAATTTCATATTTGGTCTTCCAATCCGTATTTTCACTAATATTTGGATTTACATCTGTCATGGGGATTGTGTCCTGCATGGGATGCAGTACTTGCCTGCTCTCATTGTTTTGATTGGGTGTCACATTTTGTATATTGTTCATGAATGCTGATCTGAGTTTTGGAATGAGTATGTATTTTTTGCTAATTTCTTGTATTAAAAATGTGTCTTCATAATTTTTAACTTGAGTATCTGGGCTCAGTAGATTTTGATTTGTGACAGATGATTGGAAATCACGTATTGAAGAACATTTTGGTTGGATTGCAGCTGGACGGTTATCAAGTGTGTTGAGCTGAAAATTTACAATATTTATCCTTTTAGCGCTTTTCTAAATTATTTTACAGAGTAGTAGGTACTTACTAGTAAGTTCCTTCTCACCTTATGACGTACTGGCACTAACGCGGTAGAGTACCGCATATTATCGAGCCGTCCCAAAATGTATTCATTACGTTCCTTTCGTTTTTTATCTTCTTCAAGAAACGCATCGTATTGCTTCCTCAAAGCGTTGATGCGGTCCGATTTAGCTCTATGACATGCAACAAAAATATAGGCAGGTTAAATTACTGGTAATCTATAAAATTACTATAGATTATGATTTTAATTTTATACGCGTTACTTTTTAGTTGACTTCCCCATATGATTTTAATATAGCATCGAATTTAACAACCATGAGATGACCCGCATGGCACCAATGTAAACAAAGCAGTGCCGTGTCGACCTTCGAGAAGGTTTGCTACTTGGCAAATATAAAATAAGTATAGAAGAGAACTGCAGGTACAGACATAGTCAACTAGGTGTTTCCCTTGTGAAAATATTTTTTAATGTTGTGCAATATACAGAGATCAGATCACAGAAACAAGGGTACAGCACAGACACCGCTGCATCAAGGATGTTCGGGCCATCATTTATTTAATTGGGATCCAATCACGCGTTATTATTTTTAATAACTATAATAAGAAATTCTATTAATTAAATCGGATTTCTTTATAAAAATATTTTATATTAGGTCTAATTAGCTCATAAAGTTCTGGGTTAACTAAGTACCTGTAGTCCGAGTTTTTTGCTATTAGGACTGTCAGTTTCAAAATGCCAATTTTATTTCTATGAAATTGTTTATAATTTAATTAAATTTCCCTTGAATTTGAGACTGTAATTTATTATCGTTAATATTAATCTCCTTAAACATTGCATATAACAGAACAACTAGTGTAAGTACATGCTAATTACCTAGCTACCGACAGTCCTAGTATCAAAAAAGTCGGCTTATATGTACCTACCTACCTAGGTACTATGAAATGTATGGTGTATAAAATTTTAAACTCTTTTCGCTTACGTGAAGTTCTTTCACGCCAACTTGATTAGTAAATATACATTACCATTTCTTCAGCATATTGTGTAAAAAATTTTTGTTGTCTACTATATTACTGAGTAGGTATATTAGGTGGAAAGTGTCCCAAGTATGTAAGCGGACCTGCCGGATGGCCGTACCAGTCTCTGCTTAGTACCTACGTTATAACGTCAGCTACTTAAATAGCACCATGAAACGCGAACACTGCCAGCCAAATGACCTTCGACCTTGGTTTACGATCGTCTGCCAAAATATGTAGATATATGCAATTTTGAGAGACAATATATTTATAATTATACAGGGTGGAATTTTCGAAGCGTACCTGGAGGAAAAGTACTCTTAATACTGCAGACAGCAAATTTTACTCAAAGGAAACATTCCTTTATTTTTAGAAAGAAACAAAACTGCATTTAAAGGTTTTTGAAAATACGCTTGTCCGACCCGGGAAAAAACAGCTTGAGGCTGCCATTGATAACTGCTCAAGCAGTTGGCAATTTCAAATCAGTAGCATCATTGATTTTGAGGAGGAAGCACTTCTGCTGCTTTTGCTCATACGACGACGACGTTAAAAGAAAAAGCAAGCAAAGCAGCGTAAAAATAGAAAATTGTGGGTTCATCCAATATTAGAAACATGAAATTATAATGGAGAATTTGACGTGGAATGAAGAGCGCGGGCGGAGGTAACTGCGCGAGAGCAGTCGACAGCTCGAGCAGTCAGTGTATGCCTGGCGACTGCTTGACCGCATGATGAAATTTCACCGTGCTGCCAACCGCTCGAAGCAGTTGCAACTGCTTTAGCGGTTCGTGTATGTACGTACGTAGAAGTCTGTAGTTCACTATGCAGTCGCAGCTTGAAGCAGTCGATCTTGACTGCTTTAGCTGCCCGTGAATGCCAGCCCTAAGGGGCGCCATACGTCACATACCTAGCCTAAAACCAGCGGACAATCAAGACGCTTCCAACGATACCTCATTTTTCGAAGTTATGTACCTAGCTTAGACGTTAATAGATTTGGCTTATGAGGGAACCTTAGGAGGGAACAGTCAAACATATAACCCTCTCCGCACTACTACGTAGTCGGGTAAAAAGTACCTACTTACGCAATTTAAAACTAAATCTGATAGATTGGTACTTACATGAGGTAAACCCTTTTATTTTTAGTTATTCCACGAGTTATGAGCATTTTATGTTGTTATAGAAAAGGTAGGTAATACAATCAATAAGAAATGGAAAAAATTATAATAAAATACAAAGTTCAACTGTCTTCGTCAGATAATAAATCAATATTTTCACTGTGACTGCTATTGGCCTTTGGCAAAGAGGATCTATATATAATATATATTATCAGATGAAGAAAAAACTCCTTTGAGTAGGTATCTAGAACCACTCAAAGAAGATAGGTACTGAAAGGAAAACTCAGAAAACTAGAGAAAACTTTATACCCCTATAAACCCCTTTTAGCTTTGAGTATCTTTTTTAGGCATATTGCGCGCATGGAGGAGTGTGAGATTTGGCACAGTTAGAGTTTATAGGAGGAGTGCAGAAAACTAAAATTTATATATGTCGCAGGGATATTGTTGTTATTGTTATAATATATGTATGTATCTATGTATTTATTACTTGATCTTGAATTTTATTTTTCTTTCCAATTTTCGTTTATTATACATTGCACCCACCATGTTTGTCTCTGCATCACCCTATGGTAGACTGGCAGAAAATGCCTATGGCATTAAGTCCGCCTTTGTGCAGTGTTTTTTTTACCTGTGCATAAAGCATTAAATAAATAAATAAATATTGTATAACCAGTGATATTATAATTTCGCTTGTGAAATTATAATTGCACGAAGCTGTGTCAAACGCCTCCATTTCTCACAATTTCACGGGCTCACGGAGACATTATAATTCCACTGGACTCTCGCAGCGATATTGCAAGGCAGTAATATTTTAACAATTTCACTGTCAAGGCCGTTAAATTGTGAGACGGTCAATGATTGGTCCGTTTTCAATGTTATCTGACAATGAGTTAGGTTAGGTTAGGTTAGGGCATTTTTTCCCAGCGCAAAAAAAAAAAAAAAAAAAAAAAAAAAAAGGTTAGGTTAGGTTAGGTTGGCGCGATTTCCGCCGTTCGACATCCTGGCGGACACGGACGCGAAGGTGTATCACCGGATCCGCGCCATCCGCCAGGGCGGCGAGATCGCGCCGGCAGCGGCGTTCGAAAGGCTGAAGCGGCGGGCACGTAGACACGCGCTCGAGTTGTGGCGCGAGCGGCTTTCACAGCATCAGCTCGCGCACAAGCGCGTTGTCGAAGCCATTCTGCCGCACTTCGGAGCCTGGCTCAGGAGGAGCGAGCGCGTCACCTTCCGCCTTACCCAGGTGTTCACCGGGCACGGTTGCTTCGGTGAATACCTGAATAGGATCGGACGCGAGGCCACGGCAAATTGCCACCACTGTGGAGGTTGCCAGGATTCTGCACAGCACACGCTCGAGGCGTGCCCTGCGTGGGACGCGGAGCGGCAGATCCTGGTCGACCAGATCGGGCAAGATCTCCGTCTGCCAGCCATAGTATCGGCTATGCTGGCAGACCAGGAAAATTGGAGGGCAGTGGTCTCTTTCTGTGAAGCCGTTATGCTCCAGAAAGAGACCGCAGAGCGGGATCGAGAGAGGGCCGATCCCGCTCGGAGAAGAAGGCGCCGAGGAGCAACCGCCTCGGCGCGTACGCCTTAACCCCCCGCTGGACATAATCTGGCGGGGGGCCTCCGGGGTCGCGGGCCCACAGAGTGGGGACTCTGTGGCGCTCTCACCGAAGCGACCCCCGAGAAGACGGCGCGCACTGGTCGGTCCTGCGCGCCGTGCACCGCACAGCGAGGGTACCGGGGGGACCACTTTACAGTCTCCCCCGGGACGTGCCTGGGAGGGGGACCTGTTTACAGTCTCCCTCCCCGAGAAGTGCCCTAATAGGCGTGGCACCGAGGTGGGCTTCGGCGCGGTCTTTTAAGAGTACCCGAAGCCCACCTGTAGGTGTCGAAGTGGACCACCGTGGTGAGTTTAGCCGGTAGGAGTCCGGCACACCCCTTCGCCCCCCCAGGCGGAGGATAGCCCTATGATGGGTTCTCACCACGCTAATCAAAAAAAAAAAAAGGTTAGGTTAGGTTAGTGATGACGCCGCCGCTTCCTTTTGCGAGGAAGTCATGATCGCAAAGGAAGTGGCGGAAAGGGAAAGAGAGGCGACATCTTCTCTCCCTTCCCGTGGAAGACGCACCGGGCGCCGGAGGGCAAACAATGATCTCCGGCCTCCATGAGTCGCGGCCTGCGGGCGGCGGACTGTAGGGGAAGACCGCCGCCTGATCAGAATCAGGCCCGAGACGGCGGCGCGCAGTGTTCCGCGCGCGCCTCTCAGAGGAGGATGTGCAGCCTAAGCTGCACAAAGGACGGGACCCGCCACTAGATTTTTTAGTGGCGGGTCAGGCCCGCCGGGGCTGCGGTTGAATGCGACCGCGAATCCCGCGCCCCCGGCCAGGCAGGAGTAAGGAACACCGCAGGTTTTTAGTCGGTAAGAGTCCGACAGACCCCTCCGCCTTCCCCTGGGCGGAGGACATCCATGAGGATTTTCCTGCGACAAAAAAAAAAAAAAAAAAAAAAAAAAAAAAAAAAAAAAAAAAAGGTTAGGTTAGTGATTACATACTCTTTGAACCAAAGAGTATGTAATCACTACGTTTAAGAGAGGTTATATAATGAGAGAGGTTATACAACATTCATACTTTACTCAGAACCTGAAAGTAGTTTGTTCAGAATCAGTAACATAATCGATTGTAATAATTTTTACACCATGTTGTATTTTGTCCTAATATTATTTCTAAAATCCTACAAGTTGGACATGGTACGTTGACCTGAACTCGCGCGCTACAGCTGACCGTGGTATATGATGCGGCCGCGCGGGCCCACCCCAGCGCTAAACCCACGGTCCCACGCGCGCGCCGCGCCGCCATTAGCCCCTACCCCTAGTCATCCGGATGCTAGAGATAGGTGCGTACGTCACTTGCGCCTGCGTTCCCACTATCGTGTCGTACGGTGTCGTAATACCTATTTTGAGTGAAAATGAAAAAAAATGTTGATTATCATTTTTAAATACGGCGAAGTGGTTAATTGGTTCTAGGTACGTAGGTACTAGGGCTTCCAATACCGGGATCCTGGTATTGACCAATACCGAGATCCCGGACATTTTTTGTAATTATTCAATACCGTTATTGAAATGCCCAATACCGGAATCCCGGTATTAGTGATTTTATTTTATTTTCAGAATCTACACAGTGACAATCTTGTTATATTGTACATTATATTTCCAAACTATTTTTTTATTTGCGTAAGTTTTAAACACTGCTTTTTTAAATTCTTTCGTGGTTTTTTGCTGATGATAGTACCTTATTTATAATTTAATTTATTGTTAGTACGGGTAGGGAAATTGTAAATAGAATAATAAGTAAGTATTATGTAATATCATTTAAGTTATACTTATAGGACATGTATCCAGGGCCGTAAAAAAAAAAAAAAACTACCGTATACTGTCAAAGAATCTGTCAAAAGCCTTGAAATAATGGTTTTGGTCAAAATAATATTTGATCACATAATAAACACAACAGCTCAACAATAAAGTTTAATTTTAATTTTAGACCTACATAATTTTATTTACATACTTTCCACCAGCTTATCTATGTTTAATCCAAGCTCCTAAAATTATAACCTAAAATTTAACATAGAAATGTTACACAACATATAGACTATCACAAAAATGATTTATAAATGGTGGCACCGGTTTGTCCGCAAAAGGACCAAACCTATTCCTGAAGACACTGCAGTACTTTGGAAACGACGGCTCAGTATAGCTTATGGGTTGTTCGCTTGGAATGCATTTGGTTTGGTGTTGTACAGCGTTTACAAAGGAAAGGCCGACTGGGCTCACTATCATGGTATTAAGACGGATGAAGAACACTCTATTCCTCCTGGTAATTATAATGTAGCTAAGTTATATGTATCTCTCTCTTCCCAACTGGCAATCCTACATGGTGGTGGGGTCAGCCTTCCTTATATTTCGCTATGTTTTAATGTATCTATACTATCAAAATGGAAATAATATAAATTTAATATTATTTACTTTACAGGTGAAGCATGGGCGAAAACTTTAGGTATAAAAAATGCCAAAGTTTACAGGATATCTGGTCTACAAAAAGTAGATGAATATGATATTATAGAAGGAGAAGGAGTAAGAACTAAAGTTGCCAATGTTGAGGATTTAGCTGACGAAAATCTAACTGATTCTGAGTAGTTTCGAATTCAAATTATAAATTTCAATTTATTAATAGGTATTTATTCGCAAATAAATAAAAAACTTTATAAGAAAAATAAAATATATTTTTTATTTTATATTCAAGGCACAATCAGTAGGTAATAATAAATCTATATAAAATGTTTCAAAATTATCTCAGCAAAAGGAATTCTCTCGCATATATTTTACAAATATTAGAAAATTAGTACATAGTCAAACATTATACTTAAAGTTAAATATCAACTTGATGATGAACTTACCCTAGTTATTAAATAACTATAGTTTTCGTAAGATCACAGTATAGTAAGGCAATTGTTACAATATCAACAATTGGAGTGAGTATGATATGTAATGGCATGTCGCCTCCTTTCAATTTCTTGCAATAAAGCAGACCTGTAATAAATAAATATGTTATTATTAGATGATTGATATCTATAAACCCAATTTTCTTTTTTGTGACATATGGATTCTCTTATTAGCCATACTATCAAACCAGAACTCTTTATCCATAAAAGAACAGGTAGGCGCCCTGTATATAAGTGAAATACAACAGTGTCGGTGCATAAGAAGAGATGCATGATGCAAGTTGACACAACCACACACCCCAGCTTCTCCCACAGTAGGTCAAAAGCTTTTAACAAGTTGAGGAACCACCTCCCATATACATCCTTTTTTGCATGTGTGTTATTATTATGTTAAATTCCATATGGCACTGTGGGTGGACAAATCAGCCTCGCACCGTAATTGAGCATCGTTGTCGTGCAGATCATGTTGTGTGAAATTGTTATTTAATTGGCTATCATATTTAACAACTTCTATTTTGATCTATAATGAAATCAGTTGCAATTGCCACCCTGCATTAAAGAATGAACCTTACCTATATCGCTCATACTTCATAACAATAAGCTGCAACTCCTGTTTGTACAGCCGGGTCAACATGTCAGAGTAGCAGTCCAGCTCACTCAGCCTGAACATGTTCCAACGTAACTTGTGGTCAAGCTCTTGATCAGCTGTAAAAAAATACTTATTTTACAAGGCTCAATTCAAGTATTACCTACATTCTGTGCTCCAGCCATTGTGAATTCGTAAAGGCGCGGGCGACGCAGTGCGGGTAGGGCAGAATTGAGGCGGCTACCCGTGAACCGGGTCGCCGCACGACACTTTCGTGCCCAAGCAAGCAATTATTTTAGAAATGAAAATAATGTTTTAAATGCTGCGTAATTTTTGGCACTGAAACTACTGGCCGCGGCCGTGGCCATCTCGGTATGAATTGAGCCTAATGCAGCAATAATGATTTAAAAACGTTTCTGGTGAAACTTTTTAAAATCATTATTGCTGCATATGGGCTACGTTCAGTAATTCATTTTTCGGTGCGAAAGTCACTCGTGCGAATGTCGCTCACTCATCGGGAAATGATCGGGAATAATTGAACGATCCACAGCTGCGTTACGCGAGTGACCAATCGAACGACCTCAAAATATCTGCTGGATCCTATGACTACAGTCATTGGTCGGTTGATAGCAGTGCGACCGAGTGCGACTTTCACCCTACTACTAAGAGCAATAATACTCTACTATTTTACGGAGTGACCGGAGCGATCGCTCGACGACGCCCGCTCAAATAATTGAACGGTTTAGTGTGATCACAATAAAGGTAAATGCACCAAAAACAAACTTAATTGAGAGATGAGTAGACAGACATTATTATATTTAGAGAGATTAGTCTTTCTGCATTCTCAATAAGGAAACCTCAGTAAAACCTCAGTTTGGTCACGAAAATTCATGCTCACACTCCTGCAGAGTGTGACCACTAGCCGGCGCCACTTTTTTAATGTTATAGGAAAAATATATAAAGTAGTATTTCAAGGAAAAAACATGTCGCTTGCAAATAGCCTTTCAACCGTCAAAATAACCTCTTGTGTAGGCTCGTTTGATTCGTCTCAATAAGCACTTAGTCGTAGGTGATATCTAGGGTCTGATGATTAAGCTGAAAGGTGGTTACAAGAGCTCCAGGAAAACAAAATTGAACCCCTTCGAGTTTGGGCTCGTTTGATTCGTCTCAATGAGTACTTTAATCGTAGGTGATCTAGTTACTGATAATGGAGTCAGAAAGTGGTTAAGTACAAGTATTTGAAAATAAACAACCGATTTTCTGTTTCCTTCGCTCTAACTATAGTGTGGCCATTAGTGCTGTGCACTCCCTGAGGTATGCGCGGCGAGGTGGGAGGCGAACAAAAAAGTGCATGAGTTCACATGAGATCGATACATGTCGGACAGATCTTACGATATCAGTTTGCATTTCTAAGTAAGACTTGTGGCGGGACGATGGTCGGAGGCTATCTATCTATAATATATTATTCTTACTTAGTTGATTAAAATGTAACCCAAATATACTCATATTTTATTAAAAATATGCAGGTGATAAATAAGAACTAAACTTATAATTCAAAGCAGGACTTGTTTTATTGAACATTTTTTATATTTACAAACAATTATATATTTTAACGAAAGTTATTCTGACATAGATTCTGTTTCAACTTCATCTTCGATTTCGTCATCATCTTCATCTTCCACTTCGCCACCGGAACTTGAATCAGTCTTGCAAATTTATTATGAATGAATCGATAACATTATCGAACCTACTATCGCGACTCCAGTAATCATTTTCATTTTTCTGGACATGAACGTCGCAACTCTGCCATTTTTCTGCCGTGAATTCCGAAAACAATTTATCCAATAAGATTATCTTTTCGTCTAGAGAAGAATTAATATAGTTTTGGGCTATGTTGTTTTTAATATCAGCCCAGACCAACTCAATTAGATTTAAATCTGGATGGTACGGAGGTAAACGCAGAACAGTGTGTCCACTGGCTTTCAGGAGTTCGTCAATTCTATACATGGGTTCTTTTTGTGTATTTTTGATAAGAAGTAGCAGTTGAGCCTTTGTCATGGATCCTGAAAATTCTACATTATGGCGTAGAGCAACCAGTTCTGCATTTCACTTTTGATGCTTGATATAGTTGGTTTCTTCTCAACCTGAACGCTGTGGTAAGATGCGTTGTCCATTACAACCACAGAATTCGGCAGCAACTTATCTTTTAACTTTTCATCTACCCACTTATAAAAAGTAGGTCCGCTCATATCTCCATGATAGTCACCGGTTCTAGCATCTGATTTGAATATAGTCAATGCATCATCCACTAAGCCATTTCGACACCCAGCGTGGAGAATTACCAATCGCCGTCCTTTCCCAATATCAGCATGAATTCCGGGTTCTGACGATGATTGCCAACATTTGCTGGCATGGTGACTGGCGTTGATGTATGTTTCATCAAGAAAATATATGTTGCGGTTTTGCGTTCTGTAATTTCTGATTTGTGTAACATATTTTTTCCGCCACACTAATATTAGGCTGCTCAATAAAGAGATGTCTCTTTGATTTGCATTTTTTGAAACGGTAGCCCATTTTGTGTAAAAGCTGTCTAAAATATTCCCGTCCACAATTCAATATGCCATCCTTTCTCAATCTTGATAGTAACTTACGGACACTTGGTATTTTTTTTTTCAACTTCGTAAAACTGGTGAATTTTTCTTCTGATAACTCCAAGGTCAAAATCATCCACAACGTGTTTTTTCTTTATAACTTTTGGTTTTTTTGGCGATTGAAATTTTAATTGGCTTGAATTTTCAATTGATAAATAACCCGCAGAAATCACATTATGCACGGTTCTATTGCTGTACCCCGTAGCCTCCGCAACGATTTTGGCAATATTCGCATCATTTTTAAATTCAAAGCTTTCTTTGTCTGCTTTTCTTTTCTTAAAATATTCAGCCACCTTAAAAATGACAGTCTTCATATCACGAGATAACGCACGACCCATCTTTGAATATTTATCCCATGTGCGTCTGACATAGACAGTCCGATACAGATAACACTACCTGCCGCCACGAGCGTTGACGGCGCACTAACAGAGCGCAGCAGCCGATTCTCCCCACTGTCTCGCCGCGCGCATACCTCAGGGAGTGCACAGCACTAATGGCCACACTATAAAAAGGTCGTACGATGTTGCTAAACAAATTTTTTAGAGTGTCCTCGGATGGTGAGAACCCGCCATGGTCCTCGAAAAGACGTCCTTACAAACAAGGGTGATTCGATTATTGTCATTAATTTGAAACTAAATCATGAAACTTATCTGATATTATTAACAGCAAGGAAACAGCCTCCGCGAGTGAGGAAACCCGAGATCGTCTGGTGCACCCTGAGCGCCCTCGATATCGCCTTTGCCTATTAGGTAATCTTTCTACGATAGCAATTCCCATGTGATGATGTGATAGCTCATGTCGACTCGATGGAAGAAGAATTATCAAAAGCAATTAAGTAATTATCTTGATAATTTCAAACCATGATTTTAAAACTAACTCATAAGGTATCAGCTTTATTTACTTTACGAGTATCTTAGAAACTGCGAATAAGAATGGCGTCGATTCTGTTGCATATTTTGACAGTACTAAACTAGACTAATCGTATCTGTCACTTTCTTTTCCTATTGAAACAGAAAGAGATAAACGCCCTTAGTTCATTTTAGTCCTGTCAGTGCGCAATAGAATCGACACTATTATCTATTTTTAATATTTGTAACAGTAAGTACCTTTTGAGTAAACAATGAGCCAGTGTGGTATCTCTTCAAGCAGATAAGGCGGCACGAGAGTAGGAACGTAAGGACTGACTAGGTAGCAGCCACCAACTAAACAAGGATGGGCATACGTTGTTTGATGGGTAATTTCACTGCAACAAAAATATTTAAATAAAGACACAATATTACTTCTGACATAAGGTTCATTATTTAGATATATTCCTCATACTTAAAGTAGTAAACTCCGTGGTGTGGTGTAGAGACTCTTTGCCAAGGCTGTGGGACGCTTTCCAGAGGGTGAGTCCAGTGAGTGGTCTGCGTGTTGTGGTCCATGTAGTAACGACGTCCGCGGAGCGTGCGGTCGGCTGACCACCCCGGAGGCAGAGGAAGCTCACACTCATCGGAACCTACAAGTTGCTGTTATGTAACCAACTAAAGACATTTTTTATATCTTTATAGAAAATCTTGCATCGAAAGACGCAGCTACACAAGTGATAACAATTTTAAAATATCACAAAATATAAGTTAAGTCAAATAAAATTATTGTTCTACTACAGTACGACAACTATGACTTCCTGTTTTTGTCCTACTTCACCGCACGAGTTCGCGCCTTATGTATGCGACAATGTCAGTATGTGTGTAAGAGCATGACAACAGAGGAAGCGGGAGACGCGGACTGGCAAGTTATCGCTGCCGAGCAGTAACTAGGGGGCTAAAAAGGCCGCTTTAGATGAATCACAATATGATTCATATTATTAATGTCAAAATATCTACTTAATTGACGACTCTTAATGTTATCTGCATAAGGTTCATATTCAGTAATCATCTGTTTGACAGTTACTATGCAGATCAGTAGATGAATTGCTCAATGTGGCCTTTTTAGGTCCCCTTTTTATAAATAAATATATTTATACATAATCGTGGTAATCCATTCTTATGTGTTTCAAATGGGAAAACAATTGGACAGGCATCCTTTTTTGAAAATCCTCTTTGTTCACTTTTTTGAATGTTGCATCTTTTTCTGAATGGAGTGAAATAAAAGAGAAAATTATAAAGTACATATATAGTAATTTTACTTCTTTTTACACGACTGCGCGATGCAAAGGAGGGTAATGTGTTCATCAGCCTATGTATGTATGTATGTTTGTTCCTTTGTGGCACTCTAGAGACCAAACGCGTGGGCCGATTTTGATGATTCTTACATCAATTCATTTGTCTTAATCATGCGAGTGTCACTAAAGACATGGCTGTAATCAAAATTCAATATGGCGACAACCAGACGCAATATTGTGAAAAAGAAAAAAATGAAAGTCAACAAACTATGTTAAGTGGGGTATCATTGAATTGGTATTTGAAAGTCAAGAGATAAGATTATACCCGATTAAACTAACTTTCAATTAAAAAAAAAACAGAATTGTAATCGGTCCATTCGTTTTGGAGCTACGACGCCACAGACAGATACACAGATACACACTACAAATTTATAACACCCCTCTTTTTTGTTGGGGGTTAAATACTTGTAATTTTTAAACACTGACTAAATAAAATTATACCTGCCCTTGTCATTTGTTTGTAAGCCAATAAATAGAGATGGCATTAGTAAGGGGGTAAATGTATTAAATTATTAATCAATATTTACATACCTTGAGTACCTGAGATCATTTTACTCCCATGAGCTTTATTGTAAGACAGACCTGATGTAGTTACACAATTTGAGTATATAGGCGACGATTGGCTTGCTGTGGCATATGCTAAAACAATAAAAAAATTGAATAATTTTAAAAATATATACTGAAAATATCTTTGACAGAGACCTGTGTCCAGCAGTGGACTGCAATACGCCAAGTTGAGAACTGAATCAAAATGGTTTTAGAGCAAAGAAAGTTAAATTATAGAGAATAATTTTTCTATGGCAACACAAGCCATTGAAAGTTGATTTTAAATAGAGCTTTTTGAATCATATCATAGGGATAGACTCCTATATCATTCAAAAAGCTTGGCATAGAGCCATAATACAGGACTTGACCCACCTTTGGGACTTTTTCATAAAAGAAGGAATTAAATAAGTAAAAGGAAATAAGAAGTTGACCAGCATCTAGCATTAAACAACATTAAACTTAATTTATAAATTATATAATAGTCTAGTCTACTTATATATATATATTTTTTGTAATTACTTAAATACACACATTTCATCTCTTTGTACATTATTAATCACACTTTTTACTAGCTGTTTTGATTGTGTTTGATTAAAAACACTGTAGTGATTTTGATGTGACATTTTTTTTATTTCCTGTGTATGGATGTAAATTATATGATCAAAGATGATTTTATTATTATTATCCTTCACATACTTACAAATGTACATATTTATATTTTTTCACAACATAAAAAAATACATTTAAAAATATAAAATTAGTAGCCCACCATATCTTTTAATAATTATATAAATTATCTCCTTTATTTATTTTAAATAAATATTTTTTACATTTATTATATAATAAAAAATAAATTACACATTAAAAAAAAAGAGTCCAACCAGCATCAGGAACAGGGTCTAAGCTACCGGCGGCTAAGGCTTCAGACGGAGGAACCTTCTAACCAACTGAATTAATATTAATATCAAAAGTTTTCGCTTAGCAATGTTGATGCAGGTCTTTATTGTATATAGTGCATGTACCACATATGCAATAATGTGAAACAATCTTATTTACGTGGGTAAATCTGGCAAGCAGAAAAAAACAGGATCAAAAGGACAAAGATTAAAATTGATGGGTGTTGGGACTTGTTACTTTTTGGGTGACTTGAGAAAATCAAAAATGTTCTAATAAAATACTTACAATCTGTATAGTTGTGAAGACGAATAGAATGTGGCGATGGGGGATGTAGTCTCGGTGTCAGACTCATGTTAGAAGACAATCTTGGCATACTGGATTCTCTTGATCCATATTGTTGTTGTTTTTGCTGTTGAACCTAATAATATATAAACAAATATTGAATGTAGTATGTAGCATTCAACAACAATGATTGGATTATGTACACAGGTGGGCTTAACAAGGATACCTGTTGTTGATTTTGATATATTGGATCTTCCTGTTGCTGCTGCCTATAGTACCGGTAGCTGGTCTGCCTGCTAAATGACTCATCTATTTCATTTAAAGTTGTATGTGATGCCTACAGGATTAATAAGGGATATTAGTAAAAACTTTAAGAGAATAGATAATAATTATAGATTCTGAAAATGTTTTATTACCACATTAGGATCTAAGAGATATTGAGAATTGTAGCTGTTTGATGTACTTGCTGTATCACTGGTTGACAAACTAGCAAACCTAAAATCAAATGTTTCATGGTAATAATATTAAATAAGAACTGTATTATGTTTCATATCAAATAGTAAAATTTATTGTCAAGTACCTGTGTGCTAAATTTGGTACTGACTCACTAGGTGTATATTTTCCTGCATGGCCGCTCATAGTCTGTGCCTTTCCAAATTTATTCTCATGGCTTTGAGAGATGGCATCATTAGCACCAAAAGGCTGACTTCGAGGTCTTTTAATATGACCTGTTGTCCACACATTTATAACTGAAATTTAAATTAGTGATAAAATTGTCTTTTTGCCTATTTTTTGTCTGCAAGGCTAGCACGGCATAAAAAGGGGTGAGATAATCGGGATCAAAACCATCTCTTTACCGTTTTCTCTCTCAACTTTTTGTTTTGTCTTCTGTCATGGAGACAAGCTGGAGAAAACGGGGTAATCCACGGAAAAATCGGGATCAAAATCATCTTTTTACAGTTGTCTTTCTCGTTAATTCGTTATCTTCTGTCAAGAACACAAAGGGTGGAAAAATCAGGTTTGTCCACCCGCTGTGCTAGCCCTGGTGGAATGTGTTTAAAACAAATTTAGCAACCAACATAATTGTGCTTCATGATCATGATAGATTCATAATGCAACTTACTAGGTAAATCAGGTGGAGTATCTTTTTTTATGTACTTTCCAACCACACCTTCATTAACAGCTTTTTGTCCTTTTCTAGATATCATGGCAGCAAGGCACCCAATGAATAAAGTGATTAATTATTCGTTAAACATGTTTTCCGAGACTTTGGAGTTAGTTTGGATTTTTATAGTCGAATTCGGCTGATTTTATGTAGGTATTCGTATTTTCATTGTTTATTGACACTTTGACAGTTAGTAAAGTAATCACAGACTACATATTAGTAGTGGGCGTTATGTAGCATAGATCGTTTCCCAAACGTTTGCAATATGCGACAACGCAAACGTAACGGCTGACTTCCACAACGATCTATTTTTCCAAACCGTCTATTTTGCTAAGCTTGTTCTGTTATTGTCTCGCAACAAAACGCAAACGCACTACAATCTATCTAGCAACATAACGAACGGAACGAAATAATGTAATGTGCCAACGTAACGAACGGAATGAGTGAAATTAAAATACGAGTTTAATGCAATAATCGGTTTAATGTTCGAAATTACATATAAAACAATAACAAAAGGCGTGAGTCGCGGAGGATCACATTTGCAACGCGTAGCACGCGACACGTTGTACATCAAGCGCGGTTCGTCGCTCACTGAATGCTGGCCAGCGATCCCTGCGCGGCGTCGCGTGCGGTGTAGAGCGGCGCGCTAGAGAAGCGCAAGCGCGCGGCCGCAACGTAAACAAAAACTAGAGACGCGCCTGACCATAATAAAACCCGCGTTATATCCTCCCCCTCTAGCCTAACGATACGTCCTCGCAGTTGGGCTAGCAATCTAAATACCTGCGCGGTCTCCCACGCTTCCGCTTCTCCCTGATGGGAAGCTCTACCTGGCCGGAAAAGGGCGTGAGGTGCGAAACGTGATATTTGCCTACACTCCCCCCGGTCTGTATGTTCTCTAGAACATAAGTGGTCGGACTAACGATTTTCCCTATCTTATATGGGCCATCACGGCGAGGAATAAACTTCGCTGACTGTCCGCGTCCTGCATCGTTTGGTCCTTGAGTCTTAAGGAGAACAAGGTCACCTACCTGATACTCAGGCGGCGCCCTCCGTTTCTTGTCGGCGTTTCCCTTCTGGACGTCCTGTGCCTTCTCATGGGTGTCCCTGGCCTCGTCCAACGTCTCAGCAATTCGCTTGAGGTACGGTGTTATGCTGGGCACGAAGTTGTCTTCATCCAAGATAGCCCTCATATCCGTTGCTGAATCAGAAGGAGCCCTCAGCTCTCTCCCAAAGGTGAGATAGGCTGGTGAAAATCCAGTACTGGAAGTGTTTGCGGAGTTCATCGCAAACCTTACTGCTGCGAGATGCAAGTCCCATGCTGCATGGTCTTGACCTACCAACATGGCCAATTGAGGTTTGAGGTCCCTATTTTTGCGCTCAATAGGATTGGCCTCCGGGTGGTAGTACGGCGTGAGCGACTGGCTTATTCCCAAGACATGGCAAACCTGTTGCATCACCTCGCTCACGAATTGCACGCCGTTGTCGCTAATGAGGCGGCGGGGTACTCCATATCTGAGGAAAACCTCATTGGCTAGGGTCTGAGCACATTCGACGCTGGTGGCACTCTCTAAAGGGAACAATTCTACCCAACGCGAACAAACATCTTCTACGATGAGGACCCACCTGTTCTTCCTGGGCGTCTCAACAAGAGGACCGAACAGGTCCACGGAGACTACCTCGAATCTTCTAGACACGGCAGGGGTCTGTAGAAGTCCCGCCGGTTTACGGTTATCAGCTTTATACCTTTGGCAAGGCACGCACTCTCTGATGTAGTTGGTCACGAATGTGCGCATGCCAGGCCAATAAAAACGAGAGCGAACGCGGCTCAATGTGCGCTCGACTCCAAAATGGCCCGCTGTAGGCGCGTCGTGGAGATCCGCCATTACTTGGCTGCGTTCGTGTTCGGGTACTACCAAACAAGAGTCTTCCCCGTCGTCAGACTCTAAACTGTACCTATATAAAATGCCGTCGGATATGGTGTATCCGCGGTCGGACCATGGTCTCCCCCTAGAAGGTTCGTCGGATTCCAGGTCCTCGATAATCTTACGAACCTCAGGATCCATCAGTTGATTTTCACGTACGTCGCCGGTATTCCTCCTCGGCATATCAACCGTCGTGAAACACACATCACAGTCCGGATCTTGCGAGCAAACGGGTCGTGACAGCGTGTCTGCGATCACGTTCGAGCGTCCGGGCGTGTACTCAATACTGAGATCAAATTCCTGCAAGGTAAGGGCCCACCTAGCCAATCTACCACTAGGCGACCTTTGACTCATCAGCCAACGCAAGGGCTGGTGGTCCGTCCTAACTATTATTTTCGCGCACTCTACGTAACCGCGGAACTTACCTAGAGCCCAAACGACAGCGAGCGCTTCCCGCTCGGTCGTGGAGTAGTTCCTTTCAGCACTGGTCAGGAGGCGGCTTGCGTATTCGATAGGTCTCTCGTCGGAGCCCTCCCCCTGCATGAGAACAGCTCCAAGGCAGTATCCGCTACTGTCGGTGCGGAGAACGAACGGCTTCGACTCATCCGCCTGACGTAAAATAGGAGCGGACACGAGGAGAGACTTGATGCGCTCAAACGCCTCTTGTTGCTCGGCGCCCCATCGCCAAGTACTTACCTTCTTCAAGAGGTCCGTGAGGGGCCTCGCCACCTCGGCGTAGTTGGATATAAAACGTCGGAACCAACTCGACGTTTGTAAGAAGCACTTTAAGTGTTTCACGTTGCGGGGAATGGCCATGTTGTCGATAGCAGCTGTCTTGTCTGGGTCCACCTGGATCCCGCCTGGTACGATAACGTGGCCCAGGAATTTGACGGACTCTCGCGCGAAATGGCTCTTTTCCCTGTTGACACGCAGTTTAAACATTGCCAAACGATCGAAAACAGCTTCTAGGTCGGACATGTGACGCTCGAAGGGCCCTGGTGACAGCAAGACCAGGTCATCCAGGTATGCCAGGAGTTCCACCCCCTTCAGGTTGGATCGGAATCGGTCCATCAGCCTCTGGAAGGTTGCTCCTGAATTCCGTAATCCCATCGGCATCCGTTTGAACCTGAAGGTACCTAGGGGGGTAATGAACGCCGTCTTGTCCTGGTCTTCAGCGGAGACACATACCTGGTGATAGCCTGATCGAAGGTCCAAGGTGGTCATATACTCACTAGTTTTAGCTGCGTGCAAGATATCTTCTATTCGCGGGAGCGGATACCTATCGGGTTCAGTGACCGCGTTCAGCTTCCGATAATCTATACAAAGTCTCAAACTCCCGTCTTTCTTAGTCACGAGGACGACGTTGGAGGCCCAAGGTGACTCGCATTCCTCAATGACGTCGTCGCGCAACAACTTATCTAACTCCTTCTGTAAGGCCTCTTTCCTATTTTGGGACATCCTATACGGTGGAGAAGCAATCGGCTCTTGGTCCGGACTTACTTTAATCCGATGCGTAGCGAAGTCCGTGGCAGGTCCGCCATGTGCAAACTGCGGCGCTCGGCTACTGATAAACTTGTCAAGCGTACGCCTTTGCTCCGGGCACAGCTTGGTACCTTCATCGTGACGTAACGCAAGCCCTGTAGAATCGGCGCGCATCAGATCTGTATCACCTGTATTTAGGGTATATGTCTGCACAAAATCATAAACATGTTCGGGGTCATCCGCAAACATCCACTTACCTTGAGCGATATTAAGTACCATACCGGCCCGGGATAAGAACTCAACACCTAATAATGTCCTAGCTTCGGCACCGGGTAATACTAAAAACTCGCAAGTTACTTCACGACCCTCAATAATAACTGGCGTCTCAATGGTCAGCATGGTTCTCCATGACTGCGATCCGTCAGCCAGTCCTACGAGTCGTTGGGTATCCTGAAATTTCGCTCCAGAGTCCAATAAGACTCGGTACAACATTGGGCTAGCAATGCAATGTGTAGCGCCTGTATCCACTATCGCCACACCGTGACAACCCATAATATTAATATTCACCATTGGGTGGGATGCACTTTCGCGCACGACTGTACTACCTAAGTGTACGCGTGTGTCGCTGCCCTTATCATAAAAATAACCTAAATCACGACTCAAAGTAACTACATTATTCGAGTCGGTATAATTAATAGTTGCGCTATTAAAACCTGCCCCTCTCTCCTCTTTCGTCGCCGACGCCGATGGCGACGTTCTCGAGTTACAATTATCACATTTCGACCTCACGACACCCGGTTTCCCACAGCCGTAACATCGGACACCTTTAGGCGGACAACTGGTGTCGCTACCCTTGTTATTCGATTGAGAGGCTTTCTCGCGATTACGACACTCGTCACTAATATGACCGAACGCCCTACAATAACTACAGCGCGGCCTATTTTTGTTACGCGGGGCCGCGGCAGTCGCGGTAGGCGAACACGATCGCGCAGGGTGCTGACCGGTTGTCGATGTCGTAGTTTGCGACTTACAAGTTTTAGTATTAACTGAACTTACTTTATATTCCTTCATAGTATCCTCCGCGATCCTCGTTTTACACAATAAATCATCTACACTACGAACAGACTCGCGGGACACTCTTTTTTTTAGTTTGTTGTTAATTAGTCCGTAACACATGTCAACTTGTACGATTTCTTCCAATTTATAGGGTAACTTAGATAATAAAGCACGCACTCTACACAACATCACTTCGGCGCGTTCGTTATCTTGTTGTTCGGCCGCGAAGATCTGTCGAAAAATCTTGTGTGCCGGTTGAGCCACGCCGTAGATCGCGCGGAGTCGGACGAGCGCGTCGGGCCACGTGGTGACCGACGCCTTGACGCCTCTCCACCATACTGCCGCGTCACCTTCGAGTAGCATTGGCAATCCACGGAGGGCATGCTCATCGCTGACGGCTGCACACTCCTTGAATATTTCGACGGCGTCGAGAAACGCTTCTAGTACTTCGCCGTCGTGGGATGTCCCGTTGAACCGCGCCGTACATTTTGTGAAGTTGCCGCCGATGGCGCTTGCGTTGGTCGTGCTCGTTGACGACGTAGACGCCACCGGGGTAGACGCCCTAAAATCTCCGGCGGACGTCATCAGTGAGCTGATAAGACTTCTGTTCGCTTCAACTTGCGCGCGCGTGATGCTGTCCATCAACGTGGATAGAAACTGCTCGGGGAGCTGGAAGGCTGGTGTCTGCGGCGGCCTCATGCCTTCCGCAGATTCCTCAGCACGGCCGAGCTCGCCGGTGTTATCTTCGTCGCCGGTCTCGGTCGGTGTGCCATTGCCCTCTCCTTGTTGTTGTTGATGTTGCCGGAGCGCTTCCTGCCTCGTTCTCGTCATCTTTACGCGAACGGGTGATTACGTAGGAGGTCCGTGCTTGCAAACAAACAGGTTAGGTACGTAGGTACGACGCACGTACACACACTACGAGCCGCGGGATTCGAGCCACTAGTATGGGCGCCAGTTTAATGCAATAATCGGTTTAATGTTCGAAATTACATATAAAACAATAACAAAAGGCGTGAGTCGCGGAGGATCACATTTGCAACGCGTAGCACGCGACACGTTGTACATCAAGCGCGGTTCGTCGCTCACTGAATGCTGGCCAGCGATCCCTGCGCGGCGTCGCGTGCGGTGTAGAGCGGCGCGCTAGAGAAGCGCAAGCGCGCGGCCGCAACGTAAACAAAAACTAGAGACGCGCCTGACCATAATAAAACCCGCGTTATACGAGTTATTTACAGGTGCGAAAGAGAGATAATATTTTCTCATTTACAGATGAAAAACTTTTAAGATTGACTTTTGACATGCTGCGATAGTTTATCTTATTGCATTATGATAAGGTTATTATTTGCTGGTTGTTAAAATTAGCGAATTTCTTGTATTGTTATGATGACCTTGAATGAAAACGCTTCACTTGCACCGGTGAAAATTAATTTAGCTAGTGATTTAATTGCCTCTGTGTCAATAGGTTACGCACGTTTGATAAAAATTTCGGTTCGGTGTATTTATAAGTAATTTTTTATATAAAAAAGTAAAAACCGACCTCAAAAATCTAAAAAGTATAAATTTTCCTTTAAGCTTTATTGGTCTGAGAAATTTTCTTTAAAAACTGCCACTGCGAAACTAGGCGCATTTAAGAATTTAAGGCCCCGACTTATTATTATTATTAGAAAATTATTTTATACTTTTTAGATATTTGAAATTGGTTTTTACTTTAAAAAAAAATTAAAGTAATTTTATTTTTCCTTTCTGAGTGACATAAACAATACATAAACATGCGATTACAGCAATCGCAAGTGATATGCTATTATTCATTCAAGAGTTCCATTGTATATCTCCGAAATTCTTCATCAGAACTTCACCAAATTTAAATGGGACTATTTTGGTATAAACCCCTTTCGAACAATTTTTTTTGCAAATTCGTCTATATAATTCTTCTATATGACGGAGTTATGCCCGAACATACTTAAAAAAATTACATAAATACGCCTGTGATGTCAAATAATAAAACTACTAATTTCTACAGCCAGTCCTAAGCGTGTGTAAAGTATGAAGGGAAGATCACTTTGTAATCTTGGTTAACTTTCTCGCATTCAGTTGCGTTGAATATGCACGATAACGCGTCGATGATGTCACTCGAAAAACGGACACGCTATTGTGAATAGACAGTTGTTAAAAACGAAGTAAAACGAAACCGTCTATTTCACAACGATCTATTTTACAATGAGTGATTGTAAAATAGATCGTTGTGAAATAGACGGTTTGGAAAACGTTGTCCGAACGCAAACGACGTTGTGTTATGTTATCTCAAAATCACGCAACGACACACGCCTACTACATATAGTTAAAGTAATAGCATAGCAATCATATCTCTTTGTAGTCTGTGAATAGCACCATAGAGATAATACATAGTACCTATAACTAGAGAGCTTACTGCTATATTTAGTTGTACGAAATTTTGTGCCCACATGAAAGTCACCCGAGATTTAGCGGTGTCCCTCTCGCACACATGGCCATTACTCATCAACTTAGTAATCTACTAAATTGGTATTTTCAGAATCGTTTTTACATACATATTAGAACTAATGAAACTTCTACCCACGGCTATCAAAATAAACATAATAAAAATTATAATTGACGTGCTTTAAATATTATATTAAATATTATTATTTCCATACGTTATTCAATAAGATTGATTATTACAATATTTGGATACCAGTAGTTAAAGAAGTTTGCATGCGGGAAACACTACATCATTCAAAATGGCTTACATTGTCAACTTAGTTGTCAACCTATTGTCAACATTCGTGGTTTTCATAGTTCAGAAATAAACGTGATCAAACATTATTTTTGTGCCTAGAATAATTTTTTGGCGACAAGATGGTAAATACTTGAGTTATGATTGGGTGCAAGCGAGAATATTATCCTGGTTGTGGAATATCGTTCCATAGGTAAGTTTCATTGAGTAGTGTGACAATATATTTTTATTTTGTGGGATATAGTTGCTCCAAGTACTTATTTTAGATCGTTTCACATAACATACAGTCCACTAAGTTAAATAATTTACGTACTTTAATAAATTTGGATTTGTTTTCCATAATCTGTAATGCGTAGCATATTTTCGATGCATTTATTGTTTTGTATAATTTGAGTGATTCCAAGTATAGTATAAGTATACATACAGGGTTATTTGTAAAACACCGGCAACGCTTTAAGGGGTGAAACTACTCATCAATATGAACAACTTTTACTATGGGAACAACCATGAAATCGCGAAAAAAAAATCAAACTTTTCATACAAACCACCTTGCTCCATCAAAATGTATGAAAAGTTTGAATTTTTTTTCGCGATTTCATGGTTGGTCCCGTAGTAAAAGTTGTTCATATTGATGAGTAGTTTCACCCCTTAAAGCATTGCCGGTGTTTTACAAATAACCCTGTATATAGTTTAAGTTAATTTGTTGAAATCATTTGTTGTTTGTTGTGCCGAATAGATAATAATGTTTTTTTGTATCTCTTATAAAATGATAGACTTTATTAAAATTCCATGTTTGTTTTTTTCAGGATTCCAGCTGATAATAAGCAGAGGGTGTTATGGATAACAGCCACGAACCTTGACATTAGTGTGTAAAAGTTCGCATGTGTTTGTGGCGTAAATTTTAAAGATAATGAATTATTTAACAGCAGCAAAAATAAAATTAAATCCTGAAGCAGTTCCTTCAATATTACCATAGGTACTATTGTAATATGTTTAATAATTATCAGTTGTTGTATGTGTCTGTTGTATAATGTTGTGTGTAATTGTCTGGTCTGTAATAGTTTATACTAATATAAAGTATAACACATTGCACAAACTTAAGATTCACACACTTTGCTTATTGTTTATTTGTGTTTAATATTTTCCTATTATTATAGTTAGATGGATTAAACTTTTACTGGATTGGATATTGTACTTAGATATTGTGCCATAATGAAGATCATTTTTGACATTACAGATAGCCACAAAAAGAAAAAAAACTGTACGTGCAAAATAAATTGTACGTGCAGGAACATCTGGTGAATCAGGGCATGTAGGATCTTGTAGTACATGGGAAGATGTTGCAGTTTCCAGTGAACCACCAAATAAGAAAGTAAAGCAAGAGGAAACAAGTACATAAACCCAAAATACAACTATAATGCCAACACAATTAAAATTACAATCAACCATTAAGTTTCTAGCCGGTCTCTTCTCCATAGAACCCGGCCCACTTTGGAACCGTGCATCTAGAATATCAACGTTTTGACGAAACGACGACGACCTTTTTATGCCGATTTGAAATTAAAAAAAGTTTTGCTTTGACTTTCATTCATTGTGTTTTATTGCTTAATGTTGTGAATGATGATTATACTTGAGTTTGCCAAACAAGAATATTATAATAAGTGATATTCGATTCTGCAGCACTAAGCATGGGTTACCCTTTCTGCTATAATAGGAAAGATCTCATAAAGAAAGGTCGTAGGATGGTCGCAAAGCTAAAAGAGAAAAAGAAAAAAGAAAGAAAAAGTAGAAGAGGAATTAAATTTGTATCTTAAAATGTTAAAATCTAACGTTTCCTATGACTAGAGCTGCCAGATGTCCGGAATATTCACGCATGACATTTTATTATACACGTAATCTGTGTATAAGAAAATGTCCGGATTTTTCCGCAATGTCCGAAATTTTGTCTAAATTTTCTTTTTTAATAAATAGTAACCTTGCATATGCCTATTTATATATTATGCCTTGCCTGTGACTCTGATTATAACCAAAAGGGTGTATGTATATTTGTAAGAACGTTTAGATACACTGTATGGACCGTATATTTCACTATTAACTAGGAAAAAAACAATTCTTACTATTCGATATCAGTAGTTAATTACCTGATAACTATTCTCATAACATAATTAAATATTTCTATCATGTCCTACTTTTAACTAAAATGTATGGTTACCCTATTAGACAAGGACACGGTTACCACAAAGTATTCTCCCTCAGACCGGCTTTACGGCACTATTAAGCGTTCCAGTACTTGTACTATTTCTATGGAATAGCACAGACTACAAACATATAGATAAAAAATACGAACATAATACCAGGGCAGGGTTGCCACCTGTAGAACTTTTTTCCTCCTATAATGTACACCAAAAAATCTCGTGGTTTGGCTTTGCAACCTCGTACATTCCCCTCAAGCCCTCAAGCATATAAAATGCCAAAATAAGTTTGGAGATCGGACATTTTTGTATGGGCCTTGGTCCAAGTGGCGTCGGATGATGACACTTATTTTATTTAAAAGCTCATAGTAAAACAATACTTTTTTTCTATGGGTGCGACAAAATCTATCCTGGGAGAAAAAAGTTATGGCTTAAGTGAAAAATATTATTTATTATATCATTATTATTTTATTAGCGGCCCGTCCCTGCTTCGCACGGTTAGATATTTATTTGAAATATACCCTATGTTTCTCAGTGACAATAATAGCATTCTACTGGTGAAATAATTTTTAAAATCGGTCCTAACCTAACCTAACCGTCAAAAACTCCCGATTCCAAATAGAAACAGAGTTGTAAACCTTTGAACGGCTCAACAGATTTTCATGAAACATATAGCTAAGTGGATACCCGACTAAACTGACATTCAATTTAAAAAAAACTGCATTGAAATCGGTGCATCCGTTTTGGAGCTACGATGCCACAGACAGATACACAAATACGTAGATACACAGATACATAGATACACAGATACACACTACAGACTTATAACACCCCTCTTTTTTGTCGGGGGTTAAAAATACAAATCTTTTCTCTGTTTACTGTTTCTTACATTATGTACTACGTATAGTACATTTTAGATCTCACGTGACGGGACTGTATGTGACCTCGTAGCAATATCTTATTATCGTAACATAGGTATTCCATGATGCTCAAGAAGTCCTGCGGGTGGTGAACCATGTCGAAATACTTCGATATGATGTACACCGTCTCTAACATGCTCACCGTCTCTAATAATTACGAGCTAGCTTTATACTATGGTAAGTCCCACGCGAGAACAGAATTAATTCTTCTTGTGTTAGCTGCGGAAAACCTGGTAATCCGGGAAGAGCTCGAGAGATGCTTCGAAGGCCGCACGTTGTCAATACATATTCTGCCAAGTTGTTTAACGTATTGATTATGAGTTTCACAAAAAATCTAGTCCCAGCGAACAAGAGTGAGCGACTGAAAAAGCGAAGTTCGTGCTCATTATGCGCGTGAGGTGTGTGCCTCTCCCTCAGGCCCCTCGGTTCCCTTTAGGGCCTATCCAAACTCGATACTTATAGCAGCAGAATCGCGTGTTTTCGCGTTAGTTATTCACTTTTTGTAAGCAAAAGGCTACCAACGAACACGACAACGCACGATTCTGCTGCTAGAAGTATCGAATGTGAACGGACGCTTAGCGCTTACTTTTATCGCGATGCGTGTAGAGCGTCTAGATATCTCTTTATCAAGCAGTTATAACAGAAATACCACGTGTTTGAACTCCTCTGACTCAGACGCGTGCAAATGAACAATATTTTATTATTAAAAGTGGCTTTATTTATCTACATCTACACTTCTACACTCATAATAAATAGAGAAAAGGTATTGTATTTTTAACCCCCGACAAAAAAACCATCGTAGCTCCAAAACGGATGGACCGATTTCAATGCAGTTTTTTTTAATCGAAAGTTAGTTTAGTCTGGTATCATCTTAGCTTTTTTTCATGAAAATCTGTTCAGCCGTTCAAAGGTTACAGCTCTTTTTCTATTTGGAGTCATGGGTTTTTGACGGTTAGGTTATTGTTTGTAATTAATAAACTTAAAAACTAACGGGCCGATTTTAAAAATTCTTTCACCAGTAGAATGCTATTATTATCACGGAGAAACATAGGCTATATTTCAAATAAATAACCACACGTGCGAAGCTGGGACGGGCCGCTAATAATATAATATGAATACGAATATTTTAATTTTTCACTTAGCCATAACTTTTTTCTCCCAGGATAGATTTTGTCACACCCATAGAAAAAAAGTATTCTTTTATTATGAGCTTTTAAATAAAATAACTGTCATCATCCGACGCCACTTGGACCGCCCGTGTCCGATCTCCTTAATGTGAAGGTATAAAAAAAAAAAAACCTTCCAAGTGCGAGTCGGACTCGCGCACGAAGGGTTCCGTACCATTATCATACTTATTTAATTATGCTGTATACAAACCAAAAACATTATAAAAAAGGAAAAAAATCGATCGATTCAGCACCACGCTTATCTAGATTCATCTTGTAAATGTATCTATAGTTGTTGACCGGGGAATCCCCGCTAAGATGTATTTTTGTATTATTTTATAAAGATTAAAGAAAAATTATTAAAAAAATATGAATAACTGAGGCTGACATTCAGAGACGACAGAAACGAGTCTAAGCGTGAACTTACGCTTCCATCTGTCAAACTTACAAACAAATTTTGACAGATTAAAGCGTAAGTTCACGCTTAGACTCGATTCTGTCGTCTCTGAATGTCAGCCTTAGAGTAATATTTTTTCCATTTAGCGGCCCCAAACTTAAGGACCCATCCCAGACTAGCTAGTAATAGTACATAGTGTAAATTAAGGACATTATGAGATTTTTAAAATTTATACTTTTACGAGATGGCAGATCGATACGAGAAATAAAGTTCATGAGTTCGTGAAATAAAGTTCGTGTTTTTCAGTGTGCTTAAATTTTTAATTATATACAATCTCTATAAGTGAAGACTTGTCATTGGCTTTCTGTTGATAAAAATTGCGTTATTTTAGGTTTATGTAGCTGTATTAGTCTTCCATGTTTATAAAAATAAAGAAATAAATGAGTTCATCATCTGGCAACCCTGAGTCCCTGAAGTGACTAGAGTATCTCTAAGTAGTCTGTGGTGACTAGTACTCCAATCACAGACTACATACGTAGTATCTCTCAGTAGTCTGTGCAGACTACTGAGAGATACTAACTCCAATTTTGTTGATAAAATCATAAAATCACGTTGGAAATGTGTTTGTTTATTTAGTTTTGCACTGATTTATAATTCAAGATCACATAAATTATAAAAATATGTTTTATTTAATAGGTTTGGGACTAGGTGACGCTAAGGATATTACTGTAAAAGGATTAGAAATTGTCCGGAAATGTGATAAAGTTTTGTTGGAAGGTTATACTTCAATACTTACAGTTGGAAAAGATAAATTGGTATTTTTAATATTCTTATTTTTATTATTGTCTGATCTACATTCTCTACACGTAGAAGATTATACGTCTAAAAGATTTCTTTTAAGTACCTAATTTAAATGAAAATATAAAAAATTGTTTGGAGAATATTCGGTCAGTGTCATTCTCATTGCAGGAAGAATATTATGGTCGGCCCTTGGAGCTAGCAGACCGTGAGTTATGTGAGGGCACCATTGATGATATATTAATGGAAGCAAATAATAAAGATGTTGCTCTGCTAGTTGTTGGTGATCCTCTAGGAGCCACAACCCATACTGACATGCTGCTGCGTGCTAAACAACTAGGTGTTCAAACACAGGTTATATCCCTTACATAAATTATTCTCCTGCACGTATTCCGTTCGACTGCGGATTTATGAATATCCACCATATTCATTGACATTAATTTTAGATTATTTATCTTGCAGATTATTCATAATGCATCAATAATGAATGCAGTGAGTTGTTGTGGGTTACAATTGTACAACTTTGGAGAAACAGTTTCAATACCATACTGGACCAGCACATGGAAACCAGATAGTTTCTTTGAGAAAATTGTTGGGAATTTTTCTAGAAACTTACACACCCTTTGTTTGTTAGGCAAGTACATATTATATTATTATGAAAATAAAACATTCCAGATTTATGAAAGAGTTATAGAGAAAAGAAAGAATATTTTCCATAACATCTCCCAAGAATTAAGTGTATGAATAGCTAATGTCATAAATAAAATTTAATATTCATTTCAATGTATATACCTAATAATTGAAAAAGGAAAAAAAAATTGGTATCCCAGCAGTATTGGGACAGGGTGCAAGCTACCGGTGTTAATAATAATAGTTCAATAATAATAATTATTGATCATCCTGTTTTGTACTTATTACAGATATCAAAGTTAAAGAGCCTACTGAAGATTCATTAACCAAGAAAGTCCGCCAGTACATGGAACCAAAATTTATGTCTGTTAAAGAAGCTGCAGAGCAATTGGTGCAAATTATTGAAAATAATCCAAAAAATACAGGTTACTATAATTCTCAGCCTAAAGGGGTTTTTAAATGATTACAGGATAAATTATAGGGTCTCAATTGATCGAATGGGCGTATCTCAGACCAGGGTTGTTGCAGACATCAGCATCTGCGGAACCTCAGCATCATTTCCAACATCAGCATCCGCATTGATCGATGCTGATGTTCAAGTCGTGATATGACCGCAGAGGGGGCGGGGCTTATAGCATGTGTTGTTTTCGCCTGCAAGTTTTGACCAATCCCCCCTGGATTGGTCAAAACTTGCAAGCACCAAACATGGTGATAGCGATTGCAAATAAACACAAACATAGAATACCGTGCAACTTTTAGATATAAATTCATAATGGTCACTACTTTTGCCTGCTTTTTTAAGAAAATCATTAAAATCAGCATCTGCTGATGTGAAAAAAAATGCATCAGCAACAACCCTGTCTCAGACGCACTTATTCGAAAATATTATTATTATATATTATTAATATAGTATATTCTTATTAGTTTTTTGTAAAAGGTATATTCAAAAGGGATGGGTCCCATTACCATATTTTTAACGGTAAGATTACCATAATATTTTGTTATAGTTAATAATCTATAGTAAAAGAGCTTTCCAATAACGTACATGTATTATGGCTGATCGATAATGATCTCAGGGCAGTTCTGTCGTAACTCAGAATTGTTCCAAGTGTCGCAACCTCAAAATGAAACAAAATTTCTAATAAAATAGTTAACACAAGCATTGCCCGCAACTTCGTACGCGTGGAGTTCGGATGCTCTATTATTTCTATACATTAAAAATACGATATTTAAATACAATAAGTTATAGTGCTGGGACCGGATTCGAACCTGATACAGCTGTCAGCTTCTATCCTACCATTTAGCACTAGCCTGTGTTGTTAGTCGCGATATGTGTGCATATAAGCGTCTCTAATGTGGAAAATATCTCTCTGTGTATGTATGTATGTGTTCTCTTTAGATTATAGTCGCAATATCAGCAGTAAACAACCAGCACGCGTCAATTGAATACCGCCAATGGCTTTGAAATTCCTAATTACCTACTATATGATTAAAAAATCCCTGCTTAGGTTTCTGATTACTTCTATCGATAAATACAATCCTTCTGTACTTATCTCAATTTAAGTACTGGATATATAACAAACTCGGTCGAATAAATAATAAAGCCCCTAGTTTATTTAAATATTATAGTTTAAAAAAAAAACTAAAGAAAACGCTTTTGTCATCCAAACTAAATGTGTATGCAAAATTTCAGCTCAATCGGAAACCGGGAAGTGGGTCTTTAACTTCCAAGATTTTTTTACATAGTTACTAGTGAAGCTAATAAAAGCGTTTTAAAAAAAAGTTGTTCTTAATGCATAACATTGCTTCCCGCACCACGCCACGCACGTGACCCATAATTGTGTTTTTCTATTATTATTTTAGTAGTATAGTAACTTTCTTTTTATATTATTATTTTAGATGACGTTCATACGAAGGTATTCTTTCACAGAAAATGTCCGGGAAATAGTTTTTTGTATATTTCTCAAATTCGGTAAGTACGACTTCGTCGGTTGTTTGGAAGAAATATTCCTTTTGGGCAATAGAGTCGATTGAGCCCCACTTAAGTTTTTTGAGAAATGTCAATTTTCTCGCTGACTGTAGGCCTTTTTTCAATAAACTAATAACAGGGTATTTAATATCTACAAAATTCACCTCAAATTTTTTAAGACCAGAAGTCTCTAACTAAAACAGTAAGGCTGACATTCACAGACGACAGAAACGAGTCTAAGCGTGAACTTACGCTTACATCTGTCAAAATTTGTTCGTAAGGCTGACATTCAGAGACATGACCTTAAGACGGGCGAAGACCGCTCTAAGCAAAGTCGTCACTAAGCGCATCTTCAAAATTCGTATTCAGAGACGCAGTGTAAGCTTAGCTAAGACTCTCTTCTCTATGGCCATTTTTAATAGCAAAATGTTTATCGGTAAGTTACGGTTTTTATGAAAATGTGTAAGCAGGCGTATATAAAAATTAAAACAGGATAGCAATATTTACAAAATGCAATTGGAGTGAACGAAACAAAATATTTGAGACGTAAACCTATTTAATTAAGTTATGAGGTTAATCAGACTTGAAAATCTCAAATTGTCGAAATTAACTCCACCTTAGCCCACTTGGCGGCGCTAGTGTCGTCTTAAGTAGTCAATATTCACTACTTGGCTTATCTTAGTTTACGTTAAGTTTAAGTCGTGTTCCGAACGTCTCTGAATACAAATATGAGCGCAAGCTGTTGATTTTGACAGATGGAAGCGTAAGTTCACGCTTAGACTCGTTTCTGTCGTCTCTGAGGCTTACATTCAGAGACGACAGAAACGAGTCTAAGCGTGAACTTACGCTTCCATCTGTCAAAATTTGTTCGTAAAATTGACATATGGAAGCGTAAGTTCACGCTTAGACTCGTTTCTGTCGTCTCTGAATGTCAGCCTAAGAGTTTTGCCACCCTGTATACAGAGCAATAATAAAAAAGATACCATTCAACTAAATAAAGACTGGATCGAGTGAGAATACCATAATTAACACATGAACTGTGAAAATGAAAAGAATATTTGTTTTGAATAGCGTGATGATTTATATTACACATTGCGACCGAACCTATGAAGTATACAAACATAGGTAGGTACTTATTTCATAAAGATTCGTCAAATAATAATGAAGTGGTAGCACCTAATAGTAAACAGACATAATGCATTCAGCTCATCCCCATTAGACAATATCGTGATAATTTATAGCCTATAATTATTATTTTATATTTTAAATTATTTTCTTTCTTTCTTTCCTATATGTTGACCAGCCCTCGGATGTTACTGCAAAATTTCAACAAAATCTGTCCAGTAGTTTTAAAGTTTACCCGTAACAAATAAACCGATAAACAGACAAAAATTCTAAAAACGTATGTTTCGGCTTCTGTATTGTTCCTATTATACGTAGCACCAACGTAGCACTTACTTTTTTCCAAAAATATTCAATGTAGGTACAGATTTAGCCTCGTTACGATTTTATTTTAAGTACAGATATTATAGAAGATTAAATGATAACATTTTTGGCGCGCTTATTCAAATTCATGTTGTATTTATAGTAGATTGTTATACAAGGGTCGAAAGAAACTAATTCCCATACGAGGTAGCGAGGGCGGCTATAGTCCGAGTAGGTATTGGTGACTTTCTTCATTTCGAATTTATGGAAAGTAAAAAATAGTAGTTTTTCTCTAATATTTATATTTTCTTGTTTGCTCGGCACTCCATAAAATCTTTGTATGTACCTATATAAGTATCTTTCCTTTGAAAATTCTGGCAAAAGATTTTCGATTACTGTAGGTACTTGCCTCGTCTTTAACGAATCTGGGTAAACATTTCAGAATCTCTTGAACTCATTTTTAATCAAATATTAATATTAATTATATAAAAATTACACGCTATTTCACTTGGTCACGCCATCACGGGTGAACGGCTGGACCAATTTCGCTAATTCTTTTTTTGTTGTTTGTTGTAATAAAATTGTAAGGAGAAGGTAGGTATGGTAGATAGGTAGGGTAGGTATTAGTAGATAGGGTAGGTAGGTTGGGTAGGAGTAGTAGATAGGGTAGGTAGGTAGGTGCACAGTTCTTTTATTGACGGTACGAAGTTTGCCGGGTCAGCTAGTTAGTGTATAAAACCGAGATTTTGAATTTCGGTACACTTAGGCTGGGTTCACACGGCATTGTCCTGTACGTTTACGTCTTAGCGAATAAATAGTGGCACATACATTGTACATAGAACCATTCACATGTCGTTTGTACTGCAAAAAATCGTACACAATTTATGCGTTTAAACGAATACTCAACGGACTTGTCAAGCAAATCGAATGAACTTTAACGTATTCGGCTTGCAGTGGCACATAGTATAGCTCTGTCTCGTTCACACGACACGATGTTCATACGTTTTTCATCGAATAGCAACCGAACAAGCATTTAGCATTTAGTCTCTTGGCGTCTTTTGGAGAGGTCGCGCGTATTTGTGTTTGTTATTTCAAAATGGTTGACGAATCTTCTATAGATAACGAATTATTAATGATAAGGCTTGAATTTTCCAGTTGATTTAATAAGTTTTCAAAACTTTCAATAGACATCCGAAAGTAACTAAAAAACTTCTTTTCATCGTTTCTAAGTTTATCTTAAAACTTCTCAAATAGTTTAGTACGCCCTGATTCTTCATTAATAGGATGTACCCAAAATCTGCTCTGACGGCGACGAAATCGTTGGCGCCTTCGATTATACCAATATAAAAGTACAACCAAGCGTGGATCCATCACAGACGTCTACTTAACTGTGACAACTGTGTGAAGACTGCTGCTATTCGTTTTTTACACGAATGAACATTTACCGTATGAACACCCGGGTGATTGTACGTTAAAAAAACGAATACAAAGAAAACGTGCAGGACAATGCCGTGTGAACCCAGCCTGAGGCTGGGTTCACACGGCATTGTCCTGCACGTTTTTTTGCAGTATACGTCTTAACGAATAAATAGTGGCACATACATTGTACATAGAACCATTCACATGTCGTTTGTACTGCAAAAAATCGTACACAGTTTATGCGTTTAAACGAATACTCAACGGACTTGTCAAGCAAATCGAATGAACTTTAACGTATTCGGCTTGCAGTGGCACATAGTATAGCTCTGTCTCGTTCACACGACACGATGTTCATACGTTTTTCATCGAATAGCAACCGAACAAGCATTTAGTCTCTTGGCGTCTTTTGGAGAGGTTGCGCTTATTTGTGTTTGTTGTTTCAAAATGGTTGACGAATCTTCTATAGATAACGAATTATTAATTTCTTTAGTGGAACAAAAGCCCATTTTGTGGGATAAAAGTACAACCAAGCGTGGATCCATCACAGACGTCTACTCAACTGTGACAACTGTGTGAAGACTGCTGCTATTCGTTTTTTACACGAATTAAAATTTACCGTATGAACACCCGGGTGATTGTACGTTAAAAAAACGAATACAAAGAAAACGTGCAGGACAATGCCGTGTGAACCCAGCCTTACAGAGTTAGTTTCCCGTCAAATTAATCAATCAATCTTTTTAAAATTTTAAATATGGAACACACCGCGTCACCGCTGTCCCGCACCCCTACCGCGTAACTAAAATTGTATGAACATCGACATCGGTATTAAACTTCAATACGATAGTGAGAGCCTAAACTTTGAGCTAACTTGTAAAAAAATTACCTATCATATAGTTGGGACACTTATCTTCATGATCGGTAAAAGTTTAGGCTCTCACGATCGTATTGAAGTTTAATACCGATGTCGATGTTCATTCAATTTTAGTTACGCGGTAGACCCGCCGCCCGCTTTATAGGCTGTTTATACACTCACAGTACCGCAGCATGTTTTTTATTTTTCATCTCTTTTTTTTATTTCATAATTTTCATAGTCTACTTCCTAACCCAATTTAGTTCTATTTTTAAAATTCATTCCGGCCCTAGTGTGGAAAGTAATTACTATGACTCTTTTCCGTCATTTTCATAGTCTACTTCCTAACCCAATTTAGTTCTATTTTTAAAATTCATTCCGGTCCTTGTGTGGGAAGTAATTACTAGGAGTATTTTCCGTCCAACGGTGGGAAGCAGCGTTTTCGACCCGCTACTCAGATCAAACAAACACTACTTTCCGAGCATGAGATATGAAAAATAAAAAACATGCTGCGGTACTGTGAGTGTATAAACAGCCTATGAAGCGGGAGGGTCCGCGGCGACGCGGTGTGTTCCATATTTAAAATTTTAAAAAGATTTATTAATTTGACGGGATACTATGTAAGTGTACCGACTACCGAAATTCAAAATCTCGGTTTTATACACTAACTAGCTGACCCGGCAAACTTCGTACCGTCAATAAAAGAACTGTGCACCTACCTACCTACCCTATCTACTACTCCTACCCAACCTACCTACCCTATCTACTAATACCTACCCTACCTATCTACCATACCTACCTTCTCCTTACAATTTTATTACAACAAACAACAAAAAAAGAGTTAGCGAAATTGGTCCAGCCGTTCACGCGTGATCAAGTGAAATAGGGATTATTTTTTATATATTATGATATATAATATATAGATTAAAAATGAGTTCAAGAGATTCTGAAATGTTTACCCCAGATTCGGTTAAAGACGAGGCAAGTACCTACAGTAATCGAAAATCTTTTGCCAGAATTTTCAAAGGAAAGATCTATCATATCATAATACAAATCAGATCTGTATGAGCCCTGAACTGAGCTCTAAATTCTCTCCCTCTAGCATATAATAAGCGTACTGCGCAGCCACTCGCGTTCAACTTCAGAGAGCTCATAAACTTTTGCGATAACTATACCCGAAGATAATCTGACTTCAATCAATTTGAACACCTCAGCTGTTCCAGTTCATCGGACGCTGATAGTACCCATGAATGTGATAAAGACATAGAAATAGTACAAGTTACTATATATTATCTCTATGGATAAAGATAATACTTCAGTTGGCTCTTTTAATATTTATTTTTGTTTTTCGCAGGAGTAAGCATTTGTAATAAAGCAGTAGGGCTTTCTCGCGTCGGAGCTACTGATCAACGGATAGCAGTCATGTCGCTCGACGCGATGCAAAGCTTTGACCTCGGCCCGCCGCTCCACAGCCTCGTCATTCCTGCTCCCAATTTACATCCGCTGGAGCTGGACTATCTTGCACAATTTGAATCAGTCAGTTGATTTTACCATTTATATATTGTTCCAATATAATAAAAATTGAGTTTAATTAATATATTTTTATTATTTACAATTATAATAATAATTAAAAATCATTATATTAACAGAATTTGATACGACCATGAGAAACCACATTCACCCACTATTGGTCCACAAAGCTACCACAAAATACATACTACAACAAAATTATTCTCAATTATAAATGTTAAAAGGTACATTAATTATTATTTGGTCTAAGTTTCACAATTATAAATAATGAAAACTATTATAATAATATACAAATAACGGAATGTAGATATACCAACATTGTTATAAAATAGGTCGCCTATTATTGGTATACATCAAACATCTCTAGATAAAACTGGAAACTGGTGGGTCACATTATTGTAATTAATAATTAGGAGCTTATAATATGGAATTTTACATAACACTAGCACATTTTCTTAACATAATTATACAGTCTTTAGACTTAGTTGTAAAGGGTACATACATGATTTTAATAATATATTAAAACGAATTCACATAGCTCGTGCTTTCTATTTATCATGTGAGATTACAAAACAGGGAACTATATAAATAGACATTGAGTTAAGAGTATTAAATTTTTTAAACAGCTGATACTTGTTGATCGTCGTCGTCATCGTCAGGCGTATCGTGATAATAATCATATGGACGCGTGACGCCCTCATGGGAATGCGCCCGACTGAGTCGCTCGAGGCGCGCTACTTGCGCCGCCAGCGTGTACGGCGCCTGCGGCATGCGCGGCGGCGGCACGGGGCGCGCGCAACTCGCCGCCGTGCACGAGCCATGTCCGCTGTCGCTCGATGTCGCAGACCCGGTCTTTCGCAGTGGCAAGTTTACTAATGATGTTACACTACTACTCTCTGCTGATAGATCGACTGGGAGCGGCGTAGGCGTGTCTGAATGTGATCTCTCGTGAGCCGTTCGAGGACAACAAATTCCAGCGCCAGGTCCGTCACGTCGGTGCGAACAAGGCGAGGGTCCTGGCGGTGGTGGCCTTGGTTGATGGGGCCTTGTTTTAGCAGGTTCTGATAGAGCTAACAGTTTTCTGACTGCTTGAGGAGATGCAGTACCAAACTTATTTCCTGCAAAACTCTTTTTGCCCTCACTAGCTGATGAGGCACTGCTTGTTGTAGATAAAGATGGTGATGGGTGACGACGTCGTGGGATGGCAGGGGCCGGCCCAGCTCCCTCACATTCCAGAGATAAAGTGTGAAGACGGTCTTCATCAGTTTCGACATGCATTCGATTTAAATATGCCTTAACACGTCGAACCATTTGTGCTTCCTCAAACATTTTTTTAGGATTTGGAACATTCGAAGATTTTTTCCTTCTCTTGACTGTCACTTGGCCTTGCTGTACTCCTCCAGTAGTCAGTTGATTTAAAGCAACCATAGCATTTGAGGGTGGCTGTTTACCTAGCTCCAATAAGGTAAGGAGGTCATATGGAGCACTGCACATGTTTGTGAGTGTACGAACTTCTTTAGCAATCATTCTTAACTTTTCAAAATTAACCATTCCTTCAACTTTTGTGTCATTGCCCAAATGTATAAATGTAAGATCTTTTTTGACCACTGGATAAAATGGAATAACTGGTGATCTGCCTTGCTCAGTAGTTACCAACTGTCTGTATTTAGACATGTTTCTAGAGGGATCCATCAATGTTTGCAAATCAGTAAACAATTTTAAATACTTTGTTGGCAGTTTTTCCCAGGTCATTCTTAATCTAGACACTGCACCATGCCCCAGTCCTGATATTATAGCAAACATAGAATTAAAGTTTTTGCACTCTTTGCAATGGCGAGCGACTTTTATAAACTGTTTAATGATTTTTTGTCTACGTGCAAGAGTTTGTTCATTGACAACTTCTGTGACAACCCAAAACATTTCCTTGTTGACGAGTTCGGCAAATTGCGATAACATAGGTGTACCATATCTACTTTTTAGTACAAACAGATCATCAACATACTCTGTACTTTCAATTTGTCGAAAGATACAAAAATCTTGTAGAGTCAGTTGCACTGCTACCTCAACTGCATTTAACTGAAGAAAATGAACAACACTCTCTCTTAGAAGTTCAGGAGCCATTTCATCAGGTACTAAATTTTCAGTTATTCCATTTGTTTTCAGATAATACCTAGAGCTGAGACCAATCCGCTCTGCAAGGTTTTGCAACTGATCTGGTAAGCGATGTTGCTTTATGATACCACCTTGGGCAACAGATACTTCACACAATGAAAAGTTATAACTGGGATCAGTGATGCCAAATTCTTGCAACGTTAACATTACAACTTCTCTTGCTGTTGTTTCCTTGTGTACTAACAAATATTTGCAAGTTTGATCAGATTTGTATACTTTGAGTACATGTTCAGGATAATCAGATGATTGATACTCATCATAACATATTGATATTAAATCAGGATTACTATGTGAATTATAAAATGAAGTACTGGTATTGGCCTTAGTTAGGGATTCTGAGTTAGAAAGAATACTGTCATCAGTGGGTAAACCATCAGTAATTGTATTTTTAGGGAGAAGATTCATTTTCATTAAAGCTTTTTGTAATTTTCTCTTAGGTCCCAATGTCATAAATCCTTTTTGGGATTCTTTCTTCATGGTCAACTGCTGTGGTTTCTTGGTGGGAGATTGAAACACTGTAATTGGATCATCACTGAGTAGTTCAGCAGTTGATAGCCTTGCCCTGGGATCTGTTTGCCAATGAACCCTGTTAGTACAGCCTCTCTGTCTTGGAGAATTTTCTGGCATTAACAACATTTGCTTAAAAGCTAATAAATTACTTTTCACTGTGATGCTTAAATGTGTTGATCCCGTTATTATTTCCATTGCTTTTGCATGACTAACATGCTGGAAAGATTGACCATTTACTTCTAAGACTTGATCACCCCTTTTTAATCCTACATCCTCAGCCTTTGAATGCTTTTCAACTTTAAATATAAATATGCCATATCCTCTCTCATATCCACCCAATATAGTAAAATTCAAAGGTTCATCTCTTGTAGGACGAGATAATGTTACACTTCTTGTTCGCGCCTTTGCTGAACAAGCTATGTTTAGTAGTCTCAGTTGACTTTCCATTTTTTCACATTCTAAAGAAATTTCAAAGTTTTCAAGAAATTCCATCATAGTTGTATCTGTTTCAAAATCAGTAAAATGGTTGTTGACCCATAGCAGCACTACACGTGTAACTTTATCTCGGACAGTTGGTTCAGAGAACCAGGCAAGTAGTTGTTTTGCAACAACCAAAGGACTTTCAATAAAGGTCCTGTGTGTCAACAAAAAATCTTCAACATATGTGGAATCACGTGAGTTATCCTCAATGAGCTGTAGCATTAATTGTTCTGGAGTTCCACGGATCACAACATGACCTTGTTGCCGTCCTGACTCTCCAGCTGCACCTCTATATTCAGTCACCAATACTACTACACCATTCTCATTTTCATGTCTCCTTATGTTTTCTTCCCCTTGGTGTAGTATTCGATAGTAATCAGTCTGTGTAATACATACAAACTGGCAGTCATCACATTTTGTTGTCATCACACCCTTATGATATAATTTTTCAAGAGTAGCTTCACCCATCCCAAAGCTATCACCAACATTCAGGTGCTCTACTTCTCCACTTTGATGCTCAATACTAACATGCCCATTAATGAGAACAGACCATGAGTCATGTTCTTCTCCATCATTCATGACCACCGTTCCAGCTTTCTCAACAACTGCAAATACCATGACTGCACATAATGCCCGACGCACTGTCAGTGTCATATTTGTGAATGCTTTCAAATGTTGGGTGAACTCCAACAGTATTTCAATATCATCATCAGTTCTTTCACTTGGATCCTTTTCAAGACATTCTCGGACAGCATCACGCACAGTCAGACTGTCCATACTTTCTTCTAAATCTTCCTCCTCATCAGAGTCAACAATGGACTCAAGGAGACCAGAGAGGTCCACTTCCATGTCCATATCCAGAGAACTGTGTACTGAGGTCATTGTGTCACTACCGCTATAAGCTGAACTAGTGTCGCTTGCGTTGGAGCACTTCAGTGTGTGGGGGTACAGCTCCGGACTGTGACGGCCTCCACGCCCACCTCTCAACATCGTGAAGTTTCTAACCAGTCCGACCAACGTCCAGCTTCTGAAAAGAAATATACAGAAAAAGGTTTAAAAAAATCGGATTATATCTTCGTATAATAATAGCGGTTTACTTGTTGGTCATCGAACCATTAAACTACTATGTTTCTCTTCATATATACTTGGTAAAGGATAGAAAAACAGTTATTTGTAGTAGGTAATGCACGTTCAATATCAAATGCGGGAGACTTTCTTCAGAATTCTCTTTGTAGGCGACACTGGGAGTCGTAATTGAAATTATGTTAGTTACGTCATGCTATGTTTTTAATGTCGAACTATAACAATAGGCGTTCGTATGAAACACAATAAATATTCCAAACCTTCACAATTTCTATTTATTTTGCATTCATGGCGGAACTGTCAGCGCTTCCATGTTGCTTTCTAAAATAATTGCCCTTCTTCAACAACTCAGTCACTAAATTTTTTACACTTCACAGTATACTCAATTTCTAAATATTTTTTTATCATAAATAATATTCGATAAATATTAATGTGGATACAATGTAGGTAATGATCGCGGAAAATCTTTAGAAAGCTACTATTCTCTAAAGCTGAATAATATAGGTACCATAGAGAATATAAAAAATAACACTGTCAGAGACAAACCAATAGAATAGCTGGGTATATCCAATGATCAAAGAAGCCTCTGGTATATCACAAAGACTAAAGAATCCTCTCATTGGATTCTTTAGTCATTGGTATACCACAACACTCCAGTGACGTTATGAAACCAACAACACTCAGGCTTACATTCAGAGACGACAGAAACGAGTGACGAGCGTGAACTTACGCTTCCATATGTCAATTTTACGAACAAATTTTGACATATGGAAGCGTAAGTTCACGCTTAGACTCGTTTCTGTCGTCTCTGAATGTAAGCCTCAGAACAATGATTGATTGATGGCCACAACCACGCCACAACATGACCACAACAGACAACACGTGAACAAGCTCGCGGGCGGCGGGAGGCCTGTATGTAAAGGGCGCTCTACACGTTCGGCGAATAGAGGCGAATGGAGGTGAACACGAACGTGTGGAGGTTTCGGGCTTCGAGTAGTTAATCAAAGCGCATTTGCATGCATTCGTTGACATTCATTCGACTCGACGTCAATCGTCCGTTGGAGTCTGTCCAAGAAAAGAGGCGGGAATTTAAAAAAGCAAGAGCTGTTATTCTAAGGCTGACATTCAGAGACAACAGAAACGAGTCTAAGCGTGAACTAACGTGGAACAAATTTTGACAGATGGAAGCGTAAGCGCTTCCATCTGTCAAAATTTGTTCGTAAAATTGACATAAGGAAGCGTAAGTTCACGCTTAGACTCGTTTCTGTCGTCTCTGAATGTCAGCCTAAGCTCCTACCTGTCAAGAATACCCTGGTTGGTACTTAACATAATATCAAGGGGTCACAAAATAAAGGCAAAAATGAATCGCTGAAATGTATGTACGCGCATAACTTCCGAACGACTGGTATGGACCAAATTGGATAATTCTTTTTTTTTTAATCTCTTAATATGAAAGTGAGTGAATGAATGAGACAGAAGACTATGAGAGATCTTCATTATATTGACTTCAGAATACCAGGCGAACATAGCATGAGAGAATACAAGTTGAACTAGGAAAGTGGCAATGGAGTACCAAGGCGCTTTCGGATGACTTCATTACTTTAGTCCACGATCTGTCCAGCGCCAAGCGCTGGTCTCGTTGTTACACTCATCGGTGCACCAGTCAAGACCACCGAAGGTAAACATTCTGTAGAAAATAGTGCTCTGCGCTATGACTAGAGTTGAAAACTGCGGAAAGTTTCCGAAAGTTTGGAAGTTTTCCGGAAGTTAGGCTGATCGCACACCTGTCCGAACCGACCGCGCCGAACGAGCCGAACGAAACGAATTTTCGAATTCTTTAAATGAAATCCTATGAAACCTCGCACACCTATCGGCGCCGAATCGGACGAATCGCCGGAAGAATTCGGTAGGCATACAAATCCCAGACGAATTCGGATGACTTGATCAGATTCGATGCGGACGATTCGGACAGGGTTGCCAGTGGGCTCGAGTTAAAAGTTATCTGGATCAGTGTTGCCAGATGTATTAAGATGATCTGAAGAAGGAACTGCATAAATCTAAGTTTTTAAACTGTCATAGCCACTAACATTATCATTAGTATTATATATCATTATGAACGGGGTATTTAACATGCTAAAATCTGTATAAAATCTGAATGATATTCTAATCTGTATAGGCTTAAGAACCTTTTAACAAATATATAACATAAGCAGTCTAAGTATTTTGTTCTGCTTCTTTTAAAAACCATATATAATTAATAAATCTGTGATTTCAGAAAACAAATTATGAAACTAAACGTAATGAACGTGCGACATGCGTCAAGGAAATGCACGCAACGAAACGTCATTTCTTTCGGCGCGGTTGATTCGGTCGGCGCGGACGATTCTTTCGGCGCGGATAGGTGTGCGAGGCCATAAGAAACTTCGGTTCGTTCGGCTCGTTCGGCGCGGTCGATTCGGACAGGTGTGCGTCCACCTTTAACCGGAAATATTCCCGAAAACTTCCAAAATTTCGGAAGTTTTGGAAGTTTTCAGAAATTATTTTTTACTTATAAAAACAGTAATTGGGGTACTTTGTACTTAAAATATATTATATTTGGATAGATTTTAAATATTCGAACACAGCGAGCACAGGACGGGATGCGGGGTAGGGTACATGTTAAAAATGAATGTTTTCAAAACTTCCGTCATACCGCTCCACGTACCGCTCGGTGTTTACATTAGGCCTGTTGCCTTCGTATGATTATGATTTAAGACGATTCAATAAAACACGTGATTTCATCAATTTGCGTTAATACGTACCATAGATAATTAAAATGATAATAAAATAGAACTAAATTACAGGATCATTTTCATTTGACATTACTGTTTCTGCGTAATCCCAAAGCAACGAATTTGTTAATTTCATAAATAGAAAAACATAATTTGAAAACTTCCAAAGTTTCGGAAGTTTTGGAAGTTTTCAGGAAACTTTCCTGGAGGTTTTCAACTCTAATGGTGACCTTACACACCTTTCTCGTATTGGTACTATTGTCACTATGTAGATTATACTGAAAATAAAATAAAATCACCAATACCGGGATCCCGGTATTGGGCATATCAATACCGGTATTGGAAGCCCTAAAGATGACACGATAGTAACTAAAAATAAACGAATAATGCAAGCCCATAGAGATAATATTAGTACCCTTGTACTATTTCTATGTGCAAGCCTTTTTCATATGAAAAGTGTTGAGCGCGAATATGATTGTGCTAACGGTTGTTTTCAAAGATTAATCCAAACTATGTTGTTGCTATGTTGTTTGTATAAACAACTTGTCTAAGGCGCTGACTCAAAACAGATTTTGTACGACTGTTTAGCGAAGACTGCGAAGAGTTCAGTAAAATGTCTGTGTACTATTCGGCACCTCCCACGGTCAACAGGCCCATCACAGACTTTGGATGCACGCGCTCGGGAGCCTAGGGAACCTTAACAGACAAGATGACAATTTCCAATCGCCAGAGAATAGAAAAGCCCTAATGTATTTTATTTGAACTCTTGTCGGAATGGCCTGCTGCGCTTCCTAGCTCACTTCGCCACTTATCTGAACTATACAATCTAAGTTTAATTTCCCTATCATAGATTATACACTAATACTGATACTATTGGGCATGTATTGGGCCCAATTGGGCCACCTCCAGTATTTTTTCTTTGTGCCGGTTCCGGCAGCAAAAGTATTGTTAGTTTTTTTTTTATTACGTAGTCTTTTTGAAGATTTTTGTTATCTGTACTGTAGCTGCGTTCTACAACCGGAACACGTATAAACGTTTTAGAAGTTATAATATTTTATTAGAAGACAATCATTTCTTTTATAAAACATATTAAATTTTATGACCTCTTTTAATATTCCAGTTATTTTAAAGTTATTCACTTTTGTAAGTATATTATACATCGATTAAAAGTACTTAGACTGGATAACTGAACATTTTCTATCTCCATCTATTTTCAGAAGTAGGTACTTTTGTATGAGTGTAGCGTTTTCGCAGCAAACCAGTGATGTTAATCTTTTAGTTACAAATTTTGTAAATTGATCGCTTCACGTTGTGAAAAAAGTCGCATATACGTTTGATTAGTCTTGTGAAAGTGCAACATCCTAAAATAATCTTGTGTATAGCGTTAAAATGCGTCCTGTTTTAGAGTCGAAACGGATGGTGAGCGATGGCGAGAATACGGTGATAGATTTTTGGTGTTAAGTTTTGCTCCGTGTCATCACCGCTATAGTTTCCGATTACGTTCAGGAAAGACGATAACCGTTTTGATTCGCTGTTTTACGCGTTATTACAAGCAAATCATTAAAAATCTCTTGCGATTATTGTTAGAAAATATATTGTCATTGACTGACCGGCTGATATTACACGAGGCTTGTATGTATATGCGACTTCTGCCTTCTGCTATTCGTGACACGCCTCAGAAAATAAATCTAAATTTGTGAATCGAATTATTCTTTTCTGTATTTGTGTCATTTTAGTGATAGAGACGGTTTAAAATTACGTAACTGTTGTGGAATCTTGAAGTGTATAAAGAATGGCCTGAGTGTGACCACTCCATTACCGTCATGTGTGACGAAGAATTGTTTGTTTAGGCTCTAATATTGTGCATCCTACGGAAAGTGCGCGTTCGACTCGTGGACTGGGCCAGATCATGACTCTGCTTGAATCAAAACAATTTTCGCATTGATCGCCGTCTACCTATCGTCATTTGGGACACTTTTATTTTTCCAAAATGTCTTCGGGAACTTTTGTGGACAGAATTGACCCTTTCGCCAAGCGGTCGCTGAAGAAAAAGACCAAGAAGTCTCAGGGCTCATCTCGATACCGCAACACGCAAGATGTGGAGCTGCAGGCACTGCCCTTGCTCAAAGGTGGGTCCAATGAAATTTGTGCAGATTGTTACGCGCGTCTTCCATTCTCTTAACAGTTTTACTATCTATTTACCTAAAACTTGGTCTTTTATACAATAATGTATTCTAATTTCGCCAGTTCATTGAACTTCTGCCTTGATTTTCGTTGAACTATGTAAATAGGTTAGGAATGAAATCTTGTTTACATAAAAAAAGATGTTGACTTGGAAATCAATAAGGTAACATTAAATTTTAATATGCTTTTTTCTAAAAACGATTTGGAAGCATTTATAAAATCCTAAATCATAGATAAAACTGTGAAGATTATAAAGATGTGATTTTATCTAGGAAATTATGTATTTTCACATACTGTTCACCTGTACTATTTACATTGTACTATGTAGTCTGTAAACCAAAAAGGTAAATAATTCAAGGTCAATTAAGGATTAAATTCATGTGTTATTCAGCTAAGATGATATGGCTCCTAAAATAGAACTCTATTGCTATTGCATTTTATGGTCAAGAAATTACATTGTTGGGTAATCTTTATTATCAAGCATTTACACATGCCTCAATGGGTAAAAGACTTAATGAGACGTCTGTAGAGTTCAGTTCAATAGCTATTAATGATTTAGAAAATTTAAAAGATAACCAAAAGTAAATTATTTTCAATCGGATTCACATTCTGTTTACACTCTACCAATGAAGCTGATAATATACGCAGTGGATTCTGGTCCATTAGCATTTTGTGGACTGAAGGATAAAGCATTCTTGTTTTTTGAAAGCCTGCTTGCAGATAGTGTTTATCAGATAATACAATATTAGTGTGATTTTGTTTAGTGCATTATAATAGTTTAGTTTGTGTGTTTAATGATTAAAATAATTCAGAAATCCTGGCAAAAAAAAATCTTAACATTTTTATGTGTCACTTTGATATCTTCATATTTGTAAAGTTCCCATATCTGTATCTGTTAAAAATATTATATCAGCTCCACATTACCCATTATAAGGTTGGTATACTATGTGGCTATACTATTATAGCTATTTGGTATACCAACCTAGGTTCAAGGTTCCTAGGTTCCTTGATGTTAAATGTAAATTGTAATTGCTTATGTCATCAACTATCAATCTAATTCTTACTAATATTATAATTGTGATAGTAACTCTGTGTCTCTGACTGTTTGTTACCTTTTCACAATTTAATGCCAATATTTTATTTTTGTTTTACAAAAAACCACTCTTTTACCACCTGGACAGAGTCGTGGGCACAGCTAGTAATGAATAAAAATGGCTACCAGGAAATATTCAGTCTAATTAGATTCCAATGTGGACACAATAGGATATATATTTTGTACATTATATTTTTTCCTTTTAGTACCAAAGGACACACAACTGTTTCCAACCACATTTATACTAATAAATAGAATAAAAAACAGGTATTTAATTCAATTCTGAAATTAAAAAAAAATTAATAATTGGTAGCAAAGGGCTAGAAAGATTTAATTCATGCAGTACAAATCTTTACTGTTACAGTCTTGTCTTATTTTATTGATTACTAAAAAATCTTCAGAATATAATAATAGTTAGGTACAAATGCATAAAAAGTCTTTGTATTTTTCTAATGATTACTTATATATTAATGTATATTTTGATGGACTCATTGATACCTTAACATAAAACATGTGCATTGGTGTCCATAGAAAAACTGGAGTTGAAAATGTACATTTCTCATTCTATATTAATTGTTTTCAGATGTTCCAAGCAGCGAGCAAGAGGAGCTATTTATTCGAAAGCTGCGACAATGCTGCGTGGCATTTGACTTCATGGATCCCGTTGCTGACTTGAAGGGGAAGGAGATCAAGCGTGCTACCCTCAATGAGCTCGTAGAATACATCACTGGAGGTCGTGGGGTGCTTACTGAACCTGTTTACCCAGAGATTATTAAAATGGTATGAAACAATTTAATTGTCAATTCATGATTTTTTAAATTTATATTAGAAGAAGAAATATAGATTATTACGCTAACCTTAAATAAAATGTGTTATGGGCAAGAGAATGATGATGGTGATGGTGATTATAAGACAAAATTGACACCAATTGTCAAAGATCATTGCATTCACAATTTCACATACATGGATTTTTTTATAATTAATATTTGGTATCCACAGAAGTCTTAGTTCATTAATTAAGATGAAAATGACTTGTTAGATTTTTTTAAACTAAAATATATCCATGACCACATGTACAATGTCCATTAATTTTAACTTTATCCTGATATTAAAATTATTATATTTTAAATTTTATTATTTTCTGAAGAGAGGGGTAGAAGGCGTCCAATATTGTTCCACCTTAATTTTGGTAGGGATATAATTATATTGGTACCCATTTGTAATTTACCAGGTGTCATTCAACCTGAAAATTGAATTCGGGCACTACGCAACCATGCATTTATTTTAAAGTTCATAAACCAAATTATTTCTGTTGGGCAGATAGCTAAATTCTATTTCACTTGTATTTCACAAAAGGGCAGGGCAGAGAGGCAGAGTAGTGAGCAGAACAGTACTGATACTATTTGAATGTGCATGCTGCAACAGAACAGTACTGTCAGTACTCTGCCTAGCTGCCCTGCCCTTGTGTGAAACCGGCATTATGGACCATTACTGTGTACTTCAGTTCACTACTATATTGGATTTTAGTATGTTAGAATATTGCAGCAACAATAATTCCTAGACTCCCAAGCATTCATATGAAGTAATGTTTATGAATCTGTTACATTTAATTAATTAAGTGAAGAAACACAAACATTAGTATTATTCTCGGCCACAGGTGCCCGCTCATTAGTTAATGAGTTAAGGATGATATGGATGGGAGTTCATATAAAGTTACAGATAAACAGATATATTATCTTGGGCCTTATTCTACATATTAACACCCTGTTGTGTTGTATGCATACATTGCTACAATTACTCCAATGCAGATAGTGTGGTTTAACTGTCAAATCAAATTGTTGACAAAGGGAATTATGTATGCTTTGGACAACTCCAGGGATACTGATTTGATTGAAGTGTTTGTTTTTAATGTCAAAGTAACAGCTTTTTACTAAATGCATTATGAAATATACAGTATTTAAAACAATATATTAATTTAAAAAAAAAATCTTACTTTCTTTTTGTTCTGGCTAATCTCCAAAATGGCTGGACTTATTTTGAAGAGACTTTCACTGGCACATAGCTGTATTTATAAGGACTAACTTAGGCTACCTTTATTTTAGAAAAAGAAAAAGAAATAGGATGCTGTGCAAAAAATAAAAATAAACGGTTAAAAATAAAAAATTCCACGCAGACTAAGTCGCGGGCACAGCTAGTTGTCAAATAATTAACTTCAGGTGACATTAACATGACAGCTGCTGGAGTAATTTCACTCAATTTAAGAGCAATATTGAGAGCAGTGTTAGTTCTAGGGTAGCATCTTAGCATAAACACATCAATATAGCAAATGTGATAATTTAGTGTGTTATGTCATTTTATATGTTTTCTGTCTTATCAGGTAAAATTGTGGTGTTTGTTTAAACTTGAAATTTTGACCTGTTCATGATGGATTTGCTCCATTTTGAATAAATAGTCATTTTAAAAGAATTATCAAGCTAGAGAGATAATATCAAGCTGAGAAAGTTAGCAACTAAAATAATCTGCACTGCAGGATAATTGCTCATCAGATAGTCCAGGAGTAACACATTTACTTAATAATCTTATTAGGATCTTAATCAGAAATACAAAATACATGAAAAACTTCAATAATATTCTTCAAGACGTGTCCTACCTCCTCTGTTACAGGAGAATACAGCAAGCATAATAAAAAAAAAATTAACAAGCAGTACAAAAATATCATAATATCAAATTAAATTTACATTATCAAAGTAGAACAATTTTTTTTTACTACAAATTATAAAAATAGAAAGAAGAAAAGAAAGAAATAAGGTTTATTGGTCAACACAATACATGCAATACATAAAAAATCTATACATGTACATTAGTTAAAATAAAAATACAAATTATAATAAATATTTATAATTTGAACATGATCGGCCAATATTATTAACTAGTTTCATAGATATTCATGATTTGTATGAATGGCCGACTTTAGAAGCGCATTTGGGCCTCGCATTATACCATCATATTTGTGTGATTTTCTTTCTTTAACCTTTCATTGAAATTTTCATGAGAAAGTACAAGTCAGGGTTATTTATCAAAGGTTGAAATGCTATTTGTACAAAGTGACTTTTTTTTTCATAAAACGATACTTTTTATGTAAAGAAAAGATTTTCGAAAAAGAAAATCTCGCTTAGTACAAATAAGTTTTCAACCGTCGATAAGTATATTTTTTAATAAGGTTTATTTTTCCGTAAGTCCACTTAGACTGTAATGGTTACTATGATTACAGCACTTGTTAAATTATATTTCAATGCTTTTGCTGAGCTGAAGACAATCAGTACCTGTGATATTTCGCTCCATTCTACCAGTGTACCTATCTGACGGTGATTGTATGTAATACGTCATACAACATAAATTAATGTAAAGTTATTCCGTCCCAGATATCGGCCAATTTATTCCGCACTCTACCGCCAAGTGAAAATCCTGACTTTGATCCTGAAGAAGATGATCCGACTTTGGAGGCCTCGTGGCCACATCTTCAACTAGTCTACGAATTCTTCCTGCGCTTCCTTGAGTCAACTGATTTTCAGCCAACTATTGGCAAAAAGGTCATTGACCAGAAATTTGTACTGCAGGTAAATATATTTTATAATATTTATAAACAAGTTTGTTATATGCTATTCTTTCGGAAAAGGATATAACCGTATGGGAAAAAGTTGTCAGAATCTTATGTCTTTGTTCGTTATGTGACGCTAATTTTATGGCAAAACTATATTCTATAAATAATTAAAACTATCTATACAGAGTATTTCTTTTTTAACTGGGACAGTATTGACAAATCCGAAACCATTAATACAGGGAAGCTGTCTTAAAAACCATTAGGTCTTTTTTTGTGAAAACAATTTTGACTGTCAATCTTTTGGGCAATTTGAAAATTAGTTAAATAACCAAATTTTTTAAATGCGGATTTACTTTCTTTCTTGTAGGAGTAATATAATTGTATTGGAAAAATAATAATTTGGACAGTATAAATTGGTCAAATTCAATAGAACATTTTTCATACAATTTATAAGTAAGAAGATGATAAAATAAAACGAACACTTCAATAAATTTTCAATATGGCCTCGATTATGCTCTGTGTAGGTACATTTCAAAACAGCTCTAGCGGCTTTAGACAAAGACGTGTGGTGAATGTAGTTTGTTATCCCCTCCCCTGTACTTGAGTTTACGGGCAAAATTTTTAAATGTACGACCAATGCGCATTCGTATGACGTCATCCGTGCCGTATCACTTGTAACTTGTAACGCATATTTCTCGTTATTTTACTATGAAACCTATATATATTCTGAATCTAGATTAAATTGCCTAAAAAGTTATCTAGGTTTTATGTCAATCGGATAATAAAAAAAATTACATATAAAAATGCAGGAAACGATTAAGCGAAAAAAATAAGAAAATAAAGTAAAAAATTATTATTTCTCCTGATACAATGAAATGATGCTTAGGGACCATCCATAAAATACGTCACACGTTAAGGGGGGGGGGGGTCGACGAAATGTGACAAGGGGTGGGAGGGGTCTTAAGTTTCGTGACGTCACATATCAAAATCTAATTACTATGGCAAATGATTTATTAAATAATGAAGAATAATTTAAATGGAAATGAAACTAATTTCGGAACTGCTGTTTTAATTTAATAATTTCTAGATCTAAAATTGCATAAAATGTGACGTCACACCAGGGAGGGGAGGGTCTAACAAATGTGATCAACTGTGACAAGGACGGGGGAGGGGTAAAAAAATCACGAAATTAGTGTGACTTACTTTATGGATGAACCCTTAAATGAAACAGTCGACCCGCAATCAAAAAAAAATGGTCCATTTTATTAATTTTTATGGACAACTCACGCTCGACCAACTGACTATGTCATAATTGTTTCCACAAAAAAAGACGTAATGATTTATAAGATAGTTTCCCCGTGTCTTGGATGGATTCAGATTTCCCCATACTGTCCCAATTAAAATAACCACTCTGTATAATATATTTAAGCATAAGCATAAAATTCGATATGTCTACACTAAGTCTGACAACTGGTATTACCTTAGGTAGAATATGATTGACTTCCCGGTTGGAGCAGTGGCTAAGCAATTTGCATACCGCGATGCGGATCGCGGGTTCGATTCCCGCACGGGAAAAATATTAGTACGGCGTATACAGACAGTTGTTCCAGGTTTGGGGGTGTTTTATGTCTTCGCTTAAACTGCGGAAATCAGATTATTGTTTCTCAATGTAAAATCCTTATGTGACCCTAAATGGTTGAGAAAATGTCTAGGCTATGCTGTCCTACTTTTTACTAGAGGGTTTCGTAGCTGAATGGTTTTCGCCCCGCCGACTGATCCACGAGGTCACAACGTCGCCGGAGTACAATCTGAGAAGAGTTGCTATCTTATATCTTCTGTGTATGACTACAACATAGTATGGTCTCGTTAGAATTATTATAATTTAGCATAGTAGTAGCCTTTATTGTATAATTTAGCCATACTGCAGTAAGTAATATTATTTAACTCTTCGTATACTGCATCTACATATTTCCTCTTTTTCAAACACTCCAGTTTCAAGTCCTGCTGAGAGAGTTTAAAAAAAAAAAAGTATTATCTTTGCACTTTACATTCCTGTTTATTATTTCTGTCCTATTTTCTGTGTTTCCATAGTTAATTAACAAATTAAATTTATAAACTAATAACTCGGTCAAGTGGCAACTTTAAACAATATATTGTGTGACACATCGTATATGTACCTAACATATACGATGTCACACAATATTTTGTTTAGAAGGTTTGATTTATGCGAAATAAATATGGGTAAAGATTTTGACAAAAAATAAATTTCAATTACCTTAAGTTCTGTTTAAATATGTTCAATTGTTCATGGTGCAACATAATACATTTCTATCTCTAACGGTTACCATAGCTTCCATACAGTCCCCTGTTTAAGGCGACGAATTGAAAATGTTGGCGGCAGGGATTTCAATTTTTCTCAGCAATTACCTACAAAACATTCAGAATTGATATTCATGTAGGTATTTTATTTATCATGTCTTTGGCATCATTTTGGTAATTGCTTTACATGATTGGTTAACTTTTACAACAAAGAAAAACATAATGAAATACTGCTCTTTAAAAACAGAGATTTTAATTATACAAGGAAAAAAAACCGCTTTCAGCCTCAATTTTTTTTGTATAGATAAGTTTTAATACACACTTCAATATATTAATTGGGTTTTATAAAATTAATGACAAATACTGTTTTCGTACAATACGAACAAGTTAGGTCGCGCGGGTTTTTGTATGCAGCCGATTTCAGATTAATTATTTACCACTGCGTGACCTTAAAAACTCAACTTGTAATACATATAGGTCGAGAAAAGTGTACACTTTTTTCGTCTCATGTCTCGGAGCGAAAGGAAGTGCACAAAATGCCGCCTGTAGAAAAAAACAAACAAAATAAACTCAAAGAAAAAACACACACTCAGAGAAATAAACTCTCTGTATTTATAATATGAGAGAGTGAGAGTACCGGTATCCAAAAACATTTTTAGAAGTATCTGATCTTCTCGCAGCGTAAATCGTGAATACAGCTAGTATATGATTGTTTAGATAATATGTTGTAGTCGAAATAAATATTTACCCAAAAAGGAGCCAACAGCAATGATTACAAAAAAAAAAAACAGTCAATAATTATTTTGTCTAGGTGCATCAACCAAAAACTCTTTTAACTTTATTCGAAGGGTATGGCGGAAGACTTAAAGCTTGAGCCAGCGATGTGAGTGAGCGAGACCTCCACCGTACCCTGTATGTTAGGTTTCTTGTGACCATGCATTGAGAAATATAGGACGACCGGGAATACGTACTCTAATTAAAAATATACTTTGACTAAAAGTCTAAAAATAATTTTATTTAGTCAAAAGTGACCATGAAAGAATTATGACTGTTACATACTTATGTTCATAGCAGCTAGCAGCAAATCCATGAGTTCATCCTCAAAGTGCCGACTCATGTACGCAAAAGAGTTTATAAATGACTAAATGTACTCGAGATAAAATTGTGATAACTGATCGATATCAACAACAGGGTACAGTATAGTTTTTCAGTGTTATATATTACGTGTGCGTGAATTATCTTTTACCATTTATAGCTTTTGCGCGGGGTACCGCTTTCTCGAAAATCAGCCGGATGGCTTTAACAAATTACGATTGATAAGTTTCGGGGCAGAGCGGATACGGGTGGCTAGGTCGCGAGAAGCAACCGAAAGGAGCGACGAGCGTTGGGTTGTTTGTGATTAACCAGCGATGATACCTTGGACATTATATTGTAGCGAGAGCCGTATACTTTCTAGGCAAAAGTAGCGGCACGGCTTCTAGGCAAAAGCTCATCCATAAACTATGTCAAACTAATTTCGTGATTTTTTGACCCATCCCCCGTCCTTGTCACAGTTGATCACATTTGTGAGACCTTCCTCCCCTCCCTAATGTGACTTCACATATTTTACATCTAGAAAGAATTAAATTAAAACAGCAGTTCCGAAATTAGTTTTATTTCCATTTAAATTCTTTTTTAATATGATTTTGAAATGTGACGTCACGAAACCCGAAATTAGTTTTATTTCCATTTAAATTATTTTTTAATATGATTTTGAAATGTGACGTCACGAAACTTAGGACCCCTCCCACCCCTTGTCACATAATGTCACACTTCGTCGACCCCCTCCCCCTCCTTAACGTGTGACGTACTTTTTGGATGGTCCCTAATGAGACTCCGAATAATCACAATCGACGCATTTCCTATAACGAGTGTTACGAAATTATTTTACTAGTGTTGCCCGCGTTTATTGCTTACACACTCGCCACCCGCGCCGGCGTCGCCTACGCTATGACATCCCAACAAGGTTCTTTGGAAAGGAAGGAAGGAAATGCGAGTTTTACCCGAATATGCAGCGGGTTGGGTTAAAATATCTACAACTTACTTAATAATACCCTGCTTAATATCAAATATTATTATTCAATCGTGGTCGTCCCATTGCAGGGCAAAGGCCTATTTATTATCAAATTTGTAGGTTATGTATAAAATATTATGTAAAGGACTAAACGCCGGTCTGTGAATTTATAATTAAGTTATCCTGTTGACTTAATTTAGAAGTGATGTTCATTCTAAATATTTGTTTTCAAGCTTTTAGATTTGTTTGATTCCGAAGACCCGCGCGAGCGTGACTTCTTAAAAACGGTGCTGCATCGCATCTATGGCAAGTTTTTGGGATTGCGAGCCTTCATCCGAAAGCAGATTAACAATATATTCCTAAGATTTGTTTACGAAACGGAACATTTTAATGGTGTTGGTGAACTGTTGGAAATTTTGGGAAGGTCAGTTGAATTAGTTTTGTGTCTAATCATTTATTTAGTTGATATAGTTCGAATGAAATATTTATGTAATATTACAGTATAATCAATGGATTTGCACTTCCCCTGAAGAGTGAGCACAAGCAGTTCCTGGTGAAGGTGCTGCTGCCGCTGCACAAGGTGAAGTGTCTGTCACTGTACCACGCACAGCTCGCTTACTGCGTGGTGCAGTTCCTGGAGAAAGACGCCACGCTCACGGAGCACGTTGTGCGTGGCCTACTCAAGTTTTGGCCAAAAACATGCTCACAAAAAGAGGTAATTTTATTTTTCTGTTATCATCTAACATCAGAAATGAGACGGCTGTGTAACTTTACCTGACTGGAAAACATTGGAGAACTTACAGCCGATGACGGACGACACCATTGGAGACGTACAGTTAAATTGAATAGTGAAATAAATTTAGAACCTTTTTTCCAGGTGATGTTTTTGGGCGAAATTGAGGAGATATTGGATGTAATTGAGCCTGCTCAATTCGTCAAAATACAGGAGCCGTTGTTCAGACAAATAGCTAAATGTGTTTCCAGTCCACATTTTCAGGTTAGTTAGCTCCTTGTTGTTTTTTATGTTTGCCCGAAAATTGTAGGCAGAGGTGTACTGTTGTACACCCGCATTTAACCGTTTACGGCATTTACTGGACGCAACATATACGTCGCTATTGACGGTGTTATTTTTTGAGATTTTATTAACGATGTCGCGGGGATACCGTTAATAAAACCTGATGTCGACGACCTGCTTTCGTTTTTCCTCTCACTGCAATATCTGTTTCGTTTGGTGATTGTAAGTGGTACTTTTTTGAAACCGCCACGACCTTTATCATTTATTCCTAAAGTAGCATAGGTACAGTGATTTTAAATCTAAATCCAATTATTAAGATTCTAAATCATACAATTACGCCGAAAATGCTATAACAAATCAAAGGAACTTAATCTTTTTACACGTAAAAAATACAAATCTTGGCAGCGGTACCTTCAAGGCTACGGTCGACAGTAGAAGGAATTAGTTCATATGATTTTCCGCGAAATGGCCAAGTATTTATTTATATTCCTGCCACAGGCATGGACGAAGCTAGGTTTTGATTTCGGACTGGGTTCTTGTTTTAGTGCTTGTTGTACTATAATAGTGCAAATATTTTATCGAGTGACGAATTCTGAGTTAGTTTGGCGTAACCTGGGCTATCAGCTTCGAAACCACCATCGCTGGCTGGCTATTCTTTCTACTACGCCATGAGTGATCACCATGTAATAGCTTGTGTATGATAATATAACTCACCAATTTTATGCATCTGTAAGTGCTAACGAGAGATGCGATACGATTATACGATGTGTAACAAAAGTCAGAAATACTACTTTAAGGGCGTATTGCTTGGGCATAGGTCTTGGTACCAAACCCCTAACAGTAGTTGAGTAAATCACAGTGATAGTTTTCACCAAAAACGTTGAAACACAGCCCTAAAAATGTGCTAGAGAAGTGAATAAATTTGAATAATACATACACTTGTAATTATAAGAATTACTATACTACTAATTTTAAGTACCAAAATTGTATTGAAATGTCCTTTAAATTGATTGATTAATTAAGTAACTTACATATTTATAACACAATAATAATATTAAATAAGTAATTAATAAACTTGGATTGAATAATAAAATTTAAATAGTTAAATTTAGTTAGTGTAGTATCTTATCTGACTCCTCTCACTTATACTTATAATTAGTCTCTATGACAAAGTGTTGGTAACACTGCAAGCTATTTAACGCGGATACATTTGATATCTTATTAATAAAATAATTTTTAATTGAAAAATGACTCATAATAATGAATGCATTGTTAACCGATCCTGTAATCTGTGGATGTGATGAGTGGACCAATACAGACTATTAGTGGATCTTGATTGTGTGTGAATCTTAGAGCGTAAAAGGGTTCATCATCTTAGGGCTCAATTATGGAGAGGTGGAAAGTCGGGCGGAGCGCAAAGTTCTCGCTCTCCACGAACGGAGATACGCGCCTTTCTCCGCGTTTCGCGCCGCATTGCGCTCCGCGCGTCTTTCCGCCTCTCCTAAATAAGTGTAAAACAGCCGCGTACAAGATTAATCAAATAATAACCATGGGTATGTAATGCGTTTTGCGCACCATTTCTTCTACTTTTTACGCTATTATTCAACGCGTTGTTCATAGGTTAGCGACAGCGGGATTTGAAGGGGCGGAGTCAATCATAGGGTTAACGTTAGAAAGGGCATGAAATCAATTAAATTAGTTTGTATGAAAAAATTATAATACTCCGTTCTATTCAATATTTTTAGTGGTAATTCTTTACTTGATATACATACATGTCCTGCTGTATTATTTCGGACTTTTGTTACACCGTGTATATGGCTCGACCTCAACCACAATTTAATTTTTAATTTAAATAATTAATTAATTTAATTTACATAATACCGAATCATAATCATAATGTTGTAATGTTCACTTAAAACGGAAACGGTTAAATAGGTTCTTATTATAGTTTTAAGTTGTGTCCATATTACCGTAAAATACATGCGAAATTCCATAATTAACAATTTATAACACTGCTAACGAAAGCTTGAACGATAACACGCTTGAAAAATGAATATGAGAGTTGGCCTTGAAATGCTGGTTATGATATTATTATACTAACAAGTAAAATTGTAACTTCCAGGTGGCTGAAAGAGCACTCTATTTTTGGAACAACGAATACATAATGTCGCTGATGGAAGAAAATAATCACGTGATAATGCCTATTATGTTCCCCGCGTTGTACCGGATCAGCAAGGAGCACTGGAACCAGACCATAGTTGCGCTCGTCTACAATGTCCTCAAGACTTTCATGGAGATGAATTCCAAGCTCTTTGATGAGCTCACTGCTAGCTATAAGGCAGAAAGGCAGAAGTGAGTGTGTCTTTAGTATATTTATAATTTCACAATTTATTTTTATTTTGTCATGATATTATAGGATCGCTTCCGGGTGTTCATAATTATTATAGTCGTCAGGGTAAAGCTTTTTATAATTTCAAGCATATTTTTTGTAAGGAATTCTTTGATTATGTTTTAATAAGTCACATGGCTATAGGGTTACCGCGCAGATTGACGATATTATAAAGCGCGCTTCCCGCGGTCGTAATCGGTCACCCATCAAGATCGATCATACGCTACAGATTGGTACGTAGGGGCCAGTGTAAGAGTGTGTGTTGTGTTGCAGAGAGAAGAAGCGCGAGAAGGAGCGCGACGAGCTGTGGAAGCGGCTGGGCGAGCTGGAGATCAGCCACAAGCGGCAGCAGGCGGCCGCGGGCGGTGCGCCGGCGCTCGCCAAGTGATGCGCGACCACACCCTCCATCCACCACCTAGAATAATGCGATTGAATTTGTTTTCAGCTATGTATTGATATTTTCTATTCGATTACATTTTTGTTAATGACGTTATTAATTTTTAATACCTCTAACGGTCGGTCGGTCGTCCGCGTACGCTATCGTGCCGATGTGTGTGCATTCGGTTCGCTCGCGAGCGCCGCCGCTGCCGCGTCGGGCCGCAGCGCGCGCTTGCTTTGCGGCTCGACTCGTGTTCGGTGTGACTACAAATTACTAATAGTGCTAAATGTTAATATGTCCGCATCCTGATGCACTGTCATAATGATTATTACTATTTTATATACGTTTACATAGGTCTCTAGTTTACTTTAGGATTTTTTAATATTGTTAAATTGTTTAAATAAGTTAAAGTTGTATGTATTATTGATGCATGATCGATTGTAACGCATTTCGGATCACCGATAAATGTATTAATCGGGCACCCAGCTTTTGGCTGAATATGATTGTACAAAAATGAATAAGAAAAATTAAAAATGTAATTTGTTTAGTGTACGCGGGACGTCGCGGCGCGGCCCGGTTCCGGCCTCGCCGTCTCGGCCCGCGCCCGTAGATCGTTGTATGAAATTTTCATTTAAATTAGATGCTCGATTCAATAATGTAATTTCGTCGTACTATCATTTTGTATAGTTACATAGTGTAAATAGGCATTTATTTATTATAAATTTATAGCAGTGTGATTTCTATACATAGCTGCGGGAGAGGAACACTTTAATTGGGCAAAATCGGTCTGAGCGAACTGGAGACTATTCATGTATCATGCATACAGCTCGGTAAAACTAAAAAGTTAATTTGGATTATATTGGAGTAGAACAATGCTAAAAGTAGATATAATAATTTGTAAGGGAATAGTCATTAATTTGTATGATATTATTGTAGCAATTAATTTTTTCTATCATCACTTGTAGAGCGCCGCGGGCGCGCGGGCGCGGCCGAGGGCGGAGAGCCAGTGCAGCGCGCCCGCGCCTCTGTATATACCGATACGCGCCGCGACATAGCGCTACTGCGTGTGTATGTATGTACACTATGGAGATGTTTGTTATGTAAAATGTATTAACATTGCAAAAATTATATATGATCTTATATAAATTACTATTATAGAACACAGTATGGAAATAAAAAAGTTGACTCACATGAATTGAATTCTTTAAGTAAACATTATGTAAGCGTAGGCGCCGCGCGGCGGCTAGTAGTAAGCGCCGGCCTCGCTCGCCCGTCTCACCTACTGTCCTCCGGAGATATCGGTCCCCTAGTGATTACTCAGTTGCGCAAACTACATTGGAAATACACAAGAAATTTTCACATTACTCAGTTTTTCATTTCTAAACGAGGCCCGATTAGATGTTTTTCTATAGCGCTTTGCATTTGTTTTGTCGCTGCAAAAGATGTGACTTTATTATTCTTATTAATAAAAAACAATCTAATTGAATATTATTTTCTTCCAACAAATAAAAATTATACCAAAACCGGCCTTTTCAAGTTTGCCATTGATTATAAGTTTCGTGACTGTTGGACCTTGGACCCTTCAAATTAGTCATAGAGCGTGATGGGGCAAATACATTGAACCCTGTATCGTAGGATCGATACACGACGACGGAACATCAAGTTCAAGTTAGCACATCACTATGACTACCGCGGGCCAAACATAGTTCGAGGTGATTGCGGCAGATACTACAAGCATACCTTCCTCTTCATTTCTGTTTAAGGCTCGGTCCGAGACGTTATAGCGAAAGTGTAATAGGTAGAATGTATTACCTAATTTAAAACTAGCTTTCGAAAATTGTCTCTGTACTAACTTATGAACAATAATAATAAATAAATGTATCAAGACTAATATATTACTAACAAAATGAGACTAACTGGTTCTCGAGTATACTATAGGCCGACGCCTCCAAAGATGCCTACTGGTCTGGTGCAGTTAATGGAAGGTTTAACAAGAGAAGTACTTAAAAACAATCCTACCAATGTTCATGAATTCTGCGCGAATCATATGCAACAACTGCTGGAAAAAAGAGATAACCCTCGTAAGTTTATTTTTAAAATTAATATTGAATCAAACTGTTGCATGTTTAGTATTTGAAGTATACTATCGTGTAAGTACATACGACGGAGGTCACGGAGGTGGGTGTGGTTCTAGTCTAGTCGGCCCGTCTATTTTTTGTAGATAGGTCTTATTACAGAATATGAAAGGTTATTTCTGGTGTTACATAAAAAGATCAAATCGTAGTTGTCCTAAATTGTTAAATCCATTTTTTTACATATTGCGGTAAAGGTGGCATGGCTGTTTGAGTTTACGTACACTTTAGAATTTTCCGCTTTTATCACCATTAATAAACTTTGTATCTTACAGTTCAAAAGAAACCAATAACGTTAGAAGAAAAAATTGCCAGGGCACAAGAGAAGGTTAGACAACGTGCAGAAAAGCGAAGACAACAATATGATAACGAATTACTTCTTAGGCAAAACAGCGGGAACGCTCCTGAAACAAATAAAGGCGATGAACCATCTCTTCCTTCACAAGAACTTAGTCCAGCTAACACTCTTAAAACTCCAATTAACCAAGAACATGAATTAGTTAATTCATCGGAAGTTGAAATCTCACATGAGCATGGTACTGAAGGTCATAAGCCAAGCGAAGATCCTAAAAACGAAAATGTTAATATAGCAGCATTCAAAAATAATGACGTTTTAGAAACTGATACAAATAATGAAGCACGGACGGAGTATGAGCCTAAGAATGAAAGTGATATTGTCGAGTCAACTCAAACAAGTGATCATTATATTAACGCACAAAGTTTTCCTGTGAATGAGCTACCACAAACCGAGTCTGGTATTCCCAAAGAAGATTTGTTAGACAGCGAGGATCTAACAGAAATTAAAAATCTGAATAATTTTCATAAGGAAAAGAATGAATTTGAATTAGAAGCTAATCGAGTGCAGGAATTTGATGAGTTCACTACTAATCAAAGTCCAGTTAATTCTATGACAGCTGACCAAGATGGCTTCCAAGATGTTTCTTCAGAAAAAAATATAAGAGATTCAGCTTGGACAGAACCGGAAAGGATTGATGATCATGATAATTTAAATAAAGATACCAGTATAATACCAGATGAACAAACACAAACAGCCACTGTTACTTCAAACGGTGCCGCTGAATCACAAAGTGATACAGTTCATGAGTCAAATAATATAGAAGAAACACAACAGTCCAATGATACTCAAAACACCCAACAGTCTATCGAGTCCGAATATATAAAATCGCCGAATGATATCGATCACCTCGAACTTTCGACAAATAGTGGTAACAAAGAAGATACTATAGAATCGAAAACAATTGATTTGTGCTATAGAGAATCTCCTTCCATTGAACTGCAAGATCCAGTAACTGATTCAGACATACTGGAGTCATTATCGGCAACAGAAACCGATTGTGATGTTGCGACACTTATTACACAAGATTCCACTAACGAGGAACTAATGCTAAATAATGCACTTAAAAATTTCATTTCGCATGCTACGGAATCTGTTACAATTGCTGAAATACCTCAAGTTGATAAAGAGTCAATTAAAAAAAATTCTGATAATGGGGAGGTAGATAAGAATATGCAATTGCAAAATAAAATTAACTTTATTGATTCAACTGAAAAGCATATGACTCTATCTGATACAAAAAACACCATTGAAAATAATGATATCAATAACCGTGAACAAGATACATCAACAAAGCAAAGTGAAAATCCGCAAATTAGTAATCAAGATAGTAGTAATATGAATTTGGAAACTGCGGCGATAACTATCCAAAAAGTTTTTCGTACGTTTCTTTTTAAAAGTAGAGCCTCTACTTTTGACGACACGGTTAATGATGAAACAATTTTTTTAGATGAAGATGAGAAAAATAAGGTATGTTTTTATCATAAAGTTATTATTACTAGTGGTAATAGAGGAACACTGTCTTCATTATCGCGAGACCAAAAAATAAATACGTATGTTAGCGCATTTGACATATGTGTGAAGTTTAGGGATGTGACTTTGACGTCTCCGCATTATCGATATGGCCGTGTTATTGTGAAATTATAATATCACCGAATTGACAATATCCCTGCAATATCGATATCAAAATCGGCTATACTAATAAGGAGTGGAATATCATTTAGAATCTGCTAGGCTAAATTATGTACCTAACTTATAATCTTTTAAAATTACCAATTAAATCTTTCAAATGTTCTTTATACTAAAATACCATATTTGACATATTTCATCTGTCATTTTAAAATATTAAAAGTTACGTAATAGAGGTTTATATTAGGATAGCAAAATTATTAACGTCACGAAAGTGACGAATAGGTAAGTAAAAAGAAAATTTATTGTAATCATTCATTATCATATTCATTATTTCTTGACGTCAGACGTTTCGGTTTTGATGTTGAAGGTTTTGGTGATAGGTCCCTGTATTTGTACACTGACACAGGCCGAGAAATGTGGTCCGGAAACCTGGAAGTTATGAAGTTAGCCAGTAAAAATAAGTAATAATGAAGTTATTTTTTTCACCAGGCTACTCTTTGTCTGGAAATAGCGCTATTTTATGCATTTTAATGTGCGACAGAATCAGAATCTTCGGAATCGTAAGTTTGCTTCTTGTAGAAGCGGACGTACGATTCGGAAAATTCTGTCATCTGTGGGGCTAGTACAAAATGCGGGTATGGGCTATGTACGTACTATTAAAATGTTGTAATAGTACAAACATGGTGTGAATAGTGTCGAGTGCCCTCCGGTGCGTCAGAAATATTCCGACTATGATTTTCTGACAATGTGCGTGGCCGGACTAAATCAACCACAAATAAGCAAGGATTAACAATAACTCTCAAGTTATGCAATGGACGAAGCTAGGTAGTACGAAAAATTTATTTGGAAATATCGACATATCGATAGATTTTGTACACACAACCTATGCCAAACGGTTTAATTTTCACATTTTCACGAACACAATATTTTTTTATCTTACACATAATTACTTAAAATAATATATTATTTAGAAAATAGAGGGCTTACTGCATGTTATAAACGTATTACTAAATAATTTTAGGAATATTTTCTATGGAAATATGCACTCTGAAAGTAATATTGCACTGTACGGTATTTACCTGTAAAAGGTCTCTTTATTTGCATTATTGCTGTAAGTTACACTGCAGTCTAACACAGGACACGAAACCTTTTCGATTATTGATATTTATCCAATAAAATACAGAACGATTGTGAAGAAAATCATAAAATAATACGAGATCTTATTTTGACAGGTAACTAATAGTTCATAAATTGTTTCAAATCGGTCCTACGAACATTTAATTGTGTCTCTTTCTCGCACGTAGGATTTTCGTAAAGATCGGTTTCTCACTCGCACACTGTGTTCCTCTATTACCACTAATAATAACTTTATGGTTTTTATATGATTGTAAAAGGTTCTTACAAACGAGTGACACAGTTGTTAATGACTATCGCTCGTTTGTGAACCATTATAATTATAAAATTCTGTGTAATTTATCTTCCAGGAAGAATGCGATTTTCCTATTGCATGTGCTTTGAATACAGAAAGAAGGACTCATGGTATTACTAGAATGGATACAGTATTGCAAACAGTAAATGAAGAAAAGTCGCTCTCTTTATCTACTGATGATTCTTCGCTGTCTAGTGCCGCTACTGTAATTCAAGCTCATGTTAGGGGTTTCTTGGTTAGGAATAAACTCAATTCTAATAAAACTGTTTCTACCAATTCGTTAGCTGCTAGTAATTCTAACGAGCCATCTCTCACGTCATTGGAAATGGATAATGATCAAAATAAGAATAAAACTGTATTGAATATTCATATCGTTCCCGAAGGAGGTAATTATCTAAGTAGAGATGAAAGTCTGATTACTTCAATGGATTTGTCTCTAGACAGTAGCCCACCTTCATCCATAAACTTACAGTTACACCCTTTGGGTTATGATAAAAGTGAGAGACGAAAACAGTTAAAACGAGAAGATGCTATTCAGTCTATCTCCCCACCGAGTAATAATAGTGGAAAATTAAGTGAAGATGTTGATTCTGTGAAAGAATTACCACTCAATGACCACGTGGGAGTAGCAGACCATCAAGGAGAACAAAATAACTCCGTACGGGCGAACTCGCATGAAAGTCCAAGTACGGAAAATAAGAACATCGCCCATGTTGAGAATATTGTATTGAAAAGCATTGTAAATGAAATTCCAGTTGGTATTAAACTAGAGACTGTTAATTCAGAAACAAATGTAAATCAGAAAAGAAAATCTATGACAAAAATGAACTCTGATGAAATGGATGTTGTAACTGCTCTCATATCGAATGAAGAAAATAATTCATCAGATTCGAAGCTAATACACTCTGGAGAGTTCCACGACGCTGTACTTCCTACAAAGGTGTCGCGCTGTGACACATCCGTCGCCAGTGGTGAGTGAAGACATCTATTATCAGGTGATAATTACTTCCGTTCTATCAAGGCCATCGCATGAACTGCTATTCGGTAATTCGTTGCCGCTTGCCTTGTATTGTAACGTAGATTGTGGACAGTAGAAAATAATGAATTATTTGTAGTGGATTTTTAGATAAAAATCTATTTGATATATTTTATAAACAATCTGGTATATTTTATTAGAAGATAGTCGATAGTATGTAATAGTAGCCAAGTAAACAGTTCATATAATTATGGTTCTTCTATTCATAAACGAAATATTTTAAGAGGTATTAGTACGCGCAAATCTTAATGAGCCCTCTGAACTCTCTCCCTCTCGCACCTATAATAGTACGCTTATTATAGGTGCTAGAGGGAGAGAGAGTTCGAGTTCAGAGCTCAGTTCAGGGCTCATAAAGATTTGCGAGAACTATACATCCGTACCTACAAAAAAAATTCCTTTAATTAGATAAAAAAAAAATAGATTCAATAAACGATATTTTTTTTTATCTAACATGGATTTTTTTAAAATAAATTATTTTGAAATTATTTCACATACATAAAAAATACTGGCTCCTAATTATTTTCAACATCCATTACCATTTACCATACATAGTATTACTAATCTTTGAAGCGGGCTGCAGCATAGCGGCGTGAATGATCTTATACTAGACTTGGGTAGCTCGTAAGCGAGCGATAAAAAGAGCTAACTCTTTTCGATTGCTGTCGCTCTCGCTCACTCATTCACTCACAATATAGCTCATTAGCTCACAGCAGCCGGCACGTCTCACTTCGGCCAATATATACAATGTACTCTGTGACTTCGGCTCGCTTTGGTATACTTCGGATAATCGGATCGAGTTCAAAAATTCCAAAGAATTATTGTCTATGATCGAGCCGAGCCGTCTCGTTCGATGCGCGTGAGTCAAATGAACTAACAGTCCGGTCTGAGCCATTGAGCTATAGAAGAGCTAGAGGTAAAAGAGTGATAAAGCTCTTAAAGCAAACGAGGTTGTCGCTCTTTTCCGTTTCAGTGAGCTATTTCGTCCTTGACTCACACACACCGAAAAGGGGTCGTCCTTTAACCTCGTGAGGTTCAAACAGGGAGGTTAGAATAACATCACGATGGGTTAGATACATGTATAAATAAATATTCAACTGTTATGGTTTTCAGAATAATTATCAAACAGATTCTGAAAATAGATATTTTGGAATTAAAAAAAATAGGTACCTACCTCACGAGATTAAAAAAGAAAAAAGCGTTAATGAAGATGTATTTTTGAATTAAAAAAAATTGGTACCTACCTCACGAGATTAAAAAAGAAAAAAGCGTAAATGAAGATGTTGATTTTATTAAAATTATATTTTTTTTGCTACAAAGCATCAATGCAACCGTTAGCGAAGGCAGGTTTGTGTATGTAACCTACACCTCCTTACACCTCTAAAAATTTATTCGTGTATTAATGGAAGGACCATAAATAGTTAGATCAATTTAATTTCTATATTTTTTATTTAAATATTCAATGTGATAGGTATTAATGAATAGTATACTACCTACATTTTTATTTTATTCGCTGGTAGAATACATTGTAAGTACTTGTTAAAATGAAGTTGCCTAAGTTTATCACTTGGCCTAGAATGCAGCGCTGTCTTAGGCTGTAAAGGCTTTATCATGTACCTATTGGATTTTAATCGAATGTTAATAATTAAAATTTTCTTTTCAGAATTCAAGAATGTACTGGTGTATTTTTTGCTTTGGAACCATTCATAATGTTAACCGTGAAAGTGTTTTTTTTTTAATATAGCCACTGCAATTATGATTAATTAAAAATAATAAAGCACCTTAATTAACAAAATAAAGGTAAGTAATTTTCTTATTATTAATCGGGTTGTATTTTCTTCGCGGTGGCGTAGATGGCGTAGCTATGATCAATTTGAGAGCCTATTACTTGCTACATGCAGATTATGGAAACTTATTCGTTGCGGACATGGACACTTGTGTTGGCCCACAAATTCAAAGTCGCTCAGCTGGCTATGAACTGATCTATGTTTGAAATTTATGATCCACAACCTATATTCTTAATTCAGAGACATTGCTGAAGCAGTAAGCTGAAGAGGCAGTGGCTTGCTCTTTCTTCTTGGCGTTCGAGCAGCCAAGTAGAGTCCGCGGACGGCGGACCTGTAAACGTAGCGTAGAATGTCAGATGGACCGACAATCTGAAACGTAGCTCTGGTGGACTTGATGCGCAAAGCAGAAGACCGAGTGTTGTGGCGCAACTTAGGGACAGATCTATGTCCATTCTATTTTGTAACATTGAGTATACATACTACAAAAACCTTTCTACCATAAAATTGAGGTCACTCCACAGCTGCAGTAATTAATTATTTCGTGGGTGTATTTTTAGGTATATTATTGCCTTTGCCACAAACAGATTGGGGATCGCAGATAGCACAACAGAGGAAGGAGAGGGGTTAAAACTAAACGATTTCTGTAGGTTGTGTCTCGGCTGCCGAAGCCTACATCGTTGATAAATTTTGTGGCCGGTGTCGGAGGAGATAATCTATATAAACTATATTAAAATCCCAAAAGAAACAAGCCATAAAACACGCATTCATCATTTTTAGAATTCTTGTCCGTCTGTTTCTTACCTAAGCTATACAATGTGTCTGGTCACCGGTGTCCGACCCGTTAAGGCGAAGCAATATGATCAATTTTATCGACAAAACAGGGGCAAAATGCCTTAATATGGTGGCATATTAAGGCATTTTGCCCCTACTGTTTTGAAATGGCGGCCATTTTAATTATTTTTTTTACTGAGTGTGGTTGGGTCCATTTATTTTGCCATATCTACCGATACTAGAGGTCCTACAGGCATAAAAGTGGTTTCGTTCGATAGCTAGGTACAAAAGTAGGCAATAATTTCACACTAAAAAGTTTACCAAAAACTCCCATTAAAACCTTAAAAAAATACTGGAAACTTAAAAAGTGTGAAAAAAGTTTTTTTTTTACTTAATTGTTTTCCAAAAAAAACAGTAGGGGCAAAATGCCTTATGATGGTGGATTTGTCGATAAAATTGATCATATTGCTTCGCCTTAACGGGTCGGACTGTCGGACACCGGTGACCAGATACATTGTATATCTATACGTGAAGAGAAAACTTTGTACCCCTTTTTAATCATATTGCGCGCACGGAGGTTTGTGAGATTTGGTATAGTTAAAGTTTATATGGAGAAGGAGTGCATACAGCCAAAATTACGGTCGAATTTCGACCACTCGGTGACCCCCAGTAATGGGAAAACGGCCAAACAGATTTCAGTGAAACTTTACAGTTGTATAGGTATTAGTCTAAATTGGCACCTGATGTATATTTCATCCATAAACTTATTTAATATAATAAGTTTATGATTTCATCCCAATCGGTTGAGTTCCTAGACTGTGTAAGCAGTCCCGTTCAGACAAGTAGAGGTTTCGATTGACATGACTGCACTAGACTCTCAGCGGTGATGTCTACTCATAGAAATCATAAAGTTATTATTACTAGTGCAGTAATAATAACTTTATGATAGAAACAGTAATAGGTACTATAATATTATCTCTATGTGTCTACTTGAGGAGCGATTATTTGAGTGACGGATTTCTAGCTATGTATGTATGTATACTATCTCCATGGAAATGACATAGGAACTTCCTCAAAAATTATTGAACTAATTTTTGTAGTCATTTATAAAGGGCAGATAGATAAAATAGGTACCTACCTAGGTCACGGGCGTAGCCAGGTTTTAGTGTCGGGGGTTCAAGAAAATAAGACGACTAAAAGTGCATGAAATAAACTGTAATAATGAAAAAAACATGAAAGATGTAAAAAAACAGCAGGTTCATTTTAATATACGCATTACAGAACTAATCTTCTGTTTTTCTTTTTAAATATATCCATTATACTTCATTCGCATCAATTTCTATCCCATAGTGAATATTCATGAGAGCCAAGCCATTCAGTCTGTTTTCACTCACTGTGTTCCGCAAGTAATTTTTAAGTCTCCTCAGGTATCTTAAATTTTCGGGGGGGGGTTTGAACCCCCCAAACCCTCCCCCTGGCTACGCCGGTGAGGTAGGTAGATATTATGTTGAAGACATCGTCTGACATCGATGTCTATGGCTACGTTCAGTAATTCAGTTTTCGGTGCGAAAGTCACTCGGGCGAATGTCGCTCGCTCATCGGGAATAATTGAACGATCCACAACTGCGTTACGCGAGTGACCAATCCGGACCAATCGAACGATTTCAAATTATCTGCTGCTGTATCCTATGACTACAGTCATTGGTCGGTTGATAGCAGTGCGACTGAGTGCGACTTTCACCCTACCAAGAATATTACATTGTTTATGGTTCTTGCACCCTACTAATAATAACTGAACGGTTTAGTGTGATCGCCAGCGTCGTCCGGCGTAATAACTGAACACACCCATAGGGTGTGTTCAGTTATTACGCCGGACGACGCTCGACTCGGGCGAACCATAGAGATAATACATAGTACCTTGTACTATTTCTATGGGGCGAACAGACAGGTGTCAGAAACGCATTCTCTCGGCGGCCGCGGCCGCCTTAGCGGCCGCACTTTAATTTAAGGTATAGGCATAGATAAAGTAAACCTCGGTATAGGTAATATTTCTGTCCTGTCAATACCAGTGTTCCCAACTTAGGGTTTTTCCCCCCAAGTTTAGGGGGTAAATAAATGGGTTGGGATTTTTTTATTCTTGACTTTTACTGTGAATTTTATAATGATTGTGACGCAGTTGGCTCTAAACTTTTTGAAAATATTTCAATTATTGTATAATATTACAATTTATAACGTGGCCTAAAATTGGAGCGCACCGCGCCGCTCCCGCGCCGATCCGCGCCGGACCGCTCTGTCTCGCTCAATCGGCGGGAAGAACTTTCTAGAACCGCAGCGCGGCCCCTTCACCCGCGCCCCGTACGCGCGACTAGGGTCCCGGCACGTCTGCGTGACTGATGTTTGACTTTTCGTCTTTTTGCGTGTTTTTACGGTACATAGGACTCCACGACCCAAAAATAATTGTGTTTAAAGCTAGTTTTATGTTTGTGTTCAATGTAATGTTAGCTCACATGTTATTTATCAAATAAACCTTGTTAAAAATTTATTTACAATTTTTACAGTTTTTTTTTTTGGGGGATTTTAGGGGTTTTTAACTTTAGCTTTTGGGATAAATATTTCTGAGAGTTGGTAACACTGCAAAAAACGTAGTGAGGATTACATACTCTTTGCTGTCAATTTGACATTATTGATTTCAGTTTAGTGATTGTGAGTTAGTGAGATTATTTCACAAACTTGAACATATTACAGATATACCTGTACTACCTATATAAGGTTACGAACTCTCTTTCATCAAACATAATGCCTTTGCCACCAGCTTTAGCTGCGCGTCTTGCCAAAAGAGGAATCATAAAACCAAAACCTGATTCTGAACCCAACAATGAAGCTCCGCCTGTCCAGACAAATGAAGAAATCATAGCAGAGGATTATGACAATAAACTTGAAGAGCGTGTCATTATGGAACATTTTTGGGAAGGCATAGAGGGTGTCAATGTTGATCCTATTAAAGGTCATAAAGGTTGTCCAAATAAAAGCAATATCTATCATGAGTGCTCTAAGTATTGTGTGAAAAGATGGAAAACAGGTAAACCAGTTCCCAGTGAAACATATTTAGAATACAAAAAGAAGGCCTTAGAATTGTGGCCTTTACCGCCAGGATGGGAAGAAGTGTATGATGAAGGTTTTGGTCAGCATTATTACTGGAATGTTCACAATAATTTGGTTAGTTGGATGCCGCCGGCCCATCCGCGTGCAGCTCCGACTGAGAGTGCAGCACATTTACGAGAAGAACGATTATTAAAGGAAGGAGATGAAAGTGATGACAGCAGTGAAGCTTCTGATCAAGAAGTGCCTCAACAATTGCACAAGGAAAAAAAACAAGAACGCCGAGAAAAAGAGAAAGATTTGGTGCATCATAGAAATAAAAGACTAAGGGTTAAAGAAAATGATTTGGATCCAATGGACCCTGCAGCATATTCTGACATACCAAAAGGGAACTGGACCTCCGGTCTGGACACACATGCCAAGACAGGAGTGGACACTACTGCTTCTGGTTCTTTATATCAGATGAGGCCATATCCTGCTCCTGGAGCTATACTTGCAGCAAATGCAAAACAATCATCCCCATCACCTTAAAATAATATTTATTACATTATGCCACAATAATGTTGTTTTATTTATTACATAAACCTGTTTTTTATATAGTTGAACTCATAATGCCAATTCTCAGAATAATATAATAAGTGTATTGCTTGTAGAATGGGATGTGCCTAGTAGTAATTCAGCTCTTTTTGATATGAGCATTGTGAGCCACCCTGCCCCATACAGAAATGATGCCATGTCAATTGGAAATTGGAAAAGCATTTGCATGGGTTTTTAGAGAAATAAATTGCTCTGTGAAAACACTACATATTTTTTGTCATTTTTATTTAACCACTAGCAGTACCCGCGACTTCGTGGAGTTCAGGAGCTCGATCTTTATTTTTTCAAAATAAAATCACATATACTCCTCGAGATCTAAGAAGTCCCTTTTGACAGATTTAAAGAACGATAGCATGTAACTTGACAATGTTACTATAGGCTGTGAATAAAAACCATTTTGAATATACACTTGATAATAATTATGAAATTATTATAATTTTTTGAGATACGTATAAATTAGCATGGTATATAATTTCATAAGTATTGTTATAGCATCGAAATATTTTTAAAATGCATGTTTATGTACTACCGAAATATCATAAAAATGGTTACGTTCTCAATCAATTATTTTTTAAATAAAGGGATGTGATCACTAGAATCGTTAAAATCGTTTGAAATATCAGTATAAAATTACGTAGGTATTAAAAACTCTTTAAAGGCTGTATGACACGTACATTATATTATTATAATTAATTTAATTTCTCTATGATCACAATTTGCTTGACACTGGCAGTAATGACAATGACATCTGTGCAGTTTTTCGCGATTTTTCCAACTAATTGTTCGTTCTCTCAACGAGTATTTCTCGGATACCTCTGTTTTTGTGATCTGGCCTTGATTTTGGACTGTTCCCGCTTTTAAGTTGACTTGGCTTACTATAGGTACATGGATTCTAACAACTTGGTTTGGAAACTATGTGATTACTTCGAAAGTGAATCAATAACTGGTGGACCATTATTACCGGTACAAGTGGATAAATAATTTTGGCATAAAATTATGGATATGTTTTATTATTCTATGAAGATACCTACAGAAATGCGATTTCATATAAAATTCGGTGCCTACTACATTAATAAATTGCTTATCAGATGAATTTCTCGATTTTTTATTCATAGTTTTAAACGATTATATACTCTTAGAATTTTAAATCGATTTATTATAAAAATCGATATTTTTGGTAACAGATTTATACGCTTCACATCCCAAATTAACTCAAATGATATATGTCAAAAGTGGCTTTTTAAATCTCGAGGACTGTAATTTATATTTATGTTATAAGGCAGGGACCCGGTTCGAACCTGGGCCCCAAGTCTGCTAATTTCTGTTATGTCAATCATGTCAGAATGGTCTCGTAATTGTTGGATTTTACAACGTCGATTAACCGATTTAGAATTCTATTGCGTAGGAAATCTATAGAACGACACTTATAACTGGCAAATAACCGACTTTTACTTCTATTACGTCATAAGAGATACACACAGCGTACTTTCAAAATTACGACTAAGATTATTGTAAGAAATTATATCTACTAGTAGTAGACTGTTCTACATCGTGTAGGTACTACCAAAGTACTACGTCACCAGCCAAAGTTGTCACTGAAGACCATCGCTGCTGTTGTTGCCAGTAGGTATTGCAATCCGCCGCGCACACTGCTGCACTGCTGGTGGTGGTGGTGCTGCGCTCAGCGCACTGCGCGTCCCCACAGCATTATGTTGAGTGACGACCCCTTTTTGCACAGATGAGGCGCACCGTTACTTGGTAATTTCTTTTAATCCTTTTTTGTTTAGGATTTAGGGTAAACTAACTCGATAATATTCGTGCCAATTGTGTTATCCAATACTATGGTGGTGTAGTTAACAAATGAAGTTGAAGAACATGTTATGCTGCGAAAACAGAATGTAGAAAATAAAATCATGAATTCAATCAAAATACATTTATTTATTACCAGAATAAAGGAGATATCACTTATAATAATGTTTCATCTTATTATTGGCTTAATAATTCATCAAATGCATACATACTGTTTCAGTAGGTACCTACTGAGTGTAGAACGAACTCATATTTTTATAAAACATGAACCTTGTTTATTTATATTCACTGTGATAGTTTAGCATATTTAGTTTCTGTTAATAAAAAATGTATTATGTATAAATAAAGTAATACTGTCTAAATTAGTAACAGATTTGAAAATCATCAATGATGTGACAGTTGGTTGGACCCTAAGATTTAAATACTAATTTTAATTCATCAGTCAAGCCATTTCCCGATTTTAATTATATAGGTACAATAATTTACATTTAATGTTTTTTATACAATAACAACATTATTGTTTTATTTGTTGTATGAAAATAAGATTGTTTGTTTAACTATTGCTTGAATAATAAATGGACAATACGTCAATGCTAAGTCATAATATCATGGTTAAATGTACAGTATAAAATGCAGATTTCTTGTAAAAATTGGTCAGGACAGAAACTTTAGCTGCCATTCATGTGCTTATGTGTGTGCGTGTGTGTCATTCTTTCCGTGGAGATACTCGACAGCAAATCCTCCGAGGTCAACAGTCCGATTGAATTCTGTACGTACGCCGCTGCGTCTATAAAATAAAATATTGCTCGCTATAATATTATTATTACGAAACTTTAGCTTTTACGAGACACGAGTTATCGTTTACGCGTAATTTTGATAACTCATGTTGTTTTGACGAAGTTTAAGACTCAGGATTCCTGAGTCTTAAACGTGAGGCCTATAAATATTAAAGTGTAACTATAAACGTATTAATGAGGACTGGAATCAATTTTAAGTCTTTTCAGCAAGAAATTGGTAATTCATTAATTTAAACACTCGATTCACACTGACTTAAGTTCTGTGAATCAAACCAATGACTTCGAGCCTAAAATCATAAAAAAATAAACCAGTTAAATGTTATGAGGACTCACGTCATTTGCAACGCTAGGCAAGGGAAAAACCATCAGGGTGTAAAACATACTCTCCATCCAGTCACAAATACTATACTGCGATAACTTAGTCACGATACTATAAACGTAGAGCACAGACCTGGCGATACGATTCCGATATTGAAATTAAATACTTAAAAAATATGTTTCATGGGGCTACAAAATTCCTTTACACCATAAAAGGATTATTTCCACATAATGTTCTTTATATCGTACCTGATTTGACAACAACGACATAAGGAGATATGTCGAGCATACGTGAGACTAATCCTAGGGTCGGTTTGTGAGCGAGATCCACTTTATAGAACTTTTTGACGGTGAACTTGTCGAGTGCTTCTGATGTGGAGCCCGACAGATTGGCTAGTCGTCGGCGAGCATTGTCCGCCGTGAACACACCCACTACAGATCTGAAACACAATCAAGACAGTTTATTAATAGTCAGCTACCCTAACCGTTAGTTAGAGATTCAAATAATATTGTTCTTAGAAATACATCTAGAGTTTTTCAAACGTATTAAAACTGCATTTTATGATATTTGGAAATGTATTTTTTTATCGATAAAACGTTTTTTTTTGCGGAAATGGATTACCTGTTTACAATGAACAAAAAGTTGTACGGAAGGACATCTCTTTTCTAAAGTTGCCACAAATTGATGAAAATTATTTAGATTTTCATACTATCAAATCGACACCAGCAATGAACACTAAGCTAACTTGAAAAAGTCGATTTTAACCAGAGTCAGTTGAAGCGTAATTAATACATATCGGGCGATTACAAAAATTACATTCACTTACCGATGTGTTTAGTTCAAAACTTCTTTATTTATTGGAATTTCCATATGATTTATTTTGTATTAATTTATATTCTATACGATAAACAATTTAGTATTAAAAACGGAAATTGCCCAAAATTCAAGTTAGCGTAGTGTCGATTGCCGGTGTCGAAATTATAAATATGCAATATAATAAAACGATGTATGAAAATTCAGGCAATAGACTCCTCTTACTAAATTGTGATTGCCTATTACTAAATTCAGATTGACTAATGGAGCAGTCTGCTCCATTAGTCAATCTAAAATTAGAATTACATTTATTAAATTAGTGCTACTATATGCACTTGCAGTAGGTACTGTAAATTTTATGTTAAAATTTTAATTTAAAGTTTATAAATACATTTTACTAAACCTATTGCTATGAACTAAATATTGTTAGGTCAATTAAATAAGTAGGTACTATCCTAAACTTAACTATGTACACTAACTAATTAGCAAAAAATCAGAAGACTGGCAGCATTCAAATGAAATTAAAATTCTATGTTAAACATTGTGCACCCTAGTAATGCAACAATGTAATTGCTCATTAAACCACGAAATGGACATATAATCCTGTAACTCACAAATTGTTTTAAGGTATTATTCCGGGCACTGTTGCTTGTTACCATACTTGTTGCTTTATTTTTCTTGTTGAAGATAGTTATTACACATAATTCACTATTATTGGTTTAAAAAGCTTTTAATTGATGTATGACACCACAGATGGTAATTTATCTATAATTGTCCTGTCTTCACGTAGCAACTGATCGAAGAAATATATAACTATGTATGTATATAATGTTAGGCATAGGAAAAGGAAAAACATTAGATAGAATCATCTAAAATTTTAAGTGAATCCAGAAAATTTTAACATGTTTGGGTTTTGGTTTTGCTTTGGCATTTATGTTAAAACTGATTGATATTTTTTGGCAGATGTTGTCAAATATTCTTTCTCTGTATATTATAACTCGTTTTGTGCCTAACTAATAAAAAAAACTTCCCTTCTTGAATTATCTCAATTTATATTTTATCACGAATGCTTGTTTATAAAGAGTGATGGAATCGATTTGTTGAAATTATTTTATACCTACCTAACAGCACCCAACGAGTACGAGAAATTATACAAACTTGCAACTAAAAATTAGCTTTGCATCTGTGCGAGTGGCGCCTAGAGAAGTAGGACGTGAGTCGTTGACTCGCGACGATGTAAAAGAGCGTGTGAAGTAGCATTCACTCAAACGCAAAGCTCTTGGCTGGTTGTGAGGACTGTACAGTATGATTTAGGTTTTCCAAACATTAATAGTTTGGAAATCGCTCAGTAGGAAATACTTCTGTTTTAATGTTAGACATACGACATCCCATTCAACATTATTATTGAATTTTACGTAATTCTAGTTACGAACTTACTTACCCCTTGTCATCCACAACTGTCAGTAGAGGCGCGCCACTTTCTCTCAGGGCGGCGAGTGCTTCTGACGGGGTGCTGCTATGTGATATGCTTCTGATGGTCTGCGCCATGTCCTGACTCAGAGGCTTCCCCCACCACCTATAAAATTGGCAAATTAAATTAATGAGCATACATTCTATGTAAGGGGTAGTACTTAATAATAAAAAATATTACTCTAAGCACTTCCAAAAATATGGCCTAGTTTTTACCAAAGTTAATATTATTTCAAGAAATGAAGCTCCCGCTTTATGGCGTAGGTACCTAACTTATGCCTAGCTATTTGTAGACCCAAAACAAGTTTGAGTCCCGGCGTATTCTGGCCGATCTAGAGCCACTCTGCGTCAATATGGGCGCAGGTCCCTATTCCCAAATTACTGAATTATGTGAATTGAATATAATAGATCTTTATTTCATGTAAACCAAATACAGACACTTATGAAATGTCGAGACTCTAGGTGCGCGGTTCCAAATAGTAGGTCCTATGGAGAAGAACCGGCATGAAACTCCATGGAAACTCTTTTAAAATCCACTCCACTCCACCCACTCTTTTACAATCTTTATTAATACAATGTTGTACTATATAATTTAATGTAGATAAAAAAAAAGAATAGAATAATAATAATTTGGCTTTCATTATGGAATGCCATGGTAATTACAAGCGACAGACGGCACCCGTTAACGAGCATGGGACAGAGATGTAATATCCTCCATCTATTTGTTTCTCATTGTTATTAAAAGATAAAAGCATAAATCCGTGTTATCGCAAAATATGTGTTATTATAATATTTAATGACCCGATAACACCGTGACACCGCCATTATAATTACGCAATTGTTGACGTAAAATAAAGATTTAGCAAAATTAATTACAGTTTATCTTAAAGGAAGGTTAACATAAACAGTTTAGCATAATATTATTTATGGGTGAACTGCAATAGCTGATAAGTTAGTAGATATTGTTGTAAACAGAGAATTGGTCAACTTACCCTGCGGTCCGAATTGCGATAAATGTGATAATATCGCGAATCCGATCAAATTTAATAGTCACAAAATATAAGGGCTATTGAGTAATAATAATACTTGTGACTTTGGTCGGGTTCGCGATATTATCACTTTTAGTGCAATTCGGACCACAGGGATAATATGATAATATGCATGTGATTTTGCTGTAACAACTAGATACCTACACCTAGTTTGATATTTATCGAAGTTATTCGTTTTCGATTATTCAGATAAGTTGAAAGATTGTGTAAACTATTTACTACTAATTACATTAGCAGTATCTCTCAATAGTATTTCTGAAGCCCAATTCTCGTAATTAATTTACACTATGACTGAAAGTTGACCGAACTGAGATTATAATTATGAATTGACAAAAAATCGGTATTCTACTCCTCTTATAGTTCAGTTCGATTTCAGTATGATTTAAATTGAATCTTCTTACAGCCTCATTTCAATCCATAGACATAATAAGTACCTACTTACTTATTTAATTTCTTTTTGTTTTCAAAGCGAATCTGTAATATGGTCTAGCGTGACATCCAATTACTGAGAAAGAATTATAATGTAATGTATGTAACTCATTAGTACGTACGATAGGTGTTCCTTCTTGACCAGTGGTTGGAAAGTTCGCGTCTCCATCCACTGGTCGCATATGAACTTGGTCATGTAGTTGCGAATATTGTCTGGTAACAGTACTACACATTTTTGTCCCTTCTTCAATGATTTAGCTGCTTGGATGGCGCCCCACATCGCTGAACCACTGCTGCCACCTATAACATTAAAATGCACCAAAATTTAATTCACGAGCGGGCTGTGGCCGAGAACAGTACTAATGCCTGTGTTTCGTCACGTAATGGGGTGCAAGGAAAGAGCCTCCACGAGTGACGAAACATACGATCGTCTGGAGCACCCTGCAGGGTAATCATGATACACACTCGCAATCAGAATCGATTCAATTTTAATAGTCCAACAAACTACATTGCGCGGTATGCTTTTGAAATCACTCCGCCCGACAATTGGAACAACGCAAATAACGCAATGAACATTTTTGTAGTGTCAAAATTGAGTCGATTACGAGTGTGCATCGTCCCACATAATGTAATAAATGATTAAGATGTGCTGGGCGGTCCGCCTCGACATCACCATTGCTGGCTGGCTAATCATTCCTTTACGACATGAAAAATTCCCATGTGATAACCCGTGTTGTCTCAACAGAAGTCGCCCTAGTTATATTGAGAGGCGATGTCGCTTAATATAACTAGGCCCACAGGGAACTTAATCGACATAAGCTTTTAAGGCATTTAAGGGTTATAAGGCGTAAGCATTTGTCATCAGCTTATTAATGTTCCCGCTGCTGGAACTCTTCCTCTCTGAAAGTAGGACAGGGCAGGTCCAGTGTGGATAGGTGGACGTCACAAGTCTTTGATGTATTTTTGGTCCTAGGACATACCGGATTTCTCACGATGTATTCCTTCACTATTAGAGCAATGGCAATTACTTATGTATATGTATAAGTCATTCAATAAATAAATCTGACCAATTAGTGCGTTGGATTTTAATTTTTAACCCATGACCTACGACTCGTAATTAAGGCCACAACGACTAAGCCTGCTTCCTGAAGTTATAATATTCATAAATAATGTTACACTTGGCCTCTTATGTTATTCTGAACAAGGAGCTAGGCTAGGTTACGTGATTATGGTTCCGGAAATTTCATTTCTTCAGTTTAGCTTTTTAGACTATCATGCACAAAGCTGTGATACGATTGTGGTTGAATACTTAGCATATAATTAATACGAAACAGTAATTAGTTCTCACCACAGAGTAATCCCTCGTCTTTGATAAGTCTCCGCGCCATTTCCAATGAGGTTTTGTCTTCGGTCTTCACCCATTTGTCGATGACTCTTCTGTCGAGGGCGCGGGGGAGAAAGTCATAGCCAATGCCTTCCACCTTTAGAATGCAATTACATCTTTATTGGTAAAACGTGTAAGGTATACGATATGAATGAACAGCCGATAACAGCGACGCTTTGAAGTTGACAATAGTCGATCTTGTTCTCATCGTGTCGATGGTACAGTAAGTTTGCGCGGCAGCGCTACGGTTCTGCGCGAATAGGGATTACTTGAACAATATTATAATATATCTTGCTCATAGTTCTAAAGTTCTAACCTGACCTAACCATCCTCCACGTTAAACGCCGACACCGGGGCTCAACAATTCAGTTGATTTTGAACTATTTCACTAGATTAGTTTAGGGATATAGTTACGTTACTAGATATTTAGTGAGATAGTTAAGAGACGCTTTCCTACAACTATTATCCGGAATATGATTAGGGGTATAATTATATCACGGCTTTACCTATCTTACTGCGACATATATAAAATGGTACAAATATAATTGATTTCTTGGATATATTATATCTACTTGCGCATAATCATGAAAATTGTATTGTAATAAAAATATAGATAGCATGTGTTTACATTGAATTCTGACCGACTGTACGATCAGATGATGTAATCGCGTATCATACTTGGAATGAACAATATTTTGATATTCGCCGATATTAGCCTAAGTTTAACGCGGACGTCATGGAGTGTAACCAAAACAATAAATTTTATCAGAGTATTGTGTTTGATCTCAACGCAACGTCGAGCGGCAGGTCACGGGCTAGCAGATGTTAAATAGAAACGGCACGGCAATCCATCCGTGTTGAATTGATTATGATGTAGAGATTACATTGAAGTGTGCTACACTTAGGTACCTACGACACTTCGTGATATTGGTATACTTTTTCTTTAAGACTAGACCAGGGGTCGGCAACCTGCGGCTCGCGAGCCACATGCGGCTTTTTGGATGTGAAGCTGCGGATCTTTAGTTCTATACGCAAATATATTAATAGGCACATATATTGCATATATTTATTTAATACCATACTTTTTTGTAAATTGTAATTTTTGACTCTTCCGACTCAAAAGTTTGCCGACCCCTGGACTAAACCACAACAAATATGGGTCCAGTAGGATTTGTGATGACTGAAAATGTATATAAGATGTTAGACGAATGCAGTGCGTGTGCCAGTGCATTTGATGTGACATAATACATTTCCTACTACACCCGTACTTGAGGGCTAATTAACGTAATTTTATGACGCGCCGATCATATTGCAGTGACGCTCGAACTTGACGCGAGCGTATCTCACTGAAGCTCAGAGAATACAAAATTTGTTGTTTTGATCAAAATTTTACTGCAACTGCACTTCTTTAGTTACGTGAATTAGCCTATTGGTGTGGCCCAGACTATTCTGGATTATGCACTATGTTTAATGATACAAGAAGACCATCTATGTGAACCACGACATGATTGTAGGTAGATATTATTGAATGTTACAGTCGGGCATTAAATACTGCACATAATCTGCATAATGTTCATCTAACATGTTTATAATCTGTTCCATGAGCATGGAGTCACAAGCCAATGGAATCTAGGTACTCACTAGGTCTACGATCAGTCACCTTCGTTTAAAAGTGTTTGATAGAAAAATAAAACGTCTATCATTGGTCGATGGCACGAGTTGTTCGCCGTACCATCGTGTCGCACCGTGGCCCGGGCCAACTCGCCCAAACCGCGCACGCTTTCCGCGCTTAACACTCTTCAGGATGACAATCCTTACTGTGACTTGTTTGCGGATGGATGGGCGGATATATTGTCGGAGTGTCTGCTTTTTTGTGAGAGATTTGTATGACTGTGTTGTTTTGTTTATATGTGTAATTAATTACCTATGTGCCTATCTTTTATTATTGTAATTGGTTTTGTACCGTTTTAGTAAAAGTAAATAAATAAATATTTACCTCGTACATCTGCACATCTGATTCGTTCAACAGCTCGGGCTGGGCGAGTATAGAGCCGTAAGGGTCGACGCCGACGACGACGCACTGGGGGCAACGCTCCTTGATCTTGTGCCCCACGCCGGAGATGGTGCCGCTGGTGCCCGCGCCCATCACCACCATGTCCACCTCATCATCCAGCGACCACAGTATCTCTTCAGCCGTGCCGTCGAAGTGCGCCAGCGGGTTGCACGGGTTATTGTACTGAAATATTTACATTATATAATATTCATACATATCAGTATCAATGTCTACTGGTAGAAGGCCCAGATGCAGAGAGTCCCTGGGTACGATTCTCAGGCCGGCCATAGTGTTATTGCGTTTTCCTGTAAGAAAATTTTCAGTTGCAACTTGCAGCCTAGAGTTAGTAATGTCCCTGGTATATGGCAATGGCATCGCCTCCTATTACATGGTACTTAATATCGTCTTCGGCGTGTAAACAATGTTGATTCTGTTGCACATTTCGACAGTATTAAACTAGACTAAATGCATCTGTCACTTTCCTTTTCTATTGAAACAGAAAGAGACAAGCGCCCTTTAGTTGAGTTTAGTCCTGTCAAAGTGCGCAACAGAATCGACACCAATAGTACACCTCTGCCTAACCCTTCACGGAATAAAGGAGTGTCAAGTGGGGGTATATTAATTTAATTATAAATTAGCGATCCGCCCCCGGATTCGCACGTGTGCAATTTCTCTACTATATAAAAGTACATTAATATACAATATACAGGATTATTGGTAATTAACTAATAGTGCTTTATAGGGTTATTGTACTCATCATTATAGACAACTTTTACTATGGTTCCAAATCTGAAATAGCGAAAACAAAAATCTGCCGTTCTATAAATAATTCAATATTACTCAACTAAATGTATGGAATGAACAGTTGATTTTTTTTTACGATTTCATGGTTGGTCCCGTACTAAAAGTTGTTTATAATAACAAGTAAAATAACTCCTTAAATCACTATTAGTTAATTACCAATAACCCTGTTTATACCTTCCGGGAGAAATGTTAAAAATGATGGTAAAACGCGTAAGAACTAATTGATATAGACAGGTTCAATTTAATACCATCATGACTTTGCTATCAAAATTAAATGATTAAAGTTTAGGGACATTATTTCGGTATTTGTTATTGTCATAATTGTCTGAATATTACATATACCTAAATGTGGTTAAATATGACTGCAGTATACCTAACTACGGTTCTCTTTATTATGTAGGTAATATTTTAATATTTGTTTATTATATAAATGATATGATGTTTATTATGTAAATGGATATTTATGAAATTTGTGATTTAAACGGGTTTAATTAACATTTATGATAAAAAATATTACGCTATACGACTATAATCTAAAGGGAACTAAGTGATATATTTTTCACATTATAAATCACATTAAATCTCGTGTTAAATTAAATTTTTTATCGACTTTCAAAATTGTACAGAGCACCAATATGTTCCAGTAAATCCTAGGATTTATTGGAATGTATTGGTGCTGGACTTGGAAATATTTTTAGGGTTTGCCACTGATTGGGCTTTTACAGTAGCATTATTATACATACCTGGTCCAGAAGGACTGCATCGGGGATCTCTTTGGCAAGTCTGTGTGCCACCATAATGTTACTAGCTGGATCATCCCAGGCGGCCTCAGTAGGAGTCCGGATGATTTCAGCCCCCAATGCTATAAGGGTGTTAACTTTCTCATCTGACATTTTTTCAGGTAATACTATTATGCACCTGTAACCTGGAATAGAAGAACTAGTATTAATAGCACTCATAATATTTATGTAATAAATCATTACAAGGTACCTATTTGAATAAATTAAATGTTTTAATAATAAAATACACCATTGGTTTCATTATTCTTTTTCTTTTGTTTGATTAGTCTATACAGGCCAGGCTAAGTACCTAAAGTATGCTCTCAACTGTGAGTAAGACTAATGACTATTGCTATGTTAGGTATTATGGCTGAGAGATTACATCAGGAAGAAATGGAATATTTTACACCTATACAAGGATAGTCGGAAGTATAAAGCCGAAATGGGGTCATTATTATGCTCATCATTATTAAAAACGTTTAATAAGAAAAAAAAATCTCATTTATTATTGAAATGATTCAATATTACTCAACTAAAATATGGAGCAGCTGTGTTTTCGTGATTCAGGGCTGGTCCATTCTTAAAGTGATTCATAATGATGAGTACATTAACCCCATTCCACTTCTTACACTTCCCTTAAAAAAAAATTCTCTCTCCTCTAATATTGGATTAATGTTCCCATAGGAGAGGCTTATAACCAACAGTGTTTGTCCAGAGTGCATGTCCAACATGTTTTACTTAGATACAATTATTTTTATTTAATGTCCAATTGATTAATTTTACACTGATAAATAAATTTTGATTATGTCTTACATAAACGATTATTTTTATATTTTACAATTAATTAATTTTACACTGACAATGGAATTTGAATTAATAATGTTTTACCAATACCTACAATTATTTTAATATTATACAATAAATGTTTCATAAATAACTGAACTGTATGCAATACTTAGTTTGCACTCTGTAAAAATAATTAAATAAATAAACAGTGGACTACCATAGGCTGAGTTCATGAGTTGATAAATATAATTATTATAACTGGCACATATTCAGCAGTAGAGATAGTAATGGTGAATATTAAGTTCCTAATATCATTTACCTCTGACAGCAGCAGCAAGGGCCAGCCCGATGCCAGTGTTGCCAGACGTAGGCTCCACTATAACAGACTTGCCCGGCTTCAGCAAACCTTTTTGCTCAGCATCAATCACCATGCGGTGAGCTATGCGGTCCTTCACGGATCCCCCAGGGTTTAAGAACTCACATTTCGCATCTAGTGACATAATTAAGTAATATTTTATACATTGGTTTTTATAATTTGAAATAAATACATGTATTTTTCATGAATGTATAAATTATATTAAATCATCTGTCTAGCTTTTTCCCAACTATGTTGAGGTCAGCTCCCGATCTAACCAGTTGCAGGATAATATCAGTATTTGGTCAGAGTGTCATCTTAGGCTTTACATGGAGCAACTGCCATCTGACCGCCAACACTCAACTACTAGGAGACATTGATACCCTAAGGGTAGACTGGTTGTATAGTAAATTATTTAAAATAAAAAAAATTCAGATACCTACAGATCAAGATGCCTTTTAAGTCACTATTATAATAAAGAGTGCATTTGCATGCATAATTTAAAATGTGTTATTATAAATTCATGTAGGCTAAGTAAAATAAATTGAATGATTATGCGACAAGAAAAGTGCAAAATATATAATATAATATTAGTTCCAAGAATGTACCTAGTCTTTTTCTCTAATTTATAGTGGTAGTAGGTACTTACACATGTCACATTTTATGCCTTCTTCCTTGGGAATTTTATGGAGCTTCACTAATGGAGTATTACCAATAACATTTAGTATGTCTGGATGAACTTTCTGATTCCTATCACTAAAAAAATATGAATTATTTGATCATATAATTTTAATCACAAACTTTATGTTTTCTTAGTGGTTCAACAAGGTTGCATTCTATACTTACAGAGCTCTCACAATGTGTGGCATTTCCTTGAGGTTAAAATATTTTCTCGCCGCATTTTCAGCAGTGTTGTTCAACTCCACATGGTTAGACATTTTACAGATTTTCCGGGAAACTGAACCTGTCATCAATTATTACGTTTCTTAAAAACAAGAATAATTATTTTCCATCCGGAAATAACATAAATACATAAACTTATAGCTGTTCAAAACTTGAATTATTAAATAATCTAACCATTTTACACACTTTTGGTACATAACGATACATAAAATAACAAAAGTTACAAACCACGTCACTTTATTTACTCCTCCAGCCACACACAACACGTCTTTATGAGAAAATCGAAAAATCGAAATGCGAGGAAAACTTTTAGGAAATTAAAAACTGATTTATGAATGCATGCACTGCACACTGAATGAATGAACAAGTGTTGCCACTCTCTAATTTTGATTTTCCCCTAAATTAGGCACTTTTTAAACTTTTTTCCCCTAAACGTTTATTCAAGAATATAACAATTTTTTTTAAATGTCCATTTCGATAAAAAAAAATCAATTATTTTTCCCCTAAACGTTTATTCTAAGAATGAAACACATTTTTTTTTCAATTAGATGATTACTTTTTTTTCAATATTTAAACGAAAAAAAATGTTTTCAATATATTTTCATTTTCCCTTAAACAGAACAGAATGAAACAACAACGGCCACACAAACATAGCAGCAGCAATATTTGCATTCGACAGCTCCCTTCCGCGTATACACAAATCTATAAGCGCGAAAGAGAAAAATATGTTATACAGATGTACCGCACTCTATCGCTAGCAACAAACAACGTAACTTGGTGTGACGACGTGTGACGATCACACCTAGTGTATTTGCTCTTAGGCTTACATTCAGAGACGACAGAAACGAGTCTAAGCGTGAACTTACGCTTCCATATGTCAATTTTACGAACAAATTTTGACAGATGGAAGCGTAAGTTCACGCTTAGACTCGTTTCTGTCGTCTCTGAATGTAAGCCCTAGATCACACGATCACACCAAGTTACGTTCGGATACACGTAGTCATTGCCAATCCAAAATCCCTTAAACTTATTTTTCCCTTTTTCTTTTTTTTTCCTTGTCTGTTTTAAGATAATTCCACTTAGAAATAATTTTATACTCTAAAAGATCCCCTAAAGCTCTAAAAATCCCCGAAATTTAGGGGAAAATACTTTATGAATGCACTGGGTGTGTTTAGTTATTACGCCGGACGACGCTCGACGACGCGGGCGATCACACTAATCCGTTCAGTTATTTGAGCGAGCGTCGTCGGACGATCGCTCTGGTCACTCCGTGAAATAGTAGGGTGAAAGTCGCACTCGGTCGCACTGCTAACAACCGACCAATGACTGTAGTCATAGGATACAGCAGCAGATAATTTGAGATCGTTCGTTTCGGTTCGTTTGGTCCGGATTGGTCACTCGCGTAACGCAGTTGTGGTTCGTTCAATTATTCCCGATGAGCGAGCGACATTCGCACGAGTGACTTTCGCACCGAAAACTGCACAAACTATATAGGGATGCTAGAAAACTGAATTACTGAACGTAGCCACTGGAATGAACACAGAACTCAATGAATGAATGAACTGAATTACAGTCTAAACTGAAGTGTGCAACACTACCCTATTCTATACTTTCATACTTCAGTGTTCTATACACGCGAAAATATTCTAAGTTTATGCTATACACCGACATGAGCGAAAATAGTTAGGTAAGAGGGTAAGGCTGACATTCAGAGACGACAGAAACGAGTCTAAGCGTGAACTTACGCTTCCATCTGTCAAAATTTGTTCGTAACTTTGACAGATGGAAGCGTAAGTTCACGCTTAGACTCGTTTCTGTCGTCTCTGAATGTAAGCCTAAGAGCGTAAGCAAGTCCTAAATCTATGGGTAGGTATGTGTGGACTAGAGATCGTTTTTAGAAATGCCAGGCATTGATGCCACTTACAGCAAACTATTCTATATCTATGCAGCAAACTTACAGATATCGGATGCCGTGTTGATGTCGTGTCATGTTGAAAACGGATGCCGGTGCCATCTACCTACCTACCTACCATCTACCTACCTACCTAGATATTGTCGGTTGCAGTTGTATGTATTGTTAACAATATCAGCATCGTATCGTAGTTGACGTTACGAACATTGTTAAAGTAGGCATCGATGTCAAAAATAACGATGCTGCTATTGGATGCTGCATCTTGAATAGGTACCTATCGGTGCGCATCGATGACAAAGATATCCAAATACGTCCAAGTCTAGTGTGGACCTTGGGCTACTCTCACGCTTTCACCTCCTGTTCACCCGTTTTGCCCGCACAACAGTCTTAATTAGCGGTCTCCTTAGATTTTTATCTATGGCTGTCTCGGTTGATTGACAAGTTTACATGCACAATATTATGTCCGACAAGTTATGAACAAAGTGAAGTTGTTTTGTAAATAGTTGTAGGTAAACATATAGCTACCAAACAGAAAATTATAATCAGATAGTATAAAATTTTCATTAAATGTATTCCCTTTCTGTAGTATATAAAATACTACCGAAAGGGAATGAAATAACGTGGAAATAACGGTCTGTTTCATCTGTGTGAAACAATGGCCATTAGAGCCAATTGGAAGGAATGAAAGAAAAAGATGCGCTGAGTTGCCTACCCAGCAGAAACTTTACGTGAATTAGCTCGTTTGGTTGCGGGGCTCCATGACTTCCAAATGATACCGCATTCAGACGCAAGGAATAATAATACCTACCCACATCGGTTACAATTTCGTAGAGATTTCCGGTTTATTCATGAAAATTTCGGTAGCTATCCACCAACCCGGCGGTGGTAAGAAGCTGGTTGCAAGATTATGATGTTGCGATTCTGGAGTGGCCAGGACAATCACCAGACTTATCTCAATAATTATATTATTATAAATAAGCATGGGATAGCAAGGAAGAGCTCCGAGGGATTTCCCCGACTATTCGTTGACAGATGAATATCGTTTTTTACACCTCAGCAGAAACGTGGACAACATTCCACAGCAAGACATTGATGACCTTATTAATTAATTAACGTCATGGGTGTTTTATTGTTTATTGATTTTCATATCCATGTAAATAAAAGCACAAAAATATGTTTCTTTTTACTTTTATCCGTCAAAACGATCCGATATCCGATCCCTTAATTTAGTAGGTACAATTTATATATTTTGCTCTGTTCACACGAATTTTAAAACAAATAGATTTTAATTTTAATTTATGATAGTCCTAAAAGTATATTTTTGTATATAAACTTATCGTATGTAATTTCTTATATTTTTTAATAACTGAAATATCCTAGACAAAGTTGATGTGTGTATTTACTTATAGAAATAAAATATTCAAAAGAATGATATAATATAATGAACTTTAATTATAAGAATAATACAAATATTTATTCATAAATCATAGAATAATGTCCATTGATTTATTGACCTATCAAGGACCTATAATAATTAATATTTCTTTGTATAATTTAAATGTGTCTTTGGTGGTCGATGATATAATCCAGGATGATTTCAGAAGTTATGATGCCTTTTGGTATTAATCCTGAAAAGTAAAATTATCTACAGTAAGTTAAAAGTAAGTTATCTACAGGTGATTGGTAACTGGACCAATTCCTTGAACGGGGTTATACTAGAGGTACTAAACACATATAAGTAATAAAAGAATAATAGGTATAAGTAATAAAAGAATAATAGGTACAATATTTTCCTTAAAAGTGCATAATTTGCCTATTTATTATGATCACCTTATAAAACCTAGGTACCTACCAAGTTTAATACCTACAAAATAAACGACGTTTTCCTTCTATCGGCGAAATGTTGGTGTAACTGTACACCTCTCTCTAACTGGTCAGGGAATATAGGCGTGATCTTAAATATGTAGAATGTATGTTTTCCTTCTAATGCAATGAGGCGCTAAGTGGGTTAATCAGTGAATTATATTGATCATGTGGGTGAGACATACATAGGTCAGAAAAATATAATCTGATAATATCAAAACTGTTAAAAATATACATTGATATCAAAACTGGTAAAAAGAAATTGATTAAAAAATGGAAGAACAAAGACCAGTCTATCAAAGATAAAAGTACAACGTACAAAGTACAGCGGCAGCGGTGGGGTTAGTGAAAATAAACCAATAAACTAACTAGGCAGTTAGTTCATATTCACCTGCGATGTTATTGTTGCCATTTAAATATTCTTCAACAACGACGATGAACGGAGCTATATCTAATATTCGTGCGGCTAAGCCAACGGTGGGGTTTCCTTTGTTTTCTGCGATCTTGTAATGTTTCTTCATGACATATTTGATGACTACATCGTTAAAATCGAGATTACCCTTCTTTTTAGGATTTGTGGCTTCAGATCTTAAATTATCTTTGGAGACAACACCTGTGAGAAATCTAAAACAAGCAAACAAATCAAACATGTATCTTTTTGTATACTACTAAGGTGGAAAACAAGGATACGGCCCGCCTAATGGAAAGCGGTCACCGTAACCTATGGACGCTTGCAACACCAAGAGCGTCGTGTTGGTCCCTACTGCCAACACGACGCCGGCGCCGACGCTTCCCCAAGAAGCACTGGAACGACCGTGTTCACCGTTAGGAACACAACACTGCAAAAGAGCAGTGCTTTTTGGCTATGATATTCTGCAAGGTGGAGGTAGGTACTTCCCCAGTCGGGCAGCTCCAACTTTGAGAGCAAAGTCCTGCTATGCCCTACCTTTTTTACTATGGCTGTATCTATGGCTTTGCGTAGGCTACGAGCTCTCTATCACACACAACGCCCGTTCCGAGGTCCCTGGTGGATTTGGTCATGGCGAGCAATTCATCGTTTCGCATTTACTTTATAAATAGATATCTACTTACCTAGTTTACAATCGCATACTAGGACGCCCTATTGCCACTTGTGGTAAATTACATAAGTAGGTACTATATTACTAGGTACATACCCTTCATGATCGACGACGAAGGCCACTTTGTTCTTATATCCCATAGCAGTTAAGGCGTCCAGGCAAGAGTTACTCTCTTTAACAGCCGGCACTGAACGGTTAATTTTTAAATTCGAAATACATCTGTTCCACCACCTGTGGAATCAAAATTATCATTCAGTGCTTAATCTACAGTTCACTAGCATTGTCTTTTTTTGTGATCTAAGAAGTACCTACTGAATGATTACCTACCATAAAACAACGGCGGGTCTACCGCGTAACTGGTAATGAAACCAAATTATTAAATTATTTGTTTTGGGTTTATCGTTATTTTAAATGCTTTCTTATCATTGATCGTTCAAAACAAAATTATCTTAGATAATTAAAAAACCTAAAAACATAATTCGACCCTTGAGAGGTATGTTACATCAGTTTATTTCAGCAAAGTGGATTCTGTTTGTACTTAGTTTTGATATCAGTTACGATACATACAGGAAATCCCGCCCGGGAGGTTCCTTGAACAGATGAGCCTCCATCCACTGATCGCTCACGAACTTCGTCATGTAGTTACGGATGCCGTCGGGAAGGATCACCACCACCTTCTTACCGGCGCCCAGGTTGAACTCCTTCGCAGCTTGTATTGCTGAAAATGTTATTGCTCCACTGCTGCCACCTGTTGATGTGATATGAACATAAGTCATTTTCTCAACCAGTAAGTTACTTGTTTGTTTGGTTTGGCAACCCGCGGTCCATGGCTTTCCTTCATGCGGCCCGCGGCTGTTTACTACAATAAGTACGTACGCCCAGACATTCAAAACGCGGCATTCCGATTATCTAAAGTTATTGGTACAATCCAAATAATTAATATTAAGTCACTGTGCGTTTTGCATTCAACATCCTTAAGTAATAATAATCACACTAATATTATAAATATGAAAATAGCTCTGTCTCTCGTCTATTTCTTACCTTTTCATAACAAAACGGCTAAACCAATTTTGACGTTAGACAAGGAAACAGTGTGCATCAGGAGTAAGAAAATAGGCTTTTTTTTTTAATTCGCGTTTTCCACCTATTCCCTTGCACATCTAGTACCACATAAATCATGTTAAATCCGGCCCGCCTTAGCTTTATTTTGCCACTGTGTGGCCCTTGTCTGCTAAAAGGTTGCCGACCACTGCTCTAGGATTTAAAGTAGATGCATAATTTTCGGTTAAGCTACTAACCACCTGGGTATAGTTCGGGTAGTCGACATTCGCATATGAAATAAACAATAATTGCATAATTATGCTGAGCGGAAGCCTTTTTGACACAGCTGTGACGTACAATACATTTTATTTAAGACAAATATTAAAATTTTTGTTTTAGGTACCTTTTTTATTTTTCTGTTATGTTATCTTTAAAATCGTTTTTGTGCTGTGTCAAATAATATACATTTTCTTTCTTTCTTTCAATAGTTAATAACATGTAACTATTAAAAAAATCTATTGAGGACTCTACTCTACAATGGATGGTTTTGTGCCCGAAAAAGGTCTTAGTTTTGCCTTGTAAAGTAGGTACGTATGTACCATGTATGTACTAATATTTGAATTTGGAACATGAGACCACACCCACGAGTAGAGCAGGTTTGATCCGAAGCCAAATGTAATTTATTCGGGTTCGGGACATTAGTAATAGGGTAACAATAGTTAAGTGTGACACATTAGAATATTTTTTTAAACATTTTCCTATTCTTATAATTCTTTTGTATCGTGGGTAAGTACGCTTCACAGACATAAATCTCACATGCACACACCCAGATCCGGAACAACTATCTGTAGGCCACAAAAATATTAGATCCGTGCGGGGATTGAACCCGTGAGTCGTGACACAGAACAGAAAGCCGGTCGCTTAGCCATTGCATCAATCTTGAAGTTGTACTACGCACCCTTTGCAAATGTTTTATAACGGTGGAGAAACTACAAAATGCTATTATATTTTTACTATGAAAGGTGCTAGGTTTCTAGTCTCGATTCAGTTATTATAGGGTTATTGTACTCATCATTATGAACAACTTTTGTTCTCAAAATCTAATGTTCGATACATTTAGTCTGAATTTGTACGAAACAGCTGTTTTTTTTCGCGATTTCAGTGTTGGTCCCATATTTTTTTTTTAATAATAAAATTAATTTGTATATTAAAAGTTGTTCTTAATGAAGAGTACAATAACCCCTTAATTACTCATCTGACTGAACACAGACATTCTTATTTCTCAAGGCCTACCGTGGCCGCTTGTGATTAGAAAGGTTAAAGGTATTGGGGCTCGTAAGGTAGGACCATGTATAACGGACCTTGAAGATTTTCTTACCGCATAGTAGTCCTTCTTTTCTGATTATCTCTCTTGACATATTAAAAGACTGATAATCATTAGGTTTAACAACCTTGTCGATAACCGATTTATCTAATACATTCGGTACAAAATCTCCTCCAATTCCTTCGACCTGCAAAACAGTTACGGTGGTAGAAAATATTTCGTATATTAGCCTACCCATTTATCTACCTATATAATAGTTCCAAAAGTGTGAATTTCAAATGGATGCCAACTGAAAAAGTTTAGCATGCGGCTGGATCTACTGCATCGTGACTGTAAAGTTGGAATAACAGACCAATTTACAAACTTTTGTTGTGGATTTTCAAACTACTAACAGCATGGTAGTTTCAAGCAATGACATTTTATAAATGTCATTGACTGCAACCACTGGCATTTTATTTACAACAGCGGCACCGCGACTTGAATAACTCTGTTATCTCTGTATAACGAAGTTTGTATATTCTGAGCTTCCGAGCAAGTTATTGCCGGATAGTTTGTGCAGTTATCGTCAGCTTGTGGTTGAAATGCGGTCTGTCCTTCTATAGCTATTCTTATCTAATCCTTTGGTGAAAAACCCAGCCTTCCCCAGGTTTTATTTATTTTGATGGATCATCATAATTATAGATCATCATTCCCTAACGTCCGTCCGTCCACTTCTGTACATGGGACAACAAACAAACGCTACAATAAACGGCCATATTACCATAATCACCGCGGATTAGTAATCGCAATATCGTCGGGGATAGTTCAATACCGCGTAACTAGCATTAGTAAATATCGCGTAAGTGACGAAATTAGCCGAATTGAGATTTCGCACGTGCACTGCTGACGCAGACTAGCACCCGTTGAATCCCTCTCCTGAAAAAATTGGTATTTGACATTTACGCGGTATTTACCAATGCTACTTACGCGGTATTGAACTATCCCCGACGATATGTTATTGTCAGCAAACAGATAGACGGATTTTATATTAGTCGGACTGTGTGAGATTTATGATCATAAGTATAATATTATCAAATTACAAAACTAGTTATGCCATCTCTTATGCAATAGCAAAAGCTGAAGTTCGAAAATGTTAAATTATTTGATTTTCCAATAAAAATAAAAATTCCAATGAATGCCTAAATAAAGTAATATGTGGAATGGTCACATCAATGGTCGTAAACTACATAAAAACCAAAAATACTTTCTGTTAAAATTAATACCATCTTCCATCCCATCTTCCAATAATATACGTCATTAAAATGAATGAATGTCAATCTAAAACTTACGAAGTATAGCACTGGCTTGCCTTCACCAAAAATGATAGAGCCCAATGGATCCACGGTGACGATGATGCAGTTGGGACATTTCTCTTTGAGCTTGCGGCCAACACCGGTGACCGTACCTCCGGTGCCGGAACCCATCACGAACATGTCCACAGTGCCCAGAGCGTCTAGTATCTCTTCGGCCGTATGATCGTAATGTGTCATTGGGTTCACCTCGTTTGAGTACTGAAATGATCAAGACGCTGAACAAACGATGGATTTTTTGTCAAGCGGCCATTTTAGCGACTAGATACTATATACGACTATAAAGCGAAACTAATAAAAAAGTCTGCCGCTCAAAACACCGCTAGTGCCCCGCGAGGGCCGCGGCGCGGACGATGGACGGCACGGCGGCGGCGCGCGGCGGCGCGCGGCGGCGGCGCGGCGGCGGCGCTGCGCCGCGTCGCGACTTTAGGACAAGCCAAATAATTTGTAAAGGAAACCCACTCACTTCATGTAGGGGAGGAACCCTAGATTATTTTATGATTATTATTAAACCCGTGTGGTAAACTCACCTGGTCCATAGAAATAGCGTTAGCATTTTCCTGTAGCAATTGCTTGGTTACAGACACGAAGCTCTCGGGGTCCTCATAGGGCGCCATGGCCGGTGTCTGAACGATTTCGGAGCCGAGTAAACTCATCGTGCTCATTTTCTCATCAGAGTTCTTATCTGGAGTTACTATGGTGCAGCCATATCCTGTAAAAACAAATAATAGTAATTTACGTACCAACCTATCCATGTTGTCCTGAAAAAGGGGAATAAAAAGCCTTTTTCGATTAGCAATTTACGTAAGATACCATTGAAACTGTCAACCTCCATTGGTTATGCTCAGTTTTAAGGTTCAAATCGGGTGCATATAAAAACGTGCATGCGCTTACAAGCTAGCTCGCGCGCGATACATACGTGTTGCGGCAAAACAGTTTTAATTTGCCGTTTAAAATAAAGACTATGGTTAATTTTATAAAATCTAATTACCATGTTGAAGTGTTAAAAGTACAAAAAATTTAGAGGCTTAAATCGGTCTCGTTTCCCTGTAGGATTTCTGCCCAAAAGGAGCAGTGTTTGTAAAAATAAAATCTGCTATAAAAATTAACCAATCATGTAAAAAAAAACCTAAAATGATGTCCTATGACATCATTTGTATGTCTATACATAATAAATGAAGTACCTACATAAATAACAGTACCAAATGTTTGGTAATTACTGAGAAAAATTTAGATCCCTGCCGCCAACATTTTCAAATTCGTCACCTTATCTTTCGGAGCATTACTTTGTTGTAAATAGATAGAACGGGGGCTGAAAGGCCTTAGTGGAACTTGCCTAGAGTTAACGCTACTACTGCGATTTATTGAATTTATTCGTACATTAGCTAGCCTCAGAACCGTTCGTCGTAGAAGTCTATGGGGGGAGTCTATGTCGGCGGTTTATGTCCAGCGGAGGAAGTTTTATGGCTAATATGATGATAACTGTATAATGGGAGTAATAGTTACCGCGAACTGCAGCAGTAAGGGACACTCCAATGCCTGTGTTACCCGACGTGGGCTCCACGAATCTGGTGCCAGTTTTGGCGAGGCCAGATTTTTCTGCTTCTTGTACCATAGTGTACGAAATCCGATCCTTTATTGACCCTCCAGGATTCAGAAATTCGCATTTTGCATCTAGGATGAAAAGAAAAATCCTCCGTAAAAACAATATCATTATTTTTCGCTTTATGCAATGAATGTTACTTAAGTAGGTACTAATTATTGAGTGTAATGACTGTTAAATAATAATAGGTTGTATTACAAGGGAACAAAATAATATTTTTACGCTGAGGGCGCTATTTTGAATCCAAAGCGGAGCGAAAGATTCCAATGTAAATACTGTTAATTCATGTATTCCAAAAAAATTATAAATTATGAACAGAATAATAGTTATTCCATTAGAGCTAGTATCGCTTTTCCATTTAAATCGAAGTCGAACATTATTTATGAATTTTGAATTTGACTTCTTCGTAGTTCATAAAATATGACACATCTTTTTAGTTTCCCTTAGGCCGGCCGCACATGTTCGTTTTTTGGGTCAGGCAGGTTCCCCGATACAGTTACCGGATTAGGACGCCAATTCCATACAAAAGAACGAACGGATAGAATCGGGCGTGTACGGCGCACCGTTCTATCGTATGGAATTGACATGTCGCCTTCCGCTGATCGGATCAGCGGAAGGCGGTTAATTTCGGATACAGTTGTATCAGGGAACCTGACGTAAAAACCGGACATGTGATTGGTCATAATTATTAACCTAACTTAACCTAAGACGGTCAATCCGAATCCGATCCGGATCCGGAGTAATCCTGTTATATATAACAGGATTGTTGCGAACATCAGCATCAGCATCCGCATTCATCGATGCTGATATTCAAGTCGTGATATTATGATCGCAGAGGGCGGGGCTTATAACACGTGTTGTTTTCGGTTGCGAGTTTTGGTCAATCCAGGGGTCGAACACGGTGAATGCGAACAAGCAAAAACTTGTCTCATTATGCACTGGGTACTACCTAGTATATATAGTATATAAACAGAATACCTACAAGGAAGTCTAGGTATTTAATTACAGTAATCTAGTATTAATTATTACTAAAGTAGGTAGGTACTTAGTTTGACCATTTTTTTAATTACCTAACTCACAATATTATTGAAACCATCTTTTATTACGGTATACGGTATTATTTATATTAAATGAAACCGCGTATTAAGTATCACGTTCTGTGAGCGTACACAAATAAAAAACCGCAGGTACTAATTTCAAATTTCATAATTTTGTACACATCACGATCTCTAGGCGAAGTTTGAAAAGTCTCCTATCTATTCTAACCAAAATTATAGATATTTATTTACACGTGTAGAACAGATAAAGTTGACATAAATTTCTACTTCGATGTCCCTTCACCTAGGCAAATATAGCGGAGTCAAATATTATTTAAAAAATTAGATGCGCGTAAATCGCAGATTATTTGAGTAGGTACGGTTACAGAATGGCTTCATTTAATGCAGTCATAGTCAACATGATGCTTTTGCTGATGGCCCGGTCAGCTTACCGATTCCCATCTGGATGATGTTTTGAGGATAGTGTAGCAGTCAAAAGCTGGATAAAAACGCAATTGTTAGATACAGAGCGTTCACAATTTCAGAGGTCTCATTATAAAACATAAAAAGCTCGTTATGCATTTCTTTTTGTCTTTTATATGTAGTACTTACTTATATTTTATTTTAGTTTTTGTTTATCCAGCCGCTCGTGTTACCTAGCTGTTGGGTGAATATGGCCAACGAAAAAAAAGGTTGAGTATGTCTGTATTAAATTTTAATGCAATACAATCCGCGCCAACCTGTATATCAAAATTAATAACTTGAAAAACATCAAAGATAATTTGATAACATAAAAACAAATAAATGATCGATATAATCAAGGCATCGAAGGAGGTTAACAAATATTGTTATCACGAGATGTTATTATCGTTCAAATAAAATCTGCAACAACCACGACTTTCTTCTTCATGTTATCGATTTTAATTGCTCTTTTTAATCAATTATAAGTATAACTAGGTATTTAGAATCTTGTTATGATGTTTGTGCAGTGATTCTTCATTTACTTTTATTCAGCAATGTATAGGTAGGATTACTTATTTAAAAATATCTATCTATTATTATTTTTAGAGGGGCTCATAGCTACACGCAGATCAGTCGATCAGCGTGGTTAAATAGCGCTTGCCGCGGTCAGTCCTTGGCTAGGTGACCGTTTCTTCAACCATTGAGACCCCTCCGTGCCTCGGAGAGCAGTTGGTCCCGGTTATCATACAAATCCTATTACAATCGTTACCTATAGGAGTCAGCCACAATCCATGTCTGTGGAGTCAGCAGCCCAAAAAGTCACACAATCGGTAGACCGACCTTATTGTAATCTCCTTTACTTATAAGTTTTATATATTTAGATGAACAATAAAGTACCTATATAATAAATAAATTATAATTAATAAATAACCGTAGGTTATTAGTGTCTCCCGGTTACTGGAGGTCAGATGGCAGTCGCTTCATGTACCTACAATACTGACATTCAGTTGCATCCGGTTAGACTGGAAGCCGACCCCAACGTAGATGGAAAAAGGCTAGGCAAATGATGATGCCTTTAATAATATCTAATAAACACATACGTGCATATGAGACGACGGCGACTGCGACTGTTCCAAAAATAGCTGCATTATGCTAATGTACTCGTAGCTAGGTAGGTACACCTGCCTACTTACAACCGATGTAGGAATTTCCTTCGATGAAATAAGACTTACTTACACATTTCACATTCTAGCCCGTAACTTTTCGGTATTCGATTTAGTCTGACAATTGGCGTGTTGCCGATACACTGGAGTATGTTGTCGTATACTTTTTTCTCGCTGTAAAACAATACAGATATTTAGTTGTAGGCTTAAGGAAAAGCTTTACGTTGCAGAACTTTCCTAAGCCTCCAAATAAAACAGGCGTCATAAATTTTCATCACTTATGCTCTGAATGTAGAATAGAATAGAATAGAAAGCATTTATTCGATACAGGACATACATTGTTATCACACAAAAAATAAAAATTGAAACAGAGATCCCAAAGAAACAAAAAAATAACAAACACGAATAAAAAATAAACACGAGAGTAGACGACGAGAGAGAATGTCATTGCCACTACAAACGCCTCTTTTCGGAAGACTTAATAATTTTGAAAATCATACTAGCTACCTATTTAGTTATGATTTTGTAATCTTTTTTCTGGCTCATTGATTTTCTAAATCAGACATGTCAAACATGAGGCCCATAGGCCGCATGTGGCCCTCTGCTTAATTGGAATCGCAATTTTACCTGGATGCAATTTGGAAGTTGATACCCCCTAAATATATAAAGTCTCTCTTGGAAGAGATTCAATTTTTTTTCTTCTACTATCCATAAACTTCGTTGCAATGAGTTTTATTTAACAATGGACTATGCGGTCCACTGATTCGACAATATTTAGGTATGCATTTGGCCCACCAATGCTTTGAGTTTAATTTGCCTGCTCTAGAGTATTTCTATTATATTCTATTCCTGGCTATTGATGTGTTCTTGTTTTGAATTCTCATTCATCTTATTCGTTGGCAATGGAAAATTATGTGGCTATTACTCGTATTTTGGTTGAACTAGGAACCTATACATTCGCAATGAAGTCAAAAGTATCAATTTCACACTCAAGCTGCGTTCGGGCGCCAAAATATCTTGTGTCAATTTGACTACTTTCACTGCGGTAACCAGGAGGTTTCTTAAATTTCTACGGACCACGGAGAAGTTCAGTTCATAAAAACTTTGAATATTTACATTTTTAATAGTTTATTTTTAATTTACATAAACGTCTTGTTGTTGTTCTTTGATCCCGATGTTTGAACTATGTCACTGTAAGTAGTTAGTGTAATGTAAATGTAAGGTCACATACAATGTAACTCGGAACTGAATAAATTTATTATTATTTCCTTTATTCAATTATTTACCTACATATACTTTTAAATTTTTATTTATTTGTATAGATATCGTTTAAAAAATATTAGTCGTCGGTCGTCATTTGTTTTTAGGTATACAATATAATATAATATGATACTCACCGCCCATTGGAGTCCATTGTGAAAATCCGTTGCTTATCTTCGGATAAACGTAGGTAAGTACGAAACTTGAAACTAAAGAGACTGACTGACTGCAAGGATACGTTAGGACTTATAAACATGAACATGAACGTTTCATTTTATACCAATATAATGTATGTTCGATAATGTATTTTTTATCACAAATCAAAATGACGATAATGTTTCTCTTATCACTAAGATCAGTGTACCTATAGCTTAGTATCGCTACTACAGTTATTAACTTTGATTTGTAAACACGCTCCGTTTGCAATTCTAAATAGTACCTATCTAATAATTAAGTTGCTGAATGTGGTTTAAAAGAATATGTATATGGAACATTAACATTGACAATACAGAATGCTATGAAAATAAAATGTGCTTGCCGTTTAGCGGACATTTATAGCTAAACGGTACTTTAAATAAAAATAATGGTTATGACACCATCACATTATATTAAAGATAAAAAAGAATTCGCCAGTTATACTTATAATTGCTGGCGGTTGTAGGTAGGTACTTTGTTAAGGTTATAATTGTACCTATTAAATTCTTTAATGTACCTACGTTTATTATTCTTTTATGTAGTGTCCCATTGTTTATTGGTTTAGTATAGGTGTGTACAAGGTTCTGCTGCATGGTGATGGCGGCAAGATTTTAATCTCAAACTTCAATAATTATAATTACATACTTTATACGTGGAATAAAATAAATTCAGTAAAATATTTGGAATTATATTTATAGATCATGAGTTCATGACTATTAGGTAGCTATGTCAAACAACCTCAGACCTGTTATGCTCACAACAAGAACGTTGTCCAAAGCCGCATCACTGGTATCACGCTGGACTGATATACTTACTACTCCAACGTAACAAATAAAATAAAATAAATCTTCAACGCGATAGTTAGATAAGGACCTGAGATACATGTGTTCGGCTTGTCCATCTCTTTATAGAGGTTCATGGAAGAAGATGCGTCCAAAACACTTTGGGCAGTCGTCACAAAGTTCATGTGAGAGCTCACGACGACACGACAGGTGCAATAGAGCAGTACATGCTGGATGAGCAGGGGTAGCGACGTAGGGCTTATTTCATAGCAACAGAGCGTGTAATAAAAATATTTCATAAAAAGGTAAGTGCATTTAATAAACTACATATAATGTTTAACAAAAAATCATTAATGTAGGTACCTACTCATAAAATAGTCCACAGAATTCTTGTAGCTGTAATAAATGTGCTAAATCGACAGTAAGTGAAGTCGCGTTATATTCAGTTGCCAGGTGTGCTGTGTTGATGAATGTAGTCCAGGACGTCATCAGCCGTCACCACGCCGTTTGGCTTGAAGAAACCTGAAGCATTTGAGTGATTAATATAGGTGTACATATAGTGCATTTCAATAGTGACAGGATTGAAACCACATATCTATGATTGAAACTTAATGAATGGTAAGAGTGAGGCTAAGTGCTTGGTTTTTATTTCGTGGGTGTGTAGGTATGCACTATGCCTTAGTTAGATCAATAAAATGTGAGTTTTCGAATTCATGTGGTTCAGAGTTGAACATCACTTGCTTCAATGGTGAAGGAAAATATTGCGAGGAAACCTGCACAGGAACACCTAAGAGGGCTCCATTTCTCGATGGTGTGTGCAGTCCGTCAAAAGGTACCAGCAGGTCTACCGCCTAACTAAAATAGTAATGAACATGGTAATAAACTTCAATACGATCGTGAGACACTAAACTTTGAGCTACCCTGTAAAAAAAATACCGATCATAAGATGGGACTCCCAACTTCATGATCTGTAAAAAAAATTCACGGTACCTACCTAGTTCAAAGTTTAGGCTCATCGATTACCAGAGTCGATGTTCAATACCATTATAGTTATGCGGTAGACCTCCAGGTCAGCATGATGGACTAAGGTCTAAACAAGTAACAACGAGGCGCGCGCGGCTTTCTGAGAAGAGGCTCGTGCCCAGCAGTGGGACAGTAATGAGTTGAATCGATGTTATTTTGAAATGAAAATGTGGTTTACTTATTATTTTCCTGTTACTCGTATAGCAATTCAATAACTTATATTTACACAGATTAGGAGTATTGTAGAGATAATGTTGTTTATGTTCCAGTAAGTACGTTAGTAGACAGTCCGACAGACAGAAAAATAATGTACTTGATTTCAATCTACCGACGATAATAATACTCATGAAGGTTGTATAGCGGATCTTTTGCAATATGCAAAATATACCCTATTCAATAATAACTACTTATTATAACGTATGTTGATGCGTCTATAATAACGCCGGTACAGGTTTGTAGGATAAGCCCATGCAAAAGTCAGTAGGGTGGGAGTTCGGCCGTAGTGTACTTACCGCTTATATCGTAGCCTTTTTTCCCGATAATCACGTAGGGAGTGATGTCCAGTATACGGGAGAGGAGGCCGATTGTCGGCATTCCCTGCTCTGCGTTGTCAGCCAATGTGTATACGTGTTTGTCCAAGTTGTGAGTTACCAATTCCTGGAAGTCGAACTCTTCACAGTCCTCCCCGGGCAGCTTAGTGGGATTCGTTGCTCTGTTGCGGAGGCTATCTTTGGAAACTGCACCCACCAAGTGTCTAGAAATTAGAGCATTCAAACAATCAAATAATAATATGCGGTCAATGGTATTCTGCGGTTGATTATTGTTACTGTTACTCAATCGTCTGAACCGATACCTAATCGGATAAATTTGTAAGTATACAAAGATATAAACTGCAATCTAAGTTAGCTCAAGTCTGAAAGTATTGAAACTTTTCTTGCTTTATTAAACCATTATACAGCAATGCGACCCATAACAAAGTCTAATCGTCAAAAACCCTTGACTCCAACAGCTAGAAAAATAACTGTGACTTTTGAACTGAACAGATTTTCATCAAGCATGGCTAAGATGATTGCCGATTAAACTAGCTTTATATAAAATAAAACTGCGTTGAAATCGGTCCATCCATTATGTAGCTACGATGCCACAAACACAATGACACACCGATACACCGATACAAAGATATATAGATACACAGATACACACTACAAACTTATAACACCCTTCTTCTTTGTCAAGGTTTAAAAATGAGAATACTTACCCAATATTATCGACAATGACAGCGATGTTTACGTTGTTCGTCTTCATGGCGTCCAGCGCTTGCTCGCAAGTGTTCCTCTGATTCAGCTTGGGGTACACACGGGTCAAGTTCAGTTCGGTAATCGGATCGTTCCACCACCTATAAAAAATGCAATCTTTCTTTTTTTTCTATTGTTTTTTTTAAATTATTTATTTATTCAATATATTAATAAGCCCCCCGCCATTTTCATTTCGAAAAATCATCCGAGTCGGCTATAATTGCCATATAGCGCCATCCGAAGAGCCTAAAGGATAGGTAGGTAAGCATTGCCGTTCAACGTGGCAATGCTGCCAGTCTTCTGGGCACGCTGCCAAATGACAGCGATGTGGAGGAGTAATTTGACGCCTAAGTGCTCATTATTAACCGATTTTAAAAAAAGGAGGAGGTTCTTAATTTGGTTGTATTTTTTTATTATTTGTTACCTCAAACTCCGTCATATATCAACCGATTTGGAAATTTTTGTTTGAAAGGGTGTAGGTACTCTCGTGGTGGTCCCATTTAAATTTGGTGAAGATCTGATAAAGGTCTTCGGAAATGAGCGATGGAACCCTTCAGTGAATAACAGCAAATCACTCGCGATTGCTGTAATCGCATGTTTATGCCACTCCAAATAGAAAAATACGTAATGACGTCCAAATGAGGAACTTTTTGATTTTACTGAATTTAACACTTTATACGTTTGATCTTTGCGAATCAACGCCACCATGGAACATCAACATATGAAGTACCTACTACTTAGGTACTAATCCTGTCTTGTTTTATCAATAACCTTACTTCATGGTATGTAGAGGGGGTTCAATGAAGCGGTGTGCTTCCATCCACTGGTCGCTCACGAACTTGGACATGTAGTTGCGGATGCCGTCGGGCATGATGACCGCCATCTTTTTGCCCGCGCCGATGTTCAGCGCCTTAGCTGCTTTGACCGCTGCGGCCATTATAGCTCCGCTACTTCCACCTGTATATTATCACATGTGATAATCTACTCGTATCAAATAAAACTTATGGGAAGTATACTACTATAATTATCGTTTGACCTAAATAACGAATACGAGTCAGATATAAATGCCTAATTAGGTATAAGATAATCACCACATAGTAGGCCTTCCTTCTGCGCTAGCTCCCTTGACATTAAGAAGGCTTCCTGGTCAGTGACGACTTCGATGTGATCAACCAGAGATCTATCTAGTACAATCGGCGCCCATCCTCCACCGATACCTTCTACCTGAAAAAAACATGTAACAATCTATGTACGAGTAATTTGTATATTGTGAGTCAAGCAAGACAGAGGGCTAATTCACGTAATTTTAAGACGCGCCGATCGTATTGCAGTGACGCTCGAACTTGACGCGAGCGTATCTCACTGAAGCTCAGAGGATACCAAATGGCAGAATAGTCGACATTGGCTCAATTGCCATAACGAAAGAAGAAGAAGAAGATTACCAAATGTGTTGTTTTGATCAATATTTTATTGCAACTGCGCGGCAACTGCACTTCTATAGTTACGTGAATTAGCCTACTGATCTTATTTGCCGTGGTCCCCACACTAGGCAAGCCTGTACCGCGGGGTCCCACCTTCCCAAGGATAGGTTATCATATATCACAGTTTTGCCTCGCACTACGCACGTAAAAATAATTAGCTTTTTATTTTTACCTTCTAATAAAGATCTAATAAACATGTAAAAAATAGAATATAATAACCATATCTAATAATAATGGTTATTAATCTAATAAATGCATAATTATATAGATTTAATTATTAACTTATTATGATACCGCTCGCTATGTATTTTCTTTTTATGTATTTTATTTATTCATCCATTTCTGAATATGTTATTATTATGAATATGTTTTGTCTCTGGTATCGAGCACAACCTTACATCACAACTTTTAGCCACAATATTGTAAATTATGAATGCTAAAATAAAAGGACGAAAGCGTTTGTACAAATTTAATACGGCTACTGGTGGGACAGGGACTCTAAAGAGACGCCGTTTAGTAATTTATTTAAAGTCTGGAGCCACTAGAACGGTTTTATGCATGGCTAGAGTCGTTGCGACTATAAAGAGCTTACGGACACTAAGAATTTGACTCTCTTGATGGAGATTGTGGGTTGGGTACCGTCTTGGCTTTCTAAGCATGGATTTTCATGGGCAAGTTCTATCTGTAGCATGTGTGTCTTCGCCGCGCCACCCCTGCATGATTTATGCAGTTAAGTAAGTAATCAGAGATTGGCATATGGCAAAGTAAGTTATTTTTAATATTTCTGGGGCAGCAGCATTTCTTAGCTCGCTAATTATATTTATTGTTTTTCTAACTCTGTTTGATAGAAAATCAATTTGTTGTTGAAAGTTAAGTTTTTGATCAATCATTACTCCGAGATATTTTATTTTATTAGTTCTTTACGCAAAACCAGAAGAGCAAATAGTGTTGGTAGGGTTGACACATGCGTGTAGTCTGAGTTTTATTGTTGGTGGGGGAGAGGAGGCTGCAGTCTTATGAAAACAAATGAAATTAGTTTTTTGGACATTCAGTGTGAGAAGATTATTGTTTAGCCAGTTATGTAGATACCATGATCATACCATTTTCACTGTTAGTGACTACCTCTTCGAACCTTTAAAAAAATAAGACAGTGTCATCTGCATAACAGATTATCTCCACGTTTTTAATGGGCAAATTGTGGATGTCATCCATAAAACACAAAGTATCTATAAACATCACACACATCATACATCATCTATCAGTATCTCACAAAGGCTGGACATTTTTAACTGTTCATTGGCGGAGTTCGTTAGGGTGACCATAGATTGGTTAAGTTCTAGTAATAATGGTGGCTAATTTATCGTATTGGGTGTATACCTGTGAAGATAAAATTTGTTGTTTAAATAAATAAATAAATAAATAAATAACACTTTAAATAGAGTAGGCCCTAAAATGCTTCCTTGTGGAACTCCAAAGCCAAATATTCCACATCTTCAACTGACTGATGATGAGTTAGCAGGACAGCAACACTCAAAGGTACAAAGTAAGGAGTAGTAGAATTTCACAAAAGAGCGTTTGGAGCACAGACGAAAGAAGAAGGGTTTGGAGTTTCCAAACGCTTTACTTGGTAATCGAACTCAGGATTATGGTTAATCACTTTTAGTGTAGTAAAAAAATTCTTACCATAAATGAGTGGGGTTTGCTATTCTTGTTGATCATGGTAGAGCCGTCGGGCTCTGCCACGACCAGAATGCAGTTGGGGTTCTTCTCCTTGAGCTTCTGCCCGATGCCGGTGAGGGTACCGCCGGTGCCTGCGCCCAGAACCAACACGTCCACGTCGCCTAGAGCTGCCAATATCTCTACTCCGGTATTCTCGTAGTGAGTCCTTGGGTTAACGTCATTGTCGAACTAGAATCGAAGAATATATGTAGCAATTTGATCATAGTTATGTTTTGTACTACTTTTTAATAGATAAATTTTAATCTCTTTGGCTTTTCTTCAAGTATGTTGGGATAAGTTTCTAGTTTAATTAAGAACATTATATCCGGTTTGTCTAACATGTTAAGAAATTACTATATACCTGGTTCAACATGACCACACTATCTGGATTCTCATCCTTGAGTTGGCGAGCGATGGTTATTACTTGGTCATTATTCTTGGTCTGGATCACTTCAGCTCCCAATAAACGCATAGTGTTAACTTTTTCCGACGAGTTTTTATCCTCCATCACAATAATGCATTTATTTTCTATAAATAAATACACATTTTAGTAGTTCACTACTATTAGTAGCGTGACATATATGTGAAACCAGTAGCAATGGTGTCTCTAGTTATCTCATAGTCATAAGCTAACTTTTTAGTTACAACCTATTAATTGAACTATCTATGAGAGGTATAACACCAACAGAGAAGAGCAAATACATAATTATATGACCGTGCTCACCCATAAGTGCAGCGTTTAGCGCAATACCGATCCCGGTGTTTCCAGAGGTAGCTTCCACAAATTCAGTTTTGTCATTCACGGTTCCCCTCTTTTTAGCATCCTGGATCATGGACAACGCGATTCTATCTTTGATAGAGCCGCCTGGATTCATGAATTCACATTTAGCGTCTGAAAAATAGGTGGTGTTCAGACGATACCAATAGCTATGGTCTATGCTCAGTTATTTATATGTTATCGGGATTTTGTGTTCTGAGGAGCAGTCCGGAATTTGGAATCGTGCTCCGGAGATGGCAATAAACTCGGGCTATTACATTAGAAAACACAGGCATGAAGCCATATTTTTGGAATTGTGGTACTTACAAATTTCACAAGACAGTCTATGTTCTTTAGGCATCTTATTCAATTTAACTAGGGGTGTGTTCCCCACTAGTTCCAAAACGCTGTTGTATACCTTGTTATCAGATTTTCCCCTGAAAGCAACATTAATAAAAACATATTAATTACTTTAACATTATGATAATTTTAATACCTACGCTGTAAGTTTCAAGTTTGTGGTCTACCTCGGCTACATCATAATGTTAGCCGTAGCTAGTTGATATTGCATTTGCGATTCAAATTAGCTTACCATAATATTGCGATAGATCTCTTTTGATGATTCTTAGTTATATAGTTATCATCTTTTATTAGGTTTGAATCAACGATCTTTAGCCTTGTTTCTTTCTTTTCTTAGATCCTTATTCCTTTGCATTAAGAGCTTTACTTAGAAGACCATTTCATTTAGTATCAGTTTCTTTTTATAAATTGTTTTCTCATGTAGGTACCTAATAGGTATCTACATGAGAGACTACATGAGACCATGATGATGGGTACTAGGTAGTACCTATATCTTCGAAATCTCAGGTTTTGTATGCTATCATATCATAAAAACAAATATTAAAGTCACTTTGCATATGTGATCATGCGAGTAAAGCCGCGGGTAAATTACTAAAATGTTTTTATAATAACAGAAAAACTTACGCCAAAACAGTGCTATTCTGCGGCTCTTTATCAAAGCGCCTTCTGATGCTGACTAAGTTACTCGCCTTCTTGTACATTTTGGTGTAGTACAGTAATTATATTTTATTGCCAAACTGAACAAAAAGGCGTATACACAACTGAATGTATTTCAAAAATGGCTCTCCTTCCACCCAATTCATCTTATATACGTTGAAAAGTGTGTTGTCTAGTATTTTATGACGTTTTTTTAACAACTTCCCTGTCCAATAAGTCATATCACATATGATTCATGTCCTTATACAATTTACAAGCACTATTTTTTCTACGAATGAGGTACAATATTTATATATAATGCTCGTGAACTTGTGGCAAAAAACCTAAACATTAACCTAAAAATACAAGTTCTACTGTGTTTTTTATTTCTTGTTATTGAATTTTTTTTTGTATCATGAGGTTAACCTGAGGCCTATTTAAAGGACATTCTTAAATATTGGGTTTCATTAAGAATAAAATATATTACTTAATAAAACATAAATAAGCTATGAAGTATAAAAAACAAACATTACCCACTGAAGCAGACTTGGCTGAATCTTTAAATTTATCAAGTGACTATTAAAACACGAATAGGTACTATAGGTATTTCTCAAGACAATTAAAACTAAAAATACCTGATATTTGATCTCCTTATGGTTTAAAATTTAATTGTTTCCAAAGTTCTCCCAATTGGTTACCAAGTTTAGTTTTGTATCAATGTAAAACTGTGAACTCATGTTGCCTCTCCACTATTTCTCAAGAGAGCTTGAGTTGGTTGGCTTGGGTTTTATCAATAATATGATGTGTGCAGTTGCCAATTATCCTTAATTTTGTCGTACCTACTGGGCTTTTCGCATACGCGATTACGAGTATCATATTATCTTAGCAGTTGTTAGATATTATTTTCATTTTTAGAATTGGATACTTACAACGGTGCCTGCCAGTTTCTGAATCTGGTAAATTAAAAACACCTCAATATCAGACTTTTTCTTAGGAGTCCCTCAGATTGCAGGCCCATTCCTTGAGGTAAACACAAAATATGCAAACGTTAATTGGTAATTTTTTCTCAATTCAATGATTTTACCCATAAATTACACAAGAAATTGTACCTAATAGAGACAATTAACAAAGACATTTAAAATTATTAGCGAATTTTTTATTTTCCTCTTTAGAATTGAAATAAGGCTCTACGCAAAATTTTGATTACATATAAAACATTGTTTGTTTACAAGAACCTTATAGATAATCTATAAGGTTCTTGTTTGTTTACGATAAAAAGAAAACATTTAATTTCTCTGACGTTCACTATTTTTCGATCGGAGATCACCTTTCAAGTACCTACTGAGAAGAGATACCGCCCTGTGGCACACCAGGTTGAGGAGAAACATGGAACCGACTGCTAATGTTCCCGATAGTATGAAGAACACCATTCCAGCGCTTCGTAATAGACCATTTATGATGGGACAAAAGAGACAGGATGTCGTGACTGATGGTAATGAAAGCGTTGGAAAAATCAACCACAATTATGAAAAATAACTTAACTGCACCTATTACTTACCTACCCCTTCAAAATATGCACCTAATCCTAACTCTTTTTTAACACGCTTTTATTAGCTTCACCTGTACAACTAACTATTTAAGAAAATCTTGGAAGTTAAATTTGACCCACTTCCCGGTTTCCGATTGAGCTGAAATTTTGCATACACGTTCAGTTTTGATGACTAAAGCGTGTTCTATAGTTTTTCGTAAACTATAATATTTTATTAAAATTATACATTTAAAGTTAAGTTGCAATTAGAAAAGTAGCAAAAATGCAGATGTGATAATACTGCAAGTATTTATCATATTCTTGTGTGCGTCAATCAACAACATAAAACATTAATTGAATTTATTCGGTGGCAATAAAAAAGTTTATTTTTATTTTTTATAATATTTCGGTGGAGACCTTGCCAACGAACGCATGTTTCATAGTGTCGCGCTCCCGAACACGTAAGTATGTACACTAACGTAAAGGCACCTAATTCCGAGGGTTTTTGATATTGGCCCTATATTCCGAGGAATATTGAAAAACGGCGTTTACAAACGATTTATTAGCTCTTTTTAACTGCAAGATTTCTTATTCAATCGATAATTTATCTTTCCGTCGTTATATCACCAAAAGGGTAGTTTTATGTGTATACGTTTTAAAATAATCGGTTAGTTTTCGTCAGCAGCCGGTCCGAAATGTCGTGGATGTGATGGTGTTTTTGCGTTACGTGGGCTTTTACTAATTTTCTAAAGTCCTTGCCTGGTCCCTACGTCATAGTGCCTATGTCCAAGATTGTTGCTCAAGCTAGACGAAGAATTCAGCTTTTTTAACAGTCTGCGTTGTCCCACGCTTCATACATTTTGGACCCTGTGTACGTGAGTACCACAATTTTTTAAATAGTGTTTACTCGTTATTTTTGTATTATGTGTGTAATTATTTGGGCTGAAGTTCAAATATTACAAGGATTATATTTCTAATCGAAAACGAAAACTTTTTAGTGTTTTTCTGAATAAATAAAGGTGAAAATAAGTTTTTTAAAATACTGCGGTAGGTATTATCGTATGTCATATCATACTCATCAAATATAAACCGACAATAATAGTCTTCGAGATGTGAATCAATATGCGAAATGTTCTACAGAATCCCCCAGCTTTAATATCACCAGCCACTTTGGGAATGGAGGAAACAGTGCTATATATGATCGGACCAGACTGAATAGGACTCAAGAGTCTGTTGAGGTGAATGAAGTGGGAGAGTTGTTTATGAACACAAGCTTTTAGCACTTTTCGTAGGAAGGGAAGGATGGAAATAGGTCGGAAGTGGTTGGGAAGAGAAAGGTTGGAAACGTTAAGTATCGAAAAGCTTTTTTTTTAAATTATATAGACACCAGACCCACTCCCTGCCTATCCACCGCACTCTCTACTACTCTACTAAATAAAAGAATTATAAAATAAGTTCCAACCTTAGTAGCTGGACAAGGAACTAATGTCAATCTGTTAAGCTTCTCCATCCCTCTGAAGAGGTTCATGGAAGAAGGTGCGTCTAGTATACTCTGGACAGTTGTCACGAAGTTCATGTGAGAGCTCACGACGACACGACATAACAGCAGATCTAACTGTAGGACAGTACATGATGGATGGGAAAGGGTAACGACTTAGGGCTTATTTAATAGCCACAAAGCGTGTAATAAAATCATATTTTCTATTTCATAAATAGGTTTCATAAATAGACATTTAATAGGGGTAAACAAAATACATATATAATTTTAACAAACAATCATTATTATAGGTACTCATAAAATAGTCCATAGAATTCTTGTAGCTGTAATAAATGAGGTAAATCGACAGTAAGTGACGTCGCGTTATATTCAGTTGCCAGGTGTGCTGTGTTCGTGAATGTAGTCCAGGACGTCATCACCCGTCACCACTCGGGTTGGCATGAAGAAACCTGAAACATACCATTGAATGATTAATATCTAACAGGTGTACCTATAATAGTGCATAAACAGTGGCAGAATTGAAACTTATTATGGAAGCTAAGGGTGAGGCTAAGCGCTTGGTTTTCTATTTCAAGGGTGTATAATTGTGTATGTGTATGCCTTAGTTAGAACAGTAGAAGTAGAATTAGCCTGGCGGTTGAACGCTGGCCTACCATGCAGGATGCTATGTTAGTTTCCGGTCCGCACCTGTGACTTTTCGAATTCACAGGGATCAAAATTAAACATCACTGGCGTTAATAGTGAAGGAAAATATTGCGAGGAAACCTGCACAGGCACACCTAAGAGGGTTCCAAAAAATTCTTGTTGGTGATTGCTGTCCGTCAACCGGCACCAAGTCAGCGTGGTGGATTAAGGTCTAAACTAGTGACAACGAGGCGCGGGCGGCATTCTGAGAAGATTCTTGTTACTTTGAAATGAATCTGTTTCCTGTTACTCGTAGCAATTCAATAACTATATTTACACAGATTAGGAGTATTGTAGAGATAATGTTGTTCATTTACATGTTCCAGTAAGTACGTTAGTAGGTAGACGGTCTAACAGACAGACAAAATAATGTACTTGATGTCAATCTACCGACGATATTATTACTCATGAAGGTTGTATAGCGGATCTTATTTTAGGGAATCATTCACATTTGACTGATTAGATATAACGAATATATAAGGACGTTAACATGTTGTTTAGCATATATTAAGATACTTTGCAACTTTTTAACGTTGTTCGTAGCGTAGGTGGTATTTTACAATAAGCAATTATACCCTATTCATAGAAACAAAACAAAAACGAAAGGTTTTGGTTACTATTATAAATTTTGTTTCTGTTTATGAAGCCAATTTTTCTACCAATGCACCTAACGGTACGAATTGAGGGTCTGTAGGTTACGGACATAAAGGTTAAATGTTGGTATAGATGCAAAAGTCGGTAGGGTGGGAGTCCGGCCGTAGTGTAGGTACTTACCACTTTTATCGTCTTCGTCCCCAATGATCACGTAAGGAGTGATATCCAGTATTCGGGAGAGGAGGCCGATTGTTGGCATGCCGCATTGAATCGCTGCGTTTTCAGCCAACATGTATACGTGTTTGTCCAGGTTATCAGTTGCCAATTCCTGGAAGTCGAACTCTTCACAGTCCTCCCCGGGTAGCTTAGTGGGATTCGTTGCTCTGTTGCGGAGGCTATTTTTGGAAACTGCACCCACCAAGTGTCTAGAAATTAGAGCATTCAAATAATAATTTGCGGTCTATAGGCTCGATAGTATTCAGTTGTTGAATTATTATAACTGTTATTTAATCGCCTGAACAGATGATGGGAACTGTAAGTATACAAAGTTGTAATTAAATTGAAATGTAAGTTAACTGTTGGTATTTAAACTCTTCGTGCTTTATTAAACTATATAGCAACCCTTAAAAAACTCTAATAAATACGATAGAAATGAAATGACAATAGTTACCCAATATTATCGACAATGACAGCGATGTTTACGTTCTTCTTGTTCATGGCGTCCAGCGCTTGTTCGCAAGTATTGCTCTGATCCAGCTTGGGGTACTCACGGGTCAAGCTCAGTTCGGTAATCGAATCTTTCCACCACCTGTAAAAAATGCAATCTTTAGTTTATGTAAACCGATTATTATACCATAATTTGGTTTCAGATAGTCCTGTTCTCATCGAACGGTATTTTTTTTTTGTTTTACTTTAAATATATACGTGCCCCAGAATATCTTTGATGACGTCCAAATGGGGAACTTTTTGATTTGATTTTAGCGAATCGACAATCAACGCCGCCATGGAACATCAACATATGAAGTACCTACAAAACCTGTCTTGTTTTATCAATAAGCTTACTTCATGGTATGTTGAGGGGGTTCAATGAAGCGGTGTGCTTCCATCCACTGGTCGCTGACGAACTTGGACATGTAGTTGCGGATGCCATCGGGCATGATGACCACCATCTTTTTTCCCGCGCCGATGTTCAGCCTCCTGGCGGCTTTGACAGCTGCGACCATGATAGCTCCGCTACTGCCCCCTGAGACAAGCAGATGTAATTCGGTTAACAAGTAGCATTTTTTTTATTGTGAAATTGCGTATTGCTTTCTTTTGTTTCTTGGCAGATGTTTGAGAACCTCTAATGGGTATTAATGATTAGTGTGAAATGTTTTAATTATGTATGAGTGTAAGCTTATTGCTAAAGAGAAGCATTGTCAATAAATTCTCGCATTTTGTATCTCCTCCCATTTCCAAAATTACTAATATCATAGAAAAACTCATGGTCATCTAGCGACATCGATGTCTAGCGATACCAAAGTACAATCTTCTTGATCTAATAACCTTATAGATTTGATTATCGATAAAACTATTAGTTATCACGCGTGATTATCAACTCGTATCAAATAAAACTTATGGGAAGTATATTACCATAATTAACGTTTGACCTAATTAACGAATACGAGTCAGATAAATGCCTAATAATTATAAGATAATCACCACATAGTAGGCCTTCCTTCTGCGCTAGCTCCCTTGACATACAGAAGGCTTCCTGGTCGGTGACGACTTCGACTTCATCAACCAGAGATTTATCTAGTACCATCGGCGCCCATGATCCTCCGATACCTTCCACCTGCAAAAATATCCTTTGTTAATATTCCACAAACAAAAAAGAAAAAGAAGAAAATAAACTGTTTTTGCCTATAAGTCAGCAGAATAGCAACACTCAAAGGTTTAATAAAGTAAGGAGTACTATCGGTTCAGGGCTATTGACTCTATTCTGAGAATTAAATAGCAGAACGTTTGGGGTTTCCAAACTTTACTTGGTAATCGATACTTGGTAATCGATACTTTTTTGATCGATTTGATCGATTTTACTTGGTAATCGATATTGTAGATACTTACCAAAAATGAGTGGGGTTTGCCATTCTTGTTGAACATGGTAGAGCCGTCGGGGTCTGCCGCGACCAGAATACAGTTGGGGTTTTTCTCCTTCAGCTTCTGCCCGATTCCGGTGAGGGTACCGCCGGTGCCTGCGCCCAGAACCATCACGTCCACGTCGCCTAGAGCTGCCAATATCTCTGTTGCGGTTTTCTCGTAGTGAGTCCTTGGGTTAACGTCATTGTCGAACTGGAATCGAAGCATACATAATAACAATTTGATCGTAGTCATTTTCTGCTACTTTTAACAATTTAATATAGCTATTTGGCTTTTCCTGAAGTATAATGGGATAGGTTTCCAGTTTCATTACGAACCGGGTATTATACCCGGTTTGTCTAACATATTAAGAAATTGATTGTACCTGGTTCAACATGACCATAGTGTCGTTCTCATTCTTCAGTTTGCGAGCGATATCTATTTCCTGGTCATTATTGTTGGTCTGGATCACTTCAGCTCCTAACAAACGCATGGTGTTAACTTTTTCCGACGAGTTTTTTTCCTCCGTCACAATAATGCATTTGTTTTCTATAAATAAATAAAGATTTTTGATTACGATAGGATTTTACAAAATCAAGAACTCATGTGAATAAGAAAAACCAAAGACTACTATTAGTAGTGTGACTATGTGAAACTAGTAGAAATGGAGTCTCTACTTAAAATTGTAATTATAACCTATTAATTGAATTATCTGAGATTAGAAAGGTATAACACCAACAGAGAAGAGCAACTATTCGAGCAAATTAATTATATGACCGTGCTCACCCATAAGTGCAGCATTTAGCGCAAGACCGATCCCAGTGTTTCCAGAGGTAGCTTCCACAAATGTAGTTCTGTCATTCACGGCTCCCCTCTTTTTAGCATCATCTATCATGGACAAAACGATTCTATCTTTGATAGAGCCGCCTGGATTCATGAATTCACATTTAGCGTCTGAAATTAAATAAACGTTATAGGAGGTGTTCAGATAATACCGATTACTATGTTCTATGATCAGTTATTCATACGTCATCGGGATATTGTGATTTGTGACTTACAGTACACCTCTGCCTCATCCTTTGAAAATACAGGCGGGATTTCTGATTATGATTTTGGGATGCCATATTATGTTTGTTTGCTTGAAAATTGTGATACTTACAAATTTCACATGTCAGTCCCTTGTCCTTAGGCACCTTATTCAATTTAATTAGAGGTGTGTTCCCCACTAGTTCCAAAACGTTGTTATATACCTTGATATCAGATTTTCCACTGAAAGTAACATCAATAAAATACATTAATCAAACGTTTTGATGATTTTAATACGCTGTAAGTTGCCAGTTTCTGGTCTATCTCTTTTATAACAGTATTTACCTATGCCATACTTAGCTAGTTAATATCTATTGAGGCGCATCTGGAGTTGTCTGATCCAAATTAGCTTACCATAATATTGCGGTAACTAAGGTTTAAAAACACATTAATTAAAAATACGTATATTTTATTGCAAGTTTTTTTTTTAATATATCATTTTCTCACATTTTAATACTTTGTATTACCTCCACGTATTGTTAATAAGTACAGATGTCATGCGATTCGGTATACGGCATAAAGTTTCTGAAGCGATGTTGGGGAATACTGTCGCATTCCTCTATCAATGCAATCATCAGCTGTCGAAACGTATCTATTATTTGAGTAGTATTAAATAGGTCTATGAAATACATTTATTTTAATAAGCTATCATTCTTAATTTCCGAGATATTAAGGTTTATTATATTGGTGACCCGAATTCATTGCGTCCGAGTGTGCCTTTAAGTAAGCGGATTTTATAAGGCTTTCGCTAAGATTTATGTGCGTATGTAATCTACATAGTAGCTGTGTACGAGAACTCATGGATATTCTTCGATATCCTGGGGTCTCGTTTGCCATCATATTGTTAAAACAAATATTTACATCAACTTGAAAATTTTGCATTTGAAAATACAAGCAGAGCCGCGTGTAAATGCTTAATAATTTATAGGTACATTTTTAATAACCTAATAACTTACCCCAAATCGGTGCCATTCTGCGGCTCCTTGTCGAAACGCCTTCTGATGCTGACTAAGTTACTCGCCTTCTTGTACATTTTGGTGCAGTACAGTAATTAAACTTTATTGCCAAACTGAACACAAAGGCGTGTACAGAACTGAATGTATTTCCAGACTGGTCCTGCTTCCATCCAACCTGTCTTATATACCTTGAAAAGCTTGTGTTGTCTAGGATTTTATGACGTTTGTATAAGGAAATTAAATCTATCAAACAATTACTCATTAAATAATTTTCAGATTTCATTTTCCGCCATGCCCTTAATACGTAAGTATTATTACGTTTTATGGTTTTTCATTAAAATAAAATATATTTACTGAAATTATAAAAATATGCAAAGTATAAAAAATAGATACACCTACTGAAGCAAACCTAGCTGTAGGTATCTTTTAATTTATCAAGTTACTATTAAAACTCCCTTTTTCCAGTTTAAAAAAAATGGTAAGTATATACATTTCTTGCCGGAATTAAAACTAAAATTCTTGTCCTCTCCTCAGTTCTCCATAATTCTCCTAACCGTTGTTGCTAGGTTTGGCTTATAAGCATAGTGTTAGGTACTCATGTTGCCTCACCTATTCTTGAGCAGTAAGGTTTTATCAATATGATCTGCTTGTTGGATAGTTGCTAATTTTACCATCCTTAATTTTGCCCCTGACTTTTCGCAATCGCGATTACGAGTGTAATTATTGTTATCCAAGTAGTTGTTACTATTTTTTTACTTAACTTCAGAATTGGATACAACTGTAACTAGCCAGTTTCAGATGTGTGTAATGGTAAATTAAAACCACCTTAAAAATATTAAACCCTTCCTTCCAGTGGCGAAGGGTAACAGTTTTAAAAGGGGAAGCCGTCCCAAAAATGCCCTCTACAAATTGCTGCAATACTTAAATCCATACCGTCTCTTGTAATCTATATATAGTCATGTCTGGAAGAGCTCGACCTAACTGAGTAACGAGCCTTTTTTTTGTCAGATGTATGAGTAAATAATATAATATTCCGTTCGTCTATGCAATGCACTAACCAATTCCTAAAGGCAAGACGATGGGAATCGGGTTCTATGGACTCTTCGCCACTGCTTCCTTCTTGTTATTAGGAATCCCGACTGATTGATGAGGTAGCTTATAGAAAACAAACAATCTTATCGGTTAAATTTTCTCAACTAAAACAATTAGTCGGACATTCTTACACATTTTATTATAAAAAATAGGTTAAGAATTTAGATATCATTATACACAAATTAATCTATAGCTAAATAAAATAATTATCAATCTTTTAATATTTACAAGACCTTTTCATATAGTTAGTAGCATAGTAATTTTCCATTTCTTTCTTTAGAATTGGAATAAGCCATAATTCACCTATAAAGTATTCACTTGTTCACAGTACAAAGAAAACATTTTATTTGCAAAATGTCACTATTATCCGCCAGTAACTGAGATCACGTACTATCAATAACACTATTCTTTTAAAGTTTGTATTCGTATTTTGACACTCTTTAGGTCCCAGTTTACCAACAATCTATTAAGACAAAATCAACCGTTCAACACGAACTTTAGTATGGGTGAACGGTCGTTTTAATTTTACACATCTGTTATGTTGTTGGTGAAAATGGCTCTTAGTTAAGGCAGATTTAGTCACGTTGGTAGGAACAGTGCATTTGAACACCTTGAAATACCTTTAACACTTTTCACAAAATTGTACCTTTTCACTCGTTATCTACAGTTTTATTTCCAACTTCAGTTTCTTATGCAACTACAGTTGTATTTGCAATTTCGGTTATATTTGCAACTATTGTATTTGCGGCTTCAGTTGTATCGGCAGCTTCAGTTGTATTGGCAACTTCAATTGTACGTGCATCTTCAGTTTCATTTGCAACTCCAGTTTCATTTGCAACTACAGTAAATGTACTCGTCTCTTGTTTGTCTACATAGTTGTCGTACAGCCAATTCCAGAACTTGACTCTCTTAGCTTCAGGGTTCGTTTGGACGGTGAAGTTGCCGTCGATGTCGAGGTAGCTTATGTGTTCTGTATCGTTGACTTGCGGCCATTCGAAGTCGACCACAGACTCGTAATCCACAGGAGGCGTTGGATTGCTGGAACACATCGATGCAATCGGAAAATATTATATAAGACATAGGTAGTAGCCAAGAGTGAATCTATGGAGTTTTATAATTTATTAATTAGTATAAGTAGATATCTACTTGTAGAGAACGTTACACAAAAAAATAATTTAATTAAAACGAAAAATGATGGTTTCATTTTAGAGTAAGGTACTGTTCTATCTGATTACATTGCATCGGTCTCGCTGTGTTAAAATAGCATGCCCTGTATGACAAGCATTAGATATTATTACTTTAATGTGATATATTACAGTTGCGGGAAAGAAAATATGGTTTCATTGAGTTAGTACCTACTAAATAGTTACTACAATGGTGTTTCTTTTATTGATTGAAACGTCACTGGTGGTTCTTTTGATTTGTAATCTGTATTGACGACAACATACTTAATTGCATTTCCATTGTTTGCTATTGAATTATTTATTATCTTTAATAATCTAAGATAAGAATATATTTCCCAAATTATTTTTGGCTTATCATTTTAATATGTAACATGTCACTGGCTACAAATTTTATCACATGTTGCTATGGCTGGCACTTACCCAGTTTTGGCAAAGTTCGTCCACATTTGGACCATGCGCCGTGAAACTGCTAGTTCAGGTGAATCGTCGTCCAGCCTGTAGTTTAGCCTTGAGAAATAGAACAGATAACCCATTTCATCGCCGTGACATGCGCCGGGATGCGTGATGCCAAGCATGCGCTTGAACAGCCCCAGGGCTCCGTCGAATGCAAAGCGGTACAAATACGTAGGGCTCGTACGATTACTTTCTACTTGCTGCCGGACCGTCTCCAAAACTGGCCGTAGGAACATCACATCTGTGAATAGCTAAAAAAATATATTTTTAGATCGATGTGTATCACAAGAGACAACAGAAAGTAAAATGTTAACATGAACGTCATTCTTATTACGAGAATTACGACTGATGCATATACGGAAGACCCAATCGATATCGAAATTGCAAGGTGAACAATCCACACTATCAGTCAAACCCAATCTCTTGATAATATAGGTAGCCATCATTCTGTGAATTATACTGTCAACAAACTTGCGATTGATTCTAATGCTGAACTACCTTGCAAATCTATACAGGGTGGTGACGACGTTACGACAATAAATGAAACCACGTATTTGGTATCACGTTTTGTGACCGTACACAAAATATCTATCAAATCCAATCAATACTTTAGCCACAGGAACTAATTTTTTTTTTTTTAATTTTACACATATCACGATCTCTAAGTGAAATTTGAAAAGTCTCTGACTTGTTCTTACCAAAATAATCTTTATTTACACGAAAAGAATAGATAAAGATGACATTAGTTTCTACCTTGATGTCCCTTCACCTAGACGAATGAGAGTAGAGTGAAATATTATGCAAAAATTATATGCGTGAAAATCGTTAATTTTTTGTGCACGGATTCAGAACGTGATACCAAATACGTGGTTTCATTTATTGTTGTAATGTCGTTACCACTCTGTATATTAATACGGTGAGAGAAAAGCGCGCACGGAGGATTGTGAGATTTGGCATACTTAAAGTTTATATGGAGAAGGAATGCAGAAAGCTAAATAACACATTAGAATTACCGTCGAATTTCGACCATTGGGCGACCACTAGTATAATAGAATTATGCAACCGGGTCATCTGGACATAATTATAGACGGGATTGTGAGACACATTTCTGAGACTTATCCAACTTACGTCAATAAGGTTGTCAATATTCCTATTGTCAACAGGCCGCTGTTGAAAGTAGAAAGCCCTGATGGAGTCCGATATCTTGTCGGTGAGGCTCTCGTTGTGACCGAAGAGCTCGGGCGGCACCACGCGCCGAAACTCGTGTTCCAGCTCGCTCAGCAACTTTGGATATCGTTGGAGACCTGTAATAACATGACAATGTTTATGGATGTTGTCTAATTGTCTTTCTAATATAGTTTTTATTACCATGTACCGTGTACCTAAGTACCATTACAATAGCAAGCTATAATCCAAGATGCCAAACAATTAAAAAAGAAAAATAGGTGCTCCCGCGTTATGAATTTGTTACATTAGCCCATTTTTCCACAGAACAATATAGACACACAAAGTAAGTCTCGATTCGTATGATTTCTTAATGTAATCAACTAATTGGGATGATTTAGCGAAATATCCTCTATTAACAGAGTTTCCTTCTAAATGAAATCCCAATGATGTATTTGCGTAAGCATCTGTTTCAATGAGCAATTGATTAACTCTGCGTTAGAGTCTGTGTCTTCTGCTAATATCGTTTAATTTAATTCCGGTTTAAAACTTTATAGGCGCAATCTAAAAACAATTTAATAATCGACCGATAGATAGACGGACTAGATAGATCGGTTATGCACTTCAATATATGATTTTTGTTAAACGAACGTAATTGCTCGTTTGTCGGGAAAGTGGCACAAAGTGGTCACAAGACATGATCTTATGTGTTATTTTATTATGTAAATACGAGTAACAAGGCAGTTCAACTGCGTTCGGTGCATACCTTGTTATCGGTTTCTTTGAACACTGTTAGAACATTATGTAACGTAACATACTAAATTACATAACCGAAATATATTATAATAACTTTTTAATTACGTTAGTAGATAAACCAACGATAATAATTGATTTTTATTTTATTTAACTGTTAAAAATGAAGTGTGTATTTTTTATGATAAATTCAATTAAAAAAAAATACGTTCGCTGCTAGTTCCTTTATCGCCTTATGGCTGATTCAGGTACCGGTCAACCGTCCTAACTTTGCCTAATAGACTCCTAACTTTTCCTGGGATAGAAAGTCTTTAATTGTTTAGGTAGGTACTTGTCACAATAATAGAAGCGCTTAGTCCAGAAATGTTGTAGGTGCTAAAGGCAAAGTGACTCCTAACTCAGGCACGCAGATTTATCGATGTTGTACTAGGCAATATTAAGAGTCTATGCAAAGTGGGGACGGTTGGCGGTAGGTACCTACTTAATCTACTTATAATATTTTAGTAATTAGTTTATTTTTTGAACCAGAATATTTTCGACTAGCGGCACATGGCCCGCCCAGACTTCGTACGGGTACAAAGTTAGCGGTACTCTATTTGTTAATTTTCATCAATTCTTGACCTCTTGAAAAACGTTCCAGTTTTCGAATACATCGCGCCATACATCAAAACGACGCGGACGTTAGGTTATGTATCTATCTATTTAAAATTAATGTTATCTTTCAAAGATCTTTTAATTTATTTTAAATCACTGATCCAAATTAGAAAGTGTAGGTAAAAGGCAATTCTAATCTAAAGAAAACGTTTAACATTAGGTACTATGTAAGTAAACATATGATAGGTATATTATATATATTAATAGGTATATAACAATATATAAAAAAAAACTATAATGGAAATTACCAATTAATTGATTTATTAAATGATTTATGGTAACTCCATCCATCCACCCATAAAAATCATATTAGAAGGAAAAGATTCGATAACTTATTTGTTCAGTGGTTAATTTTCGGGGAAATCTGCTTTCGTAACCATTTGTTATGAAACCAAAACGTCGGTATCGTTTGAGTCACAGAGAAATTTGTGAAATTAGGTGCGTGCAAATGTACACGTTCACATCTCGCTCATAGAATGGTCGTGACATAATCTTACATAGTTCACTGCAATGTTCTCATGGTAACATAGGTATTAGATGAAGTTATCTATTATTTAGAATCTTCAACAGAATTGGGACCCAAACTTTTTACTTTTATTAAAGTTTATTTACTATGTACCTAACTGCCAAGATTATGAGAGTGACCAGTATCAAACTACGCTGCATAGATACAGATGAAGAATATGAAAATTGATAAAATATCTTGCACATCGAAATAAGAAATCTTACACCTCACAATGGTGTCGACTCTGGTGGTGTCGGCGTAATTTGATACTGGTCACTCTCATAATTTTGGAAGGTTTTTTGAAGTCGGTTTCATCTTTTTTAAAGTTCATTTGTTTGACAATTTTTTTGGAATAAATAAATTAGGTACAGAAGCCTACGAAATAACACAACATCCGTGAATAGCATAGGTAGATACTTCGATGACAACCTAGTAAACATGTTTTATTTATTTTGATTTTCTGAAAAACGGTATGCTTCATGTCATCGAAAAATATAAGAACCACCTCATGATCTAGCATAATAGAACACAGTTTAAACCATGGTTTAACTGATTTGGAAATCAGTTAAACCATTTTCGAGAAATCGGTGAACAAACATAAAAACACATTCGCTTCGAATATAGAACCTCCTATTTTTTTTAAGTCTGTTAAAAATGTGGCCCTCCCCATCAGAACGAGATATTGAGTAAAAGGAACATAATTATTTGCAAATCGCGTACATAATGCCTTCTAATATTTTACTCGATAGTGTTCACCTAAATCACACTATTTCGCACCTAGCCGGATGTCAAGCGCACGACTTTGTGAAGGGCCGTATGAGAAGAGATCCGCTTACTCGACTTGCAAAATATTGTCAAGGAAATTAGACTCAATACGAGTATCGATTATATAGCCTTCATAACACATTCTAGAAGTATAAGGAGGGCTACGTTACGTTACGTTAGTTACTCAAGAATTGGGTACTAAGGTAGGTAGATTTTTACTGAGCTAACTATACTTAGTTTCAGATGAATGAATTTATTTTAGTATGTTTGATATTTGCAATAACTATGAATTTCAGAAATAATATTACCTACATGTAAACTGAAATCTACTGCTACATTTTTCTGAGTTGCAAATGCAAGAGATCATTTCCAAAAAATAAAACAACTGATTCTGCGATCATTATCCTTAGTGCTTTTGAGTGCGGAATTCAGCATATTATATATTTCTTGAAGTAAAATGCGATAGGTTCAGAACCATGGTTCGCAATGAAAGGCTCTTCCCCTATCACATGAATCGGATTAATTCAGAACAAATGCTGCTACCAGCGAATCAGATATTATCCTCCGCCTACTCTATAGAAAACTAAGTATGTAAGTATTAGGTACCTACGTATGGTGCGGACATGTCTGTGTGCTGCCGGTTAAGTCGGTTCGGCACGGCTGCGACTGATTATATGCATGATGTGCGATTGTTACAGACGCAATCATCCATGTCGCTATTGTAGGTCACCTTATGGATGTTTTCGTATATTTTGCTTTCATTCTACCTACTTGTAAAATTAGGGATATATTATTGTCTTAAAGGTGTCAAGGTAGCCCATATTGACGTTTAGTTTAGAAACTTAGCCGGGTCAATTCCCTGGGTAGTATTTAATGGCGTGTGGCTGAAAACGGTAAGTATTACGAAATTATTATGTTTTGTAATATTGTGTAAATTCTGGTCGAATATATCACTAGGGCCGCTCCCGCGGCTTCATATGTTATTGTTAACTTGATTTATGAAAAGAGTATCCATGGAGTTTCTTGCCGGTATCTTCTCCAGGACCAACCCACTTGGAACCGTGCACCTAGAATCACGACGTTTTGAAACTGCCTGCAAAGGTCCAGTTGAAATAAAAACCTTCGACTTTGACTAATATAAGTCATCAACTGCCTGGCCTTTATCCTAACTACGTTGGGTCCGGCTCCAAGTCTAACCAGATGCGGCTGAATAACAGTATTCTATACGGAGCGACTGGCATCTGACCTCCGCCACCCAATTACTGGGAGACACTGATACTCTAAGTCTAAGGTTAGACCGGTTGTCAGACTTTTTGGGGTTGCTGACTCCCGTAACGACTGTCAAAGGTATTGGTTGGTATGACAACCGGGCTAAATGCTAATATAAGTATTTTTGTTTATTATTTTCTGGGGAGAACATGCAGTCGCCTACGCCTACCTCGGGCAAGAAATAAAAATAAGTTACATAATGTAATAAAGTCACATAAAAATTACTACAGTCTCATTTTATCATCTCGGGGTCCGCAACACAACTCTTATCATGAAATGCCTTGGCACGCAAATATTATAAGATTATTTATGATTTAGATTAAAGTCTACTTAAATCAAATTACCACTTATCTAGAGTAGGTATCAATAGAAACTACTTTTGTGTATTTAACTTCTTTGCACAAGTTCTGATTGGTATAAATAAATCTGTCTGGCGAAACATTATCATTACCATGGACGTAAAGTTTTACTGGGATAGCTCCTTCTAAATTGCGTCTATGCGTCCACCTTCCCTGCAGACGCTTTCGATAGTTCATGCTCGAGAGTTCGACGCAGACACACCGGTCTCATCTTCTTGTGGGCCCCGCCAAAAACGTAGGTAAGTATATCATTTCGGTGATATGAAGATAAAAATACCTTCATTTCGGTGGCTGTGTGTAGTTAACGTGTATTACACATACATACTCGTGTATAGTTCATTCATAATTTTATCATTTCGGTGGACTTAATTTAATTGAGGTGTATATTTATTATCATTTCGGTGTACATTTTTTATCATTTCGAAAGATGCTTATCACTACGGTGCAGGTGGTTTCAAAAATATTGGTCTCATATATCTCACTATCTTTTCATGATATTTGATACTCACACATATTTGATATAATAAAATAAAGTTTAATTTGACGTCAAAAAAGCGTAGAAAAACATTAAAATAAAATAAAATCTCACCAAAATGAGACAAAAATCTCAAATCTTGAAATTGAGCTAGCTTACTTGCTTGTCAAATCATTGATGAAGGTGTTGAGATTGAGAATGTATTGTAAATTCTAAATACAGTTATTTAACGCTTGCACCAAGTACATTTGCAATAAAAATCGGGTTTAACCTTTATTACTTACTCTATTTTTCGTACCTTGTTTTGGAATGAAAGTAAGAAATACTATTCTATAAAAACTTACGTCGGAATAGTATGATGCCTTCTTGTGAGTTATACCCAGTCAGAAAGGGCACATCGGCGCCAGGGAGGGTTTCGGTCGGAGAGCGAGTGAGGAAGGCGTCGGGAGCTTCGTGCTCCAGCGTAGGCAAGAAGGGTAGTGCCACGGTGCTCTGCAGGTCGACAGATCTGCCTGGCGCACTCGACAGCCGAGCCCCTGCTTTCACTAGCAACTCGCTCGGCGTCGCGCGTAAGTAACCTGCTAGGCACCATCGCCAAATATTACGATGAGCATTACTCGTACGTATATAAATATCTATGTTATGTTTTTAGGTTGTAATTGTGAATGTCAGTAATTTTGTGCACAGACTATTGGAAGTTGGGCCATAATTTTTTTCGGTAAATAGGTACTAAGCTAGGTTGTTGAAGCTGGATATTAGTGTTATAATTCACAAAGTATTACTTGCCCAGCAGTTCAGCAGTGCTGTTGGTGTCGATCCCTAGTTCTCTGCCGAGCTCGTAGGCGCGTGCGAGTGGCTCCTGCGCCAGCGCCCACGGAGCCAGTGCTACGCCACTCTGCGCAATGGCACCGTGGAACAAACCCTGAGACATAAACATTAATTTGGAACATTTAAACGAAAGAAAATATGGTCATGTTTGTGATAGGCCTGAAACCAAGGCTGTGACAGATGTCTGGATAATCATTCCATTTGCTAGCCCAAATGCCCCACACAAGTGGGCAGTGACAGGCATAAGCGTCAGCGAATTTTGATTTACCTATTGAGGTGTTTTCTATAACTGTGTTTTCCTGCCTTAAGTAAAATAAAAATCCGTCGTATACATAATAATATATAGTAAGTACCTATGTTATCCTCATACGACACCCAATAACAAAATATGGTCTTGGGTTAACTTAGGTATAATACGCTGACGTCTACGTAGGTACATTTGTACGTGCATTACGTACCATACCAGGATAATTTTACACCTGTTAAGTAATAAGTAATACTTAATGACCTCACTTGCATTTTTTTTAACGTTGCCCCTCTAGTTTTTCTCTCTGTATCGTGGATACAGCCACGTTACTTATAGTATTATACACACTACGTATACGTATAGAATTATATTATCTGTGGTACAGCTCACAAACATACAACTCACATCCACAACCACCCACACCCGGAACAACTATCTGTAAGCCATACAAATATTCGTTCCTTGCGAGGACCGAACCCGCGACACGCAGCGTAAAAAGCCAATCGCTTAGCCACTGGGTCAACAGTGCTTAATTATTCTCATCATCCGACAATTTTTTACACAGCACTATACCACAGACTATACGGTTACAGCTCACCTTCAACTTCTACCAAAAGAAAGTTGCACTTTAGTCACCTTTTTTACTATGCCGCGTTTACGAAAGTTATGTGTCATAATGATTCATGTCGGAGGTAATTCCGACCTGCAGGCAATTCCGGCGGAACTACGCGTCGCGTTTATGTAGATAATATTCTTATTATGGCAAACCAAACTTAGTCATATAGGTAGTATTAACTGTAATATGTAATTAACGTGGATTTAGCCAATGGTGTAGAATCTGTTGCGCACTTTGACGGGACTAAACTAAACTAAGGGCGTTTGTCTCTTTCTGTTTCAATAGAAAAATTAAGTGACAGATGCGTTTAGTCCAGTTTAGTACTGTCAAAATGCGCAACAGAATCGACACCTGTGTTGAGTGAAAAAGCACGTGTTTTACGATCGATTTGTGATATGATGATCTCAACCGAGATAGTTTGCGATTGATTGTGCGTAAGCTACTTATATTTATTTATTTAATGCTTTATGCACAGGTAAAACACACGCCTCACGATCAAGATCAATACGTCTAAGTAGAAAAACGTCCAAATGGTGATCCAAATAATCAAAATGTCTATTTAGCAATATGTCTAATTAGCTAATTGTCTTTCACACTATGGTAGGTTCGATGGTCGTCAAAACTAAGGACAGCTGGACGATAAGCAATGACGGCGATTGAAGAAAGCAGCTCTTAGTATCCGGATGGATTTTGGAATGTTTTGGCGCAATTTGGAAAAGGTCCAAAGCGGCCATTGCATAGTGTAGCAATAAGCTAAATTGATAGAATGCAGAATTATCTTACGTTTCCCAATGCCACCGGGGCATATGCAGCACCCTGCTTACCCCCATAATAACCGGTCATTTAGTATTTACATATATTTTCAGATTACATAGATTTTCAACCGTAATGAACGGCTTTCGCCAATCGCAATCCAGATCCAAGTATTATCCGAAAACCACGTAGGTATTGTGAAGCAAGACCTTGATATTAAGACATATGAAAAAAAAAAATAAGTAGGTAGGTATATAAATAAAATATTTAATCAATTGGGTATACTAACTTGAGAGGCAGTTGAGAGCATGTGCAAATGCACGGAGGCAGCGCCGGCTGACTCGCCGAAGATGGTGACACGGCCGCGGTCGCCACCGAACGCTTCTATGTTGTCCCGCACCCACTTCAGGGCCATCACCTGATCCTGTGCACAACATCTTCACCATAAGGCCTCACACACGAGGTACAAAACCTCGTGTGTGCGGGCGTGAGCGTGACTCGAGCTTTAGCGGGTACGTGAACACGCCAGTGTGAATATAGGAGCCGCTTACAACGATAGATCATTGATGTCGTAAACAAATTAGCAAACCTAGATATAAACCAATTTTTTAAATTAGTAATGACAAATCAAATTATGTCGTAAAATATAGGTATTTCATATTTTATTCCTCTTTTTTTCATTGTAAAATCTTGCGTCATAATATATAGGCATATTGCGAACTTGACCGGAATGTCTGAAACCATGACCGAGTATGTCGAAATGCTGTGATTACCTTTATAATATTGTAGCTACTTATATACATATAGATATGGTTATATATATGCCATATTCGTCCAAGTATAAAGCATGAATAAATATATCTATCAATTCACTGGCACATAAATTACTAACGCCTGGTAAATAAGTATTGCGTAAAAGTAACTCAACCAACTTAGACGTTACGTTGTCAAAAACAATGTAACTAGAACTATGATTTTCTAGTTTGTTACCTAATAAAGAAGTAAAGAAATACAAATATTACATTTTATCGCGGAGGAAAATGTCTAATGATAATGTAGGAACCCAGTGTCAAAAGATTCCCAAAAAAATCTCATCCAGTAGATATGATGCTTGATATTTTATGATAGTGTATTACACATTTCTGATATACCCATAATATTAAATAATATATGTAAAATTACCTTTAGTCCCATATTTCCTGAAACTTCATCATTTTCGAGGCTCAAGAAGCCTAACGCGCCAAGCCTGTAATTGAGCGTCACCAGCACCACTCCTGCGCTCACGAGGTGGTCGGGCCCGTAGAGGAATGCGTTGCCTGAGCCCATGGCGAACGCCCCGCCATGGATCCAAACCATTACCGCTAGCTTTGGATTGTACCTGACGAATAAATGGGGGATATATAGGACAAGCTCTCAGATAAAGAACCTGCCTACGCTTCCGTTTAAAGAACGCTCTAAAAGCTTACATGAAATTCTGAAGCAGCAAAAGATTTAAAAAAAAATCTGTCTACTGCTCAACATAGGCGTTTTCCAAAATTAAGATAATGTTCTTAATCACCACGCTGAACAAGCGCATCAAATTGGTGACCGCAGAGCTCAACCCGGTGACGCTGCTATATCTAGGTACGTCACGGGTATCAGTCATTTCCAGCTGGCAAGTATGATGGTTTTACCGCCATCTAGCCAGAGCTTCGTGATTCATCAAAAGGGTTACGTGCAGGTGAGGATGGCTTTCGAAGAATCTTATAAATATTTCCAACTTCTACTCAACTCGATTTTAAAATTACAGCTATACAAGGTGCTTTTGAAATACTCGTATTTGTCATATCTGCAATGAGAAACAGGATTGTTTTTATTGAATGCGATAGTGAATAATTTTTTTTAAAAAGTAATTAAAAACGGCTTCATCTAAGTAGTAAGTATATATAGACCGCAAAATTCCCCACCCCACGTCATCAAGACGCCCTTCCTTGAAGTTCCAACGACCACTTGCGTTGTGTTTATTCTTGGAAAAGGACACGTAATGAAGTATAAAGCAAGTATCTACGTAATTATTTAATTAGTCTCCCCTCAAATCAATTTAACAACCTCTGGTTCAGATATTATTGTTATCAATAATTCGTGATACTTTTTCCCAATACAACTGTTGCATTTTAGAAGCACCATAGAATATAATGTTTATTGAATTATTTTATATAACTATATACAACCATAAAATATAAACTTAAATATGTACACTAATTATTGTTAAATAAAGAAATCATAAAATAAAATTAAATAAATATTATAAAACTGAGTACCTAGGCGTCAAAGTAGGCCTCCTCCTCGCCGTCAATTGGCAGCGTGCCCAGAAGACTGGCAGCATTGCCACGTTGAATGGCAATGCTTATTCTTTGACCAAAGAATAGGCCAGCCCTCGGGTCACCTTATATTATTTGTGCACTTTGTGTAATGCAGTCTTACCCAGTCATTTTATCAGGAAGTGCCGGCGTGTACACATTGAGGAAGAGACAGTCCTCGTCTCCCTTGTAGGTGTCGAACAACATGAACCTATGTGGACAGACGGCGCCTTCCTCCAAAGCATCCCGTACTCCGGACCATGGCTCCAGCGACGCTGGCGGCCGGAACCGAAGGGATCCTCGAGGCGGCTGGGCGTACCTTATGGTAAAAAGATATGATGACATCTAATAAATATCAGGATACATAAACTACTACCTATGGCAGAATGTCGCCGTAAACGCGTACAATATAAGAAGAATAATGGACCAAGTGATTAATTTAGGCATTTATTACGATGAAATATTAAATTATATTATAACTTTTCCAGATCATTGGAGTACAGACTCTATCCAAGAAAGCGGTGCTGTACCTAATTTAATAATTTCACCCGTTGTATGTGCATGTCCACTGTTCATCATGGGTCTCTAACAACCTTTTCAAGTGTATCGTCATAGTAATAGAATAGAATAGGTCTTTATTTCATGTAAACCAAATACAGGCACTTATGAAATGTCGAAACTCTAGGTGCGCGGTTCCAAATAGTAGGTCCTATGGAGAAGAATAGGTAAATATTTGGCACATCTCCTTACCTAATACCCTTAAAGCTATAGTAAGGCGTCTGCGCAGTGGTCCTAGTAACGAGCTTGCGCCCGCGCAGCGCGCCGAGTTGCGTGAGGACGAGCGGGCCGCCTCCAACACGCATGCGATCGACCAACGCGTGCACCAGCCGCGCAGCACGCGCCGGCACCGCCTGCAGCCGCCGTAGCGCGTGCTTCAAACCAACAGACTCGCTCACCGTGCTCGACAAACGACGCCATGCTCCCGTCACCTAATTAAATAAAAATATAAAATTAAAACCTCTTGAATATGTTATCCTAATAACCAGCAAAGCAATCAGGTTTTTTGAAAGTTTCTTGCCTATTTTATTAATAATCAGTTACATGATCAGTGAAACAATCCCCTTATTAACGGTGTTTAGTTCTTACAACAAAGTTTAATATAAGTAATACTAAGATGAAGATCTCGGTAGACCTATCTTTCAGGGTCAGCCTGTATCCACTCACTCGTATAGAATACATATAAAACACTTCAAGGGAAGTAACGCCCATTATAAAACCAACTTGGGCAAGCAACAAGAAAACCGAAAGAACAGTAGGTAAACTTAACGAGGATAAAAGGGGATCAAAAGAAAACCTCTTTAAAAAAATATCTGTGTACATGTTGCAGATATAAGTATATCTAGATTCACATAACAGTCGTAATGTCGGTTATATTTAATGACGCTGAAATAACTATAATTTTCATAACGTCGCGTGTGTTTAAATCTCAGCTGTTAACTTGTCAAATCAATTTTAGTAAAGTTTTTACTTGTGATCATTGACACCTGGCCACCCGAGTCCGGACCACACGCAAGACCCACAAACGAACAACGACGTAATGACACGCAATGTAGTGCATAAGAACATAATATCATATTGCTATTTATATTACACTTATATAAGTAAGTGATTAATAAAATCTAAGACAAACACACACTTCCGAGAATGTTAATGGCCTGTGTTGAATGTAGAGACATTTCTAAGCAATTAAAGACCGAGTATTTTATGTAGTGTTTTCTATACATTAAGAATGGAATATACGCAAACGCAGTAAACGACACGCAGTAAAACGTCAATTATTGTAATGAATCAGTTAGGCTTTTTATAATGGGTTCACTAAATACTACGAAGGCTGGGGGACCACGACCGCGGCGGCCGCCAACCACGCCAAATAAACGCAACGCTCCAAATTCTATGTAAGCTATGTAATATTTATTTTGTATAGTAGCAGAATCAACCTCTTATGTATGCTCACATTTCGTCAATCTTTCCGGTAATTTTGTTCAAATTGCAAATGATATTTTCATTAATTAATTATGGTGAGATCATAATATACTGTACCCTAAGGCTTACATTCAGAGACGACAGAAACGAGTCTAAGCGTGAACTTCGGAGTGGGAAGCGGTCGCCTCCTTCTGCGAAGCAGTCATGCTGTCGAAGGAGGAGGCGGGCCGCGTGAGGGAAAGGATAGCGTCCTCCCTCCAGCCCAGCCGCAGTGGTAGTCGCCCACGGCGTCGGGCGCCGGCCGACGATCTCCGGCCACCGTAGGCGCGGGCATGCGGACAGCGAGTAAAGGGCAACTCGCTGTCCGACCATGGACCATGCCCGGGTCGACGGCGCGTTGTGTTCCACGCGCGCCTCAAAGAACGTCAGCAAGATGACGGGCCCCCCCCTGTAGAGGGCCGAAGCCTGCCGGGGTCGCAGGACTTATCTCATTACCGTGACCCCGGAACGTAAAGGGCTATTGAAGGAACACCGTGGATTTTAGTCAGTACAAGTGACAGTCCCTCCCGCCCTGCCCGGGGTGGGAGGAATCATTTGATGATTTTACCACGCTAAAAAAAAAAAAAAAAAAGCTTGAACTTACGCTTCCATCTGTCAAAATTTGTTCGTAAAATTGACATATGGAAGCGTAAGTTCACGCTTAGACTCGTTTCTGTCGTGTCTGAATGTAAGCCTAAATGTCAGAGCAACAGATTTCGCAACGCTTAATTAAAGATAAAAATTGTAAGACAATATTATGCTTTCAATTTATTTCTCCGAGCTTGACAATAGATGCCTTGCCTATTACTTATCGATGTTGTAAGTGTTGTAACATTTGGCAGAAGCCTCTCAATGTAGGTATTGACCAATAATGTGAAATGTTTCACTTAAAAAAAAAATTATGGAGGCTTCATTGAACATCTCGATTCTCGGTATCTATGAGTAGGTAAGTGATGGCTTTTAACACGTTAACAGGCCAACGTACCACATGTGGTACATGTCGATTGTCTATTGTGTCTGCTATCTGGACAGTGAATGTGTTGACAAATGAAATGTTCCCTAAATTTTGCAACTTACACTTCGAGTCAACTAAAAAAATTAAGAAACTTAAAATTTTATAAGTAACAAGTGCATGTATAGTCAAGGTGCACTATAAAAATAATTAATGTTACAAGATGTAATTTTACAAAAAATACTCGATTATAAATTGGCAGACGTACATTTTTTTCGTAAGCTGCAGCAACTTGCTCATGCCTTAAAACGACTTTTTGTAATGTGATTAATGTAAATTATGTAAGTAATAAAAGATGTGACACGTCATTTTAAAGGTTAATTTCTCCTGAAGGGTTCGCGATCCAGCTCTGTGAGCTCATCACCTTTCCAATCTATGTCCTGCTGTGGGTTGTGACATGTTTAGCTGAGTGATTAACTTTTACTATAAACAACTCAAAAGCCGCGGGTCTACCGCGTAACTAAAATTGTAATGAACATCAACATCGGTATTAAACTTCAATACGATCGTGAGAGCCTAAACTTTGAGCTAACTTGTATTTTTTTTACCGATCATGAAGATAGGAGTCCCAACTATATGATTGGTATTTTTTTTACAAGTTAGCTCAAAGTTTAGGCTCTCACGATCGTATTGAAGTTGAATACCGATGTCGATGTTCATTACAATTTTAGTTACGCGGTAGACCCGCAGGTCCCCCCCCGCAGGTCCCGCAGGGTGTTTCGTATACGAACAATAATTTACATTGGTTTTGCCATGAAATGCAGTGACACTGAAAACATTTCAGTATCGCGAGAAAAATGTAGCATACAGCGGCGTGCATAGCCTGTACTCTTTGTATATGTACAAACGTAACGAATAAAATAACGTTATCAGCTGTTATATACCTAAGTATTAGAGCCGTTTGGCGTCCAAACCATAAACTTATTATTTAGTAATAAGTTTATGGTCGAAACGCTCCTCGGGTCATGGGATCCGCATGCACGACTCCGTTTTAAAGACATTGCAAAAAAGTTAGTCGACACTACGCGTGACCCGAAGGCTGGCTTATTTTTTGGTCAAAGAATAAGCATTGCCATTCAACGTGGCAATGCTGCCAATTGACAGCGATGAGGAGTACTTTGACGCATAAGTGCTCATTTTGTACCTATAATTTTTTAAGTATACATATTATATATTTTTATTTTTATGTTACGTTTTAGATAAATAGGGTAGTGTAGCTGTACTTATTTAAGTTTGTAAAAAATCATTAAAAAAATAAATGTTGAAAAAACAACGAATAACCTACAGAAGACCTCCTTATATTTAAGATTTCCTTCTATTCTCCTGATAACCTTTACTCCTAATTATATTGATTAATAAAACTTTAATCAATTCATATTCAAAAAGTAAAAGACAATTACATAATGCGGTGAAGTTAAGTTATCTGAGTTATGTAATTTGCAATCGGTTGCCCGCGAAGTGAGTAAGACGAAGAACATTGACTTTTGTATAATAAACCTATAACGCATCGAGGATATGTTGGCCAGCCGCCATGCCAGAGCGTGGAGTTGCGAAAATGTAAGCCATAATAATAATGTGCCAAGGCTTAACGATTATGACTCATTGTATGACAACGAGTCCTTCGTATTCAGTTTAAAAATAATAAGGTAATGCTTATGATGCAAGATGAGCCTACAGGTAGGTACGATATTAATCGATGACAGGTTCTTTGCAGCAATTGGACACTAAGTGGATTTCGTACTTTTCTAGACATTGTACGGCAACGCGTGACAGTATATATGCCATAACAGATTATCTAGAGCATCGTCGAAATCTACGGAGGACACAATCTTTCAAAGAATACCCCACCTCCCCTTTTTTTTTTCATGGCTTCTTTATCACGACGAGGATGGATAGCAGCACCTATACCCTCTCCATGACACTTATTGGTAACTTTTAATAGTAGGATACCTATTTAAAGGAGTCTTAAGGGAGCAGTTTCTATAAAAATTCACGATTGGATGTAACCCATAAGTACCACCTTATGGAAAAATATGAGGAGCATCCACCCTTTTCACTTAGTTACTCTATCTTTTGTCACTGGATATGAAGAAGTAGTAGTAGTATTTATGTAGTAACGTTATTATCTAAATTGTGTGGTAGGTATCTAATTATTACACAGCTATTAATGTAGATTTACCACAGAACACAGACAGAGGTTTTATAGGTTTTTTCACCTCTTTTCTGTGTTCTGTGAGATTTACTTACATACACCCATTACATAAATTACATTATTATCTAATCAAATCAAATCTTTATTGCATTCCATAATGTAAAGTTAAAACAGATGGTAGGCTTAATCTATGGATCAATTATGGACCCTGTCGGGCACAGCATGGTTTGGTAGGAGAGAGGAAAAGCTGCTTTATTAATACTTTATTTATTATCTACTTATATTATAAAAGAGAAAACATAACATTTATTCCAGTTACCAGTCATAATGATCACAACAACATTAGCAATCGTTACAGTAATACCTGGATTTATTTCGATCAATAGGAAGTCATTACCTACATGAAACGAAACGTCAACCTAGATAATGTTCGTCATATTGACCTAAAATATTTGCAATTATCTGCGTGGAATGTACATTATGGTGTTACAGTAATCTCTAGATTATTTTGAAATTACCTGAATGAAAGCCGGGCAAGATGTCAATGTAATTTATTTTTTCTAGATGCCTTTCTTTCTATCTCTTGCATTTCGTGCAGGAGGGTTTGTGGTGGAACCCAAACCATACCTCTGACTTTGAGAATTCATGTGTGGATCAGAATTTGACTATCAAAAAAGACATCGTAAGGAAACTTGCTCACCTGACAGGTCTGCATAAATTTCTCAATGGTGTGAGTACCAACCCGCATATTCTGAGATGAGACTCGTACTCAGCAGTGCAAGTGGGACAGTAGTGGGCTGAAATTGTGTTTATTTCCAATACCAACGCAATGTAATGAGGTGTGGTTCCCCGGCAAAGAACAAGTTACATACCTACCTGAAACTGTTTGTTGGTCGTAGAAGGTGACAAAAGAGTTATGCCAAGAGCATTACACATTGCGACATTTATTCATAACTATATGATTTGCGAGAGATTTATATTTGATTCATTGATTATTTTGATTATTAATACTGTTTTTTTTTTTCTTACTATAGGTACTATTATTTAATACAAATCAAATATGATGCATGCCGTAAGGTAAAATGTATCGGGACACTTAACAATTAATATTCCAACTTATATACACCTGCATTATATGCAAATAAATGATTTCTTTCTTTCATTCTTTCTTTCAAGAGGATGGGTAGCAACATCCTCTTGTGTACGACTAAAATTTATGTTACGACCTCTATGGCACAGAGACTGCCGTTTGGACTCTGCAACCTGTTTCCAGGGGCTACTCAACCATCAACCTACCTAACCAGTGGTCTCGGACGTCATTGTCGTTTTGTTTGTTATATACCAGCCATTGACTCAGTAGGCAGCCTATTTCGCTGTATTTTTTTATAAGAATTGTTTTCTTTTAAATCGTGGAAATATCATTAGGTTTCGGTAGGTACGAGTATATCGATAGGAGAATCCCCATATTGGTAGAATTACCGAAAAATCGGTCGAATCGGTGGTTCGAGACTACTTGTACTTAACCATCGCTCGACTTACATAATTTCCACTTTGCTCATATTATCTTTGGATTTATTAACAAAGCTGAAAGACAGATACCAAAGCAAAATTATTCAATTTATAGTTTGTAATATTGTTAATTACATCAAGTTCAAGTCGGCACTTCAGTAATACAAAAGATTCAAAGACTGTCCAAGTTACGTAACATGTGAAGTGCATAATGTGGACCGTACGAATGCGGCACACTCCTCGTTGCGTAACCTCAGATATTGCTGTTTAGGACATTCCCTGGATGATAGCGCAACGACACTAACGTAACGCGACGTGCATGGTTTTAAAAACGCTACTTTTCTGTAATTGTAGAGCAAGGTTGGAAACGTAATCCACGCATGAGACCTTTGTAGAGATTATCTTTAGAAGAGGAGACTTGTGTGACGCAATACACTTTTCAATTTTGTCTCTCAACTGTCGTAAGGCCTATTATATAGAACACCGTGGGCACTATTCGGAACGACTGGTTTCTATGGTAAATAGGAGACAATGGAATTACTTATTGTGTTTTATTTTCGAGTTAGGAGATGATGGAAGCAATTAGTTCCCCCATGGCTGTCACAATAGAACATTCAAATTGGATTAGGTAATTGACCTCGTGTAATTAAAGGTAATTGGTATTTCGAATTTTTTTGACCCTTTCCCTGTGCAGTGATCGGAAAGAGTATAATAAAGCCGAAAGGGGGTGATTGTACCTACTCATCATTATTGTTGCTACATAATAGTTACCTACTTAAAAACTACATTTTAACACTTTCACTGTCCGTGAAGCAGAACAAAAGCCGTAACGTAATGTATAAAGGGTTCGTCTGAAAGGATATGTACATACAGGGCCCGATATAGGGGGGGGCAAGCCAGGCAAGTGCCATGAGGGGCGGCAAAATTGAGGGCGGTTGGCGTCTACTAAAAAAAATATTTTCTGAATATTGTAATTAATGGAGACATGATTCGGATATATAAATAATCAAATAGCCTATTGATTAAATCAAAAACATGAAATGTGAAGATTTACCTAAAATAAAATTAGCAATAAAACACAAAATTACGCAAGGCCCACACACACCATATTACAAGTATACTCCTAGAGCTACATTAGAAAACCAATCCTACAAACTTTATTATGACCGCGCTATAATTACAGATCATACCATTTATAACAATAGGCCCGATATAACACTTATTGACAAAGAAAAGAAACATTGTTTAATATTACATTCTATATCTTTTATATTTTTTTTATAAATCATAAGTCATAACTCTTATTGTCATCTTAACATTAACTTTATTTAAAAATACCTAATCCTATTGATTGACCCACGATCGCTGCCTTGTTCGCTGTAGTTCGCATGCGATTGTGCTACAAACCGAGAGATGGCGCTACGTGTCCCAAATGAAGTGGGAACCAATGATCACGTGGGAGGGCCCCGCGCTCCTCCAGGGACTCTTGAAAAATATTGCTGGATAGAAGCGCACGCAGTTTCGTGTTCGCTCTTAAAAATTGTAAAATCTAATGCAAATCCGCGTTCTGAGTGTTGGCCACCTCCTAAAACTTTACTCCCCAGTGTGTGGACGTGAAGCAATTACTGGAATCGGTGGTTCCTCATCAGGATCAGCAGCCGGCTGCAGAGCCACGCGAGCGCCCGAAGAATTGAACGGTAAGTGGCACCTTCCCTGTGTTTTATGGTGGATCGGGTATGTGGTCGTGCTGGTCATCGACACCCTCCTAACACTGCTAGCTGGCCCTTCACAGTCTTCAACCCTTTAAACTTTGAAACCTAATTCACGCACAAACATACATATATACTTAATAGATATTGCAGTACCAAATACCAATAATATACAGAAAACTATCTCAGAGAAAATTAGGAAATATACAGAACTACAAGAAGAAATAACAAGAGTATGGAAAATGAAAAGAGTAACAATAGTCCCAATAGTCATATCAACAACGGGAGTAATCCCGAAACAAATATTCAATAGTCTAGCTATACTCGATCTTCCCAAATATACATACGTTACACTACAAAAAGCAGCTATACTTAACACATGCCGGATAGTTAGGAAATTTTTACAATTACACTCAGATAACTATTTTATAGTAGAGCAGCAATCTAACCAACCCACTCAAACCTAAGGTCACACTTTGGTAAATGCCCGTGTGGCTTTAAAAAACAAAGCCAGGTTTTCCTGAGAAAAAATAATTTTGAAAACGATAATAATAAAATTTATTTAATAAAAACGTATACAAAAAAGAGTAGTTTAGTGAACAGTAGTTTTCTGTTAGTGAAAGATTTTTTATACCTAATCGATTTAGTAGGTCTAGAGATTACCCCCTACATACAAACAAAAAACATACCTCTTATACTCTATAATATTATTATAGAGTACTTACCTACCTATAAATATAGATAAAAGCGCGTGCAATTTTGATATTTAAAATATTGCATTGCACCAGTTTTTTTATAGATTAGTAGGTACCTAGGTACTATCTGAATTGGTCAGCCTTTTATCTCAGGAAACGAAAGAGGTTTACAAGTGGAGATCATTATAGTCTTATCTTACCTTCATGGAGTTGAGACTGGTTGCGGCGTTGGCGACGACATCGCCCAGCGTGGCGGGTGGCAGCGCGTCGCTGCGCACCACTAGCGCACAAGCGCACAGGACCACTGCGCGCCACCAGCGCACACGCATCTTCACAACCCTCTCTTTAGAACCACTTATCACAGTAATCACCAACACAAGTCTGACAGTCACTCCATAAACTGCCTAACGAGGCATTGTTTGTATTTTTATAATTTCGTAGCTTAGGTAGGTACTATTTTGGTTCTAGGCAATTTTATGGTTATAATATTCTGTAAAAAAACATCAATTCGTTCAGTATGTTATGTGTCAATATACTCAGAAAACATTAGATATAAGTAGATAGCTAATTCCAGTTACACATTTTTTTTACTACCTATTACTAATAATACAAGTTTGTCAAACAGTTGTGAAATAAACGATCTTTCAATATCAAATACATTGAGATTCATATTTCATATATCCATATCGTTTATCAGGATCTCGGATCTCGATTGGGAACGTAAAACCTCCCAAAGAAGCATGTACGGAGATAATATAATATATTATGGGAGATGATTAGCTCTAAGATCACCAACACGCTTGCCCACTGCCAACAAGTTGACTTTTGGTACCTACTTGATATTCACCTATTTTTTTGGGAGAGTGCTACAATTAAAATCGAGGTATTCCATGAAGCACACCTAAACGAAGCACACCCAGACGAAGCACACCTAAAGTATTCCACTTAGCACACCCATAGGTGGGCTTCAAATAAAAATATTAAATAATTAATTTCCTATTCCACGAAGCACACCTATGAATATCACTCGCATAGTGCGGAGACTAAGAAATAGAAATGTCGATAGGAGAAAATATTAATTATTTAAAAGACTACCTTAAATATCTAACATCTATCAGTTTCATTATAATGTGATACTTGTCATTTTCATAGTGTTCTTTGTATTTTTATTATTAGGTTTAAAGGTAGCTATAAGAAAACTTCAACATAGATCTCTATGGAAAACTATATTTACAATGTTTTTGATTTTTGTCCAAGTTTTTATTGTAATTATGAAACAATCTGTGATTTTTTATGTTAAAGTAGAGTATTTTTATTATTAGGTTATAAGGTAGCTATAAGAAAACTTCAACATAGATCTCTATCATGGAAAACTATATTTACAATGTTTTTGATTTTTGTCCAAGTTTTTATTGTAATTATGAAACAATCTGTGATTTTTTATGTTAAAGTAGAGTATTTTTATTATTGACTAAACAGGTAGCTATAAGAAAACTTCAACATAGATCTCTATGGAAAATTATATTTACAATGTTTTTGATATTTGTCCAAGTTTTTATTGTAATTATGAAACAATCTGTGATTTTATTAAGAACACAAAAAAGGAACATAATAGAAAAATTGTGAAAAAATAAAAAATAATTTTTTTTTGGAAAGATAATTATGAAACAATCTGTGATTTTAAATAAGATTACAAAAATGACAAATATTGTGTCACATTATTATAATGAAACTGAATGATGTTAGAAATTTAAGTTAGTCTTTTAAATATAAATATTTTCTTCTATCGACATTTTTATTTCTTAGTCCCCGCACTATGCGAGTGATATTCCTAGGTGTGCTTCGTGGAATAGGAAATTAATTATTTAATATTTTTATTTGAAGCCCACCTATGGGTGTGCTAAGTGGAATACTTTAGGTGTGCTTCGTCTGGGTGTGCTTCGTTTGGGTGTGCTTCGTGGAATACCTCTTAAAATCTATGTATCAGAGGATTAGCTTATATGTCCTCGGCTTCGCCCGCGTGGATCGTTTCCAGGATGTTTAAAAGTATTTCATGTTCTCCCCCAAGATCTATATAGGTAAGTAATAGGTATGCCCATCAGTTTAGTAGTTGAGGCGTCAAGAACAAACAGACAAACAGACACACTTTCGGATTTATAATATTATAATAATATGGATAGCGAGGGAATAGAGAAAATCAAAGTGATTCCTACAAAGAAAATACATAAAATAATATCAAGAAGGTGTATATTCTAATAAAAATATAATAAAAGACGATCGTTAAAATAAAGATGACACGTGCAAAATGCTGTAAGTAAGTAAGTGAAGTGGACTAAGCTAACACAATTGCGAAATGACTATGATTTGCCGCTTCAACAGATGACTGGTTGTGGAACTTTTGGGAAATTACCGGTGCAAATTAGTTCTACCGACAATCGATGTCGACTATGATGTAAATTATAGAAATCTTGTATTGAATCTCTCTTGAACAGTGAATAGGGAACTTGCATCTAAATTATAATGAGAAATTATATGTTAAAAATCAATACCTACTAAAAGTTTTGAAAAGTGAAAGGTTTATATTAATCATAAATTATACCTTTTTTACAACTTATCTTTATTATAGATTACCTACCTACGTAAAACGGAACGTTATTTAAAACACCATCATCGAGTTTTAACGTCTCTCCTTCGTATTTCCTCATAGAAATAATAAGTAGGGCTCCCTTAAGTTAATAAGTCTATATCTAAACGCTATAATTATGACATGCTGATATGGTAGAGAATCAAGCACCTATCTGTTAAAAAAAAAATTCTTGGTTAGCTGTATTTGTATGCTCCACTAGCGAAGGCAGGTCTGTGCTTGCACCAGTGTACATAACTGTGTTGACCGTAGTATCTCTAAGTAGCCTGTGGTGTTGACTTATGACTAGAGTCGAGCGCAAAGACTACAATAGTATATCGGCGTCAGGGCACATACGCAGCCGCGATCTCGATATTATTCAACTAGCACCTAGCACTTTCACTCACTGCATAAGTGCTCACCGCTAACTACATCAGAGTCATGTGCGTCTTAGGATTATCAATTATGACAGAATTTATTACAAGAATTTACTCGCTCTAAATTACCCCAATATTTTCTCAATGTAAGGATTCGGTTAGGATACAATACAATAAACTTTATTGTACTCCAGAAATACAGAAGATACAACAACGGAACGGACACGGATACCTACTCAATTCTTATACCAGTACCTTTTAGTAAATAGTCACGCATATTATCTAGATAAATTCAATATACTTTCATAACTAAAAACATTGTAACATGACATGACGAGATTTTTTGTATTGCTATTCGGCCATGTTTTTTGCGTTATGCCTATAGCGTGTATAAACTAGCGAATTACATAACCGAATTATGAAACAAATTTTCGATTGAATTTACCAAAAATGAGCATCAAATACAAGGTTCAGTGACCCACCCATTTTAATCAAACTAAGCCGTGTACCTAAAAGTCAAAGTTTTTTATTTTAACTGGGCCTTTGCAGCCGCTTTCAAAACGTCGTGATTCTAGGTGCCCGGTTCCAGTTGGTCCGGGAGAAGATACCGGCAAGAAACTCCACGGGTAGGTACTCTTTTCATAGAACAAATTTACAATAATATCTAGGGCCGCAGGAGTGGCCACGGCTAAAATTCGACCTTACTCAATATTTTAAAAAAAAGGACAGCAAAGATCATAATAAGTACCACTATAATTTAAACCATACAAGTAGGTACGAAAAGACTTAAGCCACCCAATTATAAAACAAAGGAAGCGTCATTAAAATCAGCTTGTGAAGACAGGAAGCAACGGGTCACCAGGGAAGCCACATGTGCAGAAGATAATCAGTTCCATACGTCTCCATCGCCGTCAACATACTCTTTGATCTTATAATAGGCTTTCCTTATGAGGACAAGTTTATCACGACTTTTAAACTTTTTATCAGTAAGATCGGTAACCTAGGTACATACTTTCGAACAATGAAAGTATGTACTTAATGTTCTGATGATGGACATGGATCAGCTAGGCTAACATGGGCGCTCCGCGCCAAAAGTTTGTCGTCATGAGAAGACGAGATAATATGCCTCTAAAAACCTGTTTTCGCACGACATATGTGACAGCAAAATTATGCTCTCATGCTAGCCCGGCAGGACGGTATATTCAGAGCCGAAATGATTTCTCACTCAACCGAATGCAGGGTATATACGAACTTACGAGTATGTTTGGTTTGCCGGTTGACAGCGATGTGGAAGAGTAGTGCGTAAGTTTACCTACAAGTTTATTTTGTTTTAATACTTTATGTTTTTAAGCAGTATTTTTTTCGCGATTTCGTTTGTCCCATAGTAAAAGTTGTTCGTAATGATGAGTATATACCTACCCTCCTTCAAATGTTGCCCACGTTCCACCAGTAGGTATTTTAGTATCTAAAATACTGTTTACTAACTAATTAAGTAGGTATATCTACATGATAATTAATTAGTAAACAGTACCTATTATAAATATGTCTTACTTCATTAAATTCCATATTTTGTAATTGATTGATACAGAAAGAAAGTGCAATTATTAAACTTTCACGCTGTGTACTACAATCGACATTAGTCATTGATGTTAAATAAGAAATATTTATTTGCATACAATACAGGTGTTCCCACTGTTGGGACTCTGGCCTCCTCTGAGCCATAACCTCCAACTGAGTCATAACCTCCAACTGAGTCATCAGTTACTGCCACGGAGGAGAGAAACTTCTTTCTCTCCTCCATGGTAACGGCCCATTCCCGGTTTCGGACAGGAGGCCATGCGGGCCCGGTGCGGGATAGTTGATGCCATAAGTCTTTAAATATATTTTTTCTAGGACATGCTGCTTTCCTGACTCTACTAAAAACCTTTTCATTAAAAAACCAACCTCTGATTTCAAATAAATAAATAAAATTTCAACGACTTCAATTTTCATTTCATAGCAATTTGGGCGTAAAACACTTCATCCTAGAAAAAGACATCAACGACATCTTCCACCTTTCCGGATAATTCCTATTTTATATCAAAGCTTCAGTTATTACTTCTAATAATATTTTTTTATAGAATAAATAAACCTACTATATAGTATTAAATTCTTACTGATGCCATATGACATTGTCTGCTCGATATTTAAAAAAAACTAGCGTGAACTATAATAATTATGACAATTATTATTTCAAAACACTTATTATTTTTATTTATCAACTACCTATTATTTTGTAAAGCCTATAATAGCACACACTATTATCTCATTCATTATAATAATACCGATATGTCCCATAATTCGTAAGAGACATTATCGATCGTTATACAGTATGTATTATTTAGCTAGGACAACACGGGAAAGGGCAACACCAAACAGAAAATCTTACTTCGGAGACATTTGCTTATTATTATAAAACCTGTGACCAAGAACCTGGTATGGGTAAACCTTGATCTCTGTATACGACCCTATAGAAAGCAAAATGTGTGTGCTTACTTGTTGCAAGTGTTGCAACATAAACACACGAGAGAAGCCGCGAGTAACAGTTAGTATCTAATTAATAAATGGCCTCCTATAATACAACGTTACGGAACGTACCAGAACCCCGGAATAGAAATTACGCAATGCTTCGAGCTGTATAGTACCTACCTAGGAACTTTCTGGTAGTTTAAGACGCAGTTACGTCACAAGAAAATAACATCCCTGAATGTAGGAAGTAACACTGGTAGTGCCGGGGTTTACGAATATTGTGCATTGATTGATTTCGTTCTATGTACTTTCGCCATTCTAAAACATGGATACCGCTATGTATGGCCTCATTGGTCGAGTACACATGTGCGGTCCAGGTTTGAGTCCCAGGTGTGGGATTTCTAGGAAACTGTTTTTTTTTTCTCTTCCTTTATGGTAACTGAGCCGATGTCGACTATTCTGCCAGGGGCATGTTTCAAATTCGGGTCTTCAGTTACGTCATATGGGACCTAATACCGTCATGCACCTAACTGTCGATTAAGGATTAGGATTTGAGGATTAAAGGCGACGGTTGTCCTGACTGATTAATTTCGCAGCAAGTTACGAAAGAAAAACAGAGTCAAAAAATAAATTTAAAAAAAGTAAAAACGGTGAATACATAAAAAAATACATACAGTCGAACATAGAACCTCCTCCTTTTTTGAAGTCGGTTAAAAAGAGACGTGTGGTCTCTTGTTGTTAACTACATACCTACCATAGGTATGTTTGTTTTATTTGTTAGTTATTTGCTAGTGTAGAACTACAACAAAAGTGAAATGTTTATAGTGTAACTGGAATTCCATACAAAGCGGTATCGACATACAAAACGTGAAAATGTCTCTTTGTGTAAAATATTCTTTTCATTTTGTTAACCCCCGACATAACCTTTAACCAAACCCTTAACCCCTTGCCTTAACTTTTTCAAATAAAAAGACTGCATGCTCTGTTTTTAGTAGGTAAGCAATTGTTATTGTTATGGTAAGGTGTACTTAATTCGCTCACATTTAAATTTTTAGTCTATTACTAGAAGTGAAAACTTGTTATTGGCTTTCTATTGACTAAATTGTTGTTAGTTATGTTAAATTAGCTGTAAGTTTTCCATGATCTAAATAAATAAAAAAATAAAAAAGAGGGATGTAACAAGTTTGTAGTGTGTATATATATGTCTGTCTGTGCTATCGTAGCTCCAAAACGGATGGAGCGATTTCAATGCAGTATTTTAATTGAGAGCTAGTTTAATCGGGAATCATCTTAGCTTTGTTTCATGAAACTCTATTCAGCCGTTCAAAATTTACAGCTCTTTTTCTAGTTGGATTCGGGGGATTTTGACGGTTAGGTTATTTACAACATATTCGTTGAAAAAATGAAATTTAATTACTTACCTAAGTACTCAATATTCTATATCATTGCCTAATTTCTACGTAGGTACCTACTTATTATATAAAATAAAATAATAATTGTAAACATTACCTACCTAAATATTTGCTTAGTAAAATGCGGTTCTTTCGTTCGATTAAACGGTCGCGGTCGCACAGTCACAGCACTTATTCGGTACAATTGGAGTTTTATAACAGCCTACAACGGGGTCGATTGCTAAATTGCAAAATTTGTTTATATGAAATACCTAGTAGGCCATAATGTGTTGATAAATTTCGTTTAAAAATATGTCAGCATTGAATGCACGCGCGCGGTTCACAGTTACCTTCACTTTACTGGTTGTGTGAGCTGTCGCCGTAACAGGCCTGAGAACTGTTACCCAACACCTACCACCACCTCCAAGTCCGCAGCCATGTCCGAGGATCTATATGTTATCCAATATACAAGTTTTTGTTTGCTTTATTTACAGATATTATAAGTTTGTATGTTTACCGGCTACTTAATAAACTAAAATTATGAGAAGTTAACTTGCATATCTTTGAACTTCCCCGAACTATACCAATGGTCTTACGGTGTTACCAATGGTGGTAGTCTACCAATACTCAAGTTGCATGCACCTTGCATGTAAGACAATTGCATACCTACTGAAAACGCGGCTTAAAGCTTATGCTTTTAATTATAGAAAAATATAATAATTTTAAATAATTTAGATAGTTATGGTAGGTTCAACGACGCACTAATAAAACTTACCTTTGCCAAATACTGCGGCGTGCGTAGCCGAGCCATGGTAATCGGTTTTTATATTGTCAAAGAAAACTAGCAAGACAACCGACTTCCAAAAAAGAGGAGGTTCATGTTCGTCTGTATGTATTTTTTTGTATTTTGTGTATGTTCATCGATACTTTCGCCAATTGTGAACCGATTTAAAAAAATATTTTTTAGTTCGAAAGGGTATACTCCCGAGGTGATCCCATTATCATCAAGTCAGGATCTGATGATGGAATCTCACGGAAATCGAGGAAAAACTAACTAACTAACAATGTAATAAAATCTTAGAAGACAATTTTGACCCACTTCCCGGTTTCCGATGGAGCTGAAATTTTGCATACTTATGTAAGTTTATTAGCAATGCAATAATCTGGTACTATTGAGCTGATCTGATGATGGAGTGAGGAGGTGGATAGTAGATCTCCTCAACGGCGAACAGCAAAGACACGAAATTTTGTGAATGGATTTGACTATATTATAGCCTGTTCTAAACTCCATCATGACATGGCTGCTACATCCAGGGTTGACTTCCGGTGAGGGAACTCCTCAACGGTGAATAGTACAGACACAAAATTTTGAAAATGGATTTAACCATAATAGCCTGTTCTAAATTCGATATTATAATCGAATCGAATAAATACGATATTTAAATACAATAAGTTATAGTGGCTGGGATCGGATTCGAACCTGATATATCTGTCAGCTTCATAGAAATAATAAATAAATAAAATCATCTTTATTCAGGCAAATTACACCCATACCTACACAAGAAATAATATAAATGATATGATATAATAATAAGTAGGGCTAGATAATAATCTATGGTCAGCTTCTATCCTACCATTTAGCGCTAGCCTGCGTGGTTAGTCGCGATATGTGTGCAAATAACCGTCTATAATGTGGAAAATATATAGCTTAGTTCGCTTTAGATAGTAGTCGTATAGCGTAATTTTTTATCACAAATGTTAATTAAACCTGTTTAAATCACAAATTTCATAAATATCGACCATAGTAGGTACTTTAAAAGTTGATTTCTTATATTTACAACTAGCTTCCGCCAGCGGCTTCGCGCGCGCTATATCTTTATAAACCGGCCGGCGCCGGTGGCGCGTGCCTATAAGTATAGTTCATATATATACACACACAGTGATAATTATAGTATAGACATTATCAGTGAGTAACATAGGCTATAATTTATAAAGTTGTCGCGCGGGCGAAGCCGCTGGCGGAAGTTAGTTTTTCTATATTAAAACTTTCTTTTTAGATTATTATTTTCAATACATTGTTTATTTGCTTTTATTTCTTTTAATATAGTTTGTACCTATGTGTATGTAAAACAATAAACTTAATCGATCAGTGTAAGATAGGTACAGTGATTTTAGATTACGTTCATACGAAGCTGGTATTGTTTCATAGAAAATGTTCGGGAAATAGTTCTTAGTATTTTTCTCAAATTCGGTAAGTACGACTTCGTCCGTTGTTTGGAAGAAACATTCCTGTTGGGAAATAAAGTCGGTTGAGCGTGAGCCCCACTGAAGTTTTTTTGAGAAATGTCAATTTTCTCGCTGACTGTACCTTTTTTCAAAAATCTACTAACAAGGTATTTAATGAGACCAAACTCTCTAACTATAACAGTAAGGCTGACATTCAGAGACGACAGAAACGAGTCTAAGCGTGAACTTACGCTTCCATATGTCAAACTTACGAACAAATTTTGACAGATGGAAGCGTAAGTTCACGCTTAGACTCGTTTCTGTCGTCTCTGAATGTCAGCCTTACTGTTATAGTTAGAGAGTTCGGTCTCATTAATGCCCCAAAATGTTGCGCCACCCTGTATACAGATCATTAATAAAGATACCATTCAATAAAATAAAGACTGGATCGAGTGAGAATACCATTCAACTAATTAACACAGGATACCGATCATTCCTAGTCCGCTATGGATTCATCTAGATACACACAACAACGAATATACACATATACACATAGCATATAATATACACATACATAGGTATATCATTGTATTAATATTTAGGTATTATTTATTATTTATAATATACTTATTTATAGTAGGTAGGTATTATAAATTTTAGTTTGTAATAGGTATATAGTTGTGCACTTGACTGTACCCTCATTTACTATCATACTTTCTCTATCACTCAAAGGTTTGCTGGTAGAAAACTCAAAGAATCCTGGCGAGTCCCATACATTGATTTGTACAAAAAAAAAGATAATTTAGAGAGTTTAAAATGTCTTCTTTACAAATTAACATGTTTAAAACTACATACATTAAATTTCAAACATACAATAATAAAGAGCCAATGCCACTAGATATTCGACATAACCGTGTGCATATTGAGAGTGTCGATAATTACATGTTTTTGGGTATAACGATTGTTATGTATTGCAACTGGAAACCCCAAATTGAAAGTATGGTAAAAAAAATTGATCGTTTTGTGTACGTCCTTAAAAGAGTCAAGCAAGTCATAGGATTACGAGCGGCTCTGTGCGCCTACCACGGTTACGTATCTTCGGTGATCAGATATGGCATTATTCTGTGGGGGAATTTGACGGATGTCGAGGTAATATTTAGAACACAAAAAAAGTGCATTAGAGCCATATGTGGGGTATCCTTTACAGTTAGCTGCAAACCTTTTTTTAAAAAACTAGGAATATTGCCATTACCTTGCATATATATTTTGGAGATCTGCATTTTTGTAAAAACCCACCCCTATTTATTTAACCGATGTGGCGACGCAGAGGGCAGTAGAACTAGACATAAAAACAGACTTTGCCTCCCGCGTCTTAAACTGACACTGTTTATAAAAAATGCTTATTGTATGGCAATAAATATATACAATCGTTTGCCAACCTCTCTTAAGGATCTGCCTTTGACTCGTTTTAAAACTGGTTTAACGAAAATATTGCAAATTAAAAACTATTACAGTATCGCTGAATTTCAGAATGACTTGACAGTACAATAGGGGTCTGAACTGTAACAAAAACATTAAATAAGTTTTTGTTGTGATTGAATTATGGAATTATTTTGATTGAATTGTGGAATATTATTGATAATGAATTTTAGAAATATTGTAATTAAATTGTAAATTTTTTGACATAAGGAAATAACTACATTAATTTAATTATAAGTACCTATTTTTTTTTTTATATTATTTCTTTTTGTGACTTAATAACGTAAATATTTAATTAATTATGTAATAATTTGCTAATTGTAATACTAATTAATTTATAACTAAAATTGAAAAATATTTGTACGCCTTGTATGGCAGAACATATTGGAAACTTCACACCATTAATTGAAAGACCTATTTATGTACCTATGTTTTCACAAATAAAGATTATTCTATTCTATTCTATTCTAATGTTGAGATTACCTTACCAGTAACACGTTTATACCTATACATGAAATATTTTTAAAACTCCGCATTATTAAAATATTCCACAATGAAAAAATCGGATTTTCGACTCAATTCCTAAGGCCATTTATAATTAAAAGAAAAAAGTTGTTTTGTTAATCTGTCATTGCTAATTATTTACTTAAAATCTTAGCTTAAAATCCTTATATGTTAAAATCATGTATTTTATTCCGGGGTTTTTGAGGGACTAAGGATCAATTTGATATTAAAATTATTTCAACTTCTCTAAATTTATTTATTTTTGTGTACAAATTCTGCCATGATCCTTTGGGTTAAGCTCGCTTGTGTACATAGAATTGTTTTATCTCATGTCGTGTACAATAAAGAATTTTATCCCTCCGACGCGCGCCTGCTGCCCCGCAGCATGAACAAAAAACGCTTGGGCTCGCGATGCTGTCCCACGGCACGGCCACTTGACATTTTTCTTTACTCTTTGTTCGGCGTACCATTCAAATCCTAGTCTATGGACATGAACGAGGCATGTACCAAACGTCGACTAATTATATTGGCAACATATTGATATCGATTTAGTGACGGTTGGTGAACGAAACCGGAAAATATAGATTTTAGAAATATGGTCACATCGACGGCGTTGATGTAGCGTCGGTCCCTCGTTCATTTCTACTTGGGACGCCATCGTAGATTGTGACAAAAGTGTTGAAATTATGTCTGGATAAGTAAATTCCAATAGGAATCCATTTTTAATAAGTTTTTGAGCTAGTTTACACATTTTTACGTTCAATTTGTGGTTTAAAGTCGTTCGTGTGCAAGAATTCCGCCGAGACCGTTACGTACATTGTGGATGTTTGTTGTAATTATGTTTAGGTTATTAGTGAAATACTGTTAAATTGTGTGCACAATATCATTAGCTATCATTTAAAACATCCCCCATGTGTGTAGATTCTACCTATAGCTCGCAATTCATAAAAAACTAAATCACAGTCGCAACGTGCCGTGGGACGGCGCCGCCGCGCTCAAGGCCATGCCGTGGGACGGCACGTGCGCGCCAGGGTTTCGTCTTCAAGGTCAAGTGAATTCGATACTGTTTCATAGCATGGATACAGCGCTTGGAGTGAATTTTTAACGGAATATTTTGTTGTTTTAATTTTTGTAATTACTGGTGTACTGGTGACTGATAAAAATTGTACTGTACTGTGTATTTTTTTTTGTGAAAATATATTTATATATACCAAATATATTTCACATATATGTCTACTATGAGTACTGTACTTACTGTGTTTTGTTTTATTTAATTTTAATAGTGATTTTTTTTGTGAAAATATATTTGTCTACGTAATCCTGTAATTACTGTTTTGTTTTATTTAGTTTTTTTTTTCCTTTTTATTTTATTAATTAAACCTATTTTATTATCCAATAAACCTGTTTTATTACAAATAAACCCCTAAACTCCACACATCTACACACCTACCACACAAACCACGAAATATATTTCACTAAAAAGTCTCAAAATGGCGTATCCATACTTGGCGAGCCGTAAGTACTTTAGCTTTGTATGGCAGTTTTAACCATTTTCATTGTTCTATATTTTTTTTGTTACAACAGCTAGAGAATAGTATTGCATAGCATTGGAAAGGTAATTTAATGTAATTTCAGGAATAGTCTTTATATCATAAGACACTTGACTAGTTTCAGTTTTATAAGCATTTTTGTAAGACCCTGTTATTTTGTGGCTTGGTTGTAGACCTTAATTGACGAGCTCATACCTCTCATATTACTCATTCTTAACACATGGGATGTTTTGTAATAGTTAGTAAGCATCTTGAACTGATAAAAAACCCATAAGTTAAACAAGATGTGACACAAATAGAACTACGCCGGCGAGCGGGACGAATATCAAGTGGCCGTATATTTTTTTCTGCCGCGTTCGACGGTTTCAAGTTTCATGACTCATAGTCTTTGTTCATCTTAGTTTGAAGGTATTGTTATGATTAAATCTTATAGTTAATGAAACAAACATTGTAAATGAACATTTTTATTACATAAAGATTAGTTATTTTCGAATTCCGAACCATTTTAATTGACAATAAAGTATAAATTTCGAATGTTTGTGATTGTGGCAATTATTTGAATTTGTACGATGGCCCAAATTGCATGACAATTAGATAATCAGGTAGGCAATTTAATCTAGATTACGAAACACTAACTTCTTCATATAGGTTTCATAGTAAAATAGCGAGAAATCGTCGTTTTAGTGCAGAGGGGCGTGCGCGGCGTTTTCGCCGTTTTCGCTCGCGGGGGGGCCGCGCGTCGGAAGTTTTATCGGCCGGAGGGCCGGCGCGCCGGAGGGGTTATGAACGAATACCATAATCACCTTCATTGGCTACGTTCATTAATTCAGTTTTCGGTGCGAAAGTCACTCGTGCGAATGTCGCTCGCTCATCGGGATTAAGCATAGAAATAATAAGTAGGTAGGGCTCCCCCCTACATAGATAATAAGTCTATGGGAATAAGTGAACGATCCACAATTGCGTTACGCGAGTGACCAATCCGGATCAATCGAACGATCTCAAATTATCTGCTGCTGTATCCTATGACTACAGTCATTGGTCGGTTGATAGCAGTGCGACCGAGTGCGACTTTCACCCTACTATTTCACGGAGTTACCCACAAACTATTATATGGGGATGCTAACGCATGAGTTACCAGAGCGATCGTCCGACGACGGCGACGCTCGCTCAAATAACTGAACGGTTTAGTGTGATCGCCCGCGTCGTCGAGCGTCGTCCGGCGTAATAACTGAACTCAAACTCGGAGGAAGACTCAAATGACCGGCTAGGTATTCACGATGCACGCTCGTAATCGGAATCGACATAATTTTGACACTACAACAGTGTTCATTGCATTGCTCCAATTGTCGTTCAGTATAATTTTTAAAGCATACTGCGCAATGTACTTTATAAACTGTCAAAATTGAATCGATTCCGATTTCGAGTGTGCATCGTGATTCCCCTGCCTTAGTCATCAGTATTTTTTTACAAATAACCTTAATTTTCCATATTTATCACAAAACCATTTTCTTAAATTATTTGTGTTTAGCTTTCTTTAACTGAGTGTAGCCCTGCGGTCCGAATTGCGATTTCGTGCTCACGGTGCTTACGACTTATATTATAATCGTTGTTCCGAAACGAAAGTGCGCTAAAAGTGCGCTCACGGCGCTGTTAGCGTGATATTGAATCGGACCTTCTCGTAATTAATTTATAATATGACTGAAAGTTGACCGAACTGAGATTATATGAATTGACAAAAAGTCATGTATTCTACTCCTCTTAAAGTTCAGTCCGATTCCAATATAATTTGGATTCAATCTTCTTACAAACTCATTTCAATCTCATTTTTGACGTTTGTGTATAGACGAGAGTGTCAATTTTATCATCTGTGTCCGAGAATACCGATTTGCCTTTTATTCAACTTTCGATCTCATTACAATATAATGTCACGTTTGACGTTGTTTGTTAGGGTAGGAGAATACCATTTGTGACACATTGGTAGTAGATCGGAATGAGATCCGAACTATATTTTGAATAATTTTAATTACTAGAATTGGGCCTCTGACCGCTTTCTTGTATACAACACAACACACACACATAGAACCACACACACACCACAGAAGCCATTCACCCGAATTCGCTCGTTTAATCTCTTGTGGCATCAAATAAAGCGCAATCTGTCTCCCATCCATCATCTGTGTCCTTCACCTATTACTGGGACTGCAATTTTCTCGAATTTTCTCCATTTATATCACAATTCCACAAAATGTCAAATGGTTCAAATGTCAATTTGACGTTTGGCTCACAGTGATTTCTCGCAGGAGCAGAGGCTCTGTAAGTCCAATATGGCGCAGCTAATGATGTCATTCATGACGTCACGCCTTCTGTCGTTAGCGCGCTCACGCCAATTCGGACCGACTAGGGCTACCTAATCACGATGCACGCTCGTAATCGGAATCGACTCAATTTTGACACTACAAAAGTGTCCATTGCATTGCTCAAATTGTAGGGCGTAGTGGTTTTATAAGCATACCGCGCAATGTAGTTTGTTGGACTGTCAATTAATCGATTCCGATTGCGAGGTGTGTATCGTGATTACCCTGCCGGACTTTGATAATATCGCTTTTGGCGTGAATCGGACCGCACCGTAGGAGTATCCGAACGAAACTGTCAAGCACTTTGTTTTTCAAAGCACCTGACATTGACATAAGACGTCATGTTATGTTTTATCTGTCTTGGTGATTTAGTGCATCATTTCGTACAGATTTGCTACAAATTTTAGTTTACGAGTACATAAACCGCTACAACTTATTAATTACTTTAATCACTACTACTGGGATAGTATCGTCTTCCACTTGGTTTAAGAAAAAACATAATGGCTACTGCTCAAGTGCCAGGCGCAGGGGCCTCAGCGCCTGATGATCTTCCACCACCGTACTCTGCTGTAGTGGGTAATCCACAATATGGCTTCGTTGCGCCAGGAGGCGAGCCGTTCACTGCTGGAGGTGGCCCGTATCCGCAGCCTAAGCAGTATACAGCGCCGGGGGTGTACCCGCACCCTACCATCACAGTGACGAACACGCAGCCGCAAGCGGGTGACATGGTGCCGCCGCAGCCTTCTATGCCCGTCGGCATCGTTCTCCCGCCCGCAGTTGGCACTGAACCTGCAACAATAACTTGCTTCAACTGCGGCAAAGTTGTTACAACTAGAGTTACATACACAACAGCCTGGCACACTCACCTAGTGGCTGGATCCATATGTGTCATTACTATGTGAGTACACTATCTTTGTCTTAACACTTCTCTAAATTATCTGCTGTGTCAAGATTCTGAGAACACAACTATACCTAATGATTGTTAACATTGTAAACAAATTTTAATAAGTGTAATAATTATGTAAAAGATCATAATTTAAAATGTTCAATATAAGTGCTGTAACATTTTCCTCAATGTTGAAGAAGTTTTTTAATGTTCCAACTACCATGTCTTATATATTATAAATATTTCACATAATGTATTTTTGTGCTTTCACAGGGTATGCTCTCTTTGCTGTCTTGGCCTTGTTCCGTACTGCTTCGATACATTCAAGGATGCTGAGCACTACTGCCCGAATTGCAATACTTTCATTGGTAAAAGCAGCAAGTGTTAGGTAATTGGGTGAAGGTACTATTGTAATAAAGTGTTGTGAAGATTGCAGCTTCAAACGAAAATAACAAAATGCATAAAAAAAGCTGTAAAGCAATTATGATGACATAATTTTTAAAGCATATGTTTCTTAATTGCTTGGTCTAATATTATTTTATATTTATCCTTTCAATTCTTTGATACATGTGAATCAAGAACATATTGTTATATAAAAATAAGATAATATGTATGTTGGTTCCGATTCACAAGCCACTTGTAGCACAATCTACTTCACCTGGTGTTATCAATGTATTATGAATTGCATCATGTTCTTGGCTACTATATACTTACTTGCACTATACAACAATGTTTTAACATAGCAGGTGAAGTTGTGCGTAATGAGCAATACATTTCCTCATAGTATCTTATGAATTTGAGTCAAACTTGTAATGTGGCTGTTATATAAAAAATAAATAAATTAAGCATTCAGTTGTCTTTATAAAATGATATACTGAAAAAAAAAAAGAAAGATGTAAAAATAGTCACAGTTAATGGCCTCTCTTTTTTGAATAATATAATATCACACAATTGATTTGTATCACCATTTTCAAAAAAATTGGCATTTATATTTACTCACTAAAATGCAAAGAATTAAGATAATAATTGTTTATGTCCCACAATTTTATGAGTACTTATTATATCCAAGTAAAATTACACCTTCAAGTATACTTAAATCAATTTCAATTCATGTTCTAACATGGCTAGTTAGGTATAAAAATGCATTCCATCCATTCTAAACATATTTTATTTTTACCAAAAAAATCTGATATTTCAGTTGACTAAGCATAAACATTTAAATCTTAATTATAACTTGTTGTTATTTGTTAATTTTGTATAAAACAAAGATTAATGGAACAAACAGGAAATGGTAATTATATTCTGTCACATTTGACACCAATGTTAACTTTGTGACTGAAATTAGACTGAATTAAATGATTAATATTGTAAAACCGCGAAAAATATAACAATGTGTAAGTAGTTATTAATTACAGCAACAAAAACCCTAATGAATTTGTAAAAGATTGTTGTATGATATGAGTATAACGTCGCCCAGTAGTGAATACCTCGTAAATCCAATTTGCTTCAAAAACATTTTATTTGTTCTAATTGATAAGTTTATTTATTTCTTCCTCCTGTAAAATTTTGTGTTTTATACTTACCTATGTGGTTTGATTTTCTTCAGAACGTTTTATTTGTTCTTTAGATTGATACATTTATTTGTATAAAATTTCTTCCCCGCCCTGTAATAAAATTTTATGTTTTACACTTACGAGGTTTTCACTGCTGGGCGACGATAGGTATGTTATATTTTTCATATTGTTGTAACAGCTAGATAATAATGCAAAATAACTTTAGTAAATAAAATAATTCAATCTTATGAAATGAAATACCTACCTATTTTACCTATAATGTTTCATTCATTGTTTACATTAATATATTATACTTAGTAAGGTATTTATACTGTAAACTTATTTGTTTTCTTTATATTGTATAGCTGTAGAATTTATTTTCGTAGAAGCAAGTTGAACAGATGCAAACTAAAAGTTACCTATGTAAACGAATCAAAGAAAATAACAAAAAAATACAAAGGTAATAGGTAGCTTTAAAGTGGCCAAGTTGACCAAGACCAAATCAGCACGACACTAGAGCCAGTTTCCAGTCAATATGAAGTCTTTAGAAATGGTTAGATATAATTTAGATGAGGAAGCCGGCACGGGAAAAGCAGATTTTGGATTTCAAACTGACAAACAGATGGACAATAGTTATTTGTTATGCAAGGCTGCAAAGTTGTTATTTGGTGCGAGTGCTTGTATTGAATACCGAGCAAGCGAAGGATTCTAAGAGTGAGTATGAGTGAATAGAATCCTGACCGTAGCGAGGGATTCAAAGGCACGAGACGCAAATAATTTTGCAGCCGTGCGAAACACAACTTTTCATCTCACTAAAGTGAGGAAAATGTTAGATGCCTAATTATTGCATAATTATTTGAATTGTTTTTCTTCACCACTACAATTGCCCAGGGCCCCGAGTCTACTAACTCCTGCTATCTCACTCGTGGCAGAATGCTCTCGTGAATACAACAGATGAACAGACTTGGGGCCTAGGTCTGTGCTCTACACCATAGTTCGTCACGTTCGAATTTCGAAAAACTTTTCCACGCTAGCGGATAAAATAGACTTTTGCGCTCAGATTTCGAAGAATAAAGAAAGCCTTCCGAGGTAGTGAGATGAAAAATAACATAAGCATATAATTTAAAGTATTAATAGGTATTGTTTATATTTTTATCGGGACGCGTAGCTATGGCGAGCTGACGATTTCATCTCTCTGGGGATTTAGCAGGCCATCCAGATTTATAATTTGCGGCGGGCACTACCTTGGGTTACGCCCGCCGCCCTCCCCGGCGTCCGTCACTGGCCACTCAGTAAGCCAGAGCCAAAGGTGTAGATACCTATTACACCTGAAGATTTGGTTGATTAAGTAGGTAGGTAGGTACCTAAGTAATTGACTATCCTGCCATCCGTTGCTCTTCAGACCTACTCATTATGATCTGCGACTGCAGTACCTACCTAGGTATTTGTCGTAAGTTATGGGTAAGGAAGTTGGATGATTCATCTTCCAGCAGTTCGTGTCAAAATTTAGTCTTCATCAATAGTCTGGACAGCGGGCAAAAATAATTAGGTAGGTACGAAAATAAAAATGCCGCATACCTAGGTACTAGAAAATTGGGCATGGGACTCAATGCACACGACGGTCATTTTTTTCGTAGTTGTCATTAGAACTCGTGTCCTCACTGGCAACAATTGCCAACCATTCAGTCACCAATCCGTAGTCTGCTCAGCGCCTAGCGGCCTAAGGCTTGTTTCACATGTACCACAACCACACCACGTAGGTACCTACTGGGCGCTAATTTGTATGAAAACGAATACCTAGTTCTAATTCACATAGACCACTTTTTGCCGTCAAATTCAACCGTGTGGGCGATACCGACCCCATCGCAACCACCAGCGACACCGCACACTAGCAGCCGGCCATATCGCAAACACATTGGACGCTGACATCGTCTTATTAATAAAAGCCATAACAAGAATAGCAACAACAATGATTCCTCTCCGAAGTCCATGAATTCGTTCAGTCAAGGCGTGTTTCCTCTACGACATGCGACAGCCGGAGTAGATCTGCCTGTCCGCAAACACTAGCCACAACGTAACCACATCGCAACTACTAGCGAAGACGCAACCACATCGACATTTTGTAGTTACCACAACGCAACTGCAAGAAGCTGCAGCGATACTATTCACAAGTAACCACTGCTTCGCCACTTTTTGTCGCCGCGACATGTTGTGAATGTGGTTCGTGTGAAAGGGCACTAAAATGGGTTTCTGGACGGTCCAGTATCTCTTGGGCATTGTTAGTACCTATCTATTTATTTATTCATAACTGGACTAACTAGGTACATACCTACCTACTTGGTCCGCGTAAATGCTCTACTTGGTGCCCAGATAAGATATTTACATTTTTGGTCCTAATATTTTGTCAATACTCACTGTTTGACTTGTTCATCTTTACTACATCCTTGAGGCCGACAATTACCTATTTTAATCATTTCCATTCCGCTGAGGTGGTCTGGCTGGACGACATTTCATTTATGTTGAGTTAGCTAGCTACTAACACGACCAACTTTTGGATATTGTGTGTTTGGATTTTAATTACAGGGGGCAGGCGCGTTTCCTCTGCACGAATCTTATAAGAGAATAAAAGACTGCAGACTTGCAGTACGTATTCTTTGCGTGAGAATCAAAGCAGTCGCAGTATGCTGGACGGTCGGCCCGCTTATTCCTACCTTACACCTGCACTTTTGTAAATAAATACAAAGAATGAATAGTAAGTACCCAAGAGATTAATACTGTGTTATAATATCCTAATTAAAAGTACCTACCTATTTATAGAAACAATAAAAAGCGGTTCTTGGTAAATTTATTGAATTGACTGTAAAGTAGAAATTCGAAACGTCAACCTACCTACCTACCAATACTGAAATATCTAGAAGTGATAAGATAGCCGCAATCACTAAGATAACGACGTAAACCTGTGTATTCTAATCATAATCAATATGGTTTTCATGCATATGTAGTACATACAAATGTTAGTTTAATTACAATTTCCTAATATGGATATGAATAGTGGTGTGAACCCTGCGCAAAGTGATTCAGTTAGAGCAGAGTTGCATGTAGAGACTGAGACAGTTACTTTCAACAGAGAGCCACCACCGCCATATGATGTTTATGAGCTAGTGACTATCCAACCAGTTGTCCAAACTGTTATCATACAAGCTCCATTAAAGGGTTCACCTACATTCTATAACTGCCACAACTGTGGAGAAAGGATACTCACTAAAGTTGCATATTCAAATACAAGAAAAACGCATATGCTGGCTGGTTTCATTTGTGGTTTCACATGGTATGTACTTTTAGAATACATTCCTTCAAAGCAGCAAGAATATGCATTACCTACCTAATTCAAATTAAACCCATAATATGTGTTTGAAAATACTATAATTATCTACAATTTTTTTCTTTCAGTTGGTGTTCACTTTGTTGTTTGGCTGTAATACCATATCTTACAAAAACATTTAAGAAAGCTCAACACTATTGTCCAAACTGCAGCACAATTTTAGGAGCTTATTCTAAAATTTAACTTGGAGACACTTGAAATTTTACTATAAATATTACAAATGGGGCTCAATACAAAACACTCATACTGAATTCTGTTAAATTACTACTAGTTTCCTTATTATATATTTTAACATCAAATTCATATTTTAATTAATAGTTCCAAAATATCAACTTGCAGACATTATTATCTTAGTATGAATTGTAAATTATGACATATTAAAAGATCTTTTGTACTAAATTTAATGTAGAAATAATGATATATGACTTATGCTACTTTTTCCTTTGTATGATTTTCAATCTTGGGAGTCCCCTTCATATTTTGATTCAAAAGGATCTTTTTTGCTCTTCTGAATGATTTGGTGGATTTCAACACTTTATCAGATTTTATTCCATTGTCAATTGTCTGTGTAACCTTGTGTCTTCATCCATTGCTTGAACAAAACATTGCTTGAACAAAACTTGTGGTGAAAGTCATAGCATATTGATTCTCATGATAACATAGTGTTACATTCAATACAAGTAGCTAGTCCACCATCTGTAAATAGTATTGATATTCTATAATAATAAGAAATTTCGATCAGACTTCATTTTTATCCTATAGAAGAAATAAAACTGTCAAAATAATGAAAAAAAGAACTAAGCTTAATAGATGTTTGTTGTAATATTATTACCTCAACTTAACTAATGACTAGTTATTGTATGGAACTTGTAATCTAAAACAGTCCGATGCAATTTTCCACTTCCCATCGACTGCTACTATGACAAATGTTTGTTGAAAGGGCTTTTTGCTATCATCGTTTTGATATGTAACATCCCCACAAGCTTGAATGAGGTAAGTCAATTTGTTTGATACCAAATTTTCGGATATAGGTTGCGCATCTAATGTTTTGAGCATATGATTACTGGCGGGCAAATCCATGAGGAACTTCTGGATCTTGTCATTGCCGTTGATTCCATTCCCATTCCAAACTAGCAGGCCGGTGTCCAGATACAATTTAGATGTTAGATGTCGGTTGTTGTCTACTTGCTTATAAAATACTTTGGTAAATTCTTCGGCCGTTTCGCAAGCATTGTCGATGTTTTTGACGGTCGCTTCTGCCATTATTATGAATAATAAAATCTAATAATTGAATGACAAAAGATTTAATTTTAATAACGCAGCGTGTTGGCGTGCTAATGTCAATTTCACAGATTTCACAACAATGTGAAAGTGACACTTGATACACTAACAGTGACACTGACACAAGTAGCAGTGTTGCCATGTGGAGAAAGAAGGCTTAAGGTGGACGCACACCTGTCCGAATCGACCGCGCCGAACGAAACGAAGTTTCATAAGGCCTCGCACACCTGTCCGCGCCGAAAGAAATAGCGTTTCGTTACGTGCATTGCCTTGACGCATATCGCACGCTCTTTACGTTTAGTTTCATAATTTGTTTTCTGAAATCACAGATTTATTAATTAACTATGCTTTTTAAAAGAAGTAAAACAAAAAACCTAGACTGCATTGCATATGTTTTATTAAATCTGATTAGGTTCATAAGCCTATACAGATTTTATACAGAATTCAAGTTGAAAATATCATTCAGATTTTAAATAGATATTAGCATACCCCGTTCATAACTCTAATGATAACGTTAGTCTTAGACAGTTTAAAAACTTAGATTTTAGCAGTTTCTTCTTCAGATATAAGGCTTAATGCATCTGGCAACACTGATCCAGGTAACTTTTGACTCGAACCCACTGGCAACACTGACCGAATCGTCCGCATCGAATCTGACGACGTCATCCGAATTCGTCTGGGATTTGGATACTTACCGAATTCTTCTGGCAATTCGTCCGATTCCATGCGGATAGGTGTGCGAGATTTCATAGGATTATAAAGAATTCGAAAATTCATTTCGTTCGGCGCGGTCGGTTCGGACAGGTTTGCGTCCACCTTTAAAATCTATATTCAAAAATTCCGTACTAAATCACTAATCCGTATTACAAATTCAGAGTGAAATTCCGTACAAAAATTAAACAAATTCAGGACAGGTACATAACTCATAAATCCATACTATCCTATTGGAATCACAGACAACTCTCTTTAGTGTTATATTTAACCAAGAATATTATAGAATATTTAATATTCTTGTTAACAACCCTTCCCTTTTGCTGATTACTCGGACCGTTCTAACTCAAAGCATTTGATAGAAGCTATGTACAATGTTCTTGATAGAAGTCTTATGCTATAGTGCGGCCGCCGAGAGAATGCGTTTTTGACACCTGTCAGTTACGAACAAACGAGAATTTATTGTTATCGAAACATTATTACATAATAGTAGATATCTATCGTTTACATGCACTACTGATACAAAATTCTATTAAAATTAACCTTTATTATACTAAAATAGTTTAGCGCTAAATATAATCTTTAATAAAAAAGAAACATGTTCAACTGACAGGTGTCAGGAACGCATTCTCTCGGCGGCCGCACTTTAGCCAATCTTGATTCCTAAAGGACTTTAGAGGATATCAAAACGTGCTTGTGTTTTGAAGACAATTCAGCCGCGCACAGTGTATTTTAAACCGGCGGGTCTACCGCGTAACTCTGGTGGATATGAACAACAACACTTTTGGTGAAGTTCATACGATTAAAAGAATATGAACATACCGGTACCGCGTAAAAAAATTTCCGAAACTGGGGTTCGCGGCACAGATTATACAGTTCGCGGTGAACGGCCAAAGTGAACGTTATTTTCGTTTCGTTTCGAGACGTTGAAATGTTTTTGAAGTTATTTTAATCGTGCCATTTCTGCTTATTAAATTGACTTTACACTTTTTTGAGTTAAATAAAGATTGACCGACTGTTTTTGTATTATTTACATTTTAAAACATGCATATTAAAATATAAAAAATAATGAAAATTAATAACTAGACGCAAACGATGTTTGGCATTTGCCTAGTCTGTGGTAACGTAGTGGTTAGATACTCTATGGTTTGTGCTTTTATAAACAATGAAAACTGAAAATTCCGTTGAAGAAGGTTGAAGATTATATTATCTTTATACTATATAGAAGAAATAGAAGAACTTCATAAAGTAAGTATGTTGTTCTCGTAATTCATGTTCGACCATTGCAAATTAGTGAGATATAGTTACGGGGCAATCGTAACATGATTTAGTTAACAGTGGAACATGATGCAGCAAAGTGAAATAGTGGTTTTTTTCGGTCAGAGTGCAGCAAATGATGTGCAAGGTGGCACGAGTCCTCCGCGCTGTCATATACTTCAAACCTAAAGGGCTCTAGTCGGGGTACTCTGAACTCCTAAGGTCGCTTCGCTCGCCCCACATTGTAGGTTACCTTTACCGTAGAACAGACAAAACTTAATTTCTTACCTCTCTGAAGGATAGACTACATAAAACGGAATTTAGGACGGAAGTGTTTTCGCCTACATTATACACGTACTGTACGTTTCGACTAATGTAATTTATATTTCAGCATGCTGGCTAACAGAGTTCAGTCTCTACACAGCAGATGGATATGCTGACTTGGCGGTTGTTCGTTTGGTCAATGCCGGACCACACGATAGACAACGCATCAATTCTCGGTGGGATGCGTTGGCGGCCCAGCTAAATGCTGTTGGTGTGGGGACTACTAAGTCAGGCGCACAGTGGAGAGACGTAAGTAACTTATTAACCAACATTTTAATATCATGTCATTTGTACTGTATGTGGTGTGCTTTGGATGTTTTCACAATATTTTATCATGATTCTCTGCCATGATTGTTGCCAAATGGACTGACTATGGTGGTGACACTCCGCCATCACCTCCTACGGCCCCCAAGCCCTAAAGGTCTGCAGAGTGAGTTTAGATTTTTTTATTCATAATAATAATATATTCATGTCCCGCGAGGACAGAACCTCCCTAAGGTGAAGATAGCTATGAAAATTGTGCACAACTTGTGCAATCAGCCCCATTACGAACCTTTATAAATAAGTCTATACTATATAGTATAATAATATTATTATTACAAAGAGATAATATTTGATTGTTTGTTTGTAATGGATAAACTCAAAAACTACTGGAGCGGTTTTCAAAGTTCTTTCACCAGCAGAATCCTATAATAACACTGAGTAACATAGGCTATAATTATAAAGATATCACGCGGGTTTAGCCGTGGGCGGATGCTAGTAATCTATATTTTGATAAAATTACCTCATTGGTCTAGTGATCATAAGCGCGACGCGCGGGTTCGATTCCCAAGTCGGCAGAAACCTCACATCTTCGAAAGAAAGACACCTAATTACATGTATTGATAACAATATTATTTTCTTTAACAGTTGAACCCGTGCCAGTTCCGAGATGGATATGGAGGAAATGCTGCAGAGAAATGAGAGAAATGTTGTATAGGCCGCGTAGTGCGGTCTACGATGCGTTTTGCGATTATTATTAATTGATTACATCCTTACATTAAACAAAAGTTCTTATTGGTGCCCCACACTACTAAAACAATACTTTGTACACTAGCTTCACTTGTAACTAACTATCAAATACCTTTTTATGTCATCTTGCCACTAATTTTTCATGCACCTATTCGATTATATTTTTAATAAATAGAAGGGTATTTTGAAATATTATTTACATTACCATAGTTGATATTTTTGCAGACATACATTTATTTTGTTATTCATATGGTTTTTGTGATGACGAAAATCTTCCGTTGTAACAAATTAATATACAAGTAATCCTTTATGTAAATGTTTAAATCAAAAATCACAAAACATTATTACCCCGAAGAAATCATGTTAATAACGATTTTCTTCAAGCTAGTTCAATTAATATAAAATTGTAATTAAGCTGATAATGTAGTAAGTCATGATCATGTATTTTGAAATTGTTTATTGGTGACGAAATGTTTTAAATCCTTACTTGTTCCAAATAAACAAGTCATACTTAACAGCCATGAGACTTTAATTAATATACCCTCGTTCTTCTTCATGTAAATGTTGTATTGAGATTCATGCAAAGGACATTGCTCAAATAGTATTTTTTATGGTACGTGTTTCAATAAATAAATAATTGAAATCAACGCCATCTATCGATAGGGTACTATCCAGTAGGGATATTTCGTATCATAATTTATTCAATATAACACTAAAGAGAGGTATGCGTGATTCCAATTCGGTTTCAATAGGATAGTATTTATTTATGAAGCATCCCGAGTTGCATAGCATAAGCATGTGATTTAGACTTACATAGTTTTTTTATGGTACAACGCCATCCATAAGATATCTATTGGATTCTAATAAATTCAATCGATATCTTATAGATGGCGTTGTTTCAATAAAATAACACAAGAATATTATATAAGTTCGTGTAATATATCGTATTACGTTCGTGCTTGGCCGTCTGTATAACATAGTAAATATACACGCGAGCTAGCAGCACGCACACAATTTCTTCAAAGAAAATAGACATAAATAATTATTAAAGCTTTAAATATTATGATTCACTGAGATCTATATATCCCGCTACTCACATGTGCAAATTAATCAACTATTAGACTTTGTAGGCGTCATGCGTCTTAACTAGGACTCAGCATAAATAATATTATAAAATAAAACAATGGGTACCTATTGAAATTGCAGTGGTAATCCAGTAAACTGCATTGCCCCTTTATATGATACTAAACTTGATATAAAGAATACAAGGTGCATAAATTAATTACAAATTAGGTACTTTATCACAAGTTTTTTAATAGTTCAAATTAATTACATTTCTGTTATGGAACAATAGTACTACTTAAAACTATTTTATAACTAATGAAGACAACCTCGATTCCTCCACAGCCTGCCGACCAAAGCAGCTCTTCCCTCGTCGATTGGTCCACGGTCCATGTCTCTTGGAGGCTGACGTTGGCCATCCAAGTTGATAGCTTCCACATCAATGGCAATGCGGTGATCATTTATATTGTGTAGAACTACAAAAGCATTTACCATTTTTGCAGCTTTTATAGGCTCATAATGCATGAGAGGCAGGGAAAGCCCGTTTTTAGAACTCCAAAGCAACGTTCCACCACATTCTGAGTACTAGTATGTCGGCTAGTATAGTATTCTGGCGGTGAGTTGTGGGTTGCACTCAGGATTGGTGTCATCATCCATGGACGCTGTGCATATCCAGGGTCACCTGCAATGTCACATTACTTAATAATGTTTATACATATGAAAAAAACACTTTTTAGTGTAATTAATTATACTAATGGTCGCTCAATAATGGAAATTCGATCGTAATTCATTAAATTAGCTTTCTGCACTCCTTCTCAATATAAACTTTCACTGTGACAAATCTCACACTCCTCCGTGCGCACAATATGCTTGTCTTTACAAAACGTTGTACACCTTTGTGTACAAAGTTTTCTCTTCACATATCATAATTCTGGATTTATCTTTAGTCTTACACAGACAAACTCATTCATCATAATCATATTGCATAATCTCACTGCTGAATTTGTTACACTGATGAGTAAGAACTAACAGTTATTGCATAATTAAAAACATAATTTACCCAAAAACCAGAAGATCTGTCCTACTAGATACTGCATGTGTCACTTTACAGGACTGGAGTGACAGCATGGCTCACACCACCGAAGGATGGATCAACATGCAATATGCGTAGATCTGCATCACAAACCTAAAAAACAAAAATATTTTATAAGCAATGTCTCTTAAACAAGAATTAAAGTTATATAAGACTTGTTTAGTTTTTACATACCACCATGACATTAAGTGAATGGTAATAATTTCTATTGAAGTATATCTCTTCATTGTCTCTAAGGCATATGATAGCACAATGTGTACCATCAACACACCCCAAAAGCCCAGGAATTCCAAACTTCTCCATGAGTATAAAATAAAATAAATTTCATATACTATGTACCTATCTAGACTATTATTCCTCTTTACAAGCCTTATATTGTGGTGAGCAGAATAAAGGTGTTTATTATCATCACAACTAATAATTAGTATTTATTATTAAACTTACTTCATTGACATTTCATTTTGTTCTGCCTGAGATACTGGAAAATGGATATATTTTGGCAAAATATGTTCAGAATTCAAGGCTGCCGTGACTTCCATTAGACACTCAGACATTTTTGCCTGTGAAATATTTAGGGCTTTGACAGCCACCACTGCCATACAACTGCAATGCTGCCAAAATCTGTAAAAAACATAAATGTCAGCATTCGCAAATTCTATGTGGGTGCTCCAGGTGCTCCATTGAACATTTACATAGATATGCAGCACTGGCCACCTTATTGGACTTGGGATTTTAGAGTTATTTTAAGAAATAGTTTATTATTTATCACACAGTCATAATTATAACACACAACACTTTCATTGACAATGATATTTAGAATGTCATAATCACTTTGATTCAATTGATACATACCTTGATTTCTGGATGCACTGCAGTGATTCTTTTGGTAGTTTTAACTTCACACAACGTCCTTATATACGTTAGGAACAAAAGTTGCAAAACATAAGATCGATCCCGCTATCCCGCACTCGAAATTCTAAAAACAGACAAAAAAACACGAAGGCAAGGAATTACAGTGAATATTTACAAGTTAATTACACAAAATAAACTTAAAAAAGCAATATTTTGTTGGGGAAAGCTAAAAATAAGGCAAATTTTACCGATGTCCGAAGCTCTTTCGCTACCGACTTCATTTGACATTACATTCTGGGCTCAAGTCCACTTATTTTTTTTTTTTTTTCTTACGCGGTACCGTCTAATGTCAAATATATAGGGAAATCTTGGGAAATCGTACACTTTGTCGTTCGATTCTGGGTTCGATTCATTATATGAATATCGAATAGTTACACGGTACGACGAAGTCCATATATGGGTTGGAAACGTCAAAAAATCGAAAAATTGATATTCACCAGAGTTACGCGGTAGACCCGCCGATTTTTGTTGCATCTCGATTTTATTGTTAAAATCGATAGTTGTACACATATGAATACTCTAAGGTTGTACACATTTTGAGCACGAGAGTAGAACTCCGGCATTGATACGGCAAGTAGTTTATTTTATAAAAAAATCACAAAGTTCACTTAAATCTGACTCGTAAAAATTACAACAAAAATATATTTAAAAAGAATTAAACTACTTATTTGAGTGCTGATTACAGTAAATAATTATACATATAATACTACTTTTTTACACAAGGTTTCGTCGATTTACTTTCAATAAAAAAATGATTTTAATACTATCGATAATATTTATGCAATTGTTTAATCTAGAAATCATAATCTAATACGCCATTATTGTGTAGAAAAAAAATGATATAGAAAAATGTGAAAAAGTGTGATAACTCTACATTTATTGAAAGTAAATCGACGAAAACTTGTGTAAAAAAGTAGTAATAAAATGTATAATTATGTACTGTAATCAACACTCAAATAAGTAGTTTAATTCTTTTTAAATATATTTTTTTGACATTTTGAGGAGTCAGATTTAGGTTAACTTTGTGATTTTTTATAAAATAAACTACTTGCCGTATCAATGCCGGAGTTCTACTCTCGTGCTCAAAATGTGTACAACTATCGATTTTTACAATAAAATCGAGAATTCAAGATGCAACAAAAATGGGGTTTACTAAGGGGGTTTCTATTACACTGTGCGCGTGATGACATGCGCCAATGGCTACGCAGTAATTCAGTTTTCGGTGCGAAAGTCACTCGTGCGAATGTCGCTCGCTCATCGGGAATAATTGAACGATCCACAACTGCGTTACGCGAGTGACCAATCCGGACCAATCGAACGATCTCAAATTATCTGCTGTTGTATCCTATGACTAGTCATTGGTCGGTTGTTAGCAGTGCGACCGAGTGCGACTTTCACCCTACTATTTCACGGAGTGACCAGAGCGATCGTCCGACGCCGCGCCGCGCCGCGCCGCTCGCTCAAATAATTGAACGGTTTAGTGTGATCGCCCGCGTCGTCGAGCGTCGTCCGGCGTAATAACTGAACACACCCATTTTAGTAATAATGTTCCTTGCACGGAGTTGCACCCATTGAATTAAAAAACCTAACATGCGCGCGCTAAGAGCAATAATACTATAGAGGGACTCTATCGAGTGTAAACAGAAAACCTATAGACATTTCTCTTTACATAAACAAAACGTCATAAGAGTAATAGAGATAGATATATTTTATCTGTTACCGCTCAGCGAAGTAATGCGGCCATTTGTACTATAGAAACATCTATCTATATACTGAAAATGAAAAGATATTTTTTGACCGTTTTCAGGCAAAACACCCATCCGGCTGTTGCAGCCGGTAGCTGCACACAGTATTGTCATTATTGTATGTGCACAAATAGTTAAAATCACCACACATTTGATTTTTTCAAAGATAATTTCACAAAACACTTGACGCACCGAGCCCTCCAGCTGGATGAAAACAGCTCGACTGATGGCACGCAGCGTTTCAAGATGACCTAGAAACTCTATCGCTATCTCACTTTGCTTATAGAGCTAATACATTAGTGAGAGTAGGGCCATATATACGTCTCCTGCTCTTACTTGATATACTCCCTCTATAGTATTTGCTCTTAGTGCGCGCGCATGTGGGCTTGACTTACAGGGTGACCATCGAAAAAGAATTACCCTACGATGTGGGGAAAATATTTTAATAGAGTACAGCTTTTATTTGTAAATAGAAAAATGTAAGGGTACATAAATTATGTAGTAATATATATATTATTTTTATTATTTATGTACCGTCGGATACAAAAATTTATATCTATCTTTATCGAAAGTAAAAAATGGAATTTGAAAGAATTTATATAATACTATAAAGTAGGTACCGTTACTGTTAGCCTGTCTCAACCCACTGCTGGCCAAAGGCCTCCCCCTTTATTTGTGGGGGACCTGCTATGTGATCACTTGACAATTTTTTAACAAAAATTCAACATGCGGTTAATAAAAAGCCTTGCGTTTTCTATATATTATACAGAGTGGATCAAGATTTTGGGGCATTAAAGGTGGCTAGGGTTTTCTGTTATTAACATTAATGTAAACCATTCCTGTTGAGAAATAGAATCGAATGAATTAACCCCGCTAAAGTTATTCGGGAAATGTAAACTTCCTCGCTGACCTTTCTACAAAAACTTATGATGTGGTATTTAATAACTTCAAAATTGCCCTAAAGTTTTCATAGTTTAAAGAGGAAGAAAAGTCGGACGACGCCTTTGATCTCGTCGTAAATGCTGACAACGTCTAGACAATGTTGCAATTGTGCATGGAGGGTTGTCACAAGTAAACAATATAATTATATTTATTTTCGATCAACATCGTCATCAACATTATAAACAATAATTATAAAAAAATATCAATTAAGTATTATCAATCAATTATTTATGTAACTCTGAATTTAGCTCAAGGGATTATGTGGTTACAGCACAGATCTGCCTGCCTTCGCTAACGGTTACAGTCTATGTGACTAGATAAGATACATAGAAAATTAAATATTCTATGATAATATATCACTAAAACATGAAGTTTGAGTACCAACATGATGGGGCTGTGTGGCTGTGTCGGGCTGTGCCCAACCGTGCCGGATACAAGCTTTCAAAAATTTGGTCACGTGGTCACTAAAACATGAAGTTTGAGTACCAACATGAGGCTGTGTGAATGTAAAGAAATCGCTATAATTACACATGGAATGTATTCATTTTCACTTTTTCTTTATTATAGTTATGCATAATTTTTACAATTTTTGGAGGCACAAAACGTCATTAATTAAATATCAATCGGGAGCGAATTACATGTTTTCACGAGCTTGCGCAAAACGTAGGTACTGACAGGCGATATTATAGGCTAAACAGTAACTTTGCTGCATATTTCATGGATATATTTTCAAGTACCGAACAAGGTCTCTAGACAATTATGAATACTCAGTCTTGATTTATATTACCTTCGTTCTAGATACATACCTGTTTCTAATAAAACGTCGTTTCCCAATTCGTAGCCTAGGACAGAAAGGCAAAGTACCTACGTATAAATAAAAGAAATAAGAAATTAGGAAATAGTTTATTTGATGTCTTTCTATTATCATACAAAGTGGCTTACGTATTATTATACAATTAGATTTCATTACTACTTCTAATAAAGGTGATCTCCGTATCCGTGGATTGGGTAGCTGCGATTTCAATTAGAAACAGTTTTGAACAATGGTATCTTGGTCGAAACATGCACATCTTACTTACTTACAGACGTCAATATTTGTCGAATACTTTTAAAACCATGTCACATTACCGGCGCGTATTTGGAGATTATAAATGAACTCATTTTGCAAAAAACGTGGTTCATAAGTCAAACGAAAATGCAGAACCAAACCGTCGCGGATACGGGCGTTCCATTGTATAATCAGAACATATTTTGACACAGTGATTCACTACACTCGTCATACACTATTGAAATTGATAAAAAATAACATAAAAATAACTTCAAACTATAGATCTTATCGTTACCAAGCATTTGATTTATTTATTACTAGAAATAAAACAGTCAGCATTTTAAATTCAAATCTTACCCTAAGGCACTGACAAAAATGATTATGCGCTAGATAAAAAAAATATTTATAAATAATAATATAATTCTAAAGAGTAAATAACATTCCTTAAAATTATTAAGAATAGAAAATTGTTAATTCGGCAAATTAAAAATAGGGTACAATATATCAGAATATGGAATATGGGAATTTTATCTATTATACAATCGCATGTCACAATTATATTATATTTTTGTTGCCATCATTTAGAGTAGGTAGTATTTTTTTTAAATAATTTTAATCTAACTAGATAGATACTTGATACATAAATAAAATAGTAATTTTCAAGATCACCAATATTGCTCAATTGCCACAACGAACCGATTTTATTTCACATCACAATTAAATATTTACTGATAAATATTTTAATATCTTTTGATCAGTCAGATATATAAAACGATTGTATCCATGATTGAATTTGATACAGAATAATTATTCAAGCATATTATTATTTATAGTTATAATATTATCGTATTGCCTATACATACAGTCCCAACAATCACTAATACAATTTATTAGGAATCGAGGTCTCGCAAAATAATATGTTATGGAATAGTACTCAATTGTTTTAACCAAATGTACTTGTGCATGTCAGTTCTCTACATTTAGGTACTAAAAATCAAGATCGTCGCATCACGCTTAGGGATTGCAATTCGATATTCGAATATTCGAATTATTCGAATATCAATTTGAAATTCATATTCGAATAGTAAATTATAAAATATTCGAACATTCGAATATTACCACAACAATTAAGGTTACAGCATTATATGTTGATTATTAACGCGACGTCTAACGCGTGGTCGTCAAATCTTCGAATAGATCGGCACTGCTCAGATTGACGGCCATTCGACCAATCAACGGTCACTTGCGAACATCATGATCTAGAAACATCAATAAAAATGCGGATGGCTCTATATGACACAGGTCTCTTCTTCATCGTTCCCTCACTGATGAGAATCGCGACCACATACAACGCGCCTCCAAACCATGCGGTCTTTCGTTGTGTGGACCGCTTTCGGCATGCTGCCTCCACCAGCCCTCCTTATTGCATCCGACCATCTTACCGGCGCTCTGCCTTGAGTGGGTTTCCCTTCCAGCCGGCCCACTATTATAAGGTTTTTCCAGACAATGCTTAGAAGACCGCATGATATGTCCGAAAAAACCGAGGGCACGCTCCCGGCAAACTGTGGAAAGTCGCTTGGCGATGTTGAGCTCCTGCAGAATGCATTCATTAGTTCTCATAGCATTCCAGGGTATATGAAGCAATCTGCGCCAACACCACATCTCAAAAGCATCGATCTTACTGCTATCACGACTTTCTATGCACCACGTTTTCGCGCCATATAAATATATTGAGAAGACCAGAGGACGCATCAATCGCACTTTGGTCATACGGTGAATACCACGTTTCTTCCAAATTTTGTCAGGTTTTGCCATTGCACTCTTAGCCATACCGGATCTACGGCAGATCTCTCACTAGTTATCAGTGATCCAAGGATACACGAACTCGCTGACTTTCTCGTACCCGTCAAGTAGATAAGACGTGGAAGTGTTCCCGTATATGCTTTAGCAGGTTCGCCATCTCTTCTACACTAGACACAATTATAGTGGTATTATCCGCATACCTTAGGTTCGTGAGTCTTATTGTTCCCTCGATATCTGGTGGTCTACATGTGCTGATAGTCCAGCGTTAATTATGCGCAGGAGGATATTACTTGCATGGGACATAAGTGACACAGGTACGCCAAGACACCTAAGTCATTCCTATGTATGACGTGCTAATATGCATTCCACCACCTATAGCGTAGAGTGCGAAAGGGTATTTTCTTCTACCAAATATAAAGCAATCATCTCAGATGTAAATTAAATGATAATTCCGTTAATTCTTTAATTTTTCTTACGTCACACTTTCAAAGGATTCGTAAATAAGAATAATTTTATTATGTGCCTATCTGATCACCGCACATTTATTTAATTATAATTGGTACTTACCACGTTGGATCACTTGGATCTCATAACTTTCAATTTAAGTGATTGCGTGCACTTGTAATTTAAATATCTCCTTAGGTGCTAGTTATCAGTGCATTCTTATTGTAATTTTGATCGCGTTTCTAGTTATCCTTAAAAAAATTATAATACAATTACCTACTTTGTATGTTGTATAAAGTTTATTAACATATTGTTTGACTTTTCTAGTGAGATTCTAATTGTTTTTCCTACCAAGTAGGTTTCCTAACATTTTTTAAGAATTAAGAATTTTTTATTTCATGAACATTATGATTAATTAGTTGTAGGTATTATTTGGTTTCAACAACTTTCAAGGGAAGGTAATTGAATGATACTGGTGGCATTGTTTTGATTACGTCCACTATGAGTTTTGGAGGACAATTTGAAAAAAAAAATGTTTATATGATTTTATTTGTGAAATTTTTATTTTCTGGTTATGGTCGAAGTTCATATTACTTCTAACTATTTATATATTAATACGTGAAGAGAAAACTTCACTGAACGACATTTGTATTAAGAATTTGTTAAAATTATTTCATTTGATTACAAGTTTGATGTTTAAATATTGGTAATGATTGGGGATGTTAGGCGAACTTACATAAAAATATGATACCAGTTTGTAAGGCTATAAAAATGTTACAAATTATATAAATATTAAATTTTTTTGAAATATTCGAATATTATTCGAATAGTTCGAATAGGGCTGAAAAAAAATTCGAATATTCGAATACCGAAAAACATCGAATATTTGCAATCCCTAATCACGCTACGCAATTCACGAGACACAAAATCAAAAATATTTGTGCGTACGTATGTGACGCACCATTATGAAATCTGTCCATATTAAAAAGGCATAAAGAAAGAAGTTAAGATTAATATTATCTCAGTGGCTGTCAATCATTTTAGAAATCAGAAAATGTCCTTTTAGGTATTAGGTAATGTTATAGATGTTTCGCTTGACGGATTTATTTCTCGTTGTTCACGATGCTGCCACTTTTTCAGTCGGCTATTAATCTATAAATAGTCGGCCAAAAGATCGACTGATCTCTTTTGCATTTCGAAAATTATTTAAATACGAATTGCTGCCGAAAACTTGCTGCCAGGTCAACACTTTCCTAATAAATATTAACAATCAAGTAATTTATGAGTTACAATTAATTAAATAATTATCGCATTAAAATTTGGGAAATGCATGAAGTGTAAGCTTATTTTTTAAAGTAGGTACTACTAAAAATAACCAGAACAAGTACTTAACATTACTGTCAGAATTTTTTCCCAAGTTTATAAAAGTTAACTACTTGAATGAACGACTATTGCGCTTGTATGTTGTCGAGTATGATTTATGTTGTAACGTTACATTCTGAACATTAGTTTGCGAGTCCCTTATAATATAATTACCAATATCATTTAATTGTAACATACATCTGAGCGGCAGCGCGACGACGGCGTCTGCGCATCTATGTTACCTATGCGCGAGCGCACACATTGGACAGGAATGACACCTCGATACTACGTCGCATAAGCTTGCCTGTTGTTATTTTTCCTCGAGCCCCATCTGTAATGGCCATTCAATACACAATAACAGATTGTTCATAGACGAGTTGGTGACCTGCATCCTCACCACATTGTCTAAATTTGCATAATAAATCCAGATTGGCATTGAAAATACCCCCCAATGTCGGGCGGGCGTTGGTCAAAGGGCAACAACCTTATCAGTTGTTCACCTATTATAATCCATGTTGGTCTTAATTAGAGGCAAGGTACAACAATTAGCAAAATATAATTATTGAATTGTATCCTAAAAAGATTATTTAATCATTTGTTGGTTCTTTTGTGTAAAGGTCACGGGCGGTGCACCAGCCGGAAGAATTTTACTTATATAAAAATACAAATATTAATAAATATAAAACTTTATGGTTGTTTGCTTGATTCGTGTTTAATGTCAACAGTATTGAAACCTCAGTTAATATAGCGAGGATACAGGACAACAGCATGTATAAGACTTTAGGAAATGAACATCAAAGTAAATACACATAGTTAATTAATTAGAATTAGTGGGAAATCTTGTCGATCTTATTACAAAACAAATTTTAAACCAAGTCTAAGCTAAAACCGGTGTAGCCTCTGGTTTTTTGAAAATTGTTATTACAAAATAAGGTTTAAGGAAAGAACTCCGTTTTATCTGTAGTCTAAGCTTCAGCTAGGCCACCCCTAGTTTTGCCGTGGTTTCAGTGATATTATCACTACTTTTCTATTGGTTTTCTTTTATGTAAAAGGAAAATTATACAAGCTGGCGCAAAATTTTGGTGCATTAAGGGTGTCTAATTTTTCTATTATACTTAGAGAGTTCTGGTCTTAGGAAACGATAAGTGAATTTTGAAGATATTAAATAGCCTATTAATAGTTTTCTGAAAAAAGGTACAGTCAGCGAGAAGTTTGACATTTCTCCAAAATCTCAAGTGGGTCAATCGAATCTATTTCTCAACAGGAATGTTTCTTCCGAACAACCGACGAAATCGTATATTTACCGAATTTGAGAGAAATACAATAAACGATTTTCATTCTCATTTTTCATTTTCTATGAAAATATACCTGCGTATGAACGTAATCAAAAATTACTGTATCTTACACTGATCGATTAAGTTTATTGTTTTACATACAGATAAAAACTCGAATAACCGAAATAAAAGCAAATAAATAATACACACATCAACACTGTCTAGGGATATTTCAATTATTCATTGTTAACTAAAAAAATATTGGTAATAGCTTAGGACAAGTTTATATGCAAATAAACTTTACTTTAAGGACTATCATAAATTAAAATTAAAATCAAGTTTTTTTTTTCAATTCGTCTCAATTAGAGCCAATACAAAAAATTATGCAAAATGCACTAAAATAAGGGGCATATGTTTTGATGGATAAAAGCAAAAAGAAACAATTTCTTGTGACTTTTTTAAAGGGATATGAAAATTACTAACCAGTAAAAGCACCCCTGACGTTAATTATGCATCTCCAACGGTTCTATACGCATAAATAAGGTTATCAATGTCTTGCTGTGAAATAATGTCCCAGATTTTGCTGAGGTGTAAAAAAAAGTTGCTCATCAGTCAAAGAATTGTCGGAGGAATCCCTCAGGGCTTTGTCACACCCTATCTCAAGCATGCTCAATGGGATTTAGGTCTGGTGATTGAGAAGGTCACTACACTTCATGTTGCTGCAACCAAATTCTTACCACCGTGTTAGTGGGTATACAGAAATTTTCATGAATAAACCGGAAATCTCGACGAAATTGTAGCCGATATGGGTAGGTTATTAGTCCTAGTATCTGATTGTGGTATCTTTTAGCAGTTATGGAACCCTGCACCCAATTGAGGTCTGTTCTCTTACCAAGAAGAATTTTCGCTCCCACGACAATTGCTCCACCTCGGCATGATTAAACTTCTGTGCGTGCCGGAGGTGGCTTGCACATCCAGAAACTCTCCAATCGTGTAAAATAATTCATTAGAAAAACCACTGATGCCATTTAACGATTTTCCAGGATGCAAATTTTCTCAAGCCCACTGCAGTGTTCGTCCGCGATTGCCTTGGTCTAGTGCTGGAGTAAAAAGTGCTCTGCCAGCGCGAAGGTAGACTTCATGCAGTCTCCTCAGTTTGGTCCTCTCCCAGTTTCACAGCAAGACATTGATAACCTTATTTATGCGTATAGAACCGTTGGAGATGCATAATTAACGTCAGGGGTGCTTTTACTGGTTAGTAATTTTCATATCCCTTTAAAAAAGTCACAAGAAATTGTTTCTTTTTGCTTTTATCCATCAAAACATATGCCCCTTATTTTAGTGCATTTTGCATAATTTTTTGTATTGGCTCTAATTGAGACGAATTGAAAAAAAAAACTTGATTTTAATTTTAATTTATGATAGTCCTTAAAGTAAAGTTTATTTGCATATAAACTTGTCCTAAGCTATTACCAATATTTTTTTAGTTAACAATGAATAATTGAAATATCCCTAGACAGTGTTGATGTGTGTATTATTTATTTGCTTTTATTTCGGTTATTCGAGTTTTTATCTGTATGTAAAACAATAAACTTAATCGATCAGTGTAAGATACAGTAATTTTTGATTACGTTCATACGCAGGTATATTTTCATAGAAAATGAAAAATGAGAATGAAAATCGTTTATTGTATTTCTCTCAAATTCGGTAAATATACGATTTCGTCGGTTGTTCGGAAGAAACATTCCTGTTGAGAAATAGAGTCGATTGAGCCCGACTTGAGATTTTTGAGAAATGTCAAATTACTCGCTGGTTGTTCCGTTTAATAAAAAAGTAATTATAAGCTATTTAATATCTTCAAAATTCTAAGAAGATTAGACACCCATAATGCCCCAAAATTATGCGCCAGCCTTTATATTATTATGAGTCTGAGAAGCGTCGCCGAACTACTACTACATTTATTGCAGAATTTAAGATTGTTTTCGAGACTATTACAATTTTCTGAAAAAAATATCTGTCTTCTAAGTTTCGTTTTCTTGAATACAGGATAGGTACCGAAAAAACCTATTGATTATAATATTATTTTTGGTACACTTATTGTAAAAAGTTTTTATTTGCACACTTTCTAGACAAAACAAACTATATACAGTGTCTCTGGTCACCGGTGTCCGACCCGTTAAGACGAAGCAATATGATCAATTTTATCGACAAATCCACCATATTAAGGCATTTTGCCCCTACTGTTTTGAAATGGCGGCCATTTAATAATTTTTTTTGCTGAGTTCGGTTGTGTTAATTTATTTTGCCTTATCTACTGATATTAGAGGTCCTACAGGCATAAAAGTGATTTCTTTCGATAGCTACAAAAGTAGACAATAAGTTCACACTAAAAAGTTTATCAAAAACTCCCATTAAAAACTTAAAAAAATACTTGAACTGCTTTTATAATAAAATAAATATATTTATAGTAAAAGTTACTACAGGTACTTCTATATGCTACAGGTACATCTATATGCTAGTATTTTTATGGAATAATATTTACCTGTAATGGTCCGTTACTAACATCTACACTGTGTTTGTCGGACAAACCAGCCATAAGTCTTTCCTGTAAATAATTATAAACAAAATTATTAAGATGTATGTACATGCGAACTTAAGAATAAAGCGAAATGGCGAAAGGTATTGGACCGTCGATTACAAGTTCAAAAGTTTGAATCCAACTTGCTGCACTATTATGGTCACCCCATTACTAATTATGTGAGAATATATTCTTCTTTATTTTTTAACGTTTGCCCCACAATCAGTTTTCTCCTGTATCGTGGGTACAGTTTACAGACAGTTTAAATTAATCTCACATACACACTTACCCAGACCATGACCAAGAATCATGCTTCGGGCTCGAAAATGTATAGGGATCGGCGCCGAACTACGTGACGCATCACAGCCTAATCGATTTTAATGCTTATTTGCAAGGGTGATTATTTTAATTCCTACCTTTTGAAACTTTCATTCGGATATATTATTATGTTAACTAATTCAACTTCTTGCCAGTTGCATTTTACTTACTTCGGCAATGCGTTCTCCATCTGCAAAAGTGTGGTTGTGATTGGATGTTTTCGCCTGATGCAGTTCTTCTTGTAATGTGTCGATTTTCTTTTGCATCTGTGGGGAACATAGAAATATTTTAAAATTTGTTGCTAATAAATACATACCATCACCAGTGAATGCAGTTACATTGTTCGACAATAAAATAGGAGAAATAAGAAAATGTACATCCATAGAAGTATACGAGTAGGTTCAAGAGCTAATAGATTAGAAAGAAGCTTACATAAATATAACATTGTCAAATGATGTCCAATAGAATTATGTATATACAAACTTTTAACAAAAATTTATTCCGATGTTCGTAAATCTCTCGCTCGCGACTCGCATCGCCACTCACGGCCACGCGATTGTTAATATGCGGTATGAGAATAGGCTGTTTATCAAGGTCCTAACTTTCTAGTCCCGGTCACTTTAAGTGGCTATTGTACTCATGATTATGAACGAAATTTAACATGGGACCAACACCGAAATAGCAAACAAAATAATTGAATAATTTGTATGGAACATCCCATTTTTTTATTCGCGATTTTAGTTTTGTTCTCATATTAAAAGTTGTTCATAATGATGAGTACAATAACCCCTTAAAGGGATCGGGACTAGAAAGATGGGACTTTGTATTTAAAGATTATCAACTATCGAAAAAATAACATGTAGATATTTTCACAAATTTCACATGCGGTATTTCGTTTTTTTTATATTTAAGAAAAGTTGCTAGTTAGTCTATTGTAGTATAATATACAACAATTATTATTAATGTCTTATTTTGTTTCAAGAAAATACCATTACTATTCCATTCGAATAAAATAAAAATGTTCATACGAGCGAAGTCAAGTGAGATAACCAAAAGAGAATGACGGAACGGTCCTTGTAACCTCGACATAGGAACACAAAAGCACACAAAGTGCAAACACAACGATCACTGTTATCTGTACCTCCTCTACGATCGTAGGCAATGACTTTCCAATGCAGGAGTATGCAAACGCCAGAGGTTCCTACGTAAAAATAGTTATGTAGTTGCAATTTATACAAAGCCATTGTCAGCAATTGCTCAGTATATTAAAGGACGTACATACGGTAATATGTGCAATCATTATTTCATTGTAAAAGGTGTTTGAATTTCACGATGACGCGTGGATAATTTGGATTTGAACCTAATGTCAGTGTATTAATACAAGACAAACGACGCTTCATCATGAATGCACTCATTATGAGAGAAAAGATTTGCATTGTTTTAGATAATATATGGAACGCGCTAAATAAGGATTCGATTTCCACCATGAATAAATCAACATTTCTGAGTATAGCTTTTGCATACACAATCTTGATACTGAGGAATAAGTTGAGTGCAGCTGTCAGCACTAAAGTGCTAACTAAAGTTGATAACGTAGCAAATATCCAGTCCATTATACCTGCAACACAGTCCGTTGCCTGAGATCATCCAGTTCGAATTGCTTGTCGGCCAACTGTTGCACCCACCGCTGCTCCTCTAACGTTACGTTCTGTTGTAGGCGGCTCAACACTCCCTCCTGTTATACATAAAACAGTTAACGAGTTGAGCATGTGCACCATATTCTAAAATTATATTAGAGTAAATTGTCTGAATTATTTGTTCTTGGATATGTTAACAAGATTCAGAGGCGAGTATACGAAATAGTACCACCCAAGTGGAAGTTCAAATTTTCTAGGTTGACATGTAGCAGTGTCACTTGTGCAAAAGGATAATACCCCTTCACTAGTATGGTTACTACAGGCATTACTTGTTCTCGGGAGAGAGCTATGCCGAACGGTATTCTACGATAGGCTGAGAAATAATTAAAAAGACAAAACTCACAGTATCATCAATAATCCTCTTATACTTCTCGACGAGGCTCTGTGACTGTTCGTTCTGTAGTATGAGATCCTTGACCCGCTCGTCGTCGGTGTCGGCGTCGGGTGCGGGGGCCTGCTCCTGCAGGTTGTGCGCGCTGGCCTGCAGCTGCTCCTGCAGGTTGTGCGCGCTGGCCTGCAGCTGCTCCTGCAGGTTGTGCGCGAAGGCCTGCAGCCAGTCCTTGCCCGCGGCGGCGCCGGGCGCGGCCGACGGACACGCCGCACGCAGCACGTTGGCTACTTCCTTGTACTGAGCTTCTTGTGCTTTCGCTATGGCCTCCTACATAACCGTGATGGAAATTCAATTTTTCAACTACAGTGTCACATATTTATTTATGTTTTAAATATAGCTAGAAGTTTAGTTGACTAGTAAGAAAATATTCAAGCGATTAAAAGTTCAAGAGGCCGATTTTATTTATAAATACCCAATGCTATAAAACTTGGTCTCATAATTAATGATCTCCTACAAAGTTTGTTAATTAGCTTTAAAATTTGTTCTTATTGAAATATCTCCGTTTCAGAAACATGTTTTTTGTGCTTCATTTGTTTAAGGCATAAAAAGTGCAGAAATATGATAGCAATGAATATATATACAACAAAGCGAAGCCGGCCGAAGATGTAAGTACAAGGTTTTAGGTTACATCGCTCGGTTGCACTATGTCGCCTGGTGTATGTATAAAGCGGGCACTTACGCGCAGCGAGTCTTGGGCCGGCAACGCACTAGCCGATCTCATCTGAAGAGCCTTTTCGGCAGATTGTAACGCCTCCATTACTTTCCAGTTTTTAGTTCGCAATTCCTAAGCGGAACGAGTCAAACTTCATTAAAATTTATGTTAATGTTAATGATATAAAATTATATAAAAGCATGCATGTTAGTGTACTAATCTATACAAATAAATTAAATTGAAGTGCCTGTTTGTAATGTCAAAATAACAGCTTTTTACTAAATGCGTATGAAAGTATTTACGGTACTTATAAAAAAAACTATTATTAAAAAAATTGTCTGTTTGTTCCGGCTAATCTCCAACACAGCTGGACCGATTTTGACGGGACTTTCACTGGCAGATAGCTGATTATTTATGGAGTAACTTAGGCTACTGTTAGTTAAGAGTTTTTTTTTGTTAAATTCCACGTGGACGAAGTCGCGGACACAGCTAGAATTGTATTGTGGCTTTTTAATCTTAATTATTTATTGATTAAAATTAAACTAATAAAAATGCACTCGTTATCGTAACAATTATAATACATTGCGAAATTTACGAAGTTATTATTAAGGTTTTATAGTTATGACCTAGTTATTAGGCGTGTGTAACTCTTTACGGAACCGACTCACTGAATCGGATCTTTGAAGTGATACAAAAGATTGGTTCAGTAACAACGTTTCAATCGCATCATTCGGATCTGAATGATTTCGAGCGACGCGTCGCTTGCACAACCACTAAGGCTCAGTCACCGGTATCAGTATCTCAATCCCTCTCTCGCTCACTGCTCAGTCACTGCAGCGGTGAGCGAGAGAGGGATTGAGATACTGACTTACTTTACCACTGACTCGCGAGTCGCGAGTGAGCAGGTGACATAATTACAATCGATACAAGTCAGAAAGAGATACCAAATGAGATGCGTATCACTCACTCACACTTTCACAGTTTTTCGTTGTCGTTATCCATGCACGTAAAGATTACCAACAAAAATTACCAAGGCGCTTACATATGAATACAACAAGGTCGTTTTTTGCATACTTCAATTATCCGTATCAGTGAGTCGGTTCCGTAAAGGGTACAACCATTTTATATCCTTTGAGCCGATGAGCCAAATGATACAGATGAAACATATATCAATGTTTCGGATCATTTCAGTGAGTCAGATGCAAATGTTCCAATCTCAAAAATGATACACTTTGCCCACGCCTACTAGTTATATCATCTGCGTAAGCGATGATCTTAATAGATCGACGTTTGATTTGGACCTTAAATGACACCATAATTGTGATAAGTTTCATCCACCTTGAGAACTAGTGGTAATAAGACTGACAGTAAGGTCGAGACATCCATCGATTTCTCATATTAATTATATATAAGTTTAGATGTGAAGATGCTTCTTTCTCAGCCTTTCAGTCTGAAGTATGCCTAAGGAAAGGTCAGTGGGCCTTCTCAAAAGAGACGGTACAAAGGTAAAATGATATCGGTGAATACAGAATCTTATACATTTATTTCTAACTGCTAGTTACTAACTAGTACTCTGAAGTTGCCGATATTTTTATTTTAGTTTCTTTACTGCCGTAGATATTTTAGTGTCGTGTCGCTGTCGGCTAATATGAACACGCTCAATGTTTAGCATAATAATGTACGTGCAAAGGCGCATAACAATTTAATAAAATACGATTTCTGGATGTTGCTAACTATCTTTGTGTAATTGCGATAAACTTCGGAACCCGTAAATAGCTTTCGTTGCAGTTTTTACCTACCTACATTTAAAGATTTTTCGAGGAAGGCTAGGCTGCATGTCATAATGCAGTTAGCTATATCATATAATTGAAGATGACGTCACTCACATTGTTCTTTTCCTGGTACTGTAGCAACTGGTCTTGAAGCCGCGCGATCTGCTCGCGCTGCTCGCGACTGCCGCGTTGCGCGGACGCAAGCTCGTCCCGCAGTGACTCTACTATGCTCTCCACCTTAGCCAGCTCGGCTGCCTGTTCACGATACAATATTATAGAGAAGAACAATGCTAAATGTCACAATCACCCGAGTGCATTTAACTGACTGCTATTAACTGGCGAGATTTTGACCAAGATGGCGGGTTAAAAGCGTCATTGAAAGAAACAATATGACAAGACTAACCTTAAGTTGTTCGTTGGTGTTGGACGCGGGTAGGCCGTTTTGCGCCGGCAACACTTTCATTTGCTTTATTTCAGCTAATTCAGTCTCACGCTCGCCTAACTGTTCACGCAGCGACGTTATTTCACTCGACAACTGGACATAAATAAATAAAATATTAATATGTGTAGAGAAAACTTTATACCCCTTTTTAAGCATATTGCGCGCATGGAGGAATGGGAGATTAATTACCTGTTGTCTCTGTTTTTCAGATTCCTCCTTGAATTTCTCGACATTAATTTCGGCAGTTTGCGCACGGCTCGCCAATCTCTGAACTTCATTTTGAAGCTCTGCCATGGCTGTAAGATTTTATTTTAATAAATTAACTTGTCATCAATATAAAACATAATTTAATTAAATAAAATAAATTTACAATCCGCCTTGCGCGGGACGCAAATTCAAATGCAACGGTAGCCATATACACATATTGGGGCTTTAAAGAATAATAGTCTGCACACTACACACCTGCTAGTCGCTCCTGCGCCTGCCTCAGCTCCTGCTGCGTGCGCTGCTCGCTGTGCAAGGCGCACTGCCGCTGTTGCTCTAACTCGCTGCACGCGCGGTTAGCCTCCTGTGTAACAAACCACATGGAAATCAAATTGTGAACTGTCGGGTCTTTATGCCACCGAAACTGAGGTTCATCGGTTTTATATTAGGTACCTAAGGGTCAATTCATACCGAGACGCAAGGCGACGCAACGATGCGCGCACTTTTTATGATGGCGATACAATATAGAACTAGTTTATTACACAAAAAGGTACAAGTTTTAGTGAGAGTGCGAAAGCGAACTGGCTGGAGCACACCTCGTTACGCCGCGCTGCGGAACCGTCGCTGCCGCCCGCAGAGCCGTCAGCTGCGCCAGCAATGTGTTGCTGTTGTGTTAGTTACCTGCAGCTGCTGCCCCAGCTCGGCGGCATGCTGCTGCGCCATGACGCACGAGTCCCTAGCGGCGGCGGCCTCCATGCGCAGCTGGCCCGCCTCTAGCGCGTGCGCGTTCAGTTCCGCCTGCAGCGCCGTCAGCTGCGCCAGCAGCGCCGCCTCCGCCTGAACATGCAACAAAGATTGCAGATTACGATATTATATAGCCTGATACTCCACACTGATCTCAACCATTTGCCCGAATAGTTAAAGCCCTACTCGCTAGCATCTACGTCTCGTATATATGTAGATGTAATAAAGTACACTTAACACACCTCAATTGGAGGCATTGCTTACCTCAGATAGTCTCTGAATGTGCACCTCCATCTGAACGCGCGCAGCTTGCGCTTCGCCCTCGGCACCCAGCTTGGATTGGAGCTACAGACACACAAACACCTTAGATAATTGATACAGGGTTAGTTATTTATATTAGGTCTTGCCCAGCTGGGACAAGAGGTATGAGTGAGCGGTGATAGTGTGTACGTACCATGAGCTTTTCCTGCGCGAGCTGGTGGTTGTCGTCGAGCAGCCTCTGCAGGCGCGCCTGCTGCGTGTGAAGCTCGGCGCGCGCGGCCGCGGCAGCCTGCTCCCCCCCCTGCGCCGCCACCACGGCCCGCGTGCGCTCGGCGTTCAGCTGCGCCCTGCATACGAAACATTATTACCACATTCAGTCCCAATCCTGATAAGCAGTAGTGGCCCAAAGCGCATTGGTGGCTTAGTTTTCGAATTTTTGGTCCAAGTAGTTCGGGTTTCCTTTCGATGTTTTCCATCACCGCTCAAGCAACGTTGCGCACAACATGGATATATCTGTTTTATTAGCGCGCGCCCGCCTTGAATCGAATCAACGACCTACAATCCAGTAACTCCGGAATAGATTAAAACACTGGGGAGTGACTTGGGAATGAAAACCTAAAAGAGGATATGACAAAACACGGAAATAATAATCCTTTGGCTTGATGAAACCTTGCAAAGTTTTTTAAAACATTTGAACTCAAACACACACACACCTACCCCGACACAAGACAAAATTTAGTTCGTTTTTGTTTTACCTAAGCTCCTTCAGCTTAGCGTGCAGGGCTTGCGAGGCCTCGACCTCGTCCGCCAGGGCCTTCTCCTTGTCGGCCAGCTGCTTCTTCAGCTTCTGTATGGGGTCATTGGGGCCCTAGATGGAAATTAAAATAAGTGATTAAATTACTCCTATTTATACTATATTCAAGGTAGAAAAAACCACAATAAAATAGTATAATCTTACTATGTCTTTTTGTGGTGAAATACGAAACTAGGCATTCATAACTTCGAAACCTACTTCATGGAGAAGTGCTTTAAGTAGATTAACATTTTCCTTTTGTTAGAAATTTATGTTAAAAAATATTTTGCAGAAAATATTTTTATTGAGAGTATAGTTGTATGTAGTTAATTAGAGTAGTCAAAAGTTCTTTGAATATGGTATAATTCTATACTTTTCTTTAAACTCCACACATAACTTATTATCTGGCTGTATGTGTCGACTTCGGATGCTCGTGAAAGAAATCTAGCAATTTTTTTTAAATACAATATATACTCGTCAAAACAAAATAAGGGCCACTTGCAAATTTCGACATTATGGGTGATTTAATTATCATTAACTATATCCATGTGGTAAATTGTACAGCGTTGTATTATCTTAAGTGTTTGCGAAGACTTTAACAGCATTCCGCTTGAAAAACCATTAAAATGGGTAGATTTTATCAATTTTTTTGAAACCAATTAATTTTACCCTGTGTTTAACGTGAACTTTAAGCTCATTTAACATTTGTATTGTACTGAAAACAGTTTAGTGTGTCGAGTCAGTGCGTACATTGGCATATTAAGAACGTAATTCCACAGGTTCGACTTCAAATAGACTTGACTACAACGACCAGGACCATAACACTCATACAAGAAGGCTATTCGTAGCGATCTGTAGTTTTACAGCCGAGATTTTCACAGCGAGCGATTCAGAATGCCTGGAATTTTTTATGAGATCCAAAAATTTGTCAGAAGTCAGGAATTAGGCAGAGCCAGAGGAATCACCGCTCAGGAAGACCGCTACATAGACTTACATGCACGCAGAGAGAGCACCGTCAGTTCCCGCTCTTTGCAAACCCGCTTGTGCCTGGCCACAGGCACGGTACTTAGTGACCAAACAATTAGAAACCAGTTTTATGAAGACCAGCAATTGTCCAGGAGTCAAGTGGTGAGAATTCCATACACCAGTATTTATCATGCAAATCAATACACATCCGCAAGGCAACAGTTGGACTGTAGCGTAAGTGACTGAAGCACATTGCTTTTTACAGATGAGAGCAAAGTAAAAGTTTTTAGTGTTGACCGTTGCATAAGAGTGTGGAGATGAAAAGGTGAGCACTTTGCAGATGCCTGCATTCACAACAATGATCGATTTGGGGGGCCCAATGTTATGGTGTGGGGAGGCATAAGCCAAACTGGAAGAACTGAGCTTATAATTCAGAACCAGGGTACAGTAACAACTTAACAATACATCCAGGAGGTCATAAGACTCTATGTGGTGCCATTTGCATAGCAAGTGGGTGCAGGTTTCAAGCTGTTGCACGGCAATGCACGCGCTTATACTGTTACAGCCACCAGAGAGACACTAGAAGAGGCTTGTATACAAGTGTTGCCGAGGCCAGCGAACAGTTCGGGCTTGAACACAATTGAACACATGTGGGATCTGTTGAAAAGAAGAGTATGAGACACAAATTGACCAGTGGACAATGAAAGACAGCCCTTAAACGTCCTAAAATCGAGCTAGGAACAATTCTCTCAAGAAACAATGCGGCATCTGATAGAAAATGCCCTCTAGGCTTCAAGAATATGTTCAGAAAAGAGGAGGTTACACCAGATATTGATTCAAAAAGGAAGAACAATAAACGCCGTGGAATTTAATTTTTAATTGCATTTTTAGTCCATGTGTACTTTTTGCTGAAATTGCACTTTTTCTTGAAAATGTTGTAAAATAGTTTTTCTTTTCTGTGGATTGTGTAAAATTTAAGCCCATTTCATTAAAAACAAATCAATGCAATGAATTTTACAACTTAGAAACCTAGGAACCTCATAATTTGCCCAGAAGATCAAAAATATAAGGTGGCCCTTATTTTGTTTTGACGAGTATATATTTCAAATCTAGTTAAATAAAAGCTTGTAAAAAGTTGTAGTGTATGGGCTGGATCCGATTTCCCATTCTTGACACCTCACAGTCCTACCCTATCACCACCAAGCTATGTGTTCAGTTACAGGTATTTCAAAATTGTCATCCCTTATCTTGAATTTCTAATGTTTAGTTCCATTTAGATAGTGTGATGTTTTTTATCCCGCCCCTTTCATGTCTTTAATTCTCACATAATATAATCATTTAAATTCATCAAATAACACTTACGATCAATTTTTCAAGAGAACCTTGAGCAATGGAGGATTTCACTTAAAACAAATGAACAAATAAGGTTCGCATATTAGCAGAATATAGACAGGGTGCATAATGTGCAACTTCAACCCCGATGCTACAGTAACAACCACTGTTATCAAGGATATTATGGTCACAATTCTAAAAGTATTTTTTTTTAACTGGGATCAGTTATCAGGTATCAGTAATATCAGAGGACGGATCAATTGAAGTGGACATAACTTATAAAACAACATCTGGTTAGGACAAGTGGTGTATGCTTTCAGGGGTTCTGTTTGATGCGAAACCGTCCGTAAAACCAAAGGCAAAGTATATAAAACAGCTTCCAGACCAGCACTGTTGTAATGTGTAGCAAAGTTTGGAAATCAAAAAAGACTCACGAACAGAAGCTTCATACAACAGAAATGCGTATGCTTCGATGGGCGGTAAGAGTAACACTGAATACAAAGTGCGCAATATTTCATATTAATTTATGTGTCTGTAAAGTAAGGTGTGCGTCTTCTTACTTTACAGACACATAAATTAACAACACACGTGAATATTGTAAATATTTTGTCAGTACATACCTCAGTCCACTCAGAGTGCTCAGGCAGCGGGTCGTGGTGCTTGTTGAGCAGGGCGTCAGTGAGGATCTGTATCTCGGTGCGGGACAGCGCCGCCTCGCGTACCACACGCACCAGCTCGCCCACGTTCACGCCGCCGCTGTCGCCCGCTGCTAACAAAAAACGCTTATATGTACATTTTGCATCATCAGGCCTCATCATTATTAGCCCTTTTCTCAACTATGTCAGAGCCAGCTTTCAGTCTAAGCAGATACGGCTGAATACTAGTGTGTTATACGGAGCAACTGCTTTGACCTAGGAACCTATTTGCTAAAGGATATTGTATCCTAATGGGCCGGACTATAACGACTTTCTTAAGGTATTTGTATGACATCCGAGATCGACAGCTGGTAGACCAATTATGGTCAAACTGGGTAAAGTTGAACAAGGGGTGATTGGAAACGTCTCTTATTATTTATTTTATTAATACTTCTGTGTGATCAATGTGAAACGAAAGGTTATTTCGATCTGTTTCCACTTTGTAAATGGGAGGTGTAAGTGTCACGCTCATCACAAAGAACATAATATATTAAAAATTACGGGAGACATTTCCAATCACCCCTGTTCACATTTACCCATATTGACCTACTGCTTCAGTTGCAATTCCTCTGGGATGATAATGTTGGACTCACCCATGAGTGACAGCACGTTCGGCTCCGGCTTCTTCTTTTTTATCTTGCCGGGCGGGGAGGCGGCGGGCGGCGGCGCGTTGGCCAGCGCCTGCTTTAGCAGCTTGTCGGTGGTCAGTTCACTAGGCTGGGGCGCGTTCAACGGTGGCACCACCTCCTCGCGGACAACCTCAGTCACTTCCTCAGTAGGCTTCTTCTCAGCCTTCTTGCCTAAATTTAACTAGCATTAAATCTGAGCCCCAACTTTTGTTGCTATTAAATATGAAATACCTATGTAAACCGCTTTAACTTCAGGTGTCGAAAATTAATATCAAAATGCAATTAAAAAATGCCTGCCTGTGACAAGCCTATTGTAATAAACTCCAAGATATTCAATAATTACCATCTAATTTTAGATTAAGGATATGTTTATCACACCTGATTCATTGTAAAATATTTAAGAGAATAATTTATGCACCCTTGCGCTTTTCCTTTGCCGCTTCGCCACTATTATGTCGCTCCCGAGTGACTTCTTCCTTGGCAATCTCAACTGGCGCAGGGGGCTTTACAACCACTTTTCCAATCTTCGCTGGCTTCACCGCTTTGATATCCTTCTTCTCCGCAGCATCTTCCACTTTCTCTGGAGCCTACAATCAATTATGTAACACTATCGTACAGGTCATATCTCTATAAATCATAACATGCGGTTACCAGAACATTAATATGAACGATTGTTACTAAGTATACTTCATGATTACAAACACGCATGCATCGATAGCGATATAGATTTATAATGAAGTCACGACACGAAATAAAACAGTGACACAAAAGACTTAGTAGACATGATTACCTACATAATACGAATCTGCCGCGTGTTTAATGATGTAAATAATGAAAAATAGTCAGTTTAGTGATAGTTAGTAATCACATATCAATACATGCAGACATAACATGCCAACTAATGAAAATACTTCTAATAGCAATCCTTTTTTTGGATAGACATCAGAGGTATAAAACCAATGAATTTATTTCAATGTTCTACTTTACTCAACTACAGCCCACACATCACAATTTAATAGACACACACATAAACAAACAACGTCGACATAAATTATGTGTGCAGGTGCAGAGAACTCACTTTTTCCGCCACAAGTGTCGAATGCATCAATTCAAACTCATCTTTGGGATGCATTTCCTCAAAGTGGTTAGCAACAGTCATGGTCATGTTGTCTGGCACCATGCTTGGATCGCTAACGCAACTTGGATCCTCTTTGTTTATCAATATCGGCTTTACTTTAGGATCCTTGCCGCGTTTGCGGATCTGTACAGACAGTGACGCACTGTAGACTTGACCCATCATACCATTAGTGTACCTACTTACGTATCTACAAGCATTCACCCATTCCACTGCATTCTAGTCTTGTTGTATAACCACTTAGAAAGTGCAGTTGCAAAGCAATCAATTACATTGTTTAGTTTGTTTATTAGACCCCAAGCAAAATTAAATCAGGCCAAGTAGCAGTATTTTAAAAGTGGAAAAGGGACCTTTCATTCTATTTTGTAGGAGAATAGATGCAAATAAGTGAGATTTACTACCCAAATTCTTAAATAGCATTCAATTGCTACCATCCACTTTAAAGTGAATGCATGATATTTAATGGCGACTTAATATGCAATGCATTTGAGGATTTGGGGCTTGTTATTCAATAAAGCTTTTTAACCTTTACTCATAGTCATAGAGAGTATGATCATACTGATTGTTGGGCCTTCCACCTGCAAGGCAATCCAATCAGCCAATCCATTCAGCTAAGAATAGCTTGTTTACCACATTAGTGGTATAAAAAAATAGTTTAACAAATAGGCATCTTTCATCATCAACCATAATCAGTTTTACAATCAAAAGCATAATGGCAGATAATTATTATTTATCAGTGATGGATGACTGATGATAAACAATAGTACTCTGTCAACATGTTTAAAAAATAGACACTATTATGTATACTGATGCTATATGGTTCATTTCATGATGCCTCATGTGACCTTTATATCATTGATGTTTGATTAAAATTGCAATTATGTATTCAAATGTCTTCGTGATATGCAATAAAGAATTGTAATCAAATCAAAATCAAAATTTTATTTATTTAGGACAACAAAAGATCCATTGTGTTAGTAAGAAAAATGATAAAATAATGAAATAAAATAACAATTATCTATTAGAATTGTTATTCTTAAGTAGCATAAAAATAATTTGTGAAAGATACATCTGTGTGTAATAAAAAGCATAGCCCTCTAAATGTCCCTTATTGTACAAATCGGCAGCTGGATATATTAAATTTAAGCTCATAATGCTCACTTACATTTGTTATGTTCATGAATTTTTTCAATGTTATCTGCATTTTATAAACCTACTTTTTTGAGATATCATAACCAAATACTTGATAACGGCAATTATGTTATGAATAATATTATAATGATAGGCATAACATCATGCAATGTTACTAATTATGTATTTAATATGTATATAAGAAGTTGAATGACAGATCAGTTTAAAATTAGTTACACTCCTGACCCACATTTTGATTAGTAAACTACCAGAATAGTTAGAGCTCCCTCACAGATAGCCATAAGTTCTACACTAATAAATGAAAACTGAATGAAGTGTGTTCATTATAATAATATCTGAAGAACTCACCTTAACATTTGGTGGTGTGTCCCTTGGAACATCCACTACTGGAGAAAACTCGACATGTCCTTTAGGAGCCGGCATGGAGTCATCTTCTACTCCACTCTCAGCTGGAGCTTCACTCTCCAGCTCACTGCCAGTCATCACCGCTGTACTTTCCTTGTTCTTTTCCTTCTTTGCTAACTAAAAAACCATGTTCATAACTCATAAACACCTGTCATACCCAAAGAGGTAGTAATGGACTGTCATACACCCGTAATACTAGCATGTACGGTTAAGCCTGTTAGGTACTTAATTACTTATTAGTGGGACTGCAGTAATAACAAAATAAAAACATGTGCAATAGGTACTATAAAATATATAATAAGTATATTCTAATTTATGTTAATGTAAAAAAAGAGGGAATTAAGCTTATATTATATCGATGGTTGAAAGCCTTTCAACCATCAAATATTACCTTCTTGTTAGCTTTCTTCTCTTTCTTTTTAGGTTTATTTTTACTTTCAGCAAGAGCAAGTAATTCAGTGGTGGCTCGGCGTTGTTGAGCGATGGCCTCCTCATAACTGGTGCCCGAGGTTGAGAACAGTCCCATGAGTAGTAGCATGGCAAGACCGGCCACTCCCACCCCACACAGCACGAGCAATGCCTGCAGCTCCATTGGATCTGCCGCACGCGCCTTCCCCCTGTAGACAAATAACTAACAAAAAATAGATACAACAGCCAACAAAATCTTTTAAAGATTTTCTACTTATTGGATGATCAATACAACAATTTTATATTGATAGCGTAATCTTTCACTAGTAAGATAAATTTAATTCAACATTTAAGTATGATCCCAGAGGCTAACACTTACTTATAACTTATCAGCAAATATTTAAGCGTTTTTATGAAACATTTTAAATAGCATACGAACCGTCGTCCACTAAAAATGTTTATGGAGATAAAGAAGCGCCCGCAAAAGCTGTGTACATTAGATTTTCATAAAATACTCGGAAATAACAAAATGAAGGTACGAGCTGACACGTAAGCAGTGACACATGTCAAAGGTTATTGACAGTCCTTTCGCTCAAAAGTAGGTACCTACCTACCTACCTGATGATACTTTATTAGATGGTTTATAGTAACAATCCTTTGGGCAATCCCAGTTATGGTAATAATACAAGAATTCTTATCTAATATTTGCATCTAGTAAGGAGACGTCTAGATTTATAACCAGTAATTTATAATTTTTTATACCAACAGCCACAGCAAGCTCATTCTGGTTCAACGATAAGATAAACTGTATTTACCTGTACGAAATAAAGTCTGCTGAAGTATATGCAAGCAAAAATACTTTTCACAAATTACACCTGATTATGAGGCGTCACTAAACGAAAGAAAAGGATAAAATGTAAAATTTGCTTTCGACTTTTCTTTTTCGATCGACGATACGAAAACGACGAACGAACAGACCGGGCACCGACCACAGACTAAAGAATATTTTATTACACACCGGCTTTTTTACATTTTGCCACGCACGTCATTCTTGCTTTTCTTGTCTGTTGATTCGATTCTAGATTTTTCATGAAACAGAAACTAATTAATCATAAAACAATAATAATAATGATCAATAATAAAATTATTCAAGGAACTATTTTATATTAAAATAAGTTCCATAAAAATATTATAGTTAGATACTCTTTGAATAAATTATGTGCCATACCCATAGAGCTATTACATAGTACCTTGTACTATTTCTATGGTTACATGGTTTCTATGATTACATACTCTTTGGCCATACCATTGAAATATAAAACCTATGGAAGCGTAGTAGTCTTTAATATAGTGCCACAAACTTTTGTGACCCGGTGACCAAAATTGGAACTAACGTCGCTACGGATTTATTTATTTATTTAATTACAACGGTTATGTTAGATGACATTGGTAAAAGCGACGGCACTATATACACTTTTGATTATACTAAGATTATACTGGATGAAATCGATGTAGCAATAACAAATAACATGTTGTCTCTTTCTAACGAATACAATGTTGTGTAAGGTAAGGGAGATGACATATGGGAGTTGTTTTAACTGCATAAGGTAACATTTAACCTGTGACGTCACGATAATATAGTCGGGTGCCAAGAGCAAATACTATAGAGTCCTTCTATCCTTCTATCGAGTATAAACAGAAACCTATAGACATATTTTCTCTTTACATAAACAAAACGTCATAAGAGTAATAGAGATAGATGTATTCTATCTGTTACCGCTCAGCGAAGTAATGCGGCCATTTGTACTATAGAAACATCTATCAATATACTGAAAATGACTTACCGATGGAAAGATATTTTTTGACCGTTTTCAGTCAAAACACCCATCCGGCTGTTGCAGCCGGTAGCTGCACACAGTATTGTTATTATTGTATGTGCACAAATAGTTAAAATCACCACACACTAGATATTTTCAAAGATAATCTCACAAAACACTTGACGCACCGAGCCATCCAGCTTGATGAAAACAACTCGACTGATGGCACGCAGTGTTTCAAGATGACGTAGAAACGCTATCGCTATCTCACTTTGCTTATAGAGCTAATACATTAGTGAGAGTAGGGGCATATATACGTCTCCTGCTCTTACTTGATATACTCCCTCTATAGTATTTGCTCTTAGATTTTTACCATAGAAATAGTACAAGTACTGGAACGCTTAATAGTGCCGTAAAGCCGGTCTGAGGGAGAATACTTTGTGGTAGCCGTGTCCTTGTCTAATAGGGTAACCATACATTTTAGTTAAAAGTAGGACATGATAGAAATATTTAATTATGTTATGAGAATAGTTATCAGGTAATTAACTACTGATATCGAATAGTAAGAATTGTTTTTTTCCTAGTAAATAGTGAAATATACGGTCCATACAGTGTATCTAAACGTTCTTACAAATATACATACACCCTTTTGGTTATAATTAGAGTCACAGGCAAGGCATAATATATAAATAGGCATATGCAAGGTTACTATATAATAAAAAAGAAAATTTAGAGAAAATTTCGGACATTGCGGAAAAATCCGGACATTTTCTTATACACAGATTACGTGTATAATAAAATGTTATGCGTGAATATTCCGGACATCTGGCAGCTCTAGTCATAGGAAACATTAGACTTTAACATTTTAAGATACAAATTTAATTCCTCTTCTACTTTTTCTTTCTTTTTTCTTTTTCTCTTTTAGCTTTGCGACCATCCTAAGACCTTTCTTTATGAGATCTTTCCTATTATAGCAGAAAGGGTAACCCATGCTTAGTGCTGCAGAATCGAATATCACTTATTATAATATTCTTGTTTGGCAAACTCAAGTATAATCATCATTCACAACATTAAGCAATAAAACACAATGAATGAAAGTCAAAGCAAAACTTTTTTTAATTTCAAATCGGCATAAAAAGGTCGTCGTCGTTTCGTCAAAACGTTGAGATTCTAGATGCACGGTTCCAAAGTGGGCCGGGTTCTATGGAGAAGAGACCGGCTAGAAACTTAATGGTTGATTGTAATTTTAATTGTGTTGGCATTATAGTTGTATTTTGGGTTTATGTGCTTGTTTCCTCTTGCTTTACTTTCGTGGTTCACTGGAAACTGCAACATCTTCCCATTTACTACAAGATCCTACATTCCCTGATTCACCAGATGTTCCTGCACGTACAATTTATTTTGCACGTACAGTTTTTTTTCTTTTTGTGGCTATCTGTAATGTCAAAAATGATCTTCATTATGGCACAATATCTAAGTACAATATCCAATCCAGTAAAAGTTTAATCCATCTAACTATACTAATAGGAAAATATTAAACACAAATAAACAATAAGCAAAGTGTGTGAATCTTAAGTTTGTGCAATGTGTTATACTTTATATTAGTATAAACTATTACAGACCACATTATACAACAGACACATACAACAACTGATAATTATTAAACATATTACAATCGTACCTATGGTAATATTGAAGGAACTGCTTCAGGTTTTAATTTTATTTTTGCTGCTGTTAAATAATTCATTATCTTTAAAATTTACGCCACAAACACATACGAACATTTACACACTAATGTCAAGGTTCGTGGCTGTTATCCATAACACCCTCTGCTTATTATCAGCTGGAATCCTGAAAAAAACAAACATGGAATTTTAATAAAGTCTATCATTTTATAAGAGATACAAAAAAACATTATTATCTATTCGGCACAACAAACAACAAATGATTTCAACAAATTAACTTAATTTATATACAGGGTTATTTGTAAAACACCGGCAATGCTTTAAGGGGTGAAACTACTCATCAATATGAACAACTTTTACTACGGGACCAACCATGAAATCGCGAAAAAAAATTCAAACTTTTCATACATTTTGATGGAGCAAGGTTAATCTTTTGTATGAAAAGTTTGATTTTTTTTTCGCGATTTCATGGTTGTTCCCATAGTAAAAGTTGTTCATATTGATGAGTAGTTTCACCCCTTAAAGCGTTGCCGGTGTTTTACAAATAACCCTGTATGTATACTTATACTATACTTGGAATCACTCAAATTATACAAAACAATAAATGCATCGAAAATATGCTACGCATTACAGATTATGGAAAACAAATCCAAATTTATTAAAGTACGTAAATTATTTAACTTAGTGGACTGTATGTTATGTGAAACGATCTAAAATAAGTACTTGGAGCAACTATATCCCACAAAATAAAAATATATTGTCACACTACTCAATGAAACTTACCTATGGAACGATATTCCACAACCAGGATAATATTCTCGCTTGCACCCAATCATAACTCAAGTATTTACCATCTTGTCGCCAAAAAATTATTCTAGGCACAAAAATAATGTTTGATCACGTTTATTTCTGAACTATGAAAACCACGAATGTTGACAATAGGTTGACAACTAAGTTGACAATGTAAGCCATTTTGAATGATGTAGTGTTTCCCGCATGCAAACTTCTATAACTACTGGTATCCAAATATTGTAATAATCAATCTTATTGAATAACGTATGGAAATAATAATATTTAATATAATATTTAAAGCACGTCAATTATAATTTTTATTATGTTTATTTTGATAGCCGTGGGTAGAAGTTTCATTAGTTCTAATATGTATGTAAAAACGATTCTGAAAATACCAATTTAGTAGATTACTAAGTTGATGAGTAATGGCCATGTGTGCGAGAGGGACACCGCTGAATCTCGGGTGACTTCATGTGGGCACAAAATTTCGTACAACTAATTAAAGCAGTAAGCTCTCTAGTTATAGGTACTATGTATTATCTCTATGATTTTTACAGACCTTCAGTCTTACCAGCCTAGGAATGCATTCATAAAATTGGGGTAAACTTATATATCATAAAATAATTATTTCAATCAATGAATCAACACATCCTTTTTATAGGCAGATTTTTTAAAGATGACTTTAAAAATACTAGAAGCTTTTAAAATAATTTCTGGATACCAAATGACCCTCAACATAAACATTCCTATCTATTTGTGCACAACTATCTTGAAAACTTTTACTTTACTCTGGTAACTTGGAATTATAGTATGAGTGAGATGGAAAATATACCTAAAGGTGAATGAACTCCCCTTCAGTTATTTCTTCTAGATGCAATATCCAGTTCTATCTTTATTAGCAAAGAAATACGTGCTCAATGAGGTTAAAAACTGAAAGCTCATCGCAGATGGCGCCACTATCGGTTGTTCCTGAGAACCGCCATATTGTTTTTTGTTGTTGTTTGGTGTCCTACTTAGAACCATATTATACTAGTAAAATGTATTCTACGTGGAGTGTAATACAATTAAAAGACGAGCTAATAAAGAGGAATGCCTCTGGCATTGCTAAAAAAGCAGCATAAATTGCAGGGTAAATAGATATAATTATATAAACAAGTTTGGAGGTTATATTGTGTTCTTTTTGTAAAGCCCTATTTTTTCGTTGGAGGTTAGAGGCCTACGATCGAAATAATCTCATTGGTGTTGAAGACGTGCTTGAGGATGAGACTGTCAACATTCCGGCACTGCATAAGTTCAGGGATGTAAATGCCAGCACAAATCTCCCAACGCTGTCTTAACGCCACATTCAACAGTTTGCAGAAAGGTGAGAATGCTATTTAATTATGATTTTTTCATCTTTCCTTGTGGATTGGCTATATTTTGGATTAAATTCGACATACATGTTGTTTCAGGTGTCAAGTACCGCCCAAAGGAAGATTTCTGTACGAGTATAGAAGTTTAGTTATAAAATAATAAAAATATACACTGTAATACGTTGATAGCGGTGCCTAAAATAAAAAGGGAGCATTGAAATGATGATGAATGTTTGTTTTATAAAACTAGTGTAAGAATTTCTCCCCAAATATTCCTCAGGTTTAAAATGGATAGCACTTAACCTCTACTTATTACTAGTCTTCGAATTTTTCTTTCGAAGGGCCTTTTCCCATAGTTTTCTTCTTTTGGCTTATTTAGGGAATATTATGGTCTCCCGGATTTTTGCAACCAACGGCTGCTCAAAGCGTCATTTTATTAATTATTCATAAAACAATTCGATTGTTTATAAAAATAGTATGAAAGTTGACAGCTATCTGTCAAATTTCTGGAACAACCGACAGTAGCGACATCTGAAGTGAGCAAAAGGCAGTTTTTTACCCCATTATGAATAATTTCTATAAATTTGCTTAATTCCTAATAATATCCCAACGCAAATAAAAAAAATGTGTGCTGGGACCTGGGACACATAGTAGAAGTGAAACTTAAACGGACAATATATCGTCTACCCCCTCCACACGGCCGTAACGCTTTTTCGTGACAGAAAAATTCTAATACTCCCCGTCTATGTATATGGAAGTTTCACTTCAAAACTTGGTCACCCTGATGAAAGAGATGCAAGACATAAGTGATTTATTTCAAGGCCATTTATTTGGTCCTCACTGTTTTCTTGTAGACGCAAAATCCAGTTCTATCTATAAGATTCTTGGTTTTGTCCCATAGCATAGACTAATAGAGCCTGGCCAACGAAAGCTGTCCAAAAAAAAGGAGGTTCCATTTAAAAAATTAAGAGCTGTTATCCCTGTCTATACACTGCATAAACGGAGTTGATACTATCTATTAATCAAGAAATATTATGCGATACTTACCTACATCAGTATTTCCTATTTATTTAATAATATTTACAATATTTCGTCTTGAGGATCATTGACTTACATTGAGGATGGTCAGAATCAGAGCACGAATGTTTTGACGTATAGTAACGTTAACGCAAGCAAATTTTGATAAAATACAATGAATCTATCGCATTTTTGATCAATTATATATTAAGCAACATACACACTTTATTCATGAAAATGTAAAAATACTGCATGTATTTTCACAAAAATATCATGGATTAAATGTGTACTTTTGATTCTTACGTTTACGTTACACGATACGTCAAAGCATTCGTGCTCGGCCCACAGTACCAAATTTTAAGCGCTAAACGAAACTAGCTTTGCATTTTTTATCTTTTACGTATTAAAGTTCATCGTTCAACTTTCCTGGCACGGCCATACATAGAAAAGGTTGAATTAAACAAAAAGTTATTACTATAAGTTTATTGGAATTGAGACCACTGATGTGATGAAACATTATAATCCACACAAAATGTAGGGGTTATTCGTTTATTTTGTTTCCTATAGCCGAAATTGGAAACTATTGCTGAATGTGGTCGAGTTTTCCCCGGAGTATTCCACTGTCCGTGATTTTTAGACCTTTCAATTTTAATTCTTCTTAGTGTCTTTCATTTTTCTCATTTTTAAGATATCTTCAATGTTTCACAAGTCGACATTTCATTTTCTTCCAGAGCTTTCAATTTCTTTACTATTTCCACAATGTTCTGTTTTGTTACCTCGTTGTTGATACTTCCTGAAAAGTAGATACACCATGAAAAATATTGCGATTTTTTATAAATAGCCGAAAAGTATCAAGTTGTTTGAATAGAAATTCAAAAAACTAACCTAATAGCGAAAGGATTGAATCTAGTTGTCGTATTTTCTCTACATATTTCCGATTCAAAGCACTTTTTACGTCTTTATATTTGTCAATCACAGTAAATAGAAGCTTCCTCATCGAACTTTTGATTGTTTTCGGCAATAATTAAACAGAACTAACGAAATATAATGCGTTTGATGCATAGAGTTAATACATAGTACCATGGTTTGATGATGTGTTTGACAGATGGAAGCGTAACTTCACGCTTAGACTCGTTTCTGTCGTTTCTGAATGTAAGCCTAAAAGCCATAGTTCAAGGAAAATAACTAAAGTCCTTTATTTAATTAAGAAATTTCGAAAACCGGATTCAGTTCGCTTCATTTGGACTTGCGTGACAAGTTGATTATGCGTTAGCATCCCTATATAGTTTGTGAGTTGATTACAACTAGCTGTCTCTTTTAATCTCATAAGCGCGTGTATTTAATAAAATAAAATAGTACCACTACATTTGAAAAGTTCAATTAATAGCTACTTTTCTAGGCTTGTCATATGCGTTAGCATCCCTATATAGTTTGTGCTTGTCATATTTCTATGCTCGTGCCCACAGGGGTTTATCTTAGAACATTGTATTTCGTCGTTCGTCTCTATGGCTCAATTAAAGCTTTTGACAGCTACCTCAACCCCCCCGACTCATACTTCACCCTTTTGATGCCTGTACGATTTATGACGTCACAAAAGTCTATGGAACGATCGTGACGTCAGTTTAACGTCATTCTGCCCGCCTACCCCTGCGGTCCGAATTGCGATAAAAGTGCTAATATCGCGAATCCGACCAAATTTAATAGTCCCAAAATATAAGGGCTATTGAGGAATAATAATGCTTGTGGCTTTGGTCGGGTTCGCGATAATATTACTTAAACTTTTAGCGCAATTCGGACCGCAGGGTACGACGCCGTCAACCGCCATTGCAGTTCAGTGTTTAAATAATTAAATAAATAGCTTTTTATGCATTACTCTCAATTTATGTAATATTCCTTGCAAAGCCGCAAATTTGTACAATATATGCTGTGTTGTGGGTTGTGAGCTTGTTGTGAGAGAAGACGAAAGGACGTCGCGTTTTTCAAAATACCAAAATCAGAGACGGGACGCCTTATGGATCAAACTTTGTACATCAAGTTGGAACATTACGGAATTTGAGTCCCCAAGATCTTGAAAGGTAACTACTTCGTGTGTGCAGAACATTTTGACGAGAAAAGTTTTACAGTGTGCTATTTAAAAACTCGTCTTCATCAAAATGCAGTTCCAAACTTATTTAACCCTTTGAATTTCCCCTAAGAAGACCCACTGACCGAATTTCTATTCTGAGAAATCTTTATATAATTTGAATAATTAACTATAGCTACTTACATGTATTGTTTCAGTAAATGTGAAAGTATCCTTGGATCATGACTAAACTAGAAAGAGGAAGAAACATGATCATTCCTACTGTAAAGTTAAAAATGAAGAAAAACAAATGCAGCCCCAAACTGGTATGTAAAATAATGATTTGAATCATTTTGAATTATATAATTTCTAGGCTACAACATTACTTCAGCTTTACATGTTATGAAAGTATGTATACCTATGGTATGCAACCACCGTCCCCAAAAAATATTCTATCAAATTCCATGAAGTAGTTACAAAAGTTTTAAGTGAATACATGTGTTTTAGGTATGGTGTCATTATTTTATACTATTTAGTCATAGAACAGAAAAAGAATTATGCCAAAACAAAGCCAGTTTTATACATTCTTATGTAATATTATTATGAGCCCGTAATGTCCCACTGCAGGGCAAAGGCCTCCCTTCCCTCTTTCCATTTCTCTTCCATGTATTTTTATTGAAATAAAAAACAAAACTATTTTTATTTTCAGAATTTATTCCCATGCCTTTAACTTCCAAGCACACAGTTCCATCTATTGAAGATTCACCAACAACAGGTAAACAGAAACTTCAATTATTGAAGCTTATTAATCAGCCTTCTTATTCTTTTTCTTTTTTTATGTTCTCACTGCTGGGACACAAGGCCTCCTCTCAGAGAGAGGAAGTTGGACTTGTAATAGCTTGATTACATGAAACAAGTTCATATATGCCTCAATTCTACATGTTCATATGAACCAAACTCTCAGCCTAGTGTTCTTACTTGGCACTGTACTCATTACATACATTGAACCCATAAGTCTACTACCAGGCTACCACTGCTCCAGAAAGAAATCACAAAACAATATACCTATTTTCTTTTTTCAGATTTCTTACCTTCATCCTCTGACTGAAGTTCATAAGGAAACCACTGGCAACAATTCACCTATAGCAAGAGGTAGGACCAATGATTTATTTACTTTTTTATGTGCGGGTCATAAACAATCCACTCACACAATACTTGGGTATGTGTTAAACTAGAAAAATTCTTGTACATAAGATGGATGTACTATAGTGTCATATTATTCGAATATTAATAATTGGAATGATCAATAAACTGTATGAAAACTGATATAGAACTTAGTTAACATGCTGGTTATGGCTGATGGCTGCATGGACAAAAAATCATGATGTTTTGACCTAAAATAGAGAAAAGGGCAAGAGGATGATGATTTTCACATAATTGTTCCATAATTACATAATTATAATAAATAGGTACTTATTATTCTTATCTTATAAAAGTTGTTTTTTTCTTCTTGCAGGTCATTATGCTGATGGCAATGCAGTCAGCAAAACGCTGAAGAATACAGCAGAAATCGTGTTTTTTTTGTGATGCAGTTTATAGGCTTTTATTAAATATAAAACAAAGTAAAAAAATTATAAATGAGTCTTTTCTTTGTTTATTATTATTCCTGAAATAATATTTCACTGAAAACATTAGGGAGCTACCTCAAAATTATGAACCCACAGGGGGGGGGGGGGTTCAAATATATTAATGAAGCTTAAAAGGCTTGATTTCAAATCAGTACGTCGAATTGGCAGAATTTTCTAAAAAAGTAAACATTTGTCAAAGTCTATAAAAGAGGTCCACAGATAACCAAAATGTTCGATTTTTTGTTCGGGAGTGCTCCGTCTGATGCGTTAGCATCCCTATATAGTTTGTGCTCGTGCCTCGTGCGAATGTCGCTCGCTCATCGGGAAATGATCGGGATTATTTGGATAAGCGAGCGACATTTACACGAGTGACTTCCACACCGAAAAATGAATTACTGTACGTAGCCCCTGATTTATTCATTCAACAAGATTCAACATTTCGAACGAATCTTATTTTATGACAGACAGACAGATGTCAGCTTGTCAGCTTTTCTAATCAGTTGCATTTCATCGTAGCAAATTTTTGTCTAAAAAGTACTAAACAGCTGTCCTAATTCCTTAATCATAATACAAAAGGCTTCAATAATATGTAAAAAAAAAATAGTTTGCCAGTTTCGTAAAATTGTAATATCTAAACCAATGTAATCTTAAGTGTTACATTAAAGCCTTGATTAATCTTTCCTGTCCTAGAATGTCGATTCCTCCACTCGTTTGTAGTACTCCACCACCACCCGACCAGTGTGAAGACGACAAAGATCCTGAAGATTTCGATTTGTCATACAATTGTAAGTTTACTTCTCCACTAGTATAAAGTGATAATGAAATCAAGTTAGTTGAAGTTGTTGCACAATACGTGATTTCAGGTACAATAACAATGGCTCGTAATAAGATCTTAATACTTTTAACAGTTTTTCATTCATCTATTGCTTGGAACATGTTTAATTTGAAAATGGTGTGTATTATAATAGTATTATGTCTTAGGAAGTTTATGTAAGTTAAATTTGCTAGTCTCATTGTTGAACTCACATAATGCTATTGTTCCTGACCAAGTATATATTAATAATATTTCAATCAAAGGAAAAGAATAGAGGTAGAGTAATATTATTGTTTTGTTTATATTTTCATATACAGTATGTTGTTGTAGTGTCACAAGAGGAAGAAGATGATGAAAACAATGATTACAATTATGGTAACTTTTCTTCTTACAATCATTTCCAATCTGCATCTGATGACAAACCACTTGGGATCAAAGATCAGGAGATGACAAGAAGTTTAGACAGTGAGGAGCATAAAGAATTATTTATACAGTATGATAGTAAAGAAACTGAACAAACTAATGCTGGGGAAGAAGTTTTTAGAACCAATGATATTAATGAAAATAAATTAAAATGTGAAGAAGATATAAATATTGAAGATTTAAATTTGAAAGTGGATGAAGAAATAGTCACCACTAACATTGTGGATAACAGTGATGAAAATGAAAGTAGTGACCAAAACATTGATAGTTTAAAACATTTAAACATTCCATGTCATTCTAATAATAGTAGTCAAGATGAGGATAATACAAATGTCTCATCTTTTGAAAATGTTATTGACTGTACAGCTGGTGTAGACTTGGATGAGGCAATTGTTAAACAATCCAGTGTTGTAAAGACAAAACTAGAGACTATTACAGATGATGCTAAGGAAAATTATGCTAAATCCCAGATTGAATCTAATGAGCCTTCAAGGACACAAGAAACTTCAGAAATATCAGAGGAGTCTCCTGAAGAATTTCAACAATCAAAACCATTTGAAGTTCCATCAAATGAAAGTGTGATAGATGATGACTTTGGAGATTTTGATGATTTTCAATATGTAAATACAAAAAAGAATTTTACAAGTGTAGTTGACAGTTCCAATCCATGGGAAAATACTGACACTAATGAATCAGATTTTGGTAATTTTACAGCTAACTTTGGAGAAAACAAATTCCACACACAAAATTCTTCACCTTTAGAAACCCATTTTGTATCCAATAGTCAGCAACTAGAGAATCAAGTAATAGTAGAAGAAAGTAATTTGGATGATGATGAGTTTGGCGATTTTGATGACTTTAAATCATCAGCTGTAGTGAACACAGAGTCAAATGAAGTTCTAGAAGAAGAACCATGTCATGAATTGCCAGTCCTTAATTTACAATCAACAGATAATGAGCATCATATTATGGAGAGTATCACTAAAGTATTAACTTCTGTGTTTATTGAAGAAATATCAGAAAGTGACGCTGAGTTTGAAGGGAAACTGGAATCATTGCTAAGTGAAACATGGGGTCATTTAATGGAAACTGATGAGAGACAACCATATATTGTGAACTGGAATAACTCTTTAGGACAAAAGACACTCCTAAAAGCTTTATGCATTGACTCCAGAAACATTGTAAGTTATTATTTTATAATAGTGTAAACAAAATAAAAATTGGCCACAATTCATAATCCAACCTTTGACCTTCTGGTTCAGTACACCAGATTCCAGCTTGTGGTTGATTTTTATTTCCACAAAAATCGTTGACTAGAGTTTGCTTGGCATGCGTTAATGCATTACCCAATGTCAATAATAATAATTGGCGAGAGGCTCTTGTGGCGTGGCTGGATCCAAGGGTCTGATTCAGTACTCCTTGACATGGCATGCATTGTTAGGAGGTTCCTTTCTCTAGAGCCCTGTCCACCGGTAACTTGGACCCAGTGGCGGATTTACCAGCAGGCTGAGTAGGCTGGAGCCTGGGGCGGCAGATTTCAGGGGCGGAAAAAATATAATATATAATAAAATATTCGTATTATACCTACATGGCATTAGGTCCACACAAACAATTCAACATGTAATATTTATGTTTAACCACTTAGATATTTTTTCTACAATTTGTAATGGGAATTAAGACGATACTGCACAAATCATAAAGTTACAATTTCATTGACAAAAAAATTGTAATTAATATGATTGTGAACTAGGGTATCGAATTGTAGGGGTCGGTCGGGGGGGATAATTTGAATAGCCTACTGGCGGCAATTGTGTAAATCCGCCACTGCTTGGACCCTTTTCCCAATGCCGTAGGCTACCACCCTTTTATATTTTTATTGTCTTTATTTATTTTTGTAATGATATAAAATATACAAAAGTATGTTTCAAAATTGAATAAAGGAAATAATCATTATTTAGCTAATAAACCTGGTATAGTGGTGATAGATCGGGTAGCACACGGCACTGTGATTGTTGATGTGGACTCGATCGAACTCGATCCGATTATCCGAAGTATTCCGAAGCGAGCCGAATAAGTCGTTCGGTGACTTCGGTGTCTCGGTGAAACGTACTGGCCGCCCAGAGCTAATATTGAGCTAGTGAGCTATATAGCAAATGACTGAGTGAGCGATTCGACATTAGTCGAAAAGAGCTAGCTCTTTTTTCTTTGCGACCGATTGTCACGAGCTATATTATACCCAAGTCGACCCAAGTCTACAGCTCAGTCAGTCAGGACGTCAGGCGTCCGCTTTAGTGGCGTCAACGCGTGTTTTCGTCGTTCGGACTATATCGTGTGCAGCGCGGCACTGTCATGACAACCGTCGCCCCTTCCGCACCGCGCAGCTACCTCAGGAACCGCGAGTCGGTCGGTTAATTGGTAGGCCTGTAGCCGCTCTGTCTACGCCTGTAGCAGTGAATCTTAGGATAGAAGCTGACAGATGTCAGGTTCGAATCCGGACACAGTATTATAACTTTTTATATATATTTTTTTTCATTATGTAATATAATATTAGAAAAACGTATTTTCCACAAACAAAATTTGAGTACCCGAACGCCACGCGGATGAAGTCGCGCTAGAAAGTAATAAACTACCTTACATTTACTTAAGTGGTTAGTGCGAATCTAGAGATATTGGGAGTTCTTGGTCAGGCAAAAACTGGATTATTGTGGTAGAATGCATTTCAATTTATTAATATGGCAGCTAGCTAAAATTAGATATCAGAAAATTATCTAATGGCCAATATAATTGATAATATAGTTGGCTGTGGCAGATTGCTGCCTATTTAATTAATTACCCGAAGTGAAAATTTTTTTTAGTGATACACATAGCTGTAGCTTGTATGCTAGTAGGTATTTAGCTTGCCAGTTGCAGGCAGTGATTCACACCCCTGCCTGGTGAGGGATTTGTTTGAGTTTCGGTGTTGCAAAATAAAGATTGATACATCCAACTGAAATATAGTATTTTTGCATACTATACAGTACAGTACCTATGCCTATACTACTATAGGTTTATTATCAGAAAAAATAGTGATGTGTTCATTATTCTACATACACATCTTTTGTTATGAGACCAACTCTGAAATCGAGAAAACATCAGCTGTCCCATACAAAGGGGTCGTCCTTTAATCACGTGAGGTTGTTTAAGCCACTTTTTACCCCTTTGTGATACGTCGTGAGGTTTTAGCCTATCTTCCCTCCCCCTCCCAACATCACCGTGTATTTTTTTATTGAATCAGATTCTTCGCTCTCTCAGTTTTTTTGAAGAAAGGATTTTTCTTATATTTAATATTAAATGTCAATAGGTACATGTCGGCTGTGCAATTTTAAAAACAAGCAACTGACATTTTTTTTTAAATCGGTGTTTTTGCATTTTTCACTTATTAAGAATCTTAACAAGTGAAAAAAGCAAAAACACCGATTTTTTTAAAAAAATGTCAGTTGCTAGGTTTTAAAATTGCACAGCCGATGTCATGAGAATTATATTAACAATTTGATTCATCATTCTAGAATTGAGTATAGTATTCCTTACAATATTTAATAAAAAGTCCAACCATAGTGTAGAATAAGTCCACATCCGGCTGTTGAGCAGTGAGCATTGAGCAATGAGATAGTCGATAGTCGATGGTTGACGCATATTGTGCGGTACAGGTTCGAACTTTTGGAGTCGCTTTGAAAACACCTCGCCTCTGACTCACCCATGTAGAAAGAGGGGGGGGGGGGGGGCCTCTTCTAACTATGCGGGTGCCGTCAGAGGCGAATAAGATGTTTTAATTTACCATAATTATGGTCAAGCAAAATTAATCAATTATGGCAAATTATTGAACCATATGAGGAGTCATATGTCCAGCAATGAACACTAACTGGTTGTTGAAATATGATGTTAGTTATTGGTGATGGTTAATTAAATTTGTGAAATATATTGCTTTCAGCTGTTTGGACCAAAATGGAGTAGCCACATGCCTAAATATGCAGCAAACTTAAGTAATGCACCTCTTCAGCCACAGAAACAAGCTTCCATTCCCTCTAATGTATCCCCAAGTGATATAGTTGCCGACAAAACATCAAGCAAGCCCACAGCATGGTCTGACCCCTTCACATCAGATGGACAAGAATGTAAGTTAATTTAGTGTTTACTTTCACCAATTACTAATAAAATAACAGCGGTAATAAATCAACAAAACAATTAAAATTATGTAATTTGCACATTATGCAGAACAGCAAAACAACACGCAAGTTATGCACAGTACAGTTGAAACGCCAGAATAACATTAAATATGTTTGTGTTACTGTTATTGAACCAAAATATTGTGAATACTTTAACAAACTAACAGAGCTTTTCATAATATAACTCACTATGGTAATTCTTTTGCATGTCTTGCACTTGGATCAATAACATCCACCTGTAAATTATCTGCTTCATCCTATTCCCATAGTCACTTATGCCGAAGCCCTACTCCTTGACCTTGAACACCTCATGGCCACCCTAGACCAAATGGCTCATAACCATTCTACCCTCAAGATATCTGAATTACTTTCACATGGTAAGTTGTCTATGCTATAATACAGGACTTTAATGGGTAAGGTTTTACTGTTTATATTAGATATTATGAAATAAAATGATCTTTATTTGCTTGAAGCATAACATAATATATGGTACATATTACATGGTACTTGTATGTATGGTGTAAAAATTATCAAAAATAAATCGACGGATTAAGCTCAAGAGGATGGATAACGGCGCTAATAACAACATACACCACCACCTATCCGTTAGTTATAAACGGTAATTAAACCAAAATTTCCACAGAACCATACATTTTAATGGTTATTAGGAGGCTTTTGTCCAGAACAGGGCGTTTTTCCGCCGATCTATGTTACATCAGATGATTAACAAAATCACATTTTAAGTATGGTATGCATCCAAACTAAGTATATTATTTTAAGGGTTATGAAACTAAGTCTACCTGTTATTTCCTGTTTCAGCTTGTAATACAGAAACTGAAAGTTCCACTGTTACACCAAGACCAACTGATTTAGATGTATTTGAAGCTGCCATATCCAATAAGTCTGAAAAGATATACTCAAATGCACTGAGTGTACAGCCAATACGACAAATTAACTTACCTGATACCCATATTTTTACGCCTACTGACTCAGAAATTCCTAGATCTAAAACAATCCACTATGACCGCACTCCGACCGTCCTCTTGCCTCAGCCTGTAGGTGAAGATAATGAGATTCCAGCAGACAATATGGCTACACAAAATCAAAAAAGTGTAGTTGAAACGAATACAGAACATGATAATGAATACTGGGAATTTCAGGATTTCAAGAGTACTCCTGACTCCAGGTCCTTGCCAGGGTCAGTAAGCCAACCTCAAATACCGCAGGAAAAGAATTTTAAGACAGCCACGACCACTAATTTATTACCGAAATCAAATATTGCATATCAAACACAATTATTGCAACCCATTAAGGTAGAGCCTTCAATGCCTACCCTAAATTGGCCAGATCCTGGTGAGATTAAAGGCCCATATGATGATTTTTCTGACTTCGTATCAATATCATCAAAGTCTACGGATAAACAAGATGGTGGTATAATACAGGATCCAAAGTTTCAAATAGAGACTAATAACATTATAAGGTCTAATAATTTGAATGATCTCAATGAGAAAACTGAAGAAGTTTCTGCAGAACCAGTGAAGCCTGTTAATGAAGGCTTTGATGACGATTTTGATACATTTAAATCAGCACTGCCTTCAAAAAGTGCACCAAGTGATTTTAAAACAAGCACTTTTGGAAGTAAAGCTAATCAAATGCCGTCAGGTAGATTCACAGACTATGATTATGCATCCCCTAAAAGTAACAGTGTAAAATCTGATACCATATCATTTGCAACACTGCCCAGACCAAATGAAGCTTTAACACAGAATTTAGGTATCATCTCGAATACAACAGAGCTTACCAACAAGTCGTTATCTTCAGGCACACAAATACAAAGCATCCTCTTGCAGCCTACACCCACCAGTTTCAGTGCAGTGAACACACCAAATCAACGAACGACTGGACAAATACTGCAGCCTTTGTCTTTAGAAAGTTACTCACAAATTAACTGGCCAAGTCCTGGGATAGACTTGCAAGATCTCTCGAGATTCAACCCTGTTGAAACTCTACAATCATTGAAGAGTGATTTAAGTGTGGGTGGTCTCAGTAAATCAGGATCACCTGTTCACACACAGAAAAACACAAATGTTAACCAAACAGCAGATGATGATGTATGGGGCGATTTTGTATCGAGCAAACCTAAACAGCAGCAGTCTATGCCGAAGAAACCAGGAGTTTTTGCAGAAGATGACGAATGGACAGACTTTATATCCAGCCCAAGTGTGAAACCTCAAAATGGTTTAAATACAATAAGCTTTAATGTTCATACTAATTCCCATATACAGAAAACTGTGCAGAATAAATTTGCAATGAAAAACAACCAAGCGCCTGTTGATATTCCGACATTGAATTATAGAACTCCTAAAACGAACTCTCACAAGTCTTACAATGATAAACATTTCCAAAATTTATAACAACACAATCATTATTGTTCTCATAATTTATTATAACTGTACTTAATTTTAATAAGTATTACATAAAATTATTATTATGTAAATACGGTGGTGGTGTATTGTAAGTATAATTTGTAGTAATTAAAACAATATTTATATATGAAGAAGTTAAAATTATTGTAATTGATTTTCCGCTAGATTTCTAGTATAGTTACTTAGGTATTAGTACCCTTATTAGTGTTATATTTAGCACTTGCACAATATGACTCCAATGGGCACTTCAGAATAAATAAAAAAGAGAAAATATTATGTGTTTTTTGTGTCATAATGTGTAAGTTTGAATCAAGTCCCGTCCTTTATTGTTTTGAATTAGTTCGACATCAAGTTTTCGTCTGTGTAAATGATATAATATGTGTTGCATTAATTCAAAATTTAAGCCAGTAAAAGCAATATAATTATGTTATTGTAAAATAATAATTTGAATTATTGTATTTGTATATAATGTGAATTATGTATAAAATGTAAATTTATTTAGTACTGTATATGATTACTGGAGGAAGTTGTGCGTTTAATAAAGCACTTTAGGTTGTATTTCAAGTGAGGCACTAAATACAATTTTATGTAACACATAGACGATTACTAGAGATCAGTGTTTTTTTAAATAAAGCTACGAATGGATTAGGTGTCAGTTGGTGAAAAAATATTTGTTCAGTATTTAAATGTGTGAAGTAAAACATAAAATACATAATTTTATTTAGAAACAATTTTATTTTTCAGAAAATATTTATATGTATGATTTAATTACATGAAAAGACCAATGTAAACGTATCAACATTTCTTGTTTATACTGCTAACGATTGGTTGTAGCAGTCATATAGCTGATTGTTTAATAAAGTGTAAATAATGAGACTTATATCCTTCTAAATTGTGGTTTTATTATAACTGGTAACATGCTATGTTTCATTTTCTGTATCCGAGTGCTCTATGTCTTCTATATGAGTACCTATACCTTCTTTGTCATCGTCATCGAGATTTGTTATGAATTTGGGTAAATTATTTTCCATAGTTACTCTAAACTGACATTGCTCAAACTCTGGCCAAGATATAAATCTGAAAATAAAATAAACTCATTTATAAAGGTATCAAGGCGGGTATAAGGTAAACATGAAAAATATTAAATAATTATACATATTGTTCCTGCGTATAGGTCCACTGATATACAGGGCGTCCCACGGATATGTGACACGAGGGAAAGTACTTTAAAATATATTGTAGACGATTTTATTATAGTATAGATAGGATATTTTGCATAATGGAAACATTAATTTAATTTTAAAAATAAGTTGAAGATTTTTTTAAAGAAAACAAAAACTTCTTGTATTTTTATGATATCGATCAGAAGGGTCAATCATAAGGATTAATTATCTCATAAATTAGTATCTATTAAAGGAACACCTTGAAATTTTACAATTCAATTTAGGAAGATGAAATAAAATGTCTTATACTGTCGATTTTCGTACTTCCGCAAATATCGGCATTATCAAAATCAACAGGTAGCAAACTCACAAGAATTTGCTTACAAGAAGAGAGATAATTTTGAACATTTGATACAATTGCAGATACATGCCGGCACATTCAAGATTGTTTCTTTTTTGATTAAATTGTAACATTTCACGGTGTTCCTTTAATTTAAGATAGGTAGTACTGTGTACTGTCGGGACGTAAAAATAAGTAAACATTTAAATCATAGGACAATACCTAACCCCAAATAGGTACACCGTTTGTCACTCACTAACATAGAATTACGATTTCGCTTCCGCTCAATAGACTAGCAATGGTATTGTTAGAAAGTGAAGTATAGATACGCTATAGTACGAGTGCGAAAAGGACACATTTTTTTCTGTCCTTATTTCGGCGTGTTCTTTTTTTTTGCTGGCCGACTGTCATTTCTGTAAATAATTTCACACGACACGATAATTTTTGACGACACGGTTGGTTCCGTAGCTAAGCGATTAGGTTTCTACGCTACGTGCCGCGGGTTCGATCCCCGCACGGAGCAATTATTTGTAGGATCTATAGATAGTTGTTCCGGGTCTATGCAGATATCGAATTATCGATTGCCAAGCATTCATTGAAGGAGGTTGGTTGGACCATAAAAAACCTTACAGTACTATGTTACTTCGAAGGCGACCCTCTCGATCGGCATCATCAAAAAGTATTTTTTTTTTGTCATTTTATATGTTCGACTGACAAATGAGGCAAGCAACTTATTCAAAATCTTTGAAAGCATTACATAAGCACTGTGCTGATGTCTCGTATACTTTACTCACTTCTTGAACACAGTTATTTTCTGTCTAAGATTTAAATCTCCGAATTCGGTGAATATTGTCATGTGAGGTAACTCGGCGTCATCCTTCCCGGGGGCTAATTCTTTGTTTGTGTCTGGAGGGTCTTGTCCTGTGATCAGCCATACGCCGCAACCGGGTATCCATTGCCTGAAATAAAATAATCAATGATAAAGTGTCAAAATCTTGCCTACTGATTTATTATAAGTCTAAAATAATGATGAGTATGAACTTTGTACTGCTTACTCTAACATTGGTATAACTCTTGTAGACTTGGAGAACATGTGTGGTTTGAAGAAATACCATAGCAAAGGTAAATATTCAGAGGGACAAGGCAACTTGTCTTTTTGTGTGATGTTTACTAGATAAAGTCTATGTTCATCCATCTGAAAAAGAAAGGAATACTATTAACTCTAGAACAAGTTATGCAAAGCTCTAATTTTCATTAGAGCTGTTTCCTAAAAACAGGGTTGAGTACCACATTTCTGCCAGCCAATATCGACCTACTGCTGACCATATCGGCAGCCGTAACCGGCAAATATAACCAACAGAGTTGGACTTTCCATTAAGCTGACTAGGCCCAGGCCTAAGGCGGCCAACCTGCGCCTGCGGCTGGGACCAGTCAGTTGCGCCCGCAATAAATAAATTCATACATTTCAGCTCAGTAAATAATGGAGCTATAACGGCTAAGTATAGTAATGCAAACATAAAAGTTCAAAACTAAGAAATAAATATTTACTGGCGGCTATTAGTTGAAACGAACGCAATGTCGTTTGCGTAAGTACCTAGGTAATTTACAATTTTACGCTATAAAATTAACAGAAAGTGGCGGGTATAGTAAAAACCAATCTTGGCGACTCTAAATGTAGCCGTTTACCGGCCGCTCGCTCTTCTACAACGTACGTCCGTCCCGGTCATACGCGTTCTGCGCACCGGTACGTGGCTACATTCAGAGCGGCCAAGAAGACTACTTTTAACTACAAAACGGCCGAGAATGCTGGTTCGCCGCTGGTAACCAAGCAAATGTATTGTTGTTGAATTAATATCAAAATATATTGTTGTTGAATTAAGTTTCAATCAGGTATATTTTGATCGAAGCAGCATGTCAGATCATCACATACTTTTAATGTTGACTACAATAGGTGTGTTAAGTTATTACGGCGGACGACGCTCGACGACGCGCCGATCGTCTGGGCGATCACACCACTAAGGGTCGCCCGAAGCCGCTCAATTATTCCCAATAAGCGAGCGACATTCGCACGTGTGACTTTGACATTGAAATATGAATTATGAACGTAACCCATCACCTACCATTAATAATGGTACTTTTAGCGTGGTAAAATCATCAAATGAGTCCTCCCACCCCGGGCAGGGCGGGAGGGACTGTCAGACTTGTACTGACTAAAATCCACGGTGTTCCTTCAATAGCCCTTTACGTTCCGGGGTCACGGTAATGAGATAAGTCCCGCGACCCCGGCAGGCTTCGGCCCTCTACAGGGCCCCGTCATCTTGCTGACATTAATAATGGTACTAGAGAAAAATCGGCTTAATTACGGTTAGGGTTGCTATTAAATGGGACTGGAATCTCAACTCGCCTGATGTGTACTTTAACTTAATCATTAATAATGGTCGCATTGACCAGCTGCGACTTCTTATTGTTTTGTTAAGATAGTTAGTCGAGTTAAAAACTTTAATTACCTATATTTTTATATTTAAATATAAAACATTGTCCCGCAATAGGATTTTTGTCCTGTATTCTGGGTACAGTTTACAAACATGCACACGCACCCAGACTATATAGTAGGTATCTGTAGACCATACAAATATTTGTTCCATGTGAGGATGGAACCAGCGGCGACACGTACTGCACAAAGCCAATCGCTTAGCCAATATTTACATTAAAAATTATGAATAGTGAATTATTCATACATACCAAAGTAATTTTTTTGTTCTCCGACTTATATGTCCATGGCAAAAAGTGAACCTTTGGTACACTTATCAATACTTTGTGATTGAAAAGCATTTGAAATAATGCTGGTATTGACCTGTGCTTTTGCAATTGTACTTCATTATCTGTAAGAAACTGAAGTATTGAATAAAGTAATAATCTTTGATAGGTACCTACAATATGTTATTAAACCTATAGTTCGCGCCAGATAGCTTGGCAATAAAGTCCATTGACCCGAACAAAAACCGGACAGTCGGTCTGTGGCTAAAAACGAGTTAAATAAAGAGAAGACAGAGGAAAATAATTTTTAACATCGATATTAATTACAATTCTATGTAATAGGTACTAGAAACACAGTTGATTTGTTTATTATTTTGTCAAATTTTACTGATCCCTATAGTAAGTACTGACTCAGGACTTAAAATGGTGTTCATCACTCTAAAAGTGTTTTATTTTTATTATATATTTTATTTTTTTAACAAATAAACTCTTTTTACCGACTTCAAAAAAGGAGGAAGTTCATTATCCATCCATAGCAGACCGATTTTTAAAATTCTAGTTTGAATCTCTCGAGGAAAAAAGTAAAAACCGACTTCAAACAACAAAAAATTATAAAGTAGGTACCTTAAAATGGGGTTATTTAAAAAAGAGGTCATCCTACCCTGTTCTCAAATATTGAAGAAGAATAAGTCTGATTATTCTATTTGATTATAAGTAAGAGATATAAAGACATCTAATTTATTAACAAGTGTGCTGTGATTAAGTTAAGAAGAGTACCTTGTTTTCCCTAGAAAGACTGATTACCTAGACCTATACAAACGTAAATTGTTGATATTTAAAAAAGGTTTTGTTACTTTTTCAACAGATGTTTCTAACTATTTTCGTTTTTTTTTTCAAATAAAAATTATTTTCTACCATAAAAATGTGATTTATCGTTTATTTTTTACTGTAGTCACACTTATACTTATATGCATAATATCGTATGATGAAGTATAATTGGTAATTTGAACAAAATCTACCTGTTTTTAACCGACTTCAAAAAAAAGGAGGAGGTTCTCAATTCGACGCGTATGTTTTTTTTTTTTTTATGTTTGTTACCTCATATCTCTCAACTGCGTGAACCGATTTTGAAGATTCTTTTTTTATTTGAAAGCTGGTGCTTCCCGAATGGTCCCATTTTAATTTAGTGAGGATCTGATGAAGATCTTCGGAGACAGACAATGGAACTCTTGAATGAATAACAGCACATCACTCGCGATTGCTGTAATCTCATGTTTATGTATTGTTTAAGCCACTCAAAATTGAAAAATAAAATAAACTTTAAAAAAAAGTAAAAACCGACTTCAAAAAACTAAAAAGTATAAAATAATTTTCTTAAAAAACTTAACAGCTTCTGAAGTCGGGGCCTATAATTGTTCAATGTACCTGCTCGTAGCTTGGCAGTGGCCCCGACTTCAGAAGCTGTTAAGTTTTTTAAGAAAATTATTTTATACTTTTTAGTTTTTTGAAGCCGGTTTTTACTTTTTTAAGCACGAGTTTGGTTGATTCTAATTAGCCCCACCCTAAGGGTTATTTGGAAAGGATTACATTTAAAAAAAACCTAGTTGCAATGCATTGTATGACCATGAAATTCATATTATCCATAAACATACACTCGTAACTATATGCAATTGATAAATAACATAAACATTTATGACATTACAGAAATTTAAAGTTATTTTATGTACCAAATGAAGTCGGAGCCTTTAATTCTTCAGTGCACCTAAGTTTGGCAGTGGAACTGACTTCAGAAGCTGTTATGTTTGTTAAGAAAATTATTTAATACTTTTTAGTATTTTGAAGTCAGTTTTTAAATTTATTTTAATATAATTGATCTAGTTCAAATAAATATATTCTTATCATTATAACAAGTTATTTTTACACTTACAAAAATTCTTAATACCCCCGATCGAAAGGTCAATGCACTTTGCCATGGTATCTGACGGGAACTTTAACTAGGAATACTAAGTACTATACTTCATAGTGATATCCTGGCATAGTTATATATAAATCAGGTTTTCCAAGTTGATTTGTTGTGTCGTGAAATATTATATTATTGATTAAATGCTTAACAAACGACAATCCAGGCATTGATCCAATAATTATAACTTCTCTATCTGAAACAAAAAAAAAGTAATATAATAAAAAGCTAATCGGATTTATTAGGCTAGGTATAATAAAATTCTTGTATAATATTTAACAAACAGCACATCTGTATCTCTATAAGTGAAATGAAATAAAAAAACATGAAATGAAATGATATTTATTTGCTTGAAGCATGGTACATAAAATAAGTACACACATCCATCCACATCAACCACATTTTTTATGACATTAAGTATAAATAAAACAATAATAATATACGTAATAGTAGGTACCTACTATTACTACAAAAGTATAATACATAAATTACTGTACAGGTATATGAGATCACTGTAACATGTTATGACGGTGCTTTTAGAATTCGTGCGGCGTGCCTTTGGAATTCTCTCCCACACTCTATTCGAGATTTTAAGAAAAGAGTTATTGAACATTTCTTGTCAGCATGATTTTCCTTTTATTATTTGCTTGTATTGTATGTATTTAGATATAAGTAGTTATATAATTATTTTTGATACCCAAGTTGTAATGTAATTGTATTGTACGCTTGACTTTCTCAGTTCATTTCTCTTTCACCCAAAGGTTTGCTGGAAGAAAACTCATTCTTAGCTAAGCTCGCTTTTGTGCATATATTTGTAAATTGTTTATTTTTTGGATATTCCTTATTTTGTTTACAATAAAGAATAAGAATAAGAAATTGCCGTATTGAATAGTTTTTTTTTTTTTTTTTTTTTTTTTCTAGAAATATTTCTTTATTTAATCCATATATTTACCTAAACTATTTACGCACTCTTGCCATTTTGTGGCCAGTTTGTGGATGCCCCTGCTGTAAAAGTCTTCTGCACAGGAATCCATGAACTCTTCAAAGGCGTGTTTCAGTGAGTCTTGAGAATTGAAGGTTTTCCTTGCAAAAAGTTATCTAAACTCCGAAAAAAGTGAAAGTCTGTTGGGACAAGATCGAGGGATCAAGGGAATATTGTGGATGAGGAAGAGTCTCCAGCTTCAACTCTTGCAATTTCACTAACGTCTGTTGTGCAGTATGTGGCCGGGCGTTGTCATGATGTAACAATGGCGAAGAACAGTTCACCAGTCTCGGTTGTAATGTAAGACTGCAAGTTTCTCCATCATTATTTGCAATTCTTGACGGTAACAGTCAGCAGTAATTGTGACACCAGAAGGCCGAGCACGAATATTTTGACGTATAGTAACGTAAACGTAAGCAAATTTTGAATAAAAAATACTCGTATAATCCATGATATTTTTTGAAAATACATGCTGTATTTTTACATTTTCATGAAACAAGTGTGTTTGTTGCATAAAATTTAACAAAAATGCGATAGATTCATTGTATTTTATATTCAAAATTCGCTTACGTTTACGTTACCATACGTCAAACTATTCGTGCTCGGCCCACAGATGGCAAGAAGCTGTACTGAATAACACCAGCACTGGTCCACCAAACTGTCACCATAAGCTTCTTCTGGCTAATCTTGCGTTTTAGGCACTTTTTGGCTTGGGCACCTGTATCTAACCATTGTGATAAACGCTTACGATTATCGTATAGCATCCACTTTTCATCGTAAGTAATGGTAAGTAATACTTCGATTCAAAATTTACCCGTTTCTATGTCGATTCAGCAATCTGATGCAGGCTTGGACGCGGGCTTTTCGTTGAGGATAGCTCAGTTCGTGAGGTACCCATTTGTCAAGCTTCTTTATTTTGCCGATTTGTCACAAATGAATTCCTATTGTTTTGAAAGTAACATCAGAGGCCGAAGCCAGCTCAGCCGTAGTTTGAGATGGATCCGCTCCCAGTATCGCCTCCAATTCGTCATTATCAACTTTATTCTCCGCGCGTCCACGGAGTTCATTTCACGAAGCCAAATTTCCAGAACGAAAGCGATTAGACCAATAACGCATTTGTTAGTAGTGTTGGGTCCATACACGTCGCTGATATTGTGTGCTGGTTGAGACTCATTATTTCCACGTCGGAACTTATATTCGAAAATAGCACGAGTTTTCTTAGAGCCCATGGTTGTAAATCTAACAAAATTGGAACGAAAATAAAAAATAAAACAAAACAAATGAATAATGTTTTTTACACTTAGATTATATAAACCTAAAGATCAAGCTACACGCACACATCGTTAGTGTGAGAGGGTGGCGAACCTATACATTAGTCTGTAGAAAGAGCGAGAAAGACTATAATGAACGTCGTGTAACAACTTTTTTGCCGTCTTCACCTTGTCATTTTGACAACCGGGAGACAAAATTGACGTAGCATTGTTATTGTTCGACGAAAATTAATAAAATAATTAATTTTAGCAGCTTGTATTATTGTTTGTGGGTGTTATTCTGTTAATATAATCGTAGAAATAAATTATCATTGTGAATATGGCGGTCTGCAGTGTGAGGGGTTGCAAAAACCGTACAAAAAGAGCTGCCGGGAATGTTACGTTTCACAGGTACGTTTTACTGTAATTATATGCTAAAATTGCTTTGTTTGTGATTAGGTGAATGTCCGTTATACACATAAAATTACTAATACAATTCAATTATGTCGATATTACCAATTAATAAGAAATAATAGGTAATAATTGATTCCATAACCTCTAGATCAAAAGTCATTCAGTGTGCTCAGTTTATCGCCTTTGAAATACCCCTAAATACGGGAAATCTGTTTTTTTTCTTTCTTTTTGGTCTTTGTCGCTTAGCGATTATGTCGCCCTATTAAGAACACATAATGAATAAGTACAACTATTTAGGGAAATCTGAATTGACTTTCGAATTTTTTATTAAATAAAAAACTATAATCTTTAGTCAGAATTGTTAACAAAATACAGTAATTTTTTCATTTTATAGATTTCCCTTTTAAATCGATTTTTTCCCGGCCCTGAAAAATGTATCTTATGCAAAAACTTAATTGTCTATGCTTTCAACAGCTCTCTAATGGATCCTGCAGTCGGGCCCAGCAGCGCCATGTTGTCTGCGTAGTTAAAGCTGATAATACAAACACCACCAACCCGACATCGAACACTCATGCTGCTAAGATCGACTATGAGGTCATTAACATGTAGGTTGAAGAGCCTGAAGACTTAAAAGTTTATAATGCATAAAATTGATGAATATTAAAAAATAAACTATTCGATACATCTCAGTTTTATTTATGGGTAAATTGGGTTCAATCTGGTAACATTCACACACACATGCACAAATTAAACACCGATATAAAACCTGTTACACTGTCACTTCATCCAGAGGTTTACTTTATCTATGTTTTTACAAAAAGAATAAGGTGCCAAAAAATTAAAATTTATTTGAATTTAAAATTCCACGTCATACCGTAGATATTTCAATTCAAAGTATAAAGACAAAACAGCAATTTTATAGGTAAAGACCATAGAGGTTATATGTCTAGAGACCTTGTTCGATACTTGAAAATGAATGTAATAAATTGGCATTAAAAGTTAATGTACTACCTATATCGCCTGTCAGTACGTTTTGGCGCAAGCTCGTGAAAACATGTAATTCGCTCCCGATTGATATTTAATTAATATCGTTTTATGCATCCAAAAATTGTAAAAATTATGCTTATAATAAAGAAAAAGTGAAAATGATTACTTTCCATGTGTAATTATAGCGATTTCTAATAATTTTTACAATTTAATATTTTTGTTGATCGGCCATGACGCCATGTTCTGTAAGTGTTGCCATAAAATGAAATTAAATATCCCATATAACACGTAGGAATAGGTACGCGTTGTCATATTTAAACTGAAAACTTGTTAAGAAATACAATTTCAAAATGACAGCTATACAGGGTGGCGCAAAATTTTGGGTTATTTAAAGTGGCTACCTTATCTGTTATACCTACTCACACCCGATTTCTGAAAGGCTGGCCAAATCATGTTAGCTGTTGTGATTATTTGACCAACGTCAACAATCAATTCAAATGTGATTTAACGGCTGGTTAAATTTGATCAGCCTTTGAGAAACTTGATATGAGAGTTCTGGCACTGGTTGAGGAAAAAAACACGGGTAAAGAATAATACGAAGCCGCACTTCATATTTTAGTGATTTCTATGTGACCACGTGACCAAGTTTTTGGAAGCTTGTATCTCCGGCACTATTTGATACAGCCCCATCATGATGGTACTCAAACTTCATGTTTTAGTGATTTCTATGTGACCACGTGACTAAATTTTTGGAAGCTTGTATCTCCGGCACTATTTGACACAGCCCCATCATGATGGTACTCAAACTTCATGTTTTAGTGATATCTATTCACATAGACTGTAACCACATAGACCCTTGAGCAAAACTCAGAGTTACTTATATAATTGATTGATAATACATAGTTGATAATTCTTCATAATTATTGTTTATAATATTAATGTTGATGACGATGTTGATCGAAAATAAAACAATAAAGATTGTTTTCTTCTGACAACCCTCCATGCACAAATGTAACATTGTCTAGACGTTGTCAGCATTTACGACGAGATCAAAGCGTCGTCCGACTGTTCTTCCTCTATAAACTATAAAAACTTTAGGTCAATTTTGAATATATTAAATGCCACATCATAAGTTTTTGTAAAAAGGTCAGCGAGGATGTTTACATTTCCCGAATAACTTTAGTGGGGTTCATTCATTCGATTTTATTTCTCAACAGGAATGGTTTTCATTAATGTTAATAACAGAAAACCCTAGCCACCTTTAATGCCCCAAAATTTTTATCCACCCTGTTTAATAGTATAGAAAACTGTTGCAATTGCAAGGCAATTTTTGTTAACCGCATTATGAATTTTAGAAAAAAAATTGTCACGTGATCATATAGCAGTTCCCACAAATAAAAGGGGAGGCCTTTGCCCAGCAGTGGGATAAGACAGGCTAACAGTAACAGTAATGTAGAGATTTATTTAAATAAATTCTTTTAAATTCCACTTTTAATTTCGATACAAATATATACATACATATAAATTTGTGCATCCGACTGTACATAAATAATAAAAATAATGTATTACTACCTAATTTATGAACCCTTACGTTTTCCTATTTACAAATAAAAGCTGTACTCTGTTAAAATGTTTTCCCCACATCGTAGGGTAATTCTTTTTCGATGGTATCCCTGTAAGCCACGCCCACATGCGCGCGCATGTCATCACGCGGCTGAATTGGCTTCAAAACAGAAGTACGTTTTGTAAGGCGACACTCCCTCTGGACATATAATCTCTATGGTAAAGACCTAATATTTCGGTTGAATTTCGACCACTACGCGACTGCTAGTAACAAGAAATTACTGATTGTCATTGATCTGTCAATAAAATAGTTTTTGGTTCTACTACTACTAACTTAAATGTTGTGCTGTTTGTATTTCAGGTGCCTCAACCACTTTACTAAAGAGTAATAAATCAGTAATTATTCCATCGACCAATTTCTTCTCAACGTAGGGACCATCCTTAGTCCGTCACACGTTAAGGGGGGGAGGGGGGTCGACGAAATGTGACATTATGTGACAAGGGGTGGGAGGGGTCTTAAGTTTCGTGACATTTCAAAATCATATTAAAAAATAATTTAAATGGATATAAAACTAATTTCGGAACTGCTGTTTTAATTTAATAATTTCTAGATGTAAAATTGCAAAATATGTAACGTCACACTAGGGGGTCTCACAAATGGAGGGGTCCAAAAAAAACACAAAATTTGTGTGACGTACTTAATGGATGACCCCTTAGCATGTTTTATTAAATTTTGACATTGGCAGAATCATCGTTAAAACAATGGAGCCATAAACCCAAAATTTAAATTAAATTGAACCCAACAATGGTGGTCTCTTTAACTTAAGTTTTTTAATGTTATTATTAGTTTGTGAAAGAATCAGTTTTCAGATTCTCTGAAAAGTTGGGGTTTTTCCCATTATTTTGTTTGAAGAGGTAGGGTACTAAGCCCCTTTGTCACTGCGACCTGCGAAGATCTATTGTGACGCCATATGGGGTTTTTCCCATACCCAATTTTGTAAATGCAGCAACAATATGTAATTTCATAGAAAATCTAGACACAGGGTTTGACCAATCAAACACATTAGAACCAATGGGTATGCGTTATTTAAAAAACAAAAGCCATGTATGTCAGTGTTGTACAGAAAATGAAACAGTTTATTTGCTATCCTGAAAAGTTTCTGACTTTGACTTCTGCAGTGTCAGAACTTAGACAATGATATACATAGGAGGTACCTACTAGTGGTACTACATAACTTATCACATTAAGACATGAAAAAAGATATACTCACCACTATCATTGGTGTAAAGATCACCCAACAGTTCTTCAATTCTGTTTCCTTGATCTATTTTGTCTCTAAAAGCCAATTTCCACATACCAAAGAAATCTGCTACTTTGAAAGTCACTCTACCAGGATATTGCTCCTGCAAGTTCTGTGAAACAAAATAATAATTGTATTATGCATGTGAAGTTCTTATCCAAAACTAAAATTGATATACCCATTTCTACATGACACATAATTATGTTTATTGAAACTGTTTCATAAATCGACGGTTGAAAGGCTATTTTGTACTAAGCAATATTTCTATAATCTATATAATATTAATATGAGAAGAGAAAACTTTGTACCCTTTTTTAAGCACATTGCGCGCATGGAGGAGTATGAGATTTGGCATTGTTAAAGTTTACATGGAGAAGGAGTGCAAAAAGCTAAAATTTCAGTCTAATTTCGACCACCGGGCGACCACAAGATTTTTAAATAGGTATTTGTTAATTTTTCGAAAAACGAAACTTTAAATATTAAAACGCTTTTATTAGCTTCACCTGTAACTATGTAAAAAAACCTTGGAAGTTAAATTTAACCCACTTCCCGGTGTCCGATTGAGCTGAAATTTTGCATTTTCTTTAGGTTTTTTTAAAACTATAACTTAATTATTATTATATTACCTCAATACACTAGAATAACAGAACATTAATAAAACTAAAAACTTTAAAATAAAACAAATTAATGAAAAAATAACAGAAACTCCAACTGCAAAAAAAAAAGATGGAAACAAGATGAAAAGAAAACCAAGTATCCTTTAACAAAAATTATAACATGCAGTTGGTGGCATGTTTTACAGTGTTTCACAGGTACATATTTTTTACTGGCAAAGATAGTGATAAAACTTACACTCAGATGAGTTGAGAACTGGTTCGACATTTCATACATATATATAGGATTATTTTGACATCGCAGTAATTCTTCGCTTAGGAAGCCGAATCCTGGATTAACTTCAATTAAAGGCGTCTTATTACTTAAGCGATTTATAATTGTGTCCACTATTTCTCTAGCAGTTTTCTTGTTTATTAGGTACATACTTTCCGGTGTTTTATACTTTTTGAGCAGTGTTTTGGGGACTTTTTCTTTAATATCACTATATTCAGGCGAGCTATTTAAGTAATTGACGACGTCCGTGGCTACTTTTGGAGGAGGTTTCTCTTTGATTTGTCTGCTAGTCTTGTGACATAACCTTAAATAAATTTTCAGGTGACTTCTTTTAGCAATCAGGCAAAAACTGCTTACTGACTTTTTTAGCATTTTGTGTAGTAATGTTTTGTCTAAGACCTTTATATATATTTCCTGTGCCTTTATTGACTACTTTCTATAGTTCATTTTTTACCAATGAACTATGGAGCAGGTTCTTAAAACAACAATACAACTCGTCGCAGCGCAAGCCGCAAACCGACACTCGCGATAAGTGCAACGTAGGAGAGCAAAGAGTATGTAATCACTTGTAGGCACAGAACTCTTGTAGGTGAGTATAAATATTCTTTTCTATAATCGAGCGACACGACATCAACATTAATTCAAATCCAAATCGCAAATTGTCGCAAATGTCATGTGATCATGTCATTAATAATTATTTTTAATGATGTGGTTTGGGTACAGGACTTTTAAGCCCGGTATTTTTCTTTTCAATATAAAAAATATATATATAGTATAAAAGGTCGAAATCGAAAGTAATATAGCAAGATATAAGTGGACTTTTTCGAAATACCTAATTATTTGATGAAATAACATTTTACAAAATAACAATACGTCTTTTTTTTGTATAACACATGAGCCAGTCTCGATTTCTATTGGACTGTTAAAGTCGCTATGTTCCGCATTAGAATTCTACTGCACTTGTTTTTTCTTTTCAGTTTTTATTAAAGTAATTTTTTATTTATAGTGTACTTTTTAAGCAGTCTGGATTTTAGATATTTTTAATTACTCAACTTTTTTTATTACACTTTTTAGTTAGCACTTCTCATTCCAAATTAAACATTTAAGTTGTATAATATTTTTGTAAGTCATTTATCTTAGAGTCATAATTAAAATTATAAACCCCTTTATTTTGATACCTAACCCAAAAGATAGGTTTAGAGGAAAAAAAAATTGTAGGTACCTATACTTATTATGGCGCCAAAAATCAGCCATTAAAATTTTTATAATTTTGATACCTATCACCAGTGATCTCTCAAGCTAAAATCCATCAAGCCGTTTAGGCTACCGAGCGTGTTGTGCCAAAGAAATATACGAGTACATACTTCATACACTCGAAAAACATACCCCTTCTTCTGGCGCAGTCGGGTAAAAATTAACAGTTATGCAGTTAAATGTAGATAATGCCTAAAATATTTGCTAAATCCTCGTCTACTACTTCCGTCATATCTATTAGTTAGATACCTACTAAGTAAATGCTAACCATAGGAATAAACCACTTTATTTTAATTATTAGTCAGATTCACATTTCCTTATTGGTATCCGCGTAATACCTATGATAATTATGTATTTTAAATAATAAAAAACTCACATCTAGTTTTCTGCAAGGTCACTGCTGCATCAGAATTAAATTTAATTCCGCAATTTTGGGCCGGGGAGGCGCGGGGCGCGGAGTTGCTGCCGCGGCCATGCTATGTTATCTTCAAAGAAAAATCCCAATGTATGGAAAGTAGCGACATCTATCCGCCACCAGTAAAACAACTTGGTCTCGAAAAACCTCAGTGTTGCTACTTAAAATAGAAATCGTAATTTACTAATAAAAAAAAAAATATAATTTAAATATAATAGAATTAAACCTTAAATATATTACATATTGTTTTAAAAAGTACTTAAATCCTTTTTTATAACAATAAAATTAAATTTCAATTATTTAAAATACATAGCTGTCTACGAGTAAATAGATGTATTTATCTATGGGGTCACTTAAATGAGTACTGGTAACACTTCACAGTAAAATGTCAGCCGTTGTTTTCGAATACCGGTGGATTATTTTTCTCGTCCTGTTGTGAGAATTTTCGATAATTACACATCAGTTTGTGAATCTAGTGCTTCCTCCGCTTATTTCGTTGAGTAGAACGTCAGTTCCTCCGGGTAAGCGTCGAGATTTCACTGAGCTTCACCGTGGTGCTTCGCCCCTGCTTGTGGTGTGATTTTCGATCGAGATAGGACTCTAGTGCATTTATAATAAACTGTGTTTGAGTATTAGTGTTGCACATTGTTAGATTATAAAGAGTATGTTTTTTGTAATCGATCCTTTTTGGTTGCATATAAATTTATTTTTCTACACTTCTTTTTACACAACCTGTCATCTGTCTAATGTGTTTTTTACCTATAAAACTGTCAAGAGAATAAAACAAAATTAAAAGATAAATCTCAGCTTTTAATTTCATTATCTATCTTATTCTACCAGTTTTTCGTCATCTCCTGCATTTCACATTATTCTTCCAATAACATTATTAACATAACAGGTTATGGGTCCAGACTTGTAGGGAGATGTCTAATGGTAACAAGAGTTCTCATAGAGAGCAGAACTCAACAATGGCACAAAATACGGAGTTTTCAGGCAGTAGTGGATTGCTATCTATAGAGAAATTGGATGGTAACAGCAATTACGCCACATGGAAGTTTTGTATGGAGTTGCATCTTCTTCATGATGACTTGTGGGAGTATACACGAGTTACACCTGAAACGACCGATGTGCAAGGTATGAAAAAAGATCAGAAAGCTAGAGCAAAGATTTGCTTGATGATTAGACCTCATTGCTTGGTGCATGTACGCAAAGCCAAAACAGCGAAAGATGCTTGGGAAGCATTAAAGAGTGCGTTCGAGGACAAAGGTCTAAATAATCGCTGCCGGCTACTTGCAAAGCTGGTGAGTTTGAAGCTGGAGCAATTCCCATCGGTTAGGGAATATGTCACATCTGTGATGATGGTATCTCAGGAACTTCAAGACCTAGGAAAGGAGGTTGACGATGAACTGTTGGCTGCTTTACTTCTCCAAGGCCTTACAATAGAGTTCCAACCATTGAGACTAGCCATAGAAAATAATAACGTTGTTCTTACTACCGACTATGTAAAGATGAAGCTTTTTCAAATGGAGGACACCTATTCGGCAAGCACGAGTGCAAGCCAACCGACTTCAGCACTATTGTCAAATAAACATAAGGGTAAGAGTACACCGAAGAAGATCAAACAAAAGATCAAGTGCTTTATTTGTGATGGACCACACAAGGCACATGAGTGTCCTGATAATCCAAAAGGGAAGAGGGAAGCCCTTCAAGCCTTTGCACTCGGCACATCGATTCCACGATCAGAAGACTGGATCATCGATTCTGGAGCGTCAACACATATGACGAATCGCAAATCTTGGTTTAAAAACTTAAAGGATACTCCTAAGTCTTTGAGAGTGACTTGTGCAGATGGTAATGTGGTGTTCGGTGCAGGTGAGGGTACGGTAGTATGTGAGTCAGGTTTGACAGTCAGCAACGTTACGTATGTACCTAAGTTAGCTTCTAACTTATTGAGTGTGAATGCAATTGCGAAAAAGGGTAATGTGGTTGTATTTACAGATAAATGTTGTGACATCTACAAGAGGAATGAGTGTGAGGTGCGAGGTAAGCCTGTTGTGAAAGGTGTGGAAGAACGAGGCATTTATAAAATTAAGTGCTGTTCACAGGGTTCTGCGCTATCAACAGCAGAGCATGACCAGCAGATGTTATGGCATCGGAGGATGGGACATCTTGGTATGCATAACCTCAAACTACTGAGAGATAAGATGGCAACAGGGGTAAGTTTTCCTGATATTTCTTCTAAACTGGAGTGTATATCTTGCATTATGGGAAAACAAACGAAACAGCCGTTTCGAAAAACTGGTGCAACGAGAGCTACGGAAGCGCTAGGTTTAGTGCACTCAGACGTGTGTGGACCTATGAGTATACCTTCTATTAGCGGATTTCAATATTTTTTGACGTTTATTGACGATTTCACGCGAAAAACTTTTATTTATTTTTTGAAACAAAAAAGTCAAGTTTTCGAAAAATTTATAGATTTTAAGGCGTTTGCTGAAAATCAATGCGGCAAGAAAATGAAGATCTTGCGCACTGACAACGGGACCGAGTACGTCAATAAGCGGATGGATGACTTGCTGAAGAATTGCGGAATCCAGCATCAACTAACGGTGGAATATACGCCAGAGCAAAATGGCGTAGCAGAACGGGCCAATCGCACCATCTGCGATAAAGCAAGAACCATGCTACATGAGTCCGGATTAGAAAACCGTTTTTGGGCTGAAGCTGTCCATCACGCCGTGTTTCTTAAGAACAAATCACCAACGATTGCGGTGAAGAATATGACTCCGGATGAGAAATGGTCAGGGAGGAAGTGTGACCTAAGCATGCTAAAAACTTTTGGGTGCAAAGCATTTATGCACATTCCTAATCAAAAGAGAACTAAGTGGGATGTTAAAAGCAGAGAGCTTATTCACACAGGCTTCGATGACAACGCAAAAGCTTATCGTCTTGTGCATCCTACTTCCGGAAAAATATTTAAGGCTAAAAATGTTGTGTTTTTGGAGAATCAAAAATATAAAGAACTGCAAGAAGAATTGCAAGAGGAACCTGAAATAATACTTCTACAAGATGAACCAGTTTTCAGGAATACAGTAGAATCAGATGTTTTGCAACCTCAACAAGAGAGTGATGATGTTAGCAATGTTCCTAGAGTGGAACAAGAACAAGAGAGTTTTGCCGAAAATCGTGTTCAACATGAAGTAGTTATACATGAACCAGAGGATGTGGAGTTTCAAGATTGTGAGTCTGACGTAACGGATGATCGACCACAAGAGGTGGAACGGAGGTACCCACTAAGAGAGAGGAAACCCAAAGAGTTCCCGGATCATGTTTTATACCATGCAGTGGAAATAGAACATGAACCTACTACGGTTCAAGATGCACTGTCAAGGCCTGACTGTAGAGAATGGAAAGTTGCGATTCAGGAGGAGCTTGACGCTTTAAAGAAAAATGAAACTTGGACTTTGGTAAAACCTGGACAAGCGAGCAACGTTGTAGATTCGAAATGGATTTTTCGAATTAAAGAAGAGGGGGGAAATAAACGAAGATACAAAGCTCGGCTTGTTGCCAGAGGTTTTAGTCAAAGATGGGGCATCGATTATGATGAGACGTTCTCTCCAGTGGTGAGACATAGCTGTCTAAGAGTCCTCCTGGCAATGGCAGCTAAGAGTGGCCTAAACGTTGACCAAATGGACGTAAAAACAGCGTTCCTGAATGGAGACTTATCCGAGACGGTCTACATGAAACAGCCGGATGGTTATGAAGAAAAAGGAAAGGAAGATTACGTGTGTCTCCTTAAACGTTCGCTTTATGGTTTAAAGCAATCCCCCAGAGCTTGGAACAATAAACTGAATAATGAGTTATTGCAGTTGTCGTTCAAACGATCCAAAAATGAACCGTGTATTTACATGAGATCCCAGGGTAAGAAGGTCATCATTTTAGCCGTTTATGTGGATGATGTGCTGATTTTCTGGAATGACGCAGAGGAGCTGCGTAAAGTAAAGCGAGACCTTATGTCAAAATTTGATATGAAGGACCTTGGGAAGGCAGAGCATTTTTTGGGAATGCATATAACGCAGAACGATATTGGAATCAAACTTGACCAAGAGAAGTATGTTGAAAGAGTTTTGAAGGTTTTTGGGATGGTTGATTGCAAAGGTGCTTCAACCCCATCAGTTCCTGGGCAAAAGCTTGTGAAACCTGGGCTAGAACATAAACCTGATCCGAGGATTCCTTATCAAAATCTGATCGGTTCACTGATGTACATATCTGTTTGCACGAGGCCAGATATTGCACATGCAGTTAATTATCTGAGCCAGTTCAATACTTGCTATACTGAAGAGCATTGGATAGCTGCAAAAAGAGTGCTCAGATATTTAAAGGGTACTAAATGCCTTGGGCTGCAGTATAAGAGGACAGGAATGCATAAGGTACAGGGATATGCAGATGCTAGTCATGCCACTTCTCATGATAGGAGATCATACTCGGGTATGGTTTTTCTGCATATGGGAGCTGCAATATGTTGGGAAAGCAGAAAACAGAGGACGATTGCACTATCCACAGCAGAGGCTGAGTATGTAGCGATGTCAGAAGCTGCTAGAGAGGCAATTTTCTTAAAGAGATTGATTTCGGAGGTATCTAGTCAAGATGAGATGTCAATGAAGATCTTCAGTGACAGTCAATCTGCTGTTGCTATTGCGCTTAACCCTGTACACCATCAACGCACTAAGCACATAGATGTGCGACACCACTTTGTGAGAGAGGCAGTTGAACATGGCCATATTGAATTAGAGTATGTAGAGACAAGTCGTATGGTTGCGGATGTTTTAACGAAACCTCTGTTGAAAGGGAAGTTCAACTGGTGTACGCTGGGTATGGGTGTTGTGTGATTGTGTGATGGATGAAAGTAGAGAAATGAATTTAAGGAGGAGTGTTAGATTATAAAGAGTATGTTTTTTGTAATCGATCCTTTTTCGTTGCATATAAATTTATTTTTCTACACTTCTTTTTACACAACCTGTCATCTGTCTAATGTTTTTTTTACCTATAAAACTGTCAAGAGAATAAAACAAAATTAAAAGTTATATCTCAGCTTTTAATTTCATTATCTATCTTATTCTACCAGTTTTTCGTCATCTCCTGCATTTCACATTATTCTTCCAATAACATTATTAACATAACAGGTTATGGGCCCAGCCCTTAGACCGTCTCAGATAAGTCTCCATTCAGGAACGCTGTTTTTACGTCCATTTGGTCAACGTTTAGGCCACTCTTAGCTGCCATTGCCAGGAGGACTCTTAGACAGCTATGTCTCACCACTGGAGAGAACGTCTCATCATAATCGATGCCCCATCTTTGACTAAAACCTCTGGCAACAAGCCGAGCTTTGTATCTTCGTTTATTTCCCCCCTCTTCTTTAATTCGAAAAATCCATTTCGAATCTACAACGTTGCTCGCTTGTCCAGGTTTTACCAAAGTCCAAGTTTCATTTTTCTTTAAAGCGTCAAGCTCCTCCTGAATCGCAACTTTCCATTCTCTACAGTCAGGCCTTGACAGTGCATCTTGAACCGTAGTAGGTTCATGTTCTATTTCCACTGCATGGTATAAAACATGATCCGGGAACTCTTTGGGTTTCCTCTCTCTTAGTGGGTACCTCCGTTCCACCTCTTGTGGTCGATCATCCGTTACGTCAGACTCACAATCTTGAAACTCCACATCCTCTGGTTCATGTATAACTACTTCATGTTGAACACGATTTTCGGCAAAACTCTCTTGTTCTTGTTCCACTCTAGGAACATTGCTAACATCATCACTCTCTTGTTGAGGTTGCAAAACATCTGATTCTACTGTATTCCTGAAAACTGGTTCATCTTGTAGAAGTATTATTTCAGGTTCCTCTTGCAATTCTTCTTGCAGTTCTTTATATTTTTGATTCTCCAAAAACACAACATTTTTAGCCTTAAATATTTTTCCGGAAGTAGGATGCACAAGACGATAAGCTTTTGCGTTGTCATCGAAGCCTGTGTGAATAAGCTCTCTGCTTTTAACATCCCACTTAGTTCTCTTTTGATTAGGAATGTGCATAAATGCTTTGCACCCAAAAGTTTTTAGCATGCTTAGGTCACACTTCCTCCCTGACCATTTCTCATCCGGAGTCATATTCTTCACCGCAATCGTTGGTGATTTGTTCTTAAGAAACACGGCGTGATGGACAGCTTCAGCCCAAAAACGGTTTTCTAATCCGGACTCATGTAGCATGGTTCTTGCTTTATCGCAGATGGTGCGATTGGCCCGTTCTGCTACGCCATTCTGCTCTGGCGTATATTCCACCGTTAGTTGATGCTGGATTCCGCAATTCTTCAGCAAGTCATCCATTCGCTTATTGACGTACTCGGTCCCGTTGTCAGTGCGCAAGATTTTCATTTTCTTGCCGCATTGATTTTCAGCAAACGCCTTAAAATCTATAAATTTTTCGAAAACTTGACTTTTTTGTTTCAAAAAATAAATAAAAGTTTTTCGCGTGAAATCGTCAATAAACGTCAAAAAATATTGAAATCCGCTAATAGAAGGTATACTCATAGGTCCACACACGTCTGAGTGCACTAAACCTAGCACTTCCGTAGCTCTCGTTGCACCAGTTTTACGAAACGGCTGTTTCGTTTGTTTTCCCATAATGCAAGATATACACTCCAGTTTTGAAGAAATATCAGGAAAACTTACCCCTGTTGCCATCTTATCTCTCAGTAGTTTGAGGTTATGCATACCAAGATGTCCCATCCTCCGATGCCATAACATCTGCTGGTCATGCTCTGCTGTTGATAGCGCAGAACCCTGTGAACAGCACTTAATTTTATAAATGCCTCGTTCTTCCACACCTTTCACAACAGGCTTACCTCGCACCTCACACTCATTTCTCTTGTAGATGTCACAACATTTATCTGTAAATACAACCACATTACCCTTTTTCGCAATTGCATTCACACTCAATAAGTTAGAAGCTAACTTAGGTACATACGTAACGTTGCTGACTGTCAAACCTGACTCACATACTACCGTACCCTCACCTGCACCAAACACCACATTACCATCTGCACAAGTCACTCTCAAAGACTTAGGAGTATCCTTTAAGTTTTTAAACCAAGATTTGCGATTCGTCATATGTGTTGACGCTCCAGAATCGATGATCCAGTCTTCTGATCGTGGAATCGATGTGCCGAGTGCAAAGGCTTGAAGGGCTTCCCTCTTCCCTTTTGGATTATCAGGACACTCATGTGCCTTGTGTGGTCCATCACAAATAAAGCACTTGATCTTTTGTTTGATCTTCTTCGGTGTACTCTTACCCTTATGTTTATTTGACAATAGTGCTGAAGTCGGTTGGCTTGCACTCGTGCTTGCCGAATAGGTGTCCTCCATTTGAAAAAGCTTCATCTTTACATAGTCGGTAGTAAGAACAACGTTATTATTTTCTATGGCTAGTCTCAATGGTTGGAACTCTATTGTAAGGCCTTGGAGAAGTAAAGCAGCCAACAGTTCATCGTCAACCTCCTTTCCTAGGTCTTGAAGTTCCTGAGATACCATCATCACAGATGTGACATATTCCCTAACCGATGGGAATTGCTCCAGCTTCAAACTCACCAGCTTTGCAAGTAGCCGGCAGCGATTATTTAGACCTTTGTCCTCGAACGCACTCTTTAATGCTTCCCAAGCATCTTTCGCTGTTTTGGCTTTGCGTACATGCACCAAGCAATGAGGTCTAATCATCAAGCAAATCTTTGCTCTAGCTTTCTGATCTTTTTTCATACCTTGCACATCGGTCGTTTCAGGTGTAACTCGTGTATACTCCCACAAGTCATCATGAAGAAGATGCAACTCCATACAAAACTTCCATGTGGCGTAATTGCTGTTACCATCCAATTTCTCTATAGATAGCAATCCACTACTGCCTGAAAACTCCGTATTTTGTGCCATTGTTGAGTTCTGCTCTCTATGAGAACTCTTGTTACCATTAGACATCTCCCTACAAGTCTGGACCCATAACCTGTTATGTTAATAGGTAGAGACATCATGTCATACCAAACTTGCTGTGTTCATAATTGCATCGTTGTGAATGGTCAAGGTACAGTACCTACACTACCTAGACACTGGTATTAAACTTCAATACGATTGTGAGAGCCTAAACTTTGAGCTAACTTGTAAAAAAAATACCTATCATATAGTTGGGACTCCTATCTTCATGATCGGTAAAAAAAATACAAGTTAGCTCAAAGTTTAGGCTCTCACAATCATATTGAAGTTTAATACCAGTGTCGATGTTCATTACAATTTTAGTTACGCGGTAGACCCGCAGGCTTTGATTATTACTAATGTCTGGTTTTCGTTAGATCCCTTGAATAGCAATTTTAATATTATATTTTATATTTCCTTTATTCAAGTTATTATAATTTTTATAACGAATTTCAAAAATATTTTTACAATAAATATAAATAAATAAAAACATTAAAAAATAGCCCATCAATATCGGTAACAGGGTCCAAGCTACTGTTGGTATTTTATATGATTATTATCGTTATTTTTTAACACCCCATATTATATTATCATATTAGGAGGCTCATGTTCAATAGTGGATATGAAAAGACTGATAATATGATGTATAATCAAAGAGTACAATAAAATAGATAAAGTTGTGATAATCTCATTTTCTGTTTACAGGTATCCCGCTTCATGCCTTTCCTAATCCTTCTATGGAAATGGATCGATTCAAATTATGGGTTCAAAATGTTGGACCACCTCTGAAGGATCTTGAAGACTTATATATCTTCAGTAATAGAAGAGTGTGTCATAGACATTTTGAAACTTTATATCACTATCCGAAGAATAGACTTAGCAAGTTAGCAGTACCTACTCTGTATCTGAATGGTAAATATCTATGAAAGTTCTTAATTACTATTAAAATCAATTAACATCAAACATTAACACTAACTTATGTGAATTTAGGCAAAATGTATATGCACATAAATAATTGGTTGCTCTCATTCAAAACATGCCTACTACTAGTCAGTTGGGTATTACATTATATTCAATAACTACATATAATACCTATTTTTTCCTGAAACTTATCATTGATGTTTTTGTGTTTCAGAGGGATTTGTTAGCCTACATGAACAGCAGAGTGCTAGCACTCCAGCCTTAAATGCACCAACTGCTACTCTTCCCGGGCTGTTTTGTCACTCAGGTAATTGCGCATAAATAATTGGTTGCTCTCATCCAAAACATGCCTACTACTAGTCAGTTGGGTATTACATTATATTCAATAACTACATTTATTACCTATTTTTCCCTGAAACTTATCATTGATGTTTTTGTGTTTCAGAGGGATTTGTTAGCCTACATGAACAGCAGAGTGCTAGCACTCCAGCTTTAAATGCACCAACTGCTACTCTTCCCGGGCTGTTTTGTCACTCAGGTAATTTTATATTTATTATATATTTAAACAAGGGCCGAGTATATGAGGGTTTTAACTTCTAACTCCTCAAGAACAAGTCTGATGGTGATGATGTTTTAACTGATTGTTTGAATTTCCCAATTCTTTACTGCATAAATATTTTACTACTTATTAAATCTTGTTACTATGGCTAAATTAAAAGAGTTGGATAAATAGAGCATTGTTTACACGCTATCATATGTATCATATTCAGTCCAATAGTAAAAAAATACCTTTCAAAAATTTGAGTGTGAAAATGTATTATCGACCTTACTGCGGTCGGCTGAAAAACATTAAAAATTGCTGTTGTGGATTACCAACCATCATAAAACGGGAAAGTAAATACCGCAATATATATTCGGTTGTTGATTTAATACATAGGTTTGGTAAAAAAAGTAGTGATAACAAAGTTTTTTGTATCTGAATCAAAACAATATCCATTTGTTTCCCGCGCAATGTGTGTATAATGTTCTTTGTTTTCCACTAATATAACACAAACACAGTCGCCGTAGTTAAAAAAATGGCACAAACTATTAAATAATATTATGTGGACATTGCCAATATTTTAAACGAAAATTGAACAAGAAGACAAAATATTGCGAATTCTTTGTTATCACTACTCAATTTGTTTTTTAGGATATTTGCCGCCATATTAGTTTGTATCTGGTAGAGATGTCCAAAGATGATTCGTGGAACCGATTATTTTTCGGAATCGAATAATCAAAACGAGTAACTATAGAAATCGATACTATAAAAATATAATAAATATTTTAAATTTCACATGATAAAATGTAATAAAATTATACCTACCCTAAAATAAATAACAATTTAGATACTTAGATATACGGGGGGGGTTGGGTGGTTAAAATCCACTCGTTTTTATAGAAAATAGTAAAACCACTTTTGTGCCAAGCTGTATGTGAATCGATTAGGATGAATGCAGGATTTGTATTGTTATAACGATTTTAGCCGAATGGTCAAGCACTATTTTCAACTTACTTTTCTATTCATATTTTAGTAAATTTCAATGTTGATTTTCATGTGTTGAAATTTGGTCGAGCAGAAGGGTTAAAATCGTAAATTTTCCAGCAGCAGGACACCTACATTTATTTTACTACCCATATGCCGCTTGCCTGCCATGCAGGAGGGACTGAGTTCAAACCCGGCCCGCACCTCTGACTTTTCGGATTCATGTGCGATTTAGATTTATTATTATGACCTTTAATCAATTTTTAACATACTTTTTGATATCAGCTATACTTATAATAGTATTACAATTTTTTTTTTTTTTTTAATAAAAACATTTAAAAATATAAAAGAGTAGTAGGCCACCGGCATCAGGAACAGGGTCTAAGCTACCGATGGTCAGGGCTCTAGAGAGAGAAACCTAACAATGCGCGCAGTGTCAAGGAGTACTGTTTTCTGAATCAGAATCTGAATTATTATTTATATGCATTACACATTACACATAATATAGGTAAACTCTTAATAATAAACACTTATAAATAAATTGATGTTTGAACTGGTATTAATCTAGCTAGGCATAACTTTATACAAGGTTTATCATAATGAGAGGGAATATATTTAATCCCTGCAATTTATTTATTATTACTATTGGTTTCAGGAGGATTTGCAAGACATCATGTACAGCATACTGCTGCAACCATAAATGCAACAACTGCTACTCATACTCATCCCTGCCTGCCTTGTCACTCAGGTAATACTAATAAGCTAGTTTATTTAGTATAATATAGGAGTAGTCCATATTTTTTTTATCTTCTAACACTTTAAGAGAATGTGTGATGTTCGTGATCCTTTTTTAACTGACCCAGGCATATCTCCGTCATAATATATAGACGGATTTGCATAATTATTTTTTGTTCAAATGGGAAAAAAATTAATACATACGATTTTGATATAATAATCTAACCTTTTCTTTACAGGATCTCTAAAACGTCGAAGATTTGTAAACGGCACTGAGTCAGTTATCAAATCAATGAAGAAACTAAAATCAAAAGTTGTATGTTTACAAAAAGCAAAAAATTTGTTTAAAAGAAGACTGGCCTTAGCAAGGAAATGCTCTAAGTCGCCAGAATTTGAAAACCTCAAAAACTGGTCAAGTTTAAATAAAGATGCGCAAACATTTATAAAAATGCAATTGAATTTGGCAAAAAGAAAATCAAAAGGCAGAAGATTTACTTTAAAAGAAAAAAATTTAGCACTCTCTGTTTATAAACCAAGTCCGAAAGCTTACAGGGTCTTGAGTGAAATGTGCATACTACCAAAAAGAAAAACATTGCAAGGTGTTTTGCAAAAAGTTAAATTGTTCCCTGGCATAAACACACATATGTTTAAAAATTTGAAGACAAAAGTTTTAAAAATGCCTAGAACTCATAAATATTGCACATTAGTCTTTGATGAGATGTCAATCGCACCAGGACTTACGTATGATAAAAAAAATGACTTTATAGTTGGTTTTACTGATGATGGCGAAAAGAGATGTAAAGAATATGCGGATCATGCTTTAGTATTCATGGTCCGTGGTGCCGTCAAAAAATTCAAGCAACCCATTGCATTTAGTTTTTGTGCAAGCACAACTAAAACTTTAGACTTAAAAAATCAAATAAAGGATGTCATAATGGAACTACAAAATTGTGGGTTAAATGTGGTTGCTACAGTTTGTGACCAGGGAGCTACAAATATGGCTGCAGTAAATTCCCTGTTGAAAAATACAAAAGAAAAATATTTAAGGGAAAATAAAGAATGGCGGGGAGGATATTTTTTAATAAATGACCGAAAAATATTCCCTATTTTTGACCCCCCGCACCTAATGAAGGGAATACGCAATAATTTGCTCAATAAAAATTTGATATACAAAAGTGAAAATAAAATCTGTGTGGCTAAATGGGAACATATAATCAATTTATATAAGAGAAGTCCCGGATACAAGGGTGTGAAAATGGCGCCAAAACTAACTGCAGAACATGTCTTGCCAAATTTGATTCCTAAAATGAAAGTAAAACATTGCACGCAAGTTTTCAGCAGTACTGTTGCTGTAACTATGGGGATCATGGCAGGTTAGTTTATCATTTTCCTATAGTTATCTTTTCAGTTCTGATCCAGTCGATTGCGCAGTATGTTGCTCAAATTTCATATATAATGGTTCCACATTGCAAAAAACGATCGAAGAATTAAATTGTTATGATCTTGCCCATTTCTAATCGCCATTGTAGTTGCCCCATATTTATAAAACTTTTATTTTTCAGATTATGGTAAACTTCCTGAAGCCAGTAAAGAAACTGCCGATATTTTATTGTTCTTCGACAAGCTCTTCGACTCCGTCAATGGCAGCTATAGTCAATTAAAACACGGAAAAATTTACCGCACTGCAGTAACACCTAAGTCGCCACATCAAAGATTGTGGTGTGAAAGCATTGCAGCCTTAAAAAATATGAAATTTGAACATAATGGGAAAGAGACAGTAGTGCCCTCACTCTCCAGTTGGATTAAAACACTGGAAACTTTTAAAATGTTATCAAAATATTTGCATGATATGGGAGTAACTTCATTGTTAATGCGTAATTTTAACCAGGACCCAATAGAAAATTTTTTTGGAGCAATCAGAGCTCATGGCCAAGCAAATGTAATGCCCAATGCTGCAGCATTTCAAGCAGCATTTAAAACTCTGCTCATCAATAATATTACGTCACCACACTCTGTAGGAGCAAACTGTGAAAAGGACGAAGGCAGGTGTCTACAAAATTTATCATATTTTTTTAAAGAGAGCGCGACTTACAATCCTGTTACTTTGTGTTCAACAATTAAAGAGGAACACCTTAATATCTGTATTGCAAATACAATACTTGATAGTAAAAAAAATAATGATATAGAAAGATGTGCAGCTATTGGATATTGTAGTGGGTGGCTGGTTAAAATTGCAAAAAAACAAATTGTCGGAAGTTGCCATACATGCAAAGGGGATATGGAGAGTGAAACTATGTGTGATTTCCATAAATATATAAAAGTTAAAGACTACTCGGAAAAAGGCTGGCTTTGCTATCCCACCAGGGCAATTTTTGATATGTTCTTTCAAATAGAAAATATTTGTATGGAAGTTTTAAGAACATCATGTGAGGAAAAGAACTTATCAAGTTATATCAAATTATTAATTTCATTCCACTGCAACACAAATTTTTTGTCATGTGATAGGCACAAAAACAAACTTATGGATTTTTTTATTGATAAATGTGTAACATTTTGCATCTATAATTGGTGCAAGGAAATAAATCAAATTATATGTGGAAAATCGTTACTTTTTGACAGCGAAAATGAAATGAAACAGAAAGCTCATGACCATTATACAAAATATAAACTAAGAAAAAGAAAAACACAAACCGACCGGCTAGTCAATTTGTAATTTATTACATTCTATTCTATTTCTTTATTTGTATATGTCATGCATGAGCTATCTGTTTCATGTTGGTCGTCGAAAAATTATGATTTCCCACATAATACACTTAATTTTATTTCTTATCACGGATATTATAAGTACATAATATTTTCTTTGATTTATATCATTAGTTCTATATTATTAATTATAGGAAGAGACGAAATGCATCAAGCATTCGTCTCTTTTTAGTACAAATATTATGGCTTAAATCAAATCTAATTAGATTCACTTCTTACACACAATTTAAATTCACAACAATATATGAATTAATTATTCCAGCAAATTGTTAATAAAGGTACAAATAAATATGTCGAATGATCAGTATCGGTAATTTTTAAGCTTTGCCTGTTATTACAATTTGCTTCAACATTCATTCTAAGAAATGTGTAATTATAGAGATCTCAAAAATGTTATATTATATGTAGTCATGATACCTACCGACTAAGTTAACATTTTTATATTGAACCATCGTTGTTTATCATTTTTTTATATTCTTTAACTAGTTTTTGCTGTTATTCTTTCCAGCTTGTAGCGGGAATTTCAATACTTTTTTCAGATATTTGCTATTTCTATGCTAATGTGTTATTTCCGCAACCATCAAAATTGTATTTCACATCTAGGTAAAAATGCAAAAAACTGCCAAAATAGTGAATTGCTTGCCCCGGACGATATCTTTCACCTTAAACAAAGTATAGACTCTTAATTAAAAATACATAATTATGTAATGCCGTATACTTATATAAGTTTGCTTAAACAGTTTATAATAAAAGTTTGACATCACCTGACATAATATTTTTATTGCTGCTTAAAACTAAATTAGCAGTTAAATTATTTTTAATTGCTAGTTCAGTTTTAAAATACCCAAAATACCTACAAAAAACAAGAGAATAATTTATATAGTATAGGTACCTATATAGTACAGCATAATATAACTAGGTACGTACCTACGTAATATTAGCTTTAATGGTGGCGGATAGATGGCGCTGATGTCGTAGAATGAAACATTGGTGCCAACATACCCGTCTATTTCCCAATATACACTTTAGTTTATGGCCGCGGCGCGCGGGCGCGCATCCGTTGAGATTGAGACAGTCAGGATGTTCTTTATGTTATCATTATGACGTGATATGACGCCTACTTTACCTACCACTTTTTAATTAATTATGGGTAATCAATGTAATCATAGTCGCCTTTTGTCCAGTGCAGTAGCTGAATTCCTACTTGGGCCCGTGGCAATGTTATCTGAGCCGATAATCGCTGGGGCTATCCGTCTTCGATATAATAATATAATATTATAGACTTTAGTAGCAAAACTTTCATTCTATAAGAATATCATTGTGATTTTTGTACCTAAACCAAAAAGAGAAATGTTTTTATTGGTATATATTTTGTTGCAGTTCGCCTTTGTTACAGTGCTCACATCCGTAGTATTTGAAGATTGCGGTAAGCAAACCGTTTACTCTTTTTAATAGTCTTGGTCATCAATGCGCAATCTGATAAGCTATTTCTGTCCTATTGTTTGGGAGAATATACCGTCATGTTTTAAAAACCTAGGTACAGATTACATATCTAAGAATAGAAATATACTAATTATTTCAATAGGTAGTAAGCCGATAAACGTTTTGACGTAGGTAGGTACCTATAGCTAACGACCATGGCTTTTATGCATCATGCACACTTGAGGAAGGACCATTTAATAAACTCGTATTGTACACCTAATCATACAAAAATCCTGAATCACATATAATTTTCGTGTGCATACCAAAAATACCTCCAATATAATCGAATTGTTACGTTAGAGAATCGTACCTAGGTATTTATTTATTTAATAAGGTTTTCCCACAGTTAGTGTATACAGTAGGTTAGTTATTATTGGATAATACTGGCGACCCGTCCCCGGCTTCGCACGGATTCAGTTTCTCTACTATCCTTACATTAAATATGAAAGTATTAGACATGTAAATCTTTCTCCTGAATCACTCTATCTATTAAAAAAATCGCATCAAAATCCGTTGCATAGTTTTAAAGATCTAAGCATACCTACCTACATAGGGACTGACAGACATCGGGAAGCGATTTTGTTTTATACTAGGGGCCGTCCATTAATCACCTGATGTTTTTTTATTTATTTTTAACCACCCCCTCCCCTTAGGTGATGCGTGGTGAGGTTTAAGACTAACCCTAAAACAAATAAGAAATAAAAGAGTAGGTATAGGAAAAAATATATACATATACTAATAATATATATAATTTATATCTATATATAGGTGGAGGAAGGGGAGGGAGGCCTTTGCCCAGTATTGGGAGTGGGACAGCATGGGCTTATAATAATAATAACAATCTATCATCACTGCCAGGACTATTGTTGCCAATAAGAATGATAATTAAAGTGGTAATAGATCGGTCAGCACGCCGCACGATGATTGTTGATGTTACTATGCCACATGATGAGAATCTCGTGAAAGCCGAGAAAAATAAACAAATTAAATATCTTGATTGGCTCACGCACGAGGTTGTCGACATGTGGGATGTGGACACAGCAGTCATAGTGCCGATCGTCGTTACGGCCAAGAGCCTCGACCAACATCTTATGAGGCTCTCGTTGGGGGGTTGGATCAAGGGCTTGATGCAGAAGGCGGTAGTCCTCGACACGGCACGCATTGTGAGGAGGTTCCACTCTCTGGAGCCCTAGCCAGCGGTAGCTTGGACCCTGTTCCCGATACCGGTGGGCTACTACTACCACTACTCTTTTATATTTTTAAATGCTTTTATATTATTTTTTGTAAAATTATTTATAAATTTATAAAAGTATGTGTAAATAATTAAATAAAGGAAATAATAATAATATAGATAGGAACCTATCTAAGTATAAGTACGGATTGCAAACAAATAAAAAGCTATTAATTAGTGTTATAAATCAGAGCATTTATCCTCCATTGTAAAACCATTTTACAACTCCCATTTTATCAGCAACTTACTTTGATTTGATTATTTATTACTTATAGGTACCTATATCTATTCGTTCTTTTAAAAGGCAAATTCCTATTAAATTGAGTAAAAACCAAGTAAGTATGTACCTACCTAACTACGTCATTGTCATTCGATTATTTGAATATAGGTAAACAGTAATAATATTGTGATTTATCACTGCATATTATTTCTACCGTGATTAGAGTTAATGTAGGTAAGTATAGGTAGGTACATTGTATATCTACTACGTGTTGTAGAGTTATAAAGTTTAGAGATAATGTTAACGAATTTAAGATACGCCAAGTCTTAGTGTATGATGCGATGATAATTATTATGACTAAACGTTTGGAATGTCGAGAAACGAATGCCGTGTATGCATCGATGCTGCGCCAAACCAGACCAGAGATATTAGCATCGTCTAGCATCAGCGGGTCTACCGCGTAACAAAATGATAATGAACATCAGACTCTGGTAATAAACTTCAATACGATCCTGAGAAACTAACCTTTGAGCTAACTTGTAAAAATTATAACAATCATGAAGACGGGACTCCAGTTTAGTGACCTCACGATCGTATTGAAGTTTATTGCCAGAGTCGATGTTCATTACCATTTTAGTTACACGGTAGACCCGCAGATGTGCCTGGGCTAATCATGGTGTATTCAATTCTACGATTCGACTTCGACATAGGTAAAGGCGGAAATTATTGTTCCAATTGTTTTCCTCCAGAAAAGGGATCGCTTGATAAGAAATCATAAAAAAATATAACATAAAACATATTTTATAACAGGTTCTGTAGGTAGGTACCTACTTAGGTACGCTTGGTCATGTATGCCAATAATCTGATTAAATTAATACAAAAGACTTTATAAATAGGTACCAACTTACACGCTGATTATAACGCTCGCTGAGATGTAAAAAAGCCGGACGAGTGGGGGTGTGACTCGCGCGCCGAGGGTTCGGTGTTCATTGTCAGATATTTTGCGTCATTTATCAAAACCGCAGTGCCGGAACCTAGGAAAAGATACGGACCCTGCGCATCCCAGGTCGCCGCGCCGCGTATAAGGCCGCGTATAGGTAGGTATATGTTCAAAGAACCTGACGAATTGGAAAAACCTGGGCGAGGAACTCGTTCGATGAACAAACAAACGTGGCTGCTGGTGTTGGAAACGAGCATGAGGAGCTACAAACTCGTGTAATATAGAGTACCTAGCTATAACTTCTATCCTAGCATCATTCACATAGGTATATAAGTTACCGCTACCCTGCGCTACCCATTCGAATAGCCGGATCTATCGCTTGGTTTCCGGTAGTTATAGCGTGATGTTTTTTTTTTTTTGTAGTATTGTGTAAATTCATGTCGAATTTTGGCCGGGGCCACTACTGCGGCCCCAGATATTATTGTAATAGTACATTATGATTTATGTGCGGTAAGTTGAAAATTACAGCCGAGGCGATATTGCTATAGCAGAGGCTGTAATTATCAAAGCGCACGTACATATGTCATAGGTACGACGCGCGACGTTTTATAACATAGGTATTTGCGAGGAATTTTCAATTAAAAACAATACAGCGAAAAGAAAAAGCGCGCGGAATAATTTTTACTTGTTCACAAATTAGCGATGTGCGCGCATCAGCCCTTTTTTTTAAGGCAAAGGCATAAAAACAGCCAGTATTACTAATAAAGTAAATTAATATTTTTTTGTTTTTGTTACAGATAAATGGTTGTAATTTATTATCAAAATTAATTAAATTAAAGAATTAAACGTTTTTTTTCTATATTTTATCTCCCAAAGTTAATTTTATTCATAAAATGTTGACCACTTTTCTGAGATAAAAACTCTTTGCTAAGATTTAAAAAAGTACCGTTCGTTTTTAGACGGAGCATCTTGATAAACCATGCGTCTTACATTACATTATCGCACAAGTGCGTAATGAGATACATTACGATATTGAAATTGGTGAAATAAGAGACCCTTTACGAGCAAATGTGTTATAATAGTAGGTACATTATGGTACAAGTGTGTAATGTTGGTGAGGTTGGTGATTACCGCTGAGGCGCCATTGAGACCCGAGCCGTTAGGTGAGGGTCTTAAGAGAGCCGAGGACGGTAATCATCAATACACACGTGTATCATACGACGTTTTTCAACACACTTGTGAAGAAAATAACTATAATTTCAACAGTGAAAACGAGTTGTGAAAATTTTTTCGCAATGGCGGGAAAAATTAATCAGTTTTCCTATGCGCGCGCATCTAACAGATCGGCCATAGACTAAAATAATGAGGTTTCTTTTTTTTGGCTTTTCTCGGATAGCGTTTTAGCCACGTACAAAATGGGTAATTCAAAGTTTTCTTTATCACAGAAAAAACAAAAGTTATATTTGAGTGAAAGTTGTATTTATGTGTGCCTAATTGCGGTGAAATTAGAGCCATTTTATGAGCAAGTGTGTTGAAAAATATTATATAGGTACTCGTCAAAACAAAATAAGGGCCACCTTATATTTTTGATCTTCTGGGCAAATTATGAGGTTCCTGGGTTTCTAAGTTGTAAAATTCATTGCAATGATTTGTTTTCATGAAATAGGCTTAAATTTCACACAATCCACAGAAAAGAAAAACAATTTTACAACATTTTCAAGAAAAAGTGCAATTTCAGCAAAAAGTGCACTTTACAAAACTTCAAAAACTAGGTATTTTATAGAATTATTAGTCCACAGTTATCATTAATTTAATATAATTCGAGCTGTGTAGGTACCTACCGTAAATCTAATTGAAATAATTAATGCATGTCAATATGAATTAAAATCAAATTATTTTTAGACTAGAAAACGTATCGTAGGCTGTATGAATCCTGTCTTTTGCCTTACTGACAGTTTGACATTACTGCATTAATTTTTTTTGATTGTTTACTTGATTCATGGTATGATTCAATTCATGGTTTTTGAGTTACAGATTGCTTTGATTTTATCGACGACTGTGGCCATTTTTTAAGGATTTTGATTTTAATTCTGCACACGATACCTATTTTTTAACACGGACTTAGATTGGACCCGCCTAAACAACTACTCGCCTGCGTTTTAAACGTTTTTTAAACCTAGATTTTTAATAATAATGATTGAAATTGTAATGGATTTCCTACGGTTTGTAGTACCTACAATTTGGCGTACTTATATTTCATTGTTGTTCATGTTCATTTCAGGCATTTTTATGGCTGATGAGCATTCCCCTTTCGTTCCCGTCCGTTACCACACAAACTTGATGATAAATATAAAAATAAAAACAAAATAAGGTATCAAAAAGGTGTGTTTAGATAATGAACGAAGTCTCCCATAAAATATAATTCTATAAAAAAAATGTACATAATCTAAGACCTACGTCCTATTTTTACTAGATAGGTACTCAAAGGATTTTTATCTACAATCTACAACACATTTCTTGAAGTTTCGTTACCGGATGTCCGGAAAATGTAGTAATTTTTTCTTTGTTATTTGAAAACTACTGGAGAAAATTATAGGACCATTATTAGAAGAAAGAAAGAATGAAAAGCAATTGATTTTTACATAAATTACGACACAAATAAAAAAGTTAACAATTAAAACAAAAAAAAGTAAAAAATGAAGATAAAAACAAAAGTAAAAAATTTAAAACACGTATTTATCTTGTATTTATGAATAATTATGAAACTCATACATAGGTAATATTATTTGATATCTATCTCGAAGATAAATATAAGAATCACTTTGTTAAAAATTAAGAAAATAATTAATTACTAACATTAGTAACATTTTTTTATCGGACAATAACGGAAAGAACCGTAATGAAATCCTAAGACAGCATTCATAGTGTACAAAATTCAACTACAGACAGAAAAATTGATTTATTTTTAAACTGTTTTAACATATGGGTACGCTTAAACTAATCATATTACGGTCAATAATAATAATTTACTTTAATTTACAAGGTGTATCAAAATAAAATTAGTGTGCAAAAACTATAGATAAAAATCATTTAATTACGAACAAAACTGTCTATGTAATAATTAACAGAATACACGCAAGTCCTGAAATTAGTTTGCTTAGAATCCCGATAAAATCATTAGAATCACCGATATAATAGTCACTAGAGTCTGGTCGCGTAATAAACATACAAAAAAAAACATACATTTGAATTCAGAACCTCCTCATTTTTTGAAGTCGGTTAAAAAGCAGGAGAAAGCGACACAGCTATTGTTTTATTATTAGATAAAAATGTGTCATGGCAAGTTAGGAAGACAATAAATAATCAAATACGACGGAATTATTCGTTTTAACCGACTTCAAAAAAGGAGGAAGTTCTCAATTCGATTGTATGTTTTTTTTGTATGTTTGTTACGCGATTACTCCGCCAATTGCAGACCGATTTTGAAAATTCTTTTTTGTTTGAAAAGGTATAGGTACGATATTTCTCTACTCTTGAGGTGGTCCCGTTAAATTTGGTGAAGATCTAATGAAAATCTTCGGAGATAGACAATGGAACTCTTGAATGAATAACTGAAAATATGTACCTACTTACTTATATGTACATAAACCTAAAAATCAAACATACACTGCCTTATTACAAACGATGGTATAAAGCAAGTCTTGTAAAACCCCGGTTTTGAGATAGTCCCGTCTCTTGTTTTTTGTTATCTGACGCTAGAAAGTGACGGATATATTTAAAACCTGGGTTTTACTAGAATTGCTTTGAATTATTTTTTGTAATAAGGGAAATAATCATAAACTTATTATTACTAGTTATGGAAATAATGTTCTCAATTTGACTTGCACTCCAAATTCCTTATAAACTAGGTACTATGTATTATCTCTATGTTATAAACCGACTTAAAAAAATATTTGAAGTTTCTAAATTCGAATTAAAAAAAAAAAAAAAATACCTCAGTACTTTCGACTGGGTGAACCTGGGTCCCTTTATATACTTTTTAGTTTTTGAAGTTGATTTTTACTTTTTTTTAAAGTTTATTTTATTTGCAGTAATGATCGTAGCGGCACGTACTGGCCTGGGGACGCCCGAGATTACCTGAGAATTTATGTAGTGATTGCTTTCGTACACACGCGCTTGTGTGAGTGCAAAATCCACGGATATCAATGAATAGAATAGAATATATCTTTATTTTCTCATCATCACAGAAACATACTATACTACCTACGTAAAATAGAGATTGATGGCTGATGTAGGTACCTACTTAGGTAGAACCTGTATTACAGATCACCAGGCTAATCCTCCATGGAGACTGATATAAATATAATGTAAGTAACTTTACATGTGGGCACTTCAGAGACGCACCGCACTTTGGTGACTAACTTAAAATTTATTTTATTACTAACAAAATCGCGAACGTACTTACATAAAATGAGCTTATATGGAGACGTTCTACTGTTCTTAATCTTATGCCGAACCCCAAAATGTCAGGGTTTGCACACATCGACATAATAATTATCCCACCCGCCGTTGGTTGCACAGTGGTCCGAAAATAGGCAGAAGAGACATGACGATTTAAAAAAAAACAACTGTAGTATTTCTCAGAGTTATGTATCAGATCAGAGATCATTCTATGCTCCATAACGGAAGTTTATGTTAAAGTTTTAGACTTCCTGGGTCTAAATGCTGTATTTGTTTCCACAAATATATAAGTCTGGAACTAGGACTGACCCCGGAAACTACCGACCAATTTCAGTGTTGCCTGTTATTTCCAAAATATTTGAAAAAGTTTTATACACGCGCATATCTAAACACCTAATCAATACCAACTTTCTTTACTCGCACCAATATGGCTTTCGTCCACACTCTAATACACTTTCGGCTACTGTTGATTTAATTACTAAAATACAAGATAATATAGACAAAAGGCAATTGGTTCTAGGTGTTTTTATTGACCTAAAAAAAGCATTTGATACTGTTAGTCATTTTATCCTTCTGAAAAAGCTAAAAATCATAGGAATTACTTCTACAGCCTACAAAATGGTTGAGTCTTATCTTACTAATCGGCAACAGATCGTCAAACTTGATGATTTTGCAAGTGCCCCAGCCAATATACAGTGCGGAGTACCTCAGGGATCGGTCCTGGGTCCATTGCTTTTCCTCATATATATTAACGACATTAGTACCGCTGGACTGACTGGACATATATCACTGTATGCAGACGACACATGTCTGTTTTATTTTGGCGATTCCATTACTGATATTATCTCGGAAGCACAGAAAGATCTTAATATTTTGAATAAATGGCTTAATCAAAACCTTCTGACTTTGAATGTTAGTAAAACTGCCTACATAATTTTCGCAGCAAAGAATAAAAACATACCATCATTTCCAAATCTTACCATAAATAACCAACCATTACGAAAATCAATGCATGAAAAGTATTTGGGCCTAATTGTAGACAGTAAGTTGACATTCAGAGCGCATATTGACTATGTAAGATCTCGAATACTCCCACTAACCGGAGCCATACGTAACATTACAAAATGCGTACCCTACAAGCTTAGACATACTATTTACAACACGCTAGTCAAGCCACATCTGGAATACTTGATCCAAGTATGGGGACAAGCTGCAAAAACAAATCAACAACACCTACAAAGAACACAAAATAAAATCATCAAAGTCCTCTTCAATTATAACTACTATACTCCTACAGAATTACTCTACAAAAAAACAAAATTATTTAACCTACAACAGTTATATGTATACATACCATACATGTATGACTATCCGAAAGATCCTTAAGACCAACATACACACAAACATTTCATTTACACAAAAGACTCATAGATATAATACCCGTAATCAAGACGACCTAGAAGTACCAAGAGTGAGAACCCTGTACGGCAGGAAAACTATACAGAATGAGGGGGTCCGGCTATACAATAAAATACCTAAAAAAGTCAGAGAGTGTACAAGCATACCAACATTTAAAAAAGGCCTAAGGAATTATATACTAGAAGCATAAGTTTAGCTTTTTATATTTATTTAATAATTTATGTACACACTATCATGAAAGACACAGAAAACATTAAATAGGAGAACAAAGTACAAAGGTACTGCTTATTTCACAAAAGAAATATATAATATATTTTAAGAATAAGAATAAGAATAATTTATTTTGCATGATAATGAGCATTAAGTATTAAGTTCATTGAGTTATTTTATAATAAACACATATTAAGCTTAGTTTGTACTGTTTTGTATTTCACTTTATTTTATTTTATTATATATTTTCAATATTTTATAAGTGTAACTATGGTGTTCAGTTTCTTAAATAGCTTGAACGTCGTTATGTAAACTAAACCTATTGTTAATTTAGTTAAGTTTCTCTTTAAGTGAACTGTAATTTGTTCTTTGAGAAAATAAATGTCTTTAAACCGAAATACAGCATTTAGACCCAGGAACTCTTGACCAAAGTCAAAGTCAATTTTAAAATTTTATCATGACTCCGATAGTCTAATCTAAATGCTATCTTTGTGGATGTTATGGAGGATAGGTATCTGATACATACCTAAAACTGCGAAAAATATCGAAGTAGATTAAAAAAAAACTTAAGTCCTCTAGTGCTAATTGAAAGTCGCGTCCGCGCCCTGTCTGCGCTCCACCCGCGACGCGTCCTAGTCTTAATAAGTCTCTCCTCTCTGACTTTCGCCTAATGGTTCCTTTATAACATTTTGGTGCGGAACCCTAAAAACAGGCAGCAAGTAGTTACCTATCTGCAATTTTTTGTTTATCGTATGATAAGATAATTTATGTATGTACAGTAAGTACCTACTACCACTTTTATATTATATGTTACGTCGACAATATTCGTTAACGCAGATTAAAAGAGTCTAGGTATAGATAATCTAACAACGATTGTATTGTAGTCAGCGGCGGCGGAGGCGCGCGGCGCGGCGGCGCGCGGCGCGGCGGCGTTAGATTACTGCTCTAACGAATATTCTCGATGTACTATAAGACCTATTTTCCAATAAGTAATATGTCGCGGGCGGCTGGCCGCACGCTACTTCTATTTATTCAATAGTCCAAGCCAATGGGTATGGTACTTATATTAAATATAATTATTTAATTATTTAATTATTTGTATTCTTTATTTCGAGCATAAAACATAAAATAATTCATAATTACTTATGAGAAGAAAAATAATAATAGGTAGATATAAATTTTATTGACTTTGGTTGAGTGGTTTTTAAATTTAAATTTCAATAATAATTATGTAGGTAGATATTTTAGTATCCATAAGTAGGTATCACACGAACTCTCGAAAGTAAATAAATTATTTGTTTTGCTATAGTGTTTATTCGACAAAAAAATTACCAGTGAATATACAAAAAAATTAAAAACCGACTGCAAAAATCTAAAAATGTAGGTAGATATAAAATAATTTTGGTAATATAGGTAATATAAAAATTTCTTCAATGCACCTTAGCCAAGCTTTTTATTAGATACAACTATTTTATTTGATTTTAGTTTTTTCAAGTCGATTTTTACTTTTTTTTAAAGTTTATTTATTAACGAATTTTTCAAAGGCCCTAGTGTAAGTTTCTTTTAACAATCTCGATTTTACGTATCGACCGCGTTCGGCGCTTCGAATGGTGATGAGCTCGGAGCGGGCCAAACGGCACGCAGAAGCGGCAGAACCACGGGCAGAACGCAGTGGATGCGTAAAATCGAGACTGATAAATGAAACTTACACTACGGCTTCCTGTTACCGCACGGGCCAAAGACAAAGTGCACAGATTCGTGCGAAACTCAATTATCTAAACTAATATTATAAAGAGAAAAGATTTGATTTTTTGTATGTTTGTTTGTTTGTAATGGATAAACTCAAAAACTACTGGACCGATTTTAAAAATTGTTTCACCGGCAGAATGCTACATTATCAGTGAATAATATAAGCTATAATTTATAAAGATATCACGCGGGCGAAGCCACTGGCGGAAGCTAGTCTAAGTATAATACTAGATACATAATATATATACTTTACTATACTATAGGTACTAGATCAACACTAAGGCTGACATTCAGAGACGACAGAAACGAGTCTAAGCGTGAACTTACGCTTCCATCTGTCAAAATTTGTTCGTACGATTGAACGGAAGCGTAAGTTCACGCTTAGACTCGTTTCTGTCGTCTCTGAATGTCAGCCCAGGACAACTCAAAAAAATACATTTTTCAGTCGACAAAAGAAATCAAATCCTACTTACTCAATTTAATGTTACTAAAGTTATGAAACAAAATAGCATATTAGGATTTTTTTGAAAGAAAGAAAGAAAAAGTTTTTATTTCTACGCCCAGTATGACGCACAAAACATAAAAATATCTAAGCTTAATTAATACTAAAAAAAAAAAAAAAAAAAATGTCATCGTTCTGAGAAGCTTCTTCGTTGTTTTTTGAGTTAGGTATCTTAGTTTTGATCTAGGTGTGCGATACTTATGCCTTCAATTTATCCTACTTATCTAGTGGTCGCAAGTGACTGCCTGCCGTGAGATCCATCATACCCAAGGTCGCACGTATAGACACTTTTGCAATATCCAACTTAAGCTGTTCTTTCAGGTTTCCTATCCGCATTACATGACTTCTGTTAGGAATACCTTTCAACAAGAAACACCTCGGCCTAATGGGGTTAGGTGCGGGTCTCGATCGATCGGGTCCGATCAATCGTGTAGTGTGGCGCCAGATGGGGCCGATCTCCCGGTTCGCTTAACCAGTCACCTTATTAAAATCGTTTTCATTGTTTACAACAGGGTCTGCGTACGAGCTGAAGGCAGTAAATATTGACGGGTGTAACAGTCAGCTTCCATGTTACGTGACGCTGGGCGAAGATGTGCCGGTCAGCTTGGAGTTCCATGCTGGTAAGAATTCCTTTTGGTATTTAATAACTATGTCCCGTGCGTGACCCGTCCCTTAATTCCATTTAGGCAATAACTAGAACTAGGTCGTCCCGGGCGGGGTCGCAATTCGACCTTATTTCAATAAATTTCTTTCTTCCTTTCTTTCTTTTGTCAAAGGGTAAGTATTCCTCTATAATCATTGCATAGGTATATATTTTTTATAATTTTGTTCTATTGCAACATTTGCAACAGCTGCGAGCGTGTACAAACTAGTCGTAAATAGCTAGATCTTAGCGTGTTTTGTTTGCCCTACTTCCCTGCAATACCTATTTATGAAATTTAAAATTTAATCTTAGTAACAGTTGAAAAATAACACAATTACAGCTTGTACATATTCTTATTTGTTTTTAACTTTCACTAAAATTAAATTTTAGCTTTCTCACTCATTCTCCTTAAGTAAGTATATACACCATGTCCCAAAATTCAAGGATAAGCGGGCACCAGAGGGTTGACCAGCTCATGACTACTCGAGAAAAAAAAAAAAAGAAAAAAAAAAACTCAATTTTTAAGAAGTTACATCAAAAAATTGAAATCCTTAAAAAATTTACACCCCTTAAGAGATTTTTAATTACCATGACCACAATGTTTCAAATATTTCTGAATTTCTTTTTGTACCGGAAACCTAAGTAACCCTGCTATCCACCACAATCCTTGAAAATCCCAGAATTCCTGTAGATTTGACACAAAAATCAATCAAAATAATATTTCACCCTAAAATTTTGAAAGGTTTTTACTTTCGGTCCACTTTAACTCATCGTGGTGTAAAAAAAAAGAACGGACACTACCATGGCAAGTTTTTTTTAAAATTGACGCATCTATCCAAAATTCCAAAATAGTATAATACTCTAGGAAAACTAGCTACAAAAAAAAGAAAAACGTACTATTTCTGAACAAGAACCAAATTTCATAACTTTTACTATGTGCCCAAAATAGGTATTTTGTTGTAAATTCTTCGAATTTGAATGGTACATGTGCGTAGTCAATAACATTTAGAAGTTAGAGAGGGATTATACGTTAGAGAGAGATAGATAGATTAGATAGATAGTACGTAAAGTAGGAAAAAAGACGTTTTTATAAATTATACCTCGTGTCTCCACAACTACAAGTCTGCTAGTACGTCTGTAGCGTACTATCACCTGTCATCTGTTCACAGACTAGACTTAGGATTTCGATGTAGATTTTCGTTGTGAGTAACAATAGGATAGCTAGAGAAGTTGCTGCTTTTGTAAACTTTTTCTCGATACAATCTGCTAGCAGCGTTAGCATTGCATCCTAAGTCTAGTCTGTGGACAGATGACAGGTGATAGTACGCTACAGACGTATTAGCAGACTTGTAGTTGTGGAGACACGAGGTATAATTTTTAAAAACGTCTTTTTCCTACTTTACATACTATCTATCTAATCTATCTATCTCTCTCTAACGTATAATCCCTCTCTAACTTCTAAATGTTATTGACTACGCACATGTACCATTCAAATTCGAAAAATTTACAACAAAATACCTATTTTGGGCACATAGTAAAAGTTATGAAATTTGGTTCTTGTTCAGAAATAGTACGTTTTTCTTTTTTTTGTGGCTAATTTTCCCAGAGTATTATACTATTTTGGAATCTTGGATAGTTGCGTCAATTTTTAAAAAAACTTGCCATTGTAGTGTCCATACTTTTTTTTTACACCACGATGAGTTAAAGTGGACCGAAAGTAAAAACCTTTCAAAATTTTAGGGTGAAATATAATTTTGATTGATTTTTGTGTCAAATCTACAGGCATTCTGGGATTTTCAAAGATTGTGGTGGATAGCAGGGCTACTTAGGTTTCCGGTACAAAAAGAAATTCAGAAATATTTGAAACATTGTAGTCATGGTAATTAAAAATCTCTTAAGGGGTGTAAATTTTTTAAGGTTTTCATTTTTTTTATGTAACTTCTTAAAAATTTAGTTTTTTTTTTCTTTTATTTTTTTTCTCGAGTAGTCATGAGCTGGTCAACCCTCTGGTGCCCGCTTATCGTTGAATTTTGGGACATGTTGTATATAAACTTGCCAAATCTAAAGCTGATATTACCTACATATTATTCTAAGATATTATTCTAAGTTTAGTTACTAGCGTATATACACTAATTTAATTTCATAACCGATGAATTCACTAATTGACCTAGACATTGTACTTTTACATATTATTAACAGACCACTGTGCGCGCTGTCCTACTAACACGCGATTTGTACTGACTAAGCACATTACTCGCCTACAACAAAAACAAAAAATAAACATGTATTAGCATCGAACGTGATTTATGCAACATAGACTTTAATCCAGTTTATTAGGTTAATAAGTAGGTCTATCCGTATAAAATAATTTATCTCTGTATAAAATTTTAAGATTACTAATGTTAAATATTGTTTAAAACTCTGTTCTTTTTAAGTTCCATACTGTAAGCACTCCTCCCGCCTGTGGCACAGGTTTATCCTAGTACAGGCACCTAGGCAGTGAAATACCTATATTTTTTCTTAGATTTATATTGTATTGTGTTTTTACCATTGTAATTTTGAATAAAATTTTATTTATTATTTATTATTATTTATTACATGGTTCAATTTCGGTTCAATGTTGCTTTCAACTTGATTGCTTCAATGGCATTGAGACATCTAAATACATTTCAATGATTTCGTGTGTAGGTATAGGTAAAGTCGTTCAATGTGCACTGTAACAATGTTCAATACTTTTCAACGGAATTGTTTCAATTTGGTTGATCCGTTGTATCGCCTTTACCACGGTAATATTATCTATACAGTATTCCAACTTCATTCAAACGGACGAAGCGCGAGCTATGCCTACGCGCCTCGAACTCGGTGTGCGCCTGTGCGCTCGGTATGCAGACAGTCGCGACCACCGCGCGATTTTTTCACTAAAAATAAGTTCAAGTACATACCTATTTAATATGACGAGTAGGATATATTGTGCTGTTTTTGGTTGCATGAATTCGTCAATAACGCATCCAGAAATAACTTTTTTTAAATTACCTGGGAACTCTGAATGGTAAGACTATAACAGTAGATTATTAACCAAGGGGATAAAGCAGTGTCTTCTGTCGCGGGTGACGATTTAAATCGCGAGCGTAACGAAGGACTCGAGGTTTACTCCCGAGCGTAGCGAGGGTTTTAAAAACTTAAATCACGAGCGAAGCGAGGGATTTAAGACGAGTCCTGAGTGTAGCGAGGGATTTAAGTTCACCCAAGACTAAGACAGCTTTATCACTGAGGAAAATACTCTACTTTTCGTACCATTTGCGAAAAAATTAACACAATAATAATATGAGATAAGCATTTATTAAAAATAATGACAATTAAAAGTAAAATGCGTATTCCTTTTCCAAAAAGATGTATAATGCTTTATATACAAACTCAATGGTGTAAACACAGATGTAGTTCAGTATAAATTTCGGTAAGTATTCCAAAAAATCACATTCTCCCCCTAGAGGATGAATGAAATTCAGTTATGTTAAAAACAGGGAAAGAAAATTGTACTGAATTTCATTCATCCTCTAGGGGGAGAATGTGATTTAAATTTGGAATACTTACCGAAATTTATACTGAACTACATCTGTGTTTACACCATTGAGTTTGTATATAAAGCATTATACATCTTTTTGAAAAAGGAATACGCATTTTACTTTTAATTGTCATTATTTTTAATAAATGCTTATCTCATATTATTATTGTGTTAATTTTTTCGCAAATGGTACGAAAAGTAGAGTATTTTCCTCAGTGATAAAGCTGTCTTAGTCTTGGGTGAACTTAAATCCCTCGCTACACTCAGGACTCGTCTTAAATCCCTCGCTTCGCTCGTGATTTAAGTTTTTAACACCCTCGCTACGCTCGGGAGTAAACCTCGAGTCCTTCGTTACGCTCGCGATTTAAATCGTCACCCGCGACAGAAGACACTGCTTTATCCCCTTGGTTAATAATCTACTATTACTTAGGTACTAGTACGAGTAAGTAGGTAGGTACATAATGTGTGTCTTTTTAATGGATAAGTATATCCTTTTATCTCCCGAAAAAAAAGATGTCTGGATTAATAAATAAAGTGAATAGTGAAGGAAAGTGATTGACACGAGTGAAATAGGTAGTTAGTTATAGGCGGTTCATGAATCATGGATACGGTAGGTACGCTTGTGTTAAAACCTCGGGGCATGTGTGTTTTGTTTTGTAAGTTTGTTTAATTCAAAGTAAAGACGTGGTATTTTATTATTAATAATAGGTAGTTGTTTATTGTACTGTGTGTATAATAAACAAACCAATAAATTAAAAACAACACGCACTTTTATTGAACACTTTCTATTCAATTCACAAAGTATTTCATTTGTTTATATAAAAAAAAGTATATTTACAATCACAAAACTAAATGGAAACACAAAGTAGGCAAATGTAATTAAAATGCTCCAGGCGGGCAGCCCTATCCATAAAGTTATTATTACTAATAATAACTTTATGGCCCTATCACATGTTTACGTACCGCGCGGCTGTAGGCATTTATTTCAAAGATACGGCCGAGTTACAATACTGTATAGATAGTATTACCGTTCCTTTACACTCCTCCGTGCGCGCAATATACTTACAAAGGGGTATAAAGTTTTCTTTTCGCGTATTAATATACAGGGTATTTGAAAAAATACTATTAAAACCTCTTAGTTCTAAACCAGGGTTGTTGTTGATGCATATTTTATTCACATCAGCCGCGGATGCTGATGCTGATTTTAATTATTTTCTTATAAAAGCAGGGAATTAATTTAAAAAAACTAAACAACCGACTGCTTAAAAAGTGAACTTTAAATAGGTAGTTTTTTTTTTTTTTTTTTTTTTTATTGGCATGTCGCTGTTTGCGCTGTGCCACTAACAAAAACGGGGAAACTTGGTAGAAATAGGAATATTGTAATTGAGGATGCGGAATTTGGAATAGGTTAAACATTGGAAAGGATCAGGAAAATAGAAATAAAATTAACACAACTACATTATATAGGCATCATACTCGAATATTGTTGAGATTAATAAAAAGCGATAGATATTTATATATTATAGGGTAACTAGGTAGTTTTGAAGGAAAAACAATTTTTAATGTCATTTAAGGCGCCAAAAATCGGCCATTTAAATTTTCACAATTTTGTTATATCCAGTGGTCATCAATAACTCCATGGTGGTCATTCGCACAGTTAAGACCATAAAGTTATTATTAGTGGAATAATAACTTTATGGTTAAGACGAATCCATAGACTTATTAACTGGGAGCCAAGAACCTTATTCTTGCTGGGAGCCCTACTTCCTACTTATTATTTCTATGGACGAATCTAACGACACCTGTCAAGCTAAAATCCATTAAGCCGTTTAGGCACAGAATCTGCGTTTAGGCTACAGGCTTCCAGAGCGTTACAAAATAATATACGTAATACCGTAATACATACGAGTAGGTACACTCAAATAACATAACCCTCCTTATGGTGCAGTCGGGTAAAAAGTAGTGACCATTATGAATTTATATCTAAAAGTTGCAGTTTTTTGGTATTGAAATAAAATAAATAATTTTTGTGACTTTTAATAAACAAATAGAATCAAACTAAGTAAGTACTTACTTATTTATGTTTAGTAATAATTAGTCGTAGTTGGTCAAAACACGCAAACGAAAACAACACGTGCTATACCTAAGTCTCGCTGCGGTCATGTCATGACTTGAACATCAGCATCCTGTTGAAAATGATGCTGAAGTTCCGCGGATGCTGTTGCTGATGCTGATGTTCGTAACGACCCTGGTTCTAACTTCGTATCATGATCCTGAATAACGTTTGTTCCACGAGTTTGATCAGAACTATTTAACAGGTTACCTATTAAAAATAAAGTAATTTTCGTGTGTAACGTAAAAACCCACAGAATAGCTACCTACCTATTTTGTAGGTACTAAAACTAACTTACAGAATGACCAAAGGATCAACTCTTCCATTTCATTCTATTTTTCGGCTGTCTCAGTTAGAATAATGCAAACCACCTACCTACAGAGAAATTTCATATTTTTGTATGAAAAAAAGAGATTTATGAAAAGTCGTAGAACAAAAGTTATTCAGGATCATAATAAAAAAATTGTGTTATCCCGCTTCAATAAACGGCGTTCAACGAATAGATACCTAGGTACCTGTGTTTAGGTACCTACTTAAGAAGATACTAGATATCAAGGCTTCTAGAAGACCTACTTACCTATCAGTAGGATCAGTCCACACAGCAATGCTACGGGCGCTACGGCCCATCCAATGGCCTTATACGTCACCGTTAATTTATTATTGCCTACTTATTATTTTTATTGCAGATTTCCTGTCGCGCAACCTAGATCAAGATGTAGTGATAAACATAAATCATATAAACTTGAAAACGCAAGTTAGTCCAGGCAAGTAACGACGACCATTTTGATGTCTTCCTTCGGTCTCCCAATCATTAAATTTTTAAGTACCTACCTAATTGGTACTTACCTAATGGTTACCTCTTAGAACGGTTAGCAATCTCGAAATTCTTAGCCTAAAAATCGACTGAACTTTAAATCAATGTTCATAAGCAGTAGGCTTATGAACATGAAACTGCCAATAATGGAGAGGCGGAAACTCGCGCGGAGCGCAAAGCGGCGCGCAACGTGGAGAAAGGCGCGTACTTATCTCTGTTCATGGAGAGCGAGCGAGAGAGCGACACGCCGCGCGACTTTCCGCCTCTCCATAATTGAGCTCTTAGCGATTATATATTTTCCTTAAATGAAGAATTATTGTAGGTACAATTGTTGAAGAGTAGTTTTCAAAAAATTGCCGAATCGGACGAAAAATTAAAAAAAATCCTGGATCTGTTTTATTGGTACGGCATTCGATTTATTAAGAAAAAATGAGTAGGTTTGACTACTAGGCAACAAGTTGCAGTCAGTTTTTGAACATGTAAGCAGGTTAGATTAGAATACTCTCTGGTGAATGATAAATGAGACAGGATAGTAAAACAAAAAAACAAGGATTTACAAATGAAATCAAAAAACATTTAAAAATGTTTATGATTATTACTCCAGCGTTCTTTATCGTTTCCTTTTTCCCAGCAGTTACAGAGGTATTCTCATCTTCTTCCAGGAACTTTTTTACATCCTCGCGTAACTATATTCTTAACTTTTGATCCTTTACTGTCATCCACCTGTATGGATTTACAGGTTTAATTAATAGAAACAGGTTTATAAGAAAATGACCGATAAGTCTTTTAAATGCCAAACTATTAAATTCAGCGAGGTTATACCTACTCCACCTCAAAGCTGTTCCCATGTACTACAACCAAAACCAACTTGAACTAGAACTATTAGTAATAAGTGTTAAAGATATTGCAGGCAGAATAAAGAGAGCTTACCGTTACAAAAATACGCGGCGACATTTTGATATTTTTTTTCCCTCACTGTTAATACAATTGCACACACCTTAAGGGTCCGGCGGAGGGTACGGGCAACTACGATTCTAGGCGAGCGCAAATATTAACCTAAATATCATTAATCATAATTCATAATACATAAATCTGAATAATATCATAGTATGGTGGAAATATGCTCGAATTATACAGGATTTTGGTATTGCGTTTGTATGGGCAAATCATCGTGCGCCGGATTCTTAATACCTACTTCCACGGCTAACAGGCAAGGCTAGCAGGCGAGATAGGTACAGTTGCCGTGCTGTTAATAGTATTGGGACAATCCAGAAATATTCAAGGTGACAGGTGATGTAGAAAAATTTGATTACAAAAGTTTAAAAAAATATTTCTTTCCTTCTACTCAAGTAATGAGTACACAGTTTCAAAGAGATTGTAGCCTGAACTTAATTTAATTAAATGGTTCACTTGATTTTGTTAATTTCTAATGTAGAAATAATTTATGAACAATGTTCTCTAACACTCGTTCTTTGGACACGCAGGTTGGTGAGAAAATGACATTACAAACTCAAATTCAAGTTCTATCTTTCTTTTGGAGTGTGTAAAATGGACTTGCCTCGATGCATCTAATGTATTGTCAACTGTCTTTAAAACAAGAGTTGCCTAAATGTTGAAAATAAATTAACCACAACTAAAAAGTTCCTGGCAGGTGAAATCGGCAATTTTTTGAAAACTACCCTGAAATAGACTAAAATTGAAAAATAGGTAGGTAGGTAGTGTAGGTACCAAAATTAGTAATGGAGCAGGGAGCGAACACTGCACACGGATTATACTTACCTAGTGATTATTTTACAATACCATGCATTGCAAATAAGAAAATCAATTATGGCGTATTTTTTGCATTTTCTCAGTGATCAAGTAGGTCAGTATTTCATGATTGCGTACTATTTGCCACAGTGACGTATTAATTAGGTAGGTAACATTGATACAGCTATTGTTCAAGTTCAGGAAGTTTTTACATAGTCAATATAAGTTGTTTTTTGCAGAGCGCTGTGAGATCTACGACTGCCCCGTTACGACAGACATCGTCACTTCCTTCAACAGCGTGATGTCCATACCCACCAGTATCGCATTGGTAAATTATTTTTACACCACAATTGCAAGGAGCACCATCCTGTCATCGATAGGTCACTTGACCCTTCGTAAAATTTTAATATATTATTAACCCAAAGTAAACTGCACATTAGTTCTCTAGCTGATTTGCACGGACGTCTGACTAGACAAGTTAATCATTCTACTAAATAGGTAATCTGACACTAATGGGTACTCTGGATTTCACTTCAATAAAATCATAATCGTGCGTTAGCCTTTTCTCTACTAGGTATGTAGGGGTTGGCTGGCTCCCAGTCTAAACAGATTAGGTTGAATATCAGTACCTATCTTACAAGGAGCGACTGTCGCCACCCACTTACTTTCTGGAAGATACAGAGACCTACGGTTGCTGACTGCCCATGGGAGACTGTTATAGGTCATAGGTATTTGTATGACGATCGTGCTTTCTGCGGGATTGAGGGGTTTGATGTGTGAAGATCGGTCAGCCATCTTAGAACTGACTGCGGAAAGCGCCTAATCCGACTAAATGTATGGAACAGCAGATTTTTTTTGCGCGATTTCCGCTTTGGTCCCATAGTAAAAGTTGTTCATAATGATGAGTACCTAACGAAACCTAACAAATTCAGAAAACTTAATTTTTCAATATTTACAGAACCAGCGCGGCTACCTGCGGTGGCGGATTGAAAATGAAGTGGGAAAGCAGGTGTTGTGTTACTCTGTCCTGGTGCAGACCCAGAGTCGGCTCCAGAAGCTTCTGCGTCAGTACATAGCTACGATTCCTACAGCACCAGATAATATTGAACCTTGAATTACTCCATTTTCGACCCTACTTAACTGTAATTTTCAACTTACCGCACTTATATCATAATGTACTATTTATTACACGAGAATCAGTTTCCTGAAACCACATTAGACCGATAAAAAAGATTATACAGACAGGCAGACACGAACTGTCTTTTATAGATAACAGAATAAACTCAATTAGATACAGAATGGTCACAAGCGCGGACGCTAAGATTGGGTTCGATTCCCAAGTCAAGTCAAAGTGTTATTGGATTATTCTGTCTATCGTCTTCTTCTGGAGTTTGGAATTGTATCTACCAATAGGGTTGCCTCACAGATCACACTTTCTCTGTTCTGTGAGCTCCCTTCTACTTATTATATGGAACTTATGACATCATCGCATCGGCGGGGAGTATAAAAGCATACCTACTGCCTACATCAACTCTTGCGTAAAGTTATGTCAAGTTTAAGTAGCCTGTATTACATTATAAATACCTAATATCAAAATTGTAATGTCGCAATATTGTAGAAAGATCCAAAAAAGCTTTATTAGATGTATTCTAAACATTAGGAGATTGACAGTAAGATAATTAACAAATTGGAATTAGGCTTGAATTATGGGATGATTTTATGTAAAATCTAATAAGTTAAAACATTTATTTATAGTTAGTTACCTAATACCTAATTCAAAAATATTTTTTTTATATTATTATAAGAAGGTAACACAATTTTAGTAGGTACTTAGTAGGATAATATTATAATGTAATGATATACCTTCTATAATTAAATAATTTTTAAATTTATAAAATTTTAATTTGGTGATTTATTGAATAAAGAGACTGACCGTTTGTGACTAAGCATTATTATATTTATTATTGAACGTCTATTTATTTTTTACATTAACCAAATATTAAAACTATAAAAACTTAAATCTATTAGTAAACAAATATTATTAAATATTAGGATCTACAAATAAAAAAAATCTTCTAGCGCACCACTGCGGGGCATAGTGCCTAGGAGGCTGGCAGCGTTACCTCGTTGGATGGCTAAACTGATTCTTTGGCCGAGGTAGCTGCTAGCTCTCCTGTCGCCTGTGGCGTCAATGAGTTTATTTTTTTGTATTTCGTTCGAGCGTTACTCTTTAGATAAAGGAACTTAAACGTCTATAAATCAATATCAAGAATAATTTAAACAGTGGTAACGCTTGCCTTCCATGCACGAGGGTCTGAGTTCAAACCCGGCCAACATATCCGACTTGTCGAATTTATGTTATTTATGTGTGAATCAGAATTTGATTATCACTTGCGAAACATCGTGATAGAAACTGGGGGTCTACCGCGTAAGTAAAGTCGAGTATTTTGACCGTAGACAGATTTTGACACTACAGGCAGCTCTGACTTTTCAGGGCACTTCAAACTAGACTAGTGACCATCAACAACGTCTGATATTCATTTGAACGATTTTAGAAATTATTTCGATCTTTCCCCATCATTTTCGTCATTCTGTTTCATTCTAGGGAAAAAAACATTTTTATTAAAAAATAAAATCTGCGTTTGTACAGATTTAACAGGATGTTATCAATATGATATAAAAATATACTCTTTGCTCTTTACTCATTACAAATTTAATTTTAGCCTAAGCTAATAACTGTTCCACAAGATTTCAAATACCTAAAACACTGCTCAACTCATCAAAAAACCGTTTGATCTTCCCCCACTTACCTTAACGATATTGATCCTTCCGAAGGGCGCCTAGTTTTTATTATTCATAAATTCAACTTGACGTGCAGTTTACCAGTTTACCATGAAGCTATGTACCTACTTATTCAGTAGGTATTATAGACTGTAGAAGTAGAAATAGCAAAACTATTTACAATTATATCATTTTTTTTTTATGTTCACCGATTTTGAAAATTATTTTTTTGTTTAAAAGGGTATACTCTCGAGGTGGTCCTTGGAGAAGATCTGGATGAAGATCTTCAGAGACAGTCTATGGAACTCTTCAATGGATAAAAGCAAACCACTCACGATTGCTGTGGTCGCCTGTTTATGTATTGTATAAGCCACTCAAAATATAAAAGTTAAATTAACTTTAAAAAAAAGTAAAAACCGATTTCATAAAATATCTAAAAAGTATTAAATAGCGAAGCATTAAAGACATAACTGCTTCTGAAGTCGGAGCCTTTGATTCTTCAATGCGCCTTAGCTTGGCGTTTTATCAGATTTTTTTTTCTTTTTAGGGCGACGAATTGAAAATATTTGCGGCAGGGATTTAAATTTTTCTCAGCAATTAAGTACAAAACAGTCGGAACTGGTAATTGCTTTGTAACATGATTGGTTAACTTTTACAGCAAAGAAAAAAATATCAATAGCTGCTCTTTTTCATTCTACAAGGAAACGAGATCGATTTACGCCTCAAGATTTTCTGTATGTAATATTAGTCTAACTCTAAACACACACTTTAATATGGTAATTATTCGATTTTATAAAATTAATGATAGGCATAAGGCAAGTCTATAATTTAAACGACAAATAGGTAGGTACCTACTGTTTTGAGGAAATACGACAAGCTAGACTTTTTGTATGCAGCCGATTGTTTACCACTGCATCAGATCATGGTGTGACTAAAGGATACCAACGTCTTTCATAAAACACCGCTGATTTTGTTGTCATCTAAAGCGGGTCCACTTGGTGAATGATCTTCACGAACTGTTTCATGATGAGCCTGGACTAATCATGATGTTCCGGATTCTACCTACGACTCGACTTCGACATCGACACCAAACAGAGGCTTGCATACACACAGGTTTTACGACAGGTTCTTATTTATCTATGTATTAATACGTAAAGAGAAAACTTTGTACCCCTTTTTATACATATTACGCGCACGGAGAAGTATGAGATTTGACGTAGGTAGTTAAAGTTTATATGGAGAAAGAGTGCAGAAAGTAAAAATTGTGGTCAAATTTCGACCACCGCGCGGCCACTAGTTATTATAGTTAACATTATCACCGCATCATCTGCTTATCTCATAAATTCTCAGACGCAGTATTGAATGTACCTATAGCAGGCATGCGACCACCTCGCACTATATATTGGCAAGCTCGATTGTAAGCAACTTATTTTACACTTTGTACACTGAGGAGTGACTCGACGGACGGCGTCATATCGTGTAGTGTGTTAAGTTTAACCAAGTAACGCGGTGATCCAAGCGTGAACGTGACCGGTCTGCCAGCCTGGGCCAGACCGTAGTACACTTATTAGTCTGTGGGCCAGACGCAACAATGGTCGCTCTCCGAGTAGTCGTGTGCTTCGCCGTGCTTGCGGCCGCTGTCGCCACCGACGTGCAGCAATGTGAAGGTAAGGCTTAGTCTTTACATAAGCCGTTAGAACAACACGACCCGCTTTCGTCTCGTTTTACGTTCACAGAAAACATTATATTATTGTATTTGTTAATAAATAGGTACAGTGTTGCGATGCCGCTGTTTGGACAGCTAAGGTCACTTAGAATTTAATAAATAGGTGCTAGAAATACCGGTTATATTCTTTAAAAGTTTTATCGTGCATTCAAGTAAATGATCTAATATTATGTGATAAACTGATAAGGTAATGAATGAATATTAATTAATAAACTAAACAAAGGAAAAACCAACACAATCGTGTGCAATAGGTCAATAAATAAAAAAACAGGTAGTGTAGAAAACCGGTTATATGTTTAAGATAGGTACTTATTAATATTGAGATATAGAGGTTAAAGTTTGTTTGTATATCGGGGTAATCTCTAGGTCTACTTTGACCGATTCTAAAAATTCTTTCACTAATAGAAAGCTAAGGAAAGCCTAGGTATATCTAGGTAAACAATCTGTGATACTGATGATTATCCTTTACTATATATTAATTTGATTCGTTTTTATATAAAGAATATTAATTGGTAAACTAAACAATGAAACCACAAATGATATTGTTAGATTCACATAGCACAATGTATTTTTTTCCAACAAGAATCTGTAAGTATAGAAACATGCAATGTTTTTAATTGTAGGTACGTACATCTTGAGCAAGAAGTCAGATATTACTTACTATGGATGTAAAAGCTAGTGCGAGCACTTGTGTACGTAATGCAGTAACTTGACCACTGGAGTATAATGTTATAGTCGCTACTCGCTACAGTCGGTGCAACGTCGCACTTACTATAATTATCTCATGTGACATAAATAGTTGTTATAATAGGAACTAGGTACCTATAGATAACTAATAATATGATTTATGGCCAACTCGTTTTAAAACCGTAGCACCTATGTCATGTGCTAATATTAGCGCGACCTTTGACCTCTCTTTGTAGTGCCTGCCTACTGATCCAATCCAGCAGGTTCTCCAGAGACTGTTTTTGTGTTTTTGTTTACATCAGCTATATATAATTCAAAGTCAAAGATTTTTATTTCAACTGGGCCTTTGCAGGCACTTTCAAAACGTCATGATTCTAGGCGCACGGTTCCAAGTGGGTTGGTCCTGGAGAAGATTGAACTAAACCATACATAGATCCTATAGGTAGGTATATGTAGGTATATGTTTGGATGAATGTAGGAGGTAATCTTTGTAATTACTGAACCAATTCAAAATATCGTATCGTATCGTTCAATAATAGAAAGCTACACTATTAGTGATATAGGCTATTAAAATTGATTATTTACATTTTTTTTTTCTTTTTGCCCTCGCGCTTGTACTGGGTTCTCCAGCTGATGACATTTTTGATAATCACTAAGAGAAACTTTCTCTTTTGAGTAATAAAAATATAGGAAAAAATAAATTTCTAATTCGCGCGGATCCGCGCTTTGAAGGTGCGGGAACCAGCAGGTTAATAAAAGCAGCGGGATCCCGTGGGAATGCGGGACATTACAGCAATAAAAAGTAATAATAAAAGAAATCAATAAATCAGAGGTAAAAACAAAAACTATAACTAGGTACCTATAAAAACCATAAAGTTATTATTACTAGTGGTAACTAGTAATAATAACTTTATGATAAAAAGTATAAAAACTAATGTGTACTAACCCAATGTTGACTAACAAGTTGTTTTCGTCCTAACAGCAATTAACCCTACCACAAAGTCGTCAAGATTGAAACATGTCGCTGGCAGAATAGTCGACATAGGCTCAGATGCCATAAAGGACGAAAAAAAAAGAGTGGCCAGAAATTAGCCAGAACTTAATAAAAAATAAATTAATAAAAAATCAAAAAACCCGACTGTTTAAAAAGTGAACTTTAAATTTAACTGAAAAGAAAAAAAACAAGTCCAGTAGAATAATTCTAATGTGCAACATAGCGACTAACAGTCGGGACCCATTAAATATCGAGACCGGCTCATATCTTCCTAATAATGGATCCCGACTGTTAAAGTCAACAAATAATGTGTGCCCTACGTGCCCATTGGGTAAACACGGTACTGGATCTGCGTCAGAAGCAACCACGGGATACAGTGCGACTGACCATCGAGATTGAGTTTACTGGAGTATCCCAGGGGAACGTATCAACTATTCAGCTATCTGTGCCTAAACCTAAGTCCAAAGCGGACAATGAATATGAAGCAATGGAAACAACTAAAATCTATTAAAATTCAAGTATGTGACATGACTATGACTCTATTTCAAATAGTTATTCGAAACTTCCTCGTTCCTTCTACAATTACAAGTATTATCTATTATTTATTCTGTGGTATTATGTTAAAATAACAAAAGCCCTTAAACGTGCCACCATTTACATTTAATAATAATTTAAATTCATATCATAATTATTTAAAACGACCTACTACCTAATATTCTGAGCACGGTATCCATGCCTCAATCCTGTGCATAATCACGTCCTATTTGCGCAGACGATTGGGCGCTATGTACCTACTTAGGATTTTATGTATATCACAGAAAATCTTGGTTTTTATGATCTCCATCCGACAAATATTTTATGAAATCGCCCTCGCCATAAAGACAAAAGACAATTAGATGATTATATTTTCAAAATTACATTTAGCGATTGTACGTAGTTATAGTTATACGTAAAGGGTCCAACCCAACTTCTAGCAAAACTAGTTTTGAGATATTTAATTTTATAATTATAATAGTAACTAGGTAGTTTATGAAACTGTTGCACATGAGTTTCGCCATTTTTGTTTATTTACATTATTAATGTGTTAACTACCTATTGTATGAGTATAGATAAAGTAGTGTATGAAACTGCACATAACTAGGTATTTAAACACGAGTGTGTGTTTAAAAAACGAGCAGCTGCGAGATTTTTAATAGTATCACACGAGTGTGATACTTTGTGTTTAGGTAGTACAGTAAAAAAAGCAGAGTTGCGTCAGGCGTGGGCGTTAAATAAAAAATGCCCTTCAATATTATCTTGATAGACGTTTTATCATTACATAATTAAAATTAAAGTGCTACAAATTTTAACGTAAAAAATTAAACATGTTAAGTACATGCTACAAAAATGTTTAATTCTTTTTTTGGACATGTTTTTAATACTTGTACAACTAACTAAACCGTGTCTATGGTTAAAGCTATCTACCGAGGTAGCACTCTGAGGCCCACGGAATATATTTGGGGCCGTAGTGTAGGTAATACAGAATACAGATCATAACGTAACTACAGAGCTACCACGCAATGAGGTTAAATAGCGCTTGCCGCGGTTGGGGTCAGTCCTTGGATGGTTGACCGTTTCTTTAAACATCGAGACCCATCTTTGGTCCCGGTCGTCATGCGATTACCCAAGACAGTCTTTAGGGTATAAGGGGCCGTTCAATTATGTAAGCAGATTTTTTGCAATTATTATCTAACCCCCTCCTCCTCTCCCTCGTCAGCAAAAGTAAGCAAAGCTCTTATCCTCCCCGCCATGCTTACGTAAACATTGATACATGCATTTTTCAATGTGTTCTGGTTTCTTTATTGATTCATGAGCACTTGAGCAGCAGTTTTAAGTCTAGAAATAAGGAATAGGCTTGGAATAGAGGACTTTAATGCACATAATATTTAATAAATTAAAAAAAAAACATTTTGTAGAAAATCCTAAAAAGTAAAAAAAGATAATTCTGCGGACGTAATCACCATCCCCCATGTCATCAAAGATAAGCAAAGCAAAGACCCCCCCCCCCCCCCCCGTAGTAGTGCTTACGTAATACTTGAATGGCCCCTAAGACGTCTCACCTCACAATAATTGGGTGGCGGATGTCAGGTGGCAGTCACTCCGTGTAAAATACTGATATTCAGCCGCATCTGATTAGACTGGCAGCCGACCCCAACGTAGATGGGAAAAGGCAAGGCAGATGATGGTACAGATCATGCAAATATTTGTTCCGTGCGGGAATCGAGCGAACGTAACGTCGTCGTCGTAGTGTAACGTCGAAAATACGAGTTCAGAATTAATTGTTTTTTTCTTTCTGTTCTCTTTCTAATATCTTTAGTTGTCTTTTTATTATCCAGGTACTGTATAGGTAATTTAGGGCGAACCAGGAGAAAAAATTAACATGGGGCAGATAAGGAAACTTTTGGAATTTTAAATTTTAACGTTAATTATAAATCGAAAATATCCACGCGGTCAGAAACGCGGCGGATAGCGACTTGTTAATAAATTACAAGTTTTTGTTGATTCATATCGCGATAATTTATATTCGATGTTAAGACCAAGGTTAGTTTCCTACACAAAAACTTCCGAGTTTCAGATATTTGCATTTAAATTGTTTGAATATTATATTTACCTGCTTAGTGTATCTCTGTGTTATGCGACCTCACATTGTCCAGGTAGTGAATATTTTCATTTATTACTACCTTACCTATGTGTTGGTGATAGGCTCAGTAATATAGTTTGACAGTTCTAAGAAAATCAACAGAATAGGGTCCTTGTTGTCTCGATTTCTATCAAGACTACCGGGGTCTAAATGCTATATTTGTGGACGTTATGGAGGATAGGATAATCTGACACATTAATGAAATAAATACAGAAGATGATGTATTTATAAATCCCTATGGTTTGAATTTTCGGACCACTGTGCGTCGCTCGCCGCACCCCACAGATACCTATAGATTAGAACTATAAATATATCTGTGCCGCGCTGCATCTCCATCCCATCTCTTCTGTATAGTTTAAAAAAAACGAAATGTAGGTATGCTGGGACCAAAGAGTATCTACAATATATACTTAGTAATGGGACACATAGTAGAAGTGAAACTTCAACGGACAATATATCGTCTACCCCCTCCACGAGGCCGTAACGCTTTTTCATGACAGAAAAATCCTAATACCCCCCGTCTATATAGAAGTTTCACTTCAAAAAGTCGCGTCCATGTCTGCCCCCAGTCCGCGACTTGCCCTAGTCTTACGTCTCTCCTGTCTGGCTTGCGCCTAAGAGCGATGCTGCAGTGTATTGTTCATTTCAGTCTGGAAATTAGGTAGGTACCTATTAGGTCGGATGAGATATACCTAGGTAATCACCAGGCTAACGGTGTAGATCTTAGATTATAATTTATCAATTTATGAGGTCAGGTCAGGTCAGTTATTTTCATTTTTGTGGCCCTACCTACTACAAATAACATGGATACGGGCTAGTACTACTTTATTGTAAGTAAGTAGGTACTTATATAGGTAGGTACCTCATTCAATGAAATAAGAAGACACGACACGTTTTTTACATGGAATGTTTTTGTTGTGATAAAAAAAATCCACTAAGTAATAGGTAAGTACTCTGAGAATAAAACCTACGTAGTAGTAAAACTGGTTTTATTAATAGGCAAGTAAGTACCTAACCCAGCTATATAGGTACCTATCTAAGTAGTTTATTTTCCTTAGCAGACCCTAAAATAACTATTCTGATCATGTAGGTAGGTATTTGCTTCTTTATGAGATGACTATTCTTTATAAATATTCAAATCACCTTCGTGCCACACAATTTAAGCAGGTACCTCTACCTACCGGTCAGACAGAAGTTTCAAAGCTTGGGAGCTATTCTGTAAGAACTTCTCGCATCTCGATTCGAATCTGACTCTTATTGTCGGTTGATTTTTGTAAAAAGTAAAAACCGACTTCAAAAACTAAAAGGTATAAAATAATTTTCTTAAAAAACTTATCAGCTTCTGAAGTCTTTTAATTCTTCAATGCACCTAGCTTGATAGTGGCACCGACTGAAGTCGGTGCTTCTGAAGAAGCTGATAAGTTTTTTAACGAAAATTATTATAAAAGTACCTTTTAGTTTTTGAAGTCGGTTTTTACTTTTTTTTTTAAGTTTATTTTTTTATTAGAACTGTCATTTGGAGGCATAGACTTATTATCTGAGCCCTACATAATATTTCTATGTTTGGAGTACGGTTTGGAGGTACCAAATGACAGTCCTAATCATAGAATAATATACGTAATACCTACTTGAGGTAATACTACCATGTACTTACACTAGTTATTCTTAAAAATACAATGTTTATGGTGATTAATATTAATGATAATTAATAAATTACAGTCTCAAATGTAATTTAGTAGTTAGATTACTTATTAATTATTAACGGAATTAAATGAAATTAAGTATAAACAATTTCATAGAAGCTTCGGATTTTGAAGAATAAAATTGTCATTTTGAAAGTGATAGCAAACAAATCGGACTATAGGTACCTACTTAGGTACTGGTTTTATGGTCATTCATGCCGGTCGCGGTCGCATAACAGCTAGGTAGGTACTTGATGACAATGTAATAAAATTTTCCATTTAATTTACAGGACTATCAATCGAAAACCTGAGTGAGAACGTACAGCTCACGCCATGCAAGAAGACGCCCTGCCGCCTGAAGAAGGGCACCAACGAACATATTACCATTAACTTCATACCAGGTACCTATGCACACAGCACTGCTTGTGGATTTCTTTGATTTGCTAGGGTACCTATATTATAAACTGCAGTCCCACAAAGTACCTACCTAAAACTAAAGTTATACAGGTAGGCACCTATTTACTGCCTTACCTATATTGGATGAACCCAAAATTTCAGATAGCAGTTTTTCGAGGTACGACTACGATTAAGTGAGTACCTACCGAAATCGAACTACAGCAGCTATTAATGTCTCCGAATGTCGCTCTGTTCTCATTATCTTCATCTTAACAATTTCTTCGGCTCAGCAAGAGTAGGTAGTATTCTAATATAGTGGTACAAGTGAAGTAATCATAAGGGCCATAACACACTGGCTACTTTTTGCAGCAGAATGTGGTTATAAATAGTGACAATTAGGAAATATTTATAAACCAGTAGTCGCGGTTTATCTGACGCTCACTGAACCTGCTAACCAACTCCATATAAGATCATATAAAAGTTGATCTCAATGAAACAGGTTGTTTTCACAGTTTACAAGATTACGTGGAAATGACCTACCTAACCGTCAAAAACCCTCGACTCCAACTGACTACAGAAAAAGAACTGTAACTTTTGAACAGCTTAACAGATTTTCACGAAACATAAGTAAGATGATACTCGATTAAACTAGCTTTCAATAAAAAAACTGCATTGAAATCATTCCATCCGTTTTGGAGCTACGATGCCCACAGACAGATACTAACTTAGCCAGTACTTTTTTTAAACTGTACCTAGTTAGTACGGTACATCCGATCTTACCCTAATTGGACCCTGTTAAACAGAAAAGATCCTACCATTTTTTTTTTGTAAAATCGAGTTATATACGTATCCATATCTATTAATATTCATCAAATTTCATTTAATTATGCACAAAAGATTTTCTTAATGTACATAATATGTTATGGCCTATTACAACTACCTATTAACTTTCAAATAGGTACTGTACCATACGATTTTTTTATTCTTTGCCTAACGTTAAACTGCCTTTACTCAAAAGTATAAAACGTTGGTTGGATCTTTTCTGCTTAACAGGGTCCAATTAGACAATTAGTCAGGCCGATCATTCACCTTCGGGGCAAGATCGGATTAAAATCTACAGGCTAATCTAGAATAAACAAATTAGACAAGAGAAAATAACTCAAAAACATAAATAAATGGGAAATAATCACTCTGATACTGATGCAGTCAGGAGAAAGTCAGGATATGATGAAATATGCCACGTTTTAACATTAGGTACCTATGCATTGTACACGTGTTTCATCCATAAACTAAAATTGTTAACCGGGCACAGATTAGTATCTATAACTCACAGACTAGTTAGAGATGTATAACTATACATTACTAAGTACCAAGGTATAACCGGGCGGGCACTGAATTAGTGTTGCCGATCGATAGTCCACGATAAATCAATAGTAGCTATCGATAGCGTGCTACGCGGCAATACTATCCACGTACAGCAATAATATGGATAGTATCGCGTGCCACGCTAAGAGTATCGATAGTGTAACTGGTTTTTAATCACCGACAAAAAAGAGGCGTTTTATAAGTTTGTAGTGTGTGTGCTATGGCATCGTAGCTCCAAAACGGATGGACCGATTTCAATGCAGTTTGTTTTTAATTGAAAGCTATTTTAGTCGGGTATCATCTTAGCTATGTTTCATGAAAATCTGTTTAGCCGTTCAAAAGTTCAGTTCGTTTTCTAGTATAAGTCCCGGGTTTTTGTCGGTTAGGTTAGATTATCAAAGTCAAAGTCTCCCGATGGTTCGTATTAATAAACTTGTATAATACTTGCTCTTATTGCAAAATTGTGTCGCAGAATTTGTTGCCAGAGATCAAAAATATTACCAAGTTTAGTATCTAGTACCTAGGTAATTTGAATTACTTTTAGGGTCTTTCCCCGACATGGTAGGTAGGTACCTAATCACGATACACGCTCGTAATCGCAATTAACAATTATGACAGTTGAATAATGTACATTACGCAGTACCTATACTTTAAAAATTTGTCCGCTCGACAATTGGTACAACGCAATGTAAGTTCATACTTGAACTGTCAAAATTGAATTGTTTTCGATTACCGAGTGTGTATCGTGATTACCCTGCCGGTCTTACCCCAACAAACCTGAGAAGTTTAGCAGCAATAGGAAGGTATTATCTCGTATAGTTATCTGACTAAAATCTATACGAGATGTTGGCTATCCAACATTTTGTTTTATTATCAACTGTCACCTTTCAAGATTTCGTTACTTTCACAGAAAAGGTCATAAGGGATGTCACGAACGAAGTAACTGCCGAAGTCTTTGGCGTCCCGCTTCCGTTCGTGGGTGTGAACGGCAACTCCATCTGTGAGAAGATCTTTTTCGAGAATGGCGACAAAGCCTCTTGCCCTCTCACACCGGGCACCAAATACACCTACAAAGATTCCTTCCCCGTGCATGAATTCTACCCTTCCATAGCGGTGAAGGTACACTGGGGTTTGAGAGACGTAGATAAGATAGGTAAAAATGATCCATTTATTGTCTGTTTTGAAGTGCCCGCAAGAATTGTGTAATAAATATTATAAGTATATTACGTTCAACCTTCGATTAAACAAGCGCCTGAACCACAAACAGCGGGTCTACCGCGTAACTAAAATTGTAATGAACATCGAGACTGGTATTAATCTTGAATACGATCGTGAGAGCCTAAACTTTGAGCTAACTTGTAAAAAAAATAACTATCATGAAGTTGGGACTCCTATCATCATGATCGGTAAAAAAAATACAAGGTAGCTCGAAGTTTAGTCTCTCACGATCGTATTGAAGTTTAATACCAGTGTCGATGTTCATTACAATTTTAGTTACGCGGTAGACCCGCAGTTTAGGTACCTACTGAACAATTTTAGTTTTAGAATAAGTAAAAATGCTGTATTTTTTTAACAGTAAAACTTGCGCTGTCTTCTAGTATGAGAGGAAAGTTAGTAGATAATTATTATTAAAGTAGTTAACATAAGTGTAAGTTTATAATATAGACGAGCTGAAAAGACGAGAGAAGAGAATTTTATTTGTTTTTCCCTTTCACAACTACCTACCTAATTTTTATTTAATTTAATTTAATTAATATATACGGCTCAGCCAATTACAAAATCAAAACCATAACTCAATCCATAAAACTTTAGAAAAACTTTCGTATGTGAGGAAAATAGGGTAATAGGTATATCCTCGCATTCACGACACGGTTGGCGCAGTTTCCAAGCGATTAGCCTTCTGCGCTAAGTGCCGCGGGTTCGATCCCCGCACGGAACAAATATTTGTATGATCTACAGATAGTTGTTTCGGGTCTGGTTGAGTGTGTCTGTATGTTTGTAAACTGTACCCTCGACACAGGAGAAATCCTAGTGAGGGGCAAAGTTTTAACTAAAAAAAAACCGACTTCAAAAAACTAAAAAGGATAAAATAATTTTCTTAAAAAACTTAACAGCTTCTGAAGTCGGGGCACCTAGCTTAGCAGTGGCCCCGACTTCAGAAGCTGTTATGTTTTTTAAGAAAATTATTTTATACTTTTTAGTTTTTTGAAGTCGGTTTTTACTTTTTTTTTAAAGTTTATTTTATTTTTCAATTTTGAGTGGCATAAACAATACATAAACATGAGATTACAGCAGTCGCGAGTGATGTGCTGTTATTCATTCAAGAGTTCCATTGTCTATCTCCGAAGATCCTCACTAAATGGGAACATTTCGGAAGAATACCCTTTCAAACAAAAAAACAATCATCGAAATCGGTTGGCGTGATATTGAGTTATTTGACCATTTGTCGCGCACATACTTTATGTAAATTTAAGACTTATATCGTTTTCTCATGGATCCCATTGTCAGAACTGGACCAAATTAAAATGGGACTATTCGGGAAGCTTTAGCTTGAAGCATCAGCTTTCAAATAAAAAAATAAATCAAAATCGGTTCACACAGTCGCGAGTAATGAGGTAACAAACTTAAAAAAAAAAAACATACGCGTCTAATTGAGAACATCCTCCTTTTTTTTGAAGTCGGTTAAAAAGAAAAAGAAGATACCTACGTAGGTAGGTTTAAAAAAATTAGGTCTAGTATGTAGATCCTGTCTAGTGCCTAGGTTTTTATTATTTAGGCCTTTTGAATCAGTTTTCATCTGTAGTTTGGAGTTCATTGACTATATATATAAAGCTCGATTACCACTGACTGACTCACTCACTCATTGACATAATTGTTCTCCCAGAAGGAGCCGTGGGGGGTTAAAGTCATGTATGGGAGTCGTATAGAGGGGGGTCCAGTGAGTCCGGGAAAAATCCGAAATGACCTGAAAGTGGAACCCTGACCGGCAGCCTGATTACGGTAGAATTAACTGACAGCCACCCGACAGCCACACGACAGCAGACGGTTTGCGATCGGTCGCGAACTGTCAAAAAAATTCGTATTACGGACGGCGATCGTCCGCTGTGGCAAAATTGTCGCGTTTGCAGCGCCACTAGCGATAAAACAGCAACAGGTGGAACTAAATTAAATGAGTTTTTAGTCGACTTAAGACTAAATGACTAAAAACTCATTTATTTTGCTGGATTGTATATGGTTAGTTTATTTGTTTTTTTTATGAGTGTCAACCATGTGTCAACTGTCAAGCGGTAGCGATGATTAAATAAATTGAAAAAAGTAAGTTGGTAATTATTTCTAAATTATCCAAGATACAATTAGTGCTATTATTTTGTACTTCGTTAACACGATTTGGTAATTATTATTCTAGTGGAACATCGCGTATCCAACGTGCAGATTGAGGAGCTCCTCAATCATTTGACCATGCACCAAGCTCTTGCCAAAGGCGTTAGTTTGGATGAGAGATTGAAATAGACCGTAGATCGCCGCATCACACCTTCACCAGCGACTCAAGTTATAAATTCTCAGTTAAGCAGAGGACAGACTTGAAGAGTGTGTAAGTTAATTTTACATATTGTCAGTCAGTAAGCTTTTACATAAGAAAGATTAAAGTAAGTTTTAATATGACTGCCCTGAGCCCCATAGCGCAGCGACGGCCCACGTTGAGCTCTGTTACGCGTGAAGCTTGATGCAGTTAGTCTTATTGTATCCACTATTAAAAATTGTCATTTTTATCATCATGCTCTTTTCTTACCCAGCATAATATAACGATGTCAGCGAATAAATGGCATAGGTATATTAAGTATGTACTTAATTGTAAAATTATCTTTGTCAGCCCAGTACAAGAAGGGACATGCGATGTATACAGAAGTGGGGAGAAATTACGCTCTTTAAAATAAAAACGACAGACATTCATAAGAATAATCAAGCCAGATAATTTATGTTTTATTTACACTGACTTAAGCATCTCATAAATGTAACAGATCCATCATGCCAGAGGATGGAGTAGCACTGGGTCGTCGAGATGGAGAGATGTCGGGTGGTAGCAGAGGTGAAATAAGCCGATGCGGCCATGGTGTCAGCGGAGGCTACTCGGATTTCGCCCACGCAAGCAGACGCAGTGAGCATGCAGGCGGAAGCGTCCCATGACCAAATGGTCGCGCTCGGAATCACCGATTATAATTTTAATATTATATCGATTTACGGACTTTGTATGTGTTTTATTTTCTTTGTCAGTAAATAATATTTTTAACCGACTTCAAAAAAGGGGAGGTTCTTAATTCGGAAGTTAATAAATTTTTTTATGTATGTTTGGGCATAACTCCTATAAATATCTAATAGACGGATTTGCAAAATTATTATTTTGTTCTAAAGGTTCTCTCTAATTACTATGAAAGTCTGATATTTTATTACATAGGTACTATGCCAGAAATAAAATTCATTTAATTTGTATTTTTTATGTAATTTGTAGTTTTAAATTATTGGTTGAAAAGAGATTACTGAAATTGGTAAGTAAGTACATAGACTTACGAGTAGGTAGGTGAAATGAAATAAAATTGTTTATTTTGAAACTAGCTGAACCCGCGACTTCGTCAGCGTGGTATTTAACTTTTTTTTGCGCATTTCTCTAATTCTATCCAAAAATAAGAGTAGCCCAAGTTACTCCTTCTAACATCAGCTATCTGCCAATGAAAGGCCCATCAAAATCGGTCCAACCATTTCGGAGATAAGCTGAAGCAAACAGACAGACAGATAGATAGACAAAAATTTAAAAATTGTTTTATTCTTATTGAGATACATACTTTCATATTACATATAGGCACATTTAGTAAAAAGCTGTTATTTTGACATTATAAACAGACACTTCAATTTTATTTATTTGTATAGATTAGGATTTTTCGGCCTGCGCCCACTGGCGGCACGGCACGGCAAGGGATTTATTTCTAATAAGTCAAAATAAACCTTATGGAATGGACTTAAAACTTACATGCCACAGACGCTCATGCATGCCACGGGATGCCGCGGCACGCCGTGGCATGCTTAAGCTGCTGTGTCGTTTAAGTTCTAAGTCCATTCCATAAGGTTCATTTTGACTTATTAGAAATAGATACTTTGCCGTGCCGTCCCTTTAGTGAGCCGCCCTTACAGGCCTTTTTAGGGTTCCGTACTAAAAAGATAAAAAACTAAAAAGATAAGAAACAAACTCAGGAGTCACAGTCAATTATTAACAATGACCAAAGAATGCTCTCTTATTATTAAAGTTCAAAGAAATTCTCGTAAGGCTCTGTGTGAGTACAATGTAAGGTAACGTCTAGTACCATAGCAGTTTGAGCTCACTACCCCCGACAGATGGCAAACAATTAAGTTGAGATTTGGCAGGTATTTAATGACTCATCGACCACAAGCTTTGGGCGAAAATTGACTGTTGTCGGAGATCACACTCCAGCATTTTATAATAATCATTTGCTGGATTCCCATCGAGATTCCCACCTGGTTCTTGTTAGTTGGTCTCTGTCGGCTTGTGTGTCATGAGGTGATAGTTCTGGTATGGGCAACCTGCTTCTGTTGGCCATGTACCTATGCAACACACAACAAACGTTCACTGTCTGCGCTACTGTTGGGGATAGGTTCCCCAACAGTGAAGGGTTATTGTTATGTTTGATAGGTTCGGCTTCTGCTGTCCGACCATCATGACAGTTGAATGTTGATGCAGCTGTTGTCGCTGATAATAAAAACACCGTGCTGGTTGAGTGAGTTTATTAGACTAAAATGTTATAAATGTTAAAAGATGTAAAAGCTGCTCGTACATAGCGCACAGTCATCTAAATTATAGAATAACAATATAGGTTACACCAGTTACAAATATTGACTATGGTACAAAATATACGGCTTGCCCATACAGCTACCACATTGTGGTCGTAGTAAAGTACTCGGTGAGAGAGTAATTCATCGCCAATGCACCTTGAGTACCCCTATTCACCGTGCGATCGTTTTCCTTGCACCATCATGGACATCAGTATAATATCCCCTCGAGTGCCAGGGTCAGCGTTGAAAATAGGCGTCAAAACCTTGGCATCAAAGGGTACCCTGATTCACCTGAAAAAAAAGGAAATGTTGTAAGTATCATAAATTGCATCGTTGGCATAGTGGCCGCAAGCATGGCTAACGGAAATAAATAACCCCAGTTTTACAATCATGAAAATATTTGAGTACCTATTTATTGCCCTTCTTCTTTCGTCTGTGTTTATTGCCTCCTTACATTCTAAGCTCACTTTTGTGTGCCTTTTTGCTGTGGGCAATAACACAATGCTTGTGGGCATAAGTGGCCTGAGGGCAGAGCACAACTCTTCGAGCAAAGGCTTTGTCAATCTGTAATGGGCTTTGAATGGCACGTCGTCGTCAGTCAGTTCCATACCTAGCACCTGCTTGTTGGCGAAGGCTATGATGCAGGCGACCTGTGGTCAACCCACGGTCTCGACTTTCTTCAGCGTTGAGTACGTCCAATAAATAAGAACGCGTGCCTTGTCTTGGAACCATAAAAAGTAACAATGAACAACTGTGTGAACAACAATCAGAAAATATTATAGGTAGATAGGTACCTGTTGAGGTTGAGGCTATATTTTTACCCAGATTTTATTTTAACAACATGCCAACCATAAGATTTGTAAAAAACTAACAAAACTTACCTCATGTTTGTTTATTTATCACGTTTTTTAATCTTCTAAGCTTCTGCTTGTGGCATACGACGGACATAATGAATACTCTAAGACGACGGCTAAATGCTGTATGAGTTTTTGCTATTTGACAGATCAAATTGCTGTTGTGTGGCTGTCAAAATTTTTACGGTAATACCAAAATGGTAAATAACAGAGCAAAATATGCATTTTTTTGTTCGATTGTTGGCCGCCAGAGGGCGAACCCGGAAGATGTGGCTGTCGCGTTGCTATCGGCAGTTACGTAATACCAAAATGATGTTTGACATCCACAATTGTACAATTTACGCCTGTCGCAAACTGTCAGCTGCGTCCGTAATCAGGCTGCGGAACTGCCCTACGGATCTCGAAAATTACAAGTCGCACACCCATAGTGCTAGAACTAAAAATGTCAAGGACCCTGGGCCGTTTGACGAGCCGGTGAAAAAAAGATGGCGTCCATACAAAAAAAGATGGCGGCCATACAAAATTTAAACGCTCACCGTTCCGAAACCGTTGGAGATAGTGGGGGGGTGCTCGACCAAATGTCATAGAGGACGACGGGGGCTTTCCGGTGGGGGTCATAAAAATCCAATATGGCGGATTCAAAATGGCAGCCAAAAAAAAAAATGGTCCGAGCCGGCTGAAAATTGGCATCCAGGGGTTTTCGGGGGCACCGATTTATAATCCGGGATCAAATTTTTTTTTCCGCCATTTTCCAATATGGCCGCCATACAAGTGTTCATTTTGGATTTTCACCCAATTGTTCTCCTAGAAGGAGCCGTCGGGGGTAAAAGCGATGTATCGGAGTCGTATAGAGGGGGGTCCTGTGAGCTTAAGAAAAGTCCGAAATGACCTGAAAGTGGAACACTGACCGGAACTGCCCTACGGATCTCGAAAATGAAAAGTCGAACACCCACACTGCCGGAACTAAAAATGTCGAGGACCCTGGGCCGTTTGACGAGCCGGTGAAAAAAATATGGTTACCATACAAAAAAAATGGCTGCCATACAAAATCAAAAAACCAAATTTTTTTTAGTTATGTTATAAACTCCACCCAAAAAGCCCACGCGGGCCGCATGCGGCCCGCGCACCCGCGCGACCTCTAGTTTATTTATATATATATAAAGCTCGATTACCACTGACTCACTGATTGACAGAATTGATCTCCCAGATGGAGCCGTGGGGGGTACAAGTCATACATGAAGTCATAAACCTTGAGGTCCAGTGAGTCCGGGAAAAATCCGAAATGACCTGAAAGTGGAACCCTGACCGGAACTGCCCTACGGATCTCGAAAATTACAAGTCGCACACCCATAGTGCTGGAACTAAAAATGTCAAGAACCCTGGGCCGTTTGACGAGCCGGTGAAAAAAAGATGGCGTCCATACAAAAAAAGATGGCGGCCATACAAAATTGAAACGCTCACCGTTCCGAAACCGTTGGAGATAGCGGGGGGGTGCTCGACCAAATGTCATAGAGGACGACGGGGGCTTTCCGGTGGGGGTCATTAAAATCCAAGATGGCGGATTCAAAATGGCGGCCAAAAAAAAATATGGTCCGAGCCGGCTGAAAATTGGCATCCGGGGGTTTTCGGGGGCACCGATTCATAATCCGGGATCAATTTTTTTTTTCCGCCATTTTCCAATATGGCCGCCATACAAGTGTTCATTTTGGATTTTCACCCAATTGTTCTCCCAGAAGGAGCCGTCGGGGGTAAAAGTGATGTATGGGAGTCGTATAAAGGGGGGTCCTGTGAGCTTAAGAAAAGTCCGAAATGACCTGAAAGTGGAACACTGACCGGAACTGCCCTACGGATCTCGAAAATGAAAAGTCGAACACCCACACTGCCGGAACTAAAAATGTCGAGGACCCTGGGCCGTTTGACGAGCCGGTGAAAAAAAGATGGTTTCCATACAAAAAAACATGGCTGCCATACAAAATCAAAAATCATATTTTTTTTAAGTTATGTTACAAGCACCACCTACAATGCCCCGCGGGCCGCATGCGGCCCGCGCACCCACGCGACCTCTAGTCACTAATATATAAAGCTCGATTACCACTGACTCACTCACTCACTCACTGATTGACAGAATTGTTCTCCCAGATGGAGCCGTGGGGGGTACAAGTCATACATAAAGTCATAAACCTTGAGGTCCAGTGAGTCCGGGAAAAATCCGAAATGACCTGAAAGTGGAACGCTGACCGGAACTGCCCCACGGATCTCGAAAATTACAAGTCGCACACCCATACTGCTGGAACTAAAAATGACGAGGACCCTGGGTCGATTGACGAGCCGGTGAAAAAAAGATGGCTTCCATACAAAAAAAGATGGCGGCCATACAAAATGGAAACGCTCACCGTTCCGAAACCGTTGGAGATAGCGGGGGGGTGCTCGACCAAATGTCATAGAGGACGACGGGGGCTTTCCGGTGGGGGTCATAAAAATCCAAGATGGCGGATTCAAAATGGCGGCCAAAAAAAAAAGTGGTCCGAGCCGGCTGAAAATTGGCGTCAGGGGGTTTTCGGGGGCACCGATTCATAATCCGGGATCAAATTTTTCTTTCCGCCATTTTCCAATATGGCCGCCATACAAGTGTTGATTTTGGATTTTCACCCAATTGTTCTCCCAGAAGGAGCCGTCGGGGGTAAAAGCGATGTATGGGAGACGTATAGAGGGGGGTCCTGTGAGCCTAAGAAAAGTCCGAAATGACCTGAAAGTGGAACACTGACCGGAACTGCCCTACGGATCTCGAGAACGAAAAGTCGCAGACCTATAGTGCTGGAACTAAAAATGTCGAGGACCTTGGGCCGTTTGACGAGCCGGTGAAAAAAAGATGGCTTCCATACAAAAAAATGGCGGCCATACAAAATTGAAACGCTCACCGTTCCGAAACTATTGGAGATAGCGGGGGGGTGCTCGAACCATTTTCATAGAGGATGGAGGGGGCTTTCCGGTGGTAGTCATAAAAATCCAAGATGGCGGATCCAAAATGGCGGCCGAAAAATAAGTTGCTCCGAGCCGGCTGAAAATTGGCGTCCGGGAGTTTTCGGGGACACCGATTCATAACCCGGGATCAAATTTTTTTTTCCGCCATTTTTCAATATGGCCGCCATACAAACGCATCTTTTGGAGCAATTGTTCTCCCAGAAGGAGCCTTCGGGGGTAAAAGTCATGTGTGGGAGTCGTATAGAGGGGGGTCCTGTGAGTTTAGGAAAAGTCCGAAATGACCTGAAAGTGGAACGCTGACCGGAACTGCCCTACGGAACTCGAAAGTTACAAGTCGCACACCCATACTGCCGGAACTAAAAATGTCGAGGACCCTGGGTCGATCGAAGAGCCGGTGAAGAAAAGATGGCTTCCATACAAAAAAAGATGGCGGCCATACAAAAGTGTTCATTTTGGTTTTTCACTCAATTGTTCTCCCAGAAGGAGCCGTCGGGGGTTAACGTCATGTTTGGGAGTCGTATAGAAGGGGGTCCTATGAGTTCAGGAAAGTCCGAAATGACCTGAAAGTGGAACGCTGACCGGAACTGCCCTACGGATCTCGAAAATGAGAAGTCGCACACCCATACTGCCGGTACTAAAAATCTCGAGTACCTTGGGACGATTGACGAGCCGGTGAAAAAAAGATGGCTTCCATACAAAAAAAGATGGCCGCTATACAAGTGTTCATTTTGGATTTTCACTCAATTGTTCTCCCAGAAGGAGCCTTCGGTGGTAAAACTCATGTAGAGAATTCGTATAGAAGGGGGTCCTATAAGTTCAGGAAAAGTCCGAAATGACCTGAAAGTGGAACGCTGACCGGAACTGCCCTACGGATCTCGAAAATTACAAGTCGCAATGCTATACCGCCCCAACTAAAAATGTTAAGGACCCTGGGCCGTTTGACGAACCGGTGAAAAAAAGATGGCTTCCATACAAAAAAAGATGGCGGCCATACAAGTGTTCATTTTGGATGTTCACACAATTGCTCTCCCAGAAGGAGCCGTGGGAGGTAAAAGTCATGTATCGGAGTCATATAGAAGGGGGTCCTATGAGTTTATGAAAAGTCCGAAAAGACCTGAAAGTGGAACGCTGACTGGAACTGCCCCACGGATCTCGAAAATGAGAAGTCGCACACCCATACTGCTCGAATTAAAAATGTGTATGATCTTGGGTAAATTGACGAGCTGGTAAAAAAAATGGCTTTCATACAAAAAAAACATGGCCGCCATACAAGTGTTCATTTTGGATTATCACCCAATTGTTCTCCCAGAAGGAGCCGTCGGGGGTAAAAATCATGTATGAGGGTCGTATAGAGGGGGATCCTAAGAGTTTAGAAAAAGTCCAGAATGACCTGAAAGTGGAACGCTTACTGGAACTGCCCTACGGATCTCAAAAACTATAAGTCGCACACCCACTGTGCCGGAACTAAAAATGTCAAAGACTCTGGGCCGATCGACGAGCCGGTGAAAAAAGATGGCTTCCATACAAAAAAACATGGCCGCCATACAAGTGTTCATTTTGGATTTTCACTCAATTGTTCTCCTAGAAGGAGCCGTCGGGGGTAAAAGTCATGTATGGGAGTCGTAGAGAAGGGGGTCCTATGAGTTCAGGAAAGTCCGAAAAGACCTGAAAGTGGAACGCCTACTGGAACTGCCCTACGGATCTCAAAAACTATAAGTTGCACACCCACTGTGCCGGAACTAAAAATGTCAAAGACCCTGGGCCGATCGACGAGTCGGTGAAAAAAGATGGCTTCCATACAAAAAAACATGGCCGCCATAAAAGTGTTCATTTTGGATTTTCACTCAATTGTTCTCCCAGAAGGAGCCTTCGGGGGTAAAACTCATGTATAGGAGTCGTATAGAAGGGGGTCCTATGAGTTCAGAAAAAGTCCGAAATGACCTGAAAGTGGAACGCTGACCGGAACTGCCCCACGGATCTCCAAAATGAGAAGTCGCACACCCGTACTGCCCGAACTAAAAATGTGTAGGACCTTGGGTCGATTGACGAGCTGGTAAAAAAAAGATGGCTTTCATACAAAAAAACATGGCTGCCATACAAACGCCTCTTAACACGCTTTTATTAGCTTCACCTGTAACTATGTAAGAAAATCTTGGAAGTTAAATTTGACCCACTTCGCGGTTTCCGATTGAGTTGAAATTTTGCACACACGTTTAGTTAGGATGACAATGCATAGTTAAATAACTGACGTCATTCTAAATCCAATATGGCGGACTACTTATGTATTATGCACTACCATGATATGGGTATCAAATGAAAGGGTTTACTGAGAAGACTACGAAAACTAATATAACGTCAAACTTAATTCAATATGGCGGACGCCCCAAGATGGTAGACAAGATTTTCTTATCTACCATCATGATATGGGTATCAAATGAAAGGGTCTGCTGGGAAGAAAACGAAAAATAAAGTCAAAGTCAAAGCCAAAGTCAAAGTCAAAGTTTTTTATTACAATAAATTTATTACACTATTCCATACAAGTGTTCATTTTGGATTTTCACTCAATTGTTCTCCCAGAAGGGGCCTTCGGGGGTAAAACTAATGTATAGGAGTCGTATAGAAGGGGGTCCTATGAGTTCAGAAAAAGTCCGAAATGACCTGAAAGTGGAACGCTGACCGGAACTGCCCCACGGATCTCCAAAATGAGAAGTCGCACACCCGTACTGCCCGAACTAAAAATGTGTAGGACCTTGGGTCGATAGACGAGCTGGTAAAAAAAAGATGGCTTTCATACAAAAAAACATGGCTGCCATACAAACGCCTCTTAACACGCTTTTATTAACTTCACCTGTAACTATGTAAGAAAATTTTGGAAGTTTTTGACCCACTTCGCGGTTTCCGATTGAGGTGAGATTTTGCTCACACGTTTAGTTAGGATGACAATGCATAGTTAGATAACTGACGTCATTCTAAATCCAATATGGCGGACTACTTATGTATTATGCACTACCATGATATGGGTATCAAATGAAAGGGTTTGCTGAGAAGATTACGAAACTAAAATAACGTCACACTTAATTCAAAATGGCGGACGCCCCAAGATGGTAGACAAGATTTTCTTATCTACCAACCTGATATGGGTATCAAATGAAAGGGTCTGCTGGGAAGAAAACGAAAAATAAAGTCAAAGTGAAAGTCGAATTCAAAGTCAAAGTCAAAGCACTTTCCAAATCGTGTTTTAATTATTTTTTAAGTTAATTTAAGAGTTCCACCACAACTTCCGCGGGCCGCGGGCGGTGACCAAATTTTTTTTCCGCCATTTTTCAATATGGCCGCCATACAAACGCATCTTTTGGAGCAATTGTTCTCCCACAAGGAGTCATGGGGGGTAAAAGTCATGTGTGGGAGTCGTACAGAGAGAGGCCCAGTGAGAAATGACCTGAAAGTCGAACCCTGACTGGAACAGCCCTACGGATCTCGAAAACGTAAAGCCGCAGACCTATACTGCCAGAATTAAAAATGTCAAGGACCTTGGGTCGATCGACGAACTGGTGAAAAATCATGGCTACTATACAAAAAAACATGGCCGCCATACAAGTGTTCATTTTTGGATTTACACTCAATTGTTCTCCCGGAGGTAGCCGCGGGGGGTAAAAGTGATGTATGGGAGACGTATAGAGGGAAGTCCAGGGAGTTCAGCAAAAAACCGAAATAACCTAAAAGTGGAACGCTAACCAGAACTGCCCCACGGATCTCGAAAATGAGAAGTCGCACACCCATACAGCCCGAACTAAAAATGTGTAGGACCTTGGGTCGATTGACAAGCTGGTAAAAAAAGATGGCTTTCATACAAAAAAACATGGCTGCCATACAAAATCAAATATCATATTTATTTTGCGTCATGTTACAAACCCCACCTAAAAAGCCCTCGCGGGCCGCTCGCGGCCCGCGCACCGCGCGACCTCTAGTTTATATATATAAAGCTCGATTACCACTGACTCACTGACTGATTGACACAATTGTTCTCCCAGATGGAGCCGTGGGGGGTTAAAGTCATGTATGGGAGTCGTATAGTGGGGGGTCCAGTGAGTATGGGAAAAATCCGAAATGACCTGAAAGTGGAACGCTGACCGGAACTGCCCTACGGATCTCGAAAATGGCAAGTCGAACACCCACACTGCCAGAACTAAAAATGTCAAGAACCCTGGGCCGTTTGACGAGCCGGTGAAAAAAAGATGGCGTCCATACAAAAAAAGATGGCGGCCATACAAAATTTAAACGCTCACCGTTCCGAAACCGTTGGAGATAGTGGGGGGGTGCTCGACCAAATGTCATAGAGGACGACGGGGGCTTTCCGGTGGGGGTCATAAAAATCCAAGATGGCGGATTCAAAATGGCGGCCGAAAAAAAATATGGTCCGAGCCGGCTGAAAATTGGCATCCGGGGGTTTACGGGGGCACCGATTCATAATCCTGGGTCGATTTTTTTTTTCCGCCATTTTTCAATATGGCCGCCATACAAGTGTTCATTTCGGATTTCGACCCAATTGATCTCCCAGAAGGAGCCGTGGGGGGTAAAAGTGATGTATGGGAGTCGTATAGAGGGGGGTCCTGTGAGTTTAGGAAAAGTCCGAAATGACCTGAAACTGGAACGCTGACCAGAACTGCCCTACGGATCTCGAAAACGGCAAGTCGCAAACCTATACCGCCTGAACTAAAAATGTCGAGGACCTTGGGCCGTTTGACGAGCCGGTGAAAAAAAGATGGCTTCCATACAAAAAAATGGCGGCCATACAAAATTGAAACGCTCACCGTTCCGAAACTATTGGATATAGCGGGGGGGTGCTCGAACCATTTTCATAGAGGATGGAGGGGGCTTTCCGGTGGTGGTCATAAAAATCCAAGATGGCGGATCCAAAATGGCGGCCGAAAAATAAGTTGCTCCGAGCCGGCTGAAAATTGGCGTCCGGGGGTTTTCGGGGACACCGATTCATAAGCCGTGGTCGACTTTTATTTTCCGCCATTTTTCAATATGGCCGCCATACAAACGCATCTTTTGGAGCAATTGTTCTCCCAGAAGGAGCCTTCGGGGGTAAAAGTGATGTATGAGAGTCGTATAGAAGGGGGTCTTGTGAGTTTAGGAAAAGTCCGAAATGACCTGAAAGTGGAACGCTGACCGGAACTGCCCTACGGATCTCGAAAACGGCAAGTCGCAAACCCATACTGCCGGAACTAAAAATGTCGAGGACCCTGGGTCGATCGACGAGCCGGTGAAGAAAAGATGGCTTCCATACAAAAAAAGATGGCGGCCATACAAAAGTGTTCATTTTGGTTTTTCACTCAATTGTTCTCCCAGAAGGAGCCGTCGGGGGTAAACGTCATGTTTGGGAGTCGTATAGAAGGGGGTCCTATGAGTTCAGGAAAGTCCGAAATGACCTGAAAGTGGAACGCTGACCGGAACTGCCCTACGGATCTCGAAAATGAGAAGTCGCACACCCATACTGCCGGAAATAAAAATCTCGAGTACCTTGGGACGATTGACGAGCCGGTGAAAAAAAGATGGCTTCCATACAAAAAAAGATGGCCGCCATACAAGTGTTCATTTTGGATTTTCACTCAATTGTTCTCCCAGAAGGAGCCTTCGGTGGTAAAACTCATGTATAGAATTCGTATAGAAGGGGGTCCTATAAGTTCAGGAAAAGTCCGAAATGACCTGATAGTGGAACGCTGACCGGAACTGCCCTACGGAACTCGAAAGCTACAAGTCGCACACCCATACTGCCGGAACTAAAAATGTCGAGGACCCTGGGTCGATCGACGAGCCGGTGAAGAAAAGATGGCTTCCATACAAAAAAAGATGGCGGCCATACAAAAGTGTTCATTTTGGTTTTTCACTCAATTGTTCTCCCAGAAGGAGCCGTGGGAGGTAAAAGTCATGTATCGGAGTCATATAGAAGGGGGTCCTATGAGTTTATGAAAAGTCCGAAAAGACCTGAAAGTGGAACGCTGACCGGAACTGCCCCACGGATCTCGAAAATGAGAAGTCGCACACCCATACTGCTCGAATTAAAAATGTGTATGATCTTGGGTAAATTGACGAGCTGGTAAAAAAAAATGGCTTTCATACAAAAAAACATGGCCGCCATATAAACGCTTCTTTTGGAGCAATTGTTCTAAAAGGAGTCGTGCGGGGTAAAAGTCATGTATGGAAGTTGTATAGTGGAAATTCCAGTGAGTTTAAGAAAAATCCGAGATGACCTGAAAGTAGAACCCTGACCGGAACTGCCCTACGGATCTCGAAAACGGCAAAACGCAGACCCATATTGCCCGAACTAAAAATGTCGAGGACCCTGGGTCGATTGATGAGCTGGTAAAAAAAAGATGGCTTCCAAAAAAAATACATGGCCGCCATACAAGTGTTCATTTTGGATTTTCGCACAATTATTCTCACAGAAGGAGCCGTGGGAGGTTAAAGTTATGTATGGGAGTTATATAGGGAAGGGTCCAGTGAGTTTAGGAAAAATCCGAAATAACCTGAAAGTGGAACCGTGACCAGAACTACGGATCTCGAAAACTACAAGTTGCAGACGCACGATGCCGGAACTAAAAATTTCGAGTACCGTGGGACGATTGACGAGCCGGTGAAAAAAAGATGGCTTCCATACAAAAGAACATGGCTGCCATACAGGTGTTCATTTTGGATTTTCACACAATTGCTCTCCGAGAAGGAGCCGTGGGAGGTAAAAGTCATGATTGGGAGTCGTATAGAGGGGGGTCCAGTGATTTCAGGAAAAATCCGAAAAGTCCTTAAAGTGGAACATTGACCAGAACTGCCCTACGGATCTCAATAACGGCAAAGCGCAGACACATAGTGCCCGATCTAAAAATGTGTAGGACCTTGGGTCGATTGACGAGCTGGTCAAAAAAAGATGGCTTTCATACAAAAAAACATGGCCGTCATACAAACGCTTCTTTTGGAGCAAGTGTTCTTTCTCCCAAAGGAGCCGCGGGGGGTAATAGTAACGTATGGGAGTTGTATAGAAGGGGATCCATTGAGTTTAGAAAAATCCGAAATGACCTGAAAGTGGAACCCTGACTGGAACAGCCCTACGGATCTCGAAAACTACAAGTCGCAGACCCATAGTGCCCGAACTAAAAATGTTGAGGACTCTGGGTCGATTGATGAGCTGGTAAAAAAAAGATGGCTTCCATACAAAAAAAAACATGGCCGCCATACAAGTGTTTATTTTGGATTTTCACTCAATTGTTCTCCCAGAAGGAGCCTTCGGGGGTAAAACTCATGTAGAGGAGTCGTATAGAAGGACCCTCCTATGAGTTCAGGAAAAGTCCGAAATGACCTGAAAGTGGAACGCTGACCGGAACTGCCCCACGGATCTCCAAAATAAGAAGTCGCACACCCGTACTGCCCGAACTAAAAATGTGTAGGACCTTGGGTCGATTGACGAGCATGTAAAAAAAGATGGCTTTCATACAAAAAAACATGGCTGCCATACAAACGCCTCTTAACACGCTTTTATTAGCTTCACCTGTAACTATGTAAGAAAATCTTGGAAGTTAAATTTGATCCACTTCGCGGTTTCCGATTGAGGTGAGATTTTGCACACACGTTTAGTTAGGATGACAATGCATAGTTAGATAACTGACGTCATTCTAAATCCAATATGGCGGACTACTTATGTATTATGCACTACCATGATATGGGTATCAAATGAAAGGGTTTGCTGAGAAGAGTACGAAACTAAAATAACGTCACACTTAATTCAATATGGCGGACGCCCCAAGATGGTAGACAAGATTTTCTTATCTACCAACCTGATATGGGTATCAAATGAAAGGGTCTGCTGGGAAGAAAACGAAAAATAAAGTCAAAGTGAAATTCGAATTCAAAGTAAAAGTCGATGTCAAAGTCAAAGTCAAAGCACTTTCCAAATCGTGTTTTTTTTTATAAGTTAATTTAAGAGTACCACCACAACCTCCGCGGGCCGCCCGCGGCCCGCGCACCTCGCAAACTCTAAGCTTTTTAAACCCTAACCGTTTCGAAACCGTTAGAGATAGAGTGGGAGTGCTTGACCAAATATCATCGAGGACGAGAGGGGCTTTTCGGTGGTCGTGATAAAAATCCAAGATGGCGGATTCAAAATGGCGGCTTACAAAAAATATGGTCCGATCTGGCTGAAAATTGGCGTCCTGAGGTTTTCGGGGGCACCGATTCATAATCCGGGACCAAATTTTTTTCCGCCATTTTTCAATATGGCCGCCATACAAACGCATCTTTTGGAGCAATTGTTCTCCCAGAAGGAGTCATGGGGGGTAAAAGTCATGTGTGGGAGTCGTACAGAGAGAGGCCCAGTGAGAAATGACCTGAAAGTTGAACCCTGACTGGAACAGCCCTACGGATCTCGAAAACGGAAAGCCGCAGACCTATACTGCCAGAACTAAAAGTGTCAAGGACCTTGGGTGGATCGACGAACTGGTAAAAAATCATGGCTACTATACAAAAAAACATGGCCGCCATACAAGTGTTCATTTTTGGATTTTCACTCAATTGTTCTCCCGGAAGGAGCCGCGGGGGGTAAAAGTGATGTATGGGAGTCGTATAGAGGAGGGTCCTGTGAGTTTAGGAAAAGTCCGAAATGACCTGAAAGTGGAACGCTGACCGGAACTGCCCTACGGATCTCGAAAATTACAAGTCGCAAACCTATACCGCCGGAACTAAAAATGTCGAGGACCTTGGGTCGATTGACGAGCCGGTGAAAAAAAGATGGCTTCCATACAAAAAACATGGCCGCCATACAAAATTGAAACGTTCACCGTTCCGAAACCTTTAGAGACAGCAGGGGGGTGCTCGAACCAATTTCATAGAGAATGGAGGGGGCTTTCCGGTGGTGGTCATAAAAATCCAAGATGGCGGATCCAAAATGGCGGCCGAAAAATAAGTTGCTCCGAGCCGGCTGAAAATTGGCGTCCGGGGGTTTTCGGGGACACCGATTCATAATCCGTGGTCGACTTTTATGTTCCGCCATTTTTCAATATGGCCGCCATACAAACGCATGTTTTGGAGCAATTGTTCTTCCAGAAGGAGCCGCGGGGGGTAAAAGTCATGTATGGGAGTCGTATAGAAGGGGGTCCAGTGAGAAATGACCTGAAAGTGGAACGCTGACCGGTACTGCCCTACGGATCTCGAAAATTACAAGTCGCAGACCTACAGTGCTTGAACTAAAAATGTCGAGTACCCTGGGACGATTGACGAGCCGGTGAAAAAAGATGGCTTCCATACAAAAAAACATGGCCGCCATACAATAGTGTTCATTTTGGTTTTCACTCAATTGTTCTCCCAGTAGGAGTCGTCGGGGGTAAAAGTCATGTATGGGAGTCATATAGAAGAGGGCCCTGCGAGTTTTTAGGAAAAGTCCGAAATGACCTGAAAGTGGAACGCTGACCGGAACTGCCCTACGGATCTCAAAAATTACAAGTCGCAGACCTACAGTGCTTGAACTAAAAATGTCGAGTACCCTGGGACGATGACGAGCCGGTGAAAAAAGATGGCTTCCATACAAAAAACATGGCCGCCATACAAAATAGAAATGCCCTCCACTCCGAAAATGTTAGAGATGGCGAGGGGTTGCTCGAACCAATGTCATAGAGGATGAAAGGGGCTTTCCGGTTGTGTTCATAAAAATCCAAGATGGCCGATTCAAAATGGCGGCCAAAACAATATATTCCGATCGGGCTGAAAATTGGCGTCTTTGGGTTTTTGAGGGCACCGATTCATTATCCAGGATCGAAATTTATTTCCACCTTTTTTTTAACGCTTTTATTAGCTTCACCTGTAACTAACTAACTAACTATGTAAGAAAATCTTGGAAGTTAAATTTGACCCACTTCGCGGTTTCCGATTGAGTTGAACTTTTGCACACACGTTTAGTTAGGATGACAATGCATAGTTAGATAACTGACGTCATTCTAAATCCAATATGGCGGACTACGTATTGTATTATGCACTACCATGATATGGGTATCAAATGAAAGGGTTTGCTGAGAAGACTACGAAAATTAAAGTCAAATTCAAAGTCGATGTCGATGTCGAAGTCAAAGTCAAAGTCAAAGTCAAAGTCAAAGTCAAAGTCGAAGTCGAAGTCGAAGTCGAAGTCAAAGTCGAAGTCGAAGTCAAAGTCAAAGTCAAAGTCAAAGTCAAAGTCAAAGTCAAAGTCAAAGTCAAAGTCAAAGTCAAAGTCAAAGTCAAAGTCAAAGTCAAAGTCAAAGTCAAAGTCAAAGTCAAAGTCAAAGTCAAAGTCAAAGTCAAAGTCAAAGTCAAAGTCAAAGTCAAAGTCAAAGTCAAAGTCAAAGTCAAAGTCAAAGTCAAAGTCAAAGTCGAAGTCGAAGTCGAAGTCGAAGTCGAAGTCGAAGTCGAAGTCAAAGTCAAAGTCAAAGTCAATTTTTTTTATTACAACAGCCTTTGCAGGCACTTTCAAAAGCGTGTATATATTTTCCATTTGTTAATTTACGAGCTCCACCAAAACCGCCACCCGCAGGCTGCTTGTGGCCCGCGCACTGCGCAACCTCTACTTTTTCAAGGACCCTGGGCCGTTTGACGAGCCGGTGAAAAAAAGATGGCGTCCATACAAAAAAAGATGGCGGCCATACAAAATTGAAACGCTCACCGTTCCGAAACCGTTGGAGATAGCGGGGGGGTGTTCGACCAAATGTCATAGAGGACGACGGGGGCTTTTCGGTGGAGGTCATAAAAATCCAAGATGGCGGTTTCAAAATGGCGGCCAAAAAAAAAAATGGTCCGAGCCGGCTGATGCTGATTAGCATCCGGGGGTTTTCGGGGGCACCGATTCATAATCCGGGATCAAATTTTTCTTTCTGCCATTTTTCAAGATGGCCGCCATACAAGTGTTCATTTTGGCTTTTCACCCAATTGTTCTCCCAGAAGCAGCCGCCGGGAGTAAAAGTGATGTATGGGAGTCGTATAGAGGGGGGTCCTGTGAGTTTAGGAAAAGTCCGAAATGACCTGAAAGTGGAACACTGACCGGAAATGCCTTACGGATCTCGAAAATTACAAGTCGCAGACATACAGTGCTGGAACTAAAAATGTCGAGGACCTTGGGCCATTTGACGAGCCGATGAAAAAAAGATGGTTTCCATACAAAAAAAGATGGCGGCCATACAAGTGTTCATTTTGGATTTTCACTCAATTGTTCTCCCAGAAGGAGCCTTCGGGGTTAAAACTCATGTATGGGAGTCGTATAGAAGGGGGTCCTGTGAGTTCAGGAAACGTCCGAAATGACCTGAAAGTGGATTGCTGACCAGAACTGCCCTACGGATCTCGAAAATGAGAAGTCGCAAACCTATACCGCCTGAACTAAAAATGTCAAGGACCTTGGGCCGATGGACGAGCCGGTGAAAAAAAGATGGCTTCCATACAAAAAAACATGGCCGCCATACAAAATAGAAACGCTCACCGTTCCGAAACCGTTAGAGATAGCGGGGAGGTGGTCGAACCAATTTCATAGAGTATGGAGGGAGCTTTCCGGTGGTGGTCATAAAAATCCAAGATGGCGGATTCAAAATGGCAGCCAAAAACAAGTTGTTTCGATCGGGCTGAAAATTGGCGTCCGGGGGTTTTCAGAGGCACCGATTCATAATCCGGGAACGACTTTTTTTTCGGCCATTTTTCAATATGGCCGCCATACAAGTGTTCATTTTGGATTTTCACCCAATTGTTCTCCCAGAAGGAGTCGTGGGGTGTAAAAGTGATGTATGGGAGTCGTATAGAGGGGTCCTGTGAGTTTAGGAAAAGTCCGAAATGACCTGAAAGTGGGGGCTGCCCGGAACTGCCCTACGGATCTCGAAAACGACAAGTCACAGACCTACAGTGCTGGATCTAAAAATGTCGAGGACCTTAGGCCGTTTGACGAGCCGGTGAAAAAAAGATGGCTTTCATACAAAAAAACATGGCCGCCATACAAGTGTTGATTTTGGATTTTCACACAATTGCTCTCCGAGAAGGAACCGTGGGAGGTAAAAGTCATATATGGGAGTCATATAGAAGGAGGTCCTAAGAGTTTAGAAAAAGTCCAGAATGACCTGAAAGTGGAACGCTTACTGGAACTGCCCTACGGATCTCAAAAACTATAAGTCGCACACCCACTATGCCAAAGAAAGAAAGAAAGAAAGAACTAAAAATGTCAAAGACCCTGGGCCGATCGACGAGCCGGTGAAAAAAGATGGCTTCCATACAAAAAAACATGGCCGCCATACAAGTGTTCATTTTGGATTTTCACTCAATTGTTCTCCCAGAAGGAGCCTTCGGGGGTAAAACTGATGAATAGGAGTCGTATAGAAGGGGGTCCTATGAGTTCAGAAAATGTCCGAAATGACCTGAAAGTGGAAAACTGACCGGAACTGCCCCACGGATCTCCAAAATGAGAACTCGCACACCCGTACTGCCCGAACTAAAAATGTGTAGGACCTTAGGTCGATTGACGAGCTGGTAAAAAAAAGATGGCTTTCATACAAAAAAACATGGCTGCCATACAAACGCCTCTTAACACGCTTTTATTAGCTTCACCTGTAACTATGTAAGAAAATCTTGGAAGTTAAACTTGACCCACTTCGCGGTTTCCGATTGAGGTGAGATTTTGCACACACGTTTAGTTAGGATGACAATGCATAGTTAGATAACTGACGTCATTCTAAATCCAATATGGCGGACTACTTATGTATTATGCACTACCATGATATGGGTATCAAATGAAAGGGTTTGCTGAGAAGAGTACGAAACTAAAATAACGTCACACTTAATTCAATATGGCGGACGCCCCAAGATGGTAGACAAAATTTTCTTATCTACCAACCTGATATGGGTATCAAATGAAAGGGTCTGCTGGGAAGAAAACGAAAAATAAATTCAAAGTGAAAGTCGAATTCAAAGTCAAATTCAAAGTCAAAGTCGAAGTCGAAGTCAAAGTCAAAGTCAAAGTTGAAGCCGAGGCCGAAACCGAAACCGAGGCTGAAGCCGGAGCCGAAGCCGAAGTCGAAGTCAAAGTTTTTTATTACAACTGAGCCTTTGCAGGCACTTTCAAAAGCGTGTTTTATTTTTTTAAGTTAATTTAAGAGCCCCACGAAAACCACCACCCGCGGGCCGCTTGCGGCCCGCGCACTGCGCGACCTCTACTTTTTCGAAACCCTCACCGTTCCGAAAACGTTAGTGATAGTAGTAAGTAGTAAAAATCCAAGATGGCGGCTTCGAAATAGCGGTTTAAAAAATTATGGTCTAATCTGGCTGAAAATTGACGTCCTGAGGTTTTCGGCGGCACGTATTCATAATCCGGAACCAACATTTTTTTTCCGTCATTTTTCAATATGGCCGCCATACAAACGCTTCTTTTGGAGCAATTGTTCTCCGAGAAGGAACCGCAGAGGGGTAAAAGTCATGTATGACAGTCGTATAGAGGTCCAGTGAGAAATGACCTGAAAGTGGAACGCTGACTGGAACTGCCCTACGGATCTCGAAAATTACAAGTCGCAAACCTATATCGCCGGAACTAAAAATGTCAAGGACCCTGGGCCGTTTGACGAGCCGGTGAAAAAAAGATGGCTTCCATACAAAAAAACATGGCTGCCATACAAAATCAAATATCATATTTATTTTGAGTAATGTTACAAGCTCCACCCGAAAAGCCCTCGCGGGCCGCTCGCGGCCCGCGCACCGCGCGACCTCTAAGCATATTAAACCCTCACCGTTTCGAAACCGTTAGAGATAGAGTGGGGGTGCTCGACCAAATATCATAGAGGACGAGAGGGGCTTTTCGGTGGTCGTGATAAAAATCCAAGATGGCGGATTCAAAATGGCGGCCAACAAAAAATATGGTCCGATCTGGCTGAAAATTGGCGTCCTGAGGTTTTCGGGGGAACCGATTTATAATCCGGGACCGACTTTTTTTTTTCCACCAATTTTCAATATGGCCGCCATACAAACGCATCTTTTGGAGCAATTGTTCTCCCAGAAGGAGTCATGGGGGGTAAAAGTCATGTGTGGGAGTCGTACAGAGGGAGGCCCAGTGAGAAATGACCTGAAAGTCGAACCCTGACTGGAAAAGCCCTACGGATCTCGAAAACGAGAAGTCGCAAGCCCATACTGCCAGAACTAAAAATGTCTAGGACCTTAGGTCGATTGACGAGCTGGTGAAAAATCATGGCTACTATACAAAAAAACATGGCCGCCATACAAAATTCAAACGCTCACCGTTCCGAAACCGTTAGAGATAGAGGGGGGGTTGCAAGGTACAACCTCCACCCAAAACCACCACGCGGGCCGCTCGCGGCCCGCGCAGCGCGCGACCTCTAGTCACTAATATATAAAGCTCGATTACCACTGACTCACTGACTCATTGACATAATTGTTCTCCCAGAAGGAGCAATGGGGGGTAAAAGTGATGTATCGGAGTCGTATAGAAGGGGGTCCAGTGGGTTTAGGAAAAGTCCGAAACGACCTGAAAGTGGAACCCTGACCGGAACTGCCCTACGGATCTCGAAAATGAAAAGTCGCAAAGCTATACCGCCGGAACTAAAAATGTCGAGGATCCTGGGCCGTTTGACGAGCCGGTGAAAAAAAGATGGCTTCCATACAAAAAAAGATAGCGGCCATACAAAATTGAAACGCTCACCGTGTAACGTTGTGTAATCTGTGCGAATTTCAAAAAGCGCGCTCATAAAGACGAATTTCGTGGCCGCTTGACATTGGCTTAAGTTTCTGATGTGGAATATTCGTTGATAGCTGATTGGTTGTCTTTTGACAACTCATGTGAAAACAGTTGTCTCAATGTTACCAATAGTAGTTTATAGTCTGCCAAATGGTAGAATTTTGGTTATCTTGGAGGTACATGATTTTGTCAGGTTGTTAGTTTATTTGTGGTTTCAAACTTCAAGAAATGTAGAATTATTATTCTCATTTCATTGATTTAGATACGGGGTTTTTCTCAGTTTGTTTTCATTAATTTTATAAAGTCATAGCTTGATAGTTACCATAGATTTCATAAACTGTCAAAATCGTTGGTAGGTTTTAGATCTGAGGGTGGTCGCCCTTGTGGCTTTCCTTTTTCCCAAGAGACGTGAAGTGCTCACACGCAGATTTATTATTCCCGAATAATTTGTTCCTAGTCAGAGGAAATTACAATGGATTTGTAGCAATGGAGAAATTGGGCTAGTTCCCATATAAATTATTAATGTTGTGAATCGTCCAACAAATTTATATTATGCAGTGAAATACCTTATGTATGGCCGCTGTTGCATACTTATTAAATAAGATGGAAATCGCTTATTGCCGTTAATTAGTGGAGAAATGCTTACACAAAGCTTTGCACATTGACCACGTTGGCATGTCGCGTGGCAATCATTACATGGTTTGAACTACACTTTCTGCTTCTACAGCTACAGCTTCAGGTTGGATCTAATTTTATTATTAACTTAGAATCAAGATAATCTATCATTAAAATAATGTTAGGTTGGTGGTATATATTGGTGTAAATTGGTACCTATTTATATGAGTGGTTTACAAATTGTTCACAACTGTTCATGCTTTCTTATAGAAATGGGTAGTAGAACTCCCACAGCATGTTAGGAAAATATAATATTATTGCATAGTCTTTTAGACTACATTTTTCTGTAATTAAACCAGAACCTTCTTTACCGTTGAGCTATGTTTCAAAGTATTATGTGTGGTTTTTATTCTTACGTTAGATAATTTGATTGGCTAAAACAATTATAAGGTTAAATTCTTAGTGTGTTCTGGTGGCATAGCTGCAAAGGAAATCTTGGTGGAACTTATATTTTAGATTGGGTTTAGCAACCTAGGTTGTCACCGAGCTCTAACTTTGCAGTACTACTTATTGACACTTGGGTTGATCACAGTCGATCCCAAGACTTATGTCGTAGGGATAGGTAGTGCTGCAATTTAGAGAGTTTACCGCAGACAAGTTGTTTTGTGTCAGCGAGTGCCACTTCAATTTAACATGTGTTCCTAGATAACCTCAAAAACTTTTATTAGTTATTCTTAAGTACTAACTCGTACAAGTAACTATATAGTGGGTAACTACAATGTCAACATCTGCAACATACCAAATGCCTATTTAAATAAATTATATCTTTAAGTGTACTGAAGTTGTTTTATTTGTGTGACCATCTCGCAGCTGGAACAATTAGGTACACATTCTTCTTTATCTTTGTACATGGGAAGCCTGTCGTTTCCGGGCGAGCAGGAACCCATGTTACAAATGGCGCCCAACTTTTAATTGTTTAATTACATATTTGTCATTATGGATTTGGTATCATTAATTATGATGTTTTAGTTACCATTTTTTTTTTAGTTTTAGCAAGCCATACTAGTGTATTAATGTGAAATATATATACCACCAACCAACAAATTAAACCAAAATTGTTCATTAGAACTTTAATGGGGTAAAAAACTGCCTTTTGCTCACTTCAGATGTCGCTACTGTCGGTTGTTCCAGAAATTTGACAGATAGCTGTCAACTTTCATACTATTTTTATAAACAATCGAATTGTTATAAGAATAATTAATAAAATGACGCTTTGAGCAGCCGTTGGTTGCAAAAATCCGGGAGTACATAATGTTCCCTAAATAAGCCAAAAGAAGAAAACTATGGGAAAAGGCCCTTCGAAAGAAAAATTCGAAGACTAGTAATAAGTAGAGGTTAAGTGCTATCCATTTTAAACCTGAGGAATATTTGGGGAGAAATTCTTACACTAGTTTTAAAAAACAAACATTCATCATCATTTCAATGCTCCCTTTTTATTTTAGGCACCGCTATCAACGTATTACAGTGTATATTTTTATTATTTTATAACTAAACTTCTATACTCGTACAGAAGTCTTCTTTTGGGCGGTACTTGACACCTGAAACAACATGTATGTCGAATTTAATCCAAAATATAGCCAATCCACAAGGAAAGATGAAAAAATCATAATTAAATAGCATTCTTACCTTTCTGCAAACTGTTGAATGTGGCGTTAAGACAGCGTTGGCAGATTTGTGCTGGCATTTACATCCCTGAACTTATGCAGTGCCGGAATGTTGACAGTCTCATCTTCAAGCACGTCTTCAACACCAATGAGATTATTTCGATCGTAGGCCTCTTACCTCCAATGAAAAAATAGGGCTTTACAAAAAGAACACAATATAACCTCCAAACTTGTTTATATAATTATATCTATTTACCGTGCAATTTATGCTGCTTTTTTACCAATGCCAAAGGCATTCCTCTTTATTAGCTCGTCTTTTAATTGTATTACACTCCACGTAGAATACATTTTACTAGTATAATATGGTTCTAAGTAGGACACCAAACAACAACAAAAAACAATATGGCGGTTCTCAGGAACAACCGATAGTGGCGCCATCTGCGATGAGCTTTCAGTTTTTAACCTCATTGAGTGTCTATTATCAGGTGATATAGATTTTAACTGAAACACATGTAGTGTTCTTTATTTTTATAAACACAGTGTTGAGCAAGTATAATTTCTGTACTGTGTTATATATTTTTTTACTTTGTTTTGATGCATATTTTAATTATGTTTATAGTTTTGTGAGAAACTTAATTTGATTTGATTTGAATTAAGTACTTAGCTGCTTTTCAGTTGTTCATATAAGGTACATGACATACAGTCCTTATATTTTTTTTTTTTGAGTTTCTCACCTAACTTTAATTTTGTCATAAATAGTTAACCTATTGTGACTTACATACCTTATTGTAAGTGTACCACCAATCTAAGATGGAAAGACCAATACAATTTCATTCTCTTCTTAAGGATGAGCTGACATATGAAGTTTACATCCGTTCTGACACTCCTGGTAATACAGTTAAAGAACTCAAAGAACAGTTGAGAGAATTACTGGTAGAATGTCCACCAGAGGCAGTGTGTGAGACAGATTTACTAGCTGTTTCCGAGTTAAGGATTGTTGCTGAAAAGTTAGAGTTACTAAAGTCTTTAGTAGATAATTTTGTTCGGGATCCTAGGGATAAGTATGCATCAACTCGTGCACTTGCTTTAGCTTATCATACTTATCATAGGCTCTTAAGGATTAATTCAGATGATCCTGCAGATTTACTTTTAAAAAAGGACATGAATTCTCGTTTGGAAGAGATGATTTCAATGGTTGAGGATCCGAAAGGTGGTACTTCGGTTTTGAAAACTCATATTGGTACGGAAGAGAAAGGGCCTCATCAGACAAATATTACTCAACCTATGTCTGTGTGTAAAGGCGATAGCAACATTTTGAAATGGAGGATCAAGTACAACGGTCTTTCTGATCCTCGATCATTTTTGGAAAATGTTGAAGATTATAAAATTTCTTTTGGTGTGTCTGATGAGAAACTGTTTTTGTCTGCATCTTTGTTGTTTGTAGGACAAGGTTTATTGTGGTATCGTGGAATCAAGTCACAGATTTCATCTTGGACTGAATTGAAGGATTTGTTACTTGAGGAGTTTGATCCCGTTGATTATGACTACAGATTGATGGGTGAGATTCGGTCTAGAACACAGGGTGCTGATGAGCCAGTGCACATTTATTTTTCTATTATGTCATGCTTATTTGGTAGGTTAAGGAATCCGTTGACAAACGTGGACAGATTAGAAATTTTATTACACAATATAAGACCTACATTTTCACAACAATTAGCATTGACAGAAGTGAAGTCCGTGGCTGATCTTAAGGCGAAGTGTCGTACGTTAGAGGCTGCTCACCAGCGTGCCGGTCTTTTTGTGGAACCATCTAAGTCAGGCTCAAATATTTTAACTTCTGAGTTCTCTTATAGATGTAAACAAAAGGCGGTTGTAGGTGCAGTAAATAGCAGTAGCCCTCAAAATACACAAAAACACTTTAACAAGCCAAAGAATCAGGATCAGCAGCCTAATAGGAATGTTAAGTCAAAAGCAGTTTGTTATAAGTGTGGAAAGAGTGACCATGATTTTAAGAAGTGCATTGTAGTCAAATCTATTCATTGTTTTAAATGCGGTGAAAAGGATGTCACTGTTAAAAATTGTCCCAAGTGTAACAAAACAACATCTCCTAGTTCAAAAAACTAGGAAATGTGAACCACAGTTGTAGAATTAAACAGAATGGTTATTACTCCCATTTTATTTCTAAATTTAATAAATTTAATTCTATAGCTTCGGTTCACTTTGCTCCTGATAAGAATGATATAAGGCCATACATTAAGTGTTTAGTTCAGGATTTTGAAATTTTTGGACTCTTAGACTCCGGTGCTTGTGTTTCAATTTTGGGTAATAATTCTCATATTCTTTTTACTAAATTAGGTTTTAGTATGCAAACTGTGCGTGGTGTTCCCTGCAGTGTTGCAAATGGGGTGGAACTGGAAACCATTGGTTTTATGTTTTTACCTTTAGCATTTAATAATGAAACACAAGTTATTAAGTTTTATATTATACCTAGCATTGTTTCAGATGTTATTTTAGGTTGTGACTTTTGGAAGAGTTTTCATTTAGCACCGGAAATCTTTGAGAATATTAATTATATAGCTCCTCCGGATACATTTTTTTCACGTTGTGGTTCTATCGGTTCGGACCAAATTAATTCATTACAATCTTTTGATAGCCTGTCTATTGATCATAGAAAATTAGCTGAAAGTGTCATTAACAGATTTAATAATATTTCATTTGAACTAAAAGGATTAGGTAGAACATCTTTAACCGAACATGTTATTGACACAGGCGATGCGGTTCCGCTTAAAACCAGGCAGTATCCACTTTCACCGGATAAAAGGAAAATTTTAAGTTCACAGTTGGACGAAATGTTGGCCTTGGACGTAGTTACTCCAAGTGAAGGTCCTTGGAATAATCCTGCACTGCTGGTGAAAAAGTCAAATGGGGAATGGAGGTTTTGTCTCGATTGTCGTAAGTTGAATTCAGTAACCAAGGGTGATGCTTATGCGATTCCTTACATTCCACAGATTCTTGACAGCTTAAAAGAGGCAAGGTACTTGTCTTCCATTGATTTGAGTAAAAGTTTTTGGCAAGTACCGTTGAATGTGGACTCACAGGAGAAGACCAGTTTCACAGTTCCAGGTCGTGGTTTGTTTAAATTTAAAGTTATGCCTTTTGGTTTGTGTGGTGCTCCTGCTAGGCAGCAACGTCTCATGGATAGTTTGTTTGGACATAATTTCAGTGCGGATATTGAGAATGGCATGGTTTTTTGCTATATAGATGATATCGTTATCGTCAGTTCCAATTTTCAAACGCATTTACTTCTTTTGAATAGGGTATTGGACAGGTTAGAACATGCAAAACTGACTATAAATTTTGGCAAGTCAAAATTCTTTAGAAATTCATTAAAATATTTAGGTTATGTGGTGGATGAATTCGGTCTTCGAACAGATCCGGAGAAAGTAGCTGCAATTTTAAATTTCCCGACTCCCAAAAATGCAAAAGACGTAAAGGTATTTCTGGGTACATGTTCGTGGTATCGTCGTTTCATAAGGAATTTTTCTTGTATTGCTGCTCCACTTAATAGGCTGACAAGTAAGGGTAGGAAAGCTCCACCTTTTGCTTGGAGTGATGAAGCGGATACAGCCTTTAATACTTTGAAAAATTCATTAGTTTCAGCACCAATTTTGGCAGTCCCTGATTTTGATAAACCATTTTCAGTACATTGTGACGCTTCGGCTTACGGTATTGGCGGTATGCTTTCCCAAAACATAAATGGCATTGATCACCCAATTGCTTATGTTAGTCGCTCACTTTCCCACAGTGAACGTAATTATAGTGCGACCGAGAGGGAAGCTTTAGCCGTAGTTTTTGTAATAGAAAAGTTTCAGGCTTACCTGGGTTCTAGTAGGTTCAAAGTAGTAACCGACCATGCTGCTTTGAAATGGTTTATGAAATTGGAAAATCCAACAGGTAGACTGGCAAGATGGGGTTGCAGACTTTCACAGTTCAACTTTGACATCGAGCATAGAAAGGGTACTGATAATGTAGTGCCTGATGCGCTGTCGAGGCTCTTGAAAGTCGACGCAGTCAGCGTTTCTACCGTCTCTGATGATTGGTATGATCGTATTTTTAAGGGTTGTCAGGATTTTCCTTCTAACTTCCCAAATTTTTCTGTACGGGATGGAAAGCTTTTTAGGTACTCTAAAAGCAAGTACAGTTTAATTAGTGAGTTTGACTGGAAGGAGGTGGTCAGGAAGGAACACAGAGAGTTAAGGATTAAGGAGAACCATAGCGAGACAACAGCCGCTCATTTAGGGGTTTTTAAGACTTACCGAAGGTTGTGTCTTGGGTACTTCTGGCCTGGTATGTATAAGGACGTGGTCGAGTTTATTAAGAAATGCGATATTTGCTCTGCCTATAAGCATTCCACAAAGGCGACTGCGGGTCTCATGGGCCAGCCAAAAGTTTGTTACAGACCATTCCAGGTTCTCTCTGTGGATTTAGTTGGTCCATTACCACGTTCTACGTCTGGTTTCACATTTTTGATGGTTGTTACTTGTTGCTTTTCGAAGTACAGTTTGTTGTTCCCTCTTCGTCGTGCAACTAGCATAAATGTAGCTAAGAATTTCGAAAATTTTGTTATTCTTTCACATGGGGTTCCCGAAACGGTGATTGCGGATAATGGAGCGCAATTCACGGGATCGGAATTTCGTTCAATGTTAAAACGCTACAATGTGCCGAATTTGCATTATACGCCACGGTATACTCCACAGGTTAACCTGGTTGAGAGGTACAATAAAACCATTATGACTGCAGTAGCATCTTATGTACAGGAAAACCATAGACTGTGGGATAAAAATCTTTCGAAGATCCAGTTTGCAATTAATAGTGCTATTAACGACTCGACACAGTTTTCCCCTTTCTTTTTGGTCCATGGTAGGGAACCAGTCATTAATGGTAATTTTTATAAGGACACCGATATGGCATATGAGGTAGGCGTTCCACGCGAAGAGTATGCAGGTGAATTAGGTACTTTGAAAGGGATTTTTGTAGACGTTCGTCAACATTTATTAAAGTCACATGCCAAAAATGCGACACATTATAATTTGCGCCGTAGATCAGCCAAGTTTGTTGTCGGTGATTTGGTTTGGAAACGAACTTTTATACAAAGTGATGCTAGTAAATTTAAAATGTCTAAACTAGCACCAAAATATGAAAGGTGTCGTGTGACTAAGGTTTTATCTCCTTTGGTTTATGAGTTAGAAAGGTTGAATGGCCAGTCAATAGGCTCTTGGCACATCAAGGATTTCAAAGGTTAAATTTATTTTTTCCTCCTTTCTCTCTCTCTTCCTGGTAGGAAGATTTTTTTTATAGGCAAATTATTCGGATATTTTTTTTTAAACTTGTCCTTAATTTTGCCTTATTTTATACAATACATAGACAACAAATTGGCCATAATTGTTTTGCAGGTGTCAAAGATTTATATAATATTTTTGATCACTGAAGGGTTGTGTTAGTATGCGTTAACAGGTTGTTATGCTCGACGTTCGAGCTATTGCCGTTAATCGTGACGTTCAAAAGGTGACTGAATGTAGGGAAGTATGTTAGCAGTATGAATGGTAGCGTGCTTGTGGTACAAAACAATGTAGCAGATAGGAAAATTTGTTGTCGAAACTTTTCGTCCGGACAGAAGTGATTATTTTTTTTGGTTTGTAACAACAGTCCTGACGTGCTGGTTATATTTGGAATGGGAATACAGGAGAGAAGAATTTTTACATATTTTTACATGTTTTTTTTTTTTTTAATTACTTTTTTATATACTCCTTTCTGAACATCTTGGTTTCAGAAAGGTTATAGGTTAGATTAGTTTAATTCTACTACATATTTTTTTATGGGTTTTATTTTAAACCTTCCTTAACTTTACAAATTATTTTTTTAATTTTGGTTAAGTAGTTGGACTCTGTCTGATGTTTTTTTTTAGTAAATGTTACTTTGGTATGTTGTTGAATGTTTGAAGCATTCCTGTTTGGAAAGTAATTATTTTTCATGCACAGATTATTTTCGAGGTAGTTTATTTTTGTGATTCGAACGCTGGGGACAGCGATCGGTTTACTTTGTAAACCTTTTCATTGGAAGGGGGGTATTGTAACGTTGTGTAATCTGTGCGAATTTCAAAAAGCGCGCTCATAAAGACGAATTTCGTGGCCGCTTGACATTGGCTTAAGTTTCTGATGTGGAATATTCGTTGATAGCTGATTGGTTGTCTTTTGACAACTCATGTGAAAACAGTTGTCTCAATGTTACCAATAGTAGTTTATAGTCTGCCAAATGGTAGAATTTTGGTTATCTTGGAGGTACATGATTTTGTCAGGTTGTTAGTTTATTTGTGGTTTCAAACTTCAAGAAATGTAGAATTATTATTCTCATTTCATTGATTTAGATACGGGGTTTTTCTCAGTTTGTTTTCATTAATTTTATAAAGTCATAGCTTGATAGTTACCATAGATTTCATAAACTGTCAAAATCGTTGGTAGGTTTTAGATCTGAGGGTGGTCGCCCTTGTGGCTTTCCTTTTTCCCAAGAGACGTGAAGTGCTCACACGCAGATTTATTATTCCCGAATAATTTGTTCCTAGTCAGAGGAAATTACAATGGATTTGTAGCAATGGAGAAATTGGGCTAGTTCCCATATAAATTATTAATGTTGTGAATCGTCCAACAAATTTATATTATGCAGTGAAATACCTTATGTATGGCCGCTGTTGCATACTTATTAAATAAGATGGAAATCGCTTATTGCCGTTAATTAGTGGAGAAATGCTTACACAAAGCTTTGCACATTGACCACGTTGGCATGTCGCGTGGCAATCATTACATGGTTTGAACTACACTTTCTGCTTCTACAGCTACAGCTTCAGGTTGGATCTAATTTTATTATTAACTTAGAATCAAGATAATCTATCATTAAAATAATGTTAGGTTGGTGGTATATATTGGTGTAAATTGGTACCTATTTATATGAGTGGTTTACAAATTGTTCACAACTGTTCATGCTTTCTTATAGAAATGGGTAGTAGAACTCCCACAGCATGTTAGGAAAATATAATATTATTGCATAGTCTTTTAGACTACATTTTTCTGTAATTAAACCAGAACCTTCTTTACCGTTGAGCTATGTTTCAAAGTATTATGTGTGGTTTTTATTCTTACGTTAGATAATTTGATTGGCTAAAACAATTATAAGGTTAAATTCTTAGTGTGTTCTGGTGGCATAGCTGCAAAGGAAATCTTGGTGGAACTTATATTTTAGATTGGGTTTAGCAACCTAGGTTGTCACCGAGCTCTAACTTTGCAGTACTACTTATTGACACTTGGGTTGATCACAGTCGATCCCAAGACTTATGTCGTAGGGATAGGTAGTGCTGCAATTTAGAGAGTTTACCGCAGACAAGTTGTTTTGTGTCAGCGAGTGCCACTTCAATTTAACATGTGTTCCTAGATAACCTCAAAAACTTTTATTAGTTATTCTTAAGTACTAACTCGTACAAGTAACTATATAGTGGGTAACTACAATGTCAACATCTGCAACATACCAAATGCCTATTTAAATAAATTATATCTTTAAGTGTACTGAAGTTGTTTTATTTGTGTGACCATCTCGCAGCTGGAACAATTAGGTACACATTCTTCTTTATCTTTGTACATGGGAAGCCTGTCGTTTCCGGGCGAGCAGGAACCCATGTTACAACCGTTCCGCAACCGTTAGAGATAGCGGGGGGGTGTTCGACCAAATGTCATAGAGGACGACGGGGGCTTTCCGGTGGGGGTCATAAAAATCCAAGATGGCGGATTCAAAATGGCGGCCAAAAAAAAATGGTCCGAGCCAGCTGAAAATTGACATCCGGGGGTTTTCGGGGACACCAATTCATAATCCGGGATCAAATTTTTCTTTCCGCCATTTTTCAAGATGGCCGCCATACAAGTGTTCATTTTGGATTCTCACCCAATTGTTCTCCCAGAAGGAGCCGTCGGGGGTAAAAGTGACGTATGGGAGTCGTATACAGGGGGGTCCTGTGAGTTTAGGAAAAGTCCGAAATGACCTGAAAGTGGAACACTGACCGGAACTGCCCTACGGATTTCGAAAACGGCAAGTCGCAAACCTATACCGCCTGAACTAAAAATGTCGAGGACCTTGGGCCGTTTGACGAGCCGGTGAAAAAAAGATGGTTTCCATACAAAAAAAAATGGCTGCCATACAAAATCAAAAATCATATTTTTTTTAAGTTATGTTACAAGCCCTACCTAAAAAGCCCTCGCGGGCCGCATGCGGCCCGCGCACCCGCGCGACCTCTAGTTATACAATATATAGGCAGAGACGGACAGCAGCGAGTAACGTTTCCGTTTGTGACAATTCGAGGTCCCGCGGAAAGTGCATCAAGGACTTTTATAAGTAGGTAATTTAATAAAAAGTTTAGGTACTAAAAGACGCAGGTATTAGAATACCTACAGTCCTCGAGATTTAAAAAGCCACTTTTGACATATATCATTTGAGTTAATTTGGGATGTGAAGCGTATAAATCTGTTACCAAAAATATCGATTTTTATAATAAATCGATTTAAAATTCTAAGAGTATATAATCGTTTAAAACTATGAATAAAAAATCGAGAAATTCATCTGATAAGCAATTTATTAATGTAGTAGGCACCGAATTTTATATGAAATCGCATTTCTGTAGGTATCTTCATAGAATAATAAAACATATCCATAATTTTATGCCAAAATTATTTATCCATTTGTACCGGTAATAATGGTCCACCAGTTATTGATTCACTTTCGAAGTACTCACATAGTTTCCAAACCAAGTTGTTAGAATCCATGTACCTATAGTAAGCCAAGTCAACTTAAAAGCGGGAACAGTCCAAAATCAAGGCCAGATCACAAAAACAGAGGTATCCGAGAAATACTCGTTGAGAGAACGAACAATTAGTTGGAAAAATCGCGAAAAACTGCACAGATGTCATTGTCATTACTGCCAGTGTCAAGCAAATTGTGATCATAGAGAAATTAAATTAATTATAATAATATAATGTACGTGTCATACAGCCTTTAAAGAGTTTTTAATACCTACGTAATTTTATACTGATATTTCAAACGATTTTAACGATTCTAGTGATCACATCCCTTTATTTAAAAAATAATTGATTGAGAACGTAACCATTTTTATGATATTTCGGTAGTACATAAACATGCATTTTAAAAATATTTCGATGCTATAACAATACTTATGAAATTATATACCATGCTAATTTATACGTATCTCAAAAAATTATAATAATTTCTTAATTATTATCAAGTGTATATTCAAAATGGTTTTTATTCACAGCCTATAGTAACATTGTCAAGTTACATGCTATCGTTCGTTAAATCTGTCAAAAGGGACTTCTTAGATCTCGAGGAGTATGTTTAAACTACATTTTGTACTTATCTTTTGGCCAATAAAGATTTTATTATTATTATTCCTGCGTCCCCTGGAAGTGAACGCTCGGCGGTAGCTTCTTTGAAATAGGTAGTACGAGAATTTTCCTATTGAAGAAATTCTGTCTCGTAGTAATTGGCGCAGACAGAATAGGTACTTCTGCCAAATATTATTGTAAACACATTATAGGTAAAGTAGAGACTTTCCCAAGTATGAGTAATCTCTCGAATAATTTTGAATCAGTATAACACAACACCGAGATGTAAATCTACAGATGATTGCCTAGTTTTGTTACTTTTGTTTGCTTTTATATCAATCAGCTAATCAGCTTACATTGTCATGTCATGTGTGTGTGCTTGTGTTTGTTGTTGCGTGTGTGTGTGTTAGCTAACTTGGTTATAGGATGTGTCCAGTGAACGCATTCACTGGATGTGTCTAGTAAATTAGGTAGCCTATTTTTTAACACGCTTTTATTAGCTTCACCTGTAACTAACTAACTACTATGTAAGAAAATCTTGGAAGTTAAATTTGACCCACTTCCCCGGTTTCCGATTGAGCTGAAATTTTGCATAGGTACCTACTCTTTCAGTTTGGAGGACTAAAGCGTGTTCTATAGTTTTTTTAAAACTATATTTTATTGGTAGATAAATAAATACTTATTCAATATTACTTTATGGTTTTATTGCTTTCAGTAAATATTATCATGTTCATACATAGCGTCGCCGTGGTCAGGAGGATAAACACCAGTGGCGAAGAGTCCATACAACCCGATTCCCATCGGCTTCCCTTTAGGAATTGGTTCCTGCATAGACCAACGTAATATTATATTATTTACTCATCCTACTGATAAAAAAAGGCATGTTATTCAGTTAGGTCGAGCTCTTCTTCTATATAGATCAGTGATATAGATTACAAGAGATGGTATGGATTTTGGATGTCTTGCAGCATTCATTGATGAGTGTGCTTTTTTTGGGATGGCTTCCCCTATGAAAATTTTCACGCTTCGCCACTGATAAACACGTCTCTCACAGATCCTGTGTATTACATAATTATGCCGAATAATAGTTATTATTATTATTGAGATCCAAAAACAAAAACAGTGTTAGTAAAAAAAACCTAAAAACTAATGTTAGTAACCTAATCATAATCCTAAGCTAAAGTCCGGAGTCGGACCTCACACTATCCACGTAGTAAGTAATACGTACCTGGCGACGTATGAAGTCCGATCCAGTGACGCAGCATCGGACAATCCCACCTAGCGCACAACGTGCTCAGGATGCTGTGGGAGCTGGCACGCATTCTTTTCTTTCCTTTTCGGATGATGGCATGAAAGCCGTCAATCCTCGCCTCAGCAAACATCCCCGAAGCGCTACAAAACCGTGGGAGCCCCGCCAGCATCCAGAGGGCTAATTCACGTAATTTTAAGACGCGCCGATCGTATTGCAGTGACGCTCAAACTTGACGCGAGCGTATCTCATTGAAGCTCAGAGGATACCAAATGGCAGAATAGTCGAAATTGGCTTAATTGCCATAACAAAAGAAGATAAACAAGATTACCAAATGTGTTGTTTTGATCAATATTTTATTGTAACTGCGCGGCAACTGCACTTCTTTAGTTACGTGAATTAGCCTACTGAACGCATTATTGTACTGCACCCGCAAGGCGTTGTATGACCTTTGCGTATACCTAACCCACAGACTGCAAGTGTAGAATGACTGGCAGTAAGCTCTAAACAGTGTCATTTTTACCTGCTTGCTACACCGTGCAAATCTGCAATAGTGCAAGTTTTACATAAAAATAAAACTTGTATATTTAGCAGAGACGATGCACAGCATCCATTCAAGGTTTGGTGAGAGACTTAAATGAGGTAGAATCGTCCGCTGTTAGCGACCCCATCTGGGACCACGTGACTATTGGAACTCTGCGCTTATTGGTCGAGGATGTGACGTCAAACAAGCCGTGATTTGCTGTCACCTAACGGTAAGTATGCAACGCTCTCTCACAGATGCTGTGCATCGTCTCTGCTAAATAAAACAAGTTTTATTTTTATGTAAAACTTACACTATTATATTGCCATAAACAATTTCATTGGATTAAACAATTTTAAAACTACAAAAACTTAAATCAACAACGAAAAAGCAGAACAGAGAACAGAGAAGGAGTAAGTGTAAATGGTGTCATATTTGAGGGCTTTCTGGTTAAAATGGGCGTGCCTCAAGGCTCAATTGCAGGCCCTTTCCTGTTTCTGGCTTATATTTATGATCATTCATATAATATAATGAGCGAAATATCTGATATAATTCTATTTGCGGACGACACTTCCCTCATTTTTAAAATAAGTAGAAAAGATAGGGAAGTCTTACATATTAAATGGTTCGCAGCTAATAAATTATTACTAAATGCTAAAATGTTTAAAGTTCTCACTGCCAAATGTAGCCCACGTAGGCTTAAATTTAATGCTTGATGGAAATGAACATATAATTAATGAAACCGTATTCTTAGGGATAATAATTGATTCCAAGTTGCAGTGGGGTCCTCACATCACAGCTCTGTCGAAGAGACTTGGTTCTGCGGCATTTGTAGTTAGAAAAATTAGGCAGTTAACTGATATAGCTACAGCCAGATTAGTGTACTTCGCATATTTTCACAGCATTATGTCCTATGGCATTCTGTTGTGGGGATCAGCGGCTGATGTGGATTCGGTCTTTATATTACAGAAGAGGTTGATCCGTGCGATCTATAACATAACATGGGCCCACGCGAGTCTTTACTAGACTCTTTCAAAGACACCGATATTCTAACACTACCGTCACAGTACATTTTAGAGAATATTATGGTCGTCCGAAGAAACCTGCATAATTATGTTTAATATCAATAGCGATTTTCATAAAATTAATACTAGAAATAAGCACAAAATAGTGATCCCTAAATTTAGATTGACCAAAACAAATAAATCATTTTTAGGGAACGGTGTACGCTTCGACCGAATACACGAGCACAACGCTGACTATAAAATTTTCGCGAAAGTCGATAAAACCGCCTGCACCGGTCTGTAACCTCCTACATGAGAGTTTGGAGCACCCCTACGAACTGGGGTCACCCTAGTCAGCTTCCATCCATCAGGATACAAGCGCTCCTCTAGACATAGATTAAATAAGTGCTAAAGAGGCCTGGCCAGCACCAGCCTGCAATCTTTAACAACATAGGGAGGAACCCCGTCTGGACCCACCGACCGCTTTATGGAGTTATTCAATTTGTTCATCGATAAAGTTCGGAACATATTGGACTTAAATGAGAGAACCTAGGAGGCGAAGTGATTTATCATCAACAATTTTAATATTAGGGGCAAAAGTATGGAAATTATTTATGATTTCCTGTCTGAAATCAGGGTCAGGGTCAGGGTGGTTGGAATAAAAAGTTCACATTTAGTGAAGTTAAGTTCCAAACCAATTGCAGAGAAGTCTTCGATAAGCCTTCGAAGATCAGTCTAAAACTGATGCTGCTTCTCCTCCTAAGGTCCCATCGTCTATTTATTTACCAGATATTAAATTTTGAATTTAGAAAGCTGATAATAGGGTGAATTGCTAAACTAACAGTAGTTGGCCGAGGGGGTCGCCCTGTTGACAACCTAAAGCGGAATGAATAAGGTTATCATTATAAATTAATTCAGAAGGTTGACAATACGATTGCCAAAGATACGGGAAAATAGATGGGAGTTTGTAGCTTGACTTGATGCAATAAAGCCCCTCGGTCGACAGAGTCGAAAGCGTTCTTTACGTCGACCTTAAGTAGCACCTCACCTGCATTGTTCAAAAGAAAGTTCGGGTCGCGTGTAGGTACAGCAGCTTCGCACCCTCACTTTGTGCCAAAACCCACAGTTGGTTTGGATGAAGTTGGGAAGACAAATTATAAAATTATTTTTATTGCCATTATTTCGTAGCTCTTCAACATTTCTTATATATTGTGCTGAAACTAATTTATTTCTTCACAGTTTGCGGCTGGAAACATAAAGTATGTTTTATACTTTTAAAACCGGTTTTTTTAACTATATAATTTTTTCTATGTACCGTTTTATTTAACCCCCGACATAAAATAGGCGTGTTATAAGTTTGTAGTGTGTATCTGTGTATCTGTCTCCATTATCGTAGCTCGAAAACGGATGAACCGATTTCAATGCAGTTTGTTAGCTATGTTTCATGAAAATCTGTTCAGCTATTCAAAAGTTACAGCTCTTTTTCTAGTTCGAGTCGGGGGTTTTTGACGGCTAAGCTATTAACAAATTCCACTAAAAATACTATTTGTCTTTTTTCTACGTATATTTTATTTACTTTATTTAGAAAACAATAAACCATTTGTACGTCATTATTTGTCATAATCCCGAATAGTTGCGCATGCTAGGTGGCGCTACAGTCATGCAAGTAGCCAATAGTGACGGTCTTCTTATTAACGTTCGGTATAATTATACTTGTGTCACTTGTGTGGTACTTAGTGGGTTAATTAACCGTTTGCCACGGTTCATTTACCAACTAATACGTTAGTTATAAATATTTAAGAAAATACGAATTACAAAATGTCTAGGTTTAATTGCAATAAAATTATAAAAGTAAAATATTTATTATATACTTATTCTACTTATTTTTATGAGGCAGATATAATGCTTTTAAACTACATTTTGTATTTTTAAAACTGAATACAAGTGGGTATAGGTAGGTTTAACTTCCTGAGTTCTAACCTTTTACGTATAACAGTGTATGCAGTTAGGTACCTGTACTGCTACATTCACCAAAATAATTAAGTAACATTACTGAAGTTCATAAACTATGAAACGGAACATTGTTCTAACGAAAAAATAAATAAACTGGATTGAGGGACAAACTTAACTTTGCCGTCGGAAAACATGTTTTTTATGTAACTACACTGTTTTCGGATTTTTCCCTTTACTTGCTATAAGAAATTGCTTCTTGCTAAATTTCATAATTAAAGAAAGAAAGAAAGAAAGAAAAAAGTATAAAAGTAATTCTAGGTAAACGGGAAGTACCCTATAGGCTATAGGTTTTGATTCCCTTGCGACTGTCAATATGCGGCATAAACGGCCGTATTTTTGTTTACGTTCACTCAGAAGTTTGATTTTGTTACAGCTCTAAGAGATTCCAGACGTATTTTATATTAATTTCAACTTGATACCTCCACGCGTTCCTGATAAAAAGGGCCTTGATAGACAGACAGACAGACGGCCAACGAAGTGATCCTATCAGATTTCTTTTTCCTTTTGAGGACCCTAAAAATATCTCTAGTCACATAGTAAGCCCTGATGATTCGTGGAATTTTATTTCAAATAGGACACCAGTACTCAGCAGTGCTAATTCAACAATAGTAACATTTAACACCACTTCCACATATTATAACGTATTAGAAATTAGAATACACTCTTGCAACGTAACTTTTTAAAATATAGAATAAATTATTACATTAAATCTAAAGTAAGTTATTATAAATAAAATTAAAATTATGGTACACCCAATAGAATTTTTTAAAAACTATAAAAAAGTATAATCGACTTCAAAAAACTCAAACGAATAATATAGTTTAGATAAAAAACTTAACAGCTTCTGAAATCTGGGCCATACCAAGCTTAGGTGCATAGAGGAATTAATGGTCCCGACTTCAGAAAAGAGGGAACTCATTTTATTCGTTTATTTGTTTGTCCATTTTTTGTGGAATAAACAATTACACAAGCCCAATACGATTGCAAAAATAAAGAATACAATAAATATTATATTCTTACCGAAAATACCGAGATAGATTACTTTCGAGAATTCATGTGATAATGATGGCATCATCCAGATAGGCATTCCTTAAAAGAGAAGACATTTTTCATAATAATTTAAAATAATAGAAAGTATCAGGGACCTTGACTGTAAGAAATACATAAACTTTGCATCAAAGTTTTTAATAGTCTGTTCATCAACTAGTCACCAAATTGCTTAGGGCCACAGATATAGATCTAAACAGATGACGCGAGTGTATACAATGTACTTCGCGTGTCAATAGAATGGGTAATGATCTTACTTCGACGCTGTTTCATTTAGTCCGCGCTGTACCGTTATCGACACAGGACGTCAACGGAAATCTAGAAAAATGACTAATTGTGTCGTATTGAGCTGTAAAAACTCTACAAAAAAAGTTGGCCGAGTTAATAGAAACGTTTCCTTTCATCGGTAAGAAAGTATGTTCTTAAATTGTGTGTCATTTATTTTAAAATCAATTATTTTATGTTTTATTATGAAAATTACGAACTGAGTGTGTGCTTCATAATACATTGCTGATTTTAGTTACAAAGCTGTTTATTAAAACACTCAATGAAAATCAAAACGATCGATACTTTTACTCGTCGCTCAGTTCGTGGTACAGTCACTATTCTAATTTTTCTGTCAAATGAAGAAAAGTGTTGTACACACAGGTTGTACACCTGTTCTTGATTCTAATCGATTTTGGAAACAGAAGAATGATAATTTGAATGAATTAGACTTTGAAAATTCAATTAAAAAAATCGAAAACGTACCGTTGCTTTTTTATTTTAGTTGTCCTCATCATCCAAATTTATAAGAAAAATGGATTGAGGTGACGGGGAACAGATTGGTTCCCAAAAAATTATAGCACTATTGGTTTGATATCTGTAATAATTATCATTACTCTGTCTATGAACTTGAATCATCACAAAATCGGTAGTTGATAAGTTACTAGAATTTAAAAAATAAAATTTTGACGTGGAAGGTTTCCCTTCACTAAATAGCGCTTGTGACGTCATAGTAGGTAGAAAAACTATGGCACGCCTGGTTTTCATACAGATCGCAGTAGGTACTTGCGGTATTTATTTAGATCTATATCTATGCTTAAGGCCTAATCACACTGACAATTGCGAGCGTATTTCCAGAGAAGCGATTTGTGAACGTGCTCACTGGCTGTGCGTAGCGGGCACAACAACGCCACTCGCAGCAAATAACAACTTTGCAGCCTTGCATAACAAATAACTATTTTGACTTTGGCTCGATCTACCGGTATACTGAAAGGTACTGCCAATGGATTTCCTAAACTAGCTTAACAACATACATGGGGTGTTGTAATGGGTGCACACCATAGAAGTCCCCTATAACCCTGCTTCGTTTAATCTATGCTCAGTGAATCATTCTGTATTCTTTTTACTTATTTCGCGTGGAGTGCTCGCGCGACTTCCTTAAACCTCCGTACCATATCGTAATGATTATACTACACATATTGGAAATTAAATTACTTATATAATTATAATATGAATAGATTATCAACCGCAAAAATTGTATTTAAATACAAGGTGAAACGCGTGAAATTAAAAATAACTTCTCGATATAATGTAGTTTAAACTATAGACTGCATAAAGCAAGGGCCAGCAACATGGAATAAGGTCATAGCCTCTCCAACAAAATGATGTGCCTTGTCTACTGGCACTTGTATTTTCGAATAGCAACCATAAAATTACCTTCGTAGTTTGTAAGTACCGTAAGGTACTTACAAATAATATATAAGGTCTTACTTTAATAATCCAAAATATTTTAAAACTAGGCTCTATGAATGGTACATAATTCATTACAAACATCAAATTAATCAAGTATGTGTTTTACTGATATTAAAAAAATAAAAAATAAATAGTTTACTAATAATAAATTTACTGGCTCTGTATTATTTTCAACATCCATCCACGGCGGTTACTACGTAGGTAGTACTATGTTCATTGAAGGCGGGTGGCGGCGCCAGCGCTTAGCGGTAAGCGCGCGATATTATGAATGTATTGAATGATCGTAACCGAAAATCAAGCGCTCTGTTGCCACTCGTCGCCGCACGCGCCGCCCATTCGCGCCGTTGCCGCTCTTCGTTACACGTGACGCAGGGCGCCGCGGGAGGGCGCGCGGCGCGGGGCGGCACGGCGGGCGCGCGGCGCGGCGGCAACATCGTTTGTAGTTGTATCTGAGTTCGCGCACGGCGCGAGTCACGAACGACGGTGAAATCGGTAAAATGCGCCACGGGAGAAGACCAGACCTGCATATCATTCTCGGAGCTGTGAATTATGTCTATGAGTGTGAATTATGACTAGTGACAGTGACACTCTAGTGCGCGTACAAAGGCATGTTGTACGGCGTGCCAGCCTCTGTATCCAACAGCAGGGTGGATACGTCCAACAATTTGTGTAGATAAAAAAACTATTATTAGGTAAGTGTGTACATTTCAAATCATAGTAAATAAGACTGATTCAAACTTCTAAACATGCCAAGTTATTGTTACGGTACCTAATTTGAAAGCGTAGATACGTAACCTATGTGTAAGTACCTACTATGCAAGCAAACCTGCAAAATCGGCAGTCCTAACGGGGCTTACAAAGTAGGTACCTGCGTAGTAATGTAATACGATAGGTAGGTAGGTAATTAACCCTTTCGCGTTTAAATTAAATTATTCCAGTCCAAAGCCATTATTATTAGAAATTAAATACATTAAGTAAATTAAATACATTAAGTTATCTTTCTTCTCTTCCGACTCCCGATTATTCTGCATTTGTTTTTAATCAATTTTCTGCGTGTGATGTTAAAAAGAGCATTTTATCAATTACTTCTAATGCAGTTGGAAGTGACTGTATCAGCCGTAAGATGATTCTCCCTGTCCTTGATGAAATCCTACCCGTAATCTGTCACATCTTGAATTTTTCCATATCCAGTGGCAACTTTCCATGTGCATGGAAGGAAGCCAAGATCATTCCCTTACCTAAAAAATGTAATCCTGTCTCTTTTTCTGAATATCGTCCTATATCCGTATTACCATTCCTCTCAAAAGTCCTTGAACGTCTTGTTCATAACCAGCTCAGCTCTTTCCTATCTAAAAATAATCTCCTAAACTCTCTTCAATCTGGATTCCGTCCTGGGCATAGTACTACAACAGCCCTTGTCAATATTACGGATGATATCAGGTCAGGCATGGAAATCGGACATCTAACGGTTCTTGCGTTGCTTGATTTCAGCAATGCTTTTAATACCGTTGATTTCGATATTTTGCTTGGCATATTATGCTCTCTTAACATATCTCCACCGGTGATCGATTGGTTTCATAGTTACCTGATTGGTCGCCGACAGCGCATTTGCATTGAGGACACCTCGTCTTCTTGGTGCAATACTTGCGCTGGTGTACCACAGGGTGGCGTTTTATCCCCGTTACTTTTCGCAATATTTATAAATTCTATCTCAAATCAACTTTTATCTTCCTACCACCTTTATGCAGATGATCTTCAAATTTATTGTCAAGCTCCTATTGCTAATCTAACTGATGCTATCCAAAATATTAATCTCGACCTCGCCCGTATTAGCGATTGGAGCATAAAGTTTGGACTCAAGATAAACTCTTCTAAGACACAAGTTATCGTAGTGGGCAGCTCCAGGATGGTTTCTAGGGTCGATTGGTCGGCAAATCCTCAAATTTCATTCGATGGTGCTATAATTCCTTTCAGTAACAAAGTCAAGAATTTGGGTATACTCATCGATAGGGACTTTTCTTGGGCTGCTCAATTAAAAGAAGTGAGTCGTAAGATGTTTGCCTCTGCAGCGTCTTTGAGAAGGCTTCGTAACTTTCTACCGATTGCCACCAAAACTGCGCTTGCACAATCTCTTCTCTTACCAATCCTCGATTATGCTGATGCCAGCTATCTAGATCTCACCGCGGAACAATTTGATAAGCTTGAGCGACTCCAAAATTTTTGTATAAGATTTATATTTGGGTTACGCAAATATGATCATGTATCAGAATTCCGTTTAAAGCTCAAATGGCTTCCTATTCTTCTTCTATTTAATCCCTCTACTCCCTATTATCTAAAAAAACGTTTCGTGTTCCTTGGTGACACTCACACGCGTTGCCTAAGGTCATCAGAAAACCTAAAGCTGGGAATGCCAATGCATTCCACAACTTTTTTTGACAAATCCTTCACGGTTCAAGCCGCTCGTTTGTGGAATGCATTGCCATTGGCTATTAGGCGTGCTCAGTCGTTACCAGTATTTAAGAGGATGGTGAAGGAACATTACTTGTCACTTTAATTTTTACTACACTTAATTTATTTTTATTTTATTTCTTCGCAATGCTCTCTTTCTCTCTGTGATATTTATATGTATTTATAATGTATTTGTGCTATATTGAGTCATATATATTTAATTGTTTTTTAATTTTGGATAAAATAATTTATTTCAACATCATATCTATGTGCACCACATCCTGCCCCATAACTTGTTTGTCACTTTATTCCATCCAATGGTTGCCTGGAAGAAATCGCTTTATGCGATAAGGCCGCCCATTGTACTTTAATATTGTAATCTCCGTACTTACAAAATTGTTATATTCAGGTGTACAATAAAGTATATAATAAATAATAAATAAATAAAGCCTGATAAAATGTGATGGGAAATTAGAATCACATTGTAGTTGCAGTAGATTAATCGTTAGAAATGTTAGAATGTCTTAATTTATGAATTAAGTAGGCATTAGACCGGGCGGCGACGCGATGCGTGTGTGTGTAGCCGAGCCGCCAGTCATGTGATCGAGTTCATGACCTTAGTTCCATTCACAATCATAGAGGAATGAAGGTTTTATGCAAACGGAAACATCAATTATTTTAATTAATTTTGAAAACGTATAAAAAAATGTTGATATTTTTTTAATATTTTTTTGCTAAAAAGAGTCTTTGTAACCTATAGATTTACCACCTAAAATATTTTGGATTATTAAAATAAGACCTTATATAAGGGTTATTTCTTTTCTAAGATTTGTTGCTGAAACATATAACAGTTACATATAAAATAAAACCCTGATAAATTGCATATCTTATCCTAGTCTATACAACGTGATGCTATCTATCAGGTACTGAATATAAATTGCTTAACGTTCTGTTTGGTACTTTGAGGAAAGCGTCTTTCAAATTGCCGCAGTTAGATGGTTGCGCCTGTGAGAAGTAGCTATCCATATTTTTAAGTAAATACTTCGAAGGGTCCGTACCGACGACGTATTCATCAATGGCGCGATAGATTGCCTGAAACAAGACAAATATAGCAAATTAAATGTGTTATTATACGATACTCAAAGCCAGGTTGATCAAGTTTTATCGATTGAAACGTACGATCACACGTTAAACACTTGCTTTCATTGGCTGGCAGCAGTGGCAGCGAGCGCGCCATGTGCTCGATTTGAGCTTAATTAAATAATATATAGTCCAGTAGCTTTGTCGGGTATGCCCTATGGTCAAACCCTAGGCACGCCACTCACTGCTTAGTGTGTTTATAGATTCTCGGGACTGTGTATACTTACTATGCTTATGAGCCGGACGGAAGGCTTAATTTTTAAACAAAGAAAATTAATTAGTCCGGTTCGTGCAAGCCTGTAGTAAACCCAGAGTACATATAGACTTGCTTTTATAGAGCTCGCAATCGATCTACTTACTTAGTGCTCTAACAGCTATCAATCCTGCGACATACACGCACGACTAGCTAACTGCCACTTCAATTAGCGAATTCTACAATGACGATGACTCCTCCAGATTTAATCTAGATAGCCTTATAATTGTTATCCCGGAATGAAACTAAGCATAGCGCGTTCCATATCTTGGGGCGGGAAAGGATCTTCGGTATGTTTCTAGAGTCCCTGGATGGAATACCAACATCAAGACTATCCTTGTCATAATACCACCATTTTTTATCCGACTATGGCGCAGCAAACGATCAATACATGCTAATAAATTATTTAGACCGTTTACAAGACTTACATCGACATGTAATAATAGTTATATAATGTGTATTAAATTATTTAATAAAGTTCCAAATAATCTCAGATCTTTGACATTTAATAAATTTAAAATACAATTGATATGGTGGCTTGCTGAGAAATGTTTTTATAGCATCCATGAATTTTTTGAATATAAATTGTAAACATGTTTTATTTATTTTAATTTTATAATGATCTTTTATGCTATTTTATTGAATTAATTTGATGGATTATAATAATTTAATATTTATAACTAAAGCAATAGTTTTAAAATATTTTTACGCTCGTCAGAGCAGAACACAGTGCACAATACATTCTCATATTATTTACCATAAACATAGAACTTAGAATATTTTCGCATCCCTATTTACCATAAACTTAGAATATTTTCGCTTCCCTAAATCTATGTTGTTTACCTGTGTTTTTGTCAATTACAGAATTTAGATTTAGATTTGATTTTGAAAGAAAGGAAGGGTAATAAAAACAGTCAAGAATAGAGCGAAGTGGAAGCGAAATATAAGGGCTCAATTATGGAGAGGCGGAAAGACGCGCAGAGCGCAAAGCGGCGGGCAACGCGGAGAAAGGCCGATGCTAAAAGTATCGTGTGTGAACGGGGTAGCGACTGAATCGCTAGTCACCGATTCTAAAAGTATCGCGTGTACGGGCACTAATAAACGATGTCGTCAGCGAAATGGGTGTATTAGTTTTGTTAGCTATTTCAAGAATAGAACCACCAGAGTAAATACTCCATAGAGATAAAGCTTCTGAGGAGGGCATCAAATGTATTAGGCATCCATTTGGTGCGCTCCTTAGCTCTTTTTGGTAGGGTTGTCACAACAGGATTTTATTTTTACTAATTTGAGATTTCAGCTGCTTCTATATAAGTACGAGTGGGATTCTAAAATACTAGAATTATTTTACTTACTTACTATTACAAATAACGTACTTTAATTATTTTTTTTGGCTTTTTCCTTAATTTATTATTTCTTTTATTAAAAGAAAGAATGTGGTAAATTCTAAATCTAACTTAACGGCTTTTTTAAAATAATTGAATGGGATACACTCGCAAGGCATATCAAAATCTTGTATATGTTTTAGTATTTCATTGCCAGTATTGTTTACTTCAAGATCAAAATGTTCGCTAATCCAGCAATTTAGAGACTGCAACATTCAACCTATGTATTTCTATAATTATAACCTATGTAATTCTAGGAAGTCCCGCCCCACCGTCATCACAACCGCTGAAGCGATGCCAATTCAACTGGGTACTTTTCTGGCCCCGAAAGTATACCGCAGAACATAACAGTGTTGAAGGATAAGATTACAGTGTATGGTTACCTGAAAGGCTGGTTGCTTATTATTGTGGAAAGCTTTGCGGCTCCCATGCAGCAGGAAGATGCCTCGATCCGTTGCGTCCGCGCATGCGTCGCCATACATGCACTGGTCCGATCGGTAATTGTACCGGCACGACAGCACGTGCACCGCGCGCTCGTGGTAGTGGAAAATTATGTTTATTATGTCCTACGATAAAGTATTAAAATTATTCATATATTATTTTCATACATCTTGCGTAATTAATTCTGACTTGTCTTTGGGTCTACACATACTACAAAAAATTTGACTTTCAAATATTTTAATTTGGCAAAAGTAATTTAGGTGCAAATCTGAAATATTGCTACCCTAGAGCTGCCTAACAGCGCAGATTTTTTTTTGATGACAATTATTAAATTAGTTTTGTCTTAAAATAAGGAATTGTATCAGCGGAACCAGATGGAGATTCTCGCATACTCTAGCCAGCACAAGCATGGAAATTGCTCAAGACTATTTAGTATTTACGAATATTTATTTGTATTTGGCTTCCAAGTTCCACATGGACCATGTCATGGGTAAAAGATAGTACATTTTAAGTAGCAAATCAACCAATAATTTGGCGTTGCAGTTGCTAAATCACTAATGACGATCAGGTGGTCTACCGCGTAGGTAACAGAATGGTAATTAACTTCAGACTGGTAATAACCTTCAATATGATCCTGAGACTAAACTTCGAGCTAATTTGTAAAAAAAATACCCATCATGAAGAACGGACTCCTGTCTTCATGATCGGTAAAAAATTACAAGGTAGCTCAAAGATTACTGCCTCACGATCGTATTGAAGTTTATTACCAGAGTCGATATTCATTACCATTTTCGTTACACGGTAGACCCGCTGTATGGGAAAGTCTGAAACTATAAGAGATATTTTTTTGAAGGAACTAAGTATTTCGTCGGTTTTAGAGTTAAGAAAATCTGCATTCAGAAATTAAATAGCAATCAGCTGGTGAGAGAATGTTTAAAATCGGTCCAGTAGTTTTTGAGTTTATCCATTAGAAACAAACAAACATACAAAAAATCAAATCTTTTCTGTTTATAATATTAGTTTAGATTGTAGACACGTGATTCGATAATAAAATTTATCCCTTACAGCCTAAATAATCAATTTTTAAATAAAATAACAAAATAATTTTTTTTTGAAAATTAATAGGTTCCAGATTGGCATAGTTTTGTTGTAAAATCATTAAATACAGTTTTTCTTAAATCTATAATCTACGACATGGTTCCTTCGACCTTTCTCTCTCATATAGCTTCAGCTTCCCATACTGACCCAACTTGATGGATCACCCGGTAATCATAATTATTCAGTACATGAACATTTACTAATTGGCAATATGCTAAAATTATTGCCTTAGTTTTCAGCATTAAAGCCTAATTAAATGAGTTAGAGATAAATTAATGTCATATAGGTACCTGATCACCCCATGGTATGTAGAGTTTCCATTTTAACATGATTGGAGTGACATAGTCAACCCAGCCAAATGATCTCATCCTTGTCAGATTCATCAACATCACTCCTGAGTTAAGACCTACAATACAAAAAAGAGAAGAAAATAAAATTTCGAGGCATAAAAGGTGACTACCCTTTCTGATATATAGTTAGAGAGTTCTACAATGGCTATTCAGAACCGATCGGAAACGCCCGTTTTCAATCCGAATCGGATAGTTTACAGAAGTAGCCTCTAAAAGCTACTCACAAATTCAAAATCGAAAAAAACAGCAATGACAGCATTCACAGAAAAGTTCCCAACAGCTATTTGCTGTAGGAATCTTGTCGGAATCAAGCTAAATTCGAACCATAATCCCATAAAAACAAAAAATTGCTGGCTAGATAATAGATAAGTAATAATATCAGTATCTAGTTAATTTAAATTTTATCCATTTACGAACAGAAAAGATTTTAAACGTTAAAAGCTACCTATTTTATTTTAAGTTTGAAATTTGTTTTGGCTCCAAGTATACTTGCTTAATTTGAAGTGGTTACAAACGTACCCACATAAGAAGTATTTTGTGTTTACGATAATTTTTAACTACTTCAATTTTTTAGGTGTGTTCAGTTATTACGGCGGACGACGCTCGACGACGCATTATCGTCCGGGTGATCACACTAAACCGTTGGCGCTGGTAGGCCCCCAGAACTTTCTAACTATAACAGAAAGGGTAGTCACCCATGTCCATTTGATAAATGTTCAATTTCATAATTAAGTATGTATGCTTACCTGCAGTAAGCAGAGGCAATATTAATTTGAGAAAATCTCTAACAACATTGCTATTTTGCACAAACTATTGAAAGCCATGCAATGTGAATTTGCTATAACCAAAACACATAAAATATAAACACAAGATTTGTATAAAAAAGAAAAACTTACCATATTTTCCATAAAATGGATGTTTTGCAAATCTTGGATACCAAGATACATTAGGGTTATCATCTTCTAAGGACATCGCAGATATTTGTGACATATTGAATTGGGTGAAGAAATGCCAGAGCTCCTCCACAGGTCCCAGGAACAGAGTGTCCGTGTCCACATAAATCATGGCATCTATGTGTGGGATGAGTTTCTGAAATGTTTAAATCATTTACTTTTTACTTATTATTTTTAATCATTTACTTTGCCACTGCCAAGCTAGGTGCATTGAAGAGTTATAGTCCCCAACTTCAGAAGGTGTTAAGTTTTTTAAGACAATTATTTTATACTTTTTAGTTTATTAAAGTAGGTTTTTACTTTTTTTCAAAGTTTATTTTATTATATTATTTTATTATTATATTGTAGCCAATAAACCTGATATAATGGTCATAGATCGTATAGCATGTTGCACTATGATTATTCACGTTACTATCCTGCATGACGAGAATGTTGTGAAAGCCGAGAAAGATAAACAAACCAAATAACTTGACTTGGCACACGAGGTTGTTGACATGTGGGATGTGGATTCAGCATTCATAGTGCTGATCGTTGTTATGGCCAATGGCTTAACTGCCAAGAGCCTCAACCAACATCTATGAGGCTCTTGTTGTGGGGCTGGATCAAGGGCTTGATACAGTAGAAGGTACTCCTCGACACCGCACACATTGTGAGGAGGTTTCTCTCTCTGGAGCCCTAACCACCAGTAGCTTGGATCCTGTTCCAGATGCGGTGGGCTACTACTCTTTTATATTTTATGTTTTAAAATTTTATTTTTGTACAAATATTTATAAATTTAAAAAAGTAAGTATGTAAATAATTTAATAAAGGAAATTATAATAATCTTATTATTATTTTCTTTTGTATTATAAGATAATATGATATTTATTAGAGATGTTCCGACTAGTCGGTAAAGCCGACTATCCGGCCACTTTCGTAGTCGGCCACTATTCGGCAAAGAGCGTAAGTCAATAAAAAACTATACACAAGACTTTCTTTTTGACATGATTAAATTTTTATTGAGCTCTTTCTCTATAATGGACATTAACAGTATTGTCTTTATTTTTCACACAAAAACCCCGCTCTGACCAGAGCAAAAGCAAAAATCAAGAAACATTACGAAGTAAACAAAACTTGTGCGCGAATCAGCTGAAAACGAAGCGTCACGGAAATTTCCGAATACCCCCGAAACCATGAGCAGCTCGGCCGATTAGTCGGTCTCTTTACAACCAACTAATCGACTAGTCGGCCAAAGTCATACTCGGCAAATCTCAATTTTTTTTTTTTTTTTTTTTCTCCTTATTTTTTCTCTTTCTGTAATCGGCCACTTGGCCATCAGATTAATATTTATATAAATAGTATTTTACTAATAATATTATTATTAAAAATATTATTATTAATAATAATAATAATAAAATGATATTTCTAAATATTTGATTATATTTAGAGTTGAAAATTTCCAGGAAAGTTTCCTGAAAACTTCCAAAACTTTGGAAGTTTTCAAATTATGTTTTTCTATTTATGAAATCAACAAATTCATTAATTTGGGATTACTCAGAATCAGTAACGTGAAATGAAAATGATCCTTTAATTTAGTTCTATTTTCATTTATTATTTTAATTATCTATGGTACCTACCTATTAAAGCAAATTGATGAAATCAATCGGCTTAAATCATACGAAGGCAACGGGCATAATGTAAACACTGAGAGTTATGACGGAAGTTTTGGAAACATTCATTTTTAACATGTACCCTACCCCGCATCCCGTCCTGTGCTCATTCAAATATTTAAAATCTAGCTAAATGTAATATATTTTGAGTACAAAGTATTCCCAATAACTGTTTTTATAAGTAAAAAATCATTTCTGAAAACTTCCGAAACTTCCTAAATTTTGGAAACTTTCTGCAGTAATGAACTCTAATTATATTCCTGTTTGAATTGAAATATTAAATCAACAACTTAGCATAGTGTGATCTTACTTACAGGAATAAACAATCGTTGCGCTGCACATTTACTGAATAAGTTCATCCAATCTTGCTCATGTTCTTCAGGAAAGCTAACCTTATGTAGTTCAAATTTTAATTGGTTTTTAGTTATATGCCTCCACCGAGTCAATGTTTCATTAAATCTTGGCCTCAAGCTATCGTCGGCGAATATAACGATGTGCACTTGAACTCTTGTGAAAAGCAACATAGATTTGACTACATTCAACGACTCATTGAATCTTGAATCGCAAACTACAAATGACAACACTACCCTTTCGGTCTCTGGAGTGTCCTTGTTGCTGAGAAGTCTGTAATGATAATCATACATCTTAATTTATTGTCCTATAGCACTTCCATAAAAATAGCATAGCTCATGTAAGTTTACACTTACTTGAATGAAAGCGAGCGCTTCTCAGTAGCATATTTTGTATTACTACTAACTTTTGTGTATAAGTATATAACTGTGAAGCTACTCAATATTAACAAAATCATAGTCTTCGGAGATAACTTTTTCATATTTCTTCAGTAATTATTTCTAAAGAAGAAAGGGTAACCGTAGCCAGCCGTAGCCGTACCATCGTCGATGTCTACCACAGAGTGCCACAGAGTACCACAGACTACCTACATAAAGATACTCATGAGATCGTAGCATAATGAGATACTACAGACCACAGACTACTTAGAGATACTACGTATCTACAGACCAAGAACCTTATACATAGAACTGGACGGTGCGTCTAGAAGAAAACAGTGAAAACCAAATAAATGGCCTTGAAATAAGTCAGTTATTTTTTGCATCTCTTTCATCAGGGTGACAAAGATTTTTATTTGCGTTGGGATATTATTAGGAATTAAGCAAGTAGAAATTATTCATAATTGAGCACGTATTTGTTTGCTAATAGTTAGGTACCAAAACAATAACCATAAGTACCAAATAGGTAGGTACTAAATTCTGGTGAACCCATGGTGAAGATTTAACGTGTCATCACTTGGTCCAAAGTTGCGGGTTGATTTATGGATAAATTAAACTTTAAAATAAGTAAAAACTAACTTCATAAAACTAATAAGTGCCTAGCTAAGGTGCATTGAAGGATTAAAGGTCCCTACTTCAGAAGCTGTTAAGTTTTTAAAGAAAATATTTTATACTTTTTAGCACGGTTTATTTTATTTTTCTATTTTGAGTGGCATAAATAATACATAAATATGCAACTACAGTAATCGCGACTAATTTGCTGATATCCATTGAGGAGTTCCATCGTCTTTCTCCGAAAGTCTTCATCAGATCTTCACCAAATTTTAGTCGGTTTAGCCTTATGTCATAGTGCTCCGCTTTATAGTGTAGGCAACAATTTTTTGCAGATTTATAGAAGTTTCCTTTCAAAGGTATGTTGGACCACCATACCACCATCTACGCCTTTTCTCTGGATCGCTTGGAAAACTGAAACAAATGCAATCGTGTTTTCAATCATCTAAGAAAGTCCACTGATGTTAGCAATCAATGATCAGGTTTGACCAAGAAAACTTCTGAAGATTTTGAATTCCAGTTGGACTTTGTAGCTCATTACACAACCACGAAAAATCATATCACGTTAAATTCCGCCTCAAGCAATCATTTATGGTCACTCTACTCTTCTTTGTTTACTAACATTTTATCTTGACGACCAATCTAATAATGCGACTGATTCCTTAGTTATATGCGATATAACCACATAAATAACTAAATGGTGACATTTCACAATGAGAGAAACGTTTTTCACACAGTTTTAAATAAAAATATAGGCAGATCTTTCTAAAACTGCGTAAAAATATGTACAAATTGGCGTAATTTTTAATATGGCATCAGCGTACTTACCTATGAAAAATAACGTTTGATGTTGGGTTCCAAACACTTCCACAATCTTTAAATATACGATACATGATTAAGCACTGATAAATAATTAGTATATCCTTAGAAATCGCCTAGCAAACACTCGAAGTGGAAGAAAGTTGACAATGTTGACATGTCATAATTATGTCATTGAAATTATTATTTTTACAGACCATCAGTCTTACCAGCCTAGGAATGCATTCATAAAATTGGGGTAAACTTAAATATCATAAAATAATTATTTCAATCAACACATCCTTTTTATAGGCAGAAAAAATTAAAGATGACTTTAAAAATACTAGAAGCTTTTAAAATAGTTTCTGGATACCAAATGGCCCTCAACATAAACATTCCTATCTATTTGTGCACAACTATCTTGAAAACTTTTACTTTACTCTGGTAACTTTCAAATTAAATATTCATATTCATATTCTTTATTTGCATTCCACAATGTACATAAGGTGGTAAAAATAAAATTTGGTAGGTTACAATCATGGACCCTGTAGGGCACAGCAAAATATAGGAGAGGAATATGATACTTATGTTTACTACTGTTGTATATATAGGAAGATGGTACTTATGTTTACTTATTGCTTTAATTTATTAATAAATATGGATAGCATATTTTAATTTTTAATTTATTAATAATATTCCCTAATATGTATTTAGTTTATTATAAATTATTATTAACTAATAGTTATGGAATTTAATGTATTTTTATTTTATTTTTTATATCTATTTATTTATTTCGTTTTATTATTACTGTTGTATTATTTATAGTATTATTCATTTAATTTAATTGGAAATGTTTGTTTATTGTTTATATATTCATTAATCGTGTAATAGGCTTTTTTTAATAAGTATTTGTTTTATTTTGTTTGTAAATATTGTTTCGCTGTTTTCTGTTTTTATTGATTCTGGTATTTTATTATAAATTTTTATACACATTACATAGGGGCTGTTGGAGTGTAGCGTTATGCGGGAAGATGGTAGCATTAGCATATTTTTATGCCTTAATGATCGGCCAGTATGTTTATCTTCGCGTCTTGTAAAGAATGATTTATACCTATTTCCTAACAAATTTCAAAAATGTATATGCATGGAAGGGCGAGTATTTTATGTTTTATGAAGAAAGGTTTTCAGCTATCAGTCTGATTTATGTTTGTGAGTATACGGATTAATTTCTTTTATAAAATAAATAGTGTAGGAGCATCGGTACTGTTTCCCCACATGATTACGCCGTAGCTGAGCCACGCGTGAGCATAGCATGTAAATGGAAGTTTCACTTCAAAACTTGGTCACCCTGATGAAAGAGATGCAAAATATAACTGATTTATTTCAAGGCCATTTATTTGGTTTTCACTGTTTTCTTCTAGACGCAAAATCCAGGTCTATCTAATATAATATTCTTGCTACAGACCATAGAAATAATAAGTAGGGCTCCCCCCTACCCCTATGCTACAGACTACCTAGTACAAATATATTAATCTGTGCTACAGACTGAGTACTACTCATAGAAATAGCTATGTATTATCTCTATGGTACTACTCTCCTAGGTACTACTAGACTTTTATTCATCTTATAATCTAGAGGAAAATGTCTACTGTCAATTTGACGTTTGGCTCACAGTGGGTGTGTTCCGTTATTACGCCGGACGACGCTCGACGACGCGGGCGATCAGCGAAAGTCGCACTCGGTCGCACTACTAACAACCGACCAATGACTGTAGTCATAGGATACAGCAGCAGATAATTTGAGATCGTTCGATTGGTCCGGATTGGTCACTCGCTAACGCAGTTGTGGATCGTTCAATTATTCCCGATGAGCGAGCGTCATTCGCCCGAGTGACTTTCGCACCGAAAACTGAATTACTGAACGTAGCCAGTGATTTCGCGCAGGAGCAAAGGTAAGTCCGTAGACAGAGAAGGCTATAGACGGCGGGGTACCGGTCTACGGTAACCGCTATATTCCCTTTCATTCGCGTATCACAGTTATACCACTTCGACTATGTTACCCACAAAATAGGGAGATTTTTATTGTGAAGCGTCAGTCAGTAATTTTACGCGTCCATACAGTCTGACAGAGGAAATCCAATTCCAATTTATGTTAATGGCTCCATCGTTATTCGATGATTCTGCCAACTTCAAGGTTGAAAAGACACTGTGATAAGTATATGAAAGAAAAAAAAACTGAATGTTAGACCAGTGACCGGTGTTTGGAGCGTTGAAGTCAGTTGAACATGCTGAAAACGGACAAAACAAATTATGTTAAAAAACACAAATAAAACAGAACAATTAACATGTAGGATAAGTAAGACGGAGATAATTAGGTAAATTGTTTAGAAATAAAGGAACAATAAAACTAAGTTTATTACAAACGGATATTGTTGACCCTGATGAATTTATATAGAATTTTTATTAAGGGGGAATGAGCTAGAGTTAACAAAAATGAAATATTAATTGGGCGTGGGATACTGTCAGGTAATAAATCATAGAGGGGAACTATTATTCGGGGACAAGAGAAAAATAAGTGATCCAGAGTACCCTCCGCTAGTCCACATTCACACAGAGAATGGTCACGTACTCGAATTTTTGCTAAAAATACCGGCGAGCATACAAAACCAAGTCGTAAGCGAATGATAACAGACGTGACCCATTTGTTATAATATTTTTTATTGCTAAACCAACATTTCGGAGGAATAGAAGGCTGAATAGTACCAAAAAACTTCAGAGGAAATCTAAAGGGAATTTTGATATTAATCGTTCAAAGGGGATTTTGACATTTTTTGTGTCAAAATCCCCTTCAGCTTAAACTTCTAGGACCAAAGGGGTTAGATGAAACGAAAAGTTTCAAAATCCCTTATATAGGGGATTATATAGGGGATATATAGAGGATATCGAAACGGGATTTTGAAACTAAACCTTATAATATACATGTTATCATTAGGATAGAATAAACACATCGACTGTCCGGGTTATTCTGGGTTATTTATTATTATATTATGTAAAAGTAACGTTACCAACTGCCACCTTTTGTTCCCGATTCGACAAGTATGATGTTACAAGGTCTATTGATCTATCACGAATTCCGTTGTGTTCTAGTTTCAGGATGAATGTGTGGTGGTCCACGCTGTCAAACGTCTCTCTCTGTAGATCGTCACCTAGTAAATCCGAACTATTTCTCATGCAGTATCCTATTTTTGTTAAAATATGCCAACATTTGATTTTACGGACTAATAGATTGCTTTCAAAGTGCCTTGAGTAAAGTCGAGAGTATTTAGTGGGCTCCCAATTGTTCTTGCTGGTAGCTGAAATCCATTATTTTTAAATTTCCGTGTCAATTGGAAAACTGAAAATAACAAAAACTCCAAGATGAGTATTCATTACATACTTATCTTATACATAAATATAAATTACATAATCGTAAGTCACAGGTATAATAATATGAACATAATGGTAAATATTGACATTATGTAGGTACGGGAGTCGGGACGCCATAATTATTGTAAGCGAAGAGGTTGGACCTCGGGTAATTTTAAAACTTTAGCTGGCAACATAGTTTTGAGGTTATAATTGCGCGAATATTTAAAATAACAATATTACGAATTGAAATAAATGGTCGTGAACCTCAGCTTAAATAATACTTACAGTTAAATCGTGATTCAGAAAGTAATTACAACATACAATCAAGAAATATGTTTACTTACGCGTGAAATGTAATACCTTCAATTTTTCGTTCACTACGGCTTTTAAAGCCCATAACACTGCACAACACCATAATAAGTTAACAAATCAAATAGTTTTCTAGCTTATAACGTACAATAATTAACGAGTTGTAACAGCATAAAACAATGAAAATCACTGAAACAATGATTGACAGTCGCATATGTAAACCGCAAAACGAAACGGGACGGGAATCACAAGTTATAGACATTTTTGTGTTGCTCTCAAAGGTTGCTCTCCATACTGAGAAAACGGTTTTTTTATTTTTACTCCTAATCTATAAGCCCAATCAAAAAATGCTTCCTACAATAGTTGTTGCCCTTCAATAAAGCAACATAATGGCATTATTTGTTTTTTGAAATTCAACAGTTTTTGTTTTAAATATCCTATGTCCGAACTCTTGTATAGGGACGAACCACTGTGCGGCGCGCCGTGAGCGCACTTTTAGCGCAATTTCGTTTCGGACCAACGATTATAAGTCGTAAGCACCGTGAGCACGAAATCGCAATTCGGACCGCAGGGTAAAACATCAAAATGAAAATATATGCATCAAAATGTCCTTTGACTTAAACATAAAGCTATCCAAAATTAAACTCCCCCTCCCAATTAATTTTCAATCTTTATTAATCCACTTTTCCCCCAAAGTTGTTCAAATTCTATCTAAATTTATGTCCGAAAATAATATTAAAATGTAGGCACTTAGGCTTACATTCAGAGACGACAGAAACGAGTCTAAGCCTGAACTTACGCTTCCATCTGTCAAAATTTGTTCGTAAAATTGACATATGGAAGCGTAAGTTCACGCTTAGACTCGTTTCTGTCGTCTCTGAATGTCAGCCTAACATAGTAATCTAGGTACACTAATATAGAAGTAAAAAAAAAAAAAATTGTTATTATCCATCCACAAATGCATGTTGCTTGAGTCGACAGTGTTCCCAACTTAGGGGTTTTCCCCCCAAATTTAGGGGGTAAATAAGTGTGATGGGATTTTTTTAGGGGTTTGATTTGTTTAGGGGTATTTTTAGGGTTTTTTTTACTCTTGACTTTTACTGTGATTATAATGATTGTGACGCAGCTGGCTGTCAACGTTTTGAAAATGTTTCAATTATTTTAAATTATTACAATTTAATTATTAATTCTACAGAGTTTTTTTTTATTTGGGGGTTTTTAGGGGTTTTTAACTTTAGTTTTGGGGATCAATATTTTTGCGAGTTGGTAACACTGAGTCGGCGGGCGGTGTATCCTGACGTCATTGATCCTGTGTAGCTAAGAGCAAATACTATCCTATCTGTGTAGTATCTCTAACTAGTCTGTGTATCCTGTTACCGTCTTCACTCACTTCACTACGTAGTATCTCTCAGTAGTCTGTGTCTTCACTTGAAACTGGCAGAATCATAGAAATAGTACAAGTACTGGAACGCTTAATAGTGCCGTAAAGCCGGTCTGAGGGAGAATACTTTGTGGTAGCCGTGTCCTTGTCTAATAGGGTAACCATACATTTTAGTTAAAAGTAGGACATGATAGAAATATTTAATTATGTTATGAGAATAGTTATCAGGTAATTAACTACTGATATCGAATAGTAAGAATTGTTTTTTTCCTAGTAAATAGTTAAATATACGGTCCATACAGTGTATCTAAACGTTCTTACAAATATACATACACCCTTTTGGTTATAATTAGAGTCACAGGCAAGGCATAATATATAAATAGGCATATGCAAGGTTACTATATAAAAAAAATTAATTTAGAGAAAATTTCGGACATTGCGGAAAAATCCGGACATTTTCTTATACACAGATTACGTGTATAATAAAATGTCATACGTGAATATTCCGGACATCTGGCAGCTCTAGTCATAGGAAACATTAGATTTTAACATTTTAAGATACAAATTTAATTCCTCTTCTACTTTTTCTTTCTTTTTTCTTTTTCTCTTTTAGCTTTGCGACCATCCTACGACCTTTCTTTATGAGATCTTTCCTATTATAGCAGAAAGGGTAACCCATGCTTAGTGCTGCAGAATCGAATATCACTTATTATAATATTCTTGTTTGGCAAACTCAAGTATAATCATCATTCACAACATTAAGCAATAAAACACAATGAATGAAAGTCAAAGCAAAACTTTTTTTAATTTCAAATCGGCATAAAAAGGTCGTCGTCGTTTCGTCAAAACGTTGAGATTCTAGATGCACGGTTCCAAAGTGGGCCGGGTTCTATGGAGAAGAGACCGGCTAGAAACTTAATGGTTGATTGTAATTTTAATTGTGTTGGCATTATAGTTGTATTTTGGGTTTATGTGCTTGTTTCCTCTTGCTTTACTTTCTTATTTGGTGGTTCACTGGAAACTGCAACATCTTCCCATTTACTACAAGATCCTACATGCCCTGATTCACCAGATGTTCCTGCACGTACAATTTATTTGGCAGTCGTAAAATGTCCGGAAAGCACTGACTTTTCTCAGAAGTTTTTTTTTTTTCTTTTTGTGGCTATCTGTAATATCAAAAATGATCTTCATTATGGCACAATATCTAAGTACAATATCCAATCCAGTAAAAGTTTAATCCATCTAACTATACTAATAGGAAAATATTAAACACAAATAAACAATAAGCAAAGTGTGTGAATCTTAAGTTTGTGCAATGTGTTATACTTTATATTAGTATAAACTATTACAGACCAGACAATTACACACAACATTATACAACAGACACATACAACAACTGATAATTATTAAACAATTATTACAATAGTACCTATGGTAATATTGAAGGAACTGCTTCAGGTTTTAATTTTATTTTTGCTGCTGTTAAATAATTCATTATCTTTAAAATTTACGCCACAAACACATGCGAACTTTTACACACTAATGTCAAGGTTCGTGGCTGTTATCCATAACACCCTCTGCTTATTATCAGCTGGAATCCTGAAAAAAACAAACATGGAATTTTAATAAAGTCTATCATTTTATAAGAGATACAAAAAAACATTATTATCTATTCGGCACAACAAACAACAAATGATTTCAACAAATTAACTTAAACTATATACAGGGTTATTTGTAAAACACCGGCAATGCTTTAAGGGGTGAAACTACTCATCAATATGAACAACTTTTACTACGGGACCAACCATGAAATCGCGAAAAAAAAATCAAACTTTTCATACATTTTGATGGAGCAAGGTTAATTTTTTGTATGAAAAGTTTGATTTTTTTTTCGCGATTTCATGGTTGTTCCCATAATAAAAGTTGTTCATATTGATGAGTAGTTTCACCCCTTAAAGCGTTGCCGGTGTTTTACAAATAACCCTGTATGTATACTTATACTATACTTGGAATCACTCAAATTATACAAAACAATAAATGCATCGAAAATATGCTACGCATTACAGATTATGGAAAACAAATCCAAATTTATTAAAGTACGTAAATTATTTAACTTAGTGGACTGTATGTTATGTGAAACGATCTAAAATAAGTACTTGGAGCAACTATATCCCACAAAATAAAAATATATTGTCACACTACTCAATGAAACTTACCTATGGAACGATATTCCACAACCAGGATAATATTCTCGCTTGCACCCAATCATAACTCAAGTATTTACCATCCTGTCGCCTAAAAATTATTCTAGGCACAAAAATAATGTTTGATCACGTTTATTTCTGAACTATGAAAACCACGAATGTTGACAATAGGTTGACAACTAAGTTGACAATGTAAGCCATTTTGAATTATGTAGTGTTTCCCGCATGCAAACTTCTTTAACTACTGGTATCCAAATATTGTAATAATCAATCTTATTGAATAACGTATGGAAATAATAATATTTAATATAATATTTAAAGCACGTCAATTATAATTTTTATTATGTTTATTTTGATAGCCGTGGGTAGAAGTTTCATTAGTTCTAATATGTATGTAAAAACGATTCTGAAAATACCAATTTAGTAGATTACTAAGTTGATGAGTAATGGCCATGTGTGCGAGAGGGACACCGCTGAATCTCGGGTGACTTTCATGTGGGCACAAAATTTCGTACAACTAATTATAGCAGTAAGCTCTCTAGTTATAGGTACTATGTATTATCTCTATGACATCGGCTCAATTGCCATATCCAAAGACTACAATATTTTATTTCTATTTTCCTGATCCTTTCCAATGTATAACCTATTCCAAATTCCGCATCCTCAATTACAATATTACTATTTCTACCAAGTTTCCCCGTTTTTGTTAGTGGCATTGCGCAAATAGCGACTTGCCAATAAAAAAAAAAAAAAAAAAAAAAAAAAAAAAAAAAGACTACAATAGTATATCGGCCATATCGAAAGAAGAAGAAGAAGAGGGTTGAGTCGAGTAAACGTAGTGATTACATACTCTTTGAGTCGAGTAGAAGTACGTACAGTAGTACCTACCTACAAAGTACCAATTCATTTCCTTGGCTCTGAAAACCTTTTACCCTATATAGTTTGTGAAACCTTTTCAATAATGGGGGAAGTGATACCACAAAATATAATGAAGATGAAGAAAGAAGAATATAACGCTATTGTAGAAGACTTTAACAAGCTTATATCTTACAGCCGTAGATCTGAAAATGAGTTAAAAAAGAAGTATAAACAGTGGGTATTCATGATTATTTATTATTATTTAATCAATTGTTTTCTCATGGATAATAAGATACAAATGTTCATCTAAATTTTCAGCATACCACCATCAACTCTAGGCAGTATAATATCTTTATTAGTGCAGAGATCCATGAAACATAGTTACAGAAAATCTCTACAAATTTCTAGTAAATACCATGAATTATATGAAGTACTAATGCGAGACAAGAATAAAGAAAATGTTATTTTACAGTAAGTCTTCATGTTAACAATTATTTCCATTTGAATGTTCTTCATCTTAAAATATGTTTATTTTTACAGGCTCTCTGACAGTCAAGGGATAAGTCCTGCATTGTATGCAAGATCCCTCCTACAAAGTGTATACTCGGATTCATCTGTAGCAAAGAAATGTATCAAAGATACAACTTTGATCGAGGAAAAGGACCTAGCATATCAAGTGTTTATGGTATGGATACAATATTGCAGATTCAAATTTCAAACTAAAAACTGTTGCAGAATTATGTATTTACTGCTAGCATGATGAATAAAACCAAGTCATTTAATTTCAGCAATATTACTGTAGCAGTGTTAACAACGATAGATAAATAATATATTTTCTCATGAATAGGTACTAGGTATATTTTAGCAGACTATTAAACAGCATGTTCAGCTGTCAATGTTTACTAGTTGATATATAGAAATAAACATATAGGTAGGTTACTACTAATATAAAGTTTATTTTTCCCAGGGTATCATGAATGATAACCAGTATGGGCCCTATGCAGATATAATAAAACAGTAAGTAATGACTTACTTATTTTTAAATTTAAGTGCCTCCACAGATATTATAATACTCTATGTAGTGCCACCTAGGAACAAGCATACCAATGGAAGTAGCATATTTAAGACGAAATTTTAACACCGGTTTGACTTCTCGCTCTAAGAGATTATGACATAAGAAAAAAAGAGATGAATATATTTCCTCCGGTTACATTTTAATACAAATGTGGCCAGTGTGATATATTTCCAATAGTTATTGTATATATCCAAACTAGAGATGGGAATTTACGTATCGATATAATTATGATTTTAAAATAGTGAGCAATTTGTTCAACATCTTAACCCAGATATTGCTGAAACCTCTGAATTGCTCCGATCTTTATGTAATTTATAATATGATTTATATTTGATCTATTGTAAATAATAAAAAATATTTTAAAAAAATCTTACTCTTATGGGAAAGTCGGAAAATGGTGTTCGTTATAACAAACGCTAGCATGAAGTGGTCCAACAATGTTGAATTTCAGTTAGATTTATGCTGGCAATTTATATAATTTTACAGGGTTGTTGTTACTTTATTGAAATATCTATAAATAAAACAAGAATGTAGCTTTTGCATCAGAAATTTATTAGAGGAAACACTGAGTACACGAGAAATATGAAAGGAAAATAATTATGTTGAAAAGACATGTTTATATCAAATTATGATTTATCATAATTTGATATAAACATGTCTTTTCACTTTAGTTCAGTGTAGTTTAGTTTAGTTTGAACTTTAGTTCAAAGCAATAATTAGGGTGAAGGGTAACATGTTACACAGATGATGATGATGGTGTACATGTTATGCAAAATACATGCATTTTAGTGGCAGCTAGCACAGAGAAGTTGGTTAGATCTATGCTTTATCATAATTATGTCCAATTATCATTACGAGGACTTTGAGTAGTGCCCATCCATGTCTTTTCAGGTTTCTTAACCATTTCTCCTTTAACTCTGGATCTTTTGGAAACCTAGAAATGAACAATATGTGTGTTAATAATTTTTATTTTGGTTAATAATTTAATTGTTTGACTGTAAGATACAGGAAAATTCTATTAAAGTCTCTCAAACAGAATCTTTTTAAAATAATTTGGAGGGACCTGCGATTACATAAATGAGTTATTTCTGTAAGTTGTTTGAAAAAGTATAATAATTTAGTCGAAATATACCATTGATGCGTTCAAAAATATAATATAAATATTAATAATTTTTGTTGCTAATCAAATATATCATCCAATGCTGAACATGAACTTCTTCTTACAAATTAACAATTTGTATTTATTTGATTAAAACAAGGGTAAATCCATGTTTTAACAACAAATTTATAACCCGACAATACATCGATAAAATCGAACTATCGACAACAGTGTACGTAACTAGGTGCCATCAAAATAGTATATCAAATGTCATTTTCTCATAGGTTACTACGATATAAGCGAATTATAAAAATATTATGATAATAATCTCTAAATGACTTTATCGAACTGTTATAATATTGTATTTACTTTATCCCTACGGCAAAATTGACAACAAACTACAAGTAAAAACTTAAATAATCAAATCAATACTTACCGATGGAAAGATGTCCTATTGTTGCTTTCACTTAATACGCCCATTCGGCCTTTGCAAACAAGGGCTACACAAGCCATGTTAAATTAGGAAATCGAATTTATATTATATTCCGCACAATAAAGCACTGAAACTTAGCAAATTGCAATTATTGTGAACCTGAAGTGGTAGCCGAGCGGATACCAAGCCGACTCAACAACTGACACTTTGTCTTTCAAGATGACGTTGAAGTTATGTTGCTGTCACTATCTTTTACAGAGAAAATTGTCATAAGATAAAACGAAAAGTATGACAGTTATTTCTTCGTTTTAAAAATAATACTTCCATTGGTATGCTTGTTCCTAGAGTGCCACCAATAAAATACTACTTCTATACATCTATAATTTCAGGTCTATAGGGATGGAATATGAGTTAAGGTTAGAAAGAGAATTAAGATTAATGAAAATCACATTTTCTGATGAAAATGTTTTAAGGTCTCGAGGATATGACAAAACACCAGATTTTAAACTAGATGTTCCAATAGCAGTAGATGGCTTCATTGTTAACTGGGTTGAAAGTAAAGCCCTCTTTGGAGATGAAGAAAACCATTCAGGATATTTAAAGGAACAACTTTTATGCTATTGGAATAGATTTGGACCTGGATTAGTCATATACTGGTTTGGATATTTAGAAACCTTGGAATCCACTCCAGAAGTTAATTCCATGTTTATATTAAGAACTAGCTTTCCAGATAAAGCAAGTATTACTCAGTATAAAATGGATACATAATAATTAGATTTTTTTATAAATAAACTTGTTAGTGAACAATGTTCTGTTTAATGCTCTCTCGCGACAGTGTGTCTCACTTGTCTCTACCATAAAATTTCAAATGATGTCTACTTAACTAAGTACATATTACTATTTCCGTACACATATACACATATTTCCGTGCCCCTACCGCTTGTGTCGTGACTCGTGTTTCTGCGACAGAGAACATGCATGACTTTTTCGTACTATTATCGGCGTGGTACAACTAAAACCATTATTAAATAGAGATATTATTTACAACAATTACTTAAAATTATTTCTCGTAGAAGCTAGCTCTAAGTATTCTTCTTAGCGTGTCGATGGCAAATTAAATGTACTTGGCCCAGTATTCCGCCACGCGAATAGCTGAATCAGTTAGTTCAGTTAGCACTAAGTATTGATAAAGCTTAAACAAAAATAAGTAATTGGTAGCTTGGACTTTTCTTCGGTGCCTATCGCGAGCGTCGCATAAATATGACGATAGCGATGGGCTACAATGCAATGCGTATTTTAAAAACGAAATAACAAACAGTTAAATTATTAGGTATAAATAACCGTTTAATGCATCATTCAGTATAAAATAAACAATGTCATACGAAATAAAGTTAATTTGACATATTGCCTTGTGTTATTAATTCTTTTCCTTAGTCATGAGAAAAAATATGGTGGTTACTTTATGGCTGATTTAAAATAAAAACAAAAAAAAATTACTATGTATTTTTTAATCGATACAACGATTGCTCCTCCTTATTTATTGTAGGTATTATACGTCGTTGCTGCATCCTATGAGATTTAATAATTGCTCCACAATTGCTCTTAGGGTTTAATAAACCATGTAGTCCGTCTTCTGTTGTACTGCATCATCACACGAATTTTAGGCTGACATTCAGAGACGACAGAAACATGAAACGAGTGCGTGAACTTACCATTGAAATGAAAACCGAACTTACGCTTCCTTCTGTCAAACCTACGAACAAATATTTTGAATGTCAGCCTTAGATCATAAATAAAATCAAGAGTTATCCTTAAGTCCGGTGGCGCCATAGAAATAGTACAAGTATGTATTATCTCTATGGGTGGCGCACACTGGAAGTATTATCTCTATGGGTGGCGCACACTGGAACGGTTCGTACAAATGAGCGGACATAGGAATCCTTAAAGAACGATTAATCGATTTCTGAAAAACTAAAGATGCCAATGTATTCCGCTTAATGATTGTATTCGAAAACAATCATACACATTTTTTGATTAGACTTCAATTTTAGAAGATATTTGACAAAAACTGATTTCAATGTATAGAAAACTACTTTAAAAATCGAATTTCTTGCAATTCCCGCATATTTTCGTATTTCAGTGATTATAGTGATTTTGTATGAACTATTTGCGTAATATCGGCCAAACATTCTAGGTACCTGTTAGATATGCGGATAAGGGAACGGACAAGTGAAACGATCGCTAGTTCTAATCGCACTGGTTTAATGACGTTGCAACACGGGTGGCGCGGAGAGGGGCGCGCCAATACAAATACACAACATTTCCTCCCTCTAGTAAAATATTACATAAAACAAATAGGTACTTATGTTAACAATCTAAAAATACTTTTTAAAAGATATCACGGGACGTTTACGTAACGATCTCTTTGATATGCCAATTGAACTATCGACTTGTGGTTCCTCCTGGCCAACAAGTTTGGTTTCCGCTTCCTGGAACTCATCCTCCGAGGTCGAATCTTTCTCTACTGCAGCCATATTGAAATCGGTCGAACCAGCCTGTTGCCCCACATCAAGCGTCTGTTGAGGATCCCTCTCGCTCTCTTCCTCCCTTGACGGCGAAGAAGTTGGTTCGTACAGTTCTGCTCTCCTCTCTTCGGCCGAACTACTCGACATGAGACTTGGCGGCGATGGGAGTTCCGGCTGGAGACAAGACATTTCGGATACAGTCGGCGTATGTATGGTCGAGGGAAATACGGGCAGCGGCTTCAACGGCAAAGGCGACGGTGACGGCGACGGCAGCGGTGACAGTGACTGCGACGACAGCGGCGACAACGGTAACAGCGCAGGCGATGATGACTCAGATAAGTTTGCATTAGTATTTTGTCCAACATTGTCATGACTGTTACTTGTCCCTCTAAACAACATCAGCTGATTTATGTGTCTTTTATATCTTTGTGAGCTAATTATATCTTTTACTACATATAAAACTTTCCCAAGTCTTTCCAGTATTACTCCTTTACCCCAGGTGTATGTCGTTTTATTAATAAATTTTTTATACAATACCACATCATTTTTATTTAAGCATTTTGGTTTATGTTTCTCCTTTAGCTTAGTTTGCATACACTGTTGATTTTTTACAAGGTCAGATATTGACGGTGACGAAGGTGCCGATGACGACGGATCAATTAAATCTAATCTCGATCTTAACTTGTGTCCGTATACCAATTGAGCAGGGGACAACCCCGTGGTAGTGTGAACAGAATTACGATAATCCATGAGATATTTTAATAATTTTACTGATGCGTCCTTCGCGCTATGACTAGACAGCAGACAAGACTTTATTCCCTTTTTAACGACCTTAACAAAGCTTTCGGCCTGGCCGTTGCTAGGTGGGTGATAGACCGGCGAAGTCAAGTGAGAAATCCCATTTGTTGTGCAAAATATATCAAATTCCCGCGAACAGAAAGCTGTGCCATTATCTACTTACTATTGCTTACTATTGTTTTTGGAACGCCGTACCTTGACATAAAATCATAAAGCTTCCCAATTACCGCGGTTGAAGTAGTAGCAGTATTCATGTTGTACACTTCTACCCACTTGGTATGTGCATCTACTGTTATCAAATAAACGCAACCTTTAATCGGGCCTAGGAAATCAATGTGTATTCTGTGAAAAGGACATAATGGAAATTTCCAATGAGACCGCGGGGCGCGCGGGGGGGACGGCCGCAGTTGTATACACACATCACATGAACTTATTATTGTTTCTATGGCTTGGTCGATTCCTGGAAACCAAAATCTTGATCGAGCCTCGGCCTTAGTTTTGACTATACCTAAATGTGACACATGTAATTCTTTTAATATAGTTTGGTATAGACTCATGAGTAACACGACCTTGTGACCTCTCATGACACAACCATTCTCATAAGATAATTGTGATCTACACAAGTGATATGGTTTTAACCGTATATCGTTTAATTTCGGCGGCCAACCATTTAATATAAAATCGATTACTAGCCTTAAAATAACGTCATCCCTTGTTTCTTCGCGTAATTTCTGTAATGTGACGGGCATACTTCCGTCTACAACGAAACAAACGTAAGTTGCTCGGTCGTATGCTACATCGCAGTCGCAGCACTTGCACTGTTCGGTGCATGCGCACTCATGCATTGCGCGCGGTAAGCTCGCGCGGGACAAGTAATCTGCACTGTTATCCGTACTGCGTACATATTCTATAATATAATTATAGCTACTTAGAAACAAAGCGTATCTTTGCAATCTATTTGCTGACATTTCCGGTATTCCCTTGCGTGGGCCAAAAATCGATAAAAGAGGTTTGTGGTCCGTTCGTAAAATGAACGGTTTCGATCTGCCATACAGATACTGATGGAACCGTCGTACTCCATAAATAATGGCGGTTGCTTCCTTCTGTATCTGGGCGTATCGCCTCTCCGCCGAGTTTAAGGTACGCGACACAAATGAAATAGGCCTTTCAATACTGTCTAACCCTACTTGTGACAGAATAGCACCCAATCCACTCGGTGAAGCATCCACAGTCAATATTATTTTCGCGTTCGGGTCGAAATGAGCAAGAACCTGTTCCGATGTCATTAATTCCTTAATTGACCTAAATGCCGTTTCATGGATCTCAGTCCAGTTCCATTTACAGTCCTTTTTGAGCAACGCATATAAAGGATTGAGAACAGTGGATGCGTTCGGAACAAAAGTCCTGTAATAGTTTATTAGTCCCAAAAATGATTGCAGTTGATTAACATTTTTGGGTACCGGTGCTTCCACCATTGCCTTAACCTTTTCCGGTGCTTTCTTTAGACCTTCACTTGATATAATATACCCTAAATAACTCACTTCATCCTGGAAAAACCTACACTTCTCTTTCTGCAACGTTAATCCTGCGTCTTGTAAACGCTTTAGAACGGCATTTAGTTTTCCTACGTGCTCTTGTCTATTCTTTCCGGTCACTAAAATATCATCCAACAGACACAAAACTCCATCTATACCCGATAGTACCCCCTCAATCGCGCGTTGGAAAATAGACGGCGCGCTGGCTAAACCAAACACTAACCGTGTAAATCTAAATAACCCGCGATTTGTATTAATGCAAGTTAGATTTTTTGATTCGTCATCTAAAACAAACTGGTTATACGCCATAGATAGATCGAGTTTGGTAAACTGTTGACCCCCATGAATCTTTGAAAATAAATCATTAGTAGTAGGTAGTGGATACTGTTCTACTAATAACTGTTTATTTATACTTAAGGAGTAGTCTGCGCACAACCGAACTGCCCCATTTCGCTTGAGAACTGGAACTATCGGAGATGCGTATTCCGAAAATTCTATCGGTTCAAGAATACCTAAATCGACCAATCTATCGATTTCTTTCTCGACCTTATCCCGCAACGCAAATGCTACTGGGCGTGCCTTACAGAAAACCGGTTTTGCACCTTCTTTCAAGTTTAATTTAATTTTGTACTTGTTAAAAGTCCCTAACTTATTTGAATGCAAATAATTATTATTAGCAAATTAATGATTATTAGCAAATACTATAGAGGGAGTATATCAAGTAAGAGCAGGAGACGTATATATGGCCCTACTCTCACTAATGTATTAGCTCTATAAGCAAAGTGAGATAGCGATAGAGTTTCTACGTCATCTTGAAACGCTGCGTGCCATCAGTCGAGCTGTTTTCATCCAGCTGGAGGGCTCGGTGCGTCAAGTGTTTTGTGAGATTATCTTTGAAAAAATCAAGTGTGTGGTGATTTTAACTATTTGTGCACATACAATAATGCCAATACTGTGTGCAGCTACCGGCTGCAACAGCCGGATGGGTGTTTTGCCTGAAAACGGTCAAAAAATACCTTTTCATTTTCAGTATATAGATCGATATAGATAGATGTTTCTATAGTACAAATGGCTGCATTACTTCGCTGAGCGGTAACAGATAAAATATATCTATCTCTATTACTCTTATGACGTTTTGTTTATGTAAAGAGAAATGTCTATAGGTTTTCTGTTTACACTCGATAGAGTCCCTCTATAGCATAGACGTAGAACATAGTCTATGCTCTATAGTAATAATGCTCTTATCTACGTTTAGTCCCAGTGTTCCCAACTTAGGGGTTTTCCCCCCAAATTTAGGGCGTAAATAAGTGGGTTGGGATTTTTTTAGGGGTATTTTTAGGGATTTTTTTATTCTTGACTTTTACTGTTATGTTTATAATGATTGTGACGCAGTTGGCTCTAAACTTTTTGAAAATGTTTCAATTATTGTATAATATTACAATTTGTTTATTATTTTTTACAGAGTATTATTGTTTTTGGGGGATTTTAGGGGTTTTTAACTTTAGCTTTGGGGATAAATATTTCTGAGTGTTGGTAACACTGTTTAGTCCATAGATACGTAGTATCTCTAAGTAGTCTGTGGTCCATAGTAACATTAGTAACCAGCGTTGCCAGACGTACGAGAAATCTCGTAACTTTACGAGATTTAGCAGCTTTGTACGAGATACGAGAAAAATAAAAATCGCGTACACTTTTTTACGAGATTTTAACAATGTTTGCCTGCGTCATGTAAACAAACCGAAAGCATTATAAACAAAGGAAAAACGATCGATTCAGCACATCCCTTATCTAGATTCATTACCTCTTGTAAATTTATATACATATAGTGGTTGACCGGGGAACCCCCGCTGAGATGTATTGTTATATTATTTTTTAATGATAAAAAAAAATATGAATCAAAGAAATGTTTTTTTTTTTTACTTACAGTGGATGAGTGGAACAACATTTTGAAGTAATTTTTGTAGGGAGATGACATTCGTAAAAGCGACAGCAGGGACGACGCCATGACCGGGTCAGATAAGTTTGTGGCACTGTACCCCTGACTAGCTAGTAATAATACATAGTGTAAATTATGGACAATAAGAGATTTTTAAAATTTATACTTTTACGAGATTATGTATTGAAATTACGAGATTTTTGTCTGCTCGGTACGAGAAAAAAATTTCACCATCTGGCAACCCTGTTAGTAACAAACTACTAACTAGTCTGAGTAACCCTGACAGTGACGTCGTAATGGCCAATATTATCTACAACCTTGTGCTTACTTAATATTTTAGATTTTTGCAGTATTTGGTCACATATTCCAGTTGCGAAAATAGTTTCGTTGTAAAAATGGTAGTAGGAGCATTTCCAATTGCAAAATTAGCTGCTTTGTTGGTAAAACAGATAAGTAAACCGATCGCAAATGCTTGCAAAGAACGAGCCAAAAATAATCCATTTTTTAGGACCTATGTTTGTATGCCTCCGGCTCAGTGTAAGTATCATTTATCTATAGTTCAAAATAAAGTCTAACAATCTAATACCCATGAAACCAGTTAGTATTACAAATAGGTTATTGTCTCCTGTCTGGGTGTCGTAACAGACGAGGAAATAGGTGCCTACGTATTAATAAATGGTAAATGGACATGCAGCTGATGACTTCACAAGTAAAAACCTCATTTAATTATGGATGGGTCATGGATTGGAGAGCAAAAACTTCTCGAAAATCAAGAACTTGTACATAAAAAAGGAATATTGAATTTTTTGTTATCTTTATTACAGTCTACAACTGGTGTGAAGTCAAGGCAAAAATGTGGATTTTAAACTTGGGTAAGCCAGTAAACATACCAGTTCTCAGCCAAGAAATGGCCATAGAGCTAGGAGCTAATCTTCTTGGTGAATCTTTAATTTTCACAATTGGAGCTGGGATTCTACTGTTTGAATATAATAGGTTAGTACCTATTCCTACCTACTAAAAAATGAACAACTAAAACAGTATGTTCTGTTGTTAATTTTACTAAATTAAATGTACCTATTACATCTGATTAACCCTTATAGCAGCATAGAGTATTCACAATAGAAAACTTATTGTTAGTGACTCCCAGGAGCCCTATGTTGTGTAATTAATTACATTTGTTTGATTATATTTTATCCCTATTATGATTTTTTTCGAAGCATCTAAAGGATGCTCTCATTCATCAATTATGATTGAGGTGTGTCTTGTTCCAACTTGTAGTTTTGATGGTGTGCCACCATTTTCAGGCAAAGTAAAAAAGAAACTGCAAAAGAAGCCAAAAAGGAAGAAGAAATGCAGCACATTACTGACACAATAACTGATCTCTACTTCACTATTCAGCGACAGCAAACACAGCTCAGAGAAATGGAGAGGATTATTTATTCAATAAGTATGTATTGACTATGACCAATATTGATGCAAAATTGTAATGTTGCTTAAATTTTGTATTATAATATTTTCAGGTGGACAGAAACCAACAATTCCACCACCAGTCTTGAAGGAGCCCCCTATGCTGTCACCACCATCGGCACCACCTCCAGAAGCACCAAAGCCTAAAAACATTATTTATGATAGTATAATAGTGACTGCTACCCCTTATCCTAACAATGGGTTAATTTTGCAGTCTCTCAATTACATTCAAATGGATGCTTTTAGTTCTCTGTTTCCCAATAACATTAATAGAATTAATGTAGAGGAAAATAAAACAACAACAGAAGAAAAAGCATTTAATCCTAAAAGGGAGCCTGCAATACTTTCATCAGCTTTGTATAATATAGAAAATAATTTTAGAAGTTTGTTTTGAAGTCTGTGATAACTGTTTAAGTTTCTGCTTTGCAGTATGAGAAAGTGGATTTAATTAGTAGATGTTGTAACCAGTTTTTTGATAACTTTTCATAGTAATTACTGAATCATACAGTAAATCTACTAGTAAAAGAAAAAAATAATTCATGTTATAACTGGTATAACAGAATAGTTTTCACTTATGAGCTTCATTAACCTGATTATTCTGTACAATTCCAGCAGTAACTGGGATAATACTATTTAACTTGGTATCAGGTACATATTTGGTGTATAGCATTAAATCTAACAAGGATTATATAAAATGATTCTATATAATGGAACAAAAATTACTAAGAGTCCATAATGCAATAATCCCAATCCTCAAAGCTTATATTGCAAGTTTGTTTGTATTAGATTGAATATTATGCCTTATTGCAGTGGTTTGTTGTTGTATTTATAAATAAATCTGACCTTTTGTATATTTAGTGTTTAAGTACCTGTATTATTTCAACTGTTCAAAACAGAAATAAAGTAGGCATCAGGAAGTAAGCAAACAAATGAGTATTATTTAATATTTTATTATTCTAGCCACTCTTTCATATAAGTACAGTCTTGTGGTGTTATGAGTCCAGTGGATTCACATTTATCTATGACGGGACAGACTCCACATGGGACTTGAACTAGGCCTGGTGCAGATATAAGAGGATCTATAGAACGGTACACTTTGCTCCCATCAGGGTATATGCTGCTCTCTGCCTTACCATCGTAAACCAAAGTATTCAGTATTGTGATAACATCTTCTACATCAAGTTCAACCTGAAAAAAGGCAAGACTCAATGGTTGCAACAAACTTTTAATTTAAATAGACTACTCCACAATACAACAGGAGTGCATAATTTCTAAATTTCGTGTTGTATCACTGTCACCACTGGCATTGAAATTTATATAGGATGACCATTAACAATATGCATTTGGTTTTCTGAATCACAATAACTTTGGAATGTGTTTATCTGTATATGTAAAAACTTTAAAAATAAATTCACATCAATAAGTATGTAAGAACTTCTATCTAGGTAAGTATATATTTAAATATAAATAGTTGTTAGCTTTTAGTATATAAATATAATAAAAATCAGTAGAAAAAAATATTTGTTGTGTCTTACTTTACTGATTCCTAAGTCTGTAATGTATTTCTGTACTTCAGCAGCTGTGGCATAAGACTGAGTCCTGCCAACAATTGGACCTCTTGGATTGTTTTTTATTTTGTCAGACCTCTGGCTCAAAAACCTGTAACATTGGACGTTAAGGATATCCACAAATTCCGATTCAAAATCTTGATCTTGATACCATGCACCTCCTGATATGGACCTGTCTGGTTCCAGATTGTAAAGCATGTACACTTTTTTCTTAGATGCCTGAAAAGTAAAAGTATTATAGTAAAGGTTTCAGAACAACATTTTTGATGTGGTTTGAAATTCTGTTTATCACTTTCTATTTATAATCAGATCTAATCCAAATAATACTGTACACACATGCACATGAATATTAGCTTATTAGAAAGAATAATTCAAGATTTAACAGTAGTTTTGGATATTTACTCACATTTACACATTTTACAGCCTTGATAAGTTTCTTGCTTTCAAGATTTTTCAATACTTTGGTCAGTTGTGTGTTTGCTAGGTTGGACCGAACTCTGATATCTCTAATCCATATGCCTTTGTTCCCAGCTTCCTGTATTAGATTAAATACTACCTTCTCTTCATTATCTGCACCTTTAACTGCTTGTTTACTTGTTTGAGTTTTTAACCTAAATTAGAAGTTATTATTTGTCTTCCATGTAGTGGAAGCTATCAAATGAGATTATGTATATTTGATCGTAATCAATCTCGTGTCGTTTGACGACACGGTTGGCGCAGTGGCTAAGCGATTAGCCTTCTGCGCTACGTGCCGCGGGTTCGATCCCCGCACGGAACAAGTATTTGTATGATCTACAGATAGTTGTTTCGGGTCTGGGTGGTGTGTGCATGTGACATGTATGTTTGTAAACTGTACCCTCGATACAGGAGAAATCCTAGTAAGGGGCAACGTTTAAAAAAAAAAAAAAACTAATATTATGAGCAAACGGTTTCAAGAGGTGTAGGTATTGCGAAATTTGTGTTAACTTTACTAGGATATCTACCAATGAAACCACTGAGCTCTTGTGGTTGGTAATGACTGTAATGATGCCGTAACCGGCAGTCTTTCTTAGAGAAGCGAGTCTTGGCGGTGGAAACACTATAATGTTGTAAAGCCTTACCTATATATTAAAGCACCATTTTGATTAAATAAATCGAAATATTCTAGCTGTAACAGTTCATTGATTGCTGTTACAAGTTCCGCAGAAGATATTTCAGGTATCGCCGCAGTTATGTCTTTATGTGATATGCCTTTTGGGGTTCTCTTAGCGACGTTTAATATTTTCTCTTTTAATTGATCTTCCATTTTCGCGCTCATTTTATCAGCTAATAAGTGGTGGACTTAGAAATTGTGAATGTTTTGGCCTGGGCATAAAAATTACAATAATACAGCAGGTCAGGAATAAGTCCGATTTTTTGCTATGATTAGGTTATGTTAGGACTGTCAGAACAGAACTCAGAGTCAGTCAGAATCAGAATGCCACAGACTAGTTATAGATACTCAGAATGCGAAGATCGATATGAAGTTGTCTACAGAATGCGAAAATTTATACTTCAGTGGAAAATTTTCGTAGAGTCAACATAAAAATTTCATCAACTTGTTATGATTCAATCATTCAAAACCATTCATTAGTTAGTGAAATTATTTAAGTTTTATTAATTTTTCAATCATTTTTATTTAAAATAAAACTGTTAGAGTCTGGCTAACGAAAGAGTGTCCAGTGGGCCGAGCACGAAAGTTTTGACGTATAGTAAAGTAAACGTAACCAAATTTAAAACCCAAAATACACGTTTAATCCATGATATTTTTTTGGAAATACATGCGATATTTTTACATTTTCATGAAACAAGTGCGTTTGTTGCATAAAATTTAACAACAATGCGATAGTATCATCGTATTTTATATTCAAAATTTGCTTACGTTTACGTTACTATACGTCAAAATATTCGTGCTCGGCCCACTGGACTCGTGGACGGAGAAACCAATTGGACGCAAGCACCTTGTAACCGGGTATGGGGTGTGTTCAGTTATTACGCCGGACGACGCTCGACGACGCGGGCGATCACACTAAACCGTTCATTAGTTATTTGAGCGAGCGTCGTCGGACGATCGCTCTGGTCACTCCGTGAAATAGTAGGATGAAAGTCGCACTCGGTCGCACTGCTATCAACCGACCAATGACTGTAGTCATAGGATACAGCAGCAGATAATTTGAAATCGTTCGATTGGTCCGGATTGGTCACTCGCGTAACGCAGTTGTGGATCGTTCAATTATTCCCGATGAGCGAGCGACATTCGCCCGAGTGACTTTCGCACCGAAAACTGAATTACTGAACGTAGCCATGAGATAGAGATATTGTTGCCAGGTGATTGCATTTCCCAAAATTGTCAGGACATTGTAATTGAGAAATATTACAAAATGGAAATGTAAGCAAAATTCACCGCTACATATTAGCCAAACTCTATGTACAAAATGGATACAGTTTAAATAAATAAATGAAATATTTTTACAATTAAACAAACAACAACATAATTATACTAAAATAAAGATTAAAGATAACATTGTAGTTATGTATGTATGATATAAATAAACTATTTTACAACTAAAACGCACTTTAAAAGTATTGTTCAAAACGAAGCAAAATTCAACCAATCTTAAAAAAATACGAAAAATGAATTAGGTAGTTACTGAACGTAGCGATACGCGTATACGACGACCTGTCATCATCTGTCATGTCACCTGTCAGTGTCACCAGAGTTCGAGCGGTTCGAGATTACAACTAGGTATTTAATTCACAGTATTTATTTATTAAAATAAGTACTTGACTGTTTCTAGCTAGAGTAAACAAGTTCTTTGGCACTGATGTACATACATCGTTAAATATTGATGAAGAAACACCTTGCTGCAGGCGCACGAGCCCACCGAAATTAAATGTCCGAAGATACTGAAAATATTTCAAGGAAAACATGGGCTCGTACGATAGAACCAGTCACGAAGGTATGAATGAAGGTATTTTATAAAAGTGCACATGGATCATGGGCACTTTTATATAATAATTTTTTTATATTATGTATGAACTCTAGCCTGACTTAGCCTATTCCTATAAATCAATTGTGTACCATGTGAATGGTTTCAATAATAGCCAATTTTTTTAATACCTATGGCGGTAAACTTCTTATGTCAAGGAGAAATGAAATATTTGCAGTTGTACATTTTTATTTTTAAAGGACTGAAAATAATTCCAAGATTTACAAGGTACACTATTCTCTAGTAACATACCACCAGATTATTCAGAAAGGAAAAGTGTAACAAATAATTATTATTTTTTTATTGCTAAGTTTGATTTACCCAATTAACCATCCAAAATTTCAACCTTTTAACTGTTATAATGTTATTTACATAATTACAGGACCCTTGCCTTTGCAATCTATTATGTTAGTCCAAAAACATTTTCTTCTATGGTTATGTTAAAGTGTAACACTTCTCTGGGAACTTACAATTGTGTTTATATAGGTACGTACCTTTTGTGTTAAACTTTCTAATCACTGCCGTTTGTCTATGGCAGAGAACAGTACTGCATTTCATCATAATCTTCTTCTGTCGAGTAGGTATTGTCGCTTATGTATTATAACACTGCAAATATTCAATTTTAGTGTTTTGCATATTTTATACTCATTGGATAGAGAATTCAATCCTGCTTCAGTTGCGCCAATCGGATTTAACCCACTTGTTGCTATGGTTTGTTATAACGATCATGAATTAAAAAAAAAAAATGATCCAATTGAAGGTAGTTATATTTATTTTTTAACTGTATAATTGCTAGTTAGTTAGTTAGTTGACTACTTGTACGTAAAATAGATTTTCGATTTAGACAGTTGTGGTCCCAAAATTTCAAGCCCTAAGTTTCAATATTTTGAATCCAGTCCACTGTGCGATGGCGGCCGAGCGTGGACTGAGATTGCATTATAAATAACTGTGAAGTAAATCAAGACAGTGACCAAATAAAATAAGCCTTATTGCCAACCATTAAGATTCAAATATTAGCAAAATATGTGAAAAAGTTAGACACTATTTTTATTTTTTTCTGATACTTACTAATATTTTGATAATTTTTTTGCCATCGTTTTGAGTTGGCCATGTCTTCAGTATGGGTGTACCGAAGGTTTTTTTTTAAATTGTGTTAATAATAGAAGGAAAAAGATCCTAAACTCAACCCGATATCATCAATTGCGTGTGAAGAGGTAACGGAAAATAGTTTTTACAATACAAAAACCCATAAAAAAAATTCCACCTTTTCAAGATAAAGCAGTAATCTATCTCTGGTAATAATTTTTTTCGGAAAATCGACCGAAAAACTGCTTATTTTTGTCAGATTTGCAAACGCGTCCGTAAGCTTTCAAAAATTTGGTCACGTGCGTGGTCACATAGATATCACCGGAGTATGAAGTTTTGAGTACCAACGAGATGGGACTGCGTCCCATAGCTTCGGAGATATAAGTTTTCAAAAATTTGGTCTTGTGGTCACTTATACATCGTCAAAACACTTTGCCAAAACATAAAGTTTGAGCACAACATGATTGCGATCAATAGCGTCGGAGATTTTTAAAATTTTGTCACGTGGTCACATAGACTTTTCAAGTTTAATGTAATGTAGATAGAAAACACAACACAAAGATGGTCTATATTTTAAATGTATTTTAGAAGATGAAACACAATTTGTATTGAATTGACAGATAAAGTAACAGATCGGAAGACTATACTAATAATAAGAAATAAGAATACGATCTACTTTATTCCTAGCAAGCAAAAAAGTTTGATGTAGGTAAACTAAACCGTATAGTAGCAAAAAATGGGTCATGCCATAGTGACGGGTGGGACATTTTGACCCATTTTTTTATACACTTTTATATTTCTAGGCGTTACCAAAGGATATATTACATTATGTAGTGTGTGATAGTATTCCCAGATAACTGTTTCATATGATAGTGCAGTTTAAAATCACTGATTTCTAACTGTGACGGGTGGTACACGAAAATCCCTACCATCATTAGATACATGTGGTTGTCAATGAAATTCAGATCAACTAGGCCAATTTTAGCCTTTATTTTGGATTAGTACGATAGTTGAATAATGTTGCTATTAATATTTCGAAAGAAATATGTAAAAATTCAAGTCTATATTTTTTTATGAGCCTTTAACATTGTGACGGGTGGGACGTGGATTTGTGACCGGTGGGACGAGTAAGCAATTCAATGAATAAACTGCCAAATGTGTATCGGAAAAAGCAAATGCTCGTCTTGTGCAGTCATTATAATATTGTTTGAATATAATAGTTATCAAAGAAATGGAAAAATCATAATTTATTTCAGTACAAATACACACACCGGCAAATTTAGCGGAACATAAAAAAAAGGCCCAAGAATTTCAAGATCCGATTTAATTTTAAATTCTATTATTTATACTTCTTTTCGTATTTAAAATTACACCATTTAAAATGAAAATGGGATTACACGTAGTATAAATTTAGTAAATAAAATTATATTTATGAAAAATTTACATTCTTGAATTTTTAAGATAAGCAAGGAAAGTTGAAAAATTATTAAAAACAATATTAAAAAATTAAAAAATCTATAAATTATTATCACGTGGTTCCTCCACGTTTAAAGTTTCCACCCGCCTATACATGCTGAGAATGATATTATCAATTGTCTCCTGTGATAGTCTCTGCCATTCCTCAACTACGGCGATTCATAGTTCACCCACATTGACAGGTGCTGGAATTCTGGATTTTACTTTGCGTTTCAGTAGGTCCCAGACGTGTTTGATCGGGTTCATATCCAGTGATCTCGCCGGCCAGCCCATAACTGTGATATTCACATTATTACGATATGCCCGAGTTGAACAAGCAGTATGCGACCGAGCATTATCCTACATAAAAACGAAGTCGTCACCGATAACGGGGGCGAACGGTACCACATTTTCTTCTAAAATTTCTCTTATATAGCGATCTGCAGTCAGACTCCCTCCATCGATTACCACGAAGTCCGTACGACCTCCCAAACATATCTCCCCCCCAAACCATTATTGATCTTCCAGCATATGCCACTGTGGTTTCAAAATTTGACTGATTCTATCGTTCTCCTTTGCGTCTATATATTCCTTGCCTTCCGTCAGTTTGATTTAAAATAATTCTGCACTCATCACTAAACAAAACTTTACCCCATTGGTCCATGTTCCAAAGTCGATGTTCCCGAGCAAAAGTTAGTCTGTTTCTATGATGATATGCCTCAAGTTTTGGAGCCTTGGCGGGCACGAATGAACCAAAACCAGCTTCTTTGAATCTTCTTCGTACCGTACGCTCACTTATTGTTACACCTCGAACTTCCTCAAGCTCATTCCTGGCTTAAACGGCCGTTAGACGTGGGATCTTACGTACGCCAAGTTGAATAAAACGATCATCCCTGCTTGAAGTACGTCTTTTTCTGCCTTGTCTCGGTCTTCTCACAAAAGCATTAGTCTCCCTGAATCGTTGGATACTGCAATGAATTGTGGAAACAGATCGACCTACAGAGTGATCTCCAGAATAAGAATTCTGGAGATCATTCTCTAGTTTTGATCATTTCTCCTCATCTCAAGTGCCTTGGCAATCTCAGTTGGGATCAAGACGGGCATAATGAAGTCCTTGACTTTTGAAAAGATTAAAAAAATCAAATAATTGTCTATTTTAATGAAAATTTTACAAAATTTCACACCGAAACCATAAAATAAATAATTAAGGAAAAATCTGTCAAAACGATGTTTGTTCGAATAAAATTAAAACAATCACATAAAATGTGACGTTCAATTGTTTTCTCAATTACAAATAATTAGTTATAAAAGAAAAATAAAAAAAGAATTACCCAGGAACGTTACAAAAAAAGATTTTCGACTTTTTTTTATGTTCCGCTAAATTTGCCGGTGTGTGTATTTTTGAAAAATTTATTTGTGCGGTTTTCTAGGAACATATGGTATGCAGCCAACTTATTGATAACTTGGTACACCATATCTCTAAAACTAATGAATAGAAGTTTTTCTAAGCCATTTTAACTGTAAATTCTATTCTTTTCAAATCAAGACTTTCATTTTAGCCCATTTCTGTCTGTCCACAGATCTCTAGTAATTCATCATTTTGTAATTCATCCTTGTTCACTTTAATTTCTCTTTCGACCTTGGTTGTTCGTATTAGTTGTCCTCTTTTATGGGGCTATAAATCATTTTTTAACAAGACTTACGTCACTCATCCATAACATGCAACTTAAAACAGAAATTAAAATAATGACACTGCAAAGTTAGAAAAATGACGTAAATAATAGGATAATCTGACTTAAACATATTTTCTTGTTATTATTAAAGCATTTACACATCGTTGTTTCAATTTATTAAAAGCTATTTATATTGCAAACTAGTTAAAATCCAGATTCTAGTATATTATATACTAAAAAAAGGTTTTATTTAACTTTTATGAATTTTAACACCCTTCCAGTGACGGGTGGGAAAGCAATGCTTAATAATTGCTTCGGTTAAATGATTGAATTAGGTGTCAAAAGTAATTTTAATGGTTAGGTTTAAAGTTAATTGTTACTTCTGGAAAGTAATTAGTTGATAGCATTTATAGTTTTTGGTTTAATTAAACTAATGCATGTTTTCATGGGACGGGTGGGACAGAAGACATTGATCACTTCAAGTAGCAATAATTTAAAATATATTATACTTTTATTGACTTTTTCTGCTTCAAACACATAATGAATAATGTATCTATAGTAATATTACACATTAGAATGATTGCTTTAAACAAAATAGCCAAAAAAGAGTTGCCAATTTCGTTTAAATAAACATCACATAATTGTGAGTTGAGTGTCAATGTTCAGTTAAGAAAAAAAAAATTGAAAGTTTTATTAATGATAATTCATATTGTTCCATCAGCTATGATCTATTATACTATACTTTGAGCCTAACAAGTAATTGAATATAGCAAGTTTACTTTTTACTTGTCAGGTCTCATCTTCCATGGAATGACCCAAATACAACTAAAAACATATAAGAATTGTGTTTCTAAGTACCTACATAAATAATATGTTTAAAAAAAGTATTTAAAAATATAATATTATTATTCGTAATAATATTATAATTATTTTTATGAAGATAAATAAATGGGTGATATAATAAATATGCATTAAAAAAACAAGATTTCTTTGGGGTTATTGAGAAATTTGCACTTGAAAAAGTGGATTTTTCTGTTTTTCGACCCATATATTTGAGATTTTAGGACTAGCTTAACTTCTTTTAGTGAAATGTTACATAAATAAGTTAGTTTCGCTCAAATGTCATTGGTTTCGCTCTACTGATTATGTTATGACCAATATTGATTCACTAAATTCTCTTAGTGAATTTCCATTCTAAATAAAATAGGTACTTATTATAGTTTAAAAAAAAACTATAGAACACACTTTAGTCATCCAAACTGAACGTGTATGCAAAATTTCAGCTTAATCGGAAACCGGGAAGTGGGTCAAAGGAGATTGGACATTTTTCTATGGGCCTTGGTCCAAGAGGCGTCGGCATTTTTAACCACCGACAAAAAAGAGGGGTGTATCTATGTATCTGCGCATTTGTGTATCTGTCTGTGGCATCGTAGCTCCAAAACGGATGCACGAATTTCAATGCCGTTTTTTTAATTGAAAGTTAGTTTAGTCGAGTATCCACTTAGCTATGTTTTATGAAAATCTGTTGAGCCGTTCAAAGGTTACAACTCTTTTTCTATTTGGAGTCGGGAGTTTTTGACGGTTTGTAATGAATCAACTTAAAAACTACCGGACCTAATTTAAAAATTCTTTCACCAGTAGGATTGGACGACACGGTTGGCGCAGTGGCTAAGCGATTAGCTTTCTGCGCTACGTGCCGCGGTTCGATCCCCGCACGGAACAAATATTTGTATGATCTATAGATAGTTGTTTCGGGTCTGGTTGTGTGTGCATGTGACATGTATGTTTGTAAACTGTACCCTCGATACAGGAGAAATGCTAGTGAGGGGCAACGTTTTTAAAAAAATAAAGAAAGAAGAAGAAGAATACTATTATTATCACTGAGAAACATAGGCTATATTTCAAATAAATACCCACCCGTGCGAAGCTGGGACCGGCCGCTTATAATATAATATAACCTAAATATGAATTTGAATATTTTAACTTGGCTTAAAGGTCCAAGTTACCAGGCCATTAAATTAAAAAAAAAAAAAAAAAAAACACTTATGCCATAACTTTTTTCCCCCAGGATAGATTTTGTCGCACCCATAGAAAAAAGTACCTATTCTTTTATTATGAGCTTTTAAATAAAATAAGTGTCGTCATCCGACGGCACTTGGACCGCCCGCGTCCGATCTCCTTTAACTTCCAAGATTTTCTTACATAGTTAGTTAGTTACAGGTAAAGCTATTAAAAGCGTGTTAATATAAAGAATTTAACTCAAATGTATTAGAGTCAAATTAATTATGTGCGCTTAGGTTTTTTTTTAGTCAGGCACAGTGAATCTAATAATCACTAAAATATTTTCGTTAATTTATCCCCCCATACTTGTGTACATTATTGTATTTTAATGACTTCTGCACATCCTAACTTTGTCATTTGATTAGATAGAACCACGGCGGGCGCGGCGGTTAGATAGAAAAATAGATAAATAATCTATATCTATACTTATAATAAAATCGTAACGAAGCGAAAATTGTACATTGAATACAAAAAAAGAAAACTGCTACGTGATCTATAATCGACACTGATGCCAAAAATATAGTTTTTAGAATTTTTGTCTGTTTGTCTGTCCGAGCTTCACGGCCAAACCGCTGAACAGACTTTCATGAAATTTTGCAGTAATATCTGTCAAAGGGCTGGTCAACATATTATAGGCTATAAATTATCACGCTATTATCTATGGGGGGTGAGATAAAGTGCATTATGCCTGTGTACTATTATGAGCAACCACTCCATTATTAAGAGCCAAATCTTAAGGTTCCGGCGGACGGTACGGGCAACTACGATTCGAGGCGAGCGCAAAAATTAACCTAAATATTGCTATCTCTGTTTGACAAAGAGACGCGCGCGCGCGTGGTAGTGTGCGGCACAGACTACTCGAGATACTACGTATGTGTGCGGCACGCTGGTCGAATATGTTTTCATTCATTCTTATCGGATCGCGCGACTGGGTGCGTAATAAACTTTACAAAAAAGATGTTCATTGATTGTGTTATTTATTTATTTACTTTATTGGTGAATAGCTGTACCCGCGTCTTCGTTCGCGTGGACCTAAATTATTCTTTCTTTAAATTAAGAGTAAAAGTAGCCTAAGTTACTCCTTACAACATCAGCTATCTGCTAGTGAAAGTCCCGTCAAAATCGATACCGAAGCGCCGTTTTGGAGATTAGCCGGAACAAACAGACAGACAGACAGACAATTTTTTTTAATTGTTTTATTTTTACTGTATACTGTACTGTATTTTTACTATACTGTAACTTTATAAATTTCGTGGAGTTGTTGTACTCATTATTATGTACAACTTTTACTATGGGACGAAACGTGAAATCGTGAAAAAAATATCAGCTGTTCAATACAAATTATTCAATATTACTCGACTAAATGTATGGAACAGCTGATATTTTTTTCGCGATTTCATTTTTAGCGATTTGATTTTAAAACCAGGGCTTCGCTTCGAAGTAGGGCGTCCTGGTATGGCGGGAAATGCAAGCGCTCTCAAGTAGGTATTGGTCGGTTGCGCGCGACTTCTAATTTCAAATAGGTAGATTTTTTACTTTAGATCAAATAATATAGGTACCTACCTAATGTAGTAATAGTAATCTATATTTTTCATGTTTTATGCAATGTGTATTGTATGTGTTTTATTTATATATTTCCATAATACATAGTATAATAATAATTAAATTAAAATAATATGTATAATTAAATAATAATAATTAAAATCAAATGTCTAAAAAAAAAGTATTTGCATGTCGGACACTGCCAGAAGCGGAACTGGAAAACACGAGAATTGAAAATACTTCCATGGGAAATCGATCCATGTCATAATATAAATAAGGAGCATAATCGTACTTGCGAAAAAAAAAAACCTACTTTGATCTCTCAAGTATTTTTCGCAAATACGATTGTGCTCCTTATTCATATGCCAACACGGATCGATTTCCTATGCAAGTATTTTCAACTCTCGAAGCAAAGGGCGCGCGGCTGGCGGGGTCGGCCGCCCGCCGTTTCGGAGATTAGGTACCTAACCGAAACAAACAGACAGACAGACAATATATATTTTAAATTATTTTTTGTTATTAGTACTGTAGGTAATATATTCTATAATATTATTACGCATTTCGTAAAAAGCTATCTATTAATTAATCAATTAATTAACGATAATGGGAAAATCTACACGTTTAGTCGGAAAGGGTACATAAAGCCGAAAGGCGGTTATTGTACTCATCATTATGGACAGCTTTTACTATGGGACCAACCCTCAAATGGCGAAAAAAGAAAACTGTTCCATGATACATTTCTTCATCATAGAGCGGCCCGTCCCTGCTTCGCACGGGTGGACATTTATTTATGTAGGTATATTAAATTTTGTGATAAAAAAATACCTACCAAGGAGTAAAGCTATATATTATGCTAAATTTTATTGAAATCGGATTCGATTGATGATGCGATGGTCGCATATGTATCATTCTTATCGACTCGCAGATAGGTACCTACCTAATAACATTATCAGAAAAGATGTTCATTGATTGCATTATAATTTTTTTAACTTTTTTGGTGTATGTACAAGGCCTACTTATCTAAGTAGGCCTTGTACATACACCAAAAAAGTCAAGTTATGATATAAGTACCTCCTACCTATCTTTATTACAAGAATAGTAAGTACTCACAGAGTTGTGATGATAAAATAAAACAAAAGGATTTCTAATAAACATTTATTATGTTAGGTACCTACATATTATAATCATTGATTAGTTACCTGTATTGACACGTTTCTTCTATTCAATAACCTAACCGTCAAAAACCCCCAACTCCAACTAGAAAAAGAACTGTAACTTTTGAACGGCTGAACAAATTTTCATAAAACATAGCTAAGTTGATACCCGATTAAACTAGCTTTCGAATTGAGTTTGATTCGGCGAACATTACTTTATGCTGTTGAGGTGGCACTGGTGTATCATGCGAAATTCCAACATGGCATTGTGCTGAGCTAAAAAACATTTATGCGTTTGAAACAAAAAAAATCTTTTCGTCTATAATTAATATAACCTAAACTGTATCAAAAACAGAAAAAAAATCATTAGAAAACAAAAACAATTATATTTAAATTTTTCCAAGTAGGTATATCCGACCATTAGGTAACGATTCGGTTACCCTACACAACACAGGGTAAGAATTACCTATATTTATGAATATAAATACGTACCTATTGTTTTTCACACCATACCTTATGCTGGCGCTTCACATCGTGTATTCATATTCGCGTTATATGGCCAATGCAAAAGAAACCTTCTGTAAACTACACAAATGTGATTTTGCATTGGCCATATAACGCGAATATTCGCACAAATACACGATGTGAAGTGCTAGCATTAGGTTATCGGGCTCATTGAATGGAAACAACAATCACAATTTATTGCTGTACCTACCCGTGAATTAATAATAGGTAGGTAGGTACTTAGTACCCACTTATCGAAAAATAAAAACCATCAAATAAGTAATAGGACATATTATAAGTACATACAAAGTTTTTTTTTTTTTCATACATACAATATATATAATACATAGATAAACGTAGTAATAGTACATGGGTAATATTTAAGTTTATTTATTATACATAGTTGTAAATAGTAATACGTACCTAGATTCTAAGTTCAAGGTCGGAAATCTACAATTCGACAATCATACCAAATCATTTCAAATGGAGTATAGATAAGTAGGTACCATAAATACCTATGCGCCTATTATACGTAGGTACTCACCTTACTGGATAAATATTTTCCTTATTTTTTTGGAAATTCCTTTTCCTAGGAACTGATTGCCATAAACGTTTTTTATTTGATCGTCGCTTCTCTGTAAACAATTAGGTAGGTACTAGGTAGGTAGGTACGCAGATTATAAGAAAGTCCATTTAGGTAGGTAGGTACTTATGTAGGTAGGTAGGTACCAGTAAATAATAGGTAAACAAAACATTTACTTAGGTAGATATAAGTATAGGTACTTACTTACCTACATAAGTAGGTACCTACCTACTTATTGTATTACCTAACTTCTATATAGCCTATCATTTCGAACAGTAAAGAGTAAAGAGACACTAGCCGAGAAATTAGGTACCTAGCTAGGTCAGTAGTTACCTACCTACTAAGGTAGGAACATAATTACTCGAAAGGAAAAATAATGTTTTGGAATCGTGCTTTCGAAATAACAGATAAGACTTACATCATAGGATCAACATTACACCTACTCTATGTCATACACACTTAAATTTTAGCTAAATGTAGCGCCTATTTAAAATGGTACCTACTTACCTATATCGATTCACACAAACAATAAATGAATATTATCATGATTATAGTAAGTACCTAAGTAGCTAATTACCAAACTGTATAGGAAAACAATTAAATAATATCTAGGTAGAAGTAGGTACTTACTGTGAGATACATCCCAACGTTCGGAGTCCATTTCAGCAACTAAACCAAATCGTATTTATAGGTATAAATATCAAAATCCGTAAACAAAGCTAAAAATATTTCTTTCCAAAACTAAAGTTAAAAACCCCTAAAATCCCCCAAAAAAAAAAAAACTCTGTAAAAATAATAAATAAATTGTAATAATATAAAATAATTGAAACATTTTCAAAACGTTTACAGCCAGCTGCGTCACAATCATTATTAACTTCACAGTAAAAGTTAACAGTAAAAAAATCCCTAAAAATACCCCTAAAAAAATCCCATCACACTTATTTACCCCCCAAATTTGGGGAGAAAATCCCTAAGTTGAGAACCCCGGCGGGCGGCGGGCGGCGGGCGGCGCCTGCACTGCATACAGCGAGCCTCACTCACACACCAACGCAAGTACAAACTACATGACGCATGTGTGAGTAGCGTTAGACTTAGAACGCGATAGCGCTAAGTTCGTTCAGAATATGTTCAAATTTTTGTTGTGATCCGTAATACTAAAAATTAAGAATGAAAATTTAATGTTTTTTAAAATTTTATTTGCTAATCCGTAATTTGACAATATAGGCTGTGTTTAAACAGAAACCATTTTATAAACATTGATCTTTTTAATACAAAACAAATAAGAAGAAAACATGTCATTTACGCCGTAAAAACATGCAAAATGCAATTCGCTTTAATTTCGTTTTAGGTTAGAATTTCGAAAAAAAGAAGAGGTTGTAACCTAGATAAATGCTATCCGAATCTGAATAATATCATAGTATGGTGGAAATATGCTCGAATTATACAGGATTTTGGTATTGCGTTTGTATGGGCAAATCGTCCGGCGCCGGATTCTTAATGAAATATTGTATTATTATAATTCATAGGTCCGGTCAAAATATGTAATAATAATCATCACCCTATTCGTCTAGGGGGCTAAGCAAAATTAATCTTCGTTTTAGTTTCACAGTTCCTGTTTTCATTTTAACTCCTCACTTGATCCAGTTCTTAAATTAGTAAAATGGTATATTTAGTAATGCCCAGTATTTTTTTTTTGCTGATTAACGTTCTTTCTTCGGCATCTTACTTTAAGGTACGTATTTCACTGACTGCTGTGCTCCAAAAGGTGAAGCGTGGTGAAAGCATACGACATAATACCTTACTCACGAGATAATTACTTTTTTAAATGCGCTACCAGATATTTCGACGTAACTGTGATTTCATTATTTTTTTATTACATTTTTCTGAAACTAGATGGCGTTAATAGACTTTTTAACCAAGACCGAGATTTTGTATTTCCAGTAAATATTGAGATAAGATAATTATTAAGATTTTATTAGGATTGGGTAGATTTTTTTTATGAATAGAAGTTGTCGGAAACCTATAGGATGGGCTTTTTGGAATCGAATAGGTAATTAGGAATTTCAAAGCCTTATTGGCAGTATTATAATAACGTGTGCTTGCTGTTTACTGCTACCATTGCAAATTGATAAGGGCTAACATCGTTTGCATTCTGGAGAACAGCAAATTAAGTTCATAGAACATTATTTTTACAACATAGCCTTTTGCCTGATGCACGGCAGCTGAAAATTCATTGACTTGAGGATGACTAGAATAATCTCTCGGCTACCGATTTCTCAGTGAAAAGAATAATATAATTATTACCTATTTCTTTATTATTTTCAGCACATTTCATTCTTTCATTTTTTCATTTTCATTTCATATTAATTAAATTAATTAAATATTATTGTGTTTCTTTAAATTTGTCTTCAGTCTCCCTAGATAGCGTTGGGATCGAAATATTTGTTATTTTAATTGGGTTTATGTGTTTACGAAAATGTAAAGTTTATAATTTGGATGTTTTCTCCAAGTATTTTAAATAGCTACTATTGTTAGATTCAAGGCGATAAAATCATTACGAGGGGCAGTAACGGTCACCGAATTCTCACCGACTACGTCGTTTTGTTTATTTTTGTATGGGATGAAAGTTTGAGAGCCAACAAAAAAAACAGAAGTTACCCCATCTCGGGAAAACAGCGAAAAATATTTCAATGAAACTTTACAGTAATCGTATAGATAATAGTCTAACTTAACAACTTTAATTTGCAACAGTTGATTAGATCCGTAGATACAGCTTGATCGCTCTATTGTAAGCAGTCCCATACAAAGCAGAGGTCACGATTGATTGGTTATACAAAATAATGTTGTATTGGACCTACTTTGATGCGACTTTCACTGTAGTATAATTTATTAGGGATCGAGGACTTACAGTAAACATATTTCATCGCACTATCACTCATAGGAGTCGAGCAATGTAACATATTTTGTGTATAATGTATGATGGTGATGAAACGTAAGAATTTAACAATTTCGATAGGACTTTCACAGTAGCGCTACTAAGGGGTCGACTTTTTAACATAAATGAACTGAACAGTGTAACATTTTTTTTTTTTTGTGTTCACACGGCTACTATCAAGCTATACATTTCCAGTAAAAGCTGACCACGTATTGTATAGGCTTCCCTTACAATAAGAGGTCAGCTTATTATACTGAAAATTTATAGGTCGATATGTATCCGTGGGTAGTGGGTACTAAGGTCCATAGGTCACTAAGAAATTTGTGATTTAAACGAGTTTATTTAACATTTTTGGTAAAAAACCATCACGACAAATTACTATACATATGATGGAAACTAGATCCCAACAAAAACATTAAATGTAAAAAAATGCCAAGTCTCTCGATGCAGTCTTTCCATCGTAAAAAGTTTTGAGATCTCATAGAAGCCAAGTCCTATTCAAATTATTTTGTAGTTATAAATCAACATTTAGTAATTGTATCAATAGTTTTGTTTATATTATAATTATAGTGACTTGGCAATGAGCACAAGAAGAAACAAATAAAACGGCATATTTGGAGGAGTTGAAAGTCACACACCACATGCGTAAACATTAATATCACAAAATTAATTTTCTTTTGGTTTATCCGTGTCGTCCCAACCGAATTTCGGCAACGGCAGTCAGTCTCATCCAAGACTAGTAAACTGCGCAGGATAATCTGATCACAGGTCTCGTCAGTAACATTTGCACATAATTCCAGGCAGCAAGCAGCTTTTAATTTGTGCTCATTGCCAAGTCACTATAATTATAATATAAAGAAAACTATTGATACAATTACTAAATGTTGATTTATAACTACAAAATAATTTGAATAGGACTTGGCTTCTATGAGATCTCAAAACTTTTTACGATGGAAAGACTGCATCGAGAGACTTGGCATTTTTTTACATTTAATGTTTTTGTTGGGATCTCATTTATTTTTTGTAAGTGTATTTCTTTCTTTTTTTTTAGGTGACCTCATAATTTCTTGGACTTCAGCTACTGCTTTGCTTAGAACCCATTCTCTATCTCTATCTCTTTTGTTTCTTTTCTGAGGCTTCGTTACTTCTAAGGTAGACAAGTCTGGGCGATATATACTTCGGAGTCGATTATATTCAGCTATTGGTATCTCCTGAGCTTTGATACTACTAAAATTCACATTTATTCAATGTAATCCACCCAAACTAGTCACTCTTGAAAGGGCCACGTATGCTTGACCACAGTTTATATTATTCTTTTCTATTCTATGTATTTATTCATCCAATTGAATACTTAAACAACGAACAAAGTTAACAATGCAGTCACAATCCATACACAATGTTCTTGCCAAACCGCAAATATAAAATTGTTTTCTATGGTATATTATTTTTTAATGTTTTTTAAATTTTTCCTTTATATGTGGCTAATGACCTATCTTGGTGCAAAATTTGAAGTTTCTAAGTCTGCTAGAAGTACCTTAGATTTTTGATGATCGGTCAGTGAGTCAGTGAGTGACAAAATGGTGTAACTTTGATCGACCGTAACTCCTAAACTATTAATTAATTCAATTGGCATGTAATTTAGAACTTAAGCTTGTTCTAATGCCTACTATTATTCACCGAAAACCTAAACTCGTAGCTTTGTCCACGTCGAAGATATAGGGGGGGCGAAACAGCCGCGAATCGCATCGAGAAAAGATGGTACGGCCGTGCCCGTTTTGCTCGAGACTTGGCTGGGGCACTGCCGCGCCCCCAGATAGTTTTTCAACATTAGAAATGTTTATTTCGACACCCATCGTAACTAGCTAAGTGGAGCGGTAAATAGTAGAATAGAAGCCGACAAATATCAGGTTCAAATCCGGTCCCCGTGTTTTTATTTTTTGTATTTAATACTAATTGTATATTATTAGAAACATGTATTTTCAAAACATAATTCGAGCTCCCCTACACCACGCGAACGAAGTCGCGGGCACAGCCAGCTAGTCCGTAATAAGCGTGACATTAATAACCGTTATTAACTCAATTTTTCTAAAAACGTCAGTTAGTTAATTTTCGGTCTACGCGAACGATTTTTTTATGTAGTGCGCAAAATTTACACAGTGATTCCATTCCCAACTGCAACCGCAGTACTAAAATTCACCCCAAAACAAAATAGAAATTTGATTTTGTATGGCTTACGCTAGTAAATTATGCGTGTCCCCCTTATACTAAGTCGAATTTTGGTTTTCTTTTAAAGTGTATCTCAATACTGCGGTTGCATTTAGGAACACAGACTGAATCAATCTACAAATTATGCGTACTACGTACATAAAAAAATATCCTGTGGATTATTACATTATTTTGTATATAGTAAATTTAGTAGTTTTGTAGCATTAAATTAGTACTAAAGTTATTCTTACTACGGTCAAAGAATACTAGCTATTAGGTACTACCTACGGTGTTACATTGCAACTTTTATTCATACTCGGTTGTTCTCAGGTTCAAGGTACCAGAAAAGTGAAAACTGATCAATTCACCCAGCAAGCTGCTGTTACTATGGTTCCTGATCCTGACCACAACCATTTGCAAATCGTAACCGTGTAGCTTCGAAGGGATGATGCTGTCATTCGAATTTCATCTTCGGAGATGAAAACCAGCTTCATGATGAACCAAGTCAACTTCACCGATCGTCCTCGTGGCTAGTCGAGTCTATATCTGCCCCGCCAAAGAAAAATCTGAGCAGGCTGGTCGTCATTCTGTATCTTAATTTACAACATCATTTCTTGAATATCTGCAGTCACTACTATCGGCGTTTTCTCGGTACCGATACATTATTCGAGGCAGCGTTGCTGGTTCAGTCTCATCGAGCTGAAGACTGCATCGGCGTCGAAGACCAGCCATACTTTCCCCAGCTTATTCGGGTTCATCACAGTAAAAGTGTGACAGTAACAAGGCTTTCTTGTCTTCTATATTGTTACGTCGCGTCGGTTGGTTTTTAATGCTTGGAATAGTGCCATCTAGTAGCAACAGACTGCTACGACACAACGTCATCTGTTATCGAGTAGCATAACGTACACGACATACCGAATAAACTAGAGTTACTAGAGTCGTGTAGATGGCACTAGAGGTTTCTGGATTCTTCGGGAATAATCGATTAACCCTATATAAGCGGCCGCAAACTCAATACGACGACCGGGCACTGCGGCCTGCGGGCAGTCTGATTGGAATCGAGACAGCGAAGTGTTTCAAAGTGAAAAATAAGAGTGACTTTCAGAGCAATCTGAAGGCTGCTTCCCGATCCATCTTTATCTAGTGTTTTGAGAGTTGAGACGTCGGTTTCAAGCAGAGTTCCGACCTAAGTTCGTAGGAGATGCTGCACCTGATAATATTAATAAATGCTTACAAAATAAAAACTGGCTTTGAATTTATTTAAAAATAGAAATAACACTGTTATTTGCTTTCTGTAAAGTCCTAAAAATGTATGTTCGAGGTGTTGTATCTAATATAAACGACCGACGGTCTAAGGTATCACAAGGAAATCGCTTTTCTCACATAGGTACTAAATTAAATGAACTTGTCAATTTGATGTTTCAGATTGGTTACATGGATGGAGCATCTGATGGTCAAACTGCTGTGTTCCAACAAAGCTTTAACTTAGGTTATGAGCAAGGCATTAATTTTGGATTGGAATTAGGCCTAATGGAATCAATGTTAAGGTGACAATAACACCACATAAGTGGTCATCCATAAAGTACGTCACACAAATTTCGTCATTTTTTTACCCCTCCCCCGTTCTTGTCACAGTTGATCACATTTGTAAGACCTCCCCCCTCCGTAGTGTGACGTCACATATTTAGCAATTTTACATCTAGAAATTATTAAATTAAATCAGCAGTTCCGAAATTAGTTGTATTTCCATCCATTTAGCTCTATTTTATGTGGAATAAATTTCATTTCATATCGTTTTATATTAGTTAGTTTTTAATATGATTTTGAAATGTTACGTCACAAACGTAGAACCCCCCCTCCCACCCCTTGTCACATAATGTCACACGTCGTCGACCCCCCCCCCCCCTCCCCTTATCGTGTGACGTACTTTATGGATGGTCCCTAGCAAGCTATCAGAATAATTTTGTTGTAACATAGACCAGTGTTTTAATTTTGTTTATTTTGATTTAAGTATGCAGAACCAGAGGAATCATTTACCAGATCAACGTAGATTAAATTGCCAGATTTGCTCAAATGGAGTAAAGGCTCAGGAAAACATTGGCAATTTGTATAACATCCAAATGGAAAAAAATGTTAAATATTTATTAAAATGTAAAGAAGATTAATAAATGTAATGCAATTCAATTGACAACAAAGCTTTACACCAGTTCAAAAGAAGAGTATCGTAAACTCACATGTTGCTGATGTCGCTATTAATAAGTCACATTAAATAGCAAGCAAGCCTATTCTCATTTACCTGATACAATTCCAAATTCTGGGCTGTTATTGAAAATTATAATTGAAACCAAATAATAAATTATTATAATTATCTGATCTCAAATTCGGTAGCAGGTTCAATGAAGCACAGTGGCGTAGCTACCGGTGGGCTAGACGGGGCAGTGCCCCGGGGCCCCCAGGCCCCAAGCTTTGGGACATTGACTTACAAACTATAATTGAACTAGTGAAATTTGCTCCCACATTCGGAATATAAATAAACCAGATTCCAGGAACGCGAATTTAATAATGACAACTTATTTGAAAAAATACAGGGGAATTCCCTTAGAGTATAGAGAAGAAGTAGAGACGAAATAGTCTTCTATATATACTTTTGATTATACATATATGGATGAAATCGATATAGCAATAACAAATCACATATTGTCTCTTTCTAACGCATACAATATTGTGTAAGGTAAGCGAGACGATATAATGGTTGTTTTTACTGCTAATGGTAACATTTAACCTGTGACGTCACGATAATATGGCCGGGTGCCGATTCGCCATACTTGGTCCTGACTAGCGTGGTACATTTCCTGTCAAGTGACCGTGATGGAAAGTTTTTTGCGATTTTCGAGATATACGTGATTTATTGGTGAAATATATTACATTTGGATGTTAAGAGCTTATAGTTCAACATGTCTCAGTGTTGTTTTGTGCAGTGCAGAGCTCGTAAGAACAAAAATCGACCTCTAATAACATTTCATAGGTTAGTATTCGTTTCCATCAAATATCTCGTAAAATCTTAATAAGTTCTTCGATAAGTTCAACCCCATATAATAATATTACAGTGTAAATTAGGAAACCTTCGTCCAGTTTTACTTTAAATGCGTTTTGTAACCCAAGCTAAGCGGTCAGGCTTCACCAAGAACCTTATAGCTATAAGGTGGCTATAAGGTTCTTGGGCTTCACCAGTGAACGCAAATAAAACACGGAAGCATTACTTCAAGGGAACTAAGCGCGCATCTTGACACAAAATCTCAAACAAACTCACACATCGGAAACTTGTCGATGATTCGCCAATAATCTATTACGACTCAGGATGCACAGTTAAAAATCGATCTTATATTCTGATAATTTGGGTTTAAATTGCCATTTAAAGTATAGGCCGCTTACGACATTTCTATGACGTCACTGCGCCCGCCATTCGGTCGCCTGGGATGTTTTATGTTATAAGGTGTAACGCAAATATAAATAATTACTCGTGATGGTGATGGTATTAAAATATACAACGTGTATCAGAAATGACCGGTCTTATTTAAGGGAAATGTTTGGGCTCGTGATCAATATTTGACAGAAAAAATAAAATGGTTTTTTTTTAATGATCCCAAACATTACCCTTAGGTGCATAGATACTTAGAGCATTTAAATATGACCGGTCATTTCTGATACACGTTGTACAATTATGATAACATTTTTACCCAACTACAGAGAGGGTTATATGTTTGACCGGTATGTATGTATGTTTATGTTGTATGTATGTACCTACTGTATGACAACAGTTGTTCTAAAGTCTGTAAATAGAGCAGTGTTTAAGGAGTAATATGCGCAGGGTGGATGAAATGGCGGTAGATCACGGGAACAACAAGCGACTCCCAAATTCCCCAAAAACTTATGGGGAAAATTTACAAGACCATGATAAGGCCTGCCGTCTTGTATGGTTCGGAACGTTTGGCTGCGAAAGTCACGAACGAAAGACACGACGAACGCATACAGCGGAGATGCGAATGTTGAGATGTATGCGTGGTGTGACAAGAATGGACAGAATAAGAAATGAGTACCTATATCAGAGGAAGTATGAAAGTGGCACCGGTGACAGAAAAGTTGAGAAGTAACTGTATGGGCATGTTATGAGGAGGGATGCAAATCATGTAACAACAAGAGCTTTAAGTATGTATGTGGATGGACGTAAGAGAAGAGGCAGACCCAAGAAAAGATGGATTGCTTATACGAACGTAAACTCTGAAATGACGTTTAGAGAGATGAATGGAAGAAGAAGACATATTGCGCCGACCCCAAATAAAATGGGAAAATTCATTTTCTCGTACAAAATGTTAGGGTATGTAGGTAACTAGGTAGATAGGAGGTAGGTAGATAGACGGTAGGTAGATAGGAGGTAGGTAGGAGATAGCTAGGTAGGAAGTAGGTAGGTAGGTAAGTAATTTGGGAAGGTATGTAGGGTAGGGTAGGTAGGTAGGTAGATGCGCCGTAGATACTTAATTAATGCTACCCGTACGAAGTCGGGGCGGGCCGCTAGTACATACATAATAGATATAGGTAGTTGCTGTATTGTACTTAATATAGCAACGATATCTATTTTCTCCATGCTCCAATATGTAATGTATTGTAACCTTTTTGTAATTAAAATAATAAAACTTGTCAGTATTGTCAGGTAGAAAAGTAAGTTGTTTGGTTGACTTATCATCATCCCCATAGACTTCGTGGTATAATAATTTTTAAATAGAAATATAATAAATAACGATGTAGTTACACGTGAAAACTAATTCCAACATTTTTTAATGTATCTGTGACTGTGACTGATTTATACACCATTTCACTGCGCAAGAATGCATTTTTTAAATATTTAACACGCAAAACCCGGTAAATAATAGTCGACCGCCGCTGTTGCCTGCTGCGGACGAACTACCTAAACGTAGTGATTACATACTCTTTGGAACTACCCACGTGTGCAGCGCAGTCTGCGTTGGGTCATTTTCTAGAGCTAGGAATGCTTCCATGTTTTATTTGCGTTCACTGGGCTTCACAGACTGTGGCGAAACCCGGGTTAACTCGCAACAAGGTGATGCTGTGTGTGTGGTGGGATTGGAAGGGCATTATTCATTATGAGCTGTTACCACCAGGCAGGACCATCGATTCTGAACTCTACTGCGAACAACTGATGAGATTAAAGCAAGAAGTTGAGAGAAAGCGGCCGGAATTAATCAACAGAAGGGGTGTGGTTTTTCATCATGATAACGCTAGACCTCCCACATCTTTAGCCACTCAGCAAAAATTAAGAGGGTTTGGCTGGGAGGTGTTAATGCATCCGCCGTATAGTCCTGACCTTGCACCTTCAGATTTCCACCTAATTAGGTCTCTTCAGAATTCTTTAGGCAGTGTCAGGTTAACATCACGAGAGGACTGCCAAAACCACTTGTCGCGGTATTTTGATCCCAAAATTTCTATAGCAATGGGATCATGTCTCTACCTACAAGATGGCAAAAAGTTATCGAACAAAATGGTACCTACATACCGTAGAGGCGGGTTACTTTTACTCTAGGGCATAACTTTGGCCCAAATCGAGAAAACGTTTGAACTGCCCGCCGTGTCGCGTCCACAAAACCGAACGTCGTAGTTCTTTCGGTAACTAATAGATGGCGATATAGACGCGTACTTGCGGAACTGTTTTACCGACTCGAGTGCACGTCGCTACACGGTTGTTGCGAACATCAGCATCAGCATCCGCTGATGTTCAGCATCATTTTCAACATCAGCATCAGCATCCGCATTAATCGATGCTGATTATTAATGCTGATGTTCAAGTCGTGACATGACCGCAGAGAGGGCGGGGCTTATAGCACGTGTTGTTTTCGCTTGCGAGTTTTGACCAACTACGATTAATTATTAATAACTACTTACTTAGTTTGATTCTATTTTTTATTAAAAGTCACAAAATCACTGCTTTTTACCCGACTGCGTTGTAGCAGGGTTATGTTTTTTTAGTGTACCTATATAACATACTAGCGGCCCGTCCCGACTTCGTTCGGGTACAAAGTAGCCGGTAGATACTTTTTAATTTTTATCAATTCTTGACCTCTTACAAAGCGTTCCCTTTCCCGAATACATCGCACCGTGCATCACAACATCGCGGTCCTTAGGTTATGTAAAATTAATACCTATCAACTTTCAAAGAACTCTTAATTTATCTTAAAGCATCGATTCAAATTATAAAGTGTAAAAGGCAATTCTAATCTAATAAGTAAGTAAACATTAATGATCACATTTTTTATACTCCCCCATTAAATATTCATACTCATATTTCTGACTTCAAAAACAAAGGGACTCCCATATTTCACCCCTGCGGGCTTGTCTTGGGCACGTCGTGTTTCTTTATTTCTAACGAAAAGCCTAAATCCCGATTTTCACGTTACACACTTCAAAAACAATTTTCACCCCTATTTCGCCCCTTTAGAGGATGAATTTCCAAAAAACGCGGTAACACGTGTTTCTTTATTTCTAACCAAAAGCTTAAATCTCAATTTTCAACTTTCTCACTTCAAAAACAATTTTCACCCCTATTTCGCCCCTTTAGGGGATGAATTTCCAAAAACGCAGAAATACGTGTTTCTTTACTTGTAACCAAAAGCCTAAATCCCAATTTACATCTTTCTCACATCAAAAATGAAGGGACTCCCATACAAATTTTCACCCCTTTAATTTTCAAAAATCCCTTCTTATTGCTTGCCTACAATACAAAAGGGACCTACTCTCCAAATTTAGTGACTCTAGCTTCAGTAGTTTCGGCTATGCGTTGATGATAAGTCAGTCAGTCAATCAGGACTTCTCTCTTTATAATATTACTAGCGGCCCGTCCCGACTTCGTTCGGGTACAAATTAGCCGGTAGATACTTTTTAATTTTCATCAATTCCTGACCACTTACAAATGCTTCGGCTTCAAAAAATACAGACTCTCATATAACTATTTCATCCGCTTAGAGGACTATGACTATGATATATATATATTTCTTTGTGACGCTCTGTAGCCTAAACGGCTTGATGAATTAAAGCTTGAGAGGTGTCGTTAGATTTTTCTTAATTGTGAGAGTGACACTGGCTATACAGGGTGTCCCAGGAAACCTGTACCAGCGAAGGTCTGTGGTCAGGGGACACTAATACTGATCGATTGAACCCCCATGTATGTTCTACGATATTTTGTAGTTTTCGAGAAATTAATTATTTTGTAATGTAATGATTTTTCAAAATTGTAGGCGGTTTTAGTTATAACTTTATCTGAGTGGCGTTTCTTTGAGATTTTTCTTGTCAGCAATTCAGCATTATGGCTAGAATGTGTGTTCACCTGTTAAAAACACAAAACAACCAAATTCTAACTACTAGTAGCTCAGAATATGATCACAAGATAAAAAAATCTGTTTCGGAGAAAATATTACAAAATAATTAATTTCTCGAAAACTACAAAATATCGTAGAACATACATGGGGGTTCAATCGATCATTATTAGTGTCCCCTGGTCACAGACCTTCGCTGGTACAGGTTTCCTGGGACACACTGTATATATCAAAATTATAAAAATTGAAATGGCTGATTTTTGGCGCCATATTATATGTCATAAAAAATATTTTTCCTCAAAACCTATCGTGTGGGGTATCAAAATAAAGGGTTTTATAAATAGCTTACAAAATTATAGACAACTTATATGTTTAAATGTAATTTGGAATGAGAAATACTTACAAAAAAGTGTAAAATAAAAAAAGTTAATTAAAAAAATCTAAAAACCCGACTTCTTAAAAAGTGAAGTTTAAATAAAAACTGAAAAGAAAAAAGTCCAGTAGAATTCTAATGTGGAACATAGCGACTTTAATAGTCGGGACCCATTAAAAATCGACACCGGCTCAATCTTCCCAATAACGGGTCCCACTCCCGACTGTTAAAGTCGCTATGTTCCACATTAGAATTCTATTGGACTTTTTTCTTTTCAGTTATTATTTAAAGTTCATTTTAAAAAAATCGGGTTTTTTGATTTTTTTAATTCATTCCTTGATTTTTTAAGAAAATATCGAAAATCAGCATCAGCTTCCGCTGATGCAATGATAAAATATCAGCATCAGCATCCGCTGATGTGATAAAAACATGCATCAGCAACAACCCTGGTCGCTACATGTTCGCGCCATTTGAAGTTTTGACAGTAACACCGGCGTATTTTTCTGCAGCAAACTTTGATGTGTATTGCTGTATTTTGGTAAGTTTTCTAATTGGATTGTTATTTATTTTCTTAGGCATGTATGTAGGAGTATGGCAATTGTTTTTTAAAGACGATTTACTTATGTTTTGGAACTTAAATTACAGATCTAGAAAATCGATATACATTGACCGCCTTTTCGGGTAACTTTGGGCCTGCTTGGAACAGCTTTATTGTTGGGACCATATAGTGTGTAAGATTGGACCTCCTAAATTTGAAAAAAAGGGTTCTTTCTCTGTTCCAGAAATGAGCGAGTGACAAGAAAATGTTTTCCATAATCTTTTTAAGCATTAGATTGAATTATGCTACTTAGTACCTGTTATGAACGTTGATTCTCATACCTACAAGACTGAAATTATAATTTTACTGGACTGAAAAGTAATAAAAAATCACGAAGGTTACCTAATTAATCTAAGATTGTTACGGTAAAACCGTTTAACATAATATTATTGTAAGTTTTGAAAGTTTGTTACCTAACTAAAATTTTTCGAGAAATTTTCTTACTGAAATCTTCTTGAAATATATAATGTTGATTTTACATCGTATTTTAATTTTTTCTCTACCTCTTCTGGATATTCATTTTTACCGCCCTTGATGGTTTCTTTGGCCATTGATAGCTGCAAGTACGATTTTTCACCGTTAAAAATCATGGGGTTAAAGCAAAAGTAACCTTTTCCTAAGAACAACTTTGGCCCAAATTTTAATAAAAAAAAAAAAAATACGCTTATCATATTTCTAAAATACACTTCGCGTCTTGTTGATTACACCCTTGAGCTTCTTTATAACATATAAGAACACTAAAAAGATAATACAAATACAAACTACAGACCAAATTCGAAAACTATTTGAAAAAAATAGCTAAAGTAACCCGCCTTTACGGTACGTAAATAAACTATATTAAAAAATGTTTAGAATTTTCTTAAAAAATGCGAAGAAACTTTTTCCCCAACCTATTATTAATTACACCAACTGATTCCCGTAACTAGTATGATTGTGAAATACTCTGATCGATGTGTCAGTTCCTAGATTATTTTAACAACCCAGTTATTTAGTTAAGATTATATAAGAAATTGTTTTTGGATATATTTCTGAGTTAATAAAAGGTCAATCATGTACTACTAATAAGGCGGAGTAAGGTAAATGCCTAAATTTTGGCCCCAAATTTGCCGTCTCTAAAATCTGCCGCCCTAGGCTTCAGCCTACTCAGCCTGCTGGTAAATCCACCACTGAACGCCACTGATGAGGCAGTCGGTATACCTTCTACATAAATACCTAAATATTATGTTTGAAATGTTTTATTTTTTTACTAGGTATGGTATGGAACCCTAATGAATTATAGGTACCTATTACGGGTGTTACCTACCAAGCTTTTAACCTATACGTTCAATACTTCTTGCATGTGTTGTAACTGTTGTAAGAGGCATGGACAACATGCATTGCCCAGTGAGCAGGGAAATTCTTGTGTACAAAAACCTTTTTATACCTATTATAAAATCAACATTAGTAAAATTATTGTTTTAGATTAATACAAGATCAAAAATTATAATCTTGGTTTCTTTTCTGGAGGTGGTTTCATATTTTCTTGTTTGATTTCAGTTTTGATCTCTGCATTTCCCTGGAGACCTCCATTAGTCATATCTGAGCTTGTCGAGTCAACAGGTTCCTGTTTTATGGTTATGTTATTTACATTTCCATCAGGAGCTTTATCAATATTTTTGTCATTAGAATTTTCAGTCTTTACTGTGACGCCATTTGTCTGAAACATTGAAAATTATCATTTTTAACCGACTTCAAAAAAAGGAGGAGGTTCTCAATTCGACGCGTGTTTTTTTTTTATGTTTGTTACCTCATATCTCTCGACTGCGTGAACCGATTTTGATGATTCTTTTTATATTTGAAAGCTGGTGCTTCCCGAATGGTCCCATTTTAATTTGGTCCAGTTCTGAGAATGGGATCTATGAGAAAACCATATGAGTCTTAAATTTACATTAAAATGTGCGCGACAAATGGTCGAATAACTCAATATCACGCCAACCGATTTCGATGATTCTTTTTTTGTTTGAAAGGGTATACCGAAGTGTTCCCATTTAAATTTAGAGAGAATCTGATTAAGATCTTCGGAGATAGACAATGGAACTCTTGAATGAATAACAGCACATCACTCGCGATTGCTGTAATCTCATGTTTATGGCACTCAAAATTGAAAAATAAAATAAACTTTAAAAAAAAGTAAAAACCGACTTCAAAAAACTAAAAAGTATAAAATAATTTTCTTAAAAATCTTAACAGCTTCTGAAGTCGGGGCCTATAATTCTTGAATGTGGGTACCTACTCGTAGCTTGGCAGTGGCCCCGACTTCAGAAGCTGTTAAGTTTTTTAAGAAATTTATTTTATACTTTTTAGTTTTTTGAGGTCGGTTTTTTAGCTACTTATTTTCCTATAACATGATGTAGCCCTAATGTACCGATCCATTTTATAATTGGAAAATCTATACTGACGGTGCAGTAGGTATAGTATAACCAGTCTTTAATAAACCTCATTCAACAAACTTACTTGACTGGGTGCTTGGGTGACCGGCAATGGGAACTGCCTCACTAGCTCAGCTAGCAACATATCCACCCTCTGTCGCTGGAACAATGTGGAGGGTTCTTCTTTAGGAGTACTGTTCACTTCCTTTGTAGAAGACTGACCAGTGCTGTATGGACTTAGACCTGAAATTTTTAATAAATGTAAACCAAATAATGTTGCTGTTTAAGCGGGATACCTAATGTGTGCTTACTAATTACATTAGCATAAAGTATGTTGAACAATAACGGTAATGGTAATGCTATGCAGTACTAATACTAACCAGGTTTAGTTGCTTTGAAATCCCACCAGTATCCTTTACTGGGGTGATATCTTGAGTATGACATAGTTTCTTCAAAGGAACATTGTAGGTGATGGACAGCAGATAGCTATAAAATCTATATATTAATATGTGAAGAGAAAACTTTATACCCCTTTATAAGCATATTGCACGGAGTGTGAGATTTGGCATAGGTAGTTAAAAAGTTAACTTTATATAATAGAGTTTTACCATAAAATAAAACTTACCTATTATTTTTTCATCAATATCCGGAATGCATCTTGAGTCAAGCACCAGTCTTTTTGCCTGTTGTCAACAGTTTCCGGTTCCTCTCCGTTGGTGGCGCCCTCTATACTTACGTTTTGTACTAGGTTTTTAGAGCGCGCGTCGGGTGATGGTCCAATTTTATGTCATTAAGGAACTCATGATGCACCAGGTAGCCCTTACCTGGATTCCGGATATTGATGAAAAAATAATAGGTAAGTTTTATTTTATGGTAAAACTCTCTATTATTTGTTTTGTATCAATATCCGGAATCCATCTTGAGTGATGTGTTTGTTAGCACCTGGTGCGCTTAACCCAAAGACGCTATAATGTGTATAGTGGTAAAAGCATTTGGTTAATAAAAATCAATAATATTCTTAAACATGTTTATATACTCGTAATATTAATCAAATTACGAGAAAAGCACATAATGCAGCTACATCATAATTATATTATTTACTTAACAAAAAGTTTATTCTCAATGAACGGGATCAAAATAATTTGATAAAGATACTGAATTATTAGAAATACTTGAATTATCAATTATCAATTCCCTTTGATAATAATTTTGGAAGGTATGAATCATTTTCCAATTACCGGTTGCAAAAATTTGATCTGTTGAAAAATTCTCCACAAAATTGAGGGAAGCTACTGCTGATCTTACTGAACCCGGAGTTGCATCAATACTAGCAGCTCTTAAGAGAGACCTAACCCAACCACCAATAACGGTTCTAGATGCAGGATTTACATCCCTTATAGCTGTAATAAACAAATGATTTATATGTTCTCTACGATTTACCGTTATATGTAAGAATTGTTTTAACCAAAAAATAAGATTTAATCTTTTATCAGGATGCTCTCTAAGCCTCCATCCAGACTGTCTATGGTTCTGGTTGTCGGTTTTAGAACCGAAAGCTGGCCACAAAACAATAGAAGTATCTTCATCAATCAAACTATTGCTATCAATTCTTAACAGTGTAAGGTCGTGTACCCTGCGGCCTGATGCTAAAAGTAGAAGAGTAGCAACATGCCTCGATACTTGATATTATTTTCATCTAAATCATAAGTGCTCATGTACTGTAATAAAACTTTTGGGTTCCAAATAGGTGGCTTAGCAGGTTTTTCCCGCGCTACAGAAATAGCTTTTAAGATATGTTTTATAAAGAAGTTAGAAGACAAATCAATATTAGATGTTATGTGAGTGAATGTTGAAATAACAGATTTATGTACCAAAATAGTTCTATACGCAAGACCTATATTGCAGTGTAGTGCTAAATATCGTGCTACTTGATCTGCATGAGGGTTTTTGTAATTAACTAAATGGGACTCACACCATCGCCTCCATCTGTTCCACGCAGGCCTATACGTGTTGATTCTGGAGCCCCTCCAGCTTGACATCAGAAGTTTTTGTTCTTGATCGGTCCACTCCGTCATAATATCTTGCCACCCGAAATCAGCCATGCCTCCAGGTGCAGGTCTTGAACCTGCGGCGGATGCGTCCCTGTTCTCGTGTCTATAAGAGCGCGGGCTAGATCTGGAATCAGATAAGAAGGATGTAGCGCTCGCCGTTGAACGTCTGCCTGCCAAAATACCTTGGTCCACTTCGGGGCAATGAATATGTAGTGTCCGCTGGCTTTATTCAGGTGTCTGAGAACTCTGGGAATTAGATTTGGTGGTGGAAACAACCAGGCTAGGTCGTAGTGCCACTGATGGCAAAACGCATTGTGGAGTTGTGCTTCCTGATCTTCCGTGTCCAATGATGAATACCTCGGTACTACATGGGCTGTTTTAGATGCGAACAAGTCCATCTCTGGCGTGCCCCACATCCGAAAGATTTCCATCGATGCTTTTTTCATTAGATGCCACTCTGGACAAGCCTTTTTCCGAGAGAGAGCATCCACCTCGGCATTGAATCTGCCCGGAAAATAGTGCGCTGTCAGATGAATGTTCTGCTTGTCCAGAACGGCAAGAAGTTGCCGAGTTTGTTGGAGAAGTTTCTTGGATTTTGTGCCGCCTTCTTTGTTTATATACGATACTACTGTCCGATTGTCGGTTTGCAGCAGTACCTGTGAATTTTGAAGTTGATGTTGTTTCTGGTATATAGCTGCGTAAACGGCGAACATTTCCTTTTTGTTGGCATGCCAGGACCACTGTGGTTTCTTCCAGGTACCCACGATGTTTGTATCGCCGAGTTGGGCACCCCATCCGATGTCTGATGCATCTGTGGTCAATAGGTGTGTCACCGAGCTCAAGTGTATCGGCGTGGACTTTCCTATAGCTTGGCACCACCACTCCATCTCTGAACGAACTGGTTGAGGGATACTCATCAGTCGGTACGGGTGTTTTTTCGATAGTTGTCGACTGTAGTATTGCAGTGTGCGACAGTGAAGCCGACCTCTTGGAGTCACGAAAGTTGCAAAGTTGAGTCTCCCCATTAGAGTTTGGTACTGTTTGAGGGACCACTTGCTTTTCTGGAGCTGTTGGTGAAGTGCTTTGCGTAGCGATAGGCACTTTGGCTCCGACAGGGACTTTGCGTTGCGTTTTGTGTCCCATGTTATGCCGAGAAACTCGAGGCAGTGTGTCGGAGCCAGAACAGACTTTTCGAAATTGATTGTCCAGCCTAGTAATTGCAGCATCTTTATTGTAAAAGCTATGTCGTCTTTCAACTGTAATTTTGACTGGTTTGCTAGAAGAAAATCGTCCAAATAGACCACACACCTGATTTTGTGACTTCTCAGGAATTCTGCCACCCAATTTGTTATCGAGGCAAATGTTCTGGGTGCCGATGAAAGGCCAAACGGCAAACAGGTCATCTGGAGTAGCCGATGCTGATGCGAATCTTGGTGATAATTCAGTCGCAGGAACCGGCGATGCTGCCGTGCGATGGCCACGTGAAAATAGGCTTGGCTCAGATCTAGCTTGGCTATCCAATCTTGTTGTTGCAAAAAATTTGGTACACGGAAGTGATTGAATAGTTGAAAAGGTTTGGCTATTACAAATTGATTCAGTTGCTTCAGATTGAAGATAGGTCGGAAGGTCTGGTCCGACTTGGGTACCAGAAAGAACGTGGAAAGGTAACTTGGAGTTCGCTCTGCAGGTTCTAGTACCCTTGAATCTAACATAGTTTGGATCTGCATGGTCATATCGGAAGATGTTCTTGTTCTGTAACATTTCATAACCGTGGAACTCGGAAATATTAGTGGCGGCTTTAGTATAAAGGGTATGCGTGCACCGTTTAGTAGTCGGCATATTTTGTCTGGTGCACCTAGATTGCTCCAAGCATACTGAAGTTGCTTTAGACAGCCGCCTTGAAATGTCCGAGAGTCATTCGCGACGCTTATTTTTAGAGGAAGCATGCGATTGCGATTTCTTTCCTCTTGGTTTGGCACGATGGTTGTTTGCTCTGCTTTTGTTTTGGTGTGACGAGTGAGAGGTATGTTTTTGTGTCTTTGTGGCGGTATTTCGACGAAAAAACTTATCATCAGCTTGCTTACTAGTAGACGGTTTTTGATTTCGATAAAAAATTTCTTTGGAATAAGATTGGGGGACTGATTTTGTTGATGGAGTTAATTTATCCACCCCCCCAATTTTTTGAAGGTAGATTTGAACTGCGTCATCATTAAAAAGCGATTCTGAACTCGGAGGAATTTTATGCAATACATCGCGATGAAAGCCTTCGGAAATCTGGCGCAATATAGCCTCTCGACGTGTATTTATAAAATCAGCTCTTCTACCACACACAATTTGCAATAAGTCATCCGTAACCTTACTGTATGCAGATTCTTTCGAAAATAATGATTCCACCTTTTCAAATAACGAGTTAGGGGTCAAATTATCTCTGGAGTCATTTGCCCAATCGACCAAAGATTGCAATGTTTTATGCAATTCGTCTTTTTGACAAAGAAGAGCATTTGTTAACCCAGCAAAAGATCGTTCTAATAAATATGAACGTGAATCCTCTCTTAACATTGCAGATTCAAAACGCTTTATTTCGTCATTAACATTTAACTCTACAAAACCGGGGGTAGATAAATATTTCTTTTGTGCATCCGAAAACCGAATTGCATACCAATCATCACATTTAAAACGCTGTAGTTCTGTTAACTTGTTAAGGAATGTATCATTTGCTTTGGGATAAATTGGATTCTTTACCGATGTACTCACTTCTGACAAAATCTGAAGTTGGTTATTTTTATTGGTATCTTCCGGACGTCGTAGGTTCAACTCATTTGCAGAGACATTATTATTAGCAACAGAAATAGTTTTTTCAATGTCGGTATTTTTTGATATAAGGTTAGTTAAAAAGGCCACTTGTTGTGATAAAAACTCAAAGTGTGCATAACTCACAGTTTGAGAGTCCCTCCTTGCTTTGCGTTTCTCCGGGCTGGGACCACTACTCGTGGAAGAACCGCTATCACCATCTTCTGAACTTGGTGTCGGAGTACGTACACGTTTACGCGATACTGGATCGTCATTAACACACTCCGAGTCTAAATTATTATTTAAGTTTTCCATAATATTAACGGAGAGGTAAAAATATTTAACTAATCTACAACTTAAATAATTTTTACACAATACTTAAATTAAGAAGTAGGTAGTTATTTTTTCGCTAAGTTTAACTAATACTGACAACTGAACGGCGCAAAAAACGACGCTATAATGAGATAAAATTGGACCATCACCCGACGCGCGCTCTAAAAACCTAGTACAAAACGTAAGTATAGAGGGCGCCACCAACGGAGAGGAACTGGAAACTGCTGACAACAGGCAAAAAGACTGGTGCTTGACTCAAGATGGATTCCGGATATTGATACAAAACAAATAATAGATTACTTTAAATAACAACTGAAAAGAAATATTAAAGTCCCCGTAGAATTCTAATGCAGAACATAGCTACTTTAACAGTTAGAACGGGACCCATTATACACTACTCAAAACAAAATAAGGGCCACTTGCAAATTTCGACATTATGGGCAATGATATTTTACAAATAGACGGGCCATACACCAACATTAATGCACTACAAAATGGCGTAAACTTTACTATAGCTACATACCAGTACAATAATTATACAGTGCGCGAAGAAATGGAAAGAAAATGAAAGCCACCATACGCCATGTCGGTTGTTAGAAAAAGATGAATATACAGGGTTACTGGTAACTCGACGTATACCTTGCAGGATGTCATAGTAGGGTTAAAATGCAACAAACTAAGCCACCAAATGTTCTACCGAAATTCAGTAGTTTTTGAGTTATTTAGATTGTTAGTTTTTTATGAAAAATCCCAGATTAAATCATTTGAAGCTAATTTAAAAGTGATTTATGACGCGACTGTACTGAAATTTAAGTTATTATCATAGTTTTAGTTTTTTGAAGTCGGTTTTTACTTTTTTTTTAAAGTTTATTTTATTTTTCTATTTTGAGTGGCATAAACAATACATAAAAATGCGATTACAGTAATCGCAAGTGATATGCTGTTATTCATTCAAGAGTTCCATTGTATATCTCCGAAATTCTTCATCAGATCTCACCAAATTGGTGAAGAATAGGACGACACGGGATGCACCAGCTTTCAAATAAAAAAAGAATCATCAAAATCGGTTCACCCAGTCCAAAGTTCTGAGGTAACAAACATACATGTCGAATTGAGAACCTCCTCCTTTTTTAAAGTCGGTTAAAAATAGCAAAAGAGTGCACTAAAGCGCACAGCTCAATAAAAAAAATGTTTAACCTGTGTTTGTATTGAAATTCCAATAATACGAATACGAAAAGCATAGGTTGATTTTCTCGTAATTTTACCTGCTCCTCTTAAAACTCTTGTCTGCCCTGTCACACCTGCAAAAGTATTGACAATCATACCTTTTTGGATAGCTGATAAGACAAGGATAACTTCCTAGTAATTTGTACATCAGGCCCAGTAATATTTTTTTGTACTAGACAACGTTATTTATGAAGTAATGGCAAAAATTACAAAAAATTAATGTTTGATTAGTGATCTTTGCCAAAGTTTTAGGGATTTTTGAATTTTTAATTATTAACAAAGATCTGCTACGAAATCAACTATGATAATAACTTAAATTTCAGTACAGTCGCGCCATAAATCAGTTTTAAATTAGCTTCAAATGATTTAATCTGCTATTTTTCATAAAAAACTAAAAATCTAAATAACTCAAAAGGTACTGAATTTCGGTAGAACATTTGGTAGCTTAATTTGTTGCATTTTAACCCTACTATGACATCCTGCAAGGAATATGTCAAGTTACCAGTAACCCTGTAGATGGTTAGTTACGTGGCATTAGCTGCTGCATGCTCATTCTCTCTAATCGGTCTGCAGTTGGTGGAGAAATCGCATAGCAAAGCATAAAATAAAAAACATAGTTGAATTGAGAACCTCCTCCATTTTTGAAGTTGGTTAAAAATAACTAACCAATCTAGAGTTGAGAACACTGGCTAAGTCTGGAGCTTGGTACACAATCCCAGCAATAATGTAATAGTCAGCAAGAGGTATGGCCTGCGTGGGACTGTGTCTGTGCTGCTTACGTATTACATACAGAATAGGATCTTGCACATGCAGCAAAATGTATTCTAGACCAGTCATGTTTCTGGAATATGAATTGAATAATTATTTACACAATTTATAATAGAAAGTCATTTAAAGCAGTTTAATGCTTTTTCTGAATTTGAAACTTAATCAAAGTTGATAAAATAATATAGGTGGTGGTGGGTGGTAAAGTGTGTGAAATAGTAATTCAAATTAAACAATACAATATACTGAAACAGCTGAGGTGCCCAAATGGAGCAAAACTTCTCAGGTGTAAGTCAATATTTTTGCTATTGGGACTGTCAGTTGGTACTTAGCTTGTACTTACACTAGTTGCTCATAGAAATGCAATATTTATGGAGATAAATATAATCGTTAATTATTAAATTACAGTCTCAAATGCAAGAGAAATTGAATAAATTATAGCCAATTTCATAGAAACTTCGCATTTTGAAGAATAAAATTGACTTTTCGAAACTGGAGTCTTAATTAGTCAAAAAATCAGATTATACCTGCTTGTTAGGTATCTTAGACACAGCAAAAGTATTCTGTTTACTTACTGCAGTTGATCCATACTAAGACGCTGCATCTTTACAATTTCGTTATTACAAGTGCGGTCAAAGAATGGATTTGATCTTTCAGAAAAATAGTCCATTATGTTAGACGGGCTTAGTAGGGGAATCCAAGCAGAATCATGCCACGAGAGACCTAATGGATTTTCATTTGCGATTGGTAAAGTTCCAATCCTACCGGGCATCATAATTGTTTAATTTATATTTTCTGTTCGTTTCGTAATGTCAAACCTTGTCAAACACAATAAACTTTGACAACGTTTGACAATGACCAATGACTACGTCATAGATAATATATTAGGTAGGTTCGGTAGGTTACTTTATATTATCTCTATGGGGTAGGTACAGTGACGTTAGGCTTCTTACGTCATTGGGTAGGTACTACCTAAGAGCAATAATACTATAGAGGGACTCTATCGAGTGTAAATAGAAAACCTATAGACATTTCTCTTTACATAAACAAAACGTCATAAGAGTAATAGAGATAGATATATTCTATCTGTTACCGCTCAGCGATGTAATGCGGCCATTTGTACTATAGAATCATCTATCTATATACTGAAAACATAGAGATAATACATAGTACCTATAACTAGAGAGCTTACTGCTTAGTTGTACGTTTTGTGCCCACATGAAAGTCACCCGAGATTCAGCGGTGTCCCTCTCGCACACATGGCCATTACTCATCAACTTAGTAATCTACTAAATTGGTATTTTCAGAATCGTTTTTACATACATATTAGAACTAATGAAACTTCTACCCACGGCTATCAAAATAAACATAATAAAAATTATAATTGACGTGCTTTAAATATTATTATTTCCATACGTTATTCAATAAGATTGATTTTATTACAATATTTGGATACCAGTAGTTAAAGAAGTTTGCATGCGGGAAACACTACATCATTCAAAATGGCTTACATTGTCAACTTAGTTGTCAACCTATTGTCAACATTCGTGGTTTTCATAGTTCAGAAATAAACGTGATCAAACATTATTTTTGTGCCTAGAATAATTTTTTGGCGACAAGATGGTAAATACTTGAGTTATGAATGGGTGCAAGCGAGAATATTATCCTGGTTGTGGAATATCGTTCCATAGGTAAGTTTCATTGAGTAGTGTGACAATATATTTTTATTTTGTGGGATATAGTTGCTCCATGTACTTATTTTAGATCGTTTCACATAACATACAGTCCACTAAGTTAAATAATTTACGTACTTTAATAAATTTGGATTTGTTTTCCATAATCTGTAATGCGTAGCATATTTTCGATGCATTTATTGTTTTGTATAATTTGAGTGATTCCAAGTATAGTATAAGTATACATACAGGGTTATTTGTAAAACACCGGCAACGCTTTAAGGGGTGAAACTACTCATCAATATGAACAACTTTTACTATGGGAACAACCATGAAATCGCGAAAAAAAAAATCAAACTTTTCATACAAAAGATTAACCTTGCTCCATCAAAATGTATGAAAAGTTTGAATTCTTTTTCGCGATTTCATGGTTGGTCCCGTAGTAAAAGTTGTTCATATTGATGAGTAGTTTCACCCCTTAAAGCATTGCCGGTGTTTTACAAATAACCCTGTATATAGTTTAAGTTAATTTGTTGAAATCATTTGTTGTTTGTTGTGCCGAATAGATAATAATGTTTTTTGTATCTCTTATAAAATGATAGACTTTATTAAAATTCCATGTTTGTTTTTTTTCAGGATTCCAGCTGATAATAAGCAGACGGTGTTATGGATAACAGCCACGAACCTTGACATTAGTGTGTAAAAGTTCGCATGTGTTTGTGGCGTAAATTTTAAAGATAATGAATTATTTAACAGCAGCAAAAATAAAATAAAAACCTGAAGCAGTTCCTTCAATATTACCATAGGTACTATTGTAATATGTTTAATAATTATCAGTTGTTGTATGTGTCTGTTGTATAATGTTGTGTGTAATTGTCTGGTCTGTAATAGTTTATACTAAAAGTATAACACATTGCACAAACTTAAGATTCACACACTTTGCTTATTGTTTATTTGTGTTTAATATTTTCCTATTAGTATAGTTAGATGGATTAAACTTTTACTGGATTGGATATTGTACTTAGATATTGTGCCATAATGAAGATCATTTTTGACATTACAGATAGCCACAAAAAGAAAAAAAACTGTACGTGCAAAATAAATTGTACGTGCAGGAACATCTGGTGAATCAGAGCATGTAGGATCTTGTAGTAAATGGGAAGATGTTGCAGTTTCCAGTGAACCACCAAATAAGAAAGTAAAGCAAGAAGAAACAAGCACATAAACCCAAAATACAACTATAATGCCAACACAATTAAAATTACAATCAACCATTAAGTTTCTAGCCGGTCTCTTCTCCATAGAACCCGGCCCACTTTGGAACCGTGCATCTAGAATCTCAACGTTTTGACGAAACGACGACGACCTTTTTATGCCGATTTGAAATTAAAAAAAGTTTTGCTTTGACTTTCATTCATTGTGTTTTATTGCCTAATGTTGTGAATGATGATTATACTTGAGTTTGCCAAACAAGAATATTATAATAAGTGACTAGAGGTCGCGCGGTGCGCGGGCCGCGAGCGGCCCGCGAGGGCTTTTTAGGTGGGGTTTGTAACATGACGCAAAATAAATATGATATTTGATTTTGTATGGCAGCCATGTTTTTTTGTATGAAAGCCCTCTTTTTTTACCAGCTTGTCAATCGACCCAAGGTCCTACACATTTTTAGTTCGGGCAGTATGGGTGTGCGACTTTTCATTTTCGAGATCCGTGGGGCAGTTCCGGTCAGCGTTCCACTTTTAGGTTATTTCGGTTTTTTGCTGAACTCCCTGGACTTCCCTCTATACGTCTCCCATACATCACTTTTACCCCCCGCGGCTCCATCCGGGAGAACAATTGAGTGAAAATCCAAAAATGAACACTTGTATGGCGGCCATGTTTTTGTGTATAGTAGCCATGATTTTTCACCAATTCGTCGATCGACCCAAGGTCCTTGACATTTTTAATTCTGGCAGTATAGGTCTGCGGCTTTCCGTTTTCGAGATCCGTAGGGCTGTTCCAGTCAGGATTCGACTTTCAGGTCATTTCAAACTGGGCCTCTCTCTGTACACATGACTTTTACCCCCCATGACTCCTTCTGGGAGAACAATTGCTCCAAAAGATGCGTTTGTATGGCGGCCATATTGAAAAATGGCGGAAAAAAAAATTGGTCCCGGATTATGAATCGGTGCCCCCGAAAACCTCAGGATGCCAATTTTCAGCCAGATCGGACCATATTTTTTGTTGACCGCCATTTTGAATCCGCCATCTTGGATTTTTATTACGACCACCGAAAAGCCCCTCTCGTCCTCGATGATATTTGGTCGAGCACCCCCACTCTATCTCTAACGGTTTCGAAACGGTTAGGGTTCAAAAAACTTAGAGGTCGCGCGGTGCGCGGGCCGCAGGCGGCCCGCGGAGGTTGTGGTAGAACTCTTAAATTAACTTAAAAAAAAATTAAAACACGATTTGGAAAGTGCTGTGACTTTGACTTTGACTTTGAATTCGACTTTCACTTTGACATCGACATCGACTTTGTTTTTCGTTATCTTCCCAGCAGACCCTTTCATTTGATACCCATATCATGATGGTAGATAAAAAAAATATTGTCTACCATCTTGGGGCGTCCGCCATATTGAATTAAATGTGACGTTATTTTAGTTTCGTAGTCTTCTCAGCAAACCCTTTCATTTGATACCCATATCATGGTAGTGCATAATACATAAGTAGTCCGCCATATTGGATTTAGAATGACGTCAGTTATCTAACTATGCATTGTCATCCTAAGTAAACGCGTGTGCAAAATCTCACCTCAATCGGAAACCGCGAAGTGGGTCAAATGTAACTTCCAAGATTTTCTTACATAGTTAGTTACAGGTGAAGCTAATAAAAGCGTGTTATGAAGCGTTTATATGGCGGCCATGTTTTTTTGTATGAAAGCCATTTTTTTTTACCAACTCGTCAATCGACCCAAGGTCCTACACATTTTTAGTTCGGGCAGTACGGGTGTGCGACTTCTCATTTTGGAGATCCGTGGGGCAGTTCCGGTCAGTGTTCCACTTTCAGGTCATTTCGGACTTTTCCTGAACTCATAGGACCCCCTTCTATACGACGCCTATACATGAGTTTTACCCCCGAAGGCTCCTTCTGGGAGAACAAATGAGTGAAAATCCAAAATGAACACTTGTATGGCGGCCATGTTTTTTTGTATGGAAGCCATCTTTTTTCACCGGCTCGTCGATCGGCCCAGGGTCTTTGACATTTTTAGTTCCGGCACAGTGGGTGTGCGACTTATAGTTTTTGAGATCCGTAGGGCAGTTCCAGTAAGCGTTCCACTTTCAGGTCATTCTGGACTTTTTCTAAACTCTTAGGACCCCCGTCTATATGACTCCCATACATGACTTTTACCTCCCACGGCTCCTTCTCGGAGAGCAATTGTGTGAAAATCCAAAATGAACACTTGTATGGCGGCCATGTTTTTTTGTATGGAAGCCATCTTTTTATCACCGGCTCGACAATCGACCCAAGGTCCTACACATTTTTAGTTCGGGCAGTACGGGTGTGCGACTTCTTATTTTGGAGATCCGTGGGGCAGTTCCGGTCAGCGTTCCACTTTCAGGTCATTTCGGACTTTTCCTGAACTCATAAGACCCCCTTCTATACGACTCCTCTACATGAGTTTTACCCCCGAAGGCTCCTTCTGGGAGAACAATTGAGTGAAAATCCAAAATGAACACTTGTACGGCGGCCATGTTTTTTTTTGTATGGAAGCCATCTTTTTTTTACCAGCTTGTCAATCGACCCAGAGTCCTCGACATTTTTAGTTCGGGCACTATGGGTCTGCGACTTGTAGTTTTCAAGATCCGTAGGGCTGTTCCAGTCAGGGTTCCACTTTCAGGTCATTTCGGATTTTTCTAAACTCAATGGATCCCCTTCTATACAACTCCCATACGTTACTATTACCCCCCGCGGCTCCTTTGGGAGAACACTTGCTCCAAAAGAAGCGTTTGTATGGCGGCCATGTTTTTTTGTATGGAAGCCATCTTTTTTTCACCGGCTCGTTAAACGGCCCAAGGTCCTCGACATTTTTAGTTCAGGCGGTATAGGTTTGCGACTTGCCGTTTTCGAGATCCGTAGGGCAGTTCTGGTCAGCGTTCCACTTTCAGGTCATTTCAGACTTTTCCTAAACTCACAGGATCCCCCTCTATACGACTCCCATACATCACTTTTACCCCCCACGGCTCCTTCCGGAAGAACAATTGCTCCAAAACATGCGTTTGTATGGCGGCCATATTGAAAAATGGCGGAAAAAAAAAGTCGACCCCGGATTATGAATTGGTGCCCCCGAAAACCCCCGGACGCCAATTTTCAGCCGGCTCGGAGCAACTTATTTTTCGGCCGCCATTTTGGATCCGCCATCTTGGATTTTTATGACCACCACCGGAAAGCCCCCTCCATCTTCTATGAAAATGGTTCGAGCACCCTCCCGCTATCTCCAACGGTTTCGGAACGGTGAGCGTTTCAATTTTGTATGGCCGCCATTTTTTTTGTATGGAAGCCATCTTTTTTTCACCGGCTCGTCAAACGGCCCAAGGTCCTCGACATTTTTAGTTCAGGCGGTATAGGTTTGCGACTTGCCGTTTTCGAGATCCGTAGGGCAGTTCCGGTCAGCGTTCCACTTTCAGGTCATTTCGGACTTTTCCTAAACTCACAAGACCCCCCTCTATACGACTCCCATACATCACTTTTACCCCCCACGGCTCCATCTGGGAGATCAATTGGGTCAAAATCCGAAATGAACACTTGTATGGCGGCCATATTGAAAAATGGCGGAAAAAAAAAATTGATCCCGGATTATTAATCGGCGCCCCCGAAAACCCCCGCATGCCAATTTTCAGCCGGCTCGGACCATTTTTTTTTTTGGCCGCCATTTTGAATCCGCCATCTTGGATTTTTATGACCCCCACCGGAAAGCCCCCGTCGTCCTCTATGACATTTGGTCGAGCACCCCCCCGCTATCTCCAACGGTTTCGGAACGGTGAGCGTTTCCATTTTGTATGGCCGCCATCTTTTTTTGTATGGAAGCCATCTTTTTTTCACCGGCTCGTCAATCGACCCAGGGTCCTCGACATTTTTAGTTCCAGCAGTATGGGTGTGCGACTTGTAATTTTCGAGATCCGTAGGGCAGTTCCGGTCAGCGTTCCACTTTCAGGTCATTTCGGATTTTTCCCGGACTCACTGGACCCCCCTCTATACGACTCCCATACATGACTTTAACCCCCCACGGCTCCATCTGGGAGATCAATTCTGTCAATGAGTCAGTCAGTGGTAATCGAGCTTTATATATTAGAGACTAGAGGTCGCGCGGTGCGCGGGCCGCGAGCGGCCCGCGAGGGCTTTTCGGGTGGAGCTTGTAACATTACTCAAAATAAATATGATATTTGATTTTGTATGGCAGCCATGTTTTTTTGTATGGAAGCCATCTTTTTTTCACCGGCTCGTCAAACGGCCCAGGGTCCTTGACATTTTTAGTTCCGGTGATATAGGTTTGCGACTTGTAATTTTCGAGATCCGTAGGGCAGTTCCAGTCAGCGTTCCACTTTCAGGTCATTTCTCACTGGACCTCTATACGACTGTCATACATGACTTTTACCCCTCTGCGGTTCCTTCTCGGAGAACAATTGCTCCAAAAGAAGCGTTTGTATGGCGGCCATATTGAAAAATGACGGAAAAAAAATGTTGGTTCCGGATTATGAATACGTGCCGCCGAAAACTTCAGGACGTCAATTTTCAGCCAGATTAGACCATAATTTTTTAAACCGCTATTTCGAAGCCGCCATCTTGGATTTTTACTACTTACTACTTACTATCTCTAACGTTTTCGGAACGGTGAGGGTTTCTAAAAAGTAGAGGTCGCGCAGTGCGTGGGCCGCAAGCGGCCCGCGGGTGGTGGTTTTCGTGGAGCTCTTAAATTAACTTAAAAAAATAAAACACGCTTTTGAAAGTGCCTGCAAAGGCTCAGTTGTAATAAAAAACTTTGACTTCGACTTCGGCTTCGGCTCCGGCTTCAGCCTCGGTTTCGGCTTCAGCCTCGGCTTCAACTTTGACTTTGACTTTGACTTTGACTTCGACTTTGACTTTGACTTTGACTTCGACTTTGACTTTGACTTCGACTTTGACTTTGACTTTGACTTCGACTTTGACTTTGACTTCGACTTCGACTTTGAATTCGACTTTCACTTTGACTTTATTTTTCGTTTTCTTCCCAGCAGACCCTTTCATTTGATACCCATATCAGGTTGGTAGATAAGAAAATTTTGTCTACCATCTTGGGGCGTCCGCCATATTGAATTAAGTGTGACGTTATTTTAGTTTCGTACTCTTCTCAGCAAACCTTTTCATTTGATACCCATATCATGGTAGTGCATAATACATAAGTAGTCCGCCATATTGGATTTAGAATGACGTCAGTTATCTAACTATGCATTGTCATCCTAACTAAACGTGTGTGCAAAATCTCACCTCAATCGGAAACCGCGAAGTGGGTCAAGTTTAACTTCCAAGATTTTCTTACATAGTTACAGGTGAAGCTAATAAAAGCGTGTTAAGAAGCGTTTGTATGGCAGCCATGTTTTTTTGTATGAAAGCCATCTTTTTTTTACCAGCTCGTCAATCGACCCAAGGTCCTACACATTTTTAGTTCGGGCAGTACGGGTGTGCGACCTCTTATTTTGGAGATCCGTGGAGCAGTTCCAGTCAGCGTTCCACTTTCAGGTCATTTCGGACTTTTCCTGAACTCATAGGACCTCCTTCTATACGACTCCTATACATGAGTTTTACCCCCGAAGGCTCCTTCTGGGAGAACAATTGCTCCAAAAGAAGCGTTTGTATGGCAACCAATTTTTTTTGTATGGAACCCATCTTTTTTTCACCGGCTCGACGATCTGATCAGGTTCCTCGACATTTTTAGTTTCGGCACTATGGGAGTACGGCTTGCCATTTTCTAGATCTATAAGGCTTTTCCAGTCAGCGTTCCACTTTCAGGTCATTTCGGATTTTTTCTGAATTCACGGGGCACCCCTCTCTACAACTCTCATACATGACTTTTACCCCTGACGGCTCCTTTTGGGAGAACAATTGGGCGAAAATCCAAAATGAACACTTTTGTATGGCGGCCATGTTTTTTTGTATGGAAACCATCTTTTCTTCACCGGCTTGTCGATCGACCCAGGGTCCTCGACATTTTTAGTTCCGGCAGTATGAGAGTGCGACTTGCCGTTTTCGAGATCCGTAGGGCAGTTCCGGTAAGCGTTCCACTTTCAGGTCATTTCGGACTTTTCCTAAACTCAATGGGCACCCCTCTATACGACTCCCATACATGACTTTTACCCCCGACGGCTCCTTTTGGGAGAACAATTGGGCGAAAATCCAAAATGAACACTTGTATGGCGGCCATATTTTTTTGTATGGAAGCCATCTTTGTTCACCGGCTCAACGATCAGACCAGGCTCCTCAACATTTTAAGTTCCAGCACTGTAGGTCTGCGACTTGTAATTTTCGAGATCCGTAGGGCAGTTCTGGTCAGCGTTCCACTTTCAGGTCATTCTGGACTTTTTCTAAACTCTTAGGACCCCCTTCTATATGACTCCCATACATAACTTTTACCTCCCACGGCTCCTTCTGGGAGAACAATTGGGTGAAAATCCAAACTGAACACTTGTATGGCGGCCATCTTGAAAAATGCCGAAAAAAAAAAATTGACCCCGGATTATGAATCGGGGCCCTCGAAAGCTCCCGGATGCCAATTTTCAGCCGGCTCGGACCATTTTTTTTTTGGCCGCCATTTTGAATCCGCCATCTTCGATTTTTATGACCACCACCGGAAAGCTCCCTTCATCTTCTATAACATTAGTTCGACCACCCCCCCGCTATCTCCAACGGTTTCGGAACGGTGAGCGTTTCTATTTTGTATGGCGGCCATGTTTTTTTGTATGGAAGCCATCTTTTTTTCCCCGGTTCATCAATTGGCCTAGGGTCCTCGACATTTTTAGTTCAGGCACTACATGTCTGCGACTTGTCGTTTTCGAGATCCGTAGGGCAGTTCCGGTCAGCCCTCCACTTTCAGGTCATTTCGGACTTTTTCTGAACTCATAGGACCCCCTTCTATACGACTCGTATACATCAGTTTTACCCCCGAAGGCTCCTTCTGGGAGAACAATTGAGTGAAAATCCAAAATGAACACTTGTATGGCGGCCATATTTAAAAATGGCGGAAAAAAAAATTGATCCTGGATTATGAATCGGTGCACTCGAAAGCTCCCGGATGCCAATTTTCAGCCGGCTCGGACCATTTTTTTTTTGGCCGCCATTTTGAATCCGCCATCTTGGATTTTTATGACCCTCACCGGAAAGCCCCCGTCGTCCTCTATGACATTTGGTCGAGCACCCCCCGCTATCTCCAACGGTTTCGGAACGGTGAGCGTTTGAATTTTGTATGGCGGCCATGTTTTTTTGTATAGTAGCATTAGTAGCCATGATTTTTCACCAGTTCGTCAATCGACCCAAGGTCCTAGACATTTTTAGTTCTCGCAGTATGGGCTTGCGACTACTCGTTTTCGAGATCCGTAGGGCTGTTCCAGTCAGGGTTCGACTTTCAGGTCATTTCTCACTGGGCCTCCCTCTTTACGACTCCCACACATGACTTGTACCCCCCATGACTCCTTCTGGGAGAACAATTGCTCCAAAAGATGCGTTTGTATGGCGGCCATATTGAAAAATGGCGGAAACAAAAATTTGATCCCGGATTATGAATCGGTGCCCCCGAAAACCCCCGGATGCCCATTTTCAGCCGGCTCGGACCATTTTTTTTTTGGCCGCCATTTTGTATCCGCCATCTTGGATTTTTATGACCACCACCGGAAAGCCCCCCCCATCTTCTATGAAATTGGTTCGAGCACTCCCCCGCTATCTCTAACAGTTTCGGAACGGTGACCGTTTCTATTTTGTATGGCGGCCATGTTTTTTTTCTATGGATGCCATCTTTCTTTCACCGGCTCGTCAAACGGCCCAGGGTCCTTGACATTTTTAGTTCCAGCAGTGTATGTCTGCGACTTGTAATTTTCGAGATCCGTAGGGCAGTTCCGGTCAGCGTTCCACTTTTAGGTCATTTCGGACTTTTCCTAAACTCATCAGACCCCCCTCTATATGACTCCCATACATGACTTTTACCTCTCACGGCTCCTTCTCGGAGAGCAATTGTGTGAAAATCCAAAATGAACACTTGTATGGCGGCCATGTTTTTTTGTATGAATGCCATCTTTTTTTTACCAGCTCGTCAATCGACCCAAGGTCCTACACATTTTTAGTTCGGGCAGTACGGGTGTGCGACTTCTCATTTTGGAGATCCGTGGGGCAGTTCCGGTAAGCGTTCCACTTTCAGGTCATTTCGGACTTTTTCTGAATTCATAGGACCCCCTTCTATACGACTCCCATACATGACTTTTACCCCCGACGGCTCCTTTTGGGAGAACAATTGGGCGAAAATCCAAAATGAACACTTGTATGGCGGCCATGTTTTTTTGTATGGAAGTCATCCTTTTTTCACCGGCTCGTCCATCGCCCCAGGGTCCTTGACATTTTTAGTTCCGGCAGTATGGGTGTGCACCTTCTCATTTTCGAAATCCTTAGGGCAGTTCCGGTCAGCGTTCCACTTTCAGGTCATTTCGATTTTTTTCTGAATTCAATGGGCACCCCTCTCTACAACTCCCATACATCACTTTTACCCCCCACGACTCCTTCTGGGAGAACAATTGCTCCTAAAGAAATACTTGTATGGCGGCCATATTGAAAAATGGCGGAAAATAAAAGTCGACCACGGATTATGAATCGGTGTCCCCGAAAACCCCCGGATGTCAATTTTCAGCCAGCTCGGAGCAACTTATTTTTCGGCCGCCATTTTGGATCCGCCATCTTGGATTTTTATGACCACCACCGGAAAGCCCCCTCCATCCTCTATGAAATTGGTTCGAGCACCCCCCCACTATCTCTAACGGTTTCGGAACGGTGAGCGTTTCAATTTTGTATGGCAGCCATGTTTTTTTGTATGGAAGCCATCTTTTTTTCACCGGCTCGTCAAACGGCCCAGGGTCCTCGACATTTTTAGTTCCAGCAGTATGGGTGTGCGACTTGTAATTTTCGAGATCCGTAGGGCAGTTCCGGTCAGCGTTCCACTTTCAGGTCATTTCGGACTTTTCCTGAACTAACTGGACCCCCCATATACAATCTTCATACATGACATTTACCCCCGGCGGCTGCTTCTGGGAGAACAATTGGGTGAAAATCCAAAATGAACACTTGTATGGCGGCCATGTTTTTTTGTATGGAAGCCATCTTTTTTTCACCGGCTCGTCAAACGGCCCAGGGTCCTCGACATTTTTAGTTCAGGCACTACATGTCTGCGACTTGTCATTTTCGAGATCCGTAGGGCAGTTCCGGTCAGCGTTCCACTTTCAGGTCGTTTCAGACTTTTCCTAAACTCACAGGACCCCTCTCTATACGACTCCCATACATCACTTTTAGCCCCCACGGCTTCTTCTGGGAGAACAATTGCTCCAAAAGATGCGTTTGTATGGCGGCCATATTGAAAAATGGCGGAAAAAAAAAATCGACCCCGGATTATGAATCGGTGCCCCCGAAAACCCCCGGATGCCAATTTTCAGCCGGCTCGGACCATTTTTTTTTATGGCCGCCATTTTGAGTCCGCCATCTTGGATTTTTATGACCCCCACCGAAAAGCCCCCGTCGTCCTCTATGACATTTGGTCGAACACCCCCCCGCTATCTCCAACGGTTTCGGAACGGTGAGCGTTTCAATTTTGTATGGCCGCCATCTTTTTTTGTATGGAAGCCATCTTTTTTTCACCGGTTCGTCAATCGACCCAGGGTCCTCGACATTTTTAGTTCTGGCAGTATGGGCTTGCGACTTCTCGTTTTCGAGATCCGTAAGGCTGTTCCAGTCAGGGTTTGACTTTCAGGTCATTTCTCACTGGGCCTCCCACACATGACTTGTACCCCCCATGACTCCTTCTGGGAGAACAATTGCTCCAAAAGATGCGTTTGTATGGCGGCCATATTGAAAAATGGCGGAAAAAAAAAGTCGGTCCCGGATTATAAATCGGTGCCCTCGAAAACCTCAGGACGCCAATTTTCAGCCAGATCGGACCATATTTTTTGTTGGCCGCCATTTTGAATCCGCCATCTTGGATTATTATCACGTCCACCGAAAAGCCCCTCTCGTCCTCTATGATATTTGGTCGAGCACCCCCACTCTCTCTCTAACGGTTTCGAAACGGTGAGGGTTTAAATAGCGTAGAGGTCGCGCGGTGCGCGGGCCGCGAGCGGCCCGCGGAGGTAGTGGTGGAGCTCTTAAATTAACTTAAAAATATAAAAACACGATTTTGAAAGTGCCTGCATAGGCTCAGTTGTAATAAAAATCTTTGACTTCGGTCTCGGCTTCTGCTTCGTTCTCGTCTTCGGCCTCGTCTTTGGCTTCGACCTCTTCGTTTTCTTCCCAGCAGACCCCTTCATTTGATACCCATATCATGGTAGATAAGAAAAAATTGTCTACCATCTTGGGGCGTCCGCCATATTGAATTAAGTATGACGTTATATTAGTTTTCGTAGTCTTCTCAGCAAACCCTTTCATTTGATACCCATATCATGGTAGTGCATAATACATAAGTAGTCCGCCATATTGGATTTAGAATGACGTCAGTTATCTAACTATGCATTGTCATCTTAGGTAAACGCGTGTGCAAAATCTCACCTCAATCGGAAACCGCGAAGTGGGTCAAATTTAACTTCGGAGATTTTCTTACATAGTTACAGGTGAAGCTAATAAAAGCGTGTTAAGAAGCGTTTGTATGGCGGCCATGATTTTTGTATGGAAGCCCCCTATATACGACTCCCATACATCACTTTTACCCCCACGACTCCTTCTGGGAGAACAATTGGGTGAAAATCCAAAATGAACACTTGTATGGCGGCCATATTGAAAAACGTTGGAAAAGAAAGTCGATTCCGGTTTATGAATTGGTGCCCCCTAAAACCCCCGGACGCCAATTTTCAGCCAGATCGTACCATATTATTTTTTGGCCTCAATTTTGAATCCGCCATCTTGGATTTTTATCACTACCACTGCAAAGCCACCCCCTCGTTCTCTATGATATTTGGTCGAGCACCCCCCCTCTATCTCTAACGGTTTCGGAACGGCGAGGGTTTCGAAAAAGTAGAGGCCGCGCAGTGCGCGGGCCGTAAGCGGCCCGCGGGTGGCGGTTTTGGAGCTCTTAAATTAACTTAAAAAAAAAAAAAAACACGCTTTTGAAAGTGCCTGCAAAGGCTCAGTTGTAATAAAAAACTTTGACTTAGACTTTGGCTTCGGCTTCGGCTCCAGTTTCGGCCTCGGCTTTGGCCTCGGTTTCGGCTTTGATATCGACTTCGACTTTGACTTTGACTTCGACTTCGACTTCGACTTCGACTTCGACTTCGACTTCGACTTCGACTTCGACTTCGACTTCGACTTCGACGACTTCAACTTCGACTTCGACTTCGACTTCGACTTCGACTTCGACTTCGACTTCGACTTCGACTTCGACTTCGACTTCGACTTCGACTTCGACTTCGACTTCGACTTTGACTTCGACATCGACTTTGACTTTATTTTTCGTTTTCTTCCCAGCAGACCCTTTCATTTGATACCCATATCATGATGGTAGATAAGAAAATTTTGCCTACCATCTTGGGGCGTCCGCCATATTGAATTAAGTGTGACGTTATTTTAGTTTCGTACTCTTCTCAGCAAACCCTTTCATTTGATACCCATATGACGGTAGTGCATAATACATAAGTAGTCCGCCAGTCCGCCATATTGGATTTAGAATGACGTCAGTTATCTAACTATGCATTGTCATCCTAACTAAACGTGTGTGCAAAAGTTCAACTCAATCGGAAACCGCGAAGTGGGTCAAATTTAACTTCCAAGATTTTCTTACATAGTTAGTTAGTTAGTTACAGGTGAAGCTAATAAAAGCGTTAAAAAAAAAGGTGGAAATAAATTTCGATCCTGGATAATGAATCGGTGCCTTCAAAAACTCAAAGACGCCAATTTTCAGCCCGATCGGAATATATTGTTTTGGCCGCCATTTTGAATCGGCCATCTTGGATTTTTATGACCACAACCGGAAAGCCCCTTTCATCCTCTATGACATTGGTTCGAGCAACCTCCCGCTATCTCTAACATTTTCGGCGTGGAGGGCATTTCTATTTTGTATGGCGGCCATGTTTTTTGTATGGAAGCCATCTTTTATTTACCAACTCGTCAATCGGCCCGAGATCCTACAAATTTTTAGTTCCGGCACTATGGGTCTGCGCTTTGCCGTTTTTGAGATCCGTAGGGCAGTTCTGGTCAAGGTTCCACTTTAAGGTCTTATCGGATTTTTCCTGAAATCACTGGACCCCCTTCTATACGACTCCGAATCATCACTTTTACCCCCCACGGCTCCTTCTGGGAGAACAATCGCTCCAAAAGAAGCGTGTGTATGGCGGCCATATTGAAAAATGGCGGAGAAAAAAAGTAGATCCCAGATTATGAATCGGTGCCCCCGAAAACCACCAGCCGCCAATTTTCAGTCGAGCACGACTTCCTGTTTTCGAGATCCGTGGGGCAGTTCCGGTCAGCGTTCCACTTTCAGGTCATTTCGGACTTTTCCTAAACTCACAGGACCCCCCTCTATACGACTCCCATACATCACTTTTACCCCCGGCGGCTGCTTCTGGGAGAACAATTGGGTGTAAATCCAAAATGAACACTTGTATGGCGGCCATATTTTTTTGTATGGAAGCCATCTTTTTTTCACCGGCTCGACGATCTGACCAGGCTCCTCAACATTTTTAGTTCAGGCAGTATGGGTGTGCGACTTCTCATTTTCGAGATCCGTGGGGCAGTTCCGGTCAGCGGTCTACCTTTAGGTCATTTCAGATTTTTCATGAACTCCCTGGCCCTCCCTCTATACGTCTCCCATACATGACTTTTGACCCCCGCAGCTCCTTCTGGGAAAACAATTGCTCCAAACGATGCGTTTGTATGGCGGCCATCTTCAAAAATGGCGGAATAAAAAAATTGATCCCGGATTATGAATTGGTGCCCCCGAAAACCCCCGGATGCCAATTTTCAGCCGGCTCGGACCATTTCTTTTTTTGGCCGCCATTTTGAATCCGCCATCTTGGATTTTTATGACCACATCCGGAAAGCCCCCTCCATCCTCTATGAAATTGGTTCGAGCACCCCCCCGCTATCTCTAACGGTTTCGTAACGGTGAGCGTTCGAATTTTGTATGGCCGCCATGTTTTTTTGTATGGAAGCCATCTTTTTTTCACCGGATCGTCAACCGGCCCAGGGTCCTTGACATTATTAGTTCCAGCGGTATAAGTTTGCGACTTGTCGTTTTTGAGATCCGTAGGGCAGTTCCGGTCAGCCCTCCACTTTCAGGTCATTTCAGACTTTTCCTAAACTCACAAGACCCCCCTCTATTCGATCCTCATACATCACTTTTACCCCCCATTGCTCCTTCTGGGAGAACAATTGGGTGAAAATCCAAAATGAACACTTGTATGGCGGCCATCTTGAAAAATGGCGGAAAAAAAAAATCGATCCCGGATTATGAATCAGTGCCCCCGAAAACCCCCGGACGCCAATTTTCAGCCGGCTCGGACCATATTTTTTTTTGGCCGCCATTTTGAATCCGCCATCTTGGATTTTTATGACCCCCACCGGAAAGCCCCCGTCGTCCTCTATGACATTTGGTCGAGCACCCCCCCGCTATCTCCAACGGTTTCGGAACGGTGAGCGTTTCCATTTTGTATGGCTGCCATCTTTTTTTGTATGGAAGCCATCTTTTTTTCACCGGCTCGTCAATCGACCCAGGGTCCTCGACATTTTTAGTTCCAGCAGTATGGGTGTGCGACTTGTAATTTTCGAGATCCGTAGGGCAGTTCCGGTCAGCGTTCCACTTTCAGGTCATTTCGGACTTTTCCTGAACTAACTGGACCCCCTTCTATACGATTCTCATACATGACTTTTACCCCCGACGGCTCCTTCTGGGAGAACAATTGTAAGAAAATCCAAAATGAACACTTGTATGTAGGCCATGTTTTTTTGTATGGAAGCCATCTTTTTTTCACCAGCTCGTCTATCATCCCAGAGTACTCGTCATTTTTAGTTCCGGCAACCTCGGTCTGCGACTTGTAGTTTTCAAGCTCCGTAGGGCAGTTCTGGTCACGGTTCCACTTTCAGGTTATTTCGGATTTTTCCTAAACTTACTGGACCCTTCCCTATATAACTCCCATACATAACTTTAACCTCCCACGGCTCCTTCTGTGAGAATAATTGTGCGAAAATCCAAAATGAACACTTGTATGGCGGCCATGTATTTTTTTTGGAAGCCATCTTTTTTTTACCAGCTCATCAATCGACCCAGGGTCCTCGACATTTTTAGTTCGGGCAATATGGGTCTGCGTTTTGCCGTTTTCGAGATCCGTAGGGCAGTTCCGGTCAGGGTTCTACTTTCAGGTCATCTCGGATTTTTCTTAAACTCACTGGAATTTCCACTATACAACTTCCATACATGACTTTTACCCCGCACGACTCCTTTTAGAACAATTGCTCCAAAAGAAGCGTTTATATGGCGGCCATGTTTTTTTGTATGAAAGCCATTTTTTTTTACCAGCTCGTCAATTTACCCAAGATCATACACATTTTTAATTCGAGCAGTATGGGTGTGCGACTTCTCATTTTCGAGATCCGTGGGGCAGTTCCGGTCAGCGTTCCACTTTCAGGTCTTTTCGGACTTTTCATAAACCCATAGGACCCCCTTCTATATGACTCCGATACATGACTTTTACCTCCCACGGCTCCTTCTGGGAGAGCAATTGTGTGAACATCCAAAATGAACACTTGTATGGCCGCCATCTTTTTTTGTATGGAAGCCATCTTTTTTTCACCGGTTCGTCAAACGGCCCAGGGTCCTTAACATTTTTAGTTGGGGCGGTATAGCATTGCGACTTGTAATTTTCGAGATCCGTAGGGCAGTTCCGGTCAGCGTTCCACTTTCAGGTCATTTCGGACTTTTCCTGAACTTATAGGACCCCCTTCTATACGAATTCTATACATGAGTTTTACCACCGAAGGCTCCTTCTGGGAGAACAATTGAGTGAAAATCCAAAATGAACACTTGTATGGCGGCCATCTTTTTTTGTATGGAAGCCATCTTTTTTTCACCGGCTCGTCAATCGTCCCAAGGTACTCGAGATTTTTAGTTCCGGCAGTATGGGTGTGCGACTTCTCATTTTCGAGATCCGTAGGGCAGTTCCGGTCATCGTTCCACTTTCAGGTCATTTCGGACTTTACTGAACTCATAGGACCCCCTTCTATACGACTCCCAAACATGACGTTTACCCCCGACGGCTCCTTCTGGGAGAACAATTGAGTGAAAAACCAAAATGAACACTTTTGTATGGCTGCCATCTTTTTTTGTATGGAAGCCATCTTTTCTTCACCGGCTCGTCGATCGACCCAGGGTCCTCGACATTTTTAGTTCCGGCAGTATGGGTGTGCGACTTGTAACTTTCGAGTTCCGTAGGGCAGTTCCGGTCAGCGTTCCACTTTCAAGTCATTTCGGACTTTTCCTAAACTCACAGGACCTCCCTCTATACGACTCCCATACAATACTTTTACCCCCCACGGCTCCTTCTGGGAGAACAATTGCTCCAAAAGATGCGTTTGTATGGCGGCCATATTGAAAAATGGCGGAAAATAAAAGTCGACCACGGATTATGAATCGGTGTCCCCGAAAACCCCCGGACGCCAATATTCAGCCAGCTCGGAGCAACTTATTTTTCGGCCGCCATTTTAGATCCGCCATCTTGGATTTTTATGACCACCACCGGAAAGCCCCCTCCATCCTCTATGAAAATGGTTCGAGCACCCCCCCGCTATCTCCAACGGTTTCGGAACGGTGAGCGTTTCAATTTTGTATGGCCGCCATTTTTTTTGTATGGAAGCCATCTTTTTTTCACCGGCTCGTCAAACGGCCCAAGGTCCTCGACATTTTTAGTTCAGGCGGTATAGGTTTGCGACTTGTAATTTTCGAGATCCGTAGGGTAGTTTCGGTCAGTGTTCCACTTTCAGGTCATTTCGGACTTTTCCTAAACTCACAGGACCCCCTTCTATACGACTCCCATACATCCTTTTTATCCCCCACGGCTCCTTCTGGGAGAACAATTGGGTGAAAATCCGAAATGAACACTTGTATGGCGGCCATATTGAAAAATGTCGGAAAAAAATAATCGACTCCGGATTATGAATCGGTGCCCCCGAAAATCCCCGGATGCCAATTTTCAGCCGGCTCGGACCATTTTTTTTTATGGCCGCCATTTTGAGTCCGCCATCTTGGATTTTTATGACCACCACCGGAAAGCCCCCTCCATCCTCTATGAAAATGGTTCGAGCACCCTGCCGCTATCTCCAACGGTTTAGGAACGGTGAGCGTTTCAATTTTGTATGGCCGCCATTTTTTTTGTATGGAAGCCATCTTTTTTTCACCGGTTCGTCAAACGGCCCAGGGTCCTCGACATTTTTAGTTCCGGCAGTGTGGGTGTTCGACTTTTCATTTTCGAGATCCGTAGGGCAGTTCCGGTCAGTGTTCCACTTTCAGGTCATTTCGGACTTTTCTTAGGCTCACAGGACCCCCCTCTATACGACTCCCATACATCGCTTTTACCCCCGACGGCTCCTTCTGGGAGAACAATTGGGTGAAAATCCAAAATGAACACTTGTATGGCGGCCATATTGGAAAATGGCGGAAAAAAAATTTTGATCCCGGATTATGAATCGGTGCCCCCGAAAACCCCCGGACGCCAATTTTCAGCCGCCTCGGACCATATTTTTTTTTGGCCGCCATTTTGAATCCGCCATCTTGGATTTTTATGACCCCCACCGAAAAGCCCCCGTCGTCCTCTATGACATTTGGTCGAACACCCCCCCACTATCTCCAACGGTTTCGGAACGGTGAGCGTTTCCATTTTGTATGGCCGCCATCTTTTTTTGTATGGACGCCATCTTTTTTTCACCGGCTCGTCAAACGGCCCAGGGTTCTTGACATTTTTAGTTCCGGCACTATGGGTGTGCGACTTGCCATTTTCGAGATCCGTAGGGCAGTTCCGGTCAGGGTTCCACTTTCAGGTCATTTCGGATTTTTCCCGGACTCACTGGACCACCTTCTATACGACCCTCATACACGACTTTTACCCCCCACGGCTCCTTCTGGGAGAACAATTATGTCAATGAGTGAGTGAGTCAGTGGTAATCGAGCTTTATATATTAGAGACTAGAGGTCGCGCGGTGCGCGGGCCGCGAGCGGCCCGCGAGGGCTTTTTAGGTGGGGTTTGTAACATGACGCAAAATAAATATGATATTTGATTTTGTATGGCAGCCATGTTTTTTTGTATGAAAGCCCTCTTTTTTTACCAGCTTGTCAATCGACCCAAGGTCCTACACATTTTTAGTTCGGGCAGTATGGGTGTGCGACTTTTCATTTTCGAGATCCGTGGGGCAGTTCCGGTCAGCGTTCCACTTTTAGGTTATTTCGGTTTTTTGCTGAACTCCCTGGACTTCCCTCTATACGTCTCCCATACATCACTTTTACCCCCCGCGGCTCCATCCGGGAGAACAATTGAGTGAAAATCCAAAAATGAACACTTGTATGGCGGCCATGTTTTTGTGTATAGTAGCCATGATTTTTCACCAATTCGTCGATCGACCCAAGGTCCTTGACATTTTTAATTCTGGCAGTATAGGTCTGCGGCTTTCCGTTTTCGAGATCCGTAGGGCTGTTCCAGTCAGGATTCGACTTTCAGGTCATTTCAAACTGGGCCTCTCTCTGTACACATGACTTTTACCCCCCATGACTCCTTCTGGGAGAACAATTGCTCCAAAAGATGCGTTTGTATGGCGGCCATATTGAAAAATGGCGGAAAAAAAAATTGGTCCCGGATTATGAATCGGTGCCCCCGAAAACCTCAGGATGCCAATTTTCAGCCAGATCGGACCATATTTTTTGTTGACCGCCATTTTGAATCCGCCATCTTGGATTTTTATTACGACCACCGAAAAGCCCCTCTCGTCCTCGATGATATTTGGTCGAGCACCCCCACTCTATCTCTAACGGTTTCGAAACGGTTAGGGTTCAAAAAACTTAGAGGTCGCGCGGTGCGCGGGCCGCAGGCGGCCCGCGGAGGTTGTGGTAGAACTCTTAAATTAACTTAAAAAAAAATTAAAACACGATTTGGAAAGTGCTGTGACTTTGACTTTGACTTTGAATTCGACTTTCACTTTGACATCGACATCGACTTTGTTTTTCGTTATCTTCCCAGCAGACCCTTTCATTTGATACCCATATCATGATGGTAGATAAAAAAAATATTGTCTACCATCTTGGGGCGTCCGCCATATTGAATTAAATGTGACGTTATTTTAGTTTCGTAGTCTTCTCAGCAAACCCTTTCATTTGATACCCATATCATGGTAGTGCATAATACATAAGTAGTCCGCCATATTGGATTTAGAATGACGTCAGTTATCTAACTATGCATTGTCATCCTAAGTAAACGCGTGTGCAAAATCTCACCTCAATCGGAAACCGCGAAGTGGGTCAAATGTAACTTCCAAGATTTTCTTACATAGTTAGTTACAGGTGAAGCTAATAAAAGCGTGTTATGAAGCGTTTATATGGCGGCCATGTTTTTTTGTATGAAAGCCATTTTTTTTTACCAACTCGTCAATCGACCCAAGGTCCTACACATTTTTAGTTCGGGCAGTACGGGTGTGCGACTTCTCATTTTGGAGATCCGTGGGGCAGTTCCGGTCAGTGTTCCACTTTCAGGTCATTTCGGACTTTTCCTGAACTCATAGGACCCCCTTCTATACGACGCCTATACATGAGTTTTACCCCCGAAGGCTCCTTCTGGGAGAACAAATGAGTGAAAATCCAAAATGAACACTTGTATGGCGGCCATGTTTTTTTGTATGGAAGCCATCTTTTTTCACCGGCTCGTCGATCGGCCCAGGGTCTTTGACATTTTTAGTTCCGGCACAGTGGGTGTGCGACTTATAGTTTTTGAGATCCGTAGGGCAGTTCCAGTAAGCGTTCCACTTTCAGGTCATTCTGGACTTTTTCTAAACTCTTAGGACCCCCGTCTATATGACTCCCATACATGACTTTTACCTCCCACGGCTCCTTCTCGGAGAGCAATTGTGTGAAAATCCAAAATGAACACTTGTATGGCGGCCATGTTTTTTTGTATGGAAGCCATCTTTTTATCACCGGCTCGACAATCGACCCAAGGTCCTACACATTTTTAGTTCGGGCAGTACGGGTGTGCGACTTCTTATTTTGGAGATCCGTGGGGCAGTTCCGGTCAGCGTTCCACTTTCAGGTCATTTCGGACTTTTCCTGAACTCATAAGACCCCCTTCTATACGACTCCTCTACATGAGTTTTACCCCCGAAGGCTCCTTCTGGGAGAACAATTGAGTGAAAATCCAAAATGAACACTTGTACGGCGGCCATGTTTTTTTTTGTATGGAAGCCATCTTTTTTTTACCAGCTTGTCAATCGACCCAGAGTCCTCGACATTTTTAGTTCGGGCACTATGGGTCTGCGACTTGTAGTTTTCAAGATCCGTAGGGCTGTTCCAGTCAGGGTTCCACTTTCAGGTCATTTCGGATTTTTCTAAACTCAATGGATCCCCTTCTATACAACTCCCATACGTTACTATTACCCCCCGCGGCTCCTTTGGGAGAACACTTGCTCCAAAAGAAGCGTTTGTATGGCGGCCATGTTTTTTTGTATGGAAGCCATCTTTTTTTCACCGGCTCGTTAAACGGCCCAAGGTCCTCGACATTTTTAGTTCAGGCGGTATAGGTTTGCGACTTGCCGTTTTCGAGATCCGTAGGGCAGTTCTGGTCAGCGTTCCACTTTCAGGTCATTTCAGACTTTTCCTAAACTCACAGGATCCCCCTCTATACGACTCCCATACATCACTTTTACCCCCCACGGCTCCTTCCGGAAGAACAATTGCTCCAAAACATGCGTTTGTATGGCGGCCATATTGAAAAATGGCGGAAAAAAAAAGTCGACCCCGGATTATGAATTGGTGCCCCCGAAAACCCCCGGACGCCAATTTTCAGCCGGCTCGGAGCAACTTATTTTTCGGCCGCCATTTTGGATCCGCCATCTTGGATTTTTATGACCACCACCGGAAAGCCCCCTCCATCTTCTATGAAAATGGTTCGAGCACCCTCCCGCTATCTCCAACGGTTTCGGAACGGTGAGCGTTTCAATTTTGTATGGCCGCCATTTTTTTTGTATGGAAGCCATCTTTTTTTCACCGGCTCGTCAAACGGCCCAAGGTCCTCGACATTTTTAGTTCAGGCGGTATAGGTTTGCGACTTGCCGTTTTCGAGATCCGTAGGGCAGTTCCGGTCAGCGTTCCACTTTCAGGTCATTTCGGACTTTTCCTAAACTCACAAGACCCCCCTCTATACGACTCCCATACATCACTTTTACCCCCCACGGCTCCATCTGGGAGATCAATTGGGTCAAAATCCGAAATGAACACTTGTATGGCGGCCATATTGAAAAATGGCGGAAAAAAAAAATTGATCCCGGATTATTAATCGGCGCCCCCGAAAACCCCCGCATGCCAATTTTCAGCCGGCTCGGACCATTTTTTTTTTTGGCCGCCATTTTGAATCCGCCATCTTGGATTTTTATGACCCCCACCGGAAAGCCCCCGTCGTCCTCTATGACATTTGGTCGAGCACCCCCCCGCTATCTCCAACGGTTTCGGAACGGTGAGCGTTTCCATTTTGTATGGCCGCCATCTTTTTTTGTATGGAAGCCATCTTTTTTTCACCGGCTCGTCAATCGACCCAGGGTCCTCGTCATTTTTAGTTCCAGCAGTATGGGTGTGCGACTTGTAATTTTCGAGATCCGTGGGGCAGTTCCGGTCAGCGTTCCACTTTCAGGTCATTTCGGATTTTTCCCGGACTCACTGGACCTCAAGGTTTATGACTTTATGTATGACTTGTACCCCCCACGGCTCCATCTGGGAGAACAATTCTGTCAATCAGTGAGTGAGTGAGTGAGTCAGTGGTAATCGAGCTTTATATATTAGTGACTAGAGGTCGCGTGGGTGCGCGGGCCGCATGCGGCCCGCGGGGCATTGTAGGTGGTGCTTGTAACATAACTTAAAAAAAATATGATTTTTGATTTTGTATGGCAGCCATGTTTTTTTGTATGGAAACCATCTTTTTTTCACCGGCTCGTCAAACGGCCCAGGGTCCTCGACATTTTTAGTTCCGGCAGTGTGGGTGTTCGACTTTTCATTTTCGAGATCCGTAGGGCAGTTCCGGTCAGTGTTCCACTTTCAGGTCATTTCGGACTTTTCTTAAGCTCACAGGACCCCCCTTTATACGACTCCCATACATCGCTTTTACCCCCGACGGCTCCTTCTGGGAGAACAATTGGGTGAAAATCCAAAATGAACACTTGTATGGCGGCCATATTGGAAAATGGCGGAAAAAAAAATTTGATCCCGGATTATGAATCGGTGCCCCCGAAAACCCCCGGATGCCAATTTTCAGCCGGCTCGGACCATATTTTTTTTTGGCCGCCATTTTGAATCCGCCATCTTGGATTTTAATGACCCCCACCGGAAAGCCCCCGTCGTCCTCTATGACATTTGGTCGAGCACCCCCCCGCTATCTCCAACGGTTTCGGAACGGTGAGCGTTTCAATTTTGTATGGCCGCCATCTTTTTTTGTATGGACGCCATCTTTTTTTCACCGGCTCGTCAAACGGCCCAGGGTTCTTGACATTTTTAGTTCCAGCACTATGGGTGTGCGACTTGTAATTTTCGAGATCCGTAGGGCAGTTCCGGTCAGGGTTCCACTTTCAGGTCATTTCGGATTTTTCCCGGACTCACTGGACCTCAAGGTTTATGACTTCATGTATGACTTGTACCCCCCACGGCTCCATCTGGGAGATCAATTCTGTCAATCAGTGAGTCAGTGGTAATCGAGCTTTATATATATAAATATTCGATTCTGCAGCACTAAACATGGGTTACCCTTTCTGCTATAATAGGAAAGATCTCATAAAGAAAGGTCGTAGGATGGTCGCAAAGCTAAAAGAGAAAAAGAAAAAAGAAAGAAAAAGTAGAAGAGAAATTAAATTTGTATCTTAAAATGTTAAAATCTAATGTTTCCTATGACTACAGCTGCCAGATGTCCGGAATATTCACGCATGACATTTTATTATACACGTAATCTGTGTATAAGAAAATGTCCGGATTTTTCCGCAATGTCCGAAATGTTCTCTAAATTTTCTTTTTTATTATATAGTAACCTTGCATATGCCTATTTATATATTATGCCTTGCCTGTGACTCTAATTATAACCAAAAGGGTGTATGTATATTTGTAAGAACGTTTAGATACACTGTATGGACCGTATATTTCACTATTTACTAGGAAAAAAACAATTCTTACTATTCGATATCAGTAGTTAATTACCTGATAACTATTCTCATAACATAATTAAATATTTCTATCATGTCCTACTTTTAACTAAAATGTATGGTTACCCTATTAGACAAGGACACGGCTACCACAAAGTATTCTCCCTCAGACCGGCTTTACGGCACTATTAAGCGTTCCAGTACTTGTACTATTTCTATGTGATTATACTTGAGTTTGCCAAACAAGAATATTATAATAAGTGATATTCGATTCTGCAGCACTAAGCATGGGTTACCCTTTCTGCTATAATAGGAAAGATCTCATAAAGAAAGGTCGTAGGATGGTCGCAAAGCTAAAAGAGAAAAAGAAAAAAGAAAGAAAAAGTAGAAGAGGAATTAAATTTGTATCTTAAAATGTTAAAATCTAATGTTTCCTATGACTAGAGCTGCCAGATGTCCGGAATATTCACGCATGACATTTTATTATACACGTAATCTGTGTATAAGAAAATGTCCGGATTTTTCCGCAATGTCCGAAATTTTCTCTAAATTTTCTTTTTTATTATATAGTAACCTTGCATATGCCTATTTATATATTATGCCTTGCCTGTGACTAATTATAACCAAAAGGGTGTATGTATATTTGTAAGAACGTTTAGATAAACTGTATGGACCGTATATTTCACTATTTACTAGGAAAAAAACTATTCTTACTATTCGATATCAGTAGTTAATTACCTGATAACTATTCTCATAACATAATTAAATATTTCTATCATGTCCTACTTTTAACTAAAATGTATGGTTACCCTATTAGACAAGGACACGGCTACCACAAAGTATTCTCCCTCAGACCGGCTTTACGGCACTATTAAGCGTTCCAGTACTTGTACTATTTCTATGACTGAAAATGAAAAGATATTTTTTGACCGTTTTCAGGCAAAACCATAAAGTTATTATCTTTATGGGCAAAACACCTTGAAAACACCCATCCGGCTGTTGCAGCCGGTAGCTGCACCATAAAGTTATTATAATAATAACTTTATGAGCTGCACACAGTATTGTCATTATTGTATGTGCACAAATAATTAAAATCACCACACACTTGATTTTTTCAAAGATAATCTCACAAAACACTTGACGCACCGAGCCCTCCAGCTGGATGAAAACAGCTCGACTGATGGCACGCAGCGTTTCAAGATGACGTAGAAACTCTATCGCTATCTCACTTTGCTTATAGAGCTAATACATTAGTGAGAGTAGGGCCATATATACGTCTCCTGCTCTTACTTGATATACTCCCTTGTCCTTTGTACTTGACTTAGTAGTCAGTGTTGCCAACTTAGCAACTTTATAGCTAGATCTAGCTATTATTTGGTGACAGACAGCTACCTTGTAGCTAAATTTTTTAGCTACTTTTTTAGCAACTTTTCATTTCATCATGAGACGTCAAAAGAGGCTATCAAATCAAATATCGAGATTCGTAAAGTAAGATTACCGAGTTTCGACAGAAAAAATAAAAACTAAACGCGAATCTAATATGGTCATAGATGCTATGGTAGGTAAGGTCGGCGTTGGCCGGGAATTCCCTGTTTACTGCTGCGCCACAGAGTACTTTTATATATAGGTATTAGAGGCTTTTCTCGATGGGCTCAGGTGGAAAGCGATTACTTGCGCCGCCTGTATGTACAAACGTACAACTTTTCTGCTTCCGCGTTGAGTTCGGGTCCTCGAATTTTGCTTATGAAAATTAATATTTCTAATATTATAAAATTTTACTAAAATTATTATTAGAAAATACCAAAAACATTAAGAAAATTAAAATATTAAATACAAAAAACCTACTTACCTACTGTATGTAACATTTAGCTACTTCTAGCAATTTTTTGGGGTAAAAAAAACTGGCAATCTAGCAACATTTTAAAACTTGTCTAGCAACTGGGTAAAGCTAGCAGTTGGCAACACTGTTAGTAGTAGTCTGTGGATTTAACTTTTTGACGTTTGAGGATCTCGATCCATGATATTTTGTTCAAGACCATTCAAGACCTTCAAGACTCAAGAGAGTTATATAGATTTAGGGTATATTTATACGATAATATATAGTTGTTGACAATTGAAATCAAAATTTTGATTGTAATGCGGTACATATGAACCTACTAGTCTGCATACATCATGTCACATAAAGTTCTTGGCACACCTTGTTATTTATTTCGTCCCAAGTGCTATCTTTAATTATCAGCAGGTTAATAGTATTATTAGCGGGGTAGAGCTCTGAACAAAATTAGTTCTAGAGTAGACTAACTTGAGAAACTAATTTTGAAAGGACTTTAAAATGGAGAACCGAATTAGGTGTTTTGAAGAAATAGCTGCTGAGATTTTTGATACTGAGAATGTAGTGACGGATTCATCTTCTGATCAGGTAATTGTAAAATTTAGATGTTTCCACAATGCTCTGTACCTACTATGTTATGCATCCTTTTTTTACAGAAGGCAGGGAAATTCATAGTTTGTACAAAAAAAGCATTTACTCATACAGAATAACCAAAGACACTTTCGAGACACAAATTTGTTTGAAGCGACAATCTGACTATCTTTTATCTATTTGTCCCCTGAAAAGTTAGCCAGATGTACTACCTACTCTTCGTTATGTTTTGGCGATGCATATATTTAGTGTCAAGTAATAGGGGGCAAGCCAATTTGGCAGCAATTTTTTGGTAGTTAGGTACATTTCTGGTAAGCGTTCTGGTAGGTAATCGACATTACACAAGCCATTATATTTGTATATATAATTTTATGTTTTAGATAATAAAGATATCGAGAATTAGGCAGTGTGTACCCTAAATTCTTATGTTGTGTATAAATTCAACATGTTAAATAATCACATTGTTCATAATACCAACAGTTTTTTTTTTTAAACTGATGATTTGTATTGTTAATTACAGGCTGATGTGGAGACAATGATACTTAAAATATATAAACAGTTTGAGAAAAATGCAGAAATTGAACCAGAATTCCCAGTAGTGAGGAAAAGAGTTCATAGTCAATTGCTAAAAGATTGTTTAAGATCTCTACCAAAGAGTTATGAGTGCTTGGATGCCAGCAGAACTTGGATAGTCTATTGGGTTCTGCACTCATTGTGGCTTCTTAATGATATGCCTGATGCAGAGACATTATCTGATATAGTTCACTTCTTGACATTATGCCAACATGGGGAAGGTGGATATGGTGGTGGCCCAGGACAATATCCTCATCTTGGAACTACTTATGCTGCTGTTAATGCTCTTAGTATTATAGGCACAGAGGAAGCTTACAATTCTTTGGATAGAAGCAGTTTACAGAAGTTTTTGTGGACTGTGAGAGATTTTGATGGATCATTTGCTCTTCACAAAGGTGGAGAGCAAGATATAAGAGGTGCCTACTGTGCAGTTAGTATAGCCAAAATAACAAATACATACACAGATGCATTGTTTGACAAAACAGCAGAATGGATAGTGAGTTGTCAGACATATGAAGGAGGATTTGCTGGGTGTCCCAGTATGGAGGCCCATGGAGGATATGCATTCTGTGGCATTGCATCATTAGCATTGTTAAATAAAACTGAATTATGTGACATTGATGCCTTATTGAGGTGGTGTGTGAATCGTCAAATGCGCGTAGAAGGGGGCTTCCAAGGAAGGACTAACAAGTTGGTGGATGGTTGTTATTCATTTTGGCAAGGTGCTGCATTTCCAATAATTAGTGCCATTCTTTCACAAGGTAAAAAGCATTTAGGTATTTGTCATATCATGTTATTTGGCAGAAAAACTGTAATTTAATGTAGATATTGACTTTTAATATTTTTCATGTTTCAGAAAATAAAGAATTAATTGAAACAGTACTTTTTAGTCAAGGTGCCTTACAAGAGTACATAATTATTTGCTGTCAAGCATTGCCTGGTGGTGGTTTTATTGATAAACCTGGCAAGTAAGTATATTCTTTCTTTACTATCTACTTCACAAGCATTTAAATATTGATACGTTCAAAACACTCATTAGCAAAGAAATATAGCTATTATTATTTTATGATACAGTGTTGGTTGTATCTGCTAGTTTCACCTTTTCCCATGTTATATTAGAAAACAGAGCCAGTCCACTATTGTAATGCAATAACCAATAAAATACAAAAAAAGCCTGTAACATTATTGTTAAAAAGTGGATTTCTGTGTCAATCGGATGTCGCCCGTCGCCCGCACGCTTTGGCTTTGGAAACAATGTTCAACTAGCTGACTCTCCTACCATGAATCTCCCACACCATTAAGTTTTCTCTTAACTTTGAAAATTCCTGAATTTATTTGTAATTTATTTATTTATGTATGTCTACAAAATATGCTCTGTCATACAAAGGGAAACTAAAATAACGAGACAAAGCATTACACGCAAATGATTCCGTGATTGACGAACTGTAATGATAATTGACATAGGTGTATGAAATACCTCACAGTCTACCTCTTTCTAAATGTTGTATTTCATAAATGAAGTAAGTTTAGGTACTTGTTGTTTCAGACACAGAGATATTTATCACACTTGTTACGCATTGAGTGGACTATCAGTGGCACAGCACGGCACTGGGGCAGGGGACCCGTACGTCGTGGGCCGGCCCAGCAACGAACTAAACCGAGTACACCCCCTGTACAATGTTGCACCTCATCTTGCCTACAATGCTTTGCATTACTTCATCAGGCATCCGCCACCAGTAAAGGACAAAAATTAAAAGTATTTCCTCTTTGACAATCCCCTAAATCTTTGAAGAATTTTTCGTAGGTACTATATTTTTGCTAAATGCTTTGATTAATTAAATATAATTTTCAATGTTTCTTGTGTACTAAAGTATAAAAAATGTGAAAGTAAAAATAGTAAGAGTTCATTCATATTGACGTAAGGTCGAAGCGAGGTGCAGTATTAGTGCAGTTTTACATTGCATATTGAACTTTATCACCACTATGTATAATGTACAATTTTTGGGAAGAGTAGTTTAGCCGGAGCCTTAACAATGCTTTGCTTTCGAATCGACTCCACGCAGTCGGGAATTGAACCTAAATGAACATGAAGTGTGACTGAGTGATTATGTTTTCACAGTCAAATACTATTATCATCCAACTAGGTATATATACTATCTCCATGCATCCAACATCAAGCATAAGTATTTTATCACCAAACTCCAAGTCATTGTTATTCTACTGACTAGGATGCTATCTTCAATATTTATAATTACCGCCAATTAAGGTATCTTTACCATATTGCTTTACGAAACGACACGGCTGGCGCAGCGGCTAACCAATTAGCTTTCTGCGCTACGTGCCGCGGGTTCGATCCCCGCAGGGAACAAATATTTTTTGATCTACAGATAGTTGTTTCGGGTCTGGGTGTGTGTTCGTAAACTGTACCTACCCTCGATACAGGAGAAATCCTAGTGAGGCATTTTTTTAAATAAAATTGCAATTTTTCGAGAAATACCATAGGAAACATAATTAATTAATTATATGTTTTTATTGGAATAATTAATACATGTCTTAATACTGCAATCCTTTAAATTATTATCACAATTAGGTATAGAGTAAATAGTAAACTCAAAATTTCGTTTACGTAGGAGTGTTTTGGTAAAGATAATGAGAATAGGAAAAGATGCCATAATTGACAGTATGCATGGCTACATATCAAGTTATACATTTCCAGTTTAGTCTAATCAGGAAATGTATCTTGATATGCGGATATCTCGTTGTACGGAAAGCCTATACAATAAGAGGTCAGCTTATACTGGAAATGTATAGCTTATGTGTAGCCCAAGCCGTGTGTACGTTATTAGATTTTACAGAAATATTTACAATAAATTTAGCAATGGAAGAACGTGTTTTCAGTAAGTACCTAATATATATATTTTTTTTTTATTATAAAAAAAAAAAAAAAAAAAACATTCGCGCAACTTAATTTGAGATACGAAACGCTTGGCTTAGATAGATGTCATAGCAATAGCGCTTACGACACTTGATTATGTTGTCAACCTCTCCGCTCGATTAAGGTCCGATTAAATTGAAAACTTATTATATTTCTCAGAATTGGTGTTTAAAATTACGCCTAGTATAAGTAGTATATTACGTCTATGAGTTACGCTTTTTGCTGACATTACGCGGCGTTTCGTATCTCAAAATTGAATTGATTAAAATATTGCTATCATAGGCAATTCTTTTAAAATCTTGTTTTTTAGTACCTACATAATACGTACTAGATGTGTGCGCCGATGCCTTTTTTACCGGCGGCGGCGTCCGACATCAAATTTGTCGGCGGCGGCGGCGTCATCGGCGTGGATGGTAAAATTAAAAGTAACATTCAAATCAAACCAAAATATTTATTTATTTAATGCTTTATGCACAGGTAAAAAAAACACTGCACAAAGGCGGACTATACCATCATCAACACATATTCGCCCACTGCTGGACATAGGCCTCTCCCAGTAAGCGCCACTGAGCCCGGTCTTCGGCTCTCCGCATCCACTTTCTGCCAGCCACCTCCTGCAAGTCATCGTTCCACCTGGCTGGGGGGCGCTCCACACTATGTCTGCCTACTCGCGGTCTTCACTCGAGATCTTCGTCTACCCCAACAATCATCGGTTCTTCGGCTTATGTAACCAGCCCACTGCCACTTCAGCCCGCTAATCTATGCACTATGCGCTATGTCGATTACCTTGGTGCTCTATCGGATATCTCGTTGCAGATTTTATCCTTCAGAGTGAGTCCGAGACTCGTGATAAAGTCGATCTCATTTTTAGTCACAGCGTCGAGGCTACGCCACGTCGACATTCTATGGGGCTTCTTCTTGAAGAAAGAGTTCATCAAGAATAGAAGAATCCTCCTGCTCGAGAATGTTCAGGAGCATTTGCCCCCTGGTGTTGCTACTACTGAAACCGTGTGGCCCTAGTCTCGATTCGCTGCAAGTCTGTACTCCCACTTTAGCGTTGAAGTAACCCATGACGTTGAAGTGAGTCTTTGTGGTGTTGTAAAGGGCTTTGGATATGTCCTCAAACATATCTTCTACCACTTCATCTAGGTATGTCGTGGTCGGTGCGTAGGCCTAAACTACCTTTACTAATAAACAACAAAATATAAAAAATAACAAAAAGAAATTAGTATGAGTCACGCTTCGTCCGAGATCAACTTTAAAATCTTATTATAATCAAAATATGGCAGACTTATTGGCCGAATGACTGTGACGATCGAAGTTCGTAAGTTATCGGCAAAACGCGCTATTTAAATTATGCTCATTTATAAATTATTTTTTATTAAATTTGCGTAAACAAATACATCGACATAAACCAATAAGCATATATTTAGACATTTCTAGTGTTTAGTTTACTAGTATATATATTATCTGTTGTACCTAAAAGTAGAATATTACATACAATGACCTTGACGCCGATCACGCCGAAGTAAACACCGGCGGCGGCGGCGTGGCTAAAATTACCGGCGGCGTGCGCCACGCCGATCGGCGCACATGACTAATACGTACATATCTCTAACATGGATAATCAAATAAAGTTGTGGCTTTCAGCAGATCTAAGCGTGGCTGTGCTGGGACGTACACTCTGTAGCCCGGCTAGAAAACAATAAGTGGTGAAATAATGTAGTACTATTTTGTTTCTTTTGTGTACCAAATGGTACATACAGTCTACTGCTATAACAACGACCTTGTTTGGTTTTGTGGTCAGGCTGGAACGTAACGCACACATTTACCTACCTACCTGTCCAGTACGTATTGAAGTTTATTACCAGAGTCGATGTTCATTACCATTTTAGTTACGCAGTAGACCCGCTGATCTATTTACATTTCTACTGATCATTTTCTATAATATACATGGACACTGTACTTGATAGACACTGAGCTACCTTATAAAAAAATCGGTAAAAAAAATAAGGTGGCTCGAAGTTTATTCTCTAAGACCGTATTGAAGTTTATTACCAGAATCGCTGCTCATTGCCATATAGACGGTAGACCCCCAGGTTACATTTTAATAAGGATTAGTTTCGATATCCCCTTTGGTGCTAGAAATTCAAGTTGAAGGGGATTTTGACACTGAAAGTCTCAAAATCCCCTTTGAACAATCAATATAAAAATCCCCTTTCGATTTCCTCTTTAAAGATGCTGAAGTTCAGACTGAAATTTTCAGCGTCATAATTCCCTTTGAAGGGAAAATCAAATTTACTATAATCTCTTTTCCATAAAATAATTCTGTTCCAGTTTAGTATCGAGGCCAGAGAATCCCCTAAAAACCCACAGATTAAAGAAAGACACTCTTTAATCTGTGAAAAAAAACTATTGAAATTTGTCGTCATCATATAAAATAATCATATTATCTCTATGAAAATATTACTGTTAAATGTTAAAATCTAACTGTTAAAAACCTCCTGACTCCAACTAGAAAAAGAACTGTAACTTTTGAACGGCTGAACAGATTTTCATGAAACAGCTAATATGATACCCGATTAAACTAGCTTACGATAAAAAAAACTGCTTTGTAACCTTAGAACAATAACTAATGTTGTGAGATTGAAACAGTCAACCCGTTTAGGAGCTACGATGCCACAGCTACTGTTTAGCCAGATACAATACACATACACACTACAAACTTATAACACCCCTCTTTTTTGTCCGGGGTTAAAAATAATTGACATTGTTGACAAGCCAGCAGCCATGCTCGTCTCAATTAAATAACTTTTATTTTCTTAATGTGTGTAAAACGTAATTCTATGGACTGATGTTTGTTCGAAATAAATGATTTATTATTAATAATATTATTGTTGAATCGGAGACGCTATATTCCTTATTCACTTCGTTTACTTCAATTAAAAATCTGTCAATGGTACAATTTTATGACGTGATGGCGTGGACGGAGACTGTCTACGCATGATGGTATGGTGATGGTCGAAACTACGCAATCGTTTTAATAAACGAAAAATTACACAACGTTGGATGAGTAAATTGCGTACCGATGCGATGAACGCGCGACAGGCGTCATGGACTGCATTAGGGCTCAATTACTGAGGATATGTGGGGTGTGGTAGACCGTAGGCGGACGCGGAGGGAGATGCACCCGCGCTTCGCAACTGGCCCCGATTCAAAATAACTGCTGTGCGATCGGAACAGTAACGCCTGATTCAATATTTTAATACCTAGTTGGAAAAGAGAATAGTAAATATGACTTCCCCTTCAAAGGGGGATTCTGAGATTTTTTGCCTCTAAATCCCCTTTAGCTCAGATTAAAGAAGAAATCTGTAATCTGTGCCCTTCAGCCTGAAATTAAAGCACCAAAGGGGATATTGAAAGGGAATTTTAAAACTAACTCTTTATTAATAGTTTTATAAACACGACATCTTTATTATGCTATTAATGTATTTCGTCGTTTTTAAATAATAAATATTTAGCTATTACAGGATATTTCTCTATAACCTTATTCATATCAGTTATACAATGGGACTGTCATAGGTATACATACATTTTTGTAGTGTACAATATGAAGTATTACAATTTTTGTGATGGAGATAAGTTATAGAGCAACTTATATAAGTGCTATATATATTTAATAATAGATGAAGTATTGTTGTTTCAATTCACACTAACACGAATTCCTCAGACTCAATGTCTGTATCACTGTCTTGTATATTTGGGGTTACCCAATTTTGCTCTGTTTCATAAATAGAATACCTAATATTTGGAAAGTTCATAACATTACTACATGACCCACTGTTTAGAGTGAATATAGGATACTCTAAATTTGAAGAAACACCTTGTGGGACTAGGAATGATTGAATAATATTGATGAAAGTTTCCAAATCATTCTGTGTTGCCAGATAAAAGCCTATACAACATGAAGGATCCATCTTACTCAGAGGCATTTTTCTTGGTGAACGACAATGAAAGGACTGCAATGAAAAGTTAGGTTGCCATACATCAACCATTTCCTGACAGTAATGTGGATCTAAGTGTATTAATCTATCATCTTGGTAACCCACAAAATATAATGAATGTTTAGGTCTTCCCCCAATAATTCCTATACAGAAGTCTAATGTAAGCAGTGATGTAAGGCAAGGGCCATAGATAGGATTAAATTTATCAGAACCCAACTTTACAGGTACTAACAGTACAAGTGATTTCCATGAACCATTTGGTAATCTACAAAGTGAATATACATCTTGAATATAAATGGTTGAATCTTGAGCAACATAAACTTCTAAGTTATCAAACTCATAATTTTCCTTTGAAGCAGCTGCCATGACTGCTTTCAAGCAGTGAGCTACAGATGCAGGACCATACCAGTCTCCTGGTTTCTTTCCCAAAGCTTCTCCTAGGTTTACCATTTGGTGTATAGACAGAGGACTATTTACTGAAGACTTGTCACCAAACCATTTAATTATAATGCGATGCAGGCAATCCTCTTGAAATTCTCTAGCATTTTGAATTGCTTTTTCAGGAGACCATCTCCAAGAACGTCCAAGAAAATGACACACAAGGGCTTGCGCTAGTAACATTTGTCCACTTCGCAGCATGCAACCCCAGCCACAGTCGGTGGTAAATGTTGAACCTGACATAGTAGGAAATTCTCTTCTGTAGGTCATCCAGATTTTGCTGATGAAGTCAGACTTAAAGCCTTCAATACCTTCTCCATATATCTGTTCCATAGGTTGGTGTACAGTAGCTTCTGTGCCGATTTCCGTAGAAGACTCAAGTGATCCAGTTGGACTTAGCTTACGATGGTAGCAACGACCTAGCAGCCATACCGGCGATTCCTTCGAAAAGCTGGTTTTCAATTTCACCGTCCAACCAAACTTCACGTTATTCCACATGGATAGGAGGCGTGATTCAACTTTACCTTTAAGATCGAGTAATTCCTCCGAGCCATCGCGACCATTTGAACCCGTAGCTTTACTATCAACCTTTATCACTGACGCATTTTGCGTTATACCGTTTTCAGGGGTTTTCAGTTCAGAGTTCTGTACAACAATGCTACTAGAGCCATTCATCATATCACAATTGTATCATACCTACTGTTACTGTTGGATTTCTAATCCAATGTTTAGTGACTAGTCAGCAATACCTTTTTATCTTTACGAAAATAAGGTTCAGTCCCCATATTCAATTTCTATGGAGTCTTTAGGACCGTTTATTACAGCTCTTCCACAAGTTATTCAGATTCTAGCAACACATCTCTAATTAAAGTATGTATTTTCGTAAAATATGAACAAAACATCAAGAGAACGAAAGAAATATACAAATCAAATACATATTACACACACAAAGTGTGACAAACAAAGTGGCAGTGTTACCAACTCTCAAAAATATTTATGCCCAAAGCTAAAGCTAAAAACCCTAAAATCCCCCAAAAAAAAAAACTAAAAATAATATATAAAATAACTGTCGTTTTCAAAAAAAACAGCCAGCTGCGTCACAATCATTATAAACTTCACAGTAAAAATCAAGTGTAAAAAAAACCCCTAAAAAAACCCCTAAAGAAATGAAACCCCTAAAAAAATCCCATACCACTTATTTACCCCCTAAATTTGGGGGGAAAACCCCTAAGTTGGGAACCCTGCAAAGTGGTCTCGAATAGAGTTGTAACGAATATATTCATAATGGGTATAGGTATTATAATACAAGGCGCGTATATTCATATTGGGATATGCGAATATAGAGTAATAGGATACCAGGTATTAGTCAAATAATAGGAAAGACGCGTAATGGCGAGGCGACCGTTTCACTAAGTTATAGATAGGTATTCGTGCATATTCACGAGATCTTGTATTTCATATTTTTTATTGTGGAGAATAGGTAAGCTTTTAAATATTAGAATCAATGAGGTTGATAGCGAATATTGAATTGGTTCACTATAATTTGACTAATACGCAGTGATTGGTATGGTATCATAGTTTGAGATAACAAGTTATTATACTCTTTGATAACGAGTATATTAAATATTAGGAATATCTAAAAATGATCCTAGTATAACATCTCTAGTCTCGAACGTCAAAATCAGGGTTGCCAACCGTACGAGGTTCCTCGTACAAATACGAGATTTGTGTCCTGCACTCTTGCTGTACGAGGTACGAGGACACTAAGGCTTACATTCAGAGACGACCGAAACGAGTCTAAGCGTGAACTTACGCTTCCATATGTCAATTTTACGAACAAATTTTGACAGATGGAAGCGTAAGTTCACGCTTAGACTCGTTTCTGTCGTCTCTGAATGTAAGCCTGATACCTACATTCAGAGACGACAGAAACGAGTCTAAGCGTGAACTTACGCTTCCATCTGTCAAAATCAACAGCTTGCGCTCATATTTGTATTCAGAGACGTTCGGAACACCACTTAGGCTGACATTCAGAGACGACAGAAACGAGTCTAAGCGTGAACTTACGCTTCCATCTGTCAAAATTTGTTCGTAAGTTTGACAGATGGAAGCGTAAGTTCATGCTTAGACTCGTTTCTGTCGTCTCTGAATGTCAGCCTTAGGCTTACATTCAGAGACGTTCTTTCATTACTGAAATGGATTCAACAAATAGGCTTACCATTGTGCAAGATAAAAAAGAATTCTTCAGTCCATTTTTCTTGAAACTGGCGACCCTCTGTATCTACTTTTCGTTTCTTTCCACCAGTCATCATTTTTGTTTACTTTTCGTTCAATAAACTTAATAACAAACTATAGTTAGTAACCACTTAAGATGCACACAAAGTCACAAAGCAAGTTGACGGCTCGAGCAGTTCGCTAGGATATCGCTTGTCCAAGTTAACACCTCGGTAGCTCAAATAGAACTGAACTACCGTTCGGGCCATCCACCCACTTATATAGGCAAAATGAAGGAATAATCTGGAATAAACTAGTTTAGAATAATTGAGAACCAATAAATCTTTTGATGTGTCACCCGTGAGGCGGCAAACCATAGAAATAGTACAAAAATAGTACAAGTACTGGAACGCTTAATAGTGCCGTAAAGCCGGTCTGAGGGAGAATACTTTGTGGTAGCCGTGTCCTTGTCTAATAGGGTAACCATACATTTTAGTTAGAAGTAGGACATGATAGAAATATTTAATTATGTAATGAGAATAGTTATCAGGTAATTAACTACTGATATCGAATAGTAAGAATTGTTTTTTTCCTAATAAATAGTGAAATATACGGTCCATACAGTGTATCTAAACGTTCTTACAAATATACATACACCCTTTTGGTTATAATTAGAGTCACAGGCAAGGCATAATATATAAATAGGCATATGCAAGGTTACTATATAATAAAAAAGAAAATTTAGAGAAAATTTCGGACATTGCGGAAAAATCCGGACATTTTCTTATACATAGATTACGTGTATAATAAAATGTCATGCGTGAATATTCCGGACATCTGGCAGCTCTAGTCATAGGAAATATTAGATTTTAACATTTTAAGATACAAATTTAATTCCTGTTCTACTTTTTCTTTCTTTTTTCTTTTTCTCTTTTAGCTTTGCGACCATCCTACGACCTTTCTTTATGAGATCTTTCCTATTATAGCAGAAAGGGTAACCCATGCTTAGTGCTGCAGAATCGAATATCACTTATTATAATATTCTTGTTTGTTGAAGCTTCTGTATTTACAGGAGAATGCTTTGGACTATTTAAGGCTGTTGAATACATACTCCTCATGGGGCTTCAGAATACATTAATTTTGACTGATGCAATGAGTGCCCTACAATCTTTAGCCAGGTTCCCTTTTTATTCGCAAAATCTAGCTGTTTTATTTGAAATTCGTGAATTACTTCTGAAGTGTTCTCACTTTGTGAAAACTTTTTCTATGATCTGTCTGCTCTGCCAAGAGTTTATTTGCAGGATTCCTGGGGTAAACTCTGGGCGGAGCATTCAGTTAAAGGTCGTTTATATCGTCATATTCAAACATCTATTCCCTCAAAGCCCTGGTTTACTAAGTTCAAGTTTAACAAAAAAATGACTTCAATAATAATACGTATGCGTTTGGGCCACGTTTGCACCCCGGCTCATCTTGCTAGGCTTGGCATTGTGCAGAGTCCTGAGTGTGCCTGTGGTGTTGATGTGGGAGATTTGAACCATTTGGTTTTTGCCTGCTCCCTCTATGATCACTCCTCCCTTATTCAAAGTCTTGTATCCCTCAGAGTTCCTTTCCCTACCTCTATTTCCTGTATTTTAGCTCATACTAATGTAGATATATATAAAGCAATCACCCATTTCATTTTAAATAATGATATTAAAGTTTAATGTAACTACCTATATATTTTTTTATAAGATTGTAGTCATCATTTAAGTTTCTCTTTCATTGTTTGAATCTATTTCTCTTTTCCCTGTTATTTTTGTTTCTCCATTGTATTTAACAACTGATCTCCTTATCCCCTTTACCTTTTCCAAATTCCGTTACCTACCTTTCCTTTTCGCGAAATAACGTTTCCTACAGTTTCCTACCTTTTTTATTTGTATATTGTCTGTGGCAAAAGCACGAATAGCGCAAAGCCAGAAAAAAAAAAAAAAAAAAAAATAGGTCCCAGTTACCAGCAGGGTTCCCAACTTAGGGGTTTTCCCCCCAAATTTAGGGGGAAAATAAGTGGGATGGGATTTTTTTAGGGGTTTAATTTTTTTAGGGGTATTTTAGGGTTTTTTTTACTCTTGACTTTTACTATGAAGTTTATAAAGATTGTGACAGGATTGTGACGCAGCTAGCTGTCAACGTTTTAAAAATGTTTCAAATAATAAAAATTATTACAATTTATTTATTTTTACAGTTTTTTTTTTTGGGGGATTTTCGGGGTTTTTTACTTCAGCTTTGGGGATAAATATTTTTGAGAGTTGGTAACACTGGTTACCAGGCCATTATCATAGAGATAATACATAGTACCTATAACTAGAGAGCTTACTGCTATAATTAGTTGTACGAAATTTTGTGCCCACATGAAAGTCACCCGAGATTCAGCGGTGTCCCTCTCGCACACATGACCATTACTCATCAACTTAGTAATCTACTAAATTGGTATTTTCAGAATCGTTTTTACATACATATTAGAACTAATGAAACTTCTACCCACGGCTATCAAAATAAACATAATAAAAATTATAATTGACGTGCTTTAAATATTATATTAAATATTATTATTTCCATACGTTATTCAATAAGATTGATTATTACAATATTTGGATACCAGTAGTTAAAGAAGTTTGCATGCGGGAAACACTACATCATTCAAAATGGCTTACATTGTCAACTTAGTTGTCAACCTATTGTCAACATTCGTGGTTTTCATAGTTCAGAAATAAACGTGATCAAACATTATTTTTGTGCCTAGAATAATTTTTTGGCGACAAGATGGTAAATACTTGAGTTATGATTGGGTGCAAGCGAGAATATTATCCTGGTTGTGGAATATCGTTCCATAGGTAAGTTTCATTGAGTAGTGTGACAATATATTTTTATTTTGTGGGATATAGTTGCTCCAAGTACTTATTTTAGATCGTTTCACATAACATACAGTCCACTAAGTTTAATAATTTACGTACTTTAATAAATTTGGATTTGTTTTCCATAATCTGTAATGCGTAGCATATTTTCGATGCATTTATTGTTTTGTATAATTTGAGTGATTCCAAGTATAGTATAAGTATACATACAGGGTTATTTGTAAAACACCGGCAACGCTTTAAGGGGTGAAACTACTCATCAATATGAACAACTTTTACTATGGGAACAACCATGAAATCGCGAAAAAAAAATCAAACTTTTCATACAAAAGATTAACCTTGCTCCATCAAAATGTATGAAAAGTTTGAATTTTTTTTCGCGATTTCATGGTTGGTCCCGTAGTAAAAGTTGTTCATATTGATGAGTAGTTTCACCCCTTAAAGCATTGCCGGTGTTTTACAAATAACCCTGTATATAGTTTAAGTTAATTTGTTGTAATCATTTGTTGTTTGTTGTGCCGAATAGATAATAATGTTTTTTTGTATCTCTTATAAAATGATAGACTTTATTAAAATTCCATGTTTGTTTTTTTCAGGATTCCAGCTGATAATAAGCAGAGGATGTTATGGATAACAGCCACGAACCTTGACATTAGTGTGTAAAAGTTCGCATGTGTTTGTGGCGTAAATTTTAAAGATAATGAATTATTTAACAGCAGCAAAAATAAAATTAAAACCTGAAGCAGTTCCTTCAATATTACCATAGGTACTATTGTAATATGTTTAATAATTATCAGTTGTTGTATGTGTCTGTTGTATAATGTTGTGTGTAATTGTCTGGTCTGTAATAGTTTATACTAATATAAAGTATAACACATTGCACAAACTTAAGATTCACACACTTTGCTTATTGTTTATTTGTGTTTAATATTTTCCTATTAGTATAGTTAGATGGATTAAACTTTTACTGGATTGGATATTGTACTTAGATATTGTGCCATAATGAAGATCATTTTTGACATTACAGATAGCCACAAAAAGAAAAAAAACTGTACGTGCAAAATAAATTGTACGTGCAGGAACATCTGGTGAATCAGGGCATGTAGGATCTTGTAGTAAATGGGAAGATGTTGCAGTTTCCAGTGAACCACCAAATAAGAAAGTAAAGCAAGAGGAAACAAGCACATAAACCCAAAATACAACTATAATGCCAACACAATTAAAATTACAATCAACCATTAAGTTTCTAGCCGGTCTCTTCTCCATAGAACCCGGCCCACTTTGGAACCGTGCATCTAGAATCTCAACGTTTTGACGAAACGACGACGACCTTTTTATGCCGATTTGAAATTTAAAAAAGTTTTGCTTTGACTTTCATTCATTGTGTTTTATTGCTTAATGTTGTGAATGATGATTATACTTGAGTTTGCCAAACAAGAATATTATAATAAGTGATATTCGATTCTGCAGCACTAAGCATGGGTTACCCTTTCTGCTATAATAGGAAAGATCTCATAAAGAAAGGTCGTAGGATGGTCGCAAAGCTAAAAGAGAAAAAGAAAAAAGAAAGAAAAAGTAGAACAGGAATTAAATTTGTATCTTAAAATGTTAAAATCTAATATTTCCTATGACTAGAGCTGCCAGATGTCCGGAATATTCACGCATGACATTTTATTATACACGTAATCTATGTATAAGAAAATGTCCGGATTTTTCCGCAATGTCCGAAATTTTCTCTAAATTTTCTTTTTTATTATATAGTAACCTTGCATATGCCTATTTATATATTATGCCTTGCCTGTGACTCTAATTATAACCAAAAGGGTGTATGTATATTTGTAAGAACGTTTAGATACACTGTATGGACCGTATATTTCACTATTTATTAGGAAAAAAACAATTCTTACTATTCGATATCAGTAGTTAATTACCTGATAACTATTCTCATTACATAATTAAATATTTCTATCATGTCCTACTTCTAACTAAAATGTATGGTTACCCTATTAGACAAGGACACGGCTACCACAAAGTATTCTCCCTCAGACCGGCTTTACGGCACTATTAAGCGTTCCAGTACTTGTACTATTTCTATGGCCATTATATTATTAATAAAAAAAAGTGACATTTAGACCACAGCAGGGTTCCCAACTTAGGGGTTTTCCCCCCAAATTTAGGGGGTAAATAAGTGTGATGGAATTTTTTTAGGGGTTTGATTTGTTTAGGGGTATTTTCAGGGTTTTTTTACTCTTGACTTTTACTGTGAAGTTTATAATGATTGTGACGCAGCTGGCTGTAAACATTTTGAAAATGTTTCAATTATTTTATATTATTACAATTTATTTATTAATTCTACAGAGTTCTTTTTATTTGGGGGATTTTAGGGGTTTTTTAACTTTAGTTTTGGGGATAAATATTTTTGAGAGTTGGTAACACTGGAGCACAGACTACTTAGAGATACTACGTCTTTTATAGGTTATGTTCTTGTGGGAAACCGTGTGATAATATTCTCAGAATCATCGACTACCGATGGAGCCATTATCATAAATTGGAATTGGAAATAATATCCTGAATTTTATCGAATTGCATCATCAGTTGTTATTTCAAGAATCATCATGAAAAAAAGCAAAAAGTTCTTTGGGAATAAGAAAGGCACCTTTAAACCCACAACAAAAAATAAGAGAAAGGCACGAGAGGAAAGGATTGTAAACAAAAAGTCAATATTTAATAGATATAAAAATGCACAGAAAATAGAAGAAGAACTGGAGAAAAAAAAGGTAATGGAGGAAAAATTAAAGACAAAATATATGACATATTCTGAAAGTGAGGAGGAAGAAGATGTTTACGATCAGTTGGTGTCTTGTTTTAGTAAAAATAAGAAGAGATCTGTTGTAAATAGTGATGAAAGTAGTAGTGGCAGTGAAGTTGATGACAAAGAGGTTGATAAGAGTAGAGGTGAATATGCAAATAGCATAAATGCTAATCAACAAGGAAGCACTAGTGGGGACGATAGCGACAATACTGATCAAGATATTGAGGTAATACTTTTCAGGATTCATAATTTAAAATAATTATCTTTGGAAAATAGTAGCTTTCTCCAACATTTATCAGAATATGTACAAGTTTTTCTTAGAAAAATATGTGTAGATGAATAATCTTATAATTCCTCATCTGACTAAACACAGACTTACATAATTCACAAGGCCAAAAGCGGCCGCTTGACTTCCAAAAATGAAAGGGTATGAAGTAATTTTCTTAAGAAACTTAAAAGTTTCTGGTTGGTGCCGCTGCCAAGATAAAGTGTATTGAAGAATTGAAGGCTGTTGGGGCCTTCAATTCAGAAGCTGTTAAGTATTCAGTTTTTTTTTATGAAACTTGGTTCATTCTTTTTTGTTATCAATAGCTCTGTAATTTTATCGAAGCAATATAATATTAATTTTCAATTTTATTTAAAAAAGTTGATTTTCAATTTAAAAGATGGTTGGCTTTGAAAGAAAGAAAACAATGTTTATTGCCACATTAACAAAAACAAAGAAAACTTAAAACTCTAATACATGTTTTAAAATTAAAATTATGTAGTATGGCAATAGGAGTGGGCAGCACGGATCAACGCTTTAAATATTTTAACTTTATAGTGCTCATTTTCTTCATTGAATCCTCGACTTTAAGATAGTATGACAAATAAAATATTGTTTGTATGGACAAATATAGTTAAAAACGCAAAAAAATACTTTTTCATTATAATCCTTTTTTCAGTTAAACTTATTTTAGCAAATAAGCATTGAAATTGGTGAAAAGGATTAATTTCAATGTAATATAACATCAACATTCAATTATTTGTCATGGTTTTGAAATTTCTGAAAACATTGTTTAAACCAGCTGGTCTGCAACCTTTAATTAAGTAGGCAAGGGCCATTTATGGTGGCAAAATAAACATAAAACGGGACAAAGTTACCATGAAACTCCTTAAAAAAAAACAATGTAAAAGTATAATTCTAACCATGCCTCATTAAAACCTCTACAGTGCCACAACTTTATCTGACCCGATGACCAAAATTGGATCTAATTTATTTATTTATTTTATTTATTTATGTACACACAAGGAAACATGGTAATAAAAATGTTACAGACAAATGAGCACAATGGAACTACTTATTTCTAAAGAAATTTCTTCCAGTAGTCCCGCGATTGGAAATAAGGATGATAGACACGTAGACACAGTGCTAATGTTGCTACAGAAGAAAAATTACTTCAAAATGTCATTTTTGTGGGGAGATGGGCATTGGTAAAAGCAACAGCAGCAACGCCTCGACCGGGTTGGATAAGTTTGTGGCACTTGCTATTTTCTTTTACTGACTTCCTTTTTTATTTAGCCTAGATCATAACTATAAAAAAATCGATAACTTCTAGAAAAAGTGGTTAGAATAGAATATAACCTAACTGTCAAAAACCCCAGACTCAAACTAGAAAAAGAGCTGTAACTTTTTAAAGGCTGATCAGATTTTCATGAAACATTGCTAAGATGATACACGATTAAACTAGCTTTCGATTATAAAAAACTGCATTGAAATAGGTCCATCGGTTTTGGAGCTATGATGCCACAGACCAATACACATACGCGGACACACAGGTACACACTACAAACTTATATGTACCTACCCTTCTTTTTTGTTGGGGGTTAAAAATAGTAAATACGTTAGTTTCAGCGAGCGCGGAACAGGTAGACCAGGGCCAATAATTTTTGAAAAACAAAATATTCTTAGCAGTAAGATGCAGGGATGGTCGGAAAATTTAGGGTAAATTATAACGAAATTAAGAAAAATCATGCAGACTCGGTAAAAGTTCCGGAACGAAGGAAGGAAAAGTAAAAATTCTGAATAAATAGCCTTTGTTTTTTTGAAGTTTTTACGTATTCCATTATTGTTTAAACAATGTTTTCGATAATTTCAAAATCATTAACAGTTAATCAATGGGTAAATTATAATAAGTTACATGAAAGCTTAGAATCTTTTTCATCAATTTGAACGCATATTTGCAACAAAAAATAAAAAAATCCCAAGATTAACTGAAAATACGTTTACGAAAAATGTTTTTTTAGTTTTTTGCATTATTAACGATATTTTTCCATTTTTTATTATACGAACAATATATATTTTTCAAACCGCCATAAAATAGAGGTTTCAACGAAGAAAATGAGTAGGTATTCATATTGTTAAAAATCTAAAATGTTGTAGTGAACTTTTTCGATTGAAAATTAGGCTGTTTTTTTTAATTTTAATTCGTATTAAATCGAAAACTTAATATTTTGTTTTGAAAAAATTACCGCTTATTTAAAACATAAAAACGAAAGTATTAACCGAGAAACATAAAAAATAAATAAAAAATTGCGGGTTTTAAAAATAAAAAAAACGAAAAAATCGGTTTTTAGCGTTTTCTCGATAATTTTGGGGTTATGTTGACAAATGCAAAACAAATGCAAATACAAAAGATTTAGATTTCATAATTATCTACATCTTTTACATTAAACTTTTTTCGATAGGATGCATATTTTAGCCACAAATCGTAAAAAACCAGTATAAACCCGTCAAAACGCATATTTAGCCTAATTATTCTTATTAATTTACCCTAAATTTTCCGACCATCCCTATACTGCAATTTTTTTTTTAAATTCTGGTATTTAGAATCGTTTTGGCCCTGGTCTAAGGCGCGGGTCCAGCCCTCAAAAAAGGTTGTGCTGACTAGCTCACAAGTCACAATCGATACATTGCATTCTTACAAAGGCGACATTTACAAAATGTATGACACCCCGTCCAAGACCTTGTACGGTGTATGTATGGGTCCACGCCAGACAGTACAATCCAGGGTTGCCATATACAACTAAAATCTCGTACTTTGGCTTTACAACCTCGTACATTCATCAAGCATTTAAAATGTTATAAAACAAAGGAGGATGGGAATATTCCTATGGACGCTGGTCCAAATTAAAAAAGCTTGCCCCTACGGTTGACACCGGTGTTAATCGATGAAGGACATCAGTGTAACTCTATATTCTCATTTTTTTTAAATTTCATCCTGCTTTTCCAGAGTTATAAGCAATTAGTATTACGAATTTTCCCAGCAACTTAATTACATTATAATTTAATATTTTGGATTCTTTTTGGTGCACGATTGGCAAATTGGTTAAACGTAAGTCTATCTACGATGCTGCTCGTGCATAGGGGTCGCGGGTTCAATTCTCGGACATTACATATTTTTCCAAAATCAAAAATATTTTGTATGGTGCACGTAACGCTTCAGTTTCTGAATAAAACATGTTAGGAATAGTGTAATCTACCAGAATATATAACTTTTATTTGCTAACTTTCATAAAGTTCATTATATGTTTAGGTTCAAACTTAAAAATGTCTTTATGTCTAAAAATATCTTTTCCTGTAGGACCGATTTTTTAGCTGCCATAATAAAAAATAATGTGTCCAATGTGTTCTTTTAAATACACTATATGTCTACTCTAGGGACACCTTTAATAATCAACCACAACAAAAATTACATAATTTTTCAAAATCAAAAATATTTTTTACTGTGCACGTAGCGCTTCAGTTTCTGAATAAAACATGTTAGGTATAGTGTAATCTACCAGAATATATAACTTTTATTTGCTAACTTTCATAAAGTTTATATGTTTAGGTTCAAACTTAAAAATGTCTTTATGTCTCAAAATATATTTTCCTGTAGGACCGATTTTTTTACTCCCTTAATAAAAAATAATCAGCTAAGCGTGCTCTTTCGAATGTACTATGTGTGAACCCTGTGGGCACTTTGGGCCAATTTGCCCATTGTCCTTTAAAAAAAAGTAAAAACCGACTTCAAAAATAATTTAAAAAAGTAAAAACCGACTTCAAAAAAAAACTAAAAAGTATAAAATAATTTTCTTAAAAAATTTAACAGCTTCTGAAGTCGGGGCCACTGCCAAGCTAGGTGCATTGAAGAATTATAGGCCCCGACTTCAGAAGCTGTTAAATTTTTTAAGAAAATTATTTTATACTTTTTAGTTTTTTTTTGAAGTCGGTTTTTACTTTTTTTAAAGTTTATTTTATTTTTCAATTTTGAGTGGCATGAACAATACATAAACATGAGAATAGAGCAATCGCGAGTGATGTGCTGTTATTCATTCAAGAGTTCCATTGTCTATCTCCGAAGATCTTCATCCGATCCTCACCAAATTTAAACGGCAACACTTCGGAAGTATACCCTTTCAAACAAAAAAAGAATCATTGAAATCGGTTCACGCAGTCGAGAGATATGAGGTAACAAACATTAAAAAAAAAATACATACGCGTCGAATTGAGAACCTCCTCCTTTTTTTTGAAGTCGGTTAAAAAATTATCTGCTGTTCCATATATTTAGTCAAATAATATGAATTATTTGTATGGAACCCAATATAGTGACATAATACAAAATTTTGTAATATGTCATTGATGGAAACAGTTTTTCTTTTCGCGATTTCTTGGTTGTCATTGGCTGTAGGTAGGTAAGGTAGGTATAGTGTGTGGGTAGGTAGGGTAGGTATAGTAGATAGCGTAGGTAGTAGGGTAGGTACGGTAGATATGCTAGGGTAGGTAGATATGCTAGGGTAGGTAGATAGGCTAGGGTAGGTACGCGCACAGTTCTTTTATTGGCGGTACGATGTTCTCCGGGTCAGCTAGTTTACTTATAATTTACCCAACATTTTCCGACTGACCTAATAAAATTGGTCCCTTCGGGAGAATACAATTTTAAACAAAAAGAGAATCATTAAAATCGATTAACAATTGGCGAAGATATCGCTGAGCAAACATACATTTTTTTTTATTTAAAACATACTGTTGATTTCGTAACCTCTTCCTTTTTTGGAAGTCGGTTAATTATATTGTTATTTGGTCTATTTAATATTCTTTCATTCATAATGATGCAATGAATTTCTTTTTCAGGTTCCTATAGAACTTGAGATGGATAATGAAGAAGACATACCTGGTGATCCTTTCATAAAACATCTCCAGAACGAATTAGGCGATGAACTACTTGTATCTCTCACTAACACACCACCAACTGTGGAGTCTACAACCAAAACTTGGCCTGTTCTAGGACGCCTATCAATTGTTATACCAAAACCTATTGAAACACTCTCTAAAAAAGTTAAACCTAAAGTTTTCTTATTAGAAGAAAAGACATATGCAACAGCAGGAACAGTGCCCACAAAGTTCAATAAAATAGATTTCCAGCAATTACACATAAAATCTCAGATACATGGCCATATAGTATCAGCCAATAAAAGTAATTTAATCAAACGGGATTTAGAACTCACTGAAGTGTTAACACCGTTGCAAATGGAATTGTTTGCTGTTTTAAACAACTATCAAGATATATATTTTCCTGAAAGAACATTTAGCAATGCAGATGAAATTCGATACATATACTGTCTTCATGTAGTCAATCATATGTTGAAGACTAGAACAAAAATTCTGCACCATAATGCTAAACTATCTAAGAAAAATGACATGTCAGATGATTATAGGGATCAGGGATTAGTAAGGCCTAAGGTATATTATTATAATGTAAAAGGTTCCAAATCTGGTGCTGGTATTTAGTTTTTAATCAATCAACAAAAAACTAAAAATGAAGTGAATTTATTAAAAAAAGTCTCTTAGATTTGCCACATTTTACATAAACAAACTTGCCTCGTTATAATAACTGGTGGTCACCCAGTGGTCGAAATTTGACCATAATTTTAGCTTTCTGCACTTCTTCTCCATATAAAGTTTAATTATGCCATCTCAAAGTCCTCCGTGCGCGCAATATGCTTAAAAAAGGGGTACAAAGTTTTCTCTTCACATATATATATATATATATATATAACGGCGCAGATATCCCATCACAGTTTGTTGAAAGCGTAACGTTAGCTTTGCTAACGTCAGCACTTTCTTTAAGAGGATCAGACATTTGCAAGCAATAAAACGACACAGGAACAAGAATGACACACTTAATATTTATTTAAACACCACACAAAAATACTTATAAAGAGAACCAAATTCTTAGAAATAATTATTAAATAATTAAATAAAATTTTCTCACTCACAAGATAATTGTAAGAACACCTTCCTCGACTAAGCTCCTTTAAAAAGTGCCGTCCTGATTCAAGTAATCGGCGGCCCACAACATGGCGGCCGCGTTCACACAATTTCCGATTACTTGCGTCAGAGCATAATTATTACAAAACTAAACCGATCATTATACAACTTTCTTGTTCTAATAATAATGTTTATAAAATTGAACTTAATTTATAAAAACGAATTAAGAAACAACAAGTCATGTGTTTTCAACATTGTCTAAAAATAGTAATTAAAATAAACATTGATTAAATTCGATATTTACTAACTTGATGAAAACACATTGCTTGTTGCTTAAAAATCACAATATTAATTTAGAATCTGGTTTGCAAAGAAACTATCACCTTTAATTAGATTATCATTTTAAAATCTGTAGTTCAGAACAATAACAATCGTTTACCATCCTTTTGTTACAAAATGCAATTACTAGAGTGAAAATCAAAAACATAATATGAGCATAGTTAATTTACCTTGATTTAAAGCTTAATTAAGATAAACAATTACTTTCTTAATGTAAATTAAATCCCAATACGCTATTGCGTCGACATATATAATTATAATAATAAGTATAATTTGTTGTGCAAAAATATTAACTCTACTTAATATTAAATGTTTCAGGTTCTAATAATGGTACCATTTAAAGATGCTGCTTATAGAGTTGTCAAAACTTTGATAGATATTTTGGTCCCTAAAGAGGCAGGAGAAGTAGTAAATAGGAAAAGGTTTGAAGAGGATTTCACTGGTGGTGAGCTCATCATGCCTCGCAAGAACCCCAAGCCCGAAGACTATGAGCTTCTGTTTAGTGGGAACACTGAAGACACATTTAGACTGGGCATGACAGTCACTAAGAAAACTCTCAAGGTTGGTAGATAGATAGGTATAGTCTGTCAAGAAAGTCATGAAAAGGATTGAGGGCGCCACTTGTATATTCTCTTGTTTATTTTTAATATATTAATGCCGAAAACATTTTTTATCACAAAAAATCTACACAGAATAGTAAAATAAACATATCGTTGTACCCAAACTGACACCTACGGTACTTATTTAGGGTTGCGAGCGAAGAAGAATTTTAGTTCCTTCAAAATCCTTTTCATGACTTTCTTGACAGACTGTATGGTCGTCAACAAAAGAAGACTAACATGAATCAATATTCTGTGTTCTTGTACTCTGTTGAATGCAGTACAAATATTATTTTTTCTGTGATTGTTATAGGGCAAGGTGCATCAGGTTTCTCCTGGTTTTTATATAAATTTCTGAATTAATTAGGCAGTATTCTTTTTAACCGACTTCAAAAAAAAGGAGGAGGTTCTCAATTCGACGCGCATGTTTTTTTTTTTTTTGGTTTTTTTGTTATTTACCTCATAACTTTCGACTGCGTGAACCGATTTTGATGATTCTTTTTTTATTTGAAAGCTGGTGCTTCCCGATTGGTCCCATTTTAATTTGGTCCAGTTCTGAAAATATGATCCATGAGAAAACCATATAAGTCTTAAATTTACATTAAGTATGTGCGCGACTTTTTATGTTTGTTACCTCATAACTTTCGACTGCGTGAACCGATTTCCATGATTCTTTTTTTGTTTGAAAGGGTATACTTCCGTAGTATTCCCGTTTAAATTTGGTGAGGATCTGATGAAGATCTTCGGAGATAGACAATGGAACTCTTGAATGAATAACAGCACATCTCTCGCGATTGCTGTAATCTCATGTTTATGTATTGTTTATACCACTCAAAATTGAAAAATAAAATAAACTTTAAAAAAAAAGTAAAAACCGACTTCAAAAAAAAACTAAAAAGTATAAAATAATTTTCTTAATTTTTTTTACAGATTCTGAAGTCGGGGCCTATAATTCTTCAATGCACCTAGCTTGGCAGTGGCCCCGACTTCAGAAGCTGTTAAATTTTTTAAGAAAATTATTTTATACTTTTTAGTTTTTTTTTGAAGTCGGTTTTTACTTTTTTTTTAATTGTAAGTAATGAAATTAGGAACTCGCGTGATAACCAACTTTTGTTGCTGATTGTATAATTACAAAACAATTTAGTCAATTTATTGTATTTTAATTACAGCTCTATACAGATTTTTACTCTTCTGACATCATAGTGACGTCTCCTCTAGGGCTGCGCATGATAGTAGGCGCGGAAGGCGAAGAAGACCGCGACTACGACTTCTTAGCCTCCATAGAAGTTCTTGTGATGGACCAGACCGATGTCTTCCTCATGCAGAACTGGGACCACTTGCTGCATGATCTCGATCATTTCCATTTGCAACCAAAGAAAACTCACGGCACTGACTTCTCTAGAGTTAGGTCTTGGGCTGTCAACGGATGGGCCAAGTATTACAGGTAAGAGCTTTGCTTGGTTGATCTGAATGGTCATATGAACAGGCACTAAGCAGGACAAAATTATAAAACAAAATACTTTTTCTCCCTTTTACAGACAAACGCTTATTTTCTCGTCAGTAGCTATGCCAGAAATAAAGTCTGTGATTAATAAGAAATGCCACAACTATGCAGGAAAAGTTTTGGTTGAAAACCCTATTGAAGTTGGGAGTATACAACAGGTTTTGGTACAAGTGCCTCAGATATTCCACAGGTGTTCCACAGAATTTTATTTTATTTCACTTGAATTAATTTGATTCCTTCATCTTTACTACTTGTTTAAAACGAAGTGTAGCCATGTTTCGGCTTTGGACCATAATTTTTTATCATTTTAATACGGGCCTGGCCTAATTTTGGATCAAATATTTACCCCTACTAAGGGCCATTTTCACCAGCAAAATAACAGAGTTTAAAATAAAATCGGCCGATTTCCCATACAAAAATTCTTGTCTAAACGGTTTATAATGCTCTAATCGTATGTTATGTTGTCGGTGAATTTGAGTCTTATAATAATAAACGATGATTAAACGTTATTTAACTGAACTAGTTCTTAAGTTTATTCTATTGCCATCTCTATTCATTGGCGTACGAATGACAAGGACAGGTATAATCTAATCAGTGTTTAACAATTACAAGATTTTATTATTAAGGAGGTCCCGTTCTTGTATTTTTTTTTATCAGAAATCAATTATTTTAATTTCAAAAGATTAGATCTTCATAATAATAATAAACAAACCTTCATCATCATACAGGTTCACAGCAGCTAGCCCTCTAGAAACTGTGGAGGCTAGGTTCCAGTACTTCATCAAAGAGATCCTGCCAAGACAGCGTGACACACTAATGAGCCACACACTCATCTATGTACCTAGCTACTTCGATTACGTACAGTTAAGGAACTACTTCAAAAAAGAAGATATCGGATTCGTTCAGATATGTGAATATTCGAAGGTAAGGCTTCAACTTGTACCATATTATGTTTATGAGAAATTACTGTGGGTTACACAGATGAATATCCCCAATAGTATCAGTTTAGAACTAGATCAATCAATCGACACAACCAATCGTAGTCCACTGCTCGACGTATCCCAAGCTGTGCTATAACACAGAGCTTTGCGTCGTTCGTATCTAATTCGTCTCAGCTGCCATTTTCAGGGCGTCGCCGTCGCCGCGTCGATCCCAATGTCGGGGCGCCCCACACTGCTTTGTCGATTGCAAAAATGATGTTTGTTGCAGGATGCAAAAATTGCCCGAGCAAGAGACATGTTCTTCCACACAGAAGCTCACTTCATGCTGTATTCGGAAAGAGTTCACTTCTTCCGCAGGTTCCGGATAAAAGGCATACGACACATTATATTCTATCAGCCGCCTATGTACCCGCACTTCTTTTCGGAAATATGTAATTTAATGCAGGTAGGTAAATATTATTTGATAACGTGATTTCCTAATTTGCTCTGGCCCTCGTTACTTTCCATATCATTTAAGACAATTAATTAAAGCAATTCATTAGTTTGGTGCATACTGCATACGCGGTCATGGAGTGTTGCACCAAGTGTTGCGTTTGCAAGTGTTCCGGGTTTACATTTTTCAGATCTGTGCAACGCCACAGACAATGCCATTGATAATTATGGTCAAAAATAATTTAAAGTAGGATGGGACGCTGGTCCAAATTTAACAAGCTTACTCCTAAGGTTGACATTATTGCTTATCAATGTAAAAAATCTGTGTAATTCTATATTCCATTATTTTTAATTCTATCCTGCAGATCCTGACCAAAACGGTCAAATATATAAACCTCTCCGTAGTCGGGTAAAAAATTAAATCGTAGGTTTCTTAATGTACTATATGCCCAGTACTGATTTTTTTTTTCTCAGATTGTTATTCGTTACCAGTAAGCCGTGAAATTGATAGGGACCTATACAATGACATTTTACAAATAGACGGGCCATACACCAACATTAATGCACTACAAAATGGCGTAAACCTTACTATAGCTACATAGCAGTACATATAATTATACAGCGCGCGAAGAAAGGGAAAAAAATGAAAGCCACCATACGCCATGTTGGTTGTTAGAAAAAGATGAATATAGACGTTTAGTTATGTGGCATGAGCTGCTGCATGCTCATTCTCTCAGTCGGTGCAGGGCATTTACCTTGCATTTATCTTGACAATATAGAGCGCGGGCAACGCGTCTATTTGTAAAATGTCATTGGACCCATAAGCATGCTCTTTCAGATATACTTACTATGTCCTGAGGGCCTTGTGCCAATTTTCCCATTCTCCTTTGGGATCAAAATCGACACGAAGAAGTTTACGGTTTGTCTTAAAGTATAAAAAAGGCGATTTTTTTATTAAAGTATCTAATTCTGTATACAGGAGGTGAACCAGAACAAGTTCGGCGGCAGCGAGTGTAACATGACGGTGACGGTGCTGTTCTGCCAGTACGACTTACCGCGCGTCGCTGCGCTGCTCGGTTCAGCACGAGTCGCACGCATCGCGCGCTCTGACAAGGCCGTGCACATGTACGTCACAGGGGAACACTGACACCAAACTCGACAGCAAACTGAAGGGTGCAACTTGACGGTGCTGTTCTGTACGATCTGCTTGCTACGAGCCGGCCGCGTCGCACGCATGTCGCGCTCGGTCAAGGCCACGCATATGTACGCACAGGAGAACATTGACTAATCATGATTATAAAAACTATAAATAATGTAATATAATTTTATTAATATATCTTGATTGAATTTTATTTTGTTATAGAAAATCTTCTTCCCTTGTGCTCTATTCCTTCATGAGATTTGTCTTTCAGCTGTTGATGTTATGATGAACTTTGTTTTCGTTTTCTTTGGGATCAGCTCAGTTCAGTATAATAATTCAGCCCGTTTCTGCCAGACTAGAGCCATGAACATGACTATAGCACGTTCACAGCTCCGTTATTAAGTTTATAGTATGTCAATTCGACAAATATCAACTGATATTAAGAGATTGATTATTGAGATTCGGATCGAGATGCGAGATGTTCTTACAGAATAGCTACGCTGTATCCATGACAATGGATGAGAGATTTATTTCGATTTCTCTCATTCAAATGTTCAATGAAATTGTAACGAATCAGCATAGTTTTCAAGTACCTATCGGTACAATTTATCGTAATGTTTGTTACGAGTTTAAAGGTAAACGGCGCGCACCTACACGTGCTGAACGCCCGAAGTAATCGAATTTGCTGATGGTTCGTGCACAGAACACAGAAAGAGGTTCCAGAGGTCCGGTGTATGTAGGTACCTATCCGCATAGAACGGACCGCCGCGCCGCGCCGCGCGGCCGCGGCGCCGTACGCTTCGAATTTGATGCCGTCATTTGCAAATGCGAGTGTAATCGGTATACCTACAGTATTTTACTGAAATGTTTGCGAGGGTTGCACATAATTTCATGCAAAGATTAATAAAATTCTATGCGTGCGGGCGGCGCGTTCAGGTGCGCTTTCACCTCAATACTGTCAGCTACCGCTCAACATTCATGTTAATTTTGTGACTTCTTATTTGTTTTCTTATCCACAGTAAAAAATACAGACTTAGGTTTCATCGTTCAAAAGGAATGTTAGGCAAATACTTACTCGAAGGAAATAAACTACTGCTACAATATCAAACACATTTTAATATGTACACAACATACATTAATGGCCCGCAAAGGCTACAATTAATTCAACTGCTAAACATTATCAACATAATCTAAACAAAGTAGGTAGAGTCCTAAATAATATCTGTATTTTATTTATTCTAATATCATAAAATTAGGCGCTTTCTCTAATACATGTACCTACTGCCTACATCCAATAATCTTTATTATTATCTAAGTAGGTACTTTAAATATATAAATTATTTTACTAGTGTCATGGCTAGCTTCACAGTATGGATATCTATATACTCGCTTTTCCTTACATAGGCCTACGACCTACTACGGTCGTAGGCCTATGTAAGGAAAAGCGAGTGCCCAATTATCATAGTAGGTGTTATAGTAGGTAGGTATGCATAAGTAAAATATAGTTGTAGCGACACCTAGCGCTATAATAAATTACATAGCAAGCTAACTACATTCCAATTCGACCAATCAGATTACAAAGCCTAAATCACGCAAGGATAAAAAAAAAGATTATCGTACGATAACAACTCAACTCTGTCCGACATGAACCGTTGGGCTTCGGCCCGCGCCGGCCATTCTAGCATGACCTGACCACCAGAGAAACAGGTTTTTTTTTGTCTATGGAAGAATAGACAAAATAACAGATTGTAGAAATGTTTCTATTTTTCGGTAGGATTAGATAGAATAACTACGCCACTAACCTTCCCTGTTGCTATGGAATAGTTATTTGTTATGCAAGGCTGCAAAGTTGTTATTTGGTGCAAGTGCTTGCATTGAATACCGAGCAAGCGAAGAATTTCTAAGGGTGAACCACCGAGGGATTCAAAGGCACGAGACGCAAATAATTTTGCAGCCGTGCGAAACACAACTTTTCATCTCACTAAAGCGAGGAAAATGTTAGATGACTAAATAGTTGAATCATAAACTTAGATTATTTTCGCTTCATCCTAAATCTATGAGTTAGACTTGTCCAGGGCCCCAAGTCTACTAACTCCTGCTACCTCACTCGTGGCAGAATGCTCTCGTAATTAAAATTAACAGAAATTACTGATTTGGGGCCATAGAGATAATATATACTTAGTACCTATATAACTTGGGGCTCAGTCTACCACCATAGTTCGTCAAGTTCGAATTTCGAATAACTTTTTCACGCTAGCCGATAAAATAGACTTTTGCGCGCAGATTTCGAACAATAAATAAAGAGATGAAAATAACTATCGTCATTGTATATAGATAATAGGTACCTACGTGGAAACGCGAGTCTAGGATATCGAAATGGGTAGAGAGAGCTTTGGCTATTGTTGGAAGAATAGAAATTAATGGTCTTATCATGTCGCCTGGTCGGACGATCCTCCTAGTCATTGATTTTCTTTACGTTTCTGACCCTTCAAACCGATGCTCAAACCCAGCTAGTGCTTGTGTTGCTAATAATACCTACCACAACAGTGGCTTTAGTACCTACACAGGTTAGGCTTAGGGCTCGAACTCATAACCTTTCGCTTGTCGATCCACGCCAAAAGTTCAGAATTGTAGTCTTGTAGTTCACTCATTTGTACATTTCATCTAAGTCTCACTGTGCCGATGCTGAAATTTATCTTAGATACTATAATGACAATAATTCAGAAATTAGAACTAGCCATGTTATACACATTAATTTAAAATTATCTAATTTTATTAGATTACTTAACTACCTATATAATTATAAATTAGTATTTTTTCAGTTCAGCCATCCGATAACACGGGCGCCAAAATTTCTTAGATAACTATATTATATAGCTACTTACAATGCTACGGGCCGGTCAGTAATTTCGTTACAAACTATTGGTGTTACTTCATAAAGGGTTATTGGCCATAATATTCGACTATCTTAGGGCTTTCGACATTAATGTTTCTCCAGTGCCACATGACAGCACAATAGTGTAGATACCTAAAGGGTTACATCTCGATGTTAGTCGCGTTAGTATTAATGGACTTTGTATAATAAAACCTGTAGAATAACTGACTAGCAATTAGGTACTTACTGCTCCTAATTTTGCTTTAATGTGTTTACTGTATCGTTATTGAAGAAAAGGCGTAAAAATCTTCATGTTTTCTTAGTCAAGTTCATAAGTTTACGTATGAACGACTGTCATGTGATGCTGTCGGTGTGGGAAGTGCTGGAGTCATCTGAGGTTCCGTTGTGTAACGCCAGCGTGGTGTCCGGCATCGCTGAAGTGTTGAGAGTAACGTCTGTGGTCGGCTCGGTGGACACGTTGTCTTCCGTAGTACCACTGGTAATGTTCTCCGGTGGCGAGTGAACCATGTCTCCATTTATTGTGGTATCGCCTCCTCCTTGAAAAATAATATTTAATTATTTGAGCGATGTAACTTTAGTGCCAATGTGCCGAGCACTCTGTAGGAGAATTTTATACGTTATTAGGTTATGACATACGTGATACGTGTTTTATACGTGATGGTCGCAGTGACAAAGGAGCTTAGTAGGTACCCTACTAGAAGAGGTAGGGTACCTACTAAGCCCCTTTGTCACTGCGACTCGCAAAGATCTACTGTAACGTTATGACATTAGTCCAAAGTCAATGTTTTTTATTTCAACTGGGCCTTTGCAGGCACTTTCAAAACGTCGTGATTCTATATGCACGGTTCTAAGTGGGTTGGTCCTGGAGAAGATACCGGCAAGAAACCGTTCGTTTTTGCTTGTTAGGCTGAGGTGCTATTCTGATGGTGGCTGCACACTGCAGACCTCAGGTGACACTGTTAGCACAGCGTTAGTATCTAAGTAAACGAAATTAAACCTTGTTTTGCTGCTGGTATGCCAATGTTTGGTTTAGATGCTGCTATTTTGTATTGTATGTGTGTCGTTTTTGCTGCAGAAATAAAATATTTTTCTTTCTTTCTTTCTTGTCAAAAGCCAAGTGTTTTAGTTTTATGACATTTTTTGTTCTTCCTCTCTCTCATTTTCTGCTTCTTTTGTTCGTTCCGTATTTTTAATAAACATTAACAAGGCCTTCTAATCCCGATGCCTTTATTAAATGGGGTTATTGTCCTCATCATTATGAACAACTTTTACTATGGGACCAACAATAAAATTGCGAAAAAATATCTGCTGTTCCATACATATACTCGAGTAATATTGAATTATTTATATGGATCAGCATTTTTTTTTTCGCGATTTCATTTTTGTTATCCTTATATAAGGAATGTTAAAACGCAATACTAAGCTTGGTTTAATTTATAACAGGCTTATGAGGATAAGGGGCTTAACAGAAGATTAAGCTTGCTCAGGTTACTTTTTTCAACTATGTTGAGTGAGAGCAGCGGGATTGAAAGCTAGGTATTTGTCGCGGATAACAGAATTAGCGCAGCAGCTTCAGGACATCGGATTACCGCTTGATGAAGGTATGGTTCAAGGTATTTCTTAAGACAGACAGACTTCAAATCTTGTATTGTATCATTGCGTGTGTTGAAGGGAAACAAATTAGCTTTTCCCAAAAAGGTGTTAGGATTGATGCACACGGATTTGTGTGAACCATAGATATCCGTGGTGTGAACCTACATCTGTAAAGTCCTGTAAAGTTATTCAGTGAAGCTCTTTAATTTATTAGATTATAGATGACTGTACAAGAAGACATTCATTTATTTTCTTAGGTCAAACAATGAAGGTTTTTTTTGTTGGTTTTTTTTATACTTTGCCCCTCACTAGGATTTATCCTGTATCGAGGGTACAGTTTATAAACATACATATTACATGTACACACACCCAGACCCGAAACAACTATCTGTAGATCATACAATTAATATTTGTTCCGAGCGGGGATCGAACCCGCGGCACGTAGCGCAGAAAGCTAATCGCTTAGCCACTGCACCAACCGTGTCGTCCAATTCTCATAATAATTATTCAGCAAATCTAGTTATTGCTTTTGAACTCTGATCCATCTGGTTATGGGTCCAGACACTAGAATTTATAATTATGAAATGCATTCCAGGCTCAGGCGACATTTTGTCGCCGCGCTGGGTATAAATTTCATGTATATTCATTAAAACCAGTAGTGTCACCCGCGGTCTGCAATCGCCATCGGAATAGCACCTTGACTGTTCATACAGGAATTATTCAAAAATATGATCGTGCAATATCTATTTTACCTGTAGGTAGAGATTACACAGAATTACAAGCTATCTCGAGTGGTTTCCATGCTTCTACAAACACCATATTGTTTCATTCACAGAGATAATGAACTGTCTGTCTACACGGTGTAATTGAATAAACGCAAAACCAGAATAGAGATTCGATTTCAGTAACTTTAAATAAAGGTATATTTTTATTAATATGAATTTCGCCAAAAGGACTCTCACGACGACAAAGAAAGGCTAGGCTCAAAACTATTTTTACTAAAAATAAATGATAACTTTAAAAAATCTTAAGTTTTGGTTATTGATTTATACTTTTAACTAGATGTATGCGGTTTTGCGTTAATTAAATTACACGTAGTAAGTGTAATAATTATATACTGCAGTATTTATAATATATCTATCCTATCCATTTAAACATATTCTTTGAAGGCAGCAAACTTGACTTTGTTAAATAGATAATAAAACGAAACTAGGCATAACAGTTGTTTCTAAATTACAATGAAGTGCTCACATTACTGGTTTAACCAGTAGATTAAGCTCTGCTGCTTATGCAGTCAGAAGAAATAGACAGCTTACTGACTCAGGCTAGTGTACTTTTCGAATTTCTTTAGAAAACTCTTCTATTCTCACGTAGTGACTTCTGTAGCGCGACTACGCGCGTAGGCATACTACGCGGCTAGACGTGTAGATGCGTTGCTACGTACGTAGCAGTGCCTTGAGTGACGCTGCAAGTTATCGCGCCTTATTAGGTACCTACCTTTGCGCACAGCAACGCTAGTCACAACGACTAGGTACTTACGGAGAAAGAATGTGCATTGGCGCGTACAGCTAAGATCACTGCGTGTGTAAGTTTGCTAAGATTTACACTTACAGTACCTGAAAGACGCCTTACGCCGTTGTTGTACTTATGTAGGTACTCTGAAGTACAGATGTTAATTATTTACAGTTATAGGTAGCTACACACTAATACAGGAAAAAATATGTATGTAGGTACATGATGTTCCAAATATTTACAAAATATTCAGCGGGTGTAATTCATGTGATATTATTAGAACATGTGTTTATTTTAACAGAATTCAGATAGAGAGATTAATGCAAATGTAACGTTATAGAAGATGGATGGTTATATGCCCTTGTGGGCTGTACCCACATCCCATAAGGCCATGTCTAGTCTACTATAGGATCATGCCCAATGACAGTTTCAATTTGCGTCTCAATAAATTTACTACCTAAAATCTTAGATTATTGATTGGTTGTCGCAGCCGCTTGCGACAACCAATCAATAATTTAAGCCTAAAATCATAATACCTATAAGTGCCACAAACTTATCTGACCCGGTGACCAAAATTGGAACTAGCGTCGCTACAGAACAAAATTGATTTCAAAATGTAATTTTTGTAGGGAGATGACATTGGTAAAAGCATGGAGATAGTATATAGTACTTGTACTATTTCTAGGGGTAAAAGTGACGGCAGCGATGCCACGCAATGACAGCACCACAAAGTAATGCCAAACCGCGATACCTACTAGATTTTTCGATAAAACTCTGTCTACGCAATAAAATGACCTGTAAACTCATTTATCCGACGGACTCTAATCACTCAGGCATTCATAAAGAAACCAAAATATCCTTGTATTCCGGATTCTATTTCCGGAGATAGTTTATTTCAATAAAAACTTATTACCTACATCTACCTAGGTATTTTAATATATACAGGTAATTTCGCTTTGACGCAGCAATGGCGCAATTTGGCCCAAGAGCCTATTCTTCCGTGGGCATGATCCTTTATATCTTATCCTTACATTTGAGAAATTATGTAACTAGGTAATAATTTCGAAAATTTAATTATGTAAATCAGGAATTTAAACAATATTAATGTGTGCTGTGTGCTGTCCTGTGTACGCCCATGTGAACCTGCTTATGGTTAGTTCACTGCACTGCACTCCAATAAATTCAAGCTACTCAATATTAGTATTATACGTATGACAGGTAGTATTATAAAAGAAATATCCAACGCACATGCTTATTATCTTAGCAGACAACACTCCGGATTCTTTCTAATACTATAAGCCAAGGTCGAGTAGGGAGGTAGGTGGTACCTACATGAGTGTTACAAAATGTGTCAAAATAAAACAAAACTCGTGCAACTATGTACATTGGGAAACCCTCATATAAAGCTGTGTTGGTATTCGTTACGCCACGCTTGGGCCCAAGTATGTAGCTACCTACACTTATCCCATGCATGTTGCGCAGTGTTCTATTCTGGGCAATTCGGCAGAAACTGTTTGTGATTTATATGTTATAAACATGATCAGTGAATAACGTGAGTGCGGGTTATTGTGAATACCAACAGCTATATTTAGAGTAACTGCTGGAGGCGCTTGCTCGAACACTCAAACAACGACGCCGACGGACCGCGTCGAACGTCTTGAGATTTCATGATATGTATAAAACTACACAGGGTGGGTTTTCTTAGGGATCTCTATGGCAGCTATACTAACCGTTAGAGATAAGAAGATTTATTCTTAGAAATCCACAAGAGTTTTCGAAAGTCATTAAAATTGTATACCTAAGTATTTTTTAAGAAAATAATAGGTATGTTATTTGGGTCCTAACTAAAACGGAAATAGGTCAAAATATATTTTTATAACCTACCGTTTATAAAGAATAAAAAATTGTATGGACTTGAAAATTAACATGTCGATTTTTCATATATTAGCGATGACAAATGGAATATTAAAACGAAAATAAGTATTCGTATTTGAATAAAGATCTTCGGGCAATAGCACAACACTTACTTTCCACAGCAGAAACGCGCGTTTTCGCGTTCTTTTTACACTTTTTGTAAGCAAAAGGCAGCCTACGAACAAAAAAACGCAGGCTTCTGCTGCAAAAAGTAGCTAGTGTGCTATGGGCCAATGGCCCACAGAACACATAAAGAGGCCCTTAGCGATGAATGAATAAGTCTACACAGTCATCTGCTGGATAGGTATAAGCTTCACTTAGGCAAGTTATTTTGATAATAATCAACAAAAATTCACTTTCTTTGAGAAAAAATTAAAAAAAAAATCATTTATTTCATTTAAAAAACAATTACTCACAATTACTATTTCTTCGGGAAGATTTATTGTTTATTGATAAGTTATCAATAAACAATAAATCTTCCCGAAGAAATTCTCTAAATAATCCATCAAAATCCATCGCGTAGTTGAGAAGTAGTAAGCGAACAAACAGACTGACACGAATAGCGATTTTGTTTAATATTTAATAATCATAATTAGTAATAGATTAGAGAAGATGGTCCCTTTCTGTTTGCTAATTACACAAAATGTAAGTATGAAATTCAAAATGAATTTTACAAAAATATGTCCATATCTTTGTTCTATTTAAAGGACCATGGGCGGATGAAAAAAATATTTTTGACGACTAGCGACTAGGTATCAGTTTTCGGATGGTTTTTTTTTATTATTCAATAATAAAGCAGTTTTAATGTTTTTCAAAAATCTTGATGAATTTTTAAGAACAATCTTCCTATCCAAGAATATTATAGATTCCTATCTATAACGATTAGTAGATTATAGATAGTAATTTAGCATAGCCGCCAAAAAGATTCCTAAAAAAAAAAATCTGTATGCTGAATATAGAATATATCATAGTATAGGTACCTACTTCATACTTTTTTGGTTTATTTTACATAATGGATTCGAAAGTCTACTATTTAAAATTAGTTCATACCTAAACTCTCTTTGTTCTGTGGATCGAAAGGATGTGGTGTGGGAAACCTTCAGAAACTTATTCGGATCAGAATTAGAAAAATAGGCCCAACCGACAGAAATCACGCGCTCATTTGCAAACTCTTATCACCCCTTATCCACCCTGAAACGTACTCCCCGTAACCGTATATTACGTGGAGAAAGTGATATCTGAGGGGCTAAAAGGCCGCTTTAGATGAATCATAATATGATTCATATTAGGAATGTCAAAATATCTACTTAATTCACGACTCTTAATGTCATCCGCATAAGGTTCATATTCAGTAATCATCTATTTGACAGTTACTATGCAGATCAGTAGATGAATTGCTCAATGTGGCCGTTAAGGCCGCTTTAGATGAATCATAATATGATTCATATTAGGAATGTCAAAATATCTACTTAATTCACGACTCTTAATGTCATCCGCATAAGGTTCATATTCAGTAATCATCTATTTGACAGTTACTATGCAGATCAGTAGATGAATTGCTCAATGTGGCCGTTTTAGGCCCCCTGGGGGGCTAAAACGGCCACATTTAGCAATTCATCTAAATCGAATTCATATTCCGAATTCCCAGCAGATCCTTAGCAATTCGTCTAATTTTGGTAAAATGGTCACACATTTTATGCAATTCAATTCATTAGCAGATTCGTATTAGGTGTCATTATTGCCACATTAAAAATATGAAAACCGTCACTTTACCGGTTATTGTTTCATAACAGTATTTTTATTTGAAAAAGTTAATAATGAATAAAGTGTAATTATAAATATATTTTTCAATAAAAGATGGGTATTAATAATCATTAAAATAATTAGGATACATAAATAAATTATAGAAAATAACAGTAACGTTAGGAAACCAAGGCTTCTTTGGTCATTGGAAAATAATCATTTCGACTGGCAACAATAGTGAGAGTGGTATAAAAAAGTAAGTTTGCCGTGACAACTGCAATGGCGGCCAACAATATATTTTTTTAACAAAATGTCTAACGGAATTAACTATTCGTTGTGTTACTTTACATATACATTTATAATGTGCGTTTTCTGTAAAAGTAAATATGATAAAATAACTACTAATTCTACATTTTTGGAACGAGCTGCAAAGGAACTATGTTGTATATAAACATTTCAATGGACAATGTTTACACTTCATGTCGGAAGATGTTCAGTGAGTAAAACAACAAATTTTCATTATTATGTATATTATGTAACACCGACATTGTCATTCGTCGAGTGCAGCAGCTGAGCGTTAGGTCTTATATTCAATTCCTAGGTCTGGCAATGTGTTTTTGCCAGTCTCTTTTTCTCATAATGAGTACCTATATAATACACAGTTTTAATAGTACTTTCTCCCAGCCCTGAGTATGGAATTTTACTTCTGCTTCGGCAGACTGGCGACACCGTAGTAAACGGAACTACCTACTATCTTTAGAGCTAATAATAATGAGGTTGAGATATTGATTATTGTTGACGATGGTACATACAACACTACCAATTCAATTAGAATAGAATAATGATAAATTTATTGTTTCAGGTTGCCCGCTGGCTCCACTAGATGAAGCTCGCAGAATCCTGTCGTTTTGCGAGCAGCAGCTAATGCTGCTATTGCTCATGCTGTCAACATGATTTGTCTCACCATGCCTAGCATCAATACTTATTCTGAGAAATCTATTATGTTTTCAATTTAATCGGACCTGAATCGAGCGGAGAGGTTGAAATGTATTAAGCCAGATTCATACCTACTACATGATTAACTATAAATAACAACAACACCCATTTATAAAGTATTAAATGTGCCTATTAGGTACTGTGACCTCAAAACTTTGTTTCATTTTCATAAACATTTCATAACCTACCTAATAGTAATATCTACATTCAAATTAATTTACTCACTACCTTAGATTAATGATTGGTGTGTTAATGATTGGACCAATCAACAATGTAAGCTCACTACCTAAATTAAAATATAAAATAAATCCAGCCCACTGCTGGGCACGGGCCTCCTTTCAGAATGAGAAGGATTAGGCCTTCATCCACCACGCTGGCCTAGTGCGGGTTGGCTGATTACACACACTATCGACATTTACGAGGTCCTCTCAGGTGTGCAAGTTTCCTCACGATGTTTTCCTTCCGTTAGCGCAAGTGATAGTCAAATTGCCAGAAAAGTCACAAGTCAGTGCGGGCTGGGTTCGAACTCAGACCCTCCTGTACGGCAGGCAAGCGTTCGACCGCTAGGCTATCACTGCTTACTCACCACATTAGCTCAATACCTATTACAATAATATTAATTGTACTATGCTACCTATGCGATATTTTAATCAGTTTGAGAAGTTCGAGTGATAAAGTTATGTACAACCTTTTCATATTCTCAGACATAACAATAACAATGCCCTAAATCTGCCATTATTAATTAAGATTTCAAAGAAATCTGAAAGATGAATTGAAATATGATGTCTTCAAGTAACTTCTTATGAATCTGCTATTTGACACATTTGCAATTCCTATTAATTGAGCCATTTTACGAATCTCCATAGAAAACTGTCAAACAGATGCATTTCATATTAGGAATCATATTATGAATCATAATATGAATTGCTATAAGTGGCCATTTTGTGATTTGAAAATAGAATCGTAATAGGATCATATTATGATTCACCAAAAGCGGCCTTTTTAGCCCCCCTGATCTTCGCAACACTTATAATGGATACCAGGTTTTTACAGTAGGTATAATCGCTTATCATGATCATATTGTAAATTTGAAATACCGGAATGTCAAACTAACTGACAGTCATAGTAAAACGACATCCAATAAGGTGATGAACAGCTTTGTACCTATGTATGGCCATCCCATTTTTTTCTGCGGATTGGCTAGGATATTACCTTCGTTGGGATGCATCTACGTTTTCATACGTTTTCACTACTTGTCGTCGCGGTCACGTGATGATGTACCTAGGTACCTAACATTATTAAAATACTGTTGTGGATAATAAAATAAAATAATATTCATTGCCCCATAAAACGATAGTTTAGGAAAATAGGTACCTACCCAAGTAACACAACTGGGTGGTAAAATTGCTCCATATCATATCTGTTTGTAACCTTGGGTGAAATATAAAGGCATGAATAAGTTCTATAAAGGTGGAGAGAACCCTTATGCAAACATTATAGAACCACGGGGAGAAAAATTGCAGCTTAATTTTGGTTCCAAATGAAATCCATAAGAGTTCTCACGATCACCTTAAGTGGCAATTAGAACTATGGGTGTAAGTTGTGCGCAGTGAATGGTTGATTGAATGATATGACGTTTCAATTCATTCATTGAGTGAAAAATGAAACGCAAAGTTCTTTTTAGGTGCGATAAGTCGAGAAGTGTTTTTGAATTTGTACTGTGAACAGCCATTTCATTTGGATTACATCTATTTGGTGAGTATTAAAACTTCACGTGTACTGATATAATGCAGGCATTAATTTACAGCACAAAATCCTTGCGAATGTTTTGTTACTGTGAAAGTATAGTATGGTTTCTTTGTAAATTTCGAAGCGCTTTCGATTTGATCAAGAACAATTAAATTAAGTGTGCTAAATCAATTGGCGAAATAAAAGTATAAAAAAATAAAACTGTTAAAAACCTAACGTAATGGTTTTAGACGTAAGTATAATGTCAAAGTACATCAGTTACAATTAACAAAACTCAGTGAATAAGCGTTAGTGTGATAAAACACTTTCAAAACAAAATATTCTCAAGGACAACCATTTTCTAAACATGGCGATGTTTATGGCATCTCATAGTTTTTATTTTCATTTATTTGTTCCCTATTTGGAACTGTAAGGTCTAAAAATCACTTATTTGTATGTTGCTAGTGGCTGACCAGTGGATGCTACTACCAGCAGTAATAATTAGCTCTATTGTGGATCTCCCAGTACCCGTGAATTAGGGGTCCTCAAGAAGTCCAAAAATTAATTAAATACTTTATCAGTAAGACAAACCGCAAAAGAAATTATAAGACTGACACCCTATTCATTAGGTCAAAATAATGTTAATCGTAAAACATAATCATGTTGATTATATATTGTTTTATTAGTAATACTTTAAGTAATACATATAAATATGTACCATGAGGACATTTTAGTACTTCATTGATTTAGATGTAAGACAATTACGAAAATTATGTGACTGCAAGTTTTTGTGATTACCAATGTAGTTGTAAGTCAGATGTTTAAAAATAAAACTCATTTTTATACATTTATTATTGTTTTATTTGTAATCTTAAAATTATTGTTAATAGTAAAATAATCAAACTGTGTGAAGCAAGGGTAACAAATACATTTCAGTTCATTTTCATTTCATTTGGCATCCTAGAGTTTATAAGTGGCGCTAATGTTTTCAAGGCCGAATGGCTTATGTTATTTTCTGTAGCCCATGCCCTGATGTCATCCCGAAATTGAAGAATGTGTTTGTATTCACATTTGTTTTCATTTGAGCTGTTGTCATCACCGTCACTTTCACCAGAAATTTCAGTTGAATTTTCATCGTCAGAGGATGCATTAGAAATTATATTACCAGGATCAAGGCTGAAAAAAATAGGCACAGATCTTATAATATACTGTAGGCGTAGAAAGATCATTCATATAGCTACAGACTTCTTCGAATAGCACAGAATATCACAAGACAATGTCATACCAAAAAACTTTATAGAATTGTCGAATGAATTTAAATATGTAAGTACATAATAATATAAGTATCTTGATTTTTCCCTATGACATAATGACTCGTATTTGATGTTACGTTACGAGATATTATTTGTTCTTGCAATTCGATTATGAGCTAACGCTTGTTTAGTAACTCATTTATGTTATTAAGCAAGATAATATATAATTATGCGATACTTTTCATGCGTCCAACGTGCACAAATAAAAAAAGTGGAGTTCCAAGCTCAGTTTCTTTGCAGATTTCGGGAATTGCAAAGAAACAAGAATGCCACCTGTACCTATATTTGTATAGGTACAGGTGGAATTCTTGTTCAGGTCTTCGATATAAATTCTGTTCAAATCTGATTACCGTTTAATAAATAACTACTGGATTTCCTTAAAAACACTACAAATAATGTTCAAAATATATTTAAAACACACAAAAGAATGTTAATTAATTTTTATATGTACGGAACCCGTGATTCCACAGTAATTTTTTTCTTGACACAATTATATTTATAAGTAACCTAATTAATATTTTTCTTATATCACCTAGTTATTTTTTTAGAAGATTACTCATTATAATTTTAAATTGATATAATTACCTTTCAACATTACGAGTATCTTGGGATTGCTGATTAACAACTTCATGGTTTGAACCTTTTATGTCCACGTCCATTATATTTCTTAAAGTACGTACAACCTGCCGATGATAACTACCACATCGCTTAATTTTTTTCCATTTCACGGAATTCATTTTTGATGAAGTAGTTTAAACCATGAACTTTACAACAACAGAAATAAAAAATGCTATCAACAGAGTGACGCGCAGGACGATCTGACATAAGTAATCACAATTATGTATTTTGGGAACTGTTACATCGTTAGTGGTTTTAAATAAGTGGAAATAGCTGCTGTTGGTTTTCAAGAACCCACTATCGAAATTTATCTACGCGTTGGAGTGGCATATTAGAGTACAATAGGCCTGAAAGATGCAATCACGTTAGGTTCCAAAAAGGTTGCAAAATGATCCCTTTAGCCACTACAGGTGAAATACTACTCTGTTATACAACTGGTTTGGAAATAGAAGTGCCAAATAAGAGAATGTTACAGCTTAAATGGAACAGTTGCTAACAAGTGATTTAAAGGCCTCATATACCACTGTTGCTTCTAAATTGGTAACAATTAAATCCCGTTTTCAACTTTAAGTAACAAAATCGACTCTATGCAACTATAAGATATAAAGTATAAACAAAATATACTCATAAGCAACTAAGAGTGATAGGAGGTACTCATATACAAATATGAGTAGTGTTTGAAGCTATAAGTTTTATCAAATACTGTTATACCACTCATTTACAACTTAAAGCTATAAGATAAGTTGCAAAATTCACTAATGTGCTACTTGGGTAGTCAGTAAATATAACGCCACTATTTAGTTATAGGTAAGTACTTTGTTGCGAATGAGTTGGCGTGGATTTTCCAAATAATCTCATTAATAGTGCTTTATTTAAAGCATCTGCTTCAAAGCATTATTAATGAGATCAGGTATTTACTGCCTATTAAAGACGTCGTTAGTTTAATGAGTATATCCGTAAAATAATTACTAACCCTAAACATAAAAAATTGCTACTGTTGAGTTAGAATATAATATACTCATATACCTACATCACCAGAGGCGGACTAGCAGTGTCGGCCGTCCTAGGCCGTTTAGTAGGTAGGTGCCGCCCCTTTCTGCTGATTTTGCAGCGTAAAAATGTAAAGTAGGTACCTACAAACGAAAGTAAAATTGCATTCTTATAAATTTCACCCTGCCATAAAATATTTATTTCTTAGTTTACAACTTTTACGAGATAATTAAATAGTAATGTAACGTAGCGTTTATATTAAAACCAGAATATATACTCGTCAAAACAAAATAAGGGCCACCTTATATTTTTGGTATTCTGGGCAAATTATGAGGTTCCGGGGTTTCTAAGTTGTAAAATTCATTGCAATGATTTGTTTTTAATTAAATAGGCTTAAATTTTACACAATCCACAGAAAACAAAACAATTTTACAACATTTTCAAGAAAAAGTGCAATTTCAGCAAAAAGTATACTTGGACTAAATATGCAAATTCCTGCTCAAATACCAAAAATAAAATATAGAGTTCCAATATCTTTATGATTTGTTGAGTAAAGTCATTTTCGCTAATAAAATGGCTGAGGTTTAAGCGATAAATTGTAAATTTATTAACGAGAATATTTCTCTTTTATTATTATTATTATAATATTTTATATAGTTTAGCTTTATATTCAATAATGATATAAAATTGCAAATTTTAAGGAATAGAAATTTAACTATTAAGGCTTAAAGAATAATTGCTTTATAAATAATTTTGAAGATTATTAGTTTAATTTAACTTAAAAACTTAATAAAAAAAAAAATCTAAAGTTTATTCCTGTTAATGAAATAAAAGAAAAAAAAATAATTATTTTGAAATAATTATTTTTAATAGATATTTTAAATCATTTAATTTTTAAATAATTAAATATAAATGCAGAATAGCTAATTCGAATATAAAAAAATAATATAATTAAGCTTATTATATGAAAATAAAAGTTAATATATATATATATATCGGAGTGGTCAAAAATGGTCAACGCAATGGTCATCACATAAGTGGATGCTACAAAACGCAAGTGTCACCTGCGGCTAGTTTCGTGACGCTTCGGCAGAGTCTCGGTGCGGCGCCGGCGGTGCTAGAGAGCCCTAGGAGAGAGGAACGAGCAGTCGTGGACGGCAGTCGCGGAAGACAGTCGTGGACGACAGTCGTGGAAGACGGTCGTGGAACGAGAGTCGTGGAGACTAGTTCTTCTAGAGTCGTGGGATGATCGCTGAGAGCGATATGTGATAGGCGGGCGTACCGAGGAACTGTCTTACGTTTTGATAGTGTCCATTTAGTGTTAGCAGTTAATGAAAACTATTGTTCCGTGCATAAATAAGAAAAAGACAGTTAAGACTGAAGCGTGACTATAGTATTGTAAGAACTATTGTGAATTAGCAATTAAAATTGTAAAGTGAACATTATCGTTGTTTACATTGAATATCCTGATAAAGAGACACAAAGATGTCAGATAAAGATCATTCTTCTCCGCCCACCCTCCTGTCTGTCTGTTGTGTTGGGTGTGTTCATCCGACATCAGAAGTGGGATAGATCGTACCCACGATGACGTACACTTGTGGTATTCCGTAGCCGTAGCTTAAGCGAAATCGGTGTCTACTCTAGTAGTAGTCCGTGAGTACGCGGTACGCGGTTGCCCTGGTGGGGTTTGGTTTCGAGGAAACCATTGACTGTGGCGATCCCGAGGGGATGCGCGAGATTGGGAATTGTGAATTCCTGGGCTTAATGCCGTAAAGTTAAAAAATGCAGTGCTATTGAGCTTGTTTATGTGAAGTCCTTGAGTTAAGTGGTGTGGAATCAATATGAAGTTGAATTCCCATGGTTCGTCAATGCTCCTTTGAGAATATTTCTTTTTCTTTGTACTATTGAGATATGTTGAAGTATTTTGAGTAACATTAGCTTATTGAGATAAGAAGTTGAGTTTTATGAGGTTTAGTTCAACAATATTGTGTGGTCAGAGTTGGCCGAGCGGATGATACTTTGCTGAATTTCTCTTTCAGAGTAAAACACACGAGGACGTGTGTCTCGCAGGATGGCCGTATCGGAGTGGTCAAAAATGGTCAACGCAATGGTCATCACATAAGTGGATGCTACAAAACGCAAGTGTCACCTGCGGCTAGTTTCGTGACGCTTCGGCAGAGTCTCGGTGCGGCGCCGGCGGTGCTAGAGAGCCCTAGGAGAGAGGAACGAGCAGTCGTGGACGGCAGTCGCGGAAGACAGTCGTGGACGACAGTCGTGGAAGACGGTCGTGGAACGAGAGTCGTGGAGACTAGTTCTTCTAGAGTCGTGGGATGATCGCTGAGAGCGATATGTGATAGGCGGGCGTACCGAGGAACTGTCTTACGTTTTGATAGTGTCCATTTAGTGTTAGCAGTTAATGAAAACTATTGTTCCGTGCATAAATAAGAAAAAGACAGTTAAGACTGAAGCGTGACTATAGTATTGTAAGAACTATTGTGAATTAGCAATTAAAATTGTAAAGTGAACATTATCGTTGTTTACATTGAATATCCTGATAAAGAGACACAAAGATGTCAGATAAAGATCATTCTTCTCCGCCCACCCTCCTGTCTGTCTGTTGTGTTGGGTGTGTTCATCCGACATATACAATATGTAACGGAATAAACGCAAGACCTCAGACACGCCAATTAGAATATTAAATTATAAAACTAAAATAACATCTGTAATTTAATTTAGTTAAACCAAACCAAATCACATAATATAAAATAGTTGTCCTGACTAAACGTAAAACGTTTGAGCCTACTATTCTCTACGCACACACTCATAGCAATGTTTATAGCGGCGAGCGCACACCAGCGCACATCAGTTCGCCCGCCATCAGCTGGCTAAGCACTGCAAGTGTAGTCACTAGGTACGTCAGTTCAATGACCGAAAATTATGATTCCATCTTTCCATCACACTTTCACAGGCTTTGGACTGGCGGTTTTGAATAATTTAATTTAATTTTACGATTGTATTAAATAATCTACATTAGCAATACGAATCTAAGATATTAGGCTTAGTAACGGGGATGTATTTTTAAACCAAGCGACATTTTGCCCGACTGTGATGTATCAGTAAAGTAGGGCGGAGCACCCGGGCGGCGGCGCCCGCGCCGCCAACAGCGCGCCCCCGCCGCGCGCCGCCGGCCGCCGCGCCGACACGTGTAGGTAGGTACTATCATCGGACACCGGGGAACGCAGAACTTTTTTATCTCAGACGCGTAACTTTCGCGACATTACCCTCTAAACCCTGATAAGTCGTGTTTACCGTTTATTACGTGTAAAAAATATTCAAAGTCGGCGTGTTTAAAAGATTTGAATCATAATATTTACAGTAGGTAATTAAAATAAAATCGTATTAATAGGTACTTACAGAATTTACACTAATTTACACTACTTCTTCGTCCCATTTTCATTAAACTTTCAAAATGACCACCGCCTTGTTCGATGCACTTTGTAGCACGCTTTCTTAAATTTAATTTTAGTTTGCTAAGAACCTCAGTGTCATTTTTCACTATCACAAATGCGTGTTCGATTTTTTGTTTGAGGTCATCGACACTTGTTGCCTCGTTTACATACACAAGGGATTTTATTCGACCCCACAAATAAAAGTCTAACGGCGTTAGGTCAGCCGATCTGGGAGGCCACTGTACAGGTCCCCCACGACCAATCCAACGCGTGCCATATTCCGCATCAAGATGCCGTCGAACGGTCCACGTGAAATGCGCGGGAGCACCATCGTGTTGGTAAAAGACTTGTCGTAAAAGTACGAGAGGGACGTCGTCTAATAACACCGGCAATGTCTCCTGCAAGAACTGTAGGTAGGTATCTCCAGTCAACCTCGGTAGAAAAACGGGGCCGAGTACGTGTGTACCGATGACGCCCGCCCACACGTTTACAGAGAATCTGTGCTGGAATGAATCCACACGGCATGCATGTGGATTCTCGTGCCTCCACAAATGTTGATTATGTTGGTTGTACATCCCAACACGAGTGAATGTACTCTCGTCGGTCCAAATAATATTTTGTTGCCAGTTCTCCAACACCCATCTACAAAACTCTAGACGTGGCAAGTAGTCGCTCGGCGTTAGCTCCTGACAACGTCGTAGGTGGAACGGGTGTTCTCCATCAGCATGTAATGTTCGCCACACGTACATGTGACTGCAGTCGAACAATGGCGCTGCCTCTCTCGTGCTACTCTCTGGATGCTCGTCGAAATAATCGAGAATGTTTGCTTGCAAACGAGTACTGCGCACATTTGTCCCTCTATCCAAGGCCGTGTTAGGACGAAACGTCCCGGAGTCCCTCAGACGCTGAGTTACACTTAGCATCGTCCTGGCGCTCACTCTGGTGCCATATCGTTCATTCATCACTCGACAAGCTAACTCGACATTATCGTCACAACGAACCTGATGAGTGTCCTCACCATCTCCGTGTACTGGATATTGGTATAACGGAAAGCCATCGCGCGCGTAAACAATAAAATGTGACAACAACAACGAAACACAACCACTGAAACATGTCAAACATGTCAAACGTCAAAGGGGTAGCTGGTAAATCGACATCGGCTCAATTGCCATATCGAACGAAGAAGAAGAAGAAGAATGCATCTCGCTCTTTCACATTATTCTTACTATTGCAAAAAACATTTTGAAAAACTTTGTGAAATGCGAACTACAAATTCTGTCGTGCATTTAAATAAGCCTTATTGGTTGGTAATAAGGGTTAAATTTCCTTAAATTAACTATTTTATTTAATGCACACTACCTCAAATGTAAAATGCATTGATATTATTTACGTGTGTGTATGGATATCTATGAACGAACTACAAATTCGCTCGTGCATTCAAGAAGGCTTTATTACTTTGGAATAAGGCTTAAATTTTCTTAAAGCAAAGATTTTATTAACTTGTTACGACGCGGTGGTTCTAATTTAAGATAAATAAAAGATTTTTTAGGGAAAAATTAACATATATAAATTATGATGGAAATCGATTCAGAAGCCGATTCTGAACAAACAACTTTCAGGTCTTGCGTTTATTCTGTTACAGGTTGTATATATATATATAGCAAAAAATTAAAAAAATTATAACAATTAATTTAGGGAAAAATCCAATAAAAGGGGGCAATCCTCCAAGTGATAAAAAATTAATTAATAAATTAATTTTAATAAAAAAAAAATATTATTAATAAATAGTTGATTAATAAAATATATAGGTATTTAAAATATAAAATAAAAAACATATAATTCTGATTAAAAAGGAACAAAATATAAGATAAAATAATCATAAATTTTCTTTAATTTATAATAGATGATAATATTCATCCTAGGTTATTAATAGATGAAAATGCTATTAATTTTCGTAATGAAGTTTGATTTAAACCTCCAATAGCTCCAATAATAATATTGAAAATAATAACAATAATAATAAATTCATCATTCTGAGTTAAGCTCGCCTTTGTGCATATTTTTTTTTTATTGTTTATTTTTTTGTATTTCAATATTTTGTGTTCAATAAAGAATAAGAATAAGAATGCAATTAAAAATGAAATTTCACTGCGTTTATTCTTCTTCCTTTTTGAATCAATATCTGGTGTAACCTCCTCTTTTCTGAACATATTCTTGAAGCCTAGAGGATATTTTCTATCAGATGCCGCATTGTTTCTTGAGACATTTGTTCCTAGCCCGATTTTAGGACGTTTAAGGGCTGTTTTTCATTGTCCACTGATCAATTTGTGTCTCATACTCTTCTTTTCAACAGATCCCTTCATTTGTGTTCAATTGTGTTCAAGGCCGAACTGTTCGCTGGTCTCGGAAACACTTGTATACAAGCCTCTTCTAGTGTCTCTCTGGTGGCTCTAACAGTATAAGCGCGTGCATTGCCGTGCAACAGCTTGAAACCTGCACCCACTTGCTATGCAAATGGCACCACATAGAGTCTTATGACCTGATGGATGTATCGTTGAGTAGTTACTGTACCCTGATTCTGAATTTTGAGCTCAGTTCTTCCAGTTTGGCTTATGCCTCCCAATACCATAACATTGGGCCCCCCAAATCGATCACTGTTGTGAATGCAGGCATCTGCAAATTGCTCACCTTTTCATCTCCACACCCTTATGCAACGGTCAACACTAAAAACTTTTACTTTGCTCTCATCTGTAAAAAGCACTGTGCTTCAGTCACTTACGCTACATTCCAATTGTAGCCTTGCGAATGTTTATTGATTTGCATGATGAATACTGGTCTAAGGAATTCACACCACTTGACTTCTGGACAATTGCTGGTCTTCATAAAGCTGGTTTCTAATTGTTTAGTCAATAAGTCGCGTGCCTGTGGCCAGGCACAAGCGGGTTTGCAAAGAGCGGGAAGTGACGGTGCTCTCTCTGCGTGCATGTAAGTCTATGTAGCGGTCTTTCTGAGCGGTGATTCCTCTGGTTCTGCCTAATTCCTGACTTCTGACAAATTTTTGGATCTCATAAAAGCAATTCCAGGCATTCTCAATCGCTTGCTGCGAAAATCTCGGCTGCAAAACTACAGATCGCTACGAATAGCCTTCTTGGATAAGTGTTATGGTCCTGGTCGTTGTAGTCAAGTCCATTTGAAGTCGAACCTTTGTAATTACGTTCTTAAATATACGCACTGACTCGACACACTAAACTGTTTTCAGTACAATACAAATGTTAAATGAGCTTAAAGTTCACGTTAAAAACAGGGTAAAATTAATTGGTTTCAAAAAAGTTGATAAAAACTACCCATTTTAACGGTTTTCCATGCGGAATGCTGTAAAAGTGTTCGCAAACACTTAACATAACACAACTCTGTACAATTTGCCACATGGATATAGTTAATGATCATTAAATCACCCATAATGTCGAAATTTGCAAGTGGCCCTTATTTTGTTTTGACGAGTATATAATAATAAATACACCTTTGCCTTAGTACATATTTGTATGAAAAGCATTAAATAAACAATAATGGGTCCCGTGCCGACTGTTAAAGTCGCTAGGTATGTTCCACTTTAGAATTCTACTGGACTTGTTTTTTTTTTTCAGTTTTTATTTAAAGTACACTTTTTAAGAAGTCGGGTTTTTTGATTTTTAAAATAAATTCCCCGCTTTTTTAAGAAAATAATTAAAATCAGCATAAGCATAATCCTCAGATGTGAAAAATATGCATCAGCAACAACCCTGATAGGTACACAATTACACATCTAATGAAAAATAAATAAAAAAACATGCCGTCGAGCATGCCCGTACCGAAAAGGTTACCAACTCAGCAATTATGCCGGATGTGGGAACACCCAGCGCAGATTTTCAGTTGGCACCCCTGCAGTGACACACGGATGTAGGTAAGTAATATGCAAGGTCAATTTGAAATAAATTATCAAAGTCTGGACGCCTTGCGCGCGCCACCGTGCATTTCATGCACACACTACGAGCATTTCAAGACGCGCGCGGAACGATTCGTGACTTATCGGATTTTCTGACGGCGCAGTAACTAAACTACAGCGCGGGGTAGTAGTAGGTACATTCCGCATTCGTAGTAGATACGGGTGATACAAATGATACAATGTAACATACGATGATACGACACATTGATATGTTTCATTGCATATGATACAATTCACCAGTCTGTACCCGGCATTAGGATTGAATAACTGCGCCACGTGCCGCGGGTTCAATTTCCGCACGGAAAAAATGATTTTATGGCCTACGATAGTTCGTTGTTCTTGCATGTGAGATTTATGTCTTGGACTGTATCCATGATACAGGAGAAAGAAACCTTAGGGAGGAGCAACGTTTTCTAATTAAGAAAAAAAAGAAGAGAGTTTATGAAACTGTTGCTTAATAGGGGAGTAAATTGCGGCTCGGTTTTTAATAGTATCACACGAGTGTTTTAATATCTAGTTAATGTGCAGTTTCATAACATACTCTATCTATACCTACTCATGCATTAAGTAAATAAACACCACAAACACAATAATGGCGCCGCGGCCGCAACCAAGTAGTCAGCGCGCATATTATGCTCTAGCTCCAGCGACGCCAGCGCCGCCATAGACAATGTGCAGCCGCTATAATAATTGAATTGAAAACTCCTTCCCGATCCGAAGTATATTTTCATAGAAATTTATTGTTGTTCTGAACTTTATATAGGTATCAGTTGCCATTGTACGTAATAGGCCAATGACCGCCATTCATCAAAAATAAAAACATATTTTCAGGAGTACCTACAGTTAAAATACTTAATGACATTGTATTTTGTTAATTATTTGTTTTTATATTTCTATAAGTTTTTTCTTTCTTTTCCGCATGAATAGTTTTTATTTGGAATATACACATGCTGTAATTCAAACTTAACGAGGGATCGAGCATGTATCTCCTAAACACAGGCTACTCTGTAGCCTAGCTAGGGGAACAGTACTTCACCTGCTAACTGGTTTAACAAACCATGTATGCCTGTGCTAATTGTAGGTACCGTAATATGTAATCTGGTCCAAGTTTTGACAATAAATGATTTATGATTTTCCAAGATTATTTCAAATTCCTAATCGATAACGGTTTGTTTGTAGGCTTTTAAACCGTCAAGCGACGCAAAGTTATCAACAATAGATATTCCGGCCGGCGACCGTGAACATCTATCCGAGTGTATACAGCCAACAATAACAGTTCAGGAGCTAACAGTGAAGTCGCCCTCATTATTGTAAGCAGAGAACAGCATCTAGATGCTATACTAGCAAGAGGCGTTTTATCTTTCTTAGGTTGATTCAAAGAGAGATTTGATGTGATAAGTCTTAGACTTTGAAAGATAATTAGTAAAGTTATTTCAGATTACCATTTCTTAATATGCCTGTGAAATCTTCCTTTTCTAATATAAAAAGGAAAGAATAATACACATATTATTCATATCGCTCTACATTGACGAATGAGCTCTACGAAAATATCTGATTAGGTAAACATTATCTTGAGTGTTGGCTGGTTTATCTATAAAGCAAATCGTTTTCTGTGCTATAAATCAATCTAGTGTACTTAGTGCCTATTTACAACTCTTTTTTGTGTAATACAGTGCTTTGCTAGGATCAACTGCCCTGTGGCTTAACTATCGAACGTTACATTCGACAGTCGAAAAGCAAAATGCCTAAAGTGCCATTATGTAAACTTCACAGGAGAACATTTTAAAGTTTCTTTTAATATGAACAATTTCGTATAAATTTATCTAATGGTTAATTTTCTGTAAAACGCATATTCTAATTAATCATATGATTTAGGTATAAGAACAAATAATTAGAGTTTTACAGAAAATAAAAATAAAACATTAAAATGTGCCTGTAAAGTGTACATATTGGCGCTTTAGCCATTTTGCTTTTCCAGTGTCGATATGAAACTAATCGTGAATACGTACGAGTTCTTAAGCGCTAAACCCTACAGTTTCTGCAGCAGTTGAGGCCCAGATTAAGAAATAAGTCATGAGTAAAGCTCAAGGATATGCACACTCACACGGGGTTCCATTATTGGATACTTTAGTACTATATCCGGAATAACACTTGTATACTGAACGAGTTAGAACAAGTGTGTGAGAGGAGAGTAAGAGGGAAGCGTGTCGGAGTGTGACGTACCGGTGAGGGGCATAAAGCATGTGGGCATTGGTGTAGTGCTGGTTGGCTTCTCTACTGTGTGAAACACCTTGCGTTGCGCGTACTGCGCGTCCTTGGGCTCCCAGAAGAACACGTAGTAGAGTGACAGCATGATGGCCGCCAGCGACACGCAGAACACGTACACGATGACGGTGAGCACGCGCACAGTCTTCTTGTCGCGTTTGCGGTCGTACAGCGCGTCCAGCACGACCTCGTGCCCGCCGGCTGTGCCCAGCCGCACGGAGCCGCCGCACGAGCGCACGCTGCCCGACGTGCACGACTTGCCCGACATCATCGACATCGTCTCGCCTTCCCCGGCGCCGCGCACTATGCACTGCCGCACCGCTCACCACAAATCCAGGTAACTGGGGCACGCTTATTGATATGGCCCAGTTCTCCTGATGCGCCGCGGCCGAGTTACCGTGCCGGGTCACGCCGACCGTGTCTGCCGCTTGACACCTCCTGATGCCGACTGCTGTTTCATTATTATGGCGCCCGCTTCGGAATTCATTTGTTTATCCTTTAATTTCACGCTCGGTATACGTAAATCTATTCCAGTTCCTCTGACGTAGCCTTACGATCGCGAATCGTCTGTCATAGAACCGCCCCTGAACTTTCATTGTTTTCAGTTAACAAGCATTATGCTTTTATTTCATTTTTAAGGTTTTACTATGTAATTTATAAAACAACTTGTTGAAAAACTAGCTGTCACTTTGTTACATTTACTATATCGTTAGAAGAAAGTCACACACGGCCGTGCCGGTTCGAGGGAGTTCGCACCTCGTTATTTGTTTCGAATGAGAGCGAGAATAATGACAAGCTAACGAAGTTAATTTACAAGAATGGTGCCACGTTATTGTGACAGCGAGTGAAGTGTTGCGAAGGGCGGCGCGTGACGCAACGCGGCGGGGCGGGCGGCCCGGCGGCGGCGGCTCCGCGTGTGCCGGCTAGCTCGCGGGGCGCGCGCCGCTCCGCTAAGATCAATAATATGCAACATTTCTCTTATTTTCTGCAATGGCAAATTTTTGCCTACGTCACGCGGCCGCAATTTTCCTGTGAGTGAATGCAAATGTGCGTAAACAACTATTGAGATCTGTTTCATATTATTTTGAAGTTTTAACCACGATTATTTATGATGCATAAATGTAAGTAAATTTAGCAATAGCAAAATATATCAATTCATAAAGTTCAGAAGAGCTAAAGGTCGTGACAGGTATTATACAGGGTTATTTGTAAAACACCGGTAACGCTTTAAGGGAACTACTCATCAATATGAACAACTTTTACTACGGGACCAACCATGAAGGGCGAAGGGTGAAAATTTTCAAAGGGAAAGCAGTCCCAAAAAAATAACCACCAAAAAATAAAACAATAAATGCATAATTTTTCACAATAGGTACTGGCGGCTACCACTAACATCGAAAAATCCCAAAAACTGCTCCTCTACCCCACTGTCTGTTGGTCTATGCATTAACCAATTTCTAAAGGGAAGCCGATGGGAATCGGGTTGCATGGACTCTTCGCCACTGGTACTTAGTCTTGTTCGGATTCGTAGCGCTACCTCTGCTACACGCAAATTCCGGTAATTAAAACGACGACAAAGATTCGACCTACTGCGGATGCTTATCCGCAGTAGGTCGAATCTTTGTCGTAGTTTGTTATTGCCAAAAAAGACACTAAAATGATACTTCGAAATAATGAAAAACAAGGAAAAGATTTTATGGCATTATGTAGTAGGCGCAAAATAACAAGATCGAACTACAGCTCCAATAATTCCGCCTTTGACGGTCCCAACTCCCAAGCCCGGATGAAAAAGTAGGAGGGTTACGTGCTAGATGAAGAAGACACGGCATTCCGTATTTTTGTGATCAATAATTGCGCGAGAGTATTATGTACTCTCAAAAGTGCGTTATGCTACCTAGTTCTTACACTGCATTTTGTTCTTTATGTTCATTAGAGAGGTACAAGTGTAACCCAAACCCGGTTCCAAAGAGCCACTGTGCTACCCTTGTACCTCTATGTTTAAGGTTGGGTACTCCTACCTAGAGTTATAGCCCCATAATCTATTTCCAAGTATTGATCCATCCTATCCAATCCTTTCTACAGTCTGTCCTGGTGGAGAAAACCTCGACCCTAAAAATCATTCAGACTCAATCCAAAGTGTCACCCGACTTGTGTCGAAAGATGTATGGCTGAGGAGCAGCAGCTCAGTCCCGAGTATTACTTTAACTTGTCTCCACTTGGCTCTGTGGAGAGCGACCCCTATTTCCCTAGCTACTCGTAGGAACTAAATGAGTAATCTAAATAAAAAACCTAATAAGGCCATCCCGGAGCTAATAGTTATTAGCTTCCTTACCGAAGAGGCGTTTAACGTTGTCCTTCAGACATGTCCCTTAGAGAAATCTTAAAATACTTACTTTGCCGCAAGCAGACGGGCTAAATCTCCATACTGTTCTTGCGGAATCTGCAGTGGAAGCTGGACTGGGCAGCCCTAGCGAACCATTGAAAATTACCTACTGAAAGCCTCCAGGATGAAAAGATATGTTCCCTGGTGGAACAAAATCCTGTAGCGACTCAGGCGGATTACCGGTCTCTGTTTATCAGAGGGATAAAGACTGGGAAGCTTACAGGAAAGCACTCGCCGCAATCAACAAGGAATTGAGAAAAAATTAATCGTGACGTAAGTTCTGGGAGGAGATAATTATATTATAACACCAGTCACGCGGCGCAAATTCATAAAATCATCTCAAAGTCTTCTCAGTCTCATCTTGTGCTACTAAAATACCCTGATGGTAGCTTCACACGACCCGCAAAAGAAACACTTTCCTAGCTAAAGTCGGACTCGATGCAATTGAACGATCGGAAGATACAGAAGATAAAGAAGTCATTCCCCCAAATCCTGTAGATCAACAGGCCTTACCTTATTTCGTGCTTAGAACCATGGAGGAGGTATATTAGATCAACACATCAGGGAGGTTGCCCTTGGTTGACAGACCTCTGCATGCAAAACAACATACCTATCAAAAAGGCAAAGACAACAGGTACAGTCACTAATAAAATTTAAACCTGTAGAAGTGGTTTCCGAATTCCGCCACTTACCTACCACTTGTTTTGCATGTATTAAAATGCAATTTCAAAAGTAGTAAATTCGCACACGGGCCATTTTTTACCCCTTTTAGGTTTAGCCGGTCAGAGACCGGAACACATCTCGGCCCTCCCAGGCGGAGGATTACCCATGGCTACGGTGGGATCTCACCTTTTTTTTTGTTTTACGTGGTGAGAACCCATCATAGGGCTGTCCTCCGCCTGGGGGGGGCGGAGGGGTGTGCCATACTCCTACCAGCTAAACTCACCACGGTGGTCCACTTCGGCACCTACAGGTGGGCTTCGGGTTCTCTTAGAAGACCGCGCCGAAGCCTACCTCGGTGCCACGCCTATTAGGGCACTTCTCGGGGAGGGAGACTGTAAAGAGGTCTCCCTCCCAGGCACGTCCCGGGGGAGACTGTAAAGAGGTCCCTCCGGTACCCTCGCTGTGCGGTGCACAGCGCGCAGGACCGACCAGTGCGCGCCGTCTTCTCGGGGGTCGCTTCGGTGAGAGCGCACCAGAGTCCCCACTCTGTGCGTTCGCGACCCCGGAGGCCCCCCGCCAGGTGATGTCCGGCGGGGGGTTAAGGCGTACGCGCCGAGGTGGTAGTTCCTCGGCGCCTTCTTCTCCGAGCGGGATCGGCCCTCTCTCGATCCCGCTCTGCGGTCTCTTTCTGGAGCATAACGGCTTCACAAAAAGAGACCACTGCACTCCAAACGGTGGGATCTCACCACACTAATAAAAAAAAAAAATAGGAATCCAGTCGGTTCTAGCAACTAACAATATTTAAAAATAATTTTACCGCCTAATCCAGACTAGTAGTAGTTAGGTTTGAAATTGGCATAAAATTTATAAAGTTCTATCAGATAGACAAAAAAAAAATATGCTAACATTTTATTTTTCGAATATAACAAGCTTACGAACATGAACATGATTTACATTGCTCAAAAAGAACAAAGCACCAGTAAATGCTTAACAAATGGTAATTATTCTATTCTATTCTATTTGTTTTTTGCCAAACGATATAGGTAAGTATGAAATTGACACGGGGCGTGCACGCCACGCCTTGTTCTTACAGCAATAATTACTAGAGATGTGCCGACTATAACTTTGGCCGACTAGCCGACTAGGCGATTAGTCGGTTGTAAAGAGACCGACTAGTCGGCCGAGCCGATCACGGTTTCGGGGGTGTTCGGAAATATCCGCGTGACGCTTTGTTTACAGCTGATTCGCGCGCAAGTCGCAACCGCTGCCTGCGAGCATGTCAGAACATGTTTTGTTTATGTACTTCGCATTGTTTCTTGATTTTTGCTTTTGCACTGGTCAGAGCGGTGTTTTTGAGTGAAAAAATAAAGACAATTCTGTTAATAGAGCTCAATTAAAATTTAATCATTTCAAAAAGTAAGTATATGTATATGGTTCTTTTTTTAACCAATTGGACAATGATTCCCGTAAGGTCAAGTGTAACCAGTACTAAATAATAATTTCTTGTGGTGGGCAGGGAAATACAGCAAATACTACGAGTATGAACAACCATATCAAATACTGATATCCAACCTTGAGCTCAGTTAACCTCAGTTAGGTTCATTTTTAGGCTCATTTTATTGAGAAATACATACAAAGTAAGAAGTCGGATAGTCGGCGGTCTTTGCCGAATAGTCGCCGACTACAAAAGTGGCCGGATAGTCGGCTTTACCGACTAGTCGGAACATCTCTAATAATTAATATTACTAGTAGTGTAAGTACAATCAATCAATTAACAAAAAGCAAACCACTCGCTTGCTTTTGTTAGCATAACGTTCGGCTCGGGTTCAAATGCTAGGTACATTTGGACACAGGCCAAGCCAAACCTACTTATACACATAACTATCTCGCCTGTAATTCCAGAAGGGGTATGCATTGTAGGCAGAAGTTTGCTGTCTGTCTTACACGCACTCTACCAATTGCAATGGCGGTGACCTATTATCGTCATTGACTTGTACGGATATAGTAACTAAACCCTTATAACTAGCTTTAAGTAAGTACTTATGGGGAGCCCAGCGGGTTATGCGGTGTAAGCCTCACAACTAGGGCAGGAATGAAGCCCGTCACAAGTCGCATTTAGCAAAGCAATGCAATACAAAGCCATCGGTAAATCTGTAGCGGAGAACGCTCTCTTTTGTGCTTCTTTTTACCCGACTGCACGACGCAAAGGAGGGTAATGTGTTTAACAGCCTAAAAAGAACAGCATGGCATAATTATTTTAGTTTTTATTAGATTCTTTTGGGTTTTCTATTTAGTTAGTAAAAAAAAGAGTTTATTACATCATAGTCTACCTACCTATGGGCAGCGGCCCAGCAGCAGAACATTAATTGACTTGAGGGTGAATAGAATGAACTGTCAGCAACCAACGTCATTGACAATAATTTATTATTGTTGTAGTTACGAGTTTATTATTTTGTGTCTTTTTAAATTTAACTTCAGTCATACATGGCGTTAGGATCGACCATCATTTATTTGCTCTTATTGAGGTATGTTTCATTTCCATCGGTTGAGTAGGTAATGAGATAGCTTGACATATTGCTTGCTCCTTGCTCTATTGTAAGCAGTCCCATAAGAAGCCAGAGGTCACGATTGATTGGTAAGTTAAAATATGTTGTATTGGACCGATTTTGATGAGATTTTCACTGTAGTGATACTTAGGGGTCGAGGGCTTACAGGAAATATTAGAAATCGACCTTTTAAAGTAAGCATCGCTATTGCTCATTGGAACTAAACAGTGCTACATATGTTTTTGTGTATCTGCTATGGTTTATATTTATGTTTGTCATTTAAACGGATTTATGATTAAAAAAAAACATCACGCTATACGACTATAATCTATGAACTAAGCTATATATTTTCCACATTAGAGACGGTTATGTTCACACATATCGCGACTAACCACGCAGGCTAGAGCTAAAAGTATTAAAACAAAATTGAGCATCCGAACTCCACGCGGACGACGTCGTGGGCGGGCACTGCTAGTTTAATATAAATTTAAGTATAAATTTCAATTTCATTCATAAAATAGATATTAGACACTAGGAACCATAAAGTTATTATTACCACTAGTAATAATAACTTTATGCTAGGAACATATGCTTGTTCCTAGATTATACATAATGATTTTGACATAGTTATTAATTTATGGATAGGTACCTACCTACATAGTAAATAGTTTAAACAAACAATAATTATTTTGCCGTTACTTGCTAATAAAAAAATCAAATTAGATTATAATAATATCTGTGGTATAGAGGGAGGAAATTAAGGAAGAAATAGTATCCAATGATCCAACATGACTCGCGCTGATGCTACGCCACGCGTCACTGCTACGCACCACGCGTCATGCTACGTACGCGTAACGCACAGCGCGGCGATTGTAGCTTTGTCCGGCAGATCCCGTGAGATCCAAACTAAAACTTTTTGCGGCCACTTTTATTTCTTATTCTGAGCGATCGGGATTTGCGTTGCTAAGGTATTTACTAGTAGATTAAAAATGTAATGCACACATAGTAGGATCCAAAAGGTCAGGAGTGAGACTATTCCTATAAAACTTCTGAATTGCGTTAGGTTATTCGGAAGTAAAGTATGAATACGACATTCTAATCACAAGACGCCAGCGGCCGAGGAAAATACTAATATCAACGTTTCGTTATTCAATGAATGCAAAAAATCTAGGAAAATTATTTATGACTTAATAATTAGAATACTAACCATAAAATCTACACCCCAATCTAACGTGTGGTTCCTGTCATCGAATGCGCTGCGTTTAGGTTTAAACTACAGTTTAAACCGCGAAATCGTTGATATTTATACTCCCACATACCTATTGGACATTCAACAAATACACGGTACTTTTCAAAAAGTCAAAGTCAACAAAATGAGCTAATTGATGGTTTTGGACACAATTGGGTTAACATAATTGGATTATACGAAACCCTTCGTGAAAAGCTTAACAATAAGTATACGGATGTTGTGCGATGGTTCTGGTAATGTATTTCAATATAAGCACGTAAATATTTTAATGTATCTACCTAAGCAAGCATCAATCACAAATGTTACCTAAATCAACTTAAATTACAAATTATCTACGGCCATGAGTCTTAAAATATTTTACCTGTCGATACTATTAATAGATTTGTATGAGAGAAATTATAAAAATAATTACGGCCAATAGAGAATCGGATTCGCGCACCGAGGACGGGTACAAACATATTTAAGTGAATATTTCGTCCATCACGGGAATCAAGGAAAAGATAAACTGGATTGAGAGACAAACTTAACTTTGCCGTAGGAAAACTGTTGTCCCCATACTTCGATATAGGTCGCGCTCAGTTTACCTACCAACTGCAAATAAGTTTATAATTGTTTTTTTTGTGATGGAACTACTTTAGGATTTTCGGACTTTTCCCTTTATTTGTGCTACAAGACATTGCCTCCAGCCAAATTTCATGATTGTAGATCAACGGGAAGTACCCTATAGGTTTTGATTCCCTTTCGAGTGTCAAAATATATGGCATAAACGGACGTATCTTTTGATTTCGTTGACTTAGAAGTTTTATTTTTTTACAGCTCCAAGGAATTGCAGACCTGGGTATTTGATATTAATTTCAACTCCCACGCACCACTCAACCTCCACGCATTCCTGAGGAAAAGGGTCTTGACAGACATACAGACTGACGGACAACGAAGTGATCCATAAGGTCCTTTTTTCCTTTTGAGGTACGGAACCCTAAAAATGAGTTTTGTACGTTTAGCAACCATATCCGATACTGTGATGGATTAGGTACATTTGCCCATATATACAAGATATAAGATCTTGAACAAGGTCTGGGCTTTTTCTACATGGATAGATAGATAGATACGGGACGATTAGGTACCTAGGTATAGTAATTACACGGATTGGGAAACGAATACCTGCTCAAGTAAGTACCGACAAACAAAGTACGATAGGTCGAGCGGGCACAACGAGCACGAGGGCCAAATTAAAACTAATTTGCTGGGTGTGATAATAACTAGTTATAAAAAAATATCCTCATTGGTTTTGCTTCATAAAATATATCTGACTGAGGCGGTATTTATACGCAATGATATATTATTTAGTACGTGCGAGACGAGAGTACGAGACAGAAGAAAAATGTTGGTGATATTTCAGCTACATCTGGTTAAACTGTAAGCCCATGAAAAATAAATAGAGTAACGGCTTTATTTATTTATTGTACATATGAACGGGATTTATATACCTATACTTCTCTAGGTTTCTTTTTTCATATAAACATATTGTATAGATTATAGAGTTATTCGAGCGCGGGCATAGCTCGAACCTGCGACTTCAGTATTGTGGTTCAGGACACTGGAACGGTTCGTACAAATGAGCGGACATAGGAATCTTAAAGAACGATTAATCGATTTCTGAAAAACTAAAGATGCCAATGTATTCCGCTTAATGATTGTATTCGAAAACAATCATACACATTTTTTGATTAGACTTCAATTTTAGAAGATATTTGACAAAAACTGATTTCAATGTATAGAAAACTACTTTAAAAATCGAATTTCTTGCGATTCCCGCATATTTTCGTGTTTCAGTGATTATAGTGATTTTGTATGAACTATTTGCGAAATATCGGCCAAACATTCTAGGTACCTCTAGCGACCTCTCTGGGAGCTATATGACAAAACATTATTTTCTCCTATTTTCTTTGATAATGGGGAGATAAATTCGTTTTTGTTACATATAGTTCGTTTTTAACTTAGTACTTTGCTACCTACTTGCAGTAGTTTGAACTGGAATTACTAATAAGGGATTTTGGAGATATCTAGAAGGCAAAATACAGTTTTGCCTTATTTTCTATAACAACATTTTTGTAATGTGGTTCTGTCTGGCCTGTTCGTTAAGACTTGTACAAAAGGATATATTCAAATGTAATAAGTCCAAATCGTAATATCCTAATAGGTCAGTTCTTCTTTGACGTTATCTTTCCGTCAATCATGGTTAACAGCAACTGGTGTTTTATGCTGTTGTTTCCACAGTCTGTAGAGTGCAATTCAGACATTTTATCTTCAAAATCTTTAGTTTCGCTTAAAACGTTGAACTCTGTCTCTTTCATAAACTTAAACATAATTGCGCGACAATAAAAAGTGGATGAAGGGCGCTCATTTCGCCAAACGATTTCTCCATCTTCTTTGGTTAATTTTATTGGCACTAAGCTGGCCATAAAAACGCTAGCTATACTATCTTTATTACTGCTTGTCTGCTTATAAACACTTTGATCTGATGCACCATCAAAGCCCCATTTACTCACTAATATGAGCTGTTGGTTCTCGATTGTTAAAGAATCAGCTAGAGATTCAACAAGTCTTTTCGATGTGAGATCCAAAAGAGCTTGTAAACGGATTTTAGCGGATGTTTCTGTCACAATTATATCTTCTTGGTCAGGATAACACTTTTGTTTCTCATTCTGTATCTGGTAGTAGCTGGGATATTTAGTTTTACCCTGTTTGAGGCTGAACTCTCTAAGAGTATTATAACGCCACTTAGACATTTTCATTGTAACATACAGAGCTAGTGCTTGTACTGCTGATATTTCCGTTAGCGACTTTTGAGTCTTTCCTTTAATGCTTTTCTTTATGTTGGAAACAGCTTCTGGATGGTCCACCATGTGTTTCAATACTTCAGCAATTTCTTGGTTTCAGCAATTTCTTTAAGAGCTGCAACAGTCGAGAACACTAGTTCTGTAACTTCACTTTTTGTACGAATTTTTGCGCCTTGCTCAATTCGTCTCCGTTTTTGACGATCGCTAAGATCCTCAAATACCTTCCCAGTAATATTTCCAGTAGAAGTCGAGGCATCCATTTTAGAAGGAGACGCTAACTCTTCTTGCAGTTCTGTTAATTCACTTGTTTCCAATAAATCAGATTGTTCAGCACTGGTACCAGGAACTGGCATAATATTGTCTTTAACAATCTGTGGCCACCTCATCTCAGATTCTAGCCAACACGAATACTTTTTTATGAATTGCTCATGAGTATGATGTGAATTTTTCCACTTTGAATACATACGATAGCAGATTTGGCGGCACCATTTCTGGAACTCTTGTATTTCACTTTCATTTAGGTCCAAATTAGAGTTTGATCTCAAAACATTGAACAAAAACATGTGATCGCAAATATCTTTATGGTTGCGTAAAACAACAAAAAGGTCCAAGTTAGTGACAAAACCACGGAAAGTCATAATGACAAAGCTCGCAGGGAATCAAAACTATAACTGATTATGCTTATTGAAATTTGTCCTTATATACTTTCTCTTTAAATTTTTCACTAACTACCCTTATTAGAATGACAGTAACATCATAAGAAATTGTAGGTTTCTTCTTGGTATAAGATAAAAGAGTACATTCAATGGTGAATGCAATTATCTAATGGCACATCTACTCGAAGCCGATTTTACAGAAATAATTATTTTCTTAATGTGATACTAATGATGCGTAAATTAGGACGATAATAGAAGAACTGACCTATTAGGATATTACGATTTGGACTTATTACATTTTAATATATCCTTTTGTACAAGTCTTAACGAACAGGCCAGACAGAACCACATTACAAAAATGTTGTTATAGAAAATAAGGCAAAACTGTATTTTGCCTTCTAGATATCTCAAAAAGCCCTTATTAGTAATTCCAGTTCAAACTACTGCAAGTAGGTAGCAAAGTACTAAGTTAAAAACGAACTATATGTAACAAAAACGAATTTATCTCCCCATTATCAAAGAAAATAGGAGAAAATAATGTTTTGTCGTATAGCGCCCAGAGAGGTCGCTAGAGGTACCTAGAATGTTTGGCCGATATTTCGCAAATAGTTCATACAAAATCACTATAATCACTGAAACACGAAAATATGCGGGAATCGCAAGAAATTCGGTTTTTAAAGTAGTTTTCTATACATTGAAATCAGTTTTTGTCAAATATCTTCTAAAATTGAAGTCTAATCAAAAAATGTGTATGATTGTTTTCGAATACAATCATTAAGCGGAATACATTGGCATCTTTAGTTTTTCAGAAATAGATTAATCGTTCTTTGAGATTCCTATGTCCGCTCATTTGTACGAACCGTTCCAGTGTGCACCGGTCGCTATTGCCCACCGAGCTACCGCGACCCCCGCTTACTGCATCAAAATTTTCCTTCACATTTTACCATCTCATGGCGACGGTGACGACATCTATTAGAAAATATTACAGCGCCGTCCCCCTTAAATAAAAAGGATATCGCAAAAACTAAACTTTAAAGGAAGCATTAAAAATAGTTTTTGTAAATTTAACGATTATGAAAAAAAAACATTTATTACCGGAATAAAATTGTAATAAACTTTATGCAAGACATGTTGAATATTTTGCCCGCGAATATAAGGGTATCTAAGAGCATCTCATTGGAAATGTAACGTATTGAAAGTAGGTATTGCAAAAAGTCTATAAAGCATACATGTATACGAATAATATTTTTTTATTCATTATAATAATAATAAAAACAACATAAATTATAGAGATATTGTTACATTGGCAATTATTTAACAATAATTTAATTCCTAGATGAGTTTTAGGTATGATTACTAACGCTTTATTCCCAAATTGAGACGAAAATTAATATTAAAAAACGTGGTAGTTATGATACATGTGGTAATTCTTTGCCTGTGGCCTCTGGGGATAATTTATTTGGAAACTGAATCGGGTTGAGGTAGATGTCAAACGCAAGTCCACGCCAGCCTATTAGTGTGAAAAAGAAACCTTTTCGTTCTCTTTATGTTTTCCCGACCAGAAACAAAAGTCATTGAGCAAGTTAAGTATACTGTTATATGTGCTGTGTTCAGGTAGATGCAGCTGCACTTAGTTATCCGATCGACACTCACTGGTAGATCTGACAAGATTTATTTTTAGCTAGAGACCATAGACGGCTTATGATGCTATCTAAATAGGTATATTAATTATATACGAATAGAGTATATAATTATATAGATATCTACATCCTGATGTATACAATTCTATTTACACATGTTAACAGACAGTACAATATACCTACCTATATATTGGTCATCAATAAAGGGTAGCCGACGCGACGTGTGGACAGTGCAACGCGACTATCCCTTACAATTAAGTAATTATAGTGAATTCACCCAATTATGTAATTAATCGAAATCCGGCAATATTTCGCTATATGAAGAATTGCACCTAGCCGGGGCGATAATTTATATAAGAAAATCTTTTGTCCTATATTAATTTAGTGGATAATATCGGTAACTTTCATTAATAAAATAGTTTCAGACATAGACTTTCATATGGTTTCAGCGTGTATTAAATTACTTATTGATTATTTAGTTTACTTTTGTATATGTAACGTAAAAATTACATTTTAGCTGCCGAAATGCACAAAATCAAGTAGGTACATAAATACTAACCATGAATGTATGATGGGGTTTGGGCAGCTTGGTCAGCGTGCCGGTAGCCCATGCGAGGGGCGCGGCGCGCGCTGATCCCGCCAGTGTCGTTGGTGTGGGCCTCCAGCGGCAGCCCCGGCGACTTCCACACGCAGATGTAGTACACGGACAGCAGGATGGCAGCCAGCGACACCGATAACAGGTACGCCAGCACCGTCAGCACGCGCACCACCTTGCTGGCCGGCTTCTGCTTGTATATATCGCGCGTCGCCGACGGTACGCCCACCTCCTCCGACGCGCTGTCCTCTTCTGTCTGACCACTCTGACCACAAACCGACATCCTGCTCTCGCTACATGTTTCTATTTCAGTGAAGATTTTTAACTAAAAGATAAAATAAATATATCCGCGCGTGGCACGTGTAGCATCCGCGGTCGGGTGGAGAGTGTGTGGCCGGCGCGGTAAGGTCGAGCGCGCGCTGTCCCGGTGACCAACGACGTCCGCCGCGCTGGCTCCCGCGCTATTCGCAAAAGCGATCAACTACACACGTTTATACGTCACAGATTTACGAATGCTACCAACCACCGATCAGTGGCTAATGCATTTTATAATACCTATAGGAAGATATTAAAATTGTCTCGTTCCTAAGTATGTTGTCCTATTTCCTTAAACCACGTACTTTAGTTTTACAACCACCATGTAATTTACAGTCGAGGTAAACTAATTAGGGACAGAATTACAATTAAAGGGCATTTTTTGAATAGGGTCCCTAATATTATGTTTTCTTGCATTGTATTATGTAGGTACCTATGTTGTTATTGCAATGGATTAATACAAGGACAACAGGTTGGCACGCCGCGCCAGCACCGTCAGCATGCGCACCACCTTGCTAGCCGGCTTCTTCTTCACGTGGGCCTATTATTTGATGATTTTCGTAATAAAGTATCCAAGGATTGCGTAACTACTTACTTAGTTATAAAACAAAACTAACAAACAAAATGAAAATAACAATCTAACTAATAATAACAATCTTTAAATGTACAACACGATTTACAATCACATCGCTCAGGTTCATAATGCCTATTCTGACAATCTAAGTAATTGTACCTATAGCAAAAGGTAAAGTACTTATTAATCTTAAAAAGCAAAGCCTCCTTCCTTTATTTCGTTGGTAGGTTCAGAAAGTAAAGCAGTTTCCACGTTGTGCAAGATATAGGATCCATCTTAGATGCTTTCCTACAGTGCAATCAGCTTCGCTCGCTCCGGCCTTCCATGTTTGTTGTAGAAACTAAGTCAAAAGTGCCTTGGGTTGGCTTCTAGTCAAAACTTACCTAGTAATTTTGAAACAACATTTTGTAATATAATTACCTAATATTGCCATAATTTAATTAACTACCTACCTATCTATACTAAAAGTGCACGTATTGCGAAGTGTTCGTTTTCTGTCGGGTGCACATTAGTGCGAAGTGTACCTACATTCTACGCGGTGCGCCTATAACCCATATATTCCCCGAAGGGTTAGGCTCAACCATGTTTGCCGATGCGAGTTAAATTAATTAAACAAAAAAGGCTGGTCTACTACTTAGAATCTCCTATCAGAAAAAGACAATAGTGACGATTCTGTTGCGCACTATGACAGGACCAAACTAAGGGCTTTTCTATTTTTCTCTTCTCTTTCTGTTTAAATAGAAAATGAAGGTAATAGATGCGTTTAGTCTAGTTTAGTAACTGTCAAAATGCGCAACAGAATTGACACAATATCACTTATCTACTCATATCTCGCACTCTCCCAGTACCACTGTTACCCCGAGATACTGGTACTGGGAGGATGCGGATATGAGCGACCGCGACGGTCGGGCGCAGCGCACAGTGCCTGCTTCCTCAGCCCCCGATTCCTCGGAGCTCGCGCGCGGACTATTAGGCTGAGAACTATAGTGCATACTTTGAGTTAGCTCAGACTGTACTTAAACGTTGATAAGCTTATTATATTCTTAGCTTATACTTCGATTTCGAATAGTCATAACAGGGTGAAATTGTGCTTACCTTTATTTGAGTCACATTTGAGCAAACACTAAGACCGACGAAGTCAATAAAGTCTAAAAGTCAAATAAAGAAAGTACCTAATTCTAAAGTAAAGTCAAAGTACGCTCTACAGATCTCAGTCTTAGTCCGATATGTACAAGAATCGAACCCAGCCAGGACGCCACGCTCGACCGGTCTAGACCGATGATGATGATCTTATTACAGAACAAGGTTTAAACCAAGTCTAACGTAAAACTCAGGTTTAGGCTCTGGTTTTAGAAAATTGTTATTACAAAACATAGTTTCATGAAAAATCTCAGTTTTATCACTGGTCTAAGCTAAACCAGGCCTCCCCCTAGTTTTGCCGTGGTTTAAGTGACGTGATCTACCTACGTTTCGTTTTCTTGAATACATTATATGCCTAAAAATCCTAGTGATTATAATAAATATTCTTTTTGGTATCGTAACACTTCTAAAAGCTTTTAAATCGCACTCTTTGTAGTCAAAACAAACTTAATATTATCTTAATTATTTACTTTCATCATAATCTAATGATCCAAATCTTGTAAGGTACAATTTATTTAAAGTAATCCTTAAAAAATCTGCACGAAACGAAACATTTCTACGAGGATGTGACTTTGGAGTATTTATCTGTGGCATTTTGGAGTGAATGAGTGAATGATAAACTAATACTCGACGGTGATTGGTCCGAGCTCGGTCTAAACTATGGTTTTAGTAGACCTCGGAAAAAACTGATTTTGTAATATAGTCGGATTTAAACCAAGGTCTTAATTTGACACCTGGTCTTGTTAGACCTGGCCTAAACTCAGGTTTAACACATATTTTGTAATGAACTTGAGTTTAGACCAGGTATCAAACTAAGACATTGGTTTAAATCCGACATTATTTTATGTATGGCGATTTAAACTTACAATAATTATGTTACGGTACCAAAAGAATATTATAATATATCGACAGTATGCTGACAATACCTTCTAACTAATATTTTTATCGAAATATTGTTTGGAACGCCGCGCCATCTGAATATTTATAATACTTGCTAACAGATGGCGCTAAAATAAATATTTGGATAAATGTTAATATAAATGTTAGTTAGAAGGTATTGTCAGCATACGGTCGATATATTTTTTATTATATTTATGGTTTTTTCGTCATCTCTATTGTATTCAGGAAATACAGAAAATAGTTTAAGTAAAAAAAAAAATCTTATAAATTCTACATCAAACCTAGTAGTAGGTCGAAGCCGCATCTCAAATTCAGTTTAAAAAAAATCGTAAAAAAATTGCGGGGCTTTTAGTTAATTGTCTTTTTACATAAAATGGAAAACCAAAAGTAAAGGAGTGATACCCTGCAGTCCGAATTGCGCTAAAAGTGATAATATCGCGAATCCGACCAAAGTCACAATTAATAATATTATTCAATAGCCCTTATTATTTTGTGACTATTAAATTTGGTCGTATTCGCGATATTATCACTTTTATCGTAATTCGGACCGGGATAATGTCACTTAAACCACGGCAAAACCAGGGGTAGGCCTGGTTTATCTTAGACCCGAGATAAAACTGAGTTTTTTCGTTAAACTTTGTTTTGTAATAACAATTTTCTAAAACCAGAGCCTAAACCTGAGTTTTTCCTCAGATTTGTATTGTAAGATTTAAACCAAGGTCTTAATTTGACACCTGGTCTTGTTAGACCTGGCCTAAACTCAGGTTTAACACATCTTTTGTAATAAGACCGTATTATGTATAAAGACAGAATTTTAGTCGCTGGATTCATTTCCGATTCATTTTTTCATCGCCTTGATGGATTGCCAATATCAATATTTGAGAATATCGTAATTCTCAAATATTACGCCGATTGAACCGATTGAACTTGATCGCCGAGATTCATATAATAAATCTTGAGGATGACGAATGAAAAACCATTCGCTTTTTCATCTAGAATGTTTTTATTGCGTATGTAATATTACATCACGTGATAACTATATCGCCCGGCGGTCGAAATTCAACCACATATTACTTATTTAAAAATTACTACTTATATAGAAAATATAGCTTACTGCACTCCTTCTTCATATAAACTAACTACGCCAAATCTCACACTCCTCCGTGCGAGGGGTACAAAGTTTTCTCTTCACGTAGATTATGTAATATTATAATAAGACGTTTTAAATCAATGGATACAATGCAATGTCTGACTGAAGATCAGTTTTTGGCTGAAGCCGACTGTTCGGCTCTTGACATAATCTTCGGCCGTAACCGAAGCTGGAGATTTAATCATACTTATAAATTTTAGAACACTTAGGGCCATGTTCATGGACAAATTAACAGATATTTATGATTAAATCGGCCGATTACCCATACAAAAATTTATGTTTAAACGACTGATTTTGCTCTAATCATCGGTTATGTTGTCAGTGAACTTGGGCCTAGACCTTAGAATAACAATTCAAATTGTTAATTATGTACATTTAATAATTTTAAAAATAGTAAGTACCTAACAACAACTGCATGTTTAATTTTTATAGGTTACTCGGTTTTCTTTTCATCTTGTTTCCATCCACTGAGTTTGTTTTTTTGCAGTCGGGTTTTTTGTTACTTTTTTATTTATTTGTTGTATTTTAAACTTTTTAGTTTTATTAATGTTGAATTATAAGATCTATAAATAAAAAAATGAATCCCTATTTCCCTTGGTCTTGCACTCGAGCCATCACGCGGGAACGGCTGGACCAGTTCCACTAATTCTTTTTTTGTTGTGTTTCTTATAATTTTAAGAAGGTAGGGTAGGGTAGGGTAGGTATCACGGATATGGTAGGTATAGTAGATAGGGTAGATAGTAGGGTAGGTATGGTAGATAGGCTAGGGTAGGTAGGTAGGTATGTAGGTAGGTAGATAGGGTGGTAGGTAGGTAGGTACATAGGCTGATAAACACATTACCCTCCTTTGCGTCGCGCAGTCGGGTAAAAAGCGCTAGTAGGAAACCATATGCAAAGTATAATAAGTTATGCGAAGAACACGGTAGGCAGATTTGAATTTTATGGCGCTTGATATTTGAATTAACATTCGAGAGGCCATTAAACAAAACATGGCGCCTGGCGCCACCGCGCCGCGACGCCGCCGATACCACGATGTGAAAAACACGCAGAGATCAGCACCCCTACCGCGTAACTAAAATTGTATGAACATCGACATCGGTATTAAACTTCAATACGATAGTGAGAGCCTAAACTTTGAGCTAACTTGTAAAAAAATTGAGGTATTCCACGAATAGCACCGATCTGAACGGCACTAAAACGAATAGCACCAACGCTATTCCACGAACGGCACCGATCCAAATTTTGGTTTGGTGCGATTCGTGGAATAGTAAAATAATATTAATTTTATTCCACGAACGGCACCAACGTAAAATTTTCTTCTAGTGATGGGAACTATTTTTTGTCCACAACATTAATAAATAAAACATATCGATATAAATCAGCAGGAAGTACGTTTATTGATCATATTATTATTTTACGTTTTTTTTTTTTATTAATAGATCTAACAATCAGTTTTCTTAACTATTTGGGTCACTTGCAAAAACAGCCTTAAGTTATTTATTACCTACTTACTATAAATACCTAAAATCAAATCACATTCTTTTATCACAATTTCTCTTAGTATCACATTTTTTTCATATAAATAAACTTTTTTCTACTTATAATTTTGTATATATTTTTTTACTTTCTACTGTATAATAATTATTATTATCATATGTTAAAGTATTTCAATTACTAAAATCATCAATACCAGCCTTGCATTTGGATTATTTCTCAAGTGACTTTGAAGAAGCCGCTGTTAGAGGAGTGCTGGCAGTGTTTCCCAATGTTTTAGTAAAAGGATGCTACTTCCATTTTAAAAAGGCGTTGAAAAAGAAGGGGAAGGATCTAGGTCTCCATAAGAATAGCATAGTCAGGAAGCACGTTGCTTTGTGCACCGTCCTACCCCATCTGCCACCCGAGGTGCTGGATGATGCATGGCTTTACTTCATGAGTGAAAGTCCACGACAGGAAAACGTGACAAAGTTTAACGGTTATATGGTCACACAGTGGATCGAACACAGACTGTGGTCGAATAAATGGTCTTGTAAAAGATACGATTTTAAAACTGAGTTGGTTTGCAAGAGGAATACTAATGGCAATAAAAAAAAAACCAGTAAAATGTTGTATAGGTAGAAAATACTAAGAAAGACTGATATTGTAAGCGTTAATTGTGATAATAATAATTATTATACAGCAGAATGTAAAAAAAGAAATATACAAAATTATAAGTAGCAAAAAGGTTATAGGTAGATAATACTAAAAATGACTGATATTATAATCGTTAATTGTGATAATAATTATTATTATACAGTATAATGTAAAAAAAATTACAAAATTATAAGTAGAAAAAAGTTTATTTATATGAAAAAAATGTGATAGGTACTAAGAGAAATTGTGATAAAAGAATGTGATTTGATTTTAGGTATTTATAGTAAGTAGGTAATAAATAACTTAAGGCTTTTTTTGCAAGTGACCCAAATAGTTAAGAAAACTGATTGTTAGATCTATTAATAAATAAAAAAAACGTAAAAAAATAATATGATCAATAAACGTACTTCCTGCTGATTTATTTATTAATGTTGTGAACAAAAAATTGTTCCCATCACTAGAAGAAAATTTTACGTTGGTGCCGTTCGTGGAATAAAATTAATATTATTTTACTATTCCACGAATCGCACCAAACCAAAATTTGGATCGGTGCCGTTCGTGGAATAGCGTTGGTGCTATTCGTTTTAGTGCCGTTCAGATCGGTGCTATTCGTGGAATACCTCAAAAAATTACCTATCGTATAGTTGGGACACTTATCTTCATGATCGGTAAAAAAAATACAAGTTAGCTCAAAGTTTAGGCTCTCACGATCGTATTGAAGTTTAATACCGATGTCGATGTTCATACAATTTTAGTTACGCGGTAGACCCGCAGCTCTCTATGTCGAAACCATCGAAACTGATCGACGACGCCGCGACGTATTAAAAATTAAACCAATTAAATAATACCTGCCTACACCAACTCATTAATATAGGCATTGTATAGCCCAAGTCCGTATTATTGTATATAAATTGTCCAAATTTGCGAGCAAACCACCCACGGGAGCGCAGGGAGTTCATCCATTAGACATAATTGGATCGTTGCCCGCGTTACAGAAGGGACTGTATAATAGTGTGTACTCGCCTGTATTGTTCCATGTTCAGCAATCAATCATCCCTATAATAGACAAGCAACCATCGTCGTGGGACGTGGAGTAGATAATATACCTATAAGTATAGAAAAATTAATTTACATAGGTAATAGAGTAGATACTGGCGGTTCGCATTTTATAGCTTTTACCGTACATCTACGATAAGAAATAAATATACTTAGGTAGGTAGGTACTTAAACAATCCTTAATAGATATTCACATATTCCCACTATGCAGGATATTTTTTATGTACCTAGTGCGCATTATTTGTATAGGTATCTATAGAGTGATTCAGTCTCTGTTCCTAAATGCACTTTAGAACAAAACATAAATTCGGTTAATTTTATCGACACACATAATGTACCTACTAGCGCAAACCATACAAAATCTAATTTTATTTTGTTTTGGAGTGAATTTTAGTACCTACCTACTAACCTACCTACTACGGTTGCATTTAGGAACAGACACTGAATCATTCTGCAAATGCGCAATAGGTACATAAAAAAATATCCTGGTACCTACCAGATATTTTACTGCATATTTTTTACATTTCGGTCCGTGTTCTTCATTAGGACCTGCTAATCTCTATTTTTACTGAGCGGCAGCAAGTGTTTAGTACCTGTGTTACTTCATGGCAGGCTAAGTTCTGCCAGCAAGTTTTAATTTCTAGGCATGTTTCGATACAATTGACACCATGCAGGGCCGCGCCGCGCGCCGCCGCCGCCGCACAGTCGGTCGAAACGATGATTTTAGTGACTTAGGGATCAACTTTGTTTTTTTACTTTTTTCTTTATGCGGATCGATAGAACTCATTTACCTCAATAATAATTGTTCTGATGCTTTTTTTCCTAAACTTGCTCCTTTAGGTGGAAAAATGCATTTTGTGATATTTTTGTATGGAGCGGATCAAATTAAATTAAATTCCTGCTAAGTGGCGAGTGATCCCGCTTTGAAACTATATTTTTCTTAAAGCTTGCCCAGTCTACTATCATTTGATGCTATGAACATTTGCATAAAGTTGCATCACTGCCAAATAAATAAATCGAAAAAAATGAAAAAATACATTGAATAATTTTTATTTTCTCAAGTTCTTTTAAGTTAAAATTGATGTGGAATAGTAAGTAAAAGCACTTAATTATTCACATAATTAATTAACAACTAACGACAATATATTAAGGTTCGTTATTAGCTTAAAGGACATTGGGCAAATTTCATACAAAAAAAACCCAGCATCAACAGAAACAAAATCTATCCCTTATTATCACACATGTTAACCTTATATATTTTTCATTATTTGTTTGTTTGATTCTTCTGTACGGTGAGAGATATGAGGCAGTTTTATTTGCCCTATCAGTAGTTAACAAAACAACATTAAATGTTTTAATTAACCCCCGACAAACAAAGAGGGGTGTTATAAGTTTGTAGTGTGTATCTGTGGATCTGTGTATATGTGTATCTGTGTATTTGTCTATAGCATCGTAGCTCCAAAACGGATGGACCGATCCCAGTGTAATTTTTTTTAATTGAAATCTAGTTTAATCGGTTATCATGTAAGCTATGTTTCATTAAAATCTGTTACGCCGTTCAAAAGTTACAGCTCTTTTTCTAGTTGGAGTAGGTTTTTGACGGTTAGGTTATTTAATATTAATTAACTATCTAAATCGACTATTACCGTGTCCATAAGTGCTGCAGGCTGTTCTATGCCTACATGTTGAGCGTAACCTAAGTAGTATAACACACTTATTACATGAGAACAGCTTCCCAGGGTGCGCATACCGTGAATACAAGAGCAATAGTAGTTTATTATCGCATTATGCCCGCTTTCAAATGGGTTACACATAATATAAGTATAATAAGTTTTTGTTCGAAAATGTCTTGATTCGATTCTCGCCTGTACCAAAACACCAGAGACGTTATTTACCTATAGTTATACACTGGATGCTTGTACAATTCTTTAAACTCCACTTAGTCGCACGTGCTCCTAACAATATGACCTAGCTATCTTGAGACGGTAAGTCCCAACGGCAAATAAAACAATCTGCTGTCTGGTCATCTGCGGAAAATCATTGAAATTCGGGTCATTAGCCTCCATCACTTGAAAAGTGGCCCTTTATCTCTTTACGTTATTTTGTACGAAATATTCTGATAAATGATAAGATCTATTTACGTTTTCATTAATAATCTGTATAAATGATTCTGTATACACGCTGTCACTGTTGGAAACAGTTGATGACTATGAGAACAGCTGCTATTTTAAAATCAACCATTATATTTTTTGGTGCTCTGTCATGTCTTCCGGAATATTTAAAAGTCTCTTTTGGATTTTCCATTTACGGCTTCCACGACCCATCTGCATATTATCACCAATCAAGACTTATTAGCGTCTTCAGTAGTTAATTGTTGTTACCCTAATCTTCTCGTTGGTGGCATGTGCGAATCGTATCCATATGACTCTAAATCTCCTAGTAGGTACGTCTCGGAACCCCCTATCTAATATGAAACACTCTCCTTCTTCAAAAATGTGTGGTGTAATATTTCTAAAAAGATGTTCGACAAACTCGCGATTCGTTTGTAATATTAGTTCACTTAAAACGTGTCGTTGTCGCCGTAATACAGAGCGGTTATGCCACACACCGATTAACACTTACACCTGACATTCTGAGTAGGTAAGTCAGCAGTTCATAAACAAATCACCAGAGGAATATCGAGAGTCCGATTAACAAAGCAAAGGTCGACGTAAATGAATCATAAATAACTTGAGCGCACAGATCACAACGCAGCGGAAGCCACTAAAGCCAGTGGATGGCTGCAATAGGTCGCAGTATGCGCGTCATGGTGTCGATAGCTTATTATAATAGTTTTCATGTATTTCTTTATGGTTTTATTAGTGTTAAGAATAATTTTATTTCTAAATAAGTTTTTGTTTTTGTTTGATTTTACCCGATTGACAGCACATAACGGTTTTTTTTTTGTATATAATTGTTAGTTAAATCAAGGCTAAAAAACCGACATATCAATTGTTTCTGTTGGGTCTGGGTTAATTTTGCCCAATCACCTTTACTAATTACGTATTACTTAAAAATGTGGATATCATTTATCTATAAATTTCTATTGACTGTAATTAGCTTGACTTTTTACTTTATTTTACTTTATATTTATTTAGGAAAAAAAGCATCAGAACAATTATTATTGAGGTTAATGAGTTCTATCGATCCGCATAAAGAAAAAAGTAAAAAAACAAAGTTGATCCCTAAGTCACTAAAATCATCGTTTCGACCCACTGTGCGCCGGCGAAGTGTGCGGCGCACACAGGCGCCAAGACAATAGGGGCGCCGCCATCGAAATTATTTTTGTTACATTCACTTACTTTTATAAAACTGGAGAAATTTTATTTCGGTCAAAATTAACAAATAATAAAAAAAAGTAAGTTGAAACATGAATATTCGTGAAAAAAAGAGGCGCATCATAGGTTTCGCACACAGGCGCTGTGGGGGGTCGGCGCGGCCCTGACACCATGACCTACGTAGGTATACTGATACAAATATCATGGTAGAGGTACGTAACTACTATCCGTGCGGATGAAGAATGGGATAAGAAATGGCGGCTCATCCAGCCTGTAGGTTACTGACTGTCAGCATACACGGTACTTACAGCGACGCTCATAACGTGATATCAGAAGAAATAACGATATTAAAGGGTGATTTTCAAAATTTATGTACATTTTGTTGTGTTAAAACGTCCACGTGAATATTTTCCAGGAATAACACATTGAAGCGATCAAATTAGTATTATTATCCTTGAACAACATTTTTTCCAGATGGCTATCAACATTTCAGATCAAAATAATAAGTAATTTAAAAAAAAATGATATTTACTTCTTTAGTCTCATAATATTTCCCTAAAGCAAGCTCGTGTCTCTAAGCACGAGCGCGTAACAAAAAAATTCATAAAGAAGAAACTTCTCACATATTTACATGTGCTAATTGCGCAATATCTTTATGACTTTAATTATGATGTAAACGATATAAAATATAAATAAATAACCTACTGCATAAAAATAATAACATCGTTTCAATATATGTCTTCCATTTCGTTCATTTTTGTTATTCTTTATTGTTACACTAATATTAGTAGATATTTGAGGTTTTCAATTGCCAACATTCTCCACTTAAAACCATCCAATCAGATGACAATAGAACGTCCGTCCGCCATTTTGACAGTGGGTGCCTCCGACAAGAAAAGTTTATTAGTCCCTGTGCAGTGTTTTTTCAACAATAAACTTTTCATTTTGGTTGTTTAGCTATAAAAATAACGTTAAACTTGTCTCTTATTATTTTTGCATAAATTTAAAGAATAATTTAGATCAAATTCGAAAAAGAAGCCGAATACATCCAATCAGATTCTTTCTAACCTTCAAATGTTTGAGGTTGTAATTCAACTCATTGTTAATTTCATTTTTGTAACGATTTGTTACGTTTTTTTTTATGCGTAACAAAAATGAAGTAAGGCCGATTTCATACAGAATTATTATGTTTATATAATTTGACTGATACTGTTAACGCTTTGTTGATTTGTCAATAAAATATTTATCATAAAAGACAGAATAAAATTATTTTTTAATAGTAAATTAATACTGATTACTGAATTAGTAGCGAAAAAAAGACAAGTATTATGTATAAGTTTTGCCATAAATATGAATATTTAATTAATGCGACCGTGTGTTTTTTATATAGGAATGCCAATGACTCCTGCAGAAAGACAACGTATTTATAGAGAAAGACTGAAGTTAAACAATCCTGAAAAGTATAAAGAAATAAAGTTAAATTAAAATTAAGGTACCAATTTTTTTTATTTTGACTGGGCTAGTCATTTCAATAAGTAATATAAAAAAAATGACCATAAGAAATACACAATTTTGAGACTGATTTTACGACTGTAATTGAACAGACTGATTATATTATTAATAAATGATGATTAAAATGCGATTTGGTAGTTTTAATTATCTTCTGTGAAATAGCCCTAATATTTCCTTTTTGTTATTTTTTTGTTATGTTCTTCATTTTTGTAATGGTATTCATTTTTGTAACTGTACAAAAATTTTGAAAATCACCCTAAAACGTTATGTTAGTTTATCAACAGTAACAAACCAACAAATAACTTTAACAATACCTAACTATCAATGCATTACACGGAAATCTCACAGAACCTCAGAATGCATTTATTACACAGATTAGCGCACAGACTTTGAGACTACATAAAGATACTAATGACTGAGGGAGGTTATAATTCAAAAAACTGTTAATAGCAACGCGTGAATAACGTTAATTTTTGGGGACACTACCAGGCGTATGTAAGTATAGACCATGTATAGACAGCGTCACTCAGCGTCAGTGTGCAAGCGAGAGGTGAATAGAGGCGACCCCAGTTTTATTCCCATTCTTTATGTGCACGTTAATTAGGTACTACCCTGCTAAGTATACTCGTCAAAACAAAATAAGGGCCACTTGCAAATTTCGACATTATGGGTGATTTAATGATCATTAACTATATCCATGTGGTAAATTGTACAGCGTTGTATTATCTTAAGTGTTTGCGAACACTTTTAATAGCATTCCGCTTGAAAAACCGTTAAAATGGGTAGAATATTTCATTTTTTTAAACCAGTTAATTTTACCCTGTTTTTAACGTGAACTTTAAGCTCATTTAACATTTGTATTGTACTGAGAACAGTTTAGTGTGTTGAGTCAGTGCGTACATCGGTATTTTAAGAACGTAATTCCACAGGTTCGACTTCAATTGGACTTGACTACAACGACCAGGACCATAACACTCATCCAAGAAGGCTATTCCTAGCGATCTATAGTTTTACATCCGAGATTTTCACAGCGACCGATTCAGAATGCCTGGAATTGCTTTTATGAGATCCAAAAATTTGTCAGAAGTCAGGAATTAGGCAGAGCCAGAGGAATCACCGCTCAGGAAGACCGCTACATAGACTTCCATGCACGCAGAGAGAGCACCGTCACTTCCCGGTCTTTGCAAACCCGCTTGTGCCTGGCCACAGGCACGTGACTTAGTGACCAAACAATTAGAAACCAGTTTTATGAAGACCAGCAATTGTCCAGGAGTCAAGTGGGGCGAATTCTATAGACCAGTATTCATCATGCAAATCAATAAACAACCGCAAGGCAACAATTGGACTGTAACGTAAGTGACTGAAGCACAGTGCTTTTTACAGATGAGAGCAAAGTAAAAGTTTTTAGTGTTGACCGTTGCATAAGGGTGTGGAGATGAAAAGGTGAGCAATTTTCAGATCCTGCATCCACAAAAATGATCGATTTGGGGGGCCCAATGTTATGGTGTGGGGAGGCATAAGCCAAACTGGAAGAACTGAGCTTATAATTCAGAACCAGGGTACAGTAACAACTTAATGATACATCTAGGAGGTCATAAGACTCTATGTGGTGCCATTTGCATAGCAAGTGGGTGCAGGTTTCAAGCTGTTGCACGGCAATGCACGCGCTTATACTGTTAGAGCCACCAGAGAGACACTAGAAGAGGCTTGTATACAAGTGTTGCCGAGGCCAGCGAACAGTTCGGGCTTGAACACAATTGAACACATGTGGGGTCTGTTGAAAAGAAGAGCATGAGACACAAATTGATCAGTGGACAATGAAAGACAGCCCTTAAACGTCCTAAAATCGAGCTAGGAACAAATCTCTCAAGAAACAGTGCGGCATCTGATAGAAAATGCCCTCTAGGCTTCAAGAATATGTTCAGAAAAAAGGCGGTTACACCAAATATTGATTCAAAAAGGAAGAAGAATAAATGCCGTGGAATTTAATTTTTAATTGCATTTTTAGTCCAAGTGTACGTTTTGCTGAAATTGCACTTTTTCTTGAAAATGTTGTAAAATTGTTTTTCTTTTCTGTGGATTGTGTAAAATTTAAGCCCATTTCATTAAAAACAAATCATTGCAATGAATTTTACAACTTAGAAACCTAGGAACCTCATAATTTGCCCAGAAGATCAAAAATATAAGGTGGCCCTTATTTTGTTTTGACGAGATCGGTAAAAATATATATTATCATCAAAACACGTTTGAGTGGAACATTTTTTTTTTATTAAGAATTTTACATAAATAGGTTATATCATAAACCATAGTCTTTACCGTCTATAACTAGGTACACCCAACCCAACCCAAAATATAGAACGTTAATTGCTTTTTACAATTTGCTTTTGCATTTTTCCAGTAGTTTTTGTTTGAGAGCCCTGCGCAGGATCTTCCCCGATGGGTTCTTTGGTATCTCGTCGACGAATATCACTCCTCCGTGCAACCGCGACACCGACGATAACTGATCAACAAAACAACCTGATATTATGTAGGTAAGTACCTACCTATACCTATTTTAGTATGTTGCTATGGACAGAAAAGAAACAAGTTTTATTGGGTTGTAATTATTATTACGAGAAAAATAAACTTAAAAAAAAAGGAAAATCCGACTTCAAAAAACTAAAAAGTATAGGTAGGTAGGTATATAATTTTCAAAAAAACTTAAATGCTTCTGAAATCGTTGCCACTGCCAAGCTAAGGCTTGAGACAAGACTTAAGACTTCAGACTTGACTTCAGAAGTTTTTAGTTTAGTCTTTTATTAAAGTTTATTTTATTTTTCTATTTTTAGTGGCATAAACAATACATAAACATGCGATCACAGCAATCGCGAGTGATTTGCTGATATCCATTGAAGAGTTCCATAGTCTATCTCAGAAGATCTTCACCAAATTTAAATGGGACCACCTCGAGAGTATTCAATTCTAGTAACTATATCAAATAAAAATTTCAAACAAAATCGGTCCGTCCGCAATTGACGGACAATTCGGTGAACATACATAAAAAAACACATTTATACATTGTACATGTACATTTATACCGTGACTGGGAAAGTAGAAATATGTAAACTTTACAGGGGCACATTTTAAAGTTTTATTTTTATTTTCTGTAAAACTTTGTACCTAAATCATAATATTATGATTAGAATTTAATCATAGAATTAGTCTTCAGCTAGGGCAGCTTTTTTAATATTTTGTTGTTCGGAGATAGAGCTGGAATAACAGTTCAACTTACACGTGCAGCGGTGAAGTCAAGCAGTTCCTTCTCGGTGAGCGCCGCGCCGGGCCTCTTGACGACGAAGGCGGTGGGCAGCTCACCGGCCGCCTCGTCGGGCGCGCCCACCACGCCGCACTCCGCCACGCCGGGGTGCCCCAGCACTACGCTCTCCACCGCTGCTGGCGCTACCTATATCCACAATAGAAGGATGACTAAACCAGCGAGACTTAACTTATCGCAATCAACTACAAAGCCTTTTCAATCTCTCTCTTCGAGCGATTTAGTAGTCTCCCACTAGTGACGCTGCTGCCACGGCCGTCACCAGCCTTAGAGTATAGGTCTAATAGGTATTCTAAGTCACCAGCCCTTGATACTGAACATGACTAGGTATATGTCAAATGTCAGAGAACAAAAATTCACAGATTCGACGTCAGATTCCATAGACCTGCCTTCGCTGACGCTCAGGATAGATTCTGACTGTCCAAAGCATAAACTTATTATACTAGTGGTAAGTTGGTTTCTCTGTCTACGGGTAAGCCCAAAGCGACTGCCACAGACAGGTATTCTACATAATTTCATAGACAATATTTGGCCGCGTCGCGTCGCTCCGATGAGCAGTGCAGTTCCGCTCTGTCTTTAAAATAGAAGTTTAATTCAAATGATTGTTCGTCGAGGACAATAAACTTGAAAACAATTTTTTTTTAAATATATTTTCTGTTTGAATTCAGAATTCTTTTGATATTAGAGTAAGATGACATGTTATACTTACTGAATTATGTACTTATCTACTGATTTTAATGATATAATATAGTAACTAACTGATAAATTATCTAATTATAGATACTTAATAATGACGTCACATTTTTATGCTACTTTTTTATGCTTTTATTATGGCATATCTCTAATCAATAGATCAAGAGCCATTTATTACAACGGATAACAAATAATGATAATTAATAATTTTATAACCAAGATAATAGAACCTACCAACGAAAAGTCAATAGTGGGTACATTATGATACAAATGAGCTAAGTTGGTCATGACTGGATTGCAGCCCGAGTCGTAGGTAATGGAGCCGTCAGTGTTAAGCCGAAAGCCACATAGAAGAGACGTAAGGCGAGAACGAGGTAAAAACGTGGCGCTAGCGCCCCTTTGATGTACTTTCATACAAAAAAAAAAAAAAAAAAAAAAAAACATACGCCTCGATTTAAGAACCTCCTCCTTTTTTTTGAAGTCGGTTAAAAATGTAGGTAGAAGCGTCGCGCGTTGTGACGCAAAACATGAAAAGACGAGATGTAGGCGCGACGCTTCATCGTCTCCGTCTTGTTGCAAAACATATACTATACCTAAATGGGGCGCGGGCGCAACGGATGCATAGTACAGAAACAGAAAAGTATGTCAAACCGAGGCCCGTGCGAGTTCTTTATTTTTTTTTTCCTTCCCTAACCCACGCAAATACGCAGTGTTGTCCCTATCTCCAAGTTTTATAGGTAGTGGACATTGAAACAACGAATGTTTTATTTTTCCATTGCTTAAAAAACAGGTTGAAAAATTAACAAGTTGTCGAACGAATTATTGCAAATAAACAACTCTATTTTATTTTAACATGATTCACGTTCTTTAATATATTTTTAAAACATATCAGATTTTCAATCTGATAATTATCGAAAATAAGAACGGGTAAGTATCTACACTAAATTGCTAGGAAAACCGTGAATAACCCACCGATATTTATTAATTACCAGATTTTTTTATGTTGTGCTCTGCTCATCATCATGAACTACTTTTGCTATGGGAACTAGGCAGAGAAATCGCGTGAAAAAGATCGGCTGTTCCAGACAAATAATTCAATATTACTAGACTAAATGTAAGGAACATGATGAGCAGAGCACGACTAAAAAAAATCTGGAAATTAAAAAATTTGGTGTAGGTATTGATAAAAAGCCAATACGGATACGGATATCGTGATTGATTACTAATAATTGCAATAAATGTTCGCAGCGGGACGAGGCGAAGCCGAGAACTCCCGAAGTGACTTAAAAAAAAAGACGATAATTTCTATTTGGGCCGAGCTTGTATAGGTAGTACTTTTCTATAATTTGCGAGCGGAATTCAAAAAAACATACTTAAAAGTTTTATATGACCGCGCGCAGTCTTAGGTTTTTTTAACCGACTTCAAAAAAAGGAGGACGTTCTCAATTCTATGTTTTTCCAACACCTTTGACATTGGCAGAATTGTGGACATATAAGGCACCATTAATGCCATAATGAAAAATAGAATAGAATATGTATAGTAAAATATTATTGCCCGGTTAGACCCTAGGGCTATAAATGACTAACTTACTTTAGGCACAGTACATAATATATTTTAATATATATTTACTATGCTTTAGGTTAAATTTGCATGACATAAATAAATAATTGGACATTGTCGAGCGGGTCGTGTGAAAAAGATTTTTACCTGATGGCTCTTATACTTGATCAGCTCTTTAAGTCGATCCACTATGAAGAAGCACCCATCTTTGTCGTAGTACCCTACGTCCCCGGTCATCATGTAGCCCTCCTCGTCGAACATGGCGCGGGTAGCAGCCTCGTCTCCAGCGTAGCCCTTCATTATGATAGGTCCCTTCAGGCAGATCTCCCCATTTTCATTTGGGCCTAGTCTTTTACGAGATTCTATATCCACAACCTGGAAATTTGAAATAATGTATTGAACATAAAGTTATTATTAGAGTAATAATAACTTTATGGTATTGAATTAAGTTGAATCCGTACGTTTACAATTTTTGTATAATTGAGTGCGTAAAATTATAGGTACCTATAGACGTCGGATTTACCCGAGATATCTCGATAGTCGAATAATAATAAAATGAAACGTACTTTAGCCTTAACGCCCTGTAAAGGATAGCCACCACTTCCTGGTTTCCTCGAAATTTTCTCGTTATCAATATCTTTTGTAGCTGCTAGTGAGGTCTCTGTCATTCCGTAAGCTTGGAATATGCCCTTACAATTACGCATGCTGAAATTATTAATTAAATGTATATTTATTTTAAAATAGGAAACAAAGTATCCGACTAATATAACTCCTAAAGCTCTTTTTATTTATCGCGCAATAATGATTATTTTTATCTTAAGTTAAATATTTCGATCGCAAAATAGAAAAAAATGAGCTTGCCGCCTCAGACCAATACCTAAAGAAGTAGGTATTGCCGCTGCCCTCAACACCTTAGTACCTACACAATATTATATGCATGTGACTTAGAATCATGTACCTATTCATGTATCATAAATATGCAAACTGCGCACGCTTAGCACGAGTTAAGTTGTTTATGTTATCACTATATACCTACCTACTCTAAAGCATGTGAATATAGGTTCGTACACACAAGCATCCTTACCGTTTCATAGCTTGGTCGATGGTTTCCGAGCTCAGTGGAGCAGCACCGCACCAGACAGAAGTGATGGAGGACAAGTCATATTTCTCAACGATGGGCGCTTTTGCCAGGAACACCACGATGGGAGGCACGGCAGCCAAACTGGTCACCTACAAGTTTGTTTAAAGAAGGCATTACGTATTAACTAAGTAAGAAATTTACTGACAGTATTATAGATCTACTATTTGGAACCGTGCACCTCGAGTCTCGACATTTCATAAGAGCCTGCATCTTGTTTACATGAAGTAAAGATCTATTCTATTCTATTCTATTCTATTCTATAGTCATTTCAATCGAAAAACGTCGTAGTAGCACCTAACCATCCGAAGTCTGATCGGAAACCGAAGTTTGAAAATTCCTTCAACTGATAGAGCCTGTCTATCAGGACTAAGGACTAGAACTAATGCTAGGAAGATTTATTCTCAGAAATCCATTTAGAGTTTTTGAAACGAATTAAAACTGCATATAAGGATTTCTAAAAATATTAATGTTCTATTCGGTCTGAAAATAGAAAAACTTCATTTTTTTTCCACGTGTATTGATCCTGTTCAAACGAACAATAAGTTGTATGGACTCGACACATTTTTCTAAAGATGAAAATTAACATTTCGTTTTTTTATACATTACTTAATTCATAAATTTATTTATAATTATATATACTAGGGCTCGCTCAGAGGTCTAAATTCGACCGTAATATTAGCTTTCTGCACTCCTTCTCCATAATATATAAACTCTAAATACGCCAAATCTCACACTCCTCCGTGCGCGGAATGTGCTTAAAACCCTTATAAAGAAAGAGGTACAAAGATTTGGATTTAGCGGTGTATCAACTTAGCCTATCAAAGACCTGATAAAAAGTTACATGGACATTTCAAAAAATCATTCATCATTTAAAGAAATGTCCGAACATTATAGTCACGAAATGAAATAATAAATCCCATACGCAGCGCACATTTTACAGGGATAGCGGGTTATTTTATGTTTGAACTAAAAGTTGATTGTTTTGGGATGAGACTGATTAACTAGTTGAATCAGTTGTATGTAGCTTAATTGAGATTGAAGACTGATTTAAAATTAATCATTCATTCAATTTTTTTCCAACTAATACAATATTCCGGACAAAGTCCGGGTGGATGGCTGAAAGTCCGGACAAATCCAGACGGATGGTAACCCTAATCACAGTCATCTGCTGGACATAGGCTTGACTTAGGCAGGAAAAAGCGAGCAACAAAAAAGCAATTTTGGGTTGTTATTCTATAAATACTTTTGGCACGTTTTCATAAAAAACACAAATTGACACATTGTCATATTGTCATGTCCTTTTTAAAAAAGACTGATAACTTGTTGTACATAGACATATTACTGTACAATGGTTCATTTTTCTTTGCTAGTGACACAAAATGTACTTATGAAAATAAAATTTTCATCATACTTGTGGCAAGTTTAGAAATTATTAGTAAAAAAATTACTACCTACTACTAATTACTATCTAGGTACACAAATAAATCTCGCGACAAGCTTTTATATCATATAAATTGTGTAATGTAATAAATTGATGGGTTTGGTTTAATTTAAAGTTTATTTTCTTCTTTTTAGAGCATAATAAATAAAAGCTTATTTTTTACTTATCTAATAATCTAGCTGTCTCCTCGAAGGGTTGAATGCAGACGTCACTTCTAGTCCGCCATATTGGATTTAGCGGGAAGTTATTTTATTTTTCGTATTCTTCGCAGTAAACCCTTTCATTTGATACCTATATCATGGGAGTGCACAAAAAATAACCCGAACATACATTACAAACATTGCAAGTTATATAAAAGCTTAAAATAAAATGGGTCTATACAACTTTTTGTTCTGTATAAACAGGAGGTTATAAAAATATTTTTTACGTTTACGTTTTTCCGTTTCATGATCGAATTATTTTTTTCAAAACTCCTCAAATGCAATTTTATGCCTTTCAAAAACTCTAGCTGGATTTCTAAGAACAAATCTTCCTATCTGTAAGATATTAGCACTATAAAAACTCAACCTATAATGCTTTGACTTCGAAGACCAGGCAGCGTCCAGCGGTCCCTGGTGACCATTGCCGTAGCTAGGGAGATTTCCTAGGGTGGGCAGCTAGGCAGCTGATCCTGATTTGTTAGTAATATTAGCGTTCACGGAAACGGCTATGACGATTTATATAATATATTTGGTAAATGGGGGGTTTTCGGGGATGATAAAATAATTTTACGAAGAATGGTAATGAATCTTTTTCTCAAGATACAAATAATGAAAACAGTATATTTCTTCATCCTGACGATTTTTCTAGGGTGGGCAATGAGTTTTGTAGGGTAGGCTGTGCCCACCCTTGCCCCCCTCCCCCCCCCTAGCTACGCCCATGCTGGTGACTACTGGCTTTCCAATCGTGTTTCGATTAGAAGCTGACTCTTATCGTACGAGTTGAGAGAAGGCTCGGTTGATCAAATCAATGTTTTTTTACCAAGATATATTAAAATTATAGTAGGTATTACTTTATTCAATTAATTTATTTTTTAAAACTTCATAAAAACCGTATAATAGGTACCTTGTATTCCTGTATGGACCCTAAATATTTAAGGGGATTGAATCCATTTAAATACACTAACACTTTCTTTATCATGATATAGTTGATAGTTGACATCAAGCCGTAGGCGTGGTACCATGGCACTATTGTTAATAATATGGTGTTCTGAGGGTTGCTTTCTCCTCTGAAAAAAATTAACATGTATATAAAAATATTTATTAAGAAACTAGGTAAGTACCTAGGTACCGACTACCGATGCAATGTATGCATGTTAGAATGAATCAAGAAAATGCACTATGATATATAATCACAAATAAATATAAAAAATATATATAAATAAATAATGAATATACATATAAATAATATTATAATATATGAGCATTAGGTATAGTATAATCACTATTTCATTACGAAGTATGCGCGACAAAATAATTTGCTCTTTTGTGGTGAGTTTCTAACAACAACCACATTTTATTTAAAATAAACTTAATTTTAATTTTCCTTCAATTTTACAAAAATAATCTATTATGTTTTTTTTAATTCAGAGTATCTTATAATCTTATTATTACATAATCTATAGTTAACCTATCTTGTATACTAGCTGGACCGGCGAACTTCGTACCGCTAATAAAAGTTGTCTGAACTGTGCACCTACCTATCTACCCTAGCCTATCTACCATACCTACCCTACTAGCTACCCTATCAACTATACCTACTATTCCTACCCTACCTACCTACCCATCTACTATACCTACCTTAACTACCATACCTACCCTACCTACCTTTACCCAACCATATCGGCAAACACAGCATTAATTAAAAAAAAAAGAAAATACAATCTGATCACAATAAAAAAGTAGTTTTCCTTAATGCTAAAATAGTAAGTAAGTACAGTGCAAAACAATTACATAATTATATATATTTTTTAAGGATATTATTTTATGATGATCCTATGGACTTGGCTCCTATAGGTAGTTAGCCAAAAGTATTTATCTGACTGTCAAACTTATTGAAGAGCATACAAATTCTGGGGATTGGGGAGTTAAAGCCTGAAAGCCTTGTACTACTACTACCTATTCCCGTTGCTGACAGGTTGGCATTTATAGGTAGGTATTGTACTATAATAAAATCGTAGAGATCAAAATGTCTGTACAGGGTTGTTGCGAACATCAGCATCAGCATCCGCGGAACTTCAGCATCATTTTCAACATCAGCATCAGCATCCGCATTGATCGATGCTGATTATTAAGGTGACGTGATCGCAGAGGGGGCGGGGCTTGTAGCACGTGTTGTTTTCGCTTGCGAGTTTTGACCAACTACGACTAATTATTATCTACTAAACTACTTAGTTTTATTGTATTTTTTATTCAAAGTCACAATTTTTTTTTATTTTATTTCAATACCAAGGAAAACTGTGCAATTTTTAGATATAAATTCATAATCGCGATTGCGCCAGACGGATGTATGTAGGTATGTATATTTTTTAGTGACGCTCTGTAGCCTAAACGGCCTGATGGATTTTAGCTTGGGAGGTGTCATTAGATTCTTCTTATTAGTGAGAGTGACACTGGCTATATCAAAACTATAAAAAAATTAATGGCGGATTATTGGCGCCATATTATGTCTTAATTTTTTTTTTCCTCTGTACCTATCTTGTGGGGTATCAAGATAAAAGGTTTTATAAATAGCTTGCAAAAATGTATACAACTTTTATGGTTAAATGTAATTTGGAATGAGAAATGCTAACTAAAAAGTGTAAAATAAAAAAAGTTTATTATAAAAAAAATCAAAAGCCCGACTGCAAAGTGAACATTAAATAAAAACTGAAAAGAAAAAAAACAAGTCCAGTCGAGTTTTTAGATTTTTTAATTCTCTAATATATCTAATTAAAATCAGCATCAGCATCCGCTGAAGTCAATGATAAAACATCAGCTTCCGCTGATGTGAAAAAAATATGCATCAGCAACAACACTGGTCTGTACATTGAAAACTAGCTAGATTTTTAGAATTCTTGTCTGTCTGTCTGTCTATTAATTACCTCATAACGGGAAAACGGCCAGATTTCAATGTAACTTTATATAATATATACTTGATAACTTTGAACTTGATACAGTTATAATCTAACTTAGCACCTGATGTATATTTCATCTCAATCGGACAAAGCAGAGGTCACGATTGATTGGTTGTTAAAATAATGTTGTATTAAAAATAAAAAGTACACGTATCTAAGTATATTATAAATAATCACCTCAGGACAGATATTATTCTTTAAATTAATCACCTAGTAAATAGTCTATCTAGAACCCATATAATAGTGACAGACTAAGTAGGTATATACATAATATTAGAAATAATAATTATAATATTAGATATACCTATACCTACTCAAAATATTATAAGTTATTATTAAGATAATTACTCAAAAGTGGATGCAGAATATAACACGTTGAGGTGCGTGAGCATGACTCCCTTGGGCAATCCTGTGGTTCCTGAAGAGTACAGGATGTAAGCCACGTCAGTCCAACCCTGGACATCTGCCGGCTCGTATTCATACGGGTCTGTTGGTACTCCCACACTCTTGTACTCAATGAGGCCGCTTGCAATCGGTTTGCCGTTGAATTGTATAATTTTTTCAATACTCGACACTGATAGAATTGTTTCGATATTTCGTTGTAGTCCTATTTCAGAGGCAAATATCATTTTTGGTCGTGAAATATTTAGCACGTGCGTCATTTCATCTGAAAACGAACATTCGGGGTATTTATTCTGATGTCAGCAGAAAAAAATCATTCCGGCCCTAGGTTGGAAAGTAGGTAATTACTCTTTTCCATCATTTTCATAGTCTATATCCTAACCCAATTTAGTTCTATTTTTAAAATTCATTCCGCCCCTTGTGTGGGAAGTAATTACTATGAGTCTTTTCCGTCCAACGGTGGGAAGCAGCGTTTTCGACCCGCTACTCAGATCAAACAAACACTACTTTCCGAGCATGAGATATGAAAAATAATTTCATTCCCCCCTGGCTGCGGCCTTGCAGTAGGTAGATATGCAGTAGTAGTGTGTCCGTGGAGTTATCCAGTTGTTGTATGATGGATGGATTAAATATATTCCTAATTCCATTGAGTTGGAATATTATTGTCTAATAAAGACCACATATACCAATATCATAATATTTATTTATTTAATAATTAATATACACACATGAGAAAACACAGAAAAAATTAAATAGGAGAATAAAGGTACTGCTTATTTCACAAAAGAAATCGCTTCCAGCAGACATGCGATAGGAGAAAATAATTAAAGCACGAAATGTAGACAACGATGTACAAGAATAGAACAGAACTACAAATTCTACTCATCATTATGGAAAACTTTTAATATAGGACCAACCCTGAAATCGCGTAATAAAAGTCAGCTCCTTCCATACAATATTGAATTACTAGGTAGCTGTTGCCCTCGCCTGTGCTTGCATGGAAGTCGATATTACGGATTTAATTTAAACATGAGGGATCTTCATACAAACTTTTATCTCCTATTTTACCGCCTTAGGGGTGGAATTTCTAAAAATCCTTCTTTAGTGGATACTTCCGTTATAAAAGGTATCTACTGTCAAAATTACAAGTTTCTAGCTCCAGTGGTTTAAGCGTTGATGAAAAACTTAAGCTATTAACGAAAGTTTTAGTTCTTAATTAACTATCTTGGTATTGGGTACCCCACATATTTTTCGCTGATGCCGTTATCCGTCATAATTATGTAATAGGTATATGTGTGTTTCGTATTGTGTGTCCAGTGCATTGCATATTTCTTGCAATCCACTGGACACACTTCCAAATTCTGGGCAGTTAGTGTTTTAATAATTTTATGTAGTGTCATGTTATGTCAGTGTTCTGTTAGGGCTTAACATAGACTAATAATTATAGCGACGCGGCCGCGCGGAGCGTCGAGCGAGGGGCGCAAAGCGGCGAGCCGCAAGTCGCTCTCTCGCTCGCGTCGTTTTCCTCGTTGCGCACCACGCGACATTCCACGACTCCATAATTTAGCCCTTAGAAAGCTTTCATTTATAGTGCACGCTGGAAGTGTAAATTGGGAGGATTGGCCTCAGAACCTCGCTCGCCTCTGGCTGGGCCATTTTACAAGGATAACTATCATTGTATCTTTAGGATTTAATATTAAATTAAAGTTCAAGCATATGGTAGCATAGCATATGGTAAATGAGAGACACGTGATTGAGTTGACCTCACCAGTATTTTTTTTTTTTGTTTATAAAACATTGCCCCTCACTAAGATTTCTCCTGTATCGAGGGTACAGTTTACAAACATACATGTAACATGCACACACACCCCGACCCGAAACAACTATCTGTAGATCATACAAATATTTGTTCCGTGCGGGATCGAACCCGCGGCACGTAGCGCAGAAGGCTATTCGCTTAGCCACTGCGCCAACCGTGTCACCGCTTAATTTACATAACATTGATGAAGTTATAGTTATTCGAAAATCAAAATTACCTTTAGTGTATAGAACATTGAGTGTGGTAACAGTGGCGCCGCAGCACACCACGGCCAGCGCGGTCGGGATGAACTCATCCCTGTTCTCACTGCACAGAGCCACCACGTCGCCGCGTTTGACCCCCAGCCTCCTCAGCCCTGTGGCCACATTTACGGTCTCTTGTAGTATTTGCCTGAACGTTATTTTGTGACCGGTGTCGCCATTGATCTGTTTAATATTAAACAAAAACATCAACAACCAATCGCGGTTTACTGCTTCTTCGTCTTCTCCTGTTAAGGTCAATAACTCAGACCTTTATCGACAAGTTTTCTATATTATAAACTATCTCACCATCGGCCAGTCGTCAACTCGTCAAGAGTTTCGCTTCAGAGTAGATACTTACCTAGCCTGAGCCCAGTGGTCTGCACCAGCGTGCAATCGTGCATTGCGTAAACGAGGATAACAAACGCAAGGCCGTCGTCGCCTGCCAATGGATGAGGGAGGAGGGCGCTGATTGTAAGGCGTTTTTAATTAAACGCATGTTGAATTCTAACGTTAAAAAATTGTCACGTGATCACATTAGGTTCCACATATAAAGGGAGGAGGGCTTTGCCCAGCAGTGGGATGAGACAAGCTAACAGTAACAGTAACGGTAATGTTGAGTTTTATTCAAATTAATTCTTTTAAATTCGACAATTTAATTTTGATACAAAAAAGATACATATCAATCTTTGCATCCGACTGTACATAAATAATAAAAATGATATATTACTACATAATTTATGTACCCTTACGTTTTCCTATTTACAAATAAATGGTGTATCTACTCTGTACAATATTTTCCCCACATCGTAGGGTAACTCTTTTTCAATGGTCACCCTGTAAGCCACACCCACATGCACGCACGATTGCACATGTCATCACGCGGCTGCATTGGCTTCAAAACGCACTAAACGTAGTGGTTACATACTCTTTGACTTGCACGTTTGGGCGACACACTCTCTAGACATATTATTATCTATCCTCTACTTAGATTAATCCTCTACTTAGATTATATAAACCTAATCCTCTAAGATTTGAAAGGTAGGTATTTGAACATTTTGAACAGTATTTTATTTTTTCAAAGATTTAAATAACAGAGCTCTCGTCGCACAGCTTAATAATTTTATATCATTTGTGAAGGTTTTTTAAGCTTCACTACATTTTAAATCAAAAATAAATTATATAGTGAACATTAGTGAACGATGAGGAATGAACCAAAGAGTATGTAATCACTACGTTTAGAATGAACAAGGAATGAAGGTCTAACAGGGAGGCCGACTAAGAGCAAATACCATAGAGGGAGTATATCAAGCATAAAGTTATTATTACTAGTGGTAATAGAGGAACACAGTGTGCGAGTGAGAAACTGATCTTTACGAAAATCCTACGTGCGAGAAAGAAAAACAATTAAATGTTCGTAGGACCGATTTGAAACAATTTATGAACTATTAGGGCCGGCTGTCAAAATAAGATCTCGTATTATTTTATGATTTTCTTCACAATCGTTCTGTATTTTATTGGATAAATATCAATAATCGAAAAGGTTTCGTGTTCTGTGTTAGACTGCAGTGTAACTTACAGCAATAATGCAAATAAAGAGACCTTTTACAGGTAAATACCGTACAGTGCAATACTACTTTCAGAGTGCATATTTCCATAGAAAATATTCCTAAAATTATTTAGTAATACGTTTATAACATGCAGTAAGCCCCCTATTTTCTAAATAATATATTATTTTAAATAATTATGTGTAAGATAAAAAAAAATTGTGTTCGTGAAAATGTGAAAATTAAACCGTTTGGCATAGGTTGTGTGTACAAAATCTATCGATATGTCGATATTTCCAAATTAATTTTTCGTACTACCTAGCTTCGTCCATTGCATAACTTGAGAGTCATTGTTAATCCTTGCTTATTTGTATATTGAAAGGTTGATTTAGTCCGGCCCCGCACATTGTCAGAAAATCATAGTTGGAATATTTCTGACGCACCGGAGGGCACTCGACACTATTCACACCATGTTTGTACTATTACAACATTTTAATAGTACGTACATAGCCCATACCCGCATTTTGTACTAGCTCCACAGATGACAGAATTTTCCGAATCGTACGTCCGCTTCTACAAGAAGCAAACTTACGATTCCGAAGATTCTGATTCTGTCGCACATTAAAATGCATAAAATAGCGCTATTTCCAGACAAAGAGTAGCCTGGTGAAAAAAATAACTTCATTATATTGACTGGCTAACTTCATAACTTCCAGGTTTCCGGACCACATTTCTCGGCCTGTGTCAGTGTACAAATCCGCTCAGCTATTTAATTTAGTGAGAGAGAGTGAGAACTTACGCTGACATTCAGAGACATGACCTAAAGACGGGCGAAGACCGCTCTAAGCAAAGTCGTCGCTAAGCGCATCTTTAAAATTCGTATTCAGAGACGCAGTGTAAGCTTAGCTAAGACTCTCTTCTCTATGGCCATTTTTAATAGCAAAATGTCTTCTATAATCTAAGGTACAAATACAGGGACCTATCACCAGAACCTTCAACATCAAAACCGAAACGTCTGACGTCAAGAAATAATGAATATGATAATTAATGATTACATAATGTTTACAATAAATTTTCTTTTTACTTACCTATTCGTCACTTTCGTGACGTTAATAATTTTGCCATCCTAATATAAACCTCTATTACGTAACTTTTAATATTTTAAAATGACAGATTAAATATGTCAATTAAGGTATTTTAGTATAAAGAACATTTGAAAGATTTAATTGGTAATTTTAAAACATTATAAGTTAGGTAGGTACATAATTTAGCCTAGCAGATTCTAATTTTTTTTTTTTTTTTTCTTCTGGCTTCGCACTATTATTGCATTTAGCTAATTTCGAGTAAAGAAGAGTGTCAGTTGCCAACCTGACATTGACAGATTCGTTCATAAAAGCTTCCTTACAAAAAAAAACATTCATCTCACTAGCTCGGAAAGGCTTTCTTTATTCTTCGAAATTTGAACCAAAAGTCTATTTTATTCGCTAGCGTCGAAAAGTTATTCGAAATTCGAACTTGACGAACTACGGTACAGAGTACTGACCCTGGGCTCCAAGTCTGCTAACGAGAGCATTCTGCCACGATGGAGTTAGTAGACTTGGGGCCAAGGACAAGTATAGAGTGGTGAAGTAAAACAATTCAAATATAATTAGGCATCAAACAATTTCCTCGCTTTAGTGAGATGAAAAGTTGTGATTCGCACGGCTGCAAAATTATTTGCGTCTCGTGCCTTTGAATTTTTGGATTCTATTTTTGAACCACTCGCTTCGCTCGTAGTTCACTCTTAGGCTGACATTCAGAGACGACAGAAACGAGTCTAAGCGTGAACTTACGCTTCCATCTGTCAAACTTACGAACAAATTTTGACAGATGGAAGCGTAAGTTCACGCTTAGACTCGTTTCTGTCGTCTCTGAATTCTAAGGCTTAGAATCCTTCTCTTGCTCGGTATTCAATACAAGCACTCATTAGCAAACCACTCGCACCAAATAACAACAGTTGCATAACAAATTACTATTTTCTCTCCCCTGGTAGTTACTTCGAACAATCAGCGCTTATTTGACTGACCGAAAAAATATTTTTACACTGGTGATGAAACAAACAGTATTTCTATTTGAACAGAAAGATACAAACGCCCATAGTTTAGTTTAGTCCCGTCAAAGTGCGCAACAGAACCGACACCATCGTCTGTGCCTTTGTCATGAAAAATTAAAAAACCGGCCAAGTACGAGTCGGACTCGCGCACAAAGGGTTCCCCGTACCATTACCTATAAAACGGCAAAAAAATCATGTTTGTTGTATGGAAGCCTCCTTGAATATTTATTTTATCCTGTTTTTTAGTATTTGTAGTTATAGCGGCAACAGAAATACATCATCTGTAAAAATTTCAACTGTCTAACTATCACGGTTCATGAGATACAGCCTGGTGACAGACGGAAAGACAGACAGACGGACGGACAACGGAGTCTTAGTAATAGGGTCCCGTTTTACCCTTTGGGCGTACCCAAAGGGTAAAACGGGACCGGTATTTTTAGAGTTCCGTAGAACCCTAAAAATATAAAATACCTATACCAACTTATTGCTTCTCTTTATTTTATCTTATCATGGACGTGAACAATATAATAGGTACATAATATACCCGATCAATGATTAATTATATAGGTATGTCAGTCATCTGTACTGGTCGAATATGCATTCAACATTTAATAAGCAACAGGAACGCCGAACGCGTCGGCGTCGCGTCGTCAGTCTATCGAAAATGTTTTTCTACCCTTTATTCTAGGTAGGTAAGTCATACTCCCTTTTACACCCTTTTACTTAAAATATCATTGATAATAATAGGTAGACAAAAGTGACTACCTAGGCACGAACTTTTGAACCATTCCTTCAAGTAGAGTTTCTGAATCCTAATAGACTGGTAGGTAGGTACTGTGTTGTATCCCGACTGGAAAAACACGTTGATTATTTCTAAACATTTATTTGCTAAAGATAAAGATAAAGATATATTTATTTGCTGTAAACTTGACCTTATTTGTCTGTTGTTATATATGTACCAGTGCCTACCTAATGTAAACATTTATTTTGTTATGTCAACACGAGTCAAGGACACATGCTGAAGTACTAACTAACAGCATAGATATTTACATAATTATAATGGTTATCTCACCACAGCTACAGCATCCACTTCACTATGTTGCCTCAATCTGTCTATCACATATTGACCAAATGACATGTGGCTAGGCACACCGAATGCCGGACCAGTTGTAACTACTTTATTTATTATCATTGTAGGTATTTATTCACCAATGAAATATTTCCTAAATGGTCACGAACACTACCGACTCACTACGCAACTAAGCTAAAACTGTTTATCAACCGGCAACCCGTACAACATGCTAACTCATACCCACAGATCACTATACTACTACATTCACACCTAACGGAGTCCAAGATAGGGTTGCTACAAGCTACCAATATGAGTTTCTGATTTGTTATCAGCAGGTTATCCAGAATTCACCCGTTTACACCCCTTTTTTAACACGCTTTTATTAACTTAACCACGTATGTAAAAAAATCTAGAAAGTTTTTGACCCACTTCTCGGTTTCCCATTGAGCATCTTGCATAGATTTAGTTTGGACAACAATGCAATTGGCTTAAGTGACGTCATTCTAAATCCAATGTGGTGGAATTCCAAAGATACCGGACTAGTTATTTTTTATGCTCTTCCCATGATATGGGTATCAAATGAAAGGGTTTGCTGAGAAGAATACGAAAAGAAAACTGACGTCACACTAAATTCAATATGGCGGACGCCTCAAGTTGGCGGACAAAATTTTCTTATCTACTATCATAATATGGGTATCAAATGAAGGGGTTTGCTGAGAAGAATACGAAAAATAAAGTCAAAGTCAAAGTTTTTTGTTTCAACTGGGCAGACTGGGCTTTTGCAGAGACTTTCAAAAAGTCGTGATTCTAGGTTCACATGACGTCACTCTAAATTCAATATGGCGGACTCCCAAAGATGGCGGACTAGTTATATTGCACTCCCTTGATATGGGTAATCCAATGAAAAGGGTTTGCTGAGAAGAATAAGAAAAATAAAATGACGTCACACTAAATTAAATACGGCGGACGTTCCAAGGTAGCGGACAAAATTTTCTTATCTATAACGGAACGTAATTGACCAACTGAGCGAACTTTAAATGTATTCTGAATGAGTAATAAACATGTTACAAGTTATTTTAAGACTGAAAAGTTGTGTTGTTAAGTTGTTCCTATACTGACATGACTAAGACTAAGGCATTCGATTACGTAAAACATGACGTCCCTGTTAAAAAAACTCTACACCTATGGTTATATCCTAGATCTAATAAACTCATACCTCAGCAGTCAGCGGTCGAATGCTAGGATATGTCTAAAAACTAAATGCGAACTTAGATATAAATCGGATAGTAGAGAGGTCAAATACGGTGTATGACAAGGTAGTGTTTTGGGGCCTTTTATTGTTCCTCCTTCAAATAAATTATTTGCCACGCCAAACAGTACCATAGGTTGTTACCTAAATGTACTGACAAAAGATACTACGAAACTGAGATTAATGGGATTAATGACACATTAAAAACTATTAAAAATTGGCATAACAGAAACAACTTGGATAAAAATCTAAAAAAACCAATGGTATTGCATTTCTACCAACTGATACGCGCTGATAACTTAAATGTTAGCTATATATATTTAAATATAATTGTCAAGACACAGCTGATACTGCGAAAAGTTATAGCGAGACTGCGAAATTTCTAGGCATCCTAATTGACAACCATTTGACTTGGAAAAGAGAGGCTTCTTTGGTCATTGCTTGGAAACCACGTGCTGATGACGTTTGTAATAAATTGTGCAAATCCATAGAAATAATAAGTAGGGCTCCCCTAAAACGATAATAAGTCTATGTGCAAATCACCTTAGGTATATACTTTTTAAGTGCTTTATAACCTATCGCACAAAGTGAGCAATAATACGCTTCTAGTAGCTTATCATGGCATAATATTATGGTTTGGAATAATATTTTGGGGCAATTGTAGAGAGAGGGAGAGTATTTTCAGGGTCCAAAAATGCTGCTTAAGATGTATGTCGAATCGTGAAACTACAGACAGTTGTGAGCCTGTTTTTAAGTCTTTGAAATTCCCGTCTTTATACATATTGGAAGTGGCAGTTTGCATTAATTTCAGTCACTCATCGACACTAGAACACGTCCAGCGTATGAAACTCCAATACAAAACCTAGATAACAACAACAGACAAACTTAATATTGGGAAGCCCGCGAAATTAGATTCTTTTATGAAAAAAACGAATTTCGCGGACTGCCTGCAATGAGCGCAGCAACCATAAATTTAAATAATTTTAACTAGGTACTTTCTATAAAATTGAATATGATTTTTCCATAAAGTTATTATTACTAGGATTTTTCTATTTGCTGGGCGCTTGTACCGGGTTTTTCAGCTGATGATATTTTTGATAATCACTAGGAGAAACTTTCTCTACTGAGTAATAAAAATAAAAGTTTTTTTTTTTAATTTACGTTTATGAAGAAAAGCGTGGAAATCCCCTAAATTGTAAGGGTCATACGACATAAGGGTATCCCTAAAACACCAATCCGAACCAATTTAAAGTCCGAAAGTCCGAAAATTCGAAAATTTATACAATCGTGATTTTCCCCGTGAAACTTATAATAACAAATGTAATAATTTTGCATGCCGTAAGGTGGAATGTAGCGGAACTACACACTAACTTAAAGTGCTTGATGAATACTGTACGACGTTGGAAAGCCAAAGTACGAGATTTTTAGTTGAGTTGTGTATGAATCAATGACTAAAGAATCCTCGTATGAACGAGGAAAAAAGTTCTATGGTTGGCAACCCTGCATCTTCATGTCACCACATGTCACATGTCAATGTCATGTCATTGTCAATTGTCAGAACTGAACTTCGAATTTTACCTAGGTACCTATAGAGTCCTAAGAATTTAATTTTGTGTTATTTCGTCATTTATATATAGATATCCTTGGAAAAATAACATATAAGAACCAATATAATGTTCGATATAATCGGCTGGTATATAGTCCACTATCTGTCCAGATAGATTGATGCTGACTGTTCACTTTAGGTACCTACTACCTACCTACCATCCGATATACTATTGTAGTCTTTGCTACCTACTAAGGACTACCTACTTTAAATGACCAAAGTCTAATCCACTACCTACTAATCACATCGCCAGAGGATAGGATTATAATTAGGTACCTACCAGATAAGATAGGTAAAAAAAAACTTCGCTATCAAACTTAAAATTGCTCTTTCTAAATCAACATTTTGTAAAGTAGGTAAGGTTTCTATAAACACAGTTGTCACAAAAATGCCGGTAACTGTTCATAATAATGTGGTATCAGGACCTGAAGAGCGAGGCATTCCAGCGCATTTATCATACGGTCAATTCCTTTTTGATCAACTGAAAAATGGTGGAGATAATGTAGCTTTAGTAAGTACTTACAAATTTCATTCAACTTTAGATCACAGAATTATCTGAATGATTATTTAAATGGTCTTAGTAAAAAATACTATGCAATGTATATGGTACCTATGCTGATTCTCATACATAAATACATATGAATAAAATCCTTTCAGGATAGGTATTTTAACACACACACCCAACTATGACCTGTATTGAACATATCTTTATTATTGTTCAAATATAATATATTTTCTTACAGATAAGTGCAGAGACTGGAGAATCTGTTACATACAGGTATATACTTCAAAATAGTGTGAATCTTGCTGTAAGTCTACAAAAGTTAGGTTTGAGAAAAGGTGATCTTGTGGGACTGAGCAGTGAGAACAGATTTGAGTTTCTGGTGACTGCTCTTGCTGTTGTCTACTGTGGAGGTGTGCTATCTACACTAAACATCACATATACGCCAGGTAAGTCTTAATAATTATATTTGTAAAAACAACTTCTGAAGTTATTTAATATTATGTTTTTTGCAATAACCTAAATTTATTGCTTTAACATCACATATAAGCTTTTGAGCTTGGGTTTCTCTCTATGGTGAGTTACTTTTGTGTGAAGAATTTGGTATTTATAGAAAATAAACATATTATTGACGGTGTAAAGGCAAAATTGACTAAGCAACATATAGGCAACTTTACAGGAGAGCCAACTAAAGTTTGAATTTTTCTTAAAAAACTCATATAAAATCTACTATTCATTGTCTAACCAGCTTATAAGTGAAGTAAGATTCATGCCAATACCATGAATAGTAGATTTTATATGAATTTTTTGTGAAAAATTCAAACTTTATTTGGCTCTCCTGTAAAGTTGCCTATATGTTACTTAGTCAATTTTGCCTTTACACCGTCAATATTATTCTAACTTCAAAACGAACTGACTCATTCATTATTTCTTTACAGGTGAGATATCACATCTACTAAAAATAACAAAACCAAAGTTTATCTTCACCTCACCTATCACATCACAGAATATCTATGATTGCTGCAATGAATTATCATATAGTTGCAAACTTATTATGTTCGGGGAGTTCGATGTGGTACCTGATTGCATTATGTACAATAACCTGATCAAGGAGCATTTGAATGTGGATGACTTTACTGTAACCGATGTCAGCGGTGTTGATGACACTGTTGCTGTTATGTGCTCTTCAGGAACTACTGGGTTACCAAAGGGTGTAGAACTCACTCATGTCAATTTCCTCACATTATCAGCTCATATGAAGTAAGTCTTGTACTAATATCAAATTATTGTTCTATTTTTTTTTATTGTTCATAAACTAAAGCTATCTAGGCAAAACTGATGGATGTTTATAATAAAGCTTATTTTAACATTGTTTTCGTTTTCTGCTGATTTTTAATAATTTTACTGTTTCTTTTCTAGCTATTATTTTGATTATGTTCAAAAACAGAAAAATAATGGTATAATAACTGGTTTGTCACTAATACCATGGTTCCATGCTTATGGGTTTATTACAACATTAGCTGTTATGGCAATGAATATCAAAATCGTATTTTTAATTCGTTTTGAAGAAGAACAGTACTTGGAGACCATTCAAAATTATAAGGTAAGGTTTATGTTAGTCCCAAGCCAAATGCAAAATTATTGTCATTACCCCTATTATAATGTGTTTCCATAAACAATTTTGTTGTTTTCATACATAACATCATGCCATTTTCCTATGCAGGAACTACATAACACTATGCCTGAATCCTTACCTTCATACCCTTTTGCTTGTTCAGTAGGTACATCTGGTACATCCTTTCATACATTCGCGCCCGTAACGAGTACCACGCGCCAAACCTTCTAGAAGGACTTCACCAATAAGGTCAGTGTATGTCCTTCTAGAACTTATTTTCACCATTCATACTAAATAGTTTTCATATAAATATACACCATTTATTACAACAATAGACAAAGAAGACCCATTTTAGCAAGGAAATGTATAGAAATAAACAATGTGTGGCAGAGATTCATCACAGTATAATGCTTTGATGAAACAAGTCAAACTAGATGTGCTAAAACTTTATATGTTGAAGAAATGGTTCAAAGGTATTTGTACCTTGGTGGGCCCCTTTTGTCTATCTATACTATAATAAAACTAGCTGTGTGTAACTTGTGACGAGATTTTCCCCGGGATAGAATTTTCGAAAATCCTGGCACATGTTTATTTACCTATATCTAACCGAAACGCCAAATACCAAACATTATTAATATAATCTTTACTAAAATGGCGGATTTCATACAAACTTTAATCCACTATTTTACCCCCTTAGGAGTGGTATTTCCTAAAATCGTTTCTTAGTACCCACTAAGAAGGGATTTTGTCTATGTCATAAAAGGAATGTACTTACTGTCAAAAATTCAAGTTTCTAACCATAGTGGTTTAGGATGTGCGTTGATAGATCAGGCAGTCAGGGCCAGTATTTTTATATGTATAGAAGACTGTTATAATAAATGGATCATACCTACACATAATTATTACCTCTCCCAAGCTGTACCACATGACCAATTTCACTGTATCGCGGAGCAATCCACCCCAGATCTGCAGATTCTGTTCTGTGATGACTATTGGAACATTTAAATCATTTTCAGATAAATATGACTACAATAGTCCCGCCGCTGGCTGTCTTCCTTGCGAAACACCCATTAGTTCTCAAATATGATTTGTCTTCATTAGTGGAGGTTTGGTGTGGGGCAGCACCATTATCAAAGGACATTCAGAAGGCAGTGTCTGAAAGGTACTAAGTATTATTATAACTATTAAATAAATGTGACATAATTACACAAACAAACAAACTAAAAAATTTGTAAATAATGTTTATTTTAGATTACATTAATTTTGTTTCAACACAAGTCAATAGTTTTTACAGGAGTACTTTATAATTATTGGGTTGCTCAAAAAACCTTCGCACCATAGAGTGCAATCATGTGCTGCATTATATCTGAATAGGTACGATGCAAACCTTGATTGGTCCTGGCAGGCAAAATGCTGTACTGCTGGGTGATTCTTCTCAGTTACAGGTGTTACTGCCCTGAACAAAAGTTATCCCTGATACTTACTATCTTTAGAAAATTGCCTTAAGTGGAATACAGGCGCAGTGTAACATTTGCCTTCACCATCGGACATGTTCTTTTTATTGCATTTTTCAACACAGGTAACACAGGTAATGGTTTTAAATGCGAGTAGTTTTTTTTTTCTCAGGATCTAAGCTTAAATGGCACACGAGAGTTCTACTCTCGCATTTGAAACCATTACCTGTGTTGAAAAATGCAGTAAAAAGAACATGTCCGATTTTGAAGGCAAATATTGCACTGTGAGGCATGGCGGTAGGTAATCTTATTTGTATAATTAATGTCTTTGCAGGACAGGCATCGATTTTATTAAACAGGGCTATGGGCTGACGGAAGTGACAATGGCTTGTCTTGTGGATTTGACAAGTGGTGAGAAAGTGGGCTCTTGTGGAACACCTGCACCCGGCATGAGAGTCAAGGTAAACTGCTGTTGATAACTAAATCATTTTAGAGGGTTTTCCAAAATTAAACTTCCTCCATAAAATAATAAATAATACGAGTATAGAATGGAATCTTCTTTGTGTGTGCCCATAACTCCGCATTATTAACACCTCCTTCACCCCCCCAGCCCGCAACTCCCCATTGTGGACGTTAGGCGCGGATGGTGCCAGGGCTACCTTTTTATTATCACTCACTTTTCTTAGTCAATAACATATAAAATTACAGGGAAGCACTTATGTCGCAGGACAGTAGCTACTAGTCGTTTTTAGTGTTCCGTACCCAAAGGGTAAAACGGGACCCTATTACTAAGACTCCGCTGTCCGTCTGTCACCAGGCTGTAACTCATGAACCGACCGTCTGTAGTTAGACGTCAATCGTACCTGGTAATTTGCAGATTATCTAGATAATGAACATATTAACGTATTCCGTATTCTAACGGTAACATATACATTATAAAAACCTGTTTTCGCCTGAGACAAAGCAACGACAAAGTTATGTCGCGGCTGACCGACGACGGAGACGGTAGGCTATTATCGTGACCTTGAACGCGTTTTGTGCGAGTTTCATTTCTATGTTCTAAATACTCAAAGATTTCTATAGATACTCGTATTATTTATTATTCACAAATGCGTCCTCGACTCCTCGTTGAATCATAAGACTCAATTTCATATTGCATTATACTAGGAAGCTAAATTGAATTTGAATTAATTGATTGATTTATAATATAACTTAAATTATTGCATTTCCATGCATGTTTATTATCCTCAGGTAATAGATATTGAAAACGGAAAAAGTTTGGGTCCTGGCCAAGAGGGTGAACTTTGGATCAAATCGCCATTACGTATGAAGGGTTACTTGGGCGACAGGGCTGCTAGTGATGCCTTATTTGACGACGAAGGGTACGTCAGAACCGGAGACATTGGCTACTACGACACTGAGGGATACTTCTATATCGTTGACAGACTAAAAGAACTCATTAAATATAAAGGCTTCCAGGTATGTGAATGGATTACTTCCGCCAAGTAATAAAATACTATTGCGTTGCTATTATACATACAATTAAATTACGTTATTCTATAAGGAGGAAATAAGTAAAACTAATTGATTGGCCTTGAGAATTCGGAGGTTTGTTTTTATCGTAATTCAATGTTTTTACCTTTCAGTTTTTGCAACCATAATATCTCAAGTGCTTCGAGAATAACATAAATTAACCGGTCATAAAGAATTCATACAAAAAATTACTATTTCCTAGTATTATGGGGTGATGAGATCACATTGGTGCCATAGCTTTAGATATGTGCCTCTTCAAGCAGGCTGTGTTATTAAGTTTTCTTTTAGCAGCCTGGGCCTGGGGTTTGAAAATGTTCCCGAACTCGCCCCCTATTACGCGCGACTTAATAACGAGATCTGAGAAAGATGTACAGCAGCAGGTACACTTCTGCCTAGCCCTTCAGAAAATACAGGCGTCGTGGCATTTTTCTATTAGTGTCGTAAAAGGCAACTGAAGTGTATGTGTAGGTACTGAAGCATTTTTTAATTTCAAGTGACATTCGTTGTTAGTGCACCCTCTACTACCCTGTACCTTATATAACATGGATTGCTTTTGAGCGAAGGACCAGTCGATCATAGTGTGCCCTGTGAATAGTGGGTTGCACCAAGGGCTACGTTATTGTTACTCTCAAAGTTAACTTTAACAGTAGATTACATTAACAATGACCATAGAATTTAACTATCTACTGTTGCACCGTCATGTAAAATATAAAAGAGTTAAAAGTTTGACAAGTGACAAGACGTTTTGTATGTAAGTAGGTTATATTCGACGCGTCTGACAGTAGTTAAAAATAGTTAATTAAATTATCAATAACAATAACCAGCGAAACGTGAGCGGTTAACGGTTACAGTTAAAATTATGACGTTAGCTAACCATTGTCAAATGGTGCAACAAAATTGCTTGAACCGGTACTTTAACTACAGATTCGATGTTTTTTATAGATAAAGTAAGATCTTCGAGTAAGATGGTGCAACCCAGACTAGGAAAATACAAATTTTGACTACTTTTAATATAATTTTATTAGTTCAAGGTATTTAAGTTTATTTTCTCTCATTTTTCAGGTGGCACCTGCAGAACTGGAAGCTTTATTACTTCAACACAAAGGTGTAGCTGATGCAGGCGTAGTGGGCTTGGCCGACGAGGTCGCTGGCGAACTGCCCTTAGCATTTGTAGTAGCGCAAACTAATTCCAATGTCACCGAAAAAGAACTCATCGAGTTTGTTGCATCTAAGGTAAACATTCTATATTATTCAGATAGGTAAAGCAAAATCGTCAATTTATCTCATTTAATTTGAATTAATTAACTCCTTTAAAAGAAAAAGTATATAATAGTACCTTTTTAAAGACTAGTGGTCGCCCAGTGGTCGAAATTCGACCGTAATTTTAGCTTTCTGCACTACTTCTCCATGTAAACTTTAACTATGCCAAATCTCACATTCCTCCGTGCGCGTAATATGCTTAAAAGGGGTACAAAGTTTTCTCTTTACGTATTATTATATAGATAATAATTAATCTATCAGAATACCTACCTATCTTAGTGCAAAGTAATAATATTAAGATAACAATTTCTTTATCAGGTGTCACCAGCGAAACGACTACGAGGCGGCGTGATATTCCTCAAAGACATTCCTAAGAACGCCTCTGGCAAAATTCTTAGAAGGGAGTTAAGACAAATGTTACAAAAGTATAAAAGCAAACTTTAATGATTAAGTATTCACAGTAGGTACCTCGTTACAATGAAACTATTTTCAAGTAACAAATAATTACATTTTATTTTTACATAAATTAATTATTGCATTTGTTGTTGTTCATGTAAATATAATAATGTGAAGGGAATCAAAATGGTTTTATTTACATTTGATCTTATCAACTGTGTTTGCTTTCACCTAGAAACAATGCTACTTATCAGCTAGTGCATCTTTTAATTCCTGTGGTATTCTGTTCAGTGCGTAGCTGTGTAGGTCGGCATTAACAGCCGCCAAGACCCCAGTTTTATTTGGCAGAGACTGTGATGCGCCATACTTGTAGAAGTTGCCAAGAACGTCGGTCAGCTTACCGCCCGCGGCAGACAGCACTGCTTCTGGCGCACAAGTATCCCATTTCTTGCAGCCACTACTGGCAAATACGTAAATAGAAGCCTTCCCTTCTAATAGTTGCAGAACCTATAAAATTATAAAGCTTTTAAATATTACAACAACAAATTACCCATTTATATTATCAATGTTGTAATAACAAGAAATAAGAGGTTTGTAAAAGCAGTGAATTCACACCTTATAACCTGCACCACCAACCCTAAGAACTTGTGCAGCATTCATGACTTGCAATGCCTTCTCAACCATAGGATTTGAGTGACTCCTTGTGGTGGTAATGACCAGGGAGTCGGGCGGAGGGGCGGGAGTAAATCCTCCTACACCTACTTCTTGTAAACCCCATATAGTTCTGCCCATTATCTTCTCACCTCCCAACATAGTTTTGTAATATGGTTGATGAATTATACCAGCCACTGGTTTCTCATTGACAGAAATGCCAATCAAAACAGTCACATGTTCAAGAAATCCTGTAACAATTTACAAATTATATTAATTTCCTGATACTAAAAAAAGTTCAACACCCCATGCAACATGCAATTATAAGAATATTTAAAACTATTTAAATGAAGTGGTTAGAACATCATATTAGATTTTCTGTACAGTCATAAATTGGAACAGTATTCAGTTAGTTTAGATTCCATTAGTTAGGTAAGTTTATGAAATATGTACAATACATACATCAAAATTAATGTCCAAGACCATGTTCCACTGTGCCTATACTACTACAGTGCATTCTAAATAATAAAAGCTCAAAGACCTATGCATCTTTCATTTACCATAATTTGATTGGAACAAACTTAAATACCACTTGATACTTATAAATGGGTGTGATAAGTACATTTTCCATCTCTCCCACGGGTCTCTCTTCAACATTAGGGCACCTAGAATTACATAGGTAATATGTAATGATTTCAAAATGGGAATTTTGTTGTGAAGATTATAACGAGGCATGTTACCATAGAAGGGTGTTGGAATGGCTTAAGGGTATTTATGATTATAATTATTATGTATAGATTAGTGTTTACCTTGAGTGTACTCTGAGGTACCATCAAGAGGATCAACCCACACAACAATGTCCTCCTCCTTGACACTCTGAAGATTGACAGGACACTCCAAAGATAAAACATCTTTATCGGCTTCAGAAATCAGCCAGTCACTAGAAATTTCACCCTGATAACAAATAAATATTTTTAGCAAAATGGTCCAAAGTAATATGATAGTCATCAAAATGTATGTGGTAATGTGAGAATGATTATATTAAATAAGTGGGCAATGTTATTCAATAATATTCTGTGACCTGTGGGATTAGGGAAGTTAATAAAGTATTAGCATTGTCTGAGAGAACATCTGCTATCTACCATGCCAACCAACCTTAAATTTAACCTCATAAAAAAGAACCCAGTCTAAACAGCTAAAATTTATTAAAACTTATCACTATCAGATTTTGATAAGCAAGGCCAAGGAAGGCCTTATCATTTTACCATGGCATGACTAACAGGTACCTACATAAGTTTAAGCTTTTTCTGAAACTAAAGAATAAGAATAGCACCAAGTTTCCACATAATAATTAGTACGCAATAGTTAACATCCAATAACTTTGTTGGATCTATGATTTGAATAGTTGTACTAGCTAAGGGATAAAGCCAATGTTGTCATTGTTCATAGAAGCCACATATTCCTGAAAACACGCTAAATTATAGTTTTCAGCAGAAATTTCATTACCTCATTATCAGGCCCATCCTCTTCTCCGATTATGTTCACTTTAGGGTACTGTGCCGAAAGTGAAGCAACAATGCAACGTTGGGCAGATCGGTCAGCTTCTGTTTGATAGTCATCCTTGCCCTAAAAAATGTATGGTATGTAGGTATCTCTAGTTGAAACATTTTTATATGGGCTGAAACAGGCTGAATAAAATAATTTCATTCAGCCCATCTAAAAAAGTTTCAACTTATAGTTAGTTAGTAACGTTGACCTCAATGTTGAGGTTACTGTAAAGTACGGGCAAGTTATATAATTAAGTAAGTATACTTATTGCCATTTTTATATAGAAAATAATAAAAACCTAAGATGACACTGAACAAGAGCTAGATAATAAACCAGTTAGCAAACCTTTTCAACGATGCCAAGTTCTCCTTTACTCATTACATCGCGAACAATTTTCCCAGCCCTGCTAGCCACTGACACAGATGAAGCTAACAGTCTTACAATAAGAGGAACACTTGACGACATTTTAGGTACCTATATTGTTCCTTCTACCGCGTACCTAAATACATAAAAAGTAAATATGAACTTTCAAATAAATAACTCTGTATCATTCACAAAGTAGGTACGTACACAGTATAAAAGTACTCTGTGGTACACAGACTAGGTACTTATACCTACTACGTATCGCATCGTATAGGTACATCGTAAACGTAGTGATTACATACTCTTTGGGTACGTCCATATAAAATTAGTTTAGTGAGAGACAAGAGATAATGTTCCTTGGACAAGAGTATCACGGACCACGGTATAGAGCCAGCAAAAGGCCAGTAATGAAGATAGACTGTAGCAGACTGTAGATAAACCTGCGAGCTGTACCTACTAGGCGTGTGTAACTCTTTACGGAACCGACTCACTGATCCGGATCTTTGAAGTGATACTAAAGATCGGTTCAGTACATAACAACGTTTTCAGTTTTTCGTTGTCGTTAACCATGCACGTAAAAATGAGGATAAGGCGCTTACATATCAAATAAAAAAATAATAAAATACAATAAGTAGTGTCTTCTTATGCATACTTCAATTATCCGTATCAGTGAGTCGGTTTTGTAAAGAGTACACGCCAATATTTTATATCCTTTGAGCCGATGAGCCAAATGATACAAATGAAACTTATTATCAGTGTTTCGGATCATTTCAGTGAGTCAGATCAAGTCAGATGCAAATGTTCCATTCCAATCCCAAAAACGATACACTTTGCCCACGCCTAGTACCTAGGGTCGTTCCTCTACAAGTAAATACGAGGAAAAAAGCGCGGGAAACTTAAAAATTGGCGGACGTGTTTTTTCTGGCTGCGATTGTAAAATTATAAATAATATCAGCTAAGTTGTAGTTATAGTATATTTGTAGTGTTTTTTATTAAATATTTAGTTTTAGTGTTTATTTTCTTCTATCCTTCGGTAAGTTTTTTGTACATATATTATAGTATTTCATGAACGATCCGCCTGACCCGGGGGGCTCTGTCCCCCCGGTCGGCTACAATATAACAATAGTTCAGTCCAATGAATCGGGTATGGACACCGATTGTTCTACTTCAACACGGTCTCTCAAGAGAAGTCGTATACATGTCTGCAAGCAGTGCAACAAACGTAGAAGAAGACACCATGGTTCCGATCAGTCGTCAGGTTGTAACTGTACTGATTTAGTGCAGATACAAGCGGAACCCAGTACACACGAAACACGAAAAGTACACAATGAGACAGGTCCTTCTTTAAACTCCACTCCTACTGTATCTAACTCTAAACCCGCTCCTATAACGAAATCCACGAAAACTCCAATAGGTCGCCAACTCTACGAAAAAACGGATAGTGTTTCTTATATGGTTCATGTTCAGAAAAGTCAAGTCTCTCCCAACGACGGCACCACACTTCACCCTATTACTTTTGGCAAGTTCCACGTAATAATTTTAATAACATTGTTGAAGGTAGCCTCAAGAAGATTGGTCGCAATAAGATTTCGATTGCTTTTTCTACTTACCATGATGCTAATGCTTTCATTAATAATAGTAATCTTTTAGAAAAACAAGGGTTAAAAGCATTTATTCCCACTTTTAATGTTACAAGAATGGGATTAGTCCGTGGTGTTCCTGCAGAATGGTCTCCAGAGGAAGTAATCGAAAATTTATCGACACCTATAGGATGTGGGCCAGTAATAAAAGTTCGTCGCCTTAATTTTAAAACCATTATTGGAGGTTCAGCTATTTGGAAGCCGTCACAGACAATCGTGGTAACTTTTGATGGCCAAGTATTGCCAAAACGCATTTTTATGTGTTTTAACGCCTTGCCTGTAGACCTATATATTTTCCCGACAATCCAATGTTTTAATTGTTGCGGCTTTGGACATACCAAGGCACAATGCCGATCTAAACCGAAGTGTTTTAAGTGCGGTCAAAATCATACTGCGGATTCGTGTAACATAGAGGAGTATAATGCTAAATGTTGCTTGTGCTTTGGATGTCATTATGCAACAAATAAAACATGCCCTGAATATGTTAGGCAGAAAAATATCAAAGCCTATATGGCTCACAATTGCGTTTCCTACCAAGAAGCAGCCAAGGTCCACCCTCCAGTAGACAAAACATACTTAGATGCGGTGTTAAATACTTCTCCCTCTAGAAATTATTCTGATAATGTTCCCATTATTTACAACCAAAACAAAACTTCTTCCCCTCTCTCTCCTACAAGTTATAAAAAAACTGTTTTTAGAAAACCTCATACTCCTACTAAATCTGTCCAGGGATACAATAAGACTGCTCACAATAATGTTATCAAAGAATTTTGTATTCCAGAGCCATCAAATGGCTGTGCTATTAATTTTAACAACTCAAAAAATGAGACAGACTCTCAACCTTCTTTGGATGAGTTTCTGTCGGCTCTCTTCAGTCTTCTGTCCCAGTTTAAAATTACACCGTCCAACGCTGCTCCATTACTTGATAAAATAACTTCTGTTCCTAACAATGGACAAACCAGCCAAACTAATTCAGTGGAATTGCCGCAGTCTAATAAATAAAAAAGTGACGTTATTTATTTAATAAATAAACATGAGCCATTAGCCTTTGCCCTAGCAGAGACGTGGCTCAAATCTAATTATATTTTTAAATTACCTAGCTACATAACCATAAGAGAGGATAGATTTGATGGGTATGGTGGTGCTGCCATACTTATTAAAGATTCTTTCTCTTTCTCTATTATCTCTTTGCCATCTCATAGTGATGAGATATCTATGGTAGCTATTAAATTAAATGTAAATAACTTGTGTCTTGTTTCTGTATATATTTCTCATCCTTCTTCTTCTGTTCTTCAAGAGGTAAACAATCTCTTTTCTATTCTTCCTAAACCTTACATAATTCTTGGAGATTTCAATTGTCATCATCAGTCTTGGGGATGTTCTAACTCAAATTCCTATGGTGAAGACTTGCTTGATATAATAGACTTTCACAACCTATGTATTTTAAATACAGGGGCATCTACACGTCGGTCTGATTCCAACCAAGGCCGAAGTGCAATAGACCTATCTATATGTACTCCTAACTTTGCATCTTCTTTGTCTTGGTTCACTTTACCCTCTTCTTATGGAAGTGATCATTTCCCTATTGTCATATCTTTCCCATTTCATAAACCTAGTATTCCTGTTAAAAAGTCACACTTAAAATACAAACTTCCTAAGAGGGGTGATAGTGACTGGGACAAATATAAGTCTATTGTTGAGTCAAAATTCTCTTCTCTTCCTGCTCCCTCAGTTGGTAGTGAAGATTTTTGTGCAGAGTCATTGGTACGCATAATGCTTTTGGCAGCAGATGAAGTTTTCCCTGTGAAAAATAATAGCAATAACAAGATCCCTTCTCCTCCTTGGTGGGATTTAGAATGTTCACAGGCCGTTAAAAAACGTAAACAAGCAGAGTATACCTACAATAATGACATGTCCCCCAATAATTTTCAAATTCTTTCTCAGGTAATTACAGAAACCCGTGCATTATTCAAAAAGAAAAAATTTGAAGGGTGGCGAAACTTCTGTTCTTCCATCTCCCCAAATACGCATTCTACTATTGTTTGGAACAACATAAGAAAGTTCCGTTCCGCTTACAATAATCACACTCGTTCTCATATTACTGATTCATTGGCTAATGATTTCTTGGATAAATTGGCTCCTCCTTGGGTTCCCCAGGCTATGAATTTACTTTCACTGTCTGATTATCCTAATGTTAATTCTGACCAATCTGGTGACTCTTTGGGGCACCCGTTCTCTCTTACTGAACTTAAAGGAATTGTCCACAATACAGTAGACTCTACTCCTGGAATAGACGGCATACCTTACTCTTTTTTCTCAAATGTTAGTGATAATATTCTTTATTTTCTAGATTTGATTAATGTCATTATGACAACAGGTACTCTACCACGTGAGTGGAAACGTCAAGTAGTATTGCCAATTTTAAAACCTAATAAATTACCATCTGATGTTTCGTCATATCGTCCCATTGTGTTATCATCAGTTCTAATGAAATTAGCTGAACATTTAATAAAAAATCGTCTGGAATGGTATGTTGAAAGTAAAGGATTACTAGCGGGATCCCAATACGGTTTTAGAAAAGGCAAGAGTACCATTGACTGCTTAGGTATTATTACTTCCGATATTCGGTTAGCTTTCTCCAATAATAATTCCCTTGTTGCAATCTTTTTAGACATAAGTTCTGCGTATGATAATGTGGTATTGTCAGTTCTACGGAATAAATTACATGCCCTTAATGTCCCAATAAATCTTTCAAATTTCATTCTCAATATATTATATGAACGATCTGTTAATTTAACAGTTTCAGATCAACACATGTCCCGCCTAGTATGGCGCGGCCTCCCACAAGGCTCTGTTTTGAGTCCATTGTTATATAATATTTACACCTATGATTTGGATTCGTACTTTTCTAGTCAGGTTAATGTTCTCCAATATGCTGATGATTTACTTCTGTATAATTCAAGTATTTCTATTGAACATTCCTGCTCGATTCTTAATTCTGCTTTATCTTCTCTTTCTTCCTGGCTTCATTTAAACGGTTTAGATCTATCTACTTCTAAAAGTGCTGTTGTTTTGTTCACTAGGAAGAGAATCCCGCCACCTATTAACATTTTTTACCATGATATTCCTATCCCATCAACGGATAGATTTAAGTATCTGGGGGTGATTTTGGACTCTAAGCTTAATGGTGTCCCTCATTGTGAATATGTTGTTAAAAAATGTGAACATCATTTAAATATTCTTAGGTGCCTTACAGGGGTATGGTGGGGTGCTCACCCATTCTCATTGAAACTGATATATAACGCTATAATTAGAAGCATTTTTGACTACGGAATGTTCCTCTTAGAACCAGGTAATGTAATGGCTTTTCAATAGCTGGATCGGATCCAGTCAAAAGCTTTGCGCATTATATCAGGAGCTATGAAATCAAGTCCTATTAATGCTCTTCAAGTAGAGTGTGGTGAATCTCCCTTACACCTGCGACGACAATTTCTTTCAGATAAATTTTTCTTACGGGTTATTCAGTTAACAAATCATCCTCTCATTCCAAAAATTGAATCTCTTTTAACTCTTTTTCAATCATCTAGTTTCTGGTTACATAAAAATGCTCCATGTCTAGCTATAAGTTTCCAAAAATTCTCTTCGTTATCCTCTCCCACACATCGTTCTAATAGGCTCCCTCTATTCAGTAGTAGTTATGATAGTTTAGTTTTTTCTCCTATAATTAAATATAATTTCATTAATAAATCTGTCCCAAACATAAATTCAAACTTTAACATGATGCTAGGAGAACATTACAAAGATTTTCACTATATATATTGTGACTCTTCTAAGAAATCACCATCATCATGCGTTGGAATAGGCGTTTTTCACTCTGAATATAATATAGTCCAAAAAATTAAACTTCCTCCGGAGTCTTCTGTTTATACAGGAGAATGTTTTGGTTTACTTAAAGCAATAGAATATGTCCATACCTTCAAACTCAAAAAATCCATAATTTTTTCAGATTCCTTAAGTTCCCTTCAAACACTTAGTAAGTTTCCTTTTAAATTAAAATCATGTCTACCTATAATTTTTGAAATAAGAGATCTTGTATATAAGGCTACTTTAGCAGGTTACACTGTACATTTTGCATGGATTCCTAGTCATGCTGGTATTCATGGAAATGAAGTTGCTGACAAACTTGCCAGTGATGCGGTGAAGTGTGGTGACGTGTTTCCTTATAAAAATTACTGCCAAGATCTTGTATCATTGCCGAAAGTTTTTCTGCGCGAATCATGGAAAGAGGTTTGGAAACTGTCTAGTCGAAGAAGAGGTCGTTACTTTTCTTTAATACAGCCTGACATACCGATAGAGCCATGGTTCTTCAAAGCTAAGTTTGGCAAGGTGGAGACTTCAATTTTAATTCGATCCAGATTGGGTCATGTTTGTTCTCCGGCACACCTTGCCAGACTTGGCATTGTTAATAATTCTAGCTGTCAGTGTGGAGCAGACTACTCTGATTTAAACCATATATTATTTTCCTGTCCCCTATATGACCGCTGTTCCTTCTTCCATGACCTCATTTCTCTCCATACTCCTTTCCCCTGTTCTATTCTTTCTTTACTTTGTTCTAACAATCTTTTAATTTATAAGTGTATATCATCTTTTGTATTGAATAATAATATTAGACTGTAAATATTTAATTCGTTGTTCTTTGTCCTTTATAATTTTGATTATATTTTCAAGTACCTTGTATTTTTGTAAATAATTATTTAATTTTATATTTAAAAAAAAAAAAGAAAAAAAAAACTTACCTGATTTATCCAAATTCCCTACTTTTCCTGTATTGATTGTAAACTCGTTTCCCTACCTTTTATAATCCTACCAAAAGTCCTACCAAACAAACTACCAAACCTACCTCTTTACTCGAAATTGGCTAAATGCACGAATAGTGCGAAGCCAGAAGAAAAGAAAAAAAAAAAAAAAAAAAAAAAAGTAAATACGAGTAAGTACTCGATACTTTGGTTTCGATACCAAGTAATTTTTGCACCTAATCATTACTTACTTTTAATTTTAATTATGAAATGTTTGGCTATTAATATATATAATATAAATAATATATAATCATGGTCATTCATGCAAAAAAAGATTATTCGTAGGTAGATAGGTAATAAGTTAGTTTATAAACTTATGTATTAAAAAACTACGGAAATGGATACGGTAGTATTATTTGCAACGTGTAAGTGAATAAAAGAACGTCACGATCAGGAAAAGATTCGTATTCTTTTTAATATTTCGAATATTGTGTAATAAAGAAAATTGAGAATTATTTCAAATACATGACTGAAACTTTAATGCAGTTCAAATGGGTTAAACAATACTTTATGGTACGACTCTGTCCATCTCCTACTAACTACCTATTAATGCCTTTGAGTATCTCTAAGACTAATGCTATGAATTGTGGCAAGTCATATGTAGGTCAGACGAAACGTACTGTAGCTTGTAGAATAGCTGAACACACAAGGCCGGTGATAAAGAACGACAGCCAAAAATCAGCTATAGCTCAACACCTGTTGGAATCAGGACCGAACCACTGGATTGAGTTAGGTAACCCTCAGGTAATCAAGACAGAACGCCACTATATACCTAGACTGGTGAGAGAAGCAATTGAGATCACCAAGTACAAAAATTTCAATCGCGAGGACAGGTTTCAACTGTCGGGGGCCTGGAACCCAGTGGTTGAATTGTGTAAGAACAAAAAAAGTTTTAATGGGGCCCGGTATTTTTAGCCACGTCCCGCATTTTGATTGCTAATGTCCCATAAATCCGTGCATTAGGGTTGGCAACCCTAGTTATACGGGACCTCTATGTGGAGCTCTCCTCCATCAACCCCCATGTAGGCATGGGTGTTCAGCGATATTGGCTAGTGTATGAAATAATTGGCATTTAGTGACATTTTAGTATAAGTAGATACCGAAGATCGAGTTATAATTTCCGCTGTCCTGACGAAACCGCTTGTGCTAGAATATTGATATTTTTTATGATCGTAGTCTACGTCACTCATACCTCGCCTCGTACTCTCCCAGTACCAGTGGTACACCGAGACACTACTATATTATTATCTATCTATGTAGGTATGTATTCCACGTCATGGAAGGTGGGGTATGTAAATGCAATGCTTATGCATTTAGTACCCTTGCCTATTGCCTACCTATGACCCAAAATTTCAGTCTCTTTCATTCACGATTCAGCTCGACCGGCTCGCGCCTTATTCCATCGTGACAATTTGGTTCTTAAAGTGATGGGCTTAAGGTAGAATTCATATTTAAACTAAAGCCGGGCGGGAGCGGCGCCTGCAGCGTCTGTGTTAGAGGCGGCGCGGGCGCCGCTCGTCCGCGTCCTGCGGGCCGTGCGCCCGGGAGAACCGCACGTGACCATACCCTGCGCATCGTAGGTAGAGACGGCACTGTTGAAACCACGTGGTTTATGGACAATCCCTTGTTGCCCAGCTGGAACAAAAAGTAGCATTCCACCCGACGGACTTATCCGGATATTATAGACCAACTGTCTTTATTCAAAGAAGAGGGGAACGAATAATAGTAATTTGGTAATCACTTAAATAACGTGTCTTTGTGTAAGTAATGTAAGCATCTTTGACATCATGACTCCTATGGACACCTTTTCAGCCAAACCAATTAAATCACCTGAACGTGTAGGTAACTATAGCATGCTAACTAGGGTTTGTTACTTTCGTTAGATCACAGAAGTACACCGGTGTCCCAAGCACAAGAGATTTTCTATTGAGACTACGTTTTGTCGCTTGACTGGTTAACATTTACAATTAGGTATTATTTAGTATGCTCTATCTAAGGGTCACAATAAAACCGGCAACTTTTTAGAAATATGTATTTTTTATTTTGACTTAACCATAACCCTAAACTTGATAAAAATTTAGATAAAATAAAACTGCATCAATACTTAATTATTCGGGTTCGGTCCCTATTCGCAGATTATCACAAAGACGCAAACGGTCACATTCGCAGTTGGTCCCTTTTTACTTTACAAGTCGGAATTTAAAGACCGTACTTACAGGCATGGCCGGCCTTAACCATCTAGGCGCCCCGGGCGAGTCAATCATATGGCGCCCTTTTATTATATTATTTCTTAATAAAAATAAACTTACTTTGAATTCGGTAGGTACCATATTTTTTTAATTGAATTTAATTTAAAGATTTGGCTACAATTGTTATACATTTTCATTGTAAAGTTACATGCACTGTGCACAATAGTAAAGGTCCGTTGTATACAATATCAATCGGCAAACACAGCATTCAGACGGCAGTATTGCATAAAACCTTGATTGTGAACGGCACTAAGGTCATCAAGGCACCACAATATGAATAAATAAATAAATAAGAAAGAAGGCCATATGCATAACTACGTCAAAGTTGATTCCGAGATAATTGAAGTTATATCTAAAACGAAGGCCCTTGATTTACTGTATGGTTTTAGTTAGTGATTCTTGTTTTTAAGACGTCAAAATATATAGGCTTTATTTAGAACCATCATTTATTTAAATTCATATACGCGTATTTATTTTATTAGTTAATTTGTCAGTTACGGCCTTCTTTCTCATGACGGCAGAATAGGAAACATCAATTATTTTAATTAATTTTGAAAACGTATAAATTTTATTTAATATTTTTTTGCTAAAAAGAGTCTTTGATTTACCTCCTAAAATATTTTGGATTATTAAAATAAGACTTTTTATAGTTATGTATATGTGTATGTTTACAACACGGTTGGTGCAGTGGCTAAGCGGTTAGCTTTCTGCGCTACGTGCCGCGGGTTCAATCCCCGCACGGAACAACTATTTGTATGACCTACAGAGAGTTGTTTCGGGTCTGGGTGTGTGTGTATGTGTAATATATGTTTGTAAACTGTACCCTCGATACAGGAGAAATCCTAGTGACGGGCACAGTTTTTAAAAAAGAAAAAAATAATTTCGTTTCATACTTTTTCAGTTGGAGGATTTCAGTATAGAACTTACTTTTTTATAATGTTAGAAATACATCAGTGACATCAGCGCCATCTATTTATCAATGATAGAAATTTTAAAATTAATACTCATTATTTATTTACACCAAAAGATAAAAATAAGCAAAATTTTAAATTAAATCCTTAAAATAATAAATTATTAATATGTTTACCTGTTGCATACAAAAATACATAGACAAATTTTAAATAGGTTTAGTTTTTTTTCAGCGATTTTGTGGGTATGTTTAAAAAAGTGACTATTTGTTTCGATTTCGTAGTTTGTGAGGGGACCATCTGCGAATGGTATTAACTGGGAATGGAACGACCTGTGATCGGGACAACCTGCGAATAGGATCAACTGCGAATGGGACCGTTTGCGTCTGCGTAGCAATCTGCGAATAGGACATTATACGTCGAACCCAATTATTACAAAGGCACATATTTTAACAATCTTAACCGCCAGTCCGGTGATCCCCAGTGTTAGGCAGAGATATATGCTAGTGTGCACTGTTACCCGATGATATGCGATATACAATACCTACACTTCTTTTTGCTATTTAAAATACTTAATGAACAACATCTATAAGAATAAACTTAAATATTTGTTAAAAATCGATTACTCAATCGGGTTAAGCAAGCAGAGTTACACACTTATTTCAAGAATATTAGAAGAATAGTTAATCATTTACATTTTCAGAATTGAGTTATCGTGGTTGCGCAAACAAGCAAACACCCAGACCCGGATCAACTATCTGTAATATTTTCGGCTAGAAGTCTTTTTGCAATTTTATGTAAAGATATTTAGACAAATTCGCGTGGTCCTCGATACAGCATTCCTAGCGTCAGGATTATGGAACCTTTTTTTTACCCTTAATAATTTTTTGTGGGGGTCGAGCTAATTCTGGGGTTTCGCTTACAATAGTTTGAAGTATGAAGTCTTTCTAAAACATGGGGTAGGCAAAGTCTGGCTGCAGGGGGAGCCTCAGTGCATACATACATAATAATCTTGCCGAGTTGACACGGTCGAGTTTGCTCTGACTGAGTACCGACGATTCTTATTTTACAATTTCATGTTAGGTACTTGAACATGATAATAAAACTATTTGTATAAACTATAAAGAAAAATATCCTAAGAAAATGTTGCAGTTTTAAAAAAAAGTCACAAGAATAAGAAAGGTGTTTCACATTTTTACCTCAATAAAATTTACAAACTATAGCAACAATTTTTTATATTAAATATTAATATTTTATTGAAATAATTTATAATAATAAACTCAAATATCGCAATTGTGATATGAAACCTAGTACACTATACTCCGCGCAATATAAAAATAACGCACGGAGTATAGTGTATTCGGTTGTAGCAAGCTGCAAGCTTAAGACATGGGAGCGAGACAGAGTATACAGCGAGTGCTCTATAACTTTACATGCACCGTTTCGCTCCCACGTTTTATGAACCTGCCTGCTGAGATATTGCGCGGAGTATAACACACTGTACTGTATTGTGTTAATATGCATAGTATCCTGGTGTGTTATAATTATATTACATAATATCTTTGATAGTATTGAAGTTTTAAAGACCTTCGTAGTTTTCAATTTTGCACATTTTCTGTATTTTATTTATGAACAAAATAACTGGAAGTATGTAGCTGCATTTTAGCTTACATCTGTTATTTTGATCATTTTGAAGTAGACATCATTAAAACATGTATAATAACGAATTACTATAAAATTAGCAACAATCCAAGTCTTATAAGATTGTATAAAGGTATAACGGTTTTAATCTTATTATTACATACTCCATTAAAACAATGATAACATGATATCTTGCCATTAAAAAATGTATTCAGTTTAAATTGCTATAAAAAATATTAAGACACTGATAAAGAGTGTATTAATAAGCATTTAATGTCTTTAACGCAACTTATAAAACAAACTTTTACGTATCACCTCAATTAAAAACTAAACTTTTATTGCAACAAATCGTGCCCAAAGATTATGGATAATCATAGACTATTAACTTATACTAGATACTTTCCTTGGTTTCATCTTCGCTGACTTGCTTGAGTATGTGCTTGACGATTTGATCAATGGTGTGTGTATCGAGCATGCGCGCTATGTTTTTGTCTTCGATGACATATAAAAACAAATGCTTGGAGTTCTCTCTGAGGCGCTGCACGCGCGTCCATTTGTCACGGTCCGCGGGTTTAGCACCACACTGCTCGATTACTTTCTCTAATACCTGTATTTAATAACCATTTGTAACACAATTGTGCAGTACAGTAGAAATCATAATTTAATTTGTTAGTATCTTTCAACCAAGCATAATTATGAAATAATGTCCAAAAATATATACCATATCCACACTCTCGTCCGGCCATCCAAACAGATCGAGTGTCTCCTTATCAATGAGCTGCGAAAGTAGCATTTTCAGATTCTCTGTGAGCTCCTCCTCTGACAATAGAGGACCATTTACTTTCTGTAATATAAAATTGTAATGAATGCCAAAATTATCGTATTATTTAAAAAATAATTACTTATTAGCTATCGAGCGGACACCTGTGGCCGAGAACAATATTAATGTATGTTTTGTCACTTAATGAATTAAGTAGAATAAATCTCCGTATCATTAATTTCGTTATTATTAGGTATTTAAGTACCATGTCTTGCTGTTTGTCAGCACTGGAGCTGCCCTCGTCCTCCTGCATCCCACCGTAGAGCACGCCCGACCCGCTGTACCCTTGCAGAATACGATCCGATTCCACATCTAACAAATTGAGTATCGACTCTATTTCAGACTTCTTTACTCGCTCCATGGAATTATTGGCGCCCTGAATAAAGAAATAAACTGAATAAATATTTATGTTACTTTAAGTAAAAACGTTTTATATTTCTTACATCACAAGTATGGAGATCAACAACTTGCATTAATACAAAGGAAGTGGTGAGGTTGGAGAAATTGAGGTCAGGGAAGACTAGAGCTAATCCATGAATCAGCGCCATTTTGGTACCTCATGATAATACGTTATGGTTTCAACAGGTACATACATACAAGTTCATATGTAAAACAGGTTAACTTTGACATAGTATGACACTTTAGTTGATATTTACTACATATATCAAATGGAGTTCAGTAAGGTTGTGGAGAGCTAAATACATGACGTGTAACTGACGAGCACTTGTCGCACGTGGAGCAGGTGGCCCTTGAACACAGCGGGGTGCAGCTTGCGCACGTGGCGGATGAGCTGCTCGCCGCGCACGTAGGCCCGCGCCGACACGCAGTACATGCAGCGCCGCGGCCGGTCCAGCGTGTGCGTCTCCAGGTGACGGCGCAGGTTCACCTCCGAGTGGAACTTCTTTGCGCACACTTCGCAGCTGTGCGCTGCAAGCGGTGTAATCATATTTTATATAGGTACGTATTGTCCTCGGTAAACTAACTGGTTTCAAGATGTTTTTCCAGCAATTAAAGAAATATAATTTATCATAGCATCACGCCTAAATTCCCCGAAGGATAAGGCAGAGGTGTACCATTTTCACCCATCGAAAACGGCGTCATTGAGTGCTATGGAATAGGGTCCCCCCTATTGCCATCTACCAGGCACAATTTCAACTCAGGGTAACAATCTCCAAACCAAACAGGAATAATATGAAAGTGATTTTATATAAGTACCTTTACATGGGACAATAGACAGTAGGCTAGGAAATACAAAATAAGAAAAACTTACGTTTGTCATCTAAATGCACTTTTAAATGATTATCCAAACCGGCCTCATTGATGAATTCTTTGGTTGAGTATACGCATGTCTTAATGGGGCAATATAACTTTTCTAATCCCATGTGTTCTCTCATGTGGATCAGCAACCTGGTAATAGACATTATAATTTCTTGAGCATATTTTGCTTTTGTAAAATGTGAACATTACTTATAAATCAAACAGCTCCCTGGAGAAAAATGTTATGATGTTTCCTTATGGCGGATCCAGACGATTGTAATGTGTAATGTAATGTATTGTGTAATGTAACGCGAATTCTTCGTGTGGACAGCACTACGAGCATTTCATGTAACGCTCGTGCCCGGCTCGCGCTGATCCATCGGCTGTCGGTATATACGCGAACATAGGTATAGGCGCTCGCAACTTCTCGATTGGTAGGATTCGGGTTGAGCTCATTGCCGTCTACACTATTCGTGTTTCATTACACGACTCATTACATTAGATGTGTCTGGAGTGGACCCGTCTTTATATTGGAGGGTTTTCTGGAAAAGTCTGGTTGGACATCCCAGGTAATGTAACACTCCAGGGATTAGGTCCAGAAAAACATGGCAAGTAATGGCGCAAGACGGGGATGAGTGCCGGGCTTTAGGTGTCCTCCACTTTGGGTTGCTGAACCAGCATAGTAGTACATATTTACGGATATGTTCTTCCTGGCTAGCTCGAGTGCAGGGTAAAAACGAGAGAACAACGACGTACCTGGCTCTAGAGTTGAAAGTGGCGCCACATTTGATGCACATGTTGCCTGTGTGTTTCTCCAGGTGGCGCTGCAGCTGCACGCGCTGGATGTACGATTTGGAACACAGCGCACACTTGTACGGCTTGTCGTCCACGTGCGTCAACACGTGGCGGCGCATCACCTCGATCGTGAATGTGCTGTAGCCGCACTGGAAACACACAACTTCAATGACAATCATTTCTTGACGCGCGCTTGATGTGCTAATTTAATGTGGACAGGCAAATTATATTGTACAAAAGGAAGTGTTATGAGTATGACGTCTTTTTGTGTGACTGTGTATTTGTTTGTAACCAAGTCAACCTTATTCAATTATTATTTTTGTTCTATATAGTGCAAATTAGTTTGTCAATCTCAATTAATATTTTTTTCTAATAAAAGCTACATATTATAATATGTAAAGAAAGAAAGAAAGAAAGAAAACACATTTATTCAGCACGGACAGTGACAACACACGATAGAGAAATAAAATAAAAATTAACTTAATCTTTAAACAGTAAAAAATAAAAAATAAAACAGACACTGAGAACAAAATAAAAAAAATAAAAATAGTCCTCCTATAGTATATTGTTGTCAAGCATGCCCATGCCGAAAGGGTAGCCAGCTCAGCTTACATAGTTTTATTTCTTTCATATTTAATGGTACGCACGGCTACATATCAAAGTACATAAATATATTTACAATGCAAGATTAGTTTATACTGGAAATGTATAACTTGATATGTAACCATGTGAACCAATATTTGGCTTACCTTTATACTTCTCAAGCCATGAGAGCAGTTTAAAAATAATAATAATATTAATATTTATTCTGAAATGTATGCAAATCAAATACTTTGAACTTGGCTGTAAGAAGGATAAACATCGCTTTTTAATTGAAATTACCTACATTAGTTTAATAAACTAGAGTGAGGGTTTCAATGATTAGCCAAGTAACCAAGCTGTGGTTAAACTTCTTTCAGCCTTAAATACTTGGTAGGCTATATTATATTAGAACAGCTTGTAATAAATAACAGTCCAGCAGTTGAAGTCCAGAGTTGATTGATTGAAGTGACTGTTAAAAATACAAAACTTAACTCTAATATTATCATAAAAAAAAACAATAACTTGTAAGAATGTTACCACATCACATGAATATTTCTTCTCGCCGTGTATCTCGAGGTGCTTGGTCATGGCAGCACGGGAGCTGGTCCACTTCCCACAGTGGTGGCATTGGTACTGATCAGGTGTATCTAATACAAAAATATGTTTTACGATCCTTGGTAACTTAAATCTCAATGCAAACACTCATCCACAAAACAAAAATGAAAGCAATAGGATAGACAAAATTGTTAGACCAACATATTTTTTTCTGAGGCCCATTTAAACTTATCAGATCTTAATTCTACATTTAATAACTAGACTCAATGTCAATGCAAACTTTATACTTTTAGTTCAGAAATAATTATAATGACTAATCATTGTAATTTTTTGGTAAACAGGTACTTATACAATACACTCCAAAGGAACCTTCCACAGATTCACAGAAAAGAGTGAAACCTTTTTTAGAAGACAATCATTCATGAGTTATGAAATCATAAAGAAATATATTACCAGAGTGATTTTTGTGCCAATGGTTAACCAATTTGGAAAAGTTCTTTGTAGTATATAAACAGTTCTTACAAAAGAACTCATTCTTAATAATATGTTGCAACCGAATGTGCACCATCAAATTGTCTTTTCTTGAAAATTTTGCATCGCATATCTGTGAAAGAAAATTTTTTTTTGGTTATCATGTTATCTGATGAAAAATAACAAATTTTCATTGGTCCAGTCCAATTTTGTCCATACATTTGATTACTATAAGGTTTCAAATCCAGTAATGATCTCAACAGATAGCTATGGCGATGAAGAAGCTAGCCTCAATAGACAAAATTTATAGTGAACTTACTTCGCATGAAAATGAAGCAGCTCCTTGACCATCACATCCACTCTGAGCCATATGTCGCAGTACATGTGCACGTCGGACAAACTGTTTATTGCAATGTGGACATGCAAAAATGTCCCTCTCATGAACTTTCTTGATGTGTCCAATCAATGTGCTTCTATCAGGACAACGGACATTGCACTGGTCACAAGCAACACTGTCTGGTAACTTGGAGTGCTCTTTGTGACGATGGTCTATGAAACTTTTCTTGAACCTGAACTTTTTGGGACATTCTTTGCAACTGTATGCCGCCTATAATAAAAATGAACTTACAAGTTGTACATGCATTTAGTCAAGTACCTAATAATTTAAACAATGTGTAGCTTAATTAACGCACGACCTCATACACCCCAATTAGAATATTAAGTTTGTAACATAATAGTACAATAATCTAAACTTAAGAATTTTAAATATAACTTTAATTTTAAAGTAAATAGTGTTGAGTGTTGCATTATTTACTGTGTTTAAAATTCAGTATTGGTCATTTGATCCAAAAGTAAAAGTTGTTCATAATGATGAGTTCAATAACCCCCTTGCAAGTGCAAGTGTCCCGTTTACACCATGAATATTTTTTATTTAAATATCAACATTAATTTGTCTGTGTTTATGTCGTTGATGGTAGAAAATCTGAATCAAATTCAAGCGCCTATTAATTATATACATGTTATCACTGAGGGCAAACGATAGATATGTCAAATTTAACACTTTGTTTACCTTTGTGAAAACTGCATCGGGCAATTGTAAACCTTTCTGACAACCCTTATGGGTCAACATGGCCTTTCCGGTCAGGAATTTCTTATTACACACATTACAAACGTATTCAATCTTTTTAGCAGATGATTTGTCGTTTTTCTTCTTCGCTATCATAACAGACTTGAATCGCACACGATTTTTAGCTGTCGATTTCTTATTTTTGGACCCAGGCGGTCGCCCTAACTTCTTACGTTTAGGCGGCATTTTGGTAATTTATGCAAGTTTTATGATATTTACATTGAATTTATTCTTCAGTTGTTCAATAAATTATGTGCAACGAGTTCACATTTCGTTTATTTTGATATTCCTTTCACTCAGGCGCTGAGAAACAGTTTGGTTTCACTATCGATCTCGATCCAAACGCCACGTCAGTGGTCGGTCTCGAACGTCAAAATGAAAAATCTGTAGAGTTGCCCTTAAAAAATCGGCACCTAGTTTTAACATTATTGTATGAAGGGGCCATGTAACCAATGACCAAAGAAGCCTTGGTTTTTTACGTCACTGCATGTAACATTTTCAAGATTTTATTGTGACTTATCACCTTCATTCAACGTAAATTAAAAAAAAGTAAAAACCGACATAAAAATAAAACTAAAAAGTATAAAATAATTTTCTTAAAAAAAATTACAGCTTCTGAAGTCGGGGCCACTGACAAGCTAGGTGCATTGAAGAATTATAGGCCCCAAGGCCCCGACTTCAGAAAATGCTTCAGAAGCTGTAATTTTTTTTAAGAAAATTATTTTATACTTTTTAGTTTCTTTTTTGATGTCGGTTTTTACTTTTTTTTAAGTTTATTTTATTTTTCAATTTTGAGTGGCATAAACAATACATAAACATGAGATTACAGCAATCGCGAGTGATGTGCTGTTATTCATTCAAGAGTTCCATTGTCTATCTCCGAAGATCTTCATCAGATCCTCATCAAATTCACAAACAAACACTTCGGAAGTATACCCTTTCAAACAAAAAAAGAATCATCGAAATCGGTTCACGCAGTCGAAAGATATGAGGTAACAAACATAAAAAAAAAAAAAAAACATGCGTCGAATTGAGAACCTCCTCCTTTTTTTTGAAGTCGGTTAAAAATAAAAAATCTTGAAAATGTAACCCCTTCATACACTCATGTCTTCTTATCAAAATCGGTAGGTGTTTTTTTTTTTATAAATAATTAAAATTCTATAAATTATAAAATATAAAATCAATTATTACAGTGCCACAAACATATCTAACCCCGTTAACCCGGTAATGGCGTCGTTGCCGTTATCTGACCCCGTCTGACCCGGTGACCAACATTGGAACTAACGTCGCGCGTCGGTCGCTACGGAACAAAAATGACATCGAAATGCTTACGAAATGTAATTTTTAACCGACTTCAAAAAAAAGGAGGAGGTTCTCAATCTAAGAGCAAATACTATAGAGGAGTATATCAAGTAAGAGCAGGAGACGTATATATGGCCCTACTCTCACTAATGTATTAGCTCTTTAAGCAAAGTGAGATAGCGATAGAGTTTCTACGTCATCTTGAAACGCTGCGTGCCATCAGTCGAGCTGTTTTCATCCAGCTGGAGGGCTCGGTGCGACAAGTGTTTTGTGGAATTATCTTTGAAAATTTCAAGTGTGTGGTGATTTTAACTATTTGTGCCTAAGAGCAAATACTATAGAGGGAGTATATCAAGTAAGAGCAGGAGTCGTATATATGGCCCTACTCTCACTTATTACTAGTGATTTTAACTATTTGTGCACATACAATAATGACAATACTGTGTGCAGCTACCGGCTGCAACAGCCGGATGGGTCAAAAAATATCTTTCCATCGGTATGTATATTGATAGATGTTTCTATAGTACAAATGACGGCATTACTTCGCTGAGCGGTAACAGATAGAATATATCTATCACTATTACTCTTATGACGTTTTGTTTATGTAAAGAGAAATGTCTATAGGTTTTCTGTTTATACTTGATAGAAGGACTCTATACTATTTGCTCTTACATTTGTGCACATACAATAATGACAATACTGTGTGCAGCTACCTGCTGCAACAGCCGGATGGGTGTTTTGACTGAAAACGGTCAAAAAATATCTTTTCATTTTCAGTATACCGATAGATGTTTCTATAGTACAAACGGCTGCATTACTTCGCTGAGCGGTAACAGATAGAATATATCTATCTCTATTACTCTTATGACGTTTTGTTTATGTAAAGAGAAATGTCTATAGGTTTTCTGTTTATACTTGATAGAAGGACTCTATAGTATTTGCTCTTAGTTCTCATTTGCAACATGCATTGCATCTAAGATTGCATAGTTGCAACTTGCATGTGACATGTATGTTTGTAAACTGTACCCTCGATACAGGAGAAATACAAGTGAGGGGCAATGTTTAAAAAAAAAAAAACGAGGCCTATTTTTTTTTAATTATATTTTTTATTTTTGTTACCTCAAAACATCCTCAAAACCAAAACCTCTCAAAACTCTCGACTGCGTGAACCATAGATAAAGTAAACCTCGTTTACAGAGGTTTACATAATCTAAGGCGTGAACCGATTTTGATGATTCTTTTTTTATTTGAAAGCTGGTGCTTACCGAATGGTCCCATTTTAATTTGGTTCTGACAATGGGATCCATGAGAAAACCATATAAGTCTCAAATTTGCATTAAGTATGTGCGCGACAAATGGTCGAATAACTCAATATCACGCCAACCGATTTCGATGATTCTTTTTTTGTTTGAAAGGGTATACTTCCGAAGTGGTCCCATTTCAACTTGGTGAAGATCTGATGAAGATCTTTGGAGATAGATAATGGAACTCTTGAATGAATAACAGCACATCACTCGCGATTGCTGTAATCTCATGTTTATGTATTGTTTATGCCACTCAAAATTGAAAAATAAAATAAACTTTAAAAAAAAAGTAAAAACCGACTTCAAAAACTAAAAGGTATAAAATCATTTTCTTTAAAAACTTATCAGCTTCTGAAGTCGGGGCCTTTAATTCTTCAATGCACCTAGCTTGATAGTGGCACCGACTTCAGAAGCTGATGAGTTTTTTAAGAAAATTATTTTATACCTTTTAGTTTTTGAAGTCGGTTTTACTTTTTTTTAAAGTTTATTTTTGTACGGAGATGACATTGGTAAAAGCGACGACAGCGACGCCCGGCCACGACCACTTTATAGCGCCACAAACTTATCTGACCAAGTGACCAAAATTGGAACTAACGTCGTTACGGAACAAAAATGCATATAAAACCATAGATAAATAATCTAAGTATAAAACCTACTTTATCTATGTATAAAACATACGGAGATGACATTAGTAAAAGCGACGGCGCGGCGCGGCGGCGCGGCGGCGGGCGGCGGCAGCTTATAAACTAAGACGTCTGTGAACTTAGCATCTCATTTGTTAGCATCCCAAAAATAAACTCCATTTATAGTGGCATCCGGTATAGTTCTACAGTTCTTGATAAGTTTTAAAAATAGTTCGGTCGATTTTAGTATCGAAACCACATTTTGAAAAAATGAGATGCTAACTTCGCAACACAATTGTTAGCATCTCAAAAATAAACTTCAGTTATAGTGGCTTCCCGTATAGGGCTACAGTTCTTGATAAGTTTTAAAAATAGTTCCATCGATTTTAATATCGAAATCGCATTTTGAAAATTTGAGATGCTAACTTCGCATCTCAGTTGTTAGCATCTCAAGAATAAACTTCAGATATAATAGCATCCATTATACTTCTACAGTTCGTGATAAGTTTTAACAATAGTTCCGTCGATTTTACTATCGAAAACACATTTTGAAAAACAAATTATAATAATATAAAACGATGAAAATAAAATAGGTAGGTCTAGGTACCAAACCAACGTGAGTGTCATGTTTGTCGACCATCCGAGAGACCACATAATATGTAGATAGGTACCACAGAACATAAAAAGAGGTTTCTGTGTTCTGTGGTAGGTATGTACCCCTATCTACTGGAGCCGTAGGTACCTATACTACCTAGTCTACCTACTATCATCTCTTCTTTATTTAATTTGACTTTGGACGCGGTAAACAGTACCGCAACTATGTACTTACTATCCGAATTCAAACACAGAAGCCATGAGTCCGCAGCAAAACGTAACAGAAAACAGTTGCCTTACTGCTAACGTACAGTATCGAAACCATAAGGGTCAGTAACCGCTACCGATCATCTGTAGGAAGCGAGGGAGCGAGCATCACTAGCGAGTAGCGAAAACTAGAGATACCTACTGATAGAGACCCAACACAATATTTGTATCAACCTAACTAAAATTATTATGGCATCCCTCTCTAACGCGTTAGACCTTCGGTAAGGTCGATTTTCAATTAGAAAGTTAAAGATAATTATTTTAAGTCAACTGGTTAGGAGGCGCGCGCTGTCGGTCGGCAGCCGTACCGGCTTGGTTGGTGGCTCTGGCTAGTGCCTAGTTACCTTTAGTTATTGTTAGGTAGTTTGATTGTACTTATTGCCACGTATTCGCAACTTCAAATTGTTTGCGCTAGTTAGTTCTTTATATGTCTGAGTGTGAGTGATCGCGATATAAACAAACAATTGAAATAGATTAATTATTAAGTTTAAATAGTATAAGTATTAGTAAATAGTTTATAAGTACTAAGTAAGTAAGTAGTTAGTGTTTAATGTTCTTAAAAATTAGACAATAAGTACCTATGTCAATAACGTCTTGTAGGAAAAGAGAGGTATGGACTCATTGTGATAAAAAGGTTAATAAGATTTTTATGTTTTTAAGTTGCACATTATATGTATTTCCAAACAATTTTTTTGTAAGCGTAAGTTTTAAACTGCTTTTTTTAATTCTCTCGTGGTTTTTTGATCATGATAGTACCTTAATTATAAGACATGATAAAAATAGAAATTATGAGTGTGATTTCAAAGATGCATTACAACAATCAATTGACTGGCTTAAACAACATAATTTAATATTAAATTTTAAATAAACTGAAATAATTATGCAGTTTCAACAAAGAGCTACCACTCCTAGTTTTAATCTAACTTTCGTTAATAATAGAATTGAAGAAGTAGAACATATAAAATTTCTAGGCTTGAAAATTAATAAGTTATAAGTTTAAGTTTTTTATTTTTCCTTCCACAAATTGACTCTAAACTGACTTGGAAAGAACATGCATCAAGCCTAATTACAAAATTGAGTAGGTTTGTCTTTGCTCTCTATAAACTTAGGAAAATAGTTAGTCAGACAGCTATCGTAACTGTATATTATGGCTATGTTGACTCCACATTACGTTACGGAGTCATTTTTTGGACAAATTCCAATGGAAATCATTACATTTTTAAAGCACAAAAGTGGTGCATCAGATCCATATGCAACCTTATCTGAAATCTTAAAATGAAAATTGTGCAAAGATTATAAAAACTCATGGCGGATCAACAATTGTCCGCCATCTAAGAAAGCAAAACTTACAGATTATTTTAATAGTTCTGACTCAATGGAAATTCTAGTGACCAGAAGCATTGGATGGTCTACCATTAAAAAAATATTATATTACTTAATGTTCATTGTAAAGAGATTTTGTTTGAAACTTAAAGTTATCATATAAAAAAGTTACTTTATATAAAAAAAGCGTTTTTTTAAATGAAACATAAGCCAAATTTATAAAAAGAAATATGTAAAGAAATTTAGGTTAATGCCGGGATCCCGGTATTGAAAATTTTCTTGATGGTATTAATACCGGTATTGAAAAAATCCGGTATTCGAAACCCTTAGTCAGAGTATAGTGAACTGCGATTTCACTAGCTTGTCAAATATTCGCTTTATCTCGTTTACACACTTGAGAGCTAACGCGTTAGAGAGGGATGCCATACTTACTTTAGATACAAATATTGTGTGGGGTGAGTTGGGTGTCTATCAGTAGGTATCTAGGTATCTGGAGTTTTCGCTACTCACTAGCAGTGCTCGCTCCCTCGCTTCCTACAGATATTCGGTAGCGGTTACTGACACTTATGGTTTCGATACTGTACGTTAGCAGTAAGGCAAAGGTTTTCTGTTACGTTTTGCTATAGCGGACTCATGCCTTCTGTGTGTTTGAATGCAGATAGTAAGTACGTAGTTGCGGTACTGTACAATATATCTATCGTGACCAAAGTCAAATTCAATAGAGAAGAGATGATAGTAGGTAGACTAGGTAGTATATGTACCTACGGCTCTAGTGGATAGGGGTACCTACCACAGAACACAGAAACCTCTTTCTATGTTCTGTGGTACCTACCTATTTTATTTTAATCGTTTTATATTATAATTTGATTTTAAAAATGTGGTTTCGATAGTAAAATCGACGGAACTATTGTTAAAACTTATCAAAAACTGTAGAAGTATAATGGATGCTATTATATCTAAAGTTTATTCTTGAGATGCTAACAACTGAAATGCGAAGTTAGCATCTCAAATTTTCAAAATGCGATTTCGATATTAAAATCGACGGAACTATTATTAAAACTTATCAAGAACTGTAGCCCTATACGGGAAGTCACTATAACTGAAGTTTATTTTTGAGATGCTAACAATTGTGTTGCGAAGTTAGCATCTCATTTTTTCAAAATGTGGTTTCGATACTAAAATCGACCGAACTATTTTTAAAACTTATCAAGAACTGTAGAACTATACCGGGTGCCACTAAAAATGAAGTTTATTTTTGGGATGCTAACAAATGAGATGCTAAGTTCACAGACGTTAAACTAAGTACGTTTTGAAGCTTAGATTATTTTTGAAGTCATTTTTGTTCGGTGGCGACGTTAGTTCCAATTTTGGTCACCGGGTCAGATAAGTTTGTGGCACTGTACCAAATAATAATTTTATTAAGTAATAATTAAACAGTCAAGGTCAAAAGTTCAAAACTTAATATTATGTAGCCCATAGATATAGATGAGGTAGCCCCAATGACCAAACTGGTTTGGTTGGTACCGTCCGATTCTTAAGCCATTGGGTAGCCCGCCCGCCCGCGAAATTCAATTTTTTAATGTAATTTCGCGGATTTGCCTGATAGCAGCTAAGCCTTCAATCGAATTAATTTGAACTATTTTCTATCAAATTGAATAAAGTTTCTTTCTTCTTTATCTTTTTGCCCCCGTATTTGTACTGGTTTCTTCAGTTGGTGACATTATTGATAATCACAAGCAGAAACTTGTGGTAGGTACATTATAAATGAATGTTTAAAAATAATAATATAATTATGTATATTATAGTGCACAAACGGGCTTGCGGTTTACCTGATGGTAAATGATCACCGCCACACATGAACATCCGATACACCAGAGGAGTCACTGATGCGTTGCTGACCTCAGCTCTATAAGGCTTACATTCAGAGACGACAGAAACGAGTCTAAGCGTGAACTTACCTTTGACTATAGAAGATAATCTAAGGCTTACATTCAGAGACGACAGAAACGAGTCTAAGCGTGAACTTACGCTTCCATCTGTCAAAATCAACAGCTTGCGCTCATATTTGTATTCAGAGACGTTCGGAACACGACTTAAACTTAACGTAAACTAAGATAAGCCAAGTATTGACTACTTAAGACGACACTAGCGCCGCCAAGTGGGCTAAGGTGGAGTTAATTTCAACAATTTGAGATTTTCAAGTCTGACTAACCTCATAACTTAATTAAATAGGTTTATGTCTCAGATATTTTGTTTCGCTCACTCCAATTGCATTTTGTATATATTGCTATCCTGTTTTAATTTTTATATACGGCTCCTTACACATTTTCATAAAAACCGTAACTTACCGATAAACATTTTGCTATTAAAATGGCCATAGAGAAGAGAGTCTTAGCTAAGCTTACACTGCGTCTCTGAATACGAATTTTGAAGATGCGCTTAGCGATGACTTTGCTTAGAGCGGTCTTCGCCCGTCTTTAGGTCATGTCTCTGAATGTCAGCCTAAGGAACTTACGCTTCCATCTGTCAATTTTGTTCGTAAGTTTGACAGATGGAAGCGTAAGTTCACACTTATACTTGCTTTAGTCATTGTTCTGAGCTTAGACCATTGACTTATAGGTTTCATACTTCAGTGGAGACTCGTTTCTGTCGCCTCTGAATATCAGCCTCAGACCTTAATGACGGGCGAAGACCGCTCTAAGCTGCTCTAAGCGGCTCTAAGCAAAGTCGTCGCTAAGCGCAACTTCAAAATTCGTATTCAGAGTCGCAGTGTAAGCTTAGCTAAGACTCTCTTCTCTATGGCCATTTTTAATAGCAAAATGTTTATAGTTAATAAGTCTATGCTGAACTTAGAGAAACAGAGGATTCTTTCGTCATTGCACAGACCTGCCTTCGCTAATGGGTCATTGAGAGAAACCATAGAAATAATTAGTAGGAGTAGGGCTCCCTCGGGCTCCCTAGATAATAAGTCTATGAGAGAAACTGAACACCGCGGTGTTATGTTAATAATGTTATTGGAAGAATAATGTGAAATGCAGGAGATGACGAAAAACTGGTAGAATAAGATAGATAATGAAATTAAAAGCTGAGATATAACTTTTAATTTTGTTTTATTCTCTTGACAGTTTTATAGGTAAAAAAACACATTAGACAGATGACAGGTTGTGTAAAAAGAAGTGTAGAAAAATAAATTTATATGCAACGAAAAAGGATCGATTACAAAGAACATACTCTTTATAATCTAACACTCCTCCTTAAATTCATTTCTCTACTTTCATCCATCACACAATCACACAACACCCATACCCAGCGTACACCAGTTGAACTTCCCTTTCAACAGAGGTTTCGTTAAAACATCCGCAACCATACGACTTGTCTCTACATACTCTAATTCAATATGGCCATGTTCAACTGCCTCTCTCACAAAGTGGTGTCGCACATCTATGTGCTTAGTGCGTTGATGGTGTACAGGGTTAAGCGCAATAGCAACAGCAGATTGACTGTCACTGAAGATCTTCATTGGCATCTCATCTTGACTAGATACCTCCGAAATCAATCTCTTTAAGAAAATTGCCTCTCTAGCAGCTTCTGACATCGCTACATACTCAGCCTCTGCTGTGGATAGAGCAATCGTCCTCTGTTTTCTGCTTTCCCAACATATTGCAGCTCCCATATGCAGAAAAACCATACCCGAGTATGATCTCCTATCATGAGAAGTGGCATGACTAGCATCTGCATATCCCTGTACCTTATGCATTCCTGTCCTCTTATACTGCAGCCCAAGGCATTTAGTACCCTTTAAATATCTGAGCACTCTTTTTGCAGCTATCCAATGCTCTTCAGTATAGCAAGTATTGAACTGGCTCAGATAATTAACTGCATGTGCAATATCTGGCCTCGTGCAAACAGATATGTACATCAGTGAACCGATTAGATTTTGATATGGAATCCTCGGATCAGGTTTATGTTCTAGCCCAGGTTTCACAAGCTTTTGCCCAGGAACTGATGGGGTTGAAGCACCTTTGCAATCAACCATCCCAAAAACCTTCAAAACTCTTTCAACATACTTCTCTTGGTCAAGTTTGATTCCAATATCGTTCTGCGTTATGTGCATACCCAAAAAATGCTCTGCCTTCCCAAGGTCCTTCATATCAAATTTTGACATAAGGTCTCGCTTTACTTTACGCAGCTCCTCTGCGTCATTCCAGAAAATCAGCACATCATCCACATAAACGGCTAAAATGATGACCTTCTTACCCTGGGATCTCATGTAAATACACGGTTCATTTTTGGATCGTTTGAACGACAACTGCAATAACTCATTATTCAGTTTATTGTTCCAAGCTCTGGGGGATTGCTTTAAGCCATAAAGCGAACGTTTAAGGAGACACACGTAATCTTCCTTTCCTTTTTCTTCATAACCATCCGGCTGTTTCATGTAGACCGTCTCAGATAAGTCTCCATTCAGGAACGCTGTTTTTACGTCCATTTGGTCAACGTTTAGGCCAGTCTTAGCTGCCATTGCCAGGAGGACTCTTAGACAGCTATGTCTCACCACTGGAGAAAACGTCTCGTCATAATCGATGCCCCATCTTTGGCTAAAACCTCTGGCAACAAGCCGAGCTTTGTATCTTCGTTTATTTCCCCCCTCTTCTTTAATTCGAAAAATCCATTTCGAATCTACAACGTTGCTCGCTTGTCCAGGTTTTACCAAAGTCCAAGTTTCATTTTTCTTTAAAGCGTCAAGCTCCTCCTGAATCGCAACTTTCCATTCTCTACTGTCAGGCCTTGACAGTGCATCTTGAACCGTAGTAGGTTCATGTTCTATTTCCACTGCATGGTATAGAACGTGATCCGGGAACTCTTTGGGTTTCCTCTCTCTTAGTGGGTACCTCCGTTCCACCTCTTGTGGTCGGTCGATCATCCGTTACGTCAGACTCACAATCTTGAAACTCCACATCCTCTGGTTCATGTTGAACACGATTTTCAGCAAAACTCTCTTGTTCTTGTTCCACTCTAGGAACATTGCTAACATCATCACTCTCTTGTTGAGGTTGCAAAACATCTGATTCTACTGTATTCCTGAAAACTGGTTCATCTTGTAGAAGTATTATTTCAGGTTCCTCTTGCAATTCTTCTTGCAGTTCTTTATATTTTTGATTCTCCAAAAACACAACATTTTTAGCCTTAAATATTTTTCCGGAAGTAGGATGCACAAGACGATAAGCTTTTGCGTTGTCATCGAAGCCTGTGTGAATAAGCTCTCTGCTTTTAACATTCCACTTAGTTCTCTTTTGATTAGGAATGTGCATAAATGCTTTGCACCCAAAAGTTTTTAGCATGCTTAGGTCACACTTCCTCCCTGACCATTTCTCATCCGGAGTCATATTCTTCACCGCAATCGTTGGTGATTTGTTCTTAAGAAACACGGCGTGATGTACAGCTTCAGCCCAGAAACGTTTTTCTAATCCGGACTCATGAAGCATGGTTCTTGCTTTATCGCAGATGGTGCGATTGGCCCGTTCTGCTACGCCATTCTGCTCTGGCGTATATTCCACCGTTAGTTGATGCTGGATTCCGCAATTCTTCAGCAAGTCATCCATCCGCTTATTGACGTACTCGGTCCCGTTGTCAGAGCGCAAGATCTTCAGTTTCTTGCCGCATTGATTTTCAGCAAACGCCTTAAAATCTATAAATTTTTCGAAAACTTGACTTTTTTGTTTCAAAAAATAAATAAAAGTTTTTCGCGTGAAATCGTCAATAAACGTCAAAAAATATTGGAATCCGCTAATAGAAGGTATACTCATAGGTCCACACACGTCTGAGTGCACTAAACCTAGCGCTTCCGTAGCTCTCGTTGCACCAGTTTTTCGAAACGGCTGTTTCGTTTGTTTTCCCATAATGCAAGATATACACTCCAGTTTTGAAGAAATATCAGGAAAACTTACCCCTGTTGCCATCTTATCTCTCAGTAGTTTGAGGTTATGCATACCAAGATGTCCCATCCTCCGATGCCATAACATCTGCTGGTCATGCTCTGCTGTTGATAGCGCAGAACCCTGTGAACAGCACTTAATTTTATAAATGCCTCGTTCTTCCACACCTTTCACAACAGGCTTACCTCGCACCTCACACTCATTTCTCTTGTAGATGTCACAACATTTATCTGTAAATACAACCACATTACCCTTTTTCGCAATTGCATTCACACTCAATAAGTTAGAAGCTAACTTAGGTACATACGTAACGTTGCTGACTGTCAAACCTGACTCACATACTACCGTACCCTCACCTGCACCGAACACCACATTACCATCTGCACAAGTCACTCTCAAAGACTTAGGAGTATCCTTTAAGTTTTTAAACCAAGATTTGCGATTCGTCATATGTGTTGACACTCCAGAATCGATGATCCAGTCTTCTGATCGTGGAATCGATGTGCCGAGTGCAAAGGCTTGAAGGGCTTCCCTCTTCCCTTTTGGATTATCAGGACACTCATGTGCCTTGTGTGGTCCATCACAAATAAAGCACTTGATCTTTTGTTTGATCTTCTTCGGTGTACTCTTACCCTTATGTTTATTTGACAATAGTGCTGAAGTCGGTTGGCTTGCACTCGTGCTTGCCGAATAGGTGTCCTCCATTTGAAAAAGCTTCATCTTTACATAGTCGGTAGTAAGAACAACGTTATTATTTTCTATGGCTAGTCTCAATGGTTGGAACTCTATTGTAAGGCCTTGGAGAAGTAAAGCAGCCAACAGTTCATCGTCAACCTCCTTTCCTAGGTCTTGAAGTTCCTGAGATACCATCATCACAGATGTGACATATTCCCTAACCGATGGGAATTGCTCCAGCTTCAAACTCACCAGCTTTGCAAGTAGCCGGCAGCGATTATTTAGACCTTTGTCCTCGAACGCACTCTTTAATGCTTCCCAAGCATCTTTCGCTGTTTTGGCTTTGCGTACATGCACCAAGCAATGAGGTCTAATCATCAAGCAAATCTTTGCTCTAGCTTTCTGATCTTTTTTCATACCTTGCACATCGGTCGTTTCAGGTGTAACTCGTGTATACTCCCACAAGTCATCATGAAGAAGATGCAACTCCATACAAAACTTCCATGTGGCGTAATTGCTGTTACCATCCAATTTCTCTATAGATAGCAATCCACTACTGCCTGAAAACTCCGTATTTTGTGCCATTGTTGAGTTCTGCTCTCTATGAGAACTCTTGTTACCATTAGACATCTCCCTACAAGTCTGGACCCATAACCTGTTATGTTAATAATGTTATTGGAAGAATAATGTGAAATGCAGGAGATGACGAAAAACTGGTAGAATAAGATAGATAATGAAATTAAAAGCTGAGATATAACTTTTAATTTTGTTTTATTCTCTTGACAGTTTTATAGGTAAAAAAACACATTAGACAGATGACAGGTTGTTTAAAAAGAAGTGTAGAAAAATAAATTTATATGCAACGAAAAAGGATCGATTACAAAGAACATACTCTTTATAATCTAACACGCGGTTACCATAGCGACCACTGTATGTAAACAGTTTAATCAAAATCATCATGACAACCTGCTTCGTTTCAATTGTGGTCTTGGAATTCAATTTCTTATTTCACCTCAATTGCCAGTAAAATATATCACCGATCTATATGATTATTACCTTGTGTATAAACATTATAAGTATTTATATTCTACTTTAAGGCTTTTAAAAGTATGAACTATGGAAAAAGATTTAGGTCCAGATGTTATAAAAGCAACTCAAATATCCTTAGGCAAATATGTGAAACGCCCGCCGTTAAGTGAAAAACTATTAAAGAAACCACCTTTTAGGTTTTTACACGATATCGTAACTACGGTAAGTTTTTTTATAAAATTACTAGCTTAAGCCCGCGGCTAGGCTGGCGTGAATAAGAAATATCCTATGTCCTTCTCAAGGCTTTGTTGTACCTGTACCTACATAAGCAAAATTTCATTGAAATCGGTTCAGTAGTTATGGCGTCAAGAAGAACAAACAAATACACTTCTGTGATTTGAATTATAATATTACGATGTTGTGATGTTGTTTAAATAGTATGGATTTATATTTATACTTAATCGTCGAGTCTTTTCATAAGTGCGGTTTGATAGTGATAGGTACCTATATCTACCTATAACTATTTTCGTTCCGATTGTTCTAAACGTACAAAACAGTGCCACCTTGTGAGTTACGTTGAGCAAACTATTCAGTCTGAAAAAGACAACCAGAAATAAGTTCACAAGAAAAATCGATCCAATCGTCCCAGCCTGCTACCTTGAAGCAATCCAGAAGGCTAATTCACGTAATTTTAAGACGCGTCGATCGTATTGCAGTGACTCTCGAACTTGACGCGAGCGTATCTCACTGAAGCTCAGAGGATACCAAATAGCAGAATAGTCGACATCGGCTCAATTGCCATAACGAAAGAAGAAGAAGAAAATTACCAAATGTGTTGTTTTGATCAATATTTTATTGCAACTGCGCGGCAACTGCACTTCTTTAGTTACGTGAATTAGCCTACAGGCCTTGGCGACCTATTAAAGCTCCCTATAGACTTCCAAAGCTCGTAAAAGCTGAATGTCGACTACATAGGTAAATGAATAACTGAAAATATTCAAGATCATAACTATTTTATTGGTGTTTCGCTTTGAGTATCTAGAACACTCAAAGGTCTTTCGGTATAAAATATTAATAATAAAAACTCTTTGACAATCAGGCTGACATTCAGAGACATGAACATAAGACGGGCGAAGACCGCTCTAAGCGAAGTCGTCGCTAAGCGCATCTTCAAAATTCGTATTCAGAGTCGCAGTGTAAGCTTAGCTAAGACTCTCTTCTCTATGGCCATTTTTAATAGTAAAATGTTTATCGGTAAGTTACTTTTTTATGAAAATGAGCAAGCAGGCGTATATAAAAATTAAAACAGGATAGCAATATATACAAAATGAAATTGGAGTGAGCGAAACAAAATATCTGAGACATAAACCTATTTAATTAAATTATGAGGTTAGTCAGACTTGAAAATCTCAAATTGTCGAAATTAATTCCACCTTAGCTCGCTTGGTGGCGCTAGTGTCGTCTTAAGTAGTCAATATTCACTACTTGGCTTATCTTAGTTTACGTTACGTTAAGTTTAAGCCGTGTTCCGAACGTCTCTGAATACAAATATGAGCGCAAGCTGTTGATTTTGACAGATGGAAGCGTAAGTTCACGCTTAGACTCGTTTCTGTCGTCTCTGAATGTAAGCCTCAGTCTGCTCAACCAGTACAACCTGCTAGTAAGTGACAAGTGTACGTATGGACAAGTGCAGATGTCGAGTGTGCAATCCTGAGTTCGATTAACAAGCCAGATAAAATGGGATTTGTAAAAAAAAAAATTTGAACATTTTGAAAAACATTTTTCACCCCTTTATTGCCCCTTTGGGGGTTGAATTACCAAAAACGCAGAAACACATGTTTCTTTATTTCTAACGAAAAGCATAAATCTCAATTTTCACGTCTCTCACTTCTAAAACAATTTTCACCCCTGTTTCGCCCCTTTAGGGGATGAATTTCCAAAAACGCGGTAACACGTGTTTCTTTATTTCTAACCAAAAGCCTAAATCTCAATTTTCACGTTTCGCACTTCAAAAACAATTTTCACCCCTATTTCGCCCCTTTAGGGGATGAATTTCCAAAGACTCGGTAACACATGTTTTTTTATTTCTAACCAAAAGCCTAAATCTCAATTTTCACGTTTCTAACTTCAAAAACAATTTTTACCCCTATTTCGCCCCTTTAGGGGATGAATTTCCAAAAACGCGGTAACACGTGTTTCTTTATTTGTAACCAAAAGCCTAAATCTCAATTATCACGTTTCTCACTTCAAAAACAATTTTCACCCCTATTTCGCCCCTTTAGGGGATGAATTTCCAATAACACGGTAACACGTGTTTCTTTATTTCTAACCAAAAGCCGAAACACCAATTTTCATCTTTCTCACTTCAAAAATTAAGGGACTCCCATACAAACTTTCACCCCCTTTTTCCCCCTTTTAGGGGCTGAATTTTCAAAAATCCCTTCTTATTGCTTGCCTACAATACAAAAGGAACCTACTCTCCAAATTTCGTGACTCTAGCTTCAGTAGTTTCGGCTGTGCGTTGATGATAAGTCAGTCAGTCAGTCAGTCAGTCAATCAGGACTTCTCTCTTTATAATATTACTATGATTACTATGATATGATAATTATATACAACATGTCCCAAAATTCAACTATAAGCGGGCACCAGAGGACTGACATGCTCATGACTACTCGAGAAAAAAAAACTAAATTTTTAAGAAATTACATAAAATTCTATATTTTTATGTAATTTCTTAAAAATTGAGTTTTTAAAGTTATGAAATTCGGTTCTTGTTCAGAAATAGTCATTGAACTGTATTTATTTCGTCATTGGAAATAGTACACATTTCTTTTTTTGTGGCTAGTTTTCCTAGAGTATTGATAATAATATTTCATTTTGGAATCTTGGAGAGTGGCGTCAATTTAAAAAAAAAACTTGCCATGGTAGTGTCCATTCTTTTTTTTTACACCACGATGAGTGAAAGTGGACCGAAAGTAAAAATCTTTCTAAATTTTAGGGTGAAAAAAATTTTTTTCATCCCACCATCTCGGAAAGAGTATTTTTAATCTTCAATATCTGAGTGGAAAAGCCGTTTTTATTCTCTAGAGGATAAAGTAAATTTTCATCCCACCATCTCGGAAAGAGTATTTTTAATCTTCAATATCTGAGTGGAAAAGCCGTTTTTATTCTCTAGAGGATAAAGTAAATTGAATTTAGAACATCGTGTGCACTAAGTTTGTGAATTAAATGTTTTTTTTTTGCATTTAGTCATTTCCTCGCTGAGGTGGAATGAAAAGTTACGTGTTGCACTCGAGTGCAAAGATTTTTCACCTCGTGCTCTTTTGATTCCCTCGCTAACGCTCAGGATTCTAATTTTGAATCACTCGCTGCGCTCGTGATTCAATTTTAGAATCCTTCGCTTGCTCGGTCATCAAAATTGAACACGCGGTTAAAAAGCAACTTTGCACTCTTGTATAACAAATAACTATTATTGATTTTTGTGTCAAATCTACAGGCATTGTGGGATTTTAAGGATTGTGGTGGATAGCAGTGCTACTTAGGTTGCCGGTACAAAAATAAATTCAGAAATATTTGAAACATTGTGGACATGGTAATTAAAAATATCATTAGGGGTGTAAATTTTTGAAGGATTTCGATTTTTTTATGTAATTTCTTAAAAATTGAGTTTTTTTATTTTATTTTATTTTTTCTCGAGTAGTCATGTGCAGGTCATGCTTCTGGTGCCCGCTTATCGTTGAATTTTGGGACATGGTGTGTATGTTTGACGTGTAAGTATGTATTGTATGTTCATCTGTTCCCTTATAATTTCTAAACTACTTAAAATAATTCGCCAAATGAGGTACCTGTCTTTGGAAGCGTCTTGATTGTCCGCTGGTTATAAGCTATGTGACGTCACATTAAATTTAATATGGCGCCCTCTAGAGGAAATAAAGTAATGAACTAAAAATATTTTTTATTTAATGATACCGTGTTGGGTTTCTATAGAAAGGGCTTAATTAGCACATTTCAAAAATAGATATATTTCTAGCTGTTGCTTGAGGCTTTGAAAAATAAATCTTAGTTCAAAAACTGAATCCCGACTACTGAAAAAGTATGAAACAACGACCTACGACCACGGCTATCATCACTACGAATATGTAGATATTAATATTTTCTTGAATCATACTTTTTCAGTAGTCGGGTGTTAGATTTTGAAGTTACTAAAAAAAAAAAGACTAATTATAAAACTTAAAATAATGTAACAACTGCTAAATTGCTACTCAATGCGATGCGTCGCCGTGCTTCTATTTACCTAATCAGTCAAAACGCAATTTTGTGATAGGTGTCTTAAGCTATGCAAAGTAGGTAGGTACCTGAAGTGAAACACAACGCTGTTAGTTAACGACTGCTTTATTACATGCACGGTAGTTGACACAAACTTTTATATTTAATTACCCACACAATAATATAATCATAACATCTTCCCTCTTATAAAAAAAATAATTAATACCTAAATTCCCGCCACCACATTACAATTAATTTTAGAGATTTTATAGTAATCTTTATTTAAGACATAGGTAGTATTTATTTGTAAAGCATTGCAAGTTTTTCACGTGCCCGTCGAGCAGCCGCTCGCGGTTGCTGTGTTACACCCGAATCTATATCAGGAGAGGAACTCGACCCAGTCACTGCCCCGTCATTGCCACTCATCCCCTCACCTGCTATCTCTTCCGCATCACTGTATAAGCCTCCACTTTCATCACTGTCACAATTCTCCTTCTTTTGAAAGGAAGGAGAAAGTAATGTGGAATCTCTTGAACTTGCATCTTTCATGATGTGCCGCCTGTTACGGCGGTATCGTCGCCCACAGGTGTCGGTAAGGAAGTATGAGCGTGGCTGCGGAGCAGGGGCCTGCACCCTCATACGTCTCCGCCGCAAGTCGTCACCAGTCACAATGACACCCTCTCCGGGTTCCAACTCTGGCAACTGATGGGAATGCATATCATAATATTTTTTTGACAATTCACGCTTTAAAAGTATGTTCTTAAAATCTTCATCATTGTTACGTTCTGGTCTTAACCTGTCTACATGTACAGGTAAACGCGTGTTAAGTCTCCTTCCCATCAATAACTGTGACGGTGAACTGAGTCCATCCCTCGGGGTAGTCCTAAAATTTAGTAAACCGAGATATATATCTGTACCAGTGCTCAGTGATTTTTTTATTATACTTTTGGCTGTTCTCACAGCTCTCTCACTTAGCCCATTAGACTGAGGGTAATGTGGCGATGAGGTCGTGTGTTTGAAACACCAATCTTCGCTAAATTTCTTAAATTCCATAGAATTAAAAGCCGGGCCGTTGTCGGTTATAAGTTCCATAGGTATCCCATGCCTAGCGAATTGTTCTTTCATCGCGATAATAACAGCCCTAGACCCAATATTCGTCAAGGCACTTATCTCAATATAATTAGAAAAATAATCCACTAATATCAAAAAATTCTTCCTATCACAAAAGAATAAGTCAGCGCCAACTTTTCTCCAAGGCAAATTAGGAATCGAATGCGGTATCATTGGCTCTTTTGTATGGCGCGCAGCATGCTCAGCACAAGTGGCGCACGCGCGTACTGCCCGCTCAACATCACGTGACATCCCACTCCAAAACATGACGTCACGCGCTCGCCGCTTACACCGGTCAATTCCTAGGTGTCCTTCGTGCACACGTGATATCATTTCACCTCTCAACTTCTGTGGTATGAAAACTAAATTGTTTTTAAAAATAACCCCGTCAATCAGCTCGAATGCTTCTTTATATGGCCAATGCATTTTTATGATTTCATGAACATCTTGTTTGTACCTCGGCCAACCATTTGAAATATAGTACAATAATAATTTGCACTCTTTGTCTGTTTGTGTTACCTGTCTGACAATATTTAATTTGTTGTCGCTGAACGGTACATTTTCTAAAAGGAAACACGCCTGATCTTCAACCTCAGAGGTCACTCTATCATGCATCAGTTCAGGCAATGCTGCTCTTGATAACGTGTCAGCTATGTACATATATTTACCCGGTTTATAAACGACATTCATTTCATAGCATTGAACGCGCAGCATCATCCTCTGCAATCGAGCAGGCACTGAATCCAACGATTTTTTGAATAAAGCCTCCAGAGGTTTGTGATCAGTTTCCACTATCACGTCCTTCTTGCCATAAACGTATTGATGGAATTTTTCCATCGCAAATACGATCGCAAGCATTTCCTTTTCGATCTGTGCGTATCTCTTCTGTGTATCTGACATTGTGACGGAAGCAAACTCAATCGGACGACCTTCTTGTAAAAGCGCGGCGCCAAGTGCCATAGAGCTAGCATCCACCGTGATCACGACCGGCCGCTCCGCAGAGTACAACGCCAGCACCGGGGCGCTGCAAACCGCCTCCTTCAACCTGGATACCGCCGTGTCATGTACGCTATCCCATACCCACTCATTACCTTTTCTCAGTAAACTTCTCAAGGGGGCCGCTAATTGTGAGTAGCTTAAAATGAACTTGGATACATAATTCACCATGCCAAGAAATCGTTCTAAGGATGACCTATCCTTCGGAACTGGCATGTCTCTTATCGCCTTTATCTTATCTGTGTCAATCTGCATACCTTTCTTACTAAAAATATGTCCCAGATACGACACCCGTTCTACACAAAACTCGCACTTCTCCCTATTAAACTTAATCCCTATTTGCCGAGATCTATCTAACAACTTTATCAATCTAGCATCGTGTTCTTCTTTAGACCTTCCCCACACAATAATATCATCTATAAATGAATCTACACCTTCGAGATCTTCTAACAGCTGTCGTATTTTACCGTGAAATACCTCACTCGCACAGTTGATGCCGTAAGGTAATCTTAAAAATTGATATCTACCAAATGGAGTCCCAAATGTGCAGAGATCCGCACTGTCATCATCTATCTGAATCATCCAAAACCCTGATCGAGCATCAAGCTTACTAAAGTATTGAGCATCGGTTAACTTAGCGGCAATCTCCGTAAGCGTGGGCAAGGGGCAGTGTGCGCGGCGCACTGCGCGATTCAGGGGTCGCGGGTCGAGGCACACTCGTAGACTGCCATCCTTCTTAGCCGGCAACACAATGGCATTCACCCACGCTGTCGGGTAAGTTACTTTACGAATTATTCCCATCTGCTCCATGGAATCGAGTTCAGTCTTTAATTTGTCACGAATCCCTAACGGTATTTTTCTGACAGGGCACACTGAAGGACTTGCATTGTTTTCTATAATGATTTTATATTTACCAGGCAGTTTGCCTATACCTCGAAATAAATCGCTAAACTGATCCATGTTGATACTGTAAATTCTTTTTACCAAACCTAAATCTTCACATGTGTTTTTACCTAAAACGCTTTGACAATTATCATTGGATATAACAAAATCAATCAAGCATTTATTTTGTTTGTAAGACCATAACATTTGACATGAACCTATAATTGGAACGTAATTACCACAAAACGATCTTGCTTTTATACAACACGGCTTAATATTGTCTACTAAATATCCTAATTTTTTAAATACATTTAATGACAATACATTCAAATCAGAACCAGTATCGAGTTTAAATAACTCACTCATTCCATTTTCAATTAAAATTAATCGTTCAAACCACTTACTGTCTTTATGCTGTGACATGTGCTCCAAAGTTGACACATAAAACAAATCATCGGACCTGTCCTCCTGTATTTCGTATACACGTTTATTACCTTTAGCCGTGCACATCTTTTTAAAATGACCTCTATTATAGCATACGAAACACTTAGCATATCGCGCTGGACATCTAGCTTTTTCATTGTGAAAACCACCACAAGCACTACAACACTTTGATAATGCTTCACGACCGGAACCAGAATCGAACCCGCGACCTAACGCCACGGCACTCCCGGCTGCTGCACCATAAGCGCTCGCGCGCATGCCGCCATGCACCGGCGCGCTGCGGTCTCGCGACCTCGCCTCTCGCGCCGCCGCCGCCGTCCGCCCCTCAGCGTCGCTGGGCCTACGTACACGCGTACCGAATAATGCGTCGATCGCGCCACCTTGTTCCTTCAATTTAGTTTTTTCTATATGACGGTTCTCTTCGATGGATACTTCGCTTGCTTGACATATTTTTACCGCTTTATCTAGGGTTAGCTCGTCAAATCGGAGTAGTCTATCTCGTACATTAGCGTCAGTAACCCCACACACAATACGATCGCGAATTAACCCGTCCTCTAAGTGCTCAAACTCACAATACTGGCACAGTAATCTTAATGCCGTCACGTAAGCGTCTATGTTTTCACCTTCCGTTTGGCTTCGCGTAAAAAAACGGAATCTAGCCATTGTGGTATTCCTTTTCGTGCCAAAATGTTCATCGAACTTATTTATCAACGTATCGAGATCTTGTTCTTTTTCTTCCGCCTTAATTTTGAAAGTTGAATAAATATCATATCCGTCTGGGCCTATAAGGTTAATAAGCAGGCTGGCTTGAACATCTTTGTCTTCTTTATACACTCCTGAAGCCTTTAGAAACACTTTAAATTGTTTGAGCCACTTTCGCCACGCGTCAGCTCGATTCGCCGGTCCACCTTCCAACACTAATTCCGTCGGAGGTCTCGCGAACTCCATATCTCCACGTATTTGCCTATCACCAACACAACCCAAAACCACTTTATAACGGCTTTTACTACTTCGAAAACACGTAATTCGAATACACCGCTGTCACCATGAAGTGAAACACAACGCTGTTAGTTAACGACTGCTTTATTACATGCACGGTAGTTGACACAAACTTTTATATTTAATTACCCACACAATAATATAATCATAACAGTACCTACGTACCTAGATAGGTATTTCTAATAAATATAATTTTCAGGTATTGAAGACAACAGGATTTTTTGGTAACTTGTTTGAAGAAGAAGAATTGATATCAGATAATGTGAAAGACCGGGATAGTAAAATATCATTTCTTAACAAAGTCATATTTGTCTTGAGTGAGTTGGTCCACCGCATATTATTATCAAATGCGAAAAGTTAAAGCTTTTTCTGTAAACTACCTACCTACCTAGCGAAAAAGTAACCTTTACTCAGTTATATTTCATACGTTCACAGGTTCAACTACAGGGAAATCATTAGGCGTTAAACCGTCTAAAATAGTAGCAGGTCAAGAACCGGAAAAAACAAATGAATTACTTCAGTGTTTGGCCCAAGCACTGGATGAAAGGTTGTCGTCAGAAGAAGCTGTAAAAAACTATAAAGAAAGTTTAAAACCAGTTCAAGTATCTGACACTAAGAGCAAGGAGCCAACAAAGTCTAATAAGAAAGCAAATGACCCAAAAAAGTTAACATCAAGGAGCAGCGAAAAGTTGAATAGTCAAAGGAACGACATTACGCGATCTACAATTAAGCAAGATAAAGAGAAGGCTAATGATGTTAAATTGAAAAGAAAAGAAAATGGGTCAGTTAAAGCTGATTCTCAGTCCAAGAAAACACAACAATCGAAATCAGTAATTAAAAAGAATGTCAAGGAACATAAAGATCAGCCCAAAGAGGATAATAATACACAAACACGTAATAAAAGTATGACATCCAACACTATAGAAAAAGAAAAGGTACTTATTACACTAAACAAAGCTCAAAGCCAGGAATCTAATACATCTGTAGATAAAGAAGATCAAATGGACTCAAATTTGAATGTTAATCCAATTGTTACTTCAAAATTGGAGCAGGATGATGAAGGAAAACTTAATAGCTCTTATACGATAGCTGAAAATGATTTGAATTCATCGTTATCTTCAAATGATTTAATAGAATCGGCAAATATTACTACAGATAAAATTAAATCACTAGAAAGCAATATAACTGAAACATCATATAATGATGTTGATCACCAAAATCAAACAAATAATGAACTTAATGATAACGTGAACCTGAATAGTTTGGAATTAGATGTAAATATTACAGAAACATTAAAAACAAATTCTACACTCGTAAAAAATGAACTGCAAAATAAAATAACAAATGTGGAAAAACACGATTCTTTAAATACAGTTAAAGTACCGCTCGTCACTGGAAGTGATTCAAAATTTCCTCGACCACCAAGTGTAAGGCCTTCGTCTTCTAGGCCCGGGGCTCCGCGAATGAGGGAAAAACTTGACAACGTTATAAAAGACACAGATAATTTACTTCTAGGTAAAGTTAACATTATAATCGAAAATACACAGAATGAAGAGGTTGGTAGTCGGTGGTTCTACGTCTTCGGCATACAATTAACATGGATCGTAATTTGTCTTTGAAATTAATTAATTTAAATTTTAGGAAGAAGAAACCAGTCTTATAGTGATGGATCAACTAGGAGGCGCAACCACATCTACCCCTGACCAACATGAACTGCAACTATCATCAAGCGAGCATGGACATCTGGTTCAACAGATTTTAGATTCCCAGAAAGAATTTTCTCAAATTACAGGAAAAACCGAGATTGTATGTATTTATTCTAATTTTATTGAGCAATGGTCCTTCTTCAGCTATCCACTGGATACATACAAACATATTACAATTTTTTTTGGTAAACTAGATACCTAATGAATCTATCAAAAACTAACAAGTTCAAGTAGGTAGACACTTAACTGTACAGGTCCCGAAAAATTTACCATGAGATGTAGATATACCCAATATACAACATGTCCCAAAATTCAACGATAGGCCACCACCAACCAGAGATTTGACCTGCTCATAAAAACTCGAGAAAAAAAACTCAATAGGTACCACCAATGACCACAATGTTTCAAATATTTCTTTTTGTACCGGCAACTTAAGTAGCACTGCTATCCACCACAACCCTTAAAAATCCCAGAATGCCTACATATAGATTTGACACAAAAATCAATCAAAATTATTTTTCACCCTAAAATTTTGTAAGATTTTGTTTTCGGTCCACTTTCACTCATCGTGATGTAAAAAAAAGTACAGACATGGCAAGTTCTTTTTCATATCTCATGTTCGGAAAGTAGTGTTTGTTTGATCTGAGTAGCGCTAGCGGGTCGAAAACGCTGCTTCCCACCGTTGGACGGAAAAGACTCATAGTAATTACTTCCCACACAAGGGCCAGAATGAATTTTAAAAATAGAACTAAATTGGGTTAGGGAGTAGACTATTAAAATGACGGGAAAGACTCATAGTAATTACTTTCCAACCTAGGGCCGGAATGAATTTTATAAATAGAACTAAATTGGGTTAGGTAGTAGACTGAAAATTTTGACATAATTAAAAAAAAAATCGATTAAAAAAAAACATGCTGCGGTACTGTGAGTGTATAAACAGCCAGTGTGAATTAAAAAAAATACCTATGAAACGGGAGGGACCGCGGTGGCGGCGCGGGCGGTGACTCGGTGTGTTCCATATTTAAAATTTTAAAAAGACAATTTGAATATACACAACACAATACAATTCCTACTCGGACTATAGTCTAAATACCTGGTATGGGAATTGATTCCTTTCGACACTTGTATAACAATCTACTATTTTAAATTGACGCAACTAACAAAGGTTCCAAAATGGTATATAAACTCTAGGAAAACTAGCCACAAAAAAAGAAATGCGTAGGTACTATTTCTGAACAAGAACCAAATATAACTTTTACTATGTGCCCAAAATAGGTTTTTTGTTATAAATTTTCGAATTTGAATGGTACATGTGCGTAGTCAATAAAATTTAGAAGTTATAGAGAGATTATACGTTAGAGAAACATTGTGGTCATGGTAATTAAAAATATCTTACGGGGTGTCTACCTATTTTTGAAAGATTTAATTTTTATTATGTAATTTCTTAAAAATTGAGTTTTTTTTCCTTTTTTTTTCTCGAATAGTCATGAGCAGATTAACCCTCTGCCCGCTTATCGTTGAATTTTAGGACATGTTGTATATAATTAAGCTCGTAAATCCCGTAAGCATCGGCATCGGCGTTAACCTAACAATAGGGTTACCATCACGTGATAGTAACCCTTTCAGTTAACGGCAGTGAAATGGTCTGCCTAGATCTGTGCTGCAGAAACGAGAATGGTGAGATATTTTATTCTACGATATTCGAAACAGGTAGCTTCGGAGTTTGTGATTGTGACATTGCAAAAAAGGTGCAGTATAGCTGCTTGCAAGCAACGTTTCGTGTCTATTCAACCTATAAAGTAAATACCTAGGTACGTGATTTGTAGGTACTTAGGTTATCAATTGTAAATTTTTGTTATACAGGAATGGCAATTTGGAGCTCAGAAAGCAAAGGAGGCAATGAATCAAGAAATCGAGCAACTTAGATTCAATATCCAAGCTCTGTCACGTGTAGCAAATCCACTGGGAAAATTATTAGATCACATTCAAGAAGATGTTGAAGTTATGCGTCAGGAGCTTCAACAGTGGTCGAACATTTACGAAGACGTGACTAAAGAAATGCTTAAACAAAAGACGTTAGTGCTTCCAGTAGAATAATAGACTACATACTTACCTATAGAATATAAATATAGAAGAAAGAAAGAAAGAAAGAAAGAAAGAAAAGCAATTTACATACATATACATTTTTTTTATACATATTTAGGTTTGTTTGGTACCCACACGGAATATAATAACGTTTTATATTCCGTGAGTACCTACCTAATACCTAAATAAAGTATAAACTAGCCAAGTTGGAACGTTTGCGTTGTACAATCACGTAACCTACTCTTATTCAAAACTAGCAGTGCCCACGACTTCGTTCGCGTGGAGTTCGGATGCTCGATTCTTATCTATATTTACTTTTAGCGCTAGCCTGCGTGGTTAGTCGGGATATGTGTTCAAATTACCGTCGCTAATGTGGAAAATTTATAATTCTAATTACCTATGATTCAAAAAGTTCCTGCTTAAATGTTTTCTATTGGATGATGTAATGATAAAATAGGTACCAAATATCGATAATATTTCATCATTTAAATCATGATTATACTTCTCTCACCAGTGGTTTTGTGGGGGCAAAGTGTTAATAATCATTCATAATTAAAACTTTTGTATCACTTTCAGGCTGAACGAAGATTCACTGACGCCGTTTTATACTAAATTAAAACAATTAGAAAGAGACATTGAAGAGAAGCATGATAAAATCAATGATCTAAAGATATTGATACACAAAAATTCTTATAAAATTGAGAAGTTATTAGTAAACGGAAATGTGCAATGATATTACTTATGTAGTTTTGATATTTGCAATAAAGTTAATCCGATTACATACAGGACCTACATTATTTATTTTGAGCATTTGTTCGAATATGAGCATTCTAAAATGTACTAGCAAAAGAATGGGTTGGGGTGGGTATTCTCTCTAACTTTTTGCCGAGCCGACTGTCAGTCGTTCTCGTTCAGAGTTTCAGAGTCAGACATTCGTGTTCTGGGGAATAGATTGGAAGATATTGTTAACCGACTTCAAAATAAGAAGGAGGTTCTCAATTCGACTGTTATTTTTGTTTTGTTTTTTGTATGTTCAACCAGAAGTGAGTGGAAAAAGGAGAGGGAGGCCTTTGCCCTGCAGTGGGTCTACACAGGCTGAAAATAAAAATAATAAATAAATGTTCATCGTCGTCAATATTGTTACGTCGCGCGTTGTCGTCGGTCGAAATGTAATGCTTGGAATAGCGCCATCTAGTAGCAACAGAACTGCTACGACACATAACGCCATCTGTTATCGAGTAGCAGAGTTATTTACATACGGAATGTTCTAGTTTTTATGAATTTTTTTATGAGTGATCGGCGGATTTCATATAAACAGCTGTCATTGTGGGCATTAATTGTGGGTGAACATAGCCATAGGGCGCTGACCTATCTCTTCTATAATCTAAGGCGCTGACTCAGAATAGATTTTGTACGACTGGTTGTAGCAAAGATTACTTACTATTCAGCACTACGAATTCAAATAGCAGGGCAGAAATTGAACTACCAATACATTCCCAGTATGAGCTGACCTCGCACTGTAGGTATAGGCTTTTCGTACAATGAAAGTGACCTTTCATTGCAGAAATTCAATTCAAAATTCAATTCATTCAATTCAATTCATTTTCTAAGCAGTTCAGTTTCTGCCCTGCTATAAGAGCCCGTAGCAAGGCCCCTGGTACCGCCCTAGGGTAGCCATCTATAAGGTTCTTGCCATTGAGACCCGTAGGTACTTTATGACAGCAATAAAGTACGTGAAAATAGTTTGTTTTACCTATTTTGACTTTTCAGGGTTTTATTTTATTGTACACAAGAATAAGTGTTACCCATGTGCAAGAACCTTAAGGTTCTTGCCCATGTGTTACCCAATGATTGTTCGTGTGTAACCTAAGGTGTAACCATAATAAAAAATGAAATATTTATAAGAAGTATACACTTTATCTTGGACTTGGTGTAATCTGAGTAGTTCAATAGTAATACCCTGGCTACGTTCAGTAATTCAGTTTTCGGTGCGAAAGTCACTCGGGCGAATGTCGCTCGCTCATCGGGAATAATTGAACGATCCACAACTGCGTTACGCGAGTGACCAATCCGGACCAATCGAACGATCTCAAATTATCTGCTGCTGTATCCTATGACTACAGCAGGGGTCGAAACTGATTACATGGTCAAAAGTACTGATTTTACTGACTGTACGACTCAAAAATACTGACCTATTACTGACTTAATGTCAAAGTCTGAATGTGTGAATAAGGGGATTTCAGACAGTGGTAATAAGTAAAAATTTATTCATTTTGTGTTTGGCTCCACCATCCCCATAGCCAACCTGCACCACCATATTAAATTATGTAACAAGTAATAAAATAGAGTTATTAGTCTTTTTTTATAAAAGTAGACAAACATACTAATTCTTAGCTAAACTGGCCAAAAAATCTTAATCTAGTGTTAGCGCATACTCTGCTTTGAAACAGCACGCAAATGGACTGTAATGGGAAGTGAGATGTCTTTTGACAGGCTTATCAGCCAGGTTTGCGAACCAGGCTTGGTCGTGGGTGGAGCTACCATCATCACATCATTGAGACTTGTTTTTTTTTTTTTTGGTTCACAATACTGAATTCTTTCATACAATATTATACATTTCTTCTGTTCTCACTGTCAAACATCCCAAGTCGGCCGAAGTACCGTCCCTACCACCTGCACGCCTAAGGAGCTTATGTCTGCAACTAAATCTGCTATTCGCGTGGCGGAATACTGGGCCAAGTACATTTAATTTGCCATCGCCATCGACACGCTAAGAAGAAGACTGTCAAACATTTTATACCAGAAGCCCAATTCTCGTAATTAATTTATAATATGACTGAAAGTTGACCGAACTGAGATTATATTATGAATTGACAAAAAGTCAGGTATTCTACTCCTCTTAAAGTTCAGTCCGATTCCAGTATGATTTGGATTCAATCTTCTTACAAACTCATTTCAATCTCATTTTTGACGTTTGTGTATAGACGAAAGTGTCAATTTTATTATCTGTGTCAGTTCAAAATGTTAGCAGAATACCGATTTGCCTTCTATTCAACTTTCGATCTCATTACAATATAATGTCACGTTTGACGTTGTTTGTTAGGGTAGGAGAATACCATTTGTGACATTTATGACATTGGTAGTAGATCGGAATGAGATCCGAACTATATTTTGAACATTTTTAATTACGAGAATTGGGCCTCGCCCAATTCTCGTAATTAATTTATAATATGACTGAAAGTTGACCGAACTGAGATTATATTATGAATTGACAATAAGTCATGTATTCTACTCCTCTTAAAGTTCAGTCCGATTTCAGTATCATTTGGATTCAATCTTCTTACAAACTCATTTCAATTTCATTTTTGACGTTTGTGTATAGACGAGAGTGTCAATTTTATTATCTGTGTCAGTTCAAAATGTTAGCAGAATACCGATTTGCCTTTTATTCAACTTTCGATCTCATTACAATATAATGTCACGTTTGACGTTGTTTGTTAGGGTAGGAGAATACCATTTGTGACATTTATGACATTGGTAGTAGATCGGAATGAGATCCGAACTATATTTTGAACATTTTTAATTACGAGAATTGGGCCTCTGGTGTCTGGTGAGACACCCTGTATAAAATGTAGTCGACGTCTAGTCTGAAACGGATGATAGGCCAAGTCAGAACAGCAATAAGAAAAAAAAAAAAAAAACTAAGTTACGTATTTTTAAAATTATAGGCATAAAAGAAACGAGGAAATCTACACGCTGTGACTGTGATGGTCTTTATCTCACTACAAATCATTAGGTACTTTTTTCATTTTTATTTTTATTATGACTAATCATAGTAATATTATAAAGAGAGAAATCCTGATTGACTGACTGACTGACTGACTGACTGACTGACTTATCATCAACGCACAGCCGAAACTACTGAAGCTAGAGTCACGAAATTTGGAGAGTAGGTCCCTTTTGTATTGTAGGCAAGCAATAAGAAGGGATTTTTGAAAATTCAGCCCCTAGAAGGGGGAAAAAGGGGGTGAAAGTTTGTATGGGAGTCCCTTAATTTTTGAAGTGAGAAAGATGAAAATTGGGATTTAGGCTTTTGGTTACAAATAAAGAAACACATGATTCTGCGTTTTTGGAAATTCATCCCCTAAAGGGGCAAAATAGGGGTGAAAATTGTTTTTGAAGTGTAAAACGTGAATATTGGGATGGTTTTTGAAGTGAGAAACGTGAAAATTGAGATTTAGGCTTTTGGTTACAAATAAAGAAACATGTGTTACCGCGTTTTTGGAAATTCATCCCCTAAAGGGGCGAAATAGGGGTAAAAATTGTTTTTGAAGTTAGAAACGTGAAAATTGAGATTTAGGCTTTTGGTTAGAAATAAAGAAACACGTGATACCGCGTTTTTGGAAATTCATCCCCTAAAGGGCCGAAATAGGGGTGAAAATTGTTTTTTAAGTTAGAAACGTGAAAATTGAGATTTAGGCTTTTGGTTAGAAATAAAGAAACACGTGATACCGCGTTTTTGGAAATTCATCCCCTAAAGGGGCGAAATAGGGGTAAAAATTGTTTTTGAAGTGGGAAACGTGAGAATTGGTGTTTCGGCTTTTGGTTAGAAATAAAGAAACACGTGATACCGCGTTTTTGGAAATTCATCCCCTAAAGGGGCGAAATAGGGGTAAAAATTGTTTTTGAAGTGGGAAACGTGAGAATTGGTGTTTCGGCTTTTGGTTAGAAATAAAAAACACGTGTTACCGCGTTTTTGGAAATTCACCCCCTAAAGGGGCGAAATAGGGGTGAAAATTGTTTTTGAAGTGAGAAACGTGAAAATTGAGATTTAGGCATTTGGTTAGAAATAAAGAAACACGTGTTACCGCGTTTTTGGAAATTCATCCCCTAAAGCGGCGAAATAGGGGTGGAAATTGTTTTTGAAGTGAGAAACGTGAAAATTGAGATTTATGCTTTTGGTTAAAAATAAAGAAACACGTGTCACCACGTTTTTGAAAATTCACCCCCTAAAGGGGCGAAATAGGGGTGAAAATTGTTTTTGAAGTGCGAAACGTGAAAATTGAGATTTAGGCTGTTGGTTAGAAATAAAGAAACATGTGTTACCGCGTTTTTGGAAATTGATCCCACAAAGGGGCGATAAAGGAGTGAAAAATGTTTTTGAAGTTAGAAACGTGATTGTATTAAAGCTTTTGGTTATAATTAAAAACAAAATCGGTTTCGTGTTTTTTGAAATTCAACCTCAAAGCGGATAAAATAGTTATATGTGAGTCCGTATTTTTTGAAGCCGAACGATTTGTAAATACGTCAGGAATTGATGAAAATTAAAAAGTATCTACCGGCTAATTTGTACCCGAACGAAGTCGGGACGGGCCGCTAGTCCTGAATAATGCTGTAAATTGTTAAGTACCTAAAATGTAAAGCCAACTGCTCCAGCTTGGAAGAAAATGTCACTACCAAGTTATTCAAAATGAATACTTCGCCCAATAATAATTGACTGTACTGAAAAAAAAAAGCACCTCGCTAGTTTAGCAAGTAATTTTAAAAGTTGGCGTATTAATAAGGATTCCAAAATGGTATGACACTTGCTAAATTATTCCTTAAATAATGGATTTGTTTTTAAGAAACCCAATTTTTTACGAATTTACTTAAAATGATTCTAGTTTGAGTGAGACGGAGAGAATCATTTTACGAAGTGTGAGCGAGACAGATAGTGATGCCACTATATCAGATGGAAAGACACGATTTTAAATGGGTGAATTGTTGAACCTTTTGAGCTGCCAGGGGTCTTGAATGGTAAAGTTTATTTGGATTTTTTACAAAATCATTTATCAAATTTATTGGAAGACGTGCCACTATGCATTTACAGAGACACGTGGTTCCAGAAAGACGGCTGCCCAGCGCACTATGCCCGCTCAGTTAGAGAATATCTCGATGAGGAATACCCAGGCAGATGGATAGGGCGGTCTGGTACAATCTCGTGGCCAGCTTGTTCACCTGACTTAAATCTACTAGATTTTTATTACTGGTACGTAAGTACTGGTAGTAAGTTTAATCAAAGCCAATCGAAAATTTAGCTGAGCTACGGCAAAGAATAACGGAAGCAGTTCAATTTGTTAATAACGGAAGATTCGCCTGTCTGATAACCCGATCTGTTTTAAGAAGATGTCGAGCTTGTATAGCGGCTGAAGGAAAGCAGTTTGAACTTTGTTGTAAATGTGAATCCAATAATTTAGGCGTAATTTAAAACTTTACTAACATTACTATGGCCCGTGGTGCGCTTGGACTATTTGGAAATAGGATTTCTGTCTCGCACGTTACGCTTCGTAAAACGACTCTTCGTCTCGCTCAAACTAGAATCTTAAAGTTACGGCCTTGACGAAAACGAAAGCCATGATTCTAGTGTACCCAAGTACACTTTTTTTTTTTTTTTTTTTTAGCGTGGTAATATCATCAAATGAGTCCTCCCACCCCGGGCAGGGCGGGAGGGACTGTCAGACTTGTACTGACTAAAATCCACGGTGTTCCTTCAATAGCCCTTTACGTTCCGGGGTCACGGTAATGAGATAAGTCCCGCGACCACCCAAGTACACTAGAATCATTTTAAGTAAGTAAGAGAAATTGGTTCAAAACTGGATTCCTTTACAAAGAAAATAATTGTCGATAATTAAAGTAATAATCTAGCAAGTGTCATACCATTTTGGAATCCTTATTATATGCGCCAACTTTTAAAGTTACTTGCCAAACTAGCGTAGAAATTTTTTTTTTTCAATACTGTCAGTTAATATTAGGCAAAGTATTAATTTAGAATACTTGGTTGGGCTAAAAGTGACATTTTCTTCCAAGCTGGAGCTAGTTGGCTTTAGATTTTAAGCAACAATTTACAGAAACATTATTAAGGATTCCTTATTAAATAAAAAATTGTAAAAAAGTAAAGATTTGTAGTAACAGGAGTTAAAAGACCATCACAGGGTGTAGATTTTTTCGACAGATTTTTAAATGCCTGTAATTTTAAAATTAAACAACTTAGATCATTTTTGTATTTTTCTGATAACTATTATGACATGGCCTATCACCCGTTTCCAACTTGGCGTCGACTTCTGGGTCAGCGTGTATATGAAAACCTGTAGCGAAAGGAACGTAGGTGCCTTAAATACTGACTTTACTGACCATTTTTAGAAAAAACTGACTTATACTGACCAATGTTAAAAATACTGACTTTTACTGACTTTACTGACCAGTTTCGGCCCCTGCTACAGTCATTGGTCGGTTGATAGCAGTGCGACCGAGTGCGACTTTCACCCTACTATTTCACGGAGTGACCAGAGCGATCGTCCGACGACGCTCGCTCAAATAACTGAACGGTTTAGTGTGATCGCCCGTGCCCGCGTCGTCGAGCGTCGTCCGGCGTAATAACTGAACACACCCCCTATATAGTTTGTGGTAGTTCAATTAAAATCCGCTTGGGCAGCTCCACTTTGTGTCAAACCATGATGTCAAACTTTCTATAGTAATACCTTTATGTACAAACTAAATGTTTACCTACATTAATTAATATGACTTCTTGTTGTGTGGTACCTTTGTGCTCACCAAGAACGTCTGGTCATCGATTTCCCAAGGACAAAAGCCTGAAAAAGAAGTGGCTTGCGGCCACTGACTCCCCTGAGTATTATATTCCTTGCTTGTGGCTATTCGAAGAGACAATTATTATGAGCCGACACAGTTTTCACGTATATGCAAAAAACATTTTGAAAAACATTATTGATTGCACCGAGTTCAAGATTCAAAAACCGCAAAATCAAGTTTCTCAACAACTTACTTACTCTACTTTTAAGTCAACTAAAACATTCAAAGTATTAATTGGTATCTCGAGTATTGGTACTGTTACATTTTTTTCAGCTGCTTATGGAGGCTCTATAAGTGATAGGGCTTTATTTGAAAAGTGTGGATTAGCTGACTTACTTGAAAAGAAGGATATTGTGTTAGAAGATAGAGGCTTCCAGATTCAAAATCTTTTGATTCTTAACATAGAAATAATAAGTAGGGCTCCCCCCTACAACTAGAACAAGCAATAAGCAAAATATCGCAAAGAAAAACAGACCTTATCACAATCGCTTAAGAATTGTATTTGAAGTAAAAGGAGACGAGACCCTCTAGAAAGAGCGACCACGGAGCTGTGTGTCTCGTTTTAACAATTGCCAGGATAGAAGTTGGTACATTTTAGTAGATTTGGTACGAAGATTGGAATCGTACACAAAAATTATTAAAATAATGAATTTACTATCTTGCTAGATGTAGGTACAGTGTTTTTTTTAAATTTAAATATAAACAAATTTACCATCATAATCTTTTTTTCGTAATTTTAAAATTAAAAAACTAAACCTCCGTACTTTTATGATAGATTTCATTAGTGTATTATGACAACTTCAAAAAAAGCTCGTGTCATTCAATTTGTGACAGGTTGACGGTACTAAATTACTATTTAATCGTATTATAATATTTTATTTACAAAAATGTTGAATGTGATGCGTGAAAGGTTGTGGAATTGCAACATATTCTGGCTGTAATAATATCCTTCCACGGGTAACCTTGAATATAATGAAATTTTACAAAATATGTCTAAGTTGCTGATAGGGTGACAATATTTACATATTACTGTCGGACTTTGGGTTTGTACTAATGCTACGATTTCACTATAATAATTAAATCAATGACAAATTTTAAAATATAATTATTAATTATAATTAGTTCGCTATTTCGGCATCCTAAAAATTTTGATTACTATAAAATTTGGGAAAAATTCGGTGGCGATGCCAGTCATCATTTTAAGCCAGATGACTTCAATAAGTCATGTTCACGAAAGACATTATCTAATGTACCGACCCGACTGCAATGCCTAATTAATAGCTTCGAAATAATACTGTTTATGTTAACCTGTCTTTTTAGTACGCTTTTATTAGCTTCACCTGTAAGTAACTAACTAACATGTAAGAAAATCTTGGAAGTTAAATTTGACCCACTTCCCGGTTTCCGATTGAGCTGAAATTTTACATACACGTTTAGTTTAGATGACAATGCATGGTTAGCTAAGTTACGTCATTCTAAATCCAATATGGCAGGCTCCCAAAGATGGCGGACTAGTTAATTAATAAGCATTCCCATGATATAGGTATCAAATGAAAGGGTTTGCTGAGAAGAATACGAAAAATCGAAGTCAAGGTCAAAGTCGACGACAAAGTGCAATTCGAAGTCAAAGTCAAAGCCGATGCCGAGGCCGAAGCCGAAGCCAAAGTTGAGGCCGAAGCCCAAGGTTTTTATTTCAACTGGGCCTTTGCAGGCACCTTCAGAAGCGTGTTTTTTGTTTTTTTTAAACTATAATTTAAAAGCTTATTGTATAGTTGCGTTAAAAGTTTTTTTCGGATTTATATTTTTATTTTACTATCCTGTCCTTTGTGCAAAAAATAAATTTATTTTCTTTCTTTCTATTACATAGGACCTACATAACAACGGTATCGGCGGAATGTGGATGTACAATAGTAGTACATTTCTGCCTAAACTTTCGGGGAATACATAGACGTGATGCTATGTATGAGATGTTATTTAATATCGTGTGTATAAACGAAATGTAGCAAGTACCTACCTGCCAGTGGCGTGCACAGACATTTCTTACGGTGTAGGTAAAAATAGCTTACTTGTTGTATTGTCAAGTTAAATGATTTTTTATGATTGGCCACCTCACTCTAAGACTTAAATTAACTGATATTACACACAATTAATGTAATTATTATAATATTATTCAATACTATTTTTTTTAAGGTAGGCAGGCTAGTAGGCAGGCAGGTGTCTTTTTTCTTCACGGAGTGCACGCCACTGCTACCTGCATGTTTTATATTAATTTCATTTCATGTTTCGCATACCTTATTGGTATTGGCGGTGATAGTGCAATGCTGTGAAACTATTAGGTACCACTTTAAATAAAACCATCCGTCCGTCCGTTGCATCCGTGGGCAAATAAAACAGACCTATCATTATTAGATAAATGGTCCAAGATTTTCTATCCTTGGTAAAACGGAATTTTATTGATATCTAAGTTTGTAGAAATCAAGGATGATTAAGAAAACTGTTTAATTAGAAAATTGATTCTACATAATTATTGTTTACGATATGGGTACTAAATGCGGTGCGGAGTGGATATATTTAACTATATTTACAAGTGTAGTTACATGTAATTAAACAATGACAGACCGAGCCCACCCCGATAATTCCAAAATTCATCGATTTTTTTAAAGGTATCTGCGTAACTTATTTTTCAAATTCAGTCACACACAAGTCATTACATCACAATTCATCACAGGAAAATTAAAAATGACAACGTCTCACTCGATGCACAAAATGATGGTCACTCTAATAGAGCAAGATAAAATTACTCTGTGGTAAGTGGCACAGTTTAAATATATAGTAAACAGTTGGTAAGCTACGTACTTACGTTCCGAATTCAAACACACACAGAGACGTGTGCTCTACAGGGATTTCTCGGTTAGGTTCGGTAAGGTAACAGCGAAATATTCAAAGGTTGTCAGTCGGTGTTACTTCGAGACAAAGTCGGTCACGATTTGTGTTGCTCCCATATTTTGCGATATTAATTATATTGACAGGACTATATTGTAGTGTTTACGGCTGCTTGAACTCCTCAATATAAAATCAGCAGTTAGCTTTTTTAAATTTCCCGCTGATATCGAAAGGTATAATGAATGTTCAACTATTTCTCTACGAATTTGTTGTCAATATTGACCGATTGCTTTGAAAATGCGTGTCTTCTCTGAAATCGTAATTATGGTCAGAAATAAAAAAAATGGCGGCCATTTTGATCTTTTTTATTACTGGACCGATTATATACAAAATCGATATCTGAGAGTTCGTATAGTCTCTAAATCCATATATAAAGTCGGAATTTAAAAAATGGCCGCCAATTTGGACCTTCTTAGTTACTGGACCAATTGCTTTCAAAATCGATATCTGAGAGTCCATATGGCCTCTAAATCCTTATTTAAAGTCAGAATTAAAAAAAAATGCCGCGTTTTTTATCTTTTTAGTTACTGGACCAATTGCTTTCAAAATCGATATCTGAGAGTCCCTATGACCTCTGTATACTTATTTATAGTCAGAATTTTAAAAAGTTGCCGCCTTTTTGATCTTTTTAGTTACTGAACCAATTGCTTTCAAAATCGATATCTGAGGGTCCGAGTAAAGTGGGATAGTTGATAGTGATGACATTATCTTTTTCAGCTGGTCCAAATTGCTTCGTTTGATTTTCCGAGATGATTCCGATGCCGATGAATCGGCACTGAATTATCGTGTTTCTGAAGAATACTTTAACGCTTAGGATATTTTACCAGAAGCCCAATTCTCGTAATTAATTTATAATATGACTGAAAGTTGACCGAACTGAGATTATATTATGAATTGACAAAAAGTCATGTAGGTATTCTACTCCTCTTAAAGTTCAGTCCGATTCCAGTTTGATTTGGATTCAATCTTCTTACAAACTCATTTCAATCTCATTTTTGACGTTTGTGTATAGACGAGAGTGTCAATTTTATTATCTGTGTCAGTTCAAAATGTTAGCAGAATACCGATTTGCCTTTTAATCAACTTTCGATCTCATTACAATATAATGTCACGTTTGACGTTGTTTGTTAGGGTAGGAGAATACCATTTGTGACATTTATGACATTGGTAGTAGATCGGAATGAGATCCGAACTATATTTTGAACATTTTTAATTACGAGAATTGGGCCTCAGGAACAAATCGCAATTATGAAAAAATATCCATTCCCATCTTTTTTTTAAGAATCATCACATGTTTTTAATTCCTGTTTAAATATCGTCATATAGTTTACATACTACTTACGTACTTACGAGCGAAGCCCTGGGCCAATACTAGTATTAATTTATGTTTGCAGTAGGTAAATGTAACTAAATAAAATAAAAACCATTTTCCAAAAATATTAGTGACATCCCTAGCGCTCCGCTTGTCGATGTCACAAAAACGTCTTAGCTGAGTTACTGTATGTAGGTATATATATACTGTGTAAGTGGTAACTATCTCAGGTGGCTCGCTGTTTTAGCAGAGTGCACAGTCCTGTTACTTAGTTAATAAGTCTATGATTCATAAAGATGTAACTGTAAACATTCCAGAATTTCTAAAACGAAACTCCGACAGGTGAAGGTGAAGCCGTATCAGCTGGAGCATTCTAAAAAGACCTCTTCACAGCGTATACATGTTTAACGAATGATTGGGATTGGTAAAACATATAAAATACTCAGCCAGCCATTGACTGCAAACTTGGTTCCTTTAGGTTTTGTTTTATGTTTGTCAACTTGAGCTGTAATATTATGGAAGGAATAGAAAAATAGACAATTTTTGGATTTGTTTGGTTTTTGTTGAATTTCTTTTATTTGGGTTCATTCTTTGATTATATTTATTTTATAATACAAGTGTTTTATTTATTGTCATTATCCCTAATATAGGTACATGATTTTGAGAATAACAATATTATTAATCATTGTTCTATTAATAAACTATAAAGTACCTACACACACAAATGTATGTTACAGCTCTATGGTTACAGGGTAGCTAAAAGAAAATAATCAATAAGTCATTTTTAAAATATCACCGTTTAAAATTATGAAATGACTACGAAAACACAAAGAGACTGCTACAAAAACAAGTAAATTACAGTTTGACAGGTCTCCACACACACTAGTGCCACCAACGGGAGAAATGGCAAACATAGTCCCCATGATACGAATGTAAAGAAATAAAGATGCGCGTAAAGGTGTTCACCATTATCAAGTACCTACATTGCTAAAGGCAACAAAAAATACGGAAGGACGAAAAGTATGGAAAAAATTGCAAGGCGAATAAATAATATTTTATTATCACACGTTGTACTATATTATGTTTACCATAGACAGGTGAATTTAAATACTGTATTTGCTCAATAAAAAAAGGTGGCAACCCTGGTAGCCATAGCCACCTAAAAGAGACTTACAAGCTAAGCTTACAAGTCTCAAAATCCTTAAAGGAGATGAAACTAATTCAAGTAGAGTAGCATTAAACTAAATAAAAAAATTAGTTTTACTTGATGAAACAATTTTTAAAAATTTGTTCATTACCTTTCATGTAAGGGCTCAAATCCCCATAAACTAAATTCCTAGCTACGGCTTTCCTATTTATTAAAGTACTCTGTGGTCAGTGTTCCCAACTTAGGGGTTTTCCCCCCAAATTTAGGGGGTAAATAAGTGGGCTGGGATTTTTTTAGGGGTTTTATTTTTTAGGGGTATTTTTAGGGTTTTTTTTATTCTTGACTTTTACTGTGAAGTTTATATTGATTGTGACGAAGTTGGCTCTAAACTTTTTGAAAATTTTTCAATTATTATAATATGATATTACAATTTATTTATTATTTTTACTGAGTATTATTTTTTTGGGGGATTTTAGGGGTTTTTAACTTTAGCTTTGGGGATAAATATTTCTGAGAGTTGGTAACACTGTCTGTGGTTACGGCCCACAGTGTGAGAAATGCCTCAAAAAACGGACATGACTTTTTTATTCGATTAATCGAAAGCATTATTATAATTTTCTGGATTTTCAGAAAAAAGCAATTTTATAGGATGAAATGAAAATATTTGAACATTCGTTTTCAGAGTTTATTGACACTATATTTATGGAATTTTATAGGCACATCAGAATAGACTTTGCGATAATAGAAAAATAGATATGCCTGATTTCATGTATTTTCCTTTTTTTTCCCTCTGACATCTTTTGTAAGTAGCACTTGATATTTATCTTAAAAAATTCTTCAGAACTGGCCTAGTGTAAAAAAAAATTGATCCAAATCTATAAGGAAATCGAAGTTATGATGATTCTATGGTTTTCAATTTCTTTGATATTAGGGTTATTACTGTCAGAACACAAAAATTGCACCTAATAATTTCTAATCGGTAAATATTGTGTAAAGGAATACCAGTCAGTTAATATCACTATTCTTCTTACATTTTGAATTTTGATTATTTGTCAACCCTAACAAAAAATCTTCTTAAGTTTAAAAATCCGAATTCCTACGTGTTAAGAGTCTGATATTTTACAAGAAGGTTAACATAGCACTGAAGAATCATTTGTGTGAAAATAAAATACTACTACCTCATTCAAACGGCGCAAAAAAATAATTTCAAAATTACGGAAAAAATTACGTAACTTTTGTTAAATTACATCTTTAAAATATTTGTTTGTTTCTAAAAATAGCTGATATATGGCTCTAACGCTTATTATAATTAAAACCAAAAAATGTTGCATACATAATACGTTAAAGCAATTCTTAATGACATATATGAAAAATATTTAAAAAATTCTAGCTCTGGTTCTAAGCTGAATTGGCTTTTCGGAGTTCTACTCTAGCATTCAAAACAGTGTATACTATCGATTAGTAGAATAAAAAAGTGACGTCCGTTTTTTGAGGCATTTATCATACTGTGCGGCCTAGCTACGACGTTGCCTATAGGGTCGTTCCGATACAAGTAAATACGAGTAAGTACTCGATACTTTGGTTTTGATAGCAAGTAATTTTAGTATCGAATCAATCTTGCGATACTCACACGGTATCGAATCGAATCAGACTGGACAAATGTTACTTTACAATATTTATTGTTGCCACAACATCGGTTCCAAGCAAACGATAATTTTCTACAGCCGGGGCAACGACATCGCAAGCAAGGAACAAAGGCCGACATTCAGAGACGACAGAAACGAGTCTAAGCGTGAACTTACGCTTCCATCTGTCAAACTTACGAACAAATTTTGACAGATGGAAGCGTAAGTTCACGCTTAGACTCGTTTCTGTCGTCTCTGAATGTCAGCCAAATTGTCCCCAAAATACCAGTTTACTTTACTGGAACAGTTACTGTGGATGCAACAGAGTTACTTCGAAATTAATAAAAGATGATTAATTTAATACCTTCAGTTACTTTTAATTATTAAAGGTGTGGCTATTAATATGTATAATATGATAACAATAAGCAGAATAGCAACCACTGCCAATAATATTTTCCTAGTAGTCTCATAAAAAAATCTAAAAAGTATCTATATGAGTAAGTATCAATACTTTAGGGGTAACTATATGAGTAGTATCAAAACCTACTACATAAATGAGTAAGTATCGATACCTTATGGTTATCGGAACATCCTTATGCCTACTTTGTCGATATCGGCGGGCCGGCCCGCGCGAGAGGTTGATTAAATTGTGAATAACAAAAGCATTCAACAACTTTAGACACAAACAGAAATTTATAAAAGTAACATTTTATACAAGGTTTATATGGAATGTTTCCGATCCTAATATAATACAAGGATGTCTCTAAATACTGCTGCACCCTAGTAAATAGCACTATTATCTAAATTGAAACCCACCTTTAAATTGCATACTATCACTACAGTACCTACAGTACTTATAATAAATGACAGTAGGAATCTACTGACATACTACTTTTACTGTACACATAAAATTTACCGTACAACCCACCAATATCCAGATTCTGGACACTGGAGTATTGTACCTATATTGTATTGTAATTTGTATAGTAAATTTTAACTTGTTCCTCTGACTATACAGGGTGTCCCAGGAAACCTGTACCAGCGAAGGTCTGTGGTCAGGAGACACTAATACTCATCGATTGAACCCCCATTTATGTTCTACGATATTTTGTAGTTTTCGAGTAATTAATTATTTTGTAATATTTTCAGATTTTTCAAAATTGTAGGCGGTTTTAGTTATAACTTTTTCTGAGTGGCGTTTCTTTGAGATTTTTCTTGGCAGTATTATGGCTAGAATGTGTGCCATAATACTGACAAGAAAAAATATCGTAGAACATACATGGGGGTTCAATCGATGAGTATTAAATTAGTGTCCCCTGACCACAGACCTTCGCTGGTACAGGTTTTCTGGGACACCCTGTATATGCAGGTATGTATGTAAAATTTTCTGAACCATCCAAATCAGAGCATCCAATTCCACATGGTAATATAACGTGATAAGAATTTGTCCTACCCCCTGTTTTCAAGTCTTTTGGCAGATTTTTTTTTTTTTCATCTAGTGCAGGCGTCGTCATCCTGCGGCTCGCGAGCCATACGCGGTTCTTTGGATGTGAAGCTGCGGCTCTTTAGTTCTATACGCAAATCACTAGGTGGCACAGTGGTTCCATTTCGAAAATAGGTGGACTTACGGTCGTAAGTCCGAATTTTGATCTGATTCTTTTTTACATAATAGATACCAGTTATCCTGACAACTTTTATTCTGAAGAAAATCTGTAAAATGCGTAGTTTTCGAGAAAAAAAAAATCAATTATTTTTTGTATGGAGAAAAACAGACTTTATTTTATTTCTCAAGTTGGATCAATTTGGCACGTGTTTTGTTGGTACTATGTGGTAGCCCTAGTTATATTGTATCTGTAAAAAAATAAAACATACACGGTCACTTGCGGCCGCGTGAGAAATTTGATGTCAAAGTTTTTTCTTTTTTTATTGCTTTTTTTGCCAAATGTTCTTATTTCTCCTTAATTATTTTTGTATTTTCGGGTACTGCAGTATCTTTTACTCGACTTTGTGAAGACAAAGTACCTAACAAAAAAGAACATTTTAACCTGTTTTGCTATTTTAAGATTTTTAGAAGTAGTTTTGTAAAGGACCTTTTTTTAGTCTTGATAAGTTTTTAGACCATCTAAAAACATACCAAGACAAAAAAAATTGTCTGTTGATAGCAAGGGCCGAGTACCCAACTCATTAATTTGTTCAGGTATAAATAAGTTTTAGGTGGCTAAGTGATTAGTAGAAGAGGGATTATCTTACCTATGATAACAAAGGCCGAATACCTAAAACTACTCTTTCATTAGTGCAGATAACAATAAGTTTACAGGTGGATAAGTGTTTACTGGTAAAGGGATGATCTTACTTAAGATAACAAAGGTCGAATACCTAAAACTACTCTTCCATTAGTGCAGATATCAATAAGTTTGCAGGTGGCTAAGTGTTTAGTGGTAAAGGGTAAATCTTACCTATGTTAACCAAGGCCGAATACCTAAGATTACTCATTCATTAGTGCAGGTAACAATAAGTTTCAAGATTGCTAAGGGATTAGCTTAGCTTACACTAACAAATTAGCCATTCTGATTTCTGGCACTGGGCTGTGATTGGTCCTTAACAATCAAATTACTAACGGACACAGCTACTGTTAGACTACCTGATAATGCGTATAAATAAAGTGCAATAATTAATTCAACTTCAATTCTATCTCCAACGCTTGACTGTAAAAGAAATTAGAATAACGTTTTTCAATCTAAAATGGCTGGTTTGGGTTCTTACCTCGATTTGTTCCTAATTCTTAGGGGGAGTGGAAAGCTCAATTATTATAATCATCTACGATCTCGTAATAAATTTAATTTTTAAAATTCCAAGTCATACATCTGAAAAAGGCTGTGGGGATATCATGGGATTTTGCCGTTCTTTCGCCAGACGATTAATGAAAAAATGGATAAATTTAAGCAGAAACCTAAAGACATTTTTGAATCGGGAAACTAATACCAAATAGCTGGAGACCAATATCAACTGGCCTACTTGTGATATGGTTGATTTAGTTACTGCTACGGCAATTCCAGGCGTGGGCGAAGAACCATAAAATTTGCCGAACCCTGTTCCAACTGTATATCTCTACAGAGAAGGAAAAAAGAATGGCATTTGCGGATTTGGGTAACATGCAGAAGAAAAGAAGCTCTGGCTCCATTATAAAGGGCAATTTGGAAGAAGAACTAGAAAAAAAGAATACTGAAATGGTCGAAAAAATTACGAAATATTTTGAAAGACTTAATATTTTGTTACTTTGGTCTTCACAAAGTCGATTATAATATACTGCAGTACTCGAAAATACAAAAATAATTATGGAGAAATAAGAACATTTGGCAAAAACAGCAAAAAGAAATAAAAAACTTTGACATCTAACTCGCGCGGCTGCAAGTGACCGTGCATGTTTTATTTTTTTACAGATACAATATAACTAGGGCTACCACACAGTACCAACAAAACACGTGCCAAATTGATCCAATTCGAGAAATAAAATAAAGTCTTTTTCTCTCCATACAAAAAATAATTGAATATTTTTTTTCTCGAAAACTACGCTTTTTACAGATTTTCTTCAGAATAAAAGTTGTCAGGATAACTGGTATCTATTGTGTAAAAAAGAATCAGATCAAAATTCGGATTTACGACCGTAAGTCCACCTATGTATTTTCGAAATGGAACCACTGTGGGTGGTCCTAGCATTATTTGCCAAATAGACGAAAGTCTATTTGTGCACAAAGCTAAAAACCATTGTGGCAGGTATGCTCCAGAAAACATTTGGGTACCTATTTGATATCACTGATACATTTTGTACACCAGCAAGGTGTTTTATGACTATAGTGCGAAATAGGAGCGCTGAAGTGTTGTTACCGATAATTAGTAGAGTTTGTAGACCAGGTACAGGTATTCATTCTGATGGTTGGGCTGCTTACAGAGATTTTCAGAATAGAATAGGTTTTGAACATGCTTCTGTTAACGATTTTGTAAGGTTGTTATCATTGATAAAGATTTAATAAAGTAATAGTGTGTTCAATATATTATAATATCTAATATTAATAGGTACTTAAATTGCATATATTTATTTAATACTTAATTTTTTTAATATAAAATAATTTTCCCGCCGGGCGAATAACGGACTAGTTTCCTCGCCGGGCGTCTAGCGGACCAGATCCAGTTTTTTTTATCAAAATCCTTATTTATGCAAGTACAATTTATTGTTGGCAAGAAAAAAGCTTCTGGTACTTTAAAAACTTTGAATTAGTAAATTGTTATTTTTGACTCTTCTGACTCTAAAAGGATGCCGACCCCTGATCTAGGGTAATATTTAGTGTGGGTAGATAAGTATTATACAATTTGGTAATCGGTGTCTAGGCGTTAAAAAAGCGATTTTCACGTTCAAGTGGCTGGTGCGCGAATGAGCCAGCGGCGGGCGCCACGCGATGCAACAAACGACGACGGCAAAGGCGCGAGGCTCGTAGGAGGGAGGGGTAGAGTGGGCGAACGATACAACGCAATCCATCAAATGCTGTGACTAGTGTGTCAACTGGCGCGATTCGATGCGTGACTTAAATGCATGTGTAAATGTCCCCTGCTCACGCAGATAATGGCAAACGTGCTTTGAAAACAGCTACTTAAAATTGAATTGGCTCTCACGCGACAGTACTGACGTGCATTCATGACACATCTCATGCAGGTTATAAGTGCTCACTACACCATACAATATTCGCCTATTATTCCATGATCTGTAGTTTCTTCGGGTGCTCAGGACCAGTCACATCGCGACAATGGTTCACACAACCAGTACTGACAATCATGGAGCCATGTCACAATTAAATTTCACAAGTGTGGATCCACCTTCGGGTATTTTTTACCTATTTTTGAGTCAAGAGGTCAAAACATTAAAAACTACTACCTTAAAATGAATTCGTACTTAAATACTTAATAATAGTAAGTTGTAAGATAAAACAAATTGTGTTATGACAATGATATTATGGTGTTGGTAATTCTGATGGATCATCTGTGTTATTATTGTGACCATGTCCACGTCCATGACCATTTTGTTCACATCTACGAATAGATTCTTGTAAAGCTCGTTGACGTTTCAGTATAGTAGCAGCTTGCTCCATCACCATGACTAGTTTATGTTGACTCTCCAATCTTTCTAAACAATTGTTGCAAATTGTTTTTGGCAAAGGATCTGATCGTGAAACCTGTAAATTAATGACCAGAGTTATGACAAAAGAATATTACATAATATCCATGTTAATATTTGAAGAAAATACGAAACAATACTTCGTTTCTTTTCGATCAACATATAGCTAGTTAATAGATAGTCAAAGATGGCGAAAACATTAAACTGTCGATATTTATTACATATATATTATTTCTGTTATTTTAAACTAAAGAATATATTACGGAGTCAATACCGTTGCAGTATTATTTACACACAAACATTAAACAGAACATTGAATTATTAAAAAATAAAATAGACACTGCACCAAATATACTTACATTTATTGAAAGATATCTGCTAATTTTCTCAGATATACATAAGCGTATGCCTTCCTCGCCATAAATATGAAGCACGACACGGTGCATTTCAGAACATAATCGACAGATAAAACCCGTCAAAACAGCTCGATCTAAACTTCCCATATTTTGAGAGAAAACAGAAGAATTATTGTAAAATTTTCAGTATTTTGTATTCTTGAACCACTCTGCAACTCTCAAACCAAACACTTCAGTGATTTGTTGTGATTACCACAGACTACATAGAGATGATAGAGACACAGACTATTTAGAGATACTACCAATTCTTAGATTATGTAATTACATAATCTAAGGACTAAGTACATGGACCGGGATTACCTACAAAAAAAGGGTGGATACCTAAATTTAATTTACGAACTAAATATGGCTGCCATTTCTAGGGATTATGCTAGGGACATCATAGAGATAATACATAGTACCTATAACTAGAGAGCTTACTGCACAGACTACTTAGAGATAGCTTACTGCTATAATTAGTTGTACGAAATTTTGTGCCCACATGAAACTCACCCGAGATTCAGCGGTGTCCCTCTCGCACACATGGCCATTACTCATCAACTTAGTAATCTACTAAATTGGTATTTTCAGAATCGTTTTTACATACATATTAGAACTAATGAAACTTCTACCCACGGCTATCAAAATAAACATAATAAAAATTATAATTGACGTGCTTTAAATATTATATTAAATATTATTATTTCCATACGATAATCAATAAGATTGATTATTACAATATTTGGATACCAGTAGTTAAAGAAGTTTGCATGCGGGAAACACTACATCATTCAAAATGGCTTACATTGTCAACTTAGTTGTCAACTTATTGTCAACATTCGTGGTTTTCATAGTTCAGAAATAAACGTGATCAAACATTATTTTTGTGCCTAGAATAATTTTTTGGCCACAAGATGGTAAATACTTGAATTATGATTGGGTGCAAGCGAGAATATTATCCTGGTTGTGGAATATCGTTCCATAGGTAAGTTTCATTGAGTAGTGTGACAATATATTTTTATTTTGTGGGATATAGTTGCTCCAAGTACTTATTTTAGATCGTTTCACATAACATACAGTCCACTAAGTTAAATAATTTACGTACTTTAATAAATTTGGATTTGTTTTCCATAATCTGTAATGCGTAGCATATTTTCGATGCATTTATTGTTTTGTATAATTTGAGTGATTCCAAGTATAGTATAAGTATACATACAGGGTTATTTGTAAAACACCGGCAACGCTTTAAGGGGTGAAACTACTCATCAATATGAACAACTTTTATTATGGGAACAACCATGAAATCGCGAAAAAAAAATCAAACTTTTCATACAAATGTAATGCCTTAACCTTGCTTAATTAACCTTGCTCCATCAAAATGTATGACAAGTTTGAATTTTTTTTCGCGATTTCATGGTTGGTCCCGTAGTAAAAGTTGTTCATATTGATGAGTAGTTTCACCCCTTAAAGCATTGCCGGTGTTTTACAAATAACCCTGTATATAGTTTAAGTTAATTTGTTGAAATCATTTGTTGTTTGTTGTGCCGAATAGATAATAATGTTTTTTTGTATCTCTTATAAAATGATAGACTTTATTAAAATTCCATGTTTGTTTTTTTCAGGATTCCAGCTGATAATAAGCAGAGGGTGTTATGGATAACAGCCACGAACCTTGACATTAGTGTGTAAAAGTTCGCATGTGTTTGTGGCGTAAATTTTAAAGATAATGAATTATTTAACAGCAGCAAAAATAAAATTAAAACCTGAAGCAGTTCCTTCAATATTACCATAGGTACTATTGTAATATGTTTAATAATTATCAGTTGTTGTATAATGCTGTGTGTAATTGTCTGGTCTGTAATAGTTTATACTAATATAAAGTATAACACATTGCACAAACTTAAGATTCACACACTTTGCTTATTGTTTATTTGTGTTTAATATTTTCCTATTAGTATAGTTAGATGGATTAAACTTTTACTGGATTGGATATTGTACTTAGATATTGTGCCATAATGAAGATCATTTTTGACATTACAGATAGCCACAAAAAGAAAAAAAACTGTACGTGAAAAATAAATTGTACGTGCAGGAACATCTGGTGAATCAGGGCATGTAGGATCTTGTAGTAAATGGGAAGATGTTGCAGTTTCCAGTGAACCACCAAATAAGAAAGTAAAGCAAGAGGAAACAAGCACATAAACCCAAAATACAATTATAATGCCAACACAATTAAAATTACAATCAACCATTAAGTTTCTAGCCGGTCTCTTCTCCATAGAACCCGGCCCACTTTGGAACCGTGCATCTAGAATCTCAACGTTTTGACGAAACGACGACGACCTTTTTATGCCGATTTGAAATTAAAAAAAGTTTTGCTTTGACTTTCATTCATTGTGTTTTATTGCTTAATGTTGTGAATGATGATTATACTTGAGTTTGCCAAACAAGAATATTATAATAAGTGATATTCGATTCTGCAGCACTAAGCATGGGTTACCCTTTCTGCTATAATAGGAAAGATCTCATAAAGAAAGGTCGTAGGATGGTCGCAAAGCTAAAAGAGAAAAAGAAAAAAGAAAGAAAAAGTAGAAGAGGAATTAAATTTGTATCTTAAAATGTTAAAATCTAATGTTTCCTATGACTAGAGCTGCCAGATGTCCGGAATATTCACGCATGACATTTTATTATACACGTAATCTGTGTATAAGAAAATGTCCGGATTTTTCCGCAATGTCCGAAATTTTCTCTAAATTTTCTTTTTTATTATATAGTAACCTTGCATATGCATATTTATATATTATGCCTTGCCTGTGACTCTAATTATAACCAAAAGGGTGTATGTATATTTGTAAGAACGTATACACTGTATGGACCGTATATTTCACTATTTACTAGGAAAAAAACAATTCTTACTATTCGATATCAGTAGTTAATTACCTGATAACTATTCTCATAACATAATTAAATATTTCTATCATGTCCTACTTTTAACTAAAATGTATGGTTACCCTATTAGACAAGGACACGGCTACCACAAAGTATTCTCCCTCAGACCGGCTTTACGGCACTATTAAGCGTTCCAGTACTTGTACTATTTCTATGAGGGACATAGAGATAATATATAGTACGTACTTGTACTATTTCTATGGCTAGGGATGCTTTAGCTAGGACCATAGAAATATGATAAACCTAGAAGAGTAACTATTAATTGAACTTTTCAAATGTAGTGGTACTATTTTATCAAATACACGCGCTTATGAGATTGAAAGAGACAGCTAGCTGTAATCGACTTGTCATTTAACTCCAAATGAAGCCGGTTTTTGAAATTTCATAACTAAAGGACTTAGCGATTTTCCTTAGGAATTGGTGACCAGACTGGTGACCATAGATATCGTAATACGGCTACATAATGATTCTGTTCTATTTGACGAGTGCCGAGATTACGTGGAGTGAGATTATTATATATATATATCTGTTGTTAGCATAGAGATAATATATAGTACCTTATTTCTATGGTTGTTAGTCAGGCTACGACAGCTACGTCAGCTACGCGCGGCTGCCCGCTACCCAGAGTAGCCAATAGCTAGCTATCTTATTGACGAATATCATAGCCGTGGCTATTTTGTGAATAGCCGTTATTTGGCTAGTTATTTGAATAGCTACCCATCTCTATATCTGTCTCTTTTTAACTCATTACGCTGCGCTGCTTATAAGGTCACACTAGCTCGTTACAGTTCAATTATATTTCAAAAAATTATTACTCTTCAACAGTAACAATTTGTAGAAATATTACAAGCCTAGGCTTGTAATATTTCTATGGCTAGAACAATCGAAAATCATCGATATCGGGCTTCGTCTTTGAGTAGGTATTACTCAAAGGGCTTCGTATTTTATTTTTTTCACACATACAATTTGCACGTGTGATCTTGGAGTAAATTGACTTTGACTTTGATTGACTGATCGGATAAAATAAAATTATCTTCTCATATTGATTTGTTGAAGATATTAATTCTTTCCCTAACTGACCATATAGCTTTGGAGTGCATCTTAAGGATGGGTTTTCTTCTCCTTTATTAATACCTACATTGAGGTGCATACAAATTGGTACCCTATTGATTCGTCCGGTATTCGCTATATGGAATTTACCATGACATCAATATACCTTTAAAACACTCTCTAGACCAAGACGAATCTAAGGATTATCTCATTTGTTGAAATCGGCTCAGTGGTATAGGCTGTAAGAGGTAACAAATTAACTATAAACATACATACATAATATGTATGTATGTATGTGAGTTAATTTGTTACCTCTATTAAGGCCTATTCAGACCTAAGCGGTATTCGCTACCGTCTGCGGCAGCGAAAACCCAGTGGGTATGCGGTAATATTACTGTTCACACCAAAACGGATTTCGCTATCCCGCGCGGTATGTACCGCTACCCACAGCGGCAGCGAATATCGCTCAGGTCGCCCTAGCCGCGGTACTTGATACTAAATACCAGAGCGAAACCCGCGCGGTATGTACCTCTACCCACAGCGGCAGCGAATACCGCTTAGGTCTGAATAGGCCTTTATGTTATTATAACCAGTGAGATTCATAAATTATGCTCTCTGCCGTAGTCAGGTAAAAATGAAAACAAGATTTACATTAATATGTTTAATCAATAATCACAAATGAGTAGTTAAATACGGAAACTTTGATGAGACACTTTATCATTTTGTTTCTTTTTTCCATTGTACCTGAACCTTAAATCCATAATGTAAAAGTGGAATATAAAATGGCGTGTACTCTTCACGGATTACGGAACCGTATCACTGATACATGACTGATACGGATAATTTTATTGTAGTATTCAAAAAACGACCTTGTATTTGATATGTAAGCGCCTTAATGGTCATTTTTTTACATGTATGGATAACGACAACGAAAAACTGTGAGTGTTAGTGATACACAAACATCTCTTTCTGACTTGTATAAATTGTAATTATGTCACCCGAGTCAGTGGTAAAGTAACTCAGTATCTCATTCCCAATCTCGCTCACTGCTAAGCACACTTATTAGCCTGTGCTGAGCACCTGCTGAGTCGCCTCGCAAGCGACGCGTCGCAAGTCGCGCGGAAAGATTCAGATCCAAATGATGCGATTGAAACGTTGTTACTGAACCAATCTTTTGTATCACTTCAAAGAACCGGATCAGTGAGTCGGTTCCGTAAAGAGTTACACACGCCTACCACAAACTTATCTGACCAGCAGGGTAATCACGATGCGCACTCGAAATCGGAATCGATTAAATTTTGACAGTTCAGGAATGTATAGTCTACGGCAGCGGTTCTCAAACTTTTTTGGTCACGGAACCCTTTTGACAAGCAAAATACTTGACGGAACCCTACAATAAAACAATAGTTTTTAAAAGTGTATTCTTTATTTTTATTATATAGATAAGCATAATAAAAATACTATGTAACAGTTACTAATTATTTACTTACTTTACCACATGGCAAGTACAATAATAGAAGCTTAGATTATTGATTGGTTGGAGCGGCTGCGACAACCAATCAATAATCTAAGAATAGAAGATATTAAAAATGAAAAAATCTTAACTAATGGGAGGTATGAAACTGTTTTTTATTTTTCATCAATTGGTTGAGAAGACATTTGAAGTCTCATATCAGGTTCGGCGTCCAGTCTATTGCGATATTTTGTTTTCGTGGCTGCATAGGTTGAGAATCCTGTTTCGCACAAAATGTTGTTGGGAACGGGAGAAGAATATTCAGAGCCATTCTGCCAAGCATTGGATATTCATCACGGATTCTGCACCAAAAATCGTTGAGAGGCGTCGTTTTGAACAGTGACTCCATACTTGGGTCTGATGACATTTCTAAAAGAGATTCATATATCTCGTTTGACATACTTTCGGGCTTTTGCAAGTTGGGTAAAAAAGGATTATTACAACTGATTATTTTTTCGCGATCACGATGTTGGGCCCATAGAGAGTTGTTCAGTTTGATGGTGTGATCCCACCCTTAAATGTGACCACGTATTTCTGATACACATTGTGTATGATACCTAAACCATGGCAAGCATAGTTAAATTAGTTCATAACTGATAAGATTATAGTAGTTCCCATATACTAGGGGACGAGGTCAAAAAAGGAGTATTCTTGCGGAACCCCTACAGGGGTATCGCGGAACCCTAGGGTTCCGCGGAACACACTTAGAGTACCGCTGGTCTACGGTACCTATAGTCCGATTTTTTTGCTATTAGGATATAGGACGATTAGGACTGTCTTATGAGCAATAATACTATAGAGGGACTCTATCGAGTGTAAACAGGAAACCTATAGACATTTCTCTTTACATAAACAAAACGTCATAAGAGTAATAGAGATAGATATATTCTATCTGTTACCGCTCAGCGAAGTAATGCGGCCATTTGTACTATAGAAACATCTATCTATATACTGAAAATGAAAAGATAATTTTTGACCGTCTTCAGGCAAAACACCCATCCGGCTGTTGCAGCCGGTAGCTGCACACAGTATTGTCATTATTGTATGTGCACAAATAGTTAAAATCACCACACACTTGATTTTTTCAAAGATAATCTCACAAAACACTTGACGCACCGAGCCCTCCAGCTGGATGAAAACAGCTCGACTGATGGCACGCAGCGTTTCAAGATGACGTAGAAACTCTATCGCTATCTCACTTTGCTTATAGAGCTAATACATTAGTGAGAGTAGGGCCATTTATACGTCTCCTGCTCTTACTTGATATACTCCCTATAAAGTATTTGCTCTGGACTGTCAGATGCGAAGATCGATATGAAGCTGTCTACAGAATTAGTCGGTTCGATTCCCGGGTGTTGCAAGCGTATTTTCAAAAATATTTAAATGCAGTTTTGTTTGTTTTTAAAAATAAAGGAATGTTTCCTTTGAGTAAAATTTTCTGTCTTCAGTATTTAGAGTACTTTTCCTCCAGGTACGCTTCGAAAATTCCACCCTGTATAACTTATTAGCTATTTTACTTGAAACTGGCAGAATAGTCGACATCGGCTCAATTGCCATATAGAAAGAAGAAGAAACAAACATACATACATAGGCTGATGAACACATTACCCTCCATAGCGTCGCGCAGTCGTGTAATAAAAAAAAACCCGACTGCTTAAAAAATGAACTTTAAATATAAACTGAAAACAAAAAAAAGTCCAGTAAAATTCTAATGCGGAACATAGCGACTTTGACAGTCGGGACCCATTAAAAATCGACACTGGCTCAAATCTTCACAATAACGGGTCCCGACTAGTCGCTATGTTCCGTATTAGAATTTTACTGGACTTGTTTTTTTCTTTTCAGTTTATATTTAAAGTAATTTTTTTAAGCAGTCGGGTTTTTTGATATAATAATTTACTTCCAAAAATATTCAATGCACAGATTTAGACGACTTTAATACTTTAAAAGGATAATACCACAGAACATAGAAAAGAGGTTAGAAAGGCCTTGTAGGCGGGGCAGGCGCGCCACAAGCCTGAACAAATGCGCAGGTGTCGAAAAAACGTGCGATCGCGCTGTTTAGTCGCTCACGGACTGCAACGAAGTGAGTATTGTAGAAAGCGGCTCTTAAAATACTCGAAAATGCCATCTTGTGCAATAATTACTGGCAGAGCAAGAAGTCAAGTGTAGCCAAAGAAGGAATTTCTATACATACTAGGTCTCAATATTCTTCTTAATAATGATATTTTAGATAAAAACTGTTAAAACATGATCGAAATGATAATTTAAAAAACTAAATTCTAAAAAATATACATTGCCGGTAATGTACGCTCACAATTTTTGCTCTGGCGATATGAACGCGAAATGCATTGCGCTGCAAACGGGAAGTCACGATCGCAAAGTGACCACTTATTCTAGTGCTGTGTTCACCTAATGACATAAATTGTACTTTATCGATAAATTATTTCTTGGAAATGTTTTGTAGTAGGTAATAATGAATTGTAAATGAATAAGTTTTTTAATTGTAAGACTGTTTAAGAAATAATCATTTTTAATACTCGTAGGTATTTAATTTTGTTATTTCTTAATAAATATATTTTGTTTCAAGGTCAATATATAAATATTATGTAGTTTGGCAAAAAAAGTTATTTTACATAATATACTTCATATCCCTTCCTATTTATTACAGTACTTTTATCATTTTATTAATGCGATGGATTTAATAAAATTCAATATTAGAAGGATTAAATTTTAATAATACCTACCTACCAAAACGAGTATAATTATAATCTTTCTTTCCATATTGAATTTTGTTCAAATGATAAAATGCCAAATATCGATAACATTTTTCATCATTGAAATCACTAGCGTATATGTAAAATAAATTTCTTTTGCACAGCACATAGGCAATGCAACCTGTCTCTGTGTAAGTGACCTCTGCGATCGACCAATTAGCTTAGTCTGTTGCAAGACCCTCCCACGGTCATCGTGAGGCGGGAGGAGAATAATATAGACCAATATGCTCCCCGAGGGCCTGCGGGACGTGAGAGGGGACCAATAAGCTAGTCCGTATGGGGCGGCCCTACGCCCCGCCAGCCGTCGACAGGGCGGTGCTTATAGCGGTCCGACGAATTATAATGCTCTGTATGATGTTGCATGTGTTTGTCTAATCCTGTGCGTATAACTGCACGTGTGGTGGTAGTAAAAGGTGGGGTCGCGTCTGGCGACATCGGTTCCCATACAAAAGCCGTATGATCGCCCTTCTAACCTCTTTTCTGTGTTCTGTGGATAATACAGACTTGGTGTTCAAAGGGTTGAAAGTATAGATAATTATTAAGTATGGAAATTTAGGTTTTGGTTCATATTTAGGTGTACTTGTTTTCATGAACATTTCACATATTTTATACACTTACATAAATTTACACATAGGTACGTAAAGATATACATACTCGATCTCGGAAAAAGAACGACATAAGGTACTAGTAGTCCGTCGATTAAAATTGCATAATACGACATCTACCGGTCATTACTAAACTCATACAGGGATCCAGGGGATGATAGTGGACACAACTTTAAAAGGATTCCAACGTTGAAATAACATAGTGTTATGCTTTTCGCATTGAACTCCTAGTCCTTTACTCCTGGTCCTTTTTCAGGAATTTACAAAATTACCTATAGTTATTCTTGTAATCCTAGTAGCGGGTGTTTAATTAAACGACTGCTACTCTTAGACGAAAACAAGTGAAAATCTAGTAAAAATAAAAAGAGGAAATTAATTAACTAAACTTATTTAATTCGTCCAAAAACGATTTACATTTATCTCGTAATATTTTAACAGCTTCAACAAATATAACATTGGGTGGCATAGCTCCGACAGACTCCACATTAACTAGAAAAAACAAAAAAAATCATATAAAAATGTTTAGCCAATAGATACCCTATAAATAGTATTCGGGCCAGCCATATGTACCTCAGTAGTTTGACAACGTGTACCGGGAACCGCTTTCATGATCACAGCATCCCTTACACATACTTGCCCTGTCGTTGGCGTAGGTGATACACTAAGTATATATGCCAACGGATACCGCACTGTTGACCAATGGAAGCATATGGAAAATACTACTACACTTATAATTATAGAAAAGATAAGTTTTATTTAATTAATATAAACGTGCTGATATTAATACTTGGTCATTCTGGGGCTCTACCGCGTAACTAAAATGGTAATGTACATCGACTCTAGTAATAAACTTCAATAAGATCATGAGAGGCTAAGATTTGAGCTAACTTGTAAATTTTTTTAAACGCTTTTATTAGCTTCACTTGTAACTAACTAACTAACTATGTACAAAAATCTACTTCCCGGTTTCCGATTGAGCTGAAATTTTGCATACACGTTTAGTTTGGATGACAAAAGCGTTTTCTTTCGTTTTTTTCTAAAACAATAATAAATGCTGTTGGGACTCCCATCTTCATGATCGGTATTATTTTTACAAGGTAGCTCAAAGTTTATGTTTTTTATTTATAATTATCATATAGAATGAAATTATGCTCTCACGATCGTCTTGAAGTTTTATACTTTTTATATTTTTGAAGTCGGTTTTAACTTCTATTAAATTTATTTTTGTTATGAGTAATCCTGAATAATACTTCTGTAAATTTTTACCTAGAATGTAAAGCCAACTGATCCAGCTTGGAAGAAAATGTCACTACCAAGTATTCAAAATGAATACTTTGCTAAATATTAACTGTCTGTACCTACTGAAAAATAAATGTACTTCGCTAGTTTGGCGTAATTTTAAAAGTTGACGCATTTAGTAAGGATTCCAAAATGGTACCAATCTATATCTAAATATAGATTAAAAAAAAAACAGGTACCCAACTTTTTTCAAATTTACTTTAAATTATTTTAGTGTACCCAACCCAAGGCTTTCCTCAAGGCCGTAACTTTTAAAATTCTAATTTGAGTGAGACCTCTCAGAGTCATTTTACGAAGTGTGAGCGAGACAGATAGTGATGCCATTTTGTCACATAGAGAGACGATTTTAAATGGGAGAATCATTGAACCTTTTGAGCTGCCAGGGTCTTAAATGGTGAAGTGTATTTGGATTTTTTACAAAATCATTTATCAAATTTATTGGAAGACGTGCCACTAAGCATTTACAGAGACATGTGGTTTCAGCAAGACGGCCCGGCGCACTATGCCCGCTGAGTTAGAGAATATCTCGATGAGGAATACCCGGGCAGATGGATGGATGGACGGCCTGGAACAATCTTGTGGCCAGCTCGTTCACCTGACTTTAACCCACTAGGTTTTTTTACTGGGTAGCGGTGAAAGATAAAGTTTACTCAAAGCTAATCGAAAATTTGGCTGTGCTACGGCAAAGAATAACGGAAGTAGTAGAATTTGTTAATAACGGAAGATTCATCTGATAACCAGATCTTTTTTAAGAAGATGTCGAGCTTGTATTGCTGCTTAAGGAAGGCAGTTTGAACATTTGTTGTAAATGTATTAATCTTCGAACCCAATAATTTAAAACTTTTCTAAAAAAGAAAACCAATCCTAAACTTAAAGCAAACAATAATGAGTCATTACTATGGCCCGTGGTGCGCTTGGACTACCTGGAAATAGGATTTCGGTCTCGCACGTCACACTTCGTAAAATGACTCTTCGTCTCACTCAAACTAGACTCTGTTACAGCCATGAGGAAAGCCTTGGGTACACTAGAATAATTTTGAGTACCGAAGTAAGAGAAATTGGTTCAAAACTGGATTTCTTTACGAAAAAATAATTGTCCATAATTCAAGAATTAATCTAGCAAGTGTCATACCATTTTGGAATCCTTATTATATTAGCCGAAATTTAAAGAAAAATACAAAAATCTATCTCCCATATCATTTCAGTGAAAAGACTCTGTGATCTATGAAGTTTCTATTCAGAAAAACAAATGCCTAGTATTGGTATTATTATGTCTAAATAATAAAACTTGTTGGGGTACATACATATAAAATGGTCTCGTACTCTGCTCAATATGACGGCATCTTTTATTTCGTCGTATCTGTACACATTTCTGCTACAGGTGTCATATCTGGCGTCCCGTACATAAGCCTTTCCCTCTGTGTTTAGACTGATCACACCTGGCGCAAAGCAACTTTGCAGTAGCGATGCTTCACTGCCGCTAACTTCACGTGTCAGAGTTACTTCAGGTAATAGGCGATAAGAAGCAGTAGCTGCGGAATTAACATGCCTTTATGAAAATAATAGCATAGTTGGTGATTCTCTAAAATACCTTCATCATTCATTGTCATGACTCATACCATCCCTCCTTCTTTTGATTGTAATTATCACATTTAAGTTTGAATTGTGACTATTCTTATTTCATGGTCATGTCATGGTCATGTAGTTCAGTTCTTCAAAAAGATATGATGTGATTTAAACTTCTGCATTGATAACTTTGAGGTGATGTTAATAATGTACACATAATTTTTGAGATTATCACCCAGTTATGTAAATATTGAACATAGATTAGCATTAAACATTTGTTATGATTCCTTTTAGCTTTTTAACACTTTAACTGTCCCAAGCATATTTCCGTGCCGATCACCAAATGTCCAATAATTATATTACATTTTAAGTTAATACAAGGTCACGTAATACATTTTAGGTAGGTAAGCGAAATTTCGTCTACGGGCTCCTAGGTAGCTATCAGATAGTTTTTAAAAATGCATTAAATGTAATGCACGGACGTCTGAGCAGGGACTACCTAACAAATAGTGTTGTTCAGAAACGATGAAACACTCGAGAAATCATGGTCAATTCATGCTAATGTTTTTTTATATTTTATATACCAATATTTTTTTTTATGTACCTAATGCGGTAGAGAAAAACGGATGAGGTTATTATCTCAATTAATTATTTTTTCCTTTATTTCATTATTTACACATACTTTTTTAAATTTATAAACATTTTTACTAAAAATAATATAAAAAACATTTAAAAATATAAAAGAGCAGTGGTAGTAGTAGCCCACCGGTATCGGGAACAGGGTCCAAGCTACCGGTGGCTAGGGCTCCAGATAGAGAAACCTCCTCACAATGCGTGCCGTGTCGAGTACCGCCTTCTGTATCAAGCCCTTGATCCAACCCCCCAACGAGAGCCAAATTATTATTATTGTTATGTAAACTGCAATGGCATGACATTTTCATGTTTCAAAACAGATTTTTAAGTCTTCGACGTGCGGGCTCCGTACTTCACGGGACTTAGTATTGATTTTATTAAAACGGACACCAATGAACAACACTAGTCGTACATAACACTAGTGCATTATATGTAATGCACGGACGTATCAAGCAAGGTTCTCAGTGCATTACATGTAATGCATGGACAGTTAAAGTATTAATATCCATAATTTTGAAATAAAAAAATTTGCCCTAAGCTTTTACACAACAATAATATTTATTAGAGGAAGTCCTACTCACCAACAGGGGAAAACTTAGCATGGTCTCTGCCAATACCTTTGACAGCCACCAGGTTCAGATCCAGTTCATGTCCTGGCCTCATCTTAGAGACAAGTATGTCTCCATGCACTGGACCAATGTCCGTTTCCTTATGGACTGAGGCTTGGTTGCTAATTGGCTGCCATTTTATTTGAGATGAATATACTGTAATATTAAATTGTGAGAATCAAATACGTCACTAGCTGCATTACCTATGTCACTGCTTAGCTTCTGGATAGTAAAGTGTAATGATATGTAGCATGAAACATTCCTTGATAAAGACTCTTAAATATTGTGAATTCACAATTACACAAAGATGCCATACAGAAATTGTATAATATAGAATTTAAGATAGAATGATTTAATATTCACGATAAAAATGATGTTACCGGTCCTTTGTTCAAAGCAAGAAATACCTAAATGTCTGCTATTCAAATTGATGATTTTTTTAACCTACTGACTTGCACATATGCCTCCAGTCGTGTGCATTCCAAAGAGACATTATGACACTGCCTACCTTAATGAATTAAGTAATATAAATGTTAATATGTCTGTAATATCAGTTAATTGAAGTGTAAGGGTGAGGTGGCCAATCAAAAACATCATTTAACTTGACAATCCAACACTAAGGTGTTTTTGCCTACCCTGTAAGAAATGTCTGTGCACGCTAGTGTAGGCCTTGCATATACTTACCACTATGGTTTTCATACAAATCTTCAGCCCGATAAGAGTCTTTAGGTTGTGATTTATTTATAGAGCATTTTACCTTCATTGAGAACTCTAGGGTATCAAATTCAGTTCCTTCAGTTGAATCTGGTAAACAAAAAATTATATTACAAACTGGAAAAAATAATTTACTTTCAATTTGAAAAAATATCTATTTACCTTCAGGGCGATATTCAAACAATCTTGGGTCTGCTTTTAAAGGAATTAACCCTAATCTGTGTGCTAACACTTCATCCTGTATTATGGATGTATTGTTTCTGATCATTACTTTCTCAATAGCCATGCTTGGCACTTCACTCAGCATCAGTCTGCGGAACGCATTGGCGAATGCAGGCTGTATGCCAATTAAATCAAATTCCATTTCAAAATTGTCCATCCTCACAATAACAATACGAAATGTTTTTGCGAATTTTTTAAAATTCCACTTCTCATCTGCCATACCATAATCGTTAGGAGCATTCTAAAATAAAGAGGTTATAAACATTGATGGTTATAAATTGGTTTTCAAATTATATCATATATTTTATTATCGTCGTGTTCCCGGTAATAATTATAATGTATTGTAATTTGTTATTAGGTATGTAGGTATGATAAGTAATTTGTTATTTTGATACTAGGTGTAGTAGGATTGTAAGAATAATCCACGATAGACTATAGTACCAATAGTTTATATTTACGACAACTTCCTACATCTATGAAATAGGTATCTTACCTTAACACGAAATTCTTCTAAAAGAACGCGCGGTTTCTCGTCCAGTTGGGGCATTATTAAGTAGATAGTTGATATGAAGTTTCTTATAATTTGGAGTTGCACGTGCTGAACTTATCAATTTGGTAATATCATTAGGAATGATTAGGAAATATAGGTACAAATGTAGCACACCGTGACCGTAACTACTAGTTTACGTTTTTACTCTTTGACGTCATTAACTACCCCTCAGGGTTGCCAGATGGCGACTTATTATTCTCGTACCAGGGCTGTCAAAAATCTCGTAATTTCAATACATAATCTCGTAAAAGTATATATTTTAAATGTTACCTGCTTTTTTGCAGTCCATCCTCCCTTTTTTTATTTTACTAGGTGGAGTAGATGAAGATTCACTGTCATTACTCATTATATTAAATTAACCACTGAATAATTAGGGTGAAATTCCGAACTACGCTGGAACTACAGCTACTATACGCGTAATAGCGTAAAAATACATTGCCCCACCACAGAAAGTGAATCAATATACCTAATCATTAGTGCATGAAAGACAACAACAAAAATTACATTTCAGAGGGGATTCCCCGGTAACGAGTGTAACGACTAAAGATACATTTAGTGATGAGCCGATGAGGAAATGAATCTAGTGATGTGTTAGGGCCATCGTTTTTCTCTTTTTTATAATGTTTTTGGGTTATACATGACGCAGGCAGTCAACATTGTTAAAATCTCGTAAAAAAGTGTACGAGATTTTTATTTTTCTCGTATCTCGTACAGATGTGGTAAATCTCGTAAAGTTACGAGATTTCTCGTACGTCTGGCAACGCTGCTACCCCTTGAACTATAAATCCTCGAGATTTAAAAAGCCACTTTTGACATTATCATTTCAGTTAATTTGGGATGTGAAGCGTATAAATCGGTAACCAAAAATATCGATTTTTATAATAAATCGATTTAAAATTCTAAGAGTATATAATTGTTTAAAACTATGAATAAAAAATCGAGAAATTCATCTGATAAGCAATTTATTAATGTAGCAGGCACCGAATTTAATATGAAATCGCATTTCTGTAAGTATCTTCATAGAATAATAAAACATACCTATTCATAATTTTATGCCAAAATTATTTATCCACTTGTACCGGTAATAATGGTCCACCAGTTATTGATTCACTTTCGAAGTACCTACTCACATAGTTTCCAAACCAAGTTGCGGGATTTACTATTCACAGTACGAAATCGAATAGACAAATTGAAAAAAAAATTGTAACGGACGGCCGAAATCACAGTAGGTATTAGAATCCATGTACCTATAGCAAGCCAAGTCAACTTAAAAGCGGGAACAGTCCAAAATCAAAACCAGATCACAAAAACAGAGGTATCCGAGAAATACTCGTAGAGAGAACGAACAATTAGTCGGAAAAATTGCGAAAAACTGCACAGATGTCATTGTCATTACTGCCAGTGTCAAGCAAATTGTGATCATAGAGAAATTAAATTAATTATAATAATATAATGTACGTGTCATACAGCCTTTAAAGAGTTTTTAATACCTACGTAATTTTATACTGATATTTCAAACAATTTTAACGATTCTAGTGATCACATCCCTTTATTTAAAAAATAATTGATAGAGAACGTAACCATTTTTATGATATTTCGGCAGTACTTATACATGCATTTTAAAAATATTTCGATGCTATAACAATACTTATGAAATTATATACCATGCTAATTTATACGTATCTCAAAAATTTATAATAATTTCATAATTATTATCAAGTGTATATTCAAAATGGTTTTGTGGAGGAACGAGGTATGGTGTTCCTCCATTGAAAAGGGAGGATCCTCCGACCAGGCGAGGTGATATTGCCTGGCGGGCCGAAGCCCGACGGTTGATGTCGGACAGTTGTATATATGCTAGTTACGAATATCTTTTTCCTTGCGCGATGCAGGATTCGTAAGCTGATAGTAGTTATTCTATGTTGCGATAGATGTCGCTACATCACTCCCCCCCCAGACCGGAGGTCGATACTGATGAGTCTTGAGGTTGCTTGCCAGGGCCAGTGCTAGTTCCAGTGACTCGGAACTGAGTGCCGCGTAGTTCGCTGTGAGTTGGAACTGTGTGCGGTGAAGCGTAGTGGCTGACTGGTGCGTCGACCAGGAGAGAAGGGCTCTGCTAGTTGACCGGCCGAAGTGCAGTGTGCTGTGCCAAGGTTGCTGATGAGGCCGATGGGTGGAACCAGGCTTGCGCGGTCGCTGCAAGTATATGGTTACCCGTTGGGGCCGAGGATGCTGGCTGGCAGGAAGAGACTTGCTGAATGCTGCTCGAAGAGGTGCTGGGGGGTTCTTGAGAGGAGTGAAGGCGATGATGCCGAAGATTGCGTAGATGTTCATTGTCAGGGGTCACCACTGTGGAGGAACGAGGTATGGTGTTCCTCCATTGAAAAGGGAGGATCCTCCGACCAGGCGAGGTGATATTGCCTGGCGGGCCGAAGCCCGACGGTTGATGTCGGACAGTTGTATATATGCTAGTTACGAATATCTTTTTCCTTGCGCGATGCAGGATTCGTAAGCTGATAGTAGTTATTCTATGTTGCGATAGATGTCGCTACAGTTTTTATTCACAGCCTATAGTAACATTGTCAAGTTACATGCTATCGTTCTTTAAATCTGTCAAAACTCAAAAGGGACTTCGCTAAGAGCAAATACAATAGAGGGAGTATATCAAGTAAGAGCAGGAGACGTATATATGGCCCTACTCTCACTAATGTATTAGCTCTATAAGCAAAGTGAGATAGCGATAGAGTTTCTACGTCATCTTGAAACACTGCGTGCCATCAGTCGAGCTGTTTTCATCCAGCTGGAGGGCTCGGTGCGTCAAGTGTTTTGTTAGATTATCTTTGAAAAAATCAAGTGCTTGGTGATTTTAACAATTTGTGCATATACAATAATGACAATACTGTGTGCAGCTACCGGCTGCAACAGCCGGATGGGTGTTTTGCCTGAAAACGGTCAAAAAATATCTTTTCATTTTCAGTATATAGATAGATGTTTCTATAGTACAAATGGCCGCATTACTTCGCTGAGTGGTAACAGATAGAATATATCTATCTCTATTACTCTTATGACGTTTTGTTTATGTAAAGAGAAATGTCTATAGGTTTTCTGTTTACACTCGATAGAATCCCTCTATAGTATTATTGCTCTTAGGGACTTCGGGACTTCTTAGATCTCGAGGACTCGAGGACTATACCCATCATAGACTAATAAATACCCATAATACGCCATAGACTAATTCACAGACTACTTAGAGATACTACCAAGACCAAGAATATTATATTAGATAGACCTGGATTTTGCGTCTAGAAGAAAACAGTGAAAACCAAATAAATGGCCTTGAAATAAATCAGTTATATTTTGCATCTCTTTCATCAGGGTGACCAAGTTTTGAAGTGAAACTTCCATTTACATGCTATGCTCACGCGTGGCTCAGCTACGGCGTAATCATGTGGGGAAACAGTACCGATGCTCCTACACTATTTATTTTATAAAAGAAATTAATCCGTATACTCACAAACATAAATCAGACTGATAGCTGAAAACCTTTCTTCATAAAACATAAAATACTCGCCCTTCCATGCATATACATTTTTGAAATTTGTTAGGAAATAGGTATAAATCATTCTTTACAAGACGCGAAGATAAACATACTGGCCGATCATTAAGGCATAAAAATATGCTAATGCTACCATCTTCCCGCATAACGCTACACTCCAACAGCCCCTATGTAATGTGTATAAAAATTTATAATAAAATACCAGAATCAATAAAAACAGAAAACAGCGAAACAATATTTACAAACAAAATAAAACAAATACTTATTAAAAAAAGCCTATTACACGATTAATGAATATATAAACAATAAACAAACATTTCCAATTAAATTAAATGAATAATACTATAAATAATACAACAGTAATAATAAAACGAAATAAATAAATAGATATAAAAAATAAAATAAAAATACATTAAATTCCATAACTATTAGTTAATAATAATTTATAATAAACTAAATACATATTAGGGAATATTATTAATAAATTAAAAATTAAAATATGCTATCCATATTTATTAATAAATTAAAGCAATAAGTAAACATAAGTACCATCTTCCTATATATACAACAGTAGTAAACATAAGTATCATATTCCTCTCCTATATTTTGCTGTGCCCTACAGGGTCCATGATTGTAACCTACCAAATTTTATTTTTACCACCTTATGTACATTGTGGAATGCAAATAAAGAATATGAATATGAATATTTAATTTGAAAGTTACCAGAGTAAAGTAAAAGTTTTCAAGATAGTTGTGCACAAATAGATAGGAATGTTTATGTTGAGGGCCATTTGGTATCCAGAAACTATTTTAAAAGCTTCTAGTATTTTTAAAGTCATCTTTAATTTTTTCTGCCTATAAAAAGGATGTGTTGATTGAAATAATTATTTTATGATATTTAAGTTTACCCCAATTTTATGAATGCATTCCTAGGCTGGTAAGACTGATGGTCTGTAAAAATAATAATTTCAATGACATAATTATGACATGTCAACATTGTCAACTTTCTTCCACTTCGAGTGTTTGCTAGGCGATTTCTAAGGATATACTAATTATTTATCAGTGCTTAATCATGTATCGTATATTTAAAGATTGTGGAAGTGTTTGGAACCCAACATCAAACGTTATTTTTCATAGGTAAGTACGCTGATGCCATATTAAAAATTACGCCAATTTGTACATATTTTTACGCAGTTTTAGAAAGATCTGCCTATATTTTTATTTAAAACTGTGTGAAAAACGTTTCTCTCATTGTGAAATGTCACCATTTAGTTATTTATGTGGTTATATCGCATATAACTAAGGAATCAGTCGCATTATTAGATTGGTCGTCAAGATAAAATGTTAGTAAACAAAGAAGAGTAGAGTGACCATAAATGATTGCTTGAGGCGGAATTTAACGTGATATGATTTTTCGTGGTTGTGTAATGAGCTACAAAGTCCAACTGGAATTCAAAATCTTCAGAAGTTTTCTTGGTCAAACCTGATCATTGATTGCTAACATCAGTGGACTTTCTTAGATGATTGAAAACACGATTGCATTTGTTTCAGTTTTCCAAGCGATCCAGAGAAAAGGCGTAGATGGTGGTATGGTGGTCCAACATACCTTTGAAAGGAAACTTCTATAAATCTGCAAAAAATTGTTGCCTACACTATAAAGCGGAGCACTATGACATAAGGCTAAACCGACTAAAATTTGGTGAAGATCTGATGAAGACTTTCGGAGAAAGACGATGGAACTCCTCAATGGATATCAGCAAATTAGTCGCGATTACTGTAGTTGCATATTTATGTATTATTTATGCCACTCAAAATAGAAAAATAAAATAAACCGTGCTAAAAAGTATAAAATATTTTCTTTAAAAACTTAACAGCTTCTGAAGTAGGGACCTTTAATCCTTCAATGCACCTTAGCTAGGCACTTATTAGTTTTATGAAGTTAGTTTTAACTTATTTTAAAGTTTAATTTATCCATAAATCAACCCGCAACTTTGGACCAAGTGATGACACGTTAAATCTTCACCATGGGTTCACCAGAATTTAGTACCTACCTATTTGGTACTTATGGTTATTGTTTTGGTACCTAACTATTAGCAAACAAATACGTGCTCAATTATGAATAATTTCTACTTGCTTAATTCCTAATAATATCCCAACGCAAATAAAAATCTTTGTCACCCTGATGAAAGAGATGCAAAAAATAACTGACTTATTTCAAGGCCATTTATTTGGTTTTCACTGTTTTCTTCTAGACGCACCGTCCAGTTCTATGTATAAGGTTCTTGACCAAGACCCTTATACATAGAACTGGATGTTGCGTCTAGAAGAAAACAGTGAAAACCAAATAAATGGCCTTGAAATAAATCAGTTATTTTTTGCATCTCTTTCATCAGGGTGACAAAGATTTTTATTTGCGTTGGGATATTATCAGGAATTAAGCAAGTAGAAATTATTCATAATTGAGCACGTATTTGTTTGCTAATAGTTAGGTACCAAAACAATAACCATAAGTACCAAATAGGTAGGTACTAAATTCTGGTTAACCCATGGTGAGGATTTAACGTGTCATCACTTGGTCCAAAGTTGCGGGTTGATTTATGGATAAATTAAACTTTAAAATAAGTAAAAACTAACTTCATAAAACTAATAAGTGCCTAGCTAAGGTGCATTGAAGGATTAAAGGTCCCTACTTCAGAAGCTGTTAAGTTTTTAAAGAAAATATTTTATACTTTTTAGCACAGTTTATTTTATTTTTCTATTTTGAGTGGCATAAATAATACATAAATATGCAACTACAGTAATCGCGACTAATTTGCTGATATCCATGGAGGAGTTCCATCGTCTTTCTCCGAAAGTATTCATCATATCTTCACCAAATTTTAGTTGGTTTAGCCTTATGTCATAGTGCTCCGCTTTATAGTGTAGGCTACAATTTTTTGCAGATTTATAGAAGTTTCCTTTCAAAGGTATGTTGGACCACCATACCACCATCTACGCCTTTTCTCTGGATCGCTTGGAAAACTGAAACAAATGCAATCGTGTCTTCAATCATCTAAGAAAGTCCACTGATGTTAGCAATCAATTATCAGGTTTGACCAAGAAAACTTCTGAAGATTTTGAATTCCAGTTGGACTTTGTAGCTCATTACACAACCACGAAAAATCATATCACGTTAAATTCCGCCTCAAGCAATCATTTATGGTCACTCTACTCTTCTTTGTTTACTAACATTTTATCTTTGACGTCCAATCTAATAATGCGACTGTTTCCTTAGTTATATGCGATATAACCACATAAATAACTAAATGGTGACATTTCACAATGAGAGAAACGTTTTTCACACAGTTTTAAATAAAAATATAGGCAGATCTTTCTAAAACTGCGTAAAAATATGTACAAATTGGCGTAATTTTTAATATGGCATCAGCGTACTTACCTATGAAAAATAACGTTTGATGTTGGGTTCCAAACACTTCCACAATGTTTAAATAAACGATACATGATTGAGCACTGTTAAATAATTAGTATATCCTCAGAAATCGCCTAGCAAACACTCGAAGTGGAAGAAAGTTGACAAGTTAGCATCCCTATATAGTTTGTGGTTGACAATGTTGACATGTCATTTATGTCATTGAATTGAAATTATTATTTTTACAGACCATCAGTCTTACCAGCCTAGGAATGCATTCATAAAATTGGGGTAAACTTAAATATCATAAAATAATTATTTCAATCAACACATCCTTTTTATAGGCAGAAAAAATTAAAGATGACTTTAAAAATACTAGAAGCTTTTAAAATAGTTTCTGGATACCAAATGGCCCTCAACATAAACATTCCTATCTATTTGTGCACAACTATCTTGAAAACTTTTACTTTACTCTGGTAACTTGCAAATTATATATTCATATTCTTTATTTGCATTCCACAATGTACATAAGGTGGTAAAAATAAAATTTGGTAGGTTACAATCATGGACCCTGTAGGGCACAGCAAAATATAGGAGAGGAATATGATACTTATGTTTAATACTGTTGTATATATAGGAAGATGGTACTTATGTTTACTTATTGCTTTAATTTATTAATAAATATGGATAGCATATTATAATTTTTAATTTATTAATAATATTTCCTAATATGTATTTAGTTTATTATAAATTATTATTAACTAATAGTTATGGAAAATAATGTATTTTTATTTTATTTTTTATATCTATTCATTTATTTCGTTTTATTATTACTGTTGTATTATTTATAGTATTATTCATTTAATTTAATTGGAAATGTTTGTTTATCGTTTATATATTCATTAATCGTGTAATAGGCTTTTTTAATAAGTATTTGTTTTATTTTGTTTGTAAATATTGTTTCGCTGTTTTCTGTTTTTATTGATTCTGGTATTTTATTATAAATTTTTATGCACATTACATAGAGGCTGTTGGAGTGTAGCGTTATGCGGGAAGATGGTAGCATTAGCATATTTTTATGCCTTAATGATCGGCCAGTATGTTTATCTTCGCGTCTTGTAAAGAATGATTTATACCTATTTCCTAACAAATTTCAAAAATGTATATGCATGGAAGGGTGAGTATTTTATGTTTTATGAAGACAGGTTTGCAGCTATCAGTCTGATTTATGTTTGTGAGTATACGGATTAATTTCTTTTATAAAATAAATAGTGTAGGAGCATCGGTACTGTTTCCCCACATGATTACGCCGTAGCTGAGCCACGCGTGAGCATAGGCATAATAAGTGGTTAATGCAGTTTGTATATCGGTCGTCTTTTTGATCTCATCTTGTTATTATAGTATGAGTGAGATGGAAAACATACCTAAAGGTGAATGAACTCCCCTTCAGTTATTTCTTCTAGATGCAATATCCAGTTCTATCTTTATTAGCAAAGAAATACTTGCTCAATTATGAATCATTTCTATAAATTTGCTTAATTCCTAATAATATTGACGCAAATAAAAAAAATGTGTGCTGGGACCTGGGACACATAGTAGAAGTGAAACTTCAACGGACAATATATCGTCTACCCCCTCCACGCGGCCGTAACGCTTTTTCGTGACAGAAAAATCCTAATACTCCCCGTCTATGTATATGGAAGTTTCACTTCAAAACTTGGTCACCCTGATGAAAGAGATGCAAAAAATAATTGATTTATTTCAAGGCCATTTATTTGGTTTTCACTGTTTTCTTTGTCTGTAATTTTTGTCTGTTTGTCTGTATCTCTGTCCGAGCTTCACGACCAAACCGTCGAACAGATCGTCATGAAATTTTAAAGTAACACCCGTTGATAGCCTGGTCAACATAATATAGGGTACAAACTGGTACAAATTATTACGCTATTGTCAAAGGGGGGTGAGCAATAAACCAATATGTCTGTGTACGATTATAAGTCGCTACCTATATGACGAATCCATTTGAAATATTGGATGATTGTAGTTAATAGATCCGATTAACATTTTATATACAATAGAAATCATTTCGCTATTTTTGTTGGGAGGTGAGCAATTATATGTTAGTAATAGTATCTCAATTTCCCTATAAATTTAAACTCCTCGATGGATCCAATAAATAATTCAGTCTTTACTGGAACCGGTGACACAGAATGGCATAGTAAATGGTATAAAAAACAAATTAAAATTAATTACTGGACGTTCGGTCATTGGAATCTTACTTTTACATATTATCATTATGTATAACACTCACTGTCATGTTCCTAAAACACAAAGCGTGATGAAATGATTCGTCAGTTCTCCCTAAACTACTAGATATATTTTTTTAAACGTACTTTTTCATTTATTCTGTAGCCTTATATATTTTAATTCGTCTGTTTATACCTAGATGGCATTAGTAGTAATTTATAGTCGAGTTTTTAATTTCCAATATTTTTAAAAGCGATTTTTTTATTGATACGGCATCCAGACTCCTGTAGGCAGAGTTCTATATAATAATTTAATTTGTAATGTTCAAATATTCACAATATAGGTAAGTATTTAAGGGTTTTCAAAATACTTATTATAGGCGTAAGGAATATTAATGGTGACTGCTGGTATGGCACTCGTGGGTTGCAGCTGAAAACCAGCGTCAGGTGGCCAGTATCACTGCCTCCTGACATTATGCTTTATATGCTTTAAGTCGGCACAGTTTCCTTAGAAGACTAGAAAGGCACTATCGGGTTGTCCAGGCGATGGCCATTGCAAATACATTGTGGTTGGAGAAACCGCGAGTCCGCGGTGAGTAATTTTCTGCCAGACACGATCCGATCGAACAATCATCTCTTAGATCACATGAAAGTTATTTATCCGACTCTGGACCTAATTAGGCAGATGCAAGTGCAGTATGAGCAAATGAGCATATCGAGGAAACAGCGGTAGGGTGGAGATGTGGTATTGTCCCTCAAACGATGTCACAGCTACTGTGTTGCCCAATATGCCCCAATACCTGCACCTTGAGCCACCTCTATTTTGCCAATAATAACATCATAGAGGTGGCAAAATTTGCAGATTATACAAACCTAGGGACGTAGTACCATCGACACAAAGCAGAAGGACTAAAGTCATTTGCAATCCGGAGAACAGCTGAATCTTCTTCTGTCGCCTCGCCATGAGTGTTCATATTGAATCGCTCATGATGTAGTGGATAGATGAGTCAGCAATTTTCGAAACAGAGCTCACTGCCCAAGAAGCGCCGGACAGAAATACAATCAGATGAGATTGTTGATGCAATCAAGGCGTTGCTATGACGGTCGGCAGCAGACTGCACTTATTACCCATTTCGTAGACAATATTCATACAATAGTTTTAAATAATTAAACTTTAAATTAATTTTTCCTATTGTTTCTTAGCGGAGAATCAGGTTTCGTAAACTTTAATAACAATATTTCAATTCAATTTAATAATTTATTGGTAAGTTAAAAATCTTACATCTCATACACGTACAATAATTATTAGATAATATAATGATAATTAAAAATATAATTAGTGTATAAAAATAATCAATAATAATGTCTGCATAATAATTAATTAATTAATGGGTACATGGTAAATGGTTATTATGTGGCTCAATGAGCGTTTTATCACAATAGAACTCATCTACGCTGTAATACGCTTTGGCGAGCAGTAGTGACTTGAGTCTGGCGAGGAAGGAGCTCGTGCTCGGCGCGCTCGTGATGTTCCTGGGGAGCGCGTTGTATACTTTGACGCCCACATACTGTACTTGCCTCTGCGACGTCGTCTGGTCAGGTGGTTATGGGAATCAGCCCACGTTGGGTACTGCTCAAGGTTGTTTTTAATGTAAGCTGCTGCTTGCAGAATAAACTGGCAAGGTAGGGTAAGGATTTTAAGGTCCTTGAACAATTCTCTCGCGGGATGATCCCATTTCACCTCGGAAATGATTCTGACGGCGCGCTTTTGGATTTTAAATATTCTGTCCCGTTCGGCGGCTAGTCCCCAAAATTCGACACCGTACAACATGACTGAGTGGAAGTACCCAAAGTATGCTTTTTTTGTATTGTCAATCTGGAGGCTACCGGTGAGCCATGACAACGCGAAGCACGCAGAGGATAGTCGGCCACAGGTTAAATCGATGTGGGGGCTCCACGTCAGTCCCTCATCCACAACAAATCCTAAATATTTTACGTGAGCTACCTGGGGAACGCTCAAGCCATGACAGTTTATGTTAAGAGGACTAGCTGGTTTTCCTCCAAGTTTGAAGTGGATAACATTTGTCTTGTCAATATTTAGTGCCATTCCATTTGCAGAGAACCATTGTGCGATTTCATTCATTACCCTATTTAGATTATTCTGCAAGTTTGGGAGATCATCTGCAGCTACTATAACGCACGTGTCGTCAGCAAATAGTACAAAGTCCGCGTCTGACGTCATTAGTATGAGAAACAGGCAGTTTCCCATACTTGACCCCTGCGGAACAGCGTTATCCCCGATCAGTTCCAGGTCAGATCTAGCACCATTCACTGACGTGAGCTGCATTCTGTCATGGAGAAAGGACGTCATCATCTCTAGAAACGGGCCATTCACTCCATAGTGTTTAATTTTTTGAAGCAGCAGTGAGTGGTTCACCAGTTCGAAGGCCTAAAGAATAAAATGCAGTGTATGCAAAACTAACGTGTTCCTAGATTAGTATCTTTGTATGGGATGAATATCCGACACAAAAACACACAATGACACAAAAAAGCGAGAAAGCTTAGTCTTAACGGTGCACGGTGGCAGAAAAAACTGTTTATATTTAAACCATAAAGCTGAAGGCACGGTTTTGTCTTTTTGAGTGCCTAACCATTACCACTATCATAGATTATTCGTTTAAAATAGTCGTGAATGCGACCTGCCGTGCTCTTTGAGGGGTCTCAACTCTCAAGTAAAGAACGATCACCCATCCAAGTAACGTGTAGATTGTTTTGACTCCCATAAGACAAGGCATTTTATTGCACAGATCTCATATAATGGTAGTTTTTGTCAATACAAATTCTGAAAACTATCTTTCCTTTTCTTTAATTTCATGTGACTATCATAGTTTAATCGAATATTGTCACGTGGGCAAAGCCGCGGGTACAGCTAGTTTAAAATAAATCATATAAATTGGTCACATTTCTCCATAGAAATAGTACAAGTACTAGGTATATACTATCTCCATGCATTCTCATATACACGGTGTAAGTAATTGAATAAACGCAAAACCTGATTAAGTATAGTTTGTTTATATTTTTATTTTTATTTCTTTACTAGCAGTGCCCGCAACTTCCTGCGCGTGGAGTTCGGATGCTCGATTTTTTAATATATTAAAAATACGATATTTAAATACAATAACTTGTTATAGTGCTGGGACTGGATTCCAACCTGATGTAGCTAATAGCTATCCAGCTTCTATCCTACCATTTAGCGCTACGTGCCTGCGTGGTTAGTCGCGATATGTGTACATATAACCGTCTCTAATGTGGAAAATATATAGCTTAGTTCCCTTTAGATTATAGCCACAATATTAGCAGTAAACAACGCACACGTAATTTGAATACCTATTGGCTTTGAAAATCCTAATTACCTATGATAAAAAAATCCCTGCTTCGGTTTCTGATTACTTCTATCGATAAATACAATCCTTCTGTACTTATCTCAATTTAAGTACTGGATATATATAACAAACTCGGTCGAATAAATAATAAATTCACCTAGTTTAAAAAAACAGTAGATTGTTATACAAGGGTCGAAAGGAATCAATTCCCATACGAGGTATTTAGACTATATATCGGCTATGGTCCGAATAGGAATTGGTGACTTTCACCCGTGTTAAACACTCTACTTTTCATTTCGAATTTATGGAAAGTAAATTTTTTTAGTTTTGTAAAATAAAATAAAACCGAGATTTTGAATTTCGGTACACAGAGTTCGTATCCCGTCAAATTCTCTCATTCAATAATAATAATTGTATTGTGGTTGTGTCCATAGAGATAATACATAGTTCCTATGTACTATTTCTATGGTTGTGTCATAGAGATAATATGTACCTGTACTTGTACTATTTCTATGTGTTGTGTTTATTCAAATTGTCTTTTTAAAATTTTAAATATGGAACACACCGAGTCACCGCCGCCGCCGCCACCGCCGCGCCGCGCGCCGCCGCGGCGCCGGCCGCCACCGACCGCGGTACCTTCCGCTTCATAGGTATTTTTTTAAACACTGGCTGTTTATCTACTCGCTGTACCCAATGACCAAAGAAGCCTCTTTCCTAACGTCACTGACTGTACCACATTGGTACCACAGCATGTTTTTTTTTTAATCGTTTTTTTTTTTTAATTATGTCCAAATTTTCAGTCTACTTCCTAACCCAATTTAGTTCTATTTTTAAAATTCATTCCGGCCCTAGGTTGGAAAGTAATTATAGTGCCACAAACATAACTGACCGGCTACCTAATCACGATGCACGCTCGTAATCGGAATCGACTCAATTTTGACACTACAACAGTGTTCATTGCGTTGCTCAAATTGTAGGGTGGTTTTAAAAGCATACCGCGCAATGTAGTTTGTTGGACTGTCAAAATTGAATCGATTCCGATTGCGAGTGTGTATCGTGATTACCCTGCCGGTCGTGCTCGTGGCGTCGCTGCCGTCGCTTTTACTAATGTGTGCTAATGTCATCTCCGTACAAAAATGACATTTCGATGTCATTTTTGAGGTACTATACAGGGTGGAATTTTCGAAGCGTACCTGGAGGAAAAGTACTCTAAATACTGAAGACAGCAAATTTTACTCAGAGGAAACATTCCTTTATTTTTAAAAAGAAACAAAACTGCATTTATAGATTTTTGAAAATACGCTTGCTACACCCGGGAATCGAACCGACTAAAACCCGAAAAAATAGCATCCTGTACTTTTATGGCACCAATCGATAGGGTCAATCATAAGGATCAAATCTCTCTAGCAAACATGGTAAATTAAATTAAACAAAAACCATGAAATCTAAACTTATTTTATTCGAACGAAAAAAGCGAGTACCTAAATTAACAAATTAGTTGCTCGAAATGAGCTCCATTTTCTTGGATGCACAAAATTCTTATAAGGAATTCATTTTGAGTAACTTTTAGTAGCGTGTTGTGGCCAATATTGAAAATTGTATTGTGAACCTCAGTTTTTAGCTCGTTTACAGTTGTATAGGATTTTTGATAAATTTGATTTTTTACATATCCCCATAAAAAAATCTAAAGGGGTGAGATCTGGAGATCTTGCAGGCCATCTGCTTGTGCTGTTTGTACCAATCCAGGTATTAAAATAGTCATTAACATTATTTTCGGATTTTAGTCGGTTCGATTCCCGGGTGTGGCAAGCGTATTTTCAAAAATCTTTAAATGCAGTTTTGTTTCTTTTTAAAAATAAAGGAATGTTTCCTTTGAGTAAAATTAGCTGTCTTCAGTATTTAGAGTACTTTCCTCCAGGTACGCTTCGAAAATTCCACCCTGTATATTATCTCTAGAACATTTTTGTTCCTTAGCGACGTTAGTTCCAATTTTGGTCACCGGGTCAGATAAGTTTGTGGCACTATACTATGAGTCTTTTCCATCATTTTCATAGTCTACTTCCTCCTAACCCAATTTAGTTCTATTTTCAAAATTCATTCCGGCCCTTGTGTGGGAAGTATTACTATGAGTCTTTTCCGTCCAACGGTGGGAAGCAGCGTTTTCGACCCGCTACTCAGATCAAACAAACACTAGGTACTTTCCGAGCATGAGATATGAAAAACTTGTTCTTAATGCATAACATTGCATAATTCCCGTACCCCGCCACGCACGTGATCCATAATTGTATTTTTCTATATATTATCTACTAGCAGTGCCCGCGACTTCGTCCACGTGGACTTCGGAACTATAATAAGTTATAGTGCTGGGACCGGATTCAAACCTAATATAGCTGTCAGCTTCTACCCTACCATTTAACGCCAGCTTGCGTGGTAAGACGCGATATGTGTTCAAATAACCGTCTCTAATGTGACCCGTAAGTATTACTACAATGAAAGTCTCATCAAAATCGGTCCGATACAACATATTTTATCTACCCAATCAATCGTGACCTCTGCTTCTTACGGGACTGCTTACAATAGAGGAGTCAAGCTGTATCTCATTACCCATTCAACCGATGGAAATGAAACATAGGTAACTCAATAAGAGCAAATAAATGATGCTCGATCCCAACCCAACGCCATGTAGGGAGATTGGAGTTAAGCTTAAAAAGACACAAAATACTAGATACTAAATATTACTACAAAATACTTATATCAATAATTCCCGCACCCCGCCACGCACATGATCCATAATTGTATTTTCCTAAAAAAAAAAAAAAATGCTTTTATTCTTTTACTATATAGTTTGAATCTGTATGTAAATCAATAAACTTAATCGGTAAGTGTAAGATAGTGATTTTAGATTAAGTTCTGAAGGTATACTTTCGGTTTTTACTTGGGATGGTAGGTAGGTAGGTATGTTTGGTAGGTATGGATGCTGCTATTTGTATTGTATGTGTGTCATCTTTGCTGCAGAAATAAAATATTTTTCTTTCTTTCTTTCTTTCGTAGAAAATGTACGGGAAATAGGTTTTGTATTTTTCTCAAATTCGGTAAGTACGACTTCGTCGGTTGTCTGGAAGAAACATTCCTGTTGGGAAATAGAGTCAATTGAGCCCACAGAAGTTTTTTGAGAAATGTAATTTTCTCGCTGACTGTACCTTTTTTACAAAACCTAATAACAGGGTATTTATTATCTACAAAATTCACCTCAACTTTTCTAAGACCAGAACTCTCTAACTATAACAGTAAGATTAGCACTTAATGCACCGCAAAATGTTGCGCCACCTGTATACAGAGCATTAATAAAGATAACATTCAACTAAATAAAGACTGGATCGAGTGAGAATACCATTCAACTAATTAACACAGGAACTGTAAAAATGACAATAATTTTTATTTTGCCTAGCCCCCTAGAGGAATAGCGTGATGATTTATATTACATATTGTAACCAAACCTACCAAGTATACAAATATAATATTTTTTATAGATTCGTCAAGTAATAAGGAAGTGGTAGCACCTAATAGTAAACAGACATAATGCATTTCTGCTCATCCCCAATAGAAAATAGCGTGATAATTTATAGGCTATTATGTTGACCAGCCCTTAGGCGGATGTTACTGCAAAATTTCAACTAAATCTGTCCAGTAGTTTTAAAGTTTACCCGTAACAAACAAACCGACAAACAGACAAAAATTCTAAAAATGTATGTTTCGGCTTCTGTATCGGTCCTAGTATACGTAGCACTTACTTTTTTTTTTTAATATTCAATGTACAGATTTAGCCTCGTTACGATTTTATTATAAGTATAGATATAGATAGATAGATTGTTTAGATTACGTTCACACGAAGGTATTCTTTCACAGAAAAGGTAGGGGAAATAGTTTTTAGTAATTTTCTCAAATAAGGTATGTACGACTTCGTCGGTACTTTGGAAGAAGCATTCCTGTTGGGATTTAAAGTCGATTGAGCCCCACTTAAGGTTTTTGAGTAATGTCAATTTTCTCGCTGACTATACCTTTTTCCGAAAAACGCATAATAGGGTATTTAATATCTTCAAAATTCACCTAGCGTTTCCTAAGAACAGAACTCTCTAACTATAACAGAAAGGGAGGCTTCCCTTTCTGTTATAGTTATAGTTGTTGTGGCGCAAAATTTTGGGGCATTAAGGGTGGCTACCCTTAATGCCCCAAAATTTTGCGCCACCCTGTCTGTATACAGCAGAACATTAATAAAGACACCATTAAACTAAATAAAGTCTGGATCGAGTGAGGATACCATTCAACTAATTAACACAGGAATTGTGAAAATGAAAATAATATTTATTTTGCTTAGCCCCCTAGAGCAGGGGTCGGCAACCTGCGGCTCGCGAGCCACATGCGGCTCTTTGGATGTGAAGCTGCGGCTCTTTAGTTCCATGCGCAAATCCTTGTGGTCTTGGCATTATTTGCCAAATAGACGAAAGTCTATTTGTGCACAAAGCTAAAAACCACTGTGGCAGGTATGCTACAGAAAACATTTGGTACCTACCTATTTGGTATCGCTGATACATTTTGTACACCAGCAAGGTGATTTATGACTATAGTGCCAAATAGGAGCGCTGAAGTGTTGTTACCGATAATTAGGAGTTTGTAGACCAGGTACTGTTATTCATTCTGATGGTTAGGCTGCTTACAGAGATTTGCAGAATAGAATTTTGAGTTTAATTTCGCATGTTCGAATTTCTAATTTAAAATGATAGCTTTGTAAGGTTGTTAGCATTGATAAAGATTTAATAAAGTAATAGTGTGTTCAATATATTATAATATCTAATATTAATAGGTCAAACGCCGCCACATTCTTGATAACATCTCTACCTCTTCTTCTGCTGATATTTGGAAGTTCCTTGGAACTCTTGGTATCGGCAAATCGCGACATTTAGACCTACCTAATTCTATTGGCTTAGATGATCTCAACAAACATTTCTCCACGTCTTTCCCACTAGATACTCTTACCAAAAATCAAACTATCAGTTTCATAGCTGGTCTAACGCGTCCTAACATTAATCCCTTTAAATTTTCTCCAGTTGAATCGGAAGAGATCAAAAAGATCATTGTTTCCATTAAATCTAAAGCTGTGGGATTTGATGGCATCAGCCGCAGTATGATCACAGCAATATTAGACCACCTCCTTCCCGCTATCTCCCATATCGTTAACGTGTCACTTGACTCGGGTGTATTTCCGTCCATGTGGCGCAAAGCCTATGTCTTACCCTTGCCTAAAATTACTAATCCTACTCTTCTAAGTCATTTCCGTCCTATTTCAATTCTTCCTTTCCTATCTAAAGTGCTAGAGGCCTGTGTCCATAAACAATTCTCCCGCTTCATCTATCTCAATGACCTTTTAAGCCCTCTTCAGTCGGGGTTTAGGCCAGGCCATAGCACTGTTTCCGCTCTTCTTAAAGTGACTGGCGATATTAGGGCATGCATGGAGGACACTAAGATCACTGTACTCGTTTTGATTGACTTCTCTAATGCTTTTAATACTGTCAGTCACGACATCCTTTTGTCTATCCTTTCCCATCTTATGGTCTCTTCCGAGGCTCTGGAATGGTTCTCATCTTATCTTCGGGAGCGTCAGCAATCAGTCCATGTTGAAGAGCGCTCTTCAACTTGGTGCAACCTGGAAACTGGCGTTCCGCAGGGCGGGGTACTATCTCCTCTTCTTTTTTCGGTATTCATAAATCTTATTACCCATAAGCTTCAGTGTGCGTATCATCTTTACGCCGATGACCTACAGTTATACTCTCAAGCAAGGGTAGAGGATTTGTCTGAGGCAGTCAGATCCGTTAACTACGATCTTGAAGCTATCAAGAACTGGGCTGATGGGTTTGGTGTGGCGGTAAACCCCTCTAAGTGCCAAGCCATTATTTTAGGTAGTCATCGTAACTTGAGCAAAGTGGGCAGTCTGACTATACCTCCTGTCATCTTCAATGGTTCAGTCATTCCCATCAGCTCCAGTGTCAAAGATCTCGGCTTACATCTCGACTCTACTCTCAACTGGCAACCTCAAGTTACAAATGTAAGCCAGAAAGTGACAGGTATCTTACGGTATCTCTATCGCCTCAAAAATTTTCTCCCGTCACATACGAAAGCAATGCTTGTGCAGACCTTAATTTTTCCGATAATCGACTATGGTGATGTGTGCTACTTCGACCTGAATGCAGATCTACTCAACAAACTTGACCGCCTCCTCAATAATTGCATTCGATTCGTCTTCAATCTCCGTAAATATGATCATGTTTCTGCGTATCGAACACTTTTAAACTGGCTTCCCATTCGTCAGCGCAGAAACATGCGGGCACTGACCACTCTGTTTTCTATACTCTACTCCCCCAATTCTCCTTCTTACTTATCTTCTCACTTCCAGTGTGTTTGTTCCAATCACATTAAATATCTTCGTTCTTCAAACAATCGTCTCCTTCAATGTCCCACTCATCGCTCTGACTTCATTCATTCCACCTTCTTCGTTCAGTCTATTCTACTATGGAATGCACTCCCCCTTGAAATCAGGATGGCTAACAGTAAGCTCTCTTTTAAATTTAAATTACGAAAATACTTTCGTGACAAGACATCGGCAGATTCATCTCGACTCTAATTTTTCTGAATTGTATATATTTATTATTTATATATGTTTATGTTTATTTAGCATATAATAATACATATTTATTTATATATGTTAATATGTTATGTAAGTTTATAATTATAGTTTTTTTGGTGCATCTACCTTCATTGTCTCTGCATCACCCTAAGGTTGTCTGGTAGAGAATGCCTACGGCATTAAGACCGCCTTTGTACATTGTACATGAAGCATTTTAAATAAATAAATAAATAAATAGGTACTTAAATTGATATTTATTTAATACAATACTTAAGAAATAAATATAAATGTATTTTTCCCGCCGGGCGAATAACGGACTAGTTTCCCCGCGCGCCGGGCGTCTAGCAGACCAGATCCAGTTTTTTTTATCAAAATCTTTATTTACGCAAATACAATTTATTGTTGGCAAAAAAAATTGTGGCTCTTAAAAAACTTTGAATTTTGTAAATATTATTTTTTGACTCTTCCGACTCAAAAGGTTGCCGACCCCTGCCCTAGAGGAATAGCGTGATGATTTATATTACACATTATGACCGAACCTATGAACTATATAAATGTAACTAGAGGTCGCGCGCTGCGCGGGCCGCGAGCGGCCCGCGAGGGCTTTTTAGGTGGGGTTTGTAACATGACGTAAAATAAATATGATATTTGGTTTTGTATGGCAGCCATGTTTTTTTGTATGGAAACCATCTTTTTTTCACCAGTTCGTCAATTGGCCCAGGGTCCTCGACATTTTTAGTTCGGGCACTACAGATCTGCGACTTGTCGTTTTCGAGATCCGTAGGGCAGTTCCGGTCGGCGTTCCACTTTCAGATCATTTCGGACTTTTCCTGAACTAACTGGACTTGTAACTCTAACGGTTTCGGAACGGTGAGCGTTTCAATTTTATATGTTTTTTTTTTTTTGCATTTTAGCAATGTTTTTTCACCGGCTCGTCAAACGGCCCAGGGTCCTTGACATTTTTAGTTCCGGCGGTATGGGTGTGCGACTTGCCGTTTTCGAGATCCATATGGCTGTTCCGGTCAGGGTTCCCCTTTCAGTTCATTTCACACTGGACCTCCTATGTGACTGTCATTCATGACTTTTACCCCCCGCGGCTCCTTCTCCGAAAACAATATCTCCAAAAGAAGCGTTTGAATGGCGGCCATATTGAAAAATGGCGGAAAAGAAAGTCGATTCCGGTTTATGAATTGGTGCCCCCTAAAACCCCCGGACGCCAATTTTCAGCCAGATCGGACCATATTATTTTTTGGCCTCGATTTTGAATCCGCCATCTTGGAAATTTTATCACTACCACTGGAAAGCCCCCCTCGTTCTCTATGATATTTGGTCTAGCACCCCCCCTCTATCTCTAACGGTTTCGGAACGGTGAGGGTTTTGAAAAAGTAGAGGTCGCGCAGTGCGCGGGCCGCAAGCGGCCCGCGGGTGGCGGTGTTGGACGAGCTCTTAAATTAACTTTAAAAAAATAAAAACACGCTTTTGAAAGTGCCTGCAAAGGCTGTTGTAATAAAAAACTTTGACTTCGACATCGACATTCGACTTTATTTTTCATTTTCTTCACAGCAGACCCTTTCATTTGATACCCATATCATGATGGTAGATAAAAAAAAATATCTACCATCTTGGGGCGTCCGCCATATTGAATTAAGTGTGACGTTATTTTAGTTTCGTAGTCTTCTCAGCAAACCCTTTCATTTGATACCCATATCATGGTAGTGCATAATACATAAGTAGTCCGCCATATTGGATTTAGAATGACGTCAGTTATCTAACTGCATTGTCATCCTAACGTGTGCAAAATCTCACCTCAATCGGAAACCGCGAAGTGGGTCAAATTTAACTTCCAAGATTTTCTTACATAGTTACAGGTGAAGCTAATAAAAGCGTGTTATTATGGCGGCCATGTTTTTTTGTATGGAAGCCATCTTTTTTTCACCGGCTCGTCAATCGACCCAGGGTCCTCGACATTTTTAGTTCAGGCACTACATGTCTGCGACTTGTCGTTTTCGAGATCCGTAGGGCAGTTCTGGTCAGCATTCCACTTTCAGGTCAGTTCGGACTTTTCCTGAACTAACTGGACCCCCCTCTATACGATCCTCATACATGACATTTACCTCCGACGGCTCCTTCTGGGAGAACAATTGGGTGAAAATCCAAAATGAACACTTGTATGGCGGCCATTTTGAAAAATGGCGGATACAAAAATTTGATCCCGGATTATGAATCGGTGCCCCCGAAAATCCACGGATGCCAATTTTCAGCCGGCTCGGACCATTTTTTTTATTGGCCGCCATTTTGAATCCGCCATCTTTGATTTTTATGACCCCCACCGGAAAGCCCCCGTCGTCCTCTATGACATTTGGTCGAGCACCCCCCTGCTATCTCTAACAGTTTCGAAACGGAGTGCGTTTCCATTTTTTATGGCGGCCATGATTTTTGTATGGAAGCCATCTTTTTTTTACCAGCTCGTCAATCGACCCAAGGTCCTACACATTTTTAGTTCGGGCACTATGGGTCTGCGCTTTGCCGTTTTTGAGATCCGTAGGGCAGTTCTGGTCAGCATTCCACTTTCAGGTCATTTCGATTTTTTTCTGAATTCAATGGGCACCCCTCTCTACAACTCCCATACATCACTTTTACCCCCCACGACTCCTTCTGGGAGAACAATTGCTCCAAAAGAAGCGTTTGTATGGCGGCCATATTGAAAAATGACGGAAAAAAAATGTTGGTTCCGGATTATGAATACGTGCCGCCGAAAACCTCAGGACGTCAATTTTCAGCCAGATTAGACCATAATTTTTTAAACCGCTATTTCGAAGCCGCCATCTTGGATTTTTACTACTTACTACTATCACTAACGTTTTCGGAACGGTGAGGGTTTCGAAAAAGTAGAGGTCGCGCAGTGCGCGGGCCGCAAGCGGCCCGCGGGTGGTGGTTTTCGTGGGGCTCTTAAATTAACTTAAAAAAATAAAACACGCTTTTGAAAGTGCCTGCAAAGGCTCAGTTGTAATAAAAAACTTTGACTTCGACTTCGGCTTCGGCTCCGGCTTCAGCCTCGGTTTCGGTTTCGGCCTCGGCTTCAACTTTGACTTTGACTTTGACTTCGACTTCGACTTTGACTTTGAATTTGACTTTGAATTCGACTTTCACTTTGAATTTATTTTTCGTTTTCTTCCCAGCAGACCCTTTCATTTGATACCCATATCAGGTTGGTAGATAAGAAAATTTTGTCTACCATCTTGGGGCGTCCGCCATATTGAATTAAGTGTGACGTTATTTTAGTTTCGTACTCTTCTCAGCAAACCCTTTCATTTGATACCCATATCATGGTAGTGCATAATACATAAGTAGTCCGCCATATTGGATTTAGAATGACGTCAGTTATCTAACTATGCATTGTCATCCTAACTAAACGTGTGTGCAAAATCTCACCTCAATCGGAAACCGCGAAGTGGGTCAAGTTTAACTTCCAAGATTTTCTTACATAGTTACAGGTGAAGCTAATAAAAGCGTGTTAAGAGGCGTTTGTATGGCAGCCATGTTTTTTTGTATGAAAGCCATCTTTTTTTTACCAGCTCGTCAATCGACCTAAGGTCCTACACATTTTTAGTTCGGGCAGTACGGGTGTGCGAGTTCTCATTTTGGAGATCCGTGGGGCAGTTCCGGTCAGTTTTCCACTTTCAGGTCATTTCGGACATTTTCTGAACTCATAGGACCCCCTTCTATACGACTCCTATTCATCAGTTTTACCCCCGAAGGCTCCTTCTGGGAGAACAATTGAGTGAAAATCCAAAATGAACACTTGTATGGCGGCCATGTTTTTTTGTATGGAAGCCATCTTTTTTCACCGGCTCGTCGATCGGCCCAGGGTCTTTGACATTTTTAGTTCTTTCTTTCTTTCTTTCTTTGGCATAGTGGGTGTGCGACTTATAGTTTTTGAGATCCGTAGGGCAGTTCCAGTAAGCGTTCCACTTTCAGGTCATTCTGGACTTTTTCTAAACTCTTAGGACCTCCTTCTATATGACTCCCATATATGACTTTTACCTCCCACGGTTCCTTCTCGGAGAGCAATTGTGTGAAAATCCAAAATCAACACTTGTATGGCGGCCATGTTTTTTTGTATGAAAGCCATCTTTTTTTCACCGGCTCGTCAAACGGCCTAAGGTCCTCGACATTTTTAGATCCAGCACTGTAGGTCTGTGACTTGTCGTTTTCGAGATCCGTAGGGCAGTTCCGGGCAGCCCCCACTTTCAGGTCATTTCGGACTTTTCCTAAACTCACAGGACCCCCCTCTATACGACTCCCATACATCACTTTTACACCCCACGACTCCTTCTGGGAGAACAATTGGGTGAAAATCCAAAATGAACACTTGTATGGCGGCCATATTGAAAAATGGCCGAAAAAAAAGTCGTTCCCGGATTATGAATCGGTGCCTCTGAAAACCCCCGGACGCCAATTTTCAGCCCGATCGAAACAACTTGTTTTTGGCTGCCATTTTGAATCCGCCATCTTGGATTTTTATGACCACCACCGGAAAGCTCCCTCCATACTCTATGAAATTGGTTCGACCACCTCCCCGCTATCTCTAACGGTTTCGGAACGGTGAGCGTTTCTATTTTGTATGGCGGCCATGTTTTTTTGTATGGAAGCCATCTTTTTTTCACCGGCTCGTCCATCGGCCCAAGGTCCTTGACATTTTTAGTTCAGGCGGTATAGGTTTGCGACTTCTCATTTTCGAGATCCGTAGGGCAGTTCTGGTCAGCAATCCACTTTCAGGTCATTTCGGACGTTTCCTGAACTCACAGGACCCCCTTCTATACGACTCCCATACATGAGTTTTAACCCCGAAGGCTCCTTCTGGGAGAACAATTGAGTGAAAATCCAAAATGAACACTTGTATGGCCGCCATCTTTTTTTGTATGGAAACCATCTTTTTTTCATCGGCTCGTCAAATGGCCCAAGGTCCTCGACATTTTTAGTTCCAGCACTGTATGTCTGCGACTTGTAATTTTCGAGATCCGTAAGGCATTTCCGGTCAGTGTTCCACTTTCAGGTCATTTCGGACTTTTCCTAAACTCACAGGACCCCCCTCTATACGACTCCCATACATCACTTTTACTCCCGGCGGCTGCTTCTGGGAGAACAATTGGGTGAAAAGCCAAAATGAACACTTGTATGGCGGCCATCTTGAAAAATGGCAGAAAGAAAAATTTGATCCCGGATTATGAATCGGTGCCCCCGAAAACCCCCGGATGCTAATCAGCATCAGCCGGCTCGGACCATTTTTTTTTTTGGCCGCCATTTTGAAACCGCCATCTTGGATTTTTATGACCTCCACCGAAAAGCCCCCGTCGTCCTCTATGACATTTGGTCGAACACCCCCCCGCTATCTCCAACGGTTTCGGAACGGTGAGCGTTTCAATTTTGTATGGCCGCCATCTTTTTTTGTATGGACGCCATCTTTTTTTCACCGGCTCGTCAAACGGCCCAGGGTCCTTGAAAAAGTAGAGGTTGCGCAGTGCGCGGGCCACAAGCAGCCTGCGGGTGGCGGTTTTGGTGGAGCTCGTAAATTAACAAAAAGAAAATATATACACGCTTTTGAAAGTGCCTGCAAAGGCTGTTGTAATAAAAAAAATTGACTTTGACTTTGACTTTGACTTTGACTTTGACTTTGACTTTGACTTTGACTTTGACTTTGACTTTGACTTTGACTTTGACTTTGACTTTGACTTTGACTTTGACTTTGACTTTGACTTTGACTTTGACTTTGACTTTGACTTTGACTTTGACTTTGACTTTGACTTTGACTTTGACTTTGACTTTGACTTTGACTTTGACTTTGACTTTGACTTTGACTTTGACTTTGACTTTGACTTTGACTTTGACTTTGACTTTGACTTTGACTTTGACTTTGACTTTGACTTTGACTTTGACTTTGACTTTGACTTTGACTTTGACTTTGACTTTGACTTTGACTTTGACTTTGACTTTGACTTTGACTTTGACTTTGACTTTGACTTTGACTTTGACTTTGACTTTGACTTTGACTTTGACTTTGACTTTGACTTTGACTTTGACTTTGACTTTGACTTTGACTTCGACTTTGACTTTGACTTCCTCAAAAACCCAAAGACGCCAATTTTCAGCCCGATCGGAATATATTGTTTTGGCCGCCATTTTGAATCGGCCATCTTGGATTTTTATGAACACAACCGGAAAGCCCCTTTCATCCTCTATGACATTGGTTCGAGCAACCCCTCGCCATCTCTAACATTTTCGGAGTGGAGGGCATTTCTATTTTGTATGGCGGCCATGTTTTTTGTATGGAAGCCATCTTTTTTTTACCAACTCGTCAATCGACCCAAGGTCCTTGATATTTTTAGTTCCAGCAGTATAGGTCTGCGACTTGTTATTTTCGAGATCCGTAGGGCAGTTCCGGTCAGCGTTCCACTTTCAGGTCATTTCGGACTTTTATTAAACTCACAGGACCCCCCTCTATACGACTCCCATACGTCACTTTTACCCCCGACGGCTCCTTCTGGGAGAACAATTGCTCCTAAAGAAATACTTGTATGGCGGCCATCTTTTAAAATGGCGGAAAGAAAAATTTGATCCCGGATTATGAATCGGTGCCCCCGAAAACCCCCGGACGCCAATTTTCAGCCGGCTCGGACCATATTTTTTTTGGCCGCCATTTTGAATCCGCCATCTTGGATTTTTATGACCCCCACCGGAAAGCCCCCGTCGTCCTCTATGACATTTGGTCGAGCACCCCCCCGCTATCTCCAACGGTTTCGGAACGGTGAGCGTTTCCATTTTGTATGGCCGCCATCTTTTTTTGTATGGAAGCCATCTTTTTTTCACCGGCTCGTCAATCGACCCAGTGTCCTCGACATTTTTAGTTCCGGCACTATGGGTGTGCGACTTGCCATTTTCGAGATCCGTAGGGCAGTTCCGGTCAGCGTTCCACTTTCAGGTCATTTCGGATTTTTCCCGGACTCACTGGACCCCCCTCTATACGACTCCCATACATGACTTTAACCCCCCACGGCTCCATCTGGGAGATCAATTCTGTCAATGAGTCAGTCAGTGGTAATCGAGCTTTATATATTAGAGATAGAGGTCGCGCGATGCGCGGGCCGCGAGCGGCCCGCGAGGTGGTTTTAGGTGGAGGTTGTACCTTGCAACCCCCCCTCTATCTATAACGGTTTCGGAATGGTGAGCGTTTCAATTTTGTATGGCGGCCATGTTTTTTTGTATAGTAGCCATGATTTTTGACCAGCTCGTCAATCGACCCAAGGTCCTTGACATTTTTAGTATCGGCAGTATAGGTCTGCAACTTTCCGTTTTCGAGATCCGTAGGGCTGTTCCAGTCAGGGTTCAACTTTCAGGTCATTTCTCACTGGGCCTCCCTCTATACGACTCCCACACATGACTTTTACCCCCCATGACTCCTTCTGGGAGAACAATTGCTCCATAAGATGCGTTTGTATGGTGGCCATATTGAAAAATGGCGGAAAAAAAATGTCGGTCCGCAATTATGAATCGGTGCCCCCGAAAACCTCAGGACGCCAATTTTCAGCCAGATCGGACCATACGGATATTTTTTGTTGGCCGCCATTTTGAATCCGCCATCTTGTATTTTTATCACGACCACTGAAAAGCCCCTCTCGTCCTCGATGATATTTGGTCGAGCACCCCCACTCTATCTCTAACGGTTTCGAAACGGTGAGGGTTTAAAAAGCTTAGAGGTCGCGCGATGCGCGGGCCGCGGGCGGCCCGCGGAGGTTGTGGTGGAGCTCTTAAATTAACTTTAAAAAAATAAAAACACTATTTTGAAAGTGCCTGCATAGGCTCAATTGTAATAAAAATCTTTGACTTCGGTCTCGGCTTCGGCTTCGGCCTCGTCTTCGGCTTCGGCCTCGTCTGTGGCTTTGACCTCAGTCTCGGCTTCGGCTTCGGCCTCGGTTTTGGCTTCGGCCTCGGCTTTGCCCTCTTCTTCGGCCTCGGCTTCGGCACGGCTTCGGCTTCGGACTCGGCCTCGGCTTCGGCCTCGTCTTCGGCTTCGGCTTCAGCCTCGGCCTTGGCTTCGGATTCGGCCTCGGCTTTGACTTCGGCCTCGGCCTCGGCTTCGGCTTTGAATGCGACTTCGGCATTGACTTTGACTTTGACTTTGACTTTGAATTTGACTTTGACTTCGACTTTCACTTTGACTTTGACTTTATTTTTCGTTTTCTTCCCAGCAGACCCTTTCATTTGATACCCATATCAGGTTGGTAGATAAGAAAATTTTGTCTACCATCTTGGGGCGTCCGCCATATTGAATTAAGTGTGACGTTATTTTAGTTTCGTACTCTTCTCAGCAAACCCTTTCATTTGATACCCATATCATGGTAGTGCATAATACATAAGTAGTCCGCCATATTGGATTTAGAATGACGTCAGTTACCTATCTAACTATGCATTGTCATCCTAACTAAACGTGTGTGCAAAATCTCACCTCAATCGGAAACCGCGAAGTGGGTCAAATTTAACTTCCAAGATTTTCTTACATAGTTTCAGGTGAAGCTAATAAAAGCGTGTTAAGAGGCGTTTGTATGGTAGCCATGTTTTTTTGTATGAAAGCCATCTTTTTTTTACCAGCTCGTCAATCGACCCAAGGTCCTACACATTTTTATTTCGGGCAGTACGGGTGTGCGACTTCTCATTTTGGAGATCCGTGGGGCAGTTCCGGTCAGCGTTCCACTTTCAGGTCATTTCGGACTTTTTCTGAACTCATAGGACCCCCTTCTATACGACTCCTATACATGAGTTTTACCCCCGAAGGCTCCTTCTGGGAGAACAATTGAGTGAAAATCCAAAATGAACACTTGTATGGCGGCCATGTTTTTTTGTATGAAAGCCATCTTTTTTCACCGGCTCGTCGATTGGCCCAGGGTCTTTGACATTTTTAGTTCCGGCACAGTGGGTGTGCGACTTATAGTTTTTGAGATCCGTAGGGCAGTTCCAGTAAGCGTTCCACTTTCAGGTCTTTTCGGACTTTCCTGAACTCATAGGACCCCCTTCTATACGACTCCCAAACATGACTTTTACCCCCGACGGCCCCTACTGGGAGAACAATTGTAAGAAAATCCAAAATTAACACTTTTGTATGGCGGCCATGTTTTTTTGTATAGAAACCATCTTTTCTTCACCGGCTCGTCGATCGACCCAGGGTCCTCGACATTTTTAGTTCCGGCAGTATGAGAGTGCGACTTGCCGTTTTCGAGATCCGTAGGGCAGTTCCAATCAGCGTTCCACTTTCAGGTCATTTCGGACTTTTCCTAAACTCAATGGGCACCCCTCTATACGACTCCCATACATGACTTTTACCCCAGACGGCTCCTTTTGGGAGAACAATTGAGCGAAAATCCAAAATGAACACTTGTATGGCGGCCATATTTTTTTGTATGGAAGCCATCTTTTTTCACCGGCTCGTCGATCGGCCCAGGGTCTTTGACATTTTTAGTTCCGGCACAGTGGGTGTGCGACTTATAGTTTTTGAGATCCGTAGGGCAGTTCCAGTAAGCGTTCCACTTTCAGGTCATTCTGGACTTTTCTTAAACTCTTAAGACCCCCTTCTATATGACTCCCATACATGACTTTTACCTCCCACGGCTCCTTCTCGGAGAGCAATTGTGTGAAAATCCAAAATGAACACTTGTATGGCGGCCATGTTTTTTTGTATGGAAGCCATCTTTTTATCACCGGCTCAACGATCAGACCAGGCTCCTCAACATTTTTAGTTCGGGCACTACAGGTCTGTGACTTGTCGTTATCGAGATCCGTAAGGCAGTTCCAGTCAGCGTTCTACTTTCAGGTCATTTCAGATTTTTCCTAAACTCATTAAACCCCCCTCTATACGACTCCGATACATGACTTTTACTCCCCGCGGCTCCTTCCGGGAGAACAATTGCTCCAAAAGATGCGTTTGTATGGCGGCCATATTGAAAAATGGCGGAAAAAAATATTCGACCCCAGATTATGAATCGGTGTCCCCGAAATCCCCCGGACGCCAATTTTCAGCCGGATCGAGACAAAAAAAAGTTGGCCGCCATTTTGAATCCGCCATCTTGGATTTTTATGACCACCTTCGGAAAGCCCCCTCCATTCTCTATGAAATTGGTTCGAGCACCCTCCCGTTATCTGTAACGGTTTCGGAGCGGTGAGCGTTTCTATTTTGTATGGCGGCCATGTTTTTTTGTATGGAAGCCATCTTTTTTTCACCGGCTCGTCAATTGGCCCAGGGTCCTCGACATTTTTAGTTCAGGTACTACATGTCTGCGACTTCTTATTTTCGAGATCCGTAGGGCAGCTCTGGTCAGCGTTCCACTTTCAGGTCATTTCGGACTTTTCCTAAACTCACAAGACTCCCCTCTATACGACTCCCATACATCACTTTTACCCCCGGCGGCTGCTTCTGGGAGAACAATTGGGTCAAAATCCAAGATGAACACTTGTATGGCGGCCATCTTGAAAAATGGCGGAAAGAAAAATTTGATCCCGGATTATGAATCGGTGCCCCCGAAAACCCCCGGATGCCAATTTTCAGCCGGCCCGGACCATTTTTTTTTTGGCCGCCATTTTGAATCCGCCATCTTGGATTTTTATGACCCCCACCGGAAAGCCCCCGTCGTCCTCTATGACATTTGGTCGAGCACCCCCCCGCTATCTCCAACGGTTTCGGAACGGTGAGCGTTTCAATTTTGTATGGCCGCCATCTTTTTTTGTATGGACGCCATCTTTTTTTCACCGGCTCGTCAAACGGCCCAGGGTTCTTGACATTTTTAGTTCTAGCACTATAGGTCTGCGACTTTTCATTTTCGAGATCCGTAGGGCAGTTCCGGTCAGCGTTCCACTTTCAGGTCATTTCGGATTTTTCCCGAACTCACTGGACCCCCCTCTATACGACTCCCATACATGACTTTAACCCCCCACGGCTCCATCTGGGAGATCAATTCTGTCAATGAGTCAGTCAGTGGTAATCGAGCTTTATATATTAGAGACTAGAGGTCGCGCGGTGCGCGGGCCGCGAGCGGCCCGCGAGGACTTTTTAGGTGGGGTTTGTAACATGACGCAAAATAAATATGATATTAGATTTTGTATGGCAGCCATATTTTTTTGTATGAAAGCCATCTTTTTTTACCAGCTTGTCAATCGACCCAAGGTCCTACACATTTTTAGTTCGGGCAGTATGGGTGTGCGACTTCTCAATTTCGAGATCCGTGGGGCAGTTCCGGTCAGCGTTCCACTTTTAGGTTATTTCGGTTTTTTGCTGAACTCCCTGGACTTCTCTCTATACGTCTCCCATACATCACTTTTACCCCCCGCGGCTCCATCCGGGAGAACAATTGAGTGAAAATCCAAAAATTAACACTTGTATGGCGGCCATGTTTTTTTGTATAGTAGCCATGATTTTTCACCAGTTCGTCGATCGACCCAACGTCCTTGACATTTTTAGTTCGGGCAGTATGGGTGTGCGACTTCTTATTTTCGAGATCCGTGGGGCAGTTCCGGTCAGCGTTCCACTTTTAGGTTATTTCGGACTTTTCCTGAACTCATAGGACCCCCTTCTATATGACTCCCATACATGACTTTTACCCCTGACGGCTCCTTCTGGGAGAACAATTGAGTAAAAATCCAAAAATGAACACTTGTATGGCGGCCATGTTTTTTTGTATAGTAGCCATGATTTTTCACCAGTTCGTCGATCGACCCAAGGTCCTTGACATTTTTAATTCTGGCAGTATAGGTCTGCGGCTTTCCGTTTTCGAGATCCGTAGGGCTGTTCCAGTCAGGGTTCGACTTTCAGGTCATTTCTCACTGGGCCTCTCTCTGTACGACTCCCACACATGACTTTTACCCCCCATGACTCCTTCTGGGAGAACAATTGCTCCAAAAGATGCGTTTGTATGGCGGCCATATTGAAAAATGACGGAAAAAAAAGTTGGTCCCGGATTATGAATCGGTGCCCCCGAAAACCTCAGGACGCCAATTTTCAGCCAGATCGGAACATATTTTTTGTTGGCCGCCATTTTGAATCCGCCATCTTGGATTTTTATCACGACCACCGAAAAGCCCCTCTCGTCCTCGATGATATTTGGTTGAGCACCCCCACTCTATCTCTAACGGTTTCGAAACGGTTAGGGTTTAAAAAGCTTAGAGGTCGCGCGGTGCGCGGCCCGCGGGCGGCCCGCGGAGGTTGTGGTGGAACTCTTAAATTAACTTACTTTGACTTTATTTTTCGTTTTCTTCCCAGCAGACCCTTTCATTTGATACCCATATCAGGTTGGTAGATAAGAAAATTTTGTCTACCATCTTGGGGCGTCCGCCATATTGAATTAAGTGTGACGTTATTTTAGTTTCGTAGTCTTCTCAGCAAACCCTTTCATTTGATACCCATATCATGGTAGTGCATAATACATAAGTAGTCCGCCATATTGGATTTAGAATGACGTCAGTTATCTAACTATGCATTGTCATCCTAACTAAATGTGTGAGCAAAATCTCACCTCAATCGGAAACCGCGAAGTGGGTCAAAAACTTCCAAAATTTTCTTACATAGTTACAGGTGAAGCTAATAAAAGCGTGTTAAGAGGCGTTTGTATGGCAGTCATGTTTTTTTGTATGAAAGCCATCTTTTTTTTACCAGCTCGTCAATCGACCCAAGGTCCTACACATTTTCAATTCGGGCAGTACGGGTGTGCGACTTCTCATTTTGGAGATCCGTGGGGCAGTTCCGGTCAGCGTTCCACTTTCAGGTCATTTCGGACTTTTTCTGAACTCATAGGACCCCCTTCTATATGACTCACATACATGACTTTTACCTCCCACGGCTCCTTCTCGGAGAACAATTGAGTGAAAATCCAAAATGAACACTTGTATGGCGGCCATGTTTTTTTGTATGAAAGCCATTTTTTTTTACCAGCTCGTCAATCAACCCAAGATCCTACACATTTTTAGTTCGGGCAGTATGGGTGTGCGACTTCTCATTTTCGAGATCCGTGGGGCAGTTCCGCCCAGCGTTCCACTTTCAGGTCTTTTCGGACATTTCCTACACTCACTGGACCCCCCTCTATACGACCATCATACATGATTTTTACCCCCGACGGCTCCGTCTGGGAGAACAATTGGGTGATAATCCAAAATGAACACTTGTATGGCCGCCATGTTTTTTTGTATGGAAACCATCTTTTTTTCACCAGCTCGTCAATGGGCCCAGGGTCCTCGACATTTTTAGTTCCGGCACAGTGGATGTGCGACTTATAGTTTTTGAGATCCGTAGGGCAGTTCCAGTAAGCGTTCCACTTTCAAGTCATTCTGGACTTTTTCTAAACTTTTAGGACCCCCTTCTATATGACTCACATACATGACTTTTACCTCCCACGGCTCCTTCTCGGAGAGCAATTGAGTGAAAATCCAAAATGAACACTTGTATGGCGGCCATGTTTTTTTGTATGGAAGCCATATTTTTTTCACCGGCTCGACGATCTGATCAGGGTCCTCGACATTTTTAATTTCGGCAGTGTGGGTGTGCGATTTGCCATTTTCGAGATCCGCAGGGCAGTTCTGGTCAGGGTACCACGTTCAGATCATTTCGGACTTTTCCTGAATTCCCTGGACCTCCCTCTATACGACTCCCATACATGACTTTTACCCCCCGCGGCTCCTTCTGGGAGAAAAATTGTGTGAAAATCCAAAATGAACACTTGTATGGCGGCCATCTTTTTTTATATTGAAGCTATCTTTTTTTCACCGGATCATCAATCGGCCCAGGGTCCTACACATTTTTAGTTCAGGCAGTACGGGTGTGCGACTTCTCATTTTGGAGATCCGTGGGGCAGTTCCGGTCAGCGTTCCACTTTCAAGTCATTTCGGACTTTTCCTGAACTTATAGGACCCCCTTCTATACGAATTCTATACATGAGTTTTACCACCGAAGGCTCCTTCTGGGAGAACAATTGAGTGAAAATCCAAAATGAACACTTGTATGGCGGCCATCTTTTTTTGTATGGAAGCCATCTTTTTTTCACCAGCTCGTCAATCGTCCCAAGGTACTCGAGATTTTTAGTTCCGGCAGTATGGGTGTGTGACTTCTCATTTTCGAGATCCGTAGGGCAGTTCCGGTCAGCGTTCCACTTTCAGGTCATTTCGGACTTTCCTGAACTCATAGGACCCCCTTCTATACGACTCCCAAACATGACGTTTACCCCCGACGGCTCCTTCTGGGAGAACAATTGAGTGAAAAACCAAAATGAACACTTTTGTATGGCCGCCATCTTTTTTTGTATGGAAGCCATCTTTTCTTCACCGGCTCGTCGATCGACCCAGGGTCCTCGACATTTTTAGTTCCGGCAGTATGGGTGTGCGACTTGTAACTTTCGAGTTCCGTAGGGCAGTTCCGGTCAGCGTTCCACTTTCAGGTCATTTCGGACTTTTCCTAAACTCACAGGACCCCCCTCTATACGACTCCCATACAATACTTTTACCCCCCACGGCTCCTTCTGGGAGAACAATTGCTCCAAAAGATGCGTTTGTATGGCGGCCATATTGAAAAATGGCGGAAAATAAAAGTCGACCACGGATTATGAATCGGTGTCCCCGAAAACCCCCGGACGCCAATTTTCAGCCAGCTCGGAGCAACTTATTTTTCGGCTGCCATTTTGAATCCGCCATCTTGGATTTTTATGACCACCACCGGAAAGCCCCCTCCATCCTGTATGAAATTAGTTCGAGCACCCCCCCGCTATCTCCAACGGTTTCGGAACGGTGAGCGTTTCAATTTTGTATGGCCGCCATTTTTTTTGTATGGAAGCCATCTTTTTTTCACCGGCTCGTCAAACGGCCCAGGGTTCTTGACATTTTTAGTTCTAGCACTATGGGTCAGCGACTTTTCATTTTCGAGATCCGTAGGGCAGTTCCGGTCAGTGTTCCACTTTCAGGTCATTTCGGACTTTTCTAAAGCTCACAGGACCCCCCTTTATACGACTCCCATACATCGCTTTTACCCCCGACGGCTCCTTCTGGGAGAACAATTGGGTGAAAATCCAAAATTAACACTTGTATGGCGGCCATATTGGAAAATGGCGGAAAAAAAAATTTGATCCCGGATTATAAATCGGTGCCCCCGAAAACCCCCGGATGCCAATTTTCAGCCGGCTCGGACCATATTTTTTTTTGGCCGCCATTTTGAATCCGCCTTCTTGGATTTTAATGACCCCCACCGGAAAGCCCCCGTCGTCCTCTATGACATTTGGTCGAGCACCCCCCCGCTATCTCCAACGGTTTCGGAACGGTGAGCGTTTCAATTTTGTATGGCCGCCATCTTTTTTTGTATGGACGCCATCTTTTTTTCACCGGCTCGTCAAACGGCCCAGGGTTCTTGACATTTTTAGTTCCAGCACTATGGGTGTGCGACTTGTAATTTTCGAGATCCGTAGGGCAGTTCCGGTCAGGGTTCCACTTTCAGGTCATTTCGGATTTTTCCCGGACTCACTGGACCTCAAGGTTTATGTCTCCCATACATGACTTTAACCCCCCACGGCTCCATCTGGGAGAACAATTGTGTCAATCAGTCAGTGAGTCAGTCAGTCAGTGGTAATCGAGCTTTATATAAGTAAACTAGAGGTCGCGCGGTGCGCGGGCCGCGAGCGGCCCGCGAGGGCTTTTTAGGTGGGGTTTGTAACATGACGCAAAATAAATATGATATTTGATTTTGTATGGCAGCCATGTTTTTTTGTATGAAAGCCCTCTTTTTTTACCAGCTTGTCAATCGACCCAAGGTCCTACACATTTTTAGTTCGGGCAGTATGGGTGTGCGACTTTTCATTTTCGAGATCCGTGGGGCAGTTCCGGTCAGCGTTCCACTTTTAGGTTATTTCGGTTTTTTGCTGAACTCCCTGGACTTCCCTCTATACGTCTCCCATACATCACTTTTACCCCCCGCGGCTCCATCCGGGAGAACAATTGAGTGAAAATCCAAAAATGAACACTTGTATGGCGGCCATGTTTTTGTGTATAGTAGCCATGATTTTTCACCAATTCGTCGATCGACCCAAGGTCCTTGACATTTTTAATTCTGGCAGTATAGGTCTGCGGCTTTCCGTTTTCGAGATCCGTAGGGCTGTTCCAGTCAGGATTCGACTTTCAGGTCATTTCAAACTGGGCCTCTCTCTGTACACATGACTTTTACCCCCCATGACTCCTTCTGGGAGAACAATTGCTCCAAAAGATGCGTTTGTATGGCGGCCATATTGAAAAATGGCGGAAAAAAAAATTGGTCCCGGATTATGAATCGGTGCCCCCGAAAACCTCAGGATGCCAATTTTCAGCCAGATCGGACCATATTTTTTGTTGACCGCCATTTTGAATCCGCCATCTTGGATTTTTATTACGACCACCGAAAAGCCCCTCTCGTCCTCGATGATATTTGGTCGAGCACCCCCACTCTATCTCTAACGGTTTCGAAACGGTTAGGGTTCAAAAAACTTAGAGGTCGCGCGGTGCGCGGGCCGCAGGCGGCCCGCGGAGGTTGTGGTAGAACTCTTAAATTAACTTAAAAAAAAATTAAAACACGATTTGGAAAGTGCTGTGACTTTGACTTTGACTTTGAATTCGACTTTCACTTTGACATCGACATCGACTTTGTTTTTCGTTATCTTCCCAGCAGACCCTTTCATTTGATACCCATATCATGATGGTAGATAAAAAAAATATTGTCTACCATCTTGGGGCGTCCGCCATATTGAATTAAATGTGACGTTATTTTAGTTTCGTAGTCTTCTCAGCAAACCCTTTCATTTGATACCCATATCATGGTAGTGCATAATACATAAGTAGTCCGCCATATTGGATTTAGAATGACGTCAGTTATCTAACTATGCATTGTCATCCTAAGTAAACGCGTGTGCAAAATCTCACCTCAATCGGAAACCGCGAAGTGGGTCAAATGTAACTTCCAAGATTTTCTTACATAGTTAGTTACAGGTGAAGCTAATAAAAGCGTGTTATGAAGCGTTTATATGGCGGCCATGTTTTTTTGTATGAAAGCCATTTTTTTTTACCAACTCGTCAATCGACCCAAGGTCCTACACATTTTTAGTTCGGGCAGTACGGGTGTGCGACTTCTCATTTTGGAGATCCGTGGGGCAGTTCCGGTCAGTGTTCCACTTTCAGGTCATTTCGGACTTTTCCTGAACTCATAGGACCCCCTTCTATACGACGCCTATACATGAGTTTTACCCCCGAAGGCTCCTTCTGGGAGAACAAATGAGTGAAAATCCAAAATGAACACTTGTATGGCGGCCATGTTTTTTTGTATGGAAGCCATCTTTTTTCACCGGCTCGTCGATCGGCCCAGGGTCTTTGACATTTTTAGTTCCGGCACAGTGGGTGTGCGACTTATAGTTTTTGAGATCCGTAGGGCAGTTCCAGTAAGCGTTCCACTTTCAGGTCATTCTGGACTTTTTCTAAACTCTTAGGACCCCCGTCTATATGACTCCCATACATGACTTTTACCTCCCACGGCTCCTTCTCGGAGAGCAATTGTGTGAAAATCCAAAATGAACACTTGTATGGCGGCCATGTTTTTTTGTATGGAAGCCATCTTTTTATCACCGGCTCGACAATCGACCCAAGGTCCTACACATTTTTAGTTCGGGCAGTACGGGTGTGCGACTTCTTATTTTGGAGATCCGTGGGGCAGTTCCGGTCAGCGTTCCACTTTCAGGTCATTTCGGACTTTTCCTGAACTCATAAGACCCCCTTCTATACGACTCCTCTACATGAGTTTTACCCCCGAAGGCTCCTTCTGGGAGAACAATTGAGTGAAAATCCAAAATGAACACTTGTACGGCGGCCATGTTTTTTTTTGTATGGAAGCCATCTTTTTTTTACCAGCTTGTCAATCGACCCAGAGTCCTCGACATTTTTAGTTCGGGCACTATGGGTCTGCGACTTGTAGTTTTCAAGATCCGTAGGGCTGTTCCAGTCAGGGTTCCACTTTCAGGTCATTTCGGATTTTTCTAAACTCAATGGATCCCCTTCTATACAACTCCCATACGTTACTATTACCCCCCGCGGCTCCTTTGGGAGAACACTTGCTCCAAAAGAAGCGTTTGTATGGCGGCCATGTTTTTTTGTATGGAAGCCATCTTTTTTTCACCGGCTCGTTAAACGGCCCAAGGTCCTCGACATTTTTAGTTCGGGCGGTATAGGTTTGCGACTTGCCGTTTTCGAGATCCGTAGGGCAGTTCTGGTCAGCGTTCCACTTTCAGGTCATTTCAGACTTTTCCTAAACTCACAGGATCCCCCTCTATACGACTCCCATACATCACTTTTACCCCCCACGGCTCCTTCCGGAAGAACAATTGCTCCAAAACATGCGTTTGTATGGCGGCCATATTGAAAAATGGCGGAAAAAAAAAGTCGACCCCGGATTATGAATTGGTGCCCCCGAAAACCCCCGGACGCCAATTTTCAGCCGGCTCGGAGCAACTTATTTTTCGGCCGCCATTTTGGATCCGCCATCTTGGATTTTTATGACCACCACCGGAAAGCCCCCTCCATCTTCTATGAAAATGGTTCGAGCACCCTCCCGCTATCTCCAACGGTTTCGGAACGGTGAGCGTTTCAATTTTGTATGGCCGCCATTTTTTTTGTATGGAAGCCATCTTTTTTTCACCGGCTCGTCAAACGGCCCAAGGTCCTCGACATTTTTAGTTCAGGCGGTATAGGTTTGCGACTTGCCGTTTTCGAGATCCGTAGGGCAGTTCCGGTCAGCGTTCCACTTTCAGGTCATTTCGGACTTTTCCTAAACTCACAAGACCCCCCTCTATACGACTCCCATACATCACTTTTACCCCCCACGGCTCCATCTGGGAGATCAATTGGGTCAAAATCCGAAATGAACACTTGTATGGCGGCCATATTGAAAAATGGCGGAAAAAAAAAATTGATCCCGGATTATTAATCGGCGCCCCCGAAAACCCCCGCATGCCAATTTTCAGCCGGCTCGGACCATTTTTTTTTTTGGCCGCCATTTTGAATCCGCCATCTTGGATTTTTATGACCCCCACCGGAAAGCCCCCGTCGTCCTCTATGACATTTGGTCGAGCACCCCCCCGCTATCTCCAACGGTTTCGGAACGGTGAGCGTTTCCATTTTGTATGGCCGCCATCTTTTTTTGTATGGAAGCCATCTTTTTTTCACCGGCTCGTCAATCGACCCAGGGTCCTCGACATTTTTAGTTCCAGCAGTATGGGTGTGCGACTTGTAATTTTCGAGATCCGTAGGGCAGTTCCGGTCAGCGTTCCACTTTCAGGTCATTTCGGATTTTTCCCGGACTCACTGGACCCCCCTCTATACGACTCCCATACATGACTTTAACCCCCCACGGCTCCATCTGGGAGATCAATTCTGTCAATGAGTCAGTCAGTGGTAATCGAGCTTTATATATTAGAGACTAGAGGTCGCGCGGTGCGCGGGCCGCGAGCGGCCCGCGTGGGCTTTTTGGGTGGGGTTTGTAACATGACGTAAAAAATATATGATTTTTGATTTTGTATGGCAGCCATGTTTTTTTATATGGAAGCCATCTATTTTTCACCGGCTCGTCAAACGGCCCAGGGTCCTTGACATTTTTAGTTCCGGCAGTGTGGGTGTGCGACTTTTCACCGTCGAGATCCCTAAGGCTGTTTTGGTCACGGTTCCACTTTTTCATACACTCATCAATCGTCCCAGGTTCCTCGACATTTTTAGTTCGGGCACTACAGGTCTGCGACTTGTCGTTTTCGAGATCCGTAGGGCAGTTCCGATCAGCGTTCCACTTTCAGGACATTTCGGACTTTTTCTGAACTAACTGGACTTGTAACCCCCCTCTATCTCTAACGGTTTCGGAACGGTGAGCGTTTCAATTTTGTATGGGATTTTTTTTTGCATGTTAGCAATGTTTTTTCACCGGATCGTCAAACGGCCCAGGGTCCTTGTCATTTTTAGTTCCGGTGGTATGGGTGTGCGACTTGCCGTTTTCGAGATCCATATGGCTGTTCCAGTCAGGGTTCCCCTTTCAGTTCATTTCACACTGGACCTCCTATGTGACTGTCATTCATGACTTTTACCCCCCGCGGCTCCTTCTCCGAGAACAATTGCTCCAAAAGAAGCGTTTGAATGGCCATATTAAAAAATGGCGGAAAAGGAAGTCGATTCCGGTTTATGAATTGGTGCCCCCTAAAACCCCCGGACACCAAAGTGCCCAAGTGCTTTGGTGCCTTTGCAGGCACCAAAGTGCCTGCAAAGGCTGTTGTAATAAAAAACTTTGACTTTGACTTTGACTTTGACTTTGACTTTGACTTTGACTTTGACTTTGACTTTGACTTTGACTTTGACTTTGACTTTGACTTTGACTTTGACTTTGACTTTGACTTTGACTTTGACTTTGACTTTGACTTTGACTTTGACTTTGACTTTGACTTTGACTTTGACTTTGACTTTGACTTTGACTTTGACTTTGACTTTGACTTTGACTTTGACTTTGACTTTGACTTTGACTTTGACTTTGACTTTGACTTTGACTTTGACTTTGACTTTGACTTTGACTTTGACTTTGACTTTGACTTTGACTTTGACTTTGACTTTGACTTTGACTTTGACTTCGACTTTGACTTTGAATTCGACTTTCACTTTCACTTTGACTTTATTTTTCGTTTTGTTCCCAGCAGACCCTTTCATTTGATACCCATATCAGGTTGGTAGATAAGAAAATTTTGTCTACCATCTTGGGGCGTCCGCCATATTGAATTAAGTGTGACGTTATTTTAGTTTCGTACTCTTCTCAGCAAACCCTTTCATTTGATACCCTTAACATGGTAGTGCATAATATATAAGTAGTCCGCCATATTGGATTTAGAATGACGTCAGTTATCTAACTATGCATTGTCATCCTAACTAAACGTGTGTGCAAAATCTCACCTCAATCGGAAACCGCGAAGTGGATCAAATTTAACTTCCAAGATTTTCTTATATAGTTACAGGTGAAGCTAATAAAAGCGTGTTAAGAGGCGTTTGTATGGCAGCCATGTTTTTTTGTATGAAAGCCATCTTTTTTTACCAGCTCATCAATCGACCCAAGGTCCTACACATTTTTAGTTCGGGCACTACGGGTGTGCGACTTCTTATTTTGGAGATCCGTGGGGCAGTTCCGGTCAGCGTTCCACTTTCAGGTCATTTCGGACTTTTCCTGAACTCATAGGACCCCCTTCTATACGACTCCTCTACATGAGTTTTACCCCCGAAGGCTCCTTCAGGGAGAACAATTGAGTGAAAATCCAAAATAAACACTTGTATGGCGGTCATGTTTTTTTTTTGTATGGAAGCCATCTTTTTTTACCAGCTCATCAATCGACCCAGAGTCCTCGACATTTTTAGTTCGGGCACTATGGGTCTGCGCTTTGCCGTTTTTGGGATCCGTAGGGCAGTTCTGGTCAAGGTTCCACTTTAAGGTCTTATCGGATTTTTCCTGAAATCACTGGACCCCCTTCTATACGACTCCGAATCATCACTTTTACCCCCCACGGCTCCTTCTGGGAGAACAATCGCTCCAAAAGAAGCGTGTGTATGGCGGCCATATTGAAAAATGGCGGAGAAAAAAAGTAGATCCCAGATTATGAATCGGTGCCCCCGAAAACCACCAGCCGCCAATTTTCAGTCGAGCACGACTTCCTGTTTTCGAGATCCGTGGGGCAGTTCCGGTCAGCGTTCCACTTTCAGGTCATTTCGGACTTTCCTGAACTCATAGGACCCCCTTCTATACGACTCCCAAACATGACGTTTACCCCCGACGGCTCCTTCTGGGAGAACAATTGAGTGAAAAACCAAAATGAACACTTTTGTATGGCCGCCATCTTTTTTTGTATGGAAGCCATCTTTTCTTCACCGGCTCGTCGATCGACCCAGGGTCCTCGACATTTTTAGTTCCGGCAGTATGGGTGTGCGACTTGTAACTTTCGAGTTCCGTAGGGCAGTTCCGGTCAGCGTTCCACTTTCAGGTCATTTCGGACTTTTCCTAAACTCACAGGACCCCCCTCTATACGACTCCCATACAATACTTTTACCCCCCACGGCTCCTTCTGGGAGAACAATTGCTCCAAAAGATGCGTTTGTATGGCGGCCATATTGAAAAATGGCGGAAAATAAAAGTCGACCACGGATTATGAATCGGTGTCCCCGAAAACCCCCGGACGCCAATTTTCAGCCAGCTCGGAGCAACTTATTTTTCGGCCGCCATTTTGGATCCGCCATCTTGGATTTTTATGACCACCACCGGAAAGCCCTCTCCATCCTCTATGAAAATGGTTCGAGCACCCCCCCGCTATCTCCAACGGTTTCGGAACGGTGAGCGTTTCAATTTTGTATGGCCGCCATTTTTTTTGTATGGAAGCCATCTTTTTTTCACCGGCTCGTCAAACGGCCCAAGGTCCTCGACATTTTTAGTTCAGGCGGTATAGGTTTGCGACTTGCCGTTTTCGAGATCCGTAGGGCAGTTCTGGTCAGCGTTCCACTTTCAGGTCATTTCGGACTTTTCCTAAACTCACAGGACCTCCCTCTATACGACTCCCATACATCACTTTTACCCCCCACGGCTCCATCTGGGAGATCAATTGGGTCAAAATCCGAAATGAACACTTGTATGGCGGCCATCTTGAAAAATGGCGGAAAGAAAAATTTGATCCCGGATTATGAATCGGTGCCCCCGAAAACCCCCGGACGCCAATTTTCAGCCGGCTCGGACCATTTTTTTTTTTGGCCGCCATTTTGAATCCGCCATCTTTGATTTTTATGACCCCCACCGGAAAGCCCCCGTCGTCCTCTATGACATTTGGTCGAGCACCCCCCCGCTATTTCCAACGGTTTCGGAACGGTCAGCGTTTCCATTTTGTATGGCCGCCATCTTTTTTTGTATGGGAGCCATCTTTTTTTCACCGGCTCGTCAATCGACCCAGGGTCCTTGACATTTTTAGTTCCGGCGGTATAGGTTTGCGACTTTTCATTTTCGAGATCCGTAGGGCAGTTCCGGTCAGCGTTCCACTTTCAGGTCATTTCGGATTTTTCCCGGACTCACTGGACCTCAAGGTTTATGACTTTATGTATGACTTGTACCCCCCACGGCTCCATCTGGGAGAACAATTATGTCAATCAGTGAGTCAGTGAGTCAGTGGTAATCGAGCTTTATATATTAGTGACTAGAGGTCGCGCGGTGCGCGGGCCGCGAGCGGCCCGCGAGGGCTTTTCGGGTGGAGCTTGTAACATTACTCAAAATAAATATGATATTTGATTTTGTATGGCAGCCATGTTTTTTTGTATGAAAGCCATCTTTTTTTACCAGCTTGTCAATCGACCCAAGGTCCTACACATTTTTAGTTCGGGCAGTATGGGTGTGCGACTTCTCATTTTCGAGATCCGTGGGGCAGTTCCGGTCAGCGTTCCACTTTTAGGTTATTTATACTTTGACTTTGACTTTAACTAACTTTAACTTTAACATATGTACGTACTTTAACATATGTTTGTAACATCACTCAAAATAAATATGATATTTGATTTTGTATGGCAGCCATGTTTTTTTGTATGGAAGCCATCTTTTTTTCACCGGCTCGTCAAACGGCCCAGGGTCCTTGACATTTTTAGTTCCGGCAGTGTGGGTGTGCGACTTTTCATTTTCGAGAGCCCTATGGCTGTTTTGGTCAGGGTTCCACTTTTTCATCAACTCATCAATCGTCCCAGGTTCCTCGACATTTTTAGTTCCAGCACCGTGGGTCTGCGACTCATAGTTTTTGAGATCCGTAGGGCAGTTCCGGTCAGAAGACCACTTTCAGGTCATTTCATACTTTTCCTGAACTCAGTGGACCCCTTTGTATGGAAACCATCTTTTTTTCACCAGCTCGTCAATTGGCTCAGGGTCCTCGACATTTCTGGTTCGGGCACTACAGGTCTGCGACTTGTCGTTTTCGAGATCCGTAGGGCAGTTCCGAACAGCGTTCCACTTTCAGGTCATTTCGGACTTTTTCTGAACTTATGGACTTGTAACCCCCCCTCTATCTCTAACGGTTTCGGAACGGTGAGCGTTTCAATATTGTATGGTATTTTTTTTTTTGCATTGTGGCAATGTTTTTTTCACCTGCTCGTCAAACGGCCCAGGGTCCTTGACATTTTTAGTTCCGGCAGTATGGGTGTGCGACTTGCCGTTTTCGAAATCCCTATGGCAGTTCCGTTAAGCGTTCCACTTTCAGGTCATCCTGGACTTTTCCTGAACTCATAGGACCCCCTTCTATACGACTCCCATACATAACTTTTACCTCCCATGGCTCCTACTGGGAGAACAATTGTGTGAAAATCCAAAATGAACACTTGTATGGCGGCCATGTTTTTTTGTATGGAAGCCATATTTTTTTCACCAGATCGTCGATCGGCCCAGGGTCTTTGACATTTTTAGTTCCGGCACAGTGGGTGTGCGACTTATAGTTTTTGAGATTCGTAGGGCAGTTCCAGTTAGCGTTCCACTTTCAGGTCATTCTGGACTTTTTCTAAACTCTTAGGACCCCTTTCTATATGACTTTCATACATGACTTTTACCTCCCACGGCTCCTTCTCGGTGAGCAATTGCGTGTAAAGTTCAAAATGAACACGTGTATGGCAGCCATGTTTTTTGTATGGAAGCCATATTTTTTTCACCGGTTCGTCAATCGACCCATGGTCCTCGATTCTATATGACTCCCATACATGACTTTACCTCCCACGGCTCCTTCTCGGAGAGCAATTGTGCAAAAATCCAAAATGAACACTTGTATGGCGGCCATGTTTTTTTGTATGGAAGCCATCTTTTTTTCACCGGCGCGACGATCTGACCAGGCTCCTCGACATTTTTAGTTCCGGCAACCACGGTCTGCGACTTGTAGTTTTCGAGCTCCGTAGAGCTGTTCCAGTCAGGGTTCCACTTTCAGGTCATTTCGGACTTTTCTGAACTCACAGGATCCCCTTCTATACAACTCCCATACGTGACTTTTACCCCCCGCGGCTCCTTTGGGAGAACACTTGCTCCAAAAGAAGCGTTTGTATGGCAGCCATGTTTTTTTGTATGGAAGTCATCTTTTCTTCACCGGCTCGTCGATCGACCCAGGGTCCTCGACATTTTTAGATCCGGCAGTATGGGTGTGCGACTTATAGTTTTTGAGATCCATAGGGCAGTTCCAGTAAGCGTTTCACTTTCAGGTCATTCTGGACTTTTTCTAAACTCACAGAACTCCCCTCTATACGACTCCCATACATGACTTTTACCCCCCAAGGCTCCTTCCTTCCAGAACAATTGCTCAAAAAGATGCGTTTGTATGGCGGCCATGTTTTTTTGTATGAAAGCCATTTTTTTACCAGCTCGTCAATCGACCCAAGATCCTACACATTTTTAGTTCGGGCAGTATGGGTGTGCGACCTCTCATTTTCGAGATCCGTGGGGCAGTTCCGGTCAGCGTTCCACTTTTAGGTTATTTCGGACTTTTCCTGAATTTATAGAACCCCCTTCTATACGACTCCCATACATGACTTTTACCCCTGACGGCTCCTTCTGGGAGAACAATTGAGTGAAAATCCAAAAATGAACACTTGTATGGCGGCCATGTTTTTTTGTATAGTAGCCATGATTTTTCACCAGTTCGTCGATCGACCCAAGGTCCTTGACATTTTTAGTTCTGGCAGTATAGGTCTGCGGCTTTCCGTTTTCGAGATCTGTAGGGCTGTTCCAGTCAGGGTTAGACTTTCAGGTCATTTCTCACTGGGCCTCTCTCTGTACGACTCCCACACATGACGTTTACCCCCCATGACTCCTTCTGGGAGAACAATTGCTCCAAAAGATGCGTTTGTATGGCGGCCATATTGAAAAATGGCGGAAAAAAAAGTTGGTCCCGGATTATGAATCGGTGCCCCCGAAAACCTCAGGAAGCCAATTTTCAGCCAGATCGGACCATATTTTTTGTTGGCCGCCATTTTGGATCCGCCACCTTGGATTTTTATCACGACCACCGAAAAGCCCCTCTCGTCCTCGATGATATTTGGTCGAGCACCCGCATTCTATCTCTAACGGTTTCGAAACGGTTAGGGTTCAAAAAGCTTAGAGGTCGCGCGGTGCGCGGCCCGCGGGCGGCCCGCGGAGGTTGTGGTTGAACTCTTAAATTAACTTAAAAAATAATTAAAACACGATTTGGAAAGTGCTTTGACTTTGACTGACTTTGACTTTGACTTCGACTTTGACTTTGAATTCGACTTTCACTTTGACTTTATTTTTCGTTTTGTTTCCAGCAGACCCTTTCATTTGATACCCATATCAGGTTGGTAGATAAGAAAATTTTGTCTACCATCTTGGGGCGTCCGCCATATTGAATTAAGTGTGACGTTATTTTAGTTTCGTACTCTTCTCAGCAAACCCTTTCATTTGATACCCATATCATGGTAGTGCATAATACATAAGTAGTCCGCCATATTGGATTTAGAATGACGTCAGTTATCTAACTATGCATTGTCATCCTAACTAAACGTGTGTGCAAAATCTCACCTCAATCGGAAACCGCGAAGTGGATCAAATTTAACTTCCAAGATTTTCTTACATAGTTACAGGTGAAGCTAATAAAAGCGTGTTAAGAGGCGTTTGTATGGCAGCCATGTTTTTTTGTATGAAAGCCATCATTTTTTACCAGCTCGTCAATCGACCCAAGGTCCTACACATTTTTAGTTCGGGCAGTACGGATGTGCGACTTCTTATTTTGGAGATCCGTGGGGCAGTTCCGGTCAGCGTTCCACTTTCAGGTAATTTCGGACTTTTCCTGAACTCATAGGAGGGTCCTTCTATACGACTCCTCTACATGAGTTTTACCCCCGAAGGCTCCTTCTGGGAGAACAATTGAGTGAAAATCCAAAATGAACACTTGTATGGCGGCCATGTTTTTTTTTGTATGGAAGCCATCTTTTTTTACCAGCTCATCAATCGACCCAGAGTCCTCAACATTTTTAGTTCGGGCACTATGGGTCTGCGACTTGTAGTTTTCGAGATCCGTAGGGCTGTTCCAGTCAGGGTTCCACTTTCAGGTCATTTCGGATTTTTCTAAACTCAATGGATCCCCTTCTATACAACTCCCATACGTTACTATTACCCCCCGCGGCTCCTTTGGGAGAAAGAACACTTGCTCCAAAAGAAGCGTTTGTATGACGGCCATGTTTTTTTGTATGAAAGCCATCTTTTTTTGACCAGCTCGTCAATCGACCCAAGGTCCTACACATTTTTAGATCGGGCACTATGTGTCTGCGCTTTGCCGTTATTGAGATCCGTAGGGCAGTTCTGGTCAATGTTCCACTTTATGGACTTTTCGGATTTTTCCTGAAATCACTGGACCCCCCTCTATACGACTCCCAATCATGACTTTTACCTCCCACGGCTCCTTCTCGGAGAGCAATTGTGTGAAAATCCAAAATGAACACCTGTATGGCAGCCATGTTCTTTTGTATGGAAGCCATCTTTTTTTCACCGGCTCGTCAATCGTCCCACGGTACTCGAAATTTTTAGTTCCGGCATCGTGCGTCTGCAACTTGTAGTTTTCGAGATCCGTAGGGCAGTTCTGGTCACGGTTCCACTTTCAGGTTATTTCGGATTTTTCCTAAACTCACTGGACCCTTCCCTATATAACTCCCATACATAACTTTAACCTCCCACGGCTCCTTCTGTGAGAATAATTGTGCGAAAATCCAAAATGAACACTTGTATGGCGGCCATGTATTTTTTTTGGAAGCCATCTTTTTTTTACCAGCTCATCAATCGACCCAGGGTCCTCGACATTTTTAGTTCGGGCAATATGGGTCTGCGTTTTGCCGTTTTCGAGATCCGTAGGGCAGTTCCGGTCAGGGTTCTACTTTCAGGTCATCTCGGATTTTTCTTAAACTCACTGGAATTTCCACTATACAACTTCCATACATGACTTTTACCCCGCACGACTCCTTTTAGAACAATTGCTCCAAAAGAAGCGTTTATATGGCGGCCATGTTTTTTTGTATGAAAGCCATTTTTTTTTACCAGCTCGTCAATTTACCCAAGATCATACACATTTTTAATTCGAGCAGTATGGGTGTGCGACTTCTCATTTTCGAGATCCGTGGGGCAGTTCCGGTCAGCGTTCCACTTTCAGGTCTTTTCGGACTTTTCATAAACTCATAGGACCCCCTTCTATATGACTCCGATACATGACTTTTACCTCCCACGGCTCCTTCTGGGAGAGCAATTGTGTGAACATCCAAAATGAACACTTGTGTGGCCGCCATCTTTTTTTGTATGGAAGCCATCTTTTTTTCACCGGTTCGTCAAACGGCCCAGGGTCCTTAACATTTTTAGTTGGGGCGGTATAGCATTGCGACTTGTAATTTTCGAGATCCGTAGGGCAGTTCCGGTCAGCGTTCCACTATCAGGTCATTTCGGACTTTTCCTGAACTTATAGGACCCCCTTCTATACGAATTCTATACATGAGTTTTACCACCGAAGGCTCCTTCTGGGAGAACAATTGAGTGAAAATCCAAAATGAACACTTGTATGGCGGCCATCTTTTTTTGTATGGAAGCCATCTTTTTTTCACCGGCTCGTCAATCGTCCCAAGGTACTCGAGATTTTTATTTCCGGCAGTATGGGTGTGCGACTTCTCATTTTCAAGATCCGTAGGGCAGTTCCGGTCAGCGTTCCACTTTCAGGTCATTTCGGACTTTCCTGAACTCATAGGACCCCCTTCTATACGACTCCCAAACATGACGTTTACCCCCGACGGCTCCTTCTGGGAGAACAATTGAGTGAAAAACCAAAATGAACACTTTTGTATGGCCGCCATCTTTTTTTGTATGGAAGCCATCTTTTCTTCACCGGCTCGTCGATCGACCCAGGGTCCTCGACATTTTTAGTTCCGGCAGTATGGGTGTGCGACTTGTAGCTTTCGAGTTCCGTAGGGCAGTTCCGGTCAGCGTTCCACTTTCAGGTCATTTAGACTTTTCCTAAACTCACAGGACCCCCCTCTATACGACTCCCATACATCACTTTTACCCCCCGCGGCTCCTTCCGGGAGAACAATTGCTCCAAAAGATGCGTTTGTATGGCGGCCATATTGAAAAATGGCGGAAAATAAAAGTCGACCACGGATTATGAATCGGTGTCCCCGAAAACCCCCGGATGCCAATTTTCAGCCAGCTCGGAGCAACTTATTTTTCGGCCGCCATTTTGGATCCGCCATCTTGGGATTTTTATGACCACCACCGGAAAGCCCCCTCCATCCTCTATGAAAATGGTTCGAGCACCCCCCCGCTATCTCTAACGGTTTCGGAACGGTGAGCGTTTCAATTTTGTATGGCCGCCATTTTTTTTGTATGGAAGCCATCTTTTTTTCACCGGCTCGTCAAACGGCTTAAGGTCCTCGACATTTTTAGTTCCAGCACTATAGGTCTGCGACTTTTCGTTCTCGAGATCCGTAGGGCTGTTCCGGTCAGTGTTCCACTTTCAGGTCATTTCGGACTTTTCCTTAACTCACAGGAACCCCCTCTATACGACTCCCATACATCACTCTTACCCCCCACGGCTCCTTCTGGGAGATCAATTGGGTCGAAATTCGAAATGAACACTTGTATGGCGGCCATCTTGAAAAATGGCGGAAAGAAAAATTTGATCCCGGATTATGAATCGGTGCCCCCGAAAACCCCCGGGCGCCAATTTTCAGCCGGCTCGGACCATATTTTTTTTTGGCCGCCATTTTGTATCCGCCATCTTGGATTTTTATGACCCCCACCGGAAAGCCCCCGTCGTCCTCTATGACATTTGGTCGAGCACCCCCCCGCTATCTCCAACGGTTTCGGAACGATGAGCGTTTCAATTTTGTATGGCCGCCATCTTTTTTTGTATGGACGCCATCTTTTTTTCACCGGCTCGTCAAACGGCCCAGGGTTCTTGACATTTTTAGTTCCAGCACTATGGGTGTGCGACTTGTAATTTTCGAGATCCGTAGGGCAGTTCCGGTCAGGGTTCCACTTTCAGGTCATTTCGGATTTTTCCCGGACTCACTGGACCCCCTTCTATACGACCCTCATACATGACTTTAACCCCCCACGGCTCCATCTGGGAGAACAATTATGTCAATCAGTGAGTCAGTCAGTCAGTCAGTGGTAATCGAGCTTTATATAAGTAAACTAGTGGTCGCGCGGTGCGCGGGCCGCGAGCGGCCCGCGAGGACTTTTCGGGTGGAGCTTGTAACATTACTCAAAATAAATATGATATTTGATTTTGTATGGCAGCCATGTTTTTTTTGTATGGAAGTCATCTTTTTTTCACCGGCTCGTCAATCGACCCAAGGTCCTACACATTTTTAGTTCGGGCAGTATGGGTGTGCGACTTCTCATTTTCGAGATCCGTGGGGCAGTTCCGGTCAGCGTTCCACTTTTAGGTTATTTCGGTTTTTTGCTGAACTCCCTGGACCTCCCTCTATACGTCTCCCATACATCACTTTTACCCCCCCCGCGGCTCCTTCCGGGAGAACAATTGAGTGAAAATCCAAAAATGAACACTTGTATGGCGGCCATGTTTTTTTGTATAGTAGCCATGATTTTTTACCAGTTCGTCGATCCACCCAAGGTCCTTGACACTTTTAGTTCTGGCAGTATAGGTCTGCGGCTTTCCGTTTTCGAGATCCGTAGGGCTGTTCCAGTCAGGGTTCAACTTTCAGGTCATTTCTCACTGGGCCTCTCTCTGTACGACTCCCACACATGACTTTTACCCCCCATGACTCCTTCTGGGAGAACAATTGCTCCAAAAGATGCGTTTGTATGGCGGCCATATTGAAAAATGGCGGAAAAAATAGTTGGTCCCGGATTATGAATCGGTGCCCCCGAAAACCTCAGGACGCCAATTTTCAGCCAGATCGGACCATATTTTTTGTAAGCCGCCATTTTGAATCCGCCATCTTGGATTTTTATCACGACCACCGAAAAGCCCCTCTCGTCCTCGATGATATTTGGTCAAGCACTCCCACTCTATCTCTAACGGTTTCGAAACGGTTAGGGTTTAAAAAGCTTAGAGTTTGCGCGGTGCGCGGGCCGCGGGCGGCCCGCGGAGGTTGTGGTGGTACTCTTAAATTAACTTAAAAAAAAAAACACGATTTGGAAAGTGCTTTGACTTTGACTTTGACATCGACTTTTACTTTGAATTCGAATTTCACTTTGACTTTATTTTTCGTTTTCTTCCCAGCAGACCCTTTCATTTGATACCCATATCAGGTTGGTAGATAAGAAAATCTTGTCTACCATCTTGGGGCATCCGCCATTTTGAATTAAGTGTGACGTTATTTTAGTTTCGTACTCTTCTCAGCAAACCCTTTCATTTGATACCCATATCATGGTAGTGCATAATACATAAGTAGTCCACCATATTGGATTTAGAATGACGTCAGTTATCTAACTATGCATTGTCATCCTATCTAAACGTGTGAGCAAAATCTCACCTCAATCGGAAACCGCGAAGTGGGTCAAAAACTTCCAAAATTTTCTTACATAGTTACAGGTGAAGTTAATAAAAGCGTGTTAAGAGGCGTTTGTATGGCAGCCATGTTTTTTTGTATGAAAGCCATCTTTTTTTTTACCAGCTCGTCTATCGACCCAAGGTCCTACACATTTTTAGTTCGGGCAGTACGGGTGTGCGACTTCTCATTTTGGAGATCCGTGGGGCAGTTCCGGTCAGCGTTCCACTTTCAGGTCATTCTGGACTTTTTCTAAACTCTTAGGACCCCCTTCTATATGACTCCCATACATGACTTTTACCTCCCACGGCTCCTTCTCGGAGAGCAATTGTGTGAAAATCCAAAATGAACACTTGTATGGCAGCCATGTTTTTTTGTATGGAAGCCATCTTTTTTCACCGGCTCGTCAATCGTCCCAGGGTACTCGACATTTTTAGTATAAGCACTGTAGGTCTGCGACTTGTAATTTTTGAGATCCGTAGGGCAGTTCCGGTCAGCGTTCCACTTTCAGGTCATTTCGGACTTTTCCTAAAAACTCGCAGGGCCCTCTTCTATATGACTCCCATACATGACTTTTACCCCGCACGACTCCTTTTAGAACAATTGCTCCAAAAGAAGCGTTTGTATGGCAATCAATTTTTTTTTGTATGGAAGCTATCTTTTTTTCACCGGCTCGACGATCTGATCAAGTTCCTCGACATTTTTAGTTCCGGCACTATGGGAGTACGGCTTGCCATTTTCTAGATCTATAAGGCAGTTCCGGTCAGCGTTCGACTTTTAGGTCATTTCGGACTTTATCTAAACTCTTAGGACCCCCTTCTATATGACTCCCATACATGACTTTTACCTCCCACGGCTCCTTCTCGGAGAGCAATTGTGTGAAAATCCAAAATGAACACTTGTATGGCAGCCATGTTTTTTTGTATGAAAGCCATTTTTTTTTACCAGCTCGACAATCGACCCAAGATCCTACACATTTAAGTTCGGGCAGTATGGGTGTGCGACTTCTCATTTTCGAAATCCGTGGGGCAGTTCCGGTCAGCGTTTCCACTTTCAGGTCTTTTCGGACTTTTCATAAACTCATAGGACCTCCTTCTATATGACTCCGATACATGACTTTTACCTCCCACGGCTCCTTCTGGGAGAGCAATTGTGTGAACATCCAAAATGAACACTTGTATGGCTGCCATCTTTTTTTGTATGGAAGCAATCTTTTTTTCACCGGTTCGTCAAACGGCCCAGGGTCCTTATCATTTTTAGTTGGGGCGGTATAGCATTGCGACTTCTCATTTTCGAGATCCGTAGGGCAGTTCCGGTCAGCGTTCCACTTTCAGGTCATTTCGGACTTTCCTGAACTCATAGGACCCCCTTCTATACGACTCCCAAACATGACGTTTACCCCCGACGGCTCCTTCTGGGAGAACAATTGAGTGAAAAACCAAAATGAACACTTTTGTATGGCCGCCATCTTTTTTTGTATGGAAGCCATCTTTTCTTCACCGGCTCGTCGATCGACCCAGGGTCCTCGACATTTTTAGTTCCGGCAGTATGGGTGTGCGACTTGTAACTTTCGAGTTCCGTAGGGCAGTTCCGGTCAGCGTTCCACTTTCAGGTCATTTCGGACTTTTCCTAAACTCACAGGACCCCCCTCTATACGACTCCCATACAATACTTTTACCCCCCACGGCTCCTTCTGGGAGACCAATTGCTCCAAAAGATGCGTTTGGATGGCGGCCATATTGAAAAATGGCGGAAAATAAAAGTCGACCACGGATTATGAATCGGTGTCCCCGAAAACCCCCGGACGCCAATTTTCAGCCAGCTCGGAGCAACTTATTTTTCGGCCGCCATTTTAGATCCGCCATCTTGGATTTTTATGACCACCACCGGAAAGCCCCCTCCATCGTCTATGAAAATGGTTCGAGCACCCCCCCGCTATCTCCAACGGTTTCGGAACGGTGAGCGTTTCAATTTTGTATGGCCGCCATTTTTTTTGTATGGAAGCCATCTTTTTTTCACTGGCTCGTCAAACGGCCCAAGGTCCTCGACATTTTTAGTTCAGGCGGTATAGGTTTGCGACTTGCCGTTTTCGAGATCCGTAGGGCAGTTCTGGTCAGCGTTCCACTTTCAGGTCATTTCGGACTTTTCCTAAACTCACAGGACCCCCCTCTATACGACTCCCATACATCACTTTTACCCCCCACGGCTCCTTCTGGGAGATCAATTGGGTCGAAATCGGAAATGAACACTTGTATGGCGGCCATCTTGAAAAATGGCGGAAAGAAAAATTTGATCCCGGATTATGAATCGGTGCCCCCGAAAACCCCCGGACGCCAATTTTCAGCCGGCTCGGACCATTTATTTTTTTGGCCGCCATTTTGAATCCGCCATCTTGGATTTTTATGACCCCCACCGGAAAGCCCCCGTCGTCCTCTATGACATTTGGTCGAGCACCCCCCCGCTATCTCCAACGGTTTTGGAACGGTGAGCGTTTCAATTTTGTATGGCCGCCATCTTTTTTTGTATGGAAGCCATCTTTTTTTCACCGGCTCGTCAAACGGCCCAGGGTCCTTGACATTTTTAGTTCAGGCGGTATAGGTTTGCGACTTTTCATTTTCGAGATCCGTAGGGCAGTTCCGGTCAGCGTTCCACTTTCAGGTCATTTCGGATTTTTCCCGTACTCACTGGACCTCCCTCTATACGACCCTCATACATGACTTTTACCCCCCACGTCTCCTTCTGGGAGAACAATTCTGTCAATGAGTCAGTGAGTCAGTGGTAATCGAGCTTTATATATTAGAGAAACTAGAGGTCGCGCGCTGCGCGGGCCGCGAGCGGCCCGCGAGGTGGTTTTAGGTGGAGGTTGTTACATGACGTAAAATAAATATGATATTTGGTTTTGTATGGCAGCCATGTTTTTTTTGTATGGAAGCCATCTTTTTTTCACCGGCTCTTCAAACGGCCCAGGGTCCTTGACATTTTTAGTTCCGGCGATATAGGTTTGCGACTTGTAATTTTCGAGATCCGTAGGGCAGTTCCGGTCAGCGTTCCACTTTCTGGTCATATCGGACTTTTTTCTGAACTAACTGGACTTGTAATCCCCCTCTATCTCTAACGGTTTCGAAACGGTGAGCGTTTCAATTTTGTATGGTATTTTTTTTTTTGCATGTTAGCAATGTTTTTTTCACCTGCTTATCAAACGGCCCAGGATCCTTGACATTTTTAGTTACAGCAGTATGGGTGTGCGACTTGCCGTTTTCGAAATCCCTATGGCTGTTCCGGTCAGGGTCCCTGTCAGGTCATTTCTCACTGGATCTCCCTCTATATGACTGTCATACATGACTTTTACCCCCGCGGCTCCTTCTGGGAGAACAAAAGCGTTTGTATGGCGGCCATATTGAAAAATGGCGGAAAAGAAAAGTATCCCTGATTATGAATCGGTGCCCCCGAAAACCCCAGGATACCAATTATCAGCCAGATCGGACCATTTTTTTTTTGGTGGCCATTTTTAATCCACCATCTTGGATTTTTATCACGACTACCCGAAAACTCCACTCATCCTCTATGATATTTGGTCGAGCACCCCCCCCCTCTATCTCTAACGGTTTCGGAACGGTGAGGGTTTCGAAAAAGTAGAGGTCGCGCAGTGCGCGGCCCGCAAGCGGCCCGTGGGTGGTGGTTTTGGTGGAGCTCTTAAATTAACTTAAAAAAAATAAAAACATGCTTTTGAAAGTGCCTGCAAAGACTCAGTTGTAATAAAAAACTTCGACTTCGGCTTCGGCTTCGGCTTCGGCTTCGGCTTCGACTTTGACTTTGACTTTAATTTTCGTTTTCTTCCCAGCAGACCCATTCATTTGATACCCATATCATAATGGTAGATAAGAAAATTTTGTCTACCATCTTGGTTGGAGCGTCCGCCATATTGAATTAAGTGTGACGTTATATTACTTTTCGTAGTCTTCTCAGCAAATCCTTTCATTTGATACCCATATCATGGTAGTGCATAATACATATGTAGTCCGCCATATTGGATTTAAAATGACGTCAGTTATCTAACTATGCATTGTCATCCTAACTAAACGTGTGTGCAAAAGTTCAACTCAATCGGAAACCGCGAAGTGGGTCAAATTTAACTTCCAAGATTTTCTTACATAGTTAGTTAGTTACAGGTGAAGCTAATAAAAGCGTTAAAAAAAAAAGGTGGAAATAAATTTCGATCCTGGATAATGAATCGGTGCCCTCAAAAACCCAAAGACGCCAATTTTCAGCCCGATCGGAATATATTGTTTTGGCCGCCATTTTGAATCGGCCATCTTGGATTTTTATGAACACAACCGGAAAGCCCCTTTCATCCTCTATGACATTGGTTCGGCAACCCCCCGCCATCTCTAACATTTTCGGAGTGGAGGGCATTTCTATTTTGTATGGCGGCCATGTTTTTTGTATGGAAGCCATCTTTTTTTTACCAACTCGTCAATCGGCCTGAGATCCTACAAATTTTTAGTTCCGGCACTATGGGTCTGCGTTTTGCCGTTTTTGAGATCCGTAGGGCAGTTCTGGTCAAGGTTCCACTTTAAGGTCTTATCGGATTTTTCCTGAAATCACTGGACCCCCTTCTATACGACTTCGAATCATCACTTTTACCCCCCACGACTCCTTCTGGGAGAACAATCGCTCCAAAAGAAGCGTGTGTATGGCGGCCATATTGAAAAATAGCGGAGAAAAAAGTCGATCCCAGATTATGAATCGGTGCCCTCAAAAACCACCAGCCGCCAACTTTCAGTCGAGTACGACTTGCTGTTTTCGAGATACGTAGGGTGGTACTGGTCAGGGTTTCACTCTCAGGTCATTTCGGACTTTTCCTTAACTCCCTGGACCTCCCTTTATACGACTCCCATACATGACTTTTACCCCCCGCGGCTCCTTCTGAGAGAACAATTGCTCCTAAAGAAACACTTGTATGGCGGCCATGTTTTTTTGTATGGAAGCCATCTTATTTTCACCGGCTTGACGATCTGACCAGAGTACTCGACATTTTTAGTTCCGGCAGTATGGGTGTGCGACTTCTCATTTTCGAGATCCGTAGGGCAGTTCCAATCAGCGTTCCACTTTCAGGTCATTTCGGACTTTTCCTGAACTCATAGGACCCCCTTCTATACGACTCCCATACATAACTTTTACTTCCCATCGCTCCTACTGGGAGAATAATAGTGTGAAAATCCAAAATGAACACTTGTATTGCGGCCATGGTTTTTTGTATGGAAGCGATCATTTTTTACCAGCTCATCAATCGACCCAAGGTCCTACACATTTTTAGTTCAGGCAGTATGGGTGTGCGATTTCTCGTTTTCCAGATCCGTGGGGCAGTTCCGGTCAGCGTTCCACTTTCAGGTCATTTCGAACTTTTCCTGAACTCATAAGACCCCCTTCTATATGACTCCCGTACATGAATTTTACCTTCCACGGCTCCTCCTCGGAGAGCAATTGTGTGAAAAATCCAAAATGAACACTTGTATGGCGGCCATATTTTTTTGTATGGAAGCCATCTTTTTTTCACCGGCTCGACGATCGACCCAGGGTCTTGAACATTTTTAATTCCGGCACTATTGGTCTGCGATTTGCCATTTTTGAGATCCGTAGGGCAGTTCTGGTCACGGTTCCATTTTCAGGTTTTCGGACTTTTCCTGAACTCATAGGACCCCCTTCTATACGACTCCCATACATGACTTTTACCCCCACGACTCCTTCTGGGAGAACAATTGAGTGAAAATCCAAATTGAACACTTGTATGGCGGCCATGTTTTTTTGTATGGAAGCCATCTTTTTTTCATCGACTCGTCCATCGGCCCAGGGTCCTAGACATTTTTACTTCCAGCACTGTAGGTCTGCGACTTGTCGTTTTCGAGATCCATAGGGCAGTTCCAGCCAGCCTTCCACTTTCAGGTCATTTCGGACTTTTTCTAAACTCACTGGACCCCCCTCTATACGACTCCTATACATCACTTTTACCCCCCGCGGCTGCTTCCAGGATAACAATTGCTCCAAAAGATGCGTTTGTATGGCGGCCATCTTGAAAATTGGCGAAAAGAAAAATTTGATCCCTGATTATGAATCAGTGTCCCCGAAAACCCCCGGACGCCAATTTTCAGCCGGATCGAGACAACTTTTTTTTGGCCGCCATTTTGAATCCGCCATCTTGGATTTTTATGACCACCACCAGAAAGCCCCCTCCACCCTCTACGAAATTGGTTCGAGCACCCCCCGCTATCTCTAACGGTTTTGGAACGGTGAACGTTTCAATTTTGTATGGCGGCCATGTTTTTTTGTATGGAAGCCATCTTTTTTTCACCGGCTCGTCAATCGACCCAACGTCCTCGACATTTTTAATTCCGGCGGTATAGGTTTGTGACTTGTAATTTTCGAGATCCGTAGGGCAGTTCCGGTCAGCGTTCCACTTTCAGGTCATTTCGGACTTTTCCTAAACTCACAGGACCCCCCTCTATACGACTTCCATACATCACTTTTACCCCCGGCGGCTGCTTCTGGGAGAACAATTGGGTGAAAATCCAAAATGAACACTTGTATGGCGGCCATCTTGAAAAATGGCGAAAAAAAAATGTCGTTCCCGGATTATGAATCGGTGCCCCCGAAAACCCCCGGACGCCAATTTTCAGCCGGCTCGGAGCAACTTATTTTTCGGCCGCCATTTTGGATCCGCCATCTTGGATTTTTATGACCACCACCGGAAAGCCCCCTTCATCTTCTATGAAAATGGTTCGAGCACCCCCCCGCTATCTCCAACGGTTTCGGAACGGTAAGCGTTTGAATTTTGTATGGCGGCCATGTTTTTTTGTATGGAAGCCATCTTTTTTTCACCGGTTCATCAATTGGCCCAGGGTCCTCGACATTTTTAGTTCCAGCACTGTATGTCTGCGACTTGTAATTTTCGAGATCCGTAAGGCATTTCCGGTCAGTGTTCCACTTTCAGGTCATTTCGGACTTTTCCTAAACTCACAGGACCCCCCTCTATACGACTCCCATACATCACTTTTACTCCCGGCGGCTGCTTCTGGGAGAACAATTGGGTGAAAAGCCAAAATGAACACTTGTATGGCGGCCATCTTGAAAAATGGCAGAAAGAAAAATTTGATCCCGGATTATGAATCGGTGCCCCCGAAAACCCCCGGATGCTAATCAGCATCAGCCGGCTCGGACCATTTTTTTTTTTGGCCGCCATTTTGAAACCGCCATCTTGGATTTTTATGACCTCCACCGAAAAGCCCCCGTCGTCCTCTATGACATTTGGTCGAACACCCCCCCGCTATCTCCAACGGTTTCGGAACGGTGAGCGTTTCAATTTTGTATGGCCGCCATCTTTTTTTGTATGGACGCCATCTTTTTTTCACCGGCTCGTCAAACGGCCCAGGGTCCTTGAAAAAGTAGAGGTTGCGCAGTGCGCGGGCCACAAGCAGCCTGCGGGTGGCGGTTTTGGTGGAGCTCGTAAATTAACAAAAAGAAAATATATACACGCTTTTGAAAGTGCCTGCAAAGGCTGTTGTAATAAAAAAAATTGACTTTGACTTTGACTTTGACTTCGACTTCGACTTCGACTTCGACTTCGACTTCGACTTCGACTTCGACTTCGACTTCGACTTCGACTTCGACTTCGACTTCGACTTCGACTTCGACTTCGACTTCGACTTCGACTTCGACTTCGACTTCGACTTCGACTTCGACTTCGACTTCGACTTCGACTTCGACTTCGACTTCGACTTCGACTTCGACTTCGACTTCGACTTCGACTTCGACTTCGACTTCGACTTCGACTTCGACTTCGACTTTGACTTTGACTTTGACTTTGACTTTGACTTTGACTTTGACTTTGACTTTGACTTTGACTTTGACTTTGACTTTGACTTTGACTTTGACTTTGACTTTGACTTTGACTTTGACTTTGACTTTGACTTTGACTTTGACTTCGACTTCGACTTCGACTTTGACTTCGACTTCGACTTTGACTTTGACTTTGACTTTGACTTTGACTTTGACTTCGACATCGACATCGACTTTGAATTTGACTTTAATTTTCGTAGTCTTCTCAGCAAACCCTTTCATTTGATACCCATATCATGGTAGTGCATAATACAATACGTAGTCCGCCATATTGGATTTAGAATGACGTCAGTTATCTAACTATGCATTGTCATCCTAACTAAACGTGTGTGCAAAAGTTCAACTCAATCGGAAACCGCGAAGTGGGTCAAATTTAACTTCCAAGATTTTCTTACATAGTTAGTTAGTTAGTTACAGGTGAAGCTAATAAAAGCGTTAAAAAAAAGGTGGAAATAAATTTCGATCCTGGATAATGAATCGGTGCCCTCAAAAACCCAAAGACGCCAATTTTCAGCCCGATCGGAATATATTGTTTTGGCCGCCATTTTGAATCGGCCATCTTGGATTTTTATGAACACAACCGGAAAGCCCCTTTCATCCTCTATGACATTGGTTCGAGCAACCCCTCGCCATCTCTAACATTTTCGGAGTGGAGGGCATTTCTATTTTGTATGGCGGCCATGTTTTTTGTATGGAAGCCATCTTTTTTTTACCAACTCGTCAATCGACCCAAGGTCCTTGATATTTTTAGTTCCAGCAGTATAGGTCTGCGACTTGTTATTTTCGAGATCCGTAGGGCAGTTCCGGTCAGCGTTCCACTTTCAGGTCATTTCGGACTTTTATTAAACTCACAGGACCCCCCTCTATACGACTCCCATACGTCACTTTTACCCCCGACGGCTCCTTCTGGGAGAACAATTGCTCCTAAAGAAATACTTGTATGGCGGCCATCTTTTAAAATGGCGGAAAGAAAAATTTGATCCCGGATTATGAATCGGTGCCCCCGAAAACCCCCGGACGCCAATTTTCAGCCGGCTCGGACCATATTTTTTTTGGCCGCCATTTTGAATCCGCCATCTTGGATTTTTATGACCCCCACCGGAAAGCCCCCGTCGTCCTCTATGACATTTGGTCGAGCACCCCCCCGCTATCTCCAACGGTTTCGGAACGGTGAGCGTTTCCATTTTGTATGGCCGCCATCTTTTTTTGTATGGAAGCCATCTTTTTTTCACCGGCTCGTCAATCGACCCAGTGTCCTCGACATTTTTAGTTCCGGCACTATGGGTGTGCGACTTGCCATTTTCGAGATCCGTAGGGCAGTTCCGGTCAGCGTTCCACTTTCAGGTCATTTCGGATTTTTCCCGGACTCACTGGACCCCCCTCTATACGACTCCCATACATGACTTTAACCCCCCACGGCTCCATCTGGGAGATCAATTCTGTCAATGAGTCAGTCAGTGGTAATCGAGCTTTATATATTAGAGACTAGAGGTCGCGCGCTGCGCGGGCCGCGAGCGGCCCGCGTGGTGGTTTTGGGTGGAGGTTGTACCTTGCAACCCCCCCTCTATCTCTAACGGTTTCGGAACGGTGAGCGTTTGAATTTTGTATGGCGGCCATGTTTTTTTGTATAGTAGCCATGATTTTTCACCAGCTCGTCAATCGACCTAAGGTCCTAGACATTTTTAGTTCTGGCAGTATGGGCTTGCGACTTCTCGTTTTCGAGATCCGTAGGGCTTTTCCAGTCAGGGTTCGACTTTCAGGTCATTTCTCACTGGGCCTCCCTCTGTACGACTCCCACACATGACTTTTACCCCCCATGACTCCTTCTGGGAGAACAATTGCTCCAAAAGATGCGTTTGTATGGCGGCCATATTGAAAATTGGTGGAAAAAAAAAAGTCGGTCCCGGATTATAAATCGGTTCCCCCGAAAACCTCAGGACGCCAATTTTCAGCCAGATCGGACCATATTTTTTGTTGGCCGCCATTTTGAATCCGCCATCTTGGATTTTTATCACGACCACCGAAAAGCCCCTCTCGTCCTCTATGATATTTGGTCGAGCACCCCCACTCTATCTCTAACGGTTTCGAAACGGTGAGGGTTTAATATGCTTAGAGGTCGCGCGGTGCGCGGGCCGCGAGCGGCCCGCGAGGGCTTTTCGGGTGGAGCTTGTAACATTACTCAAAATAAATATGATATTTGATTTTGTATGGCAGCCATGTTTTTTTGTATGGAAGCCATCTTTTTTTCACCGGCTCGTCAAACGGCCCAGGGTCCTTGACATTTTTAGTTCCGGCGATATAGGTTTGCGACTTGTAATTTTCGAGATCCGTAGGGCAGTTCCAGTCAGCGTTCCACTTTCAGGTCATTTCTCACTGGACCTCTATACGACTGTCATACATGACTTTTACCCCTCTGCGGTTCCTTCTCGGAGAACAATTGCTCCAAAAGAAGCGTTTGTATGGCGGCCATATTGAAAAATGACGGAAAAAAAATGTTGGTTCCGGATTATGAATACGTGCCGCCGAAAACCTCAGGACGTCAATTTTCAGCCAGATTAGACCATAATTTTTTAAACCGCTATTTCGAAGCCGCCATCTTGGATTTTTACTACTTACTACTATCACTAACGTTTTCGGAACGGTGAGGGTTTCGAAAAAGTAGAGGTCGCGCAGTGCGCGGGCCGCAAGCGGCCCGCGGGTGGTGGTTTTCGTGGGGCTCTTAAATTAACTTAAAAAAATAAAACACGCTTTTGAAAGTGCCTGCAAAGGCTCAGTTGTAATAAAAAACTTTGACTTCGACTTCGGCTTCGGCTCCGGCTTCAGCCTCGGTTTCGGTTTCGGCCTCGGCTTCAACTTTGACTTTGACTTTGACTTCGACTTCGACTTTGACTTTGAATTTGACTTTGAATTCGACTTTCACTTTGAATTTATTTTTCGTTTTCTTCCCAGCAGACCCTTTCATTTGATACCCATATCAGGTTGGTAGATAAGAAAATTTTGTCTACCATCTTGGGGCGTCCGCCATATTGAATTAAGTGTGACGTTATTTTAGTTTCGTACTCTTCTCAGCAAACCCTTTCATTTGATACCCATATCATGGTAGTGCATAATACATAAGTAGTCCGCCATATTGGATTTAGAATGACGTCAGTTATCTAACTATGCATTGTCATCCTAACTAAACGTGTGTGCAAAATCTCACCTCAATCGGAAACCGCGAAGTGGGTCAAGTTTAACTTCCAAGATTTTCTTACATAGTTACAGGTGAAGCTAATAAAAGCGTGTTAAGAGGCGTTTGTATGGCAGCCATGTTTTTTTGTATGAAAGCCATCTTTTTTTTACCAGCTCGTCAATCGACCTAAGGTCCTACACATTTTTAGTTCGGGCAGTACGGGTGTGCGAGTTCTCATTTTGGAGATCCGTGGGGCAGTTCCGGTCAGTTTTCCACTTTCAGGTCATTTCGGACATTTTCTGAACTCATAGGACCCCCTTCTATACGACTCCTATTCATCAGTTTTACCCCCGAAGGCTCCTTCTGGGAGAACAATTGAGTGAAAATCCAAAATGAACACTTGTATGGCGGCCATGTTTTTTTGTATGGAAGCCATCTTTTTTCACCGGCTCGTCGATCGGCCCAGGGTCTTTGACATTTTTAGTTCTTTCTTTCTTTCTTTCTTTGGCATAGTGGGTGTGCGACTTATAGTTTTTGAGATCCGTAGGGCAGTTCCAGTAAGCGTTCCACTTTCAGGTCATTCTGGACTTTTTCTAAACTCTTAGGACCTCCTTCTATATGACTCCCATATATGACTTTTACCTCCCACGGTTCCTTCTCGGAGAGCAATTGTGTGAAAATCCAAAATCAACACTTGTATGGCGGCCATGTTTTTTTGTATGAAAGCCATCTTTTTTTCACCGGCTCGTCAAACGGCCTAAGGTCCTCGACATTTTTAGATCCAGCACTGTAGGTCTGTGACTTGTCGTTTTCGAGATCCGTAGGGCAGTTCCGGGCAGCCCCCACTTTCAGGTCATTTCGGACTTTTCCTAAACTCACAGGACCCCTCTATACGACTCCCATACATCACTTTTACACCCCACGACTCCTTCTGGGAGAACAATTGGGTGAAAATCCAAAATGAACACTTGTATGGCGGCCATATTGAAAAATGGCCGAAAAAAAAGTCGTTCCCGGATTATGAATCGGTGCCTCTGAAAACCCCCGGACGCCAATTTTCAGCCCGATCGAAACAACTTGTTTTTGGCTGCCATTTTGAATCCGCCATCTTGGATTTTTATGACCACCACCGGAAAGCTCCCTCCATACTCTATGAAATTGGTTCGACCACCTCCCCGCTATCTCTAACGGTTTCGGAACGGTGAGCGTTTCTATTTTGTATGGCGGCCATGTTTTTTTGTATGGAAGCCATCTTTTTTTCACCGGCTCGTCCATCGGCCCAAGGTCCTTGACATTTTTAGTTCAGGCGGTATAGGTTTGCGACTTCTCATTTTCGAGATCCGTAGGGCAGTTCTGGTCAGCAATCCACTTTCAGGTCATTTCGGACGTTTCCTGAACTCACAGGACCCCCTTCTATACGACTCCCATACATGAGTTTTAACCCCGAAGGCTCCTTCTGGGAGAACAATTGAGTGAAAATCCAAAATGAACACTTGTATGGCCGCCATCTTTTTTTGTATGGAAACCATCTTTTTTTCATCGGCTCGTCAAATGGCCCAAGGTCCTCGACATTTTTAGTTCCAGCACTGTATGTCTGCGACTTGTAATTTTCGAGATCCGTAAGGCATTTCCGGTCAGTGTTCCACTTTCAGGTCATTTCGGACTTTTCCTAAACTCACAGGACCCCCCTCTATACGACTCCCATACATCACTTTTACTCCCGGCGGCTGCTTCTGGGAGAACAATTGGGTGAAAAGCCAAAATGAACACTTGTATGGCGGCCATCTTGAAAAATGGCAGAAAGAAAAATTTGATCCCGGATTATGAATCGGTGCCCCCGAAAACCCCCGGATGCTAATCAGCATCAGCCGGCTCGGACCATTTTTTTTTTTGGCCGCCATTTTGAAACCGCCATCTTGGATTTTTATGACCTCCACCGAAAAGCCCCCGTCGTCCTCTATGACATTTGGTCGAACACCCCCCCGCTATCTCCAACGGTTTCGGAACGGTGAGCGTTTCAATTTTGTATGGCCGCCATCTTTTTTTGTATGGACGCCATCTTTTTTTCACCGGCTCGTCAAACGGCCCAGGGTCCTTGAAAAAGTAGAGGTTGCGCAGTGCGCGGGCCACAAGCAGCCTGCGGGTGGCGGTTTTGGTGGAGCTCGTAAATTAACAAATGGAAAATATATACACGCTTTTGAAAGTGCCTGCAAAGGCTGTTGTAATAAAAAAAATTGACTTTGACTTTGACTTTGACTTCGACTTCGACTTCGACTTCGACTTCGACTTCGACTTCGACTTCGACTTTGACTTTGACTTTGACTTTGACTTTGACTTTGACTTTGACTTTGACTTTGACTTTGACTTTGACTTTGACTTTGACTTTGACTTTGACTTTGACTTTGACTTTGACTTTGACTTTGACTTTGACTTTGACTTTGACTTTGACTTTGACTTTGACTTTGACTTTGACTTTGACTTTGACTTCGACTTCGACTTTGACTTCGACTTCGACTTCGACTTCGACTTTGACTTTGACTTTGACTTTGACTTTGACTTTGACTTCGACATCGACATCGACTTTGAATTTGACTTTAATTTTCGTAGTCTTCTCAGCAAACCCTTTCATTTGATACCCATATCATGGTAGTGCATAATACAATACGTAGTCCGCCATATTGGATTTAGAATGACGTCAGTTATCTAACTATGCATTGTCATCCTAACTAAACGTGTGTGCAAAAGTTCAACTCAATCGGAAACCGCGAAGTGGGTCAAATTTAACTTCCAAGATTTTCTTACATAGTTAGTTAGTTAGTTACAGGTGAAGCTAATAAAAGCGTTAAAAAAAAGGTGGAAATAAATTTCGATCCTGGATAATGAATCGGTGCCCTCAAAAACCCAAAGACGCCAATTTTCAGCCCGATCGGAATATATTGTTTTGGCCGCCATTTTGAATCGGCCATCTTGGATTTTTATGAACACAACCGGAAAGCCCCTTTCATCCTCTATGACATTGGTTCGAGCAACCCCTCGCCATCTCTAACATTTTCGGAGTGGAGGGCATTTCTATTTTGTATGGCGGCCATGTTTTTTGTATGGAAGCCATCTTTTTTCACCGGCTCGTCATCGTCCCAGGGTACTCGACATTTTTAGTTCAAGCACTGTAGGTCTGCGACTTGTAATTTTTGAGATCCGTAGGGCAGTTCCGGTCAGCGTTCCACTTTCAGGTCATTTCGGACTTTTCCTAAAAACTCGCAGGGCCCTCTTCTATATGACTCCCATACATGACTTTTACCCCCGACGACTCCTACTGGGAGAACAATTGAGTGAAAACCAAAATGAACACTATTGTATGGCGGCCATGTTTTTTTGTATGGAAGCCATCTTTTTTCACCGGCTCGTCAATCGTCCCAGGGTACTCGACATTTTTAGTTCAAGCACTGTAGGTCTGCGACTTGTAATTTTCGAGATCCGTAGGGCAGTACCGGTCAGCGTTCCACTTTCAGGTCATTTCTCACTGGACCCCCTTCTATACGACTCCCATACATGACTTTTACCCCCCGCGGCTCCTTCTGGAAGAACAATTGCTCCAAAACATGCGTTTGTATGGCGGCCATATTGAAAAATGGCGGAACATAAAAGTCGACCACGGATTATGAATCGGTGTCCCCGAAAACCCCCGGACGCCAATTTTCAGCCGGCTCGGAGCAACTTATTTTTCGGCCGCCATTTTGGATCCGCCATCTTGGATTTTTATGACCACCACCGGAAAGCCCCCTCCATTCTCTATGAAATTGGTTCGAGCACCCCCCTGCTGTCTCTAAAGGTTTCGGAACGGTGAACGTTTCAATTTTGTATGGCGGCCATGTTTTTTGTATGGAAGCCATCTTTTTTTCACCGGCTCGTCAATCGACCCAAGGTCCTCGACATTTTTAGTTCCGGCGGTATAGGTTTGCGACTTGTAATTTTCGAGATCCGTAGGGCAGTTCCGGTCAGCGTTCCACTTTCAGGTCATTTCGGACTTTTCCTAAACTCACAGGACCCTCCTCTATACGACTCCCATACATCACTTTTACCCCCCGCGGCTCCTTCCGGGAGAACAATTGAGTGAAAATCCAAAAATGAACACTTGTATGGCGGCCATGTTTTTTTGTATAGTAGCCATGATTTTTTACCAGTTCGTCGATCCACCCAAGGTCCTTGACACTTTTAGTTCTGGCAGTATAGGTCTGCGGCTTTCCGTTTTCGAGATCCGTAGGGCTGTTCCAGTCAGGGTTCAACTTTCAGGTCATTTCTCACTGGGCCTCTCTCTGTACGACTCCCACACATGACTTTTACCCCCCATGACTCCTTCTGGGAGAACAATTGCTCCAAAAGATGCGTTTGTATGGCGGCCATATTGAAAAATGGCGGAAAAAAATTTGGTCCCGGATTATGAATCGGTGCCCCCGAAAACCTCAGGACGCCAATTTTCAGCCAGATCGGACCATATTTTTTGTAAGCCGCCATTTTGAATCCGCCATCTTGGATTTTTATCACGACCACCGAAAAGCCCCTCTCGTCCTCGATGATATTTGGTCAAGCACTCCCACTCTATCTCTAACGGTTTCGAAACGGTTAGGGTTTAAAAAGCTTAGAGTTTGCGAGGTGCGCGGGCCGCGGGCGGCCCGCGGAGGTTGTGGTGGTACTCTTAAATTAACTTATAAAAAAAAACACGATTTGGAAAGTGCTTTGACTTTGACTTTGACATCGACTTTTACTTTGAATTCGAATTTCACTTTGACTTTATTTTTCGTTTTCTTCCCAGCAGACCCTTTCATTTGATACCCATATCAGGTTGGTAGATAAGAAAATCTTGTCTACCATCTTGGGGCGTCCGCCATATTGAATTAAGTGTGACGTTATTTTAGTTTCGTACTCTTCTCAGCAAACCCTTTCATTTGATACCCATATCATGGTAGTGCATAATACATAAGTAGTCCGCCATATTGGATTTAGAATGACGTCAGTTATCTAACTATGCATTGTCATCCTAACTAAACGTGTGTGCAAAATCTCACCTCAATCGGAAACCGCGAAGTGGATCAAATTTAACTTCCAAGATTTTCTTACATAGTTACAGGTGAAGCTAATAAAAGCGTGTTAAGAGGCGTTTGTATGGCAGCCATGTTTTTTTGTATGAAAGCCATCTTTTTTTACATGCTCGTCAATCGACCCAAGGTCCTACACATTTTTAGTTCGGGCAGTACGGGTGTGCGACTTCTTATTTTGGAGATCCGTGGGGCAGTTCCGGTCAGCGTTCCACTTTCAGGTCATTTCGGACTTTTCCTGAACTCATAGGAGGGTCCTTCTATACGACTCCTCTACATGAGTTTTACCCCCGAAGGCTCCTTCTGGGAGAACAATTGAGTGAAAATCCAAAATAAACACTTGTATGGCGGCCATGTTTTTTTTTGTATGGAAGCCATCTTTTTTTTACCAGCTCATCAATCGACCCAGAGTCCTCAACATTTTTAGTTCGGGCACTATGGGTCTGCGACTTGTAGTTTTCGAGATCCGTAGGGCTGTTCCAGTCAGGGTTCCACTTTCAGGTCATTTCGGATTTTTCTAAACTCAATGGATCCCCTTCTATACAACTCCCATACGTTACTATTACCCCCCGCGGCTCCTTTGGGAGAAAGAACACTTGCTCCAAAAGAAGCGTTTGTATGACGGCCATGTTTTTTTGTATGAAAGCCATCTTTTTTTGACCAGCTCGTCAATCGACCCAAGGTCCTACACATTTTTAGATCGGGCACTATGTGTCTGCGCTTTGCCGTTATTGAGATCCGTAGGGCAGTTCTGGTCAATGTTCCACTTTAAGGACTTTTCGGATTTTTCCTGAAATCACTGGACCCCCCTCTATACGACTCCCAATCATGACTTTTACCTCCCACGGCTCCTTCTCGGAGAGCAATTGTGTGAAAATCCAAAATGAACACCTGTATGGCAGCCATGTTCTTTTGTATGGAAGCCATCTTTTTTTCACCGGCTCGTCAATCGTCCCACGGTACTCGAAATTTTTAGTTCCGGCATCGTGCGTCTGCAACTTGTAGTTTTCGAGATCCGTAGTTCTGGTCACGGTTCCACTTTCAGGTTATTTCGGATTTTTCCTAAACTCACTGGACCCTTCCCTATATAACTCCCATACATAACTTTAACCTCCCACGGCTCCTTCTGTGAGAATAATTGTGCGAAAATCCAAAATGAACACTTGTATGGCGGCCATGTATTTTTTTTGGAAGCCATCTTTTTTTTACCAGCTCATCAATCGACCCAGGGTCCTCGACATTTTTAGTTCGGGCAATATGGGTCTGCGTTTTGCCGTTTTCGAGATCCGTAGGGCAGTTCCGGTCAGGGTTCTACTTTCAGGTCATCTCGGATTTTTCTTAAACTCACTGGAATTTCCACTATACAACTTCCATACATGACTTTTACCCCGCACGACTCCTTTTAGAACAATTGCTCCAAAAGAAGCGTTTATATGGCGGCCATGTTTTTTTGTATGAAAGCCATTTTTTTTTACCAGCTCGTCAATTTACCCAAGATCATACACATTTTTAATTCGAGCAGTATGGGTGTGCGACTTCTCATTTTCGAGATCCGTGGGGCAGTTCCGGTCAGCGTTCCACTTTCAGGTCTTTTCGGACTTTTCATAAACTCATAGGACCCCCTTCTATATGACTCCGATACATGACTTTTACCTCCCACGGCTCCTTCTGGGAGAACAATTGAGTGAAAAACCAAAATGAACACTTTTGTATGGCCGCCATCTTTTTTTGTATGGAAGCCATCTTTTCTTCACCGGCTCGTCGATCGACCCAGGGTCCTCGACATTTTTAGTTCCGGCAGTATGGGTGTGCGACTTGTAGCTTTCGAGTTCCGTAGGGCAGTTCCGGTCAGCGTTCCACTATCAGGTCATTTCGGACTTTTCCTGAACTTATAGGACCCCCTTCTATACGAATTCTATACATGAGTTTTACCACCGAAGGCTCCTTCTGGGAGAACAATTGAGTGAAAATCCAAAATGAACACTTGTATGGCGGCCATCTTTTTTTGTATGGAAGCCATCTTTTTTTCACCGGCTCGTCAATCGTCCCAAGGTACTCGAGATTTTTATTTCCGGCAGTATGGGTGTGCGACTTCTCATTTTCGAGATCCGTAGGGCAGTTCCGGTCAGCGTTCCACTTTCAGGTCATTTCGGACTTTCCTGAACTCATAGGACCCCCTTCTATACGACTCCCAAACATGACGTTTACCCCCGACGGCTCCTTCTGGGAGAACAATTGAGTGAAAAACCAAAATGAACACTTTTGTATGGCCGCCATCTTTTTTTGTATGGAAGCCATCTTTTCTTCACCGGCTCGTCGATCGACCCAGGGTCCTCGACATTTTTAGTTCCGGCAGTATGGGTTTGCGACTTGCCGTTTTCGAGATCCGTAGGGCAGTTCCGGTCAGCGTTCCACTTTCAGGTCATTTCGGACTTTTCCTAAACTCACAAGACCCCCTTCTATACGACTCTCATACATCACTTTTACCCCCGAAGGCTCCTTCTGGGAGAACAATTGCTCCAAAAGATGCGTTTGTATGGCGGCCATATTGAAAAATGGCGGAAAATAAAAGTCGACCACGGCTTATGAATCGGTGTCCCCGAAAACCCCCGGACGCCAATTTTCAGCCGGCTCGGAGCAACTTATTTTTCGGCCGCCATTTTGGATCCGCCATCTTGGATTTTTATGACCACCACCGGAAAGCCCCCTCCATCCTCTATGAAAATGGTTCGAGCACCCCCCCGCTATATCCAATAGTTTCGGAACGGTGAGCGTTTCAATTTTGTATGGCCGCCATTTTTTTGTATGGAAGCCATCTTTTTTTCACCGGCTCGTCAAACGGCCCAAGGTCCTCGACATTTTTAGTTCAGGCGGTATAGGTTTGCGACTTGCCGTTTTCGAGATCCGTAGGGCAGTTCTGGTCAGCGTTCCAGTTTCAGGTCATTTCGGACTTTTCCTAAACTCACAGGACCCCCCTCTATACGACTCCCATACATCACTTTTACCCCCCACGGCTCCTTCTGGGAGATCAATTGGGTCGAAATCCGAAATGAACACTTGTATGGCGGCCATATTGAAAAATGGCGGAAAAAAAAAATCGACCCAGGATTATGAATCGGTGCCCCCGTAAACCCCCGGATGCCAATTTTCAGCCGGCTCGGACCATATTTTTTTTCGGCCGCCATTTTGAATCCGCCATCTTGGATTTTTATGACCCCCACCGGAAAGCCCCCGTCGTCCTCTATGACATTTGGTCGAGCACCCCCCCACTATCTCCAACGGTTTCGGAACGGTGAGCGTTTAAATTTTGTATGGCCGCCATCTTTTTTTGTATGGACGCCATCTTTTTTTCACCGGCTCGTCAAACGGCCCAGGGTTCTTGACATTTTTAGTTCTGGCAGTGTGGGTGTTCGACTTGCCATTTTCGAGATCCGTAGGGCAGTTCCGGTCAGCGTTCCACTTTCAGGTCATTTCGGATTTTTCCCATACTCACTGGACCCCCCACTATACGACTCCCATACATGACTTTAACCCCCCACGGCTCCATCTGGGAGAACAATTGTGTCAATCAGTCAGTGAGTCAGTGGTAATCGAGCTTTATATATATAAACTAGAGGTCGCGCGCTGCGCGGGCCGCGAGCGGCCCGCGAGGTGGTTTTAGGTGGAGGTTGTAACATGACGTAAAATAAATATGATATTTGGTTTTGTATGGCAGCCATGTTTTTTTGTATGGAAGCCATCTTTTTTTCACCGGCTCTTCAAACGGCCCAGGGTAATTGACATTTTTAGTTCCGGCGATATAGGTTTGCGACTTGTAATTTTCGAGATCCGTAGGGCAGTTCCAGGCACCGTTCCACTTTCAGGTCATTTCTTACTGGACCTCTATACGACTGTCATACATGACTTTTACCCCTCTGCGGTTCCTTCTCGGAGAACAATTGCTCCAAAAGAAGCGTTTGTATGGCGGCCATATTGAAAAATGACGGAAAAAAAATGTTGGCTCCGGATTATGAATACGAGCCGCCGAAAACCTCAGGACGTCAATTTTCAGCCAGATTAGACCATAATTTTTTAAACCGCTATTTCGAAGCCGCCATCTTGGATTTTTACTACTTACTACTTTGACTTTGACTTTGACTTTGACTTTGACTTTGACTTTGACTTTGACTTTGACTTTGACTTTGACTTTGACTTTGACTTTGACTTTGACTTTGACTTTGACTTTGACTTTGACTTTGACTTTGACTTTGACTTTGACTTTGACTTTGACTTTGACTTTGACTTTGACTTTGACTTTGACTTTGACTTTGACTTTGACTTTGACTTTGACTTTGACTTTGACTTTGACTTTGACTTTGACTTTGACTTTGACTTTGACTTTGACTTTGACTTTGACTTTGACTTTGACTTTGACTTTGACTTTGACTTTGACTTTGACTTTGACTTTGACTTTGACTTTGACTTTGACTTTGACTTTGACTTTGACTTTGACTTTGACTTTGACTTTGACTTTGACTTTGACTTTGACTTTGACTTTGACTTTGACTTTGACTTCGACATCGACTTTGACTTTATTTTTCGTTTTCTTCCCAGCAGACCCTTTCATTTGATACCCATATCATGATGGTAGATAAGAAAATTTTGTCTACCATCTTGGGGCGTCCGCCATATTGAATTAAGTGTAACGTTATTTTAGTTTCGTACTACTCTTCTCAGCAAACCCTTTCATTTGATACCCATATCATGGTAGTGCATAATACATAAATAGTCCGCCATATTGGATTTAGAATGACGTCAGTTATCTAACTGTATTGTCATCCTAACGTGTGCAAAATCTCACCTGAATCGGAAACCGCGAAGTGGGTCAAATTTAACTTCCAAGATTTTCTTACATAGTTACAGGTTAATTTAATAAAAGCGTGTTATTAAGCGTTTATATGGCAGCCATGTTTTTTTGTATGAAAGCCATCTTTTTTTTACCAGCTCGTCAATCGACCCAAGGTCCTACACATTTTTAGTTCGGGCAGTACGGGTGTGCGACTTCTTATTTTGGAGATCCGTGGGGCAGTTCCGGTCAGCGTTCCACTTTCAGGTCATTTCGGACTTTTCCTGAACTCATAGGACCCCCTTCTATACGACTCCTATACATGAGTTTTACCCCCGAAGGCTCCTTCTGGGAGAACAATTGAGTGAAAATCCAAAATGAACACTTGTATGGCGGCCATGTTATTTTGTATGGAAGCCATCTTTTTTCACCGGCTCGTCGATCGGCCCAGGGTCCTTAACATTTTTAGTTCCAGCACTGTAGGTCTGCGACTTGCCATTTTCGAGATCCATAGGGCAGTTCCGGTCAGCGTTCCACTTTCAGGTCATTTCGGACTTTTCCCATACTCACAGGACCCCCCTCTATACGACTCCCATACATCACTTTTACCCCCCATGGATCCTTCTGGGAGAACAATTGGGTGAAAATCCAAAATGAACAATTGTATGGCGGCCATATTTAAAAATGGCGGAAAGAAAAATTTGATCCCGGATTATGAATCGGTGCCCCCGAAAACCCCCGGACGCCAATTTTCAGCCGGCTCGGACCATATTTTTTTTGGCCGCCATTTTGAATCCGCCATCTTGGATTTTTATGACCCCCACCGGAAAGCCCCCGTCGTCCTCTATGACATTTGGTCGAGCACCCCCCCGCTATCTCCAACGGTTTCGGAACGGTGAGCGTTTCCATTTTGTATGGCCGCCATCTTTTTTTGTATGGAAGCCATCTTTTTTTCACCGGCTCGTCAATCGACCCAGTGTCCTCGACATTTTTAGTTCCGGCACTATGGGTGTGCGACTTGCCATTTTCGAGATCCGTAGGGCAGTTCCGGTCAGCGTTCCACTTTCAGGTCATTTCGGATTTTTCCCGGACTCACTGGACCCCCCTCTATACGACTCCCATACATGACTTTAACCCCCCACGGCTCCATCTGGGAGATCAATTCTGTCAATGAGTCAGTCAGTGGTAATCGAGCTTTATATATTAGAGACTAGAGGTCGCGCGCTGCGCGGGCCGCGAGCGGCCCGCGAGGTGGTTTTAGGTGGAGGTTGTAACATGACGTAAAATAAATATGATATTTGGTTTTGTATGGCAGCCATGTTTTTTTGTATGGAAGCCATCTTTTTTTCACCGGCTCTTCAAACGGCCCAGGGTAATTGACATTTTTAGTTCCGGCGATATAGGTTTGCGACTTGTAATTTTCGAGATCCGTAGGGCAGTTCCAGGCACCGTTCCACTTTCAGGTCATTTCTTACTGGACCTCTATACGACTGTCATACATGACTTTTACCCCTCTGCGGTTCCTTCTCGGAGAACAATTGCTCCAAAAGAAGCGTTTGTATGGCGGCCATATTGAAAAATGACGGAAAAAAAATGTTGGCTCCGGATTATGAATACGAGCCGCCGAAAACCTCAGGACGTCAATTTTCAGCCAGATTAGACCATAATTTTTTAAACCGCTATTTCGAAGCCGCCATCTTGGATTTTTACTACTTACTACTTTGACTTTGACTTTGACTTTGACTTTGACTTTGACTTTGACTTTGACTTTGACTTTGACTTTGACTTTGACTTTGACTTTGACTTTGACTTTGACTTTGACTTTGACTTTGACTTTGACTTTGACTTTGACTTTGACTTTGACTTTGACTTTGACTTTGACTTTGACTTTGACTTTGACTTTGACTTTGACTTTGACTTTGACTTTGACTTTGACTTTGACTTTGACTTTGACTTTGACTTTGACTTTGACTTTGACTTTGACTTTGACTTTGACTTTGACTTTGACTTTGACTTTGACTTTGACTTTGACTTTGACTTTGACTTTGACTTTGACTTTGACTTTGACTTTGACTTTGACTTTGACTTTGACTTTGACTTTGACTTTGACTTTGACTTTGACTTTGACTTTGACTTCGACATCGACTTTGACTTTATTTTTCGTTTTCTTCCCAGCAGACCCTTTCATTTGATACCCATATCATGATGGTAGATAAGAAAATTTTGTCTACCATCTTGGGGCGTCCGCCATATTGAATTAAGTGTAACGTTATTTTAGTTTCGTACTACTCTTCTCAGCAAACCCTTTCATTTGATACCCATATCATGGTAGTGCATAATACATAAATAGTCCGCCATATTGGATTTAGAATGACGTCAGTTATCTAACTGTATTGTCATCCTAACGTGTGCAAAATCTCACCTGAATCGGAAACCGCGAAGTGGGTCAAATTTAACTTCCAAGATTTTCTTACATAGTTACAGGTTAATTTAATAAAAGCGTGTTATTAAGCGTTTATATGGCAGCCATGTTTTTTTGTATGAAAGCCATCTTTTTTTTACCAGCTCGTCAATCGACCCAAGGTCCTACACATTTTTAGTTCGGGCAGTACGGGTGTGCGACTTCTTATTTTGGAGATCCGTGGGGCAGTTCCGGTCAGCGTTCCACTTTCAGGTCATTTCGGACTTTTCCTGAACTCATAGGACCCCCTTCTATACGACTCCTATACATGAGTTTTACCCCCGAAGGCTCCTTCTGGGAGAACAATTGAGTGAAAATCCAAAATGAACACTTGTATGGCGGCCATGTTATTTTGTATGGAAGCCATCTTTTTTCACCGGCTCGTCGATCGGCCCAGGGTCCTTAACATTTTTAGTTCCAGCACTGTAGGTCTGCGACTTGCCATTTTCGAGATCCATAGGGCAGTTCCGGTCAGCGTTCCACTTTCAGGTCATTTCGGACTTTTCCCATACTCACAGGACCCCCCTCTATACGACTCCCATACATCACTTTTACCCCCCATGGATCCTTCTGGGAGAACAATTGGGTGAAAATCCAAAATGAACAATTGTATGGCGGCCATATTTAAAAATGGCGGAAAAAAAAAATTGATCCTGGATTATGAATCGGTGCCCCCGAAAGCCCCCGGATGCCAATTTTCAGCCGGCTCGGACCATATTTTTTTTTGGCCGCCATTTTGAATCCGCCATCTTGGATTTTTATGACCCCCACCGGATAGCCCCCGTCGTTCTCTATGACATTTGGTCGAACACCCCCCCGCTATCCCCAACGGTTTCGGAACGGTGAGTGTTTCAATTTTGTATGGCCGCCATCTTTTTTTGTATGGAAGCCATCTTTTTTTCACCGGATCGTCCATTGGCCCAGGGTCCTCGACATTTTTAGTTCCGGCGGTATAGGTTTGCGACTTTTCATTTTCGAGATCCGTAGGGCAGTTCCGGTCAGCGTTCCACTTTCAGGTCATTTCGGATTTTTCCCAGACTCACTGGACCTCAAGGGTTATGACTGTATGTATGACTTGTACCCCCCACGGCTCCTTCTGGGAGAACAATTATGTCAATGAGTGAGTCAGTGGTAATCGAGCTTTATATATTAGAGACTAGAGGTCGCGCGCTGCGCGGGCCGCGAGCGGCCCGCGAGGTGGTTTTAGGTGGAGGTTGTTACATGACGTAATAAATATGATATTTGGTTTTGTATGGCAGCCATGTTTTTTTTGTATGGAAGCCATCTTTTTTTCACCGGCTCTTCAAACGGCCCAGGGTCCTTGACATTTTTAGTTCCGGCGATATAGGTTTGCGACTTGTAATTTTCGAGATCCGTAGGGCAGTTCCGGTCAGCGTTCCACTTTCTGGTCATATCGGACTTTTTCTGAACTAACTGGACTTGTAATCCCCCTCTATCTCTAACGGTTTCGAAACGGTGAGCGTTTCAATTTTGTATGGTATTTTTTTTTTTGCATGTTAGCAATGTTTTTTTCACCTGCTTATCAAACGGCCCAGGATCCTTGACATTTTTAGTTACAGCAGTATGGGTGTGCGACTTGCCGTTTTCGAAATCCCTATGGCTGTTCCGGTCAGGGTCCCTGTCAGGTCATTTCTCACTGGATCTCCCTCTATATGACTGTCATACATGACTTTTACCCCCGCGGCTCCTTCTGGGAGAACAAAAGCGTTTGTATGGCGGCCATATTGAAAAATGGCGGAAAAGAAAAGTCTATCCCTGATTATGAATCGGTGCCCCCGAAAACCCCAGGATACCAATTATCAGCCAGATCGGACCATTTTTTTTTTGGTGGCCATTTTTAATCCACCATCTTGGATTTTTATCACGACTACCCGAAAACTCCACTCATCCTCTATGATATTTGGTCGAGCACCCCCCCCCTCTATCTCTAACGGTTTCGGAACGGTGAGGGTTTCGAAAAAGTAGAGGTCGCGCAGTGCGCGGCCCGCAAGCGGCCCGTGGGTGGTGGTTTTGGTGGAGCTCTTAAATTAACTTAAAAAAAATAAAAACATGCTTTTGAAAGTGCCTGCAAAGACTCAGTTGTAATAAAAAACTTCGACTTCGGCTTCGGCTTCGGCTTCGGCTTCGACTTTGACTTTGACTTTAATTTTCGTTTTCTTCCCAGCAGACCCATTCATTTGATACCCATATCATAATGGTAGATAAGAAAATTTTGTCTACCATCTTGGTTGGAGCGTCCGCCATATTGAATTAAGTGTGACGTTATATTACTTTTCGTAGTCTTCTCAGCAAATCCTTTCATTTGATACCCATATCATGGTAGTGCATAATACATATGTAGTCCGCCATATTGGATTTAAAATGACGTCAGTTATCTAACTATGCATTGTCATTCTAACTAAACGTGTGTGCAAAAGTTCAACTCAATCGGAAACCGCGAAGTGGGTCAAATTTAACTTCCAAGATTTTCTTACATAGTTAGTTAGTTACAGGTGAAGCTAATAAAAGCGTTAAAAAAAAAAGGTGGAAATAAATTTCGATCCTGGATAATGAATCGGTGCCCTCAAAAACCCAAAGACGCCAATTTTCAGCCCGATCGGAATATATTGTTTTGGCCGCCATTTTGAATCGGCCATCTTGGATTTTTATGAACACAACCGGAAAGCCCCTTTCATCCTCTATGACATTGGTTCGGCAACCCCCCGCCATCTCTAACATTTTCGGAGTGGAGGGCATTTCTATTTTGTATGGCGGCCATGTTTTTTGTATGGAAGCCATCTTTTTTTTACCAACTCGTCAATCGGCCTGAGATCCTACAAATTTTTAGTTCCGGCACTATGGGTCTGCGTTTTGCCGTTTTTGAGATCCGTAGGGCAGTTCTGGTCAAGGTTCCACTTTAAGGTCTTATCGGATTTTTCCTGAAATCACTGGACCCCCTTCTATACGACTTCGAATCATCACTTTTACCCCCCACGACTCCTTCTGGGAGAACAATCGCTCCAAAAGAAGCGTGTGTATGGCGGCCATATTGAAAAATAGCGGAGAAAAAAGTCGATCCCAGATTATGAATCGGTGCCCTCAAAAACCACCAGCCACCAACTTTCAGTCGAGTACGACTTGCTGTTTTCGAGATACGTAGGGTGGTACTGGTCAGGGTTTCACTCTCAGGTCATTTCGGACTTTTCCTTAACTCCCTGGACCTCCCTTTATACGACTCCCATACATGACTTTTACCCCCCGCGGCTCCTTCTGAGAGAACAATTGCTCCTAAAGAAACACTTGTATGGCGGCCATGTTTTTTTGTATGGAAGCCATCTTATTTTCACCGGCTTGACGATCTGACCAGAGTACTCGACATTTTTAGTTCCGGCAGTATGGGTGTGCGACTTCTCATTTTCGAGATCCGTAGGGCAGTTCCAATCAGCGTTCCACTTTCAGGTCATTTCGGACTTTTCCTGAACTCATAGGACCCCCTTCTATACGACTCCCATACATAACTTTTACTTCCCATCGCTCCTACTGGGAGAATAATAGTGTGAAAATCCAAAATGAACACTTGTATTGCGGCCATGGTTTTTTGTATGGAAGCGATCATTTTTTACCAGCTCATCAATCGACCCAAGGTCCTACACATTTTTAGTTCAGGCAGTATGGGTGTGCGATTTCTCGTTTTCGAGATCCGTGGGGCAGTTCCGGTCAGCGTTCCACTTTCAGGTCATTTCGAACTTTTCCTGAACTCATAAGACCCCCTTCTATATGACTCCCGTACATGAATTTTACCTTCCACGGCTCCTCCTCGGAGAGCAATTGTGTGAAAAATCCAAAATGAACACTTGTATGGCGGCCATATTTTTTTGTATGGAAGCCATCTTTTTTTCACCGGCTCGACGATCGACCCAGGGTCTTGAACATTTTTAATTCCGGCACTATTGGTCTGCGATTTGCCATTTTTGAGATCCGTAGGGCAGTTCTGGTCACGGTTCCATTTTCAGGTTTTCGGACTTTTCCTGAACTCATAGGACCCCCTTCTATACGACTCCCATACATGACTTTTACCCCCACGACTCCTTCTGGGAGAACAATTGAGTGAAAATCCAAAATGAACACTTGTATGGCGGCCATGTTTTTTTGTATGGAAGCCATCTTTTTTTCATCGACTCGTCCATCGGCCCAGGGTCCTAGACATTTTTACTTCCAGCACTGTAGGTCTGCGACTTGTCGTTTTCGAGATCCATAGGGCAGTTCCAGCCAGCCTTCCACTTTCAGGTCATTTCGGACTTTTTCTAAACTCACTGGACCCCCCTCTATACGACTCCTATACATCACTTTTACCCCCCGCGGCTGCTTCCAGGATAACAATTGCTCCAAAAGATGCGTTTGTATGGCGGCCATCTTGAAAATTGGCGAAAAGAAAAATTTGATCCCTGATTATGAATCAGTGTCCCCGAAAACCCCCGGACGCCAATTTTCAGCCGGATCGAGACAACTTTTTTTTGGCCGCCATTTTGAATCCGCCATCTTGGATTTTTATGACCACCACCAGAAACCCCCTCCATCCTCTACGAAATTGGTTCGAGCACCCCCCGCTATCTCTAACGGTTTTGGAACGGTGAACGTTTCAATTTTGTATGGCGGCCATGTTTTTTTGTATGGAAGCCATCTTTTTTTCACCGGCTCGTCAATCGACCCAACGTCCTCGACATTTTTAATTCCGGCGGTATAGGTTTGCGACTTGTAATTTTCGAGATCCGTAGGGCAGTTCCGGTCAGCCCTCCACTTTCAGGTCAATTCGGACTTTTTCTAAACTCACAGGACCCCCCTCTATACGATTCCCATACATCACTTTTACCCCCCACGGCTTCTTCTGGGAGAACAATTGGGTGATAATCCAAAATGAACACTTGTATGGCGGCCATATTGAAAAATGGCGGAAAGAAAAATTTGATCCCGGATTATGAATCGGTGCCCCCGAAAACCCCCGGACGCCAATTTTCAGCCGGCTCGGACCATTTTTTTTTTTGGCCGCCATTTTGAATCCGCCATCTTGGATTTTTATGACCCCCACCGGAAAGCCCCCGTCGTCCTCTATGACATTTGGTCGAGCACCCCCCCGATATCTCCAACGGTTTCGGAACGGTGAGCGTTTCCATTTTGTATGGCCGCCATCTTTTTTTGTATGGAAGCCATCTTTTTTTCACCGGCTCGTCAATCGACCCAGGGTCCTCGACATTTTTAGTTCCAGCAGTATGGGTGTGCGACTTGTAATTTTCGAGATCCGTAGGGCAGTTCCGGTCAGCGTTCCACTTTCAGGTCATTTCGGATTTTTCCCGGACTCACTGGACCTCAAGGTTTATGACTTTATGTATGACTTGTACCCCCCACGGCTCCTTCTGGGAGAACAATTATGTCAATGAGTGAGTGAGTGAGTCAGTGGTAATCGAGCTTTATATATTAGTGATGACTAGAGGTCGCGCGGTGCGCGGGCCGCGAGCGGCCCGCGAGGGCTTTTTAGGTGGGGTTTGTAACATGACGCAAAATAAATATGATATTTGATTTTGTATGGCAGCCATGTTTTTTTGTATGAAAGCCCTCTTTTTTTACCAGCTTGTCAATCGACCCAAGGTCCTACACATTTTTAGTTCGGGCAGTATGGGTGTGCGACTTTTCATTTTCGAGATCCGTGGGGCAGTTCCGGTCAGCGTTCCACTTTTAGGTTATTTCGGTTTTTTGCTGAACTCCCTGGACTTCCCTCTATACGTCTCCCATACATCACTTTTACCCCCCGCGGCTCCATCCGGGAGAACAATTGAGTGAAAATCCAAAAATGAACACTTGTATGGCGGCCATGTTTTTGTGTATAGTAGCCATGATTTTTCACCAATTCGTCGATCGACCCAAGGTCCTTGACATTTTTAATTCTGGCAGTATAGGTCTGCGGCTTTCCGTTTTCGAGATCCGTAGGGCTGTTCCAGTCAGGATTCGACTTTCAGGTCATTTCAAACTGGGCCTCTCTCTGTACACATGACTTTTACCCCCCATGACTCCTTCTGGGAGAACAATTGCTCCAAAAGATGCGTTTGTATGGCGGCCATATTGAAAAATGGCGGAAAAAAAAATTGGTCCCGGATTATGAATCGGTGCCCCCGAAAACCTCAGGATGCCAATTTTCAGCCAGATCGGACCATATTTTTTGTTGACCGCCATTTTGAATCCGCCATCTTGGATTTTTATTACGACCACCGAAAAGCCCCTCTCGTCCTCGATGATATTTGGTCGAGCACCCCCACTCTATCTCTAACGGTTTCGAAACGGTTAGGGTTCAAAAAACTTAGAGGTCGCGCGGTGCGCGGGCCGCAGGCGGCCCGCGGAGGTTGTGGTAGAACTCTTAAATTAACTTAAAAAAAAATTAAAACACGATTTGGAAAGTGCTGTGACTTTGACTTTGACTTTGAATTCGACTTTCACTTTGACATCGACATCGACTTTGTTTTTCGTTATCTTCCCAGCAGACCCTTTCATTTGATACCCATATCATGATGGTAGATAAAAAAAATATTGTCTACCATCTTGGGGCGTCCGCCATATTGAATTAAATGTGACGTTATTTTAGTTTCGTAGTCTTCTCAGCAAACCCTTTCATTTGATACCCATATCATGGTAGTGCATAATACATAAGTAGTCCGCCATATTGGATTTAGAATGACGTCAGTTATCTAACTATGCATTGTCATCCTAAGTAAACGCGTGTGCAAAATCTCACCTCAATCGGAAACCGCGAAGTGGGTCAAATGTAACTTCCAAGATTTTCTTACATAGTTAGTTACAGGTGAAGCTAATAAAAGCGTGTTATGAAGCGTTTATATGGCGGCCATGTTTTTTTGTATGAAAGCCATTTTTTTTTACCAACTCGTCAATCGACCCAAGGTCCTACACATTTTTAGTTCGGGCAGTACGGGTGTGCGACTTCTCATTTTGGAGATCCGTGGGGCAGTTCCGGTCAGTGTTCCACTTTCAGGTCATTTCGGACTTTTCCTGAACTCATAGGACCCCCTTCTATACGACGCCTATACATGAGTTTTACCCCCGAAGGCTCCTTCTGGGAGAACAAATGAGTGAAAATCCAAAATGAACACTTGTATGGCGGCCATGTTTTTTTGTATGGAAGCCATCTTTTTTCACCGGCTCGTCGATCGGCCCAGGGTCTTTGACATTTTTAGTTCCGGCACAGTGGGTGTGCGACTTATAGTTTTTGAGATCCGTAGGGCAGTTCCAGTAAGCGTTCCACTTTCAGGTCATTCTGGACTTTTTCTAAACTCTTAGGACCCCCGTCTATATGACTCCCATACATGACTTTTACCTCCCACGGCTCCTTCTCGGAGAGCAATTGTGTGAAAATCCAAAATGAACACTTGTATGGCGGCCATGTTTTTTTGTATGGAAGCCATCTTTTTATCACCGGCTCGACAATCGACCCAAGGTCCTACACATTTTTAGTTCGGGCAGTACGGGTGTGCGACTTCTTATTTTGGAGATCCGTGGGGCAGTTCCGGTCAGCGTTCCACTTTCAGGTCATTTCGGACTTTTCCTGAACTCATAAGACCCCCTTCTATACGACTCCTCTACATGAGTTTTACCCCCGAAGGCTCCTTCTGGGAGAACAATTGAGTGAAAATCCAAAATGAACACTTGTACGGCGGCCATGTTTTTTTTTGTATGGAAGCCATCTTTTTTTTACCAGCTTGTCAATCGACCCAGAGTCCTCGACATTTTTAGTTCGGGCACTATGGGTCTGCGACTTGTAGTTTTCAAGATCCGTAGGGCTGTTCCAGTCAGGGTTCCACTTTCAGGTCATTTCGGATTTTTCTAAACTCAATGGATCCCCTTCTATACAACTCCCATACGTTACTATTACCCCCCGCGGCTCCTTTGGGAGAACACTTGCTCCAAAAGAAGCGTTTGTATGGCGGCCATGTTTTTTTGTATGGAAGCCATCTTTTTTTCACCGGCTCGTTAAACGGCCCAAGGTCCTCGACATTTTTAGTTCAGGCGGTATAGGTTTGCGACTTGCCGTTTTCGAGATCCGTAGGGCAGTTCTGGTCAGCGTTCCACTTTCAGGTCATTTCAGACTTTTCCTAAACTCACAGGATCCCCCTCTATACGACTCCCATACATCACTTTTACCCCCCACGGCTCCTTCCGGAAGAACAATTGCTCCAAAACATGCGTTTGTATGGCGGCCATATTGAAAAATGGCGGAAAAAAAAAGTCGACCCCGGATTATGAATTGGTGCCCCCGAAAACCCCCGGACGCCAATTTTCAGCCGGCTCGGAGCAACTTATTTTTCGGCCGCCATTTTGGATCCGCCATCTTGGATTTTTATGACCACCACCGGAAAGCCCCCTCCATCTTCTATGAAAATGGTTCGAGCACCCTCCCGCTATCTCCAACGGTTTCGGAACGGTGAGCGTTTCAATTTTGTATGGCCGCCATTTTTTTTGTATGGAAGCCATCTTTTTTTCACCGGCTCGTCAAACGGCCCAAGGTCCTCGACATTTTTAGTTCAGGCGGTATAGGTTTGCGACTTGCCGTTTTCGAGATCCGTAGGGCAGTTCCGGTCAGCGTTCCACTTTCAGGTCATTTCGGACTTTTCCTAAACTCACAAGACCCCCCTCTATACGACTCCCATACATCACTTTTACCCCCCACGGCTCCATCTGGGAGATCAATTGGGTCAAAATCCGAAATGAACACTTGTATGGCGGCCATATTGAAAAATGGCGGAAAAAAAAAATTGATCCCGGATTATTAATCGGCGCCCCCGAAAACCCCCGCATGCCAATTTTCAGCCGGCTCGGACCATTTTTTTTTTTGGCCGCCATTTTGAATCCGCCATCTTGGATTTTTATGACCCCCACCGGAAAGCCCCCGTCGTCCTCTATGACATTTGGTCGAGCACCCCCCCGCTATCTCCAACGGTTTCGGAACGGTGAGCGTTTCCATTTTGTATGGCCGCCATCTTTTTTTGTATGGAAGCCATCTTTTTTTCACCGGCTCGTCAATCGACCCAGGGTCCTCGACATTTTTAGTTCCAGCAGTATGGGTGTGCGACTTGTAATTTTCGAGATCCGTAGGGCAGTTCCGGTCAGCGTTCCACTTTCAGGTCATTTCGGATTTTTCCCGGACTCACTGGACCCCCCTCTATACGACTCCCATACATGACTTTAACCCCCCACGGCTCCATCTGGGAGATCAATTCTGTCAATGAGTCAGTCAGTGGTAATCGAGCTTTATATATTAGAGACTAGAGGTCGCGCGCTGCGCGGGCCGCGAGCGGCCCGCGAGGTGGTTTTAGGTGGGGGTTGTACCTTGCAACCCCCCCTCTATCTCTAACGGTTTCGGAACGGTGAGCGTTTGAATTTTGTATGGCGGCCATGTTTTTTTGTATAGTAGCCATGATTTTTCACCAGTTCGTCAATCGACCCAAGGTCCTAGACATTTTTAGTTCTCGCAGTATGGGCTTGCGACTTCTCGTTTTCGAGATCCGTAGGGCTGTTCCAGTCAGGGTTCGACTTTCAGGTCATTTCTCACTGGGCCTCCCTCTTTACGACTCCCACACATGACTTGTACCCCCCATGACTCCTTCTGGGAGAACAATTGCATCAAAAGATGCGTTTGTATGGCGGCCATATTGAAAAATGGCGGAAACAAAAATTTGATCCCGGATTATGAATCGGTGCCCCCGAAAACCCCCGGATGCCCATTTTCAGCCGGCTCGGACCATTTTTTTTTGGCCGCCATTTTGAATCCACCATCTTGGATTTTTATGACCACCACCGGAAAGCCCCCCCCCCATCTTCTATGAAATTGGTTCGAGCACCCCCCCGCTATCTCTAACAGTTTCGGAACGGTGACCGTTTCTATTTTGTATGGCGGCCATGTTTTTTTTCTATGGAAGCCATCTTTCTTTCACCGGCTCGTCAAACGGCCCAGGGTCCTTGACATTTTTAGTTCCCGCAGTGTATGTCTGCGACTTGTAATTTTCGAGATCCGTAGGGCAGTTCCGGTCAGCGTTCCACTTTTAGGTCATTTCGGACTTTTCCTAAACTCATCAGACCCCCCTCTATACGACTCTCATATATGATTTTTACCCCCGACGGCTCCTTCTGGGAGAACAATTGGGTGATAATCCAAAATGAACACTTGTATGGCAGCCATGTTTTTTTGTATGGAAACCATCTTTTTTCACCGGCTCGTCAATTGTCCCAAGGTCCTTGACATTTTTAGTTCCGGTGGTATAGCTTTGTGACTTGTAATTTTCGAGATCCGTAGGGCAGTTCCGGTCATCGTTCCACTTTCAGGTCATTTCGGACTTTTTCGGAACTAACTGGACTTGTAACCTCCCCTCTATCTCTAACGGTTTCGGAACGGTGAGCGTTTAAATTTTGTATGGTATTTTTTTTTTGCATGTTAGTAAAAAAAATTCACCGGCTCGTCAAACGGCCCAGGATCCTTGACATTTTTAGTTACGGCAGTATGGGTGTGCGACTTGCCGTTTTCGAAATCCCTATGGCTGTTCCGGTCAGGGTCCCTGTCAGGTCATTTCTCACTGGATCTCCCTCTATACGACTGTCATACATGACTTTTACCCCCACGCCTCCTTCTGGGACAACAAATGTTTCAAAAAAGCGTTTGTATGGCGGCCATATTGAAAAATGGCGGAGAAAAAAAGTCGATCCCAGATTATGAATCGGTGCCTCCGAAAACCACCAGCCGCCAATTTTCAGTCGAGTACGACTTGCTGTTTTCGAGATCCGTAGGGTGGTACTGGTCAGGGTTCCACTTTCAGGTCATTTCGGTTTTTTTCTGAACTCACTGGACCCATCCCTATACGACTTTCATACATAACTTTTACCTCTCACGCCTCCTTCTGGGAGAACAATTGAGTGAAAAACCAAAAATGAACAGTTGTATGGCGGCCATGTTTTATTGTATGGAAGCCATATTTTTTTCACCGGTTCGTCAAATGGCCCAGGGTCCTTGACATTTTTAGTTCCGGCGGTATAGGTTTGCGACTTTTAATTTTCGAGATCCGTAGGGCAGTTCCAGCAGCGTTCCACTTTCAGGTAATTTCGGACTTTTCCTTAACTCACAGGACCCCTATACGACTCCCATACATGACTTTTACCCCCCATGGCTCCTTCTGGGAGAACAATTGGGTGAAAATCCAAAATGAACACTTGTATGGTGGCCATATTGGAAAATGGTGGAAAGAAAAATTTGATCCCGGATTCTGAATCGGATCGGACCATATTATTTTTTGGCCTCCATTTTGAATCCGCCGACTTGGATTTTTATCACTACCACTGGAAAGCCCCCCCCCTCGTTCTGTATGATATTTGGTCGAGCACCCCCCTTCTATCTCTAACGGTTTCGGAACGGTGAGGGTTTTGAAAAAGTAGAAATCGCGCAGTGCGCGGGCCGCAAGCGGCCCACGGGTGGCGGTTTTGGTGGAGCTCTTAAATTAACTTAAAAAAAATATAAACACGCTTTTGAATGTGCCTGCAAAGGCTGTTGTAATATAAAACTTTGACTTTGACTTGGGCTTTGGCTTTGGCTTTGATTTTGGCTTTGACTTTGACTTTGACTTTGACTTTGACTTTGACTTTGACTTTGACTTTGACTTTGACTTTGACTTTGACTTTGACTTTGACTTTGACTTTGACTTTGACTTTGACTTTGACTTTGACTTTGACTTTGACTTTGACTTTGACTTTGACTTTGACTTTGACTTTGACTTTGACTTTGACTTTGACTTTGACTTTGACTTTGACTTTGACTTTGACTTTGACTTTGACTTTGACTTTGACTTTGACTTTGACTTTGACTTTGACTTTGACTTTGACTTTGACTTTGACTTTGACTTTGACTTTGACTTTGACTTTGACTTTGACTTTGACTTTGACTTTGACTTTGAATTTGACTTCGACTTCGACTTCGACATCGACTTTGACTTTATTTTTCGTTTTCTTCCCAGCAGACCCTTTCATTTGATACCCATATCATGGTAGTGCATAATACATAAGTAGTCCGCCATATTGGATTTAGAATGACGTCAGTTATCTAACTATGCATTGTCATCCTAAACGTGTGTGTAAAATTTCATCTCAATCGGAAACCGCGAAGTGGTGTCAAAAACTTCCAAGATTTTCTTACATAGTTAGTTACATGTGAAGCTAATAAAAGCGTGTTAAAAAATAAGGTGGAAATAAATTACGATCCCGGATAATGAATCGGCGCCCCCAAAGACGCCAATTTTCAGCCCGATCGCACCATATTTTTTTTGGCCGCCATTTTGAATCGGCCATCTTGGATTTTTATGAACACAACCGGAAAGCCCCCTTCGTCCTCTATGACATTGATTTGAGCACCCCCCCGCTATCTCTAACAGTTTCGAAACGGAGTGCGTTTCCATTTTTTATGGCAGCCATGTTTTTTGTATGGAAGCCATCTTTTTTTTACCAGCTCGTCAATCGACCCAAGGTCCTACACATTTTTAGTTCGGGCACAATGGGTCTGCGCTTTGCCGTTTTTGAGATCCGTAGGGCAGTTCTGGTCAAGGTTCCACTTTAAGGTCTTATCGGATTTTTTCTGAAATCACTGGACCCCCTTCTATACGACACCGAATCATCACTTTTACCCCCCACGACTCCTTCTGGGAGAACAATCGCTCCAAAAGAAGCGTGTGTATGGCGGCCATATTAAAAATGGCGGAGAAAAAAAATCGATCCCAGATTATGAATCGGTGCCCCCGAAAACCACCAGCCGCCAATTTTCAGTCGAGTACGACTTGCTGTTTTCGAGATCCGTGGGGCAGTTCCGGTCAGCGTTCCACTTTCAGGTCTTTTCGGACTTTTCCTAAACTCACTGGACCCCCCTCTATACGATCCTGATACATGAATTTTACCCCTGACGGCTCCTTCTGGGAGAACAATTGAGTAAAAATCCAAAATGAACACTTGTATGGCGGCCATCTTGAAAAATGGCGGAAAGAAAAATTTGATCCCGGATTATGTATCGGTGCCCCCGAAAACCCCCGGACGCCAATTTTCAGCCGGCTCGGACCATATTTTTTTTGGCCGCCATTTTGAATCCGCCATCTTGGATTTTTATGACCCCCACCGGAAAGCCCCTGTCGTCCTCTACGACATTTGGTCGAACACCCCCCCACTATCTCTAAAGGTTTTGGAACGGTGAGCGTTTCTATTTTGTATGGCAGCCATGTTTTTTTGTATGGAAGCCATCTTTTTTTCACCGGATCGTCAACCGGCCCAGGGTCCTTGACATTTTTAGTTCAGGCACTACATGTCTGCGACTTCTCATTTTCGAGATCCGTGGGGCAGTTCTGGTCAGCGTTCCACTTTCAGGTCATTTCGGACTTTTCCTGAACTCACAGGACCCCCCTCTATACGACTCCCATACATCACTTTTACCCCCGGCGGCTCCTTCTGGGAGAACAATTGGGTCAAAATCCGAAATGAACACTTGTATGGCGGCCATCTTGAAAAATGGTGGAAAAAAAAAATTGATCCCGGATTATGAATCAGTGCCCCCGAAAACCCCCGGACGCCAATTTTCAGCCGGCTCGGACCATATTTTTTTTTGGCCGCCATTTTGAATCCGCCATCTTGGATTTTTATGACGCCCACCGGAAAGCCCCCGTCGTCCTCTATGACATTTGGTCGAGCACCCCCCCGATATCTCCAACGGTTTCGGAACGGTGAGCGTTTCCATTTTGTATGGCCGCCATCTTTTTTTGTATGGAAGCCATCTTTTTTTCACCGGCTCGTCAATCGACCCAGGGTCCTCGACATTTTTAGTTCCAGCAGTATGGGTGTGCGACTTGTAATTTTCGAGATCCGTAGGGCAGTTCCGGTCAGCGTTCCACTTTCAGGTCATTTCGGATTTTTCCCGGACTCACTGGACCTCAAGGTTTATGACTTTATGTATGACTTGTACCCCCCACGGCTCCATCTGGGAGAACAATTCTGTCAATCAGTGAGTGAGTGAGTCAGTGGTAATCGAGCTTTATATATTAGAGACTAGAGGTCGCGCGGTGCGCGGGCCGCGAGCGGCCCGCGAGGGCTTTTCGGGTGGAGCTTGTAACATTACTCAAAATAAATATGATATTTGGTTTTGTATGGCAGCCATGTTTTTTTGTATGGAAGCCATCTTTTTTTCACCGGCTCGTCAAACGGCCCAGGGTCCTTGACATTTTTAGTTCCGGCGGTATAGGTTTGCGACTTTTAATTTTCGAGATCCGTAGGGCAGTTCCAGCAGCGTTCCACTTTCAGGTCATTTCGGACTTTTCCTGAACTCATAGGACCCCCTTCTATACGACTCCCAAACATGACTTTTACCCCCGACGGCTCCTTTTGGGAGAACAATTGAGTGAAAAACCAAAATGAACACTTTTGTATGGCCGCCATCTTTTTTTGTATGGAAGCCATCTTTTCTTCACCGGCTCGACGATCTGACCAAGCTCCTCGACATTTTTAGTTCCGGCAACCTCGGTCTGCGACTTGTAGTTTTCGAGCTCCGTAGGGCTGTTCCAGTCAGGGTTCCACTTTCAGGTCATTTCGGACTTTTCCTGAACTCACAGGACCCCTTCTATACGACTCCCATACATAACTTTTATCGCCCATGGCTCCTACTGGGAGAACAATTGTGTGAAAATCCAAAATGAACACTTGCATGGCGGCCATGTTTTTTTGTATGGAAACCAGCTTTTTTCACCGGCTTGTCAATCGACCCAGGATCCTGGACATTTTTAGTTCAGGCACTATGGGTCGGCGACTTGCCGTTTTTGAGCTCCGTAGGGCAGTTCCGGTCAGGATTTCACTTTTAAGTCATTTCGGACTTTTCCTGAACTCATAAGACCCCCTTCTATACGACTCCCATACATGAGTTTTACCCCCAAAAGCTCCTTCTGGTAGAACAATTGAGTGAAAATCCAAAATGAACACTTGTATGGCGGCCATGTTTTTTTGTATGGAAGCCATCTTTTTTTCACCGCCTCGGCAAACGGCCCAGGGTCCTCGACATTTTTAGTTCCGGCGGTATAGGTTTGCGACTTGTCGTTTTCGAGCTCCGTAGGGCAGTTCTGGTCAGTGTTCCACTTTCAGGTCATTTCGGACTTTTCCTAGACTCAAAGGACCCCCCTCTATACGACTCCCATACATGACTTTTACCCCCCATGGCTCCTTCTGGGAGAACAATTGGGTCAAAATCCAAAATGAACACTTGTATGGCGGTCATGTTTTTTTGTATGGAAGCCATCTTTTTTTCACCAGATCGTCGATCGGCCCAGGGTCTGTGACATTTTTAGTTCCGACACAGTGGGTGTGCGACTTATAGTTTTTGAGATCCGTAGGGCAGTTCCGGTAAGCGTTCCACTTTCAGGTCATCCTGGACTTTTTCTAAACTCTTAAGATCCCCTTCTATATGACTCCCATACATGACTTTTACCTCCCACGGCTCCTTCTCGGAGAGCAATTGTGTGAAAAATCCAAAATGAACACTTGTATGGCGGCCATGTTTTTTTGTATGGAAGCCATCTTTTTTTTACCAACTCGTCAATCGACCCAAGGTCCTACACATTTTTAGTTCGGGCAGTATGGGTGTGCGACTTCTCATTTTCGAGATCCGTGGGGCAGTTCCGGTTAGCGTTCCACTTTTAGGTTATTTCGGTTTTTTGCTGAACTCCCTGGACTTCCCTCTATACGTCTCCCATACATCACTTTTACCCCCCGCGGCTACATCCGGGAGAACAATTGAGTGTAAATCCAAAAATAAACACTTGTATGGCGGCCATGTTTTTTTGTATAGTAGCCATGATTTTTCACCAGTTCGTCGATCGACCCAAGGTCCTTGACATTTTTAATTCTGGCAGTATAGGTCTGCGGCTTTACGTTTTCGAGATCCGTAGGGCTGTTCCAGTCAGGGTTCGACTTTCAGGTCATCTCACTGGGCCTCTCTCTGTACGACTCCCACACATGACTTTTACCCCCCATGACTCCTTGTGGGAGAATAATTGCTCCAAAAGATGCGTTTGTATGGCGGCCATATTGAAAAATGGCGGAAAAAAAATTTGGTCCCCGCCCGCGGCCCGCGGAGGTTGTGGTGGAACTCTTAAATTAACTTAAAAAATAATTAAAACACGATTTGTAAAGTGATTTGACTTTGACTTTGGCTTTGACTTTCACTTTGACTTTATTTTTCGTTTTTTTCCCAGCAGACCCTTTTATTTGATACCCATATCATGATGGTAGATAAGAAAATCTTGTCTACCATCTTGGGGCGTCCGCCATATTGAATTAAGTTTGACGTTATATTAGTTTTCGTAGTCTTCTCAGTAAACCCTTTCATTTGATACCCATATCATGGTAGTGCATAATACATAAGTAGTCCGCCATATTGGATTTAGAATGATGTCAGTTATCTAACTATGCATTGTCATCCTAACTAAACGTGTGTGCAAAATTTCAACTCAATCGGAAACCGCGAAGTGGGTCAAATTTAACTTCCAAGATTTTCTTACATAGTTACAGGTGAAGCTAATAAAAGCGTGTTAAGAGGCGTTTGTATGGCAGCCATGTTTTTTTGTATGAAAGCCATCTTTTTTTTACCAGCTCGTCAATCGACCCAAGGTCCTACACATTTTTAGTTCGGGCAGTACGGGTGTGCGACTTATCATTTTGGAGATCCGTGGGGCAGTTCCGGTCAGCGTTCCACTTTCAGGTCATTTCGGACGTTTTCTGAACTCATAGGACCCCCTTCCATACGACTCTTATACATGAGTTTTACCCCCGAAGGCTCCTTCTGGGAGAACAATTGAGTGAAAATCCAAAATGAACACTTGTATGGCGGCCATGTTTTTTTGTATGGAAGCCATCTTTTTTCACCGACTCGTCGATCAGCCCAGGGTCTTTGACATTTTTAGTTCCGGCACAGTAGGTGTGTAACTTATAGTTTTTGAGATCCGTAGGGCAGTTCCAGTAAGCGTTCCACTTTCAGGTCTTTTCGGACTTTCCTGAACTCTTAGGATCCCCTTCTATACGACCCTCATACATGTTTTTTACCCCCGACGGCTCCTTCTGGGAGAACAATTGGGTGATAATCCAAAATGAACACTTGTATGGCGGCCATGTTTTTTTTGTATGGAAGTCATCTTTTTTTCACCGGTTCGTCAATCGACCCAGGGTCCTCGACATTTTTAGTTCCGGCAGTATGAGTGTGCGACTTGCTGTTTTCGAGATCCGTAGGGCAGTTCCGGTCAGAGTTCCACTTTAAGGCCATTTTATTTTAGATTTTTCTTAACCTCACAGGACCCCCTTCTATACGACTCCCATACATAACTTTTACCTCCCACGGCTCCTTCTGAGAGAACAATTGCTCCAAAAGATGCGTTTGTATGGCGGCCATATTGAAAAATGGCGGAAATAAAAAGTCGACCCCGGATTATAATTCGATGCCCCCGAAAACCCCCGGACGCCAATTTTCAGCCGGCTCGGACCATATTTTTTTTTATTGCCGCCATTTTGAATCCGCCATCTTGGATTTTTGTGACCACCACCGGAAAGCCCTCCCCATCATCTATGAAATTGGTTCGAGCACCCCCCCGCTATCTCTAACGGTTTCGGAACGGTGAGCGTTTGAATTTTGTATGGCGGCCATGTTTTTTGTATGGAAGCCATCTTTTTTTCACCGGATCGTCAATTGGCCCAGGGTCCCTGACATTTTTAGTTCCGGCGGTATAGGTTTGCGACTTGCCATTTTCGAGATCCGTAGGGCAGTTCCGGTCAGCGTTCCACTTTCAGGTCATTTCGGACTTTTCCTAAACTCACAGGACCCCCCTCTATACGACACCCATACATCACTTTTACCCCCGACGGCTCCTTCTGGGAGAACAATTGTGTGAAAATCCAAAATGAACACCTGTATGGCAGCCATGTTCTTTTGTATGGAAGCCATCTTTTTTTCACCGGCTCGTCAATCGTCCTACCGTACTCGAAATTTTTAGTTCCGGCACCGTGCGTCTGCAACTTGTAGTTTTCGAGATCCGTAGGGCAGTTCTGGTCACGGTTCCACATTCAGGTTATTTCGGATTTTTCCTAAACTCACTGGACCCTTCCCTATATAACTCCCATACATAACTTTAACCTCCCACGGCTCCTTCTGTGAGAATAATTGTGCGAAAATCCAAAATGAACACTTGTATGGCGGCCATGTATTTTTTTTCGAAGCCATCTTTTTTTTACCAGCTCATCAATCGACCCAGGGTCCTCGACATTTTTAGTTCGGGCAATATGGGTCTGCGTTTTGCCGTTTTCGAGATCCGTAGGGCAGTTCCGGTCAGGGTTCTACTTTCAGGTCATCTCGGATTTTTCTTAAACTCACTGGAATTTCCACTATACAACTTCCATACATGACTTTTACCCCGCACGACTCCTTTTAGAACAATTGCTCCAAAAGAAGCGTTTATATGGCGGCCATGTTTTTTTGTATAAAAGCCATTTTTTTTTACCAGCTCGTCAATTTACCCAAGATCATACACATTTTTAATTCGAGCAGTATGGGTGTGCGACTTCTCATTTTCGAGATCCGTGGGGCAGTTCCGGTCAGCGTTCCACTTTCAGGTCTTTTCGGACTTTTCATAAACTCATAGGACCCCCTTCTATATGACTCCGATACATGACTTTTACCTCCCACGGCTCCTTCTGGGAGAGCAGTTGTGTGAACATCCAAAATGAACACTTCTATGGCCGCCACCTTTTTTTGTATGGAAGCCATCTTTTTTTCACCGGTTCGTCAAACGGCCCAAGGTCCTTAACATTTTTAGTTGGGGCGGTATAGCATTGCGACTTGTAATTTTCGAGATCCGTAGGGCAGTTCCGGTCAGCGTTCCACTTTCAGGTCATTTCGGACTTTTCCTGAACTTATAGGACCCCCTTCTATACGAATTCTATACATGAGTTTTACCACCGAAAGCTCCTTCTGGGAGAACAATTGAGTGAAAATCCAAAATGATCACTTGTATGGCGGCCATCTTTTTTTGTATGGAAGCCATCTTTTTTTCACCGGCTCGTCAATCGTCCCAAGGTACTCGAGATTTTTAGTTCCGGCAGTATGGGTGTGCGACTTCTCATTTTCGAGATCCGTAGGGCAGTTCCGGTCAGCGTTCCACTTTCAGGTCATTTCGGACTTTCCTGAACTCATAGGACCCCCTTCTATACGACTCCCAAACATGACGTTTACCCCCGACGGCTCCTTCTGGGAGAACAATTGAGTGAAAAACCAAAATGAACACTTTTGTATGGCCGCCATCTTTTTTGTATGGAAGCCATCTTTTCTTCACCGGCTCGTCGATCGACCCAGGGTCCTCGACATTTTTAGTTCCGGCAGAATGGGTGTGCGACTTGTAACTTTCGAGTTCCGTAGGGCAGTTCCGGTCAGCGTTCCACTTTCAGGTCATTTCGGACTTTTCCTAAACTCACAGGACCCCCCTCTATACGACTCCCATACAATACTTTTACCCCCCACGGATCCTTCTGGGAGACCAATTGCTCCAAAAGATGCGTTTGTATGGCGGCCATATTGAAAAATGGCGGAAAAAAATAATCGACTCCGGATTATGAATCGGTGCCCCCGAAAATCCCCGGATGCCAATTTTCAGCCGGCTCGGACCATTTTTTTTTATGGCCGCCATTTTGAGTCCGCCATCTTGGATTTTTATGACCACCACCGGAAAGCCCCCTCCATCCTCTATGAAAATGGTTCGAGCACCCTGCCGCTATCTCCAACGGTTTAGGAACGGTGAGCGTTTCAATTTTGTATGGCCGCCATTTTTTTTGTATGGAAGCCATCTTTTTTTCACCGGCTCGTCAAACGGCCCAGGGTCCTCGACATTTTTAGTTCCGGCAGTGTGGGTGTTCGACTTTTCATTTTCGAGATCCGTAGGGCAGTTCCGGTCAGTGTTCCACTTTCAGGTCATTTCGGACTTTTCTTAGGCTCACAGGACCCCCCTCTATACGACTCCCATACATCGCTTTTACCCCCGACGGCTCCTTCTGGGAGAACAATTGGGTGAAAATCCAAAATGAACACTTGTATGGCGGCCATATTGGAAAATGGCGGAAAAAAAAATTTGATCCCGGATTATGAATCGGTGCCCCCGAAAACCCCTGGATGCCAATTTTCAGCCGGCTCGGACCATTTTTTTTTTTGGCCGCCATTTTGAATCCGCCATCTTGGATTTTTATGACCCCCACCGGAAAGCCCCCGTCGTCCTCTATGACATTTGGTCGAGCACCCCCCCGCTATCTCCAACGGTTTCGGAACGGTGAGCGTTTCAATTTTGTATGGCCGCCATCTTTTTTTGTATGGACGCCATCTTTTTTTCACCGGCTCGTCAAACGGCCCAGGGTTCTTGACATTTTTAGTTCCAGCACTATGGGTGTGCGACTTGTAATTTTCGAGATCCGTAGGGCAGTTCCGGTCAGGGTTCCACTTTCAGGTCATTTCGGATTTTTCCCGGACTCACTGGACCCCCTTCTATACGACCCTCATACATGACTTTTACCCCCCACGGCTCCTTCTGGGAGAACAATTGTGTCAATCAGTCAGTGAGTCAGTGGTAATCGAGCTTTATATAAGTAAACTAGAGGTCGCGCGGTGCGCGGGCCGCGAGCGGCCCGCGAGGGCTTTTTAGGTGGGGTTTGTAACATGACGCAAAATAAATATGATATTTGATTTTGTATGGCAGCCATGTTTTTTTGTATGAAAGCCCTCTTTTTTTACCAGCTTGTCAATCGACCCAAGGCCCTACACATTTTTAGTTCGGGCAGTATGGGTGTGCGACTTTTCATTTTCGAGATCCGTGGGGCAGTTCCGGTCAGCGTTCCACTTTTAGGTTATTTCGGTTTTTTGCTGAACTCCCTGGACTTCCCTCTATACGTCTCCCATACATCACTTTTACCCCCCGCAGCTCCTTCCGGGAGAACAATGGAGTGAAAATCCAAAAATGAACACTTGTATGGCGGCCATGTTTTTTTGTATAGTAGCCATGATTTTTCACCAGTTCGTCGATCGACCCAAGGTCCTTGACATTTTTAGTTCTGGCAGTATAGGTCTGCGGCTTTCCGTTTTCGAGATCTGTAGGGCTGTTCCAGTCAGGGTTCGACTTTCAGGTCATTTCTCACTGGGCCTCTCTCTGTACGACTCCCACACATGACTTTTACCCCCCATGACTCCTTCTGGGAGAACAATTGCTCCAAAAGATGCGTTTGTATGGCGGCCATATTGAAAAATGGCGGAAAAAAAAGTTGGTCCCGGATTATGAATCGGTGCCCCCGAAAACCTCAGGACGCCAATTTTCAGCCAGATCGGACCATATTTTTTGTTGGCCGCCATTTTGGATCCGCCATCTTGGATTTTTATCACGACCACCGAAAAGCCCCTCTCGTCCTCGATGATATTTGGTAGAGCACCATCACTCTATCTCTAACGGTTTCGAAACGGTTAGGGTTCAAAAAGCTTAGAGGTCGCGCGGTGCGCGGCCCGCGGGCGGCCCGCGGAGGTTGTGGTTGAACTCTTAAATTAACTTAAAAAATAATTAAAACACGATTTGGAAAGTGCTTTGACTTTGACTGACTTTGACTTTGACTTTGAATTCGACTTTCACTTTGACTTTATTTTTCGTTTTGTTTCCAGCAGACCCTTTCATTTGATATCCATATCAGGTTGGTAGATAAGAAAATTTTGTCTACCATCTTGGGGCGTCCGCCATATTGAATTAAGTGTGACGTTATTTTAGTTTCGTACTCTTCTCAGCAAACCCTTTCATTTGATACCCATATCATGGTAGTGCATAATACATAAGTAGTCCGCCATATTGGATTTAGAATGACGTCAGTTATCTAACTATGCATTGTCATCCTAACTAAACGTGTGTGCAAAATCTCACCTCAATCGGAAACCGCGAAGTGGATCAAATTTAACTTCCAAGATTTTCTTACATAGTTACAGGTGAAGCTAATAAAAGCGTATTAAGAGGCGTTTGTATGGCAGCCATGTTTTTTTGTATGAAAGCCATCTTTTTTTTACCAGCTCGTCAATCGACCCAAGGTCCTACACATTTTTAGTTCGGGCAGTACGGGTGTGCGACTTCTTATTTTGGAGATCCGTGGGGCAGTTCCGGTCAGCGTTCCACTTTCAGGTCATTTCGGACTTTTCCTGAACTCATAGGAGGGTCCTTCTATACGACTCCTCTACATGAGTTTTACCCCCGAAGGCTCCTTCTGGGAGAACAATTGAGTGAAAATCCAAAATGAACACTTGTATGGCGGCCATCTTTTTTTTTGTATGGAAGCCATATTTTTTTTACCAGCTCATCAATCGACCCAGAGTCCTCAACATTTTTAGTTCGGGTACTATGGGTCTGCGACTTGTAGTTTTCGAGATCCGTAGGGCTGTTCCAGTCAGGGTTCCACTTTCAGGTCATTTCGGATTTTTCTAAACTCAATGGATCCCCTTCTATACAACTCCCATACGTTACTATTACCCCCCGCGGCTCCTTTGGGAGAAAGAACACTTGCTCCAAAAGAAGCGTTTGTATGACGGCCATGTTTTTTTGTATGAAAGCCATCTTTTTTTGACCAGCTCGTCAATCGACCCAAGGTCCTACACATTTTTAGATCGGGCACTATGTGTCTGCGCTTTGCCGTTATTGAGATCCGTAGGGCAGTTCTGGTCAATGTTCCACTTTAAGGTCTTTTCGGATTTTTCCTAAACTCACTGGACCCTTCCCTATATAACTCCCATACATAACTTTAACCTCCCACGGCTCCTTCTGTGAGAACAATTGTGCGAAAATCCAAAATGAACACTTGTATGGCGGCCATGTATTTTTTTTGGAAGCCATCTTTTTTTTACCAGCTCATCAATCGACCCAGGGTCCTCGACATTTTTAGTTCCGGCAGTATGGGTGTGCGACTTGTAACTTTCGAGTTCCGTAGGGCAGTTCCGGTCAGGGTTCTACTTTCAGGTCATCTCGGATTTTTCTTAAACTCACTGGAATTTCCACTATACAACTTCCATACATGACTTTTACCCCGCACGACTCCTTTTAGAACAATTGCTCCAAAAGAAGCGTTTATATGGCGGCCATGTTTTTTTGTATGAAAGCCATTTTTTTTTACCAGTTCGTCAATTTACCCAAGATCATACACATTTTTAATTCAAGCAGTATGGGTGTGCGACTTCTCATTTTCGAGATCCGTGGGGCAGTTCCGGTCAGCGTTCCACTTTCAGGTCTTTTCGGACATTTCGTAAACTCATAGGACCCCCTTCTATATGACTCCCATACATGACTTTTACCTCCCACGGCTCCTTCTGGGAGAGCAATTGTGTGAACATCCAAAATGAACACTTGTATGGCCGCCATCTTTTTTTGTATGGAAGCCATCTTTTTTTGACCGGTTCGTCAAACGGCCCAGGGTCCTTAACATTTTTAGTTGGGGCGGTATAGCATTGCGACTTGTAATTTTCGAGATCCGTAGGGCAGTTCCGGTCAGCGTTCCACTTTCAGGTCATTTCGGACTTTTCCTGAACTTATAGGACCCCCTTCTATACGAATTCTATACATGAGTTTTACCACCGAAGGCTCCTTCTGGGAGAACAATTGAGTGAAAATCCAAAATGAACACTTGTATGGTGGCCATCTTTTTTTGTATGGAAGCCATCTTTTTTTCACCGGCTCGTCAATCGTCCCAAGGTACTCGAGATTTTTAGTTCCGGCAGTATGGGTGTGCGACTTGTAACTTTCGAGTTCCGTAGGGCAGTTCCGGTCAGCGTTCCACTTTCAGGTCATTTCGGACTTTTCCTAAACTCACAGGACCCCCCTCTATACGACTCCTATACAATACTTTTACCCCCCACGGCTCCTTCTGGGAGAACAATTGAGTGAAAAACCAAAATGAACACTTTTGTATGGCCGCCATCTTTTTTTGTATGGAAGCCATCTTTTCTTCACCGGCTCGTCGATCGACCCAGGGTCCTCGACATTTTTAGTTCCGGCAGTATGGGTGTGCGACTTGTAACTTTCGAGTTCCGTAGGGCAGTTCCGGTCAGGGTTCTACTTTCAGGTCATCTCGGATTTTTCTTAAACTCACTGGAATTTCCACTATACAACTTCCATACATGACTTTTACCCCGCACGACTCCTTTTAGAACAATTGCTCCAAAAGAAGCGTTTATATGGCGGCCATGTTTTTTTGTATGAAAGCCATTTTTTTTTACCAGTTCGTCAATTTACCCAAGATCATACACATTTTTAATTCAAGCAGTATGGGTGTGCGACTTCTCATTTTCGAGATCCGTGGGGCAGTTCCGGTCAGCGTTCCACTTTCAGGTCTTTTCGGACATTTCGTAAACTCATAGGACCCCCTTCTATATGACTCCCATACATGACTTTTACCTCCCACGGCTCCTTCTGGGAGAGCAATTGTGTGAACATCCAAAATGAACACTTGTATGGCCGCCATCTTTTTTTGTATGGAAGCCATCTTTTTTTGACCGGTTCGTCAAACGGCCCAGGGTCCTTAACATTTTTAGTTGGGGCGGTATAGCATTGCGACTTGTAATTTTCGAGATCCGTAGGGCAGTTCCGGTCAGCGTTCCACTTTCAGGTCATTTCGGACTTTTCCTGAACTTATAGGACCCCCTTCTATACGAATTCTATACATGAGTTTTACCACCGAAGGCTCCTTCTGGGAGAACAATTGAGTGAAAATCCAAAATGAACACTTGTATGGTGGCCATCTTTTTTTGTATGGAAGCCATCTTTTTTTCACCGGCTCGTCAATCGTCCCAAGGTACTCGAGATTTTTAGTTCCGGCAGTATGGGTGTGCGACTTGTAACTTTCGAGTTCCGTAGGGCAGTTCCGGTCAGCGTTCCACTTTCAGGTCATTTCGGACTTTTCCTAAACTCACAGGACCCCCCTCTATACGACTCCCATACAATACTTTTACCCCCCACGGCTCCTTCTGGGAGAACAATTGAGTGAAAAACCAAAATGAACACTTTTGTATGGCCGCCATCTTTTTTTGTATGGAAGCCATCTTTTCTTCACCGGTTCGTCAAACGGCCCAGGGTCCTTAACATTTTTAGTTGGGGCGGTATAGCATTGCGACTTGTAATTTTCGAGATCCGTAGGGCAGTTCCGGTCAGCGTTCCACTTTCAGGTCATTTCGGACTTTTCCTGAACTTATAGGACCCCCTTCTATACGAATTCTATACATGAGTTTTACCACCGAAGGCTCCTTCTGGGAGAACAATTGAGTGAAAATCCAAAATGAACACTTGTATGGTGGCCATCTTTTTTTGTATGGAAGCCATCTTTTTTTCACCGCCTCGTCAATCGTCCCAAGGTACTCGAGATTTTTAGTTCCGGCAGTATGGGTGTGCGACTTGTAACTTTCGAGTTCCGTAGGGCAGTTCCGGTCAGCGTTCCACTTTCAGGTCATTTCGGACTTTTCCTAAACTCACAGGACCCCCCTCTATACGACTCCCATACAATACTTTTACCCCCCGCGGCTCCTTCCGGGAGAACAATTACTCCAAAAGATGCGTTTGTATAGCGGCCATATTGAAAAATGGCGGAAAAAAAAATCGACCCCGGATTATGAATCGGTGCCCCCGAAAACTCCCGGGTGCCAATTATCAGCCGGCTCAGAGCAACTTTTTTTTCGGCCGCCATTTTGGATCCGCCATCTTGGATTTTTATGACCACCACCGGAAAGCCCCCTCCATTCTCTATGAAATTGGTTCGAGCACCCTCCCGTTATCTGTAACGGTTTCGGAACGGTGAGCGTTTCTATTTTGTATGGCGGCCATGTTTTTTTGTATGGAAGCCATCTTTTTTTCACCGGCTCGTCAAACGGCCCAGGGTCCTTGACATTTTTAGTTCCGGCGGTATAAGTTTACGACTTTTAATTTTCGAGATCCGTAGCGCAGTTCCGGTCAGCGTTCCACTTTCAGGTCATTTCGGACTTTTCCTAAACTCACAGGACCCCCCTCTATACGACTCCCATACATCACTTTTACCCCCGGCGGCTGCTTCTGGGAGAACAATTGGGTGAAAATCCAAAATGAACACTTGTATGGCGGCCATCTTTAAAAATGGCGGAAAGAAAAATTTGATCCCGGATTATGAATCGGTGCCCCCGAAAACCCCCGGACGCCAATTTTCAGCCGGCTCGGACCATTTTTTTTTTTGGCCGCCATTTTGAATCCGCCATCTTGGATTTTTATGACCCCCACCGGAAAGCCCCCGTCGTCCTCTATGACATTTGGTCGAGCACCCCCCCGCTATCTCCAACGGTTTCGGAACGGTGAGCGTTTCCATTTTGTATGGCCGCCATCTTTTTTTGTATGGACGCCATCTTTTTTTCACCGGCTCGTCAAACGGCCCAGGGTTCTTGACATTTTTAGTTCCAGCACTATGGGTGTGCGACTTTTCATTTTCGAGATCCGTAGGGCAGTTCCGGTCAGGGTTCCACTTTCAGGTCATTTCGGATTTTTCCCGGACTCACTGGACCTCCTTCTATACGACCCTCATACATGACTTTTACCCCCCACGGCTCCTTCTGGGAGAACAATTGTGTCAATGAGTCAGTCAGTCAGTCAGTCAGTCAGTGGTAATCGAGCTTTATATAAGTAAACTAGTGGTCGCGCGGTGCGCGGGCCGCGAGCGGCCCGCGAGGTCTTTTTAGGTGGGGTTTGTAACATGACGCAAAATAAATATGATATTTGATTTTGTATGGCAGCCATGTTTTTTTGTATGAAAGCCATCTTTTTTTACCAGCTTGTCAATCGCCCCAAGGTCCTACACATTTTTAGTTCGGGCAGTATAGGTGTCCGACTTCTCATTTTCGAGATCCGTGGGGCAGTTCCGGTCAGCGTTCCACTTTTAGGTTATTTCGGTTTTTTGCTGAACTCCCTGGACTTCCCTCTATACGTCTCCCATACATCACTTTTACCCCCCGCGGCTCCTTCCGGGAGAACAATTGAGTGAAAATCCAAAAATGAACACTTGTATGGCGGCCATGTTTTTTTGTATAGTAGCCATGATTTTTCACCAGTTCGTCGATCGACCCAAGGTCCTTGACATTTTTAGTTCGGGCAGTATGGGTGTGCGACTTCTCATTTTCGAGATCCGTGGGGCAGTTCCGGTCAGCGTTCCACTTTTAGGTTATTTTGGACTTTTCCTGAACTCATACGACCTCCTTCTATACAACTCCCATACATGACTTTTACCCCTGACGGCTCCTTCTGGGAGAACAATTGAGTGAAAATCCAAAAATGAACACATGTATGGCGGCCATGTTTTTTTGTATAGTAGCCATGATTTTTCACCAGTTCGTCGATCGACCCAAGGTCCGTGACATTTTTAGTCGTGGCAGTATAGGTCTGCGGCTTTCCGTTTTCGAGATCCGTAAGGCTGTTCCAGTCAGGGTTTGACTTTCAGGTCATTTCTCACTGGGCCTCCCTCTGTACGACTCCCACACATGACTTGTACCCCCCATGACTCCTTCTGGGAGAACAATTGCTCCAAAAGATGCGTTTGTATGGCGGCCATATTGAAAAATGGCGGAAAACAAAAGTCGGTCCCGGATTATAAATCGGTGCCCTCGAAAACCTCAGGACGCCAATTTTCAGCCAGATCGGACCATATTTTTTGTTTGCCGCCATTTTGAATCCGCCATCTTGGATTTTTATCACGTCCACCGAAAAGCCCCTCTCGTCCTCTATGATATTTGGTCGAGCACCCCCACTCTCTCTCTAACGGTTTCGAAACGGTGAGGGTTTAAATAGCGTAGAGGTCGCGCGGTGCGCGGGCCGCGAGCGGCCCGCGGAGGTAGTGGTGGAGCTCTTAAATTAACTTAAAAATATAAAAACACGATTTTGAAAGTGCCTGCATAGGCTCAGTTGTAATAAAAATCTTTGACTTCGGTCTCGGCTTCTGCTTCGTTCTCGTCTTCGGCCTCGTCTTTGGCTTCGACCTCTTCGTTTTCTTCCCAGCAGACCCCTTCATTTGATACCCATATCATGGTAGATAAGAAAAAATTGTCTACCATCTTGGGGCGTCCGCCATATTGAATTAAGTATGACGTTATATTAGTTTTCGTAGTCTTCTCAGCAAACCCTTTCATTTGATACCCATATCATGGTAGTGCATAATACATAAGTAGTCCGCCATATTGGATTTAGAATGACATCAGTTATCTAACTATGCATTGTCATCTTAGGTAAACGCGTGTGCAAAATCTCACCTCAATCGGAAACCGCGAAGTGGGTCAAATTTAACTTCGGAGATTTTCTTACATAGTTACAGGTGAAGCTAATAAAAGCGTGTTAAGAAGCGTTTGTATGGCGGCCATGATTTTTGTATGGAAGCCCCCTATATACGACTCCCATACATCACTTTTACCCCCACGACTCCTTCTGGGAGAACAATTGGGTGAAAATCCAAAATGAACACTTGTATGGCGGCCATATTGAAAAACGTTGGAAAAGAAAGTCGATTCCGGTTTATGAATTGGTGCCCCCTAAAACCCCCGGACGCCAATTTTCAGCCAGATCGTACCATATTATTTTTTGGCCTCAATTTTGAATCCGCCATCTTGGATTTTTATCACTACCACTGCAAAGCCACCCCCTCGTTCTCTATGATATTTGGTCGAGCACCCCCCCTCTATCTCTAACGGTTTCGGAACGGCGAGGGTTTCGAAAAAGTAGAGGCCGCGCAGTGCGCGGGCCGTAAGCGGCCCGCGGGTGGCGGTTTTGGAGCTCTTAAATTAACATAAAAAAAAAAAAAACACGCTTTTGAAAGTGCCTGCAAAGGCTCAGTTGTAATAAAAAACTTTGACTTAGACTTTGGCTTCGGCTTCGGCTCCAGTTTCGGCCTCGGCTTTGGCCTCGGTTTCGGCTTTGATATCGACTTCGACTTTGACTTTGACTTCGACTTCGACTTCGACTTCGACTTCGACTTCGACTTCGACGACTTCAACTTCGACTTCGACTTCGACTTCGACTTCGACTTCGACTTCGACTTTGACTTCGACATCGACTTTGACTTTATTTTTCGTTTTCTTCCCAGCAGACCCTTTCATTTGATACCCATATCATGATGGTAGATAAGAAAATTTTGCCTACCATCTTGGGGCGTCCGCCATATTGAATTAAGTGTGACGTTATTTTAGTTTCGTACTCTTCTCAGCAAACCCTTTCATTTGATACCCATATGACGGTAGTGCATAATACATAAGTAGTCCGCCAGTCCGCCATATTGGATTTAGAATGACGTCAGTTATCTAACTATGCATTGTCATCCTAACTAAACGTGTGTGCAAAAGTTCAACTCAATCGGAAACCGCGAAGTGGGTCAAATTTAACTTCCAAGATTTTCTTACATAGTTAGTTAGTTAGTTACAGGTGAAGCTAATAAAAGCGTTAAAAAAAAAGGTGGAAATAAATTTCGATCCTGGATAATGAATCGGTGCCTTCAAAAACTCAAAGACGCCAATTTTCAGCCCGATCGGAATATATTGTTTTGGCCGCCATTTTGAATCGGCCATCTTGGATTTTTATGAACACAACCGGAAAGCCCCTTTCATCCTCTATGACATTGGTTCGAGCAACCCCCCGCTATCTCTAACATTTTCGGCGTGGAGGGCATTTCTATTTTGTATGGCGGCCATGTTTTTTGTATGGAAGCCATCTTTTATTTACCAACTCGTCAATCGGCCCGAGATCCTACAAATTTTTAGTTCCGGCACTATGGGTCTGCGCTTTGCCGTTTTTGAGATCCGTAGGGCAGTTCTGGTCAAGGTTCCACTTTAAGGTCTTATCGGATTTTTCCTGAAATCACTGGACCCCCTTCTATACGACTCCGAATCATCACTTTTACCCCCCACGGCTCCTTCTGGGAGAACAATCGCTCCAAAAGAAGCGTGTGTATGGCGGCCATATTGAAAAATGGCGGAGAAAAAAAGTAGATCCCAGATTATGAATCGGTGCCCCCGAAAACCACCAGCCGCCAATTTTCAGTCGAGCACGACTTCCTGTTTTCGAGATCCGTGGGGCAGTTCCGGTCAGCGTTCCACTTTCAGGTCATTTCGGACTTTTCCTAAACTCACAGGACCCCCCTCTATACGACTCCCATACATCACTTTTACCCCCGGCGGCTGCTTCTGGGAGAACAATTGGGTGTAAATCCAAAATGAACACTTGTATGGCGGCCATATTTTTTTGTATGGAAGCCATCTTTTTTTCACCGGCTCGACGATCTGACCAGGCTCCTCAACATTTTTAGTTCAGGCAGTATGGGTGTGCGACTTCTCATTTTCGAGATCCGTGGGGCAGTTCCGGTCAGCGGTCTACCTTTAGGTCATTTCAGATTTTTCATGAACTCCCTGGCCCTCCCTCTATACGTCTCCCATACATGACTTTTGACCCCCGCAGCTCCTTCTGGGAAAACAATTGCTCCAAACGATGCGTTTGTATGGCGGCCATCTTCAAAAATGGCGGAATAAAAAAATTGATCCCGGATTATGAATTGGTGCCCCCGAAAACCCCCGGATGCCAATTTTCAGCCGGCTCGGACCATTTCTTTTTTTGGCCGCCATTTTGAATCCGCCATCTTGGATTTTCATGACCACCTCCGGAAAGCCCCCTCCATCCTCTATGAAATTGGTTCGAGCACCCCCCCGCTATCTCTAACGGTTTCGTAACGGTGAGCGTTCGAATTTTGTATGGCCGCCATGTTTTTTTGTATGGAAGCCATCTTTTTTTCACCGGATCGTCAACCGGCCCAGGGTCCTTGACATTATTAGTTCCAGCGGTATAGGTTTGCGACTTGCCATTTTCGAGATCCGTAGGGCAGTTCCGGTCAGCGTTCCACTTTCAGGTCATTTCGGACTTTTCCTAAACTCACAGGACCCCCCTCTATACGACTCCCATACATCACTTTTACCCCCCATGGCTCCTTCTGGGAGAACAATTGGGTGAAAATCCAAAATGAACACTTGTATGGCGGCCATATTGAAAAATTTGATCCCGGATTATGAATCGGTGCCCCCGAAAGCCCCCGGATGCCAATTTTCAGCCGGCTCGGACCATTTTTTTTTTTGGCCGCCATTTTGAATCCACCATCTTGGATTTTTATGACCCCCACCAGAAAGCCCCCGTCGTCCTCTATGACATTTGGTCGAGCACCCCCCCGCTATCTCCAACGGTTTCGGAACGGTGAGCGTTTCATTTTTGTATGGCCGCCATCTTTTTTTGTATGGGAGCCATCTTTTTTTCACCGGCTCGTCAATCGACCCAGGGTCCTTGACATTTTTAGTTCCGGCACTATGGGTGTGCGACTTCTCATTTTCGAGATCCGTAGGGCAGTTCCGGTCAGCGTTCCACTTTCAGGTCATTTCGGATTTTTCCCGGACTCACTGGACCTCAAGGTTTATGACTTTATGTATGACTTGTACCCCCCACGGCTCCTTCTGGGAGAACAATTATGTCAATCAGTGAGTGAGTGAGTCAGTGGTAATCGAGCTTTATATATTAGTGACTAGAGGTCGCGCGCTGCGCGGGCCGCGAGCGGCCCGCGAGGTGGTTTTAGGTGGAGGTTGTACCTTGCAACCCCCCCTCTATCTATAACGGTTTCGGAATGGAGCGTTTCAATTTTGTATGGCGGCCATGTTTTTTTGTATAGTAGCCATGATTTTTGACCAGCTCGTCAATCGACCCAAGGTCCTTGACATTTTTAGTTCCGGCAGTATAGGTCTACAACTTTCCGTTTTCGAGATCCGTAGGGCTGTTCCAGTCAGGGTTCGACTTTCAGGTCATTTCTCACTGGGCCTCCCTCTATAAGACTCCCACACATGTCTTTTACCCCCCATGACTCCTTCTGGGAGAACAATTGCTCCATAAGATGCGTTTGTATGGCGGCCATATTGAAAAATGGCGGAAAAAAAAAGTCGGTCCGCAATTATGAATCGGTGCCCCCGAAAACCTCAGGACGCCAATTTTCAGCCAGATCGGACCATATTTTTTGTTGGCCGCCATTTTGAATCCGCCATCTTGTATTTTTATCACGACCACCGAAAAGCCCCTCTCGTCCTCGATGGTATTTGGTCGAGCACCCCCACTCTATCTCTAACGGTTTCGAAACGGTGAGGGTTTAAAAAGCTTAGAGGTCGCGCGATGCGCGGGCCGCGGGCGTTCCGCGGAGGTTGTGGTGGAGCTCTTAAATTAACTTAAAAAAAATAAAAACACTATTTTGAAAGTGCCTGCATAGGCTCAATTGTAATAAAAAACTTTGACTTCGGTCTCGGCTTCGGCTTCGGCCTCGTCTTCGGCTTCGGCCTCGTCTGTGGATTCGACCTCAGTCTCGGCTTCGGCTTCGACCTCGGTTTTGGCTTCGTCCTCGGCTTTGCCCTCTTCTTCGGCCTCGGCTTGCGCACGGCTTCGGCTTCGGACTCGGCCTCGGCTTCGGCCTCGTCTTTGGCCTCGTCTTCGGCTTCGGCTTCAGCCTCGGCTTTGGCTTCGGATTCGGCCTCGGCTTTGAATTCGGCCTCGGCCTCGGCCTCGGCTTCGGCTTTGAATGCGACTTCGGCATTGACTTTGACTTTGACTTTGAACTTGACTTTGACTTCGACTTTCACTTTGACTTTGAACTTGACTTTGACTTCGACTTTCACTTTGACTTTGACTTTATTTTTCGTTTTCTTCCCAGCAGACCCTTTCATTTGATACCAATATCATGATGGTAGATAAGAAAATTTTGTCTACCATCTTGGGGCGTCCGCCATCTTGAATTAAGTGTGACGTTATTTTAGTTTCGTAGTCTTCTTAGCAAACCCTTTCATTTGATACCCATATCATGGTAGTGCATAATACATAAGTAGTCCGCCATATTTGATTTAGAATGACGTCAGTTATCTAACTATGCATTGTCATCCTAACTAAACGCGTGTGCAAAAATCTCACCTCAATCAGAAACCGCGAAATGGGTCAAATTTAACTTCGGAGATTTTCTTACATAGTTACAGGTGAAGCTAATAAAAGCGTGTTAAGAAGCGTTTGTATGGCGGCCATGTTTTTTTTGTATGAAAGCCATCTTTTTTTACCAGCTCGTCGATCGGCCCAGGGTCTGTGACATTTTTAATTCCGACACAGTGGGTGTGCAACTTATAGTTTTTGAGATCCGTAGGGCAGTTCCGGTCAGCGTTCCACTTTCAGGTCATTTCGGACTTTTCCTGTACTCATAGGACCACCTTCTATACGAATTCCATATATGAGTTTTACCACCGAAGGCTCCTTCTGGGAGAACAATTGAGTGAAAATCCAAAATGAACACTTGTATGGCGGCCATGTTTTTTTGTATGGAAGTCATCTTTTTTTCACCGGCTCGTCCATAGGCCCAGGGTCCTTGACATTTTTTAGTTCTGGCAGTATGGGTGCGCGACTTCTCATTTTCGAAATCCTTAGGGCAGTTCCGGTCAGCGTTCCACTTTCAGGTCATTTAGGATTTTTTCTGATCTCACTGGACCCTTCCCTATACGACTCCCATACATGACTTTTACCTCCCACGGCTCCTTCTGGGAGAGCAACTGTGTGAAAATCCAAAATGAACACTTATGGCAGCCATGTTTTTTTGTATGGAAGCCATCTTTTTTTCACCGGCACGTCAATGGACCCAGGGTCCTCGACATTTTTAGTTCCGGCACCGTGCATCTGCCACTTGTAGTTTTCGAGATCCGTAGGGCAGTTCTGGTCAGCGTTCCACTTTCAGGTCATTTCGGACTTTTCTTAAACTCACTGGACCTCTCTCTATACGATTACCATACATGACTTCTAACCCCCGGGGCTCCTTCCGGGAGAACAATTGCTCCATAAGATGCGTTTGTATGGCAGCCATGTTTTTTTGTATGGAAGCTATCTTTTTTTCACCGGCTCGTCAATCGACCCTGGGTCATCGACATTTTTAGTTCAGGCACTATGGGTCGGCGACTTGTAATTTTTGAGATCCGTAGGGCAGTTCCGGTCAGCGTTCCACTTTCAGGTCATTTCGGACTTTTCCTAAAAACTCGCAGGACCCTCTTCTATATGATTCCCATACATGACTTTTACCCCCGACGACTCCTACTGGGAGAACAATTGAGTGAAAAACCAAAATGAACACTATTGTATGGCGGCCATGTTATTTTGTATGGAAGCCATCTTTTTTCACCGGCTCGTCAATCGTCCCAGGGTACTCGACATTTTTAGTTCGGGCAGTACCGGTGTTCGACTTCTCATTTTTGAGATCCGTAGAGCAGTTCCGGTCAGCGGTCTACCTTCAGGTCATTTCAGATTTTTTCTAAACTCACTGGACCCCCCTCTATACGACTCCCATACATGCTTTTTACCTCCCGCAGCTCTTTCCGTGAGAACAATTGCTCCAAAAGATGCGTTTGTATGGCGGCCATATTGAAAAATGGCGGAAAAATAAATTCGGCCCCGGATTATGAATCGATGCCCCCGAAAACCCCCGGACGCCAATTTTCAGCCGGCTCGCAGTAACTTTTTTTTCGGCCGCCATTTTGAATCCGCCATCTTGGATTTTTATGACCACCACCGGAAAGCCCCCTCCATTCTCTATGACATTAGTTCGACCACCCCCCCGCTATCTCTAACGGTGTCGGAACGGTGAGCGTTTCAATTTTGTATGGCGGCCATGTATTTTTGTATGGAAGCCATCTTTTTTTCACCGGATCGTCAATCGGCCCAGGGTCCCTGACATTTTTGGTTCCGGCGGTATAGGTTTGCGACTTGCCATTTTCGAGATCCGTGGGGCAGTTCCGGTCAGCGTTCCACTTTCAGGTCATTTCGGACTTTTTCTGAACTCATAGGACCCCCTTCCATACGACTCCTATACATGAGTTTTACCCCCGAAGGCTCCTTCTGGGAGAACAATTGAGTGAAAATCCAAAATGAACACTTGTATGGCGGCCATGTTTTTTTGTATGGAAGCCATCTTTTTTCACCGACTCGTCGATCGGCTCAGGGTCTTTGACATTTTTAGTTCCGGCACAGTGGGTGTGCAACTTATAGTTTTTGAGATCCGTAGGGCAGTTCCAGTAAGCGTTCCACTTTCAGGTCTTTTCGGACTTTCCTGAACTCATAGGACCCCCTTCTCTACGACTCCCATACACGACTTTTACCCCCGACGGCTCCTTTTAGGAGAACAATTGAGTGAAAATCCAAAATGAACACTTGTATGGCGGCCATGTTTTTTTGTATGGAAGCCATCTTTTTTCACCGGCTCGTCGATCGGCCCAGAGTCTTTGACATTTTTAGTTCCGGCACAGTGGGTGTGCGACTTATAGTTTTTGAGATCCGTAGGGCAGTTCCAGTAAGCGTTCCACTTTCAGGTCATTCTGGACTTTTTCTAAACTCTTAGGACCCCTTTCTATACGACCCTCATACATGATTTTTACCCCCGACGGCTCCTTCTGGGAGAACAATTGGGTGATAATCCAAAATGAACACTTGTATGGCGGCCATGTTTTTTTTGTATGGAAGTCATCTTTTTTTCACCGGTTCGTCAATCGACCCAGGGTCCTCGACATTTTTAGTTCCGGCAGTATGAGTGTGCGACTTGCTGTTTTCGAGATCCGTAGGGCAGTTCCGGTCAAAGTTCCACTTTAAGGCCATTTTATTTTAGATTTTTCTTAACCTCACAGGACCCCCTTCTATACGACTCCCATACATAACTTTTACCTCCCACGGCTCCTTCTGAGAGAACAATTGCTCCAAAAGATGCGTTTGTATGGCGGCCATATTGAAAAATGGCGGAAATAAAAAGTCGACCCCGGATTATAAATCGGTGCCCCCGAAAACCCCCGGACGCCAATTTTCAGCCGGCTTGGACCATAATTTTTTTTATTGCCACCATTTTGAATCCGCCATCTTGGATTTTTGTGACCACCACCGGAATGCCCTCCCCATCATCTATGAAATTGGTTCGAGCACCCCCCCGCTATCTCTAACGGTTTCGGAACGGTGAGCGTTTGAATTTTGTATGGCGGCCATGTATTTTTGTATGGAAGCCATCTTTTTTTCACCGGATCGTCAATCGGCCCAGGGTCCCTGACATTTTTGGTTCCGGCGGTATAGGTTTGCGACTTGCCATTTTCGAGATCCGTGGGGCAGTTCCGGTCAGCGTTCCACTTTCAGGTCATTTCGGACTTTTCCTGAACTTATAGGACCCCCTTCTATACGAATTCTATACATGAGTTTTACCACCGAAGGCTCCTTCTGGGAGAACAATTGAGTGAAAATCCAAAATGAACACTTGTATGGCGGCCATCTTTTTTTGTATGGAAGCCATCTTTTTTTCACCGGCTCGTCAATCGTCCCAAGGTACTCGAGATTTTTAGTTCCGGCAGTATGGGTGTGCGACTTCTCATTTTCGAGATCCGTAGGGCAGTTCCGGTCAGCGTTCCATTTTCAGGTCATTTCGGACTTTCCTGAACTCATAGGACCCCCTTCTATACGACTCCCAAACATGACATTTACCCCCGACGGCTCCTTCTGGGAGAACAATTGAGTGAAAAACCAAAATAAACACTTTTGTATGGCCGCCATCTTTTTTTGTATGGAAGCCATCTTTTCTTCACCGGCTCGTCGATCGACCCAGGGTCCTCGACATTTTTAGTTCGGGCAGTATGGGTGTAAGACTTGTAACTTTCGAGTTCCGTAGGGCAGTTCCGGTCAGCGTTCCACTTTCAGGTCATTTCGGACTTTTCCTAAACTCACAGGACCCCCCTCTATACGACTCCCATACAATACTTTTACCCCCCACGGCTCCTTCTGGGAGACCAATTGCTCCAAAAGATGCGTTTGTATGGCGGCCATATTGAAAAATGGCGGAAAATAAAAGTCGACCACGGATTATGAATCGGTGTCCCCGAAAACCCCCGGACGCCAATTTTCAGCCAGCTCGGAGCAACTTATTTTTCGGCCGCCATTTTGGATCCGCCATCTTGGATTTTTATGACCACCACCGGAAAGCCCCCTTCATTCTCTACGAAATTGGTTCGAGCACCCCCCCGCTATCTCTAACGGTGTCGGAACGGTGAGCGTTTGAATTTTGTATGGCGGCCATGTTTTTTTGTATGGAAGCCATCTTTTTTTCACCGGCTCGTCCATCGGCCCAGGGTCCTCGACATTTTTAGTTCCGGCGGTATAGGTTTGCGACTTGTAATTTTCGAGATCCGTAGGGCAGTTCCGGTCAGTGTTCCACTTTCAGGTCATTTCGGACTTTTCCTAAACTCAAAGGAACCCCCTCTATATGACTCCCATACATCACTTTTACCCCCCACGGCTCCTTCTGGGAGATCAATTGGGTCAAAATCCGAAATGAACACTTGTATGGCGGCCATATTGAAAAATGGCGGAAAAAAAAAATTGATCCCGGATTATGAATCGGTGCCCCCGAAAACCCCCGGATGCCAATTTTCAGCCGGCTCGGACCATTTTTTTTTATGGCCGCCATTTTGAGTTCGCCATCTTGGATTTTTATGACCCCCACCAAAAAGCCCCCGTCGTCCTCTATGACATTTGGTCGAACACCCCCCCACTATCTCCAACGGTTTCGGAACGGTGAGCGTTTCAATTTTGTATGGCCGCCATCTTTTTTTGTATGGACGCCATCTTTTTTTCACCGGCTCGTCAAACGGCCCAGGGTTCTTGACATTTTTAGTTCTAGCACTATAGGTCTGCGACTTTTCATTTTCGAGATCCGTAGGGCAGTTCCGGTCAGCGTTCCACTTTCAGGTCATTTCGGACTTTTCCTAAACTCACAGGACCCCCCTCTATACGACTCCCATACAATACTTTTACCCCCCACGGCTCCTTCTGGGAGACCAATTGCTCCAAAAGATGCGTTTGTATGGCGGCCATATTGAAAAATGGCGGAAAATAAAAGTCGACCACGGATTATGAATCGGTGTCCCCGAAAACCCCCGGACGCCAATTTTCAGCCAGCTCGGAGCAACTTATTTTTCGGCCGCCATTTTGGATCCGCCATCTTGGATTTTTATGACCACCACCGGAAAGCCCCCTTCATTCTCTACGAAATTGGTTCGAGCACCCCCCCGCTATCTCTAACGGTGTCGGAACGGTGAGCGTTTGAATTTTGTATGGCGGCCATGTTTTTTTGTATGGAAGCCATCTTTTTTTCACCGGCTCGTCCATCGGCCCAGGGTCCTCGACATTTTTAGTTCCGGCGGTATAGGTTTGCGACTTGTAATTTTCGAGATCCGTAGGGCAGTTCCGGTCAGTGTTCCACTTTCAGGTCATTTCGGACTTTTCCTAAACTCAAAGGAACCCCCTCTATATGACTCCCATACATCACTTTTACCCCCCACGGCTCCTTCTGGGAGATCAATTGGGTCAAAATCCGAAATGAACACTTGTATGGCGGCCATATTGAAAAATGGCGGAAAAAAAAAATTGATCCCGGATTATGAATCGGTGCCCCCGAAAACCCCCGGATGCCAATTTTCAGCCGGCTCGGACCATTTTTTTTTATGGCCGCCATTTTGAGTTCGCCATCTTGGATTTTTATGACCCCCACCAAAAAGCCCCCGTCGTCCTCTATGACATTTGGTCGAACACCCCCCCACTATCTCCAACGGTTTCGGAACGGTGAGCGTTTCAATTTTGTATGGCCGCCATCTTTTTTTGTATGGACGCCATCTTTTTTTCACCGGCTCGTCAAACGGCCCAGGGTTCTTGACATTTTTAGTTCTAGCACTATAGGTCTGCGACTTGTTATTTTCGAGATCCGTAGGGCAGTTCCGGTCAGCGTTCCACTTTCAGGTCATTTCGGACTTTTATTAAACTCACAGGACCCCCCTCTATACGACTCCCATACGTCACTTTTACCCCCGACGGCTCCATCTGGGAGATCAATTCTGTCAATGAGTCAGTCAGTGGTAATCGAGCTTTATATATTAGAGACTAGAGGTCGCGCGCTGCGCGGGCCGCGAGCGGCCCGCGAGGTGGTTTTAGGTGGAGGTTGTAACATGACGTAAAATAAATATGATATTTGGTTTTGTATGGCAGCCATGTTTTTTTGTATGGAAGCCATCTTTTTTTCACCGGCTCTTCAAACGGCCCAGGGTAATTGACATTTTTAGTTCCGGCGATATAGGTTTGCGACTTGTAATTTTCGAGATCCGTAGGGCAGTTCCAGGCACCGTTCCACTTTCAGGTCATTTCTTACTGGACCTCTATACGACTGTCATACATGACTTTTACCCCTCTGCGGTTCCTTCTCGGAGAACAATTGCTCCAAAAGAAGCGTTTGTATGGCGGCCATATTGAAAAATGACGGAAAAAAAATGTTGGCTCCGGATTATGAATACGAGCCGCCGAAAACCTCAGGACGTCAATTTTCAGCCAGATTAGACCATAATTTTTTAAACCGCTATTTCGAAGCCGCCATCTTGGATTTTTACTACTTACTACTTTGACTTTGACTTTGACTTTGACTTTGACTTTGACTTTGACTTTGACTTTGACTTTGACTTTGACTTTGACTTTGACTTTGACTTTGACTTTGACTTTGACTTTGACTTTGACTTTGACTTTGACTTTGACTTTGACTTTGACTTTGACTTTGACTTTGACTTTGACTTTGACTTTGACTTTGACTTTGACTTTGACTTTGACTTTGACTTTGACTTTGACTTTGACTTTGACTTTGACTTTGACTTTGACTTTGACTTTGACTTTGACTTTGACTTTGACTTTGACTTTGACTTTGACTTTGACTTTGACTTTGACTTTGACTTTGACTTTGACTTTGACTTTGACTTTGACTTTGACTTTGACTTTGACTTTGACTTTGACTTTGACTTTGACTTTGACTTTGACTTCGACATCGACTTTGACTTTATTTTTCGTTTTCTTCCCAGCAGACCCTTTCATTTGATACCCATATCATGATGGTAGATAAGAAAATTTTGTCTACCATCTTGGGGCGTCCGCCATATTGAATTAAGTGTAACGTTATTTTAGTTTCGTACTACTCTTCTCAGCAAACCCTTTCATTTGATACCCATATCATGGTAGTGCATAATACATAAATAGTCCGCCATATTGGATTTAGAATGACGTCAGTTATCTAACTGTATTGTCATCCTAACGTGTGCAAAATCTCACCTGAATCGGAAACCGCGAAGTGGGTCAAATTTAACTTCCAAGATTTTCTTACATAGTTACAGGTTAATTTAATAAAAGCGTGTTATTAAGCGTTTATATGGCAGCCATGTTTTTTTGTATGAAAGCCATCTTTTTTTTACCAGCTCGTCAATCGACCCAAGGTCCTACACATTTTTAGTTCGGGCAGTACGGGTGTGCGACTTCTTATTTTGGAGATCCGTGGGGCAGTTCCGGTCAGCGTTCCACTTTCAGGTCATTTCGGACTTTTCCTGAACTCATAGGACCCCCTTCTATACGACTCCTATACATGAGTTTTACCCCCGAAGGCTCCTTCTGGGAGAACAATTGAGTGAAAATCCAAAATGAACACTTGTATGGCGGCCATGTTATTTTGTATGGAAGCCATCTTTTTTCACCGGCTCGTCGATCGGCCCAGGGTCCTTAACATTTTTAGTTCCAGCACTGTAGGTCTGCGACTTGCCATTTTCGAGATCCATAGGGCAGTTCCGGTCAGCGTTCCACTTTCAGGTCATTTCGGACTTTTCCCATACTCACAGGACCCCCCTCTATACGACTCCCATACATCACTTTTACCCCCCATGGATCCTTCTGGGAGAACAATTGGGTGAAAATCCAAAATGAACAATTGTATGGCGGCCATATTTAAAAATGGCGGAAAGAAAAATTTGATCCCGGATTATGAATCGGTGCCCCCGAAAACCCCCGGACGCCAATTTTCAGCCGGCTCGGACCATATTTTTTTTGGCCGCCATTTTGAATCCGCCATCTTGGATTTTTATGACCCCCACCGGAAAGCCCCCGTCGTCCTCTATGACATTTGGTCGAGCACCCCCCCGCTATCTCCAACGGTTTCGGAACGGTGAGCGTTTCCATTTTGTATGGCCGCCATCTTTTTTTGTATGGAAGCCATCTTTTTTTCACCGGCTCGTCAATCGACCCAGTGTCCTCGACATTTTTAGTTCCGGCACTATGGGTGTGCGACTTGCCATTTTCGAGATCCGTAGGGCAGTTCCGGTCAGCGTTCCACTTTCAGGTCATTTCGGATTTTTCCCGGACTCACTGGACCCCCCTCTATACGACTCCCATACATGACTTTAACCCCCCACGGCTCCATCTGGGAGATCAATTCTGTCAATGAGTCAGTCAGTGGTAATCGAGCTTTATATATTAGAGACTAGAGGTCGCGCGCTGCGCGGGCCGCGAGCGGCCCGCGAGGTGGTTTTAGGTGGAGGTTGTAACATGACGTAAAATAAATATGATATTTGGTTTTGTATGGCAGCCATGTTTTTTTGTATGGAAGCCATCTTTTTTTCACCGGCTCTTCAAACGGCCCAGGGTAATTGACATTTTTAGTTCCGGCGATATAGGTTTGCGACTTGTAATTTTCGAGATCCGTAGGGCAGTTCCAGGCACCGTTCCACTTTCAGATCATTTCTCACTGGACCTCTATACGACTGTCATACATGACTTTTACCCCTCTGCGGTTCCTTCTCGGAGAACAATTGCTCCAAAAGAAGCGTTTGTATGGCGGCCATATTGAAAAATGACGGAAAAAAAATGTTGGCTCCGGATTATGAATACGAGCCGCCGAAAACCTCAGGACGTCAATTTTCAGCCAGATTAGACCATAATTTTTTAAACCGCTATTTCGAAGCCGCCATCTTGGATTTTTACTACTTACTACTATCTCTAACGTTTTCGGAACGGTGAGGGTTTCGAAAAAGTAGAGGTCGCGCAGTGCGCGGGCCGCAAGCGGCCCGCGGGTGGTGGGTTCCTTAGAGCTCTTAAATTAACTTAAAAAAATAAAACACGCTTTTGAAAGTGCCTGCAAAGGCTGATGTAATAAAAAACTTTGACTTTGACTTTGACTTTGACTTTGACTTTGACTTTGACTTTGACTTTGACTTTGACTTTGACTTTGACTTTGACTTTGACTTTGACTTTGACTTTGACTTTATTTTTCGTTTTCTTCCCAGCAGACCCTTTCATTTGATACCCATATCATGATGGTAGATAAGAAAATTTTGTCTACCATCTTGGGGCGTCCGCCATATTGAATTAAGTGTAACGTTATTTTAGTTTCGTACTACTCTTCTCAGCAAACCCTTTCATTTGATACCCATATCATGGTAGTGCATAATACATAAATAGTCCGCCATATTGGATTTAGAATGACGTCAGTTATCTAACTGTATTGTCATCCTAACGTGTGCAAAATCTCACCTGAATCGGAAACCGCGAAGTGGGTCAAATTTAACTTCCAAGATTTTCTTACATAGTTACAGGTTAATTTAATAAAAGCGTGTTATTAAGCGTTTATATGGCAGCCATGTTTTTTTGTATGAAAGCCATCTTTTTTTTACCAGCTCGTCAATCGACCCAAGGTCCTACACATTTTTAGTTCGGGCAGTACGGGTGTGCGACTTCTTATTTTGGAGATCCGTGGGGCAGTTCCGGTCAGCGTTCCACTTTCAGGTCATTTCGGACTTTTCCTGAACTCATAGGACCCCCTTCTATACGACTCCTATACATGAGTTTTACCCCCGAAGGCTCCTTCTGGGAGAACAATTGAGTGAAAATCCAAAATGAACACTTGTATGGCGGCCATGTTTTTTTGTATGGAAGCCATCTTTTTTCACCGGCTCGTCGATCGGCCCAGGGTCTTTGACATCTTTAGTTCCGGCACAGTGGGTGTGCGACTTGCCACTTTCGAGATCCGTAGGGCAGTTCCGGTCAGCGTTCCACTTTCATGTCATTTCTGACTTTTCCTAAACTCACAAGACCTCCCTCTATACGACTCCCATACATCACTTTTACCCCCCGCGGCTCCTTCCGGGAGAACAAATGCTCCAAAAGATGCGTTTGTATGGCGGCCATATTGAAAAATGGCGGAAAAAAAAGTTGACCCCGGATTATGAATCGGTGTCTCTGAAAACCCCCGGACGCCAATTTTCAGCCAGCTCGGATCAACTTTTATTCGGCCGCCATTTTGAATCCGCCATCTTGGATTTTTATGACCCCCACCGGAAAGCCCCCTCCATCCTTTATGAAATTGGTTCGAGCATCCCCCCGCTATCTCTAACGGTTTCGCAACGGTGAGCGTTTGAATTTTGTATGGCGGCCATGTTTTTTTGTATGGAAGCCATCTTTTTTTCACCGGCTCGACGATCGACCCAAGGTTCTGGACATTTTTAGTTGCGGCACTATCGGTCTGTGATTTGCCATTTTCGAGATCCGTAGGGCTGTTCCGGTCAGCGTTCCACTTTCAGGTCATTTCCGACTTTTCCTGAACTCACTGGACCTCTCTCTATATGACTCCCATACATGACTTTTACCCCCCGCGGCTCCATCCGGGAGAACAATTGCTCCAAAAGATGCGTTTGTATGGCGGCCATATTGAAAAATGGCGGAAAATAAAAAAATTATCCCGGATTATGAATCGGTGCCCCCGAAAACCCCCGGACGCCAATTTTCAGCTGGCTCGGACCATATTTTTTTTTGGCCGCCATTTTGAATCCGCCATCTTGGATTTTTATGACCCCCACCGGAAAGCCCCCATCGTCCTCTATGACATTTGGTCGAGCATTCCCCCGCTATCTCCAACGGTTTCGGAACGGTGAGCGTTTCCATTTTGTATGGCCGCCATCTTTTTTTGTATGGGAGCCATCTTTTTTTCACCGGCTCGTCAAACGGCCCAGGGTCCTCGACATTTTTAGTTCCGGCGGTATAGGTTTGCGACTTCTCATTTTCGAGATCCGTAGGGCAGTTCCGGTCAGCGTTCCACTTTCAGGTCATTTCGGATTTTTCCCGGACTCACTGGACCTCAGGGTTTACGACTCCCATACATGACTTTTACCCCCCACGTCTCCTTCTGGGAGAACAATTATGTCAATGAGTCAGTGAGTGAGTCAGTGGTAATCGAGCTTTATATATTAGAGACTAGAGGTCGCGCGGTGCGCGGGCCGCGAGCGGCCCGCGAGGGCTTTTTAGGTGGGGTTTGTAACATGACGCAAAATAAATATGATATTTGATTTTGTATGGCAGCCATGTTTTTTTGTATGAAAGCCCTCTTTTTTTACCAGCTTGTCAATCGACCCAAGGTCCTACACATTTTTAGTTCGGGCAGTATGGGTGTGCGACTTTTCATTTTCGAGATCCGTGGGGCAGTTCCGGTCAGCGTTCCACTTTTAGGTTATTTCGGTTTTTTGCTGAACTCCCTGGACTTCCCTCTATACGTCTCCCATACATCACTTTTACCCCCCGCGGCTCCATCCGGGAGAACAATTGAGTGAAAATCCAAAAATGAACACTTGTATGGCGGCCATGTTTTTGTGTATAGTAGCCATGATTTTTCACCAATTCGTCGATCGACCCAAGGTCCTTGACATTTTTAATTCTGGCAGTATAGGTCTGCGGCTTTCCGTTTTCGAGATCCGTAGGGCTGTTCCAGTCAGGATTCGACTTTCAGGTCATTTCAAACTGGGCCTCTCTCTGTACACATGACTTTTACCCCCCATGACTCCTTCTGGGAGAACAATTGCTCCAAAAGATGCGTTTGTATGGCGGCCATATTGAAAAATGGCGGAAAAAAAAATTGGTCCCGGATTATGAATCGGTGCCCCCGAAAACCTCAGGATGCCAATTTTCAGCCAGATCGGACCATATTTTTTGTTGACCGCCATTTTGAATCCGCCATCTTGGATTTTTATTACGACCACCGAAAAGCCCCTCTCGTCCTCGATGATATTTGGTCGAGCACCCCCACTCTATCTCTAACGGTTTCGAAACGGTTAGGGTTCAAAAAACTTAGAGGTCGCGCGGTGCGCGGGCCGCAGGCGGCCCGCGGAGGTTGTGGTAGAACTCTTAAATTAACTTAAAAAAAAATTAAAACACGATTTGGAAAGTGCTGTGACTTTGACTTTGACTTTGAATTCGACTTTCACTTTGACATCGACATCGACTTTGTTTTTCGTTATCTTCCCAGCAGACCCTTTCATTTGATACCCATATCATGATGGTAGATAAAAAAAATATTGTCTACCATCTTGGGGCGTCCGCCATATTGAATTAAATGTGACGTTATTTTAGTTTCGTAGTCTTCTCAGCAAACCCTTTCATTTGATACCCATATCATGGTAGTGCATAATACATAAGTAGTCCGCCATATTGGATTTAGAATGACGTCAGTTATCTAACTATGCATTGTCATCCTAAGTAAACGCGTGTGCAAAATCTCACCTCAATCGGAAACCGCGAAGTGGGTCAAATGTAACTTCCAAGATTTTCTTACATAGTTAGTTACAGGTGAAGCTAATAAAAGCGTGTTATGAAGCGTTTATATGGCGGCCATGTTTTTTTGTATGAAAGCCATTTTTTTTTACCAACTCGTCAATCGACCCAAGGTCCTACACATTTTTAGTTCGGGCAGTACGGGTGTGCGACTTCTCATTTTGGAGATCCGTGGGGCAGTTCCGGTCAGTGTTCCACTTTCAGGTCATTTCGGACTTTTCCTGAACTCATAGGACCCCCTTCTATACGACGCCTATACATGAGTTTTACCCCCGAAGGCTCCTTCTGGGAGAACAAATGAGTGAAAATCCAAAATGAACACTTGTATGGCGGCCATGTTTTTTTGTATGGAAGCCATCTTTTTTCACCGGCTCGTCGATCGGCCCAGGGTCTTTGACATTTTTAGTTCCGGCACAGTGGGTGTGCGACTTATAGTTTTTGAGATCCGTAGGGCAGTTCCAGTAAGCGTTCCACTTTCAGGTCATTCTGGACTTTTTCTAAACTCTTAGGACCCCCGTCTATATGACTCCCATACATGACTTTTACCTCCCACGGCTCCTTCTCGGAGAGCAATTGTGTGAAAATCCAAAATGAACACTTGTATGGCGGCCATGTTTTTTTGTATGGAAGCCATCTTTTTATCACCGGCTCGACAATCGACCCAAGGTCCTACACATTTTTAGTTCGGGCAGTACGGGTGTGCGACTTCTTATTTTGGAGATCCGTGGGGCAGTTCCGGTCAGCGTTCCACTTTCAGGTCATTTCGGACTTTTCCTGAACTCATAAGACCCCCTTCTATACGACTCCTCTACATGAGTTTTACCCCCGAAGGCTCCTTCTGGGAGAACAATTGAGTGAAAATCCAAAATGAACACTTGTACGGCGGCCATGTTTTTTTTTGTATGGAAGCCATCTTTTTTTTACCAGCTTGTCAATCGACCCAGAGTCCTCGACATTTTTAGTTCGGGCACTATGGGTCTGCGACTTGTAGTTTTCAAGATCCGTAGGGCTGTTCCAGTCAGGGTTCCACTTTCAGGTCATTTCGGATTTTTCTAAACTCAATGGATCCCCTTCTATACAACTCCCATACGTTACTATTACCCCCCGCGGCTCCTTTGGGAGAACACTTGCTCCAAAAGAAGCGTTTGTATGGCGGCCATGTTTTTTTGTATGGAAGCCATCTTTTTTTCACCGGCTCGTTAAACGGCCCAAGGTCCTCGACATTTTTAGTTCAGGCGGTATAGGTTTGCGACTTGCCGTTTTCGAGATCCGTAGGGCAGTTCTGGTCAGCGTTCCACTTTCAGGTCATTTCAGACTTTTCCTAAACTCACAGGATCCCCCTCTATACGACTCCCATACATCACTTTTACCCCCCACGGCTCCTTCCGGAAGAACAATTGCTCCAAAACATGCGTTTGTATGGCGGCCATATTGAAAAATGGCGGAAAAAAAAAGTCGACCCCGGATTATGAATTGGTGCCCCCGAAAACCCCCGGACGCCAATTTTCAGCCGGCTCGGAGCAACTTATTTTTCGGCCGCCATTTTGGATCCGCCATCTTGGATTTTTATGACCACCACCGGAAAGCCCCCTCCATCTTCTATGAAAATGGTTCGAGCACCCTCCCGCTATCTCCAACGGTTTCGGAACGGTGAGCGTTTCAATTTTGTATGGCCGCCATTTTTTTTGTATGGAAGCCATCTTTTTTTCACCGGCTCGTCAAACGGCCCAAGGTCCTCGACATTTTTAGTTCAGGCGGTATAGGTTTGCGACTTGCCGTTTTCGAGATCCGTAGGGCAGTTCCGGTCAGCGTTCCACTTTCAGGTCATTTCGGACTTTTCCTAAACTCACAAGACCCCCCTCTATACGACTCCCATACATCACTTTTACCCCCCACGGCTCCATCTGGGAGATCAATTGGGTCAAAATCCGAAATGAACACTTGTATGGCGGCCATATTGAAAAATGGCGGAAAAAAAAAATTGATCCCGGATTATTAATCGGCGCCCCCGAAAACCCCCGCATGCCAATTTTCAGCCGGCTCGGACCATTTTTTTTTTTGGCCGCCATTTTGAATCCGCCATCTTGGATTTTTATGACCCCCACCGGAAAGCCCCCGTCGTCCTCTATGACATTTGGTCGAGCACCCCCCCGCTATCTCCAACGGTTTCGGAACGGTGAGCGTTTCCATTTTGTATGGCCGCCATCTTTTTTTGTATGGAAGCCATCTTTTTTTCACCGGCTCGTCAATCGACCCAGGGTCCTCGACATTTTTAGTTCCAGCAGTATGGGTGTGCGACTTGTAATTTTCGAGATCCGTAGGGCAGTTCCGGTCAGCGTTCCACTTTCAGGTCATTTCGGATTTTTCCCGGACTCACTGGACCCCCCTCTATACGACTCCCATACATGACTTTAACCCCCCACGGCTCCATCTGGGAGATCAATTCTGTCAATGAGTCAGTCAGTGGTAATCGAGCTTTATATATTAGAGAAGACTAGAGGTCGCGCGGTGCGCGGGCCGCGAGCGGCCCGCGAGGGCTTTTTAGGTGGGGTTTGTAACATGACGCAAAATAAATATGATATTTGATTTTGTATGGCAGCCATGTTTTTTTGTATGAAAGCCCTCTTTTTTTACCAGCTTGTCAATCGACCCAAGGTCCTACACATTTTTAGTTCGGGCAGTATGGGTGTGCGACTTTTCATTTTCGAGATCCGTGGGGCAGTTCCGGTCAGCGTTCCACTTTTAGGTTATTTCGGTTTTTTGCTGAACTCCCTGGACTTCCCTCTATACGTCTCCCATACATCACTTTTACCCCCCGCGGCTCCATCCGGGAGAACAATTGAGTGAAAATCCAAAAATGAACACTTGTATGGCGGCCATGTTTTTGTGTATAGTAGCCATGATTTTTCACCAATTCGTCGATCGACCCAAGGTCCTTGACATTTTTAATTCTGGCAGTATAGGTCTGCGGCTTTCCGTTTTCGAGATCCGTAGGGCTGTTCCAGTCAGGATTCGACTTTCAGGTCATTTCAAACTGGGCCTCTCTCTGTACACATGACTTTTACCCCCCATGACTCCTTCTGGGAGAACAATTGCTCCAAAAGATGCGTTTGTATGGCGGCCATATTGAAAAATGGCGGAAAAAAAAATTGGTCCCGGATTATGAATCGGTGCCCCCGAAAACCTCAGGATGCCAATTTTCAGCCAGATCGGACCATATTTTTTGTTGACCGCCATTTTGAATCCGCCATCTTGGATTTTTATTACGACCACCGAAAAGCCCCTCTCGTCCTCGATGATATTTGGTCGAGCACCCCCACTCTATCTCTAACGGTTTCGAAACGGTTAGGGTTCAAAAAACTTAGAGGTCGCGCGGTGCGCGGGCCGCAGGCGGCCCGCGGAGGTTGTGGTAGAACTCTTAAATTAACTTAAAAAAAAATTAAAACACGATTTGGAAAGTGCTGTGACTTTGACTTTGACTTTGAATTCGACTTTCACTTTGACATCGACATCGACTTTGTTTTTCGTTATCTTCCCAGCAGACCCTTTCATTTGATACCCATATCATGATGGTAGATAAAAAAAATATTGTCTACCATCTTGGGGCGTCCGCCATATTGAATTAAATGTGACGTTATTTTAGTTTCGTAGTCTTCTCAGCAAACCCTTTCATTTGATACCCATATCATGGTAGTGCATAATACATAAGTAGTCCGCCATATTGGATTTAGAATGACGTCAGTTATCTAACTATGCATTGTCATCCTAAGTAAACGCGTGTGCAAAATCTCACCTCAATCGGAAACCGCGAAGTGGGTCAAATGTAACTTCCAAGATTTTCTTACATAGTTAGTTACAGGTGAAGCTAATAAAAGCGTGTTATGAAGCGTTTATATGGCGGCCATGTTTTTTTGTATGAAAGCCATTTTTTTTTACCAACTCGTCAATCGACCCAAGGTCCTACACATTTTTAGTTCGGGCAGTACGGGTGTGCGACTTCTCATTTTGGAGATCCGTGGGGCAGTTCCGGTCAGTGTTCCACTTTCAGGTCATTTCGGACTTTTCCTGAACTCATAGGACCCCCTTCTATACGACGCCTATACATGAGTTTTACCCCCGAAGGCTCCTTCTGGGAGAACAAATGAGTGAAAATCCAAAATGAACACTTGTATGGCGGCCATGTTTTTTTGTATGGAAGCCATCTTTTTTCACCGGCTCGTCGATCGGCCCAGGGTCTTTGACATTTTTAGTTCCGGCACAGTGGGTGTGCGACTTATAGTTTTTGAGATCCGTAGGGCAGTTCCAGTAAGCGTTCCACTTTCAGGTCATTCTGGACTTTTTCTAAACTCTTAGGACCCCCGTCTATATGACTCCCATACATGACTTTTACCTCCCACGGCTCCTTCTCGGAGAGCAATTGTGTGAAAATCCAAAATGAACACTTGTATGGCGGCCATGTTTTTTTGTATGGAAGCCATCTTTTTATCACCGGCTCGACAATCGACCCAAGGTCCTACACATTTTTAGTTCGGGCAGTACGGGTGTGCGACTTCTTATTTTGGAGATCCGTGGGGCAGTTCCGGTCAGCGTTCCACTTTCAGGTCATTTCGGACTTTTCCTGAACTCATAAGACCCCCTTCTATACGACTCCTCTACATGAGTTTTACCCCCGAAGGCTCCTTCTGGGAGAACAATTGAGTGAAAATCCAAAATGAACACTTGTACGGCGGCCATGTTTTTTTTTGTATGGAAGCCATCTTTTTTTTACCAGCTTGTCAATCGACCCAGAGTCCTCGACATTTTTAGTTCGGGCACTATGGGTCTGCGACTTGTAGTTTTCAAGATCCGTAGGGCTGTTCCAGTCAGGGTTCCACTTTCAGGTCATTTCGGATTTTTCTAAACTCAATGGATCCCCTTCTATACAACTCCCATACGTTACTATTACCCCCCGCGGCTCCTTTGGGAGAACACTTGCTCCAAAAGAAGCGTTTGTATGGCGGCCATGTTTTTTTGTATGGAAGCCATCTTTTTTTCACCGGCTCGTTAAACGGCCCAAGGTCCTCGACATTTTTAGTTCAGGCGGTATAGGTTTGCGACTTGCCGTTTTCGAGATCCGTAGGGCAGTTCTGGTCAGCGTTCCACTTTCAGGTCATTTCAGACTTTTCCTAAACTCACAGGATCCCCCTCTATACGACTCCCATACATCACTTTTACCCCCCACGGCTCCTTCCGGAAGAACAATTGCTCCAAAACATGCGTTTGTATGGCGGCCATATTGAAAAATGGCGGAAAAAAAAAGTCGACCCCGGATTATGAATTGGTGCCCCCGAAAACCCCCGGACGCCAATTTTCAGCCGGCTCGGAGCAACTTATTTTTCGGCCGCCATTTTGGATCCGCCATCTTGGATTTTTATGACCACCACCGGAAAGCCCCCTCCATCTTCTATGAAAATGGTTCGAGCACCCTCCCGCTATCTCCAACGGTTTCGGAACGGTGAGCGTTTCAATTTTGTATGGCCGCCATTTTTTTTGTATGGAAGCCATCTTTTTTTCACCGGCTCGTCAAACGGCCCAAGGTCCTCGACATTTTTAGTTCAGGCGGTATAGGTTTGCGACTTGCCGTTTTCGAGATCCGTAGGGCAGTTCCGGTCAGCGTTCCACTTTCAGGTCATTTCGGACTTTTCCTAAACTCACAAGACCCCCCTCTATACGACTCCCATACATCACTTTTACCCCCCACGGCTCCATCTGGGAGATCAATTGGGTCAAAATCCGAAATGAACACTTGTATGGCGGCCATATTGAAAAATGGCGGAAAAAAAAAATTGATCCCGGATTATTAATCGGCGCCCCCGAAAACCCCCGCATGCCAATTTTCAGCCGGCTCGGACCATTTTTTTTTTTGGCCGCCATTTTGAATCCGCCATCTTGGATTTTTATGACCCCCACCGGAAAGCCCCCGTCGTCCTCTATGACATTTGGTCGAGCACCCCCCCGCTATCTCCAACGGTTTCGGAACGGTGAGCGTTTCCATTTTGTATGGCCGCCATCTTTTTTTGTATGGAAGCCATCTTTTTTTCACCGGCTCGTCAATCGACCCAGGGTCCTCGACATTTTTAGTTCCAGCAGTATGGGTGTGCGACTTGTAATTTTCGAGATCCGTAGGGCAGTTCCGGTCAGCGTTCCACTTTCAGGTCATTTCGGATTTTTCCCGGACTCACTGGACCCCCCTCTATACGACTCCCATACATGACTTTAACCCCCCACGGCTCCATCTGGGAGATCAATTCTGTCAATGAGTCAGTCAGTGGTAATCGAGCTTTATATATTAGAGACTAGAGGTCGCGCGGTGCGCGGGCCGCGAGCGGCCCGCGAGGACTTTTTAGGTGGGGTTTGTAACATGACGCAAAATAAATATGATATTAGATTTTGTATGGCAGCCATATTTTTTTGTATGAAAGCCATCTTTTTTTACCAGCTTGTCAATCGACCCAAGGTCCTACACATTTTTAGTTCGGGCAGTATGGGTGTGCGACTTCTCAATTTCGAGATCCGTGGGGCAGTTCCGGTCAGCGTTCCACTTTTAGGTTATTTCGGTTTTTTGCTGAACTCCCTGGACTTCTCTCTATACGTCTCCCATACATCACTTTTACCCCCCGCGGCTCCATCCGGGAGAACAATTGAGTGAAAATCCAAAAATTAACACTTGTATGGCGGCCATGTTTTTTTGTATAGTAGCCATGATTTTTCACCAGTTCGTCGATCGACCCAACGTCCTTGACATTTTTAGTTCGGGCAGTATGGGTGTGCGACTTCTTATTTTCGAGATCCGTGGGGCAGTTCCGGTCAGCGTTCCACTTTTAGGTTATTTCGGACTTTTCCTGAACTCATAGGACCCCCTTCTATATGACTCCCATACATGACTTTTACCCCTGACGGCTCCTTCTGGGAGAACAATTGAGTAAAAATCCAAAAATGAACACTTGTATGGCGGCCATGTTTTTTTGTATAGTAGCCATGATTTTTCACCAGTTCGTCGATCGACCCAAGGTCCTTGACATTTTTAATTCTGGCAGTATAGGTCTGCGGCTTTCCGTTTTCGAGATCCGTAGGGCTGTTCCAGTCAGGGTTCGACTTTCAGGTCATTTCTCACTGGGCCTCTCTCTGTACGACTCCCACACATGACTTTTACCCCCCATGACTCCTTCTGGGAGAACAATTGCTCCAAAAGATGCGTTTGTATGGCGGCCATATTGAAAAATGACGGAAAAAAAAGTTGGTCCCGGATTATGAATCGGTGCCCCCGAAAACCTCAGGACGCCAATTTTCAGCCAGATCGGAACATATTTTTTGTTGGCCGCCATTTTGAATCCGCCATCTTGGATTTTTATCACGACCACCGAAAAGCCCCTCTCGTCCTCGATGATATTTGGTTGAGCACCCCCACTCTATCTCTAACGGTTTCGAAACGGTTAGGGTTTAAAAAGCTTAGAGGTCGCGCGGTGCGCGGCCCGCGGGCGGCCCGCGGAGGTTGTGGTGGAACTCTTAAATTAACTTACTTTGACTTTATTTTTCGTTTTCTTCCCAGCAGACCCTTTCATTTGATACCCATATCAGGTTGGTAGATAAGAAAATTTTGTCTACCATCTTGGGGCGTCCGCCATATTGAATTAAGTGTGACGTTATTTTAGTTTCGTAGTCTTCTCAGCAAACCCTTTCATTTGATACCCATATCATGGTAGTGCATAATACATAAGTAGTCCGCCATATTGGATTTAGAATGACGTCAGTTATCTAACTATGCATTGTCATCCTAACTAAATGTGTGAGCAAAATCTCACCTCAATCGGAAACCGCGAAGTGGGTCAAAAACTTCCAAAATTTTCTTACATAGTTACAGGTGAAGCTAATAAAAGCGTGTTAAGAGGCGTTTGTATGGCAGTCATGTTTTTTTGTATGAAAGCCATCTTTTTTTTACCAGCTCGTCAATCGACCCAAGGTCCTACACATTTTCAATTCGGGCAGTACGGGTGTGCGACTTCTCATTTTGGAGATCCGTGGGGCAGTTCCGGTCAGCGTTCCACTTTCAGGTCATTTCGGACTTTTTCTGAACTCATAGGACCCCCTTCTATATGACTCACATACATGACTTTTACCTCCCACGGCTCCTTCTCGGAGAACAATTGAGTGAAAATCCAAAATGAACACTTGTATGGCGGCCATGTTTTTTTGTATGAAAGCCATTTTTTTTTACCAGCTCGTCAATCAACCCAAGATCCTACACATTTTTAGTTCGGGCAGTATGGGTGTGCGACTTCTCATTTTCGAGATCCGTGGGGCAGTTCCGCCCAGCGTTCCACTTTCAGGTCTTTTCGGACATTTCCTACACTCACTGGACCCCCCTCTATACGACCATCATACATGATTTTTACCCCCGACGGCTCCGTCTGGGAGAACAATTGGGTGATAATCCAAAATGAACACTTGTATGGCCGCCATGTTTTTTTGTATGGAAACCATCTTTTTTTCACCAGCTCGTCAATGGGCCCAGGGTCCTCGACATTTTTAGTTCCGGCACAGTGGATGTGCGACTTATAGTTTTTGAGATCCGTAGGGCAGTTCCAGTAAGCGTTCCACTTTCAAGTCATTCTGGACTTTTTCTAAACTTTTAGGACCCCCTTCTATATGACTCACATACATGACTTTTACCTCCCACGGCTCCTTCTCGGAGAGCAATTGAGTGAAAATCCAAAATGAACACTTGTATGGCGGCCATGTTTTTTTGTATGGAAGCCATATTTTTTTCACCGGCTCGACGATCTGATCAGGGTCCTCGACATTTTTAATTTCGGCAGTGTGGGTGTGCGATTTGCCATTTTCGAGATCCGCAGGGCAGTTCTGGTCAGGGTACCACGTTCAGATCATTTCGGACTTTTCCTGAATTCCCTGGACCTCCCTCTATACGACTCCCATACATGACTTTTACCCCCCGCGGCTCCTTCTGGGAGAAAAATTGTGTGAAAATCCAAAATGAACACTTGTATGGCGGCCATCTTTTTTTATATTGAAGCTATCTTTTTTTCACCGGATCATCAATCGGCCCAGGGTCCTACACATTTTTAGTTCAGGCAGTACGGGTGTGCGACTTCTCATTTTGGAGATCCGTGGGGCAGTTCCGGTCAGCGTTCCACTTTCAAGTCATTTCGGACTTTTCCTGAACTTATAGGACCCCCTTCTATACGAATTCTATACATGAGTTTTACCACCGAAGGCTCCTTCTGGGAGAACAATTGAGTGAAAATCCAAAATGAACACTTGTATGGCGGCCATCTTTTTTTGTATGGAAGCCATCTTTTTTTCACCAGCTCGTCAATCGTCCCAAGGTACTCGAGATTTTTAGTTCCGGCAGTATGGGTGTGTGACTTCTCATTTTCGAGATCCGTAGGGCAGTTCCGGTCAGCGTTCCACTTTCAGGTCATTTCGGACTTTCCTGAACTCATAGGACCCCCTTCTATACGACTCCCAAACATGACGTTTACCCCCGACGGCTCCTTCTGGGAGAACAATTGAGTGAAAAACCAAAATGAACACTTTTGTATGGCCGCCATCTTTTTTTGTATGGAAGCCATCTTTTCTTCACCGGCTCGTCGATCGACCCAGGGTCCTCGACATTTTTAGTTCCGGCAGTATGGGTGTGCGACTTGTAACTTTCGAGTTCCGTAGGGCAGTTCCGGTCAGCGTTCCACTTTCAGGTCATTTCGGACTTTTCCTAAACTCACAGGACCCCCCTCTATACGACTCCCATACAATACTTTTACCCCCCACGGCTCCTTCTGGGAGAACAATTGCTCCAAAAGATGCGTTTGTATGGCGGCCATATTGAAAAATGGCGGAAAATAAAAGTCGACCACGGATTATGAATCGGTGTCCCCGAAAACCCCCGGACGCCAATTTTCAGCCAGCTCGGAGCAACTTATTTTTCGGCTGCCATTTTGAATCCGCCATCTTGGATTTTTATGACCACCACCGGAAAGCCCCCTCCATCCTGTATGAAATTAGTTCGAGCACCCCCCCGCTATCTCCAACGGTTTCGGAACGGTGAGCGTTTCAATTTTGTATGGCCGCCATTTTTTTTGTATGGAAGCCATCTTTTTTTCACCGGCTCGTCAAACGGCCCAGGGTTCTTGACATTTTTAGTTCTAGCACTATGGGTCAGCGACTTTTCATTTTCGAGATCCGTAGGGCAGTTCCGGTCAGCGTTCCACTTTCAGGTCATTTCGGACTTTTCCTGAAGTCACTGGACCCCCCTCTATACGACTCCCATACATGGCTTTTACCCCCCACGGCTCCTTCTGGGAGATCCATTGGGTCGAAATCCGAAATGAACACTTGTATGGCGGCCATATTGAAAAATGGCAGAAAAAAAAAATTGATCCCGGATTATGAATCGGTGCCCCCGAAAACCCCCCGACGCCAATTTTCAGCCGGCTCGGACCATATTTTTTTTTGGCCGCCATTTTGGATCCGCCATCTTGGATTTTTATGACCCCCACCGGAAAGCCCCCATCGTCCTCTATGACATTTGGTCGAGCACCCCCCCGCTATCTCCAACGGTTTCGGAACGGTGAGCGTTTCAATTTTGTATGGCCGCCATCTTTTTTTGTATGGACGCCATCTTTTTTTCACCGGCTCGTCAAACGGCCCAGGGTTCTTGACATTTTTAGTTCTGGCAGTGTGGGTGTTCGACTTGCCATTTTCGAGATCCGTAGGGCAGTTCCGGTCAGCGTTCCACTTTCAGGTCATTTCGGATTTTTCCCATACTCACTGGACCCCCCACTATACGACTCCCATACATGACTTTAACCCCCCACGGCTCCATCTGGGAGAACAATTCTGTCAATCAGTGAGTGAGTGAGTCAGTGGTAATCGAGCTTTATATATTAGAGACTAGAGGTCGCGCGGGTGCGCGGGCCGCATGCGGCCCGCGTGGGCTTTTTGGGTGGAGTTTGTAACATAACTAAAAAAAATTTGGTTTTTTGATTTTGTATAGCAGCCATTTTTTTTTGTATGGAAACCATCTTTTTTTCACCGGCTCGTCAAACGGCCCAGGGTCCTCGACATTTTTAGTTCCGGCAGTGTGGGTGTTCGACTTTTCATTTTCGAGATCCGTAGGGCAGTTCCGGTCAGTGTTCCACTTTCAGGTCATTTCGGACTTTTCTTAAGCTCACAGGACCCCCCTCTATACGACTCCCATACATCGCTTTTACCCCCGACGGCTCCTTCTGGGAGAACAATTGGGTGAAAATCCAAAATGAACACTTGTATGGCGGCCATATTGGAAAATGGCGGAAAAAAAAATTTGATCCCGGATTATGAATCGGTGCCCCCGAAATCCCCTGGATGCCAATTTTCAGCCGGCTCAGACCATTTTTTTTTTTGGCCGCCATTTTGAATCCGCCATCTTGGATTTTTATGACCCCCACCGGAAAGCCCCCGTCGTCCTCTATGACATTTGGTCGAACACCCCCCCACTATCTCTGACGGTTGCGGAACGGTGAGCGTTTCAATTTTGTATGGCCGCCATCTTTTTTTGTATGGACGCCATCTTTTTTTCACCGGCTCGTCAAACGGCCCAGGGTCCTTGACATTTTTAGTTCCAGCACTATGGGTGTGCGACTTTTCATTTTCGAGATCCGTAGGGCAGTTCCGGTCAGGGTTCCACTTTCAGGTCATTTCGGATTTTTCCCGGACTCACTGGACCTCAAGGTTTACGACTCCCATACATCACTTTAACCCCCCACGGCTCCATCTGGGAGATCAATTCTGTCAATCAGTCAGTGAGTCAGTGGTAATCGAGCTTTATATATATAAACTAGAGGTCGCGCGGTGCGCGGGCCGCGAGCGGCCCGCGTGGGCTTTTTGGGTGGGGTTTGTAACATGACGTAAAAAATATATGATTTTTGATTTTGTATGGCAGCCATGTTTTTTTATATGGAAGCCATCTATTTTTCACCGGCTCGTCAAACGGCCCAGGGTCCTTGACATTTTTAGTTCCGGCAGTGTGGGTGTGCGACTTTTCACCGTCGAGATCCCTAAGGCTGTTTTGGTCACGGTTCCACTTTTTCATACACTCATCAATCGTCCCAGGTTCCTCGACATTTTTAGTTCGGGCACTACAGGTCTGCGACTTGTCGTTTTCGAGATCCGTAGGGCAGTTCCGATCAGCGTTCCACTTTCAGGACATTTCGGACTTTTTCTGAACTAACTGGACTTGTAACCCCCCTCTATCTCTAACGGTTTCGGAACGGTGAGCGTTTCAATTTTGTATGGGATTTTTTTTTGCATGTTAGCAATGTTTTTTCACCGGATCGTCAAACGGCCCAGGGTCCTTGTCATTTTTAGTTCCGGTGGTATGGGTGTGCGACTTGCCGTTTTCGAGATCCATATGGCTGTTCCAGTCAGGGTTCCCCTTTCAGTTCATTTCACACTGGACCTCCTATGTGACTGTCATTCATGACTTTTACCCCCCGCGGCTCCTTCTCCGAGAACAATTGCTCCAAAAGAAGCGTTTGAATGGCCATATTAAAAAATGGCGGAAAAGGAAGTCGATTCCGGTTTATGAATTGGTGCCCCCTAAAACCCCCGGACACCAAAGTGCCCAAGTGCTTTGGTGCCTTTGCAGGCACCAAAGTGCCTGCAAAGGCTGTTGTAATAAAAAACTTTGACTTTGACTTTGACTTTGACTTTGACTTTGACTTTGACTTTGACTTTGACTTTGACTTTGACTTTGACTTTGACTTTGACTTTGACTTTGACTTTGACTTTGACTTTGACTTTGACTTTGACTTTGACTTTGACTTTGACTTTGACTTTGACTTTGACTTTGACTTTGACTTTGACTTTGACTTTGACTTTGACTTTGACTTTGACTTTGACTTTGACTTTGACTTTGACTTTGACTTTGACTTTGACTTTGACTTTGACTTTGACTTTGACTTTGACTTTGACTTTGACTTTGACTTTGACTTTGACTTTGACTTTGACTTTGACTTTGACTTTGACTTTGACTTTGACTTTGACTTTGACTTCGACTTTGACTTTGAATTCGACTTTCACTTTCACTTTGACTTTATTTTTCGTTTTGTTCCCAGCAGACCCTTTCATTTGATACCCATATCAGGTTGGTAGATAAGAAAATTTTGTCTACCATCTTGGGGCGTCCGCCATATTGAATTAAGTGTGACGTTATTTTAGTTTCGTACTCTTCTCAGCAAACCCTTTCATTTGATACCCTTAACATGGTAGTGCATAATATATAAGTAGTCCGCCATATTGGATTTAGAATGACGTCAGTTATCTAACTATGCATTGTCATCCTAACTAAACGTGTGTGCAAAATCTCACCTCAATCGGAAACCGCGAAGTGGATCAAATTTAACTTCCAAGATTTTCTTATATAGTTACAGGTGAAGCTAATAAAAGCGTGTTAAGAGGCGTTTGTATGGCAGCCATGTTTTTTTGTATGAAAGCCATCTTTTTTTACCAGCTCATCAATCGACCCAAGGTCCTACACATTTTTAGTTCGGGCACTACGGGTGTGCGACTTCTTATTTTGGAGATCCGTGGGGCAGTTCCGGTCAGCGTTCCACTTTCAGGTCATTTCGGACTTTTCCTGAACTCATAGGACCCCCTTCTATACGACTCCTCTACATGAGTTTTACCCCCGAAGGCTCCTTCAGGGAGAACAATTGAGTGAAAATCCAAAATAAACACTTGTATGGCGGTCATGTTTTTTTTTTGTATGGAAGCCATCTTTTTTTACCAGCTCATCAATCGACCCAGAGTCCTCGACATTTTTAGTTCGGGCACTATGGGTCTGCGCTTTGCCGTTTTTGGGATCCGTAGGGCAGTTCTGGTCAAGGTTCCACTTTAAGGTCTTATCGGATTTTTCCTGAAATCACTGGACCCCCTTCTATACGACTCCGAATCATCACTTTTACCCCCCACGGCTCCTTCTGGGAGAACAATCGCTCCAAAAGAAGCGTGTGTATGGCGGCCATATTGAAAAATGGCGGAGAAAAAAAGTAGATCCCAGATTATGAATCGGTGCCCCCGAAAACCACCAGCCGCCAATTTTCAGTCGAGCACGACTTCCTGTTTTCGAGATCCGTGGGGCAGTTCCGGTCAGCGTTCCACTTTCAGGTCATTTCGGACTTTCCTGAACTCATAGGACCCCCTTCTATACGACTCCCAAACATGACGTTTACCCCCGACGGCTCCTTCTGGGAGAACAATTGAGTGAAAAACCAAAATGAACACTTTTGTATGGCCGCCATCTTTTTTTGTATGGAAGCCATCTTTTCTTCACCGGCTCGTCGATCGACCCAGGGTCCTCGACATTTTTAGTTCCGGCAGTATGGGTGTGCGACTTGTAACTTTCGAGTTCCGTAGGGCAGTTCCGGTCAGCGTTCCACTTTCAGGTCATTTCGGACTTTTCCTAAACTCACAGGACCCCCCTCTATACGACTCCCATACAATACTTTTACCCCCCACGGCTCCTTCTGGGAGAACAATTGCTCCAAAAGATGCGTTTGTATGGCGGCCATATTGAAAAATGGCGGAAAATAAAAGTCGACCACGGATTATGAATCGGTGTCCCCGAAAACCCCCGGACGCCAATTTTCAGCCAGCTCGGAGCAACTTATTTTTCGGCCGCCATTTTGGATCCGCCATCTTGGATTTTTATGACCACCACCGGAAAGCCCTCTCCATCCTCTATGAAAATGGTTCGAGCACCCCCCCGCTATCTCCAACGGTTTCGGAACGGTGAGCGTTTCAATTTTGTATGGCCGCCATTTTTTTTGTATGGAAGCCATCTTTTTTTCACCGGCTCGTCAAACGGCCCAAGGTCCTCGACATTTTTAGTTCAGGCGGTATAGGTTTGCGACTTGCCGTTTTCGAGATCCGTAGGGCAGTTCTGGTCAGCGTTCCACTTTCAGGTCATTTCGGACTTTTCCTAAACTCACAGGACCTCCCTCTATACGACTCCCATACATCACTTTTACCCCCCACGGCTCCATCTGGGAGATCAATTGGGTCAAAATCCGAAATGAACACTTGTATGGCGGCCATCTTGAAAAATGGCGGAAAGAAAAATTTGATCCCGGATTATGAATCGGTGCCCCCGAAAACCCCCGGACGCCAATTTTCAGCCGGCTCGGACCATTTTTTTTTTTGGCCGCCATTTTGAATCCGCCATCTTTGATTTTTATGACCCCCACCGGAAAGCCCCCGTCGTCCTCTATGACATTTGGTCGAGCACCCCCCCGCTATTTCCAACGGTTTCGGAACGGTCAGCGTTTCCATTTTGTATGGCCGCCATCTTTTTTTGTATGGGAGCCATCTTTTTTTCACCGGCTCGTCAATCGACCCAGGGTCCTTGACATTTTTAGTTCCGGCGGTATAGGTTTGCGACTTTTCATTTTCGAGATCCGTAGGGCAGTTCCGGTCAGCGTTCCACTTTCAGGTCATTTCGGATTTTTCCCGGACTCACTGGACCTCAAGGTTTATGACTTTATGTATGACTTGTACCCCCCACGGCTCCATCTGGGAGAACAATTATGTCAATCAGTGAGTCAGTGAGTCAGTGGTAATCGAGCTTTATATATTAGTGACTAGAGGTCGCGCGGTGCGCGGGCCGCGAGCGGCCCGCGAGGGCTTTTTAGGTGGGGTTTGTAACATGACGCAAAATAAATATGATATTTGATTTTGTATGGCAGCCATGTTTTTTTGTATGAAAGCCCTCTTTTTTTACCAGCTTGTCAATCGACCCAAGGTCCTACACATTTTTAGTTCGGGCAGTATGGGTGTGCGACTTTTCATTTTCGAGATCCGTGGGGCAGTTCCGGTCAGCGTTCCACTTTTAGGTTATTTCGGTTTTTTGCTGAACTCCCTGGACTTCCCTCTATACGTCTCCCATACATCACTTTTACCCCCCGCGGCTCCATCCGGGAGAACAATTGAGTGAAAATCCAAAAATGAACACTTGTATGGCGGCCATGTTTTTGTGTATAGTAGCCATGATTTTTCACCAATTCGTCGATCGACCCAAGGTCCTTGACATTTTTAATTCTGGCAGTATAGGTCTGCGGCTTTCCGTTTTCGAGATCCGTAGGGCTGTTCCAGTCAGGATTCGACTTTCAGGTCATTTCAAACTGGGCCTCTCTCTGTACACATGACTTTTACCCCCCATGACTCCTTCTGGGAGAACAATTGCTCCAAAAGATGCGTTTGTATGGCGGCCATATTGAAAAATGGCGGAAAAAAAAATTGGTCCCGGATTATGAATCGGTGCCCCCGAAAACCTCAGGATGCCAATTTTCAGCCAGATCGGACCATATTTTTTGTTGACCGCCATTTTGAATCCGCCATCTTGGATTTTTATTACGACCACCGAAAAGCCCCTCTCGTCCTCGATGATATTTGGTCGAGCACCCCCACTCTATCTCTAACGGTTTCGAAACGGTTAGGGTTCAAAAAACTTAGAGGTCGCGCGGTGCGCGGGCCGCAGGCGGCCCGCGGAGGTTGTGGTAGAACTCTTAAATTAACTTAAAAAAAAATTAAAACACGATTTGGAAAGTGCTGTGACTTTGACTTTGACTTTGAATTCGACTTTCACTTTGACATCGACATCGACTTTGTTTTTCGTTATCTTCCCAGCAGACCCTTTCATTTGATACCCATATCATGATGGTAGATAAAAAAAATATTGTCTACCATCTTGGGGCGTCCGCCATATTGAATTAAATGTGACGTTATTTTAGTTTCGTAGTCTTCTCAGCAAACCCTTTCATTTGATACCCATATCATGGTAGTGCATAATACATAAGTAGTCCGCCATATTGGATTTAGAATGACGTCAGTTATCTAACTATGCATTGTCATCCTAAGTAAACGCGTGTGCAAAATCTCACCTCAATCGGAAACCGCGAAGTGGGTCAAATGTAACTTCCAAGATTTTCTTACATAGTTAGTTACAGGTGAAGCTAATAAAAGCGTGTTATGAAGCGTTTATATGGCGGCCATGTTTTTTTGTATGAAAGCCATTTTTTTTTACCAACTCGTCAATCGACCCAAGGTCCTACACATTTTTAGTTCGGGCAGTACGGGTGTGCGACTTCTCATTTTGGAGATCCGTGGGGCAGTTCCGGTCAGTGTTCCACTTTCAGGTCATTTCGGACTTTTCCTGAACTCATAGGACCCCCTTCTATACGACGCCTATACATGAGTTTTACCCCCGAAGGCTCCTTCTGGGAGAACAAATGAGTGAAAATCCAAAATGAACACTTGTATGGCGGCCATGTTTTTTTGTATGGAAGCCATCTTTTTTCACCGGCTCGTCGATCGGCCCAGGGTCTTTGACATTTTTAGTTCCGGCACAGTGGGTGTGCGACTTATAGTTTTTGAGATCCGTAGGGCAGTTCCAGTAAGCGTTCCACTTTCAGGTCATTCTGGACTTTTTCTAAACTCTTAGGACCCCCGTCTATATGACTCCCATACATGACTTTTACCTCCCACGGCTCCTTCTCGGAGAGCAATTGTGTGAAAATCCAAAATGAACACTTGTATGGCGGCCATGTTTTTTTGTATGGAAGCCATCTTTTTATCACCGGCTCGACAATCGACCCAAGGTCCTACACATTTTTAGTTCGGGCAGTACGGGTGTGCGACTTCTTATTTTGGAGATCCGTGGGGCAGTTCCGGTCAGCGTTCCACTTTCAGGTCATTTCGGACTTTTCCTGAACTCATAAGACCCCCTTCTATACGACTCCTCTACATGAGTTTTACCCCCGAAGGCTCCTTCTGGGAGAACAATTGAGTGAAAATCCAAAATGAACACTTGTACGGCGGCCATGTTTTTTTTTGTATGGAAGCCATCTTTTTTTTACCAGCTTGTCAATCGACCCAGAGTCCTCGACATTTTTAGTTCGGGCACTATGGGTCTGCGACTTGTAGTTTTCAAGATCCGTAGGGCTGTTCCAGTCAGGGTTCCACTTTCAGGTCATTTCGGATTTTTCTAAACTCAATGGATCCCCTTCTATACAACTCCCATACGTTACTATTACCCCCCGCGGCTCCTTTGGGAGAACACTTGCTCCAAAAGAAGCGTTTGTATGGCGGCCATGTTTTTTTGTATGGAAGCCATCTTTTTTTCACCGGCTCGTTAAACGGCCCAAGGTCCTCGACATTTTTAGTTCAGGCGGTATAGGTTTGCGACTTGCCGTTTTCGAGATCCGTAGGGCAGTTCTGGTCAGCGTTCCACTTTCAGGTCATTTCAGACTTTTCCTAAACTCACAGGATCCCCCTCTATACGACTCCCATACATCACTTTTACCCCCCACGGCTCCTTCCGGAAGAACAATTGCTCCAAAACATGCGTTTGTATGGCGGCCATATTGAAAAATGGCGGAAAAAAAAAGTCGACCCCGGATTATGAATTGGTGCCCCCGAAAACCCCCGGACGCCAATTTTCAGCCGGCTCGGAGCAACTTATTTTTCGGCCGCCATTTTGGATCCGCCATCTTGGATTTTTATGACCACCACCGGAAAGCCCCCTCCATCTTCTATGAAAATGGTTCGAGCACCCTCCCGCTATCTCCAACGGTTTCGGAACGGTGAGCGTTTCAATTTTGTATGGCCGCCATTTTTTTTGTATGGAAGCCATCTTTTTTTCACCGGCTCGTCAAACGGCCCAAGGTCCTCGACATTTTTAGTTCAGGCGGTATAGGTTTGCGACTTGCCGTTTTCGAGATCCGTAGGGCAGTTCCGGTCAGCGTTCCACTTTCAGGTCATTTCGGACTTTTCCTAAACTCACAAGACCCCCCTCTATACGACTCCCATACATCACTTTTACCCCCCACGGCTCCATCTGGGAGATCAATTGGGTCAAAATCCGAAATGAACACTTGTATGGCGGCCATATTGAAAAATGGCGGAAAAAAAAAATTGATCCCGGATTATTAATCGGCGCCCCCGAAAACCCCCGCATGCCAATTTTCAGCCGGCTCGGACCATTTTTTTTTTTGGCCGCCATTTTGAATCCGCCATCTTGGATTTTTATGACCCCCACCGGAAAGCCCCCGTCGTCCTCTATGACATTTGGTCGAGCACCCCCCCGCTATCTCCAACGGTTTCGGAACGGTGAGCGTTTCCATTTTGTATGGCCGCCATCTTTTTTTGTATGGAAGCCATCTTTTTTTCACCGGCTCGTCAATCGACCCAGGGTCCTCGACATTTTTAGTTCCAGCAGTATGGGTGTGCGACTTGTAATTTTCGAGATCCGTAGGGCAGTTCCGGTCAGCGTTCCACTTTCAGGTCATTTCGGATTTTTCCCGGACTCACTGGACCCCCCTCTATACGACTCCCATACATGACTTTAACCCCCCACGGCTCCATCTGGGAGATCAATTCTGTCAATGAGTCAGTCAGTGGTAATCGAGCTTTATATATTAGAGACTAGAGGTCGCGCGGTGCGCGGGCCGCGAGCGGCCCGCGAGGGCTTTTTAGGTGGGGTTTGTAACATGACGCAAAATAAATATGATATTTGATTTTGTATGGCAGCCATGTTTTTTTGTATGAAAGCCATCTTTTTTTACCAGCTTGTCAATCGACCCAAGGTCCTACACATTTTTAGTTCGGGCTGTATGGGTGTGCGACTTCTCATTTTCGAGATCCGTGGGGCAGTTCTGGTTAGCGTTCCACTTTTAGGTTATTTCGGTTTTTTGCTGAACTCCCTGGACTTCCCTCTATACGTCTCCCATACATCACTTTTACCCCCCGCGGCTACCTCCGGGAGAACAATTGAGTGTAAATCCAAAAATGAACACTTGTATGGCGGCCATGTTTTTTTGTATAGTAGCCATGATTTTTCACCAGTTCGTCGATCGACCCAAGGTCCTTGACATTTTTAATTCTGGCAGTATAGGTCTGCGGCTTTACGTTTTCGAGATCCGTAGGGCTGTTCCAGTCAGGGTTCGACTTTCAGGTCATTTCTCACTGGGCCTCTCTCTGTACGACTCCCACACATGACTTTTACCCCCCATGACTCCTTGTGGGAGAACAATTGCTCCAAAAGATGCGTTTGTATGGCGGCCATATTGAAAAATGGCGGAAAAAAAATTTGGTCACCGCCCGCGGCCCGCGGAAGTTGTGGTGGAACTCTTAAATTAACTTAAAAAATAATTAAAACACGATTTGGAAAGTGCTTTGACTTTGACTTTGAATTCGACTTTCACTTTGACTTTATTTTTCGTTTTCTTCCCAGCAGACCCTTTCATTTGATACCCATATCAGGTTGGTAGATAAGAAAATCTTGTCTACCATCTTGGGGCGTCCGCCATTTTGAATTAAGTGTGACGTTATTTTAGTTTCGTAATCTTCTCAGCAAACCCTTTCATTTGATACCCATATCATGGTAGTGCATAATACATAAGTAGTCCGCCATATTGGATTTAGAATGACGTCAGTTATCTAACTATGCATTGTCATCCTAACTAAACGTGTGAGCAAAATCTCACCTCAATCGGAAACCGCGAAGTGGGTCAAAAACTTCCAAAATTTTCTTACATAGTTACAGGTGAAGTTAATAAAAGCGTGTTAAGAGGCGTTTGTATGGCAGCCATGTTTTTTTGTATGAAAGCCATCTTTTTTTTACCAGCTCGTCTATCGACCCAAGGTCCTACACATTTTTAGTTCGGGCAGTACGGGTGTGCGACTTCTCATTTTGGAGATCCGTGGGGCAGTTCCGGTCAGCGTTCCACTTTCAGGTCATTTCGGACTTTTTCTGAACTCATAGGACCCCCTTCTATACGACTCCTATACATTAGTTTTACCCCCGAAGGCCCCTTCTGGGAGAACAATTGAGTGAAAATCCAAAATGAACACTTGTATGGAATAGTGTAATAAATTTATTGTAATAAAAAACTTTGACTTTGACTTTGGCTTTGACTTTGACTTTATTTTTCGTTTTCTTCCCAGCAGACCCTTTCATTTGATACCCATATCATGATGGTAGATAAGAAAATCTTGTCTACCATCTTGGGGCGTCCGCCATATTGAATTAAGTTTGACGTTATATTAGTTTTCGTAGTCTTCTCAGTAAACCCTTTCATTTGATACCCATATCATGGTAGTGCATAATACATAAGTAGTCCGCCATATTGGATTTAGAATGACGTCAGTTATTTAACTATGCATTGTCATCCTAACTAAACGTGTGTGCAAAATTTCAACTCAATCGGAAACCGCGAAGTGGGTCAAATTTAACTTCCAAGATTTTCTTACATAGTTACAGGTGAAGCTAATAAAAGCGTGTTAAGAGGCGTTTGTATGGCAGCCATGTTTTTTTGTATGAAAGCCATCTTTTTTTTACCAGCTCGTCAATCGACCCAAGGTCCTACACATTTTTAGTTCGGGCAGTACGGGTGTGCGACTTCTCATTTTGGAGATCCGTGGGGCAGTTCCGGTCAGCGTTCCACTTTCAGGTCATTTCGGACTTTTTCTGAACTCATAGGACCCCCTTCTATACGACTCCTATACATGAGTTTTACCCCCGAAGGCTCCTTCTGGGAGAACAATTGAGTGAAAATCCAAAATGAACACTTTTATGGCGGCCATGTTTTTTTGTATGGAAGCCATCTTTTTTCACCGACTCGTCGATCGGCCCAGGGTCTTTGACATTTTTAGTTCCGGCACAGTGGGTGTGCAACTTATAGTTTTTGAGATCCGTAGGGCAGTTCCAGTAGGCGTTCCACTTTCAGGTCTTTTCGGACTTTCCTGAACTCATAGGACCCCCTTCTCTACGACTCCCATACATGACTTTTACCCCCGACGGCTCCTTCTAGGAGAACAATTGAGTGAAAATCCAAAATGAACACTTGTATGGCGGCCATGTTTTTTTGTATGGAAGCCATCTTTTTTCACCGGCTCGTCGATCGGCCCAGAGTCTTTGACATTTTTAGTTCCGGCACAGTGGGTGTGCGACTTATAGTTTTTGAGATCCGTAGGGCAGTTCCAGTAAGCGTTCCACTTTCAGGTCATTCTGGACTTTTTCTAAACTCTTAGGATCCCCCTCTATACGACCCTCATACATGATTTTTACCCCCGACGGCTCCTTCTGGGAGAACAATTGGGTGATAATCCAAAATGAACACTTGTATGGCGGCCATGTTTTTTTTGTATGAAAGCCATTTTTTTTACCAGCTCGTCAATTTACCCAAGATCATACACATTTTTAATTCGAGCAGTATGGGTGTGCGACTTCTCATTTTCGAGATCCGTGGGGCAGTTCCAGTCAGCGTTCCACTTTCAGGTCTTTTCGGACTTTTCATAAACTCATAGGACCCCCTTCTATATGACTCCGATACATGACTTTTACCTCCCACGGCTCCTTCTGGGAGAGCAATTGTGTGAACATCCAAAATGAACACTTGTATGGCCGCCATCTTTTTTTGTATGGAAGCCATCTTTTTTTCACCGGTTCGTCAAACGGCCCAGGGTCCTTAACATTTTTAGTTGGGGCGGTATAGCATTGCGACTTGTAATTTTCGAGATCCGTAGGGCAGTTCCGGTCAGCGTTCCACTTTCAGGTCATTTCGGACTTTTCCTGAACTTATAGGACCCCCTTCTATACGAATTCTCTACATGAGTTTTACCACCGAAGGCTCCTTCTGGGAGAACAATTGAGTGAAAATCCAAAATGAACACTTGTATAGCGGCCATCTTTTTTTGTATGGAAGCCATCTTTTTTTCACCGGCTCGTCAATCGTCCCAAGGTACTCGAGATTTTTAGTACCGGCAGTATGGGTGTGCGACTTCTCATTTTCGAGATCCGTAGGGCAGTTCCGGTCAGCGTTCCACTTTCAGGTCATTTCGGACTTTCCTGAACTCATAGGACCCCCTTCTATACGACTCCCAAACATGACGTTAACCCCCGACGGCTCCTTCTGGGAGAACAATTGAGTGAAAAACCAAAATGAACACTTTTGTATGGCCGCCATCTTTTTTTGTATGGAAGCCATCTTTTCTTCACCGGCTCTTCGATCGACCCAGGGTCCTCGACATTTTTAGTTCCGGCAGTATGGGTGTGCGACTTGTAACTTTCGAGTTCCGTAGGGCAGTTCCGGTCAGCGTTCCACTTTCAGGTCATTTCGGACTTTTCCTAAACTCACAGGACCCCCCTCTATACGACTCCCACACATGACTTTTACCCCCGAAGGCTCCTTCTGGGAGAACAATTGCTCCAAAAGATGCGTTTGTATGGCGGCCATATTGAAAAATGGCGGAAAAAAAAATTTGATCCCGGGTTATGAATCGGTGTCCCCGAAAACTCCCGGACGCCAATTTTCAGCCGGCTCGGAGCAACTTATTTTTCGGCCGCCATTTTGGATCCGCCATCTTGGATTTTTATGACTACCACCGGAAAGCCCCCTCCATCCTCTATGAAAATGGTTCGAGCACCCCCCCGCTATCTCCAATAGTTTCGGAACGGTGAGCGTTTCAATTTTGTATGGCCGCCATTTTTTTGTATGGAAGCCATCTTTTTTTCACCGGCTCGTCAAACGGCCCAAGGTCCTCGACATTTTTAGTTCCAGCACTATAGGTCTGCGACTTTTCGTTCTCGAGATCCGTAGGGCAGTTCCGGTCAGTGTTCCACTTTCAGGTCATTTCGGACTTTTCTTAGGCTCACAGGACCCCCCTCTATACGTCTCCCATACATCGCTTTTACCCCCGACGGCTCCTTCTGGGAGAACAATTGGGTGAAAATCCAAAATCAACACTTGTATGGCGGCCATATTGGAAAATGGCGGAAAGAAAAATTTGATCCCGGATTATGAATCGGTGCCCCCGAAAACCCCCTGACGCCAATTTTCAGCCGGCTCGGACCACTTTTTTTTTTGGCCGCCATTTTGAATCCGCCATCTTGGATTTTTATGACCCCCACCGGAAAGCCCCCGTCGTCCTCTATGACATTTGGTCGAGCACCCCCCCGCTATCTCCAACGGTTTCGGAACGGTGAGCGTTTCCATTTTGTATGGCCGCCATCTTTTTTTGTATGGAAGCCATCTTTTTTTCACCGGCTCGTCAATCGACCCAGGGTCCTCGTCATTTTTAGTTCCAGCAGTATGGGTGTGCGACTTGTAATTTTCGAGATCCGTGGGGCAGTTCCGGTCAGCGTTCCACTTTCAGGTCATTTCGGATTTTTCCCGGACTCACTGGACCTCAAGGTTTATGACTTTATGTATGACTTGTACCCCCCACGGCTCCATCTGGGAGAACAATTCTGTCAATCAGTGAGTGAGTGAGTGAGTCAGTGGTAATCGAGCTTTATATATTAGTGATAGTCAATATAGTCAATATTTCATAAAGATTCGTCAAGTAATAATGAAGTGGTAGCACCGAATAGTAAACAGACATAATTCATTTCAGCTCATCCCCATTAGTTGTCGCTATTGTTAGCGTGATAATTTATAGCCTACATGTTGACCAGCCCTTAGGCGGATATTACTGCAAAATTTCAACTAAATCTGTCCAGTAGTTTTAAAGTTTACCCGTAACAAACAAACCGACAAACAGACAAAAATTCTAAAAACATATGTTTCGGCTTCTGTATCGTTCCTAGTATACGTAGCACTTAATTTTCTCCAAAAATATTCAGTGTAGGTACAGATTTACAATACGGATTTTATTATAAGTATAGAAGGAGGTAGAACATATAAGATAGATTGTAACTGACAAGGAGAACGACTCTTTAAAATAATATCTAATGAAACCATAAAGTTATTATTACTAGTGGTAAGTAATAATAACTTTATGAATGAAACAGAATAAATGTAGGTAAGTAGCGAAAGTAGGTACTGGTGTCCCCCAAATGATAATCTGTATCAACTATGGCCGGTACTTATGCAACATGACGAGAGCCAAACGCCGTTCGCCAGCATCAGTGGCCACCTAACCGCCAGCTGTGACGGCTCGACGGGCAGTAGTAACATTACCTCGCCAAACAAACAACCCGCTAAAACAGTGCCATTATAATATTGTGATTTATTTTATGGATATTCATCTAAATTAATTTGTATGTGCATCAAAACAAAATTGCATCAAAATGTTTTTGTATAATATATTGGCGTTAGTAACGGTGCTCTCTATCGGATATATAAATTCAGGTAATGTCTGCTTCTTAATATTCTATTTAGTAATCGGTCATAGTGTTTTTATTGTGTGTAAGTATGTCAGTTACATTACTTACACCTTTCATTTTCATTGACTATCTCAGTTCCTTCCGAGTAACATTTGCGTTCATGATACCTACTTAGTGGGTATGATTTCCACTGTAACAACTTCTATTGCAGTCCGGAAATTGCTTTCCATTCACACAGACCACTATTAAAACTTCGTCCACCTGTCGGGATATTCAATATTTTTTCTGTTTTTTTACTATTCTGCATTATGTAAGCACTGAGAGCCTAGTGGTTGAACGCTTGCCTTCCATGCAGGTGTGCCTAAGTTCGAACCCGGCCCGCATCTCTGACTTTTATCTGTACGGCGTTATCGGTGAAGGAAAAACATCGTAAGGAAACCTGCAGATCCAGATCCAGGGATCCAGCCTTGCTGGCTGGATTCATTTATTATTATTTATTTGCATATGTGAGATAAATTTTGGAGAAGTAATTTGATTATTTAATGTTAATTTAAAGGCCAATAATCATTTGAATTTATGTAAATAAATGTGTTAATAATGTCGCAAACATCAAAATTATTTAATTATATCGACTTTTTAATGTTATCTTAAACTCTGTTTTTCTTACCTGTCTTGTTTAGTAGGTAAACAATCTTCACGTAAGTCATTACCTACCTAGTAAAATAATCATATCGAGTAATAGTAATTTAGTAATCATTATCATTGATACATAGTCATAGTAATTAGTAATATAATATTATAAAGAGAGAAGTCCTGATTGACTGACTGACTGACTTATCATAAACAGATAAAACGGTTAATAGTAATTATTGTTCTATAAATACAACAAACTCTCAAACTATCTTAAAATAATTAAAAGTAATTTATGGGAAACAACTAAAAAAAAGGCAATATAATATTATAGTTATCTGGGGGCACGGCAGTGCCCCAGCCAAGTCTCGAGCAAAACGGGCACGGCGCGGCCGTACCATCTTTTCTCGATGCGATTCGCGGCTGTTTCGCCCCCCCTATATCTTCGACGTGGACAAAGCTACGAGTTTAGGTTTTCGGTGAATAATAGTAGGCATTAGAACAAGCTTAAGTTCGAAATTACATGCCAATTGAATTAATAGTTTAGGAGTTACGGTCGATCAAAGTTACACCATTTTGTCACTCACTGACTCACTGACCGATCATCAAAAATCTAAGGTACTTCTAGCAGACTTAGAAACTTCAAATTTTGCACCAAGATAGGTCATTAGCCACATATAAAGGAAAAATTAAAAAAACATTATTTTTTTTATAAAAACATTAAAAAATAATATACCATAGAAAACAATTTTATATTTGCGGTTTGGCAAGAACATTGTGTATGGATTTTGACTGCATTGTTAACTTTGTTCGTTGTTTAAGTATTCAATTGGATGAATAAATACATAGAATAGAAAAGAATAATATAAACTGTGGTCAAGCATACGTGGCCCTTTCAAAAGTGACTAGTTTGGGTGGATTACATTTAATAAATGTGAATTTTAGTAGTATCAAAGCTCAGGAGATAGCAATAGCTGAATATAATCGACTCCGAAGTATATATCGCCCAGACTTGTCTACCTTAGAAGTAACGAAGCCTCAGAAAAGAAACAAAAGAGATAGAGATAGAGAATGGGTTCTAAGCAAAGCAGTAGCTGAAGTCCAAGAAATTATGAGGTCACCTAAAAAAAAAAAAGAAAGAAATACACTTACAAAAAATAAATAAGATCCCAACAAAAACATTAAATATAAAAAAAATGCCAAGTCTCTCGATGCAGTCTTTCCATCGTAAAAAGTTTTGAGATCTCATAGAAGCCATGTCCTATTCAAATTATTTTGTAGTTATAAATCAACATTTAGTAATTGTATCAATAGTTTTCTTTATATTATAATTATAGTGACTTGGCAATGACACCAATTAAAAGCTGCTTGCTGCCTGGAATTATGTGCAAATGTTATTGACGAGACCTGTGATCAGATTATCCTGCGCAGTTTACTAGTCTTGGATGAGACTGACTGCCGTTGCCGAAATTCGGTTGGGACGACACGGATAAACCAAAAGAAAATTAATTTTGTGATATTAATGTTTACGCATGCGGTGTGTGACTTTCAACTCCTCCAAATATGCCGTTTTATTTGTTTCTTCTTGTGCTCATTGCCAAGAACTATAATTATAATATAAAGAAAACTATTGATACAATTACTAAATGTTGATTTTTACTACAAAATAATTTGAATAGGACTTGGCTTCTATGAGATCTCAAAACTTTTTACGATGGAAAGACTGCATCGAGAGACTTGGCATTTTTTTACATTTAATGATTTTGTTGGGATTTAAGAATGACGTGTATGGTGGGGTGCGTGAATACAATCAAATGCTTTTATGCATTTAGAATACAGTGGTTTTAGATTACTTGCATACGAAGGTAGGATATGTTTTAATAGTTTTTTTTTCTCAATTTCTGTAATTACAATTTCGTTGGTTGTTTGGAGGAAACATTCTTGTTGGAAAATAGAGTCGATTAAGCCCCAATTAAGTTTTTTGAGAGATGTATTTTTTTTTGCTGAATAGGTACCTTTTTGCAAAAACTAATAATGGGATTTTTAATATCTTCAAAACTCACCTAAAGACCTGAACCATGAACTCTCTAACTATAACCGAAAGGGTTTTGACCCATAATACCCAAATTTTCTGCGCCATCTGTATAATTTTAATGTCTCAATCTTAGATTATTGATTGGTTAGAGCGGCCGCGACTAGGGCTTCCAATACCGGGATCCCGGACATTTTTTGTCATTTTTCAATATGGTTCCCGGTATTGGTGATAGTATATAATTTTCAGTAGAATCTACACAGTGACAATCTTGTTCTATTGCACATTATATTTCCAAACAATTTTTTTATCTGCGTCAGTTTTAACACTGCGTTTTTTAATTCTCTCGTGGTTTTTTGCTGTTGATAGTACCTTAATTATAAGACATGATAAAAATAGAAATTATAAGTGTGATTCCAAAGATGCATTGCAACAATCAATTGCCTGACTTAAACAAAATAATTTAATATTAAATTCAAATAAAACTACAATAATGAAGTTTAAACAAAGAGCTACCACTCCTAGTATTAATCTAACTTTCAATAATAATAGAATTGAAGAAGTAGAACATACAAAATTACTAGGTTTGACAATTGACTCTAAACTGACTTGGAAAGAACATGCATCAACAACATGCCTAATTACAAAATTGAGTAGCTTTGCCTATGCTCTCTATAAACTTGGAAAACTAGTTAGTCAGACAGCTGTCGTAACTGCGTATTATGACTATGTAGACTCCATATTACGTAACGGAGTAATTTTTTGGGCAAATTCCTGCGGAAAACATGACATTTTTAAAGCACAAAAGAGGTGCATCAGATCCATATTATGCAATCTTATCTTAAAATGAAAATTGTGTGAAAAGATTATAAAAACTCCTGTCGGATCAACAAGTGGACTTCACTGCGCATCTTATTGGTACAAAATCAACTTCAAGTGAAGCTTCTACGTCAACTGTGTCTCGAACACAAAATTATCCACCATCTAAGAAAGCCAAACTTACGGATTATTTTAAAAGTTCTGACTCTATAGAAATGGTAGTGGCCAGACTAGCAGCATTAGACGGTCTACCATTAAAAAAAGATTATTTTACTTAATGTTGATTTTAAAGAGATTTTGTTTGAAACTTAAAGTTATTATATAAAAAAAAGTGATTTCATATAAAAACGATGTTTTTTTTTTATGAGACTTGTTATGTACCAATTTTATAAAAAAACAATATTATTAAAAAAATTAGAGGTTAATAGTAATACCGAGATCCCGGGATCACGGTATTAGAAATTTTCTTGATGGTATTATACCGGTATTGAAAAAATCCGGTATTCGAAACCCCTAGCCGCGACAACCAATCAATAATCTTAGTCTCAATAATTGTTATTAAATGACATGTTGAATGAAACGTAGAAGGGCCTTCTTTCTTACATCTCTGCTCTGCGCTTATAAATTGGAATGAAAAAGTGTTTCTTCTCTTATCAGACAAGTATCCTAATTTTTTTTTTTATTATTAGCGGTGTACACCATACACCGTGCAACGTATCCATTACTTGGGCATTTAGTCATGAGAATGACATTCTCATGACTTAATGCCCAAGTAATGGATATAAATTCTACGACGCTATTACAATAGAATTCTAAATAGTCACACTGGAATCTCTGAGGCCTTAGTGTAAGTTACTTTTACCCATTACGATTTTACTCATCGTTTTGCGTGCCGATTGGCACACTCTGAGCTCTTCACCAATCGTAGCGCCAAATGCGGTCAAAGCTTAAAATCGAGATGGTTAAAAGCATAAAGTTATTATTGCTAGTAGTGGACGTTTATGGTTAAAAGACACTACACTAGCGCCTCTGTGTCACATGACGATTTGCAAAATTATAAATGTCTGCTCCAGTTCTGCCTCATCATTAAGGCTAGTGCTCAGACGAAGCCTCAGGTATGTTGCACATGTTGCAGGTCACCGAGCAAGCACCAAACCGGTTAAATTATATAACATGACATAAAACAACGTTTAAATAAGTTGCCTACCTCATGCATTTTTATGAAACTACCAGATACGAACATGATTTGCGATGACCGATTATAATCCTACTCTTACTTGGTTATATTACTGATTTAATTTATAATTAAAAATAAATCTTCACAAAAAGAGGTCAAGCGTCACGGATACTAGATATTAGTTAACATGAATATTGTTCAATTCCGATCTAGTGATGTTGGTTGTGTCTATGAATTACGATATCATCCATTTATCTTTTTATAGCAGATGTTACACACATAGTGCACATTACTGCTTTCGAAATTTGAGTAGGTAGGTACTAATGTTTCATATAGGAAACTTTACCGTTTTTGCGAAACCGGCTTTTAAAAGGGCAATGACTAACATAGCAATCAAACTCATTTTGCAAAAATACTGATCCGATTTTGACAAAGAAGGTTGCGATTGTTTCGTCATAGGAACAGCGTTTAAAAACAAAAAAAAATAACGATCTGCAATTGGCGGAGTAATCGCGTAACAAACTTACAAAAAAAACATAATATAGGTACAGTCCCAGACGAATTAAGAACCTCCTACTTTTCTTGAAGTTGGTTAAAAAACCCACTGGCATGAATAATTATTGCCTATAGGTAATTGATAAAATACGGTTTAATAGAATTAATCAAAAGAATGAATAGAAACCTATTTAATAAAAATTATAATTCAAGGCTCTTTTGTGAAAACTTCTTGTCTCTTATTTCTTCTTAAGGTTATAGTTAGATATTTCGCAATTTAAATATCACCAAAAAACAATAGCAACGAATACCTAATGATCACCTAAGATTTATGATGATCAATAAGTAGATACCGAATATTAGATAAACCTATTAGTTAAACTAGGTTAAACTTCCAAGGATTCAATATAAGCCCTGAGAATCTACTTAGGCTGACATTCAGAGATGACAGAAGCGAGTCTAAGCGTGAACTTACGCTTCCAGCTGTCAAACTTATGAACAAATTTTGACAGATGGAAGCGAGTCTAAGCGTGAACTTACGCTTCCATCTGTCAAACTTACGAACAAATTTTGACAGATTTGACTCGTTTCTGTCGTCTCTGAATGTCAGCCTTAGTCTTTTATATATTTTAACGTAGCATTCTGCAAAACAGTGTTATACTTAGCGTTGTTGCCCAAAATACCTGCTTACCTACCTGCTATAAATAATTGTATCTAATATTATGTAAGTTATAAAAAAGTGGTCCCATGAATGAGCCCAGGGGAACTCCAGGTGCTATGACAATGCTACACCTAGAATCACGGCGTTTTGAAAGTGCCTGCAAAGGTCCAGTTGAAATAAAAAACATTGACTTTGACTTTATGGAATGATGATCATTTACGACCAAAGTTTACGACAATATTCTGTGTTCGAGTTAAAAAGAACCACCAAGTTGAACCAACGAAGGAGATTTTCCATAGGTATGCATTCTTTTTAGTATAAGTATCCGCGGGTCTACCGTTTAACAAAATGGCAATGAACATCAGACTCTGGTAATGAACTTCAATACGATCTTGAGAGACTAAACTTCGAACTACCTTGTAAAAATTTACCGATCATGAAGATGGTCCCAACCACAGATCTATGCCCCAACTTTATGATCGGTAATTTTTTTACAAGGTAGGTAGCTCGTAGTTTAGGCTCTCATGATCGTATTGAAGTTTTTTACCATAGTCTGATGTTCATTACCATTTTGTTATGCGATAGACCCCCATTCGAGAGTGGAAAGTGACACTCAGCATTCACCTGCTGGCTATCGATATTTTCAAAGATAATAGAGATGACATTTGGTATTGGAAATTGATTCATTAGAGGACTAAACTTGTATTAAAATCGTCATTTCATAAGCGAGGTCGATTAAAAACACGATTAGGTACTAGGTACCTATTTAAAATCTTCTTGTATTGTATCGTGAGATTCCATAATTGAGATATATGGAAATTGCTCATTAACTTTCTGCTCATGCCATAGCCATGCCATTTTGTTTATTAAGCACAGGAATAAAAAAAAAAATCTTGTATCTTAATACTAATTCGTAATTAGTAATTATGTAGGTGCCATTGACGGTGGGTATAGGCATAGCTGTATTACTACATCTATATAATTAGGCAGAGGTTTTTGACCTACTTAGCGGTGAATTTTCGACGACCTTCGCCGGCGCACCAGCTTAGTCGGACCTATAGCCACGCCGCCACTCTCCGACTCGTCGGCTTATTTTGCCACTAATACTAATTATCTGGGCAATTAATTTTAAAATATACATTTATTGCTTGTAGGTAATGTAATAGTAATAAGTAATAGAAGGTAATTACTTCATACCTAAATACATTACCTAAAATCAATAAATACCTATACTCGTACATTATATACCTACCTATAAAAGTTAGACTACATTGCACATTGATCTAAGTTCTAAACCTAAAAGAAAATACTGCTTATCTATCTTTGGATATATTGAAAGAATAATAACAACTATTAATATAACTATGGTAATTTTAATAATATGAATAATCTCCATCGAGATGTAGTACCTGGTCTACTTATATCTCGATGATAATCTCTGTAGGTTTCGTCGTCAATTCGTCATACCTTCATAGATTATAAAAAATATAAATATATAAATAAATTACTCAATTATCCAATATAATCGACCGCCAAAACGTGGTGGGGGTCGAGGCTTGCAGTCTGGCAGAGAAGGAGTCGCGTCAGCCACCTTCGGATGACAAGGACACGGTGGCGCTGGGGGCGGCTTGCGGTGGCTAGTGTGCACCCGGCCGCGGCAAAAGTACCCAAATTCAGGCCGTATCACACACAACCTGTCTTTCATGCAGTAATCAAACACTCCCTGTGTTTTTCGACAGTGCCTGTAACCAAAATCCCCAGAGCTTTTGTCAACGCAGTTAGCATATTGTTTAAATTCGTCGAGGCAGTCTTTCTTGATCCTCCTCAAAACCTCCATAGCACAAGCGGTAACTTGCTTTCCGAGATCTAGACATGGTCGGGGGTCATTGAGCTCCTGCCGACACAGCATGAACTCGTTGTTGACGGCCTCGCACTGCTTGCCAATGAAAGGAGCAGCGGCTATCAATGTCGTTGTAGACATGTCCACTTCATCCACGTTCAGCTCCGAATACTCTGGCAGGTCCACGTCCTTCGTTATAACCATTTTGTAGCTTGATAATTTAATTATATTCAAAAAAATATTTATGATATAAGTATTCAGGTCACGAATCTCAAATTGACATTACCTAATTGTCAACTTCTTTTATCTTAAGACGCTATGCGCTAAGTTTTCAAAAATTACTTTTTCTGTACGTATTGCCTGTATTATGCACCTAAACCTCAATCGGGCGCAATATGTATTGTACTAGATACTCAAAGATTGGATTGGACGACATAATTATAGCTAAATAGCCTTTCCCAATAAGGTTGGTAGAATACCTCAGATATAGAACCCCCTTACAGGCGTATCCACTACTGTGGGTACGGTGGGCATGCCCATAACTCTAATTAAAGGGCAATAGGCTGTTATGCCTAAATAAAATATTCAGTGGAAAATATATACCTATATACTTTTAATTATATAACGTTATACCTAGAGCTGCCATAACCTAAATTGCCGCAACCAGACAAAAATTTCAAAAGTTACTACACCGGACATTTGGTTGAAACCGGGATTTTCCCCTGGACAATTGAAGACATGAAATTTTAATTATTATATTTTAATATAGTATACAGGGTGGAATTTTCGAAGCGTACCTGGAGGAAAAGTACTCTAAATACTGAAGACAGCAAATTTTACTCAAAGGAAACATTCCTTTATTTTTAAAAAGAAACAAAACTGCATTTAAATATTTTTGAAAATACGCTTGCTACACCCGGGAATCGAACCGACTAAAATCCAAAAAAATAGCATTCTGTACTTTTATGGCACCAATCGATAGGGTCAATCATAAGGATCAAATCTCTCTAACAAACATGGTAAATTAAATTAAACAAAAACCATGAAATCTAAACTTATTTTATTCGAACGAAAAAGACGAGTACCTAAATTAACAAATTAGTTGCTCGAAATGAGCTCAATTTTCTTGGATGCACAAAATTCTTATAAGGAATTCATTTTGAGTTACTTTTAGTAGCGTGTTGTGGTGAATATTGAAAATTTTATTGTGAACCTCAATTTTTAGCTCGTTTACAGTTGTATAGGATTTTTGGTAAATTTGATTTTTTTCATATCCCCATAAAAAAAATCTAAAGGGATGAGATCTGGAGATCTTGCAGGCCATCTGCTTGTGCCGTTTGTACCAATCCAGGTATTAAAATGGTTATTAACATTATTTTCGGATTTTAGTCAGTTCGATTCCCGGGTGTGGCAAGCGTATTTTCAAAAATATTTAAATGCAGTTTTGTTTCTTTTTAAAAATAAAGGAATGTTTCCTTGAGTAAAATTTGCTGTCTTCAGTATTTAGAGTACTTTTCCTCCAGGTACGCTTCAAAAATTCCACCCTGTAGATATAATTAAAGAACCCCCCGCCCGCATGCCCCCGGACCGCCCTCCCAAACTAGGACAAATCCGGACAGATGGCAGCACTAGATGGTAGCACCTATCAAGAGTCGCAGTCGCAGATATTCAAATAAAATAAAGAATAAACCTACCCAAAGCGTGCCAAAGCTTCGTACCTACTTGGACAATAATCTTGAGAGAAGAACGTGCGAATTACAATGACTTCTTAGTTACAATGACTTTACAAAGACTACTTGCAACTTGGAAGAGACCCATATCCAGCGGTGATCTGCGATCAGTTTGATCAGTCATTCCGTTTGATAGGTTGTAGTTTAGAGCTGTTCGATTGATTGGATCAATGACTAAAGAATCCTCTAGTCATTGGATTGGAAAATAGAGAACTAAAAAAAAAAAAAACTTGTTGCATTGAAGAATGGCAGAGTCGGGAGTAAGGTCGGGAGACTTCAGAAGCTGTTAAGTTTTTTAAGAAAAATATTTTATACTTCTAGGTTTTTGACATAAAGTTATTACTATAATAACTTTATGGTTTTTGAAGTCGATTTTTACTTTTTTTAAAGTTTATTTTATTTTTCAATTTTGAGTTGCATATACAATACATCAACATGGTGATTACAGTAATCGCAAGTGATAGGTATGCTGTTATTCATTTAAGAGTTCCATTTTATATTTCTGTAAGTCTTCATCAGATCTTCACCTTTAAGTGGGACCACCTCGGAAGTAGTATACCTACTCTTTCGAACTAAACAAGAATTTTTTAAATCGGTTCACAATTGGCGAAAATATCGATGAACATACATAAAAAAAAAATGTATACAGACGACCCTCCTCCTTTTTTGAAGTCGGTTAATAATAAACGTATTCCCGATTGACAATTCCAGATACTGGCCGACTTGGTGTTGAGTTCACTCCTGGCCAAAAAGATTGCCAGCATTATGCTAAATTACTTAAATTGTACTAAGTCGGTGCTTTGCAGAATCGACGCCTATGTGTATCTAATAAGTTCCCATTTTCCATTGCAAACTAAAATATTCTAAGATTACGCCCTTTGAATATTATTCCTCATATTACTAGATATATTTTTTTGTAAGTATTCTATAGGGTAAGCTCGTGGTCGTTGTGTGTCTGATTCTCAAGATAATCGAACTGTAAATTGGATCACTCTATGAGGAAATATTTAATATTTATTTCCTTTAAAAAAAAAATAGGCTACAATAAACTTAACATCAACAGCGGACGGCCAATCAGTTGTGTGCCCTGCTGTGCGCACCAGCAGCGGCTGGCTGGACCTGTTCCCGTTGCCATGCAAGAAGAACTCAGAATGTCGCGTCATGGGCAACCAGCACCTTTGCTGCAAAGGCTTCTGCACAAATGGCGTTAAGCCATCTGGGGCCCTTCAACAACAACGGTTAGTTATTTTGCTAATAATTTTGGGTTGCTGTGGCGGATTATCAGCTTATCTTTCATCATCATTACCATCCACCACAAGTAGCGTAGGTACTTCTACAGAACTTAAGAGACTTAAAGTGCTCTTGTGTTCTATTCTGTGGTTGTGGGTAACCAACTAAAAGATAAAAAATCTACCTCCTCCATATAGGTAGCTTTCAGGGAGCATGCATGTAAATAGAATATAATAAATCTACAGGTCAGCATGTAGGTAACAAAAGCTCTGTCGATGATGTAGCGCCCGGGTGCAAGCACCTCCACCCTTACATACATACCTAGATATTTCTTTGTCAGATCCTTCTTTAATTCGTGTCATTAATTGGTTGTGAACACGACCACAACCGTACTCAAGACTCAGGACCATTTCTACCTATTATAGAGGCGCAAGGAGTGCAGGTATCCGGACGCCGAGGAATGAGGGGCGCCGAGGCCCAAAAAATTATTTTACTCAGCAGTCAGCTCAAACTTACCTACATTCAAACCTAACCTATTCGAATCGGGGTGCCTCAAGCCCTGAGCTCGCTTCGCTCGCTCTTGCACCCTGTTTAGTGAAATATACAACCGGCGGGCGCCGGCAGCTGAGTCACTTCCTAATTATAATTAATTAATTATAATAACAAATCGCAACCGTAACAAGTTGGGATTAGGTAAATTAGGATCTTATAATCCTTATGAAGAGGGTGTGCGCAGGGTCGATACTCTCGGAGGTAACGGCCATATATAATTTAAGCAAGGCTTTTTCTAATAGGTACGGATTTCAGCATTCACTTCACCTTTTTCAACATCGATAAATTGACACATCATCGCTTACGCAATTAGTGGAAAGGATTTCAAATAATAATATGATCGACAGGCTACATTTGGCCAATAGGTAGGTATGTAGATTTTAGAGTCATTGTGTCATCATAGATTCATCGCTGAAACACTTCATATACAGCTCTAAACAGTGGCGTAACCATAAAGTTATTATTACTAGTAATAATAACTTTATGGGCGTAACTAGGTAATTAGGTACCTATACGGATGCAACTGTCTAGTACAAAAAATAAAATACCAGCCACAATACTTAAGTACCTGTACATTTATCTGAATTAGCAACAGATTTCTTTTGCAAAGCATCTCTTTATTTCCTTTCATGCACTTGCTACGCCACTGAACTGATAATTTCATCCATCCTTCACATTATCTATCTCATGCAAATCATCTAGATTCCATGGTGGTTTCCATTGTAGAATGACTCAGATCGCGAGTAGCGTAGTCGAGACGAGTAGCAGTAGCACAAGCCCCGCCCCAACCAGCACGAGCACGACCCCGAGTAGTAGCACTACAAGTAGCACCACTACGACCACTACTACAACTACTCCGAGTACCACCAGCTCCACCACCACGACGACTACGACCACGACTACGACCCCCAGGCCGACCACCACGACCACCACGGAAGCCCCCCGCCCGTTCTTGCAGCTATTGCCCATACTACCACAAGCGACCACGCAAGCCAACATACCTGTGAAAACCAGTAAGTCTTACGTATTCTCTTTAATTATATGTGCATATATTTTTACACATAATTGTTATGAACTCTACCTGTGAACCTACTTAGAAAATACTGTTAGTAGGTATTGGAAATTATTTTCAAGGATGAGTATGTTAGACACGCACAGCCGCAGCTGGATTTCTATATTGATTACATGCAAGTTTGTTTCTTTAATTAGGTAGTTACTTATCTTAAATCTAAATTGTTATTCTTAGAAGTACTTACCTAGCTAGCAATTTTTTCTACAAAATTGTTCAAGGCTATGTTCTTGAAAATATAGAACGTGACCTTTTACACAAAAAATCTCAGCGATATCCAAATTAGTGAAATAATTATTTTTTAACTTTGTCGGTCACGATCCAGCCATACCTGTAAACAAGCAACAACAAACACAAATATACAATCAAGGCTTTATCCTGGCGCGGATCCACTACTGTCGGCACAGTGGGCATGCCCGCAACCCCAATTATAGGTCGATAGGCTGATATGCCAAAATAAAATTATTCAGTGTAAAATGTATAGGTACTTCTAATTAAATCCAAAATCTGATAGGCTTATGAACTGTGAAAGTTTCATCAAAATCGGTTCAGGTTTGGAGCCATGTGATATTGTGATATGCAAACAAACACAACGACCTACTATTTGGAACCGTGCACCTAGAGTCTCGACATTTCATAAGTGCCTGTATGTGGTTTACATGAAATACAGATCTATTCCATTGTATTCTATTCTAAAACACATTTACCTACTTTTGTAATTTTCGTGAGCAGACAGAATAACATTTTACAGGTTTATTAATTTAAACTAGTGTTCCGGAGTCCGGACCCTGCAGCTCCGTCCGCGTGGACTTATACACTGTTAAAGTGTACAAGGCCGGGGCGTTTATACATTTTGTAAATGTCTCCTTAGTAGGAATGCAATGTAGGTACTACCTATCGATCGTGAGCGAGTCCGTAGTCTGACTCGCACTTCGCCGTTTTTCAGATGGCCGTGACCACCTTTTTGAGACCTGGATAGGTCCTAGGTCTGTTAAATATAGTTAAAATAACCAACTGACCTTTATACATAGTTACCAACTTATATAGATAATTAGTTCCAGATTAACTGCTAAAACGAAGGCATTTGATAATAAACTAGGCTCATATTGTTCCTAGGCAATGCGATTACCGCTGACATAACTTATTCACGCTCTCACAACTCTGGTTCCTTTTACGAGTATAACGAGGATTACTCGAGTGCAGGCAAGACGCAGAAATTGGTGTGTCCGAAAGCGGGACAAGCACCGGTGGTCCTGTTCGCAATCCCGTGCGAGAAAAACTCTCAATGCCGAGCTACCAGCGGGCCCGACCAAGTGTGCTGTGCGGGCAGCTGTGTGAAAGGTGTTCCGGCGCCGCGGCCTACCTCGCCACCCAAACCACATCAACGTATGTTTTTTTTTTATCTATAACAACTTTAAGAGTAGTCATGTTGCGAATTACGTAAATTCATACCGGTTTGCATGTTGACCGAAGAGATAAATGAATGTAAATAATATGTGTCTTTACTTGCTGCACGCAGCACGTAGGTATTGGTTTGGGGCGTTTATTACCGGTGCTTTTATTTTTTAAGTCAAAATATATGAAAGTAAAAGGTGTCACCATGTGTGACAATTGATATACAAATATTTGGAGCTATTATGGAACTATACAAACCAATTAAACAAATTAGTAAGCAATCCATGGAGCACATAGTTGTGCTTCATAAAGCAATCGAAGAAGGTTGAACTTGAACGCTCAAACCGAAACTTCAAAATATCTGCAAATGGGAAGAGCTGTTTATTTAGATATGTCTATGTACACCAGTATATTACGTCTATGGGTACACCCGATGACTCGAGCTGACTCGAGGGACGGGCACTGCGTAGATGTATATACGAGTACCACACGTTATCCGTGAACTAAACCAAATTAGGTAATACTCGTAATACAATAATACCTACATAACTATTCAGTTATCTGTGGTATACCAGGTACTATATATAATCTATAATCTCTATGGGTATACCTAACAAAATCATGGATATAATAAGTACTAATTTGATCCATAAATAACTAGTTGTATCCCGCAGTTTCGCGGCTCTTAGGCTGACATTCAGAGACGACAGAAACGAGTCTAAGCGTGAACTTACGCTTCCCTATGTCAAAATTTGTTCGTAAAATTGACATATGGAAGCGTAAGTTCACGCTTAGACTCGTTTCTGTCGTCTCTGAATGTAAGCCTTAGCGTGATGTTAAATAGCCTTCCTCAAGAAGTGCGCTATCAAATGCAATTTTTTTTTCTTTTTCAAATTCGAGTGGTAGGGGAAAACCGGGCAATGGGAGTCAGCGGGTAAAGGTGGTCACCCACATATCTCTAAAAGTACAACTAATAGAAACGCGTTAACAGTCCTCCCCGCCCCGCTCTGTTCCCCTCGTATCGCTGCGAGCGCGCCGTGCCAATATAGCGACGGCCTAGAGAATGAGAGGTGTGTTTTGGTTTTGCGGCTCGCCGATGTAAATTTTCACGGACGCAAAATAAACAGTAAGTATTATAGTTATTGATCTACTTGTATGTTACTTTTTTACGCCTTTACTTGTAAATTCAGTGTAATGATTTCATACTTAAATCCCGAGTGTTCCTAATATATATTTTGTATTTATTTATTTTTCTTCATAAAATACTTGTGGGTAATGAGAATCGCTAGTGACCACGATTTCCCGCAATGTAAAAGGCATATATAATTTTGTTATTTTTGTTTTAGATGCCGAAACGAGTTAGAACTACCACAAAGGCTTCCTGGTCTTCTGATACTTTAGAAAAAGCGGTGAAACTTATTGAAGAAGATGGTTTTTCTATACGAAAAGCTGCTAAAGTGTCGAACATTCCATTCTCGATTCTACAGAAAAGATTCAATAAAAAAAATAACTTGGCACCACGTCTGGGACGGCTGACTGTGTTTAGCGCTGAACAAGAAAAAGAATTGGCCGACTTGATAAAGAAGATGGCGATTTTTGTATGATCCTCATTGCCCACAAGGTGACCTCAATTACCCGTACCTCAGTGCAATGGGAGTCAAAACAGTTATTTTTTTGTACTTTTATATTTCCCAAAGATGATTATTCATGTGATGATTTATGATCTCAAATAATAGCTAATTAAGTAAACTTTGTTATGAGGCGGTTGCAATAAAGATTTTGTTTATTTTAACTTTTGTATTCTAATTCTTGCATAAGTGACCCCCATTACCCCTTTCTCCCCTACCTAGTTTTAGTGGTATTAGCGCGTTCAAACAAAACACAAACAAACTCTTCAGCTTTATTATATTAGTATAGATTATTGTACTGTACCTACCTATCATGACACTAACAACGGCGATGAGATGTTTAAAAAAGTCCTTCCTTGGGGTGTGCTGTGTGGTCCACTTCCCTCATAGGTTTATTGTGGTCGAGCGGTCAACGAGCTGAAAGTACCAGGTTCAAGTTCGAAATCCGCAGTGTAGATATTGGGTTGCTAATCTTTAGAGTAAAACAGGCTTGGAGTTAGAGGTTCATATTTTATTTACTTACATTCCAGCTTTATTGGGCGTGATTCCTCGCGAATGTCCATCGACACCGCTTGGCGAACTGCTGTTCGAAGTCCAAACTTGCAAGAGTGATTCCGACTGCTGGCCGAGGATCTGCTGCCCGGACGGAACACGCTCCTACTGCCGCACGGCGCGAGCACGCCTCGATCTGGTGCCCGTCGCCAACCAGATTGACGGACGTTAGTAAACAAATGCCAAATACCAGTCAACAATAAAAAAATTGTAGATAGGTAGTTCTAGCCTTCGGTAGAAGAGCCCCGATGGTAAACTGAACAGTGCTGCATAGGGTAGGTATAGTGGATGTGGAAGGCAGAGATGGGTGTCATTGCTTTTAAATCATTTTTCAACTATTTGTTTCAGTTATGGTGAAAAAAAAACAGGACGTTTTAAATAATTATTTGTGGGCTCATTTGTCTACTGCTCGCAGGCACGGTTATTGAACGTGACATCCTGGGTTCGACTCCTAGATCTATCAAGAAGTGCTCTTGGTATAAAGTTGGACTTAACATATCCCATTTCGTTTTTTTCAGCCGTGCGCATGTTTGAGCAATATTTGCAGTGCACGCCACCTCCACAATATGACTTGTTTCCTCAAAAATGTGCCTCCAGTGTTGACTGTTTCCCCAACTTATGTTGCGCTGAGGGCGGCAAGAAGTACTGTCGACCACCACAGCGCAGTCTACTAGGATTGCTCGCTGGTGTCGGACAGGTAACGAATAGATGACCGTGTTGTCTGGAAGTCTTACGTCAGTCCTACATTATCCTCACATACCTACCTTTTATTTGAGATCAATCAATGTATAAATTAATATCTATTGGTATACAATAATTATGCTGACTTAAAAAGAGTAGGTAGCTAACCATAATTTCGGGTTATTCCACAAACCCCCATTAACTGCCCCTTGAGTGTATATGATAGGGATTTGTGGACAAAAAGTTCTCGTTCATTCTGGCGATTTATTATCAAATTAAATAAATGAACTCCAAAACTTAGCCACCAAATATATTTTTTAGTCAAACTTATACCCTGTTACCGTAGTAAAGGTGCGACCTTAGATAATCCTAACGTCGAGTTTACATTACCTACAGCTACACTTTAATAGTGGTATCTAGGTATGTTTTGGTAAACAATGCTTTATTGGATTTAACTTACCTATTTGGATAACAATATAAAATTAAACATAATATAAGCCATTTTAATGTAGTCACTATAGCATAATGGGGATTCGTGGACAGAAAAATTACAAATCCCCATCAAACATTCAATGGGCAGTTAATGGGAATTTGTGGAAGAAAATCCCAAAAATCCCCCTTTGATGGGGCAATTAAACGGGGATTTGTGGAATAGGTACTCCCAGAGTTTCTTGCTCGTTTATTGTCCACTGGAAGATAACACTGGAAAGAGGCAAAATTTTTTTTCTGTCATGAATAAGCGTTGCCGCCGCGTGGAGGGGGTAGACAATATAAATTGTCCGTTGAAGTTTCACTTCTGCATTTGTCCCAGCACACATTTCGTTTTACTACATAATCATATACCTTGCCCCTCACTATTATCGAGGGTACAGTTTACACAAATACATGTCACATGCACACACACCCAGACCCGGAACAACTATCGGTAGATCAAACAAATAATTGCGCCGTGCGGGATCGAACCCGCGGCACGTAGCGTAGAAAGGTAATCGCTTAGCCACTGCACCAACCGTGTCGTGAATTAAGAGTCAGACTATTCTTATGTGCCTGAAAATGGTTTATACTGAATGAAAATATATTTGGAGTCGTACCTCCCGCGCGCACTGTCTGACCATGACTTCCACCCCCAGTAGGTCGGGAACTGCATACTAAGTATATTCAATATGAACATCTCGATTCGAACTTCAATTTTATTGTCGGTTGATATATTTTATTGTGTATAATGTTAACCATTTAACAAATAATTTATTTTGCTTTCGTCTTCTCGCTACAACATAGGTAGGTAGGTACATAAATTGGCGTTTGTATGACCACAAATAATAATAATAATGAAGCTATATTTATTTTATTATGAACTAGCTTCCGCCAGCGGCTTCGCCCGCGCGATATCTTTATAAATTATAGCCTGTTACTCACTTATAATGAAATGAAATGAAATGATCTTTAATTGCTTGAAGCATGGTACATAAAATAAGTTCTTAAACAATTAAGTCCGACATACTTCGCCATAATTTTGTGGCATGCAAAATTTATATTAAATAACTAATAATTATTTATTATGAACAGCTTATACATATAAAAAATGTCAGTAATGAATTAAATTATTATTATGTTATATTATTAAATTACAATGAATAAATTAAATTTGCATTAAAATATTATCTAAAAAATTCATTCATGTCATAGAAACAATGCTCTACCAGCCACTTATAAAGTTTAGTCTTAAATTTATTTACGGGCAGTTCTCTAATACATTTTGTAATTTTATTAAATGTCTTGATGGTCATTACATAACAATTTTTGTGGAATAGAGCAGATTTACATTTTGGCATTATAAGTCGAGTGGGATCCCTTTTCTTCACAACAGAATTTATGTCATTTTTCATTTGTGAAAATAACTGATGTTGCTCTTTTACAAAAATACCTGCTTGCAAGATGTATAGACTAGTCAAAGTAAGCAGATTAAATTTTCTAAAAAAAGGTCTACATGATACCAGTGGTCCCAAACCACATAGTGCCCTTACGCATTTCTTCTGAACTATGAAAGCCTGATTAACGTCAGTAGAATTTCCCCATAAAAGTAGTCCATATCTTAAAGAAGAGACAACGAAACCATGATACGCTAAGAGCGCCGTTTTTTGCGACGAGGTTCTCTTTAACTTCTTGAGTGCATATACAAACTTATTTATTTTCTTACAGATATAAGTAATGTGTGCCTTCCAGTTACAATGACTGTCTAGCACAAAACCAAGAAATTTCATTTCTATTGCGTTTTCATGTCTAAGTATACTATATCACTGTGTGTATATTATATACTATATTTATAGGTAAGTACCGCCGCAACCGCTCTGTCCCTGCATTTTAAATCCATCGAAAATATTCATTTAAATTACATGCTGTAAAGGGCCATATTGATCTAGGTATATTACATGCACAATGTATTTAAGGTACTTAATTGAATAAGGATTAATGATGTATTGCTTAAAATCGCTTCGTAAATATAAGAGATAGACATATACCATTTTATAGACCTTTGTAAGGTGTACAATACTGTAGTAGGTACAATATTTTGAACTATCTCGTAGGATTCAGCCAGCGCAGCGTTTGCAATGTAAGCGCAAAAAAATGCGTTTATTTACGACATCACATTCGAAACCTCTAAAATTATGAGTGTTTCTCTACTATATTATGCATGTATTATACATACCTTCCTCTTGAATCACTCTATCTATTAAAAACCGCATCAAAATCCGTTCCGTAGTTTTAAAGATCTAAGCATAAAGAGGGACAGACAGCGGGAAGCGACTGTGATAGTGAAGTTACAAAATCTGATATTTACACAGGTACCTACCTACCTAATGCTCGTAAATAATTGAGTGTGCTTTGGGTTTTCCAAACAAATATTTTAATTCATTAGTTGATTATTAGATTCTTTACCAACCAATTGCAATGCAGCAAGGCCTTGAAAACATTCACATTTTAACATATTCATGTTATTTTCCAGAGAGTGGGATCTACGTTAGTCAACCTGCGGCAGGCGCAAGCGAATGCTAACAACTAAGTAATAGATTAATAATAAGTATATTATGTAATGTATCTAGTAATAAAAAATTTATACTTTTGTACAGTTTTGTAAATCTTTTTTGTTTAAATATTAAAATGTTTCTTGAGTATCAAATATATATCAATAAGAACAGTCAACAGTAGTATAGGTAGGTAGTATGGGAATGAAAGAAAGTCTAGCAGTGAGAACATTATTAAGCGGATGATAATGACTAGGGATGCGCCGAATATTCGTGTAGTATTCGGTATTCGACTTAGGCGGCAATTTTTTAAATATTCGTATTCGACCAAATAATTCGATTTTGGCGCTGTTAAGTGATTGGTGGTGGTAGCCAAATGTGCGTATTTTGATTTATGCTTTGCCCACCAATCATAAGGACTATCGAGTTCTAGACAAAATATTTTTGGACGCGCGTGTAATTCCACCGCAATTGGACCGAATACCGGAACCGAAAGCCGAATAATATTCGGTATTCAGTAAAATCACTATTCGGCGCATCACTAATAACATGGCTAATAATGACAATGCTGCAACTAAAATTAAAAGGCAGGTGATAATACTGCAACTAAAATTCAATAATAATATTAATAAATATGTTTTAATTTAGGAAAATGTTCTTGGTTGGAAATGGGAACACATTTAACAATAAAACAACATTTGAAACTTAATTTAAAGTTTATTTAGGTAGGTACTAAACATTTTAGTCAAGCTGAAACAAAAGAAATAAATAGGTTAATATTGGAAAACAAATGAAACCTTTAATCAAAAAATGTTCAACAGTGGATAGTGATAGGACGAGTTAATTGTTGGCAGGAGAAAGAAAACCTTTTAAACAAGAAAATCTTTTAATTATGAAATTATAAATGCACTCCACAATATCAGCCTTTCAACAACATAACACATCTACTACTGAACATGGACATCCTCATATACCACCGAAAGAAATGTTTGAGAGGGATATACCCATAATGCCCACACCTGTATCCCCAATTCCCCGATGCAGTTATTGAGTCTGAGTGATAGGGGGCGAGCCTATTACCATCTACCCGGCACAAGTCCAAACTCGAGACTGCTACTGAGAATTGCCATGCAGAAAAACCTAACTACACTTTCCCTTATCCGGAAGTCAAACCCAAGCCCACACGCTAAGCAGGCTAATCCAATGACATAATATCACTATTGTAATTACTAGCAAGTAATATCCATATCCAGATCCAGACAAATATTTCTCCAAGCTATTCTCATGTGATAGATTATGTAGACACACTAGAAGAACTGTGAATTCTTTTCACAAGTAACATTGCTTGACATACAAGATAGTGGAGATAGGGCATCTGAATGCAACAATATAGCAACATACTATCCGTGGGAATGAAGAATGGGACCATAAAAACCGCTATTTTGGTAAATTTTGTATGTTAAATTAAATATATTACTGAAATTTACACAGTTACGGTCAGGACAGAAAGCGAGCCCTATAAATCAAAAAAGTTTCAAAATTTACCAAAAACCCCGATCCTACCAATCCCTTTCTTCATGCGCACGGGTAGTATCTACTGCACTTATAGTAATACATTACCTACTATGTTGGTAGTTACACTGTGTGTACATGTGTTACTTACACATGAAGAATTTATTATCATGTAATGACATCCCACTTCGTGAACCTAATGATATTTACAACTAAAATTGCTCCCTAATAATGGGCAAACTAAATCGGATAGTGGTAGTGTAGGTAACTATTAAAGTTGGAATTAAGTTTAAAACTTAGGTGAAAGATTCAATACCTAATCAAAATAAATATTCTTACCTTCTTGAAACCAATGTCGTGGGCGTATTCTCTGAAGCACTGTCTGCAAATGTTTAGACCGTACTTGCGGATAAGACCGTGTCTGTTGGAGCAGGCGCGGCTGAAACATGCAAAAGTATACTCTTCAAACACGTGTTCTAACCAAGCAACCTGTTATTCTTATTTCATTATAACACTCTCAAAGAATCCTTACCATGAGCGGGAGCCCTGGCCGTATCTACGAGGGTGAGAATACCAAATGTTAGCGTGACCCATTGTGCAAATTATTTAATTTTTGCGCTGCACCGCAGTAAAGAGAACATCCAAAATGGAGGCAACACAGAAAGAACGAACGAAATATTTTATGACCCACAGTAACTTTTTTATTAGAAGTTGACATTGACAGTTATTTCTCGACTTGGAACCGTCTTGGAACAGAGTTTATTAGCACCATAGAGATAATACATAGTACTTAGCACTTACACTAGGTCACTGCGCCAGATACACTTCACATAATGCCGCGTACAGACCAATCGATCTAGTGCGAATGAATGCCTGAATGGTCGAATGTGAATGTGAATCGGCGATGGGAACCGCATGCTGGCTCGTCTTCTCCATTGTGTCCATACCGAGAATTCATAATGAATGACAATAGGCGGCGCAAAATTCATCCATATTTTTTTATAAATCTCGATAATTAGCAGTAGAGTCTGGCCAACGAAAGCTGTCGAAGAAAAAAAGCGGCAATTAAAAAAAATCAAGAGCTGCACCCCTACCGCGTAACTAAAATTGTATGAACATCGACATCGGTATTAAACTTCAATACGATCGTGAGAGCCTAAACTTTGAGCTAACTTGTAAAAAAATTACCTATCATATAGTTGGGACACTTATCTTCATGATCGGTAAAAAAAATACAAGTTAGCTCAAAGTTTAGGCTCTCACGATCGTATTGAAGTTTAATACCGATGTCGATGTTCATACAATTTTAGTTACGCGGTAGACCCGCTGATCCCTGGCTATACACTGCATAAACGAAATTGATACCATCTATTATTCAAGAAATATTATGCGATACTTACATCCGTATTTCATATTTATAAATAATTGGACATGTAATATTGTACTTAGAAGTAAAATATTATTCAACACATACCTAATAATAAACCTCTTAGATCATAATTATCCATAATACCCCAGGTATTTACTTGACTGTTAAACCGTCATTATGTATTTGCGTATTGCAATGGTGGGTAAGCAAGTATCGACACAGTATTTCGCCTTGAGGATGGTCACTCGTTCGAATGTCGCTCGCTCATCGGGAATAATTGAACGATCCACAACTGCGTTACGCGAGTGACCAATCCGGACCAATCGAACGATCTCAAATTATCTGCTGCTGTATCCTATGACTACAGTCATTGGTCGGTTGATAGCAGTGCGACCGAGTGCGACTTTCACCCTACTATTTCACGGAGTGACCAGAGCGATCGTCCGACGACGCTCGCTCAAATAACTAAACGGTTTAGTGTGATCGCCCGCGTCGTCGAGCGCCGTCCGGCGTAATAACTGAACACACCCCATGCAACGCAACGTTCCTGCCGTAGGTTTCTGCGTTCCTGCTCATGATGACGAAATGATGACATCACAGACTACTTAGGCTGACATTCAGAGACATGAACATAAGACGGGCGAAGACCGCTCTAAGCGAAGTCGTCGCTAAGCGCATCTTGAAAATTCGTATTCAGAGTCGCAGTGTAAGCTTAGCTAAGACTCTCTTCTCTATGGCCATTTTTAATAGCAAAATGTTTATCGGTAAGTTACTTTTTTATGAAAATGAGCAAGCAGGCGTATATAAAAATTAAAACAGGATAGCAATATATACAAAATGCAATTAGAGTGAGCGAAACAAAATATCTGAGACATAAACCTATATAATTAAGTTATGAGGTTAGTCAGACTTGAAAATCTCAAATTGATTGTCGATATTAACTCCACCTTAGCCCACTTGGCGGCGCTAGTGTCGTCTTAAGTAGTCAATATTCACTACTTGGCTTATCTTAGTTTACGTTAAGTTTAAGTCGTGTTCCGAACGTCTCTGAATACAAATATGAGCGCAAGCTGTTGATTTTGACAGATGGAAGCGTAAGTTCACGCTTAGACTCGTTTCTGTCGTCTCTGAATGTAAGCCTTAGAGCTTAGAGATACTACGATGACATTGGGTGTGTTCAGTTATTACGCCGGACGACGCTCGACGACGCGGGCGATCACACTAAACCGTTCAGTTATTTGAGCGAGCGTCGTCGGACGATCGCTCTGGTCACTCCGGGTCACTCCGTGAAATAGTAGGGTGAAAGTCGCACTCGGTCGCACTGCTAACAACCAACCAATGACTGTAGTCATAGGATACAGCAGCAGATAATTTGAGATCGTTCGATTGGTCCGGATTGGTCACTCGCGTAACGCAGTTGTGGATCGTTCAATTATTCCCGATGAGCGAGCGACATTCGCCCGAGTGACTTTCGCACCGAAAACTGAATAACTGAACGTAGCCATTGACGCATTGACGTGTCAAGCAAGAAATGGCTTGGATAAGGATGTCTGTATGCGATTTGATTTTATCGAGTTGTGAGAAATACAATAATTCAAAATCGTAATCTTTAATTGAAAATATTAGTACAATGGGGTAAAAAACTGCCTTTTGCTCACTTCAGGTGTCGCTACTGTCGGTTGTTCCAGAAATTTGACAGATAGCTGTCAACTTTCATACTATTTTTATAAACAATCGAATTGTTATAAGAATAATTAATAAAATGACGCTTTGAGCAGCCGTTGGTTGCAAAAATCCGGGAGTCCATAATATTCCCTAAATAAGCCAAAAGAAGAAAACTATGGGAAAAGGCCCTTCGAAAGAAAAATTCGAAGACTAGTAATAAGTAGAGGTTAAGTGCTATCCATTTTAAACCTGAGGAATATTTGGGGAGAAATTCTTACACTAGTTTTATAAAACAAACATTCATCATCATTTCAATGCTCCCTTTTTATTTTAGGCACCGCTATCAACGTATTACAGTGTATATTTTTATTATTTTATAACTAAACTTCTATACTCGTACAGAAATCTTCCTTTGGGCGGTACTTAACACCTGAAACAACATGTATGTCGAATTTAATCCAAAATATAGCCAATCCACAAGGAAAGATGAAAAAATCATAATTAAATAGCATTCTTACCTTTCTGCAAACTGTTGAATGTGGCGTTAAGACAGCGTTGGGAGATTTGTGCTGGAATTTACATCCCTGAACTTATGCAGTGCCGGAATGTTGACAGTCTCATCCTCAAGCACGTCTTCAACACCAATGAGATTATTTCGATCGTAGGCCTCTAACCTCCAACGAAAAAATAGGGCTTTACAAAAAGAACACAATATAACCTCCAAACTTGTTTATATAATTATATCTATTTACCGTGCAATTTATGCTGCTTTTTTAGCAATGCCAGAGGCATTCCTCTTTATTAGCTCGTCTTTTAATTGTATTACACTCCACGTAGAATACATTTTACTAGTATAATATGGTTCTAAGTAGGACACCAAACAACAACAAAAAACAATATGGCGGTTCTCAAGAACAACCGATAGTGGCGCCATCTGCGATGAGCTTTCAGTTTTTAACCTCATTAATTTCAACTAAATATTGAGAAGATTTATGTAGATTTTTATTTATAATCTAAGAGCAATAATACTATAGAGGGAGTATATCAAGTAAGAGCAGGAGACGTATATATGGAAACGCTGCGTGCCATCAGTCGAGTTGTTTTCATCCAGCTGGAGGGCACGGTGCGTCAAGTGTTTTGTGAGATTATCTTTGAAAATATCAACTGTGTGGTGATTTTAACTATTTGTGCACATACAATAATGACAATACTGTGTGCAGCTACCGGCTGCAACAGCCGGATGGGTGTTTTGACTGAAAACGGTCAAAAAATATATTTTCATTTTCAGTATATAGATAGATGTTTCTATAGTACAAATGGCCGCATTACTTCGCAGAGCGGTAACATATAGAGTATGTCTATCTCTATTACTCTTATGACGTTTTGTTTATGTAAAGAGAAATGTCTATAGGTTTTCTGTTTATACTCGATATATTCCCTCTATAGTATTTGCTCTTAGATAGGTTTATAGAATCTAAGCTCTTAGATTATAATGATAATTTTTTAACAGCATAAAGGACATTTGATTATATTAAAACCTAAATACTACATAATTACAACTACCTTCATAGCTTAAATTGCAAGAATTCCAAAGCAAACGTTGGTCGAGTAGGGATGGCAATTCTTCCTATTATAGAACGATTTAGGAATCGATTCAGAAAAAAATCGCTGTCTCAAGATCGATATCTCATAAATTGATCTATTTCCTTTTATTTATGAACTTATATAAAATAGGCTGCTGCCCCCGGTTTCAACCGCACGTTTTATTTATTTAAGTAATATTTAAAATATAGCCTATATCACTCAGCGATAGTGTTGCATTCTAATGATGAAAGAATTTTTAAAATCGGTCCAGTAGTTTTAGAATTTATTTACTACAATCAAAAATACAAATGTTTTCTGTTAGTGTAGAATAAAAACGATCGTTCATTAATCGATCAAAATCAATAAAAATTTCGATTTGCTAGTCCAATAAAATCGATACGTCGATTTTTCGATGTCCATCCCTAATTCGAGGTGACACTTGACAGTGACATGACATATCTAGGATAGGAGCACAGACTACTTAGAGATACTACGTATCAGACTGCCAACTGTAGTACAAAAACTCTCACCACTAAGTTTTAATGTCGCATGACGTTTCTTTTTTTTTTTATTGTCGAACCTTTCCCTGGCCTCGTGGCAAAGGAATTTTACTGATACAGGCCAATACGCCAGTAGGGACCGATTTATAATTTTTTATTTTCTGAATTTATTTTGAGAAAAAATGATTAAAACAGCACATTAGTTATTAAACGATTTATTTTTCAAAAGCCGTTTTTGCATCGCAGGCAATACACGATTTTATGAGTGGTATACATCAGTGCCCTTTAAAATTCTATTTATTGAATAATTTATGTACACACATGAAAAATAACACAGAAAACATTAAATAGGAGAACAAAGCACAAAGGTACTGCTTATTACATTAAAGAAATCTCTTCCAGCAGACCTGCAAGAGGAGAATTTAAAACACTATATGTAGACAGTGATGTCCAAGAATAGACTAAAACTACAAATTAAATACAATAATATAAACATAGGTAAAATACCAACATAAAACAAATACACATTAATATAAAAACATACATAAATAAATACAAACACATATATACATAAATTGCAAACGGAAGATGCTATGACAGGGAGAGATAATGCTCTTTGACACGTTTTTTAAAGGTTGAGATAGTTTCACAGTTCCTTAGCTCAGGTGGGAGTGAGTTCCACAACCTAACCCCATGCACAGAAAGGGAATAGGAATAGAAGTCAGTTTTGTGGGATGGGAATGTAAGAAGTAAGAGTACGGGTCATTTATTGTGAACCTAATAGTTAAGGCAATGAAATTATTGAGGACACTAACTTGTCTTGTGTTCAGTACAGTTGATGGAATCAAATGGATACTTGGATATAATTATAGCTTTTATATTTGATTAAACACTATTTTGATGGGCATTGGTTTCCAAGTATTCATTTGTTTCATAACAACTGTACTGACAACACCTTACTGCACCTTCCGATGGATAGTTCAGGCGATTTTTTGCTGCAATATATTCTCTGTGTCTTATCCAGTCATGATGTTAGTTTTCTTACTTGTAACATGTTTTCTGGCATGCATCACAATTTAATTGTAGTTTATTTTAAAAAAAAACACCCTACTACAACTTTAGTTTTATAAAAGTTATTTCTCAAACCCTTGATGAGGTGCGATGGGTCATATATTATGTTCAGGTTAGCGTTACATAATGTCCCTGTGCCATCTGGAATATAAAACAGTAAATTCAAATTAAACTTACAAAATATGATAATATGTGATTATTGACATAATATGAAATAAAGGCAAGAATTATCACAGAAATATGTTAAAAGCATAATTAGAAAAAATAATACCAACCTGGTTCATGATTTGCAAGTATCTGATCACGCTTCGCAATCACATTTTTCAGGATACTTTTTAATTCTATTCCTGAGGTTGCCCCTTTGCAAAAGTCACTGGTTGCTGCCACTTATAAACTGCTCCCCTGAGCATATACAAGAGCATGGTTGGCAAACTCATTTCCCTTTTCATCAAGCTTGACAAAGCCGTTAATTATGTCTCCGTTTTTAACATATGTCAAGGCAGTCTCTAATGACATTTCATCAAAGATTACTGAACACATCTTCTTCATCTTGTCCCGTGTTGAAACCTGGAAATCAATTTAAATAATTACAACTTAATTATTATATTCTTTGTATTAAACAATAAGTATTTAAAACATATTTATAATCAGTGCACAATAACAAATTGTGCACTGATTATTGAATAACTGAATATTGTATTTAATAACTATAACTATGTCATACATAGTTATAGTTATTAAATAGACCTTTACAAACTTATGAGAAAAAGAGTAACATATTTAAATAAGAAGCAACAGCAACACTGTTGACTTTTGTGGCATACATCCCTCAATGTAATACTGGACGAACTATACAAAGGAAGAAGTACTTAGTTGTTATAATAGACTTACCGGCAATCTTCAGACATGGTGTTCAGTCTCCAGAGATGGTGTTCCACTCGAAACCTCGTCTCCAATAAACAGAGAAGGATATGCTTTGCCTAAGAGACGTCATTTGCCAGTAATGAACTTCTTTTCAAAGTGTTTTTGACAAACAAAATGCTATGAAAGTTCTGGTGATAATTTCTTCAGATTCACGGTTTAGACACTGTAACCACTTTGAGTCATTTCTCAGTGTACGGAAAATGGTGTAAAATAGCGTCCTCTCGTAAACTTTTCCAAACACAACTTGTAAAATTGTAATACATTTTGCAAAAAGCAAAATAACCTCAGGTGAGGCACGGAGGGCTTTATTACAGATAAACCGGAGAGGATAAGCAGTAACGACTTTAACACAGTATAATTTATAATTTTTGTCATTTTATAATTTTTGCTATTTTCACGTAATTTTCATATTTATTTACTTGTCAATGTCAAACATCTTTCAAAATAAGCCAGCCGCCATCAGCGTCTGCGCCAGCCAATCACAGCCAAGGATTAAAGCGATAAATGTCATACGACACTAAAAACAAAATGGCGCTACGTTGAAATTATTTTGTACGTAGATTATCGGCCGTGGATAGGAGGACTGGAGAGAAAGAAGGATAATTCGATAATTTATTATGTTGGCACATTTCTGAAAATATCAAAATATTACACAGGTGTTCTGGTAAAGGTACCTATTTAATTATTTTTTATTTTACCTGTATATTTTTATTCTAATAATCGCTTGTAAGATGCTACTTGAAATGTATCTTCGTGGATCTTTCGATACCCGGTTTAAATAATATTTAAGCAGGTCATTCAATGGGTCATTCCCTGTCCTCGATTTTATTTTATGGTTTGAATGGTAATTTACAAAATAAAGTTATATGAATGTTTAAAAATAATATGCCGAAATTAAGAGCCACGTTGACGTTATCATGTTGGCGATTTTTTGTCATACTATGAACAAAATATACTTAGGTAGGTAAGTAACTTTTTGTACTTTGAACTGCATTTTATTGATTTAATGATGCCGCCGCTGGCCGCACCACTCAAGGTAGCAACAGTTACTATGGAGTTGGATTGCTGGTTTTGAATCCATGGTTAAACAATAACCATAACTGGATTCTTCTAATCTATGGGACAAAGTGTCATCTTAGGGGTATTCTGTTCACAAAATTCAATATTTTTGGGATATTAAACCATTGTTTTATGAGTGTATATCAAACCAAATGCTGATTCTTGAACCATTGGTAGACCGCTGCCATTCAGGTCTGACCTTGTATATGTTGTAATTTTCAAATTTATCTTTATTCATAGTTTTTATAAGTGGAATCTGTGGCCTCAACTAAAAGATACTCATGATTGGCTTTCTGCCCTATGTGCCATGGGTTTGATTCCTGCATGGAACAAATATTTGTATATATATGGCCGACTGATAGTTGTTCCGGCTCTAATATGAAATTCCACAAAATAATGTGAATAATAATAATGCTTGAGGAAGCTTGTCTTGTTCTGGACTGTTATAAGCTGATTGGAAGGAACTTACTAAAACTTATAATTTACTTTTTCAGGTGTCAACTTTCCATGATGGGGTTCATATATAATCTTATAAAGAGATTAATTAAGACAATTATCAAGTTGTCTTTATATTTGGCTATATTTGCTACTGTAATTGTTCTTATTCCCAATTTGCCACCATACACAAAGTTCACAAGTATTGAGTAAGTAAACAATATATTATTTTTGCATTTTTATTTATAAAAAGTGGCAAACTATCTTTGTGGGTCACCTGATGGTAAACAGCCCATGTACAGTCACAAACAAGTTTATTATAGATGTGTTGCACACCTAAGGCATAAGTGGGCAATTGGCTTGCCATGAATTCAAGTAATTTAACTTTCTTTTTTTAAATATCTCTCACTATTGTCTCATTGAGCCAATGTTTAACTGGACTTTCAGTGAAGCCTGAAGGGCCTCCATACTATTTAAAAACAATTATTTTATTATATTAGTATTATTTCTTTTATTCATTTTTTATACATATTATTTATATTTTTAAATATTTTTACAAAACTATATTAAAAAACATTTAAAAATATGAAAAAATAGTAGCCCACCGGTATCTAGAATAGGGTCCAAGCTACCGGCGGTCAGGGCTCCAGAGAAAGGAATCTCCTGACAATGCGTGCCGTGTCAAGAAGTACTGCTCTCTGAATCAGTCCCTTGATCCAACTGCTTAACGAGAGCCTCCTAAGGTGTCGGTCGAGACTCTCGGTAATTAAGCCATTGGCCGAAACGACTATCGGCACAATGATCGCTGAATCCACATCCCACATGTCGACAACCTCGCGAGCCAAATCAAGATATTTGATCTGTTTATCTTTCTCGGCTTTCACGAGGTTCTCGTCATGCGGGACCGTTATGTCGACAATCATTGCGCGCCGCTCTGATCGATCCACCACCACTATATCAGGTCTATTGGCTACAATAATCCTAATAATAATATTATTATTATTAGGGACATATAAATCTATTGTGTCAGCACAAGCTGGTGCAAGCAATAATTCACTTGCTGTTCCTACCCTTCAGCTGGAACAGAACTATGCTTATAAATAGATGTTAATGGCAGGTGAAATAGGACAGTAGTGTTGCCTCAGTCGAGTCCTTATCATGGACCTACCACTGTAATGATTATAGTGGTAGTTAATAATAATGATAATTATGTAAACTGTCCTTTAATAAAAATACATCCCAAGAGTTCATTATTTGCAAATTCATGCATTTTGTGTTTTTTTTTATTATTACACAATTTCCCTATTGGGGCTCAAAAAGCGTATAGCACAAAACCTTAAATGTGCTATACGCCCTTTGAGCCTCGAGGTATTGTATATTGGAGTCTCATAAGATAACTTTTCTAGATTGTCACCAGCACAGCCAAGAGTTGGTCCACTGGCTCCTAATGGAGCATTAAACAATGCTGAGGAATCATACAAAGGTAAAATATTAGGACCAGAAGCATTCCAATTGTTTAATGGTGAATTGTACACCAGCCTGGCAACTGGAGAAATTGTGAAGATCTCACCTGGAGGACATGTCACTTTTGTGACCAAAGTAGGACAGCCATGCAGTAAGTAACTTGACTATTTTTTTTTGTTTTCTTCAATTTTTATATGATACTAGAGAATAACATTAAAATCTTTTTAAATGTGGGACAGGCTGTGGCAGCTAACGCTAGGGCTTGTAATCCGGATATCCGTCGATTTTCAAATCCGGATTTTACTTGCGTCTCTATCCGGATTTTACGGATATTTCGGATAGTTATATTTCACTTTTAAATAATTGTATAAAAGGGCTGTAATCTTTAAAGTGCATAAAATATGTTCTTGTGATATTTATTATTTTAATAAAATGCACTTTCAGAATTGTTTATTCACTTCACAATAACAGAATTCACTAACAGAGTTCATGACAACATGTTAACTTTATGTTAAACTTATACCACGTATTTTCAAGATTGTATCGCACAGTCGCGTCCCATTTAGAACCATTTTCTGATCTAAACCTTTTATCCACGCTGACCATGAGCCAAGGTACAGAAACCAACATCGTGGATTATTTTTTATGCTGGTGATGTAGTTGTTATACCTATCCAATAACATCCATGAAATGCAAGAGAATCTTGAGGAATGGAGGATGTCACTTGAAACAAACGGCTTGCGCATTACCAGAACAAAGACAGAGTACATAATGTGTAACTTCAACCCCGACGCTACAGTTATATTTATATAAAGAAAGAAGAAAGAAAGAAATAATATTTATTGTTCAACATAATACATGGTTAAATCACACCATAAACAATACAGAAACGAAAATGCCGGGAGTGACACAGCAATAATTGCACATTGCAGAAGCCTGCTGCAATGTGCAATTATTGCTGTGTCACTCCCGCAAATATCCGGATAATCCGGATAGTACAAATCTTATTATCCATATTATCCGGATAGCAAAAACGAACGGATAATGCAAGCCCTCGCTGACGCACATCTTTATAAACACATTATTGCCCTCCATAAATCTGTATAGGTACTTAATAATTGTTGTATTCACACTAGCTACCTGTTTTCGTCGAACCTTATTGTCATACAATACAAATTGAAAGCATAATATTTTTAACCGACTTCAAAAAAAAAGGAGGAGGTTTTCAATTCGAAGCGTATGTTTTTTTTTTTTTATGTTTGTTACCTCATAACTCTCGACTGCGTGAATCGATTTTCATGATTCTGTTTTTATTTGAAAGCTGGTGCTTCCCGATTGGTCCCATTTTAATTTGGTCCAGTTCTGACAATGGGATCCATGAGAAAACCATATAAGTCTTAAATTTACATTAAGTATGTGCGCGACAAATGGTCGAATAACTCAATATCACGCCAACCGATTTCGATGATTCTTTTTTTGTTTGAAAGGGTATACTTCCGAAGTGTTCCCATTTAAATTTAGTGAGGATCTGATGAAGATCTTCGGAGATAGACAATGGAACTCTTGAATGAATAACAGCACATCACTCGCGATTGCTGTAATCTCATGTTTATGTATTGTTTATGCCACTCAAAATTGAAAAATAAAATAAACTTTAAAAAAATGTAAAAACCGACTTCAAAAACTAAAAGGTATAAAATAATTTTCTTAAAAAACTTATCAGCTTCTGAAGTCGGGGCCTTTAATTCTTCAACAGCTTGATAGTGGCACCGACTTCAGAAGCTGATAAGTTTTTTAAGAAGATTATTTTATACCTTTTAGTTTTTGAAGTCGGTTTTTATAGTAGGTATATGACATTTTCGTTTGTTAAAATGGTATGTTCGAAATATCACTGCACTCATATGAACATTATTGATGATTAAACTCTAGAAGAACCCTCCACCGTTCCCTGCATACCCATAATTATATTACAAACAAATAATAATGTTATTTTTGTCTTTTTTTAGCTGGTCTTGCAAAGGAGCATATTTGTGGAAGGCCCCTTGGGTTCCAAATAGATGATAAAGGCCAATCATTATATGTAGCTGATGCATACCATGGTATCTGGAAGGTAGATCTGAAGACAGACAAGAAGCAGTTATTAGTGTCGCCCAGTGTGGAGATTGAGAAGCGACTACCGAAACTGTTCAACTCTATTGCTTTGGCCAAGAATGGAGACTTTTACTGGACAGACTCCAGCAGCGATTTTCACTTGAAGGATGGAGCATTGGGCTTGCTCGCTGATCCGACGGGAAGGTAATACTAGCCACATTCCACTGATAAGTTATAACTATACTTTTATTGATTGGATTTTGTATAGTTTATGTTGATAAGCTTGATTCAATAATACTCATTATTTTTAGATTGTTCCATTATAACTCTGCCAAAAACGAAAGTAAAGTACTTCTCGATGACTTATGGTTCGCAAATGGTGTGGTTCTGTCGCCTAACAATGATTACTTGGTGGTTGCGGAGACTTCTCGTTACAGACTTGTGAAATATTATGTTACGGGACCCAAGAAAGGACACTCGGAAGTTTTTGTTGATGGTCTGCCAGGTAATTAAAATGATCTAATTTTATTTATTGTTGAGTATTGAAATAATATAAGCTTCTTCTTTCTGCAGTTTGATATAATAAATATTAAAAAGACACTACAATTTTACATTTATAACAATGACATGCGAGCGGTGTCTTGCCTAATGTTCTTTATGTTGTCGATGCTCTTTGCTCATCATCATCATCATTTATTTACGTACAGTAATACCTATAAAATTATTACAAAAAAACGCAATGAAAATAAATATGTATAGCATTTTATTAGATGTTAACATATTTAATACATACTTTTATATCCCTTATCAGCACTATTGAACAATTTCTTAATCATATAAACTTGTAAGATTCCAACTACAAACATTAAACTTATCTGAAAGCCGGACCACACATCTACGATAAATGTGTCTTCAAACGCTAAGTAACTGTCGCGCGACTTGGTCGCTGCATAGACGTCGAGTAGATGCCGCGATTTTACCACGTGTTCCAAAGTAAGCGACAAAGAATCCGCTATGCGACCTACTTCTATGTAATACATTTGCCCGTCTTCGTTGACTCCCCCCCATTCGAGCACTTCTTTCTGTTCGTCTCCATTAGTGTCCACGACCGCCACTTCTGCTTCACCATCACTTACTTTATGTTTATCTTCTATAAGAATGTACAAAAACACGAGTTTAGAATTCATTAAACTATAGGAGTTGTCCATACAGAAACTATAATCTCCATCCACTTTTAAGTCCATTAAGATCGAATTTTCCGAACTTTTATAATCTTTCGTGAGCTTCACTGAATTTGGGTCGGTCAGTTCGAAGTTAATATCCAAGTCTCCGTGTTGTCCGTCCAACACCTGGTAGTACACTTCCATCATTTGTCCAGCTTTCCCTGTTTCATAGACGCACATCTGTGATCCTGGTTGTATTCTAAAATTGATATCGCTTACGTATATACTTTGCGCGTAGCATTCTGTGTATATTATCGTAGTTAATATAAAAATAGGAAAAAAACACATGGCTGCAATGACTATCCCCAAGTTACTACTGAAGCTTTGTAAAAACAAGATATAAAAATTGTATTTTTAACATCACTATTGACACAGATGTTTCGTTGTTTTTGTTCACATCGACGTAATACGTTTTCTTGGTCATAATGGGCATCTGATCAAACAGGCGTCCCGGACAACGTGCGCGTGTTGCCCGACGGGTCGGGCGTGCTGGTGGGGCTGTACACGGTGTTCGACGAAGAGCACCCCATCATCACGCGCTCCATGTCCACCACGCCAGCCGTCAGGAAGTTCGTCGCGCGTCTGAGTCGACTCGTCGAAATACCCTTCGAATATTTCAACAACCTTTATCCACACATTGTGTTCGAAGAGATTGTGTATCATGTAAGTTTAACACCAACAGACTTTTATACAAGAGTAGCTGTACCCGCCATTTCGTCCGCGTGGTTACATGACGTGGTGTAATAGATATTTGTTATGCAAGGCTGCAAAGTTGTTATTTGGTGCGAGTGCTTGTATTTAATATCGAGCAAGCGAAGGATTGTAAGAGTGAACGCTTCGGTCGTGGTTCAAAAATAGATTCCTGAGCGTCGCGAGGGATTCAAAGGCACGAGACGCAAATAATTTTGTAGCCGTGCGAAACATAACTTTTCATCTCACTAAAGCGAGGAAAATGTTAGATGCCTAAATATTTGAGTTGTTCTTCTTCACCACTCTACACTTGTCCAACGCGCCAACTCCTCACTCGCGGCAGAATGCTCTCGTGATTACAGACTTGGGGCCCGGTCTGTGCTCTACACCATAGTTCGTCACGAACATACAACATAGAACATAGTTTGTCACGTCGAATTTCGAATAACTTTTCCACGCTAGCGGATAAAATAGACTTTTGCGCTCAGATTTCGAAGAATAAAGAAAGCCTTACCGAGCTAGTGAGATGAAAAATAAATTAAATGTCTCAAATGGCAGTGATGCAGTGATCTACTCACAGCCCGTAGCTACACAATACTTGCTCCGCCATGGGTCTATAATTTTATACTGCTATATTTTGTACTGCTTTACTTACCATGGACACATAACAATATTATATTCTGGGTTCATTCAAATTTACTTTTCTAGTTTTCTAGAATTCAGCCCATTGCCGTCCAACTGCTGGGCACAGGCTGCTACCAGGTGTGCAGGTGTTCTAATATTAGGTTTAATTACCTTACAGATTGGGCACTTCAAGAGCGTGTCAGGGATGGTCCCAGCCATGGCTGGATTACTGCAAGTGGACTGGGATGGAAATGTTGTGGCCTCATATTACAACACAGATGGAACCTTGGGCCATATCAGTGACGCTATTGTGTATAACGACAAACTGTTTACAGGCAGTCCACATTTACAGGACTTCCTTGGCACAGTGCCTGCCCCTCTTCTTTTGAAAAAGGCATTTGAATCTACAAAAAAACCTGAAAGTCCTAAAGTTACAAAATCTCAACAACCTAAACCTATTGAACAGACACGTCAACAGAAGACTGAAGATAAACCTAAGGTGGAGAAGCCTAAAGTGGAACCTAAACCTAAGGTACAGGAAAAATCGAAGGCGGAGATAAAACCTAAAGTTGAAGAAAAACCCAAAATTGCAACCAAGCCTAAAGTAGAGGAAAAAAAGGAGGTACCAAAAGTAGCGAAGCCTGCAGTGGCTGAACCTAAACCAGCGCAGCAAACCAAGCCTACTGAACCTGCCAAGCCGGCGCAGAAACCTGCTGACAAGAAACCTAGTGCGGAGGCTAAGGCGCCCCAACAGGCACGCACGACACCACCGCCGCCCAAGCCCACCGCGCAAACCGCGAAGCCCGAAGCTTCGAAAAAAGCAGCACAAACTGATCCTAAACCAACTAGTCTCAAACCAGAGATAAAAGCAACGCAACCTCCAAAACCTGCCGAGAAGACTACTCCACCACCAAAGACGACTACATCTAAAGCAACGGAAACCAAAACTGAAGTGCCTAAAGCTCGAGGACCTGTCAAGCAAGAAGCTCCTAAACCTGTTGAAAGTAAACCCAAACCAATAAGGGAAGAGATCCCTTCAGACACTGTGAAACCCACCAAGGAAACATTAAAGGTGATTAAAAAGGATGGACCTGCTGAGATCCCTGTACCTAATCAGTAAGAAATGGTTGTGGTAATGTTGTATGTAGTGTAGTAGTTTGAAGATCTCTTTAAAAGGAACAAATTATGAAGGGAAATAAAAATAATGGTTGTAGGAATTTTTTATATTGTTAAAAATAATTTCGTAAGATCTGCAAGCTGCATTTATTTGATCGTGATTAATGTTATAAAATGTTTGTTTTCAAGCGATACCCATTTTAAGTCATTCCATTACTTCTTAGTTATTATACATATAAAGTGCACCCACTCGAAATTTCGCTATGTAGTCAAACTATAATATATCTTTATATCTTACTAAAAATCCTGTTTTTGTCTAATAGCTTTAGGGACACATGACACATACCTACGCGGAATCGCAGCAGGCGGTCCGAAACAACTTTATGTTAACGAAATAAAGGTATTTGTTATGGTTCCCTAAGTAGATAACAATTCCGCTGTTATTGTTTAAATTCTAAAATTAAGTATAATTATAGTTTAGCATAACCATAATCATACATTCCTATTGGCCTCATAATCGTTGGATTTTTTCACTTATTTATTTTTCATGATTGTGTTGAGTATTTAAGTTTAAATTGAATTATCATATTGGACCAATTTATACATTTTAATAACCAGTTAAATAAGTTATTAAAAATATATTAGAACATCACAAAAATAGTGTCTACTGCAGATCATAAAAGTTATTTTATTTATATTTATTTTTGCTTAAAAGGTTATGAATATTTTTATTTAGTGCAAAATTGTACCTAATCACGTCACTTGTGACGTTATGTTACTCAGATTGTTAGTTACCAGTCACCAATTAGTGCAATAATATGAATATTTAATTATTTGAAGATTATGTACTTTATCATAAATAAAACAAATAGATCTATTCTATCTACTTCTGCCTCAAAGACCGAAAACGGTCATTAAGCGAAAAGTTCAACCACTACGCGTTGGGTTTCCTTAATTTCATCCACATTGCATGCAGTATTCGTGTCGTGGCACTGGCAAGAACGATAACAGGCGTTCTGGCGATGCCCATTGATGACCGTTTAGGATTTTTGAACCTGACATACATTATGTGCATTTGCACCATTCTAGAAATAAATTGGCACATTCATTGTAATTTTGGAACCTTATCATGTGTTTACGAGTACCTGCGTCTCGAAATCTTAGAGTTAATTAATTTACACATAAAATTGAATCTAATGCCGTATCCTAAATATACATTTAAATAGTGACAAATTATTTTATTATAAAGTATTACTTATGTTATACACAGTAACAAAGTACACTTATAGTTGTTTCATCCAATTTTACAAATTTAACTGAGCAATATTTGATGTATAAGCAATAAAGTATATTTTTATTACATCTGTACATTTATATATTAAAACATTTTAAATTTTAATCTTTTTTTTGTTTCGTCATATATCTGCCCACAGTGCGATAAACCAACGCAAAAAGCAGCATAAAATAAATGTACGAGCCGTATGGGCTCAATTATACCAATTATGGAAATGCGGCGGTATGCGCGTCGCGCCGTGCAGTTAATTCAAACGTATGGCTATGTATGACTCTAGACAGACGGACCGCATTTCAACTGCAATCCAGCCGCAACTGCATCCGAACTGCAATTTGCGGTTGGATTTCTATTGCAGTCGTGTCAACTGCATTCAAACTGCATGGCATTGCAGTTGAAATGCGGTCCGTCTGTCTAGACACTTAGAGAGCTTTCATGGAGCGGGCATCGCTGTGTCGCACGCGTCGTTGCACGGACAGCTGGTGCGGGCTGTAGAATTTTGCACGCACTGCGCATCGCCCTGCGTCCATGTAAACGAGACAATATATCGCCGTAATTATATTTATTGCATGTGTCACGCCGCGGGCGCCGATACGGGCTCCGCTGCAGGTATCGCCACGCTTGACGCTCCACACGCCGGCCGCCGCCTTTCCATGAACGAAGAACCGCGTGAAGTGCCGTGTGACGTGACGTAGGGCCCATCCACACTTGATACATTTAGCAGCAGAATCGCGAGTTTTAGTGTTTGTTATTCATTTTTTGTAAGCAAAAGGCATTCAAGGGTTTCGCGTTGTTTTTATTGTTACTTTTTTTTGCTTTTTTTTTACTTTTTTATGTTTGTGCACTGTGTTGTCTGATGTCTAGTCCAAATAAATGATTTTTCTTTCTTTCTTTCAATTAATATTAATGCTTTTTATAATCTAACCGCCAAAAACCCCCAGACTCCAACTAGAAAAAAAACTGTCACTTTCGAATTGCGGAACAGATTTTCATGAAACATAGCTTAAATCTAAAATTATAGGTACCCGATTAAACTAGCTTTCAAATGAAAAAACTGCATTGAAATTGGTCCATCCGTTTTGGAGCTACGATGCCACAAACAGATACACATATCCACAATACAAGCATATAAGACCCCTCTTTTTTCTCGGCGGTTAAAAAAGAATTTGATGGTTATTATAATAAAACCAACTTAAATGTTTAATTCAATTTTACTTTTGTCAAGGAAAATATTATGAATAATATGTTTACATTACATAAGATGTTAAAGAGCACAACAAAAGTTAAATATCTTTACTTAAACGTTGACAGATGCAAGAGAGCATATTATTATTAATAAAATGATGCACAACGCGTAACTTAATTAACGGAATGTTAAATGTCAACTATATCTAAAATGCTCGCAACATATGCTTACATACTTAAAAAAGATTAAAAGACGTTCCTAAGCCGTGAATCGTGAATTTTTTTCATTTTACGGTTCTGCCTAATTCGAAGGGAGATCATAAACGAGAAATATAAGAAGTGTTACATATCCTATTCATAATACTTTTTATTTCCAATAAATATTACTATGTACATTGAAAATATTAACACTATTGGCGTCTAATTCAATTTATTGCATTAATATTCAATTCACTTTTCCGCACTATCTCCTAATATCTACACTTATTTTTTCAACTTGAACGCCACAATTTTCACACCTGTAAGTCGAAGCTCCGTACATTTCGGAATCGTGTAATTGCAATTGGAAACTGAGCCCTACTGTATCTAACTATAACTGGGTAAAAACATTTTATTTATGTTATAATTTAAGTAAGGTTAACAGTAACATGTTTTTATTCACTATACATCTGTTTCCGTTAAATGAACGAGTCTTGTCTATCTAAGTACGTGAGCAAGGCAGGCGGTTGCTAAATAAACACTTGTTCGGCTGCAAGGGCGTCCGCAAACGGCTTGACGACACACCTCGTCGCAAAGTAGAATATCAAGCCAAATGTTATTGAGATGGGGAGCGCGGGCAGCGCTTTCTTGAGTATCGCTAGTAATAGAAGCGTTAGGCACAGACCCTGTTAACAAAACAGACAAGAATTAAAATACTGGTACAAATATACCTATAGCCAAAAGCTAATCAAAATATTGTGGAGGAGCTATGTCCATCACATGCGATAGACAACGGGCAAAACAGGAATAAAAATGAGCCAGGCCCGCAACGAAACCAACGGGCCGGCGACAAACGGATAAAATTTCTACTCCATGCTGGTTATGATGAGACCGCTCCTTAAAAAAGTAATAAGTTTAGGATACTCACAATTAATATAGCTACAAAACAGGCGAGAGTCGTGTTCCAGTCACCGTACGAGCTGGCCTTGCCAACCAGCACGCTGTAGAATATGAAGTCACCCAACCCCAACTTCACGCCCTCTGTGGATCAAACACCAATGAAACAGATGAGTACGTGTATAAGAGTGCAATTGCGCTCGAGTTTTTTCACAATCACGTTATCACGGCCAAGTCATTCAGCGGGCCAATTTTTGTTTATCGCCGATAGTCCGACTGCATAAAACTTCCCAGCACCCAGGGCGTCTAACTCCTAATACCTAAGGCATAGACGGAACTCTCACTCTTCTGTATCAAAGCCGTCGAGTGCATGACAAAAGTTGGCCGCCTTAGGACACGTTTATAGGGACGGCGGCAAAAGTTGTATAGAAAATGTTGACCTCGTTCTGTTTCCTGGTCTCGCTGATCCGTAAATACAGGAGTTGTCTGTCGCAAGGTCACATTTGCAGTATTCTCCAATAAATGTAAACCATCAAACGTAAGAAAGAGATGATAGGTCAATGGTCATGATAGTTTCAGTTCAGAATAGATGAGTAATGTAGAATTAAATCTATATAACTTCAAACTCAAACTCAAAATTTTATTGCATTCCATAATGTAAGTAGGACTATAAAATAGTAAAATTAAAAGTAAGGGTGGACTATAAAATTGATCATTATGGACCCTGTCGGGCACAGCAAAAATTAGGAGAGAGGAAGAGGGCTATGTTGCAATTTGATTACCTATATAAGTATAGAATTATATTATTATATTTAAGTGTATTTGTACTATACTTATTCCTACTATACTTTTCCTACCTTTACCCTGATAAATTACTTAACCTTATTTAACTATAAATAATATTGCCGCTTTAATTATTTTCTGCGTGCAGTTTGGATGCTGTTTTTTTTTTATTATGTTTCTAGATGAATCTGAGGTCCAGAGGAAATTGGAAAAATGGCTTGAAAATCAGCAGAATCAAAACTATTATTTTTTCGCAAATACGGTTGTGCTCCTTATTTATATTATGATGACATGGATCGATTTCCCATGCAAGTATTTTTTCAATTCTCGTGTTTTCCACCTCTGGCCGCGCCCGACTAGCAAATACTTTCACACTTGCAAGTATTTCCTGCCCATACTAGGATGCCCCACTTCTAAGCGAAACCTAGCTAGTTTTAAAACCTGGTAGCGTAAATACGTCTCATCCCTACTGTATCGGAAAACAATTAAATAATATCTAGGTAGAAATAGGTACTTATTATGGGATATCCCACCGTTCGGAGTCCATTTCGGCAACCAAATCAAATCGTACATATAATATAAATATCAAAATCCGTAATCAAAGCTAACGCCGCGTCCGTCGTCGTAAGTATGTAGCCTTATGTAGGTTACTCGATACCAAATCGCAAGGCAAATCCAAATCCAAGTCAGTAACATAGGTGAATAGTGTCAGAAATTCTAATTTAGCGAACAAATTGTGTAATACGCACGCAAAGTAATTTTCGAACACTGACAAAAATCTCGAGGTGCGTGCACAACGTGCAGCGAGGCTCACTCACACACCTCCGCAAGTACCAACTGTATGACGCGTGTGTGAGTAGCGTTAGAACATGATAGCGCGAAGTCCGTTCAAAATAATGTTAAAATTTTAGTTGTGATCCGTAATACCAAAAATAATGAATTAAAATATATTGCTTTTTAAATTTTTAATAATCCGTAATTTGACAATATAAGCTATGTTACGATGTTAACCATTTTATAAATATTGATGTTTTTAATACAAAACAAATAAGAATAAAACATGTCATTTACGCCGTAAAAACATGTTTAGTTTAGAATTAAAGCTTTTAGGTTAGAATTTTGAAACAAAAAAGGCGTCTGAAGCGGGACCTAGATAAATACTATCCGAATCTGAATAATATCATAGTATGGTGGAAATATGCTCGAATTATATAGGATTTTGGTATTGCGTTTGTATGGGCAACTCATCCTTCGCCGGACTCTTAACTAATACTCTGTCTATTCATGAATGGTTTATTTTTATCCTCAGTCATTTTAATCGATGGCATTACCGTATGCAATCGTAGTATTATTGTAAAAGGCCTTATATTCATTAAAAAATAGAACGGAACAGATATCTCTTGCGTTAAAAGAAAGGAAGAAATAAAATAAGCCCGACTGACTTTTCTTCAGGAGTATTTTTTGGTTATTAGAAATTACCATTGTGATTGCATAACACATAATGATCTGTTTTAACTTTCCTTACATTCGTAATGAGAAACAGTGTGTTAATCTCGGGTAAAAATATAAATTTCGAGTATTAGTTCGAGTGTCTCTTTGGTTAATAATTTACGATTACGTGTCATATTTCACAAACTAGATTGTGCAATATTTTATAAACTAGATGCTTCACATTTACTGGAGACAGCTACAAATATAAAAGCTCAAGCTTTCTTACTTCTTTATAGAAAGTAATAATTATTATGATAAATATGCGAGGCGGTTAGCGGTGACTCACTCTCATCGTCGTCGGCGGCGGGCGCGTGCTCGAGGCGCGTGGTGTAGCGCGGGCCGTGCTCGCTGCCGTGCACGCGCAGGCGCCGCTGCTGCGCCGCGCGCGCCTGCCACGCCGCGTCGAAGCCGGCCGCGTCGCCGCGCCCGTCCGCCCCGCCCGCCCCGCCCGCCCCACCCGCCGCACCCGCATCTGAACCCAACATTACAAATGTTACATCATGGGGATATGTCCGCTGCTAGGCATACATCTTCCCCATACTTTATCGTTACTCTTCGTAACGCACGGTCTTAGAGCCGCTTGCATCTAGTCATCTATATTATTTAATTATAGGAAACAATAAAAGTTACACGTTGGGTTTTGGACGAAAATATTAAAAAAGTAAGAAAACTAAGCTTTGGACACAATATCAAAAATTAATAGTTGAGGTAAGTTAGATAGTAACCACGGAATAAGCAACAAATGAAGTGCTCATATGCACATTTCTCTGTTTGAAAACAATACATTCCCACCCAGTTTTTCAAAGACTGATAAAATTTAACCAGCCAACAAATCTCATGTAAAGTGATATGATTGATTGTCGATGTTAGTCAACAAATCACAACAGCTTGAGATTTAACATGATCAGAGATTTGCCCTGCCTTTCAGAAACCGGGGGTATATCTGTGAGATGCACGTAATGGAAAATACGTCTATTGGACGATGACCGCCGCGTTGTGCACGCGAAGCTCGTGATTCTTGCTGGTACTTTACTAAGATACGTTACAGTTACACCTAGATTCTCTTTGTGTCTATGGACGTCGACCGCCCATTATAAGCACTCCATTTGGTTCAAACTTTGTAATAGCATTCACTACAAGCAACATTTGTTTCACAACAGTGTCGCCCTCAACATGAGGCGTCGCGCCGCACAGCGCGTGTCGTTGCCAGATATTTCGAGTCACAAGTTGGTGAGCATTTGTTGCCTAGTGTTGACAAGTGTCAGCAGTGTGTGGGGTAGGGAGAGGCACGGACCGTGCGGGGCGAGAGGGCGCAGCTCCCGCGCGCGCGGCTCACCTGCGCGCGCGCCGTCCGCGCCGCCCGCGCCCGCCGGCGTCGTCGCTGCCAAGCAGTACATCACAGTCGCTGGAACGATTACAACATTATTATGAGCAAACCACGACCTTAAAATCTCTGGTAATAAAAATCAGGGGTATATACACTCGTGTGATACTATTAAAAATCTCGCCTGTGGCTCGATTTTTAAACACACTCGTGTTTTAATACCGATTATGCAACAGTTTCATTAACTACTATTAAATGCATACCAGTCTTATACCAGTGGCGAGAGGGGCTCGCCTGGTTAGCCGACTCTATTACTAATTCCTAAGAGGTTCATGGTTACGATGATTTTTGTATTGGATCAAACCTTGGAACCGGCTCGTTATAAAATTAGCACTTTTCTTTATACACACAAAACACATAAAACCTGTTCAGCACCAAATATATAATGGTCTTGTTATGACCTGAATTAAATATCTTGTAATTATGTGCCTATTGCAGTGGACAGCAGGTCTGGGGGCCTAAAAAGGCCACATTGAGCAATTCATCTACTGATCTGCATAGTAACTGTCAAACAGATGATTACTGAATATGAACCATATACGGATGAAAATAAGAGTTGTCAATTAAGTTGACATTTGTAATATTAATCATATTGTGATTCATCTAAAGCGGCCTTTTTAGCCCCCCAGAAAGGGTCAAATATTTGACATTGCAACCCTGAACCATATCACCAGTTACCATATCAGCAATGTTTCAGTAAATATTGAAGTTAATTCGATCAATACTCACATGAATAAATGAGAGCAGGGAATATCGGTTCGTTTCGTTCTTGTGCAGTTTCTACCAGTATCCTTAATGGTCCCTTTGGTGTCAACACTGCTATCAGATCTGAAATAATAACACTTTATTCAGTATTTCTACAGGCTATAGACAAAGCAGTGCCTCCTATTATACAGTTAAATCAGGAATCCAGAGGCCATCCCAGAGCGAGATCAATGCTCGGTGAACGGATTGTCTATGCTATGATAAAGTATAAAACTTGGTAAAGTGCTATGTCCAGTAAAGGACCACTTATATAATAAATTGATAGCTACACATTCAATAATATAATTATAAGAATAAATTATTTACATAGCTTTCCTCACCCCAAATAGAAATAACAGCGAGAACAGCCCAGGTGGTCCACTCGGGCAGGTACTTGATGAAAACCAGCGCCATCAGCGCCGCGATGAAGATAAGGTAGGCTTGCTGCAGCCGCAGCGGGCCCTTCCAGTGGATCACGATCATGCCCATCACGCCGAAGTTCCACATCACGAACACTAGCGTTATGTAGTCCATCGGGATGTTGTATGCTCTTAATGCTTCTCTGTGGTGTTCAATTATATGAGTTTATTTTTTCGATCATAACCATCACTACAAAAATTATTAATTAGAAAGTGAGTTCATCTGTCTGTTACGTCTTCATAGCTAAATGGTCGGAACTTGAAACCCGGAAAAAGAGAAGAATTCTTATAATTCTGGAATACTTTATAAATGCGAAGATCCACGGGCCACGATCATAAGTAATCAATCGGTTTCAGACGGCAGCCGTCTTCAGCTTCAAATGTTTAAAAATTTGAATGACGACAAATCTCGGAATATAGTATGACCTGCTCATTGCTCAAGTTGATACCTTGACAAAAGTGGCAATATCCTATGGGAATTTTATTAGGAGATATACTCACTCAATATATAAATACGAGAACAAAAAAAGCAGCATAAGTGAGGAGAGTATGAGCCAGCCATGGATAATCTTGTAGCATCTCTTCTTGTACAGCACGATGAGCAACACGGTCATGAGGGCGATTACACAGAGCAGGATCATTGAGTTGGCAAGTGCATTCCATACTTTTGTCACAGCATAAGGACTCTCCTCGTGAAATGGTGTGTAAGCTCTGAAACATGTTTTAATATATGTGTAAGTGTGAAAGGATAAATGTAGCTCAATGGTTAACAAATATACAAATGGGTCGTTTATGTATAACCACCCAAGAAATTACTTAACCACCCTAAGGTTGAACATATAAAAAGAAACGCAAACGAATACCCTAGATTCATCCTTACAGATACATTCTCACAGATTGATCTATGAAAATCATAATCTGATTCAATCAGAATGTGTGTGGAGCATAATTAAATAGTATGCAATTCCGGGCTTTCTTAATTGATAATATTTTATGAATTCAGATAGGCATTCCGGATGTGTGAAGCCAGTCTAAGACTGTATTATTCGAGGATTGGGTACTTCCGAGGTGAAGTTTCAGCCCATTTTTAATTTCTTTTTTAATTATTATACTGTCATTCGTTGTTTTTGTGTACACTAATATTATAAAGAGAATGGACCGATTTTAAACAATGTTACAAACAGGTTATGAATTAAAAAAATACTCACAAATAAACATCTTTAACTGAGTAAAAATTGATTGATGATATAGTGGCGACAACGACGAGCATGCACAGCGTGACAGGCACAAACAGTTTGATGACGTGGCGGGCGCCATATTTGAGTTCCAGTTCCTCTAGCTGCGGCTCCGCCGGGGGCGGCGGGGGAGGAGCGTTCGGTGGCGAACTGCTGGCCGCCCCAGACCCACCACCTTCAGTCCGCTCCACACTCTGAAAATGATTTCCTCACCAGTGATGAACATACTACAGTGGAGCCTACAGGTGGTGATTTTTTTACAGTTTAATTAAGTGACATACCCATTATCAATGTTTGTATGCAGGTAAAAAAGCAATGATAATAAGTAAATAGTCAGTTTTACTTCTAAAGTTTATTTCTTTATTCAGAAAAACATACAAATTTTCATTTTTTTAATATTTTCATAAAAATAAGTTTAATTAAATAAATCCAGCCCATTACTTTCCCACTGCTGGGCACAGGCCTCTTCTCGGAATGAGAAGAGTTAGGCCTTAGTCCACCACGCTGGCAAGTTTCATTATAATTAGTTTTTGCAATTTAAGAATTTTCATGTTGGCAATTAGCATACATAAGAACACTTTGCACTTTTCATATATTATGGATAAATTGTAGACAATTTAAAACAAACATTTCGATTGTTAATGGTTATGCAGATATATATAAGGTCAAACAAACATTCTTGAGGGTTACCTTAATACAAAGTTAGTGGTAAGAGGTTTCAGGTATTTCTTCAAAAAATTCCCTGTAGAATTAAGAACGCGACGCGCATCGCCACGCATCGCTATGGTTGTAATTGCGCGTGCTGCTGCGGGCCCCGCCGCGCACTGCCTCTCCATGAATGGAAAAACGCGCTACACCCCGGGTTTCCATAATAATTGAGCTCTTAGCATCTCAAAAATAAATGGCAGGCTTGCCAACCATATTAGGTTCCTCGTACGAATACGAGATTTGTGGTCTGCTGTGCGAGGTATGAGAACACAATGAGGCTCGCACAATGAGGTATGAGATTTTGATATTGGAAATTTTATAACATAATTTTTTATTGTGAGCAACATTTTATGGTATAGATGTCGGAGGAGGGTCTCCAGAGGTGTTTTTGAAGAGAATGCAGTCAGTATTGCTGACGTCATTACATCCATAATAGTATTGTCACTCATAGTTAAACACGAAAATACAAGATAAATTTTAAGGTTTATATTCAACTATACTCCGTTCGAAATAACATTAGAAATTTAAATAACTCCATTTACACTTTATTCAACCGATTTTGACTTCTATTACGTTGGTGACATGACAAATTACAGCTTCAGTAAACATTTGTTATCGTAAATACGTTTTTGCTTTTAATGCCATCCTTATGCGTACGGAATAGAAGTCAAAATCGGTTGAATACACTGTAAAAGGGTTTGTTAAACGTGTCTAATCTTATTTCAAACGGAGTATAGACCATATACAGGTACTTTAAGAATAGTCAGGACTCTAGGTGCCGCTTTCCAAAGTGTAGACTTCCTATGGAGAAGAATGGGCAAGAAATTCCATGGTTACTCTTTTATATTGAGAATTTCTTAAAACACTTTGTGTCAGCATTCCTTATTAATTTGCATTGATTTACTTAGCTTTACTAGATAGATCTCTTGATGATCGACGTCTTGAGTACAAGTGAGTCAAACACATTACATCACTCTTATTTATAGTGGTTGTAGTGTGTACAAATAAATACGACTACCCTCTAGTGGGATACAGTACAGGTTAGGCAGATGATACCCTCTAGTGAACTTATTTTGATTTAGAATATTTTTATTAATATCAAATCTTATATAAAGAACTATTTATTTTGTCTTCGCGCCAACATAAATATGTTTTTACACTTTTGATACATTGTGTCATGGGTGTGTTAAATTAAATGATCATAAAAAAATTACAAAATACCAGACTGTGAAAACCTAACTAAAAAGATGGAAACAAGATGAAAAGAAAACCAAGTATCCTTTATCAAAATTTATAACATGCAGTCAACCCTGTGCCATTGCAGTGATGTGATTGCATTGCTTGTTCATTGCGCGTGAATGTGGTTACCAAGGAAGTATGAAGAATCACTCCTCCAACACCATCATGATGGTGTTTGAAATAATGTTCTATTTCATGTAATTTATATCAAGGAAAATTTGTAAAAAAAGGTAATTTTCAAATAGGTAAATCTTTCAATAAAACACTTTTTACAACTTCTATTATTGATTTTTTAACATAATTTCTCATTATTGAGATGCAACTTACCAACTGTGAGAACCTTATCCATAAATTTATGATTGGAAAGTATGTGTTTTGATGACCAGGAAAAAGACAATATTATCATCTTTCCGTTTTCACTATTTGCAAAGGGCAGTTGTTATTTCTACATGAGAATATTCAGAACCCAAGTCTCCAATGCTCAATGCTCATGGATACCTACCTACTTCACATTTTTACACATCTAATAAAGTAATTTGTCAATCCATAAACATGTAACTTGTATTCAATTAATTTGTTCATACTGTTCATTGAAAGAAAGAATTAGAGCAGATAAATTGGATCGATTTATGCAAAAATGATCCAATCCACACAAACCTCATTTCGAGATAATTGACTTTAAAGCTTATTGCGGTATTTCTCTGGCTTTGTAATGCTAAATGTTGTGTTTTTAATTTTATGTAATTCTAAGTGTACTAAACTAATTTACATGCATGTATTTAGTGAATAAATTGTAATAATTTAGTAGATATTCAAGCAAACTTGCGCCTGGATCATTTTTACAAAATAAATTTTGTATGGAATTAGCTGTGTAGGCTGTAGAAATAAAAATGCAAAAATGTTCCAAAGTATGACAAAAATAGTATCTCAAAAATGTTTATTATTATTGTTTTAATTAAAAAAATACAAAAGTTACCCTGCTCCTCATCTAAATCAAAGTCGTTCACAACAATAACCATCTATATATATCGTCTATTATTGCATCGGCTCCTTTCAGTTTTTTATAGTAATCAATGCAATAATTTGGTATAAGATGGAATAACGATTTCAAATCTTTTAACTTCATTTTTACTTGACTGCGCGACGCAAAGGAGGGTATTGTGTTTATCAGCCTATGTATGCATGTATGTATGGATGTTTGTTCCTTTGTGGCATTCTAGAGACCAAAGACGTGGGCCGATTTTGATGAATCTTATGTCAATCGATTTATCTTAATCTGGCGCGTGTCACTAAAGACATGACAGTAATCAAAACTCAATATGGCCACAACCAGACGCCATATTGTGAAAAATAAATAAAAGTGACGAATTAAGATAAGTGGGGTATAATTGAATAGGTTTGAAAATCATTTTTAGGTTTCTTTTATAAAAAAAAATCTTGTCCTTGTCATGTGTGGTTTCAAAATTAAAGGCTAATCCAAACCACCAAATACCAATAACCCAAACCAACCAACCACCAATACCAACCAACCAACCCAATAACGGTTACGGTTACGGTGTTATTGGTGGTTAGACCAATAACTTTATTGGTCTGAGGCTTGAAGAGACGATTTCATAAATATATACATATATCTTAATACCTACACTAGAATAACTCGACATTAATAAACCTAAAAAAAATTAAATAAAGCAAATTAACAAAAACATTGCATAAAACCCGACTGCAAAAATACAACCTAAAAAGATGGAAACAAGATGAAAAGAAAACCAAGTATCCTTAATCAAAAATTATAACATGCAGTCGGAGACATTTAAGATGTAACGAACGCCATAAAACATGCCTCCGACTGCATGTTATAATTTTTGATAAAGGATAGGTACTTGGTTTTCTTTTCTTTACTTTGCCGTCATACAAAGCCTGCCAAACGGCCTGCCTTCTTTGTGACGTTGTCAATGTGCTCCCGAAAATATAATTGATTGAAAATGAGAATAATAAGAATGTGGAGTCTTTTTTATGATTAATATTTCTTTTGTTTTGAGCCAGTTCACTTTACTCTTAACATTAAATGTTTTGCTATTATTTATTTTCTTTCTAGAATTTGAGACATACATAACACAATGTCTACATACATACATATTATCCTAAAGAAATTGAATAAATTTTCATGCAAAACATACAATTTTATTGTAGGTACAAAAAATGGCACTAAATGCCTACTTATTTAAAGTTTTCGGTATTAATATAATATTCTGTTTATCGCCGAGATATTTATGATAATTTTATATTAAACCGTGAATCCATTTATTAAGAATTAAATTTTTCGTATTTCTCTATATAAACAGATATTCATGTGGCCTAAATCAGTGTAATTCTATAGTCGAATGTTATTTGGAATTGAGTTAAAATGATTCAAGGATATTGGAACATTTAAACAGAATGATTTTTGTAATATTTTCCATATTGTACAAAAAGCATAATTGTTCCAAGTAGTCTGAATCATTATAGCAAAAAACAATTTACACATGTCAAGGACAACCAAGAAAATGCAAAAATGATTCTAATAGCTTGAAACACTTATGCATTTTAAAAAATGGTCTTTGACATGACAACTGTGGGTTGGATCATACTGATTTTCGTCAATTATCAACATAGAGTTATGAGTCTTTGATATGCTAAAATATACCTTATTTGGAGTACATAGGTCACAAAAACTCGAAATTGTCGAGGTTGTGGGTTGGATCGTTTTTGCATAAATCGGTCCAATTGGACTTTGAACTTTGTGATTAGTTGGATTATTATTTATTTGAATATAATTTTTGTATTAAGTAGGTACCAACATTATAATAAATTAGTTTATCTAACAAAAACTGAAAGTGAATTTAGCCTGCAACACTCATAGCACTCAATATCTACTGAATATTTACAAATTATTGAGCATCCATTACCTACTTAATATTTGACAATTTAACGTATAAAATACAATTATGTTCATTGTATAGTGTTGAGAGATATAGTCGTTTTTTGAATATTGAAGGCTAAATTCACTCTCAGCTTTCTTTAGACACTCTTTTCCAGAAATACTGGTCACTTCACATAAATTTGGGGTGACCTGTAGGTATATTACAAACAAGACCATTTTAGGTAGATGTATCACCATTGCTAAGTAGCAAAGTCAGTAGGAATAAAACTAACATTTATCTAATAAAGTATATAAACGCACCAAGACGCAGTTGACCGTACATATTCTCCGTAAACAAATTGCTTTCCAACAGATTAGATAGTGGGTGTTGGACGATGAGTGGGTTAGTCATAGCTTTCCCTGCGTGTGGATGACAGGGGACTTGATGTACCTAGGTAGGTACGTAATAAAGTGCATTGCCGTTAATTCACTTACGCCATATGAGCGCTGATTTTCGGATTTAGTTTTCCGTTTTCTTGCTATCCGTTCAGCAATCTCCCTGTCGGGGCGGGCTTCAGCGATGTGGCCGTCCATGAGTGCCGTGTGCTCTGTTGCCTCCTCTGATTCACTGCCGGTATCACTCATTCAACAATCCTTTTCATCAACGACATTTTGTTTATCACTAATTATTTATTATTGCAGGTTGGCCTACTTTATGAATTAAATAAAAACAAAGACTTTTTTCGCAGACGTCGTCGTACGCGTCTAAAAAAATATACCACAGACTACTTAGAGTAGAGCAGTGTTACCAACTCTCAAAAATATTTATCCCCAAAGGTGGACGCACACCTGTCCGAATCGACCGCGCCGAACGAAACGAAGTTTCTTATGGCCTCGCACAGAGGCTTCTTACGTCATTGCCTCGCACACCCGGCACACCTATCCGCGCCGAAAGAATCGTCCGCGCCCTAAGAGCAAATAATATAGAGGGAGTATATCAAGTAAGAGCAGGACTGCAGGAGACGTATATATGGCCCTACTCTCACTAATAGCCTTCTCTGTCTACGCTCACTAATGTATTAGCTCTATAAGCAAAGTGAGATAGCGATAGAGTTTCTACGTCATCTTGAAACGCTGCGTGCCATCAGTCGAGCTGTTTTCATCCAGCTGGAGGGCTCGGTGCGTCAAGTGTTTTGTGAGATTATCTTTGAAAAAATCAAGTGTGTGGTGATTTTAACTATTTGTGCACATACAATAATGACAATACTGTGTGCAGCTACCGGCTGCAACAGCCGGATGCGGTTTTGACTGAAAACGGTCAAAAAATATCTTTTCATTTTCAGTATATAGATAGATGTTTCTATCATAAAGTTATTATTACTTTACCACTAGTAATAATAACTTTATGGTTTCTATAGTACAAATGGCCGCATTACTTCGCTGAGCGGTAACAGATAGAGTATGTCTATCTCTATTACTCTTATGACGTTTTGTAGTAAAGAGAAATGTCTATAGGTTTTCACGAGGTTTTCTGTTTATACTCGATATACTCCCTCTATTATGCCCTCTATAGTATTTGCTCTTAGACCCTACCAGCTAGCACGAGGCTAGCACCTACCTACCAGACTACAGTCATTGGTCGGTTGATAGCAGTGCGACCGAGTGCGACTTTCACCCTACTATTTCACGGAGTGACCGTCCCGGTTTAGTGTGATGACTAAAGAATCCTCTCTTCCGTCACTGCATGAAAGCAATGTCTGAAGAATCTAAAGGACATGAAATGTTTATCATTTGGCTACGATCAGTGACGGCTATAAAGAATGAATAAAAATACAAATTGATTAGTTATACGACACAGTTTATTACGCGAAAAATAAAAGATTTAAAATAATATTTAAACAACTACGGAAAGAATTTATAGATAAAGCCCCTCAGGTGTGCCTTCTTTCTTGCGATAAAGGACACTTTCCTTTGACTTCTTGAAGTCTTCATTAGTAACTTTCATGCGGCGTTCTCGTAACGCCATTAATCCCGCTTCGGTGCAAATTGCCTTTAAGAACAATATATAACATTATTAATAAGCTATACTAAGGTTTACGTAGTTACAAGAACTAAATAATGGCTTATTTGCCCCACCCTGACCGTGTCCTTGCATAGACTGACAAATCACAAAGTAATTTATACCTTAATATCAGCTCCAGAGAGGTCATCTTTCGACATTATAAGTTCAGAAAGGTTGACGTCATCAGCCAGGGTCATTCGCGACGTATGTATGGTGAAGATTCTTCGCTTGGTCTTCTCATCTGGCAGAGGGAATTCGATTTTTCTGTCAATACGACCAGGACGAATGAGAGCCGGATCTAATGTTTCTATGCGATTTGTCGCCATGATAACCTGCAAATTAGTAATATGTAATAAAATAAAACAACCTAATATTAAAATACATTCTCTCGTATCAAAGGCCAAGACACATTTTGAGTTGCTGAGCCAACGGAGTAAGTAAAATAAATTATTTACCTAGAATGTCATGGATGCCTAAAATTATGGTCAGACAGACAGACATGTTGGAATTTAAATGATAGGAGGCATATCTGACATAGAAGTTGTTCACTCAGTGTATTGTATCTAGACCAGGATAACACTAATTAGTACCTATATTAAAAAAGATATTTGTTGGTATAAAAAAAATTGCTTACTTTAACATCACCTCGTGAATCAAACCCATCAAGTTGATTGAGCAGCTCTAACATAGTCCTTTGGATTTCCCTCTCACCACCCGAATTTGAATCATAACTATAAAATACAGTTTTGTTAATAAATATAAACTAATCATAATAAAACAAATTATAATAACCAAATCTTTACCGTTTAGTGCCTACAGCATCAATCTCATCTATGAAAACAATTGAAGGAGCATGTTCTTCAGCAACTCTAAACAACTCACGAACAAGCTTGGGTCCATCTCCCTGTAGAAAACAAATTATTTGAATAGAATTATTAACAAAATCTAGAAGTCTCACATAGAATACAAAAAGAAAAGGGTTACAGTTATAATTACTTCACATTTAGAGCTTTGTTTAGGAATGGTAATTTTATTAATTTGGTAACTAAACATAATATTTAGGTTATTAAAAAACAAAAAGTAATAATTACATACCAAATATTTTTGAATGAGTTCAGAGCCAACCACTCGCAAGAAAGTAGCAGAGGTCTGGTTGGCCACAGCTTTAGCTAGCAAAGTCTTGCCAGTACCAGGTGGCCCATAGAGGATCACACCCTTAGGAGGCTTAATACCCATCTCTTCATAGTACTCAGGGTGAGTTAAAGGCAGCTCCACAGATTCCTACAAAATAAAGAGCTAACTTACTTATTGCACTCAGAAAAATGTGCAAATACTGTCATACATATAAAAATATTTAATAGTATATATTTTGTCATGTTCTTTTAGGGATTGTATATACAAAATAATTTATGGAGTCTTATCTTGTTCATAGATTTAACTAAATTAATGTTTGTTGTTCATTACCTTAATTTCCTGTATCTGTGTGTCAAGACCTCCAATATCGGCATATGTCTCCTGTGGGGCTTTCTCCAGCTTCATGACGGACACCATGGGATCTGTGTCATCACCTAACACCCCTACTACAGCATGGACCTAAAAGAAAGGCAAACATGAACAAACCCAGACACAAAGTTACACAGTTTATGATGTTTTAACAGCTTCTTTTGTATATTTTATATATGTTTAAGTAATAAGCTTAAGCCCGTGGCTTCACCCGCATATTTTTTTTCCGGGATAGAAAATATCCTTTGTCCTTCCCCATGTTGTATTTAAGTTGTATGCCAAATTTTATTGAAATCTGTTCAGTAGTTCAGGCATCAAAAAGGAACAAACAGACATACTTTCGGATTAATATTAATTTATTATGGGTACAAAATATAGAAATCATTAAAAGTTTTATATGCATGAACAATATTTTAAAATTCTATATTTATTGGGGAAATTCAGACAATATACACAAACATAGAACATTTGAACATTACCTTATGATTCAACAGCACAGAGCAGCCAGGCTCTAACTGGTCTTTATCCACGAATGATAATATACTGACATAGTGCTCACTGCCAACAGAAGTGGAGACTATAGCATGGTTGTCATCAATGATCTCCTCCAAGTTACCCACAGACATTGGTGTTCCTCTCAGGTCATCCACCTGTCAATTTGAATGACGTTTGAAAATATCAATAGGAATTATTCTTTACACAGAGTACAGTAAGAATTAAATGTGGCTTGCAATTTGCAATATTAATGATACACTTTTGATTGAAGACCACACAGTCGGGTTATTATTAGTCGATAATATCGCAGATATCTGTTTTAGTACATTTTGTATTAGGACACATTATAGCAGCATGTGTAAGATCAAATAATATGTACTAAAAACAGATTTCCCTGTGATATTTTTTATTCGCCATTATAACATGGCTGTGTGGGAGAGCCTTAAAACATAATAAATTGTAGTTTCATTGAGGTGCATGGATTGTGCCTCTCTTAGTAAGAATATGTAACTCAATATGCATAAAACCAGTCAGGGAGGTTCTTAATAGGTCCCCATTAATAAAATATATATATTTTGTTCTATTCTATTCTATTTTTCGTTATGGCAAGTGGTGCCGAAGCCGACAATTCTGCGAATGTCAAAAGTGATGGAAAGACGTGTGGTGATAGTTAAAGTAAAAATTGCCAACTGAGATAAAGTTAAAAAATAAATAAAGAAAACCTTTTTGATTGTATTGTGAAACTTGCTGGAATATTAATACGACACAGAAACAGATAAATACAAATGGAAATAATTAAATAAATGATAAAATTATTTACACCAACAATGACAGACAAATTCACAACTTTAAACATAAACATATAATAATAATCTTTCCACCTCAGCTATGTGGCATTATGCTGACACTACAGAAAAGATTGTCTGATGATAACAAAGCTTGTAAATGTAACTTCAACTCTTGGTTAGTGTACAATTTTGCCAATGTCGCGTAAATTGAAAGTGAAAGACCATCAAATGCTGGAGTTTTGTTACCCAAAGTAACTCTTGACTGGTCCATACAATTTTGTTTGGGCAATTGAGCTCAAACCCATTTATGAAAGTCCCATCATAAAAGTTGTTCATAATGATATACTTAAAGAATCGGGAATAGAAAGGTAGGACTTTGTATATACATTATTATAAGTTAATTTTATGTAATTATAATATAATCTATATACAAAGCTATATAAGACAAGAGAAAGTAGTCATGAGTGTTAAGGTGCATTACTAGGATCATTAATTCAATAAAATATAGATGGGATTATGTAAAAGCATTTTTACTATCAACAAGAATAATTATTGACGAAAGCTACAGAAGTGACATCAGTCATAATATAAAAATTGTAAGGCCAGGATGCTAGATAAATTTATAGAAAACCTCTCAATGAGAGATGGGGCAAGGAGTGAAAGGTAGGACTTTGTTTATTACATTATTATACTTACCACAAGAGAAAGAAGTCATAGAGAAGTGGGGCAAGGAGTGAATGACATCACATAGCAAAAACTGCCTTTTAGGGCAGCAAAAGAACAAAATATGATCCACATTAGAAATTGTATCAATGTGTGTATAAATGAGATGAGATGACCCTCTGACCGAAGATTTTACATCATCAGGTATAAGCTGTTGTTTTAACCTGTTTGGAAAACAAAGTGCTCACCTTCGACCTCTCTTCCTCAATCTTCTCCTCCTGTGGCTTAAGTCTTTCCTGATTGCGAATGAATTCTTCTTCCATGAGCAGGTAATCCTTGATTCTTTCTAATTTTAACAGTTTGAGCCTACATCTTGTGTGTGGTGTAACTTGGGGCAGTTTCAGAGCGGCATCAGGACCTTTTGCCTTGCGCTTCTTCTTACCTACTCTAGTTGGAATTGGAGGTTCATATTTCTTTTTTTTATCCTTATCATCTTTCTTGTCTCCACCGCTTCCTCCGCCAGATTGATTCTGACCCTAGAAAGAAACAAGTATGAAGATCTCATTTAGTTACACTTACAAATAAGCATGTTGATGTTAGTAAATAAGCATGTTCAAGAATAACTATGCTAGTTCAACGTAAAGCTTTAGTTACCATTTTATATTTCACACAAAATTCTTAGCTTTATTCAATGACTGCACAAACTGGCACAAGCACAAACTGACGATTACAAAGCGGAATTTGAGCCACAGAGAGGCACAGACTAGAGGCGATAGAGGGGTACCCATAGATATTATATAGTCTCTGTAGCGCTCTGTAGCCACAGATGACAAACTAAAATGTATGCTATGATTATAAAGGTGAACGCACATCTGTCCGAATCTACCGCGCCGAACGAATCGAAGTTTCTTACGCGGTGTCCTGCGTGAGCGACGAATACGACGCCACACGACACGATGCGATGCGACGCGATGCTACACGCGACAAATGTCCTACGTGATACTGAAACTTACGTGATACTGATACTTACTTTCTTTCGGCTCGTTCGATTCGGACAGTTGTGCGTTCACCTTTAGTCGCTTACGCTATTCTCATTTCGTTTCGTTATGATTTCTGCTGACTAATGACTATTACGAGAGTACACGATTACAAAATCTTGTAATCGTATACTGTGTAGGTAATCCTATATCTTTTCTAGACCGAAGGCCACTGAGCTCTCATTACACTAGTCACTGTCGAAGGCTACAACTTGGCCACAATACAATTAAACAACTTTTTTATTTTTTTTGCTAAATGAGAAACTAAACGTTTTGCTTTTGACGTGTTTGCTCGTCGTGTTGTACGCCTCATGTCATTATCGTTTTTGTGGAATGGACTAATAAAAACTCACGAGTGGTGTTGTGAATTATAAATAAATCATTAAATACGTAAACTTAATAATTAGTTAAAATAACAATGTCTTGAAATGTGTCAGATGTGTTTAATTTTTTGTGTCCATTTTCGTTAAAAACATACTCTTTCTCGCAACAGCTGATGCCAAACAAAATTGGCAATATTTTATAAATTAAAACCATCGTAATTTGGTTTTCAAGATGGTTTTAGCAGATTTAGGTCGTAAAATTACTACTGCCTTACAGTCCCTAAGTAGGGCAACCATCATCAATGAAGATGTAAGTTTTATAAATTCAGGTAATCATTTTGAAGTGTAAGTACATGATTCTCAGTAAGTCAATACATTTTCTTTACAGGTATTAAATTCTATGCTCAAACAAATATGTGCTGCACTTTTGGAAGCTGATGTAAACATTCGTTTGGTGAAGAATCTACGTGAGAATGTGCGGGCAGTAATTGATTTTGATGAGATGGCTGGCGGCCTCAACAAGCGTCGGATGATACAGTCAGCTGTGTTTAAAGAACTTGTTAAAGTAAGGTTGATTGATTGAACTATTTGTTAGTTTGGATTAAGTTCATAAGATAGCTTATTTTATACAAGAGCCTCAGTATTCAAATTATTCATAACTACACTGACTATGTCATATACCAATTAATAATATAAGTTTGAGATGTAAATTATCAAGGAATCTAGAGGGTGCCCACAGTTGCAATGATGTCTTCTCCAATAATTCTTCTTCTTGTCTTGTCCAATAGGTAATGCCTTTATTCAATGACAATATTAATGAGTCATATTATTTTGTAAATTCATGTTTGCATTATTATTTTAGGTCCCATCTTTCTAATCCTGACCCCACTTTAAGGGGTTATGAACAACTTTTACTATAGGACCAAACCTGAAATTGCAAAAAAATCTGTTGTGTGCTGTGTACATTTAGTTGAGTAATATTAAATTATTTGTATGGAACAGCTGTTCTTTTTTTTGCAACTTCATGTTTGGCCTAGACATTCACACCAAGCATGAATGTGCGCCTTGTCCAGAAATGGCAACGGCTTGCTGCGTTGTGGCCTATTTTTTTAGGCTATGTGGTTTTTCTTAAGGAATGTTTACAAAGCAAAAGCAAAAACATTAAAATCAAAGAGATTTATTAGAAAGTTTCAGAATGCAAAGAAAACCATGTTTTCAATCAAGATCAGGGTTTTCATTGCATGACGCGTAATTGTCGTGTATCAATATTATCTTATTGACTCTTACGGGGCTCAGCCTAGAACTTTTGGCGTTTAGAACAAAGCTGGCAACTGAAAACACGCGTTCGCTGGGGGTGCTGGAAGCTGGGATTGCCAACAGAGATTTAGCGAGCGCATTGAGTCACGGAAAAGCTTTTTATCTTTCTTTCACAGTAGTTAAGGAAATCTCTTTAGACAACTTCTACATCTCCTAATCTCATAGTAGCCAAGTATTTCCAACATTCTTGTGAAATTTCGGCATCCTCTGAATCTAACTCTGTGATATTGCTTTATAAATTATTTCTTGGAAAGTTTGGATAGGAGGCATTTTAGTAAGTAAGGATTTTTTTATCCAGAAGATGCACTGGAAATAGGTTCAATGTCAAAAGTAGCTGCTGACATATCTCCAAGTCCTCCTGCTGATGCTCTTACTTGTTTTTGGATGTAATCTTTCAGAAACGCAGCGCGTGTGGTATTTTTACGCTCCAAATGATGAAAAATAGACGACACAGTTTAAAGATCTCTAAAATGTCTAAAAGATCTAAATGACATTCCACGGAGGGTCGCGCCGCCGTCGCTGATTCTAGACTCGGCGGCGGCGGCGCGGCCGAAGAATGGCGCGGGTGGTGTGCATTTCTAGTTTGGTCTCATCATCCATCTACATCTATGGGTCTCATAGTAAAAGTTGTTTATAATGAAGAGAACAATAACCCCTTATAGGGATTGGGACTAGAAAGCTAGGATCTTGTATTTGCTTTATATTCTTTGGAATCAGGATTAGTAAAAGACGGTGTAATTCACTGCCCATTCTAGAGTTAAACTTTTTGCAACTCAAGCTGTCTTATTCCAAAAGATGGTTTAAAGCAAGTCTTGTAAAACCCATGTTTCAATATAACCCTGTCTCTTTTTGTTATATAATTGAGAAAATGATGGATATAGTAATACCTGGGTTTTACAAAACTTGTTTTAAACAATCTTTTGTAATAATGGGGAAGGGGAACCTTAAACTAAGGTATAAATACAAAAATCATTATATTAACAGTCATGCAAAATCTTTCAGCTGGTTGATCCAGGAGTGAAACCATACCAACCAATCAAAGGCAAACCCAACGTCATCATGTTCGTAGGTCTCCAAGGCTCTGGTAAGACCACTACATGTACAAAGCTGGCATACCATTACCTGCGGAAGAACTGGAAGTCATGCCTAGTGTGCGCCGACACATTCAGAGCTGGTGCTTATGATCAGGTCAAACAGAATTGTACCAAGGCCAGGATACCTTTTTATGGAAGGTTGGTTAATAATGATGATAATTTGCACTCCTTACTAGGCAACTTACGACACATTTGGCGCAGGGGCTAAGCTATTAGCTTTCTGTGCTACGTGTCGCGGGTTCGATCCCCGCACGGGACAAATATTTGTATGATCTACAGATAGTTGTTTCGGGTCTGGTTGTGTGTGCATGTGACATGTATGTTTGTAAACTGTACCCTCGATACAGGAGAAATCCTAGTGAGCAAGGTTTTTTTTTAAAAAAAAAACTAAATATTTTTTATACCAGATTGACTTGCATTGTGTGTGCCAATCATGTACCTGTATAATTATGCTGTGCAATAATTTTTGAATATATCATCGAATAGATCATTAAGATGATCACATTAGCTTCTTAGAAAATACCTAAAAAGATTAAGCTTAATCAATATAAATATAGAAAAAGTTTGCAATATTCAATAGCTTGCTATGTAACCTTCACAAAATACTAGAAAAACCAACTGCTAAAGTGACCTTGGTCAGCTCAGTTTTTCCATATGAGTATAGCTGTTAATGTTTTTATTACAGTTACACAGAAGTAGATCCAGTGGTTATAGCAACCACTGGTGTGGAAATGTTCAAGAAAGAGGGATTTGAGATGATTATTGTGGATACTAGTGGTCGTCACAAGCAGGAGGAGTCCTTGTTTGAGGAGATGTTGGCTGTTGCTAATGCTATTGTAAGTTTCCAGTATATGAATGATTACCTGAGTCTCCAGCCAATAACACATGGTTAATCTAATAAAGAGATGACCAAACAAGTGCATCAGTTGTTGCCTAGTTCAGGTGTGGGAGATGCTAAGGTTACCTTCAGTTTTAGCAGAGCCCTAAATCCAGTAGTAGACTGTAGATGGTGAAGATTGACAGAATATTTGAATAAACAGTAATTAAAATTCCTCTCCTCATGGTCTGGGCTAGCCTTTTATTAGGGCTCAATACACACCAATACAGACAGAACAGGCCATTGCCGCCATTGGCCTTTTTGAGTAGTATCAAGCTGCTTGTTGATGTATTACTTTTCAATGACTTAAGTCATACTATTGCAGTTTGTTTTTTGTCATAAGCCACTCCCAAGCTGCACATAACATACTTTAAATCCTCCAATAATTAACTGAGTTTGCTAACTTTTTCACAGAAACCAGACAACATAATTTTCGTGATGGATGCGACGATTGGTCAGGCTTGTGAGGCGCAAGCTAGAGCCTTCAAAGAGAAAGTAGACATTGGTTCAGTCATCATCACTAAGTTAGATGGCCACGCCAAAGGTGGTGGTGCATTATCAGCGTGAGTATTATTCAGTCTCAGGATTTGTAAAATCTCGAGAGCAAGGAAAGAAAGAAAGAAAATACATTTATTCAGCATGGACAGTGACAGACACGAGATTTTTTTAAAATAAAAGATAACATAGGTACCTAAACCTTTAACCGATGGCGATGGGCCCGTAGGCGCGCGCTAAAAACTAATTAACTATAGCCGAATCGGATGATTTAAAAAAATGCAAATAATGGCGGGAGGGCTTAATAATAAATATATTGTATATAATAAATAAATAATAATAAAAAAAATGGTAAAAATAAAAAATTATTAAAATGTAAATAAATGTTAATGAGTCATGCAAATGACGTCATGGGCCGCGCGGCCTATACGAGATTGTACGAGAACAATAAAAAATAAATAAAACAGACTCATATGAGAACAAAATAGAAATAAAAGTAAAATAGTCATTATAAAATATTGCATTATGTTGTCAACATAGAAATAGTACTATCTCCATGGTTGTCAAGTATGGGTATTATGTTGTCAACAATACCGAAAGGTTAGCCAGCTCAGCATTTCCTGAGCGCAGAGAGCACAGTGCTGATTTTCAGTTGGCACCCCTGCAGTGACGAGGGATATTTTTAAGCCAAGAGATTATCAGTTAACTAATATTATAGTAACAACTAATATATAAAGTTTAGTATTTACTTACTCTCTAGAAATAATCCGGCATAGACCCCTCTTAATTTATTAATTGCGTCTGAAATAAAGGGGAGAAGAAAACATATATGAAGATTGATACTCTTTTCACAGGGTGGCCGCAACACAAAGTCCTATTATATTCATAGGTACTGGAGAACATATTGATGACTTGGAACCATTCAAAACCAAACCCTTTATTAACAAACTGCTGGGCATGGGTGATATCGAGGGTCTTTTAGATAAAGTGAATGAGCTCAAACTTGATGATAATGATGAATTATTAGAAAAACTAAAACATGGACAATTCACACTGCGGGCCATGTATGAACAATTTCAAAATATCATGAAAATGGGACCTTTTTCACAGATCATGGTAAGCTATAATTTGGTTTCAATTACATAAATAAGTGGTTTTAATTCATTACTAGCGGCCCGTCCCGGCTTCGCACGGGTGGACATTTATTTATATGAAACAGTTTTCGCTGTGCACGCGATGTAAGTTATTTTATAGGTCATTTTCTTACACCTTTGGTTATATTATTGGAGATTTCGTAGGGGTCCCTATTTTATTTTTTTTGAAAATAAAAATATTGCCTATGTTTCTCAGTGATAATATGGAACGCCAGAAGTGAGACAATTTTTAAAATGGGTCCATCGTTTTTGAGTTTATTCATAACAAACATAAAGACAAACCTTGTCTCTTTATAATATTATTATATTACATTATATATAGTGTAGATCAGTGCAGTGTTAATAAGTCAAAAATCTTTCTTACAGGGCATGATTCCAGGATTTTCTCAAGACCTAATGTCAAAAGGTAGTGAACAAGAATCAATGGCTAAACTGAAACGTCTTATGACTATAATGGACTCCATGAATGAAGGAGAACTGGATCATCGCGATGGCGCGAAACTTTTCTCTAAACAACCCACTAGAATCACGCGAGTGGCACAAGGCGCCGGCGTCACAGAAAGAGATGTAAAAGATTTAATTGCTCAGTACACTAAGTTTGCCGCGGTTGTAAAAAAAATGGGAGGTATCAAAGGACTATTCAAAGGCGGTGACATGGCAAAGAATGTCAACCAAACTCAAATGGTCAAGCTCAACCAACAAATGGCAAAGATGATGGATCCCCGCATTTTACAACAAATGGGTGGCATGACCGGTCTTCACAACATGATGAGACAGCTGCAGCAAGGCTCCAGTGGGATGAATAGTTTAATGGGTGGCAAATGACACTAGTTTTAGTTTTGCCATAAGTCAACTTTAATGTTTGTAATTATTGAACTGTATTTTAACCAATAAAGGTGGACACCTACATTTATTTTATTATTTAATATGACCTATTCGGAAGATCCGTCCGAGGCACAGCAGTCGGCAGGTTAACGACAAATTAGATTGGGGATTAATCTAGTAATAATAAGTTTATGGGATTATTATTGACATGTATCTGTCCCTTGATCTGTCCATATCGTAGACTGAGAAGGCTAGTCCATATCCACGTTATACTTCTATTTACATATAGGTACTGAAAGTTCGTGTCGTAGTGGGTCATAATGCCCCTAGGCTAGGCTCGCCGCCGCACAGTGGGTCGAAACGATGATTTTAGTGACTTAGGGATCAACTTTGTTTTTTTACTTTTTTCTTTATGCGGATCGATAGAACTCATTAACCTCAATAATAATTGTTCTGATGCTTTTTTTCCTAAACTTGCTCCTTTAGGTGGAAAAATGCATTTTGTGATATTTTTGTATGGAGCGGATCAAATTAAATGAAATTACTGCTAAGTGGCGAGTGATCCCGCTTTGAAGCTATATTTTTCTTAAAGCTTGCCCAGTCTACTATCATTTGATGCTATGAACATTTGCATAAAGTTGCATCACTGCCAAATAAATGAATCGAAAAAAATGAAAAAATACATTGAATAATTTTTATTTTCTCAAGTTCTTTTAAGTTAAAATTGATGTGGAATAGTAAGTAAAAGCACTTAATGATTCACATAATTAATTAACAACTAACGACAATATATTAAGGTTCGTTATTAGCTTAAATTTACTAATTACGTATTACTTAAAAATGTGGATATCATTTATCTATAAATTTCTATTGACTGTAATTAGCTTGACTTTTTACTGTATAAAAAACAATCTACCTCGTAGAATTCCTACAACCTCATTTCCAGTGTTTCTTAAACTAGCAATTGTAGTAGCTTTCAGTTCATCCGGAGATAACGAAAGCGATTGGTTTATTTGATAAACGCGTCTTCGTTTTTGCCTGGAGCCCAATTCTTCGAAAGGTTTTCGAGGTGTAAATGTAGATGTTGAAGCTTCTGTAGCAGATGGTGGTAGATTTTCAACATCTTCAATATCACAAATCTCGAGCTTTTCCTGTTCAGTGTTCACAGTTTCAGGTATTACTCCTTCGGGCCAGTTTATCGCACTTTCTAACCAATCACCATTTCTTCTCAAAAACGGTGCTAACGTGCGACTACTTCGTTCCCATCTTGCACTGCACATGTTTAAATTTAACAAAAGCGCGTACAGAATTTTTGGAGCTCAGCACTGTTCTCTTGTGTCACGTTTATTTTATTTTGTAGGTATTGGAAGAGTTTTTTACTATCCGTACTACTACCGCCGTTGCCGTTGGTTACTAGCGTTAACCAAATTTTTCATTATAACGAAAAGGGACGATCACAATCACAATAGATGTTAATAGTAGTACGAATAAACGAACACTAGTAAATATATAATAATAATGGTAATTTTATACTTCCAGTGACAATCAAATGTTTACTAATATTTCTACTACCCTCATTAACATTAAAGTAATGACTAAAAGTGAAAAACATTGTTTTTATAAAGTAAAAAGTCAAGCTAATTACAGTCAATAGAAATTTATAGATAAATGATATCCACATTTTTAAGTAATACGTAATCAGTAAATTTAAGCTAATAACGAACCTTAATATATTGTCGTTAGTTGTTAATTAATTATGTGAATTATTAAGTGCTTTTACTTACTATTCCACATCAATTTTAACTTAAAAGAACTTGAGAAAATAAAAATTATTCAATGTATTTTTTCATTTTTTTCGATTTATTTATTTGGCAGTGATGCAACTTTATGCAAATGTTCATAGCATCAAATGATAGTAGACTGGGCAAGCTTTAAGAAAAATATAGTTTCAAAGCGGGATCACTCGCCACTTAGCAGGAATTTAATTTAATTTGATCCGCTCCATACAAAAATATCACAAAATGCATTTTTCCACCTAAAGGAGCAAGTTTAGGAAAAAAAGCATCAGAACAATTATTATTGAGGTTAATGAGTTCTATCGATCCGCATAAAGAAAAAAGTAAAAAAACAAAGTTTATCCCTAAGTCACTAAAATCATCGTTTCGACCCATTGTGCGCCGCCGTACATGTTGGAACCATAAAGTTATTATTACTAGTCATAGACATTACTAGTGGTCTTAGATTATATACTTTATCTATGCTAGTGGTAAAGTAATAATAACTTTATGGTTGGAACGTAGTGGAATAAAAATAGGATATACAATGATGGATAATTCAAACTCGAAGATACTTGTAAGCCCTTGTAGCACAACTTGTAGCGACACGTAGCGCTATAAAAAGTAACTACGTAGCGGGTTCGAGTTCGACCGTAAGCGGGTTCTTTATATGAGAGTTCGACCAATAAGATTACGAAGCCTGCATCATGAAAGTAAAAAGATTATCGTATTTAGAGTACCCATAGAGATAATACATAGTACCTTGTACTATTTCTATGGTACTCTCATGTATATACAATACAAATGAGAAGAAAAGAAAACTAGAAAAAATATAAAAAAATAATAAAATAAAATACAATGATTCTAAAAAGATGTGCCGAGTCGTGCAATCAGCATTATTTTGTAAGGTAAAGATAATGAACGAAATACATATCGAATCAATGCCAAATAGTAGTAGCTAACTAAGTACGGCTGTGACCAAAGTACTCCTTGCTTAGGATGTTTCTAATTTTTTGTGCACTAGTACAAAAAAGATCAATCTCTAAGATATTACACTACGTATCACGGTATCAACGTATGCAGAAGGCGTTACGTCTGTAATTTGTCGGTGAGAATGGTGCATGCAATACCTACTGGACGTTTCCTGAGGCAATTTTGATTAGTACAAAGAAGTATTTTGCTAAGTAGTTCCGGACAATCTACCGAGCCATTTGCGACATTAGCTAGGAAACAGACATCGTTAATATTACGTCTCATTTCCAACTGTAGAGAGGATTCTTTAGTTATTTGGGATAGGTGTGTGAGCCCATATTATGAAACTTCCCCTGCGCACTGTGGTCTAAAAAATAAGTCAATGTCTGAAAATCGAGCTCCATACTCATAGAAACTTAAAGTAAAGAATTTATAAAATAAAAATATTAATGGCTCTGGGTATACCTCCCTTTACGTAATATTAACGTATGGTCCGTATGGATGACATTAGTAGCTCCACGCGTGAGAAAAAAAGATGTGTTTTTTTTGTATGGGAGCTTTGTCTACGGAGAAAAGTAGGTACATTTTTTTGAAACTGAATGGAACTGATAGGCTGGTACTCACACGAGCTATTGTACCATACACGGCAATCAAGATGACATACCTACAAATAATGCACCTTTGGGTGCGGTGCCGATAAGCGCGTAGCAATTTTTTGAAATTTGGAATTTTCGATAGGTGATTTTTCAAATCTTTGACGTGGTTAAATGAAGTTGGAGATCGATTTACTTATACTGTCGTTAGTTTAAAGCCTGTCTTTACGGTGAAATAATAACGATATTGATTTTACAAAATAGTTTTGTAAAATCAATATCGTTTTTCTTGGAATGCAACTATTGCATTCCAAGAACTAAGTAGGTAACTCAGTTGTTAATCACTGTGATTATGGTTGAGTTACAATATTAGATACTAATGAGTAATGACATGAGCATTAACCAGATAAGCTCTAGCGGGGCCAAATGGGTCCTAGTCACAATAAAATTCTATTTAATATAGGTACCGTACTCTAAGTCGCAATTTTGGATAAAATTGTGCAGAGTGCAAACAGAGATGCAGAAAGTACCAAAATGGTGATATTATCCAACAGTGATACAAGAAACACGGTAAAAAAAGGAAAAAGAGCTTGTTAAATAGGTACCTAGATATTTTGTGAATTACTGAACGTAGCCATGGGCTACGTTCAGTACGTTCAGTACTCGTGCGAATGTCGCTCGCTCATCGGGAATAATTATTGAACGGCTTCGAGCAATCCACAACTGCGTTACGCCAGTGACCAATCGCAAATTATCTGCTGTATCCTATGACTACAGTCATTGGTCGGTTGATAGCAGTGCGACCGAGTGCGACTTTCACCCTACTATTTCACGGAGTGACCAGCAATCGTCCGTCGACGCTCGCTCAAATAACTGAACGGTTTAGTGATCACCCGGACGATAATGCGTCGTCGAGCGTCGTCCGCCGTAATAACTGAACACACCCATTGAGTAATAATAATACTATTGTGGCCATATTGTGGCATTGTGGCTATAAAAAAAATAAAAATTCTTTATTTCGGTTAAGATCATAGAGATAATATATAGTACCTTGTACTATTTCTATGGTTAAGATATGTGACATCCATAGTGCTTTGGTCGGGATCGCGTTATTATCACTTTTAGCGCAATTCGGACCGCAGGGAAAGATCGATTTCGTTCGACGCGGGACGCGGACAGATGTGCGGTCACCATAAAAGTGACGTTTCCTTCCTTTATGTCACTGTCAGAATCAGTGTCATGGTGACAGGGTTGCGGTTGCACAGATTCTTAGTAGGTTTAAATCATAAGTCTATGGTTTAAAAAAGAAACAAAAAAAAAGTCTATGGTTTAAATAATCTAAGCACAGATTAGTAGAGATTCTAAGTCATGGTTTGGTTGCGATGCACGATGTCTCCCAATAACAAATTAAACAGCAAGGGATATTTTATTCGTTTATTTTAAATTATAGTCTGTTGTTACGTTATGTACACTATATCTTTAGAAATATTCAAATTGTGTCGTTACTTTCCCAAACGGGTAGGTATTTTGTACATGTAACCTATTTCTCTATTGTTTACAAATAATAATAGTAGGTATTTTCAATGACATTTTAGGTATTTTGCTGTATTTGGCATTTTATGTAAAAGAGGAGCTTCAGGTCCTTTATATAAAAATTCCCCTTTCAGTCGTACGCCAGCGATACGTTTATCCAACGCAGAATACGCTCGAAAATGGACATGGAATTAAAATGTCGAGAGAATGCAGTTGTGCTAAAGTTAGAATCGGCAGAATTCAAAAGCATATTCTCCGCCGAAGTTAAGGAGCTCAAGAAACTGTTCGATAAGTACAACTATGAAATACGAGTAGCTGGTGGTGCTGTCAGGTAGTTTATACACTGTAACATTGCATCATTATTACCTACCAATATTCTTCATCATCATTCTCTTAGCGTTCATCTCGACGCTGGTCTGGGTCTGTTTTTAAGATTCTTCGACGTCTCTTTGTCTTAGAAAGCTTACAAAATATGTAAAAGTTGGTAATTAAATTTAAAAAAACTAATCCTGTTGAACGTTGCAATGGTGATTGTGAACAAGTATTGTGTAGTGAAATCAACTTTTTTTCTTATTGAAATAATTTATTTATAAAATATTTATTTTAATACATTTATAATATTGCAGGGACCTGTTAATGGGCAATAGTCCTAAAGACCTTGACTTTGCTACAACAGCAACTCCTCAACAAATGAAAGATATGTTTACCTCTGAAAACATAAGAATGATCAATGCAAATGGCGAGAAGCATGGCACTATTACAGCCAGGATTAATAAAGAGAGCTTTGAGGTGACAACACTTCGGATAGACATTGTAACTGATGGACGCCATGCAGAAGTGGAATTTACTACAGATTGGAAACTGGATGCTAACAGGAGAGATCTTACAATTAATTCAATGTTTTTAGGTGGGTATGTACATTTTAAGTGTCGATCCGGAGAAATCTTTTATGTTCATAATCCGATTGGACCTTAATTGATTGGAATGGTACATTCATCACACATTGTCTTTATGATCATAATATCAATTTATTGTAGGTTTTGATGGTTCTGTGTATGACTACTTTTTTGGATATGAAGATTTACAAAAACAAAGAGTAGCCTTTGTTGGTGATCCTGATAGGAGGGTCAAAGAAGATTATCTCAGGATAATGAGATATTTTCGTTTCTATGGAAGGATAGCAGAAAAACCTGATAATCATGAGGACAAGACTTTGAAAGTTTTAAAAGAAAATGTTTGTGGTCTGCAACAAATATCAGGGGAAAGGATCTGGGTGGAACTTAAAAAAATGCTTCAAGGAAATTTTGCAGGAAACCTTATAAAAACAATGATTGATGTAGGAGTTGGAGAATATATTGGTAATATTATATTATAATTTATATTTAGAATATACATGGTTAGTTAAATACAGTATATAGAGCCGTAAGTGGTTATTCTGCCGTCGTAACGAAAAAAGACAACTAACATTTTTTTCGAAAATGAGTTATAATATATGTATACATTTTCGGAATCAGAAAAAAAAGGAGCATCTGCCAGTTTTTTTATATATTTTTATAATCATGATCTTCAGAGAAACTCTAAACTCAAAGGGCACAATTACACCATTTTTCACATTAAGATACGGAAAAAGGACTCATTTGACTTTGATTACATTGAAAGGTCACAAATATTTTGATGTGGCTTATAATTTATTTTTATAATTTTGTTAAATAAAAAGGCCCATCAGGTCCATATTAAAAATAAAAGGCATATAATATGAGCCAAATATGCCTATTCTTTTTAATTTTCATCCACAATACGACATAACAATGAGTTTAAAGGAAAAGACAACTAGTCAGATGTGCCTTTCTTAACTATTATTTTTGAAAAGCGGTGAGGTGAGGAGGGTCCGTCTCAAAGCGAGTCGCGTCGTTGTGCCTGATGTGAAAGTGAGACCACGCTTCACTGTGATGGTAAGAATTTGGAAAATTCTGGAAAACCGAGATTTAAAGTACGTGGTTTTATGGTTGGACAACTGTGCAGCGCAAAACAAAAATTGAACATTATATTCTTATTTTGTTTATTTAGTAAATTCTTGTGAGATCAACTTACTTATGCGGTACTCTTGATATCATTGTGATACTTTATCTTTAATGTATGTAGAAGGTGCCATCTCATTTATAACTATGCAAAGTAATTATTTTTGGAGGATAGATATTACAGTTTTAAAATAAAACTTTTCACTTAATAATTTTTAATTGAACCCGATATGTTTTTTATGTATTGAGTTTATAGTTAAAATCAATGATATCAATGCAACTTTTAAAGTATTAAAATAGAAAATACCTAAGTATTACAATGAAAAGGCATGTTTGTTCAATTGTGCCTTTTCACATTAAATATTATTTTATTTTACATTAAATATTAGGAAGAAAGGTGACATTTGGTTATTTATGCCTTTTATACTTGATAACTATATTTTTACAAAATTTATTTTGCTAAGTTGAAAGTGAAGGTCGCGGGACTTATCTCATTACCGTGACCCCGGAACGTAAAGGGCTATTGAAGGAACACCGTGGATTTTAGTCATGCAAGTCTGACAGTCCCTCCCGCCCTGCCCGGGGTGGGAGGACTCATATGATGATTTTACCACGATAAAAAAAAAAAAAGTTGAAAGTGAAAATGTTGATTATTTAATAATAGCGAAAGAAAGAAATTATTATTATTAAATAGCTTTGTAGGAATCATGTAAATGTAACTATATTCATTAACACATTTTTTATAAAGCAACCATAAATATATTTTTTTCCAAAAAACAGCAAAATACTTTAAACTCAATTTCCCTAAAATTTACAAAATGTTAGATGTGCCTTTTTAACGTTCGACGGCAGTATTGTACTCATCATTATGAACAACTTTTACTAAGGGACTAACCCTGAAATAGCGAAACTAAAATCTGCTGTTTTATACAAATAATTTAATAGGTATTACTTGACTACATGTATGGAACAGCAGAATATTCGCGTTTTCAGTGTTGGTCTCATAGTAAAAGTCGTTCTTAATGAGGAGTATAATAACTCCTTTTCGGCTTTATATGTGTGTCGCATAACTTCAAACTCTCATAAGATTATGGTATCAAAAGAAAAGAGGAAAAAAATATTTTTTGAACAATTTTATCAGTTGTGTAATAAATCTGCATGGTTCATAATAAATTAACCGTCATAATCATAATATTTTATCAAAGTCAGATATTAGATCCTTATGACAGTTTTTTCAAATGTAGTTATGTCCATGAGAGCCAATCAGATAATTATGTTTGTTCGACATGGCCGTCAGTACGTATATAAACTCTGCGACAGTAGCACCTCCCGCTCTTTTATTGTTTCTTTTTATGATTTGGACGGTTCCCATGGATAATTCCATTAAAATTGTGTCACCAAGTAAATACCGCAAGCGGCCTAAAATAAGACTTCGCCGTAAGAAAGAAAATCTACACTGAGTTTTTTAAAGATAGATAAATTGCATTCCATTATATCAAATGAAGGTAAATCCAATCTAAATATTACATTTTTGAAAGGATGAATGGCTTAAATACTGAATTTGCTAAACAGGATCGTTTTCTTCTATACTGTTGCCATAATCAACAAATACTGCCTTTGAATTCATGGAATTGATTATCACTTTTTTTTAATATCTCCTAAGAGGGTAGAGTGGATTTATCAGAGCTGTCAAGCGACACAATATCCTAGTCTAACTGTATTAGATATGTTTCAAATAAAATGTGTTTAATAATTTTAAGACCTCAATGTATCATCTAATAAATAAATATTTGAGTTGATCCTGGTGTGCACTTTGACATGCCTAAACTAAGCTAAGGGTTTTGTTTCTTTCGGTTTCAATAGAAAAGAAAGTGACAGATGCATTTAGTCTAGTTGAGTACTGTCATAATATGCAACAGAATCAACACCATTATCCATTATAATTTATAAGATATGAATCAAAATGTAGTTAGAAAGCTACTTCTAAATGAGTAGTAGGTGATGGTCAAAATTACTTATTGCAGGTTTACCACTATCCCCCAATATTGAAGAACTCAACAGGCTGTTGAAAAGAGCTGAAAATCTACAGTTGCACCCAATGAGTTACCTAGCAGCACTACTAATAGACCTAGATGAGGTGACAGTTCTCCACAACAGACTCAAGTTGTCTAGCTATGACAGAGACCTAGCATACTTCCTCGTGGAACACAGGGGAGACAAAGTGGCCACCAGACCATTACTGTGAGTTGATACAATACATACAGTATGTATAGTAAACTAAACACGTCATGTTGAATGAGTTTGTGTCCAGTACTTATATTTTTTTCTTTGGTTTATTTTATTTCAGACCTTATGAAAAATTAGTTTTAAACACAAAGATAAAACAAAAGGATGCAATCGAATATGTAAGAGAACTATTGAAATACAGAGGAGATGAGAAGCTTTTAGAGCAATTTAAGAATTGGGAGGTGCCCAGGTTCCCTGTCAGTGGTAAAATGTTGAAGGATGCTGGAGTCCCACCGGGCAAAATGTATGGTCCAATCATTGGTAAATTGAAAAATATGTGGATTGAAAATGACTACAAACAACCTGAAGAAGAATTAGTTAAACACATCCCTAATATTATACAAGAGTTTGAAAACAACAAAGTAAAACACACAAAATAATTTGAACACTATTTTTTTATTACATCTTTTTTTAGGTCCTGGCAGATTTTTTTATGGTCAGATAACTTTATCCGAGGGAATAAATTTGAATTTTTGACATCTTTTCTAAACAAAATCTGTCAAGTGTCAAATTAATTCGTTGGATAAACAATAACTGGCGATTGAAAAATCAGCCCTAAATCAATATATTTATAGCTTGGCTATGATTTCTGATTTGATATAGTGCTGAATCTTAGGATTAAAACTTGATTAAAATATAATAATAAAGCAACTTAACATATATTTTGACATTTTAACAATAACTCTGCTGACACTGACATATTATTATAAAGTTTAACTTTTGTAGATTATAATCATAATAATTATTAAATTACTTAGTGCAATATCAAATTATTATTTTTTTGAATCTGTGATACAAAATTCCCCAACTGGTATATCAATCTTTTACCATAATTATTCATGGCATTAGTGATTTTTTGGGGCTTCATATGGTTCATATCTATTACAGCCATCATCATCTTTGTGTTCTAAAAAGCATCTCTTGCAGAACAGATATCGACATCCCATACACCTCATTGTTGCATCTTCATTGCATATTTCACAAAAAGGCAATTCATCAATTGTGGGGGAAGAAATTCCATCTTCTTCAATAGTTGCTTCTGCCTTTAACTATAAATAATACATTTTCTGTTTCGACCCTGACTAAATTCCCTTAGAAAAGTAAGCAATAAAGGCATACTAAAGGCAAAGGCATTATTACTTCTAAGGGAATTTAACCAATACATATACTCGTCAAAACAAAATAAGGGCCACCTTATATTTTTGATCTTCTGGGCAAATTATGAGGTTCCTAGGTTTCTAAGTTGTAAAATTCATTGCGATGATTTGTTTTTAATGAAATGAGTTTAAATTTTACACAATCCACAGAAAAAAAAACAACTTTACAACATTTTCAAGAAAAAGTGCAATTTCAGCAAAAAGTACACTTTGACTAAAAATGCAATTAAAAATGAAATTCCACGGCGTTTATTCTTCTTCCTTTTTGAATCAATATCTGGTGTAACCTCCTCTTTTCTGAACATATTCTTGAAATTTTCTATCAGATGCCGCATTGTTTCTTGAGAGATTTGTTCCTAGCTCGATTTTAGGACGTTTAAGGGCTGTCTTTCATTGTCCACTGATCAATTTGTGTCTTGTACTCTTCTTTTCAACAGATCCCACATGTGTTCAATTGTGTTCAAGCCCCAACTGTTCGCTGGCCTCGGCAACACTTGTATACAAGCCTCTTCTAGTGTCTCTCTGGTGGCTCTAACAGTATAAGCGCGTGCATTGCCGTGCAACAGCTTTAAACCTGCACCCATTTGCTATGCAAATGGCACCACATAGAGTCTTATGACCTCCTGGATGTATCGATAAGTTGTTACTGTACCCTGGTTCTGAATTATGAGCTCAGTTCTTCCAGTTTGGCTTATGCCTCCCCACACCATAACATTGGACCCCCCAAATCGATCATTGTTGTGGATGTAGGAATCTGCAAATTGCTCCCTTTTCATCTCCACCCCCTTATGCATTGGTCAACACTAAAAACTTTTACTTTGCTCTCATCTGTAAAAAGCAATGTGCTTCAGTCACTTACGCTACAGTCCAATTGTTGCCTTGCGGATGTTTATTGATATGCATGATGAATACTGGTCTATGGAATTCGCACCACTTGACTCCTGGACAATTGCTGGTCTTCATAAAACTGGTTTCTAATTGTTTGGTCACTTAGTCACGTGCCTGTGGCCAGGCACAAGCGGGTTTGTAAAGAGCGGGAAGTGACGGTGCTCTCTCTGCATGCATGTAAGTCTATGTAGCGGTCTTCCTGAGCGGTGATTCCTCTGGCTCTGCCTAATTCCTGACTTCTGACGAAGTTTTGGATCTCATAAAAGCAATTCCAGGCATTCTGAAGCGCTCGCTGCGAAAATCTCGGCTGTAAAACTACAGATCGCTACGAATAGCCTTCTTGGATGAGTGTTATGGTCCTGGTCGTTGTAGTTAAGTCCATTTGAAGTCAAACCTGTGGAATTACGTTCTTAAAATGCCGATGTACGCATTGACTTGACACACTAAACTGTTTTCAGTACAATACAATTGTTAAATGAGCTTAAAGTTCACGTTAAAAACAGGGTAAAATTAATTGTTTTCAAAAAAGTTGATAAAATCTACCCATTTTAACGGTTTTTCAAGCGGAATGCTGTAAAAGGGTTCGCAAACACTTAAAATAACACAACGCTGTACAATTTACCACATGGATATAGTTAATGATCATTAAATCATCCATAATGTCGATATTTGCAAGTGGCCCTTATTTTGTTTTGACGAGTATATAAATAAAGAAATTAAAAAAAAGGCCAATAATTTTTTTTTTGAAGTCAACATTTTCAGTATAGTGATTATTCATTTGAAAAATAGGTATTGCCCTAATTTTTTAATTTGTTTATTTATATAAGTGCTATGAAATTGGATAGTGTTTGGAAAATGGCAACAGGGTCCGGTAAATTTATTTATTTATTTCAGATTTTATATGCATTTGTTTTCATCCATATAAATAATTATTGTTAATTACCTTTTCCACAATTTTTTCAACTATTTCCTCTTCATCCTCAGATTCAACATGTTCCTGAGCTTTTGAAGAACCTTGTGGGGTAGGGTTAGTCTCTTTAAGCTTTAACATTCGGGACTCAATATCATTTATGAGCCCATCAAACTCATCATTGTATTTTGCATCAATATTTGTTTGCTCCAAGTATTGCTTTATCAAGTCATTGGCTTGTTCTTGTTCTGTCCTTGTGTCTGGAGGTGGTAGTACTGACTAAAAGATAATGGTTATTAAAAAATATTTAAGCCACCCTGCTTATTTCGTCACGATTAATCCATTGAGTGTTGTCCCATCAATGGAGATTTGTGGAATTTTCTTCAACAAATCTCTATTAACTGCCCATTGAGTGTATGATGGGAATTTGAGAAATATAGGGTCCATTGATGACCATTCTGGCGATTTATTACCAAGTTAAGTAAATGATCAACAAATCTGTGACCAAATAAAATAATTTCATCCAAACGTGAACTCGTCATACTGTACCAGAGTACGTGTTTGGATGAAATTCTACCTACTGGCCGCATATTTTGATATTCTTTACTATTGTCGGGGAAACAATTCTGAATTTGCAGTAATTTACTTCAATAGGAGAATGAGATGTTAAATATTTGGATAACATTATAAAGGGCATGAGCTTTTTTCTATAGACACTGGTCCCAAGGGCATAGCCAGAAGTATTTACCTCGGGAGAGGGGGAGTTGTTGGAAATTCAATGGGGATTTATGGAATAACCCATTTTGTCATAGTCACAGGCAACCAGTTGTAATTAGAAAGGTTAATACCTATATCATTAATTATAATAATATGCTGGCTACTATAAATACTTTAATCTGTGTAAGAGATATCTTTATCATATAAACCAATGAAGGCACAATTTAAAAAATTGGATGGCTGGTACCGTATCATGCCACAAAGTATTAAAATATGGCTATCAGTAGTTAATTAATTAATTAACCCTTTGAGCTCCAATTCTGAGAAATCTATTATGTTTGCAATTTATTCAGACCTCTTGAGAGGTCACATGATGAAACATAGACAGTATTCTTCTTGGCTCCAGTTGTGGTGACACAGGATAACCAATATAGCCAGCATAGAATACAAATATAATCTGTAAGGTATTAATTACAATATTTGCAAGCTTACCTTACTAGTGACCTCAGTGGGAACTCCTTTCAACTTTGCCAGTCGTGAATGTAACTCTGCAACTGAAGTAGCAGAAGTTTCCCCTGTGATATTGTGGAGACGTTTTTTTATTTCCTCATCTGTTGTTGTTGCAGGAGGTGCAACTCTACCCTCTTTTAACTTTTGCAGTCTGTCTAATATTTGCTGATCTATTGAGTCTGTATTACTGTTAATTTTTGTATTGACTACTTGTGTCTCTTCCATATTAGCTATTCTCCTGGAATATCATAAATTAATTACATACACGGTTAGGTAAGTACCTGCATGTAGACTGAAATTATATATAATGTGTAGCTACTTTAACAATAAATTGTAACTGCCTTGTTTTTGCTTTTTAAAACGCTTTTATTAGCTTCACTTGTAACTATGTAAAAAAATCTTAGCAAGTTAAATTTGACCTACTTCCTGGTTTCCAATTGAGCTGAAATTTTGCATACACATTTAGTTTTTTTTAAACTATATTTTTATTCTTAATTACCTATAGTATGCATCAGGTGCTTCAATGATTTTGGGTTCATTGGGTTTTGACACCAACTGTTTACATTTTGCACAAACCTGATAAAAAAATTAAGAATATTATAAACAATTTCTATGAGTCAGCCGCCTGTAAGAAGACCCTCTGACTCAGTTTTACCTTGGTCTCTGCATTTAATTTTGGTAAAAAGATTTTGATATCCAAACATTTGGAACAATAACTGAAGCCACAACCAGGACATCCTTTCTGGAAACAACAGCAACGTTAGCTATTTATAATCAGTGTGGTGTAGTTTTGTAAATTTATTTTAACTTCAACTTTTACGTAAATCTTTTACACTATATACCTCTTTACGAAGCAAGGAAAACGGTTTTCTACAGGAATTACAAGCCATCTTTAGATAGTATCTCATAAACTAAAACAAGACTGTATTTTATAAGTTTTTAACAATTATTCTATTTTTCAATAAATCCGAGGAATTTATATAGGCCATGGACTGAGCGGACAGGTTAACTGTCATATGTCAGACGTCAGTGAGTGCCAAAGAGTATAGTAATATAGGGGGTCAGTGGGTGTGTTCAGTTATTACCAAAACTAACTAAGTTATTATTAAACGTAGTGATTACATACTCTTTGGTTATTACGCCGGACGACGCTCGACGACGCGGGCGATCACATTAAACCGTTCAGTTATTTGAGCGAGCGTCGTCGGACGATCGCTCTGGTTACTCCGCGAATTAGTAGGGTGAAAGTCGCACTCGGTCGGTCGCACTTCTATCAACCGACCAATGACTGTAGTCATATGATACAGCAGCAGATAATTTAAAATCGTTTGGTTGGTCCGGATTGGTCACTCGCGTAACGCAGTTGTGGATCGTTCAATTATTCCCGATGAGCGAGCGACATTCACCCATAGAGATAATACATACATTCACCCGAGTGACTTTCGCACCGAAAACTGAATTACTGAACGTAGCCAGTGGTATCGACTCTCGTCAATGGCTGCGTTCAGTAATTTATTTTTCGGATGAAAGTCACTCGTGCGAATGTCGCTCGCTCATCGGGAATAATTGAACGGCTTCGAGCAATCCACAACTGCGTTACGCGAGTGACCAACCAAACAACCTCAAATTATCTGCTGTATCCATAGACTAATAACTATGCTGTATCCTATGACTACAGTCATTGGTCGGTTGATAGCTTAAAGGTTGATAGCAGTTCGACCGAGTGCGACTTTTATCCTACTATTTCACGAAGTGACCGGAGCGATCGTCCGACGACGCTCGCTCGAATAACTGAACGGTTTAGTGTGATCATCGACGATAATGCGTCGTCCGCCGTAATAACTGAACACACCCAATGTCGCTCGCTCATCGGGAATAGCGGTGGCCCACCGCTATCATATCTCTCAGTAGTCTGTGACCGCTATTCCCGATGAGCGAGCGACCGACCCACCTGTCGACGACCCACCGCCGGTGGGTCGTCGACACATATCTAGATATAGAAACTAGACCGTCCATTTTCGATCATGGACTAGTCCATCGACTAGTTGAATTCGACGACTAGTTAACGTATTTCGACTGTCTAACTCTAAACCGTGGACGGAGCAATAATGGACTAATTCACGTTTCCATCTCTTTTACTCCAAAGCGAAAAAGCCTTGTGTCTTTGTGTAAATAAACCAAGAGCGATGGTGACATCAATAGTTATTTGCTGTTTTGCTGTCCTTATCGCGGTTACCATGGTACTCCAAAACGAAATTGACATCTGGGAGTTACAAAATGATACTATTTGAAGGTTTTCGAGATTAATTATAAAAAAAATATTAGTTTGCGTAATATGTTGTTTGTGTTTTCGCATCAAAAAGTGACTTATAGTATGTGTGTGTGGCGTATTTAGAAGGCATAATTATGGTGCAGTGCTCTGTTATAACATGTAAAAACCGATTTGAACGAGGGTTGTGTTATGTTACATTTCATAGGTGAGTTTACCTAATTTTTACACGATGTTTGCTTGTAAAACCTTATTAAATCATATGTAAAGCCTCTCCTGTAACTGATACTGTACAAATTAGAATAATAAAAAGTGAAATAATCCAATTAAAAAATAAAAACTACAAAAAAAGCACTTAAACACACACACACAAAAACACACACTAAAACCACAGTATATATATACTAGGTACATACAGTAACTCAGCTAAGACGTTTTTGTGACATCGACAAGCGGAGAGCTAGGGATGTCACTAATATTTTTGGAAAATGGTTTTTATTTTATTTAGTTACATTTACCTACAGCAAACATAAATTAATACTAGTATTGGCCCAGGGCTCCGCTCGTAAGTACGTAAGTAGTATGTAAACTCTATGACGATATTTAAACAGGAATTAAAAACATGTGATGATTCTTAAAAAAAAAGATGGGAATGGATATTTTTTAATAATTGCGATTTGTTCCTGGTAAAATATCCTAAGCGTTAAAGTATTCTTCAGAAACACGATAATTCAGTGCCGGTTTCTTTACTGAATCATCTCGGAAAATCAAACGAAGCAATTTGGACCGGCTGAAAAAGATATTGTCATCACTATCAACTATCCCACTTTATGCAGACCCTCAGATATCGATTTTGAAAGCAATTGGTCCAGTAACTAAAAAGATAAAAAACGCGGCAATTTTTTTAAATTCTGACTTTAAATAAGGATTTAGAGGCCATATGGACTCTGAGATATCGATTTTGAAAGCAATTGGTCCAGTAACTAAAAAGATAAAAAAGGCGGCAACTTTTTAAAATTCTGACTATAAATAAGTATTCAGAGGCCAAAGGGACTCTCAGATATCGATTTTGAAAGCAATTGGTCCAGTAACTAAAAAGATAAAAAAGGCGGCAACTTTTTAAAATTCTGACTATAAGTAAGTATTCAGAGGCCATAGGGACTCTCAGATATCGATTTTGAAAGCAATTGGTCGAGTAACTAAAAAGATAAAAACGGCGGCAACTTTTTAAAATTCTAACTATAAATAAGTATTGAGAGGCCATATGGACTCTCAGATATCGATTTTGAAAGCAATTGGTCCAGTAACTAAGAAGGTCCAAATTGGCGGCCATTTTTTAAATTCCGACTTTATATATGGATTTAGAGACTATACGAACTCTCAGATATCGATTTTGTATATAATCGGTCCAGTAATAAAAAATATCAAAATGGCCGCCATTTTTTTTTTTTTCTGACCATAATTACGATTTCAGAGAAGACACGCATTTTCAAAGCAATCGGTCAATATTGACAACAAATTCGTAGAGAAATAGTTGAACATTCATTATACCTTTCGATATCAGCGGGAAATTTAAAAAAGCTAACTGCTGATTTTATATTGAGGAGTTCCATCAGCCGTAAACACTACAATATAGTCCTGTCAATATAATTAATATCGCAAAATATGGGAGCAACACAAATCGTGACCGACTTTGTCTCGAAGTAACACCGACTGACAACCTTTGAATATTTCGCTGTTACCTAACCGAACCTAACCGAGAAATCCCTGTAGAGCACACGTCTCTGTGTGTGTTTGAATTCGGAACGTAAGTACGTAGCTTACCAACTGTTTACTATATATTTAAACTGTGCTAAAACCGCCGCCACCGCGCCGCCGGATCGGATAAGTTTGTGGCACTCACTGGGTGTGTTTAGTTATTACGACGGACGACGCTCGACGACGCATTATCGTCCGGGTCGTAGACAGAGAAGGCAATAGACGGCGGGGTAGCGTAACCGCTATATTCCCTTTCATTCGCGTATCACAGTTATACCACTTCGACTGCTCGTCGGTGCAGTAAAATCAACTTTATTATATTATATATCCGTGTTTGTTTGTTATTATTTCTTATTATTATTTTTGTTTCTTTCTGATCTCTGTGTTTAAATTTTAATTTATTTCTGTACTGACGATGTGTCATTTATCGAATAAATATTTTCTATTCTATTCTATTCTACTATGTTCTATGTTACCCACAAAATAGGGAGATTTTTATTGTGAAGCGTCAGTCAGTAATTTTACGCCTCCATACAGTCTGACAGAGGAAATCTGAAGGGAATTTAGATATTAATCGTTCAAAGGCATAGACATAGGACAACTAAGTCTATGTTCAAAGGGGATTTTTGACATTTTTTGTGTCAAAATCCCCCTTCAGCTTAAACTTCTAGGACCTTCTAGGTTAGATGAAACGAAAAGTTTCAAAATCCCTTATAAAGAGGATATCGAAACGGGATTTTGAAACTAACCCTTATAATATACATGTTATCATTAGGATAGAATAAACACATCGACTGTCCGGGTTATTCTGGGTTATTTATTATTATATTATGTAAAAGTAACGTTACCAACTGCCACCATTTGTTCCCGATTCGACAAGTATGATGTTACAAGGTCTATTGATCTATCACGAATTCCGTTGTGTTTTAGTTTCAGGATGAGTGTGTGGTGGTCCACGCTGTCAAACGTCTCTCTCTGTAGATCGTCCCCTCGTAAATCCGAACTATTTCTCATGCAGTAGGTATCCTATTTTTGTTAAAATATGCCAACATTTGATTTTACGGACTAATAGATTGCTTTCAAAGTGCCTTGAGTAAAGTCGAGAGTATTTAGTGGGCTTCCAATTGTTCTTGCTGGTAGCTGAAATCCATTTTTTTAATTTCCGTGTCAATTGGAAATCTGAAAATAACAAAAACTCCAAGATGAGTATTCATTACATACTTATCTTATACATAAATATAAATTACATAATCGTAAGTCACAGGTATAATAATATGAACATAATGGTAAATATTGACATTATGTAGGTACGGGACGCCATAATTGTAAGCGAAGAGGTCGGACCTCGGGTAATTTTAAAACTTTAGCTGGCAACATAGTTTTGAGGTTATAATTGCGCGAATATTTAAAATAACATTATTACGAATTGAAATAAATGGTCGTGAACCTCAGCTTAAATAATACTTACAGTTAAATCGTGATTCAGAAAGTAATTACAACATACAATCAAGAAATATGTTTACTTACGCGTGAAATGTAATACCTTCAATTTTTCGTTCACTACGGCTTTTACAGCCCATAACACTGCACAACACCATAATAAGCTAAAAAAATCAAATAGTTTTCTAGCTTATAACGTACAATTAACGAGTTGTAACAGCATAATAGTACATTATGATATAAGTGCGGCAAGTTGAAAATTACAGCCGAGGCGATATTGCTAGCCCGAGCCGTAGGCGAGAGCTACAAGAAAGCAGAGGCTGTAATTAGGTATCAAAGCGCACGTATGTCATACGACGTTTTATAACATATTTGCGAGCGAGAAATTTTCAAATAAAAACAATACAGCGAAAAGAAAAAGCGCGCGGAATAATTTTTACTTGTTCACAAATTAGCGATGTGCGCGCATCAGCCCTTTTTTTTAAGGCAAAGGCATAAAAACAGCCAGTATTACTAATAAAGTAAATTAATATTTTTTTTTTTGTTACAGATAAATGGTTGTAATTTATTGTCAAAATTAATTAAATTAAAGAATTAAACGTTTATTTTTTATATTTTATCTCCCAAAGGTAATTTTATTCATAAAATGTTGACCACTTTTCTGACATAAAAACTCTTTGCTAAGATTTAAAAAAGTACCGTTCGTTTTAGACCTTTAGACGGAGCATCTTGATAAACCGTGCGTTTTACATTACATTACCGCAAAAGTGCGTAATGAGATACATTAGGATATTGAAATTGGTGAAATAAGAGACCCTTTACGAGCAAATGTGTTATAAAACAATGAAAATCACTGAAACAATCATTGACAGTCGCATTGTCTGCCATCAAATTTCATGCCAAACGAGTTGCTAAGATAAACGGTGATAAGGACAACTATATTGTAGCTACATCTCTTTCTTACAAGGGCTAATATGATATTATGCGTCCTTTGTTGTGTGAATGAAACAAAACATATCATGCCGTCTATAGCCTTCTCTGTCTACGGTCCGGGTGATCACACTAAACCAGTGGTTCCCAACCTTTTTTTGACCAGGGACCACTAGGACCTTTTTGTTCGGTGCAGGGACTTTTGCTATAATGTAATATATAGCTCAGTATATTAATATATATTATAGCTACGTGTGTGACGGGCTTTATTACGCTTCCATCCTCCATCTGTCAAAATTTGTTCGTAAGTTTGACACACAAACTATATAAATAGGCATGATGCTAACGTTTGACAGATGGAAGCGTAAGAGGAACATTATTATATAAATAAAAGTACCTAGAAAAAGCGCGGGAAACTTAAAAATTGGCGGATGTGTTTTTTCTGGCTGCGATTGTAAAATTATAAATAATATCAGCTAAGTTCTGCCCCCGATAAAAAAAAAGACGTATCTAACAAAATGTAAAAATGGAGAAATAAATGTTTTAATGAATGAAACGGGAAATAGTTTGCTGTCTTCGAGTAAATTAAAATATTTACATACTTAAAGTTGAAAATAATGCCCACTATAATAGGCTTTAAGTTGGTTTCATAAATAATATGAATTTCTTAAATTATTATAATAAAAATAATGAAAAAACTGTTTCATCTTAGCATAAAAAATGAAGAAAAATATTACATACTTAATTGAATGGACATAAATGGCTAGATGCGTCCTTTAAATTTCAAACGCTTTTAGCTGTACTTTTCTTCTAAGTATTTAGTTTATCTATCTAGTATATGATTTTAACAGAAATGGGCGCATATAGGTATTTCCGCCTTTTTTCTTAAGAATTAGAAAGTATGTAAATAACCCTTGGCTTAGATAAAATGTTTATAAAATTATTTAATAATCCTTTTATCTAAGGTAATATATCCGAAATCGTACAGTAGGTTCGTGGTTATCATATAAGCCATAGCCTAATTTATTATTTGTAAATAAAACACAATTGATATAGTCAAGTATTTATTTTAAACTCTTGACCCACAGAAACAAAAATACTATCCACGGCACAATAAATTATAATGAAAATCAGAACTATGTATTGGGTGAATATTTCATTTCGTGCATATTATGATCTTTTGGAGAATAGTCAAATAACTGTGCCTAATCATGTTCTTTATATGTTTTTTGAAAGTGTTTAATGATGAAAAGTGAAATATAAGAAAGGGACAGTAATCAGACTTTTAGTTTTGAAGATTGTTTGTTTGTTTTTTTTGAAGGAACGGTAATGAGATTTAAATCTCATTACCGTTCCTTCAAAAAAAAAACACAAACATCAATATCTTAACACCAATTTCTTTTTGTGTTAACACAAACGGAAATTAGATATCTATTTATGGTAATGAGGTAGAAAAATGGTAGAATAGAATAGAATAGAAATACTCTTTATTGTACACCTGATAAAAAAGGAGCAATTGACATAATAATTACAACTAATCATTTAAGATTGTACAATGGGCGGTCTTATCGCAATCGGCGATTTCTTACAGACAACCTTTGGATGGACAGTACAGCATGTAAAAAATAACGAGGGTAGCTCGCGGTGTAGCATAAGCTAATTAACAATAGAATTTATATTAAACACAAATAAATATATTAAATACCTAATACATATATATATAATATAACAATAAATATAAACCTAACACACACATTATGATATTCAAGTCTGAAGAGATACATTATAAAGATAAATAGTGTTCTTTACCAGTGTTTTAAATGTTGGCAGGGATTGAGCACGTCTTATTGAAAGAGGCAGTGCATTCCAAAGTCGAACAGCTTGAACACTAAAAGATTTGTCATAAAAGCCTGTAGAATGCGCAGGCATCTTCAGGGTTAGACTTTCCGATGACCTCAGGGAACGCGAATGTGTGTCATGAAGGAACTTGAAACGTTCTTTAAGATAGATGGGAGTATTGGGACTGTACAAAATATTGTATAGAAGATAAATAATATGAGCATTCCGGCGATGGCGTATTGGAAGCCACTTGAGCTTAGTACGAAATTCAGAGACATGATCATATTTACGCAAACCAAATATGAATCTAATACAGAAATTTTGAAGGCGTTCAAGCTTATCAAGTAGATCCTCTGTGAGATCAAGATAGCTGGTATCGGCGTAGTCAAGGATAGGTAGGAGAAGTGATTGCGCAAGTGCAATTTTGGTGGCAGTTGGGAGAAAGTTGCGCAATCTTCTCAACGACCCAGCAGAGGCATACATTTTGCGACTGACTTCCTGTATTTGAGGTCTCCAGGAAAAGGTCTTATCAATATATATACCCAAGTTCTTCACTTTGTCACTTACGGGTATCGCAGTGCCATCAAGTGCCAAGTGTCGAGTGTATATGTACGCAGACGACATGTGTCTTGCTTATGCATCGAAAGATATATTGGAGGTACAAAGGTACGTACAAGAAGACTTCGAAAGTATTACCAAGTGGGCACATGACAACGGCATTATATTAAATTTAGCAAAAACCAAATGCATGCATATACACTCGCCATACAACCAACGTGCTAAAGCTATAAACAAACTAAATCTTGCCGTAATAGGACATACATATGGATGTCTGCATAGCAACAAAAGCAATTGCAGCTGTATTAAACTAGAATATGTTGACACATTTAAATATTAAGGCCTAACTATTGACAGAAATTTTAATTGGAAAACAGTTCCTTACTACGCTATTAATGTGAGCTTCAAATCTAAGTTCTGGATCTGTGACAAGGCCTAAATTACGTGCTGCATCCACTCTTTCGATACCATCTCCCAATCTCCAAGATCTCTTTATGAAAGTTAAACAACTTACTGGATCTTTCAAACCGAGAAACTGGATAATATATGAGAGTAAAGGTAATGCTCTTACAGATCTGGATTTGGTTCTAGAAAGATGGAGGACTGTTATGAGTTGTATCGGGATGATGAGAGGTACTCCATGGAGCGAAGATGGGATAATCATTCGGAAGAACCAAATATATTGATTACTGAAGTGGAGGATGCTATCCAGAATCACGCTGCGAAAAATTGCGCGACCGGGACACGTGGTGCTCCTACAACCTACTCGGACGCAACTGAAATAGAAACTGGTCAGGCGCCGTACTAAATATACCCCGCCCGACCCCCGCGCAATCTTCGCTTGATTCACAATTCTAGGAAAAAAGGACGTTTCTGCACACATGCGCCTTTTTTATTAAGTATCATATTGTATTTCTTTATACAACGTAACGTATAAAGATGCTTATGGCAATTGCGCCTATGCTAAAACAATTTTACGAAGTAAATAGGGCGTAAGTGGTCAGATGTGGTCTTTTTTTCTTAATGTGAAAGCAGTTTTTTATTAGTGCGTTAGACGCAAATGCTTATTTGCGTCTTATTAACTTCATCTTAGAAATAGGGACCAATATGCGCCTTTTATATTACTGAACTAAAAAAAAAACTATAAAGTATAAGGACATTATCTACATAAATGCGACTTTTTAATTAAGTTTCACATAAATTCGTCTTTTCATCTTCAATCGGGTGTAAAAAAATAAACAGAAGCGCCCTATTTTGTTGTGCTAAAACCGCACTGGAGGCAGTTAGAAAAATATTAAAAATACAGGCAGATGCGCCTTTTTTTTCTGATTCCGGCAATGTATATAACTCAAATCTGGAAAAAATGTTAGATGCGTCTTTTCTTTTATCGGGGGCAGAGTTGTAGTTATAATATATTTGTAGTGTTTTTTATTAAATATTTAGTTTTAGTGTTTATTTTCTTCTATCCTTCGGTAAGTTTTTTGTACATATATTACAGTATTTCATGAACGATCCGCCTGACCCGGGGGGCTCTGTCCCCCCGGTCGGCTACAATATAACAATAGTTCAGTCCAATGAATCGGGTATGGACACCGATTGTTCCACTTCAACACGGTCTCTCAAGAGAAGTCGTATACATGTCTGCAAGCAGTGCAACAAACGTAGAAGAAGACACCATGGCTCCGATCAGTCGTCAGGTTGTAACTGTACTGATTTAGTGCAGATACAATCGGAACCCAGTACACACGAAACACGAAAAGTACACAATGAGACAGGTCCTTCTTTAAACTCCACTCCTACTGTATCTAACTCTAAACCCGCTCCTATAACGAAATCCACGACAACTCCAATAGGTCGCCAACTTTACGAAAAAACGGATAGTGTTTCTTATATGGTTCATGTTCAGAAAAGTCAAGTCTCTCCCAACGACGGCACCACACTTCACCCTATTACTTTTGGCAAGTTCCTTAAACGTAATAATTTTAATAACATTGTTGAAGGTAGCCTCAAGAAGATTGGTCGCAATAAGATTTCGATTGCTTTTTCTACTTACCATGATGCTAATGCTTTCATTAATAATAGTAATCTTTTAGAAAAACAAGGGTTAAAAGCATTTATTCCCACTTTTAATGTTACAAGAATGGGATTAGTCCGTGGTGTTCCTGCAGAATGGTCTCCAGAGGAAGTAATCGAAAATTTATCGACACCTATAGGATGTGGGCCAGTAATAAAAGTTCGTCGCCTTAATTTTAAAACCATTATTGGAGGTTCAGCTATTTGGAAGCCGTCACAGACAATCGTGGTAACTTTTGATGGCCAAGTATTGCCAAAACGCATTTTTATGTGTTTTAACGCCTTGCCTGTGGACCTATATATTTTCCCGACAATCCAATGTTTTAATTGTTGCGGCTTTGGACATACCAAGGCACAATGCCGATCTAAACCGAAGTGTTTTAAGTGCGGTCAAAATCATACTGCGGATTCGTGTAACATAGAGGAGTATAATGCTAAATGTTGCTTGTGCTTTGGATGTCATTATGCAACAAATAAAACATGCCCTGAATATGTTAGGCAGAAAAATATCAAAGCCTATATGGCTCACAATTGCGTTTCCTACCAAGAAGCAGCCAAGGTCCACCCTCCAGTAGACAAAACATACTTAGATGCGGTGTTAAATACTTCTCCCTCTAGAAATTATTCTGATAATGTTCCCATTATTTACAACCAAAACAAAACTTCTTCCCCTCTCTCTCCTACAAGTTATAAAAAAACTGTTTTTAGAAAACCTCATACTCCTACTAAATCTGTCCAGGGATACAATAAGACTGCTCACAATAATGTTATCAAAGAATTTTGTATTCCAGAGCCATCAAATGGCTGTGCTATTAATTTTAACAACTCAAAAAATGAGACAGACTCTCAACCTTCTTTGGATGAGTTTCTGTCGGCTCTCTTCAGTCTTCTGTCCCAGTTTAAAATTACACCGTCCAACGCTGCTCCATTACTTGATAAAATAACTTCTGTCCCTAACAATGGACAAACCAGCCAAACTAATTCAGTGGAATTGCCGCAGTCTAATAAATAAAAAAAGTGACGTTATTTATTTAATAAATAAACATGAGCCATTAGCCTTTGCCCTAGCAGAGACGTGGCTCAAATCTAATTATATTTTTAAATTACCTAGCTACATAACCATAAGAGAGGATAGATTTGATGGGTATGGTGGTGCTGCCATACTTATTAAAGATTCTTTCTCTTTCTCTATTATCTCTTTGCCATCTCATAGTGATGAGATATCTATGGTAGCTATTAAATTAAATGTAAATAACTTGTGTCTTGTTTCTGTATATATTTCTCATCCTTCTTCTACTGTTCTTCAAGAGGTAAACAATCTCTTTTCTATTCTTCCTAAACCTTACATAATTCTTGGAGATTTCAATTGTCATCATCAGTCTTGGGGATGTTCTAACTCAAATTCCTATGGTGAAGACTTGCTTGATATAATAGACTTTCACAACCTATGTATTTTAAATACAGGGGCATCTACACGTCGGTCTGATCCCAACCAAGGCCGAAGTGCAATAGACCTATCTATATGTACTCCTAATTTTGCATCTTCTTTGTCTTGGTTCACTTTACCCTCTTCTTATGGAAGTGATCATTTCCCTATTGTCATATCTTTCCCATTTCAAAAACCTAGTATTCCTGTTAAAAAGTCACACTTAAAATACAAACTTCCTAAGAGGGGTGATAGTGACTGGGACAAATATAAGTCTATTGTTGAGTCAAAATTCTCTTCTCTTCCTGCTCCCTCAGTTGGTAGTGAAGATTTTTGTGCAGAGTCATTGGTACGCATAATGCTTTTGGCAGCAGATGAAGTTTTCCCTGTGAAAAATAATAGCAATAACAAGATCCCTTCTCCTCCTTGGTGGGATTTAGAATGTTCACAGGCCGTTAAAAAACGTAAACAAGCAGAGTATACCTACAATAATGACATGTCCCCCAATAATTTTCAAATTCTTTCTCAGGTAATTACAGAAACCCGTGCATTATTCAAAAAGAAAAAATTTGAAGGGTGGCGAAACTTCTGTTCTTCCATCTCCCCAAATACGCATTCTACTATTGTTTGGAACAACATAAGAAAGTTCCGTTCCGCTTACAATAATCACACTCGTTCTCATATTACTGATTCATTGGCTAATGATTTCTTGGATAAATTGGCTCCTCCTTGGGTTCCCCAGGCTATGAATTTACTTTCACTGTCTGATTATCCTAATGTTAATTCTGACCAATCTGGTGACTCTTTGGGGCACCCGTTCTCTCTTACTGAACTTAAAGGAATTGTCCATAATACAGTAGACTCTACTCCTGGAATAGACGGCATACCTTACTCTTTTTTCTCAAATGTTAGTGATAATATTCTTATTTATTTTCTAGATTTGATTAATGTCATTATGACAACAGGTACTCTACCACGTGAGTGGAAACGTCAAGTAGTATTGCCAATTTTAAAACCTAATAAATTACCATCTGATTTTTCGTCATATCGTCCCATTGTGTTATCATCAGTTCTAATGAAATTAGCTGAACATTTAATAAAAAATCGTCTGGAATGGTATGTTGAAAGTAAAGTATTACTAGCGGGATCCCAATACGGTTTTAGAAAAGGCAAGAGTACCATTGACTGCTTAGGTATTATTACTTCCGATATTCGGTTAGCTTTCTCCAATAATAATTCCCTTGTTGCAATCTTTTTAGACATAAGTTCTGCGTATGATAATGTGGTATTGTCAGTTCTACGGAATAAATTACATGCCCTTAATGTCCCAATAAATCTTTCAAATTTCATTCTCAATATATTATATGAACGATCTGTTAATATAACAGTTTCAGATCAACACATGTCCCGCCTAGTATGGCGCGGCCTCCCACAAGGCTCTGTTTTGAGTCCATTGTTATATAATATTTACACCTATGATTTGGATTCGTACTTTTCTAGTCAGGTTAATGTTCTCCAATATGCTGATGATTTACTTCTGTATAATTCAAGTATTTCTATTGAACATTCCTGCTCGATTCTTAATTCTGCTTTATCTTCTCTTTCTTCCTGGCTTCATTTAAACGGTTTAGATCTATCTACTTCTAAAAGTGCTGTTGTTTTGTTCACTAGGAAGAGAATCCCGCCTCCTATTAACATTTTTTACCATGATATTCCTATCCCATCAACGGATAGATTTAAGTATCTGGGGGTGATTTTGGACTCTAAGCTTAATGGTGTCCCTCATTGTGAATATGTTGTTAAAAAATGTGAACATCATTTAAATATCCTTAGGTGCCTTACAGGAGTATGGTGGGGTGCTCACCCATTCTCATTGAAACTGATATATAACGCTATAATTAGAAGCATTTTTGACTACGGAATGTTCCTCTTAGAACCAGGTAATGTAATGGCTTTTCAAAAGCTGGATCGGATCCAGTCAAAAGCTCTGCGCATTATATCAGGAGCTATGAAATCAAGTCCTATTAATGCTCTTCAAGTAGAGTGTGGTGAATCTCCCTTACACCTGCGACGACAATTTCTTTCAGATAAATTTTTCTTACGGGTTATTCAGTTAACAAATCATCCTCTCATTCCAAAAATTGAATCTCTTTTAACTCTTTTTCAATCATCTAGTTTCTGGTTACATAAAAATGCTCCATGTCTAGTTATAAGTTTCCAAAAATTCTCTTCGTTATCCTCTCCCACACATCGTTCTAATAGGCTCCCTCTATTCAGTAGTAGTTATGATAGTTTAGTTTTTTCTCCTATAATTAAATATAATTTCATTAATAAATCTGTCCCAAACATAAATTCAAACTTTAACATGATGCTAGGAGAACATTACAAAGATTTTCACTATATATATTGTGACTCTTCTAAGAAATCACCATCATCATGCGTTGGAATAGGCGTTTTTCACTCTGAATATAATATAGTCCAAAAAATTAAACTTCCTCCGGAGTCTTCTGTTTATACAGGAGAATGTTTTGGTTTACTTAAAGCAATAGAATATGTCCATACCTTCAAACTCAAAAAATCCATAATTTTTTCAGATTCCTTAAGTTCCCTTCAAACACTTAGTAAGTTTCCTTTTAAATTAAAATCATGTCTACCTATAATTTTTGAAATAAGAGATCTTGTATATAAGGCTACTTTAGCAGGTTACACTGTACATTTTGCATGGATTCCTAGTCATGCTGGTATTCATGGAAATGAAGTTGCTGACAAACTTGCCAGTGATGCGGTGAAGTGTGGTGACGTGTTTCCTTATAAAAATTACTGCCAAGATCTTGTATCATTGCCGAAAGTTTTTCTGCGCGAATCATGGAAAGAGGTTTGGAAACTGTCTAGTCGAAGAAGAGGTCGTTACTTTTCTTTAATACAGCCTGACATACCGATAGAGCCATGGTTCTTCAAAGCTAAGTTTGGCAAGGTGGAGACTTCAATTTTAATTCGATCCAGATTGGGTCATGTTTGTTCTCCGGCCCACCTTGCCAGACTTGGCATTGTTAATAATTCTAGCTGTCAGTGTGGAGCAGACTACTCTGATTTAAACCATATATTATTTTCCTGTCCCCTATATGACCGCTGTTCCTTCTTCCATGACCTCATTTCTCTCCATACTCCTTTCCCCTGTTCTATCCTTTCTTTACTTTGTTCTAACAATCTTTTAATTTATAAGTGTATATCATCTTTTGTATTGAATAATAATATTAGACTGTAAATATTTAATTCGTTGTTCTTTGTCCTTTATAATTTTGATTATATTTTCAAGTACCTTGTATTTTTGTAAATAATTATTTAATTTTATATTTAAAAAAAAAAAAAAAACAGAAAAAAAAAAAAACTTACCTGATTTATCCAAATTCCCTACTTTTCCTGTATTGATTGTAAACTCGTTTCCCTACCTTTTATAATCCTACCAAAAGTCCTACCAAACAAACTACCAAACCTACCACTTTACTCGAAATTGGCTAAATGCACGAATAGTGCGAAGCCAGAAGAAAAGAAAAAAAAAAAAAAAAAAAAAGTACCTACTCGAAAAAAAGCGCGGGAATCGTCGAATTTGGTGGTCGTGATTTTTCTTTCGGAAATCTAAAATTATTATAAAACTATTCAGATTTGAGATAAGTTGTATAGATTAGTATATGTATTAATTAGATTAGTTCTTTTTATTGTTTGTGTACTATATTCCGGATATTTAGGGTAAGTCTTTAGTTTTTATTTTTTCTGTCCTATGAACAACGAGCCGCCTGATCCGGGGGGCACAGTCCCCCCGGTCGGGCAAAATATTATTATAGAAAACGAATCAAGCATGGATACTGATACATCTATAACTCGATCGGAACGGAAAAGGGCTAGAGCTCCACGCAAAATGTGCAAACATTGTAACAAAAGAAGGAGGCATGGTCACTCTGCTGCAGGAAAAGATAAGGAATCACATTGTCATTGTGAGAACGACTTAGTGATTACTAATCCATCATCAGTTACATCAGTTGTAGTTCATCAGGAGGACACTCACCGTTTTGTGGATGGTCCCCAGCCTACTCTTTCTAACTCAGGTCTTCCCCAGAAAGCGCCAAAGGTTACTAGAGCTTTGTACAAGGCCTCAGACCTGTCACCGTTTGTTGTACATATACAAAAAATACAAGATGTAGTAAATTCAGCACAAACATTACACCCAATTACTTTAGGACAGTTTCTTAAGAAACGTAATTATCATAATATTATTAATGGATCCTTGAAACGCATCGGTCGTAATAGAATTTCCGTCGCTTTCTCTCAGTACCTAGATGCTAACTCTTTTATAAATGACCCTTGTTTGGCCAATGAGAAGTTGAGGGCATTCGTTCCATCTATCAATGTGTGTCGTATGGGTATCATTAAAGGTGTACCTACAGAATGGTCTCCTGAGGAAATAATGGAAAATATCTCTGTACCTACTGGTTGCGGGAAAGTTATTAAAGCGAGGCGTCTTAATTACAAAGTACATGAACCAATCCCTGTTTGGAAACCATCACAAACTGTTGTGCTTTCCTTTGATGGACAAATTCTACCAAAACGTGTATTTTGTTGTTACAATTCTATGCCAGTAGAATTGTATACATTCCCAACTATACAATGTTTTAACTGTTGTAATTTTGGCCATACAAAGGTTCAGTGTAGGTCAAACCCTCGGTGCTTCAAGTGTGGGCAGAGGCATTCTGCTGACACTTGCAGTATAGAAGATGAAAGTGATGGTAAATGTTGTCATTGTGGTGGCCTTCATTACGCTATTAATAAAAAATGCCCAGAGTTTGAGAGACAAAAAGCAATCAAACATTATATGGCTCATAGTTGTGTATCATATGCTGAAGCTTTAAAACTTCATCCCCCAATTTCTAAATTATATGCAGATGTTGTAACATCTACAAATAGTAATAATGAATGTTCTTCACAAACTTCCCACCATTCACATAACACAACAACACTTTCTCACAAAAAGACAGTATTCTTAAAACCTCGGGATCCCCCAAAATCTATAAAGGGATATGACCGGGTAACTCATCAAGAATTAATAAGAAATGAAGTTTCTTTATCAGGTAATGGTTGTATATTACAAAATAAAACACACACAAATAATGAAAGTCAAATTTTAGATTTAATTATAATGTTAATTAACACTTTATCTAAAAATAATAATATTGAACCGTCCAACGTTGCCTCTGTAATTAATACGCTGTCTAATTTATTTACCCCTAATCATAATGGACCCACATCTATCCAAGGTTGTTCAGTGGAACAGTCGCAGCATAGTGAATAAAAAATCAGATTTATCCTATATGTTGAATAAGTATGAACCCTTTGCAGTCGCTCTCTGTGAGACATGGCTTAAACCAGGGTATTTGTTTAAAATTCCTGGCTACACCTGTCTAAGATCAGACAGAAGTGATGGGTATGGTGGAGTTGCTATACTCATTAAGAATTCCTGTCCTTTTAAACCTCTTTCCCTTCCTTCTCTCTGCGACGAAATTTCGGCTGTTGCTGCTATTGTAAATAAAATATGTATAGTCTGTATATATTTTTCTCGCCCTACTGTAAATATTTTAACAGAAGTTAGCCATCTATTATCAGTTTTACCTAAACCATTCTTAGTCTTGGGTGACTTTAACTCACAACATCAAGCTTGGGGCAGTTCTACTTCTAACTATTATGGGGTACAATTATTAGACATACTGGATTCTCATAATCTGTGTATTCTGAACACTTGCCTTCCGACTCGTCACTCGGATCCTAATGAGGGGGTAAGTGCACCTGATCTCTCAATCTGTACACCTGATATGGCGTCATCTTTATCGTGGTCCCCTTTACCTTCCTCCTATGGAAGTGATCATTTCCCATTGGTTATTACATTCCCATATAAAAATCCAGAAACTTTTATTCCAAAACCCCGTTTAAAGTACAGATTAGCAAATGCAGACTGGGATGTATATAGGAATTCTGTAGAACAAAAAATTCTTGCTATATCTGATTCTCCCGAAGACCAAGAACCTCAATTATTGTCAGACAAATTTACAAAAATTTTAATTGAGGTGGCAGACAAGACTTTCCCTATAAAAAATGGAGCATTAGGTAAGATCCCTTCCCCTCCCTGGTGGGATAGTGAGTGCTCCCAGGCTATTAAAAAACGAAAAGAAGCAGAAAAATATTATTCTCAAAATATGTCAACAGAAAATTTTGAGTTATACCTAGAAGCTGCCCGTGTTACACGTAAACTCCTTAAGAAGAAGAAATATGAAGGCTGGCAAAGATTTTGTGCTTCAATATGTCCAGATGTTAGTCCTTCTGTTGTATGGCGCAATATAAGACGCTTTAGGTCTGCTTTTAGTGAAACTTCAATAACAAAACTGCCTCCAGACTTAGCTAATCAATTCATGGACCACTTAGCTCCTCCTTCAGCTCCAGAACAGAGTTCTTTTATTCTATCCCCTTCTCTACCTATTTGTCAGACTGAGCTTGACTCTCTTTTCACATTGAAAGAGTTGAAGGGTGTTCTGTCTCATGTCAAGGACTCAGCTCCTGGTGAAGATGGTATACCCTATTCATTTATATCAAATCTTTCTGATCCAACTCTCTCTGTTTATTTAAATCTCATTAATACTGTTTTAATATCTGGTAAAATTCCCCCAAGCTGGAAATCTCAAATCATTATCCCCATTCTGAAACCAAACAAGCCTGTTAGTGATGTTAGTTCTTACCGCCCTATTGCACTTTCATCAGTTCTTGCCAAAATAACAGAACATCTGATTAAGATTCGTTTGGAGTGGTTTATAGAAAGTAGAAACATACTAGCTTCAACTCAGTTTGGATTTAGGAAGGGTAAAGGCACAATAGACAGCCTTAGTATATTTACCACTGATATTCGTGTAGCTTTTTCTGATAATAACTCTGTGATAGCAGCTTTCCTTGACATCAGCTCTGCTTATGATAATGTTCTTGTGTCAGTCCTGAAACAAAAACTCCATTCATTAAACATTCCTTCAATGCTATCTAATTTCATCATAAATATGCTATCAGAAAGATCTATAAACTTATTTCTTGATGATGAGACTAAATTTACCCGATTAGTATGGAGAGGCCTTCCTCAGGGCTCTGTGCTTAGCCCGATTCTTTATAATATATACACTTATGATTTAGAATCCTCCCTCAATGGATCAGTACAAGTCCTTCAATATGCTGATGATTTACTTTTTTATCTCTCAGGACATTCTATTGAGGGCATGTGCACTTCTTTAACCTCTTCTTTGTGTTTGCTTAAGTCTTGGCTAAGCAGTAATGGTCTAGACCTTTCAGTTAATAAAAGCAGTGTTGTTTTGTTCACAAGAATGCGTAAACCTCCTGTAGTAGATGTGCAGTATAACAATATCTCTATGCCGGTTAGGAACGAAGTCAAATTCTTAGGTGTTATTTTAGATTCACACCTTACAGGGCTACCACACTGTGAATACATAGTAGCCAAATGTGAACGAAATTTAAACATCATCAGGTGTCTCTCTGGTGTTTGGTGGGGAGCCCATCCCTTTTCATTAAGACTACTTTACAATACTCTGATTCGTAGTGTACTGGACTATGGGACCTTTATATTGGAGCCTTGTAGTGCTGCTGGGTTAAAGAAACTGGATGGTGTACAGGCCAAGGCATTGAGAGTGATTTCAGGAGCAATGAGATCCAGTCCTATCAACTGTCTTCAAGTGGAATGCGGAGACCCTCCGCTACACTTGCGACGGCAATTTTTAGCTGATAGATTCATGTTCCGGTGTCTACAATTTACAAACCATCCTTTGAAGTCCAAAATTACTTGTCTCTCTGATAAAGTGGTTGCTTCCAATTATTGGAGGCACAAAGCTACCCCTTGCCTAGTGAAAAGTATGACAAAACATAATTCAATTGAAGCTCCATCCCATCAATCGCAGTTTCTTCCAATATTTCACTGTAAATATAATGCATTAATTTTATCTCCAAACATCAAATATAACCTCAACATTTACAGAGATGACATCTGTCAAAATACTATCTTCAATTTCATTATGGATAGAGACTGGAAGGGTTGTCACCATCTTTTTACCGATGCATCGAAACACGGACGTAACACATGTGTGGGTGTGGGTGTATTCCACCCTCAGTACAACGTGGTTCAAAAAATAAAGCTCCCTCCTGAAGCTTCTGTATTTACAGGGGAATGCTTTGGACTCTTTAAGGCTGTTGAATATATACTCCTCATGGGACTAAGGAATACATTAATTTTAACCGATGCAATGAGTGCCTTACAATCTTTGGCCAGATTTCCTTTCTATTCACACAATCCATATATTATATTTGAAACACGCGAACTTCTTCGTAGGTGTTCTACTAAGGGGTATTCAGTACATTTTGCGTGGATACCCTCGCATTGTGGTATTCTAGGTAATGAGAGAGCAGACCAGTTAGCTAATGATGCCGTATTATGTGGAGACGTTTTTCCTTACAAAAATAACTTCCAAGACCTGGCTGCTCTGCCCAAGGTTTATCTACGGGAATCCTGGGGTGAACTTTGGTCAGAGCAATCAATGAAAGGAAGATTGTACCGTTCTATTCAGCCAGTTATTCCTGCTATGCCATGGTTTAGCAAGTTCAAGCTTAGCAAAAAAATTACGACAATAATAATTCGTATGCGATTGGGCCATGTGTGCACTCCTGCTCATCTTGCCAGACTTGGCATTGTGCAAGACTCTGTGTGCGAATGTGGAGCTGAGGTGGGAGATCTGAACCACCTTATTTTTGCCTGCCCCCTTTTTGACCACTCCTTACTTTTCCAAAGCCTGGTTTCCTTCCGAGTTCCTTTTCCTACTTCTATCTCATGTATTTTATTCAATTTTAATGTAGATATTTATAAAACTATAGCACTTTTCCTTGTAAATAATGATATATCTATTTAATGTAGATAATATGTACATAAATATTTTGCATGAATTAAACATTTTAATAAGATGATTATTTTTTATAGTCACGCCGCGCTGGGCTCCTTGTTGGGCCCAATGACCAAAGGGCCAGTAGTTGGGTTGTGACTTATGATACATTTTGTTTACGTTTAATACGTTTTCTTTTGTTATTCCTTGTTGTTTAATTTATTTTATATTATATATATTTAGCAAAAACAACCAATCTCCTTTCCTTTTCCAAATTTCCCGTTTTAAGTTTTGTTTTTCGCGCAATATCGATTCCTGCCTTTTGTAATTATACAAAATATTGTCAGTGGCAAAAGCACAAATAGTGCAAAGCCAAAAAAAAAAAAAAAAAAAAAAAAAAAAAAAAAAAAAAAAAAAAAGTACCTACTCTGTGATTATTATTATCACCAAGCTTACACCTAAACGTAGTGATTACATACTCTTTGCTTACACCCAAGGAACATTATTACTATTTACTAGGGTTACATACTCTTGTACCTATATAGTTTCTGCTTAGATTATTGATTGCGGTTGCGACAACCAATCAATTTAAGAGTTTGTGATTCAATTTCAAACAGTCATCGTCAAACGGTAGGTAAATAAATATAAGTGAATTAGTGAATAAGTTTATGAAATTAGAAATTATGAACTTAGTACCTACCTACGGTACTAAGTTCATGATTTCTTACCTACCTAGTTCCATGGGGAATAGCTACTGAAATGAATTGTCTCATCTCGTCGGATTCTCATGCATTGATCCTGTGCATTGATCTGATTGCTTATTTCCTAAGCTTTACATCTCATCTGTGATAAATTGACTCTTGATGTACCTATCTATCACTCATTCGAGTTTCATGATGTTTTCTTCTCATACAGAAGTGTCTTCTTTAATCTGTGTTCCCATAGTTAATAAGACTTATAGGTATTGTGAAATTTCAGAAAGAATTTGTTCATAGTTCTGCAGATATTTTGCTAGCTTCAGAGATGACGTTAAAACGTTTATTACCTCCAAACATATATGAGGTTATAGACAGAGCTGGAATATCCACGGCCAGACAAATAACTGTGCTTTCTGTATGGGACATTAAGAAGTCTACAAACTTAGGAATTGATGATATCTTGCTGCTTAAAAATATTGTAACTGCCTATGTATGTCCTATTGGTGTTACGGGTAATGACTTGAAAACAGTTAACACCCTACCCCGAATATCTACAGGTTGTAATGCTATAGATAAACTATTGAAAGGTGGTCTTCGAAGAGGTACAGTAACAGAAATTTTTGGTGAAAGCGGATCTGGAAAGACACAACTGGCTCTACAAATAACACTCAGGAATTGGGTCAGTGGGTGTATTTATATTTGTACAGAAGATTTATTTCCAACAAAAAGATTTGAGGAAATAAAAAAAAGTCTTCCAAAATTTGACCCCAAAGTTGACTATGGAAAAAATGTTTTGGTGGAACACATGACTGAGGCAAAAGATTTGTTGTCTTGCATAAGGGTGCGTTTGCCAAAGGTGCTGGCTCAGAATAAATTGTCTCTTATAGTGATTGATTCTGTTGCAGCACCTTTTAGATGTGAAAGTACTAATTATGTGAAGAGAGCTGAAGACTTAAGAGAAATGGCAATTTCATTGATAACAGTAGCTCAGGAATATAACTTGGCAATACTCTGTATTAACCAAGTTACAGCATCCTTTGATGATTCAGATAATGTTTTACCATCTTTGGGCTTGGCATGGTCCAACATGGTTACCACTAGGTTAATGATAAAGAAGACTATGAAAAGAGTTGATTCAAAAAGTAGTCATCAGTTATTATCTTGTAAACATGATATTTATGTGAGAGAATTATTTATAGATTTTGCTTCTGATTTATACAATACAATTATAGAATTTGTAATTACTTCAAGTGGTATTCACAGTATTAATGATTATCTAAACATTTATTAAAAAAAAAACACAATATTTGCTTTGCTTATTTGTTACATACTGCTATTTATTTATTTATCAAGGTTTCCCCACAGCTTGTTTGTACAAATTGCATAATTCTACTTATAACTAATAATTTCAGCCTTACACAGTAGCCAATTACGGGCAAACCAACATTCATAAAAATGAGGCAATAAAAATGTATAACAATTACAAAAATAACATTGATTGGTAATTAATAATGTTATAAGATTAAACATGAAAATAACTGCTGTACTATTAATTTAACTGCCTCATTGATTTAGTAGTCGTAAGCGCGATTGCTGAGCCTGTGATCCTGGGTTCGATTCCCGGGTCGAGCAGTGTTATTGGGTTTTCATGTATGGAAATTCTCCATAGCAGCCCAGAGATTGGAATTATGCAGAGTAGATGGCAATAAACTCCGGCTCTTTTACACTGAACTCAATAAAATCTGTGAAATGTAAACCTTCGGGGAATACAGGCGCGTAATGCGACGATACGATTATATTTATTGACACAAAAATAAAATTGATATACTTTGCTTTTCTCGTCACTAGGGGAGGCTCTCTTTCAATTTCCCAAATCCCAATTTTCTTTCAATTTTCACAATTTTATAAGTAATAAAAATCGTGTTTATCGTATTCCTTGCCCTATCGCCGGTGCCGCAGCGCGGTACATCAGCTATGTACCTACCTACCTTTATCCTAAGCGTCAAAAACCCCCGACTCGCAACTAGAAAAAAAGCTGTAGCTTTTGAACGGCTGGACAAATTTTCATGAAACAGATGAGATAAGCAATTACCTATATAAATGCATATTATTATGTTAACTAATAATTATGCATTTATTTAATAAAAAATTAACTAATTTTTTGACTACCGTAAAACGGGGGGAATAGGAACGATTTCCAACTTTACGGATGATTTTCACTTTGATATAGTGCTTCTATCTACACCTATTAGTGGTGATTTTTATGATTCTGGAGGCTTAGTTTCTTGTATTCAAAGGTTTTTTTTATTCAGTTTAGTACAAATTTTCATAGAAAATGCAAAAAATTTCCTATATAACTCGTAGAAGGGGACAATGGGAACGAGAACGGGGTATATTAGAACGAAAATGAGGTGAAAATGAACGAGTAAGGGGAGAATAGGATTTTGACATTCGGAGGCCTATTGTCCCCTTTGCTGACGCCTGCTGAGGCATAAACACCCCTCACTCGTTCCGATCCACTCCTATATACTATATAGACAAAGAAATATACATAGAATATTTTGAAAAATTAATTAAATAATGTTCTAGTGATAATATAATTATGCACATAATTTTTATGCTAAAATGTCGTCAAAGATCCCAAGAGCAATTCAAAATTATGTCCACTTTAGAAAACGCAAACACCCCTAAAAACAGAAGTTTTTCTGAGGGCTTGACTTAGGCAGTGATTTTTTTAATATTTTCTAGGGTTTGGACCGTTTGGACCTATTGGACACTTGGTCTTGCCAGAAAATAGTCCCAAATATAATCTACTATAATAGTAAAAAGTTGGTGTAGATGGATATATAGCCAAGGCTGCGTAAATGTTACCAAAATCAAAATCTAGTTTGTGTTCCTATTCCCCCCGCGATTCATATTCCCCCCCTTTTTACTGTACCTACTTTTATAGCAGGATCTCCTGTGGGTGTTTCTGCTACATACCTACCCCTGCGGTCCGAATCACACCAAAAGCGATAATATCGCTCAAAGGTGTGCGGTCCGAATCGGCATGAGCGCGCTAACGACAGAAGGCGTGACGTCGTGAATGACGTCATTATCTGCGCCATATTGGATTTACAGAGCCTTTGCTCCTACGTGAAATCACTGTGAGCCAAACGTCAAATTGACATTTGCACCATTTGACATTTTGTGGAATTGTGATATAAATGGAGAAAATTGCAGTCCCAGTAAGAGATGCAGGTACAGGGAGACAGTTTGCGCTTTATTTGACGCCACAAGAGATTAAACGAGCGAATTCGGGTGATTGGCTTCTGTGGTGTGTGAGTGGTTCTATGTGTGTGTGTTGAGTTATATACAAAAAAGCGGTCTGATCTTAGGTCCGATTGATTATCGCGCTGACAGCGCTGTGAGCGCACTTTTGTTTCGGACCAACGATTATAGTCGTTAGCACCGTGAGCACTGAAATCTCAATTCGGACCGCGGCCGCGGGTAAGCCTATGGATGCCTAAAATTGATACCTATATTATGTTCATTATAAGATAAAGTGCCACAAACTTATCTGGCCCGGTCATGGCGTCGCTGCCGTCGCTTTTACCCAATGGCTTAAGAAATCAACTTTTACCCCTTTTACCAATGTCATCTCATCTATAATATTCTTGGTCATCTCCCGATCTCCCTACATTTAAATGACATTTCGAAGTCATTTTTGTTCTGTAGTTATATAATCTAAGTCTGTAGCTTAGATTACATAAACCTAAAGATCAAGCTACACGCACACATCGGTAGTGTGAGAGGGTGGCGAACCTATACATTAGTCTGTAGAAAGAGCGAGAAAGACTATAATGAACGTCGTGTAACAACTTTTTTGCCGTCTTCACCTTGTCATTTTGACAATCGGGAGACAAAATTGACGTAGCATTGTTATTGTTCGACGAAAATTAATAAAATAATTAATTTTAGCAGCTTGTATTATTGTTTGTGGGTGTTATTCTGTTAATATAATCGTAGAAATAAATTATCATTGTGAATATGGCGGTCTGCAGTGTGAGGGGTTGCAAAAACCGTACAAAAAGAGCTGCCGGGAATGTTTCGTTTCACAGGTACGTTCTACAGTAATTATATGCTAAAATTGCATTGTTTGTGATTAGGTGAATGTCCGTTATACACATAAAATTACTAATACAATTCAATTATGTCGATATTACCAATTAATAAGAAATAATAGGTAATAATTGATTCCATAACCTCTAGATCAAAAGTCATTCAGTGTGCTCAGTTTATCGCCTTTGAAATACCCCTAAATACGGGAAATCTGAATTAACTTTCGAATTTTCTAATAAATAAAAATCTATAAACTAGACAGAATTGTTAACAAAATTCAGTAAATTTTAAATTTTATACATTATTTCCCTTTTAGTCGATTTTATCCCGATCATGAAAAATGTATCTTATGCAAAAACTTAATTGTTTATGCTTTCAACAGCTCTCTAATGGATCCTGCAGTCGGACCCAGCAGCGCCATGTTGTCTGCGTAGTTAAAACTGATAATACAAACACCACCAACCCGACATCGAACACTCATGCTGCTAAGATCGACTATGAGGTCATTAACATATAGGTTGAAGAGCCTGGAGGACGTCAATGTCGCCAATTTTTTTTTTTAAAGTTTATAATGCATAAAATTGATGAATATTAAAAAATAAACTATTCGATACATCTCAGTTTTATTTATGGGTAAATTGGGTTCAATCTGGTAACATTCACACACACATGCACAAATTAAACACCGATATAAAACCTGTTACACTGTCACTTCATCACTTTATCTATGTTCTGTAGCGACGTTAGTTCCAATTTTGGTCACCGGGTCAGATTTAGCGCAATTCGGACCGCAGGGCTAATAAATTGTCAACAAAGAGTATAGCATGCTATGGCAACTAGGAGTAATACAAAAATTTCGCTAAAATACTGAAAACAGCGCCGTCTAAGAAAAAGTTAGGAGAAACAAAATTACGGTGTTGCTATATTTAAATATATGATTCTTATGCTGGGAGTTTCCATAAAATAGAAATCAATAAATAAAATAATTATCACAAGTTATTGGTAAAGTGAATAAAGAAAAATAATAGTGTAATAAATTCAAGCATATTGAGGTTATTAGCATCAGCACAATAATACAGAAATCATATTTTTGTATTTAAAACGTGCACAGTTTTGTTTTCTTATGGGCACACTTGTATTGCAAATGGCCGGTGTGAGAGTGTTTACGCTCCTGCGCATTTTCCTTTTGCAATAAAAGTCTCATTGTTTCGCAAGTGCATCTGCTATCCACGTTGAGTTGAGCCTCTGTTCCTCCGTGTTGCCGTGCCGCGTTACAATATTTCTTTCGTTTGTAAGTTTGTGTTGAGTTGAGTATCCTCCTCCGTGGGACGACATACCGAAAGGATTAGAAAACTTGTGAAGTTACTGTGGATTACTGACTGCGCATAGGCACTCTTTAGAGTTTGGACCCATAATTGCAAACAGTGAACAGTGAACTTCAACCATGTCACAAAATTCTTGCTGTGTACCAGGATGTGTTGTGGTTAGGAAAGATGGTATGTAAATTTTGTTTTTCTACCTTTATTCGCCTCACCTGGAGGGTTACACTCTATTCGTCATTATGTTTCACATATTGCTATTGTAATAGCCGCAGAGTACATTATATAATATATACCATTTACAAGGAGGCCAACGTTATAACAGTTATTTTTATCAACCTATGTACTACAATGCTACATTAAATTGAAATTGATGTAAATACTAATTGTAAAGGTCTCCTTGGTAATTTAGTGATACAAGGAATATACTACTCTCTAACGACAGCAGGTTAATTGATTATGGGATATCAATTTTACGGTCTAAAACAGAAAATTACTTCTTTTTCAGCGCAAATTTCTCAACAACTTTATGATATCCGATTTTTTTAATGCATAGTTATACATCTTCTATTTGTCTATGCAGTTGGAATTATGATAACAACTCAATATAAATTAGGAAAAATAAAAATCAAACACGTTTTTACGTAAGCACAAAACACCAACTTTTTCGATCACTTGTTTAACTTACTGGTAACGAATAACACTGTGAAAAAAAACGTTAGTACTGGGAATAGTTTATTATGCAACCTACAATTTAATTTTTAAAAGACAATTGAATTAGTACTTTAAAAAAATCCTTATAAAATCATGTACAAAACCGACGTCAACGCTTAAGAATTTATTGAAAATTGCAATTAAGTGGTGAATATTTTAAAATTTGAGGTGTTTATCTACCAAATGAAATTATTTTATTTTATTTTTGACTAAATATTTAGTTGTAATAAAACATCTAAATAATGTCTTATAAGTTGAAGAATTGCAACCGTTGTTTAAAAAAATTAAATTCATAGACTTAATAGATATAATAACATAATAATTTTTCAGTGCAATAATTTGCACTGAATAAGTCGAATTTTCTGTTTTTCGAACTCGAAACTGATAGGGACCCTTAATTATATACATATTTACATCTAACTAGTTGTGTCATTTTTTCAGGTGTGCCTCTACACCATTTCCCGAATCCAGAGACACAGCCAGAGAGATTTAAAACGTGGATTTCGAATATTGGTGGTGCAATAGCTACATTGGATCATCTTACTGTCTATGAGAACAAACGTGTCTGTCATAGACATTTTGAAGATATTCACAAGTATCCAACGAAAAGACTGAGTAAATTAGCAATTCCAGTATTGCATATCCCAGGTAATACTATTGTTATACTATAATAATCTTCAATACATTTATTTTGTAGAAGCAAATAATAAACATAGACAATTTTTTAATATTATTCTAGATCTGGAGGCACAATCACTTGGTGAAGCAGTGGTTATGTCAGTCTCTGAGAAGTCCCAACGAAATCCACTACGGGAATATAATTTTAATACATCAGGTATGTCTTTTATTACAAAATTTTTTTTTGGTTCAGATTTATTATCTTCTTTTCAAACCGGTGTGTGATTGCTTTTTTGAGCCTCAACTGAATAAAGTTATTTAATTTTGTATTTCAGGACAACATATCATTGAAGCTACGAGTATAATAAACAAGCCGGCCCTAGCTTCAACATCAGCTGTTTTAAAAACACAGTCAGATGATTTGATATCAGGTTTGTATATTTTTTATAAAGTGAGCTGAATAAACACCCAAATTATACATTATGTTTAAATATTTTTATAGATTTATTAAGCAATCAAATCATTTATTAACAGATCATAAAATCCAATTTGTTAGTAATTACATACACTTCTTAAACACTAGTACATACATTTGGCCAATTATGGTAATAATTATTAATACTTATTAATGATGTCAACACAATCAAAAATAATGTCAAAATCATTCATCATAATGTCGAAATCACCACTAACTAAAAACAATAATAATAAAAATAGTCAAAAATCTATAATGATCAATAAAACATTATTTCAAAGCATGATTTGAAGGTTTTTTTTTATTTTTATTGAAAGATAAAATCAGCATTAGGATAAGTTGTGCACAGTTACTAGCAAGACACCATCTTTTCCATGAAAGTATTTTTTGCAGTGCCTCTCATATATTTAATAATATACAGAGACCTATTTGAGACATTCCTAAAATAAAAATATTTTTGAAGAACCTTCATAATGTGTTTCAAAATGCTACTACTCTGTAAAAGACTTCTTATCTACAAATCACTCGTCCAAGATAACTTTCTATATACAATTATATTTTTTTTAGGATATTAGACTACTTATCTGGTAATGCAAGTAATGATAATTTATATTTAATTTCTCTGATATGTCATTTTAATTATATTGATAAAAATACCTTGATGATCGATGACATCGGGTTTGAGATATATTTATTCTCATTAGAATTTACAATTCACTTACATGAGAACACATAATTATTAGCACAATGACATGTACCTGCCTAATTCTGTTTTAATTTAAATTATAAACTTATATCAAAATCTATGTGAAGAAAATGTATTCTGTATCCACCTATGTAATGTGGATTACATTATAGATTATAATAATGAATATAAAAGACATACATTACATATTTACAATATAAACTATTTGACAATAAAATAATAGAATAAATTCAGCCCATTACTGTCCCACTGCTGGGCATGGGCCTCTTCTCAGAATGAGAAGGGTTAGGCCTTAGAGGCCCTCTAAGGGGTGCAGGTTTCCTCGCGATGTTTTTCCTTCACCGTTAAGGCAAGTGATAATCAAATTGCGATCTGCACATAAATGCTAAAAGTCAGAGGTACGGGCCGGGTTCGAACTCAGATCCTCCTGCATGGAAGGCAAGCGTTCAAACGCTAGGCTATCACTGCTTGACAATATGAATATTTAATTTACAGGACATCAAAATGTTGTTGTGGAGTTACAACCTGACCAAATTCAACGCAGGACCCAGAAAAGAAAGAAAACAATGAAATCAAAAAGTATGTATATAATTTAATATAAAACACTATTACTGAATTGCACAATTAAACTGGAATGAAGATCCCGCCCAAGGTTAGGTCATAAATGTAAAAAAATACTTATTTACTTTGAATACTTTGAAAATATTATCAGCTACAATGAGAGGCTAAAACATTATAAAATCACCTCGTTAGCAGACAGAAGGAAACTGGCCGACCTGATATTCCCGCACAAAATATTTAATGGAAGCGTTTGCCGCGAATAAGTAGCTATAACCTATTTAATAATATCCCATGATCCAGAACAAACCTAGGGCATTTCGCCGTTCTGTAGGCAATTTAAAGACATATCAAAATGTTGTGATTTGGATATTGCTCTCAGTAAAATAATGTTAATTTTACTAGTGTTTCTTATTTTTGAATACCTTGACTGCTTGGAAACCACTGGCGTTGTGTTTGCTACCCTAATAATGACGGTTTGAATGACCTAATATATACGACGTTTTTGTTGTTCCGATATATTTGTGCAAGATGGGTGTTCTGAACAATTTGACGACCATGGTTGACAGGATATCAGTGATTACTTTGGATGTTTCTAAATATTAGGTCACTTTGACTGCCCCTAACAATATGATGATGACTATACCTAGTAAGTGAATGCTGTGGTCTCCTATAATTGGAGGCGCACAATTAATACCAACCAATGAAATTATTTCAAATGTCATGTGTCTGTGTAGACTTTGTTGGGAGGTCCTATAAATAAATAATATACTTCATTTTTAACTCTTGAATATGTAAATCTTTTTTAAAGCTTGATTATAATTTTGTTTATAAGAAAATACGTGTTTTTCAGGTCCTCGTGTAACTTTGGCGCAACATAAGGAATATAAATCGATTTTGAAAAAGTTAAGAAAATGTGAAAGCGTTAAGAAGTCTTTTAAAGCAAAATACATGATTGCTAAAAAAATGAAAACAACAACTGCATTCAATATTGTTTGTAAGCATATGTCTAATACTGCGAAGTTATTTTGCCAAATGCAAGCGTCTCAAAGCGGCAAGAAAAAAAAAGGAAGGCGATTCACGCTTGATGAAAAAATATTGGCGTTGTCTCTTTACAAACCATCTCCAAAGGCATATCGCATACTGAGCAACATATGTATTTTGCCAAGCCGAAGAACCTTACAAAATTTACTACACAAAATAAACCTGAAAGCTGGAGTAAACAACATAATATTCGAAAATTTAAAAAATAGAGTCGCCAAAATGCCTAACAATTACAAATATTGTGTTTTAACTTTCGATGAGATGGCAATTGGACCCGGTATTTCCTACGACAAAAGAAATGACAAAATATCAGGATTTGTAGACAATGGTGAAATAACCGGAAAAGAATATTGTGATCACGTACTGGTTTTCATGATAAGAGGCGTTGTGAAAAAATATAAGCAGCCTCTGGCCTATTATTATTGTAGTGGAAGCACTAAAACTATGGAATTAAAGAAACAAATAAAGATTATTATAAAAAAAGTGCAAGAAACAGGACTGAAGGTCGTGGCAACAGTATGTGACCAAGGCACCTCCAATGTGGCAGCTATAAACTCCTTATTGAAAGAAACACAAGAAACTTTCTTACGCAATGGACAAGAATATAAAGAGGGTTTTTTTGAGGTGGAAATGGATAAAATTTTTCCAATATATGATCCACCTCACCTCATAAAAGGTATGAGAAACAACCTACTTACAAAAAACCTTAAATTTACCATTAAAGGTAAAGAATGTATTGCAAAATGGGACCACATTGTGACATTGTACAAAAGGTGTCCAGGTTATAGAGGCGTGAAGCTGGTGCCTAAATTAACGGCTCACCATGTATTACCTGCATTAATACCAAAAATGAGGGTTAAACATTGCACTCAAGTGTTCAGCCAATCAGTTGGAGTAGCTCTTGGATTTATGGCAGGTAAGCAGTTTGTTATTTTTATTAATTTATTATTGTGAATGTTTATAGATACATAGCTTTTAATTTCCTATCTGTCTTTACTAATGTTACAATCGTGAAAATATCAGTCAGGTTTTTCAATGATATAGGCCCAAGTTCACCGACAATATAACTTATGATTAGAGCAAAATCTGTCGTTTAAACATGAATTTTTGTATGGGTAATCAGACCATTAATTTTAAACATCTGTTATTTTGTGGTTCAAAATGCCCCGTAGTCTATTATCATACAGCCAGATTTAATTGCCAACTATCGTGATCTGCGGGTCTACCGCGTAACAAAATGGTAATGAACATCAGACTCTGGTAATACACTTCGATACGATCGTGAGAGATTAAACTTCGAACTACCTTGTAAAAAAGAAAAACCTATCATGTAGTTGAGACTCCCATCTTCATGATCGGTATTTTTTAACAACGTAGCTCGAACTTTAATCTCTCACGATCGTATTGAAGTTTATTACTAGTGTCGATGTTCATTACCATTTAGTACGTTGGAGACCCGCTGAATATTGCCATAACCACCACCCTCGACAAAACAGATTTGTAATCGCAGTATGTTAATTTCAAACATGATGATGCTACTTCCAATCTTGTCATAATCTCTTAGTAGATATTTAAAACGCGCACAGAAAATGATAAGGTGGCCATGAGAAGACAAGCAATTGTTATCGATACAAAAAAATAATAATTAAGAAACAAAATAAAATAAAAACACTTGCATCTGAGGGCCATTTATTTATTTATTTAATTACAACGGTTGTGTTACAACCAATTACACTGCCAAAGTACATTAGCTACATTTTTCAGCAGAATCCTTTTGCTTACATTAAGTGAATAATGAGTGCGAAATAAGCCCTTAATAAGTCGAAGTGTGTGTGTGTGTGATCATATTGTTAATCAAACTAAGTCCAATGTAAATAAGTTTCGTTCATAATCATCATACTCGCCTGTTAAGTTCCATTGCTGAACATGGGCCTCCCAATGACTGCTACCATAAACGGTCTTTTGGGACATTGCCAGAATCACCACACTTGGTATACGGATTGCTGATTGCATGTTCTTAGCACAAATAAGGATGCTGTTGTCCATCCTCTTTACACGATCCCTAAGTCGCCTTTTACGACACGCTCAGACGGAGAGTGGTGGTCTATTCTTTACCGAGAATCACACCGATGGATAGTCGTGTTAATATATTTTATCTACTTTGCAGGATATGGAAGTCTAGAAAAGGAAAGTACCGACACAGCAGATTTACTCATGTTCTTCGATGATTTGTTTGACAGCGTCAATGGGAGTTTTAGCGGGATAAAAGGAGGAAAAATCTACAGGGCTGCAGTGACCCCAACCTCACCTCACCACAAATTGTGGAACTATAGTCTACCTATTCTCAAAACTATGAAATTTATTAATTCAAATAACCAAGGAGTAGTGCCTTCGTTGTCAAGCTGGATCAAAACCATAGAAGGGTTTAAATTAATTGTAAAATATTTAAATTCCAAAGGGATTAACTCTTTATTGCTGCGCAATTTCAATCAAGACGCATTGGAAAACTTTTTTGGGGCAATTAGAGCTCATGGTTACAGCAACATTATGCCTACGTCGTCTGCATTTGAAGGAGCCTTCAAAACTCTATTAATTAATAATATTTCATCCTCACATTCAGTTGGCTCAAACTGTGAAAAAGATGACGGTGTTTGTCTCCAATCACTAAAATATTTTTTAGCGAAACCAGGAGACAACAGCTCTACTGAATGTGAAGGGGAAATTGACAGTGCTCATTTAAATGTAGAACTTTTAAATACAGACGACCTAATACAGAGCCAAACTCCAATGGACGTTGAAAGAAGCGCAGCAATAGGGTATTGCAGTGGGTGGATAGCACAACTTGCCAAAAAGCATATTTATAAAAACTGTGTGGCCTGCAGAAACAATATGGAAGCAGAAGAGCTACAAAGTTTCCACAAATATATAAAAATGAAAGAATTTGGCAACAAAAGGTGGTTGTGCTATCCTACAAGAGCATTGTTTGATTTCTTTGCCCAAGTGGAACATATATGTATAGAAATATTAAAACATCACAGCAATAAAGAATATATATCGGCATATATAAAATTAATTATAAATGTAAATGTAAATTTATCATATATTACTTGTGCTGAACATAAAGATAATTTGCGTAATTATTTAATAAATAAAAGCACAATGTTTTTCATACACAATTGGTGCAAAGATATCAACAATGTTCTCATTGGAAAAATAACCTTTTGGGATATAAATGATCCTATGAAAGAAAAGGCAAATAGACACTATCTAAAACATAAAGGAAGAAAAAGAAAAACACAAAATAACATATTAAATGTATAATTTAGTTTAGGAGTACTTAGACTCTCATTTTGTACCTATAAATTCAATATTTTCCCAGTTTTTCGTATTTTTACATAAGTAAACATTAGATATTGATATAATTTTGATGTCTGCGACAGCAACACATTTTATGTAGATAAATTCAAATGATTGTTTGCCTTTAAAATAGCATGGTTAAATAGTATTCATGTAATGTTTATAAAAGTCGCAAAATATACAAATTTACACCATTGATTGAATTTAGAAGATATTTATAGCATAATAAGTGCATAAAAAAATATTATGTTGATTAATAAAAATAAAAATTTACACAAATAACCAAATACTTCTCAAAAATTTCTCTAACATATGCAAAATAGCAAAAAACCTGGATAAATATTGAATTTTCAGCCACAAGCTGGAGCATCCCTTTAATATGCAGTGTACATAGTTAAATTTATTTTATAATAAATTATGTTAAAATATTAACTGTTTTATTCATAATTTTCAATAACTCTTCCTACGTCACTTGACATATAATACGTACCTAGTATGCAGCGTACAGCTATAGGTATATGTAGCTATAGCTAGGTACCTATACCCTTAGTTCCCCTACCGAAAAAATAGATGGCGTTGCGGTTGATATTAAGGTTAATAATAAAAAAAGGCCGAGCTGCCTGTCTATGTCCGATATACTATTGTAGTCTTTGGAGTATAGTATTAGAGGGGGAATCGTCAACAAGATTTGAAGTTTATCAATTTATATACAAATAGAAATAGTTGCTTTTTTAATAAGTATTATGTGAAATTACGAGGCAAGGTCAAAATATTATACAACACGTTAAATATAGTCGCTTGCTGTTATCATTTTACACCAATGCTCACTAATGGAATTTTATTGGGCATTCGCTCTGTAGCGATACACTTTCACCTCGCAGGGTCGAAGCTTGCGCGCAATGCCAGTCATACCGCCGTTCGATACGCCAGTGTGTCATCGACCTCCTCGCCCAGTATAAGGAAAATGGTGCATATTTTTAAGAAATCATTATTTTCTATAGTAGGTATAGCATAATGTTTTCTTATTTTAACTTTATGGTGACTATGTTTATAGGCAGACAAGCTAACTCAAGAAGAGCGCGACACACAGCTAAAGCAACTGCTGCAGTCTGGTTGGAAAGTGCAAAGCAATCGAGATGCTATTGAGAAGGAGTTCCAATTCAAGGACTTCAACCAAGCTTTTGGCTTTATGACCAGAGTGGCACTGCTAGCTGAGAAAATGGATCACCATCCAGAGTGGTTTAATGTTTACAATAAACTACAAGTAAGTAAAAATCCACTTGATTATAATATCTAGATATAAGAAAGTAGGTATGCTAAACTTCGTTTAAAATAATATTTAACAATTCACAATCAAGGCCGAGTTCAATGTCACATGTCATGTTCTGATTAATGTTGATAAAACTGTGAAATTAAGCAATGTAAGTAGGGCATAGAAACTAGTTTTGCTAAAATAAATTGCAATTGCTTTTCCAGTACTAAATATTCTAATAGATTCAGTGTGCATATTTGACACACTATAAATTATGGTTCTCTAATCTCTGAGCATAATAAATATTACCTATATCAAAGAATACTAACTATTACCCTATATTACGTATAAAACCATATCTATTAAATGAAACTGGGAAACACTTGTTTTTAGGTAACATTGTCTTCGCATGATGTAAATGGACTCAGCAAGAGGGATATAAGAATGGCTACATTTATGGACAAAAACTGCAACTAGATTATATCTGTTTTTCAATGTAAGTTTTCCATTGTTGTGTAGTAAAGTACCTACCTTTAATATGAGTGCAAGATAATATTATATATAATTTTAATGTTGTATTCAATAAATACTTTAAATTGTGTTATGCTTTTCAATATATTTTTTACATTAAATGGAAATATACAACCTAATAAACCCAAGAGCAGTTTTTGGGTGATTATCCAAAAAATCAATTAAGTAGGTACATCATTAACCTCACCTTAAAGTTGGCAATGCAGAAGTTTAAATCACATGATGATTTTATAATATCAAATATAAATATGATAATTACAACCAAAGGAAGGATGGATGGCATGATGATTATGATGATGAAATGATGAATGTTTTTTGGAGAATCACCCTTATAAACTATTAAGTACCTACCATAATTAGAAATCGAAGCCTTAATAATTATAATCCATCAATTAGAAGAAGAGAAATAATAAAAAACGTAAAATGTAATAGTTTCCTCAGTTTACGGTATCGTAATAATAAAATCGAAAAACCTTTAACATTCAAAAGAATTACACGAAACATCTGTCACTCACTACCTAGAGATAACCATCCGCCATCTTGCTAAACCCTCGACGGAGCTGTGGTTACATATTTTGACTAATGGTTACTTATTTAACCACTAGACGTGTTAACTAGGGATCAAAAAACAGATTTTAGAGAAATTTAACCATTTGTTACAATTTTTAACCATTGGTTGACTTAACTAGGGATCAAAAAAGATGTTATTTATGTATCTACTATTTGTAAGCTCACTGAGGTACATGCTTATTGCATTAATATAAAGACTTGAATGTAGGTAGGTAAGTTAGGTAGTTATGTATGTAGGTAGGTATGGTAGGTAAGTAGAGGTAGGTAGGGTAGCAAGCACTTGGTACAATGAAACTGCAAAAAAAAATTATCTCACTAGTACAAACACACGTGTTGCTCAAAGCTTGAGGGCAACGCAACTAGTCTGTGAACGCAATTAATAAGCTTGCACGCACGGTGCAAATCTCCCGCGCCAATACGGACTACGCATAGATAGTTGGTTTTTGCCTCTAGATTTCTTACTTGATTAATAACATAAATACTAGAGGTAAAATATACTTTAATGGTCCCGTAGCCGTGGGACCGGACGCCCTTAATATTGTAGCAGATTAAAAAAACCACATTGTTTCAGTTTTAAGATACATATTTTTTTTTTTTGATAATATTTATATTTTTATCTGGTGAATAACTTCCAAATTACTAGTTATTTTTCTTGACATAGCATGGACAAGTTCGCCTATCGCACAGTGGCTCCGTTTCGAACACGGAGGTGCATGGGTACGCTTTTTCTATTATTCGCTTTAATTCCAATGCATGCTCTAGGGACTTAGTTTCGCATACCATTTTCATCTGAAACATGAAAATAAATATCCACAGTATATTAAAGTAGTTATAGGAAGCTATGATTCGGCTTCAGCAGGAGTAGATCCCGTTAAAGATAGATAATTATTGTAATTTGCGAATCTCAAAATGGTAAAACCCATTTTTCCGTGTATGGTTTACAAATGTCAACCTTATAGCTGATTTTACAATAACGAATGCATAGTACTAAAAAAAATCAGCTCATTGCTCTCACTGTTTAGTACTTGCTCGTAGCTCTAGTTTGATACAATGTTACCATTTCTCAGTTCTCTGACGTATCTGTGGCATCTCTCTCGGAGTCTCGGTTGAGTGATAGATTCCGGTAAAAACCCTGCCATAGACTATAATATGGCCATGTTATAAGTAAGTATTTTTTGTAAGTAATCGGCAATTCGCCAATGATGCAAAAATAAAAATTAAAATCGAATGATACCGTAAAATATCGTAATTGAAAGTTATTTTAATTTTATACACAATAAATCTACCTTAGATTGATTTCAGTGGTAAGAACGTAGATTGTATGTACTTTTTATTACTGTTTTTTTGTAATATACAATTTCTAAGGTGATCAAAAAAGTAGGTACTCCATACTAAGTATTATCGATACTTTCTTTTGCAATACCGGTACTTATCGAATAGGTATCGATACTTTTGAATTTTTGCGGATCCCTACCTGTGCCTATACATACTATACAAGAATACACACCTCAACAAAATAATCTTCGTCCTGTGTCCACGTATTGTCTTGGAAGTGACGATGCACATTATATTTTCCGTTTTTGAGAATGTTCATCAAAACAGCTTTAGACGCTGCGTCGTTTCTTACACCAACCTATGGTGAAACAAGGTCGTTACGATGGACCTACGCTATGACGATGTAATGGGACAATCTCCAAACGCAATTTTGGTCGCTCGTCCCGAAACGATTAGTAAATGGAGGCGTATATAAAAATATAGCGGATTTACATGAAAATAAAGCCGATATTATGTCCCGAGAGTGAAAACATACCAGCATTGTTAATGAAGAAGTTGTGTACCTATACTTAGCCCTAAATATGCGGTCTGCAGCACGCATCATGTTACGAAAACTACAAGTTTTATTAATTATTATTATATTTTTCATCCCACTAGCTCGGAAAGGCTTTCTTTGTTCTTCGAAAACAGCGCGCATATGTCTATTTTATCCGCTAGCATGGAAATGTTATTCGAAATTCGAACGTGACGAACTATCGTGTATAGTGCCAAGTGCCACAAACTTATCTGACCCGGTGATCAAAATTGGAACTAACGTCGCTACATAACCAAAATGACTTCAAAATGTAATTTTTCTAGGGAGATGACATTGGTAATAAAATATTATAGTTTAAAAAAACTATAGAACACGCTTTAGTCATCCAAACTGAACGTGTATGCAAAATTTCAGCTTAATCAGAAACCGGGAAGTGGGTCAAATTTAACTTCCAAGATTTTCTTACATAGTTAGTTAATTACAGGTGAAGCTAATAAAAGCGTGTTAAAAACGACGCCAGCGACGCTAGGTTACGACGATAAGTTTGTGGCACTGTTCACTGGTGTAGGTACCTACCTACTTATTTATTTCTTTTTATAAAAAGAAAGCACATTATGGAACGTTCAGAAACGTGGTTCGTCCTTACAATAGTTACAGTCTTATAATAATTACTAGAGGTCGCGCGGGTGCGCGGGCCGCATGCGGCCCGCGAGGGCTTTTTAGGTGGTGCTTGTAACATGACTTAAAAAATATATGATTTTTGATTTTGTATGGCAGCCATTTTTTTTTGTATGGAAACCATCTTTTTTTCACCGGCTCGTCAAACGGCCCAAGGTCCTTGACATTTTTAGTTCCGGCACTGTAGGTCTGCGACTTGTCGTTTTCGAGATCCGTAGGGCAGTTCCGGTCAGCGTTCCACTTTCAGGTCATTTCGGACTTTTCCTAAACTCACAGGACTCCGTTCTATACGACTCTTATACATCACTTTTACCCCCGGTGGCTCCTTCTGGGAGAACAATTGGGTGAAAATGCAAAATGAACACTTGTATGGCGGCCATCTTGAAAAATGCCGAAAAAAAAAATTGACCCTGGATTATGAATCGGTGCCCCCGAAAACCCCCGGATGCCAATTTTCAGCCGGCTCGGACCATTTTTTTTTTGGCTGCCATTTTGAATCCGTCATCTTGGATTTTTATGAACCCCACCGGAAAGCCCCGTCGTCCTCTATGACATTTGGTCGAGCACCCCCCCGCTATCTCCAACGGTTTCGGAACGGTGAGCGTTTCAATTTTGTATGGCCGCCATCTTTTTTTGTATGGACGCCATCTTTTTTTCAGCGGCTCGTCAAACGGCCCAGGGTTCTTGACATTTTTAGTTCCGGCAGTGTGGGTGTTCGACTTGCCATTTTCGAGATCCGTAGGGCAGTTCCGGTCAGCGTTCCACTTTCAGGTCATTTCGGATTTTTCCCGGACTCACTGGACCTCAAGGTTTATGGCTCCCATACATGACTTTAACCCCCCACGGCTCCTTCTGGGAGATCAATTCTGTCAGTGAGTCAGTCAGTGAGTCAGTGAGTCAGTGGTAATCGAGCTTTATATATATAGTCAATTATATTAGTGATCCGTTGGTACCTACACTTTATTTTAATTTTTAATACCATTGAATTAACAGTAACACTCTGTTTCAGTTTTATTAGATAGATTATAATATAGTTTCGTTAAAAAACAAAAATACGACAAGAATATTAATATCATGTTTGTTCTAAGAATTTTAAATTGGTATGACACAAAGTAAGAAAGCAGCAGAAAAAAATAATCATAGTTTTCTTCTATTCACACATCCATTTTGGTTTGTTTTGTGATAAACGTGTGATAAGTTTTACGGTAATTTATAAAATATGAGTGATCCGAGTAGCGATGAAGATATGAATTTAACACCTGCCGAGATACTGGAAACGGTACATAATGCGTAATTATATTTGAATTGCTTTTGTTGCATCTAGCATTTTCCTCGCTGTAGAGATGGAAAGTTGTGTGTTTCGCACGGCTGCAAAATTATTTGCATCTCGTGCCTTTGTATCCCTCGCTACGCTCAGGACTCTATCTTTATACCACTCGCTTCGCCCGTGGTTTAGAGTCCTTCCCTTGCTCGGTATTCAATACAAGCACTCACACAAATAACAAGCATAACAAATAACTATAATTTCTCATAGGAAAGATAGGTAGGTATGTAATATTTTTTGTTCCAGAAAACATACTGGTTGATTTTGAAAACAAAAACTACCCGCTTGTATTTTTTTAATAAAAATTAAAGCGAATTCATTTGGTTGTTTTTTTTTTTTTTTTTGCTCAGTAAAATTATATTATAGGTAGTTAGTTAGTTAGTTAGTTACTATATTAATCTTTATTTCATAATTTTAACGACAATTGGAATACAACTTAAAATTGAACTTTACGACATTTTTACGTCATGGAGCGACGTCATTTGACCGCTCATGAAATGCAAAGAGCTGTAGTCAAAAAGATGGAGCCATAATCCTAAAATTTAAATTTAAATTGGAGAGCTGTAGGGATGTTACAAATGGGAAGAATTCAATTCCAGGTATCTCGGTATTTTGGTCTCCATAGAAGCGTAATTTGTCGTCTTTGGCAGCGTTACCTACGCCAACACAGGAGATCCTGCTGAGCAGCACCCAGGCCGAGGGAGGAGTACAACTGCTCGGCAGGACCGATACATAACCCGTCGATCCGAGGATCGACCGTTAACTGTGATTCCCGTTTTCTTTTCTTGCCTGGATGTTCCTCCTGTTCCACTTCGCTATCCGATGAGCTGCTAGAACGCGATGAGTCACATTTATCTGGTCTCAGGTAGCCTCGATAGCCCATTGACGTCGATAATGAGCGCAGGATTAATTGCGAAATACAACCGATATTACAAATTAGCGGTTTATAAAATACGCGCAATAATTACTGTAGGTAATACTTAATTATCTAACATTCAGTGACAGAAATTTTCAAAAAACGTAATGGTTTTTATTAATATTAGATTTCGACGAACCGCGTCCTCGCTGGTTGCGATACAGGTGCCATTTAGGCCCAAGTGCACCGACAACATAACAGATGTTTAAAACGAAATCGGCCGATTACCCATACAAAAAATAATGTTTAAACGGCTGATTTTGCTCTAATCATCTGTTATGTTGTCGGTGAGCTTGGGCCTTAGTGTAGACCGCATACCTAATAAGCTAAGTATACACAGCTTCTTCATTAACTATGCTGCATGTTTTCCAGACTCCAGAGGCACATTATTATACTTGTTTAGACATCTTATTTCCAAAAGTACAGATTCTCATTAATATTTAACATCAATACTTAGATAAAAAATACAACAGCTACCATTTTACGCGGAATGTAGTTTATAGGACATTAGTGTCTTACCCTAAACTTTACTAAACGTCCGTCTGCAGCTAATCCTCTTTCCAAACATCGATATAACATGATATTGTCAACATTGCCCCCGGTTAGAATGCACACCACACTGAAATCGAATCATGTAAGTACTAGGTATATTTTTACAGGAAAATGCAACACTGCCTTTTCTTCCCAACGGGTAAAAAAAAGTGTGTTAAGTATTAGCTATTTTAATATAGGTAGGTACCTAGGTACCGCCTTTGATTTAATTTGTATTTTATTTTCATGAAAAATAATACTGTAGGTATCTATGTAAATATTTTATCATTGGTTACTATCAAATAGTGAGACCCCAACAACCCAAAAAAAAAATGGCTGTTTTCAATAAATCTGATGAAATCGTATAGTGTGGATGCATTTTTAACTTTATCAACCTATAAAATATTATCCCACCAAAAACATTAAATGTAAAAAAATGCCAAGTCTCTCGATGCAGTCTTTTCATCGTAAAAAGTTTTGAGATCTCATAGAAGCCAAGTCCTATTCAAATTATTTTGTAGTTATAAATCAACATTTAGTAATTGTATCAATAGTTTTCTTTATATTATAATTATAGTGACTTGGCAATGAGCACAAGAAGAAACAAATAAAACGGCATATTTGGAGGAGTTGAAAGTCACACACCGCATGCGTAAACATTAATATCACAAAATTAATTTTCTTTTGGTTTATCCGTGTCGTCCCAACCGAATTTCGGCAACGGCAGTCAGTCTCATCCAAGACTAGTAAACTGCGCAGGATAATCTGATCACAGGTCTCGTCAGTAACATTTGCACATAATTCCAGGCAGCAAGCAGCTTTTAATTTGTGCTCATTGCCAAGTCACTATAATTATAATATAAAGAAAACTATTGATAAAATTACTAAATGTTGATTTATAACTACAAAATAATGTGAATAGGACTTGGCTTCTATGAGATCTCAAAACTTTTTACGATGGAAAGACTGCATCGAGAGACTTGGCATTTTTTTACATTTAATGTTTTTGGTGGGATCTCATTTATTTTTTGTAAGTGTATTTCTTTCTTTTTTTTTAGGTGACCTCATAATTTCTTGGACTTCAGCTACTGCTTTGCTTAGAACCCATTCTCTATCTCTTTTGTTTCTTTTCTGAGGCTTCGTTACTTCTAAGGTAGACAAGTCTGGGCGATATATACTTCGGAGTCGATTATATTCAGCTATTGCTATCTCCTGAGCTTTGACACTACTAAAATTCACATTTATTAAATGTAATCCACCCAAACTAGTCACTCTTGAAAGGGCCACGTATGCTTGACCACAGTTTATATTATTCTTTTCTATTCTATGTATTTATTCATCCAATTGAATACTTAAACAACGAACAAAGTTAACAATGCAGTCAAAATCCATACACAATGTTCTTGCCAAACCGCAAATATAAAATTGTTTTCTATGGTATATTATTTTTTAATGTTTTTATAATTTTTCCTTTATATGTGGCTAATGACCTATCTTGGTGCAAAATTTGAAGTTTCTAAGTCTGCTAGAAGTACCTTAGATTTTTGATGATCGGTCAGTGAGTCAGTGAGTGACAAAATGGTGTAACTTTGATCGACCGTAACTCCTAAACTATTAATTCAATTGGCATGTTATTTCGAACTTAAGCTTGTTCTAATGCCTACTATTATTCACCGAAAACCTAAACTCGTAGCTTTGTCCACGTTGAAGATATAGGGGGGGCGAAACAGCTGCGAATCGCATCGAGAAAAGATGGTACGGCCGTGCCCGTTTCGCTCGAGACTTGGCTGGGGCACTGCCGTGCCCCCAGATTGCCCGGCTAGACCTTAGTAGGGCTATTATGACTTGAAGTCATTGATATCCTCTCTTCCTTTAGGTTAGATTTGCACATGGACATTACCGGCCGGATGATGTGAATGTTTTTTAGATGAGTACCTACCTATGTCTTTTTTCCTTATGACGGCAGAATTGTATCCAGGCCATGTACTGAGCTGTGTACTCACGTTAGGTATTCATGATATAACTTTTATAAATATAAGGTGGCCTATTATTTTCTAGACGATAAAATTCTACGACGCGCCGCCCGCGCCGGTATAAAGTGTCTTTAGTCTTTTTTTGATCAGTCTTTATTATAGACGGATCGTAAATATCTACTAGCTTTGTGTACATACTTCTTTAACTTCAGCTCTGGTACAAGGTTCCCGAGGACGATCGCCAATGTACAGGCTCCTGCTCCTTCTACTACAAATTTTTCCCTTTCCGATAAATGTAACATTGAGCGAGCTATCCAGTCTTCTTTCACTAGGAGCTGTGAACGAAGAAAATTACACTACCTACTCTATAGGTCTCAAACGAAAGAATAAGAATCTTATCTTTGCTCTGAGGTATAGGTAATTACCTAGTAGGATTTTCTGTGTTCTGTGGTAATTACAATTATTATCATGCCTGTAGGCTGTATTCTTGGCTGTATTCCTCGAAGAGTCGAGTTAACTGATGCCCTAGTGTAAGTTCCTTTAAGGCGTGTTTCACACGTACCACAACCACACCACAACGACAACACTTGGGCGGGCACTAATTTGTATGAAAATGAATAGTTTAATTCACACGGACCACATTTTGCCATCAAATTCAACTGTGTGGGTGTAGGCGACACCGACCACAACGCAGTCACAAAGCAATCACCAACGACACCGCGCACTAGCGGCCGGCCACGGCCACATCGTAAATACAACGTTGCGTCGAAGCAATGACACTGTGCGCACAAGTCCCGCCTGCGCCCACCCTCCTCGTCTGTACAAACGACGACGATGACTACGCTGACATCGTCTTCTTCTCAAATAAAGTCATGACAAGGATAGCAACAACAATGATTCCTCTCCGAAGTCCATGAGATCGTTCAGTCAAGGTCGGTTTTCCTCTAAGACAACTGGATTCGATCTGCCTGTCTGCAAACACTAGCCGCAACGTAACCACATCGCAACTACTAGCGACAACGCAACCACATCGACATTCTGTAGTTACCACGACGCAACTGCAACAGGCTGCAGCGACACTATTCACACGTAAGCCCAGAGTCTTCTTCACCACTTTTAGTCGCTGCGATGTGATGTGGTTGTGGTACGTGTGAAAGGGCCCATAACAATTACGACTTTACGTAGGTACCTATCGATCGCGTTCTGTGTGTCGTTTGGCCCGCTTCGAGCTCATTGAAATTGTTAAAAGAAAGTTCACGACGTCTGTACTATTTAATATTCACCCACATTAAGTAGATGCCGTTATTGATCAGTCACATTTTGTATACGGTTCACCCACGGATCGATGATCACAGTGTAAAATAAAATTAGGACTCATGTGTACTATTGCCATAAAAGTGGTTGTTACTTACTTACGGATATATTAACAAATAATTAATCAATTATTAATTTTAAAAAATACATACCATTTTGTCTAGAAGCGGTTTTGCAGAGGCAAATGCGTTGCAACCGATGTTAGTGACAGTTATTGCATCAGCGAGGGTCGTTTGTAATGGCAGTGTCGTCGGTTCTTCGCTTTGCAAAGAGTTGAAGAATGTTGGTATGACTTCCGGTTGGACTCCCTGAAAAAGGATAGATGATAGAAATATAATATAGGTAATCTATACCACAGTTTAAAGATTCAAAGATTTATTGCTTACTAAGTGTATACATTGGTGTTACATTTTGTTTTGGAACTTATAACTTAGTGGCCTTTTACAAGCATTGCAATATTGAGGGCTATATTTCTATTATAATTATTTTAAAGTATATTGTTATTTTTACAATTGAGCTAGGTATGTGTTTAAATATATTGTAAATTGTGTCTATACCATCTATAGGTATCTACTATAATAAATCGTAGAGGTCGAAAAGTCTGTAAGTACCTACCTACCTACATTGAAAATATTTTTGTTTTTATTCTTTTAATCGGTTGATTAGATCCTGAGATACAGTTTGACCCTCTATTGTAAGTAGTCCCGCACAAAGCAAAGGTCACGATTGATTGAATTGATTATAAAATAAACTTTAAAAAAAAAGTATAAACCGACTTCAAAATACTAAAAAGTATGAAATAATTCTCTTAAAAAAAGCTTCTGAAGTCGGTGCCACTGCCAAGCTCGTTCAAGCTGTTAAGTTTTTTAAGAAAATTATTTCATAGACACTTTTAGTATTTTGAAGTCGGTTTATACTTTTTTTTTTTAAGTTTATTTTATTTTTCTATTTTGAGTGGCATAAACATGCGATTACAGTAATCGCAAGTGACATGCTGATTGCTGTTATTCATTCAAGAGTTCCATTGTATCTGGGTATATCTCCGAAATTCTTCATCAGATCTTCACCAAATTTAAATGGGACCACACGGGAAGCACCAGCTTTCAAATAAAAAAGAATCATCAAAATCTGTTCAGCCAGTCGAAAGTTCTGAGGCAACAAACAGTCTAATTGAGAACGTTCTCCTTTTTTGAAGTCGGTTAAAAAAAATGTTGTATTGGCCCCATTTTGATGGGAATTTCTCTGTAGTGTAACTTAGGGGTCGAGGACTTATAGATAATAAATATATGTATCTCTATCTTCATGTTATCGCTCGCATGAGCTGAGCAGTGTAGCACATTATGAGCACCTATTAGATATGTATGATTATTTTTTTTACTGATTTTGATAGGTCTCTCACTGTAGCACTACGGGGTCGATTTTTTAAAGCCAATATGTAGATATTATTATTATCAAGCTATCGCTCATAGGAACTGAACAGAGTAACATAATTTTTTGCGTAGGTATGGTCGATATTTCGGTATTCAATTTAAATATCGAAATTTTAGATATTTGAATAACCCCGTTTAGTTAGATTTTAGAGACTTAAGCCATAGATGTTCAATATTAGTGACAGATATTCTACTTATTCGGTCCAGCATTAAAAATTATAACTTTTAGTTAATTTTAGTTTTTTAGCATTTAAAATTATTATTCATAAAAATTTATAGATAATATACTCGTCAAAACAAAATAAGGGCCACTTGCAAATTTCGACATTATGGGTGATTTACTGATCATTAACTATATCCATGTGGTAAATTGTACAGCGTTGTATTATCTTAAGTGTTTGCGAACACTTTAATAGCATTCCGCTTGAAAAACAGTTAAAATGGGTAGATTTTATAATTTTTTTTGAAACCAATTCATTTTACCCTTTTTTTAACGTGAACTTTAAGCTCATTTAACATTTGTATTGTACTGAGAACAGTTTAGTGTGTCAAGTTAGTGCGTACATCGGCATTTTAAGAACGTAATTCCACAGGTTCGACTTCAAATAGACTTGACTACAACGACCAGGACCATAACACTCATCCAAGAACGCTATTCGTAGCGATCTGTGGTTTTACAGCCGAGATTTTCGCAGCGAGCGATTCAGAATGCCTGGAATTGCTTTTATGAGATCCAAAAATTTGTCAGAAGTCAGGAATTAGGCAGAGCCAGAGGAATCACCGCTCAGGAAGACCGCTACATAGACTTACATGCACGCAGAGAGAGCACCGTCACTTCCCGCTCTTTGAAAACCCGCATGTGCCTTGCCACAGGCACGTGACTTAGTGACCAATCAATTAGAAACCAGTTTTATGAAGACCAGCAATTGTCCAGGAGTCAAGTGGTTCGAATTCCATAGACCAGTATTCATCATGCAAATCAATAAACATCCGCAAGGCAACAATTGGACTGTAGCGTAAGTGACTGAAGCATATTTCTTTTTACAGATGAGAGCAAAGTAAAAGTTTTTAGTGTTGACCATTGCATAAGAGTGTGGAGATGAAAAGCTGAGCAATTTTCAGATGCCTGCATCCACAACAATGATCGATTTTGGGGGCACAATGTTATGGTGTGGGGAGGCATAAGCCAAACTGGAAGAACTGAGCTTGTAATTCAGAACCAGGGTACAGTAACAACTTAACGATACATCCAGGAGGTCATAAGACTCTATGTGGTGCCATTTGCATAGCAAGTGGGTGCAGGTTTCAAGCTGTTGCACGGCAATGCACGCGCTTATATTGTTAGAGCCACCAGAGAGACACTAGAAGAGGCTTGTATACAAGTGTTGCCGAGGCCAGCGAACAGTTCGGGCTTGAACACAATTGAACACATGTGGGATCTGTTGAAAAGAAGAGTATGAGACACAAATTGATCAGTGGACAATGAAAGACAGCCCATAAACGTCCTAAAATCGAGCTAGGAACAAATCTCTCAAGAAACAATGCGGCATCTGATAGAAAATGTCCTCTAGGCTTCAAGAATATGTTCAGAAAAGAGGAGGTTACACCAGATATTGATTTAAAAAGAAATAAGAATAAACGCCGTGGAATTTCATTTTTAATTGCATTTTTAGTCCAAGTGTACTTTTTGCTGAAATTGCACTTTTTCTTGAAAATGTTGTAATTTTCTTTTTTTTTCTGTGGATTGTTTAAAATTTAAGCCCATTTCATTAAAAACAAATCATTGCAATGAATTTTACAACTTAGAAACCTAGGAACCTCATAATTTGCCCAGAAGATCAAAAATATGAGGTGGCCCTTATTTTGTTTTGACGAGTATATTAGAAACATCTTACAAAAATAAAATTCAAGCACCTGAATTTTTCGCGGACAAAGTCGCGGGCACAGCTTGTTAACACAACATAGTATCTATATAATAAAGTCGCCCGCCGCGTCTGTCTGTTTGTTTACTAATTACTTAATTATACAATTTGATGCGGTTTTCACCATCATTTTGAGCATTTGTTCCGTAAGGTTTATATGTTTCATACTTTCATATTTAATGTAAAGATAGTAGCACCCGTGCGTAGCCGGGGGCGGGTCAGTGTCGTAATAAAGAGTAAGTGCACTTATAAGCGGGCGACTGACATGCGGCATAATGACGGCATCCGCTGGCAGATGCTACTAGCGATCGCAGGCTTATTATATCCTTTTAGAACCCTTATGGGGAATATCTAAGGATAGCTGGCGAACCTGTAGGCTACAAATGACTTGTAGATATGCATGTGGGTTGTCTACATGATCCACATTCCACACGCATAATCTCTCTTTCGGAATTTTACAAATCTGGTTTTATAACTTACGTAAACGAGAACAGACGGTTTTTGGTGTTTAATGACGGTGGCCACGGCGGCTGCTAGGCCTCCGGTACCCACTGGCACAATCAGTGCGTCTAAGAACGGCGTAGTTTCCATGATTTCTAGAGCAATGGTGCCGTACCCGGCAAGAACATGCGGATGATCACGCCTGCGATGAAAAGTGCCTATGCTTTAAAAATGTATCATTGCTTAGCTATGTAATTTCATAATGACCACCCGCTAAATATTAATTTAATACTGAAGGCCCTGGATTTCTTTAAAAAAATATAATGTTTCAGTAATAAATGAGAAACATTGGAAGTTTTACATAACTGAGAATCTGCCAAAAGATAAGTAATGTCCCATCCAGCACTTCAAGCGTTGCACAACCAGCTGGCAATGCGCCGCTAGTTATGTTACATTACCTTAGTCTTGGACATATTTATCTTGAGGCCCACTCTGAGAGAAGCATCGTACGGGTCTTGCAACATGGACTCGAGATCTTGCATTCGTGGGGTACCAAAATCAAGTCATCCGCAAAACGCAGGTATTACAAGTGTACTATAATCTTTTCTTGTTTTATACCTTTTCAGTAGTCGGGTTTTATTTATTTAATGCTTTATGCACAGGTAAAAAAACACCGCGCAAAGGCGGACTCACGGCGGACTTAATGCCACAGGCATTTAGTAGTATTTAGTAGTGGTGGGGTTTTAGTTAACTCCTGGCAATATATTATTATATATTTTTGGAATGTTCTAATGAAGCCATTTCATTTGATTCCCAACACGGCATCATTAAACAAAAACCGACATTAAGAGTAAGATTTTTTTTTTTTTTTTTTTTTAAACATTGCCCCTCACTAGGATTTCTCCTGTATCGAGGGTACAGTTTACAAACATACATGTCACATGCACACACAACCAGACCCGAAACAACTATCTGTAGATCATACAAATATTTGTTCCGTGCGGGGATCGAACCCGCGGCACGTAGCGCAGAAAGCTAATCGCTTAGCCACTGCACCAACCGTGTCGTCAACTGTAATTGTATTATATTAGGGGAAAGCTGTAATTGTATTATATACCAAACTGTATTATATTAGGGGAAAGCATTATGCTTGACTATTGTTAAACTGACATGTTTAATAATGCATAACTCTAAACGGACTAAGATTTGAATCTTGGCGCCATAGTAACTTTTATTCAGCTACAAAATACCTATCCAACGATGTATGACACGTTGCTATTGGAGGGTGGGACCAAAATTGGCATCATCCTCTAATTGGGTCTCAGTCGACTCTTATTTCTCAACAGGTGTTTCCTCCAAAAAACCGACGAAATCGAATTGCCAAAATTGAGAAAAACAAAAAATCTATTTCCCATAAATTTTCTATGAAAACAATCTTCGTATGCAGGTTTTCTCAAATCACTGTCCTTTACACTGATCCATTAATTTTATTGTGCTAAATGTATAGGTAAGCATTATATTTACACACCCCATATTGCACGTGACCCGTAAATGTATTTTTCTAAAATAAGGCTCAATTTACACCGATATGGCAGCATTAAATGAAGGTACATTTGTTAAAAAAATGGGGATTTAATATCTACAAAATTAACCTAAAGTTTCGTAACACCAGAACTCTCTAACTATAACAGAAAGGAAAACCACCCTTAATTCCCCAAAATTTTGCGCCACCCTAATCTATATTTGCATAATAAGTTGATATGAAAGATAGAACATATCCATACACACCCGTTGATATAAGTAAGTCCCTTGTCTCTCGCCAAAGCGCGAGCATATTTTTGTGCTTCTGCCAGGTTGGTTCCTTGCACGATTACCTTTGCTCCGTAAGAGTGGCACCTCTGCATCTTATCGATAGGTAATGTTATTGGCGCTACTACGATCACAGGGATATTCATCTTTGCTGCGTGGTAACTCATACTTATGGCCTCGTTACCTATAGACGCCACGACAACTCCAAGCTTTTTCTTATCAGTTGGTAAAAGCTGAAGAACATTCAAAGCACCCCTTTCTTTAAAACTGTAATGAAAGTAATGGTATAGACAGTTTACCGCTGCAGAATACTAGTAACTTTAATGGAAGACAAATATTTTTCTTACCTTCCGGACTTTTGCATGAACTCCAATTTATAATGAAGGTAGATACCGAAATCCCGTTGGGTGTGTGCTGCCTGAAATTGCATTATGTTATATCATTAGGAAGGGGTAGGTAGGTACCTACTGAACGTAAAACGTAACGTAAGTAATAAGGTAGGTACCTATACGGATACCTATATCGATAGGTGTTCCAATTAAAGGCCCGTTTACACCATTCATGTTTATTGTATTAAAAATAGCAATAATTGAAGGTAATTCGCGCGCAATAATATGCGATTATAATAATAATATGCAATGATATGCTAGTATTGTACCTATACAAATCTTGACCAAGTAGGTAATTATTGCAACATCTAGGTATTTATTTACATCAAAAACATTATTTCAAGTTCTGGCTTGTCTAAATACATACTTGTACCATTTTTTGATGAATTGCTTCTCGTATTGCACGCATTGCGGCTGCAAATTTTTCATTAAATATCGAAAGTTCTTCACTAGACGTGGTTCTGTGATTTTTCATCACTCATGCTATGTTTATACTAGTGTAGTGACAGTTTTGATTTCAACTTGCCCCTCCAGAGCATGAATATTACAAATTGTTTCGACAATACATGATAATTATTGCTTTGACTTTATAGTATATATTCAACAGGCAAGAAACTTACATGGTGTAAATGGGCTTTAATAAATGAGAAAATGTCCTTTTTCTTTTTTATTGAAGAAGGTCGGCCTCTATATAATTTCGCAACGCTTGTGTTTGTGAATGACGTGTGTAGTTCAAACACGGGGGTGAAGCCACAGGCAAAGGCTGATGTCGAATACATCAAGGTAGGTACTAACCATTGTAGGCGTGCTGATGATATATGGTCTTATTCTTTGAGCTGCATCTACGACATCTTCATACTTGATTATTTTAGGATTTTCAGGGTCACAAAATTCATCAAAATCTTCCTAAAAGTGAAGTCACAATAATAACACTAATGCTTTGCGCTAATGTAAAGGTGCAATATTTATTGGGAACAAAACAAAATCTCGATATGCTACGATTTTAGATCAGTTTTTAATGATCTCTCATTTGCAGGGGCAGGTAACTAGATAATTGTGTCTATATGGAGTTGGACACACATGATTTTGTTTATTTTGTTATTTCAAAATGTAATAACGTGTCCATTTATAATTTTAGATACCTACCTAGGTACGTCACTTTATTTAAAACCGTACTTTTTCAGATCAATAGGTGGAAATCAGTGTTCTGTAAACTGAACAGCCATTCTGCCCCGATTTAGAAATAGAATTCATATCGCTGGGCTAAATGGGCTAGCGAGTTTTGGATTACTAGGTATTTCCTGAAAAAGTAATTATAGCCTAGCGGTTGAGCGCTTGCCTTCTATGTAGGAAGGTTCGAGTTCAAACCCGGCCCATACCTCTGACTTTTCGAATTCAAGTGCGGATCAGACAGTGAACGCATTCACTGGGATCAGAATTTATTTATCAATTTATCACTTGCGGTAAAGGCGAAGGAAAACATAGTGAGGAATCCTGCACACCTAAGAGGTCTCCATAAAGTTAGTCCGTCTACCCGCTCCAGGCCAGCATGGTGGACTAAAGCCTTACAGGACAGTAATAGGCTGGATTATTATTTACAGGAGTACATGGGGTGTTACTTACATTTCTGCGAGACATTTTGATTACCTATTAGTAGGTATTTATTGTGTATTTCTGTTCTGTCTACGGTTGACTGGACTGGTTTCTATTAATATGATATAATAAGCAATTTGGAAGTTATTGATACATTTTAAATGTTTTCCGATTTTTGACAAGACAAAATGTCAATCTTCTGTATTTTTGTTTAATTTCATAGATACCAAAAAGATAGCAATGGAATGTAACAGCCACTGCGAATTATTCTTGTTTTTAAAACGCTTTTATTAGCTTCACCTGTAACTAACTAACTAACTACTTATGTAAAAAGATCTTGGAAGATAAATTTGACCCACTTCTCGGTTTCCGATTGAGCTGAAATTTTCAATGACTTAAGAATCCATTGGAAATTTTGCATACACTTTTAGTTTGTTTGGATGACAAAAGACAAAAAAAAATCAAATATATAAAGGAAGTTTGTTCATATATGAACAATAAATTGTCAATAATAGTTACAATTTAGCATAAGCGGGTTCTTCATCTGAGGTATCACAATACAAAGATGCGAATTGAGAACGGCCGCTTCGGACGGACCCTTGTCCGTCCCTGTCCTTACATGACTCAACCGCTTTCATTAGCGAAAGAGATCTTGCGCAAACCTGTTACCTATTCAGTGCAATTACCGCAGTCGGGTGAAGCGCAGCAATGTGCTTCAAGTGGGACATTATTGGGTTCTATTATTATTATCTTAGTTTTAGTTAAGTATAGTCAGATTAAGCGAAAGCCCCAAATGATGGCCACAGCTTTTTTGACAGGTTTGCGATTATTTTATTCTCAAGTTCTTATTTATACTGACCTCCCGCCGTACGTACTCCTATCCGAAACTTTACATAATATATTGGTTTTTTTAACGTCTTGTCTACCAAAATAGCCATCGCATTTTTGCTCTGAATATGGCAGTGGTTCGATCGCTCTGGCTTACATAGAATCTCACTCACATAATCCATCACAACAACTAACAAAAGAATCCCACTCACACAATTCATCACCAATGTGTTTGAAAAATAAAACAATGTGATAATTATGTAGATACATAAAATACGTACCTAACTAAGCTTTAATTCTTATTTTACAAAAAATGTAGTTTTACATCATGCCATTTTTTTTGGGTAGCATAAGCACATGGTTTTGGGCTTGAAGGTATCATCTCCAAATTCACAGACGTTTGGAAACAGTTTATCTAACACATGTTTCATAGTACACGCATGCTTGAAGTTTTTCGTTTCACAGCGGATGGTTATCTGGACAAATGAAAATTATAAGCTTAGCGTTGATTCCTAACAATACTGCATTCTGCATTCGTTTTCTTAGGGTCTCCCCACACTTATCGACGTGGGATCGGCTTAGGCCGGTCAAAAAAAGCTTTATATCTATGGCAAGGTTGCCGCACTGCCGCACAGTTATCGGCCCAGCAATAGATTAACATCGTTTCAACTTGAGCGGTTCCCTCGAGCGGTTGATTAATGTGCGTTGCAGTATGGTATAAAGTATAGTAAACTCCATACTGCAACGCACATTAATCAACATCGTAACGGCATCAGCATCCCCTCGTTTCGGCACAAACAAGTGAACGGCGAGAGGTAAGTGGTCAACCCGCTGCGCCGGCGACGATGCGTTTACATCTCGCCCTCTCCCCCAACCGTCACTGCAGAGGTCACCGTGCTTACGTCTCGCCGTCGCGGCGCGGCGGCGTGGTCCACTCGCTGTAAGCGCGCCGATGCCTCGGCGATATGTATTGTACTAACGTCGCTGTCATCGGATTGACGGCTGATTGACTCGGCTCGGACTACGCGACGCGACTGCGGTCAAGAGATTTATCCCTTTTATACTTACCGTAGGCATAAAGCTTTTTCCGACCGACTTAAACCAATTCTGCGTCGATATTTGTGGGGAGACCTTTATCGCAGTTTATGGACTGTAATAAGTGATCAAAATACGTAGTTATTTATAGAACTCTATTCCGCACCTCTATACCGCACATATAAGTCGATCAGCGAGGTTAAAAAGCTCTTGTTGCGGTCAGTCCTTAAAAATGGGTGACCGTTTCTTTAAACATTAGTAATGGCCACCCTGCCGTGGAGGTCTATACTCATCATGTGGGTGGATGAGGAGAGCACAGGACCGGAATGATGATGGTGTTATGGTACATATAATTAGCACTGTTTTTAGGTACAGTCAAACAAAGAGATAAGTTGTGGTGGCAACAGATGTAGGTAGATGAAGTTTTTTAAGGAAATTATAGATGTATTCCAGTATCTAATAATTATGTTATTTGATTAATGGACTTAGATATTATACTATATTTATGCAAAACTTTATTTAAAAATATCCATCACAAATTTTTTGAAACCTTCCTCCATATTGGTGACCCTGGTTACTATTATCTCTTCGTTTGGCTGTAGCTATCGGTTTCTTGATGACAAACAATCTTAGAGTGCGTACACATCTGACGAATGCGCCTGTTTGCGAAAGGCTCGCGAGCTGCACGAGTGGATACCAAAGTGCGATCTGTTCGCGCGCTGACTCTGCACTGCGCTAGCGCTGCTTGCATGCAACACGTGTGCTTGCGTCACCCGCACCTCAGGGCTCACCCGCTTTGTTTTTATTTAACTACCGGAGACTGAACACGTATTAAAGCAAATGAACTGCAAGCGCACAGACCGCGCGTAGCACGCGCACTTTGGGCGAGCCTTGTGTGAGTTGTATCAGTTGGAAGGCGAGCCACGCGCGTGCGGTGCGCGTGTAGCGCATTCGCAGCGAGTTCGCCACATGTGTACCGACCCTAACATTACTGGTTAGCGTTTGTATCTTACGTAGTTATCGAGTAACTTATCCATGAAAACCCATTCGTGTTCGGTCTGATATTCGAGTATATTGCAACCCAAATTCTCGATTACTCTCAAAATCTTTATTCGTTCGAGCTGCTGCCCGGCCTTCACACATATCTAAAACAAGATGAACATGTAGAAAACGTTAATAACTGATAATAGCGATTGTGGTTGATGAATGGGTTCTTACAGTCATTGTTACAGATCGACCTTCCACTGCCTTCGCACGCGCCAGAACCCGCGTCAGCGACACGATATTCACATTGCCACCCGATATGATGCAGACCACTCTATAATTAATTTACAATTAATTCATCTTATCTATAAATATCTTGTTACATCATATTATATTAATTAAGAGACGTACTTTTTGCCCTGTAGTTCTGGGAGTATGTTAGGCATGGACAGGAGAGCACCCAAACTGATTGCGCCTGCGCCTTCTGCAATCAGCTTCTCTTCTTCTGCCAGGTGCAAAATTGCTCGTGCTGTCCAGTCATCGTCAACTAGTACCTTAATTCAATCAAAGTTAAGGTACTCTTTAAAAAAAAACTTAAATTCTGAAATTGGGATCGGACATTGTTCAGTGTCTGCAAATTTTGCGCACTAAATAATTATATAATAATATAATTCCTGTATACCTAGTTCAAATAATTAAAAAGGTAGTTTATTTGAAAGAGCATGTTGTGATTTGTGAAGTGACCCACCATTTTGTCGATAAGAGATCGTGCTGTATGGAAAGCGTTGTAGCCAGCCGTCGGCACAGTCAGTGACGACGCTATACCCAGTTCAGCTTTTGTGAGGTACGGACGCTCGTTATCCATGGCCTTGAAGAAACTGCAGCTCTTGCCTGGCTCTATACCCTAGCGACGTGCGACAAAAAGTATTATAATCAATATAATAATGATTAAAAAGGTACCTACATAATATAATGGACAGGGTTATTGGTAAATAATTAGAAATGCTTCAAGGGGTTATTGTACTCATCATTATAAAAAACTTTTATTATGGGATCAACCCTGAAATCGCGGAAAAGAATTAGGTATTATTATTTTACAAAATCTTTTTTTACCTCTTCCTTTTGGGAGGGTCAAAAATCTTCATACGCGGGTCGGAACCAAGCGTATGAGGGGATGATTATATTGAATATGTGGATGACAGTGTAGAAGATGATAGGATTTCCTGGTCATGGTCATGCGGCAAGTGTTAAGGATGGTAGTTTTCTGAAGCATGTGGAGTGTATGTGTAGGCAGGCATTTGTACTTACTTTTTTTTATACCTATGTAATATGTTTGTAAACCAATATTTTAGGCTTGGAAGTGATATTTAACCGACTTCAAAGAAGGAGGAGACTCAATTTGATAGTTTTTTTTTTTTTGTATTTTTGTTACGTGTAATGAAAATTCTTTTTTGTTTGAAAGGGTATAGGTACTCTCGAAGTGGTCCCATTTCAATTTGGTGAAAATCCGATGAAGACCTTCGAATATAGACAATGGAACTCTTGAATGAATAACAGCATATCACGCGCGATTAGGTAGACCTACTGTAATCGCATGTTTATTGCTTATGCCACTCAAAATAGAAAAATAAAATAAACTTTAAAAAAAGCTGTTGGGTGATTCTCCAAAAAACCTTCATCATTCATCCTGATAAATCATGCCAAGCTTCCTTCCTTAGGTTGTAATGATCACATTGATGTTTGAATTGTGATTCTTATATCATAGCAGGAGGTAACGTAGTTCGGTTTTTCATAAAACCATTATGTGACTTAAACTTCTGCATAGTTAACTTTGAGGTGAGGTTAATGATGTACTTGATAGATTTTTGGATAATCACCCTGTTAAGTTTTTTAAGAAAATTATTTTATACTTTTTAGTTTTTTGAACTCGGCTTTTATTTTATAATGATTAAATACGATTTTTTTTGTGGTCGGATAACTGTTTTATTTATTTTGATCAAAATGCTAGTTTTCGGCCAGGTGACCGGTTAACTGACATGTACGACCAGTAATAGTTTTAGTTTTTTTACTCACGAAGTAAATGTTATTGTAAAAAAGACGATCTTTAGAACTTATTAGGTAAATTGCTTCTGGCCCTTATGTTACGACCACCATTATATCAATATTAGGTAGGTACCCAAGAAAATACGATGTGAATTTGTTTGTGGTCGAAAAGTGAATACTGAAAATTGTGTCTGCTTTCGCCCACTGATAGATTTGTATAACCTCCCTCAAGTTGCTCTACAGCTGTCGGTCCTTCTCCTTTCGCATCTGCCTCCTTAACTTATTTAGGTCATCGATCCTTATCCCGTTAAGGGGACGTCGCGCTACGTTTGACACGCGGTCTCCATTCAAGGACTTGATCGCTCGATAGTCGACATGATCGCCGCCCATAGTCATAGTGGGTAAGTAGGTATACCTACCACACACCAGCCTTTAAATCTAACTTCCTGGAGAACTGGATATCCATCTCACTCCCAACTCCCAAGCCATCTACCTCATCGCAAGCTGTTCTCGAGGTTTCTCATGGATTGCCTCGCCAATACCTACTTACTTACCTACCCAACGAAATGCAGCCACCGGCGTATATTGCTCACACCCTCAGACAACAAATAACAACATACCTACTACCATCACAAATCAACCTGGCAAGCATGTATTAATTATGGCAATATATCAGCAATTTTTTCATTCCTTTTTAAAAACATTATTATGAAGCCAGTGTTCAGTAAGTAGTGGACGATTACGAACTGATATCAAAATTAGATTTACGTATATTAAAACTTCTGGTTTTAAGTGTTTGATAGCCGTGGAAATGCCGGCTATCAGTCCTCCGCCACCAATGGGCACGAGGACAGCTTCAGTATCGGGCATCTGTTCTACTATTTCAAGGCCGATGGAACCTGCTCCTGCTATTACGTCAGGATGATCATATCTGAAAGAAAACCAGATTTTCGTGAATTATTTTACATAATTAACTATCAATTTTTTTATCAGCACATTCTATTATAAAGAGGTACTTATAAATTTTTAATCATTGAAGTTAGGTATTGAAAGCTGCAGGGAATCCAGTTTGCACCCTTATAGAAATTTAATTTAATTGCAGTAGGTAGGTAACTTCATAAATAAGTATTTAATAGAACCATCTTTTCCTATATTACCTAGTATCTACGATAAAAGTAAATCGCCTTTACTAACGACATTACAAAAGATGTTTTAAATCTGAGTTTAATTAAACCACATCTAACAAGACTAGGGTGTATAACTAAACCTTTGGTTTGAATCGGACTTTATTAAAAATTCAGTTTTTTTATACGAGGTCTCCCAAAACCATAGTTAAATCGAGTCCATAATTAAATAGTTTATCATTCAAAGTGTGACAGTTTGTGAGTGAATGATAAGCAGTTCACTCCAAGTTCACATCCTTTTACAAATGTTTCAGATTTTATAAGGATAACTGAATAAATTGTACCTTACAAGACTTGAATCAATGAGATTATTAATATTATTTATTGAAAATACACAATTTGTACATTGAATTGGTATACCTAGTCCCACAAAACCGTTTAATCGGTTTGACTGTGGTATCAGTGAAGAGAGAGTGAGTGAAGATGTACAATTGTACTTGTACTTAATGTAATATATTTGTTTCTTTTCTTTCTTTCTTAAATATATAATCTGTGTATATTTTGTAACAATTTTCAAGCATAAACTGGGGTCTTACTCCCGAAAGTGATTAGAATCTATTTTTTATTTTTTATTCGAACTTGATTCTGATTAGGTAGAACTCAATCTGAAATCTTACTCCCGAACCAATTCGAATCGTAAACGAAGATCGACGTTCGTTCGAGTATTATCAGCGTCGTTATGTGTATCCGGCTGATTACGTCATCATCAAATGCTATTTAGTCTTTGGTTAGATTATTTTATGTGGTTGAATATTTTTCTCCTGTGACATTTCCCTACAACAAAACGACTTGCTGTTGTTTTTGCTTTTGTCGAATTCAAGAGTATGGTTAAGCATTTGTGTCGAATCAAACTCGATTGATTCAGAACTCGAAGCTGTCGGTAGTAAGCCCTATTGTCGGTATTAGCTTAGTCTTGGCTTAAACCTTGTTTTGTAATAAATCCGATCTAATTTGCAGTGAAACAGAAGAATATTTTAGTCGAACTAAAAAGTAATAATAATTATCTACATAATCTAATTAGTAAAGCTATCATTACCCATTTAAGTAGGTACCCACACCGCCACCTTGTTCAGATATCAAAACAAAAGCGCGTCTTTTGGCTTCAACGATATTTTTTCCATGCAGAACGATGGTGGCGTCAAAGCTGTGCAATCTGTTTACTATGTCTAGTGTAGTGTGGGCGGGGAGGACGACAGTCACTTGGATTTTCAGTAGTTGGGCTTGATATGCTATTGCCTGCAAGTGCAAGCGAAAACATGAGAAAGATACAATTATTTGGGAAAACGTGAGACATGAGGAATAAATTAAAGTAGAACATAAACTTTAAAAAAAGTAAAAACCGACTTAAAAATAACTTAATAGCTTCTGAAGTCGGTCCCTCTGCCAAGCTAGGTGCATTAAAGAATGAAAGGCCCTGACTTCAGAACCTGTTAAGTTTTTTAAGAAAATAATTTTATACTTTTTAGTTTCTTTTTAAGTCGGAACTCGAAACGGAAGAATTTTCAAAATCGGTCTGCAATTGGCGGAGCAATTGCGTAACAAAAATACAAAATAATAGATTTTATATTGATTCGTGATGACTAATACCAGTATCAGTATTGTAATCACACACACCACACACCTTGTATTTAATTAATATTAAATATTAATATGAAATACTAGCGGCCCGTCCCGACTTCGTACGGGTAGGTACAAAGTTAGCGGTAGATACTTTTTAATATTCATCAATTCTTGACATCTTACAAAGCGTTCCCGTTCTCGAATACATCGCACCGTACATCACAACGTCGCGGTCCTTAGGTTATGTAAAATTAGTGTCAACTTTCAAAGAACTTTTAATTTCTCTTAAACCATCGATCGTTTTCACTTCAAAAATATTTTTTTCAATTTCCAAAAACGCACAAATGTATTTCTTTATTTCTAAACAAAAGCCTAAATAACAATTTTCACGTTTCTAACTTCAAAAACAATTTTCACCCCTATTTCGCCCTTTTAGGGGATGAATTTACAAAAACGCAGAAACACGTGTTTCTTTATTTCTAACCAAAAGCTGAAATACCAATTTTCACGTTTCTTACTTCAAAAACTATCCCAATATTGACGTTTTACACTTCAAAAACAATTTTCACCCCTATTTCGCCCCTTTAGGGGATGAATTTACAAAAACGCAAAAACACGTATTTCTTTATTTGGAACCAAAAGCCTAAATCCCAATTTTCATCTTTCTCAGTTCAAAAATGAAGGGACTCCCATACAAACTTTCACCCCCTTTTTCACCCCTTTAATTTTCTGAATTTTCAAAAATCCCTTCTTATTGCTTGCCTACAATACAAAATGGACCTATCCTCCAAATTTCGTGACTCTAGCTTCAGTAGTTTCGGCTGTGCGTTGATGATAAGTCAGTCAGTCAGTCAATCAGGACTTCTCTCTTTATAATATTACTATGATTAATATTAAATATTATTATATTAATATGGATGTATAATAATTCATAAACATTCACGAACACGTAAGAAGTTGAATACTATTACCAAAGCCCAATTTCCTACAGACGCCGTATAAACACCTCCTCGCCGTTGTTCTTCAGTGAGTTTAAGTAACGCATAAATGGCCGACCGCTCGTGAAAACTGTGGACAGTATATTGTAGTCGTCAGAAAATACAACTCATACTCATAGAATCTAACTGCGATTAGCTATTAAAGATTGATAGACATTATCAAATTGGCGATAGAAAGGGTATTGGGATCGGTGAGGTTGGAAAGATGTTTAAGATTTTTATACCTTCCAGTTCTGTGAAGAGTTTCTAATTTGAAATATAATTCTAATCCAAATTTTTTGCACCATTTTGATTTCTGAAAGTAATTTAATAGTAAAATCAAAATGTAATTATTACACAGTAGATATTTCCGAATCAGATACAAAAAGCGACTGAAAATAAGTTTAGATAAAAACATAGAGGAGACAGGGACAGACTAGGGTTAATTTATCCATTTTCACTTTAACTTGTTATCAGTTATTAGCGCACCTAAACTAGAAGCGCCTTGCAGAGTTTGAAGTTTTGAACAAACCAAACTGTGTAACTTACGGTTGTCACTTACGGCTTTGGTGTAGCCTTGGGTGTAACCGACCCCTGGTTTAGTCAGTTCAGTCTACAATGAGATTTGTTGAATACTAACCATAAGTGGAGTCGTTGGAATAATTTCTTTGATAGTCTCATCAGCGTCAACAATATGGCTATAATGAATGGCTTTCGGGTTGTTTGGATCGCACCAACGGTCATATTCAACGTTCGACGGGTTCTGAAAATAAATATTTTATGTTAACGAGTGAATCCGCCCGACTTCGTACACCGGTTAAAATTTAATTATGAGATTTTCATAATTTTCCCCATCATTGCACATCATTGACCTCACGTTATGTGTGCTTGTTTTCCGTTCCGTGTGTAACTTCTCTGAAAACGTCCAAACACGAATGTCATAAATATACGCATCCCTCATATTATCTGCAGAAAACAAAATCGTAAAGCCAAAAAGATTGGTTCATGTACCACCGTATGAGCTATGCAAATAAGGGCCTTTATTTCAATAGAGAGGATGTTAAGAAGGTCGCATTCGTTCTTTATAGTATTTTTTATGCAGCCTACCAATCGTTGTTTTACGAGTATATCGTTGTCGTGTTATGTCGTTTAAATAAAATACACGTATTTTTCACTCGTATCTATATATTAATACGAGGAAAACGAGAAAGCACGTTTCTTCATTTTTATTAATACGTGTATTAAGTTAATGACAATTCTCATATTTTGCACTTCAAAAAAGAAAGAACTCCCTTACCTATTTTCATCCCCTATTTCGCCCCTTTGGGGGTGGATTTCCAAGAACGCGGTAACATGTGTTTCTTTATTTCTAACCAAAAGCCTAAATACGAATTTTCACATTTCTCACTGCAAAAACAAAACTCCCTATTTCATCCTCTTAGGGATTGAATTTTCAAAAATCCTTTCCTATTGCTTACCTTACCTAAGATACAAAAGGAATCTACTCCTCAAATTTCGTAACTCTAGCTTCAGTAATTTCGGCTCTGCGTTGATGATAAGTCAGTAAGTCAATCGGATGACTTCTCTATTTATAATATATATTATTTCTAACTAAAAGCCTAAATATCTTTCTCACTTCAAAAATGAGGGGAGTCCCTTATCCCTCCATACATACTTTCACCCCCTTAGGGGTAGAATTTGCAAAAATTCTTTCTAATTGCTTGCCTAAATACGAAAAGAACCTACTCTCCTAATTTCGTGATTTCAGTAGTATCGGTTCTGCGGTTATGATAAGTCAGTCAGTCAGTCTCTCTCATAGAAATAGTAGGTACTATGTATTATCTCTATGGTCTCTCTTTATAATATTACTATGATATGACTATGATGATAATTAACACGGTTGAATTTCGACCACTGGGCGACCACTGTGTCTTTTAATTCTTAAAGCCTTCAACCAGGCGACGTGATATTACCTAGCGGGCCGAAGCCCGAACACTATACCTCGTTTCTCTATAAAGTCATACCTAATTTGCAGAATCGTGTGTTTATTATTATAAACACACGATTCTGCAAATTAGGTATGGCGACATTTGCGAAATTTTAGTCATTCCTTCACAAAAGCCACCAACCAAGAGTTGTAGTTGAAGTAATAGGCTGATTTAGCTTTAACCCTTAAATCGACAACGGGACTCCCGGTATACGTTACTTTTTATAAAATTCAGCGTGTTATATAATTAATTGAAAGTATTTTTTGCACTTTAGAAATATACTTTATTTATTTGAGATTGGTATAAAAAATAATTTGGATTCGCTACACAAAAATCTATCCGTCAAAGTCACAATTCCGTCATGATTCCGTCAAGGTGACAACTATTGCACCGACACTGATAAGATTTAAATTTATTTCTTTCAAATTTTGCACTAACCATCTGTTTATTTCGCTGTAGATTGAAAGAGTAAATGCTACTTATTAGATTGCAATATCATATTTTGATCATCAACTCAGAATAATAATAATAAAGTGTGAGAAATGTGTATGTGCCTCGTGGTTCCCCTTGCCAAGTGTATAGCAAGTTACCGAATATAAGTAACGGGTACCACGAGGTACGTTGCCAGTTCATTCAAACTTGTTTTTATAAATTTTTCTTGTATTTTTTTATGTAGCTTGCATATGCATTTTTTATACTGACATATAGCTTATTTTTAATTATTTTTGCTTAAGTGCTTGACTCTAACAAGCTTGCAATTTTTTTTGAACTTGGTACCCATACAAAATGCTAGTTCCGAAGATGAGTGTTATTTCTGATAGTGAATGAGCACAATTTTAGGACCACTTTTTTATTATATGCTCAGATCAATCTTCACTGGATTCTTCATATGAAAATCTTTATATTTTGGGAAATGACGGAGACCACATTTGTTGAAAACTATAAAACCGTGCCACTGACACCGACATTCAAAACTGCTGTTTTTTTCTTTTTTCATAAAATTTTATGTTATTTTGTGTTTTGTGGCACTTGAGGAACGTTACCGAAATAGTTTCCGCCTATTCCATATCGAATTAATGTTTTTTTAGTTCATATTACATTATTTTTTACTATAAACTGTTTCTTTGACTACTCGGCAACGTACACTACGGTACCCGTTATAGAATCTCAGCGTAATCGACGTCGTACCCTGTGGGACCCGTAAATTTTCTCGAAAACGGAAAATCCTACAATTTTTTTAATAATTTTCTTAATATTCAGAGGTCATTATAATGCAGGAAAATGCACAAAACAAAAGATTTAACTATATTTTTAGTCTTGCCTGTTTAAGGGTTAAGAAATTATATCAACGTTAGCTTACTGGACACCACGGGTTTGTCTTGATGAAATCTCGTTTGGCCAGTACCGCGGGGGCTACACCCAGGGACTCTCTACAATCTGGAGGGGTAGGCGCTGGGAACGGTCCTTTTGGCATTGTGGTTGTTTTATATTTTATTTCATTACATTAGAAACAACTGATACACATGTTTAATTTTTTTGTGTTCTTCGCATTGATGAAAATAAGGAGATACTGCGTATTTAGATTACGGTCAATTACGGTACGGTTCCAAGTTACATGCCTGTCAGGTCTGTGATGCCCGGTGATGCCTGTTGACCATAGATAAAGTAGAACTAGTTCTACTTTATCTATGTTTTGAAGTAATTTTTGATCTGTAGCGACGTTAGTTCCAATTTTGGTCACCGGGTCCTGAGACCGGGTCAGATAAGTTTGTGGCATTGGGGTGCATTGGGGCCACCATGGTGGCACTATACCACTATACCCTTTCACTATACCACATTATACCACGCAAATCTTTATGAGCCCTCTGAACTCTCTCCCTTGCTCCCTCTAGCACCTATAATAGTACGCTTATTATAGGTGCTAGAGCGAGAGCTCAGTTATAATATACTAGGTACTTAATAAATCTTCAAACGTAGTCTTCAAATTAAACTTCTATTTTTTCTTGATTTTTGACAGTACCACCGGGGTCTATTATATTTGTGGATGTTATGAAGAAAGGATAATCCCACCAAAAACATTAAATGTAAAAAAATGCCAAGTCTCTCGATGCAGTCTTTCCATCGTAAAAAGTTTTGAGATCTCATAGAAGCCAAGTCCTATTCAAATTATTTTGTAGTTATAAATCAACATTTAGTAATTGTATCAATAGTTTTCTTTATATTATAATTATAGTGACTTGGCAATGAGCACAAGAAGAAACAAATAAAACGGCATATTTGGAGAAGTTGAAAGTCACACACCGCATGCGTAAACATTAATATCACAAAATTAATTTTCTTTTGGTTTATCCGTGTCGTCCCAACCGAATTTCGGCAACGGCAGTCAGTCTCATCCAAGACTAGTAAACTGCGCAGGATAATCTGATCACAGGTCTCGTCACTAACATTTGCACATAATTCCAGGCAGCAAGCAGCTTTTAATTTGTGCTCATTGCCAAGTCACTATAATTATAATATAAAGAAAACTATTGATACAATTACTAAATGTTGATTTATAACTACAAAATAATTTGAATAGGACTTGGCTTCTATGAGATCTCAAAACTTTTTACGATGGAAAGACTGCATCGAGAGACTTGGCATTTTTTTACATTTAATGTTTTTGGTGGGATCTCATTTATTTTTTGTAAGTGTATTTCTTTCTTTTTTTTTAGGTGACCTCATAGTTTCTTGGACTTCAGCTACTGCTTTGCTTAGAACCCATTCTCTATCTCTATCTCTTTTGTTTCTTTTCTGAGGCTTCGTTACTTCTAAGGTAGACAAGTCTGGGCGATATATACTTCGGAGTCGATTATATTCAGCTATTGCTATCTCCTGAGCTTTGATACTACTAAAATTCACATTTATTAAATGTAATCCACCCAAACTAGTCACTCTTGAAAGGGCCACGTATGCTTGACCACAGTTTATATTATTCTTTTCTATTCTATATGTATTTATTCATCCAATTGAATACTTAAACAACGAACAAAGTTAACAATGCAGTCAAAATCCATACACAATGTTCTTGCCAAACCGCAAATATAAAATTGTTTTCTATGGTATATTATTTTTTAATGTTTTTATAATTTTTCCTTTATATGTGGCTAATGACCTATCTTGGTGCAAAATTTGAAGTTTCTAAGTCTGCTAGAAGTACCTTAGATTTTTGATGATCGGTCAGTGAGTCAGTGAGTGACAAAATGGTGTAACTTTGATCGACCGTAACTCCTAAACTATTAATTCAATTGGCATGTAATTTCGAACTTAAGCTTGTTCTAATGCCTACTATTATTCACCGAAAACCTAAACTCGTAGCTTTGTCCACGTCGATGATATAGGGGGGGCGAAACAGCCGCGAATCGCATCGAGAAAAGATGGTACGGCCGTGCCCGTTTTGCTCGAGACTTGGCTGGGGCACTGCCGTGCCCCCAGATATCTGATACCCATACTGATACCGATACTTATCTGTGAGAAATACGGAAGTTGAATTAAAAAAATCGTAAGACACTAGACCCTAGACCACACTAGACCGAATTTTCGGACCACTGTTCGTCGTCGCGGGCCGTATCCGTCCTGTCTCTTCTGTATAGTTTAAAAAGTGTCGCGTCCGCGCTTTGTCTGCCGTCCGCAAAGGCCGTCCGCGACGAGTCCTAGGCTCAACCAATGACTAAGGGAATCCTCTTTTGGCTCAACCCAGACAGGATAGAATTAGAATTATATAGCCTGTACCTAAGTATCAGTATCAGTCGGTATCAGTGTATCAGTCAGTATATTACAGGTAGGTACCTACCTATCTAATAGACGCTTTTTCTATCGACATCAGAATATTAGATACTAGCGGCCCGTCCCGACTTCGTTCGGGTACAAATTAGCCGGTAGATACTTTTTAATTTTCATCAATTCCTGACCTCTTACAAATGCTTCGGCTTCAAAAAATACAGACTCTCATATAACTATTTCATCCGCTTAGAGGTTGAATTTCGAAAAACACGAAACCGATTTTGTTTTTAATTTTAAACAAAAGCTTAAATACAAAATTTCACGTTTCTAACTTCAAAAACATTTTTCACTCCTTTATCGCCCCTTTGGGGGATGAATTACCAAAAACGCAGAAACACGTGTTTCTTTATTTCTAACCAAAAGCCTAAATCTCAATTTTCACGTCTCTCACTTCAAAAACAATTTTCACCCCTATTTAGCCCCTTTAGGGGATGAATTTCCAAAACCGCGGTAACACGTGTTTCTTTATTTCTAATCAAAAGCCTAAGTCTCAATTTTCATGTTTCGCACTTCAAAAATAATTTTCCCCCCTATTTCGACCCTTTAGCGGATGAATTTCCAAAAACGCAGTAACACGTGTTTCTTTATTTCTAACCAAAAGCTTAAATTTCAATTTTCACGTTTCGCACTTCAAAAACAATTTTCACCCCTATTTCGCCCCTATAGGGGATGAATTTTCAAAATCGCAGTGACACGTGTTCCTTTATTTTATACCAAAAGCCTAAATCTCAAGTTTCACGTTTCTCACTTCAAAAACAATTTAGCCCCTATTTTGCCTCTTTAGGGGATGAATTTCCAAAAACGCGGTAACACGTGTTTTTTTATTTCTAACCAAAAGCCGAGACATCAATTCTCACGTCTCTCACTTCAAAAACAATTTTTAACCCTATTTCGCCCCTTTAGGGGATGAATTTTCAAAATCGCGGTGTCATGTGTTTCTTTATTTCTAACCAAAAGCCTAAATCTCAATTTTCACGTTTCTCACTTCAAAAACAATTTTCACCCCTATTTCGCCCCTATAAGGGATGAATTTCCAAAAACGCGGTGTCACGTGTTTCTTTATTTCTTACCAAAAGCCTAAATCTCAATTTTCACGTTTCTAACTTCAAAAACTATTTTTACCCCTATTTCGCCCCTTTAGGGGATGAATTTCCAAAAACGCGGTAACACGTGTTTCTTTATTTGTAACCAAAAGCCTAAATCTCAAATTTCACGCTTCTCACTTCAAAAACAATTTTCACCCCTATTTCGCCCCTTTAGGGGATGAATTTCCAAAAACGCGGTATCACGTGTTTCTTTATTTCTAACCAAAAGCCTAAATCTCAATTTTCACGTTTCTAACTGGAAAAACAATTTTCACCCCTATTTCGCCCCTTTAGGGGATGAATTTCCAAAAACGCGGTAACACGTGTTTCTTTATTTGTTACCGAAAGCCTAAATCTCAATTTTCACGCTTCTCACTTCAAAAACAATTTTCACCCCTATTTCGCCCCTTTAGGGGATGAATTTCCAAAAACGCGGTATCACGTGTTTCTTTATTTCTAACCAAAAGCCTAAATCTCAATTTTCACGTTTCTAACTGCAAAAACAATTTTCACCCCTATTTCGCCCCTCTAGGGGATGAATTTCCAATAACGCGGTAACACGTGTTTCTTTATTTCTAACCAAAAGCCGAAACACCAATTCTCACGTTTCTCACTTCAAAAACAATCCCAATATTCACGTTTTACACTTCAAAAACAATTTTCACCCCTATTTCGCCCCTTTAGGGGATGAATTTCCAAAAACGCAGAATCACGTATTTCTTTATTTGTAACCAAAAGCCTAAATCCCAATTTTCATCTTTCTCAGTTCAAAAATGAAGGGACTCCCATACAAACTTTCACCCCCCTTTTCCCCCCTTTAGGGGCTGAATTTTCCAAAATCCCTTCTTATTGCTTGCCTACAATACAAAAGGGACCTACTCTCCAAATTTCGTGACTCTAGCTTCAGTAGTTTCGGCTGTGCGTTGATGATAAGTCAGTCAGTCAGTCAGTCAGTCAGTCAGTCAGTCAGTCAGTCAGTCAGTCAGTCAGTCAGTCAGTCAGTCAGTCAGTCAATCAGGATTTCTCTCTTTGTAATATTACTATGATATGATTGTTGTCATTTATGTAAACTTAGTGAGTGTGTATTTAATATAATTATATCGATTTATATGGTATTTATGTTATACTTATTTTATACTATGTAGAAATGTATAATTACAAAAAAAATCCTTAATATACAAAAAATGTAACAATCTATCTATCTATCAACTCATATTTTTAGCGATAACAACTTTACTATATTTCGAATTTCGTACTCTTGAATACCCAGTTCTGTGACCCAGTTATTTTCATGTTCTTTTTCTTCTCAGAAAACAAGCTTTTTTAACACGCTTTTATTAGCTTCACCTGTAACGTGGACCTGTAACTAACTAACTATGTAAGAAAATCTTGGAAAAGAAAAAGGTTAAATTTGACCCACTTCCCGGTTTCCGATTGAGCTGAAATTTTGCATAGGTACACGTTCAGTTTGGATGACTAAAGCGTATTCTATAGTTTTTTTTAAACTATAATATTTTATTATTTACAACTCTAGGCGCCACGTCTTCGCCATACATTTCTTCTGTATGGCTTGCGCCCCAGATAACCAGATATCTTTCATGCTTTTCATGGCGTAAGCGCCAATGAATAGGTTTATAATGCGCAATTCTGGACAAAATAACAAAACCACAGTTAGTAATATTTTATTGACATGATCTGAATTCTGATATGGACTTTAAATATATGTATTTCGTATCTAAACGGAATCAAATTTGTACGTTTGGGTTTGGAAGTGAGTCTATTTGTGCATGCACACGGGGTTGGGAGCCAGGCAAGGGCCGCGTCTAGTGCCCTCCGACCTGCCGGCGCTCTCGTTCATTTCTTGGAATAAGTGGTCCTTGTAGTTCTTCTTGACAGTCTCGACCAACTCTCTCGTATGATCCCATCCTCTAGTTTCAGCAATTACTTTTAACTGGAACGTAAGGGTTTATTATTATTATAGGCAAATAGAAAAGTAATCACGGCTACATATCAGCTATAAATTTCCAGTATAAGCTGACCTGGCATTGTATAAGCGTTCCGTACAATGAGACGTCAGCTTATACTGAAAATGTACCTATAGCTTAGTATGTAGGTGTGCGTACATGTTTTATTATCCATTAACTCATATCATAAGTTTATGGATTAAATTATACCATTTCAATGTTGCTTCAATCGATTTTCATTTCTAGAATGATGCTTGTTTTAACCGAACGTTTTCATTCTATAAACCGCTGCCCACACCGCCCCGGGTGGCGGTGGCGGTAGCGGTAGCGGTTCAGTTGTACCCCATCGCCACCGTGTGTGTGTGGTAGAAATGTCCCACACGAGTGACAAGATAGACCACAACTGTCCGCCACCGCCACCACAGATAAGTGCAGTACGGGTGGTCATAAAAAGGCATATACTTATTTTGTTTTTCATTGGAGAGTGGACAATCGTGAACGTGTAATCTGCGTCCAAAAAAGGCAGTGCTGATCCTGCCAACTATGGAATAAGTTGACGTAGTTTTCATATATCGGTATAAAGCTTTTCGATATTATCTCTTATAAGAATTTAGTAACGGAATAAACATTTGAGCACACCTAGATTCGTAAGCAAAACCGTTAATAATATATTTTCTATCAAAAAGCATTGGCTCACTTGAACACTAAACACGTCTCCTTTGAGCCACGCTCGCTCGGTCATGATGTCTCGTATAGTGACGCCGATGCTAGCGAGCAACCCGCACAGGTCAGCCATTCCACCGGGCCGGTCTGTCGACGTCACTTTGAACTTCACCAGCCGACCTTCCGCCGCCATGCCTCGTTCCAGGACACGCCCTAATGTCGTCGGGTCAATATTGCCACCAGTGCAGATGCAAACCACTCTGAAGAAGACATAATGGCTATATTTTGTTCGGATACTATACTGGTCATGCCGTAAGGATCATGTTAATCTATTATTAGTACAAGACTTACTTTTTGCCTTTAAGGTTAGGAAACAGTCCAGCCATAAGGGCTGCGACACCAACAGCCCCGGACCCTTCTATAATAAACTTTTCCTCTTCAACTAAGTGCATAATCGCGCGGGCAACCCAGTCCTCTTTGACCACAACCTAAAACCAAAACATAACATTTAATTAATATTATACCTATGATTGGGTTAGCTTCAAACACGAATCATTAGTTTAAAGATTATGACGACACGATAGGCGTTAGTGGCTAAGGGACTGGCAATTTTGGAAATAACAAAAAATTATTATAGGGCACGCCACGTTCATAAAGCGGTAGATTAAAAATGTCTATGCCACCACTTCGCAATTGCCGCGACTACTTCGGATCAACCAGGCGGCGCAAAACTTCAACAAAAAATAGCCTAAATCTCCCTAAACATAAATAACCTTTATTATAAGTCACGTCTATTTTGAGCCTCGCTCTTGAGTCTTGTTGTCATTTCTACTAATTAACTAAATAGCACATTACTACTTACGGGATGCGAAGCGCGGCTTTTAAGGCACCTTTTTTGAGTGCGTTCTGTTTCATGAAGAACCTAATTATTCTACTTAAATCTGTCTTTTTAAAAATTGTCCAGGTATCTCGAAAATCCCGGTTTTATGAAAATTAACCCCTAAATTTTCGGGGTTGGAATAGGGCCAGGATCCCGCGATCCTGAGATTCAGGATCCTGGGATCAAATTCTCTAAACATAATATACCTACTTCTCGAAATTTGAGTGTTTGGGATTTTATATTATCTCCTCCGGGATACTTTGTATATCTCCGACAACACCTCGTTATCGTCTGCCCTAACTGCGTAGCCGAAATCAACCATCAGATGAGAGCTACTCACTGCATCACTTGTTCGAGAATTTTGTTGAACTGTCTAAACGTGGGAATATGACATTCCTATCTGCGTCGCACTACAATTGCTTTTTTTGGCATACTTAATAGTTATTAGTATAATTAATAGTACCTACATTATAATAAAAGTGAGCCAAGTTGATTCGACGTTGATTCAAGTCGACTGCCGAGTGTAGATATTAAATTATTAACACTGCAGTCGGCAGCCCAAGCCGAAGGCGACCGCGTAGGTAATGGAGCGGAGAGTCTAATGACCAATGCTCACGCGTTTCATACGACGTTTTTCAACACACTTGCAAGGAAAATATTTGTAAAATTTCTTGAAAATAGTCACAAAACACAACATAAAACAAAATATATTAGGTAGTGAAATTTTGCGCGAAGCTTTTTTTTTGTGCCACCCTGCTTTTCTTTGACGAAGCCGCCAAACAGCCTAATAATAATAAAAATATTATAAACTGAATATTGTTGTATTTACACAAATTAATGTTAATTTTTTGACAAAAATTAATAATTTGATGAAATGAAATTAGTATAATAGTTAACACAGTTTATTTATTCACAAAAAATGTTTACCTATTATAAGATATAATAATTATATGCAGAGATTAAAAAAAAAAAAGTAAAAAAACTAATGCGGTTTTGTAAAGTAAAAATCACGTGTGTTTTTTAAGCTGCATTATGAACCTAAAGTCGGTTCAATAAGAGCCACTTTACAAGCAAATGTGTTGAAATTATTTTATTTATATAACAACCCAGCCCGGCCATTCAGTAAAAACATTTACCTACATAATGTATCAGTTATTATCTACCATCTTATCGACAAGCCCTTTGATGTTGTGAAAAGTGTTCACTCCAACTTTATTAACAGCTAATCCGTCAGCAATCGTCGAATCTATTTTGATAAACACACGTTCATTTTTCTTGAGTGCCTCTACCATGCTGCATGTTTTGTCGGTTTCGATTCCCTGGAAAATAAGAATTGTAAGATATTGAATATCTTAGTAAGAAGAAGAGGCCATTCTCCAGGACCAACCCACTTGGAACCGTGCACCTAGAATCACGACGTTTTGAAAGGCCCAGCCTGGCCTGCAAAGGCCCAGTTGAAATAAAAAAACGTTGAATTTCACTTCGAGGCTGCTAAAAAGTGAAACAAGTGCATTAACTGCACGGTGATTGAAGACGACTCGAGAGTCCGATATAATATTATTTGTTGCCGACAAACGCACGCTATTCTAATAATCCATTTGTTTCGATTCTCTTACTCCGTTTTTAATTATCTAAACTAACATTATAAAGAGAAAAGATTTTATTTTTTGTATGTTTGTTTGTTTGTAATGGATAAACACAAAAACTACAGGACCGATTTTAAAAAATCTTTAACCAACTGTTTGCTATATAATAATATCACTGAGTAACATAGGCTATAATTTATGAAGATATCATACAGGCGAAGCCGCTCGCGGAAGCTAGTTTATAATATTTGATTATAACCCCTACTTAAAAATTGGCCTTGTATCAGTGTTCATGTAATTATATCCTTGTGTGAGTGTGTGGGTACCTACGGTAAATTAATCGATTTTTCGCCACTTATAAAACAGCTAGAAAAAAATATTTATATGTTTGTTTGTAGGTATGGGGTAATCTCTGAAACTACTGAACCGCTTATAAAAATCCTTTCTCTAATAGAACGCTTCATTAGGTATCTCTGAGTGATAATATATAGGCTATATTACACTTATATAAAACTAAAATCCGCATGTGAGACCGCGGCCAACAGCTAGTGTAGTAATATTCGGAGCCGCTACTTTAAAAGTTCGGGTTACTTACATAAATCTCAGTGTCAGGTTTGAGATGTTTTATAGCAATCGCTACTCCAGCCAGCAGACTGCCGCCGCCGCATGGCACCAACACTGCGTCCACAGACGGCATCTGCTCTATTATCTCAATACCCACAGTTCCCTGGCCTTCTATTACGTTTGGATGGTCGAAACTGCAAAGAAGAACATCTAACTAACCATGATCATTAGGGAATGGTTGTAGTTGCAGATGGCCAAGTATGAATTTTTTTGGCGTATCGTAACGTTAACGTAAGCAAATTTTAAATAAAAAATACACGTTTAAACCATGACGGTTTTGAAAATACATGCAGATATTTCACTATCTTGTGAAAATTAAATTAAAATTCGATAGAATTATTGTATTTTTATTCGAAGAACATTGATGGTTTTGGGCCTGATCTGAACAGCTTGACCAAAAATAAATATAGATACCTATTTTATTTTTGGTTTGCCTAATTTATCTTACAGATTAACAATCGAAATAAAAAATCCAATTAAATAAGAAATCAACATGAATCCGCTGTTGACATTTTCATAAAACAGATAAACAAACGGTGGCAAACATGTAAGAAAACCTTTGAAGGTTCAATTTTTGTATACCTAAACATATGCCATTCACATAATTATTCACACCATTCTTAACTTCACTGTTACAAATACGAAGATTGTTTTTATCCGAATTTCGTAAAAACAAAAAATAATTAAATACTCTTGAACAAAATCTCTGATGCCCAAAAGCATGCCCAGCGTTCTAAGGGCGCGGCGTCTGTCTGTCTGCCTTTGCTTACGTTACCCTTACGCATACCGTTACGAATGTTACGATACGATAAAATAATTCGTGCTCGGCCCTCAGAAACAAATAACACAAGCACTTTTTATTTTTGTTTCTTTTTCGTGTAGTAGATACTATGAATATGATATTATGATCTGCCAATTCTGCTGTCTCTAAGGAATGCATAGAAAGTCTCTCTGTCCAGCAGAGGACTGCGATACGCTGAAAAGTAAACAGACTAACGGCTATTCAGATAAAATTCGAAAAAAAACCGAATTATTTTCATTTTCATTTAACGAAAACTTCACAATCTGGGTTTTAGTAGAAACCCATAAACTTATTATACTAGTACCACTAGTATAATATGTTTATGTAGAAACCTGTCTTTACATTCCTTATCCTTGACGTCATTGAGCGTCTATTATACAGTCGATCGGTGATATACTATCGCGCCACTCACCAGTCGAAAACCAGTATCCAGTGGTACAAATGATTAGACCTTCTGGATATACCACACGCTCTAATCATCTCTATAGAAACTGAGCCGCGTAGTACTGAAAACACTGTTTCTGTCCTCAGTTTACAATGTAAAATATTCACATAATCTCACCCGTTAATGTACAGCATTTTCTTCTCCTTCGCTAAAGTCATAGCGAAACGTTTTGTTTCTGACAAGGTATCACCATGTGAAATAACCTTTTCGCAATTTTGTTCTGCCTTGTTTACTTTTGTAACGGGGGCATACGAAGGCACGACAATTATATTCGGTATGCCTTGTTGACTAGCGTGGAACCCCAAAGCACTGCCGTGGTTTCCGGCACTAGCACTTAACACACCAAATTTCTTTTGTTCATCGCTCAGCAATAATAATGTGTTAATTACTCCACGTTCCTTAAAACTAAAGATTAATAAATGATTATAAATTATTATAAGAGTATCTATAACTAGATCATAATTCTAAATATATTTTTTTAGTAAAGGGCACTATTTTTCTAATGAAATAATAAAGAATGTTGTAATAACACAAACGCGACATCCATCCATCCATTACTAGCGGATACTTAGATAATCTTACTTCTATCATCATTCATAACTATTTGTAGCAAAGCTAATTCCGACTTTACCACAAAAAACATCTTTGTGGGAAAACTCAATCACGTCTTTTCCCAAGTTGGTATGTGGGTTGGTCAATCGGATCGTATATTGTAACTACATTTACGCCTTATTCCGTATTTCCGCGAAACCCTTCGCGATTTTCAGAAAACACAATTTACGCGAGCTGCGTCGACATCATGAGACGTTATTTTGAGGCTGATATTAGTGTAGAGTCTACATTAACCTCCATCTAGCTTTCGCGGGTTCAAATAGATGACTATCCTATATGTAAAATGAATAAGTTTAATTTACCTACCTGCCTGTGCTTTGTAAGAATTCTTGTTTTAAGTATAATTCCATGCCCAGTTTCTCCGCCATGTGAGCTCGCTACGGTCAAATAGTTTACATAAAAATGCGGACATATTTTTTAATAATTATTATCTGCCTTTTCTCCAATGGTGGTTATCATCGTCATAATAGCTTGTAACTGTCCCTTGCTAGACATGAGCCTGATTCCTCCAATGAGACCATTACGATAAATGGTCGTGACACTCGCGACCCTCGACCTCATCAGCGTTCGTGAATACAGAAATATTCTTATTGGTTGGTATAATTACAATGTTTGGCGAATGGATTGGTGATCAGTATACAGAGTGTTACATTATGACATAGGTGCGGAAAATTTTAGGACTTTAGGACCGTATAATTTACATCTGTACAATAATGTAACATCCTATACAATTATATTACATTTCAGTGTTGTTATAAGCGTGCCTGGACTCTGGAGGATGCTGCCGATTATCTAGTCTTATCTTTTATTCGCTCACACGGAAAAGATGGATAATTTTATCGGAAATCTCAGCTCCATTGTGTAAACCTCAAATTTTAGGCGGAAATACCCAACGTTGGTTTGATTTGGGCCCATGTAAGTACTTAAATTCGTTTCTGCTGTTTCCTCTAATTCTACTATGAGAAAGGTAAAATTAAAGAAGCAAGAAGTTACCGGTAATGACGTCCGCATGACTCTGCCTGCTATACGTCTTGATGCAGCCAATATGTCCTCGTATTTTACCTTACGTGGATTGTCCGGGTCACAGAACTCGTCGTATTCTGGATCCTACAAATGTATAAAAGTGATAGTAACTCTCTAGTAAACATCAATCAGATCGGCTTGTTATACGGTGATGAATTAAATACGTAGTTTGAACAAGAACAACTCTGCCATTCCATGATCTCGCATCTCAAAAGACTTTTTTAGTTGGTTTTTGACTAAAATCATCTCCATTTTGTTTTAAAGAAATAAGTACCTCTGCCATCTACGTATACCTACGGTAGTGATTAATTTTCCCATAGTAGGTAACAGATTCGATAATTGGTAAAATATACACAAAAAATTTAGGTATTAAGTTTTAGTAAGTATTACACATGATAGCTCGGGTCATTTCAGTACCGAAAACGATTCAGCGGTATATTGAGTGTCGGGGTCATTTCTGTACCACCTACAGACTATAAGGATAACATCTTATGGTAACTCCTCCTCTAATACATGCATGATTCACTGTCAAGTAAGTGAAACTTTATATAGTTTTTTAAAAGTTCTATCTAGCCTTTAATTTCAGACTCTCGTAGCTTGTTTGAGTCCGTTCAGAGACCGCTTGAGCTAACACGTAGTATTCTTTGCCTGCTTCGCTGTGCTTCTTTTTTATACCACTAAGGTGTCAAACAAGCTTACGGCCCGCCTGTTGTTTCATTAAAACGGTCTCAACCAAATATCCATTGGAGAAGGCTGTCTCTACGACCGAGGCTAACAGTAGGTAGCCGCAGTGAGCATTGTCTGATAACTGGAGAATGTCAAATGTGTTGGCCGTTTTGGTCTGTTTACAATCCAAACCAGCGTATATTACCCGATAGATCGATCTGCGCGGAGCTACAGACCCTCAAACAGTAAGCTCAACGAAACCTTCATTTCGAAATTAGTCAATAAGTAGGTACTTACATCTTTAGGATTTGCCATCTCAAAGTATTTTGTTTTTGCTTCTTTTATATATATTTTTGTTTACGTATTATACTCTTAATTTTTCATATTGGTTACGAACAAAGGTTGCGAGTAAGGAAATGAGGAAACGGATTGATAAACTACAATTATTTTTACATTTTCAGTTAGGTAAGATTATGTAAAAGTTGTCAATTTTAGTGTCACTTTGTATTTTATTTTACTTGCGCCTTGTGTGAGAGGCTAGAAATACGAAAGAAGTTCTTGAGTTTATTGCATTTTTAGAAAAAATTCTAGCTACAGGACTAGGCAATAAGTTCACACTAAAAAGTTTATCAAAAACTCCCATTAAAACCTTCAAAAATACTGGAAACTTAAAAAGTGTGAAAAAATTTGGTTGTATTTTTTCGTAGACAGAGAAATACTATTTATTTGTTTACCAAAAAAAAACAGTAGGGGCAAAATGCCTTATTATGGCGGATTTGTCGATAAAATTGATCACATTGCTTCGCCATAACCAGTCGGACATCCTCGGACATCGGTGACCAGCACATTGTATAATATATGTATAACAACCCTTTGGTCATTGATAACAACCCGATAACAACAGAAAGGATTCTTTAGTCATTGGATGAAACAGGCCATTTGGAAGTCTTATCGGTCTTATCGAAGCTTTGAGTCGCTTTGAGTCTTAGATTATGTAAAGCTTTGAGTGTTCTAGATACTCAAAGTATCGAAGCAATGGCATAAGAAACCATTTCTTTGGTCATTTTATCGAAGCCATAGACTTAGGCTTCCGCTTAGATCAATGACCAAAGAAGCCTGGCTTAGATCTAAGCAAGATCTAAGCAGAGAATAGCCAGCCGGTCCGAGATACAGATCGACTATAAATTATAAATTCAGGGGGCCCTTAGGCCCCCTGAATGTGGCCTTTTTAAAGGCCACATTGAGCAATTCATCTACTGATCTAACTGTCAAACAGGTGATTACTGAATATGAACCTTATGCGGATGATATTAAGAGTTGTCAATTAAGCAAAAATTTTGACATTTGTAATATGAATCATATTGTGATTCATCTAAAGCGGCCTTTTTAGCCCCCCAGATCAAGAACCCGCTAACGCTAAGGCATAGACTTACAATTTCGCCCCCATCCCGAGTTCGATTAGCGCAACCTTAAATACCTCAGACTTAGCTCAGATGAAGAACGTAAGCGAAATCCTAAGTCTATGTGAAGAACCCACTTAGTTATTTATCTAAGTTAAATATAATTTGTTATATTATTCTATATATATTAATTATTTTATAACACTAATTATTTATGAAAGTAATTAATTATATAATGAGAAAAGAAAATTCAACATACATCTATATACAACCATAAAATATAAACTTAAATATTATATACATACATAGACTTAAATATTTACAAATAAATTAAAAATTAAAGATAAATAAAAACAAAGAGAGAACACTTACGCTGTGTCCTACGTGGACGACTCAACGCGAACGCGATTGCGAAACGATCCGATGCGAATTTAATGCGGTGCGGAGCGACGCGGCTACTCTGTCCTGTCTGCGCGCGAACCGTCCCCTCCGCGCCCTCCGCCGCCGTTCAGTTCAGTTAGCATTAAACATTTGTCATGGACGGACGGAAGCTAATGTTGTTGGAAAATTCATATCTTAAATATGAGATATTGAAGAAGTGTATAAAGCAGAGAAGTGGAACTAATACTGTGTACTTAGAAAGGCATACTCATGGGGAATTTCATAATTTGTACCAGGATTTACGTACTCAACCCCTGTTGTTCAAGGAATATTGTCGAATGTTACCTACTACGTTTGACTATATTGTACAAGCCATTAAACCTGTTCTGCAATTTACTACAACAAATTTTCAGGAACCTATTTCTGTAGAAGAACGACTTATGGTGACTTTGAGGTAAGAAAACTATGAAATAAATGTTAGAGATTACATATAATATTAATTAAGTTTAATTAGTAAGTATGTACATAATTGCAATACTTTCACAAAGATGTGTAATAGCCATGTTGTTGAGCACTGGATTGTGGTGGGTTTAACTTTGACAGCTCCATTAGAAGAAGCTCCTGCATCTGCGTTCTAAAATGTAATTTTTTGAGTGATGGCAACTGTTTCATGTAAGGTAATATTGATTTGAACCAAAGAAGGTCGTCGTCAGTATTATCTGGTTGATCTTCGCGAAGAATTTTCATTTTTTCTCTCTCAATATCGAGAAATGCTTCGAGACTTATATCTTTTCTTTTGCGTGTTTGCCTTGTGATAGCTGGCAATGAGGATGAAGGCGAAGGACCTGGCAACGAGGGCGAAGGTGGACGATCTTGTCGAAGGTTGTTATCTATGGACATGTTCTGTGGTATTTCTTCTAAAATAGACGCAGATTCAGGGAGCTGGGTGTTGTCATTGTCAGATGCGTTCATGTTGAAAATCTCTTCCGGACTAGCCGCGTCTGAATACACTGACAGATCTACAGAATTGCTTTCGGAGTCTTTTGATATAATATTCCCTTCTGTTTGTCGGGGTTTCAGAACTACTTTTAAAAAAGACATGGCCTCAAAATGTGGCCATGTGCCTGTATACTTCGGCTCATTATCGGCGTCAGTCCCAGAACGTGGCTTAGGAATTTTTTTTAATTCTTTACTAAACGTGTCTCTCAAATTTTTCCATTTTTTCTTAGTCATTTCACCTGAAAAAAGAAAAGGAATTATAATTTAATATTTTGCATTATTTTAGGTATTTGGCCACAGGTATACAATTTCGGCAACTCGCTTTCTCGTTCAGAATTTCAAAATCTGCTATTTCTACAATCGTACCACAAGTTTGCAAAGCTATATGGACTCAATTAGTTAGGAAACACATGCCCGAACCTTCAGAAGATAGCTTTAAAAACATAGCGCAATGTTTTTGGGACAGATGGCAGTTTCCTAATTGCATTGGATGTATTGACGGAAAGCACATTCGCATAAAAAAACCAAAAAAGAGTGGTTCCATGTATTATAATTACAAATCCTTTTTTTCGATTGGGTTGTTAGCAGTCACTGACGCAAATTATAAGTTTGTAATGATAAATGTGGGTTCCTATGGAAAAGACAACGATGCCGGTGTTTTTGAGGAATGCCCCTTTCGAAGAGCAATAGAACAAGGAAGACTAAAAATACCTAAAGAACAAGTATTACCGGGCTCTAATATCATAGCTCCGTATGTGCTCCTTGGAGATGCGGCGTTTCCTCTAAAGAAATACCTATTGCGACCTTTTCCAGAAAAGTCAACGGTTAAAGGGGACGCCAAAGATAATTATAATTATCGCTTATCTCGAGCCAGAATGGTGGTGGAATGTTCTTTTGGTTCAATAACTTCTAAATTCAGAATTCTACATAAATCTATCGAAACGAATGTTACAAATGCAGTTCATATCGTCAAAGCCATATGTTTACTACACAATATTATAAGGGATCTTGAATCAATAAATGAGAATGAGTTAATGTCTTTCCGAAAAACATATCAAAATATGTCACTAACACAAAGACATAATTCTCAAAGAAGATACAATGCTACATCACGAGCAGCCGCACAGGCAAGAGAAAACTTTAAATTGTATTTTGAGCAACATCCTTTGCCAAGAATGTAATAATAATAAAGAAATATGTTGTACTTACTTGTAGTCCCAATTATTTTAGCCACAGCCTCCCATTCGCGGTGCGATAATAACCGGTTATGATAACTTTTATTCCTTTTGTCCCATAATGTAGGACGTTCTTGGATAGCATTAATAAGAAGTTCTACTTCCGACATTTACAATTTTTGCTTGAAAAAAATATGGCCGACGCGTCCACTTCGCGCGAAAATATCAAGCCAACTGATCGCATTCGCTTCATTTCGCTCCGCTCCGCACCGCACCCCACGTGCGTTTGGTCACGTAGGCCACTTCAATAGGTTTCGAATGTTTGTTGTTTTCGCGCCGCGCCGCGCCGCTTCGCGTTCGCGTCTAGATCGCTCACGCAGGACGTCGCGTTAGGCGGCGTCAAAGTACTCCTCCGCATCGCTGTCATCCGGGAACGTGCCCAGAAGACTGGCATAATTATATATATTAATTTAATAATTATATTATATTATTCAACAAAATCGTCGTTTTCAGTTTTTCGACGATGTGAAGTTTTTCATTAATCATTTTTAATAATCACATTGTAAGATCACATCAAGAGACGAAACGCCGTCATTAGGATTTTTCATGGCCTCATATTATAGCCGGTTGCGATAAGAGAGGTACAGAAACTTTAAGTAAAATCCTAGACAGAGTAACTAAGCGCCATCATAGTTATTATATAGTAATATTATAAAGAGAGGAGGCCTGATTGACTGACTGACTTATTATCAACGGACAGCCGAAACTACTGAAGCTAGAGTCAGGAAATTTGGGAAGTAGGTCCCTTTTGTATTGGGAGTTCTTACGTCATTGATTGGGAGCAAGCAATAAGAAAGGATTTTTGAAAATTCATCCCCTAAAGGGGTGAAAAAGGGGGTGATATTTTGTATGGGAGTCCCTTCATTTTTGAAGTGAGAAAGATGAAAATTGGAATTTAAGCTTTTGGTTACAAATAAAGACACTGGTATTTTACTTGACACTGGCAGAATAGTCGACATCGGCTCAATTGCCATATAGAAAGAAGAAGAAGAAAGACACTGGTATTTCTGCGTTTTTGGAAATTCATGCCGTAAAGAGGCAAAATAGGGGTGAAAATTATTTTTGAAGTGTAAAATGTGAAAATTAGGATTGTTTTTAAAGTGAGAAACGTGAAAATTGGTGTTTCGCCTTTTGATTAGAAATAAATAAACATTTGTGTTACCAAGTTTTAGGAGGACGAGGGAGGGGTAAAAAAATCACGAAATTAGTGTGACGTACTTTATGGATGACCCCTAAGTCAAAACTAAGTCCACTTTATTTGCAAACAATGACACACTTTCAGAGCATGAGTGATGAAAAATATTTTATTGACATAATGTTACATGGGCTTAAACTTAAACTGTGTTTGTTTTGGTATTAGACGGATTAAATGCTGTATGGTCGAATACGTGTCTATTTCTGCATGCACACGGGGTTAGGAGCGAGGCAGGGGCCGCGCCTAGTGCCCGCCGTTTTGTCAGAGCGATCGTTCATATCTTGGAAGAAATACTCCTTGTAGTGCTTCTTGATGATCTCAATCAATTCTTTAGTGTGGTCCCAACCTCTGGTTTCAACAATAACTTTTAACTGAAACATTAAGGGATGTTCTGTTACTTCTACATCTCTCAAAGCAATCTAAAGTTTTTATAATTTCAAATTCGCATAGGTATATAATATCGAATAATTAATAATTATATTCTCTGCTTCTATATAGGTACAAAATGTAATATTAGCACGCCGAAACTGAAGGTGGAATAAGAGACCTATTATAATTATTTTGCTTAGAACTTTTTGTACCCTAAAACTGCCCAACTTTGCCTAGACTCCTAACTTTGCCTGGGACAGAAAGCCTCCTACTTGTCATAATAATGGTAACGCTTAGTCCGGAAATGTTGTAGGTAAGTAGAAGGCAAAGTGACTCCTAGCCCAGGAGTGTGCAGATTTACCGATGTTGTACCTACTAGAGAAAATTAGGAATCTAGGCAAAGTTGGGAAGTTTTACCGGTACCTTATTCACGTTAATAAATGATGTTATCTTTAATACAATTACATAAAAAATAAAACAGCCAGCAACATTTAACGTTGGTGTTACTTCGTGAATTTGAGGTTCCCAGGACAATTTTGTCTCCCAAGTTCTTAGCTTCGTCGCTTACAAGTAATTCATTAGAATCGTAAAAAACCCGATGGAATTGGAGCAAGTTGACCCTTGAAATCATCCTAGAGCTGTCAATAGCAGTGACCCGCACAAGCACTCTGCTCCAATCGTCTGTTATAGATCTACAACTATAGCAAGAAGGTACTTAATATTGTTTGACTTACTTCAACACTGAAAACGTCTCCTTTGACCCATGCGCGCTCAGGCACGCAGTCGCGCATGGTGACGCCGATGCCAGCGAGCAAGCTACACAAGTCAGCCATACCGCCGGGTCGGTCTGACACAGTCACTTTGAACTTCACCAGCCGACCTTCCGCCGCCATGCCTCGTTCCAGGGCACGCGCTAATGTCGTCGTGTCGATATTGCCCCCGGATATGACGCAAGCCACTCTGAAATATAAATAAGGTATTTTCATTTGGCTCAATACTTCCTTAGAGTTTATTAGAGGAATAATTCGTGCGCGCGGAGCCACAGACAGACACACATTTAACTTGCTCATTTCACACAGCATATTGAAACAGCACTTACTCATCACATAGATACACCTCCACTATATACCTACATCATCTAGATCTAGAATTAAGTTAATTTGAACAATATTTTTTTCTTTAATAGTAGGTAAGCGTCGTAAAATTAAAAATAACTTTACTAAAAACTAAGTTTGCGTCTTCAGATTTTGAAAAGGCTAAAGTCAACCTATTCCTACCAATCTTTTTAGACTACCATTTAGATAGATTGCATTTCAAAAACCTCCAAAGGAAATAGGATTGAGATTATGCGAACCGAATCGGTCAGTTAGAGTCAAGATGGCAGCCAATTATCTTAAAATCTTACAAAATCTACCATTAACATTTATAAATAATACGTCGTTTCAAAGGACCTATTAAATGCTACAAATCTTCCATGGTGTTTAATAAACAAGGTATCTAAAAAAATTACACCTGAAAAATGACTACTACTACGAAATCTACCTTACAGCGGCGGCGGCCGGCGGAGCGGTCGGGTTTATTTTTAAAAACATAGCAGACACTTACACTGTCGACACCTCATTTGTCAAAATCGGATCGGTATTTTGAGTTACGATCGAACATACATATATAGATAGATACATGCATACATTATATTAAGTATTTATTTATTTACACTCAGATACATACACTCGAGAGCAATGAATCTGGGTCAATAATAAACCCGAATAATATCTCGGAAGCTACGAATGATAGCTTATTCAAATAAAGAATATTGGCTGGGGCACTGCCGTGCCCCCAGATTTTAGAGATTATTTAATAATACTCTAATACAATTAATAAAACTTCTTAGTTATTATTTGTTTTACTTATAAAAATTCATTAATGTAAAAATGGGTGAATTTTATCGCAATTTTTTTTTAAATATCAATTTTTTTACAGCTGTTTCATTTTTTCACATTTTAGTACTTTGTATTCCTAGATGTCCTAGATGTCATGCGATTGTACGGCACAAAGTTTCTGAGGCGATATTAGGGAATATTCTCGCATTCTTCTATCATGCAATTTTCAGCTCTTGGAGCGTATTATTTGAGCAGTAGTTATCTATTAAATAGTCTATAAAATACTCTATATTTGAATAAGCTATATTCTTAGCTTCCGAGAAATTAAGGTTATGTTGGTGACCCGGATTCATTGCTCCTGAGTGTACATACCCTGTTAAATTCACTACTCATCTTTTGCCGCGCCGTAGTCGGGTAAAAAGTAAATTTGGCTAATTAGTGTAAAACCAAAAAAAAAAGTATGCAATATGGACATGGCTAATAGAAACCAATAATGAGATCACAATAATCATTATAAGTGACTGTTCACATTTTCTTCTTCCTCCCTTTCCTTCTACCTTGACATCTAGATGTTGTTTTTAATTTAACACGGGCTTCGTGATGTATTATGTTGACCCCTATAATTTATACCCAAATACGACGCAGCAAAGGAAGGGTAATAATTCTCTATTCTTTAGTTTGAAGGTTATTTATCATCCAGCCAGGCGCGCTTTGAAGGTATAAGCCGGAAATAACTCTTAAATGGGTACCTACCCTGTTAAACAACTGTCAGTATTTCAGTATTCAAATGGTTATTTGCTTTTATTATCTACAATAATAATGATACCTATTATAATCTAGCACTTACTTTTTTCCTTTTAGGTTAGGGAACAGACCAGCCATAATTGCTGCGATACCAACGGCTGCGGCTCCTTCTATGACAAGCCTTTCCTCTTCAACAACGTGCATAATGGCTCGAGCTACCCAGTCCTCCCTCACCACAACCTGATTATATGATATGATAGATTATAGATGACTGTATAAGAAGACATTCATTTATTTTCTTAGGTCAAACAATGAAGGTATTTTTTTTGGTTTTTTTTTATACTTTGCCCCTCACTAGGATTTCTCCTGTATCGAGGGTACAGTTTATAAACATACATATTACATGTACACACACCCAGACCCGAAACAACTATCTGTAGATCATACAAATATTTGTTCCGTGCGGGGATCGAACCCGCGGCACGTAGCGCAGAAAGCTAATTGCTTAGCCACTGCGCCAAACGTGTCTTCATTTCATTTCATTCAAAAAAAATTGCAAAAGAAAAAAAGGCAGTAACTGCGTAAAACATATTATTCAATTAGTAGGTACTTAAGTAAAAGCAAGCAGTAATAGCCTAGCGGATGAACGCTTGCCTTCCACACAGGAGGGTCTGAGTTCGAATCCGGCCCGCACTTCTGACTTTTCGAGTAGGTATATGGGTGGATGGCAATTTGATTATCGCTTGCATTAACGGTGAAGGAGAAGGAAAACATCGTGAGGAAACCCGCACATCTGAGAGGGCCTCATAAAGTTCTGGATGGTGTGTGTACCTCGCGAACCCGCACTAGGCCAGCGAGGTGGACTAAGGCCTATCCTTCTCAGTCTGAGAAGAGGCCTCTGCCTAGCAGTGGGGCAGTAAGGGGCTGAATTTATTTATTTTAGTAGGTATCTGCCACTGTTCTATTTCATTGACACGTTTTACGTATATCACAAACAATTTAGGTTGAGCACGTATACATACCATTTTATCGACCATGCCTTTGCAGTTGTAGAAAGTATTAACTCCGACTTTATTCACAGCTAATCCATCAGCAATTGAAGAATCTATTGTGATAAAGACACGTTCATTTTTCTTCAGTGACTCCACCATACCACAGGTTTTGTCCGTTGTGATTCCCTGCAGAAGAATTAGATAATAAGATATTTTGTATTCAAATAGTTATTTATTGATGTTAAACTTAAATAAAAGAGGAAATTTTGAAGATTGAGCTGTTTGATTGATTGAATCTACACAGAGTGGCGACGAGGGTTTGGGTTGTTCTACAACGTGTAATTTAATTAACGCAAGACCTCACACACTGGACTCCAATTAGAATAATTATTATCTATTATAATCAAAAGAATAACGCAATATCCAAAACTTAAGTTTTTTAAAGTTAACTATTATTTTTATGAAAATAGAATTTCATTTTTATTAAAAATAATATAAATATAAACCTATTTTCTTTGTTACTGAAATCGATTCAGTAGTCAATCATGAACAAACTGTTTTGCGTTTACTCAACTACACCGTGTATACTATGTATAGTTACGCTGAATGCGATTTTTGGCACCTTTGCAGGAGTCTACAATTTTATAGGAAGAAGAAAATCCAGATAATATCCGGAGCAGCAGTATTTCAAAAGATATTTCCACTTACATATACCTCCGTGTCAGGTTTGAGATGTTTTACAGCTATAGCTACTCCAGCCAGCAGACTGCCGCCGCCGCATGGCACCAACACTGCGTCCACGGCAGGCACTTGCTCTATAATCTCTATACCTATGGTACCCTGGCCTTCTATTACATTCGGGTGATCATAACTGCAAAGAAGAACAAATTAATGAATGTCTCTAATGCCTTCTTCTTCAGTCGGTCCCTCATTACTGAGGATCGTACTCTAATGCCTACTCGAGTGTAATTAGCTTTTTTCCTCGGAAGCCGGTTATACCTATCTACTGAACTGGTGTTGTTGTCCTACTCCAAACATTATCGGGCAGTTTTGACATTGAAATTCTCGTCGAGAAAAATCGACTAGCAGTCCCAACGGACTCTAAAGGCCCTTAATATGTACTTATGTAGGACAGGATAGCGTAGATTTATATCTAATAGGCTTCGTTTAGTATGTAATTCATTTTTCGGTGTGAAAGTCACTCGTAGATACGAATGTCCTCGCTCATTGGGAATAATTGAACGGCTTCGGGTGACCCACAACTGCGATAAGCGAGTGACTTGCCCTGCGGTCCGAATTGCGCTAAAAGTGATAATATCGCAAATCCGACCAGTCACAAGTATTATTATTACCTACCCAATAGCCCTTAAATTTTGTGACTATTAAATTTGGGCGGATTCGCGATATTATCACTTTTATCGCAATTCGGACCGCAGGGCAATCGAACTACCTCAAAATCTCTGTCAGATCTACAATTATTGGTCAGTTGACAGCGGTGCGATTTTCACCCTACTATTTTACGGGGTGACCGGTGCGATCGCCCGACGACGACGCCTGCCCAAATAACTGAACGGTTGGATGTGATTGCCAGGACGATCTATGCGTCGGCAAGCGTCGTCCGCCGTTATAATAATTGAACACATCCCATGATACAGTACGACACAACTAAAAAGACGCATCGGCAAACTTCGTAAGACTATTGCAGTAAAATAATCTTTACGCTGATGACGCAATAAGTTGTAAAATTATCTAAGCGAGCGACTGCCATTGGTTGTTCAATCAGGTACATCGATGTTACTTCTTAGTTGTGTCGTACTATACAATGTATGGTTTTCTCCTCATGTATAAGTTTCACAAAATCTTACCCATTGACGTACACCATCTTCTTTTCTTTTGCTAAGGACATAGCAAAACGTTTTGCTTCTGCTATGTTTGTACCATGCAACGTTACATTTCCACCTTTACTCTCTGCCTTGTTCACTTTTGTGATTGGGGCTTGCGTAGGCATGACCACCATGCTGGGTATGCCCATTTGTGCAGCGTGGTAGCTCAAAGCAATGGCGTGATTTCCAGTACTGGCAGCTATTACCCCATGTTTCTTTTGTTCATCGTTTAGCAATAATAAAGTGTTGCGTACTCCGCGCTCCTTAAAGCTATTTTTAATCGTTAAATTATATAATATACAGTGTGAGTCCCCATGTAGTGCACATATAAAAACGAGTGAAACTAGCCGAAACTAGACCCTATTTCATCAAAGTCAAAGTCAAAGTCAAAGATTTTTATTTCAACTGGGCCTTTGCAGGCACTTTCAAAACGTCGTGATTCTAGGCGCACGGTTCCAAGTGGGTCCATCGAAGGAAATCGAAGGGAAAAATAGAATAAAAGTATATTTTTATCTTTTTATAAACAAAATTGTTGAAACTAAAATAAGATGAGGATTAATAAAATATAAATAATAAAAAATATGGGTAGGTACTTATATTGAAGAAAAAAATAAAAAAACATATTTAATGAAAAAATCGCACAACATAATACCTATTCAAAATCATTTTCAAATAAACTTATTTTTTAACTTGATAACAGTACAGTTGTTTATGGATGTTGTATCTAATCATAACCATTTTATTTATTACTTTAATACAGAGGGTCTTTAGAAGGCAATAAAAAAGGAAAAAATAAAAACGATGTTAATTAAACGATATTTTTTAGTTTTCATTCTTTTAGTCCGCGTCGATAAAATAGAGTCTAGTTTCATCCAATTTCGTATGTGCACTATATGGGGACTCACACTCTATTATTATGGTGTATTTAAATATATTATAACTATATTCAGACAAATAATATTTTCCAAAAGTTTTATGTAAATATTTGAACACACAGGGATATCAAAAAAGAGTAAATTATACTTTGGCAGCAAGCAGCTATTGTATCATTTGATATAATAGGTATAAGAAGCAATATTATACAGGATATAAAAGTCAACTATCTCACAATGTCGAAGTATACGTGTATGATATAAGTGGGCCCTCATACATAAAGTTTGGACCGCGCATCTGGGACTACGTTCCGAACCGCAAACTGTGTTGCTAAATTACAATTAAATTATTTTTATGAGTTTAGACAGCAGTTTGGTCTGGAACGTGGAATGTGATCATGTTCAAAATATTTTTAGCGTTAAAGTCTTTTTTATTCAAAATGTTTTTAAAGTTATATAGTCTTTTTTATATCATAAAAAATTGTACCTAGCCAATTCGCGATTCGCTGATTTGAATCCTACTGTTTTACAAAACTCAACAAATTCGTCTCAAGCAATGTTTCGCATATTTCGATTGCTTTACTCTTAGATTAAAATATACATATATTTGATAATCTTTCTCTTTACTTTTTATTTTCCACAGACATGTTCACGAATCAAACAGATAAATTCCGTAACAGTCTCTGCGGACCGCGCCCCTAATCGATATGTTTGTTTTTGACACACATCGAACAATTCGTATAATTAAATATCAATTATTTCAAAGCATAATTCCTTTGAAAAGTTTAAATTTGCCTATTTGATTACTTGATATAGAGATATTTCCTAAACTCCATTGCCCGTAAAACGTACGGTATAGATAATAAATAAATAAAAAATACTACCATCCTGTGACCTGCAAGAATTCCTGTTTCAAATATATTTCCATTCCCAGATTCTCCGACATGTGAGCTCGCTGCAATCAAATAATTAACTAAAATAAAATATTGTAACAGTTAGAAGCACTTTGTAATGATGGCGATAGTGTGCGTGCCTACCGCTACCGCTGTCACGCACCCATTGACATGTATAATGTATGTGTAGGTACTATAACCACAATCAAGGGCCGCGTGTTCTCTAGAATTGCAACAACTGTACGTCGTCTGATCAATAACGCTGACTATAAACGGCCACGGTACGACGAATGAATAGTTTTATTCAAACGAGACAGCGAAGTAATCCTCACCGCTCTGTAGGGCGCACCACCCAAAGTCGCTACCACTGTGCGTCAGCAAACCTCCGCCAGGGTTCCCGCAGGGAACTGGGGGTTTTGGACCGCCTGTATGGCGTGAAACACTTAGAGTGTCCCTACAGAATCACCCGCAGATACACATAAGTAGAATAATCCTTCCACCCCGTACCAATGTTGACAAATTGCCCACGTCCGGCCCATAGAGAGTCGCGATACGACCTCTGGACATGAGCAAGCGCCCAGATCCCGACTCTTCACCCCCTCTCCAGGGAGCGTAGAAGATCGTAGAGTACACACCGTGCATGGTGCCTGGAGGGGATCTTTTTACAGTCTCCCCCCCGAGATGTGCCCTAACAGTTGTGGGACCGTGGTGGGCGTTAGGAGTTCCCGAAGTCCATCATGAGGTGCTAAAAGTGAACCACCGTGGTGAGTTTAGCCGGTAGTAGCCACACCCGTCCGCCCCGTCAGGCGGAGGATAGCGCATGATGGAAAAAAAAATACCGTGCATGGTGTCCGGACAACTTGGCCAACTATGCGTCGTGATGCGGCTAAGATACCATCATATATTACTTTTCGTGGATTGTCCGGGTCACAGAACTCATCAAATTCGGGATCCTACAAATACGAAGAAAAGTTTTTAATGAGTCTACCTACTTATTTAGAGTACTCGTAACAATATTTAGAAGATTAATTAAAGGATTATATGTGGTCCTATTTTACTAGCGGAGGTCGTTTTAAGGAAATAATGAATAAAAGTTGTTCATAATGATGAGAACTATAACCCCTTAAAACAGTGGCGTAGCTAACTCTAACTCCTAGATAGGTCCTGTATTAAAAATTATCGGGGGACCTTTTTTACCCGACTGCGGCAAAGCCCAAATGGAGAGCAACGCTTTTTTCTAAATTAGTAAACATAAACATTCGCGTTAACAAAGTAAGCACCTACCTACCTACATTTAAAAGTATAAGAAGCAACTATACATATAGCTATGTACCTAAGTATTATAAAACTTCAAAACAATGACCGTGAGATCCAAATTAGTCAAATAGACACTTTTTTTTTGAAAACTTATTTATAAAAAAATCTGTAGCTGAACACAATTTCAGTTTTTCAAGATTTTCTGCTTCTATGGACAGTATTAATTAGTCCGATACCCATTCTTGTCCATAGATTTTACTTGTTTTAAGATATTTTATGTAGCTGGGGGAAATGGACTTCCGCTAATTAATGTAGGGCCTTATATACACTGACTTTTTATCGCTTTCATCCCGCGGTGTAGCAAGTACGACTCCATATTAATAGTAGGTACTATCGATAAATATAAAAACAAAGCTTGCAATTATGATTTATTACAAAAGTAAAAAATGTACCTAGTATGAACAAATTAGTAGGTAGTGGTAGCTACCACTACCAGCTGCTGGATGGAGAGGCGGCGACGACACCGCGCGCCGCAGCGCACCATGTGGCGTACCATTTATGTATTTCTATGTCGGACGCCGCAACGTCACCGGTCAGGCACCGCGCCGCGCCGCCGCCGCAACGTATCGTGTGGACAGACTCTTAGGTACTACAGATTTCAACGATGTCATATTTTTTATTTTTGCTTGCCAGTTTTATTATTTTATGTTTATTTTGTAAACTGGTTTGACTGAAAAATAGTACTACTGATATAGAGTCGCTACATCGCGGGACGAAAGCGCTGAAAATGTCAGCGTGTAGAACTTTTGTATCTGAGGTGTGTACTTACATCTTTAGGATTCGCCATTTCGGTACAATATTACGTATTTTTTCATATGTGACTATTATTTTTGTTAGTTTGGTTTTTTAATTACATTTTTACACTAATAATTTTTCATATTGTTTGGGAATGTATGAAACGAAAACGGACTAACAAAATACATGAAAAGCCGACATTGTAGTTGACAATTAATATTTTTAACTTCTCTTTTATTTCCGTCTTGTTGATTGAGAGAGATGACATGTAAGGAGGTTCTTCATTTGAAGTATTATACTCGATTATACTATATTTTTAACCAAGAGCCAGGAGCGAATGTTTTTAAAAGATGCTTTCATAAACCGGATGATTAATTTATTTTTCAGAATGCTCCTGACCGATGGTATTCCTAGATGTCAGCAGTAAGTTCTGGCGTAGGCGGTATCTTTGTGGTTCATCAAACGTGCGAATGGATCCCGCACGTCAGCGTTAGGGTGCGTCCAGATCTGACGAATGCGCCGCGATTCCGCTGCTCGCGAGCCGCACGCGAACAGCGCGCGTGCATAACATGCACGCTGCACGTGCGCCTTCTATACAAGCCTTGCGTGAGTTGCGCTAAAGAGGCGCACCAAACAATTGCAGTAACTGCACGCATGCAGCGAGCGGCGCATTCGCCAGATCTGGACGGACCCTTAGAGCAACACCGTGTGGCTTATTTCCCTTGGCACATTTTATTTAAATTTCTTACAATAGAACATGAAAAACAATTATAAACACATTTATCAAATTCATTATTTTGACGACATGCGTGCTGCAGTGGCTAAGCGATTAGCTTTCGCGCTACGTGCCGCGGGTTCGATCCCCGCACGAAACAATTTGTATGATCTACAGATATTTGTTTCGGTTCTGGGTGTGTGTGCATGTGAGATGTATGTTTGTAAACTGTAGGTACCCTCGATACAGTAGAAATCCCAGTTAGGGGCAATGTATTTTTTAAAAGAAGACATCAGTTTTGGCCCACCCTTTCCAAATTATATGTTTTTCTTATTACCTAATTGCAAAATGAGCCTTTCAAGATTCACCCGTACCGTACCTATCCATGAGGCTGTCCGCAGGAAAAAAAAGGCGGTGAATTCTGAGGAAAATAGAAGTGTTCTTATTGTACCCATTTAATTTGGTTCCACCCACGGAGGAGAGAAGGGAGCCATAAACGATTATTAGTAAAAAGAAAACTAAAGAATTACCTGGTGGTAAAATTGTTATTGAAATAAATACTCATCAAAATAAAAATGTCTTTACTTATCACAGATTTATAAAACGTCGGTTGACAAGTAAAATTAATTGTGCATGTTAATTGGAAATAAAAATGTAAGGTTATAAATTTAAGGTAAAATCTTATTTTGCACTAAAATTCCATTTTATTAGATCCTAAAAAACTGTAGTTGATGACGTTTGACAATCATAAACAGCTGTTTTGGATCGTTTATTAGACATAGTGAGATTTTTTTGCAACAGATGGTTGAAAAATATGGAACTTAGTGATAAAAGTAATTTTACCTTAATTCTGTACTTACAGTCCGTAAAATATGTACCTGCGACAACTGTCATCAAAGCCAAACATAAATTACAATCGGATGGTAATTTAAGTTAATTATAGAATGTTCTATCATAGTTTTGTTAATATTCATGACTAACAAAATAAATAATAATTCAAATTATTGTCGAGACGTGTGTTCAAGCTTTGTTTTCCACTTCGATGACAGCTGTCGCAGGTATTAAGTTATATTTTATGGACTATAATGAGTTTTACCTATCAACCGACGAAAATATTTTCTATATCTAATATTTACTGTGACACTACCGCAGTAATATTAAAATAATAATTATAAACAAACAAAAAAGTATAATCTAATAAAATTAGATAGGCTTGTACAAGACTAAGATACTAAGAAACTACTACTAACCTACTAATAAAGGAACATAATTAGTAATAAGCTCAAGTACACAATGGCTTACCATTCAGATAAAACTATTTTAACTAAAAGTAGGAACATTAAAAATAATCCAGTGTAGTTGTAATTGCAGGCATTAGCTACTGTCCAATAAGACGGAGCCCAGCGAAGTCAACTACCCGTTGTGCTCGCTAAATGGTGATAGTTTGGGGCTCGCTAAACAAGTATATCAACTTCGGTGAAGTGGGGGTGTACGATAGCAGGAACTCAAGGGGCTCCTCGTTTTGAAGCATAACCGGTCAACAAATGGGGGATGTCTTTACGTAAGAGGCTATAAGATGCGCATGTCCGGTGGAGTTCCCCAACTAATGTGACACGTCGTCCAGCGATTCAGTGCTGTTCCGCCGCGGGTACGCGTCGTACTCGCCCGCGAAGTCCCACTCGCGGTACGTGGTCGCGATCACTGCACGCAGCTCCTCCAAGTGTTCGGGCCCACGGGTCTCGCACACCACTTTTACCTACAATAAAGTTCACACTGATCATCAACGTCGAATCACCCTATCCCCCTAGAATATAAGACGGACGGACGGACGGACGGAAATCGGACGAAAATCTCTTCTCACTTAACACCGATCTTAGGCTTACATTCAGAGACGACAGAAACGAGTCTAAGCGTGAACTTACGCTTCCATCTGTTAAAATTTGTTCGTAAGTTTGACAGATGGAAGCGTAAGTTCACGCTTAGACTCGTTTCTGTCGTCCCTGAATGTAAGCCTTAGTGGTCAAAAGTTTATGACATGTTAAATTTGTTCTCATAAGGAAAGCTTATTATAAGATCACAGACTATGATGACGATAGAGACGCTGCACATGTAACTTCATCGACAACATTGTTGTTCAGAATTTAAAAAAAAAAACAGCCCATTACTGTCCCACTGCGGGGCACGGGCCTCTCTCAGAATGAGAAGGTTTAGGCCTTAGTCCATCACGCTGGCCTAGTGCGGGTTGGCGGACTACAGACACCATCGAGCAATTTATGAGGTCCTCTCAGGTGTGCAGGTTTCGTCGCGATGATTTCCGTCACCGTTAACGCAAGTGATAATCAAATTCCGATCCGCACATAAATTCTAAAAGTCAGAGGTGCGGGCAGTTTCGAACTCAGAGCCAACTGCGGTTGTCTTCCAACATGGAAGGCAACCGTTCAACCGTCAGGCGTATGCTTCATTTGTTCAGAAATAAGTAATTTATATTTTTTGAGTTAAAAAAAAATTAAAAATTGCCCACATAAGTCATCATCGAGTTCGAATACTTTCTGAATGTTTTATACAAGGTTTATACCTATAATCACAGCCTATAATATTGCAATTATTTAAATCTAAAAGAAGTACAAAAATATAGTTAATTACTATTCCTCTTATCACCGTCATTTACCATCCACTATTAGGGCAATGGTAATGATAATAAAAAGAGGTTAATGTGTTTTTGTCTAATCACTATCTAAAGCTGATATCATAACCAGAATCCATTCCTCATCACCATGTCTTGAAAAGATAATAGGTCTACAATTTTGGATGGGTATAACTTAGTATTACTTAAATTATTATTTTTATTTTTCATACTAAAGGAAAAAAACGGCTACAATTTAAGCGCTCACCAAAATAATTATCTACCACCTAAAATTGCCCCCAAAATAGATTATAAATGTTCACCAAAACGAATTATAGTATGCTCACCAATTATTGTTAAAAATACTAAAAGAATTTTAGTCAAACACGAACTCTGTCACAGTCGGTTAGGTGGTTTATAAACCAGCTAAACGACTGTGACAGAGTTCGTGATAAGAGTTCGTAATGAAATAAATGTTTTATCCATAAATGGATAAAACATTTATTTCATTTTACAGAATACAATACACTTACAATGAGAAACACTACGTAGTAATAACAAACACGCAAACGTGTATACCTACAAAAGAAAAGATATTTTGTCAGCGCAATTTGGAGAGCATTAATTCGTTTTGGCAGCAATTTTTTGGTAGTAAAATAGGTACGCATTTCTTAGAATTTGCACGAAATGAGAGAGGCACCCTTATCTTGGATCTAAATATCATTTTAAGTCTTTACCCGAACACTAAAAATATCTCCATGGACCCAAGCGCGTTCCTGTATAATGTCCTTGATGGAGACTCCCGTAGATGAGATGAGTTTGCAGAGCTCCGCGATGCCGCCGGGCCGGTCGCTCACCGTGACCTTGAACTTCACCAGGCGCTGCTCCGCGGCCAAGCCTCGCTCCAGACAGCGTCCCAGTATCGTTGTGTCGATATTACCGCCGGATAGGATGCACACCACCCTAAAACATAAGTTCTCTTTATATAGATGATGTGACGAGGTGACGATTTTCGGTCATGGCCGTCGACTCATAAATTAAATAAAACATTTAACAGCTTGTCTAGCAAACGTCGTAACGGCAAACGGACTTGCGTATTACATCTGTTTTCCTCTTGCAAAGAAAATTATCATGATTAAACATGTAATTGTTTATTATTATGCCTCTAATACAAATATTTTTTTATAGTTGTATGTCATTGATAGAAAATTAATCCTAAAGACATAGTACAATACTATGGGGGACAGAAATAAATCCTGGATTCGACATTGTCTCAGTTAGTACAAAAGGATATTATAGGTGGGTCTATTGCTTATGAATCTACCAAATAGAATGCAGTCATAGCAGAACATACATTACGATTTATCAAGTGGGACTAACATAATTCATTATAGCAAGTAGCAAGTAATATAATAGCTAAATTATTGCCGTATTTATTGCCGTTAATTATAGTAAACATTCAAAGCCATTGCTTATGTTCCCTTTAGATATAGCGCGATGTTTTTATCATGAATGTCAAACCCGTGTCTAATTTACATACCTAGTACTTCGAGTATCTAGAACCTCAAAGACCTACTACAAAAATATGTTATCTACGATGAGACGATATCATCTAGAGAAAACTTTGTACCCCTTTTTAAGCATATTGCGTTCATGGAGGAGTGTGAGATTTGGAGTAGTTAAAGTTTGTATAGGGAAGGAGTGCAGAAAGCTAGGTGGAATTTCGACCACTAGGCGACTACTAGTTAGTTTTATTATATTTGTTAAAAATGTTCACAAACGTTTTTCCGGCGAGCTCGGGCACGAGCCCAGCCATGATGGCGGCGACGCCGACTGCTCCCCCTCCCTCCACCACGTACTTCTCCTGCTCAATCAGTCGTAAGATAGCGCGAGCGATCCAATCCTCGTTCACGGTTATCTGTAAAAGAATCGACTTTGGTTAGCTACATAAATATTACAATTCTAAGAACAGAACTATGGAGTTAGGGTAGAAAACAGTAAAGTTTGACAGACCTACTTACAGTGATATGCGTAAACACACAAACGTCACAAACTTACAACTCTTCGTGTACTGCATGCTCGTAGAACGTAGCTACGCTACGGAATACGTACGACGGCGACGGAATGACCAGGAAGCAGGTTACTCATCACTCTATAGATATTCAGCTTGATGGTAGCAAAACATGTGATACCTGCTGGTGTGCACGGATAACCTAGCCTACAGTGTGGACTTGATCTCCACGCTCACTGGATCAGAATGTACACGTAGCATGCTCGTAGCATCTCGCTACGCAGTCTGTAGGACTTGCTTTTACCATTATGCCAAAATCCCACTTGGCAGTGGCTAAGCCATTGTACCAATCGACGTTTGGCACATAGTCACAACTAACTCGTCTGCCAGCGTCGACCTCATCTCCATGCTCACAAGCTCTTCGTGTAGTCGTAGCAAGCCCGTAGCATCTCGCTACGCAGTCTATAAAATTGTAAGCTCTTACCATTCTGTCGACATTCGGCTTGACGATGACGGTGGCGAAGGCATTGTACCCGACGACAGTTGGCACACCTAACGCATCCGCCAGGGTCGACCTGATCTCCAAACTCTACCTGTGCTCGTAGCACCTGGCTACGCAGATACTTACCATTCTGTCAACGTTTGATTTGACGGTGGCAAAGGCATTGTACCCCACTGTTGGGACAGCCAGACCGTCCGCCAGCGTGGACCTGATCTCCACGCTCACTGGCTCGTCTTGCTTCATCGCGTTCTGCATGCTCGGACACTTCTCCGTCTCCACGCCCTGGACAACATATGCGTTAAATTAGTTATTGTATTGTGCGAGTGGATGAGTGGAATGTGCCAGTGCGTAAAATATGTAGACGTAAAATGCCAAAACAAGGCTCTCTTTATTCATTCCAGTGAGTGTTGTACGAGGCGACTATCATACTACATGATGCACAGCTCGCGTTCAATTACATTATATTGTTGTTACGAAATCATTACCCACCAGAAAAAGCAATAAAAAATCCAACAGTACGATGGGCGAGTATCGAAAAGTTATTATGTATCAAGACACACACAAGTAGGTATGTGATATGCAGAGGATAAAGGAAATTGGTACAAGCAATGAGAGGTCAGCCGTAATTATATATATTCTAAATCTGTGTTCTAAATAATGATGACATTCCAGCGTAAAGAATAAAATTCGTATAAAGTCTGTCAATAGAAAATCAATTGCTTGCGGTTCCCGGGCGCCCGCTCACAGTCTATCAAAATATAAAGCAATTATTAAATCACTTGTTCTAAACACTGTATTATAATATAAAGTCAGTCTCAATACAAAATATAAAGGACAATCTATTTTAAAATATAAAGCAATAATGAAATCACTTGTTTTAAATATGATAATATGTATTGTTTATGTTTTTTTTTGTATTGCAACATCCTGAATTCGTGTCATAAGATAATCATAATATTTCATCATGAGTCAATATACACTGATACATTTTATTTTCATTAGAATATAAAGCAAAACTTTTGTTAGCCACAAATGACCTAAGTAACTATATTGATAACAGCTAGAGATCTTGGATTGAAATTCTATATGAACTCAAAGAAAATCGGGTTTTTATCGATATGTTTGCTCCATCCTACTAACTACTTACTATTATCTCTCAAACGTTCAGAGGTGTTAGGTATTGGTAACATTTTGCCGATGCAGGTATTGGGTACCACGTGATACGGATCGAGCCTATTGCCATGTACCGACCACATTTCCAAACACCAAGGCTACAAAAATCTCTGTTTTTCTCTTGTGGATTACATTACCCTAACATAATAATAATATTCTTTGTAAAATTATTTAAAAATATATAAAAGTATGATAAAAAGTGAAATAAAGAGAATAAAACTATGGTTATCAGGTCATTTGGTTCGTTCATCCCTAATTATATACATGAGATATGAAAAGTTGTTAGGTACCTATAAAATTAAAAATAAGACAATATTTGCGATAAGAACAAATGAATTGCGTTAAGAATGATTTTATCAACGCCTTTTGACATTAAAACGAAATCAAAGGATATAGCTAGCGATGGTTATGGTTTATGTACCTATAGCGTAGATGTTGTGTTTAGTCTAACAACCAGTGCCGTAACTAGGGCGGTGCCCCGTGCCAGCAGTGCCAACGGTGCCCAGGCACAAGGCGCAAACGTAACCAGACCAGCTAAGTTTTGGGTCATGTATGATAGTTAGTACTGTTAGTAGCATACATAAAATACCTATTATTTATCGCGTAATACGCGTCTTGTGTCTTTACTATCTCAACTAAAAAGTATTTGGTGTCATTTGTGTATTGTATTAATGTGTATTTTGACAAATATTTTCAAATAAACGATTTTTTATCAAAATATACACATAATCAAAAAATCAAAATTCTACCATCTACCTATACTTTTAAACAAAAATTTAGTTTTAGGATGATAGATTTACTTTTTATAGACTGACCATTTTATTGTAAGAGCCGGTTAAGATTAGAACAAAAAGAAGGCGATAATAGGCTAATTACGGCAGTGCTAACAACCGGACGGAAAAGACTGATAAATACACTATTTACGTCTGTTGGTCAACAAACCAGTGGCAAAATTAAGGGTCAGTAACATTAGTTTTTAATTTTTATTAACTGTTACCACAGGGCCGTTTTCTTTAAATTATCGTGCTGACAATATCTAAAATGTTAGTAATAGAAATACGTCGATAAAAGCGCACTGTGCATAGTTGCGTAGGTAGGTATTCGGGACCTCACATGCAGTTTAGTAGGTATATTTACCTATTTAAAAATTGTTTATCATCACATGATACAACAGGCGTTAATCGTTACATAATTAACCCCCGACGGTCAACTGTATCTACGACTCTTATCGGATTCAATTAAATGTGCAGCTATTTTCTAATAATTACTGCTTTCGCTACTTTTCTAACAGCCGAATGATCCACGATCATTGGTGATGCGGTCAATGAGCAAGAGTCATTCGTGTTGTGTGTTGTCTTGTCATGTCTGTTCCCGGCCTAATAGATGATATTGTGTATGCTAATTCATTCCTTAGAACCCCTTTATTCAACAACATCACATCTCTTAATATATCTGTGAGTTATCGTTTAGATAACCTTTGCCTTGCTACTTCCACATGCGTATTTGAACCTAAGTACGTGAGTACTGTTTTCTTCCTATTGGCCTGCTGTAGATATCTAAAGTTTGTATATGGCGTAGTAAGATAGGTAAAGGCGTATTATAACGGTAGTGATATATCTAATCATATGCCAGATGATAGTTGTACGAAACCATTTTATTACTATCTTACTGGGGATAACTTTAACACATCTAGTAATATAATATTATAATACTTGAATAATTTAGTGAAATAATAATTGTCGACAGAATGTAACGGGGCGAATGGTACAGATCAAGTACCATTTACCCTGTCGCTAATAGTGGAAAGTGAACAGGGAGGAGTTTCTGGTACTCGGCGGCCGCTGAAACGGCACCTCTCGCTGCGCTCGCTCGGCTCGTGCGTTGCATGGTCATAGTTCTAACCTAACCTAATCATACTCCCCGTTAAACACCGATGCCGCGCCGGAGCTACCGGGGACGATGAACTTTTCCTATCTGCCCCGTCGACGGGTCAAGGCATCGGGGAGGATGGGAGCTCTCCTTTTATTTTATCCTTCGGTTGATTTTTAACTATTTAACTAGATTCGTTTAGGGATATAGATACGTTTCTAGATTGTGACCGTGTCATAGTTATATCTTTAGTGAGATAGGTAGGTAGTTATGAGACGCTATCGTACAACTATCATCCTGAATATGATTGTATTACTAGGGGTATATCTAATTATATCACGGCTTTACCTATGTTACTGCGATTTATATATAATATATTACGAAAATGTTAAGTAGGTATGAATCGCAGTGAGTATACTCTATCTATACATTATATAATGTTATCAAAATGATGACTAAGTAATTTATTCTGGAAGCCGACCTCAACATACTTAATGTTCAAAAAGATGATGATGATGACCTCCTCACGACGTATCCGCCGACGGCACAACCCTGTTAGCGCCTGTCATGCGGTCGCGTACATAGTTAAACGTGGCTACATATCAAACTATACATTTCCAGTATAAGCTGAGCTGTCATTCTGTCAATGGCTTTCTGTACAATGAGAGGTCAGAAGGCTAATTCACGTAATTTTAAGACGCGGCGATCGTATTGTAGTGACGCTCGAACTTGACGCGAACGTATCTCACTGAAATTGAGAGGATACCAAATGGCAGAATCTAGTCGACATCGGCTCAAATGCCATAACGAAAAAAGAAGAAGAACATTACCAAATGTGTTATTTTGATCAATGTTTTATTGCAACTGCGCGGCAACTGCACTTCTTTAGTTACGTGAATTAGCCTACAGTTTATACCTAAAATGTATAGGTTGAATGTAGCCATGCATACATAATTTCCTGCGAAGCCGAACTTGGTCCCAAACATTCAGTCATAAAACATTCGGTCCGCTTATATTGTATAGGTTGTAAGCCGACTTCGAGTGGAATTTTCAGATTTCCCGTACTTACATATATAAGGACGTGCGGCTTGAGGTGTTTGATGGCGGTAGCCACGCCCGCCAGCAGGCCGCCGCCGCCCACCGGCACCAGCACAGCGTCCACATTGGGAACCTGCTCCACGATCTCCAGCCCCACTGTGCCCTGCCCCGACATTATGTGAGGATGGTCGTAGCTGCAAATATTGTGATACTTAGCCGATCGGATGGCTTAATATGAGCTCTAAGCTCGCATATTATGGCACCTGCCTCCTAACTTCATAACGCAACGCTTTGAGTGAGATTTTTCTGAGCGTCAATAGGTTTAGGTTTCGTCTAGGGTTTGATACCCTGAACGTTAACATATTCGAAAGAAGAAGTATACAGGGTGTAAGTGACATCGTAACGAAAACTCATACCATGGGTTCAGTACATGGTACTGAAAGACTAAGCGATAGAATTTTGCGTCGGTCTTTTCAAAAATTTTACGATTTTGTTCGCAGTTTTTATACCTAACTAAAAAATCTGCGAACTAAATCGTTAAATTTTTGATAAGACCGACGCAAAATTCTAACGCTGAATGATCCAGTATCATAAACTGAACCCATGGTATGAGATTTCGTTACGATGTCACTTACAGCCTGTATACAGCGCATTGTTTTGAGAAAATTGTGTCGCAGGTATTAACAACTAAGCAAAAGCTATAATCAAAAAAATATATAATCAAAATCCCTCAGAAAAATCATACACGGAGCATTTCGGATTACGATTGTGTTACCTATTAGGGGGCTGGTGAGTTTGGAAACCCATCCCCACATATTTAGAACAAGATAATTAGGATAATAGGTAACTGCAGCGTCAACACCGTCGATAATGTGAGTTACAATAGGATGAATGTCTTTTTTATAGCTAGATATATTATAATTTCAGCTCTAGGAACTACCGGTATTCGGATTGGCAGCGATTGGTCGGATTGGCAGCGAGCTCCGATCTTTTTGGATCAGAAAAGGATGATAGCTATCACGCTATCACTTACCCATTAATGTACGTAAGACTTCGTTCTTTAGCAAGGCTCATGGCGTGGTATTTGGCTTCCTTCATGTCGTGTCCGTGTGTGATGACATTGGCGCCGTAGGAGCGGCACTTCTCTATCTTCATAATCGGAGCCACGTCGGGCATCACAACCGTCGTGGGGATGTTCAGCTTGTGGGCGTGGTAACTCAGAGCCTGCGAGTGGTTCCCGAGAGACGCGGATATCACGCCACGGGTTTTGTTGTCCTTTGAAAGCAACAACAACGCGTTTCTCGCGCCGCGTTCTTTGAAACTGTGGAATATTAAAGAAATGTAGTCATTGAAAACGCACTTAATATTATTATAATTCCAATAAATGACATAGGTTATAGGTAAGTATATCACACGCACAAATATTTCACACTGATTTAATAGAAATATAATCCCGTGGGGTTCAAACTCGCGATGCATTGCTCAGAAAGTCAATTTCTTAGCCACTGCGCCATTTGATGATTTTCTCACATTATTTTTATTGTTTAGTTAATCCCTGACGTCTTACACTGTCCCACATAGGGAAGTACTTTCGCATACCTCTGAGATAGATAAGTTTAAAGCCTTATTTGTCTACATCAACTATAATATTAGTTAGACATTTACGCACCTCCCAGTGTGTTGAAGGAAATCATTTTTGAGATAAATCTCCATTCCGAATGTTGTAGACATATGAGATTTCTGCAATAACACAATAGGTTGTAGATAATTATCATAACATAAACATAAAAGATATGCAGCACTATCATCCATATTTAAAATAATGATAAAATTAAACACTTACCACGCATGGCGTTTTTACAATCTCACTTTGTATTCTGAAAGCAGCCGCCGAAACATCTTCAAAAGAAATTTTTTGTGGCTTTTCTTTATCGCACATAGGATCATACTCGATCGTCTGGAACACCATATTTATAAAATTACCGATAACAACTATAACATAATTAAATCTAATCCCTCGTTAGACCTCGATTCCTCGCGGCTTCCGTCATAGGAATGAGGGTTTCGAGTCGTTATCGCATATTAAAAGCACTAATTATTATAAGACAGGGTTAAAGGTGAAAGTATGCTTGTGGAATATGCCTTGTCTATCAATATATATTAGGCCAGTAGGTGGGCATCTATCAGCTATAATTACGTAGGTACTTACTGTGGGTTCAAGCTTATAACGCTTCATTCTGTATTGATTATTATTAATACACACAATTATTCCGAGCGACTGCGAAGCAGTACACTTAAGCAATGAATGATCTTTTGTTTAATTTTCGTCAATCAATTCATTGATAAGGTTTCTGCGCCTATTCCAAATATTTGCGTTTTAATTAGGTTTGTGTAGTACAGGTACCTTGCCATAGAAATAATAAGTAGGGCTCTCCGTACCTTGCTTTTAATTAGTGATCTGGCACCTAACCCATTAATAATTTATAATATATAGATATTATATATATCACATTAATATTGTATAAGTATGCGAAAGTAACTCTGTCTCTCTTTCTGTTTGTTATCTACCTTTTCACGACCAAAGAGCTGAAATTTGAAAAGGAAATAGTGTGCATCATGAGTTCATGAGGAAGGACATAGGTACTTAGGGACCATCCATAAAGTACGTCACACGTTAAGAGGGGGGGGGGGGGAGGGGTTCGTGGGTTCGACGAAGTGTGATGTTAAGTGACAATGGGTGGGAGCGGTCCTAAGTTTCGTGACGACACATTTCAAAATCATATTAAAAATAATTTAATAAATGGAAAATACAAATTTCGGAACTACTTTTTTAATTTAATAATTTTCTAGGTGTAAAATTGCAAAATATGTGACGTCTCCCTAGGGAGGGGGTCTCACAAATGTGATCACCTGTGACAAGGACGGGGGAGGGGTCAAAAAATCACGAAATTAGTGTGACGTACTTTAGGACACGAAACAATAAAAAATAAAAAATTGTCTGCTGTAGGTATTTCTCTCTGTTTGTTACCTTATGACGTGCAAACGGCCAAAGGGATTTCAATGAAACTATTTAGTTTTATAGGTATTATCTAGTCTAACCTAGCAATTGAAGTATGTTCCATCTTCCATCTCAATCGGTTGATTAGATCCAGAGATACAGCTTATATTAAGCAATCCCGTAGGTACAAAGCAGAGGTTACGATTGATTGGTTCTTTAATTAAATAATGTTGTATTGATCCGATTTTGATTGGACTTTCACTGAAGCGTAACTTTGGGGACGAGCACTTATAGGTAAACATGTATCTTTATGCTATCGCTCACACGAGCTAAGCAGTGTAACACATTGAGAGAATTATTGTATGCATACATAATGTATGAATAAAATTAACTGATTTTGATGGGACTTTATCTATAGCACAAAGGGACAAAAACAAATGTACCTAGGTATTACCATCACGCTATCACTCATAAAAACTGAACAGAGTAGGTCGATATTTATGAAATTTGTGATATAAAGGGGATTAAATAAGTTACATTTGTGTTCTATAACTAAAGGGAACTGAGCGATAGATCTTCAACATTAGGTACGGCTATTTGAACACATCTCTACTAGCCACGCAGCCTGGCGGCACGCGGTAGTGCTAAATCTGACTGTTATCTAGGTATCTGAAATGCGTTAGCATCTCCATGTATGTAATATCTATAGTTTGTGGAAATTCTCAATTGACATTATAGTTCAGTAGACAGACTTTTAAGGTACAGCCACCAGCCGAGCCTGGTTCATCACTTGAAATTTAAAAAAATAGCTAGTAGACCTGCCTCAGATTGAGCCTCAGATGAAGAACCCGGTTTAACTAAAGGTCCTGAAGGTTCGCATCACAGAGTACTATTGTATAAATGAAAGTTCGCATCCTTGACGAACACTATAACTTTTTGTAGATATATAATTTTATCTATTTTATAACACCTAATTAGTTAAAATGATATAGGAAACCTTGGAAACATGTATTTTAACTAGGGAATTCTTTAGTCATTGATTTTAACGAACAAAATTCGGGCACCCGATGTACATTGTCTGTGCACCCGATCCACAGAACAATATACTCACCCGATCTCCACGCGGACGAAGTCGCGTGCACAGCACAGCTAGTCATAAAATAAATAGGTAGGTACTAGATACCTATTTATTTTATAACTAGCTGTGCTGTGCACGCGACTTCGTCTTTGAGTATCTAGGACATAATAATATAACCTCTATGATCTAGAACAAAGATCTAGGTACAAAATAAAAAAACTAAGTAAAACTTCAATTATAGAACCTGATAGAACCAGTGTGTTGACTTATTTCAGGGTTGCCAAACGTACGAGGTTCCTCGTACAAATCCGAGATGTACGGTCTACTGGTACGAGGTACGAGGACATTATGAGGCTCGTAAAATTTTGTACTAGATTTTTGATTTAGCATATTTTATAATGAGTTTTAATACTGTCACCTACATTGGGTGTAACAAATGAAAATATGTACATACACTAAGCCACTGGCCAGTCTATCTTTATCTTAATAATCATTATCTCTTTCAGAAAACAAACGCCGCCACGCCGGACGACCTTTTTTTTATACGTTCACAGTCATTGCATAATTATGTCTTATTTTGTGTTATAAATTACATTTTACAAAGTTGGAAAGCCAAAGTACGAGATTTTTTGGTGTATATGTACGAGGAAAAAAGTTATATGGTTGGCAACCCACAAAAATATTAATGTCAATGTCACGTCATGTCATTGTCATTTGACAATTTGTCAGTATTGTTATGAGAGGTTAGTTTGTAATTTGTTGTTAGAAGTTGTGGTACTTAAACTGTTTATAGTTTACATCATACAGAAAAAATTGATCGGCGCTATTGTTTCCCAAGATGCCTTACGCAAACCAGCCTTCTGTTCACATCACAGAACTCACCGACGACAATGTAAAATTCATCGTTGAAGACACCGAGCTTAGCGTTGCTAATAGCATGAGACGTGTGTTTATAGCAGAAACGCCGACTATGGCCATTGATTGGGTGCAGTTGGAGGCAAACTCCACAGTACTTAGTGACGAGTTCCTGGCTCATCGCATCGGTCTCATTCCACTTATATCAGATGATGTGGTTGACAAAATTCGTTACTCGCGAGATTGTATGTGCGCTGATTTCTGTTCGGAATGCAGCGTAGAGTTTACACTGGATGTGAAATGTACGGGGGAGCAAACGAGGCACGTAACGACGGCTGATCTTAAGTCGAGCGACCCGAGAGTGGTGCCCGTGACGTCACGACACAGGGACGAAGACCAGGCTGATTACGGTGAGACTGATGAGATTTTAATAATAAAACTTCGTAAAGGTCAGGAGTTGAAGTTGAGAGCGTATGCAAAAAAAGGATTTGGAAAGGAACATGCTAAATGGAACCCAACTGCAGGTGTGTCCTTTGAATATGACCCTGACAATATTATGAAACACACATTGTTTCCCAAACCTGATGAGTGGCCCAAAAGTGAACATACAGAGCTTGATGAAGATCAGTATGAAGGAGAATTCAACTGGGAAGCAAAGCCAAACAAATTCTATTATAATGTGGAGTCATCGGGGGCACTCAAACCAGAAAATATTGTTCTCATGGGTATTGTGGTGTTGAAAAATAAGCTTCTTAATTTACAAGTACAGTTAGCACAAGAAGCACAAAACGATGCATTAGCTATTAATTAGGTAGTAAGTTTTTAGATAAAATAAAGACAATATTCATTTAACTTATAAAATGAGTTATTATTTTACAATAATAGATAAGAAAAAAATGTTTTGTTATAAATACCATTGGGTTACGCAGATAGCTCTTCATTATGATTTTTTATTGTAAATGTATAGATTATTGCTTTCACTTCACAAAGTGTTGTTACATTCACTCCTTGAAGTCAAATCACTGAACACTTGCATCAAGTTATGAAGAATGTAGTTTGATGTTGTAATCATGTTTTCCAAACTCATTTTGCCAAGTTGATTAAAATGCAATTATATTCAATGTTATCTGGACTGTAAAGAATAATTACAAGTCAAGTAGTATTAGTAGGTATTAAGATAGTACCTAGGGATGTTCTGATACCTTTAATATATTGACACCTACTCATAAAGTACTCCTCAAATCATTTTTCGATACTACTCATATGAGTACCCCTGAGGTATTGATTGATACTTATTTATAAACTTTACTTTTTTTTATTTGTATACTTTTTAGATTTTTTTATGAGACTGATTTAATAGGAAAATATTCTTGGGAGAGGTTGTTATTCTGTTTATTTTTAACATAAACAAAATAATAGCAATGTGTGGCTAATAATTAAAAGTAAGTAAAGGTATTAAATGAATCATCTTTTATTAATTTCGAACTAATTACTAATTACATTACTAATTACTACTACATTACTAATTACTAATTTCGAACAAACACAAATACAGAAAAACAAAGAACATTACACAAGAACTCTGTTGCATCCAGATTGCCCAAAAACAATCACTGCTCCAGGTATTTTGAGGAAAATCTGTTCCTTGGTTTTTTTTATCCCATACTGTCTCACTTCCACACAAGTTCTTCCATACCATCTGTCCGGATTTGTCCGAACTTTTATTGGCATGCAAATTTCGATACGTCTCTTTCATGTGCCACGCACCCACGCACCTCGCCACCTCGAACCAGCCCTCATGCATTGACTTATTATAATTATTTAAATCTATAATGAAGTCGTGCCTATATTTTAAACACCACCCCACAGACATAGTGTAATACTGCACCACCCTATTATAAGAGCATTTAACCATAGAGATAATATATAGTACCTCATTTAACACACCCTTTGAGTGTTAAATGGTTAAATGCTCTAACCCCAACCACCACTCAACTTTGAAACTCAAACGGACTTTCTTTGTTTTTATTAAAAACTTAAATCGAAACAAAACCTCCAAAACGATGCTGTTTGTTCCTCAATCTTATCGATGTCATAATAATACTAAAAAGTTTCGATAATCAGCTTGTCAGAAAAGTCATTTCAACAAGAATAGGAAAATTACAAACATCAACAACAAAATGCAAAATTGAAAAAAATTCTGTGAACTGTAAACTAAATGAAGGTAGAAAATATAAAACAACGCATAATTTTTATATTATTTTTTACAATAGTGCTGGACAGAGTCCTTATCAAATCATGTCTCAAGTAACTGAACCCGAACCAACGTGGAATATCCTCGGCGATAGTTTTCCAAAACAATATGAGAACAATGAGGTATGTATGAGGTGAGGTACTACAGAACTAGAGAACGCTGTAACCTGGCCTAGATAAATTAAGGACGAAGGGTTTAGGCCCTATTAAGTAATTTATATCAACTACCTACATACAAGTCATTTCTCCTATGGGATGTTTATTATCCTACATGTAAATTGCTGACTTTGATCACACTGCTGAAAGCGTACCGACACTTCCGTAAAAGTGTACCTGTATGGCCTTTAGGATTACGTAAACGGGGTAACGGTATAACCTATAACCTTTCTGAACCCATCTGAAACCAAGATGTTCAGACGAATCGTGATTCTTGTGAACACTGCCATATAAAAACCATTCCAGCCGTAAAAAAATATCACGTAGGTATCGTAAAAAATTATAATACGGCAAAAAACACGAATCGTCCTCGTGTGAATAAGCTCTTAGGTGCCATAGACTGATAAACTTAACTAAGCTGGAGAAAGTTGTTGTAACACTAATTTAAGGATACTAACCTTCAGTGGCAGGTATTATTGTCGTCTACTTCAGAGCTGGGTGGATTATCCAGCTCTCCAGGGCAATGTGCGCTACAATGAAGGTTTAATACAATACTTTCGATAATCTACTCAGGATCCCGAAAAGAAACCAAAAGCTGAAAATATAAGCAAAATTAAGTTAAAGCTCCAGGACATACAAGATGCACATAATCGGATCAGGAACAACGTTGTTTTTACACCAGTAATCGTAAGTCAATCATTTGAACCATCTACAACTTAGGACAGGCCACACTTAGACATAGCTTACCCCCAAAAAGAAGTAGGTATTTAGGTAGATACTTATTTCCCGTAGTCATCATACTGGGTGGTTAGCCCCAAAACTTCCTACCAGTAGATTGAACAGGATTAAAAACTTCCGTTACTGGTCATGACCAATATTTCGGCTGCCAGGTTTATTTTCCCGTCATCTTGGCTCAGAAAGGCCAGCGGGCGCACCACACAGTTGGGGTTATGATAATGGGCTAGCTTCCTGTTACAAGGAATTAAATAACGACATTTGGTAGGTACGTACGCCTATGTCTGATCTTTGTGAAAATATTTAAAATAACTAATAAAAGGTACCTATTCTTTTTAGGAAGCAAAGTATATAGGAAAAAACTTTTGCAATGTTTTCTTGAAATGTGAAAATTTACAGAACACAGGAAGGTACGTGGATTGTTAATTAAAGGTTTTATATGTAAAGAGTTCTACCTACTTAATAATTATAATAACACGTCGAACACACTTGCTAAATGTTCGTTTTGTAATTGTAGTTTTAAGGCGCGCGGAGCTTGCAATATCCTCTCCAACATGACGCCTTCAGACAAGAGCAAAGGTTGCACTGTGTCAGGGGGCCGGAACTATCTCTGCGCTATGACATACTATGGGTTCAGACAGTCCGTACCCATCAACGTGATTGTCCCGAAGGATTGCCCCCTCGTCGACAAACATCGATACAAAGAGAATTTTGCCATCGTAAAGGTTCATGGCAATGATCTCAATGATGCTAGCCTACATGCACTCACTTATTGTGACGAAATCGGATCTAATTATGTGCATGGGTAATGTAATAATTTCTTTTTTTCAATTTTCAATCGGTTCCCGAAAGTGAAAGGTATATTAGACTTATTTAAGAAGGTAGGAATTGCGTTATCAATGATGTCGATTCTGTTGCGCATTTTGACGGTAGATACTAAACTAGACTAAACAAAATGTATCACTTTCTTTTTCTATTGAAACAGAAACAGACAAACGCCCTTAGTTTAGTAGATACCTACTATCAAAGAGCGCAACAGAATAGACACCATTACATTCCTAATAATAGGTACAAGTCGCTAAATAACGTATGTAGGTACTCACGTCGTATGCACCTTGCAGGATATTGTTACCATCACGTGGTAGGCATTGATTTTTTGTTTATTGATATAATTTAACATCGCGCGTCGTTCTAACGTGCATGCAGAGCCTACTCGCCGGTGTTATATAGGTACGCCATTCAAACAGGATTTATTGGATGATGATGGACAGCCATTTTAACACTAACGTAAATACGCAGGTCAGACCGATTGGACTTAATTGCGGGCTACGGCACACTGGGGTTGGAATTGCTAACACAAATGGATAGGATGGATGCCATCTTGTGTCCTGTCGGCAGCGGAGGTCTTGTGGCAAGTCTCGTGCTGGCAGTCAAGAGTCTCAAACCTAACTGCTTGATTTACGTATGATCTAATACTATTTACTTTTTTCTCAATCTCGAGCAGTTAATATGTCTGGGTATCTTCCATAATATTGTTTCGTTGCTAGGGCGTGGAATGTTCGGCTGCCCCCACAATGACTAAAGCGCTGCAAGAAAAGAAGCCAGTTATGATCCAGCTAAACCCTACCATCGCCGACAGTCTGTGTAGCGTCATCGCCAGCAACAACGCTTTCAATATTATCAGAGGATACTTAGATAGAATGGTTTGAATATTCTTATCTTAACACTATCCACTTGCTATGGCCTGCTTTAATTAATTAAAGCATCCAATCATATCGGTTTTTTCCACGTACAATAATGGCTTTTGAGTTTTATATATTCATTTAAACAACTAGGAAGTACAAATAGTAACAGAAATGATAGAATAACTTTGGCTTCTAAATATAATAGAATCCTGAGCCTATATTATTTTGTAGATAACCGTTGATGAAGTGTGGATTTCGCGTGCGATGATCAACATTCTGGAGCGAGAGAAGATGGTAGTGGAAGGGGCGGCGGCCTGCCCGGTTGCCGCGGTGATGGCGGGGAAAGTACCTGAGTTACGCGGCAAAAAGTGAGTGCGATGTGCGGGTGTGATAACGCCCATTGCATGCCGTAGGGATTCTACGGTTTCACACTTTAGGGGAATCATTCTCTGGTTTCCGTACATAAATCAACCCTTGTAGTTCATACAGTATGTGACCTGATATTTTATGGTGCATTCATCTAGAAGATTACGAATAGGTTAGGTGCGCCGCCTATTACTTACCTACTTGAGTCTTGCCACGGAATATAAGAGGAAATGGCAAGTACCTAGGCGGAGCAAGTTTGTACAAATATAAAAACGCCTGAACTGTGAACCATTCCAGTTCTCGTAGAAATAAATATCAATGTGCCTTCCACATATTTTTTATAATCCGTGGATTTACCTAACAAAATTTAAAACAACGAAATTCTAGAAAAGACGCGTAACGTGCTGTAAGATCCACTTATCCGGTATTAAACTACGAAAGACTTGACGCTTGTTTGTTCCAGCATTGTGTGCGTACTATCGGGCGGCAACATCAACAGCAGTCGCATGTCCCGGGTCATTGACCGCGGCATGGCGGCTGAAGGGAGGCTGGTGAAATTCAGTGTGGCCTTGCCTGACGTGCCGGGGGCTATGGCCAAGCTGCTGGCCAAGGTCACGGACAACGGCGCTGACGTCAAGAGTTTCGTGCCCGAGCGCGCTTGGATGAGACGTGACATCTTTACTGTATCTGTATGTAGTTTTATAAGACTTTCGTGGTCAATCTATATAAAATGATGTAGATACGTTTCTATCTTCAGCAATAACTTTAACTATATTTACTATCTACTATAGACTCTCTATTGGTTAATGGTTCATTACGAGTTAGATCTGATGATGCCTTCGTTTATCGTCACGCAATTGATGGTCAAATGGGGAAAGTAAAAAATATTTTCCCGAGATTCAAGATTAAATCAGTGAGTCCCGATTCGAAGTACCTACTTAGTATTGATCCCGAAGATTTAGACAAGGCGTGAACACACAACCAATACCATAAGCTACATTGAACCAATGGTTTCTAAAGTCAGTTAAATATTCTTATATCTAGGTAAATATGCTGATTGAAACAAGCGACCTGCACCACGCTAAGGAGTTGGAGAAGAAATTGGTTAAGGACTACCCACACTCGCACTTTATTATGTTATAGTTGAATGTTCCGTTAGTTTCGTACACCCATTTGTAAATGTTACCCGATTCATCTTACTCGCACTAATAATATTACAATAAATTGTTTTATTCCTATAATGATTCATTTTATTTCTATTCTTAACATTCATATGCGCCGAATATAGGTAGTCATCTTACCACAGTTTGGTAGGTATTGTTGGATATAGGCTTCGCGCAAGCAGCAATCTGTCATGACCACGCAGGGTACCTAAGCAGGTTGCGGTGATCATTTATACTTTATTCTACCCACTATCGCATCGTTAAGAAGTGGCCTAACAGGCGTGGCACCATGGTGGTCTTCGGCGCGGTCTTCTGAGAGTACCCGAAGCTCATCTGTAGGTAGTAAAGCCGAGCGGAGAATAGCCCACGAAGGGATTTCACCACGCTAAACAAAAAAGAAAGGTAAGTTGACTGTTAAAACGTCGTCTTCATTTTAAAAGAGAGGCTGTGGGCCCTTTTTATGGATTGGCTCAATGACCAAAGAATCCTCTCTATTGGCTACATAACTTACAATAATAACTTGCATAAAACTAAGTACTTATTCTAAGTACTTATTAGATATATCTTCTGCCAAATAGGCCAAAATATTCTGTCACAAAAGGGTTGTGTCAACTGTCAATCTATATTTCTGAAATATGATCAAATAACTCAAATATTATTACAATCATTTTAGCTTTGTTTTAGCCATAATCATATTTTAATAAATTCTAGTTAATAAATGAATACAACCAAAAACATGGTAAGTTGTAGGACGTGAAGCTAGAATCGAAAAATTTATGCAATGGCTATGCTATTTACGGTATCTTTCATTTCAGGATGATGTACTACTAAAAGATGACCGTCCGCACATTTTATCATTCAATGAAATCAAACAAGCTGCGGAGAGAATTGAAGGAGGCATCATTCACACACCCCTTTGTGTTAGTACCTCATCATAGCACCTGATAGCGGGAAGCAAAATCAAAATTGTATTTAGTGGTTCTTCTACTTATTTGAGTTACTGAATAATCTTACTCGCATTTTTCAGGAGGCAAAGATGAGTAAATTTATGGACTATAACATCTATTTGAAGTGTGAGAACTTACAATACACGGGCAGGTAAGCTGTGGAGTGTATTGGTCCTCTTTTAGGTCCACCTACAGTAGGTAATAAAAATATGATAAAATTATCAATCCTTTTATTTATCTATATTTGTTGATTGTATCCAGTTGCGCCGAACGTGGCGTCCGCAACGCGTTGTTGACATTCGGCGTGGAAGGCAGCGAGCGTGGCGTGATAGTGCCGTCTCACGCCAACATGGCGCTGGGCTCAGCGTACCACGGCGGCACTCTGGGCGTGCCGGTAAGGTCATAATATATATTAAGTAGATACCTATAGGTATAATAAAGACGAGCAAATTAGGACCTTCTTACCCACAAAAGCATAAAATAAATCGACTGGGTATGACATCAATCTAAAATCGTCATGCATAGATCTCTTTACATATTGTACAGGTGACAGTGGTGTTACCGGAGCGCACGCCTCCGGCGCACGCGCAGCGTTGCTCGGAGCTGGGTGCCGATGTAGTGATGTGCGGGGACTCTCTAGACGACGCCATCTCCTACGCCAAGAAAGTGCATCGGGATAGCCGCCAGATCTTACTTGAGTATACCTATCTTAATAACTTAGGATTTTTAATACACAACACGTTCCTAGTCAAATTTTTCTAGCGACTTAGAAGTTGCCCCTATCTCGTTATATAGCTCTGACATTAAGGAGTGTTCTTATTACTTTTAGAAAGGTTCAGTAAATTGTGTTAGAAGCAGTGAGTAAAATAGAAAAGATGGGGCCGGAATGTGAACCTTGCGGAATTCCGGGTGTAGTACCTATAATAATGTAACGTCGTACCTATTCATAAATTATCGTTTATTAAAGGGAAAGTCTTTCCAGTTCTGACGATCCACTGGTAATGGCCGGCTTGGGCACGGTGGGCGTGGAGATCATCACTCAGCTACCGGAAGCTGATGCTGTGATTGTGCCAGTAGGGTCGAGCGGCCTGCTCGCGGGCGTGCTCATCGCCTGCAAGAAACTCAAGTGCTCCTGTCTTGTTTATGTAAGCTTTCTCATCAACCTGAAGTAGTCGGAGTCCACATGATATGGATATGGGTCTCGCCTTGTAAAGATTGTTGATTGTCCACATTGAGCGAGTGATTTGGTGACCGCAAAGCCAAACACCGTCGCCGAAGCTAAACGCGGCCCTAACCCAGCTGCAGGGTTACCATTACCCTAGTCGATAAACTTATGCTATTGTAGGTATAATAATTAATTACAAAAACTAATGAGATTTGCAAGTTTTAACTCATAAAAGAACTTAAATAATATTTTGTACAATGATCAGCTAAGTTTATCTTTGAGTGTAGGTAGGTTTTGAAAGTGCCTGCAAAGGCCCAGTTGAAATAAAAATCTTTGACTTTGACTTTGTAGGTACCTATAATTGAGATAAATCACCGGAGAGAGGCGTCTATCTTAAATCTACTTTGCAGTAGGTATGCACTATGATCTTGTATTAGGTACCTACTTAAATATCTATATACAGTACGAGTATATAGATACCTAATATTAATAAATAATCCAGCCCATTAGGTACCTACCTACTGTCCCACTGCTGGGAAGGGCCTCTTCTCGGAATGAGATCGGGTTAGGCCTTAGTCCACCACGCTGGCCTAGTGCGGGTTGATGGCGGACTACACACACCATCGAGGACTTTATGAGGCCCTCTCAGGTGTGCAGGTTTCCTCACGTATTTTCCTTCACCGTTAATGCAAGTGTTAATTAAATTGCGATCCGCACATAAATTCTAGAAGTCAGAGGTTCGGCCGGGTTCGAACTTAGACCTTCCTGCATGGAAGGCAAGCGTTCAGCCGCTAGGCTATCACTGCTTACTTAGATATCTATCTTATTAATTTTAAAGTTCCTAAAACCTACTTACTACCTAGGTTACAAGGTATACCTACTATAGCTATGTACTAAGGTACCTACCTATAATAGCCTTGAGGTGTAGGTAAAGAATCTCAATTACGATGCATTACAGGGCGCGGAGTGTGCGAAAGTGCCGAAGATGATGAAGGCTCTCCAGGCGGGGCGGCCTGTCTCCGTGAACGTGGTGCCAAACCTGGCTGACGGACTCAATGCTTCGACCGTTGGCATCAATGCTTTCACGACCCTCAAGGGCAGGCTTGACAGAATGGTAAGCAACTTTTCCACTCTTGTAGGCGTTGAGCTGCATTTAACGTTAAGTAGATAGATACTGTCATGATTGTATTTTCTTCGCCTAATATGTCAGGTATTATGGTCTAATTTAATAAAAAAAGCTGTGTTAATGTCGTTGCAGTTGGTGGTAGACGAGGTGTACATAGCCCGGGCGTTGATATCAATGTTGGAGCGCGAGCGACTGGTAGCCGACGGCGCCGGTGTGTGCGCCATCGCTGCCGTCATGCAGGGGCTCGTGCCCGAGCTGAGGGGCAAACGGTTAGCTATATGTTCACACCTTGTTACTAAGAGGCTGGATCCTATGGGGGGAAGTTTCACACTGATTCGTAGATGTTTATACTCAGGCACGCCAAGAATCCAAATCCAAACACCAAGTGCAAGGCGGCGCAGTTGCCGAAACTACCGTCGCGTCTAAGTGAAAAGCTCCCAACACTCGGCAGACATCTACCTACTACTTATTTGCTTGTTTTTAATTTCATCTCCTTTACCTACATAGAGGCTGATATTTCCCATTTATCTGTTGGACACAGTGCGGTGTGCGTAGTAAGCGGCGGTAACATCGACTCCGGGCGGCTGTCGCGCACGATCCAGCGCGGGCTAGGCGCAAGCGGACGACTCATGCGGTTCGCCGTCGCTGTGCCCGACCACCGCAGCGGTCTCGAACAGCTCGCTAAGACGATATCCGACGAAAGCGCAGTGCTCAAAAGTTTGGTCACTGAGCAGATGTGGGTGCACAGCGATGTCGGAACTACCTGGGTATTTATGTTAATAGTGTATTTTTGGAAAATCTTACTGAATTTACTATTGGTAACAACTCGATTTGTTATCTTTATAGGCGGAAATCGTTACTAAACTGTGGCGTTTAATATCAAACAGAAAACCGTAAACTTTCCATTATGCTACGCTATTGCGCTGTTTGGATTTCTGTAAAAAATCACACATCGAGTGGCTGAGATTACATGAAGGGGAAGGGTAGCAGTATCGTTGCGAGGGAGTATTGCCATAATCACCACGCTTGGCAAACGAATTAGTGATCGCACATACTTACAAAAGGTACGACGTAAGGATGTTGCTGCCCATCCTCATGTAATCAATCCCTTAGGAATTCGGATGACATTGGCGCGGAATCTAAGTGACGCCCGCAGTTACAGATCCAAATTATACATTGTTGAAGTAGGCACGTATAAAATGAACAGGCTTAGTGCATAAGGGCCAAGGCGCCTGCAAGTAGCGTTGGTGAACGATACAGTAGGTACGCACCCAGCCTCAAAGCGAAATTGTGCTGCTCAAGACGAAATTGTCGCTTCGCTTCGACTCTGCGCCAATGTGAACTGAAATTATGTTCGCCGTTTAAGTCACCAAGCCATATTGACAAAACAACGACCACCAATCAGATTGCCAAGCGTGGTGTTAATAATATGGCAATATTCCCGCACATCATTTGTAGCAGTAGGTGGAGGCTTATGTTCAACAGTGAACGTCTAAGGGCCGATATTGTTGTGCTATTATAATCATTATGGTCTCATGTTGGTTTCAGGCCAACGTGGTGGTAGAGACGGCGAATGAGGAGCACGCGTCTAACTTTAAGGATCGGCTGCGTGATCTGTATCCTTCCGCTAGGTTTGCAGTCATTGATCTCGATGACAAACACAAAGTTTCTGTGCGATGAAAACATTCCCTATCTGCGTGCCATAAATAGGTTCTCATATTTTGTATAGAAAATGTGTTAAGCGAGTTTTGTAAAACACTTTTAAAGTTTTAAGAAATTAAATACCTAGTAACTTGTGTCTAGTGTCAGTGTATATTTGTAAAAGAAGGATAAAACATGAAACTAAATAATTTTATAGATTTTTTTATTGTTTTTTACTTATACATAATCTTATGCGACAGGGTCATCACCCTTGGTGGCCCTGGTGTAGATCACCTGTCCGTGGTGCTGGACTACCTGTTTGATTAAACCTGAAACAATTAGAATAAATATTAATGGCGTGTTATTATCAGCATATGGGATAGTGCTATAAATTGATAAATCAGACTCAATATATCAGTTTGTAACTGTCATGGTAAATCCAGTAAAAAGGATCATCATTACATATTCAATAAAAAAATATAATAATAAAGAAAATCCAAGAGATAACAAAACAATCTTGAACTGTTATGCAAAAAGTTAAGAGAAATAAACAGTAACAGATCATCAATTCTTCAGAAAAATTGACCATAAAATCAATGTCCAAATAGTTTTGGTAGAATAATTATTTATAGTAAGTTTAGTAAGTAACCTGTGAACTGTTGGTTTTATCATAACTATTAAACATTTAATTTTTAAACAATTTCGTTTACACTGGTTACATTTTGTTATTACTCAACCTGACATTGGCTAATTATGTCTTTATAATAAAATTTACTTCTTGAAATAGATATCTCTCAAAGCTCTCTCCCACAGCAGTACTAAGTATGGCCATTAGTAACTGCACATAGCTAGCCCGCTCGTAACACAAAACCACAAAAAAGTGTAATCGCTGAGAATTAGTTTTAAATATAAATACTTGTTTATCACTTAACAATAGTTGTGTCAAAAATAAATTATTGGCATTGAATGACTTTGTTATAAATTAGGTCAATAGAAAAATCTTGCATATTGAATACAAAACAAACACTTTTAATTCCATACACAGTAGAATAATAAAGAAGTTTAATAGATAACATACCTTTTTCTCTAAGCTCGATGAGTGCTCTCCTCGCAAGGGAGCCTCGAACCTTCAACCTTTCAGAGACAACAGCGGGTGTGATCAGCTTGTACTGTGGCACTTCCTTGTACAGTTTCTCATATGTGGCCTTGTCAAACAACACCTGGTTGTTCAACTTGTCACGGACTTTTCCTTTGGACCACTTCTGCAAAGTAAAGATAATAATTGTCAAGAAAGGTAATGCAATACTTTTTCATGTGCCTTTTTTTAGACCTAGGAGTTGCCATCAGCCTCAATATATCAGTATGTTTTACTCTCAGAGAGGTCAAGTATAAAAGTATAATCATCTGGCAATAAACCTTCAACAAGTAGTCACATTTATAATGTATTCTGTATCCTTGGTTGGGTTGGCGTAATATTACCAAGGAACTACATAAAATTAATGATTTTTAAGCACCCCACATGTACGAACCACTTTCCTTTTTGAACTGTATGTAGACTAGGTAGATACGTAATTTCGGTGTTTGAAATAATCACTTTACCAAGGAATCACTGTCACACGCATACATAACCTCACTTTTATATTAGCAAATGTTTACCTTCTTCTTGGCTTTGCCGCCACCGGATCCTTCCTTCTTCTTCTGTGTTTTCTGGGGCTGCTTGGCCGAAGCCTTAGTGTCCTTCTTGGGCGGCTGAAATTATAAAAACATTGCTGACAACAAGCTTCGCCACGAGGTCCCATGTTAAATGCTTAGAAAATAATATGCTTGTTCACTCAAAACTTCTCCCTAATTACATTCCACGTTATCTTAGAGTTTATTATAGATAGTAATGGTCAAATAAATTGAATTCATTACGAATTAATCAGTGAAAATCTAAAATAATGAAACGACAGTTTATTCACTCACCATCTTGAAACCGGAAAGAAGGTTGACGAAGAGGATTATTGTCTATGAATTGAATCATTCTGACGTTTGCGTTCAAAAGCTCTACATTAAATTATCGTAGATTCTTTTAACAGTTGCTTTGTTGACGTTTTTTATTTTATCTTTTCTGGATTTCATTCTTAAACTCCATAAGTTACAAATAAATAAAAGAATCTTAAGAATTTTAATTAGTTTTGATTTTATCTTCAAAGCAATATTTTATTTTGAGCTTTATTTCATGAAACTACTACTATTCACCAGGTTTCAAACATTTCGATGCGTTCATAGAAATAGCAGTATGACCAGAGAGACGCTACACAAAAAACGCGCACGCAATTATATGAATAAAGTTTAATCCAACACTAGCTGTAGCCCGCGGTTTCATATGTGCGTTTTATTTATTTAACTATTAAAGCCTATATCACTAAAGGAACTGGTAGATTTCTATTATTAAAAGATTTTTTTAAATCGGTTCATAGTTCCAGAAGTTACCCCCTACATAAACATTACAAGCTAACTTTTACTTCTTTATAATATTAGTTTACAGGGTGACTGGTTGAACGAGGGAAACATTGTGTGTGTCACGGTAATATTATTACCGTGGTATTATACTCGTCATTAAGAAGAACTTTAACTCCACCATCGCCAGTAGTTCTGCCCAGCTACCTAATCACGATGCACGCTCGTAATCGGAATCGACTCAATTTTGACACTACAACAGTGTTCATTGCGTTGCTCAAATTGTAGGGCGTAGTGGTTTTAAAAGCTTACCGCGCAATGTAGTTTGTTGGACTGTCAAAATTGAATCGATTCCGATTGGGAGTCTGTATCGTGATTACCCTGCAGCTCTCTCTGCATTGAAGCCACTGAGCTCTATGATACAAGTATATTATTATGCACACCCCTTGTTCTAGATCAGTGGCGCACACAGGGTACATTTTGCGTGGCTCAAAGCGGTATCACATGTTGAGGTTTTGTAAAAGCCGCGTTACTACCGATCGCTAAAATGGGATACATGTGTGTAACATAGCCAATGACGTAAGAAGCCTCTCTCATAGCGCACAGTGTTGCTCGCCGCACCATGCCTTTTCGCCGGTACAGTATAAGGAACAAGGCTCTTTTCAAAGCAGTGCTTGGCGGCTTGCATTGCTGTGGTATACAATAAATACTCTTTGATGCTGCTTAATACCAACTTAGAACACACGCGCTTATGTCGATGATAAGCGTCGGGTTTCTTTACGCATTTTGTAGCACCGTACTTGTACTATGCTAGGACAAAGCCTTGTTACAAGCTAAGCTAATTTTATCGAATCCCAGTCAATCTACGGGTCTACGGGGTACCCACTAATAGGTATAGTAATCTGTGTACGCCTTATACTCAAAGAAAGGTGTACGCACCCGTCCGTTATGTCCAGGCATAGACTTAGAACTTAGCGAAGGCAGGTCTGTGTCCAGGCATAGAAATAATAAGTAGGACTCCTGGTTAATAAGTCTGTGTCCTATGTGATTACCTGGACACAGACTTATTAACCAGGAGCCCTATTATATTATTGTCGAACCCGCTTACGCTAAGGAGGTAATCACGATACTCCGCTCCACAGTTCGATTTTTATAGCCTACTGCGCAATGTACATTTTGCACTGGCACAATTGAATCGATTCCGATTACGAGCGTGTATTGTAATTACCCTGCAAGGTAACTTGGATTTGCTACGTAACACTATCGCAAGCGCGTTTGCCAAAACTCTTAGAGCATTCAATAGCCAAACGTGATGTCTTGGATTCGATTTTACTGTAATAAAACTCCCCAGTGGCAGTTCTGGGTTTAAAATTGTGCACGAAAATTATTGCCATAATATTTATACAACACATTAAAACCAAATAATTAGCGTTTATTCATAACAAGCTTCCCCTTCGTTTATACCTCAGTCCATTGTTTATATTCTAATTTATATTTAAGTTTAATATAATTATATACATTGTTCTTTCAGGTATTAATGGTTTTCGTACTGAATAATAAATTACTTTGAACAGACTAGATTTAAAGCTATAACTACATTTGTGACTTCAATGATTCATAGTATATTAGTTCCTCTTCAGTCACTGAAGGTCGGAATGTTGCTACTCCATGCAATAGTTCCGAAATACCCAGGATAACTGAATCAGGGCTTAATTCACTCTCTTTCACTGCACCTAAGAGAACAAATAAATAAAGAAATTAGTATAAGTAAAACGTCATTATTCTGAACCTTCTGGCGAAAGATTCAGTGTATGTGAACAGAAAACTATAATATGAGGAAAAACAAACAATATTTCGCATTATTTTAGAGTATAGACATACTAAAACAACTAGACAGCCTGCTAGACCTTCACTGTTAAAGGAATTTAAATCACAATCCAAAGGCATAGAACCTATTTTCATTCGCGTGAATTTAAGGATTTCTTGGTCACATTATATCAATTTCAAGCCCACTTGTCTCTCTTGCACAGTTGCCATAGTAAAATAAATATTGGAAAGCTAAATGATAGTAATTGTGGAGGAACAAGGTATGATAATCCTCTATGAAAAGGGAGGATCCTCCGAACAGGAGAGGTGATATTGCCTAGCAGGCCGAAGACCGACGGTTGATGTCGGACAGTCGTATATCTGTTAGATACGATGAACACTTTCATAGTGCAATGTAGTATCAGAGGATCGCTTTATTCTGATATGCGGTGCTGGCGTTAGTTACTTATTGCAGCGCTAGGTGTCGCTACACAATTTTTGCGAGCTATGCGGTAATCTAAAACCGATTTATTTGCTTAATGTTTTGTTAGGTGAGTATGGATCATTCCGTTCTTACCGGCGTGTAGTTTGGCAACGAGCGCGCGCACTGCGGCGGCCCTGGCGGTGGAGACCACCTGCAGCAGGTCGGCGCCCGTGCAGCTGTCGGGCAGCGCCGCCGCCACCGACTCCAGGTCCACCTCCTCCCGCAACTTGTAACTATGGAGGTCAATTAATAATGGTCATAGCGTGGGGCAACGTTTTAAAAAAAATAAAAAAAAATACTTTCAGCTTCTAATAGAATCATTCTTTGCTAACTGACGTTGCAATGTAAGCTGCACAAATTTTATTTGATCTACGGAAAAGTTATGCTTGATATTATTATGCGCAGTCGGTTCCTCAATATAGTGTGATTAGCAACATAGAGTAGGCCACGAGGCCTCTTGTCGTGGAAGTTGTGAACGCCGACTAAGAGATCGCGTTGAGAGGATGTGCAGCAACATCCACGTTTTCAATTATATCACCAATTAGTTTGCCAGGCGTGGTAATTATAACCACATTAATGAGTATGGCCCACCACATACACGGGCTACTCTAATAATCCTACTAATATTATAAATGTAAATGTTTGCATGTTTGTTAATCAGTCACGCCTTAACGGCTGAACGGATTTCAACGCAATTTGGCATACATACAACTTGGGGAAGCACATAGAAAGAGATTTATTTTGTGAAATAAGCAGTACCTTTGTACTTTGTTCTCCTATTGAATATTTTCTGTTTTTTCATGTGTACATAAATAAAATAAATAAATAGGATACTTGTGTTATATCCCGGAAGTCCACGCGGACGGAGTCACGGTAATCATGGTATATGGTTTTAGCCAGCCAGATTAAAAACTACATAAGAGCGACCCGGGATTGGTGAGATTCAGGTAGTCTCTTCTTGTAAGGGAGTTATTTACAAATCCTTGAAGTGAATACATACTTTCTGCAGAGTGCTTTCAGTACGCAGGTTTTCTCATGTAGCCCGCAATAAGGCCCCACGTATATAAGCTTGTCGAGGCGGCCGGGACGCAACAGCGATTGCTCCAACAAGTCGGGACGGTTCGTGGCACCCATTATGAATACAAAGCTCGATGTATCTGCATCTGAAATCATATTTCGTTCGAAATTTTGCCTTAATAAAGTGCCTGTTTTACCCGATAAGTAGATATAAATGTCAAGAATAATTGGATTGCCTGTTTTACCCGTTATGTAGGTATAAATGTCAACAATAATCGGATTGTCTGTTTTACCCGTTATGTAGGTATAAATGTCAACAATAATCGGATTGTCTGTTTTACCCGATAAGTATAAATGTCAACAATAATTGGATTGCCTGTTTTACCCGTTATGTAGGTATAAATGTCAACAATAATCGGATTGCCTGTTTTACCCGATAAGTATAAATGTCAACAATAATTGGATCTTGTATTATTCTTAACGTTTTTTTTTTTTTTTTTTTTTTTTTTTTTTTTTTATTGGCAAGTCGCTATTTGCGCAATGCCACTAACAAAAACGGGGAAACTTGGTAGAAATAGTAATATTGTAATTGAGGATGCGGAGTTTGGAATAGGTTAAACATTGGAAAGGATCAGGAAAATAGAAATAAAATTAACACAACTACATTAAATAGACATCATACACGAATATTGTTGAGATTAATAAAAAGCGATAGATATTTATATATTATAGGATTATTGGAAGCCAGTAAAACATTAATAGATGTAGGAAAGGGAATGGAATAGGAAATTAATGAGTTAATAAAAGGAGCATGATCATGAAGAGGACAAGAAAAGAAAATGTGGTTCAAATCCCCCACACTTTCACCACATTCACAAAGATCACTATTAATAATCTGGAGTCGGGCAAGATGGGCTGGAGAACAAACATGTCCCAACCTCATGCGAATAAGGCAGCTAGTAGCAACCTTGCCTAAATTTAATTTGAAAAACCAGGGCTTTATAGGGATATAAGATTGAATATATGAATACTGTTTTCCTTTGCACAAACTGCTATCTACCCATGAATCCCTCCAGGCCTCCTGAAGGAATTTCATGGGCAGACTCGCCAGATCATAACTATAATTTGTGTAAGGAAATTTATCTCCACAGTCTACAGCTTCATTAGCTAGCTGATCAGCTTTAACATTACCCATAATATTGTTATGACCCGGAATCCACGCGAAAGACACGGTAAGTCCACGCTGGAAACATTTGTATAGAAGATTCCTAATAAAAAGAATGATAGGAAAAATGGTTTTAGATTCAAAAGGGATTTTATTAATAGCTTGCAATGCGCTCAAAGCATCCGAAAATATGACTGTTTGTTTTAATTTCATAATATGGATATACTCAATTGCTTTAAAAATACCAAAGCATTCTCCAGTGAATACAGAAGATTCAGGTGGAAGTTTAACTTTCTGTACTATATTGTATTGAGAATGGTATACTCCAACACCCACAATTCCTGAAATGGAGTGCTTAGAAGCATCAGTATAAATATGATGCCAATTTGCCCAATTGTTATCTTTAACAATATTAAATGACACATTTGCAAAATTACTTTGTTTATTTATACCTAAGTTAAAGTGAATATCTGGGATGTACAATAATGATTCATAACTACTGGAAAAAAGAGGCAATGAAACTGAATGATAAGTTGGAGCTTGTAAAGCAATATATTTTTTATAGCTATGAACAAGACAAGGCAAAGATTTATGGGACCAATAATTAGAAGAATTTATTTGATCAAGAAGAGAATGAAGTTTTAAACGTAGTGGATGATTAGAAAACTGCAAGGATCGGAATAAAAATTTATCAGAAAGATACTGGCGACGGAGGTAGAGAGGAGGGTCTACACATTCGACTTGTAGAGCATTAATTGGGCTTGACTTCATAGCTCCGGAGACAATTCTCAATGCTTTTGATTGTATATTATCTAATTTCCTAAATGCTTCTTTATTTGCAGGCTCTAGTAAAAATGTTCCATAATCTACAACGCTTCTTATTATTGCATTGTAGAGAAGTTTTAAACTATAGGGATGGGCACCCCACCAAACTCCCGCGAGGCATCTTAGCATGTTTAGTCTTTTTTCACATTTGGTCATGATATATTCACAATGCGGAATACCTGTAAGCTTGGAATCCAAAAGGACCCCTAAAAATTTAACAGAAGATTTTACGGGAATTAAATTACCATCAAAATAAACAGAAATAGGAGGAGGAAGACGCATACGAGAAAATAAAACTACTGAGCTTTTAGTTGGAGATAAATCAAGCCCATTGGAATCAAGCCAATTTTTTAATAAAGTTAGAGAGGAAGATAATATAGAGCATGCCATTTCAATAGATCGATGAGAACAGTACAGAACTAGGTCATCAGCATATTGAAGTACACTAACTTTACTGTTTAAGGAGGATTCCAAATCATGTGTGTAGATGTTATATAATAAAGGACTTAGTACTGAACCTTGTGGAAGTCCTTTCCACACTACTCTGGCTTCATAACTTAAATCATCTAGTAAAACATTGATATGTCTCTCAGATAACATATTCATAATAAAATTAGAGAGAATTATGGGAACATTTAGGAGACGAAGTTTATTTTTTAAGATTGAAATAACCACATTATCATATGCAGAAGTAATATCAAGGAAAGTAGCTACAAGGTGGCTATTTACAGAAAAACCTAACCTAATATCAGTGACAAAAATACCTAGACTATCTATAGTGCTTTTACCCCGCCTAAAACCAAACTGACTGTCACTCAATAACCGATTACTTTCTATGTACCATTCTAAACGGTTCTTCACCAAATGCTCTGCAACTTTTAACAAAACTGAAGAAAGTGCAATAGGCCGATATGCATTACTGTCTGAGGGACTTTTATCAGGTTTTAAAATTGGTAGAATAATTTGCGCTTTCCAAGAATTTGGAATATTGCCAGTTAACATAATAGAATTAATAAGATTTAAAAAATAAACAAGTGACATTTCACTCAAATTTGACAGAAAAGAATATGGTATGCCATCAGCTCCAGGTGCAGAATCTTTAACGTGGGACAAAATACCTTTGAACTCAGCGAGAGAAAATGGACTATTGAGTTCTGAAAGATTATTATAGTCGGAAACAGGAATGGAATAAGTGATTATTTCCTCAGGGACATATGAAGGTGCCAGCTTATCTAGAAACTGGTCTTTTATTGACGATGGAAGTAAAGGTGATGAATTTTCCTTGAATGCAGATCTAAACCTACGAATGTTACGCCACATAACCGATGGATGAATACCAGGGGATATATTTTGACAAAAACGTCGCCAACTTTCAAACTTCTTCTGTTTAAATAATTTACGAGTTTCAGTAATCGCATTACAAACAATATCGAAGTTTTCATCTGTGGAATTGTCATAGTATTGAATCTCTGCTTGTTTCCTCTTTTTAATTGCAACTGTACAATCACTATCCCACCATGGAGGAGATGGAATGTAACCAAGAGCTGAATTTTTTATGGGGAAAAGGCTATCTGCAGTTTTTATTATTAATTTTGCCAAAGCTTCAGCACATAAGTGTTCATCACCAAAGTTTATTTCAGGAAGTTCAGAAATTTTCAAGTCCAACTGTTCCTTAAATAAAGACCAGTTAGCATCAGCAAGTCTATACTTTAACCGTGGAGGAGGCTTAAAAGAATGTTTATTAGAAGAGGGAAAAGAAATTACTATTGGAAAGTGATCACTACCATGAGAAGAAGGTAAGATATCCCAACACAAAGAAGCTGCAAGGCTGTTAGAGCATAGTGACAAATCAGGAGCACTAGTTCCTTCATTGGGAGCCGTGCGTCGTGTTGGAGAACCATTATTAAGAATGCACAGGTTATGAGTGTCAATCAGATCTAGAATATTAATCCCAAAACTATTGGTTGAGGAGCTACCCCAACACTGGTGTTGACAATTAAAATCACCCAATACTATAAAGGGTTTAGGGAGAATAGAAAAAATATTTACAAGTTCATTAAAAATCAAAGTAGAAGGTCTAGGGATATATACAGAAACAAAACAAATGTTATTTACAACTGCTGCAATAATAGAAAAATCACTATTATGAGTAGGGATAGAAAAGTGAGAAAAAGATTGAGGATGTTTGATGAGTAAGGCAACTCCACCATACCCATCAGACCGATCCTCTCTGAGACATGCATAACCTGGGATCTTAAATAAAGAGTCCGGTTTAAGCCATGTCTCCTGTAGTGAAAAAATGCATGGTTTATGTTTATTAATAATATAATATATTTCAGACTTTTTAGGAATCACACTTCGGCAATTCCACTGGATTACCTTGTCCATTAATAGAAGAAATACAAGAAACTGCGTTGGGTGCAGAAGCAACGTGGGACGGTGATATTAAATTTGACTGAGATAACGAGTGGATTAATGCTATGATTAAATCTCTTGTTGATTCGGTTAAATTATTCTTGGGAATCAGAGCAGTACCATTACTTGGTGAAGAAAAGTGATTATAGTCCTTGATAAGATCATTATGAGATTGACGATCATAACCTTTTGAGGTTTTTGGAGGAATACGAGGTTTAGAATACACAGATTTTTTATAAGAAAAAGTTTGATTTGATGGAGGTTTATCATGGGGAATTTGAGAAGAAAAATTATTTGAAAGAATTGGAGTAGAAGCTAAGGCATCAACATATGACATTCTAGAAACAAAAGGGTGCAGTTTAGAAGCTTCTGCATAAGAAATACAACTTTTGGACATAGACTCTTTAATCAGCTTCTGCCTCTCAAATTCAAGGCACTTTTTACTAATAGCCTCATGAGAACCCTTGCACAAACAACAAGAGACATCATATTCATGAGTTGAACAGGACTCACCTGTATGTCCTTCTCCACATTTATAACATCTAGGCTTGGACCTACAAATACTTTTTACATGTCCATATCTGCAGCAGTTATAACATTGAATAGTTGGGTATATGTATAAGTCAACTGTCAAAGCTGTATAACACATAAACACCCGTTTTGGTAAAACCTGACCATCAAATGTTAAAATGACTGTCTCTGTGTTTTTATATATATTATTACCATCAATATTGGTTTTTCTTTTCATTCTCCTAACTTTAAGAATTTTCCCACAACCTATGGGAACAGAAATTGTTTCCAATACCTCATCATCGGACCAATCTACAGGAACGCCTCTCACGACGCCCATGCGAGTAATAGAAAATGACGGTATAAACGCCTTGTAATTTTCCTTATTGAGTTTTACGTCACTTAAAAATAAATTGGCGTCTTCATATTTCGAAAAGCCTAATGTCAACCTATTCCTCCCAATCTTTTTTAGACTACCATTTATAATATTATTAAAATGATTGCGTTTTAAAAACCTCCCAAAGGAAATAGGATTCAGATACGCATTTTGTTCAGGAGTTAGTTGTTCACGTTGTATGTGAACAACGTATGGAGCAGCATCTAAAGAGTTAAAAGTCAATCTAGCAACTTGAGATGCAGACTGCAGAGACTCATTTTGGGTAACTATGTTTGTATCAACTGATTGAGAACACGATTCCTGTGTGGGATTAGTGCTATGAGGTTGGGAAGTGTCCATTTCCTTCACTTGATCACAACTGCAATCATTCGCTTTTTTGCCGCCATTTTTACGCCTTTTTTTATTACAATGCCTGCAAATCGTAGGCCGAGCTGATATTCTTTTCCTTTTAGTATTTACTGAGATTGAACCATCAGTATCAACAGTGGAATCATTATTTGAGATGACAACGAAATGAGCTACGTCTGATGGGACAGTCCCTCCAGGGTCCCCTGGAGGGTCCATACCGTAAGAAAAATCCAATAAAAACTTACCTAAATATACACCATACACTAAAACTAACTAAACTACTAAATAAATATACACAATATGACTAAATATTTACACTAATTGACCCAAACCAACTTATTTCTGAATAAAAATTCAACGAGAGAAAAAATACACGACCGCCGTATTTTACGTTTCCCGCGCTTTTTGATTCTTAACGTTTACCATCCCCGCTGGTGACGCCGTCCACCTCTGCCAGCAGCTGGCTCACGACGCGGTCGCTGGCGCCGCCGGAGTCCCCGGCCGCCCCGCGCCGCGGCGCCAGCGCGTCCAGCTCGTCCAAGAACACTATGCACGGCGAGGACGCGCGGGCTGCCTCGAATACTGCCAGGAACATGTTATTAAGATTATTGTGACTTACTATGGATGAAAGATTTTAAGTTTATTTTCTAGATGTTACGCCCAAGCTATATGGAATAGATTAGAGGGTTTCAAAATCTAAAGCTAAACCATTATTTTGTTATCAATAAAGTTGCTTGCTATGTTGTCGTTGAAGATTTCAGGTAATCCGCGTTTAAATGTATGTTGGTTCAGACTAATGACGGAAACAAGAACAATTTTCTATTTTACAATTTTTACTACCTTATAGAAGCAACCAAAATAGAAGGCAAGGGACCTAGAGGACGCAGCCCGAAGAGGTGGTCAAGCCAGGTGTCGGAACAAATGGAAGTACCGGTGAATGTGGCACTCCATCAAGCCACAGACCGCAGCATATGGAGAGCAAGCATCAGGAGGATCATGGGAAGGGGTCACAATCTTCAACATTGAGGGACCGATATTGGAGGAGGAGGACTACCTTAGAGCATTCAGATCAAAAAATTGAGAAGATGTTAGATTGTATAGAAATAAAGACCTTTTCTGACGTTTTCTTCAGACTGTCCTATATACATGTTGAGTAACTCTGGGCCCTTAACACTCAGGAAGCTTACATTGAGTTCTGTGCTGACCGCTTTTGCTACCAGAGTTTTCCCGCATCCAGGCGGACCATAGAGTAATATACCTGAAACAAATTTTAAACAAGAAATATTAAGCATGTGGGAGCCCATATCTACTGATGTCTGGATCGCCAAAACCAGCAAATTCTAAGAAGAAAATAATCTAATATATTACTTTATTTCTCACCTGATCTTTTCAAACTAGAATTTTTGAATAAATGTGGATATTTGATCGGGAATTCTATAGTCTTCAACAGTTCTTTCTTAAGTTTGTCTAAACCACCAATATCTTTCCAGTAAACCTTGGGAATTTTAGGAGCATCCAAATGTTGACTCTGTAGACCTCTGATCGACTCTGTAAAATCAGTTGTAATTGACACATTGGAGACTAAATTAATTTGTCTAATGTAGGATGTTTTTTATTTGTTAATATCTAGGCATTACAAAAAGTAATCTAAACCGAACATACATACTTACCAAGTGCAGAGTTAAAGTCTTCCTCTTGAACTAAATGCAAGTCAGGGACCGGCGGCAACTGATTATAACTATTGTGTTGTTTTAAATAAGACTCTCTTATCGCAAAATGGAGTAATGTATCTAAGTCACCATACAAAAAGGTCTCAGTTTTCGCAGCTACCCTCTGCAGGACATCCCTAGAAGACTTATTTAAGGAAACGAATTCTTTGTCTGTGCTCAACTGGCTTGACAAAAGATGTTCTTCACCATCTATGTTCAGCTGCATGACCGTAGCAAACCACTCCAGCATTTCATATCTTTGCTGAACATTTAGTCTGGGTATGTGAAACTTTTCTAGAAATATTCTCAGCATATTTGGCTTTAAGTCCTGTCTCTCAGTTATTGCGATGAATATGATCGGATGTTTGGTGTAGTTCTGGTATAAATCAGTGATAGTGTTCATGAAGTATTCTAGAACTCTGCAGTCTTCATTGTTTTCGGGGTCAACGGCAAATACCTAAAGTTTTAAAGAAAGAATTTATTTAAAAAATTAAATGTAAGTAGGTTGGATTAACCTTTGAGATAATTAACATCAGATGGAAGAAGAAAGCCATTTCAAAGTTTATTCATGGGAATTTCAGAACTTTTCATTCGCTTTAGACTTTTTGGTCCATTGAGGAAGCTTTCATTAGGAGTGATTCAACCAGGTCTAATAAGATTCATATATAATATTGCCAGAAACAATGTAGTCTACAAACCTCAAAGTTATCTAGTACCACAACGACAGGGGCAGCAGCCTTAGCCTTCTGTACCATGGAGTTGATCTTGCTCTCAGTTTGTTTTGCCGTTGAACTCTGAAGAGCATTGCAATCTATTGGCAGGCAGTTCATACCTGGGAATAAGAAATTAGGCTTTTCTAGTGCAAGGGTTAAAAAAACGAAGAGAATGGATTTTGTTTTGAAGCTTTGTCCCTTGCTAGTCACTGGAAACATTACATTACATTATTACAATATATGATACCTAACATGTGATGATGATGATGGCAACATTCTATGCCTACCGAGTGTCAAGATTATGTCTTATGACATTAAGTTTGCCCTATGTAACAACAGAGTATATAAAAGAATAAATAACTTTGATCATTATACTGTTACTGTCAGCCTATATCATCCCCCTGCTGAGCAAAGGCCTCCCCCATGACTTTTAGGTCTTCCGGTCTAGAACCAGTGTGGACATTGATCTTATAACAGAGAATCAAACATGATATAATATTGATGACTGTATTATAAACTTACCATTGTATTTAGCTAATATTTTAATAAGAAGATGTCTGCCGGATCCTGTGGATCCAGTAAGCAGCAGCATAGGAATGATAGGGCTTGACATTGATGATAACAGGTCATCTGAAACAGATTATCACACTTAGTTTTATTCAAACAGTTTCAGTCAGTATTCTTATTAAACTTGGGAATTACAAATTATTTTACTTATAATATTTTATAGCAGAGGACTGTATGGCTTGAGATTTTATTGAAAATAGCAACATGTTTATATTATTGTATAGGCATCAAAGTTATAAATCAATATATAAGAATATACTTTACTCATTTCCCCACTCAAAAATGGTTGTATTGTTTCTTGTATCTGATCGAACTTATGTTTCAGCCCCTTTGGACAGAGATGCAGCATATTAAAGCTCTTACTTTGCTGTGGTTTGAAGAACTCATCCTTTGGCTTAAGACTGTGTATATTTTCTCCTAATGTTAACTGAGTTACACCTCTTATTATGAAAAATGCTTGTACTAAGTTGTTCTTAGATTCATTATTATCTGTAACATCACTACATAACTTCTTACATTTAAAATAAAGTCTTCCAGTAGATTGTACTAAATCTAAATACTTATAATGGTACTTTGCAGTCATATTTGGTGTGAGGTCTATGCTAAATATGTCATTAGTGCTCACTAACTTAGGTGTCTCAAAGTGGTTACTTAAAACCTCCTTGATGAAGTCATTTGCTAAGTCATAGTCATTCACTATGAGGCTCACTTCAGCAATTCCTGCTATCTTTGGTGAGCTATCTAAACTGGGCACTGGGTGGAATGACACTGTAATATCTTTACAAATATTCAAGCCAAAACATGATGTAATGTTATAAAATTCATTTTCATTGGTAAATGCTATATTTTCTGAGACATGCTTAGATCCATAAATTGGTAATATTCTTATATTATCAACACTACTTTTAGCCGTGTCATTCCAAAGTTTTTTGTGTAATTCTGACGTCATAAAGTGAAGATTAAATTTAATTTCTTTGTTGCTATTGTTCTTGTCTTGATGCTTTCTTCTCTCATCTGGAGATAGCTTTAATCCAACCCATAGTACACCATTGTCTAGGTAGAATAAATTTTCACTGCCCAGCTGAATAAATTGTTCTTTAGATATTAATATGCATTTATCTAACAGAACTGGTAAATTGTCTTCTAACCTTTCTTTTATGAGTGATTTTACAATGTGCAGAGGAGTAGTCTTCACTTCAAATGTATCCATATTTTTCCGGTTAGAATTTCTCTTCTGGCTCCAAATTCTATACTTTATCGCGAGAAAAACGAGGAAACAGTAGTAGTTGTACTTTGGATAGACAACTTTTAAACAAAACTTTATCACCCATAGTTTACGTGAAATTTGTTCATTCATAGTAACTTAGATCACTTTTATATAAAAGTTTTGTGTGTCTAAAAAGAAAAAATAAAATAAAATAATACAAAAATCGCACTGTATTTCTTTTTGAATTTATTTGTCGCACATTTTTTGTTGAATCAATGATAAAATGATATCAAAGTCAGTTTGACATTGACATTTGACAGCATTGGAAGTCTTTTGTTTTAGTTATGACTGCGTTCACGATCGAAATAAAAGACGAAAAGAATAGAGAAACTTACCTACTTTAGTGAGGTCCTTACTTAAGAGCGGCCAACCCGTCATAATTCCCATACAAACGCTCGTAGGTGATTATGGCGCTGTAACAATTATTTTTCCTCTAGATATTTTGAATACACAGGTATCTTGTGGTCTATCTAAATCTAGGATTCTATGTAATACAAATACTGAAATACTTAATAATTTTTTGAGATACAAATTCAGTAAAGACATCTGAAAATCAACTTTTTTGGACAAATTTTATCTAAACTTTGGCCCTATCCTAATTTACATATAAATTGAAAAATTTAAGAAAACATTTTCATAGAAACCTTGCACATGTAATGGAGATTCTAAATGACAAACATTTTTCCAAAAACTTGTTAGGCTTTTTCAAAAACTCCTATTTCTTGGAACCTGTTTTGTGAAATCTTCGCGCGCCAATTTTCATGAAATGATCGCCTTCTCACTTGCTTTTAGCCAACGGGTAATAAGAAGTACGCGGGAGGAGACTCGTGAGGGGTAGGTATGAGACGGCCATTTCAAAAATTGCCTTCGATGAAACAACAAGCTTTTTCGAGGGAAGGGCCCTGTTAAAGAGAGAAACAGATGAAAAAGAGAAGGTCATAGACTAATAACGGTAAAAAAAAAACTGACCATATCTGACATAATTTTGTTTACCCTGGTTACTGTACAAATTCTACCTATCTTAACTAGGAACAAAGCATACCGTATCTTAAAAATAAAGTTAAAAATGTATTTAACTTGGGCTTCTTTCAATAATATAAGGATGCTTATGATGGCATGCATGCCTGTGGTAATATTTTATCTTATATGGCTGGTCAACACCTCTGAAGGTATACGTAGTGAAGAGGGTACTTTATTGGATCTTGTGTGCTGGCCTGATGGCAATGCCATACCAGTAATTATTGCTTGTGGATCTGTTATTGCAGTTGTTATAGAGGTACCTAATTACCTAAGCCGAACTTACGTTATACTCTATAGGTACTAGTAGATAGGTAAGCCTACTATGTATTGACCACTTCAATTCAACTCCTCATCAAGTAACGAAACGCAGACATTAGGATTGTTCAAGGCCTCATGTGGCCGGTTGCGATTAGAAAGGGAATATAAGCTTTCAAAACTGTTTTGGAAATGGGATTGGAACTCACTTCAGTGGTTGGGTCCAGAACATTAAGGTTGGCGGTTTTGGTAACACCAGGGAAACTCACAGTGATGTTACCCCGACCTCCACTGCATTACCTCCCGGGGGAAAATTATTGTGCGATTGAACCTCCCCACTAACAACACGCTTGTGGTGATCACAGCAGGTGAGAACACCTTCATGAGATCAACTCTAAAATCACTTCAAACTATTCTACACCCGCGAGCCCAATAGGTCTCTGATAAGCTAGGCCCTGGGCTAGGCGCTTTCCTCTTTGGCGCTATCGTCTTCGAGCAACTGATTAGCTTTGTCTTGATCCCGCTAGGCGACCTACCTTTGGCTATGACGTTTCACAATAAGCCGCTGATCCTCTAAAGGCTCTTATCATATCCGGCGCTACTGCCTGTAAAGAAAGTATAATCTTGAATGGTGGCAATCTCCGCGACCTTGGAATACCCATAATTTTTGCATTCGTAGTATGACAGATTAAAAGTTACAAAAATATATATTTTGATATCCTCTCCTATCTTATTTCGAAGTTCACACGAGGAAAAAGTACATAATAATTAGCTTACATAAGTACTACCTACGGGAACTTGAGACAAGTAGGTAGGTACTTACTACTTCTTCTGCTACATTAATTTACTGTTGCAGACCGCAGTAGCCATGAGATTTCATTGATTCGGCTACAATTTATTCTTTTGTTCACCAGCTATATGGTTTGTATCAGTTATTCAAAGCTGGTCAGCCCAAGAGAGAGTATGACGTTACCAATGGCCTCTTCTACTACGTTTGGGCGCTTATCATAATGATAATTATTTTCCTCGCGATCATGTTCTACTCTGGACTTCAGTCGACTATAATACGAGGTTATTTACTTCCTTATTATTCAATAGTGACAATAAATCAATTTAGAAATATTTGGAAAAAGGACAGACAGAATAAAAAATTACCAATTTGGCGTGGAAATGTTGTGAAATGAGTGCTATCTCACCCGTGCGCACGCCGCCGGCTGGCAATGTTCGACAGAGGCGGCTACAATTCTCTTAAATATCTGACGCGGCCGTGCGGTCTGATGGGAATCTCCTCATAAGTAGTTAGGTATTATTGTTAGTTGTCGGCTGTAGGCGACCGGTTAAAAGTACCTACTTACCTAAAAGTTTTGTAAGTTATTTACCTGCCTAAAACTCAAGCCATAGGTATTTTCAAGAGCTTTGAGGCCGTGACCCTTTTCATTTGCATAAGCAGGATTATGGTGGTAGGAAGGTATTCATTAGCAATTCTAACGAGACAAACCTTCACAGCTAAAATAAAAGGTGGCATCACCAAGGCTATGCTCAGATACTCAAGTCATCTGCCATCGAAGGTGGCTATAGACAGATTGCAGACCAGGTTCCATTGCTGCGGCCGCGTCAACTTCCAGGAGTGGTTCTACATCCCCTGGTACACAAATGGGGAGCATATTGACTCTAAAACCTTGTTAGTAATCATTTAATAAACACAGACATACGTAGACCGTAGTAGGTAGGTACCTATTGTTCTAGGCCGCAGGCCTCCTGTTCTGATTTATTGGGCCTTGGCAGGCACTTTCAAAACTTCGTAATTCTTCCTCTTTTCAAATAACAAATTTTTCAATAATATCTGGGGGCCGTGTGGCAGGCTTGAATATATTGTCCTGAGATTTCTGTGGTCATATTCCGATTGGTGACGGTCTTTGGCTAATATTCTTATTCCTACTCCAACAGTTCGAACCACAAATTCGTGTCAGACAACGTCCCATATAGCTGTTGCTCCACAGAAGAACTGTACCCCTGTATACACCACGGAGTTACGCAAATGGGTACTATTTACAAGTATAATCCTGCGGTAAGTGCTATGTTTGTCACGATTTACTTGTTATTGCAATAATGTCCGTCCTCAAAGGTCGAACGTTAGTTGTCCGTAGCATATTATGGCTATTTTGCCTTTGGATATGATACTTATTTAAATTTCCCGCCTCCTTCAAAGTACTTGTTGGTAGGTGTAGGTGTCTACCCTCATTTCTGGGTAGTTCAAGTGTTGACGTGACGTATCACTACCAGGCAGATGCTGCGATAATATTTAGTTTATTAGAATCGGATATTTTCAGAAACAAATAACGATTTGGAATGCTGGTTGTGAGGAGAAATTGATCAGCGAAATGATGTCGGTGTCATGGCGGTTCAATGCTGTGATGGCACTTATCATAATAGCAATGGTAAGATACAAATAATTATATCATTTATTTAGTACAAGTCTGCGGTTTTGGTGTGAATAGTCTTAGATAGTAATTAGGTATTATCATAATTATGCATAAAGAGTAAGGGGTTTTTAAAATCTAATATAAATTTTCTACACCTACAAACAGATTATGCAAGTAATAGCCGTGCGGTATCTCCATACAGCTTACAGGAGCGGTCTGCACGTTGGCAACCAGATTACTTGCAAAGCCTACCTCCTTCGGTCCCTGACCGACACGGAGCCACCGAAGAACCCAGTCAGAAAGAAAGTGTTTAAGAAGAAGAAGTTCCGTCAAGCTCGCACCTTGCATTGGGTCTCTGTGTCGTACAGACGCGGCAAGAAGCGATACGTGACGTCGTCAGCTTCGGATCCCAACAGCTCGGATGAATTATTGAAACCTATTTATGAATAATTTTTAGAGCTATCACAGGAACTACAAAAAGGCTGGATATTTTGAACAGAACTAATGTCGTGTGAGCTAAACTTCGAGAGATCTTGACCTTAATCGTATGAAAAGCTTACATAAATAGCTGCAAGTTCTTTAAAACAACCTTCGAATTAACTTTAGTAATGTGTTTATTGTATAAATAAGTGTCTACTGTCTAGAGTATGTGTCTTCATAAGATAAATGTAAGACATTATGAATAAATTATTATTTTCTTCATTATTGAAGGTTTCGTCCATCTTGAAACCAACTCTATTTATTAATGAAGGAGTGTATTTCCTGCGGCTTGGCGATTTCCTTGAGCCGGTGAAGGTTGTCCCACCAGTGGGGCAGCATGTAGCGGCACATCAGCTGGAACCACGGCGTCACGGGGTCATTGACGGTAGCGATGAAACTGTTACAGACCAGTAAACCTTATAGTAGTACCGTCGGGCTACATCAGTACGCTCAATTTGTGGGCCAGATATCAATTGATGAGGGACTTGAGGGTCAAAACCAGTACCTACCTGCAATAAGTTTACAATCTATTATACAATCGCTAGAGAATCTTAGAGAACAGAACTTCTGTATTTAACACTTTCATAGACACTGAATGAAACACAATAGAAGTTTTATTGTTATTACGTCTATGCATGCGGTCAATGTCCCGCAAAGTGTTAATTGACAAAAGGTCTCCAACAGTCACGTGGTTCGTAAATCTCAATCCAATATATTTTACTGACGTTTCTATTCCATAGCGATTGTACACAACATGTCTAGGAGGGGCAGGGCTTATCCATCAAAGTCTTTGTGACTAGACTTATTTAGTATTTAAATATAGTAAATCCAATTTGTCCTTACTTGTCCAACTTTTTCCTAGGAACGAATACAACGTCATCAATTTCGTCTGGGTTGGGTTTGACTGCCACGTCGCTCTTCACAATGAACACGTGGTCCAGCTCATGTTCTCCCCACACGCCGTCTCCCGGGTCCTTGTATAGGAACCGAGAGATGAGTGTGAAGTCTTCGCGTTTTAACTGGAAATACATACTGTTACAGACATCACGCACGCAACCATGAATGTTTATATAATATTTAACGTGTGGTCCCAACTAATATCGTAAAAGCGAAAAAATTATCAGCTGTCCCATACGTTTGGGTCGAGTACCTACCTAGGTATATTCGAAGTTTTGTATGGGAGAGCTGATTATTTTCTCATATCAGCAACTGAGTCTTATTTACCACGCGGACGCATCATAGATTGTTGATTTCACATACTTCTTTTTATAACTTACAAGATATCTGCACGCTTCATGCACGTTTTTTCCGATGGACATTTCAGCTTCGCAGGTCATAAGATGGCTTTGGCCCTTCGATTAACATAGGTGTTAAAGTGCTACAAGGGTGGGGACGGTATTCATACATTTTTGAGCATTGTCCTTTTACTAGTTGTTCCGTATCTTGTCGGGTATGCATGAGAGATGAGATGTAGATATATTTTTTGTGAACTGTACCTACCTACTACGTCAGGGGAATTCCTAAAATAGGGTAAGGTTTCAAGAATGAAATAGCAACTTATCTTTAGATACCTGATGTTCTGGTATCCCCAGTTCCACATTGAGTCGACGTATGGCAGCTGTCTTAGAATCTTCCGGCACACCATTGATAAGCAAAGGGTGGCTGCAGCAGGTGTTCGTATAGGAACTTGGAAACGTTACCTGAAACGTTGTTAGAGATGAAAGGGCTGTTGGTGATAGAGGCAACGGTTGGCACAATAATTAAATAATTGGAAAAGTCTTACCCCCGGTTTCTGAAAGGCTCGTCAAATCTCTGATCATGTTGTGATTGGTTCATTAACATCAACAGTCAATTCAACAACCAATCATATCACTTGCCAAAAGATTTGACAGCTGGTTAAATTTTATCGGCCTTTGAGAAACTGGGTATTCGGCGGAGTAAAATTAGGTTACTAGCTGTGTTACTAGCTATCTAAAAGTCATGTTAACATTTTCTATGTTAGAGCACGAGCGCAGTTCGCTTGATGGTATAAGAGCACTGACGCCTGTGAACATATAGGCAATCTAGTGATAACGGATGCGTTGCCGACCTGAGGCTAAAGTTAGAATGCGATGTTCGATAATTTCCTGAATGTTCCGACCCTTCACCTGGAACACAACTACGCTTACACATACCTAGTTCTCTACATATACCTAAATCTCTTCGACCATTATGATTATTCAAGAGGTAGTTACTTTTTGACTCGCTCTCTTCTGCAACAGTAGTTCTCCAGCCGAGTTAAACAGCAGTACACTAAAGGCTCTGTGAAGTGGGACCTCGCCGTTGGGGCCCACTCTGTGGCACTCCCGCTTCGTGACCGGGCCGATGTAGTTGTCTTGCTCATCAACCAGCAAACATAACTCATTGTCCAAGGCTGCAGCCTAAAAACACATACTTTGATACGCTTTGCTTACGGTTTCGAATGTATCAATCTAGTGTTTGTTATTCAGATCATAACTTATTTCATGAATATTTTAATTTATTATTTGTATGTATTTATTCTTGAAAATAAGAATATTTACCTGTACAGCTGCTACTTCATTATTTTCAGTAGATTGATGCATTATAGCGTTAATACAGACAAACTTTTTGTCCACTGTTAGAGTGCTTCCTAAAATTTTATTACAATGATTGAAAACTGTTCTAAAATTTCGAACCACCATGTTTTATGAGGTGATCAAGTAAAATGCTGATAAAATTGGCGACGAAGAATTATTATACTATTAAATTAGTTTAAAAAAAATCATTAAGTAGCTACCTAAATGTTATTTACATAAGGTAATGGTAATTCGACAAAATGTAAATTATGATTAATTTTTGGCCTTTGTATGTATCATACAATGTTGAATGATGCAAGACATAATATGTCATATACATACATACTCAAATAATTAGTACCTACCTCATAAATATTATTTATGAGGTAGGTACTAATTATTTGAGTGAGATCTAAGATGATTTTCTCCCCCCACCATATTTAGACCATGGACCATGCGGGATACCAGTAGTAGGCCCAATATTAGAAGCTACGTAGGCTATTTATAAATACTAGCTGTTGACCGCGGTTTCAGCCGCACGTTTTATTTATATAAAATTAAAATATATCCTAATATCACTCAAGGATACTGTAGTTTTCCATTATTGAAAGAATGGTTAGAATCGGATATAGAGATTGCCGCCTAAATATAAAAAATAAAAATTACCTCTTTATAATATTAGTATAAATAAGTTACATAATAATTGTATCAGTCTTTCCCAACTATGTCAGTGGAACCCATAAACTTATTATACTGGTGTAACCAGATCCGGCAGAATCATTACTATTTGCCGAAAGATATGATGCTCGTTAAATAGGTACCTCTACGTACAATTTTAATACACTACATATAATTCAAATTGGTAATCAATTCTTATAATATCTTTGAGTACCTCAAAGTATAATATAGATGCGAAGTATTAGACCAGGGATGGCGAACCTTTATACATTTACGTGTCATTTTTTCAAATTAGTCTTCATTGTATTGTATCGTGCCAACAAGCCATTTAAGGTTAGTGGGAAAAAACAATAGATATACAAACTAAAAAAAAAAAAAGTGGATTAATAACGTGCCCACCGTGCCCACTATTTCGTCTTCTTTCTTTCCATTGGTTCGCCATCCCTGTGTTACACATTACGGTCAAGTGTGACTCAACTCTAAAACATATCTAAAAACTTTATTTTAGGTAACGTTAATTGAAAATGTGATGACGAGATGACGCAAGACGGTATGCTAAAAATAAACATAACCTTGAAAGATAAAAAGCGAAGTAAAGACAGAATATTAAACAGACAAACAAGTAGACAATCATTACCAGCAAATCTAATCATTTAAATAACAATAGACTATTGTTGTTTGAAATAAGAGGTCAAATAATACATATTTATCATTAATAAACATAATATATTTATAGTATACAAAGCATAATGTTTTCAATCTTATGAGGTTCTCCTCTATAATTAATCTTCATCTGACAATTTCAGAGCACCCCTCCTCCTATTCCAAGAATAAACTATGTACAGCTTCATATAATACAAGTAATGAAATTATAGAGACAAAGGAGAATGGGCGACTTTCACGAACCATCGAGGGTATCATTTGTTTCATATACAATAAAATAAAAGCAATGCAGTGTAACGATTAATGTGGTAGAGGTAGGAAGTCCGACTACAACCCTAAATTGTTTTAATCACTCCATTAAATGATTTTGTAAAACCTATATCTATATCCTTATCACAAAACAGGATTATAACAAGTCTAGTAAACCCCAGGTTTTAAACATATCCATCACTTTCCAAGGTCATATAAAAAAAGAGACGGGGCTACTTTAAAAGCTGGGTTTAACAAGACTTGCTTCAAACCATCGTTTGTAATAATACGGATAAAATTAGCAGCCTCAGATCAGTACAAAGCAGTAAATTCACTCATTCTCCTTTGAGAATTATTAACGATTGATTTTATAGCTACAGTATGTAAGTCGACGGTGTTAACTTATTTATTATCTTCACTCATAAACTTCTGAATCTTGTCGGGCTCGGCCAGCTCTTTCAAACGGTGAAGGTTGTCCCACCACAGCTTCAGCCGGTGCCGGCGAATCATGTTGAACCAGGGCGTGATGGGTCCTTCGAGAGTTGGTATGTACCTGGTAACAAAACAGACATGTTTGGTCATGGTTGGTTTGTGTTGTCATTCAAACTTATATATTATGTCAGTAGACATAAGAGACGATGCCTCGTCTATTTTATGTCTTAAAAAACCAGATTCTTTATCCTCATATTGTTCCTGTGTTATGGATTCAGTTTTCTAACATACATCTCACATGCTCACACACTCAGATCCAGAAACTGTTCCGTTCGGGGATCCATCCCGGAACACATAGTGACAGAAAGCTAATAGCTAAGTCACTGTACCAATCGTGCTGTCGAATCAGCTCGAATCATGACATTTGGGCTGGCGCGGGCGTGCATACGTTTCCATACATGGCTTATACATATTTCAACTAGGATACTTACGAGTTGAACTCGGACTTGGGCACGAAGCAGTACTCGGAGATCTCGTCGGAGTTGGGCTTGACCTTGACGTCACTTTGGAAGAAGAGGATGTGGTCGATCTCGTGCTCGCCCCATACGCCGTCGCCGGGGTCGTGGTAGTGCACGCGCGTCATGAACGTGAACAGCTTGGGGTCCATCTGATGCACGGAAGTTACGCCACGTTCACAGGATGCTAGTTTACGGGACACGGGATTTTTTCGAATAGACCGGTCGTAGTAGTGAATATTGTATTCACATGGAACTTCTATGCGTTAAAATCCCTTATTCAAGAGGTAAGGTAGGTATACCGTGCAAGCCTATAAATAAAGTTCGCTACCACTGATCCATTCGAGAAAATCTCGTATCCGATATACAGGAAAATATTCTCTGTTTGCACCAGGCCTTACTGTATAATGTGAGCTGACACGATAGAAGTAAATATTTTGACTATGAATCAGGTAAAATCAGTTAGTTGCCTACATGCAAAAATTTCGCGAGTATTTTTAAATGGTAGTTAATAAAGAAGCGCGACCAGAATCGTTTAATAGTTTGCTTAGTTACTGTACTATCGATGGGGTCCATATTATCAGGTCTACTGAATAGAAGTGATTGACAGGATCTGGGAGGACAAGGCTTACCTTGCTTATCTCTTGGATGGCTTAAATGGTTGACCTTTCTATTCACAAAGTGAGTGTGAATTGTCTATGCCTCTATACCTTTTAGCTGATAAGTAAGCCCGAAAGTCTAACTAGAACAGAGGGCTAATTCAGGTAATTTTAAGACGCGCCGATCGTATTGTAGTGACGCTCGAACTTGACGCGAGCGTATCTCACTGAAGCTCAGAGGATACTAAATGGCAGAATAGTCGACATCGGCTCAATTACCATAACGGAAGAAGAAGAAGAAGATTACCAAATGTGTTGTTTTGATCAATATTTTATTGCACCTGCGCGGCAACTGCACTTCTTTAGTTACGTGAATTAGCCTACAGGGCAATATTTCGAGACCCTCTGAATCTTACAATCAGTTACAGCAATTTAACAGCGAAACCTTCCTCACGGCTAATAGAGGTAATCGTCATCATCATAGGCCTTTACGTCAGTTACAGACGATTTAAAGTACACTGATCAACCCGGTAACAGATCAGCATCAACTGAACTCGAACGGTTCAGTATTCTATGTATAAAATTCCATACTGCAACAGTTCCGTAACTATTTATCAGGTCCGTAACGGCATCGCCTCGACGGCAAAAACAACTGAATGGCTGGCGGTGAGTGGTGAACTCGCGGACCGCGAGACCTAAGTGCGGCATCCGCGAGATGACCACTTACTGCTAGCCGTTCACTTGCTTCATTGTTGTGTGTTCATTCTGATATGCGAACAAGCTCTCAACGAACCGACGTCGCGCGGTACCGCCGTAAACGCGCCGATACATCGGTGGTGCCGAGCAGTTTCGGTGGAGTGACGTCGCGTTGACGGCGAGTCGATGAGGTGAGACGATGCTGAACTGTTGCCGGGGCGATATGTGAGCTTTAACCTTTATACGACGCCTTTAATTATAAAAACACTGCTTTCAAGACCATATAGTCCATAGTGATAATACGTCCTTTATTACCTGGTTTAATGGTATGCCTAGCTCATGATTGAGCCTGCGCCTCGCCGCCGTAATGACGTCTTCCGCCTTGTCGTCAATGTACAGCGGGTGGCTGCAGCACGCGTTCGTATAGTAGTCTGGATATGTCACCTGAAATAAACAATGTACAACTATAACACATGATGTAGGAATTGTTATGGAAGATATCTCCTGTATCGCAGGCCTTATTCAAGATACGAAAATATTACATTATAATATTAGAAATATCCACTGCAAAAAATATTTTATAGACCCCAACAATGATTAATGATTGTTATCAATAACCATATGACAAATGGCACAGAAAAGGATGCTACTGGCCTATTCTCTTGGTATAAAGAAATACCTACTCTTATTTTAAACTACATATTTTAACTCAGAGCTATAGATCCGGGTAAAAAGTAACACTTGTGCTAATCCAGAACACAGTTTATCTTTATGCTAAATTTCATTCAATTCCGCTTTGCCGTTTATGCATGATTAAGTAATAAACATCAGTGGGCCGAGCACAAATAGTTTGACGTGTGGTAACGTAAACATAAGCAAATCTATCGCATTTTTGTTAAATTTTATGCAACATACAAACTTCTTTCATGAAAATGTGATACTGAATGTGCTTTCAAAAAATATCATGGATTAAACATTTATTTTTGATTCAAAATTTGCTTACGTTTACGTTACGTTACGTCAAGACATTCGTGCTCGGCCCACTGAACATCTTCACTAACTTTCACATATTAATTTATGATATTAGGATAATAGTTTCAATCACTTTTTGGCTAGATCTCCTCTGCAGCAGCAAGTCTCCTCTCTTGTTGAACAGAAACACACTGAAGGCTCGATGAAGAGGAACTTTGCCATCATCACCCACTTTGTGGCACACCCTCTTAGTAGCTGTCCCGAGGAAGTTGTCCTTCTCGTCCACTAATAGGCATATGTCCTTGTCTAGAGCCTCCAACTGGAAATTCAAAAAATTGTAGACAATTTAAAAATAAAATGATTTAAAAAAAAAAAAAACGGGGCTTCAGTCGCTCTAGGTGAAAATTCTCTATATTAAAATACATAATAGATATTTATACAACAGTGACTTACATAGGGTTATTAAAACACGAGCTCATGACAAAAGGCATAGCCAGACATAACATAAGCCATAAACTTGATGTTATTTTCCTATTTAATGTGAAGGCCACATGGAAATATTATGTAACTACAATCATACATGTCTTATCCTAAAGACACGGTTTAAAGGCTATTTGAACTAAGCAACATTTTTTGTAATGTTTTTTAATTTCTCAATTTTTTTCAAATAACTTATGTTTATATATTTTTCTTGTAGGTAACATTAAAAAAATGTCACTTAGTACAAATAGCCTTGCAACCATTGATAACATATATGTATCTATAGCAACATTTTACATAATACTTACAAGATATTTTATTTTAATACTAAAAGAAAACCATGGTTTCTCACCATATATTGAATGTCTATTGATATTTATGGATTATCATGGTATGGTGCCTGTGCCATTGAATAGAGCAAGTGGAAGATATAATATAATATAAATTAATATTTTCATGCATTCTGTTCGACCATATTGAGGTTATGCAATCAAATATACATTTGATTCAATTTACAGCTCACCTGTATTGGATCTACACTGTCCCTTTCTTCAGGCTGTGTTTTTATGGGCTCCGAAGCTAGTAGCCTCTTCTCCACCCGTACAGTGTTCCATAAGGACCTTGTTATCCTCCGTACCAGCATCCTGTGCGCCTAAACAACGAATGAACATTAAACGTTGAAAGATCACCTTGTTACAACAGTAATAATAACTTTATGGTTACGACAGAGATGGTATTTTTATGCTAATGGGGGTGATGTTAATCTCTTTGAAGCAAATGAATAGGTTATAACAATAAGTCAAAGAAGTATTTTAAATCGAGCTACCGATTTAGCATTATGATTTAAAAGGCAAGTAGAAGACCTAGTGAAAAGAGAATGACATAAAATAACAATTGATGTACCTACTGAAATTCTTTTACAATTTTGCAGTAATGGTTAGTATATTAATTATTAATACCATTGATGCACTTCACAAACAGAAAAAATATATAACAGTCTAACTCAATAAATGATGTTTGGCAGTAAACTTTTTCTCTTTAGTTCCAACAAGTGTATGCTGATGATAGACCTGGCTATTGAATCTTAGATGACACTCATCTGTAGAAATCTTTATTTCTTTAATATAAGATAAAGTCGCTTTCCGCGTCTGTATGTATATCTGCTAACTCCTCCTAAACCACGCAATGGATTTTGATACAGTTTTCACAATAATTTAAAGCATTTCTTCAGGAAGGTTTATATGCTTAATACTTTGATATTTAATGGAAGGATAGTAGAGGTGTACCCGTGCGGAGCCGGGAGCGGATAGCTAGTGATATCTAAAGAAAAACATTTCTTGACAGTGATTGTGAAAACATTTATTACTTTATGATTACAAGTTCCATGGCTCTATAATAGCATGTTACCCTTCTAGACCACAGAAAGTAGTGAAGAAAACGTGATAATGAGTTCTAATAATACATGAAATAACAATGTATTTGTTTTGCACCTATTTGCGTCGTGAACTCGTGATACATAATTAGGTTTAGTATGTAGCTTTTTCAGATATGTTCTATTTTTACCGGCATTCACAATAAAAATGTATAGTCAGATTGTCAAAAGCGATAACAATAGTACTAGCGATTTCTTCTTAGGTGGAAAGCCACCTTGTTTCGTCCATCTATTTTACAAATAAAATGCAATTCTATAAACTAAGAGTTAAAATGTAAAAGGACAATACCTTTCTGCGTGTATTGCTAAGCAATGTTTATAATTCCAACAACAAGTTATTACATTTAAACAGAATTAGTAGGTATTATCAATATCGTTTATCAGCAATCTCAAGATGACTTGACTGACGTTTCACTTTCACATTTGACGTCTAAAGTCAGTGTTGCCAGCGGATGAATAAAAAAATTTATCGAAACCAATGCTGAAAGGGCAATGACTAAAGCTGTGTCCTAAAGAATCCAGGGGCCGATTTTTATTTGAAAATATAATTCTGGGTGTACCCCAAGGCAGTATATTAGGGCCCCCACTAGTTCTATTATACATCAACGAGATTCCAAGCATCATTAACCACCTTTGCGTAATGTATGCCGATAATGCAACTATATTTATTTCTAATGAAGATTCAAATGATTTTAATTATGAAAACTGAGATATTCGGGACCAGGTGTTCAGCTCCAGTAAAACCAATAGGTACTTAGTTTACACGATACCATTTATTTGCAAGTTGAATGACGCACTGAGTCTAATACAAGGAGCTTGCTTAACCGAAAAGTAATTACCCTCATCTATTAACATAATTCAAGTATACCTACATTACACCTCCCCACTTAAATGTTACAGCCCTCTAAACTAACTAAAATAGCATAAAACTTATAAAATATGGTAACACTGCTAAGATAACTCGTACATACAATGTACAACATTAATATTTTTTTTATTACAATATTTAACTTAATACTACCTAACATTTATTACTAAAAGTTACTTATTACTACGTTACTTATTTACTAGTTAAAGTATTCTGGAATCGAATACTAAACTACCTTAAATCTTTCTACAGGTCTACGAGTACGTACGGAACGATTCACTATGGGTGATGACGGATGTTGTGCCGGAGCGATAGGTTCAGGCTCCGGTCTACTACAACATTTTACAACATCACCCGATACATCATCCGTTTCCACCCCTGGTGCTTGACACGCATTCTCACTCCCGGCCTCCTCAGGCTCCACTACATTACTCTCCAATGTATTCGTTGTTTCAGGACAGGCAACATCTGATAAACAAGATCGACGCTTCACTTGATCTATATGTCTCCTTACAAATCGACCGTCACCCTTATCCACCAAATATTCTCTAGAGCTTGTTTGAGCCGATACTACTCCTTTCTCCCATTTATCTCCCTTTCCGAAGCCTCGCGCCCAAACTGACTCACCCTGCCTCAATTCCCTCAAGGTTCCCCCCGCGTTCTCAGCCTGCCGGCGCTGAGCGTCGTGTACCCTATCCTCCAGCGCCCGTTCACTACGTAACAAATCTAAACGCGTGCGTAATGAACGGCGCTGCAGTAACATCGCAGGACTCTCACCCGTGGTGACTTGGGGTGTATTCCTATAATTTAGCAAGAACGTCTGCAAAGCTGTATCAACATCTACCTTATCTCTATAAGCCTTCTTAATAGCCTTCTTACATAGTTTAACTGCATTTTCTGCGGCTCCATTGGAAGAAGGATGGTAAGCAGGAGAGAACACTTGCCGTATACCGTTACTTTTTAAAAAACTACCGAATTCCGCGCTTGTGAAAGGAGGCCCCTGATCGGACACAAGTTCCACCGGTAAACCGAATCTCGCAAAAACTGATCTGCACACCTTCATGACCTGAAAAGCATTTGTACTTGACATCTCACTAATTTCTAACCATTTTGAACTTGAATCGATTAAAACTAAAAATGATTTTCCCTTAAATGGACCCAAAAAATCTGCATGTACCCTAGTCCATGGACGTGACGTGTAAGGCCAGGGCTGTGGTGGCGCGCGCGGCGGGGCCGTGCTTTCCACCGCACACGTGTCACAACGCCGACAAACGTCTTCAACATCCGTGTCTATGTTGGGCCACCAAACATAACTACGAGCAACCGATTTTGTTTTGACCATACCCATATGGCTGCAGTGTAACTGTTTTAAAACGATATTCCTCAAAATCGATGGTATAATCATTCTGTATCCCCACATTATACAACCACCATCAAGATATAACTCATTACGTCTTAAAAAATAAGGTTTTAAGTTTTCATCTACACATTTATCCGGCCAGCCTGCTTTCAAATAAAGAATAATTCTACTAAGATTGGTATCTTTCTCAGTCGCTGCCCTTACGTCCTTATTGAGCACGGGGAAAAAATCTTCAACAAAATTAAGATAGGTTACTTCATCACCACGTTGACTTTTACTCACACGGCACGGAAGCCTTGACAGAGCATCTGCACAGTTATTCTTTGAAGACACATACTGGATTTCATAATCATACCCTGACAAAAGCACCGCCCAACGTTGTAACCGCGAAGCCGCCATTGTTGGAATACCCATCCTGTCACCGAATATATATGTAAGAGGCTTATGATCCGTCCTTAAAATAAACCGTCTTCCATATAAATACTGATGGTACTTCTTGACACCAAAAATAATGGCGAGTGCCTCCCTATCTATTTGCGCATAACCGCGCTCGGCTGCAGACAGCGACCGCGAAGCGTAAGCTATAGGACGCTCGCCCTCGGGCGTGAAGTGCGAGATAACTGCGCCCACCCCTACACTGCTGGCATCCGCCGTTAACACTAGCGGCAACTCTGACGAATAGTGTACCAACACTGCACTAGAACTCAGCAAACGCTTTATTTCACTGAACGCTTCCTGACAACAATTGTCCCATACATATTTAACCCCTGTTCTGAGTAGATTATATAACGGAGACAGTATGGTACTTACGTTTTTAACAAACTTGGCGTAATACATGGTCATACCAATAAAAGCTCTTAATTCTGATACGTTTGTTGGTGCTGGCGTATTAATTATTCCTTTAATCTTATCCGGGCATGTGTGTACCCCTTCTTTGCTAATAACATAACCTAAATATTTGATAGAATCTGCAAAAAACGAACACTTATCTTTTTTTACTTTTAAACCATTGATCTGTAGCCTATTCAAAACTTTATGCAAATTGTCCAAATGTTGCTTTGCTGTGCGCCCCGTTATAATAATATCATCAAGAAACACCCCCACATGGGGCAAATCCGCAAAAAGTTGTTCGAGCCGTTTCTGAAACACCCCCGGACTAGACGCTAAACCGTACACCAACCTGTTGTACATAAATAAACCTTTATGAGTGTTAATAACTGCGTATTTTTTTGATTCATCTAATGGAAATTGTGCGTACGCTTGGGATAAATCTATTTTACTAAATTTCTCCCCCCCGTGCAGCCGACTCAAAAGGTCTTCAACCTTGGGTAACGGGTAACGGTCGATTTCAAGTACCTTGTTTAACGTAATCTTAAAATCAGCACATATCCTAATGTTACCGTCCTTTTTCACAACGGGTACAATGGGTGTGGCCCAATCCGAGCGATCAACCGGGGTGAGAACGCCGTCGCGCACCAGCTGCTCCAGCGCGCGCTCCACCGGTTCGCGCAGCGCGTACGCCAGTGGTCGCGCGCGCATGAACACCGGCCGCGCGCCCGGGCGCACATAGATGCTCACCGGATCACCCGTGAATCGCCCCAGCCCGTCCTCGAACACCTCACAGTATCTGGAAACGAAAACATCTATATTAAATTCCGTATTTGATATTTTATTGATACAGTTATTATACTCAATACTCGGTGGCTTAATTTTCAATTCTGCCATCCATTGCCTACCTAACAAGCATGTTTTTCCATTCTTGAAAATAAACAGTTCTAAACATTTCTGCCTATCCTTATATTTAACGAGGGATTCCACCACTCCTAGTGGGCGTACTTGCTCCCCCGTGTAGTAATATAGCGCCAAATTACAATTTTGTATTTCCATCTGTGGGAATAATTTCCGAAACATAACCTCGTTGATGCAAGAAATAGCACTGCCTGTATCACACTCCATGTCAACGTCTACACCATTTACATTAAGCATTATATATTTTGGTTCACACTGAGCTATTAATAACCTATTAATATAAATTGGTACCTCGTCACTGTCCTCACTCACTGAGTCAGACGACTCACAGTAATTCGGCTCCTCAACCTTGTGCTGCTGCAGTAGATATGGGCACATGCGACGCAAATGTCCCGCCTTGTTACACACTCTGCACACGTAACGACTGAACTTGCACGAAACTGCATCGTGCGCCCCTCCGCAAACCCGACATAGTTGCTGTGGCCGAGCCCGCTCCGCCGGTGCCGACGATGTCACCGCACCGCGCGCTCTGCCGGCGGCCCAGCGCTCAGCTGTGCGCGGCCAGCGCTCGCTGTGCGCAGGCCCCATACGACGCAACTTCGTTGTTTTGTCGCTGCCATCGTTTCGCCGCTGCCCAGTCATTGCATGACATTCCGTGACCTTTGTACCCACCGATGTCCCCGCGTGACATTCCACCGCGGCCGCGTCTTTCTCCGCTGCCTCCAAGCTCACAGCCAGAGTGTACGCTTTTCTATAATCCAACTTGTCCTCCGCAAATAAACGTTGTCGTATTACGTCGCTGATTAACCCACACACGAACCGATCACGAATACTTTCTTCTAACCACGCACCAAATTCACAGGTTTTAGACAGTTTTTTCAAAATTGTTACATATTCGGCAATGCTTTCATCTTTCTGTTGTTTCCTTTGATGAAATTTAAATCTTTCAGCAAGTACGCTAGGTTTTGGCTGCAAATGTTTTTGCATAACGGTCGTCAGCTGTTCGAATGTCTTCGCACTCGGCTTTTCGGGGGTACACAAATTAACAAGTAACTCATAACTTTCTGACCCCATAACCGTGATTAGCGTTGAAACCCGTAACTCGGATTTGATTTCATTTGCCTTGAAATAATGATCGAGACGCTCGACGTATAAATTCCAATCGTCAGCCGTGACCTTGAATTCACCTATCTTTCCAATGGGCATTTTTCAATTTTTCTTCGACAATAACTTCACTAGCACGCGTAATTCTTGATAAATCCTCGTCGCCACTGAGATATTCGGGACCAGGTGTTCAGCTCCAGTAAAACCAATAGGTACTTAGTTTACACGATACCATTTATTTGCAAGTTGAATGACGCACTGAGTCTAATACAAGGAGCTTGCTTAACCGAAAAGTAATTACCCTCATCTATTAACATAATTCAAGTATACCTACATTACAAAAACGAAGTAAAATAAAACATTAAGAACAGTGACTGATTGGTTGCAGGCAATAAAAAAGTAAACCTTTCAAAAACCAAATTAGTCCAATTTAGAAATTACAAAAGTAAAGCAACTAAACTGAATATTCGTGACTGTTAAAGCGATTGAATAAGTTAAAGACACAATTTTTTTTAGGATTTACAATTGATCAATATTTGAAATGGAAGGTACATATTGAAAAAAATAAAAAAAATATCTAGTGCTTGTTACGCATTGTCAATCCTGGCAGACACTACAAATATGAGTGTTACTAAAAATGCCTAGGTATTAGTAACTTTCGGAAACGTTTATCCACTTTTAAGTATTATCGTATGGTATCTTATACCTACTGGGGAAAGTCGACAAACACTGACTGGAATATAAATACTGGAATTATGATTATTTGTAAAAAAAAAAATATGCAATATTCGTGGACGGAGAAACCAATCTCTGTCTACGGCAATATTTTAATTTCAAATCTGATTCAAAAAGAAACTTTCGCAAACAATATAAATATGATTATACCTAGTTACCTACTATTAACAATAATTATGATTTATTATAAAAGTACTTATATTACTGCTATTCATGTATTATAACCGATTACCATCAGCTATAAAAGAATTAAATGGAAATATGAACAAAATTTAAAAAAATGTTAATTGGTAACCTGTTTTACATTCTAGACTGATTCTAGATGAGGTTTTTGGTAAAAAATAATTTGAGTGGTTAATTAATTGTAATGTTTTTTTTTTTAATGCTTATCCGATGTGGGTATACTGTTGAGCCTAAAACTGTAAGGTTTTCTATTAAGAACTTATATTTAGGTACACAGTACCTATTATGCAATAAATTTATCTTTAACTTTAGTAAAGCCGATAGGTATAGCGTTCTAGATACTCAAAAGATATAGCACCCTCATGGCATACCCCGCCATAAATATAATTTTTGTATCTACATGATATATGATTAAGTAATTAAATATAGAAAAATCCAACTTGGTTTCGCCTATTTTATATACACCATAATAATCAACAGTTTTTTTTGAATAGTTTAGTGGCAAATGAACTTGCTGTTTACCCTGATGTTATGTGATCATCGCCGCCCATGAACATCAGCCTTTGAGTATTTATCACATCCACAACACCAAAGGAATCACCGATGCGTTGCTGACCTTTTAGGACACAGTATTTAGTAGATATTATACTACTAATTATATTTAATTTGGGCACTACCTAATAATTTCAGGCGATGGAAATGCTCTAAGCTGGGAATCAATGACTACAGAATCCTTGCTCGGAATGTATTACAGTTCCTAGAGTCGTCGACATCCACCAGTTCCTGGAAATCTATTATGTTATTAAATTAATCGGACCTTAATCGAGCGGAGAGGTTGACGAAACTATTGTTACCTAAGATTGTCACATGGTCACAGCTATTGTCTCGGTCTTTGAGTAGATCTAGATACTTAGGTAGGTACTCAAAAGTTTCGGTATTACGACAGCAAAATACACGTTCGAAAATGGGAATCCAAATTTTGGATGGCTTCACTGTCAAACAAAGAGATAACGCTGTGGTTAAAGGCCGATGAAATTATTTTGAAAATAGTTTTGAGCCTTGCATTACTTACTGCATTTAAAATTGAGTCTTATTTTTGGTATGTATAATAAATGTTAGATACTAAAATCGATTCAGTACTATTCAGGTTTTGCGTTTATTCAATTACACCGTGTATAATAAAAAATAAACTGAAAACAAGAGTAGGCAAAGGTAAGATTAGTATATTTTTATTTTCAAAAGTAAGTATTCGAGCACCCGAGCTCCTCGCGGACGGTGTCGCAGGCTCAGTTAGTATTACTATAAGCTGTAACTTTCTTCATCAATACTTCGGCGATAGGAAATAAAAATACGAGCATCTAAGGAGCAAGATCTATTTTTAGGTTAATAATTATGCCTTCCTTCTGTTTAGGAACTACAGGAAGGGTGCGTCGATCTCAAAATAACTTTGACCAACAACATGCCCGGCGCAAGCGCCGGTATTTCTGACGAGTCTTCATTATACTTCTAGCTTCCACTATTGTCATATCGTCTTCTGATTTAATAATAAATAAAGGAATTACGTTAAAGTACCGATACCTAACTTACGGATATGTCGAACGTTAAACTTGCAATAAGAGTTAGACCATTTACGGAAATGTAAGTTGTTAAACTTAGATAACTAATTAGGTAGTTATAAGTATTTATTTTATTAGGTAGATAAGTATTATACATAGTTAATATTGTTTTAATTTCCCAGGGAACTGAGATCTGAGAAGGATTGTGTACCAGTCGTCGATGTTATGGATATTAATACAGTTACTATTACCAATATCAAAGTGAGTATAATATTTATTTTGATCAGTTGTTTAGTTAATTATCTAGTGTACCTACTGCATAATCCAGCTTAATCTCATAATCTTCCTAATTACAACCGGACGCCTGCGGCTGAGAACATTATTAAATCTATAGTGGAAAAGTAAAAAGGCTAAAGTGCTAATATGTTAACTTTACAGGAGCACATTTTAGAGCTTATTATAACGATGAAATTCATATAAATTTATCTAATGGATAATTTTCTGTAAAACGTATTTCTAGTAAATCTTAATATGGTTTAGGTACTCGAATATATGTTTTACAGAAAATAAAAATAAAACTTGAAAATGTGCCCCTGTAAAGTTTACGTCATATTGGCGCTCTAGCCATTTTGCCATAGATATATTTTGCTTTTCCAATGTCGATATTATTTTAACTATTATTATTATGTTAGAACTAGATGTGCCCGCGATTCCGTCAGCATGGCACGGATGTATCGATTTTTGAAAATATAAATTAACTTATGTCCTCTCTCATGGTCATGATGCACACTATTTCCCTATCAAAGATCAAAATCGGTTCAGCCGTTTAGTCGTGAAAAAGTAACAAACAGACAGAGAGACAGGGTTACTGTCGCATTTTAATATTAGTAAGGATGTATCTTCCCCAAATACCAGTCCTAGCTGTGCCTAACCATCATGTCTCTTTTTGATCCCCGACCGACTTACCTGCAAAGTGGAGCCTAGGGTCGGGTACCACCCGTAGCCTGTTTCTTACGGGTACGGGTACCTACTAAGCGCCTGCTATAGGGTTGACAACCGATGCCCGACACAGGTGACCTGGGGCGGCGAACAGTAGATTCTGCATCAAATTTGGTTGTAAACCGCAGTCTATACGGTTTCAAACTACCAAGGTCACTTCTGTCGGGCCTTGGTTGCCAACCGTGTAGCAGACGCTTTAGTACCAGCCTGCCTTTTTGGGATAGGTGTTTTTTAACCCTTTTCCAGTCCCATGAACCACATGTGGTACATGTCGATTGTTTAACTATTGTGTCTGCTGTCGGGACAGTGAACGTGTTAATAGTGTAGATCTTGGTCTCGATTACTGTTCAGACTGTTTTTGCCCAGGTGAATGTGTCAGGCGCAGGCGACAGTCGCGAGCGCATTCGTCGATATTATGCTGATTACACCTTCGATAGCTCCTGTGCTATTACGCAGCCATCTTATGCGTCGCAAGAAAAGGTGGGTGTTTAATTTACCATTGAAATAATTAATTGGAATCATAATTACTTTAATATAAGACCTTTTGTGCCCTAACGATATGAATCTTTTTCGACAGTGGAAAGGAACAAGTTATCAAGCGACATATAGGCAACTTTACAGGAGATCTAATTAAAAGTTGAAGTTTTATTAAAATAACCTAACCGTCAAAACCCCCACTTCAACTAGAAAAAGAGCTGTAACTTTTGAACGGCTGAACAGATGAAACATAGCTCAGATGATACCCGATTAAACTAGCTTTGAATTGAAAAAACTGTATAGAAATCGGTCCATCCGTTTTTGAGCTACGATGCAGCAGAAAGATACACAGATACACACTACAAACTTATAACACCCCCCTTTTTTGTCGAGGGGTAAAAACAGTAGATATTTATTATATAGGTAGATACTATGTAATGTACCTATTTAAAGACTATTAGCATGATTCTTACTTCCTTTAAAAGCAGACTAACTATACATTGATAATAAAGGACCAGTTTCTAAATTAAGTAAGAATCATGAGATATATAAAAAAAAAATCTTTTGTTGTCTCACCTGTAAAGTTGCTTTGTCTCGCTTGGTAAATTTTTCCTTTTCATCGTCGATATAATTTATACATGCTCTAGTGACTTCCTTAACGCCAGCAGTGCTTGTGTATGGCAGGTATTCGAAGCCATCGGTAGCGAGGTGATGGCCAGCGTCACCCGAGGCTGTTCAGCATGTGTACTGGCGTATGGACAGAGTGCTACCGGCAAGACGCACACCATGATGGGGACGGATGCACAGCCCGGCCTGATCCCGCGACTCTGCAAGGCGCTGTATGAACAACAACCGGTTGATTTCACTATCAGGTGACAGACAATACATCGTTATAATTAATGAATCCCCGATAAAGAAGAGGGCTGTTATAAGTTTGTAGTATGTATTTGTGTATCTGTCTGTGGCATCGTAGCTCCAAAACGGATGGACCGATTTCAATGCAGTTTCTTTGAATTGAAATCTAGTTTCATCGGGTATCATCTTAGCTATGTTACAGAAGGCTGTCTTGGTTGTAAATTAAAATATCGGACGTGAAGTCAGAAGTCCGTAACTCTGATAATTGTACCTACTCGATAATTTGATACAAAATAGCGTTCTAGATAGTACCTACTCAAAGATAATAGACAATTTCATGTTTTTTGTTTTTCTTCATCGATTATTTGCATAATCTTTGTAGTGTGTACGTTTATTTCCAAAAGTAGTTTGTTTTCGGCAAGTAAATTGTTTGTATCATTTATGCAGTTCGTGTGAAGAAGCCATAGGTGTTAAGCACGCGATGCGATTGTCAAAATGAAATGGGTGTCGCGTCATTATTTCACAGGCGCCGATTTTTTTACGGTAAAAGATTGGTATATCGCAGTTTTCTTTGTTTCCGTGTGACGAAAAGTAGAATGCCTTTATAATTATTTATTTAGTATCTTCTGATATAGATACCTACCTATTCTAGTACATTCAGCGACAAAAGTCGAAAGCTGATCATTGTACAAAGTTTTATAAGTTTAGTTATGAATGAAAACTGCAAACTTCTACAATAATTTTAGTATATTATCTTCTCTGATAACTTAGTTTCAAAATTACGAAAAGTTCCTAGACTTATTATATCAATTACGGTACTTACCTTAGTATTACCATAACAGTATCTAATAAATAATAAGTACTTACTCGTATTATTTATTATTCTTATGGTATCTAATAAGTAACTATTAATTATTTATTCTGCGTAAATAGCATAGTTCTCTCGCTAAAAGAAAATTGTTGTGATTTGGCCAATGACCGCACTACCAACAAGCTTTCTCGACCTTTCTCACTCAATCCGTCAAAAATCTGAAGGATTTTGAAAGAACCACAAAAATGTTTCAGAGATGAAAGACCATGCCTACGTACAGTTCGTACCTACAATAGCATTAATATTTTCTCGACCTTTCTCACTCACGTTAATTGTCAAAATACGAGAAAAAATATAACATTTCTTCTTGTGTATCTTATTGACCTATAGGACCTATAGGTCCATACTTACTAATAAATTATGCTGTAATAATAATTTTGTAAAGTGTGTGAAAATGTTTTGATAATTGTAACTCATTAGTACCTACCTAATTCTTCAAAAATCTCTTCTGACTTTTGAAGGGTCAGTTGCGTGAATGCGTGAATTAACTTTCTTTTGAATTAGGTAAGTAGCTACGGATGTTTTGTTCAAAACTTTTTACAGTTGTTTCCAACACTCAAGTAATATATTGTGGGCTGTATTCGATTAAGTTTGAATGGTTATAAAGAGAGGCGCCATGGCTTCCGGACCTCAAGGCTGAAACGACACGCGAGCCTTTAGCACCCCGCGATCATGGCTTTATCTGCGCTAATATCTCCCTGCACGATTACACGTGTTCGTTTCGTGGTTATACATGATTGGCATAGCATCGTGTTTTTGCTGAAGACTATAGTGTAGTAGGCAATCAGAATTTTAAGACATTTTGTCATTCGAGGCTGTAAAATAAACCAGTATTATAATTTTTTGGGTAGGTACCTGTTGATCATAACGGTATCTATATCTAATTATGCCCGTGATGAAGTCAATCTAGTTTCTCGTCATGTAATGGGCATTCCTGGGTATAAGTTAAAAGGTACTTCAATGACTAAAAGGAGACAGTTAAGTATAGGAGATAATGATAATAATACCTAAGTCCTCTACAGGATAATTTTTGATGTTGTAGGTACAGATAATTTGCAAAATGGGGCGGTTGTACCCTGAACAAGAAAAATACTTCACTGAATTTGAGCCTCGTCAATTTCGCTTGTCTTACTGTCTTTTCCAGATGAACAGATACACCTCTACAAACATTGTAGTAGAATATATAATGTACATGTATCCATAATGATGTTTAAGATATACCTAGTTAACTGCCAAATTAATATAATTATGGTTATGTTATAACCTATTCATTGATTTCTACAAATTGAAAGGCAATGGCCTAAATAAAATAATAATTGGTAAGTAATGTAAAAGAATAATAATTAGATAGCGATCGAAGGCAAGCAAACTTATTGAATTAAAAAAAAAAAGTGGTGTTATGTTGGGATATCTACATATTAGCCCCCCATAACTACCAATAAACGCATAGTTTGCGTTAGCGTATGGACGGGATGTGTGCTAATATGTTGGCAGTGGCAGACAGTTAGTAAGGCTTCAGTGACTGAGGTTCAGTCCTCCCGCGGTGATCGGCGTGATCGCGACTGCGTCCCCGTTCGCTCCGCCCGCCCATCGCGCTGTGTTGCGTCCCGCCCGCCCTACGCTCGACATACTACGCGCTTGTTTTTTTTTTTAGGAAATAATCGAGTTAAAACCTTTTATTTCTAAGTTAAGTAAATACTTAAATAATTGCTCTAAAATACTCGTAGTACAAGTACAATAAATTAAATTTCCCGGTAATTTATGGATCATTAATTATGAATGCCAATACATGTATATACATTTTTTTTTTAAAGTGAATCTTTTCTGAACGGCTAGTGCTGACAATATATTTTTCATCTCACTAGCTAAGTAAGGCTTTCTTTATTCTTCGAAATCTGAGTGCAAAAGTCTATTTTATCCGTTAACGTGGAAAAGTTATCCGTTAACTTGACGAACTATGGTGTAGAGCACGGACCTGGGCCCCAAGTCTGCTAATTTCTGTTAATTGTAATCACGAGAGCATTCTGCCACGAGTGAGATAGCAGCAGTTAGCAGACGCGGGGCCCTGGACAAGTGTAGAGTGGTGAAGAAAAACAATATAATTAGGCATCTAACATTTTCCTCGCTTTAGTGAGATGAAAAGTTGTGTGTTACGCATGGCTGCACAATTATTTGCGTCTCGTGCCTTTGAATCCCTCGCTACGCTTAGGATTCTATTTTTTCACTCTTCGAATCCTTCGCTTGCTCGGTATTCAAATAACAACAAATCAAATCAAATTATTTATTTGCTTAATACAGGTAGGTATAAACAGACCATATAACAACTTTGCAGCCTTGCATAACAAATAACTATTGTAATTGTAATATATTTTAATAGATTTTAATATGTGTTTTATATATTTATAATGTATCGATTTTATTTTGACGCCACAGTTTGCGCCGTTGCTTTTCCATTGGCTTTCAGTGCCACGTGCCGCGGGTTCGATGCCGCTCGGAACAAATATTTGTATACCCTACAGATCCGGTCTGTGTGTTTGTGCATGTGATATACAGTATGTTCGTAAACTATACCCACGACACAGGAGAAATAATAGTGGACAACGTTTTTAAAAAAAGAAACAATTTGTATTTTTGGGACTGGCACAATACCTGCAGTTCCACACAAAGAGAATAGAAAATAAAAAGTATGAACTATAAAAGAAGCATAAAAAATCGAATTATATGCCGTTGGCCAATTGTCTAATAATGAAACTATTTACAATGTAATGTTCATCTTGGTTATTGCATTAAGGCTTATATACCCAAATACAACAGTAAATATAGACTTCCTTTTACGCAGATTTCTAAAAAAAAAGGTTTCTACTGAAAGATATTAATACATAAAGGTAAGGCGCTACGCAAACGTAGACACTTTAGTGTCTTGTGTTGGATACAAACTACCGGCAACTAGCAGTACCTAGGTAAATATTTTACTTTCATATAATGTGTAACTTAACAAATCGCCTATTTCAGCCACTGTGGTTTCCACTTGCTTCCAATTGACACCCACCGATCGCCGATCAAACTAGACACAGTAGACACTAAACAGATTTAAGTGGAAGACACAAGCTACAAAAACAAAATAATAGTTCATTTTCCATACAAATACTTGGTCGATGTTCATTGTGACACTGCCGGAACACAACCACGGTACTGTTCCCGGTGTCCAGTAGTAGCAACCGGCGGCTGTGTCCGGTTGCCGATCGGACACTGCAACCACACGTTTCTGTGATGGTGTCCCGTATCGGTAGCAAAAAGTTTCTACGTTTGCGCAGCGCCCTAGGTTTAGGTAATAATCCGTGTATAACCTAACCTAAGTTAGTTTTGCGGTGGCGAGTTGTTTTATTATGTCTGTATCACACAGTGCGAGGTGTCTGCCGACACGTCCCGCCCTCAGCTCACGTAATATCTATTTTGAACTGCTTCATTCCCATTACCCACCCTGTAATAACGGATTATTACGTACCTACCTATTTAATTCTACATGCACCCAAGAACTTTCAAATGGAAACATTATAAAGCGGGTATTTTCGAAAAGTTTTTTCTTTTTCTGTTCTCTCCAGCTGTTACCTACCTATATTCATTACGCCTTTATCCCATGACGATGGGGGTAGGCAGAATCTACAGAATGTGACGTACTACGATCCTTACCTTGGGTATCCCTAGGTACCCACCTTCCCCGAGAAGACGGTGACGCATTCAGAGGGGTAATTCACGTAATTTTAAGATGCGCCGATCGTATTGCAGTGCCGCTCGAACTTGACGCAAGCGTATCTCACTGAATCTCAGAGAATACCAAATGGCAGAATAGTAGACATCGGCTCAATTGCCGTAACAAAAGAAGAAGAAGAAGATTACCAAATGTGTTGTTTTGATCAATATTTTATTGCAACTGCGCGGCAACTGCACTTCTTTAGTTACGTGAATTAGCCTACTGGTCATGCGTCAACGTGCACTGCACAGCAAGGGTAACAGGGGGGACCTCTTTACTGGTACCCCCCCCCCATACGTGCCTTTTGTTCTTTCCACGTTTTGATTCATTCGAAGGATTGTTTTTGGGAGTAGCACCTACTTAAAAGTTAGTAGATGCCTATTAATGATAGGTCCACTAATCAGCAAAATTGCGCTATAATAAGTCTAAGGAAACAGATCCAAATAATTTTCACATAGGTAGTTAAAACAAAGTTCGCAACATAGTTCCGACTTAGTGAAAATTGCAGGATGATTTATTAGCAGGTAATTAGTATGATCGTGCCTAACCCACGTTAACAGTCGCGAAAGTTTACCATAGTTAACTAAACAGGTGGACATTTGTCATAATTAGTAATGTTTACTAATTTGGTTTGTTGCTCGAACAAGATAAATTATAGCAAAATTTTTCAACGCTGTATTAAAATCTAGATATATGATATTCATACAGCGCTGAAAAATTCTATAACGCGTGCTTCTGATGAATGTTCAGACAGATAAGTTTTATTAACAGTTTAATCCCTCTTGTTAGCGATAAGCTTATTACTGTTTCTTCTACTACCGTCTGTCTGTCACCTCCGTAGGAAGCGATGGTAATGAAACACCACCTATACGCCTGTGTGATTAGTTAGTACTTAGTTATTTATATGCGTAGTATTAAAAAGAGTTACGAGTACATCTTCAAACTCCTCATCGAACAATAACAGGGGAGCTATTCTGTAAGAACCTCTCGCTTTCGAATTTCACTTATTATTGTCGGTTGATATTTGACGAATTGACAATACAATACCTACAATTTATTGCACACCGGAATAGAAGAAAAGATACAATAATTAGAAAAAGAGAATACAAAGGGCGGTCTTATCGCACTTGGCGATTTCTGCCAGACAACCTTAGGATGGACAGATTTGCAGGTTGAAAAAGTAGTTCATGATGTGACATTAGTAGGTTTTTTTTTTGTTCATAAATACACGACCACACACCCGTCATACGATAATAAACGTGGAAATTAATAACAGGAGTTGTGAACATGACTAGAGCATTCACAGCTCCGTTGATCTTTGCTGTTCTTTTTTATTTTTTGCAATATTGTGTAAATTCAGGTCGAATTTTAGCCGGGGCCGCTCCCGCGGCTCCACATATTATATAATAACTTGATTTATGAAAAGAGTATCCATGGTGTTTCTTGCCGGCGGCATCTTCTCCAGGACCAACCCACTTGGAACCGTGCACCTAGAATCACGACGTTTTGAAAGTGCCTGTAAAGGCCCAGTTGAAATCAAAACCTTTGACTTTGACTGAAAAAACACACTTACGACATTCTGCGTATAAGTACTTACATCATCAATCTGTTGGCCATAGCGCGTGATTATGGCAAATCCTTTTACAACGGTTCGAGGTAGAGTTCTTGTGAGAAAGGACATTAGCGGTGGATTAACGCCTTACGTGGGCTAGTCCGAATATGAGTGATACCTCAAACATAGGTAATGATTATTTTGTGCTTCGTCAGTTTCCTGGAGATATACAACGAGCGAGTGCACGACCTGTTGGCTGGTGACGCGCCACTACCGACCTGTCACTCGCTTCCGCGACGCAGAGGCAACGCCCGCAAAGACTTGCGCGTGCGGGAGCACCCCTCTAAAGGACCTTACGTGCAAAGTAAGTTTTTCTTTGAGGATTTTATCAGCTCTTCTTTCCTACAGCACTTAGCCACACATGCAGCACAGCAGGACATTTTTTTAGGGATAGGTGCAGTTCTTTCAGCTTATATACACATCTTCACGTATCAGCCGGCTAATGTACCTATCACTAGCGTTATAGTTATGGCATCATGTGTTTTAACTTTTCTTTAGATTTAATATCATCGTAATCATAAGCTACATCGCATTTCACACGTCCAGATCTTCGCCGCGTATCAGTACAGAACGCAGAAGCACTTCTGACGCTGGTGGGGGAGGGCGCTCGGCGCCGACGCACGGCCGCTACTCGACGGAACTCCACCTCCTCTCGATCACATGCTCTGCTAGAAATCGCTACACCTCACGCCACACTGCACCTCGCTGATCTCGCTGGAAGGTAGGTACAGTCAGCATAAAAATGTGATGAACAGTCAGATGTCAAAACTAGTAAATCAAGAGTGACAAACTTTAATTAAGTGTTCAGCAATTTTGAAATTCGACTGATCATTACTTACTTTTGTTGTTGACTGTACACGTACACACTCAAATCACCAGACGTCAGACAGAGAAGGCGGGTTAGGCGCCTGACAAATTCTTTTTTTCTTTCCATTACTCATACTGCGAAAGATATGTATTTAAACAAAGTCATGTGTGTGCTGCCGTGTTTGGCCTGTCTTCTCTTCAAGATTTAAAATATCTTACTACAGTATACATGTACAATCCCCAGAATCATTCCCAGCTTTTTATAAGACTTTTATAAAAAAGTGGAGCATTTATGCAATACAGAAACAAGTTGTAATGTTTTTATGCAAAAGAGCACTATCACCATACGAGCTTGGCGGTAAGAAATACCTATCATGATATCTATGCGTTAAGAGCTGTATCTACCACACGCACGCAACACTACAGCATGATACTTGCAATAATTGTAAATCGCAGTATCGGCGATAATCAATGGGTATGCTTGGGTATTTTATTGTGGTACTTTCTATGACTTTTATAACCGTAACTAACATGGAACGTAATATCATAATTATTCTTATGTAAGTAATGTTGCATGTCTGACCCTCATTGCTATATTGGTTGAAAGCGTCGCTGTGTAACATAAAGTCCTGGGTTTGGTCACGAGGTTGACCAACGTATAATTCATAACCAATAGGGCCTAATATCAGCGAACATTATATTAGAGGTAGGTTTACGTTTGACCCTATCTCAGGCGCGGATCCACCCTTGTGGGCACCGTGGGCAATAGTGGGCATGGGCATGCCCACAACTCTAATCGTTAATCAATAGGTTGACATGCCTAAATAAAGTGAAATGACTTTTAATTAAATCCAAAATCTTATAGGCTTTTAAGCTATAAAACACATTTACTCTTGTAATTTTCGTGAGCAAACCTGAGCAAATAGATAATTATTTTAGAAGTTTATTAATTTACTAGTGGGATCGCAGCTTCATCCACGTAGACCACAATACACACACACACTGTATAAAATCTTGGCCGGGGCGTCATACATTTTGTAAATGTCTCCTTTCTAGGAATGCAAATAATACAATGTATCGATCGTGAGCGAGTCCGTAGTCCGACTCGCACTTGGCCGATTTTTGGGGTGGCCGTGACCACAACCTTTATTGAGGACTGGATCAGCGTCTACCACATCTTACCTGATTTGACATACCTATGAAAAGTTAGCTCAGGGGCCAGGGAATTCATATAAATAATAATGTATGTAACATGCCTGTGTCAATAAAGACATCTCTATTCATTTCTATACCATTTAAAATAATACAGGTGTGACGGCTGTTTTACAAGATAAAAGAATAGCAGGCTAATGTCCCTAATCCATCGACTAGGTTAAGCTTCGCTGTACTGTAGATTGGAGAAGCCACACAAAACATGTGGGACTGTGTATTATTCATTTTTTTATTAGTCATCGCCACTCGTCACCGATTTTCTAAATAGATATTAATTGTATGTCTTTACTCTTTTTCAAACAATTCTGAAATAGCTGGTTGTATGTAATTTGTTTTTTTTTTGAGCTATACTGATCGATTTTGACTACAAATAGTAAATAGCAGGTTGCGGGCGTGAAGTCCTGGGTTCGATTCCCGGTCGTGCAGTTATATTGGGTTGGTTGGTTGGGTTTTATGTTTAGAAATTCCTCTAGAGGTAGGAATTGTGCCCGGTAGATGGTAATAGTCTCGCCCCCTTAATAACGGTATCAGCAAAAGGTGGGTGTACAATAATAGATAACCCTCCCTCTCCCCTCTGCCTAACCCTCCAGGGAATACAGGTGTGATGCCATAGAACACAGAAAAGAGGTTTTTTTTTGTTTCTGTGTTCTGTGTGTGATGCTATGTCATTATTTTAAGGATATTAATTTAATTTTCACATTTTCTGTTTAAAATAGCGAGAAAGCAAGTTGGGAGGGTTGCGGCGGTGGTAGGCAGAAAGAAGGCTCCAACATAAACAAATCATTGGTTGCACTAAGCAACGTCATCTCTGCTCTTGGTAAGTAAAAAACTTAGGTATCTATTTAAGTGAAGAGTTCAACCTTATGACGTTTCCAAAGGCCACCACAAACGTTTTTACATTTACACAGCGTCGATGCTTGATGACTTATAATCGGCGGTCAAAACCTGCTTACAAATTTCATTGCCACAGGCCTAATTCAAAAAAATCTCTTGTCTCGTAAAAGAAAAACGTTCGATGTGTGAACACCTGAAAGTCTGGATGTACAACGGTGCTGTGCCTAATGCTAAATAAACATTTTATTCTGTTGACAGTGGGTGGCGGTGCCGGGCGCGGTAGGTTTGTTCCATACCGCGATTCTGCTCTCACTTGGCTCCTCAAAGACTGCTTCACGGGCGGCGCCAGCACATTCATAATAGCTAGTGAGTACCTACTTAAATACATAATACTATATTAAAGGTATAACCGATTTCGAAACTAAGTCCGGTTTAATTAGAATGTTAGGTAAGAATTGAAGGTCTATGTCTATAGCTCTTATGAGATAATACCTTGACATACATTATGTAATTACTATGCGTGATTTTGTTAGATTAGGCAAATAATCAATTAGTGTCGAAACTTGACCTGACCTTGACAATATTATGAATCATCTTCATCACAACTTATGACCTAATTTTAGGGTTTGAGTTAAATTCTTTCAAATTTTATACAGCGGTGTCTCCAAGTTTCACGTGCTACGGAGAGTCGGCATCGACGCTTCGTTGGGCTGCTCGCGCACGTCAGCTGCCCACGCCTCGCGCCGTCAACTGTGGCTCTCAAGTCGCATCACGGGCTGCATTACAAGCTCAACTTAATCAACTTATTGCTGAGCTTACGAGGAACCATATCCGATATGTAAGAGTTACGCATATTCTAGTATTGCTACTAGGAACAGTTGCTATTATTAAACAACAATGTTAACCTAATCTGAATACTTTCAGATACCGGAAACTGGAAAAATAACATTTGAAGACGACCATTGGGCACTGCAAATAAATGCACATGATTCACAACCTGATGATTTAAAAAAAGTAGCAAACATAGGCAACATTATGAGCTTAGTGCGTCCGAAAACTGACGCTAACAATTCAGAATCAACCGCATCATCAGTTGCTAGCGGAAGCTCGGATGTTATCAACACGATGGACAAAAACTCCAAAATTACAAAAGAGATCAATAAGGAAATGGATAAATTATTCGGACCAACTTTGGAAAGAGCTAGCAGCGGAGATGATCTTAAAGTGATTGCTCCACTCAGACTTAAAAGAAGACAGTGTAGATCTCAAGAAGTTTTAGCCAAAGATGATACGTCAGTGGCAGTTCAGGCTAACAATCTGACAAATACACTGCCAAGTCAAAGCGAAGTGGGTATAAATGATGTACCAAATCCGGAAAAACTCAAAGTTCCACATATAACCATTCTGCATGATAATCAGAGAGCAGAAATTGTTGCTTCGGTCACTGAAAGACTGTACTCGAAACTTAAAAAGAAAGAAGAAGCTGCAGTATCTAAAGTGGAATCAATGGTTGATAGGAAAATAATGGAGCCACTAAGCGAACTCAAAATCTGTACAAATGCACGCCAAAGACTAATGGAATTAAGTCAGAAAGCTATCAGAAATAAAAGAAGAATTGGCATTCCAGCACATACACAGACACGAGCGACGGTAACTCGAGTAAGAGATCAAGCTATTGATGTCCAAACTGACTTGTATTCATATATTATTAGAAATAAGACTCCATATACATTCTGTCGTGATGTATCTACTGAGACAGTTCCAATGACACCGCGATGTAAAGAAATCGCTGTTGGACCAACGGGATCTCTTAATTTTAGTGATAGATTTACAGAAACTAAACGTGTAGTTTATAAAAATTCCTTCGTGATGACTGATGTAGCGATTAAAAATGAAAGTTACACTCAAACGCAAGTTGTACCGCCACCTAGAAGAAAGAAACAAGTATCGAATGTATCAAAGCATGTTTGTAGCAACGAAAATCGTAATCACTTTGAAGAATGTCCGGTTGCTCCAGTTATAAGTATAAACATATCACAAATCTATCCTATGGATTCTGAATCACAAAGTTCAGATGATAATTCAGAAAATTGTAATCTAAAAAATAGTAAGTCAAGTGTTGTGACAGCTACTCCAGATTTGCTAACAAACCATAATACTATTGACTCACAAAATATTATAGAGGTAGAAAAAGAAGACATACGTGTTTTAGTTAATGTATCAGATGATATACATAATCCTTTGATATCTCAAGATGATATTGAAGCTAAATCTTCAGAATTAAACAAGCATAGTGAAGAATTCCCTGATACTGATGATTTTGCTTTACCCAGAGTGAGTCCTAATACTGTAAGAAAAGCTAATTCATCCGAGATCAAAAATTTGATTTTAGGTCGCAGTGAAAATATTTATCCATATAATATAATACTCTCTCCACCTAGAGGAAGAGATTCAAAACGGATAGTTACATTCAAAGACATTCACGCAAGTCATGCAATTGCTGCTGCTTTAGATACCAGTAAAGAGGCCGAAAATAACGAACGAGCAGAAAATAAAAATGAAACGGCTTCTGATATGACTACATCTGAAAAAGATTTTCCAGGAGATAATGATTATGAGAGTATATATTCCGATTCCACTGAATCAAGTAAACTGGATACAGATTCTTTTATTTGGAAGAAAGGTAGTAGCAGAACAATGGGAAGCTTAAGGAAAAATTACGTGCCTGTGTACAAGGGTTCTAAATATAAAACGTCGAAAGCAAAAGTTTTAAAAGATTTTTTAGGATGTGATTCAGAGGGATACGAAATGAGATTCCCTAATTCCGGGTTATCTGAAAATGTTAGAGATATAAGTTCTAGCGATAGTCGAGAAACGGATAATACGTCAGAATACAAATGTAGACGCCGCAGACCGTATTTTGACGACAAGCTTCATCATAACCATGATAACAATCGCGATGATATGAATCAATTTCAGAGTTTTGAAAGGAAATTAATGGCCTCTTGCAGTCATTTGGAAGAGTCCGTGAATAAATATGAAAATTATGTCACGAATTTCAAAGAGAGTATGAAAATCGATTCAGTCGATGCAACAATACGGAAGCCAAAGGAGTATCTACAACATTTAGTACAATTAAGAAGAGAAGTAGTGAAAGCAGAGAGTGACAATACGGATAGTTCTATTGATGTATCTCATTCATAAGTATGATTGATGATTGATTGATGGATTGAGTGTATAAATTAAGTATATAATCACAAATGTATTTTTGTTATAAACAGTTATTAATTAAAGCATTGGTATAAATTACTTGTTTCTTTTGCTATTCTATTTCGATTTTAGGAGATCATAAGTCGAAAATTATATGTAACAAATCTTATAGAAGATCGGTTAGCCAAATTCAAGTTCATTGAAATCGGAAATTTTGTAAGACCACCGGAACGTTGTATTAAATATTATGAAATGTTCAAGCCTAGTGTTATGTGCACAGCCTTCGCTGTCGGTACCACATCGGGCATTGATAATGCGCTCACGCACGTGAATATCGTCAATCTAAAAATCTAATATTAAATATAATAATACAACTACAAATCGAATAATTTCAAACTTTGATGAATTAAACCATTTTTGTTGTAGTTACTAGTGTGTTACCTTTGTGACTGTGAACATAATTTGTTTTTCAAAATGTCTTTTTTATTAACGCAAGTGTTTAATCCCCAATCATTAATATTTGTGACAGTCTCTATTATATACATATTTTTTTGGTTTCGATACAAATTTACGTATTGGGCAAGAAGAAGTGTTATCGGTCCCAAACCTGAATTCCTGTTTGGAAATATTAAAAACGTGATCAAAAGAAAAGAGCAGTTTTTCCAGCCCTATTACGATAATTACTTCAAATACAAACATTTGCCTTACATCGGCATGTACTCGTTTCATCAACCTGTGCTATCCATACATGACCCAGATATAGCCAAGCTCTTATTGATGAAAGACTTTGATTATTTCCAATCTCGTGGTACTTACGCCGGTGGTGTTGGTGATCCGTTAGCGGCAAATCTATTTAATATAGCCGGGAAGCGATGGAAAAGCTTGCGGTTAAAAATGACTCCGACCTTCACTCCAGGAAAACTGAAGACAATGTATCCAATTGTTGAAGACATAGCCAAGCAAGCCTTAAATTATGTAGACGTAGTAAATTCAAATAAGGAGACCCTAAACTTTTCCGAGTTTTACTCAAAATATGCGATGGAGATAATTGGCAACGTTGGGTTCGGTGTGGAATGTAATGGTTTTATAAATCCTAAATCAGAATTTTATATACGAGGACATGAATACTTCGATCATCAATCACATTACTGGTGAGTTTTAATCATTCTTATTAATTGAATACTCTTCCAATCGTAAGATATTCCTAACCCATACTAATAAATTAAATCCGAGCACAAGCTTCCGCTAGGTAAACCGCAAACATAATTTCTCAATGTACCTGCGTTTATATCAAGTAACTAGACCATTCAATTTAATATGAAAATAAAAGAACTCGTATTTCATAAGTGAAAATTAGATATTGTTGAAGGCTACGAAGCTTGGAGGTGAATCATATTTCGCGCGTACTATGTTAATTTATCAAGCTATCATTGATAACTCGCAATTAAAAATTGTTTATAATCTATTCGAGGCAGTTGAGATCGAGACTGTTATATTTTACTTTTATGGATTTGCACTAAAAGAAGGAAGTCAATTAGTCAGCTAGAGCGCTCGTTGACGTTATGAGGAGCACAATACTTATAGCCTATACGTATTGTGCTCGGTATAGGCTAATAAATAGCATGAGATGGCCCAGGACTACAAATGTTTCATTCATATTATGTAATTCTGCTGCTGAGTATGTTTCAGCTGCAGAATGACTAGAGATACGAGTATATAGGAAACCTTTACCAGCACAAATTAATAAAAAATAGTTGCTTATTAAGATTAATTAACTTGATTTTTTTTAGGAGACTCATCCGAGCATTCGCTTTCTTCGCCCCAAGCACATTTGATAGTTTGAAGATCAGACGAATCAGCTCTAAAATAGAGAACTTTTTCTATGCCATAGTCAAAAACACTGTCGAATATCGTCAGAAGCATTGTATGAGACGAAACGATTTTTTGCAAACACTTATCGAATTAAAGAATGGACATGTAGTTGATGAAAAAGGTAAGTAGATGAGAAAGTTCAGTCATAAAAATTATTTTTATTATTTCTAAATCTAATTTCTATTATTATGAGAAGTTAAGGCTCCAACTACAATAAAAGGATCCCCATGAAAATATAAACCCAGAACAATCTGGAGTGCCTCTTGAGCCTGAACTCTGACTACCAGCTAGTGTAATATTTCTATTGTAAGTAATACAGATTTGAAACTTGACCATTTCAGGCGAAGTAAAATACACAGTAAAAGACTTCCCGTTCACAATGACTGATGTTGCGGCCAACACTATGCTGTACATGATAGCTGGTTACGAAACGTCGGCCACTACAGGGCAGTTCGCAGCTTACCAGCTGGCCCTGAACCCTCACATCCAGGCACAAGCGCGGCAGGAAGTGGCTACCGTGCTGGCCAAGTACGATGGAGAATGCACGTATGAAGCTCAGAATGAGATGGTTTATTTAAATATGGTGCTGGATGGTGAGTGTCATGTTAACTGTTCATCACAAAATTATGTTATTACTACCCTCATTACATCCAATTATGTCTAGGTTGTTTGTAAAAGATCGCCGGATGCGTCAAGACCGTCTATTTTACCTTGACAACGATTTGTATGTCCATATCTCCTTGACTGTTGTAAAATATAGAGTTATCTATCTATCTATATTACTAGGTTAAGGTTAGGCCATTACATTATAGTTAATTAATTTTACGTTACTACGAATACGAGTTTTTTTGCCACGTTTTGCCTAGCTTGCATTCTGAAATGAATTAATTGGATTTTTAAATGATAGATACTTTATATTTATTTTGTGCTTCCTCAGAAACGATGCGGATGCATCCTTCAATGCGTGCTCTATTCCGAAGATGCAACAAAGACTATAAACTGCCGAATAGCGACCTGGTCATAGAGAAAGGCACGATGGTGTTCATACCCATACACGCGATACACATGGACCCAGACATATTCCCCGATCCAAACAAGTTCGATCCTGAGAGATTTTCACCAGAGAACAAGGCAAAGTTACATCCGTGTCATTGGATGCCCTTTGGAGAAGGACCAAAGAAATGTTTAGGTAACGTAATCGAATCACCTAACGTAAATTTAAAAGATTCCTATCCGATCATAACAACACCTAGGTCAAACTTTAGTAAGAAACTTGATGGGACATATCATGGAATTTTGAAAAATCAACCTTGTAAGAGGTGAACCCATGTATCACGTGGACGATAGCTAGGTAGTAATTCAAACAATTTTATTAAATCTACTTTTCAAGTAAGCGTGAGCTTCTGCAGTCTCCACTACGCCTATTGTGAGTGCCTTATCAAATCGATGATTTTTATTACCTATTCTATCGTTCTCGGAACTGTAAATCATAACATTTTTTATCTATTCATACCTATTCTTCATATTCTTTATTTGCTTTCCACAATGTACATAAGGTGGTAAAAATAAAATTTGGTAGGTTACAATCATGGACCCTGTAGGGCACAGCAAAATATAGGAGAGAGGAAGATGGTACTTATGTTTACTTATTGCTTTAATTTATTAATCTAACTTGATGAGTGTAGATAAGCTATTATTAGAGCATTATTTTGTTAAGAAAACTGGCATAATTTTTTTTTTTTATATTATTAGAGTTACATGCACATGCATAAAGTCCGTCTGACTTTACCTATATGCAAGTTTTTGAATTTATAATCAGAACTTTACGATATGGATGGGTGTAGATAAATAAATAAATGTTTGTAAATCAATACTATTATCTGCATCTATTGACGATGTTCTTGACCTGCCTAGTAAAGTGCGTTGCTTGCGAGTCATCGACATTGGCCGCGCTTTTCAAACTATTTTGTTTACCTAAGTACATAATTATTTGTTGGTTCGTTCTCATTAGCAGAAGAAAATATTGGAGTCAATTTAATTCAAATGGTATCAGTATCTGCATATCGTAATTCGAATAAGCTTGCTGTCGTACTGAGCATAATCCTTTCCTATAGACTGTTTACAAATATGACTTTGAACATTTGTAATATTTATTTTGGAGCATTAGGTATTTGTTGCTATTCAAGTGCTTATCTGGTTACATGTCTGTTAATGTCTTACCTACTCCCTTTTCTGCCTTCAAGTCTAGCACGATATTTATTTCCACTCATCGATTTTTTTTAATTGACTCTGGTTATTTTCGTTTAACGTACAGCCTTATGCATAAACCTTAAATCTTGCGTAATATTTTATGCTAGGTCAACCGCACCTAGAAGTCACACATAACATTTTCTTATATTTATGAGTAGGTAAATGCACCGGAGTGCATAAAGTTAAGTACTGCTAAGGCCGCGTGGTTAGATCAAGTAGTTCGACGAACCATAAAGACAATGTTATTTGTGGTTCAAACGGTTCGATTAATCGAATGATGAAGATTTTAAGACCTTTAGGTATGATTGCAGTCCACGTTCAATTAGTTCGTTCGTTCAGGTTATAATTATATAAATAAATACATCCTGTATATTTAAATAGGACATCTGCTATGCATTATACAACTATTACTATAAGACCAAACCTGAAATCGAAATAATCTGCTGTTCCATACATTCAGTCGAGTAATTTGGAATTATTTTGCCTATAGTAAAAGTTGTTCATAGTGACGAGTAGGTATAATAACCCAGCAGGTGTCCTGTTTAAATATTACATTCTGTATTATACTTATTCTATTTTGTATAATTTTTAGTATAATTTTCGAAGCCTGTGATATTAAACTTAATGTTCTATATTCTTCACATTTAATAGTATTATGTTTTTTTGGTAGAGTTATTGTTTTAGTAGTTTTAAAATCTAATGGTACTTTACCTTCTTCATATATAGTTTTTGTTATTTGAAATATTTCATCTTTTATTGTGTTACTTGCAGTTTTTATTAGTTCTATATATATATTATCATTACCAACCGCTTTTCCATTCTTAAGTTCTTCCAGTGCTTTATCGAATTCTTCTCTTATTATATCTGGCCCTCTCATATCTGTGTCTACATCGAATTTATTCTCAATATCATTTTCATCTAATCCTTGTCCATTGTAAAGATTTTCTATGTAGTTTTTCCATCTTCTTGCAATCAATTTACTGTCTATTAAGGTTTTACCACTTTCGTCTTGAATTACTGTACTCTTTCTCCTTGATTTTTTATCTAAGCTTTTGATTATGCTGTATGCTATATCTATTTGGCCTTTACTCATAAAATGTTCAATGTCTTTACATATATTTTCTATAAAAGTCTGTTTGTTTTTCCTGCATTCTAGTGTAATTTTGTTAGTTAATTTCCTATAATTGTTTATACTATTTTCGTCTGTTTTATTCCTTAAATATCTCCTCTCAACTATTAAATTTACAGTTCCTTCATTAAGCCATTTTTTCCTCGGCACAATCTTTTGTTTTCCTATAGTTTCCTCAGCACTGGATATAATTATATCTCTGACATTACACCATCTTCCTTCGATATCTATTTTATTATTGTAGTTGTTTGTATCTTTACTTATTTTAAACTTATCTTCTAGCTTATTTCTATATTTTATTTGGTATTCCTTATTCTTTAACTTATTGAGATCAATTTCTTTGGTTTTGTTTATTTTTCCGGTTTTCTTATAGTTAATATCTAATTTGCTTACTAATAAATTATGGTCTGTATTAATATCTGCACCAGGGTAAGTTTTACAGGAATTTATATTATTTTTAAACCTATATCTTGTTATTATATAATCTATTTGATATCTTGCAATATCTAATATATGACATAAAACAGAATTTCAATTAGGAAACGATCAGTTTGGGTTCAGAAGAAATAAAGGCACAAGAGAGGGAATATTTGCTTTAAGAACAATAATACAAAGACGAGTGGATTTAGATATTGATACTTACATAGCATTCATAGACTTAGAAAAAGCATTTGATAAGGTGAATTGGAAAATGATGATGGTAATACTTAAGCAAGCCGATTTAGATTTTAAAGACAGGAAAATTATTTATGAGTTATACAAACAGCAAGAAACACTAATAGAAGTAAATGACAAAACAGAAATAGCTAAAATTAGGCAAGGGGTAAGACAAGGTTGCTCTTTGTCTCCACTTATATTTAACATCTTTATAGAATCAGCCATAAGAAACATTTTAGAAGAAGCTACTGCAGAAGGCATCAGTATAAACGGGAACAAAATTACTTTTATTAGATTTGCAGACGATATTGCCGCTCTCGCAAACAGCAGAGATGACCTTGAGAAAATTTTAAACAAAATGAACCAAGTATTTAGCCGTTTTCATATGAAAATTAACATTAACAAAACTAAAATAGTTGTACCTTCAAAGTTCCCCTGCAAAATAGTAAATCCCATCACCATTGACAATAGCCCTATAGAACAATTAAAGCAGTTTAAATATTTGGGTAGCATTATTACAGAGGATGCAAGATCTACAACTGATATAAAAACAAGAATAGCCATAGCAAAGCAAACATTCCACAAAAAAAGATCCCTTTTATCAGCTAAAATTAATAAAACCATCCGGAAAAAATTAATTAAGACATATATATGGAGCATAGCCCTATACGCTTGTGAAACATGGACCCTCACTAAAAGAGATCGAGAAAGGTTAGAAGCTTTTGAAATGTGGTGTTGGCGTCGAATGGAGAAAGTGTCCTGGACAGAAAAAGTGACCAACGAAGAGATACTAAGAAGAGTAAATGAGAAAAGACAAATATTGAAACACATAGAAAAAAGACGAGGAAACATGATTGGTCACTTGATTAGGCACGATAAGTTCATTACCAACATTATAGAAGGAAAAATAGAGGCAAAAAGAAAAAGAGGAAGACCAAGAAGAAACTACATTGATCAGCTGAAAGAAAAAGCGAATATACAAACATATAAAGATTTAAAAGATTTGGCATTAGATAGGACCAAATGGAAATTGCTACACCGACAAGTGCTTAGCACTTAAATTTTGGATGGATGGTATTATACTTACAAAATACTGTTTAGATTCAATAGTGAAGAATAGCTCATAAAGAAAATGCTTTTATTAGGGACTCCGACTGATGAAGATGCATACATAACATCACGCCGTTTTCCCATGGGGGAAGGCAGAAAATACAGAACACTACGAGCTATGATCCAAATAAAAGTATTGCATTTAGGTGATAATAATGGCAAAATTATCGATTTACAGGAGTAAGGCAAGGCTACATCCAATCAAAGATGGCGCTGATAAAGGTGCTACATAAGTATGAACTACTGCTGGATGAAAGAACTGCGGTACCGATGAAGATCAAGAACTCTTCGCTGGTATACGCGGCACACGGAGGAGTGTGGCTCAAGCTGAGGAGATTGGACACGTAGTACATGTACGTAATATCTATAGAAATCTTAAGTTTATAGTATTGATAATCTGTATTTGGATGAAGATATGGAGGCTCATTGATCGATATAGAGGCAATTTATCATTGAACGAATTATACCTTCGTGTACTGTACACGAAGGTATAATTCGTTCAATGATAAATTCAGAAGGATAATTTCAAAAATGTTGCTTATAATGTTACTTGAAAAAATGTTTAATTTCCTACCTGAGACCCTCAATTTAAATTTTATATATTTTTATCGAGACTATTATTGTTGTATGTATTGTTTTAAATTCATAACATATTTCGTCAAAAAATTTAGATGTACACATTATATTTGCAGGTGCTCGTATGTGAAGCGAAATAAATGAAGATACTGCATACAAATTGTACGAAAAATTGGACGCGTTCAACATTTTGTGGCTGTAGTGTCCAAGCAAGCTCTATGCGTACAATGCAACTACATAGCTCATAGACTGAATCCGTGTTATCGTTACTCGGATTAAAGTGACAGCTTGATGTAATACGAACTATCCTTGTTTGGTATCAAATAAAATAATTATGATAGTGACAGAAGCAGAGTTACACCTAGGATCATTCTTGAATCGTTAATCCTAGGTCGATATTAGTTCATTATTTAGTATTATCGTTTGAACATTAAGTACAACAAATACAAATGGCATACTTACTTGCATATTTACATAAATATTAATATGGCCATGCAGGTTTTGGCCGGCCCGATGTAAGAATCTAACAACTGGCCTTGGTTTGCGGTCATTCAGTGCACCATCTAGGTCGCCTTAGCTTTAAATATTATTAGTATTGTACTCTTGTACAATATTATCGAGGTTATATTCTGCGAAGTTTATTGATGTGCGTGATCTAAAGTCAAAATGTATGTAAAATGGGGGGAAAAGGAAACCTTGAAAGGATTTCAACGTTGAAATAACATAGTTCGTTGCCAACAAGGATTTCAAGAATAATCTACTGCTACTGTTAGCCTGTATCATTCCACTGCTGGACAAAGGCCTCCCCCCATGATTTCCAATCTTTTCGGTCTAGAGCCAATGTGAACCATTCATTATTAGTTTTAACAAGTTCGTCCGCCATATCTTTCGTGGTCTGCCGCGTCGTCTTCTCGCTATATCAGGGCTCCACTTAATTGTTACCTTGGCCCATAGCACATCAGGCATCCGGCAGACAAGGCCAGCCCAATCCCACTTCAATTGTGCATAGCCTTATGAGCTACGACAGTAATTTGTGTTTTGGAGCGCAGTGTAGTGTTTCGAACACGGTCTGATAATTTAACACCTAAAACACTACGCAGACCTTGAATTTGGACTTTTGGATGTTACTCACAGACCAAGTCTGAACGCCATAGGTCAGAATGGGAAAAATGCACAGGTCAATGAGTTTCCACTTCAGTGACATTGGAAGGTCTCCCTTAATGAGCTCTTTTATGGCCCAGTAGCTCTTCCAGGCATCTACAACTACTCAAAAATTAAGTCCTTGGTAGCAATAAACTACGTTAATTCGACGTTAAAATCCATTAAAAAAATCCCCATTCACCCCTGTATCCCTATTCCCCCCATACTATGGTAGATATTATATAAAAGAGTTTAATTTCTATAAAGTTTATAGTGGTTTTATATTAGCGCTACCGTGAATAGAATATATTTTCTGACATGACTGTACCATAATATTATTATTTACAAACTTACCCTCAACAACCCAGTATTCTGGTTTTACGGTTACAAGTTAAAATAGCGAGTGTAAGCTGTAAGCTCAATGTTGTAACACGTTTTTATTAAATGTTTTTATAAAGTAAAAGTTAATCTGGGGGCACGGCAGTGCCCCAGCCAAGTCTCGAGCAAAACGGGCACGGCCGTACCATCTTTTCTCGATGCGATTCGCGGCTGTTTCGCCCCCCCTATATCTTCGACGTGGACAAAGCTACGAGTTTAGGTTTTCGGTGAATAATAGTAGGCATTAGAACAAGCTTAAGTTCGAAATTACATGCCAATTGAATTAATAGTTTAGGAGTTACGGTCGATCAAAGTTACACCATTTTGTCACTCACTGACTCATTGACTCACTGACTCACTGACTCACTGACCGATCATCAAAAATCTAAGGTACTTCTAGCAGACTTAGAAACTTCAAATTTTGCACCAAGATAGGTCATTAGCCACATATAAAGGAAAAATTGGAAAAACATTAAAAATAATTATAAAAACATTAAAAAATAATATACCATAGAAAACAATTTTATATTTGCGGTTTGGCAAGAACATTGTGTATGGATTTTGACTGCATTGTTAACTTTGTTCGTTGTTTAACTATTCAATTGGATGAATAAATACATAGAATAGAAAAGAATAATATAAACTGTGGTCAAGCATACGTGGCCCTTTCAAGAGTGACTAAAAACATTAAAAAATAATATACCATAGAAAACAATTTTATATTTGCGGTTTGGCAAGAACATTGTGTATGGATTTTGACTGCATTGTTAACTTTGTTCGTTGTTTAAGTATTCAATTGGATGAATAAATACATAGAATAGAAAAGAATAATATAAACTGTGGTCAAGCATACGTGGCCCTTTCAAGAGTGACTAGTTTGGGTGGATTACATTTAATAAATGTGAATTTTAGTAGTATCAAAGCTCAGGAGATAGCAATAGCTGAATATAATCGACTCCGAAGTATTTATCGCCCAGACTTGTCTACCTTAGAAGTAACGAAGCCTCAGAAAAGAAACAAAAGAGATAGAGATAGAGAATGGGTTCTAAGCAAAGCAGTAGCTGAAGTCCAAGAAATTATGAGTTCACCTAAAAAAAAGAAAGAAATACACTTACAAAAAATAAATGAGATCCCAACAAAAACATTAAATGTAAAAAAATGCCAAGTCTCTCGATGTAGTCTTTCCATCGTAAAAAGTTTTGAGATCTCATAGAAGCCAAGTCCTATTCAAATTATTTTGTAGTTATAAATCAACATTTAGTAATTGTATCAATAGTTTTCTTTATATTATAATTATAGTGACTTGGCAATGAGCACAAATTAAAAGCTGCTTGCTACCTGGAAATAAATGCAAATGTTACTGACGAGACCTGTGATCAGATTATCCTGCGCAGTTTACTAGTCTTGGATGAGACTGACTGCCGTTGCCGAAATTCGGTTGGGACGACACGGATAAACCAAAAGAAAATTAATTTTGTGATATTAATGTTTACGCATGCGGTGTGTGACTTTCAACTCCTCCAAATATGCCGTTTTATTTGTTTCTTCTTGTGGTCATTGCCAAGTCACTATAATTATAATATAAAGAAAACTATTGATACAATTACTAAATGTTGATTTATAACTACAAAATAATTTGAATAGGACTTGGCTTCTATGAGATCTCAAAACTTTTTACGATGGAAAGACTACATCGAGAGACTTGGCATTTTTTTACATTTAATGTTTTTGTTGGGATATGTTTTAAATAAAGAGATACAAAATGCCTATACAGGGTGGCGACCACGCGACGTTACGATATTAAAGGAAACCACATATTTGGTACCACGGTCGAAGCCGTACACAAAAAATCTACGATTTTTACGCACGTTATTTTTGCATAATATTTTATTCTACTCTCATTCGTCTAGGCGAAGGAATGTAAAAGTAAAAACTTATGTCACCTTTATCTATTCAGGTATTTTCAAATTTCCCCATATAGGTAGGTCGTGACTCGTGGTATATGTAAAATTAAGAAAATTTTAATTAGTTCTTGCGGCTAAACACCAGATTAAATTTGATTGATTTCTGTGTACGGATACAGAACGCGATACCAATACGATACGTGGATTCATTTAATGTTGTAACGTCGTCACAACCCTGTATAATATTATATTGTCTAGAATAAATAATAAGTATAATAATATCATCATCATGTACACGGAGGGACTGCCATGATACTGTCGTTAGAACGGTGCCGGAACCGGAACGAACGCCGTGCCGTGAACGTGACCGGTTTTCAGACTTTCGAGCATCTGGGGCCTTGCTCACTATGACAATAACGTGACTTGTCGCTGTTAAACCGTACTGATCTGCGTCATTCTCATACTTAATTTGACAGATAGTAGCAATATAGAGCGTGGAGGTCATAAAGAGATTAAGGCCCCTGACCGCCTAAGGGTCAGCTCACACCGAGACGCGACGCGACGATACTGGAAGAGGCCAGTGATTTCGCGCTGCGCCGCGCGCCACCGCGAGACGCATCGCAACGTTGCGAGGCGCATAGTAAAATGCACGCCGCACGTACCAGCGATGCACCGCTGCGTCGCGATGCATCGCTCTACGCCGTGAGGCATCACGAGGCGCAGCGCTGCATGAAGCAACGTATTCTAAATTCTAACAATGAAATGTATATCTTTTCGCGTAGTAAATAAAGTTCTATTTTGAGTCACTCTATTAAAATGTGTGCGCAGCGTCGCGTCGCGTCGCGTCTCGGTGTGAGCTGACCCTTAGACTACGACCGAGCGACGTTTTGTTTTCGCGTTTTTTTTCCGCTTTGGGTGCACACTGCGTATTGGCAGTATTTTTATTTATTCCTTATTCCTTTTTTTATTTATTCCTTATTTTCTACTGGGAGGCAATTCTCATTTCCTACGAGATCATCTCGGAATCGAGTTTGTAAATCAAGCGTTTGTTGACGTTTATGATGGTTCGAATTCTAAATGTTCGTCTCGAGTGGTACTGACCAATCGAAGCAATTTGAGCTGCTTTCCTTCGAGAAATGTCGAGCTTGACTTTTCCAGATTAACTCAACTTAATTATCACTCGACAAAAGTTCGAATTCGAACGTTTTCTCGAATTCGAGACTACTTTCGATTGGACGAGAATTACCCCCTGAGCTCTTTCTGCTAATATTTTTTGTTCCAGCGTGATTTGATCTTGTGTCATTCTATGCATTATAATAATCTTTATTTACATCGAACATTACATTAACATTAGAGTTTTTTTTTTGATAATGACTGTGATAATTTTGAGATTTTTAGTGAGGCTATGCAGTAATACTCAAAAATCTGGATAACAGAGCTTTTTATTATAGCGATATAAATTATATTTAAACGTAGTTTTAGTCTTGTTTTTCCTTTTCACGGGTCTGCGTCTCTTTATCAACATCATCTTTCTTTTCGGGTGAGGTATCGGCATCCTCCTCAGATTCATGTATATAGAAACTTTTTTCTGATATTTGTACATGCATTGCTTTGCCTGACTTTTTTTCCGTTTGAACACCGATGGTTTTTAAATTAGACTTCCTTTTCTTTCCTTTACGAGTTTTTTTATTCTGATCTGGTTTCTCATCCGGCGTCAGATCTTCGTCCGTTGTTTCAGATTCTAAATCAATTTTTGTTTCAGGGGTGAAAGTAATTACAGATCCGACACGATGTGGTTCTTGAGAAGTGGATGGTAGTGCACTAGTTCCTCCTCTTAAATCAAACGCTTCTTTTATTTTTTTAACCTTACGCTTCTTTGATATAGCGCTATCATCCGTTAATAGTTCAACTTCTCCTTCAGCTTCAACTGGTAGTGATACGATTTTTTGGGATTCATTAGACTGTTTACTGTGTCTTTCCCCGGATGCAATTTTAGCCTGTCCGTATTGCCTGGTAATTATTAAGTCACTTTCTAATTCTGTTGAGATCGAAGTAGGAGTAGAGCTAGTAGTGCTTGATTCCAAGTCAGAAACAAATTCAGGTATATGCATTGTGTCTACTAAGTCATATAGCCATTTCACAATGAATTGCTTATCTCGGGGGACAGTTTTATATGCGGTTACTCTAGCTACTCGGTCTCTTTCTTCAGGAATTAATGATAGTTCAGAAAATTGATAGTTTTGTTTAGAAAAAAACAGTACGTCACTATCCATATTTATTAACCCAGTTACTTCATCCATCTCTTCAGGACCAGCTTTTTTCGGGGTTCGGGATTTTGTGGGTAATTTTGTGTCGCTATCAGCTTCGTTTTCGTCGTTAATCCAAACTTCAGGCGAAACAGTTCGTATTTGTATCTCGTGCTTCTCCTGAATCACGAAGCATGTGTTTGTTACTAATATTAATTGGAATTTCACGAATGTATTTTTAATGACAACTGTAGGTAATATTAATGACTCCTACCAGTATTTTGTCGATGTCTCCATGCAGTTCGACATTGACGCGTACTAGTTGGAAGTCCACCGCCATGAGGACGCGCACGAGGGCCAGCAGCGCGGAGAGGAGCCAGCATGACGTGTGCAGCCAGGCGGACAGGATGGTCAGCCGAGTGGCCTGGTACACGCCGCGGATACGACGCTCGTACGTCAGCGTCGCCACGTTCACTGTATATGTGCAACTGTGGACCAAAATTTTAACTATAAATGACGTTATTTTTACCCGAATAAGCCAGGAAGGTTTATTATTAAAAATCGAGACCGGATCAAATCTTCCCAATAATGGATCCCGACAGTTAAAGTCGCTATGTTCCGCATTAGAATTCTATTGGACTTGTTTTTTTTATTTTGAGTTTTGTTGCGCCGCGACAAAATGTTGTCGTCATGACAAAACGAGCCTTCAAAAGCTTGTTTCCGCACGAGATAATGCGATGACAAAATTATGTCGCAGCGCTCATGTTAGCCCGGCAGAACTCTCTAACTATAACAGAAAGGGTAGCCACTCTCGATGACCAATTTTGCGCCATCCTGTATAGCATCACGTCTGTATTCCCGAAGAGTGATACAGAGATTTACTATATAACAGTACACTCACATTTCGTCAATGCCGTTAAGTCCTATGTAAAATGAGGCCAGCTTTTACCATCTACCGGACACATTTTCCAAAATCCGGGTTGCCACTGAGAATTTCCATACAGAAAAATCCAATAACGCTTTGCCCGACCTGGGAATCGAACCTAGGACAGCAGTTGTGCTTAAGACCACTACACCAAGACAGTGTCTTGGCATGGCAAACAAATATTGTAGCACTAAATGTCGCTACATCGATCCTATTATCATCCACATCATATCCTCCACACATAAAAATAAATAAATAATTCCAGCCCATTACTGTCCCACTGCTGGGCACAGGCCTCTTCTTAGATTGAGAAGGGTTAGGCCTTCTACCACGCTGGCCTGGTGCAGGTTTGCGGACTACACACACCATCGAGAACTTTACGAGGCACTCTCAACTGTGCAGGTTTCCTGGAGATGTTTTCCTTCACCGTTAATGCAAGTGATAATCAAATTCTGATCCGCACATAAATTCGAAAAGTCAGAGGTGCGGGCCGGGTTTGATCTTAGATCCTCCTGCATGGAAGGCAAGCGTTCAACCGCTAGGCTATTACTGCTTACCGCCTCTCCACATATATATTAATTATAATTATTAATTTATAATGTATCCCGTACAGTGTGTGGGTGGTTTGCCCCATCCGATTACTCTATCATTATTACTGTATCGTATCAAGCTCCGTATGTTGTTGAGGCCGCCTCGATTTTCTCCTATCATAGGATATTCTGAGATTCCATCCTAGATATTCTGAAGACAAACAATAGGTACGGACCTATTGTTTGTCTTCAGAATATCTCCTTTGATGATCGGAAAAAAAAACCGACTCGAGATGGAACGGGCCGTATCACAGCGGCGTATCGAGATTCGAGACCGCGTATCATGATTGCTTGTCACCACACGTCCACATTATACGGTCGTGATCGGCGATACGGATACGGCGATCGGATCGAACAAATGATACCTAATATGTGACCACAGATGGGCGGTCGTTAGCCTATAAGTTAAATTAAAAGTTGTACGAACGTGGAACTGCCGGTGATTTCTCCCAGTTTGAGGCAGAGTTCCTGCAGCCCAGAGTGTGTTACGGTGGAGGAGTAAATGCAGAGACCGCCCATCGCAAGTGAGAACAGAAAAACAGGCGGCAGCACTCGCCACGGACGTTGCAAGCTGAAATATTTTTATCAATTACAAGTTTTAAAAATAATTTGCGAAGACACTATATATAAGGACATGCATAAGTATATCATTCTGATACACATATAAAAAGATTATCTAAATAGGTATTTAAGGAAACTATGTTAGTCTAGTTATATTAATATAACCATTTAAAGTCAAACCGCTGACTACTCCAAAAATATATTATCAAGTCTACTTAAAACCACCACCTCAAGTTATGTACCAGTTTCTCAAACAATAACCCTCACAAACACTTTCTGAGCAATCGAATAGTCAGGGCGTGGAATAAGCTCCCAGAAGACGTAGTCTCAGCCCAAAACGTAAACCAGTTCAAGAATCGACTTGACAAATTTTCTCAACTGCAAGAATGAAACCAAGTGGGGACAGCAGGATACAGGCATTTTTTTTTTTTTTTTTTTTTTTAGCGTGGTAAAATCATCAAATGAGTCCTCCCACCCCGGGCAGGGCGGGAGGGACTGTCAGACTTGTACTGACTAAAATCCACGGTGTTCCTTCAATAGCCCTTAACGTTCCGGGGTCACGGTAATGAGATAAGTCCCGCGACCCCGGCAGACTTCGGCCCTCTACAGGGGGGGCCCCGTCATCTTGCTGACAGGATACAGGCACTTACCAGTTGTCTCAACTGCCTGCCTGATAAATAAATAATAATAAAATATGGAAAAAATACGTAACCCGGTTAAAGTCCTGCTCCCGGTGGAGCACATGAGGAACATGGTGATCCACACCAGGCCGAAGATGCCGGACACCAGCGGCACATATGTCGGGAGCGAACAAGTGCTCTTTTCAACCCATTGAGTGCTCAAGAAGTCTACTGGCACTGTTAGTAAAAGACGCAATAAGTCATTCGTCTGCCAGTACAGAGGTTCTATCAGTGTCATCAAGATCATTGTCTCACTATCGTAGCGGTAGTTTTTGCTTGATGAAGAATCAAAATAAATCGATGTAGATAACAATAATATAAGATCATAATTTAATAATGCAAAATATTTTAAAGCTAGGCTCTATGAATGGTAATAGCATTCATTCCAAATATAAATTAAAGCTGCGGTAGGTACTGTAGGTAGATTCATAGATCGGGCGGCGCGGTACGGCGACGCGACGCGATACGGGCGTGTGTCAGAGTAGCAGAGTCCGCCAGGTCATGTGGTCGAGTTCATGACCTTACTGCCATTCATAATTATCATACAGGAATACAGGTTTTATGCATACGGAAACATCAATTATTTTAATTAATTTTGGCCATTCAATACAAATATTTATTCCGTGCAGGAATCGAACCCGCGATACATAGCTGACATAGCGCAGAAAGTCAGTCGCTTAGCTACTGCATCAGTGGTACCGTTGGTCATCGTGATCTATTATAGAATGTAATAAAACTGCATGTCTTACTATCGGTGAGATCCTTGTTGGACGGCATGAACTCGTAGATGATGTTGTGTCTCAGTGACGTCAGCGAGAGGAGCTTGGGAAACAGCACGCACTTCTCGTCAAACAGGTACATCAGCATGTGGAAGCAGAAGGTGCAGAATGAGCCGAATACAAAAGCCAGGAAGAATAGCAGGAGATGGGCACCTGTGGAACGATCACCAAATATTGTGACTAAGTACTCTAAGTAGGTACCTAGATTAAATAAAAGCTTGGTCGCTGTTCTATTCCTTTTCTTCCTCAAACAAATGAGATTGTAAGAAGTATTTATTCATCCTTAGATCGTTAATCATAGGATGATCTTGGTGTTAGGCCGTGTATACTCGCATAGGTATGTACGGGATACTTCGGAAAGGGTATAGGTATACAAATAGGTAAGGCCGAAAGGGGGTTTTCATCACTATGTACAACTTTTACTATTGGACCAAACCGGAAATCGCATACAAAACAATCTGCTGTTTCATACAAATAATTCAATATTACTCGACTGAATGTATGGAACAGCAGATTTATTTTTCAATGGAGGATCAGCATCTCTCGTCATCATCAACCTCCGTCCTCCACACACAATCAAAAGCTTCTTTTTTTTTGCTTGGTATATTTAAACTATTATTATAAAGAGAAAAGATTTGATTTTTTGTATGTTTGTTTGTAATGGATAAACTCAAAAACTACTCAACCGATTTTAAAAATTCTTTCACCAGCTGAATGCTACATTATCAGTGAGTAACATAGGTTATAATTTATAAAGATCACGCGGGCGAAGCCGCTGGCGGAAGCTAGTAAAATATAAGTTTAAATAATTATTATATGCGAGAATCGAATTTGCAATCCGTAGCATGGAAGTTGGACGCTTTGCTACTGTGCCGTTTAGATGACCGTCATTTAAGTACCAAGGGTTTTCTAAATAGCCTGAGGCCACAACGACGGGTGACATTCTTAGAGCTAGGCGCAAACAGAGGTAGAAATAAACACGTCTGTTCACCCAGCTACACAGTGACGACAGCGACGCTAAGTAAGGATGAAGTGGGCAGCCAAATAAGTAGTTAGGTGCCATAAAATGGGGGGAATGGGGACAACGCTTTGAAAGAATTTCAACATTGAATTAACAAAGTTTGTTGCCAATAAGGATTTCAAGAATAAACTATAGTATTTAGTTTAAAAAGAAATTAAGTTTTTGTTAGCAACAAACTATGTTAATTGAATGTTGAAATTCTTTCAAAGTTTTATCCCCATTCATTCGTGGTAGGTGGTAGATAGCTTTTATTTTAATTTTTGTTAAGCCATCTCCAGCATTTAGCTTTACCTACATAGATCAAATGTTGGGGTATATAACGGTCAGCAACGTGTTACTGGACGTGTAAGGGTCTATACCTATATTAATTAATACGTGAAGGGAAATCTTTGTACCCCTAACCAGATTCGCGCTTGAAGGAGGGTGAGATTTGGTATAGAGGAGAGGGAGTGTAGAGAGCTAAAATTTTGTGTTACAAATACATTAATTATTATAACGTAGCTATGATGTTTTCTTTTCACCTGGTATTCTAATAAGTATCTAAAGTCTTATTTTAATCATCCAAAATATTTTAAAGCTAGGCTCTATGAACGGTATAAAATTCATTTCAAATATACCATTAAACCTGCAGTCGATTCAAAAATTAGGTAATCATCGGCGCACGAAGGTGAAAATTGCACAAAGGTTGGCCAAAACCTAAAATGATAAAAATTCTGGTAACACGACAACTTAATTTTATTTATTACCTGACTAAACAATAAAAGGTTCACAGCAATTAGTGGCACCTGAAAAACGGGTTGTCATTCTTATCTCAGTCCAAAGTTGTACTTGTTCAAAAAATTATGTGTTTCCGACAATTTAAGTCATGCGTTTATTCATTTCTTGCTCGGAAGTTTTAGTGGATGTTTGTGTTTTTGCGATTAATTCTGTTCCCTGAGGTAATATTTAAAACAAAAATTGCATTAAAGAGTCTTTGTAACCTATAGATTTACCTCCTAAAAATTTGGCATTATTAAAATAAGACCTTATACAAAATGTGAAGGGAAAACTTTGTGCCCCTTTTTATGCATATTGCGCGCTCGGGGGAGTGTGAGATTTGGCATAGTTAAAGTTTATTATGGAGAAAGAGTGCAGAAAGCTAAAATTACGGTCGAATCGACCACTGGGCGACCACTATAAGATAACTTTAATAGGCTAGGCTTTTTAAAATTTCCTTTTTCTCCTGTATCGTGGTACAGTTTACAAACATAAATCTTACAGGCACGTACAACCCGACCCGGAAACAACTATCTGTAAGTCATACAAATATTTAGTCCGTGCGGGAATCGAACCCGTGAGACGTAGCGGAGAAAGCCAGTCGCTTTAGCCACTGCGCCAACTGTGCCGTTAACCGCAAAATTATAGCAACACCAATGGTACCTACCTAAATATGCGCTTCTAAGGTACATTTGCAGGAATATACTATAGAATGCTGATATTTCTAAGTTCTGGGTCTATTGATAATTTATACTGTTTTTCCTTTCAAAATATGGATAGGAACAAGATCAGCATATGGATTTTTTCAGCACTAAGGTGTGATATAAGCAAAGTTTGGTACCCTTCCACGCTCCATTGATTTCATTTTCACTTCTTTCAATCAATCGGTATTCGTCAAACAACGGCACCCTATTCATTTTAATTGTAACATTTATTTGTATGAGAGGAACTAATATTTCTAAGTTACAATTGACATTTCATTTCTGGGTGACATTTCGGTAAATTTAAGAATAATAACTTAAGATCTTTTTTACCGAGAAAAAGGCCGCAGCAGGCTTTGGTTTGGTTTCGATCATAATCACGGATATCTATGATCATAATGCTCTAAGATCATATAGATCATAATCCTTATTTAAACCGTTTACACCCTAATACATAACACAAAATAACAGGACAACCAACATATCAAGGTGTTGCCTAGTTCAAAACATACAAACATAATTATAGTTACTTATCTAAAATTAACACGTAAAAGAATATATTATTTTGTGTGAAATACAATATTTGCAGTGAAAACCACAAAAAATATTATTTTGATGAGCCCAAGGGGGAGGCCTTTATCCAGCAGTAGTATGATACAGACTAATAGTAACAGTAACAATAATGAGCTACGGAGCAAAAGGTGCCCATCACACTTGCCGCGTTACCACGCTGTACGGCGAGCGATATTAATTATAAAAAAAACCATTTCTTTTATACAAATAATTCAATATTAATACGACCAGCGGTATGAAAAAAAAAATCGCGAATTCAGTGTTTGTCCCATTGTAAAAGTTATTCATAATGATGAGTACAATAACCCTTCATTCAAGTAATGAAACAGATACAATAGCTAATCAGTTGTGTGTGTTCGGGACACCGGTGACCTTCTGTGAACTGACGAATTAAAGGGATTGGGAGTTTGGGTCTAGTAAGGTAGAATCGTATACATGTCGTTTCGGATACCTAAGTAGATACCTACGTTGACGAATGATTGTACCATGGTAATGAAAAACTATTATCGTTGCGAAAAAAGTTTTTGATTTCACATACCTACAAACTTAACCAGCTGATGGCACCATTAGGTATGGGAAGCGAAAAAAAAAAAGGTTTTCCTTTTGCAAAGTATTCAGTATAGTTAATAATGTGAATTTGTTTATGTAGATATACTTTTTTTGGTATGTCCAATAAATAAACAAACAATACCGTGTTTACCAAACATTTACCTACATAATATTTATATCTCGTGATAAAAACAGTATTCCGAGTATTGTGCTGAATCTAGGGATTCGCTACTTAGTAGGCTCACAACCTTTGTGATATTGGTGTAACGCATAGCATCTGTAGTTTGACTTCTGCTTTCAGTAGAAGCTACACTATTCCCAGTAAAATATTATTAGTTCGTAAGTGGATGCAGCTGCTCGACCTTATTCACTAAGCCGGCGCAGTGCCTAACTTGCGAGTCAGGTAAAAGGTAAGATTTTTACTATTTCCTACAAGATAACGGTGTCCCTTTCTTTTACAAGAGACTGCGTTCTTTTTTTCAATTTTTTCAGAATTTAAAAATATTTCCACTGTTACCACTGTCTGTTACCTACTGTTGTGTTGTTGTTGTCTCAATGCTATAGTTATTTCCCTGAGAGGCTATTTATTCCTCTCACAAACGAACGAATTGTCTTGACTTACTTTTTTATTGGAATGTGTAGGTAGGTATGTCCTATCCGGTCCGTAGTCCTAAGGATGCGGTCGGAATGGTAGTCATGAAAAGTGGTGTTCTTCTCGCGCAGCCGCCTAGCGCCGTCATCTTTAATGGATGACTGTATGCTGATGATGATATGACAGACAAAGTACCGTTGGTCTTATACATCGATGGCCTTATTTAATAGAAGTTGGTGCATAGATATGTGTATATCGACTGGAGGCGCAATGACCTCACAATACCGGTTTTGTTTAGATTTTTCTTTATTTTATACACTAAAAAAAGGCTCACCCTTCAAACCATAATGGGTATCTATTATTAAAAAAGATTTAAGTAAGTAAGCCATGATTCTGAATGGATGTTCAGCTACTAGAATAATTAGATATACATAACTAGTGGTCCCCCAGTGGTCGAAATACGACTGTACCTAACATTATACTCGTAATAATATATAAATTTTAGCTTTCTGCACTCCTTCTCTATTAATACTTCAACTATGCCAAGTTTCACATCACACATCCCTCCATGCGCGGAATGTGCTCAAAAAGGGGTTCAAAGTTTCCTATTTAAATTAGTGCAAAATATCAGTGGTGGATTTAGCACGATTACGCGGGCGGGGTAGAGGTGTTATTTGTAATAGGTATTGTAAAAATGTCTTTATTTTACGATTCATCCCTAACACCCCACGAGGACATGCTTGCCTATCTGACTCTTCACCCTCCCTGAACAGGTATCTATAGATATATTGGTTGAAAGTACTACAAAGACGTATTGACATGTGTGCGAACACCATGTCATGTGATGAAATTGGAGATAATTGATACAACGTCGATGCAAGACAACAGAACGATCCACACGATCGCGTCCATTGATGATAATCGTGGATTGTTAGTGATGTACGCATTTATCGATGCATGTTAGGTAGGTATTTAATTACTCATTCAGACAGCACTGTCTTCCCGACTAACCTATAGGTACGTATTTTGAATGGAAAATGCACGTGGAAAAACCAAAAAGTGTAGGTAGGATTCGTAACACGTTTTGTAATTTCTGACTTCTGCGCATCTTAACTGCGTAACCACTCCAGGAAAACGGCGCAATGTTGTATGTACCTACATAATCAACAATTCAAATCTAAACAATCACCCAATCACCAATTTATATTTTTATAATGGCATGAATTTTAATAATTACATTAGGTACTATTGTATGTATATAATTATCATCATCCACTATCCAGTGTAACAAGAGGCGGGGGGTCCGTATTATAATTTATCCACTTGATTAATGATTATTATTTTATTAATGATTGATTCGTTTTTTTTTTTAATTCTTTATTGTTTTTGAATTCTATATTCTATAACTTAGCCCATTACTGTACCACTGCAGGGCACAGACCTCTTCTTAGAATAAGAAGGGTTAGGCCTTAGTTTTTCACGCTGGCCTGGTGCGAGTTGGCAAACTACGCACACCATTGAGAACTTTTGGGAGTCCTCTCAGGTGTGCAGGTTTCTTCACGACGTTTTCCTTCATCGTTACCGCCAGAGACCCTTTTAGATTTGAATTCAAGAGGTATTTTTATTTAAATTACAGTATCCATGTCATTTTAGTAGGCAATAAACCAAAAATCAACAACTCTTCAAACAATCATCTTACCTTATTTCTATACGCTGCGCTAATGAGTGATAGACGCTCTAGAAACGTGATGCTGGAGAAGAATGCTTGGGATATCGTGGACAGAGTTCTGTAACAATGTCTATATTGCTAGAACTCGGCATCAAGCAGAGCATATTTGCCACAGCCCAGACCCGAATTTTGAAATTCTTTAGCCATGTCTCAATGCGGGGGAATACGACTCGATAGAGCATCTTGTCGTGCAAGGCGAGGTGGAAGACACCAAGCGGCGTGACCTCCACCCATCTGATAGACCAACCAAATCAAATCCTGTATTTGCCCTGCATGATTGTAACAGAATGTGTGCCAACAGAACAGGATGGCGAGATATCGTAAGGCGAGTCCCATCTGCCCCTGACAATGGGACTACATAATGACCACGACCGCTGTCAAGAGCGAACCACAAAGAAGAGAAGAAACTACAAGCAATGATTTTTTTGTAATACAAACGGTGATGCACCAACGCAATGGACCCGGGTGCCGCGACCCACTGTTAGTTTATGGCGCCTTATTAATTGTTCAAATGCGAACGGTTATTGTTTAATAAATTGCAGAAATCCTTATTCAGTGTAGGAAGAATCATGTCAGGAGAAGCATAACAAATTGCCAAAGCATATAAAATATTGTTTATAAAAAGAAATAAAGAATATCTAATAATATTAATATCAATCTCTTTCGATTGAACTATCAAAAATATCGAAAATTTCGGTTTTCATCAATCTAATACCGGTATTTGAATGCACCGTTTTTGCTCCGATATTCCGGTATTTACGAACGAGATTCAGGTATTCAAACCCTTGTTAAATTATGATTAATGAGGAATAATGATTCATAACCATGGAAAATATTAAAAAGGTAAGTTTTTGTGATGATTAAATCTATTCCTTTATAATTCGTAATCTAAGTGAAAATAATATGTTTTGTTACGGTTGCATATCAAACACAATGAAAACTCATACAAGAAATATGTAATGATCTTGTGTACAGCGCCAGTCGAGTGTTTCTCGAAATCACGAATACCTATACATATTTCCTTATCGACAACAGCTATTTAGCAAACGAGGCACATCATTACGATGGAGGCGGTGACTACTGCTTGATAGTGATTAAGGTTCATAACTAAATATTTATCTTACAGTGGCGATACAAACAGTACAAATATTTATTTGAACTATGAAGACGTTTGCTGTGTTGTGCTCGGTGTTATCGATAATAGATGCCAAAAACATTGAATTATCTAGTGAAAATGTTTCGTGGAGTTTTGTGAACCAAAACAAAAGTAAGTTTAAATAATATTACTACATTTGTGCACAAAAACGTTTTATTTGTACCTATATATTTTTATGTATTATTGTGCTCACGCTATTTATATTCGCTATACATTACAGGACATTATTTAATTAAATTACTAAGTTGATAAGAAAACATACCTACCACTGACCACTATTATAATAATTAACTAGTTAATATTACCTACTTATATACCTAGGTTATTTCTTAAATTGACGAAGCCCAAGTGAAAATCCTATTTAATTTATTTTCTCACCAAATTAGGTGTGAATTTCTTATATACAACGTGTATCAGAAATGTCATAATTATACGTAAGGGTGTGGATCAGACCATCAAATGAACATCTTTCTCTAAGGGACCAACATCGTTATCGCGAAAATTATTGAGCTGTCCTATACATTTGGGTCGAGTAGTTATTGAAGTTTTGTATGGGACAGCTCATAAATTTTTTCGCGATTACTATGTTGGTCCAATAGAGAAAGTGGTTCAGTTTGATGATCTGATCCACACCTTCATTGGAAGGTTAGGATTAGAAATTCGTAGTCATATTGATGACCACGAATTTCTTATACACGTTGTAGAGGTTGTATATAGTATTTACGAGTTAGATACAACAACAGTATAAATGAATGCGAAAAATACGGTTACGAACCTTTAAACTCATGTCTTTCAGCTGGCGTGCCCAACTCATAAGCTTCCATGAATGTTTTTCTCGAAACTGGTATTCGAGTTATAGAGTTATACCAGTAATGTTGTTGTATTACAGCTGTCTCGGGTCCGGCGACAGTGCCCGGCGGTGTGTACTCGGACTTGCATACCGCCGGCGTTATTGGGGACATCCTGTCTGGTTACAATGACGTCCTCACGCGGTGGGTGGCACACGACATTTGGACCTATACCACCAAGTTCAATGGTAAGCTTAAGTTTGTTTTCGATTTTTTTAGATTCTAGGTTCCCTCTTCTTCGTTCTAGCTCGGGTGTAGGAACGACGCCCGCGAACCGCGAATCATGTAGACGTGGAATTTTGCGTTAGTTGGAATTTACCGTAGTTTAATTACCTACTTATTATCTATATTATGTAGATGATAGTATTTATTGATTGCATGTCAAAGTCAAAGATTTTTATTTCAACTGGGCCTTTGCAGGCACTTTCAAAACGTCGTGATTCTAGGCGCACAACTATTCAGGATCGACTGAGGCCGAAAGAATGCGGTCTGAATACCCCAGGTCTAATCTAGACGGGGCATTTTAAAGCTGATACAGGAATATAACCGAGGTCGCTGAGAATGCAGCCGGTATTTTCAAGAGTCAGAGAAATAAGCAAACTTAAATTTTTATTTTCAGTAACCCACCGTGACTTGGATGCCAAAGTTATACATTTAGTTTTTGAGGGCCTGGACACAACAGCATTCATAATACTGAACGGCGATACTCCCATTTCTGCCGCCAACAATATGTTTGTGCGATATGTTTTCGATATCAAACACAAACTTAAGGTAATTTGTTTCAAAGAGATAAAATCAAAATTTACGACTCCGTCTTTTGTAGCAAACTATAATAGACAAGGTCATGGGGCATAGACAACATTGTTATGAAGTTATGCATCATTCCGTGATGTATATACTTGTATATACGACAGTGATGGCACCGAGGCAAATGAATACTAGAGTCCAATTTTTCTAGTCCCGATATCTTTAAGGCGTTATTGTACTCATCATTAGGAACAACTTTAACTATGGGACCAACCCTGAAATCGCATAATAAGAAATCTGCTGTTCCATAAAAATAATTCAATATACCTATATAACCCCTTAAAGGGATCGGGACTGGAAAGCTTGAACCTTATTTATGTATATTTGCCTCGGTGCCATACCTGTCATAGATTTTAATCCTTTATAGCTTAATACCATAACTTGACTTCAGAACTTTAAGCATAACCACACTGGCGTGCACTCCATAAAGACACTGACTACCCTACTACATTAAGTAAAACAAATGTTAATATTTCCGTAATATCATTTAAGTCTTAGGATGAGGTGGCCAGTCATAAATATTACCATGTTTCCTTGTGTATAAATAAATATAATTTAACTTGATAATACAACACTAAGTTCTTTTTGCCTACCCTGTAAGAAAGAACTGTGCACGCCACTGCATACCCATTCTTATCATATTTATATTGTAGGCAGGTGAGAACGAATTGAAGGTGACATTCTTATCACCGGTGGCAGCAGCGCAGATTCGTTCTAATAAATTTTTCGTGGCTCCCGCGTGCGTTCCACCGGCGTACAATGGAGAATGTCATGCCAACCAGATCAGGAAGATGCAGGCCTCCTTCTCCTGGGACTGGGGCCCCGCGTTCCCCTCAGTTGGGATTTGGTAAAGCTTATAACATGTGATTATAATATAAGGTATAGTTTCAAAAAAAATCTGACGGGTAAAATGGTAGGTTAAATTTTAAATGCTAAGGTCTGGTTGAGCCATATATGAGTTGCGAAAGGGGACCGTAGTACATACAACTTACGCGGTATTTGTCTTAGCGAGAGTCGGTAACGTCTTTTCTGATCTCGGGCAAGCGTTTCCGACTAACATAACCCAACCGTCAAAAACCCCCGACTCCATCTAGAAAAAGAGCTGTTACTTTTGAACGGCCGAACAGATTTCCATGAAACATAGCTGCTAAGATGATACCCGATTAAACTAGCTTTCAAGCTTTTCAACTGCAATGAGATCAGTCCGTTTTGGAGTTACGATGCCACAGATACACAATACAATCTTATAATATCTCTCTTTTTTGTCGGGGGTTAAAATGTCTTTTCCGCAAATGAGGACGATGAGTCCGATGAGGAGGTCGCCTGATATTATGTGTTTTAGGAAGCCAGTTTATATCGAACTGTACGATGGGGCGATTATAAGATCAGTGACAACGCATACAGAGAAAGTAGGTCCTGATTGGAACTTAAAAATTAGAGTGTACTTAGAGACGAGTAAAAAAGTAACACAAATCAATGGAATCCTGAGCGCATCGTTACAAGTTGAGGGGAAACAGATACTGAAGGAATGGAAGCATATCAATGTAACGACTGCAGGAGATGGAACTGTTGTAGTAGACATCGATATCACCATTAGTGGGGTAAGAATATCACATAGAATTTATATACTTATTAATTTTGTTAGCGATGGTTCCCCTAATTACCTACATAAAGAGAGCGCCGTGTGACCTTTCTCCGAACGATGGCCAAAATGGAGCAAAGTGGGAGAAAAAAATATGAATCCAAAGTAAAATAGGAGTAAAGCGAAGAAAATGGCGGTGACAGCAAATTCAACATTTGCCCAACTTTGTTAAAAAGGTACAGTGCAAACAGTGACATGTACCGAGGCAATGCCTTCCACCTTGCTTAAGAATAAGAAATGGCAATGATTTTTCGGGATCCTAAACTTTCATTTTAAGCGGCTATCTTGGAAAATCTATACTCACAGAGAGCTCTCAATACTACTTTTATTTTCACAGAACAAGGTCAGACTTTGGTGGCCGAACGGTTATGGTGATCAGCCTCTGTATGACTTACACGTACATTTGACCACAGACGACAACAAGGATGAACAGTCGCACAAGGCCCTCAAGATAGGATTCCGAACAGTGGAAGTGGTTGAGTCTAATGCTTCGGAGAAATTTGGTGAGCTGCGTTTTCAAATCACCTAAATACATAATTATTCTATAACATCTAAACAACGGATAGTGGATCATCTTCCCAATAATTAGTATCGGCAAATTTAGGAGTCCAATTTTCGGCCACGAGACATTTACTACGTTTACGGTAAGAGAGAATGTTTATACCTAGGTAGGTACATACATTTTTAATTCGATGATCATCGTATTCAACAGCATTTTTCTTGCAGGCAACACGACCGCTGGAAAAGGACTCACGTTTTATTTCAAAGTCAACGATTACCCGCTATTCATGAAGGGCTCCAACTGGATACCTTCGAATATCCTCCCGGAGTTGGGCGAAACTCAGAAAGATATCAGTACGTAATGAAGACTTAAAATACTTGCAATAAATAAGGAAATTGATTAAAAACCGTAAAAACTTTTCTAAAAGAAAGTTGGGATGCAGGTGCAGGTGAAAATGGGTGATTTTCACGTAGCGACTGTCATTTAACTTCCGCAAACCAATTATGGTAGCTATTGGTATCCTGAGGTTACCAAGAAAGGTTATCAGTAATTATGGTGGTCTCTGAGTCTTTTAACTACCTCTGGCGAATATCATAATTATATTATGCCATCTACTTATAGGAATTATGTAACATGAACGCAGCTTGTGCGCAAATTGTGAGCCATCTTATAAGGACTGCAATCCACCTGTAAAAAACAAGTACCTACAATTGAACGTTCAGCCGTCATCCAGATGTATAATTTTGATGCAGTTGTTGGTAATGTGTATAAAATATTATTTGGTGTAGTTGACAATCTGTTGACGGCGGCTCGTGACGTTAACATGGCCATGCTCCGCGTGTGGGGCGGTGGCATCTACGAGTCTGACTACTTCTACGAAAAATGCGACCAACTCGGTATTCTGATCTGGCAAGACTTTCTCTTCGCGTGTTCTATGTATCCCACTGATACCGAATTTATTAGGTAAGTGCCTCATAAATGGAGTGGTGAATAGCAAAGCAAATGAGAATTTTATTGTTAATTATCAACATCATTTCAGCACGGTTTCGCAAGAAGTAGAGCAAAATGTATTGCGCCTCCAGCATCATCCTTCTATAGCTATCTGGGCAGGTAACAATGAGAACGAAGTCGCGTTGAGGGGCGATTGGTACGACACTTCGCTGCTTTTCAACAAGTATAAAGCAGAATATATAAAACTCTATGTGGATACGATAAAACCGATTGTTGAGGACTTGGACCCAGGAAGACGTTACTTAGTTTCCAGTCCATCGAATGGCCGGAAATCAGAAGAAGACGGTTATATAGCAGCTAATCCCTATGATCCTAATTACGGAGACACACACTACTATAATTACTTCGCTGATAATTGGAGTATGAGCACGTATCCTAAAACGAGGTTTGCGTCTGAGTATGGCTTCCAATCGTTGCCATCGCTCAAAACTATGAGGACTGCAACAAAAAGTGCAGAAGATTTTAAATTGCACAGTAAATATTCTGAACATAGGCAGCATAGTCCAAACGGCTACTCTTATATTGAAGAGCAACTTACAGGTCACTTGAAATTGGATATAGATGATCCCAAATATTTTGAGAAATTTGTGTATTACAGTCAGGTAAAAAACAAACTTTTACATAAAAGTTACTTTCCTTCTGTCATACGCTGAAGCTATGGAAGGCCACTGTCGGGAAAAAGTTGGTCATGTAAGAGTGAACTCCGAGTCATATAATTTGTATTGTGTTCCAGATATCACAAGCGATGTCAATGAAGGCCGAAACCGAATTTTATAGACAAAGCCAAGCCGATTGGTATACGATGGGCGCACTGTACTGGCAGCTGAACGACGTGTGGCAGGCGCCCTCGTGGTCTGGGATTGGTGAGTAAACAGTACCAATAATTGGGCTTTTTACATACTAAGGAGTAATTACCATCAGAATTTAAAAGAATCGCTATCAAAGCCAAGTTTGGTGCTTCAAAAATATTGTTTTGATATACCTACTATTTAACCAGTTTGTGATACGACCTACCTACCTAAAACACATAAATTGAAATAGTTATATAAATTAATTAAACGATTGGATAATAATGTTAAAAGATAATACGTTATTCATTTTCAGAATACGGTGGCAAATGGAAGATGCTGCACTACTTCGCGAAATCATTCTTCGCGCCAGTTCTTGTTTCACCTCGTTTATATCCCTCCAATGACATTGATGTCCACCTCATAAACGATCGATTTGTTCCGATAACCGACGCCAGAATAATCGTAGACATTTTCAATTGGAGCAGCGTGGCTCCGATCAGCACTAAAACTTTTCCAGCAGATGTAGAAGCACTGAGTTCTAAGCTACAAGACATAAACCTTAACTTTTTGAACTATAACAAAGATGAAGTATTTATGAGGTTTTCCTTGCAAGCACCGGGTGTAACGTCATCGCCGTACAATTATATCTTTCCAGTGCCGTTGAAGTCAGCAGTCGGTTTAAAGACACCACAGATTCAGGTCAGTTGTACGCAGAGTAACAGTGGGTCACATGTTTAACATGCAATGTCATTTTAGTGGTGCGATGCAGAACGATTTATGAACGATGCAGAGCTGCCCTTAAAAGACCAATTTATATAATTTGATCGGCTAGCTTTCTGATTTGGAACTCTGAGAGAATGAAACCGAAATAAACTTATGTTAGTAAATAGACAGTTGTGTTATACTAATGCTGGTCATATTAATGCTCCTATAAATGTTGAGCAATTGTTTTGAACATAAGGTACGAGTACCTACAAGATAGACTAATCTGTGATGAGCCGTGACTGTCAGTCAATCATTTATCTCTTTCAGCTGCTTTCAGCAGTTTATACACTGTTTGGCTGTCGCTCTGACATTCCTATCATACGAAACTCAAGAGTGTAAGATTATCTTCGACTGACATTTATACTTTCTTTTGCAGATAACTGTCGCAAACATCGTTACGAGACGAAATGAAAAGTTGGAATATACTATAAATATACGTGTCGACACAGTAGTGTTGTACCTTTGGCTAGAAACAGACAAGGCGGGTCACTTTGAGGATAACGGAATCATCGTTACCGAGCCACAAAGTAATGTCAGATTTATTTGCAGTAAATATGTGCCACCACGGGATTTACAAAAATCAATTGAACTCCAATATTACGTTAACTGATCCGCCGCTGCCTACAAAAGCCATATTTGTATATTGAGAACTAAGTACTAAGTTATGAATAAAAAAATTGAAATATTTTTTGACTACTATTTATTAATTGGTGTCTATAGCAGTGGCGAAGGGTGACAGTTTTAAAAGAGGAAGCCGTCCCAAAAATGCCCTCTAAAAATTGCTGCAATTAATGCTGCAAGACAAAAATCCATACCGTATCTTGTAATCTATATCTATATGGTCATGTCTGGAAGAGCTCGACCTAACTGAATAACAAGCCTTTTTTTGTCAGTTGGATGAGTAAATAATATAATATTGCGTTGGTCTATGCACTAACCAATTTCTAAAGGGAAGCCGATGGGTATCAGGTTGTATGGACTCTTCACCACTGGTCTAGTTTCTTAAGGTAATGTGGAATGAAAAAAAAAACATCAATTAAAAAAGCAAATGAATATATTATATTTCAGTTAACAATGCTAATATGCGTGCTGTCATTACAAACTAATTATAAATACCTGCAATACAATATATTATAATGATGCATCTAAATTAATCTTTGGACGATTCTTCACGAACTGGTAAGGGCTTTGCTGAATTTAATTTAATATCAATATTTTACAACTATTATATTTTGATATAGATATTAATAAAGTTTTGTAGTATAGTTATAGGAAAAGTTGAAATTGGTAGCTAGAATTTAAAATTGTATTGTAGTTCTTATATTGAAGTCGGATTTTATTTTACATGTATTACTGAATAGCATACATTATTAATATTATTATGTTGTACATGATTTTTCTGAATAATAGGAAAGTAGGAAGACTATAAAAAAGAATACTTACAATCAATCACAAACAATCTGTAGAGAATTTTAGCTACCCTTATATTGTAAAAATACATTTTGTAAGCTGACCGTCCACGCGTATAAATAGCATTATTATATACGTTACAAAAAACAATAAGACTGGTGCAAACATTAGATAATATTGTACAAACAAAATATACAAAAAAATTAAGAATTTTAATTTATTTATAGATTAACATCGAATATAAACAGCTTTAGCTATGTTAAAAACTAAATGCCCTTACCTATAAAAGGCCTTAACAAAAGTTATTGCAACGGAGACTCGTTTCGAGATAATAACTAGTAGGTATACTCAAAAAGCACCATTTTCATAAATCAACCATCACATTTAGGGCCTGTTTCACCACTATTTTTTTTATTTAAATTGACCTAGTATTTTATTGTATCGATAATACTTTTTTTTTCTAGTGTATACGGTTTCTAAGAGTTACGATCGTTCGTGATAGTTCAGTTTGTTTTTTTTCAGGAAAGTGATGTGTAGACACAACATACTATACATAGATTTCGATGTAATGTGATACAACATTTACATTTTTAAGGTTGAATAAAGCACACTTTTCCCCCCGGCAACAAATCAGCATCGCCTCAACTAGAACGGTTTGGCATTCTTTGTATTAAACTCCTTACTGCAACGCACATTAATATCAGCACCGTAACGGCATCACCTCACCTCGAAAAAACAAGTGAATGGCCGAGTTCGCGGCGAGTCGATGAGGTGACGCGAGGCTGATCTGAGGGTTTACTATGAGCTCTTATAACAGGGCTGAAATTGAACTGCCCAGAAATTTCCAGTATAAGCTGACCTTTCATTGTACGAAAAGCCTATACAGTGCGAGGTCATCTCATACTATAAATGTCTGGGCAGTTCAATTTCAGCTGTACTATAAGAGTTTGTAGAAAGCCCTCTGTTGCCGGGGTGTTCTCTATTTGGATTGAACCCCCAAACGAAATAGTGAGCGATAATTTTTGTTACCATCATTATTTTTATAAAACTTCATCGTCATAATAAGTCAATTAATATTATATCTAATATTATAAATAAATATATTTAAGTATATTTCGAATTGTCCATAATTCAACATGATCGAGATTATCAAAACAGTGGTGAAACACACTCAGTTATATAGCAATCACTATTTAACATGGTGAAATTGTTATCACAATATATCACATGTTAACTGTACATAATATTAGGATATTTTTTAACAACCTTATCAGTACACTGCTGTGCTCGCATATTTGAAAGGAATTATTGTAGATAACTGTATCACATGGGAAATGTATTTTATTTTACAGATAAACAGACTAGGTAGTTATTAAGTAAATTAACTTTTTATGATTTCAATTTCACCATGTACAGGACACAGTTAAATATAAAGACTAGGGAAGAGATGATTAAATATCAGTCACTATAAGATTTAAAAGCAACTCTATTATTTTACTATACAACAATATTACTGTTGGACATTGACATAAGACAATACAAATACTTAAATTAATTCTTTATCTTGACCTTTTGGTAAGTACAACCATAATCTGCTATTTTATAATAATATTATATGTACTCGTATGTATACATAGGTATATAAATTGTTGTTTAATTATTTAACTAAAGTATGATTTCATATGATTTTTATAATGTTACACTTCGTTGTTGAAATGTTAGTTTTAGCTAATACTTAGGTACTTTCAGTACCTTATGATTTTAAAAACATACATTTTGTATAATTTATATTAAATTTAAAAATCTCTGAATAATACTTACTGACTAAAAAATAAATTAGTTCCACTTTTAAAAGCGATAATTATTTTTGAACTGAATTGCATTGTAAATTGTCAAAGAAAACAAGGGGAAGAATATTTCCTAGCATAAAAAATAAAAAATAATTTTAAATAAAACATTCACATAAGATTTGAATTTGATTTTGAATTTGAATTAATAAACATAATGTGAAGTTAATTCAGTAAAACAAAAAACCTAAAATACGCATAAAATTAAATTATAGACGACTGAAAAAATAGTAATAAATATCAGCATTAATAAATAATTTCAGGTAAGCATACAGTATGCGGGTGCACCAGCGATTTTTTTTACATAAACTAAAATATTATGGTAACATTTACGTGCATTTTGAGCGTAAATTTTCGCTTGCCAAGCACGTTGACCGCATAGCACGTGGAATTCGCCGTTGATATCGCACAAATAAGTAATGATATCGAGCGAAATGTAGCAATGCAACGATCTGGGACTCATAATCTGGGGGCCTAAAAAGGCCACATTGAGCGATTCATCTACTGATCTGCATAGTAACTGTTAAACAGTTGATTACTGAATATGAACCTTATGCGGATGATATTAAGAGTTGTCAATTAAGTAGATATTTTGACATTTGTAATATGAATCATATTGTGAATCATCTAAAGCGGCCGTTTTAGCCCTCCTGAGCTTACCTTTACTGTAGATTATTACACATATTGTGATTAAATAGAATATATAAATAACATATACTATAGCAACACATTTAACGGCACATTGCATGCAGTAATTGTTCCTAGAGACTCTTAGCTTCTCTTTGGCATTTGTTTTAAGACACCGATACAGCTTACAGCGAGTGGCTATAATAATAATATATTTATAATAGTTGCGTGCGATGTATGTCGCTAGTTAATGATATTATAACATTCAATATAATATTATCTTTATACAAGGCCCTACTTCTCTAGTCTCGATCGCTTTAAGGGGTTATTGTTTGATCATAATGATTTTTTTACCATGAAAACAAATCAGAAATCGTGAAGAAAAAATACAGCTTTCCATACAAATAATTCGATATTAGATACTCGACTAAATGTAAGGAACGGCTGTTATTTTTCGCAATTTCAGGTTTGGTCCCATAGTATAAGTTGTTCATAATGATGAGTTCAATAGGTCTAATGGGATCGGGACTAGAAAGGTTGGACCTTATATACGAGGAAACGAATTAACATGGAACAACATAGTTCTACTTATATACTTGTTCTCCTGCGTGGGATATGCAATGCTTGCATGTGTGTTACTTCTACGAGCAAGTACACAACAAGAATTCTTAAAAATAAACTGATAATATAAAGTAAGTAATATTATTTCGCACGGTGTTGGTTTCAAGTTCAAACAGGATATTTGTTTAACAAATTCCTATTAATTATCACATACTGTAAAACAAAATAACAGTTCAATATGTTTGTGTTCCGTTAATTCGTCCCGACGTACTCGTATATAACAAATGAGTGCTCGATGTAAGTTATTTCCGACATTTCACAGATCGGTTGTTACAAAGATTGCTTAGATCAATTGACAAATGAGATGATCTCGTTACATGTTAGTGGTCCATGCAAGCCCATCATAGATAAGCACCGAGCCTGCAAAGAAACATCCATTTATTATAGCAGGTATTTTATCATTGTACATATACATAATACACAAGTAAAGAAGAAAAGTATAGAAATTAGTTTAAATGTTGTAGAAGAATTATTAAGTTTAGTATATAAACTTTCGGTGGGTTATAATAAGATACATAAACCTACAGTTTGTGTTAATTTATGATTTAAATATCTGTATACTACAATAAATGCATAAACGAATACACAGAATAAATATAGAGTAGACCATAAAGTACAGAAATATAAGAAGACCATCGACCAAATAGCAGATGATTGAAGAAAGGAGTATTATTTTTTACTTTGGTGGGCGCCTTAATTCCATTATAATATTATATTTTGCATGCTTACCAAATAAATACATTTTTAACATGCATAATTTAGTAAATACTTACCGCAGGAAACAAACAAAGCAAGCATTCTTTTTTGTTTAAATTGACAAATTCATGGCAATACTTTTTTTATCACTTATTAACAATTCTTTTAGAAATGGTGCTTTAGAGTTACTACAAAATACGGTGCACAAACAAAAATATAGTAAGCAATGACTCTGATAGAATACACACCTTATCTTAAAAATATCCCAATAACGACCTAAATTAACAAAACATCAGAGGAAGTCATAAATAGGTAGACACTACTTAGTAAAATAATGATAAAGGATTGACACAAACACGAGGTATTTTGTGCGCTAACGATTATTTCGTGCGAAATATAAAGACAAGACAAGAGGAAGCTTTGAAAGGACACCCTAAATTGTGAACCTAACTTGCGCAATTAATTATATAGTTCTCGCAAATCTTTATAAGCCCTGAACTGAGCTCTGAACTATCTTTCTCCCTCTAGCACCTATAATATTACGTTTATTATAGGTGCTAGAGGGAGAGAGGGACAGAGTTCAGAGGGCTCATAAAGATTTGCGCGTACTATACCAAATAATTAAAAAAAAGGAAAACGTTTGTTACAAAAATATTAGTATAATAGAACGCATATATATAGATCAAATTTTTAACAGTTTCAGTCTTATTTTATTGACAGTGAGTGTTACCAGAGTACAAAATCTAGACTAATTATTAAAAAATAACTTTGTTTTTTGTTTATGATTACTCATATTATTATTATGAGCCTGTGATGTCTCACTATAGGGCTAAGGCAGAATTACTCATATTATTATATTTATCTTAATTCTTAATAACTCAATAGTCAATTTCGGTTGGATGTCCATAGAAAAACTGTGGTCTTTTTTACGTATGTAGTTTTATCAGCACACTTTTATAGGGATAACTTTATTTTACATACAATTAAGAGGTATGAAACAGCTGTAAATATACTGTTGAACTTAGGTTTTTAAGCGACATTTCTTATTCTAAGAATCTAAATATACCGGGTGACTAGTTGAACGAGGGACATATTGAGTGAGATATTGAAGAAGGTTGTAGCCACACTTTGACAATCTTATTACAATATTTTCATTGTGATTTATAAGTGTTTTTTTATTCGTTATATCTGAGCATGAATTATAAAGTTCTTGAATATGTCCCTCGTTTAACCAGTCATGTAGTATAATTAGGATTATTAATAGATATCAATCCATGTAAATGTTGAAATTTCAATATGGGTCTAACCCAAAAAGTATTATAGTGTTTTGTCATCACCACACTTGGCAAGCGTATAAAGTATAGCTTAAACAAATTCAACAGTATATTTTACAACAACCACTCGTCAATGTGTAGTTGTTTACAAATTAATGAAAAAAATATAAAAACACTGGGGTATTTAATGAAAACTCAATACATCAAGGAATCAGTCCTCACTCGGAACACACCATGACTGGAAAGATATTTATATAAAGCGCTTCGTCCACAATAGAACAAAATTAAATGGAAATATATTATCATGTGTATTTTTATACTAGTTGTTGGTTACAACAACATTTAATAGTACCTAAGCATTACGACGGCTGCAAATCAACTGAAAGTCAACCCCTAGTACATGTGTTGATCGGAGATAAGGCGTTTTGCGTTGTAATAGTTAATTAATAATTTTACGCCGCATCTTATAATGAATATTATTTAAATAAAGTCAGTTTTTGATCTATCATGGACAAGCGCAAGACTGATTCCTCGTACAAACCGCAATTTACCTGACGCGCGAGTGCAGGGCCGCCCTCTCCTCGGAGGGCGTGTCGCGCAGGAATGTGGAGGACAGGTTCAGGACCACCATGAGACAGCAAAGGAGCAGTGGGCCTAGGATCGCACCCTCGGGGCCCAGGTAGAATATACCACCGGCTATGGCCAGACCGGTTACGTAGGGATGTCCACCACTGAAATAAAAATGGAGATTATTTGTATTTTTTATGTTACGTACGGAGGAATTAATAATCAAAAATAAATTCAATAGTAACATTAAGGACCACATATACGGGACGATTTGATCGATCTAAAACAACGGACGGTGGCGATAAATCGTTCCGTGAACGCGGGGCATTATGTTTGATCGCAGACATTAAGTTTTATTACAGAATAATTTCTCAATATTGTTTTATTTGTATTATAAACGATCATAACTTTGAAAGAAGGCGAAACGCAAATAAGTTCTCTACAGTTTGCTGATAAATGATTCATTTCTAATCATAGCGATGTTGATGTAACGTCACTCACTCTTTAATTTCGGCGTATACGGCTGCGTCGAGGAAGGCGATGGGCGCGGCCTGTGCTATGGGCAGCAGCAGCGCGGCCATGGGGCGGCCCTGTAGCCACACGTCCAACGCGGCGGGGATGCCCGCCAGGTACGGACCCAGGAACGGAGCCGCTCCTAGTACCGCTGCTAACACTGCAACAATTCTCCTAGACTTAGAAGCCTAATCGCCGTACCCGAAATGTGCTTGAAGAAGAGCGAATTCTCGTAGATTTAACTATAGGTTATGGTAAAATGCCGATTTCTTCATCAATTTAACATTTGAATTTTGTGATGTGTTTCTAACTTTACATCATACTGCGAATACTTTTGCAAGAATTACAGGGTCACTAATGAGCAATCCGCGCGTCTTTATCAAAGGCACTGGTATTGGTACATATAGCGATCAAAGTCAAAAGTTTTTATTTCAACCGGGCCGTTGCAGGCACTTTCAAAACGTCGAGATTCTAGGTGCACGGTGCCAAGTGGCCAAGTTCCAAGTCCAAGCCAAGTGTGGCAAGTGGTGGATATAACTTCTTCAAAGTGTGGTTCAGTTTAACGCATCCCAATTACAAACTTATGAATGACTAATATCGTAAACTCGTATGAACAAACAAAATACACGCATGAATACGATGTTATAATTATGAAGATTCAACTCCTACAGGTCAAGTAAAACGATAAGTGATGAAATAATATTTATTAATTATTATGTATGAATAACAATAATCAAGTTTTCTTTTTCTTATTATCGTTTAGTCTCGGCGGCCGCAGCTGTGCGTACACGTATTTATAGAAGTCTAAAGCTTTTTGCTTATCGTATGCGGCGTTGTTCCTGCACTGCGCACCGACGCAGCGATTCACATATTCTTCCCTCGGAGTCGATTTCGGTTCTTCCGAAGGCCTTTTGTGTGACGAACTAGTACTCCTGAGGGTTTCAACAAAATCTTTAGAAGAATCGAACACAACTTTAATGGCCGTTCTATTAGTCATGTTCAAATGCGTGTCTTTTAAAAGGTCGTCTTTGTCTAATGCCGTCATAGCGGCGCTCGCGTCACCGTTGGGCGAGTTGGCCTGACGTATCAAGTAGAAGGTGGGGGCTGGTTCCGTGACGTCCTCGTCCGTCGTCACCTCATTGTTATGTCTATCACTATACAACAAACACATCACTTGTGGATCGAGCGTCAGTTGACACATCTCACTCTCTAGCAAAATCTTCACGATATCGACTGGAAGTGTACACGGTGCGGATAAACAAGTATTGTTATTCGAAGCGTCCAGTATCATGTTGTGTAGTTCTGTGTTAGATGTTGCCGTATTAAGAAATGCGATATTCCTACATTTGCAATCCATTTTGTTGCTGGTAAAGGTAACTGCGGTCCCGGCAGACTTGCAGCTGGCGTAGTCGAAAGTTGTGGAGTGTGGTTCGAGGTTTTCAATTCTATTCCTCGAGAAATTGAAATGTTTCTTACGGCCCCTTTTCCGTAGACATTGGACGCTGTTGAGGGCGCTAGTTTTGAGTTTAGTAATCTCGTTTTGTGATATATCTGTGTTGCCAGATTTAATTACGAAGCCGCCTGCGCGTATTTCCTTGAATTTATTTCCAACTATGTGTAAGTTATCTGCAGTTATGTTTACAGCAACACCAGTTATATCGTTAAACGTACTCTCGGATATAGTAGCCGATGTGCTCTGTACAGTAATTCCTTTAAATTCCAAGTTTTCTATCTTGCTGTTAGTGATTGTAAATATCGTGTCAATGCCCATAATAGCGTCTATTGCTTGATTACGGACGTCTGTTATTGTAACGTTATCAAACTCTATAGTTTTTATACCGGTCACATTGTAAATTGCTCTAGTGTTTATCGAGTTTATTTTGCTGTTTGTGATTCGTATTTTTCTCAACGATGTTGCTCCTAGACATTTTAGTTCTGTTGTAGTACTTGGGGACTTGAACATTCTTCTTGGTAAGGACATGACTTCTTTGACATTGTCTATGGTGACTTCGGGAGGGGTTTGTAGCAACGAATTTGCAGATAAAGAAACGAACTCTAGTCTATCGCAGTTCTTGATTTTGAATCGCTGGAGTTGCGAAGTTCTCTGAAGTAATGGACAGTCGAGTACAACTCGTAAATCTCTGCAGTTCTGCACGGTGACACTCGTTATGTGATCGGTGTAGTAGTCCTTTAGGTGTATTATGAAGTCCTAGAACAAACACACATACATTAAGTAGGTTCTACCTGAGAAGTAATTTTACTATATACTAATAGTTAAGGATCAATGGTAATAAAATATTATAGTTTAAAAAAAACTATAGAACACGTTTTAGTCATCCAAACTGAACGTGTATGCAAAATTTCAGTTCAATCGGAAATCGGGAGGAAGTGGGTCAAAAACTTCCAAGATTTTCTAACATAGTTAGTTACAGGTGAATCTAATAAAAGCGTGTTAAAAATATAAAATAAGATTGGATATTTTAATCTTTTAAAATACTCCTGTATGGTAAGCGCGATATATTAATGTTTGTCTTCACCCACAAAATAAATTTGTACATCAATCTAAATTCAGTGAATCATGAAAAAACTAATACAATTAAAAAAATACAAAAACTTACATTGCTTTTCACGCTACAACTGTAGACTAATTCATTGGGCAAATTGTTCACACACGCCCACTCTGGGTCTTGGCAGCTGGTGAAATTAATCCTGACACTGAGAGCCGAGTGGACTAATACCGCGAACAACACAATATTGCTCTGTGCCATCACAATCACATGTTTCTCCTGAGCGCGCGACCAGATTCACAGTTATGCACACAAAGCCCGTGTAATTAAAATATCACGAACAGAACGGAGTGAACATCATCCCGAGATAATTCTCAGCTAGTGACGTAAACACATTCATGAATTTTATCGGAAAGTTTAATGACTTGTCTGGGTTTTTTGCTAATTTTATACAACTTATCATGTCCGCATTTCATAAAGCTTCTAGCACGACGAATTAAAAGACGCTACCTTTAGAAAACGATCAAGCTTTTGACAAAATTGTCGCGAAATCTATAGGTTAGCTTAAATTGTAGCTATCGGAGCATTATATGATAGTATGTAGCGAGAGAATTGGTAACATAATGTCTGTAAATTTTATCAGCACATGTGTAATTTTATACTAAGGTCATGCCTGTCGATACGCACCTAATTTTAAATTGTTTGCTGTCCCTGGCCTTCAGATAACAAGGACATAAAGGGTAATATTTCATTATGAGTCCTGTACAGATAATAATACCTAATATGACAGATTTTAAGTCAGAAACTCGAAAGTCTGATAACCGATCTAACCTTAGGATATCGGAATTCCCCAGTAAATGGGTTGCGGGGGTCAGAAGGCAGTCTCTCCGAGTGAAATTGTGATATTTAGCCGCATCCAGTGAAATTGGAAGCCGACCCCTAGCGGACCCCACATAGTTAGATTAGGGCTAGTGTGATCGACGTTTACTCAAGCCTCGTTGTTTTTGTACATATTAAAATTGGCCTTCCGCTAATAATCTGATTTATACAATAAAAAGATAAAGCTAGCTATTTTCTATTATATGGTTTTCCTTTTTTTTTCACATTTGGCAATTGTATCTGTCTCGTCGACTATTCGGCCAGCGTCTTATCGTTGGTCTTTTACTTTGAAGGTAGTTCGTAGTAGTCTAACTAAAACTGTACCTAGAAGCTTCAAAACTATAAATCATTACAATAATAGCGAGTATGTAAAATTATATGAATGTCAGTAACATCTTTCTAAATAAAAACAAATATTGATGTTACCTGATGGTAAGTACACTACTTTGGCTCCGAACAGGTTGTGTACTAGCCATGTCCACAGACCGTAGAACAAAGCCATCTTGAATGAAGCCCTGAACACCTGGAAAAGACAGCCATATTAAGCAATGGTAGTTGGCTTGCATATCGATCGTTAATTAAAAAAGCAACAATTTGTAGATCTTTACGCGAATTTAAGGAACTTGTATATAACATTGCGTTACAACTAGAGATGTTCCGACTAGTCGGTAAAGCCAAATATCCGGCCACTTTCGTAGTCGGCGACTATTCGGCAAAGAGCGCCGACTATCCGGCTTCTTACTTTGTATGTATTTCTTAATAAAAACCATACACGAGACTTTCTTTTTGACATGATTAAAGGAGATCGGACATTTTTGTATGGGTCTTGGTCCAAGTGGCGTCGGATGATGACACTTATTTTATTTAAAAGCTCATAGTAAAACAATACTTTTTTTCTATGGGTGCGACAAAATCTATCCTGGGAGAAAAAAGTTATGGCTTAAGTGAAAAATATTATTTATTATATCATTATTATTTTATTAGCGGCCCGTCCCTCCTTCGCACGGTTAGATATTTATTTGAAATATACCCTATGTTTCTCAGTGACAATAATAGCATTCTACTGGTGAAATAATTTTTAAAATCGGTCCTAACCTAACCTAACCTAACCGTCAAAAACTCCCGATTCCAAATAGAAAAAGAGTTGTAAACCTTTAAACGGCTCAACAGATTTTCATGAAACATATAGCTAAGTGGATACCCGACTAAACTGACATTCAATTAAAAAAAAAACTGCATTGAAATCGGTGCATCCGTTTTGGAGCTACGATGCCACAGACAGATACACAAATACGTAGATACACAGATACATAGATACACAGATACACACTACAAACTTATAACACCCCTCTTTTTTGTCGGGGGTTAAAAATACAAATCTTTTCTCTGTTTACTGTTTCTTACATTATGTACTACGTATAGTACATTTTAGATCTCACGTGACGGGACTGTATGTGACCTCGTAGCAATATCATATTATCGTCATATAGGTATTCCATGATGCTCAAGAAGTCCTGCGGGTGGTGAACCATGTCGAAATACTTCGATATGATGTACACCGTCTCTAACATGCTCATAATTACGAGCTAGCTATAAACTATGGTAAGTCCCACGCGAGAACATAATTAATTCTTCTTGTGTTAGCTGCGGAAAACCTGGTAATCCGGAAGAGCTCGAGAGATGCTTTCGAAGGCCGCACGTTGTCAATACATATTCTGCCAAGTTGTTTAAAATATTGATTATGAGTTTCACAAAAAATCTAGTCCCAGCGAACAAGAGTGAGCGACTGAAAAAGCGAAGTTCGTGCTCATTATGCGCGTGAGGTGTGTGCCTCTCCCTCAGGCCCCTCGGTTCCCTTTAGGGCCTATCCAAACTCGATACTTATAGCAGCAGAATCGCGTGTTTTCGCGTTAGTTATTCACTTTTTGTAAGCAAAAGGCTTCCAACGAACGCGACAACGCACGATTCTGCTGCTAAAAGTATCGAATGTGAACGGACGCTTAGCGCTTACTTTTATCGCGATGCGTGTAGAGCGTCTAGATATCTCTTTATCAAGCAGTTATAACAGAAATACCACGTGTTTGAACTCCTCTGACTCAGACGCGCGCAAATGAACGATATTTTATTATTAAAAGTGGCTTTATTTATCTACATCTACACTTCTACACTCATAATAAATAGAGAAAAGATTTGTATTTTTAACCCCCGACCAAAAAACTATCGTAGCTCCAAAACGGATGGACCGATTTCAATGCAGTTTTTTTTAATCGAAAGTTAGTTTAGTCTGGTATCATCTTAGCTTTGTTTCATAAAAATCTGTTTTGCCGTTCAAAGGTTACAGCTCTTTTTCTATTTGGAGTCATGGGTTTTTGACGGTTAGGTTATTGTTTGTAATTAATAAACTTAAAAACTACCGGGCCGATTTTAAAAATTCTTTCACCAGTAGAATGCTATTATTATCACGGAGAAACATAGGCTATATTTCAAATAAATAACCACACGTGCGAAGCTGGGACGGGCCGCTAATAATATAATATGAATACGAATATTTTAATTTTTCACTTAGCCATAACTTTTTTCTCCCAGGATAGATTTTGTCGCACCCATAGAAAAAAAGTATTCTTTTATTATGAGCTTTTAAATAAAATAACTGTCATCATCCGACGCCACTTGGACCGCCCGTGTCCGATCTCCTTTTAATTGAGCTCTTTCACTTTAATGTACAGTAACAGTATAGTCTTTATTTTTTCACACAGAAACACCGTTCCGACCAGTGCAAAAGCAAAAATCAAGAAACAATGGGAAGTAAACAGAACATGTACGAACATGCTCGCAGGCGACTTGCGCGCGAAAAAGCTGTAAACGAAACGACACGGAAAAATCCGAATAGCCCCGAAACCGTGATCGGCTGGCTCAGCTGACTAGTCGGTCTCTTTACAACCGACTAAACGGCTAGTCGGCTAGTTGGCCAAAGTCGTACTCGGCAGATCTCTAGTTACAACCCCTATATACAGCGTGGTGACGACGTTACGACATTAAATGAAACCACGTATTTGGTATACACGTTCTGTGAGCATACACAAATTGTACAACCTTAAAATGATTAATTGTAATTAGTATGTTTATTGCTCCTTTTTTATCAGGTGTACAATTGTACAATAAAGAGTATTTCTATTCTATTTTAAAACGCAAAACTAGATCATTATTTAAACCATCAAATGTATAATATAATAAAAGCAAAACAACGTTTATCGCTGGGCCATTAAGCATTTTGAAATCCAAGTAGACATTGATAACCTTCATTACTCTCCATGACTCTTGATTATCAAATTAGGACTCAAAATAACAACATTTAAAAATTGATTCGTTTACAACTTGTACTGTCTTAATACATTAGTAATACAATAATAATGAATATTTTTGCCCATTACTGTCTCAGAGAATGAGAAGGATTAAGGAATTAAGGAATTAAGGACGATAATACAATACATTAATAACATAATAAGTTTTCAATACATATAATAAAATCGTAACATCATAATATCAATCGGATTAATACATCAAACGCATTAAACATTTATAATAAGATTTATTTTTATAGACACTGTATTTTTTGGCACTTTTTAGGATTATTTTCGCCTGTTTCGTTCCGCGTGTTTGAATATGTGCAAAATATTAAGAAATTCTTTTCGTGTCCATTGATAGTAGTGAGTGCGGCAGTTGGAATATGACGTCGTGCGCTGTTACGTTGATAATGCAGCAAAATTATTGATATTAGATATAATCTATAAAACAATATAGCTTTATGCTAAATTTATTAGGGTAGGCAGTGCCGTTTAGTCTCTACGGAGTGCACGCCACTGGCCAAAGCACTTAACGCAGATGAAGTTGCGAGCACAGCTAGTTAATAATAATACAATTTCTTTCGAATTACTAGCATAAAAATAAAAGACAGTGAATAGAACTGGGAAATCGCCGGTAGAAAAATAGCCTATGAATTACCTGATTGATAGCAACGGAGAGTGCGATGCCGAGCCGAGGTCCAAAGTTGGGTTGTACGTGAGTGATCACTTCCACCGGTTTGTAGAACGCGTTGCTCGACGCCAATAGGTAGAAGAGAGTCGTGAAGAACACCACCTGTATGAACATGTACAACACAAGAGTCTTGAATTAGAATTATTTCGATATTCGACATTATTTATAATAATAATCTTTTTTGTGGACTGTAGTTCCTATAAAGTAATTTCGTAACGGTCAACTACAGCATTCTCGAAACAGGGGGGCTAAAAAGGACGCTTTAGATGAATCGTAATGATTCATATTTCGAATGTCAAAATATCTACTTAATTGACGACTCTTAATGTCATCCGTATAAGGTTCATATTCAGCAATCATCTGTTTGACAGTTACTAAGCAGATCATGAGACGAATTGCTCAATGTGGCCTTTTAGGCCCCCAGATGTGTACTACCTTTGTCTCACTTATTTGTCACAGTTCGGAGTGCACGGAAGAGCCTGCTATCTCGAGTTACGATACCTACGTAAGCCTGTCCAGTGGGCCGAGCACGAATAGTTTGACGTATGGTAACGTAAACGTAAGCAAATTTTGATTATAAAATACAATTAATCTATCGCATTTATGTAAAATTTTATGCAACATACACACTGTGTTTCATGAAAAAGTAAAAATACTGTTTATATTTTCAAAAAATATCATGGATTAAACGTGTATTTTTTATTCCAAATTAGCTTACATTAACGTTACGATACGTCAAAACATTCGTGCGAGGCCCACTGAATCTTGCTGACTTCCTAATCATTACACAACAACGACATGACAGAAGAACTTACCAAATTGATGAACATGTTGATGAGGGCGCTGCCGCCGCATAGTAACAGCGAAGTGAAGGCGCCGACCGAGCCAGCCAATAGTGACACATTGCTGGCCAGTGGAGCCCAGATGCTAGTCGCTATGGCACTTAAAGTACCAACGTTCGCTTGCACCCATGCTACCACGCCGGAGTAGTCGAACATAGCTGGCAATAACACAAAATTGATACATTTAATATTAAGAGGCCGGCGGAGGATGAGTTGCCCATACAAACACAATACCATAATCATTTATAATTCGAGCATATTTCTAACATACTATGATATTATTCAGGTTCGGATAGTATTTATCTAGGTTCTTATATTATTCTTGTTTCAAAATACTTACCTAAAAGGAAATGTAAACGAATTGCATTTTGCATGTTTGTACGACGTAAATTACATGTTTTCTTCATTGTTTTGTATTAAATACATCAATATTTATAAAATGATTTGTACAGAAACATAGCTTATATTGCCAAATTCCGGATTATAAAATCACAACTTATTTTTTTAAAATTTTCATTAATCATTCTCGGTATTACGGAACACGATCAAATTTATAAAAAATTCTGAACGGCTCTAGTGCTATGTCATCACCGCTTCCTGCGCGCGCTTAAAGTCAAACAGAGATAGCAACATTCGGGTGGATTTTTGCACTCGGCTCGAATTTTCATTGTGAGAACCGTTCGCCGGAACCTTAATAATTATGTCACAGTGAAGGGCTTAAACTATCTTATTATTTCGGCCTATCGGCTTTGTCAGTACTTTTTCAAACCGTTCGTGGTATGTAAAGTGACACCCAAGTCTGATGTACGCGGTAGGTCATTCTGTGGTGCCTTTGAGTATAGCAAATAGCTATTTCACCTGATGGTATAGTACAGCGCGACTTGCTGCAGCTACATTTGGTATTGTCTCTCGACTCATGTCACTTTAATAACCGAATGCTCGATCCGAAGCTACCTCTAATAGATTCATGGGTATTTACGAAGCCGTCCCACGAGTCCTGTATGGCTTAGCCGTCGACCTGCGATCCAACGGTCGAAGCAAAATGACCTGCATCAAACTTTGCTAGACCTGGCCCCATAGCTATAGTACTCGTTAGTAAAGTCTTACCGGGAGTATTAGACACGTCATTGACAAAGTTGTCCCACGAGTCCTGTATGGCCGAGCCGTCGACCTGCGGCCCAACGGTCGAGGTGAAGTGCCCTGACACCCAGCTCTGGTACACGCGGTCCCATAGCTCCAGTATTTGTTGCTCTACGCGACCTATCTTCTCCGGGTCACCTTCTTTTAAGATGCTTTTTACCTGTGTTTAATACAAATAGTTGAATGTTATAAAACTTAAATGTAGTGATAAACTACATACTTACTAAAAGTATGTTGTGTGATGCTGATATACATCACACAACATACGTTTAGGATTTTTTTTATTTTTTTTACTTTTTTTTAATTTTCTTGATGAGGAGATAAATCAGTGTAATTTATTAAATTAACACTTACAAGGTTTTGAATCTTTATTATATCCGGATGGTAGCAGAGAAAGGAAATAATGTGGATTAAAAATCAAACAATTTAAGTACGTTGATTATTGTATGTTTAATACTAACAGCTGTAGAGATTCCTTCCCGCCCGTAAGTGTAAGCGTTGTCAATGAGCGAGTCTAATTTCTCCTCCCATCCTTCTGGGAGATACGCGTGCAGTTCACTGTTCTGAACGTACGTACTGTTCAGGAGACTACCGCTTAGCTGTACCACCACTATTGCCTCTGAGTATATCTGGAATTATAGAACATAATTACCAAGTGCTTTATCAAAAATATGTAAATTATTATTATACTTAGAAAAAATAAAAAATTAGGATGTCGTTAGGTTGGCTTACTTATTTGAACATTTGGTTTAGCTTGAACCATGTTTTTGCTTCGAGCCCCAAATAATGAAAACATGCAAATAGAGTTTCAGTCCATAAGACAAGGTTTAACCCATTCGCAGTCCCATGTACCACATGTAGTACATGGCGATTGTTTAACTATTGTGTCTGCTGTCTGGACAGTGAGCCGAATTTACATTACGAAAGTAGTGCCGCGAAACCGTAACTTGACTCTCATTATGATCGTATTTGGAGCTTAGAAAGCAGCTACGTTTTCTCCTCATAGCAAAATTTGCGGTCACGCGAGAAAACAAAAGAAACATTATACAGTTCCAAGGGGAAGCGAAAATATTCTAAGTTTATGATACAGCTGTACTTTTTTAGCTCCAAATACGATCATAATGGGGGTCACGTTTACAGTAGGCAAGTTACGGTTTCGCGACACTATATTTTCGTAATTTAAATTCTGCTTAAGGACTCGGAAGACTTAGTGTTGGGCTCATCTTGGGGGAGGCCTTTATTTAGCAGAAGACTGAGTTGTATTTTTTTAATAAAATTGGATTCAAGCATTGATTTGAAGAATATAATTATCACCTGTATAAATATGAATACAATGGCGACAGTCAGGAAGAGGATCAGTCCGACGATAACGATGCAGGTGGATACTGTGTCCACTGAGCTGTACGCCATGTCTCTGAAGCTCGCGTTGCAGAGCGATGCCATCTTGCCCAGCCCGCGGACGTGGGCCGGAAGTAATGCTGATTGTCTAATAATGGATAGAAAAGTGTAAGGCTTCTATAACCTTATCATACAATCAAGTGTCTTGCAGATCATTTGCCATTATCTACCATAAAAAAAGTTCACCCAACTATGAAACAACGAGACTCTTGCATTTTACTACCATTGGCTTCTCCGTACAGCTTAGTACTTACCCATCAGGAGAATAGACGCAAATAATTTTAACAGTATTGTGTAATTATAAGTATTCTTACCTCATCTTCCACCATCCCTTCACTTTTCCCTTGACATTATTGTAATGGTTCTCAAAGAATAACCACACGCCAAAGTAGTCTAACAACCTCTTCAGTACATGGATGGCTAAAAAGAACAGAGTGACTGGCAGCAACCAGATGTGCTTCCATACGAGCATGCACAAGCATCCGAAGAACAAAAGCTTAAAGTACAATGCAGTTTCCTCATCATTGTCAAAGTTACTTTTTATGTAGTTCTCATCAAGCGACCGTTGCTTGAATGCGGCTAAGAATCGAGCATCGGATTTTAATTTCGGATTCGATAAAGGTAACGCGGATAACGTTCTAGTTTTGTATAACATTTTGGCGTGTCGTGGGGAGCTTTGTATCGGTTCGTTGGCGGACCAGCTTCCCCGTTTGACTATTGTATCGGGAGTGACTGGTGACGGGGAATCTTTTTCTGGAGTCGTTTCTTGTTCGCTAGATTCCACTTGAGAGTCCTCTTCGGGTTTATCTTCTATCTTTATATCACTGTCCTGGTCATTTGAAATAGTTTTGTTTAATGCTAATATTAATGATGCTTCTGGATCTGTAATATAAATTCACATTGCTATGTTTTCTTGTAAAGGACTTTTAACTTGAAAGTAGGTAGACATTTTTTTTTTTAAAGAGTAAAAGTAAATGTTATTTAGTTACTCTTCTAAGGCCTTGCCTTCAAATCCTTTATGTGGACGATGCTAGCTTTAATTAAGATTTATTAAATTTAAATTACGCAATTCAGAAGAATACATACCTGTTTCCAACAATTTCTTTTGAACATCAATGACTTGTAAAGCAAAGCCAGTGATACAGATTGCCTGGAGGAAAGCAAATGTATACACTTGGAGGGATCCTGTGAGGCTTGCTATAAAACTTGAGACCACTAGCCATAGCAGCTGTGACGTCATCCGGAAGATATTTGCTCTTTTTGGTGTCCATAGGATGTATACGCTGATTATATAGGCTAAGAAGATTGTTAAGGTCTGAAAAGCGAAAAGTGAACAGTTACATAGACAAGATCTCTTTTTTGGTGTGATGCTTCAAAATATATATATATATATATATTGAATGTGTCCAGAGGTCGCGTGGAACTTATCACTGAGCGGTCGTGAGTTCAAACTCCATGTAATCTCAAGGAGCTATCAGGAATACTATGATATGCGCAATCAGCATATAAATCTGATATTTTAAAGCTGATTAAAGGTGAAATGCTCACAAATTACTAGATTTCAGAACAAAATACAAAATATTCCTTAGCCCATTAATTAATTGTGCCTAATATATATTAGGTACAATTAAGCAGTAACATTTTTTTGAGTTTGAGGTAATCAATTTATAGTTCCTGTCGTAAAATAGGTAGCATTATGTTTTTAAAATCAAGTCTTAAGGGAGCAACGGGGTATTGTAGTATGTATGGGAAAGATACAGAATGCATGCATACAAACCGTGCAGATAAAGTTCTGAAAAATCATGATATTATCCAACTCACAATATAAGAACTGCAGACACTGATGAGCAAGGTGGTAGAGAAGCTGATGAAACTGCTCAGTTGACAGAACAGGCAGACAAAACTTCTCGGCACAGAGTTGTACAGCCATGGTAACACAAAGATCGCTGATAGCAGCCCTATAACAGTCTGGAAGAGATAACACTGTCGCATAAGAGACATAATAGTGCTAATTTTATATTAAAAAGTAAGTTTAAAATTATGAATTATGTTTTTTTTTTTATTTATGCTTCACAAACTGAACCAAACAATATCACTTATATTTAAATGAATATATTAAAATAAACATTGAATTGCAAGCCAAATAATGATATATGCATGAGTGTAGTAATAAAACAAATAAGAGAACTGTTTCTATTATCAAGTGTAAATAGACCCTTAATGAAGCCCAGAGCCACCTATTTTTCCTATTATTATGAAGATTTTTTGGTATGGGTCATACTGGATACAGACCGGTTATTGAGTTAATCAAGGCAATAACAGTTGTTTTTATTTTTACACCCTGTATATTATTATGATATTTAATATTATACATAAACAATATCAATATAATTGTGCATCCATGTGTGCGTGGTTTGTTTAGCTGCACATAACTTGGTTGATGCAGTACTTTATAGCACCAACCCTTAGTTTTAATAATAATTTATATTAATTAATTTACTGAATTTATTTGGTAAACATAAACTTTTACAGCTCTGTATTCTAAAAAGCAACAATAAAGTACCAACATTGAATCAATGTTTCTTTACTTAAGTCTTTACCAGATGTTTCGTATGTAATAACTTCTCTAACAATGGTGTTATAGTGTGTGTTGTTATGAGGTCATAATGTCACATTCAGTAATACTTCTGATAGTCCCATTTCAACAAGTAGTCTTTTAGGTACTTTTATAACATTACATAGTTTATAAATTGTTAACACAAGTATTTTCCTTTGGGATCAGCTTGCTGAATATTTTGTGCAACTTATACATTCATGTAGCAATTTAGATTTAAAACCACAAACTTGATTCAATCATCACTATCTAAATTAATATTTCAGTAGCAAAATAATTTCTAAATCAGATAAAAGAGGCTTACCATTTTTGAATTCTTTTTGCTAAATACTTCCAATGATTTCCATTAGATTATGTAATATAGACTGAAAAGTATGATGGTTTTATAGTTTTAATGATGGTTTTAAACCAAGTATAAAATTTTCATATGCAAGTCTGTCACTGCAAGCAGAGATTGCAGTAGCTGAGAGGCTAGACCAGCTGGTGTACTGATCCAGATGGACTCGGGTGCAATTCCTGCTTGTGCTCAAATAAGTATGAAATGTTGATCTTATACTTATGAAAGGTTCAACCAATAGGGTTTGGTCTCTAGATACCTAGTTTTGTAAGGTATAGTAATTGTAGTGTAGATAATCGTATAGCGAAGTGATGAATGAAGGAAAGGGTATGACAGGTATTTGTAGCAAAGCCTACTTGTGCAAAATTCTGTACTAAACAAGTAATATATTCCACAGTGTGACCCTCACCTTATAATGTTCTATGAACTGCTGCCCAACTGTGTCAGAAGCAAAATTTACCACATTCACTGGTATCACCATTAAACCAACTATCACAGATGTGTTGGACTTCTCTAGGTCTTCGAACCATGACTTTAGTTTCTTAGAGAGTTTGTATTTGAAGGGGTGAAGTAAGGACCCCACAAGCACGGCCCAAAACAAAGGCTTAAAAAAGGGCTCCAAAATAAGAAATAACACATACACTGCGACACAACAAATTGCTAATATAAACAGTGCAAAGGCGTTGTAGAACCCATGTTTCATGGGTTTCTCGTTCCCTTCGGTAATACCTCCTATAATATTGAATATATTTTCGAAAGGTGACTGCTGCATTGCTATTCCGGTTAAATAATTGCACAGTAAAACTTTAAGAAGGTAACATTTAAATGATTATAAATAGAATAGAAATAGTAACCACATTTAAATAATTATGAGATCATAGTTTTTATTTGATTTTCGGTAACATTTCGATTCACGCTCGCGTTCCAATGTCTAGATGTCAAATTGACAATTACATTGGTGGTTTATTGACAACAGGATAGCTGATAAATTAATGCGGGTATGAAAGAGACATAATATAACCCAAATATTAAGCATTTTTTATTTTCCTCTAAAAAATTTTTACAAGAAAATTCGGGATACAACGCACACGAGGGTAAATAATAACCTATATAATATTAATCTATATTTAATAATACGTTAACTTTGTACCCCTTTTTAAGCATAATGCGCGTACGGAGGAGTGTGTTTGGTAGGTATACCTAGTTAAAGTTTAGATGGAGAAGAAGTGCAGAAAGCTAAAATTTATGTAGGTACCTATATGTGGTCGAATCTCGACCACTAGGCGACCTAACCTTAGCATCTCTATGTAATGTTTGTGAGGCGACCACTAGTTGTAAACGTAGTGATTAAGTACATACTCTTTGACTAGTTGTATGATTGTGAACTAGGGTCACACTAGGGTATCGAACTGTAGGTAGAGGTCGATAGGGGCGCGGGCGGCAAAATTTGAAAGCCTTCCGGTGGCTTTGTAAATCCTTCACTGCGTTATGGGGTCTGTCCTACAACCGACAACCGAAATGGATTGATTTTTCAGATTTTGTGTTTTTTTTTTGCGGATTTTATAGTAATTACAAGTTTTGGCACCCCTTTTTAGGGTTCCGTACCCAAAGGGTAAAACGGGACCCTATTACTAAAATGAGATTCCGCTGTCCGTCCGTCCGTCTGTCACCAGGCTGGATCTCATGTGTGATAGTTAGACAGTTGAAATTTTCAGTTTGATGATGTAATTCTGTTGCCGCTATATAACAACAAATACTAAAAAACAGAATAAAATAAAATATTTAAGTGGGCACCCATACAACAAACGTGATTTTTTTGACGTTTTTATAGATATCTAATGGTACGGAACCCTTCGTGCGCGAGTTCGACTCTCACTTGGCCGGTTTTTGTTTGTTATGTTTCACGGGCGTTATGCCCTAAGTTCACGGGGAATGCGGACGGAATGCCTCGATTGTATGAATTTACGGACTTTATTCCAGATGTTTTGAAGAATATCCTTGTGTGGTACAACCCTAAGATTTTATAGGGGATTCCCAGGGTAGGGCAATTCTACCGATTTCTCATTTTGACGCTTGAGACCACTGCGCGCTCATACACCTACCAACCGGGAGGCGAAAATATTCTAAGTTTATGTGACATCATTAACATTAATATAACTTATAATATAAATGAAATTAAAATAATTATATTCCTTCTATAAATTAAATAGGCTGCGTGGGATCCCTTTGAGTGAAATTACTGAAATCAGGAATGGTTTCGCACGAACATTCCAATTTCTAGGATATACCTACCCTACCTAGACACCAAAACTTTAATTTTTTAATTAATTGTCGACACGTACTTAGGTACCTATCTTTCAAGCTAGCACCATTAATAGTTGAATGAAACTATCTATAAATTATAAAAGCTCTGTTTACTTATAATTCAATGTTCAATTATGTAGGTAGGTAGTATAGTAATGTCGAGCCAACATGACCAATGACCATGGCTGGTATGCCGTGAGGACTGCGTGTTCGTTGACTGTTAGTTACCTACCTACTGTTAGCGAAAGCGGGTTCTCCATCTGAGGCTGAATGTAAGTTTTATGTATAGTTATCGCAAAACTTTATGAGCTCTCGGAAGTTCAACGCGAGTGGCTGCGCAGTACCTACGCTTATTATAAGTGCTAGAGGGAGAGCGAGAGAGGGTTCAGAGCACAGTTCAGGGCTCATAAAAATTTGCGTGTAACATAACTGTCTTAAGGCATAAACAAATCGATTAATTATTTTGTATAAATATTATTATCTCATATTTTCGGAATTTCGACGATGTAGAAGTACCTACTGCCTTCAAGAAGAGCGAATATATTGAAATAAATGACGATTTGCTTGAGTAAAATCGAAGTAAGATAAAAACCAGAAAATCGCTTATCAAAGATTAGTAGGTACTACCTAGGTACTTACCTAGACACCTACGATTAAGTATTTAATGATGAATAGTTCATTTTTTGGAGAAGTAATGGATGTTGAAACGACTTACTACAGCTTACAGAGAGATTAATCGTGTAGAAGATTGGTGGTCGACAAATGATGTTTACCGTGGGTCATTATGTAGAAAATGGGTAAGTAACCTACGTTATCTACGTATAATTTGGGCTACTAAAGACTTTTCAGTTGACTCGTGTGTGCAAGCAATCTAAAAGTCCATTACAAAACAGTTTTTATTTAATATTAAATAGGTACTCAATACTTTCCTAATGTAGGTTGTAAAGCATTTTAGAACTGTTCACTCAACAATAAGAGCATTAGCCTACATTAGAAGTTGACTGCATTATAGAGATATTCTGATAAGCCAGTGTGATTTATGTTCTAGTTCATACTTAAATAAAATCAAAATCTGTTGTAAGGTTCCGCCACTTTTATGTAAGGGCATTGGCCATCTTTACAAAACATTTTCTAAAATGGAAAATCTATTTTATTCCATATTTTACGTCCTAAGTGTAGCTAATGCGAGTGTATTTATTGACACCGGACATCGAGGGAACGTAAAAACACTTACAAGTTGTGTCGTGAAGATGGTTGAAGAAATTTCTGTCAAGAATCTCCGTAAAAACTTAGACATTGCAGTAATAAACATGAATGACGATTTAGAATTACATGCACTCCATAAATTAAAAGGAATTCGATTTATTTCCAGAAGGTTCTCGGGGGATACCGGAAAAATTAAAAATGTTGCTTATATCGTGATGAGTGAAGATTATAAAGAACTAGAACATGGGTTAAGTAAACTTACCTCAGATATATTTTGGAATCCCTCAGCGGTGTTCATTATAGTCCTACAAAGTTTTGGGAATTATAGTTTACATACTGTTACCAAATTACTTCATGAATATAATATTTTCTATAACGTTACATTGGTTTCACATAAAGGTGATGATTACGCTATATACAAGTACAACTCAACAACACCAGATAACTGTATTCGATATAATCATCTAACCTTTGCATCATGGTGTTCTAAATACCGGGGTGAAAAAACTTTACCCGTACTTATTTCAGGCACTGTTCGTAACTGTCGATTTAAATTCTTAACACAAAATATATGGCCGTTCACCAATTTCGATTCGGAAACTAAGGGAAATGAACAATACTTGTTATCATTATTCCAGGAATATGAGGGAGTAGAAATTGAATTACAAGTATTTGATAAAGTAGATAAGTACGGGAATATAGCTGCCAACGATTCTTATGCTATGTTGAATAAAATCGAGAGAAACGAAGCAGAAGGAGTTATAGGAGGATGCTCGATCGATTCTCGGAATACTGGAAACTATTCACATTCCTCACCATGGACGATAGACCACATGGCCTTTGTACTTGTTCATGCGAATTTCCTGACACAATGGGATGCAGTATCAATTAATTGTTTCGGTACTTGTGTTGTAATTGGCCTCCTGTTTGTAATTTTTTGTATAGCCGCTTCATCACTATCAATATTCCAAACTCGAGAAAGAGATGTTATCCACGATGCTCTCGTCATATTTGGATATTTATTGAATACAAATATTGTTAAAAACCTGAAGCCCGGATGGCCACAGACAATCATTTTCACGAGTCTTTTATTCTTTGCATTTATCATACCGTACGCTATTCAGGCTGACTTATACAGCGTAACCACTCAGCCGATTCGAGGTTATGAATCAAAACGAATAAAAGACCTAAAAACAATGCAGCCTGTTTTATTCACGGAATGGCAATATCGTCATGAATTTAAAGGGCACTGGGATTGTGGAAGTAGAGTAAATTGTTTGTTGACGGTCAAAAACTGTCAAAATAAGTCCCTTTATACCCTATTATCCCAATCGCATTATGAGGTTTATAAATGGCAGCTGGCGGACTATAAGTGCAATCCAGAAATTTACCGGCTTAAAGAACCTTATATGCAAGTAATGAGAACTGTATATTTCCGTCGTGGATCTGTGTTGATCCGTCCGTTTAATCGCTTCCTACGTCAGGTTGTAACTACAGGTTTAATGAACGGCTATTCGTCGAAAATATATTTCAGTGAGTGGCTCAAGTGTAAATCTCGTTATAAATGTAAAGATGTGCCTCTGAAATTTATGGATTTCTATTATATATTTCTTATACTTATTGTGGGATACTGTTTGTCTATCTTAGTATTTATTTATGAAGTCAAGTTTGGTGTTAGTATTTCAAACTGCATCACTGCATAGGTACCTAAATATATGGTGTAGTTTCCCAATTACCTACTATTTAGCTACCTACCTGTGAAGAATTATCATAATTATAGTATATAACATAGGTAACAATAATGATATAAGTGCACATAGTATTAATAATAAATAAATAATATATTTATGTATTTATTAGAATTTTTTGTCTTCAGATATTAGTTTATTTATAGCTCGACAACACAATAATAATAAATTATAGATTAGACAGCACAGTGAAACGTCTTTTATTTTATCTAAATGAAAAAGACTTAATTATATTTTATTTATTTGAATTTGTCGATGAACATGTCGATGATCTGCTTGGCGGCACGCGGCTTGTCTGACGGCACCATGTGGCCCGCGCCGCGCACCATGACATCCATGAAGTTACCACTCGCCTTCACGAAACTGAAAAGTTATTTTGTGGGATGAACGGTCATGCGGGTCACTTCATGGATGGAACGGTCGTTCCCCCTCCCAACGGGTCTACCGCATAACTAAAATAACTAATGAACATGAACTTGGAGACCTGTGTAAGTTTCTTATACCAATATCGTTTTTACGCAGCGATCGCGTTTGGTGCTTCAATTGGTAAGAACTCGAAACGGGCCAATCGGCACGCAGACTGCGATCGAAAATGTACATCGAGGGCCTCTGGTAATAAAACTACACTAAAATCGTGAGAGTTATCTCGTAAAAAAATCACCAATCATGAAGCCAAGACTCCCAACTTGTTCCTTACCAGTTTAGTTACGCGGTAGATCCGTTGACGGGGCGTAGAGCCCTCAACTCAATGCATGGCAGATCGGCCTTCGAACATAATAGATTTCCAGGAACTGCCGGTCGAGTTCAGTGAATGGAAGTGTGAAGGATAATTATATTGTTACTCACGAATTAACAGAGTTACTGTCTTCGTCCTATAAAGGATTTCTGGTAGCATTCAGGTATGCCTGCGCTCCGGACCACTTGAGACTTCTGTGCGTGTGAACTGACAGCGCGTACGCAACTATCATGTCCAGTTGACCGCTGGTGGTAAGGTGCAGATTGTTTGAGGTATTATTTAGGATGGTTAAAGTTAGCATAATTTCTAAACGTAAAACTCAAATGGGTCGTACTCGTATTTTATGCCCTTCAAGTAGATAATTTTTGGGTTATTCACTATTTACCAGGCACCATGTCTTATTATTATTTATCTACTACTGGAACTATCACTTAAAGCAGTTGTTATTTAGGGGGTTTGTTCCCACTAGTTCTACTAAACAGTCCTCAGTAGAACTAATGGGATTTTTTTTTCTCATTAGTTCTACGATTTATCTTGTTACAAAATAGTAGAACTAGTGGGAATAGAGATTCCCACTTGTTCTACCACAGTTCTACGGTAGAACTAATGAGAAAAAAAATCCCATTAGTTCTACCGTAGGACTGTTTAGTAGAACTAGTGGGAACAAACCATTTAGGGAGTGTAGCGTAATTAAGCACATGTTCCAAGATTCACCCATTTACCTCCCAAAATATGTAAGTTATCAACTGCTAAACTTTTTTTTTAAATTTAGGGACAGACAATTAAAATTGCGTTAGGATCCTTTAGGTTATAGTTGCTGTAGGTAACTTACTTGTAACACATAACTCCATAGTGCTCCAACAATTCCTCAAGCCAGGGTTTGACAGTAAAATAGATGTCGTTGTTCAACCCATTGAATACTTCTATATTAAATATAGCATAGTACATATTCTTGACGTGAAGGGCGCTTTGGACTTCCGGTATATTTAAAAAAGTTTCAATGGCTGTAGTGTCTATCGAAGACACGTCACTCATATAATTATAGGCACTAACTTGAGAAATACTTGCCAAATAAAAGTAAGCTGCGGATGCACTCTGAAATCAAGAGTTTATAATATATAGCAACATTTATAAAATGGACGAATAATTTCTGTATCGACCATAAAGTTATTATTACTAGTAATAATAACTTTATATTAAAGTTATATTTAGTAAAGTTATTATTACTTTACTAGTAATAATAACTTTATGGTATCGACATCAATGATTTATCATACGTACCTCTGCATAAGCAGGGAAATCTTTTTGTTCCCAATACTTTCTAGCATCTTCCTCTGCTTCGTGTATAACTTGAGCTTGTTCTGGGTCCACCAGTCCCACTTGCAGCGCCCACTCCGATTAGTGCAGCAGTGTCGGTGGATCTGTCCACCCGTCGCCGATTGCTAGTCCCTGCATTTATAAGTCCATCGACTCCAATTAGGAAGCATCTACCTAATAATCGAATTATTTAAAGTACGGACTGCACTTACTTTCAAATTAATTGGCATTGACTCGTTTTTGTTGTGATGTATGTAATGCGCAAACGCGGGAATGTATTTTCCAGCGTATGACTCTCCTGTAAGGAACAGAGGTGCTTTCCTCAGTTTCGGAAAAACCTGAAGAAACTGCTGGATGAAGCTAAGAAGACATGCGCCCACCTGCATGCAGATAAAAATATTATTACTTTTCCTATTCCCGATGGGCGGACATTGTTTAGATCTTTTGTCAGAATATAGTCACTCACCATATCCTCATTAGTAGCGTATTCCCCTCCCTCAGTGAAGCTAAATCCAGTACCGACCGGGTTGTCAATGAACAGAAGCGAGTAGTTGGATGCCCACGTGATTGGCATTTTTTGGGCTGAGGAATAAGTCGATTAAATTAAATAAAGTCATTAATTTCAGCTTATATACAGCCCAAAAATGCTGGGGATTAATTCCATAACTGTACCTATTGAACGTATTTCAAACAAATTTACATGGAACGCTATCTTACCTCCACATTCTAAAAGCGGTAGATAGGTATACTGGCATCCGCATACTTATTCGAACGATTTAGAAATAATGAATGTCGTCGCGAAAAATTATTATTTAAAAATGAAAGAAAATCAATAATATATTTTTACCTGTTTTTCCGTCAGTTTGCAAAGGACCTATTTCTGCAAATAACCCTAATAAAGAAGAACTGCCTGGCCCCCCTTGCAGCCAGATAATCAACGGAGTACTTTCTAAAGGAACTCCTTGCGCAGGAAAGTACCAGAAGAACAGGTTCCATTTTCCGGTTTTATTGACAGTGATGTATGCAGCATGACTATTGACGCCGGCAAATAGGCTCGGGTCTACCACGGATAGTTCTCTTGCTTTTTCTGTTTCCCCATTCTCAATTAGTGGTGTTAGAATAAGAGGACCATCCTGAGGCACAATTCCTCCAAGAGCATTGCCACTGAAGCAAAATAATGCGAATACACTGTCTTACATAGGCACCTTCTTATGTAATACCTACTTACTTATGGAAGTTAAACAAAAATCTGTTATTTATAAGATGGAAAACTAGGGCGATTGGCAAGTCTTGGTTTCGGAGGTCAAGACCCTCTTTAAATTGCAGAACAGCGTACTTATAGACAGTGCTCGCCGCGTATCTTTAGGTCGGTGAAGGTAGGTTCAACTAATGAATGATATAAATAGGCTGATGAAATAATAAAACAACCCTACGCGTCGGAGCGAGAAGGACGACAAAAGCCACGATCCTGATTGGACACGACGCTCACAGACACACAACGATCCGTGGCAAGTATTGTAGTCAGTATCTTATAAAAATTTATCAAAATTTTAAGTCGACAATGCATTCTTACCAAAGTAATGCCAATAATACCTTAGTGAACATAGTTATAAAGTGAAATAATAAACACGTTTAGCGGTATATAAAGTTATTTATTGAAGTTAAATATTTGACGCATGCACTTCTTCGGATTCTCTTCGACGCATTCATCACGAATACCTATGCAAAACTATTTATTCCACGGAAATATACATACCCATTTCATTTGATTTATAATTAATACGTGTCAAAGATTTGAATTCAAGTAGTTAGGTATGTGCAGTCAAGTAGAGAAGAGATTGTAATAGCTAAGAATTGTTTTTTTTTTTTTTTTTTTTACATTGCCCCTCACTAGTTTCTCTCCTGTATCGAGGGTACAGTTTACAAACATACATGTCACATGCACACACAACCAGACCCTATATTATATATAAGTACCTATATTAAAACGTTAGCTTTATAGCACTGGACTATATTTCGGAGCGTCGATGTTTAAAATACCGATGTACGATATGGCTACAGAGTTCGATGTAGCTACATAAGTTTGACAGTATGATATAGCGACAATACTAAACTTCGAATCATTATTCATTACCATTGCGACGTACCTACCTATGTTTACTCGACAGCTTGTTATTGCAGGGCGAAAGTGAGCGAAGCGAGCTGGGGAGTTCAGAGCACCCCGACATGAGCCGTTGGAACGTTCGGAGATTCGTGTAAGCACGTGAAGGCGAGCGTGCCGCGGCATCGCCGGCCACTGAGCGCCAGAACCGAGCATATTTCCAGAGCATATTTCAATTTCCAGAAAACACCAGACTCGACTATGGTATACTTAAGTAGGTATATCGCAATAACAAATTGTCGATCAAATCATGTACGTCGCAATGGTTTTTTTTATATATTATATAATTTATATCATTGTAGCGACATCTATCGCCACATAGAATAACTACTTACAAAGCAGCAAGCTGACAACAGTAGTGGTGCGAAAATATGAATTCGACCAATGAGATTACGAGGCCTGCATCGCGCAAGGAAAAAGAATATCGTATCTAACACATACTCGTATACAACTGTCCAAAATCAACCGTCGGGCTCCGGCCCGCCAGGCAATATCACCTCGCCTGTTCGGATGATCCTCCCTTGTCAATGGAAGAAAACCATACCTCGTTCCTCCACATCATACTATAGAATTTTGACAGTACAGTCATATTATAGTGTAGGTACAAAAATCTAAGTTGGTCACACTTAAGATGTTCATCACACTGGTAAAATTTCAAAATCAGCCCCAAAGGTATATCTGAGGGAAAAATTGGTCACGGGAGCAGGTTACACATCAATCTATACATTTATTATAATAAGCTGACCTCGCATTGTAAGAAAGAAGAAAGAAAGAAGAAAGAAAAAATGTTTATTTAAGAAAAACAAAATTACACTTAATTCTGTACTTCCGCCAACCTGTAAAACAGTTTGTTGGCGGATGCAACTCCCCTTACACAGTCACAACATTCATACAATGAGACACACAACACATGACATTTCGTACAATGAGAGGTCAGCTTATACTGCAAATGTATTAAGCTTGATATGTAGCCGTGCGTACCTACAGGCAAAAAGGACGCATTTTGTCGTTACCACCGTCTTGCTACGAAATGAAGAAGAGTTTTTATACTAAGCATGAAGAGTTTATAACCCTCTATGCATTTAGTCCAGCAACCAACGACCTGCTAATTGGGCTAGACTTAATGAGAAAATCAGAGGAGCTGGCATTTGATTTGGAAAGGACTAATTCCAGTCTGAAGCGGACAGAGATAAGCTAATTAATTGCACCTTATGTATATAGCTATATATATATATATTTAGAATAATAAATAGTATACTATTGTAGTCTTTGGATAAACGCTGTTGTAACACCACTGAGTTGGTATTGACGAAATCTATATAGAGCCTTCAATACAGAAGACTAGTCATTTTTACTTTCCATTATCCCGATGGGTAGTCATAAAGCGTCATTGCGTGTCATCATTTACCGAACGAACAACATATATTATGCTCGTAGCACAAAGCAATCATAATAGGTATTCATATAACAATGATCTTAGCTTATCTTAGATCACACATTAGGCCACACTACGAGTTAACTGCATTACTTAAACATATAGATCTGATAAGCCAGTGTGATTAAGATCTTCACGGTAGGTATATACAAACACTTTAATTACCTACCATCAAGATATCAATAAATATATCGGTTCACTGATTTACATTATCTCAAGCGTATTCACTAACATACTCGTATACTAAGTATATTAATCTTCTGTTAATATAACTTTTATTTCTATAAATTAAATTAAAATAATTATATTCCTTCTATAAATTAAATTAAATCATAATTATCGTGAAATAGAAATTAGTTACCTATAGTTAGTTTAGTTATGGCTGCGTGGGATCCACGAACATTCCAATTTCTAGGATATACTATTACCCACATAGACACCAGTGGCGAAGAGTGACAGTTTTAAAAGGGGAAGCCGTTCCAAAAATGCCCTCTAAAAATTGCTGCAATTAATGCTGCAAGGCAAAAATCCGTACCGTCTCTTGTAATCTATGTATAGTAATGTCTGGAAGAGCTCGACCTAACTAAATAACAAGCCTTTTTTTGTCAGTTGGATGAGTAAATAATATAATATTACGTTGGTCTATGCACTAACCAGTTCCCAAAGGGAAGCCGATGGGAATCGGGTAGTATGGACTCTTCGCCACTGATAGACACAAAAGCCGTTATCTTTAATTTTTTAATTAATTGTCGACACGTCCTTACCCATCTTTCAAATTTGCCAGCACCACACTGTTATAGGTACTACCTATAAATCATAAAAGCTGTTTACTTCTATTAAATGTTCAATTAGGTAGGTACCCCTATAGTAATGCCGAGCCAATGACCATGACCATGGCCATGGTATGCCGTGAGGACTGCGTGTTCGTTGACTGTTACTGTTAGCTTATGCGGATTCTCCATCTGAGGTTGACTGTAAGTTTCATGTAACTGTCTTCAGGCATAAACAAATCGATTAATTAGTTTGTATAAATAGATATTTTCGGAATTTCGGTGATGTAGGGGTATACCTACTACCTTCAAGAAGAGCTAATATATTGAAATAAAACGAAATAAATGACGATTTGCTTAAGTAAAATCGAAGTAAGATAAAAACGAGAAAATCGCTTAACAAAGATTAGTACTACCTACTTACCTACCACTAAGTATTTAATGATGAAAATTCATTTTATCGAGAGGTAATGGATGTTGAAACGACTTACTACAGCTTACAGAGAGATTAATCGTGTAGAAGATTGGTGGTCGACAAATGATGTTTACCGTGGGTCATTATGTAGAAAATGGGTGTAAGTAAGTAAGTAACCTACGTTATCTACGTATCATTTGGGCTGCTAAAGACTTTTCAGTTGACTCACGTTAGCAAGCAATTCAAAAGTCCATTACAAAACAGTTTTTATTTAATAATAAATAGGAACTCAATATTTTCCTAATGTAGGTTGAACTAGGTTGTAAAGCATAATAAAACCGTTCACTCAACAATAAGAGCATAGCCTAGAGTAGAAGTTAACTGATTTATAGAGATCTGTTAAGCCAGTTATGTTCTGATTTATAGTTGAATAAAATCAAAATCTGTTGTAAGGTTCCGCCACTTTTATGTAGGTAAAGTCATTGGCCATCTTTACAAAAAAAAATCTAAAATGGAAAATCTATTTTATTCCATGTTTTACGTTCTAAGTGTAGTTAATGCGAGTGTATTTATTGACACCGGACATGGAGGGAACGTAAAAACACTTACAAGTTGTGTCGTAAAGATGGTTGAAGAAATTTCTGTCAAGAATCTCCGTAAAAACTTAGACATTGCAGTAATAAACATGAATGACGATTTAGAATTACATGCACTCCATAAATTAAAAGGAATTCGATTTGTTTCCAGAAGGTTCTCAAGGGAAACCGGAAATATTAAAAATGTTGCTTATATCGTGATGAGTGAAGATTATAAAGAACTAGAACATGGGTTAAGTAAACTTACCTCTGATATATTTTGGAATCCCTCAGCGGTGTTCATTATAGTCCTACAAAGTTTTGGAAATTATAGTTTACATACTGTTACCAAATTACTTCATGAATATAATATTTTCTATAACGTTACATTGGTTTCACATAAAGGTGATGATTACGCTATATACAAGTACAATTCAACAACACCAGATAACTGTATTCGATATAATCATCTAACTTTTGCATCATGGTGTTCTGAATACCGGGGTGAAAAAACTTTACCCGTACTTAACTCAGGCACTGTTCGTAACTGTCGATTTAAATTCTTAACACAAAATGTATGGCCGTTTACCAATTTCGATTCGGAAACTAAGGGAAATGAACAATACTTGTTATCATTATTCCAGGAATATGAGGGAGTAGAAATTGAATTACAAGTATTTGATAAAGTTGATAAGTACGGGAATATAGCTGCCAACAATTCTGAGACTATGTTGAATAAAGTCGAGAGAAACGAAGCAGAAGGAGTGATAGGAGGATTCATGATCGATTCTCGGAATAATGGCAACTATTCACATTCCTCACCATGGACGATAGATCACCTGGCCTTTGTACTTGTTCATGCGAATTTCCTGACACAATGGGATGCAGTATCAAATAATTGTTTCGGTACTTGTATTGTAATTGGCCTCCTGTTTGTAATTTTTTGTATAGCCGCTTCATCACTATCAATATTCCCAACTCGAGAAAGAGATGTTATCCACGATGCTCTCGTCATATTTGGATATTTATTGAATACAAATATTGTTAAAAACCTGAAGCCAGGATGGCCACAGACAATCATTTTCACGAGTCTTTTATTCTTTGCATTTATCATACCGTACGCTATTCAGGCTGGCTTATACAGCGTGACCACTCAGCCGATTCGAGGTTATGAACCAAAACGAATAGAAGAACTAAAAACAATGCAGCCTGTTTTATTCACGGAATGGCAATATCGTTATGAATTTAAAGGGAACTGGGATTGTGGAAGTAGAGTAAATTGTTTGTTGACGGTCAAAAACTGTCAAAATAAGTCCCTTTATACCCTATTATCGCAATCTCTTTATGAGGTTTATAAATGGCAGCTGGCAGACTATAAGTGCAATCCAGAAATTTACCGGCTTAAAGAACCTTTTAGGGAAGTAATGAGAACTGTATATTTCCGTCGTGGATCTGTGTTGATCCGTCCGTTTAATCGCTTCCTACGTCAGGTTGTAACTACAGGTTTAATAAACGGCTATTCGTCGAAAATATATTTCAGTGAGTGGCTCAAGTGTAAATCTCGTTATAAATGTAAAGATGTGCCTCTGAAATTCATGGATTTCTATTATATATTTCTTATACTTATTGTGGGATACTGTTTGTCTACCTTAGTATTTATTTATGAAGTCAAGTTTGGTGTTAGTACTTCAAACTGCATCACTGCATAGGTACCTAAATATATAGTGTAGTTTACCTACTATTTAGCTACCTACCTGTGAATAATTATCATAATTATAGTATATAACAGAAGTAATAATTATGATATAAGTGCACATATGTAGTATCTAATAATAATAAATAAATATTAATGTATTTAATAGAATTTTTTGTCTTAAGATATTAGTTTATTTGTAGCTCGACAACACAATAATAATTATAGATTAGACAGCACAGTGAAATAAATGTCTTTTATTTTATCTAAATAAAAAATACTTAATTATAATTCATTTATTTGAATTTGTCGATGAACATGTCGATGATCTGCTTGGCGGCACGCGGCTTGTCTGAGGGCACCATGTGGCCCGCGCCGCGCACCATGACATCCATGAAGTTACCACTCGCCTTCACGAAACTGAAAAGTTGTTTTGTGAGATAAACGGTCATGCGGGTCACTATATGGATAAACTTCTGGGTCTTGTCACACACCGTACGAAATGTAGGAACTCAACGTTGTGGCTCTACCAAGAAAATACATGTTAAATTTCGTCGCTGTGCAGTGAAAACCTCATGTTTGCCTACAACGTAGTTTTAAAGACCAATGCACTATTGACCCTACATGCTGGGAGGAGCTCGCTTCGCAAAGGTCGTCTTGGCGTTCTACCATCTACAAAAAGGTAAAGACGTTCGAAGAAAGTCGACTCGTGGCTCTTGACGATAGACACAAAACACTCAAGGAGAGACCTAAGACCTCCTATAAATACACCTATAACTCTGCGGGCCAACTATATTGCCTGTCTTGTGATCGGGTTTTTAAAACTAAGTTTGGTCTAGCGAGCCATATTAGGGCTCACGCTAGAAAATAATTTATTGCAGGGTCGCCGTCATCGAAACCGCTGAGGAGGACTATATGTCAGGTGAAAAAAAAAATGTGGAGCGTAAATTCAGTCTAAGATTTCATTATCATTAATAGGTGTCGTTAGACGCATCTTAGAGCTGTGCTACGCGTTACGAAATCTACTCAACACATAAGTAAAAGAAAATTCATGAATTTGTGTTTTACTGCACGGCGACAATTTGTAGAATAGTTACAACGGGATATACGAGTATAACTTATTATTTCTATCAGAGTAAGCTGCCAGTGGACGTTTGCCATGTGAACATTTATAACAATGAAATGATTGCCGAACGGACGATGATAATGATTAGATCTAAAACTTAAATATATTTATTTCAACTGGTGTTTATTACCTAAGGGTCTAAGAAGGTCCGGTAGGACCGGATACCGCAAGGAATTAGGTCAATTGACATCTAGTCAAGTTCAGTGAATGGAAGTGCGTAGGATAATGATGATACTCACGAATTAACAGAGTTACTGTCTTCGTCGTACAATGGTCTTCTGGTAGCGTTCAGGTATGCCTGCGCTCCGGACCACTTGAGACTTCTGTGCGTGTGAACTGACAGCGCGTACGCAACTATCATGTCCAGTTGACCGCTGGAGGCAAAGAACACATAATTTGAGGCATTCTTTTAATAATTTACGGGCATGATATAAAAGTAAACAGTCATAATCTTTAAACGTAGTTTTTTCGGAGTCTTTTTTTCCTCATTAAGTAGTCTATGGGTTATCCATTATTTACCAGGCACCCTGTATAGCTACTACTCGAACTATCACTCACATCAGATATTTAGGGAGTGTAGCGTTATTACAAAACGAGTTTAGTTTTTGAGAGTTGAGTTTAGTTATTAAAAAACGAACGCCGTAAAAACAAATTACTCCTACCAATACCCGGACTAGAAATGTATAGAAATAGCCCACAGTATCGCAGCATTCAAATTTATAATAAGTTACCTGATAGTATTAGAAACACTACAACCAACAGTATTTTTAAAGCTAAAGTTAAGTACATGTTACTGGAAAAATGTTATTATGATATAAAAGAATTTATGGATGATAAATGGTAAATAATTTATATAATATAGAATTGTTATTAGAATAATAATAATATTGTATTTAGTAAAATAATTATTATAATAAATATGTAAGATGGTAAAATTATATAACTATTATTATAACATAATATAGTATAATTATTTATAGATAGATTATTAGATATTTTAAACATTTTAACATAACTTAAATATAATATTAATGCCTGTCCTAATACTTGCAACACCCTAACAGGGTCATGTACCAGGTTAGTTTATAACAACTTATGTGTACATTGTGCAATAAATAAATAAATAAATAAATACATGTTCATAGATTCACCCATTACGTCTCAAAATAGCGAAATTAATCATGTATTGATGATAATAATGTATTAAATTTATTTAAAAAATCATGTATTGATGATGATAATGTATTAAATTAATTTAAAAAATCATGGATTGATGATGATGGTGTATTGATGATGATGTATTGATTAATCATATATTGATACATCCGTTTATGTACAGTCTCCAAATATCCTACTCAACAACTGATTCCTACTTTTGTTAATTTAGAGACAGATAATCTGTAAAACTACGGAAAAAAATGTGTTAGGATCCTTTTAGGCTATAGTTGCTGTAGGTAACTTACTTGTAACACATAACTCCATAGTGCTCCAACAATTCCTCAAGCCAGGGTTTTACAGTATCAAAAATGTCTCTTCCCAAGGCATCGTTTACATCTCCATTCATTGTAACATATTCCATTTTCTTGACGTGAAGTGCACTTTGGACTTCCGGTTTATTTAAAAATGTTGCTATTGAAGTTTCTAACGATTCAGACGCATCATTCAAATAATTATATACATCAACTCGAGAAAAGCTCGTCAAAAGTGAGAAAGCGGTGGATGCACTCTGAAATCAAGAGTTTATACATATATCAACATTTAAAGAATGGATGAATAATTTCTGTATCGATATCAATGATTTATCATACGTACCTTTTCATAAGCAGGGAAATCTTTTTGTTCCCAATACTTTCTAGCATCTTCCTCTGCTTCGTGTATAACTTGAGCTTGTTCTGGGTCCACCAGTCCCACTTGCAGCGCCCACTCCGAGTAGTGCAGCAGTGTCGGTGGATCTGTCCACCCGTCGCCGATTGCTAGTCCCTGCAATTATAAGTTCAACGACTCCAATTAGGAAGCATCTACCTAATAATCGAATTATTTAAAGTACGGACTGCACTTACTTTCAAATTAATTGGCATTGACTCGTTTTTGTTGTGATGTATGTAATGCGCAACCGCGGGAATGTATTTTCCAGCGTATGACTCTCCTGTAAGGAACAGAGGTGCTTTCCTCAGTTTCGGAAAAACCTGAAGAAACTGCTGGATGAAGCTAAGAAGACAGGCGCCCACCTGCATGTAGTTAAAATATAATTTTATTGTTTATTATCTATCGGCGGATATGTGGGTGTAAAGTGCTTAGATCTCTTGTCAGAATACAGTCACTCACCATATCCTCATTAGTAGCATATTCCCCTCCCTCAGTGAAGCTAAATCCAGTACCGACCGGGTTGTCAATGAACAGAAGCGAATAGTTGGATGCCCACGTGATTGGCATTTTTTGGGCTGAGAAATAAATTGTATAAATAAGTAAAACAATGGTACATTATTATCCAGGCCTGAAATAATGCAATTGACAGCCGAGTAATATTGGAAGGTCGAGGCGAAGCCGAGTACCTACTTCCGAAGTGACATTAAAAGGACGAAGCGCCAGCCTTTTTCACAATTTACGAGCTATTGAGAAAAGTTTTTAGTTAGAGCTTGCATACAGTCCAAGTATGCTGGGGACTACTTTCTATATAACTAAGTATACTGAATTAATTTTACACAAATTAATGTACATGCAACGCAATCAGTCTTCCATATCCTGATTCGCACTATATTGCTTCTCATCGCGATAAACAATAATTTAAAAATCATAGACTGATATTAATATCATACCTATTTGGCCGTCGGTTTGCAAAGGACCTATTTCTTCAAATAACCCGAATAAAGAAGATCCTCCAGGTCCCCCTTGCAGCCAGATAATCAACGGAGTACTTTCTAAAGGAACCCCTTGCGCAGGAAAGTACCAGAAGAACAGGTTCCATTTTCCGGTTTTATTGACAGTGATGTATGCAGCATGACTATTGACGCCGGCGAATAGGCTCGGGTCTACCACGGATAGTTCTCTTGCTTTTTCTGTTTCCCCTTTTTCAATTAGTGGTGTTAGAATAAGAGGACCATCCTGAGGCACAATTCCTCCAAGAGCATTGCCACTGAAGCAAAATAATGCGAATACACTGTCTTACCTTATTATGTTATACCTACCTACTTATAGAAATTAAACAAAAATCACTTCCACAGAACACAGAAATTCTGTGTTCTGTGATCACTTCTTTATAAGATGGAATATTCGCGACACTCAAACCAATTAGCGAGTAATTGTGTAAAACTAGGGCGAGTAGCAAGTTTTGGTTTTGGAGGTCATGACCCTCTTTAAATTGCAGAACAGCGTACTTATAGACAGTGCTCGCCGCGTATCTTTAGGTCGGTGAAGGTAGGTTCAACTAATGAATCAAAAAAATAGGCTAATGAATAATAAAACAACCCTACGCGTCGGAGCGAGAAGGATGACAAAATCCACGATCCTGATTGGACACGACGCGACTCGTAGCAACTTTACAGACTCACAGACACACAACGATCCGTGCTAAGTATAAATTGTAGTCACGGGGTCGCGGGACTTTCGGGGTCGCGGGACTTATCTCATTACCGTGACCCCGGAACGTAAAGGGCTATTGAAGGAACACCGTGGATTTTAGTCAGTACAAGTCTGACAGTCCCTCCCGCCCTGCCCGGGGTAGGACTCATTTGATGATTTTACCACGATAAAAAAAAAAAAAAAAAAAAGTATTGTAGTCAGTATCTTATAAAAAAAATATTAAAATTAAAAACGACAATGCATTCTTACCAAAGTAGTGCCAATAAATAAACCTTAGCGAACATAGTTAGAAAGTGAAATATTAAACATGTTTAGCGGTATTTATAGTTATTTATTGAAGTTAAATATTTGACGCATGCACTTCTTCGGATTTTCTTCGATGCATTCATCATGAATACCTATGCAAAACTATTTATTCCACGGAAATATACCTAATATCTATCTATACTTATAATAAAATCGTAACGAGGCTAAATCTGTACATTAAATATTAAAAAAAATTAAGTGCTACGTATAATAGGAACGATACAGAAGCCGAAACATACATTTTTAGAATTTTTGTCTGTTTGTCCGTTTGTCGGTGTGTCGGTTTGTTTGTTACGGGTAAACTTTAAAACTACTGGACAAATTTAGTTGAAATTTTGCAGTAACATCCGCCTAAGGGCTGGTAAACATATAAGCTATAAATTATCTCGCTATTTTCTAATGGGGATCAGCAGAAATGCATTATGTTGGTTTACTATTAGGTGCTACCACTTCATTATTACTTGACGAATCTTCATGAAATATTATATACATTACAGGTCACATTAGAGACGGATAGAGACCCTTATGTATACCTATCCGAGGGAAAAAATTATCACGGGAGCACCTCGCATTGTATAGGCATTCTGTACAATGAGAGGTCAGCTTGTACTGAAAACATATATAAGCTTGATATGTAGTCGTGTGTAAGTACCTTCAGGCAAAAAGGACGCGTTTCGTCGGTACCACTGTCTTGCTACGAAATGAAGACGAGTATGATATTATTATGCAAGAAGAGTTTATAACCTTCCATGTATTTGGTACAGCACCCAACCACCTGCTAGCTGGGTTAGACTTAATGTGAAAAGCAGAGGAGCTGGCATTTGATTTGGAAAAGACTAATTCCAGTCTGAAGCGGACACAGATAACTAATTGATTGCCCCTTATATTTTATAGCATAAGGTTTAGAATAGTAAATTGTATACTACTGTGGTCTTCGGTAACACCACCGAGTTGGTATTAACGAAATCTATACAGAGCCTTCAATATAGAAGACTAGTCGTTTTTACTTTCCATTATCCCGATGGGTCATTGCGTGTCATTATTTACCGAACGAAAAACATATGGCTCGTAACACAAAGTAATCATAGTATTTCATTCAACAATGATCTTAGGCTTATCTTAGATCTTACATTAGGCTACAGTACGAGTTAACTGCATTACTTAAATAGATAGATCTGATAAGCCAGTGTGATTAATGTTCTCAATAATTTAATAAAATTAAAATATTCCCAAAGGTTTTGTCACTTTTATGTAAGCTCTGGTCATTTTTACACAATGTTTGATAAAATGGAAAAACTATTATATTTCATATTTTACGTTTTAAGTTTATCTAGTGCGAGTGTATTGATTGATACTGGACATCAAAGTGATGTAAAAAAACTTACAAGTTGTGTTGTAAAGATGGTTGAAGAAATGTCTGTCAAGATCCTAAGCAAAAATATAGACATTGCAGTAATAAACATGAATGACGATTTAGAATTACATGCACTCCATAAACTAAAAGGAATTCGATTTGTTTCCAGAAGGTTCTCGGGGGATCCCGGAAATATTAATAGTGTTGCTTATATCGTGATGAGTGAAGGTTACAAAGAATTAGAACATGGGTTAAGTAAACTTACCTCTGATATATTTTGGAATCCCTCAGCGGTGTTCATTATAGTCCTACAAAGTTTTGGGAATTATAGTTTACATACTGTTACCAAATTACTTCAAGAATATAATATTTTCTATAACGTTACATTGGTTTCACATAAAGGTGATGATTACGCTATATACAAGTACAATTCAACAACACCAGATAACTGTATTCAATCTAGTCATCTAACATTTGTGTCATGGTGTTCTAAATACCGGGGTGAAAAAAGTTTACCCGTACTTAATTTGGGCACCGTTCGTAACTGTCGATTTAAATTCTTAACACACAATATATGGCCTTTTACTAATTTCGATTCGGAAACCAAGGGAAATGAAGACTACTTGCTATCATTATTCCAAGAACATGAGGGAGTAGAAATTGAATTACAAGTATTTGGTAAACTTGATAGGTACGGGAATATAGCTGCCAACTATTCTAAGACTATGTTGAATAAAATCGAGAGAAATGAAGCAGAAGGAGTGATAGGAGGATACTCGATAGATGCTCGGAATACTGGCAACTATTCACATACCTCACCATGGACGATAGACCACATGATCTTCGCACTTGCTCATGCGAATTCCCTGCGACAATGGGATGCAGTATCAAAAAATTGTTTCGGTACTTGTGTTGTAATTGGTGTCCTGCTTATAATATTTTGTATAGCCGCTTCATCACTATCAATATTCCCAACTCGAGAAAGAGATGTTATCCACGATGCACTCGTAGTATTTGGATACTTATTGAATAAAATTATTGTTAAAAACCTGAAGCCCGGATGGCCACAGACAATCATTTTCACGAGTCTTTTATTCTTTGCATTTATCATACCGTACGCTATTCAGGCTGGCTTATACAGCGTGACCACTCAGCCGATTCGAGGTTATGAACCAAAACGAACAGAAGAACTAAAAACAATGCAGCCTATTTTATACACGGAATGGCAAAATCGTCATGAATTTAAAGGGCACTGGGATTGTGGAAGTAGAGTAAATTGTTTGTTGACGGTCAAAAACTGTCAAAATAAGTCCCTTTATACCGTAATGTCGAAATCTCATTATCAGGTTTATAAATGGGAGCTGACGGACAATCAGTGCGAACCAGCAATTTACTGGCTTAAAGAAACTTATAAAAGAGTAATGAGAACTGTATATTTCCGTCGTGGATCTGTGTTGATTCGTCCGTTTAACCGCTTCGTACATCAGATTGGAACAACAGGTTTAATGAACAGGTATTCTTCGAAAATATATTACATAGAGTGGCTCAAGTGTAAATCTCGTCATCAAAGTGAAGATGTGCCGCTGACATTGATGGATTTCTATTATATATTTCTTTTACTTATTGTGGGATACTGTTTGTCTATCTTAGTATTTATTTATGAAGTCAAGTTTGGTGTTAGTATGTCAAACTGCATCACTGCGTAGGTACCTAAATATATAGTGTAGTTTCCCGATTACCTACTATTTAGCTACCTGTGAAGAAGTATCATAATAATTATCATAGGTAATAATTCAGATCTAAATGCACATGGTAATAATAATAGTTAACATTTTATGTAAAAATATTAATACAATTAATTATGTATGTGCAAATAATTGAATAAATGAATTAATTAACATTTCAAACCGCTACTTGCGTAAATATAGATAATGTAGTTTTCTCAATTACCTACTATTTAGTATTTAGTTACCTGTGAAGAAATGTCATATAAGTTTTAAGTGCACATGGAAATAGTACCTAATAATAAATAGGTATTTAAGTAATTTGTTTGAACTATAAAATAATAATTGGTCATAAGAAATTTAAGCATAGCGATATAATATAGCACAAATAAAGATTAGACAGCACAGTGAAATGTATTTTATTTTATCTACATGAAAAATACTTAATTATACTTTATTTATTTGAATTTGTCGATGAACATGTCGATGATCTGCTTGGCGGCACGCGGCTTGTCTGAGGGCACCATGTGGCCCGCGCCGCGCACCATGACATCCATGAAGTTACCACTCGCCTTCACGAAACTGAAAAGTTGTTTTGTGGGATAAACGGTCATGCGGGTCACTTCATGGATAAACTTCTGGGTCTCGTCACACACCGTACGAAATGTAGGAAATCAACGTTGTGGCTCTACCCAGAAAATACATGTTAAATTTCGTCACTGTGCAGTGAAAACCTTATGTTTGCATACAACGTAGTTTTACAGGAGAAGGTAAAATCTGTCAGTTGAAAAAAAAAAAGTGAAGTGTATGTAAGTCTTAGGATTTCATTATCATTAATAGGTGTCGTTAGACGCATCTTAGAGCTGTGCTACGCGTTACGAAATCTACTCAACACTTATGTAAAAGAAAATCTATGAATTTGTGTTTTACTGGACGGCGACAATTTGTAGAATAGTTACAACGGAATATACGAGTATAACTTATTATTTCTATCAGAGTAAACTGCCAGTGGACGTTTGCCATGTGAACATTTATAACAATGAAACGATTGCCGAACGGACGATGATAATGATTAGATCTAAAACTTAAATATATTTATTTCCACTGGTGTTTCTTACATATGGGTCTAAGAAGGTCCGGTAGTACCGGATACCGCAAGGAATTAGGTCAATTGACATCTAGTCGAGTTCAGTGAATGGAAGTGCGTAGGATAATGTTGATACTCACGAATTAACAGAGTTACTGTCTTCGTCGTACAATGGTCTTCTGGTAGCGTTCAGGTACGCCTGCGCTCCGGACCACTTGAGACTTCTGTGCGTGTGAACTGACAGCGCGTACGCAACTATCATGTCCAGTTGACCGCTGGAGGCAAAGAACACATAATTTGAGGCATTCTTTTAATAATTTACGGGCATGATATAAAATTACACAGTCATAATCTTTAAACTTTGGAGGAGATGATTGGCATGATTGAAGACATCCGAGCAGAATCTGCAAAAGTTGGTTTGAAAATCAATACCGCAAAGACGAAAATCATGTCAAACCTCCCTGACGCACAAAACTACCAACTGCCTGTCGAAGCCGTTACAGACTACATTTACCTCGGACACAAACTCACACTCGGTAGTCAAAATCAAACCGCAGAGGTCGAGAGACGCATCTCCCAAGCATGGGCAGCTTTTGGTGCAAATAGCCGGATCTTGCGCGGAAAGTTATCCGTTGCCCTAAAGGTATAGGTTTTCGAGCAATGTGTGTCACCGGTATTCACATATGGAGCAGAGACTATGACTCTTACGGAACTGTCTGCAGAAAAGGTGAGAGTAGCGCAAAGAGGAATGGAGAGAGCTATGCTCGGAATCACCTTACGTGACCGTAAGACGAACGAATGGGTACGGTCCAAGACGAATACCCAGGACATAGTATCCATTATAGCCAGACGCAAATGGAGATGGGCGGGACACATTGCTCGAATGGAAAAGGAACGATGGACGCGGAGACTGTTGGAATGGCGACCACGTCAGCATACCAGACCGCGAGGACGACCACCTAAACGATGGGTGGATGACATTAGGCGACACGCAGGTCCGGATTGGATGGCAAGGGCTCAAGACCGCCAGGAGTGGAGGAATTTGGAGGAGGCCTACACCCAAAAATGGGTACAACATGGGCCGCAATGATGATGATGATGAATCTTTAAACGTAGTTTTTTCGGAGAGTCTTTTTTTCCTCATTAAGTAGTCTATGGGTTATCCATTATTTACCAGGCACCCTGTATAGCTACTACTGAAACTATCACTCACATCAGATATTTAGGGAGTGTAGCGTTATTACATGTTCAAAGATTCACCCATTACGTCTCAAAATAGCGAAATTAATCATGTATTGATGATGATAATGTACTAAATTAATTTAAAAAATCATGTATTGATGATGATGTATTGATTAATCATGTATTGATACATCCGTTTATGTACAGTCTCCAAATATCCTACTCAACAACTGCTTCCTATTTTTGTTAATTTAGAGACAGATAATCTGTAAAACTACGGAAAAAAATGTGTGAGGATCCTTTAGGTTATAGTTGCTGTAGGTAACTTACTTGTAACACATAACTCCATAGTGCTCCAACAATTCCTCAAGCCAGGGTTTTACAGTATCAAAAATGTCTCTTCCCAAGGCATCGTTTACATCTCCATTAATGGTAACATATTCCATTTTCTTGACGTGAAGTGCACTTTGGACTTCCGGTTTATTTAAAAATGTTGCTATTGTTATTGTAAGTTTCTAACGATTCAGACGCATCATTCAAATAATTATATACATCAACTCGAGAAAAGCTCGTCAAAAGTGAGAAAGCGGTGGATGCACTCTGAAATCAAGAGTTTATACATATATCTACATTTAAAGAATGGATGAATAATTTCTGTATCGATATCAATGATTTATCATACGTACCTTTTCATAAGCAGGGAAATCTTTTTGTTCCCAATACTTTCTAGCATCTTCCTCTGCTTCGTGTATAACTTGAGCTTGTTCTGGGTCCACCAGTCCCACTTGCAGCGCCCACTCCGAGTAGTGCAGCAGTGTCGGTGGATCTGTCCACCCGTCGCCGATTGCTAGTCCCTGCATTTATAAGTTCAACGATTCCAATTAGGAAGCATCTACCTAATAATCGAATTATTTAAAGTACGGACTGCACTTACTTTCAAATTAATTGGCATTGACTCGCTTTTGTTGTGATGTATGTAATGCCCAAACGCGGGAATGTATTTTCCAGCGTATGACTCTCCTGTAAGGAATAGAGGTGCTTTCCTCAGTTTCGGAAAAACCTGAAGAAACTGCTGGATGAAGCTAAGAAGACAGGCGCCCACCTGCATGTAGTTAAAATATAATTTTACTGTTTATTATCTATCGGCGGATATGTGGGTGTAAAGTGCTTAGATCTCTTGTCAGAATACAGTCACTCACCATATCCTCATTAGTAGCATATTCCCCTCCCTCAGTGAAGCTAAATCCAGTACCGACCGGGTTGTCAATGAACAGAAGCGAATAGTTGGATGCCCACGTGATTGGCATTTTTTGGGCTGAGAAATAAATTGTATAAGTAAGTAAAACAATGGTACTTTGTTATCCAGGCCTGAAATAATGCAATTGACAGCCGAGTAATATTGGAAGGTCGAGGCGAAGCCGAGTACCTACTTCCGAAGGACGAAGTGCCAGCCTTTTTCACAATTTACGAGCTATTGAGAAAAGTTTTTAGTTAGAGCATGCATACAGTCCAAGTATGCTGGGGACTTCTTTCTATATAACTAAGTATACTGAATTAATTTTACACAAATTAATGTACATGCAACGCAATCAGTCTTCCATATCCTGATTCGCACTATATTGCTTCTCATCGCGATAAACAATAATTTAAAAATCATAGACCGATATTAATATCATACCTGTTTGGCCGTCGGTTTGCAAAGGACCTATTTCTTCAAATAACCCGAATAAAGAAGATCCTCCAGGTCCCCCTTGCAGCCAGATAATCAACGGAGTACTTTCTAAAGGAACTCCTTGCGCAGGAAAGTACCAGAAGAACAGGTTCCATTTTCCGGTTTTATTGACAGTGATGTATGCAGCATGACTATTGACGCCGGCGAATAGGCTCGGGTCTACCACGGATAGTTCTCTTGCTTTTTCTGTTTCCCCATTCTCAATTAGTGGTGTTAGAATAAGAGGACCATCCTGAGGCACAGTTCCTCCAAGAGCATTGCCACTGAAGCAAAATAATGCGAATACACTGTCTTACCTTCTTATGTTATACCTACCTACTTATAGAAATTAAACAAAAATCACTTCTTTATAAGATGGAATATTCGCGACACTCAAACCAATTAGCGAGTAATTGTGTAAAACTAGGGCGAGTAGCAAGTTTTGGTTTTGGAGGTCATGACCCTCTTTAAATGCAGAACAGCGTACTTATAGACAGTGCTCGCCGCGTATCTTTAGGTCGGTGAAGGTAGGTTCAACTAATGAATGAAAAAAATAGGCTAATGAACTAGGAACAAGCATACCAATGGAAGTAACATATTTTAGACGAAATTTTAACACCGGTTTGACTTCTCGCTCTAAGAGATTATGACATAAGAAAAAAAGAGATGAATATATTTCCTCCGGTTACATTTTAATACAAATGTGGCCAGTGTGATATATTTCCAATAGTTATTGTATTTAACCAAACTAGAGATGGGAATTTACTTATCGGTATTATGATTTTAAAATAGTGAGCAATTTGTTCAACATCTTAACCCAGATATTGCTGAAACCTCTGAATTGCTCCGATCTTTATGTAATTTATAATATGATTTATATTTCACCTATTGTAAATAGGAAAAATATTTTAAAAAATCTTACTCTTATGGGAAAGTCGGAAAATGGTGTTCTTTATAACAAACGCTAGCAAAATGCTCTACTATGAAGTGGTCCAACAATGTTGAATTTCAGTTGGATTTATGCTGGCAATTTATATAATTTTACAGGGTTGTTGTTACTTTATTGAAATATCTATAAATAAAACAAGAATATAGCTTTTGCATCGGAAATTTATTAGAGAAAACACTGAGTACACGGGAAATATGAAAGGAAAATATGTTGACAAGCCACATGTTTATATCAAATTATGATAAAGTTCAAAGCAATAATTAGGGTGAAGGGTAACATGTTACACAGATGATGATGATGGTGTACATGTTATGCAAAAAACATGCATTTTAGTGGCAGCTAGCACAGAGAAGTTGGTTAGATCTATGCTTCATATGTCCAATTATCATTACGAGGACTTTGAGTAGTGCCCATTCATGTCTTTTCAGGTTTCTTAACCATTTCTCCTTTAACTCTGGATCTTTTGGAAACCTAGAAATGAACAATATGTGTGTTAATAATTTTTATTTTGGTTAATAATTTAATTGTTTGACTGTAAGATACAGGAAAATTCTATTAAAGTCTCTTATACAGAATCTTTTTAAAATTATTTGGAGGGACCTGCGATTACATAAATGAGTTATTTCTGTAAGTTGTTTGAAAAAGTATAATAATTTAGTCGAAATATACCATTGATGCGTTCAAAAATATAATATAAATATTAAGAATTTTTGTTGCTAATCAAATATATCATCCAATGCTGAACATGAGCTTCTTCTTACAAATTAACAATTTGTATTTATTTGATTAAAACAAGGGTAAATCCATGTTTTAACAACAAATTTATAACCCGACAATACATCGATAAAATCGAACTATCGACAACAGTGTACGTAACTAGGTGCCATCAAAATAGTATATCAAATGTCATTTTCTCATAGGTTACTACGATTTAGGCGAATTATAAAAATATTATGATAATAATCTCTAAATGACTTTATCGAACCGTTATAATATTGTATTTACTTTATCCCTACAGCAAAATTGACAACAAACTACAAGTAAAAACTTAAATAATCAAATCAATACTTACCGATGGAAAGATGTCCTATTGTTGCTTTCACTTAATACGCCCATTCGGCCTTTGCAACCAAGGGCTACACAAGCCATGTTAAATTAGGAAATCGAATTTATATTATATTCCGCACAATAAAGCACTGAAACTTAGCAAATTGCAATTATCGTGAACCTGAAGTGGTAGCCGCGCGGATACCAAGCCGACTCAACAACTGACACTTTGTCTTTCAAGATGACGTTGAAGTTATGTTGCTGTCACTTTCTTTTACAGAGAAAATTGTCATAAGATAAAACGAAAAGTATGGCAGTTATTTCTTCGTTTTAAAAATAATACTTCCATTGGTATGCTTGTTCCTAGCTAATGAATAATAAAACAACCCTACGCGTCGGAGCGAGAAGGATGACAAAATCCACGATCCTGATTGGACACGACGCGACTCGTAGCAACTTTACAGACTCACAGACACACAACGATCCGTGCTAAGTATTGTAGTCAGTATCTTATAAAAAATTTATTAAAATTAAAAACGACAATGCATTCTTACCAAAGTAGTGCCAATAAATAAACCTTAGCGAACATAGTTAGAAAGTGAAATATTAAACATGATTAGCGGTATTTATAGTTATTTATTGAAGTTAAATATTTGACGCATGCACTTCTTCGGATTTTCTTCGATGCATTCATCATGAATACCTATGCAAAACTATTTATTCCACGGAAATATACTTAATATCTATCTATACTTATAATAAAATCGTAACGAGGCTAAATCTGTACATTAAATATTAAAAAAAATTAAGTGCTACGTATAATAGGATACAGAATACAGAATATATATAATACAGAAGCCGAAACATACATTTTTAGAATTTTTGTCTGTTTGTCCGTTTGTCGGTGTGTCGGTTTGTTTGTTACGGGTAAACTTTAAAACTACTGGACAAATTTAGTTGAAATTTTGCAGTAACATCCGCCTAAGGGCTGGTCAACATATAAGCTATAAATTATCACGCTGTTTTCTAATGGGGATCAGCAGAAATGCATTATGTTGGTTTACTATTAGGTGCTACCACTTCATTATTACTTGACGAATCTTTATGAAATATTATATACATTACAGGTCACATTAGAGACGGATAGAGACCCTTATGTATATCCGAGGGAAAAAATTATCACGGGAGCACCTCGCATTGTATAGGCATTCTGTACAATGAGAGGTCAGCTTGTACTGAAAACATATATAAGCTTGATATGTAGTCGTGTGTAAGTACGAGTACCTTCAGGCAAAAAGGACGCGTTTCGTCGGTACCACTGTCTTGCTACGAAATGAAGACGAGTATGATATTATTATGCAAGAAGAGTTTATAACCTTCCATGTATTTGGTACAGCACCCAACCACCTGCTAGCTGGGTTAGACTTAATGTGAAAAGCAGAGGAGCTGGCATTTGATTTGGAAAGGACTAATTCCAGTCTGAAGCGGACACAGATAACTAATTGATTGCCCCTTATATTTTATAGCATAAGGTTTAGAATAGTAAATTGTATACTACTGTGGTCTTCGGTAACACCACCGAGTTGGTATTAACGAAATCTATACAGAGCCTTCAATATAGAAGACTAGTCGTTTTTACTTTCCATTATCCCGATGGGTCATTGCGTGTCATTATTTACCGAACGAAAAACATATGGCTCGTAACACAAAGTAATCATAATATTTCATTGAACAATGATCTTAGGCTTATCTTAGATCTTACATTAGGCTACAGTACGAGTTAACTGCATTACTTAAATAGATAGATCTGATAAGCCAGTGTGATTAATGTTCTCAATAATTTAATAAAATTAAAATATTCCCCAAGGTTTTGTCACTTTTATGTAAGCTCTGGTCATTTTTACACAATGTTTGATAAAATGGAAAAACTATTATTTTTCATATTTTACGTTTTAAGTTTATCTAGTGCGAATGTATTGATTGATACTGGACATCAAAGTGATGTGAAAAAACTTACAAGTTGTGTTGTAAAGATGGTTGAAGAAATGTCTGTCAAGATCCTAAGCAAAAATATAGACATTGCAGTAATAAACATGAATGACGATTTAGAATTACATGCACTCCATAAACTAAAAGGAATTCGATTTGTTTCCAGAAGGTTCTCAGGGGATACCGGAAATATTAATAGTGTTGCTTATATCGTGATGAGTGAAGATTATAAAGAACTAGAACATGGGTTAAGTCAACTTACCTCAGATATATTTTGGAATCCCTCAGCGGTGTTCATTATAGTCCTACAAAGTTTTGGGAATTATAGTTTACATACTGTTACCAAATTACTTCAAGAATATAATATTTTCTATAACGTTACATTGGTTTCACATAAAGGTGATGATTACGCTTTATACAAGTACAATTCAACAACACCAGATAACTGTATTCAATCTAGTCATCTAACATTTGTGTCATGGTGTTCTAAATACCGGGGTGAAAAAAGTTTACCCGTACTTAATTTGGGCACCGTTCGTAACTGTCGATTTGAATTCTTAACACACAATATATGGCCTTTTACTAATTTCGATTCGGAAACCAAGGGAAATGAAGACTACTTGCTATCATTATTCCAAGAACATGAGGGAGTAGAAATTGAATTACAAGTATTTGGTAAACTTGATAGGTACGGGAATATAGCTGCCAACTATTCTAAGACTATGTTGAATAAAATCGAGAGAAATGAAGCAGAAGGAGTGATAGGAGGATACTCGATAGATGCTCGGAATACTGGCAACTATTCACATACCTCACCATGGACGATAGACCACATGATCTTCGCACTTGCTCATGCGAATTCCCTGCGACAATGGGATGCAGTATCAAAAAATTGTTTCGGTACTTGTGTTGTAATTGGTGTCCTGCTTATAATATTTTGTATAGCCGCTTCATCACTATCAATATTCCCAACTCGAGAAAGAGATGTTATCCACGATGCACTCGTAGTATTTGGATACTTATTGAATAAAATTATTGTTAAAAACCTGAAGCCCGGATGGCCACAGACAATCATTTTCACGAGTCTTTTATTCTTTGCATTTATCATACCGTACGCTATTCAGGCTGGCTTATACAGCGTGACCACTCAGCCGATTCGAGGTTATGAACCAAAACGAACAGAAGAACTAAAAACAATGCAGCCTATTTTATACACGGAATGGCAAAATCGTCATGAATTTAAAGGGCACTGGGATTGTGGAAGTAGAGTAAATTGTTTGTTGACGGTCAAAAACTGTCAAAATAAGTCCCTTTATACCGTAATGTCGAAATCTCATTATCAGGTTTATAAATGGGAGCTGACGGACAATCAGTGCGAACCAGCAATTTACTGGCTTAAAGAAACTTATAAAAGAGTAATGAGAACTGTATATTTCCGTCGTGGATCTGTGTTGATTCGTCCGTTTAACCGCTTCGTACATCAGATTGGAACAACAGGTTTAATGAACAGGTATTCTTCGAAAATATATTACATAGAGTGGCTCAAGTGTAAATCTCGTCATCAAAGTGAAGATGTGCCGCTGACATTGATGGATTTCTATTATATATTTCTTTTACTTATTGTGGGATACTGTTTGTCTATCTTAGTATTTATTTATGAAGTCAAGTTTGGTGTTAGTATGTCAAACTGCATCACTGCGTAGATACCTAAATATATAGTGTAGTTTCCCGATTACCTACTATTTAGCTACCTGTGAAGAAGTATCATAATAATTATCATAGGTAATAATTCAGATCTAAATGCACATGGTAATAATAATAATTAACAATTTATGTAAAAATATTAATAAAATTAATAATGTACCTATGTGTAAATAATTGAATAAAGGAATTAATTAACATTTCAAACCGCTACTTGCGTAAATATAGATAATGTAGTTTTCTCAATTACCTACTATTTAGTTACCTGTGAAGAAATGTCCTATATGTTTAAACTGCACATGAAAATAATAAATAGGTATTTAAGTAATTTGTTTGAACTATAAAATAATAATTGGTCATAAGAAATTTAAGCATAGCGATATAATATAGCACAAATAAAGATTAGACAGCACAGTGAAATGTATTTTATTTTATCTACATGAAAAAGACTTAATTATACTTTATTTATTTGAATTTGTCGATGAACATGTCGATGATCTGCTTGGCGGCACGCGGCTTGTCTGAGGGCACCATGTGGCCCGCGCCGCGCACCATGACATCCATGAAGTTACCACTCGCCTTCACGAAACTGAAAAGTTGTTTTGTGAGATAAACGGTCATGCGGGTCACTTCATGGATAAACTTCTGGGTCTTGTCACACACCGTACGAAATGTAGGAACTCAACGTTGTGGCTCTACCAAGAAAATACATGTTAAATTTTGTCGCTGTGCAGTGAAAACCTTATGTTTGCATACAACGTAGTTTTACAGGAGAAGGTAAAAACTGTCAGTTGAAAAAAAAAAAGTGAAGTGTATGTAAGTCTTAGGATTTCATTATCATTAATAGGTGTCGTTAGACGCATCTTAGAGCTGTGCTACGCGTTACGAAATCTACTCAACACTTATGTAAAAGAAAATCAATGAATTTGTGTTTTACTGGACGGCGACAATTTGTAGAATAGTTACAACGGGATATACGAGTATAACTTATTATTTCTATCAGAGTAAGCTGCCAGTGGACGTTTGCCATGTGAACATTTATAACAATGAAATGATTGCCGAACGGACGATGATAATGATTAGATCTAAAACTTAAATATATTTATTTCAACTGGTGTTTCTTACATATGGGTCTAAGAAGGTCCGGTAGGACCGGATACCGCAAGGAATTAGGTCAATTGACATCTAGTCGAGTTCAGTGAATGGAAGTGCGTAGGATAATGTTGATACTCACGAATTAACAGAGTTACTGTCTTCGTCGTACAATGGTCTTCTGGTAGCGTTCAGGTATGCCTGCGCTCCGGACCACTTGAGACTTCTGTGCGTGTGAACTGACAGCGCGTACGCAACTATCATGTCTAGTTGACCGCTGGAGGCAAAGAACACATAATTTGAGGCATTCTTTTAATAATTTACGGGCATGATATAAAATTACACAGTCATAATCTTTAAACTTTGGAGGAGATGATTGGCATGATTGAAGACATCCGAGCAGAATCTGCAAAAGTTGGTTTGAAAATCAATACCGCAAAGACGAAAATCATGTCAAACCTCCCTGACGCACAAAACTACCAACTGCCTGTCGAAGCCGTTACAGACTACATTTACCTCGGACACAAACTCACACTCGGTAGTCAAAATCAAACCGCAGAGGTCGAGAGACGCATCTCCCAAGCATGGGCAGCTTTTGGTGCAAATAGCCGGATCTTGCGCGGAAAGTTATCCGTTGCCCTAAAGGTATAGGTTTTCGAGCAATGTGTGTCACCGGTATTCACATATGGAGCAGAGACTATGACTCTTACGGAACTGTCTGCAGAAAAGGTGAGAGTAGCGCAAAGAGGAATGGAGAGAGCTATGCTCGGAATCACCTTACGTGACCGTAAGACGAACGAATGGGTACGGTCCAAGACGAATACCCAGGACATAGTATCCATTATAGCCAGACGCAAATGGAGATGGGCGGGACACATTGCTCGAATGGAAAAGGAACGATGGACGCGGAGACTGTTGGAATGGCGACCACGTCAGCATACCAGACCGCGAGGACGACCACCTAAACGATGGGTGGATGACATTAGGCGACACGCAGGTCCGGATTGGATGGCAAGGGCTCAAGACCGCCAGGAGTGGAGGAATTTGGAGGAGGCCTACACCCAAAAATGGGTACAACATGGGCCGCAATGATGATGATGATGAATCTTTAAACGTAGTTTTTTCGGAGAGTCTTTTTTTCCTCATTAAGTAGTCTATGGGTTATCCATTATTTACCAGGCACCCTGTATAGCTACTACTGAAACTATCACTCACATCAGATATTTAGGGAGTGTAGCGTTATTACATGTTCAAAGATTCACCCATTACGTCTCAAAATAGCGAAATTAATCATGTATTGATGATGATAATGTACTAAATTAATTTAAAAAATCATGTATTGATGATGATGTATTGATTAATCATGTATTGATACATCCGTTTATGTACAGTCTCCAAATATCCTACTCAACAACTGCTTCCTATTTTTGTTAATTTAGAGACAGATAATCTGTAAAACTACGGAAAAAAATGTGTGAGGATCCTTTAGGTTATAGTTGCTGTAGGTAACTTACTTGTAACACATAACTCCATAGTGCTCCAACAATTCCTCAAGCCAGGGTTTTACAGTATCAAAAATGTCTCTTCCCAAGGCATCGTTTACATCTCCATTAATGGTAACATATTCCATTTTCTTGACGTGAAGTGCTCTTTGGACTTCCGGTTTATTTAAAAATGTTGCTATTGAAGTTTCTAACGATTCAGACGCATCATTCAAATAATTATATACATCAACTCGAGAAAAGCTCGTCAAAAGTGAGAAAGCGGTGGATGCACTCTGAAATCAAGAGTTTATACATATATCAACATTTAAAGAATGGATGAATAATTTCTGTATCGATATCAATGATTTATCATACGAACCTTTTCATAAGCAGGGAAATCTTTTTGTTCCCAATACTTTCTAGCATCTTCCTCTGCTTCGTGTATAACTTGAGCTTGTTCTGGGTCCACCAGTCCCACTTGCAGCGCCCACTCCGAGTAGTGCAGCAGTGTCGGTGGATCTGTCCACCCGTCGCCGATTGCTAGTCCCTGCATTTATAAGTTCAACGACTCCAATTAGGAAGCATCTACCTAATAATCGAATTATTTAAAGTACGGACTGCACTTACTTTCAAATTAATTGGCATTGACTCGCTTTTGTTGTGATGTATGTAATGCCCAAACGCGGGAATGTATTTTCCAGCGTATGACTCTCCTGTAAGGAATAGAGGTGCTTTCCTCAGTTTCGGAAAAACCTGAAGAAACTGCTGGATGAAGCTAAGAAGACAGGCGCCCACCTGCATGTAGTTAAAATATAATTTTACTGTTTATTATCTATCGGCGGATATGTGGGTGTAAAGTGCTTAGATCTCTTGTCAGAATACAGTCACTCACCATATCCTCATTAGTAGCATATTCCCCTCCCTCAGTGAAGCTAAATCCAGTACCGACCGGGTTGTCAATGAACAGAAGCGAATAGTTGGATGCCCACGTGATTGGCATTTTTTGGGCTGAGAAATAAATTGTATAAATAAGTAAAACAATGGTACATTGTTATCCAGGCCTGAAATAATGCAATTGACAGCCGAGTAATATTGGAAGGTCGAGGCGAAGCCGAGTACCTACTTCCGAAGGACGAAGTGCCAGCCTTTTTCACAATTTACGAGCTATTGAGAAAAGTTTTTAGTTAGAGCATGCATACAATCCAAGTATGCTGGGGACTTCTTTCTATATAACTAAGTATACTGAATTAATTTTACACAAATTAATGTACATGCAACGCAATCAGTCTTCCATATCCTGATTCGCACTATATTGCTTCTCATCGCGATAAACAATAATTTAAAAATCATAGACCGATATTAATATCATACCTGTTTGGCCGTCGGTTTGCAAAGGACCTATTTCTTCAAATAACCCGAATAAAGAAGATCCTCCAGGTCCCCCTTGCAGCCAGATAATCAACGGAGTACTTTCTAAAGGAACTCCTTGCGCAGGAAAGTACCAGAAGAACAGGTTCCATTTTCCGGTTTTATTGACAGTGATGTATGCAGCATGACTATTGACGCCGGCGAATAGGCTCGGGTCTACCACGGATAGTTCTCTTGCTTTTTCTGTTTCCCCATTCTCAATTAGTGGTGTTAGAATAACAGGACCATCCTGAGGCACAATTCCTCCAAGAGCATTGCCACTGAAGCAAAATAATGCGAATACACTGTCTTACCTTCTTATGTTATACCTACCTACTTATAGAAATTAAACAAAAATCACTTCTTTATAAGATGGAATATTCGCGACACTCAAACCAATTAGCGAGTAATTGTGTAAAACTAGGGCGAGTAGCAAGTTTTGGTTTTGGAGGTCATGACCCTCTTTAAATGCAGAACAGCGTACTTATAGACAGTGCTCGCCGCGTATCTTTAGGTCGGTGAAGGTAGGTTCAACTAATGAATGAAAAAAATAGGCTAATGAATAATAAAACAACCCTACGCGTCGGAGCGAGAAGGATGACAAAATCCACGATCCTGATTGGACACGACGCGACTCGTAGCAACTTTACAGACTCACAGACACACAACGATCCGTGCTAAGTATTGTAGTCAGTATCTTATAAAAAATTTATTAAAATTAAAAACGACAATGCATTCTTACCAAAGTAGTGCCAATAAATAAACCTTAGCGAACATAGTTAGAAAGTGAAATATTAAACATGATTAGCGGTATTTATAGTTATTTATTGAAGTTAAATATTTGACGCATGCACTTCTTCGGATTTTCTTCGATGCATTCATCATGAATACCTATGCAAAACTATTTATTCCACGGAAATATACCTAATATCTATCTATACAATAAAATCGTAACGAGGCTAAATCTGTACATTAAATATTAAAAAAAATTAAGTGCTACGTATAATAGGATACAGAATACAGAATATATATAATACAGAAGCCGAAACATACATTTTTAGAATTTTTGTCTGTTTGTCCGTTTGTCGGTGTGTCGGTTTGTTTGTTACGGGTAAACTTTAAAACTACTGGACAAATTTAGTTGAAATTTTGCAGTAACATCCGCCTAAGGGCTGGTCAACATATAAGCTATAAATTATCACGCTATTTTCTAATGGGGATCAGCAGAAATGCATTATGTTGGTTTACTATTAGGTGCTACCACTTCATTATTACTTGACGAATCTTTATGAAATATTATATACATTACAGGTCACATTAGAGACGGATAGAGACCCTTAGGTATATCCGAGGGAAAAAATTATCACGGGAGCACCTCGCATTGTATAGGCATTCTGTACAATGAGAGGTCAGCTTGTACTGAAAACATATATAAGCTTGATATGTAGTCGTGTGTAAGTACCTTCAGGCAAAAAGGACGCGTTTCGTCGGTACCACTGTCTTGCTACGAAATGAAGACGAGTATGATATTATTATGCAAGAAGAGTTTATAACCTTCCATGTATTTGGTACAGCACCCAACCACCTGCTAGCTGGGTTAGACTTAATGTGAAAAGCAGAGGAGCTGGCATTTGATTTGGAAAAGACTAATTCCAGTCTGAAGCGGACACAGATAACTAATTGATTGCCCCTTATATTTTATAGCATAAGGTTTAGAATAGTAAATTGTATACTACTGTGGTCTTCGGTAACACCACCGAGTTGGTATTAACGAAATCTATACAGAGCCTTCAATATAGAAGACTAGTCGTTTTTACTTTCCATTATCCCGATGGGTCATTGCGTGTCATTATTTACCGAACGAAAAACATATGGCTCGTAACACAAAGTAATCATAGTATTTCATTCAACAATGATCTTAGGCTTATCTTAGATCTTACATTAGGCTACAGTACGAGTTAACTGCATTACTTAAATAGATAGATCTGATAAGCCAGTGTGATTAATGTTCTCAATAATTTAATAAAATTAAAATATTCCCAAAGGTTTTGTCACTTTTATGTAAGCTCTGGTCATTTTTACACAATGTTTGATAAAATGGAAAAACTATTATTTTTCATATTTTACGTTTTAAGTTTATCTAGTGCGAATGTATTGATTGATACTGGACATCAAAGTGATGTGAAAAAACTTACAAGTTGTGTTGTAAAGATGGTTGAAGAAATGTCTGTCAAGATCCTAAGCAAAAATATAGACATTGCAGTAATAAACATGAATGACGATTTAGAATTACATGCACTCCATAAACTAAAAGGAATTCGATTTGTTTCCAGAAGGTTCTCGGGGGATCCCGGAAATATTAATAGTGTTGCTTATATCGTGAAGGTTACAAAGAATTAGAACATGGGTTAAGTAAACTTACCTCTGATATATTTTGGAATCCCTCAGCGGTGTTCATTATAGTCCTACAAAGTTTTGGGAATTATAGTTTACATACTGTTACCAAATTACTTCAAGAATATAATATTTTCTATAACGTTACATTGGTTTCACATAAAGGTGATGATTACGCTATATACAAGTACAACTCAACAACACCAGATAACTGTATTCAATCTAGTCATCTAACATTTGTGTCATGGTGTTCTAAATACCGGGGTGAAAAAAGTTTACCCGTACTTAATTTGGGCACCGTTCGTAACTGTCGATTTAAATTCTTAACACACAATATATGGCCTTTTACTAATTTCGATTCGGAAACCAAGGGAAATGAAGACTACTTGCTATCATTATTCCAAGAACATGAGGGAGTAGAAATTGAATTACAAGTATTTGGTAAACTTGATAGGTACGGGAATATAGCTGCCAACTATTCTAAGACTATGTTGAATAAAATCGAGAGAAATGAAGCAGAAGGAGTTATAGGAGGATACTCGATCGATGCTCGGAATACTGGCAACTATTCACATACCTCACCATGGACGATAGACCACATGATGTTCGCACTTGCTCATGCGAATTCCCTGCGACAATGGGATGCAGTATCAAAAAATTGTTTCGGCACTTGTGTTGTAATTGGAGTCCTGCTTATAATATTTTGTATAGCCGCTTCATCACTATCAATATTCCCAACTCGAGAAAGAGATGTTATCCACGATGCACTCGTAGTATTTGGATACTTATTGAATAAAATTATTGTTAAAAACCTGAAGCCCGGATGGCCACAGACAATCATTTTCACGAGTCTTTTATTCTTTGCATTTATCATACCGTACGCTATTCAGGCTGGCTTATGCAGCGTGACCACTCAGCCGATTCGAGGTTATGAACCAAAACGAACAGAAGAACTAAAAACAATGCAGCCTATTTTATACACGGAATGGCAAAATCGTCAAGAATTTAAAGGGCACTGGGATTGTGGAAGTAGAGTAAATTGTTTGTTGACGGTCAAAAACTGTCAAAATAAGTCCCTTTATACCGTAATGTCCAAATCTCATTATCAGGTTTATAAATGGCAGCTGACGGACAATCAGTGCGAACCAGCAATTTACTGGCTTAAAGAAACTTATAAAAGAGTAATGAGAACTGTATATTTCCGTCGTGGATCTGTGTTGATTCGTCCGTTTAACCGCTTCGTACATCAGATTGGAACAACAGGTTTAATGAACAGGTATTCTTCGAAAATATATTACATAGAGTGGCTCAAGTGTAAATCTCGTCATCAAAGTGAAGATGTGCCGCTGACATTGATGGATTTCTATTATATATTTCTTTTACTTATTGTGGGATACTGTTTGTCTATCTTAGTATTTATTTATGAAGTCAAGTTTGGTGTTAGTATGTCAAACTGCATCACTGCGTAGGTACCTAAATATATAGTGTAGTTTCCCGATTACCTACTATTTAGCTACCTGTGAAGAAGTATCATAATAATTATCATAGGTAATAATTCAGATCTAAATGCACATGGTAATTATAATAATTAACAATTTATGTAAAAATATTAATAAAATTAATAATGTATGTGTAAATAATTGAATAAAGGAATTAATTAACATTTCAAACCGCTACTTGCGTAAATATAGATAATGTAGTTTTCTCGATTACCTACTATTTAGTTACCTGTGAAGAAATGTCATATATGTTTAAACTGCACATGAAAATAATAAATAGATATTTAAGTAATTTGTTTGAACTATAAAATAATAATTGGTCATAAGAAATTTAAGCATAACGATATAATATAGCACAAATAAAGATTAGACAGCACAGTGAAATGTCTTTTATTTTATCTACATGAAAAAGACTTAATTATACTTTATTTATTTGAATTTGTCGATGAACATGTCGATGATCTGCTTGGCGGCACGCGGCTTGTCTGAGGGCACCATGTGGCCCGCGCCGCGCACCATGACATCCATGAAGTTACCACTCGCCTTCACGAAACTGAAAAGTTATTTTGTGGGATGAACGGTCATGCGGGTCACTTCATGGATAAACTTCTGGGTCTCGTCACACACCGTACGAAATGTAGGAACTCAACGTTGTGGCTCTACCAAGAAAATACATGTTAAATTTCGTCGCTGTGCAGTGAAAACCTTATGTTTGCATACAACGTAGTTTTACAGGAGAAGGTAAAAACGGTCAGTTGAAAAAAAAAAAGTGAAGTGTATGTAAGTCTTAAGATTTCATTATCATTAATAGGTGTCGTTAGACGCATCTTCGAGCTGTGCACGTTACGAAATCTACTCAACACATATGTAAAAGAAAATCTATGAATTTGTGTTTTATTGGACGGCGACAATTTGTAGAATAGTTACAACGGGATATACGAGTATAACTTATTATTTCTATCAGAGTAAGCTGCCAGTGGACGTTTGCCATGTGAACATTTATAACAATGAAATGATTGCCGAACGGACGATGATAATGATTAGATCTAAAACTTAAATATATTTATTTCAACTGGAGTTTCTAACATATGGGTCTAAGAAGGTCCGGCAGGACCGGATACCGCAAGGAATTAGGTCAATTGACATCTAGTCGAGTTCAGTGAATGGAAGTGCGTAGGATAATGATGATACTCACGAATTAACAGAGTTACTGTCTTCGTCGTACAATGGTCTTCTGGTAGCGTTCAGGTATGCCTGCGCTCCGGACCACTTGAGACTTCTGTGCGTGTGAACTGACAGCGCGTACGCAACTATCATGTCCAGTTGACCGCTAGAGGCAAAGAACACATAATTTGAGGCATTCTTCTAATAATTTACGGGCATGATATAAAATTAAACAGTCATAATCTTTAAACGTAGTTTTTTCGGAGTCTTTTTTTCCTCATTAAGTAGTCTATGGGTTATCCATTATTTACCAGGCACCCTGTATAGCTACTACTCGAACTGTCACTCACATCAGATATTTAGGGAGTGTAGCGTTATTACAAAACGAGTTTAGTTTTTGAGAGCTGAGTTTAGTTATTAAAAAACGAACGCCGTAAAAACAAATTACTCCTACCAATACCCGGACTAGAAATGTATAGAAATAGCCCACAGTATCGCAGCATTCAAATTTATAATAAGTTACCTGATAGTATTAGAAACACTACAACCAACAGTATTTTTAAAGCTAAAGTTAAGTACATGTTACTGGAAAAATGTTATTATAATATAAAAGAATTTATGGATGATAAATGGTAAATAATTTATATTATATAGAATTGTTATTAGAATAATAATAATATTGTATTTAGTAAAATAATTATTATAATAAATATGTAAGATGGTAAAATTATATAACTATTAATTATAACATAATATAGTATAATTATTTATAGATAATTTATTAGATATTATAAACATTTTAACATAACTTAAATATAATATTAATGTTACCGCCTGTCCTAATACTTGCAACACCCTAACAGGGTCATGTACCAGGTTAGTTTATAACAACTTATGTGTACATTGTGCAATAAATAAATAAATACAATGTTCATAGATTCACCCATTACGTCTCAAAATAGCGAAATTAATCATGTATTGATGATAATATTGTATTAAATTAATTTAAAAAATCATGTATTGATGATGATGGTGTATTGATGATGATGTATTGATTAATGATGTATTGATAGTTCCGTTTATATACAGTCTCCAAATATCCTACTCAACAACTGCTTCCTACTTTTGTTAATTTAGAGACATAATCTGTAAAACTACGGAAAAACATGTGTTAGGATCCTTTTAGGCTATAGTTGCTGTAGGTAACTTACTTGTAACACATAACTCCATAATGCTCCAACAATTCCTCAAGCCAGGGTTTTACAGTATCATAAAAATCTCTTCCCAAGGCTCTGTATACATCTCCATTACTTGTAACATATTCCATTTTCTTGACGTGAAGGGTACTTTGGACTTCCGGTTTATTTAAAAATGTTGCTATTGAAGTTTCTAACGATTCAGACGCATCATTCAAATAATTATATACATCAACTGGAGCAAAGCTCGTCAAAAGATAGGAAGCGACGGATGCACTCTGAAATCAAGAGTTAATATAGCAACTAATTTATAAAATGGACGAATAATTTCTGTATCGACATCAATGATTTATCATACGTACCTTTTCATAAGCAGGGAAATCTTTTTGTTCCCAATACTTTCTAGCATCTTCCTCTGCTTCGTGTATAACTTGAGCTTGTTCTGGGTCCACCAGTCCCACTTGCAGCGCCCACTCCGAGTAGTGCAGCAGTGTCGGTGGATCTGTCCACCCGTCGCCGATTGCTAGTCCCTGCATTTATAAGTTCAACGACTCCAATTAGGAAGCATCTACCTAATAATCGAATTATTTAGAGTACGGACTGCACTTACTTTCAAATTAATTGGCATTGACTCGTTTTTGTTGTGATGTATGTAATGCGCAAACGCGGGAATGTATTTTCCAGCGTATGACTCTCCTGTAAGGAACAGAGGTGCTTTCCTCAGTTTCGGAAAAACCTGAAGAAACTGCTGGATGAAGCTAAGAAGACAGGCGCCCACCTGCATGTAGTTAAAATATAATTTTACTGTTTATTATCTATCGGCGGATATGTGGGTGTAAAGTGCTTAGATTTCTTCTCAGAATACAGTCACTCACCATATCCTCATTAGTAGCATATTCCCCTCCCTCAGTGAAGCTAAATCCAGTACCGACCGGGTTGTCAATGAACAGAAGCGAATAGTTGGATGCCCACGTGATTGGCATTTTTTGGGCTGAGAAATAAATCGTATAAATAAGTATAACAATGGTACATTATTATCCAGGCCTGAAATCATGCAATTGACAGCCGAGTAATATTGGAAGGACGAGGCGAAGCCGAGTATCTACTTCCGAAGTGACATTAAAAGGACGAAGCGCCAGCCTTTTTCGAACTACGAACACTTTCGAACTTTAACAATAATTTAAAAATCATAGACCGATATTAATATCATACCTGTTTGGCCGTCGGTTTGCAAAGGACCTATTTCTTCAAATAACCCGAATAAAGAAGATCCTCCAGGTCCCCCTTGCAGCCAGATAATCAACGGAGTACTTTCTAAAGGAACTCCTTGCGCAGGAAAGTACCAGAAGAACAGGTTCCATTTTCCGGTTTTATTGACAGTGATGTATGCAGCATGACTATTGACGCCGGCGAATAGGCTCGGGTCTACCACGGATAGTTCTCTTGCTTTTTCTGTTTCCCCATTTTCAATTAGTGGTGTTAGAATAAGAGGACCATCTCGCAGGCCATCCATAATTCCTCCAAGAGCATTGCCACTGAAGAAAAGTAATGCGGATACATTGTCTTACATACCTTCTTAAATAATACCTACATGAGAAAATTCAACAAAAACACTTTTTTGAAAGGTTTTAGTAATCGCGACACTAACAGATTAGTGCAAGACGAGCAATTGGCGGATTTTGGTTTCAGAAGTTAAGATCCTCTTTAGTTCGCAAAATAGAGTAGTCAGTACTAGTCAGTATCTTTTATATATTTAAAAAAAAAAAGTTGACGGTGCATTCTTACCAAAGTAATGCTAATAAATAAACCTTAGCGAACATAATTTTAAAGTGAAATATTAAGTATGTTTAGCGGTATATAAAGTTATTTATTGAAGTTAAATATTTGACGAATGCATTTCTTGGCATACACTTCGAGGCATTCGTCATGTAAAACAATTTTATCAAGAAGTATTTAAATTGATTTATAGTTATTATTAGGCGTCAAAGACTGATTCAAGTAAATTATCAAATAGTAGAGACGTGATTATATTTTCTATAAGTATTTTTGTGTTGAAGTACCTAATCTTTTCAAGTTGTTATCATCATTGCACTGGTAATTCGTTAAACTGTATGATTGGTTAAACGAAGGCCATACCTATTCAAAATGATGATTCATGCTCATTTTTCTTTGTATTATTTTGTGAATTCAGGTCGAATTTTAGCCGGCGCCGGCGCTGCTCCAGCGGCCCCGGATAGGTATTAATGTAAATTTGTTTTATGAAAAGAGTATCCATGGAGTTTCTGTTTCTTGCAGGTATCTTCTTCAGGACCAACCCACTTGGAACCGTGCACCTAGAATCACGACGTTTTGAAAGCGCCTGCAAAGGCCCAGTTGAAATAAAAATCTTTGACTTTGAATTGTAACAAACAAAACTGTAATTAATAACAAAACACTTATGTATACATCACAATGACAACCATAATGAAAAATGTATGTTTCACCCATAAACTTATGATTACTAGACGTTTATGGTTTCACTAAGAATATTACGCGCGCTACGCAAATAATATGCAAAGGATTTTGTTCATATCTATGGGCCTATCGAAGTAACGATTTCAATCTTTGGCATTTCAAGTATATCTACTACGAATAAACAGTGTACTTACCTAAGTACTATGAAAAAAATTCATAATTGAAAACAAAAGCAGTGGTTTGACGTTATGAAGAGAACATCGAATGTCAATTTTTGTTTTATTTGTTTGGGAATGAGCCACTAGCATACTCATACTCGGTAGGTAAGTATTAATTATGTAGTTCATAGAATAGAAGTTGATATTGACGCACTTGTACCCACCTACTATGGAAATAATAAGTTGTACTTCGTATATTATAATATGTCCATGCTACCTAATTTTCCTTGACCACAGACCGCAATTATCAAATGGTTTAAATCAAGGTTTATATGTCATTACACTCATCATTACTGAGCTATGATTGTGACAAGAACCTAGAGTTTGGTCAAGCTAACTCTGCATAGGAATTATAATGCCAACATAGCAAACAATCACATTTGAAATTCTTTGCAGTGTCATTTCACGCACATCATGTGGAATCAGCTCCCCACCGTGGTTTTCCAAAGAGAACTGCAGCATGGGGTTCTTTTTAATTATTAATTAATAATTTATGTAAACACATGAAAATACACGGAAAACATTAAATAGGAGAAAAAAGTACAAAGGTACTGCTTATTTCACAAAAGAAATCTCTTCCGGCAGACCTGCGAGAGGAGAATTTAAAACACAAAATGTCGACGGCGAAGTATAAAAAATAAAAATAGATCAAAACAAATTAAATATAATAATATCTATACTTGAACATAATGTAAAATACCTACATAAAACAAATACTCATAAATATAAAAATATACATAAATACATACAAACCCATACATAGATACAAAATAAATAATTGTAAATAATAATAATAAATAAATAATATAATAATAAATAATATAATATAATAATAATAAATAATAATAAATGTAAATAAATTAATAATAACATAAATTGCAAACAGAAGATACCCAGAATTTGAATATACGAGTACACTAAGAACTAGATAATCACTCCGTGTAAAACAATGGAATCAATGCAGATTCAAATCAAAGTCGTATCAATGAATGGGAGCTTACCTAGCTTTTGGCCTGGGGCCCCACTCAGGAATTAACTTAGGCGTATGCACATAAATCGTCTAAAACCACCATTGTGACCACAATTAAACAAATAAGTAATTGGAGTTTGAAGAAAAAATACATCGGCTTCAGGCCAGGTCCAGGGGACGGCCCTCTCTGCCCCTCTTGGTACGCCCATGCCAATGACCATAGCTAGATGATTCAAATAAAATAATATTCATGTCAAATGTATCCTGGGAATTACCCCGTGAAAACCCCAAGAATTTCAGCGATGCATTCGTGACTAATGTTAAAGTTCGAAATTCAAATAATATTTAGACCTTAGATTATTTATTGATTGGTCCGGAGACCAGTCAATAATCTAAGATTTTTAGACAAACATAATACATATTAATTTATATTACAACAATTTCTTCTTCTTCTTCATTTTAACAAATATTTTTATAGAAATAAAAAAATAAAACCTTTTTAGTATTTATTTTATTATTTTTGTTTTAAACATTATTCATGTAGGTCATCGAAACCTTGCAAACTAATCTGGCAACGTGTAGAGGGAAATATTTTGAAAAAAGCATTAAAACACGCTGGTGCGCGCGCATTTCCACAATGGGTAAGAGTCACTCTATGCAGATTTATCCTTCGGTCATGATCCGTCCCGTGGGATGACCAACAAAAATCTGCGTAATTGAACTAAAACTGGGACAATAAACGGTACCTACTGCTTACTACTGAGTAATTGTTTGACCATGATTGAGAATTTTTCCAGCTGTAACAAAGGGACGGTAATTTTTATTCAGTTAGATTTGGGTACCTATCTAACTTAAATGAATCAGATACAATGCAAGGGGGAATTCCCGACCCACTCACTGGGTCAAATCGTTAGCAATGTACTAGATGACATTTTTTACATTCTGGAAAATAATATGGTGTGTCATGTACGTGGAATAGAAGATAGTACACTAGAGTAATTATTTTATACCATTGAGTTTATCTAAATTGATACATGAAAAGAAACCATAGTACGGGGCGTGGGTATAATAGTAAAATTAAGAATAGGTACGCAGTTAACCGCTCTAGATTTAGATAGCGCATATATGAAAATCACGCAGCGTTTTATTGTGCAAAATTGGCTATAATTTATTATGTTATAATTATAATGTATTATGTTTTTTTTGTATTATGTTTTATTCACAGGTAAAAAAAACATAAATTAAAAATACACACATACATGGGCATAAATTAAAAATAAATTAATAAATTAGTGTGTATGCCTCATGATCAATACGTCTAAGTAGCAAAACGTCCAAATAATCAAAATGTCTATTTAGCAATACGTCTAATTGGCAAATTGTCTTTATAGCAAAACGTCCAACTATCGAAATGTCTATGTAGCGAACGTCCAATGAGCAAATGGTCTAACATTTTATGAGTAGGTACAGTCGTTAGTAGAAATATGCCATCGTGTTTTTCTTTTTTTAAAATTACTATGGCATATTCTTCTACTCTATTTACCTATTTTAAACTCACCCAATTTTCCCCGGCCGTAAAAATTGTCACCCGGTATAATGGCCGGTTTACATTATTCCAGTTCAGTAATCCAGTAAATCAACCCACAGCTGGATTGGGCTGGATGATATAATTTACATTATTCCAGTCATTTTAACGCTGTTGAATTCTAAACACTATAGTGATAATGATGTCGAAGAGAAAGCAGTGGAATGGCACTGGAGTGGCCGTTTACACTATTCCAGTGGCGCTGGTTTAAATAGTTAGACCGCCAGTCCAGTGACGGAGCTGGATCTCTTACTGGATCCAGTGCATTCCAGTGCTGGTTTAAATTATTCCAGTTGCAATCCAGCGCTGGATTCTATAGCTGGACTAGAATGCCACTGAAATAATGTAACCCGGCCTTAATAGGTAGGATCAGGAATTATACTAGTAGTAGTAGCATAGTCTCACACGATCGTAATGAAGTTTAATAACAGAGTTCGTGTTCATTACCATTCTAGTTACGTGGTAAACCCGCTGATTGGCAACGACTCAGCCATCAATAGGCTACTTCTAAAGATAATACTATTTGCTAGCGGATTAGTGATTGTAATACAATGTAATTAGAATATTCGTGGCTGCTGTCCAGCCCATGGATAGAATACCTAAACCTCTATTTACCTATCTACCTTTATTTTTAAGAACACCGTAAATAGACCTAACATAATAATGTATTTTTAAGTACTTAAATACTACCTACACTGTAGTAGTTATCTTAATAAAGTATGCGAAATATTATTTACATCTTTAATTAATGTTATCACTTAGAGCAGCTTAATTATTTAGTTTTCCCAAATGTAATAAATAAACTATTGTGTTAAAATAGTAAAAAAAACGAAAACTCCTATTTTTACAAAAATGTTAATGGAATTAAACAGTCTTGATACATTCTAATGATGTAGGTATGGTGAGTACGGACTGTACAATAAATTGTTATCCTTTTAGGGTATTGACCCTAAAAGGATATAATTTTATAGCATGGTACTGGTTTTACTCGTACAGTGAATCATTGCAGATAGTGGTTTTAACGAGTTACGCATTGTTACACGCATTTTACCTATTAAGTAATTACTGTTGTTAAGAATTTATGTTTTTTATAAAACTGTTATTCATGTAAAGCGAGGCAGTCAACTTTATCTTTTGTCCGATTATATACTATCGAAATCTTGTACAAAAATCAAAAACAAAATATAAAAAAAATCTAAATCTAATCGAAATCTTGTAATTTAAAGCTTGTTTTTTTTAAAGAACCCTCTAGACCCTTTCAATTTTGGCGTCAGAAGTGGGATCCCAGGAAAACGCATAAGTATTGGGATTCTTATGTATTAGGCTATGGGCACACAAGCGTAAGCCCTCGCTGTTACACTCGTGATAAGTTTTCGCTGTAGAGCGTGAGCCCGAATAAACAAGGAAAAAGCTTCTACCAGTGACGAATTCTGAATTTCTGAGTTCGTTTGGTGCCTCATCCTGGCCAACGAGAAAAAAATCTCGTTGTAATTACAAAAATTCTCGTGCTTTATATGTGATGACAAGAAGCATTTAGTACACTTTACCTTGTTGTTGTAATTAATAATATTTTTTGTAAAGTTAACGCAAAGGATGTATTTATAAATAGAATATTCACTATGGAGTACTAACGTATATTATAATAGTTGATGTAACTTACTAAGCGTTCGGGTAGTCTTGTTATCACAATATTGTTCTCCGTGCAGAAGAAGACCACTTCGTCCTGCTAAACCTCCACTTTCAAGTGTGAGCCCACATCACGCTTTCCTGCATCATCAAATTCATTATTTTGGGTCGTACGGGAATAGAACACGAACTCTTGGTTGGACCTTCAGTTAAACATAGATGTTTTTCTGGTCTGATATAATGGATTTATTGCAAAATGAAAGATGTCTTCCCTTAGGTCAATTTTGAGTTTTTACCCTTTACGTTGTAAGGTAAAATACACGGGGTCTCGAGAACTCACATTACATATTATATAAGAATCATCAACCGACAATAAAAGAGTGAGATTCGAGTCAAGATGTGATAATGACCTTACAGAATACCTTCCCAGAACAAAAATAAAATAAACTAAATTATATAGAGCGATAAACCACGTTACAAAACCCCGTACATGTGACTATATACTACATTTTACATAGGTAATTTTAATTCCAAGAAAACAATAATATCTGATTCACAAAGAGACTTGTTCATAAAATATGAGTCCCTGTACGCATCCCCCTCTATATTACGAGTAATAGTTTTACAGCCTGATTCGAGTATATTATATGAAGGCAATCTCTAGGGATAGTAGGTCGCTATTATGATAGCCAGCATATTTTGAGCAATATTTATTGCTATAATCTGAGTAACCCGTCCGTATTTCATTTTTATCGAGACTTCTGGGGTTCCGATCGAGCCCACGTGGAGCAAATCGATGTTTCACGTACTAAACATTCTGTGTTTCTGTATTTGTTAATAATAAATGCGGCTATAATGCCGCACTGGCATACAGGGCAAATAATATTTTTAATTGTGGCGGTCTGATGTTTTATTTCTACGTCACGTCGTCGTTAGGATAGTGCGATTGTGTTTTCTATTACAAAAAATGCCTGATAAATAGGCTGGAATGAATATAGCAATAGCTGTGATGCGATCATGCGATATGCTTACCTACACTTTAAAATATATTATGGTAACTTATATTGTCAATAGTCTATTAGAGCCTCAATCACAAGACAGCTTATAAATACTTGCGACACGTTCTCGGAGTTAAAAGAATCGCTTCTTTCAAGATCGGTTTCAAGCGTGACTATTTACTAGTCATTTCTTAACCGACTCCAAAAAAGGAGGAATTTTCAATTTGAATTAAAAAAAAAATGTGTGGATATCTTCGCCAATTTTGAATAAATAATGATTTTTTGTTTGAAAGGGTTTTTTCCCCGAGATGGTCCCATTTAGGAAATCATGATTGGATAGCAGCAAATCACTCGTGATTGCTGTAATCGTATGTTTATGCATGGTTTAGCATCGAAAAAGTAAAAAGAAAAAGGAAAAGCGACTTCAAAAACTAAAACGAATAGCTTTTTTTAAACTTAACAACTTCTGAAGTTTGCACCTTTAATTTTTCAATGCACCTTAAATTGGCAGTGGCTATTTACATTGAAGTATTTAAAAGTCAGTTTTTACTTTTTATCCTTTTGAAACGAATACTACCGACTAACGTTCTAATTGTTGGATAATGATGCAACGATGAACGGTAGGTATATCTTTCCCGTGATGCACTTTAGCGGGAATACTTACAGGCAGATCAAAAATACGTAGGTACCTAATGATTCTTTTGCGTAATTTTAATGATTCATATTACTGTGATGTTCCATGACGCTGGCAGATAAAAGCGAACTTATTTTCAAATACAGTGTCACCCATAATAATTATGTAAGTAATTATTACATGTTGGATGATGTATCTAGGAGCGTAAAATTGCACTGTACTGCTTTTATAATAATACCCTAACCGTCAAAAACCCCCGACTCCAACTCGAAAAAGAGCTTTAACTTTTGAACGATACCCGAAAGAACAAGCTTTCAATTTAAAAAACTGCATCGTTAAAATTCGAAAAATCGCTCTTTCCGTTTTGAAGCCACGATGCCACAGACAGACACACAGATATACAGATACACACTACAAACTTAACTTAAAACCATTTAAGTTACGTTCCGGAGATCAAATATAACTGACGTAGCTTTTAAGTTAGATAAGAACAGGACGGCAATTCTCGTTTCCTTCGAGATCACCTCGGACGAGTTTTCACTTCGAGTGCCGTTTGACGTATATGATGGTTCGAATTCAAAACGTATATCTCGAACGGTGCCGACCAGTCGAAGCAATTCGAGTTAGATTTTACTAGAATAATAGATCAACTTAATCATCACTCAGAGTTCGAATTCGAACTTTTTCTTGAATTCGAGACTACTTCGATTACACGATAATTGCCCCCCCAGATTATGAAGACTCACAATATACGGCAATTGTATTCTCAATGAAAAGACACGTTTGGTGATTGGTTTTCTGCGCTACATATCGCGGGGTCGATCCCCGTACGGAACAAATATTTGTATGGCCTAGTTGTTCCGGGTCTGGGTGCATGACTGCATGTGCAATATGTGCATATGAATTTTGTGTTTGGAAACGTATTCACGGCGAAGGAGGACAGTATGGGACAACGTTTCAAAAAAGTTAAAATAAATAACATAATTATTATGCCATTGTATATCTGCACATTGTATGAGCACCTAAACAAAATACTAAATAAAACAATTAAATGGTTGGACGAACACAATCTCGAAATTAATTACAAAAAAACTAAAATTATGACGTTCTACCCTTATCAAAAATCCCCATTAATGGTTAACTTTACACCTAACGGTACAAAAATAGAAGTTGTAAACAATTTTACGTTATTAGGACTCACTATAGACACGCATATATCCTGGAAGAACCACATTCAAAATATACGTACAAAAATTACCAGATTTTGCTTTGCACTTCGTGAAGTTAAAAAAACCACCGACCTTCAAACTGCACTTACTACCTATTACGCCTACGCTCATGCGTGGCTCAGCTATGGCATTATAATGTGGGGAAATAGTACAGATGCGCCTACGCTGTTCATCTTACAAAAGAAATTAATTCGCATCATTGTAAATATAGAACAAACCGATAGCTGCAAACCCTTATTTATACAATATAAAATACTCACTCTGCCATCAATCTACATCTTGGAAATATGCAAATTTGTTAGGAAATATATTAACTTTTTTACAACACGCGGAGATAAATATAGTAACCGATCCCTTAGACATAAAAATATGTTAATATTACCCACATCTCGCTTAACACTACATTCAAATAGCCCCTATGTAATGTCGATAAAACTATACAATAAACTACCAGACTTATTAAAAAATGAAACAAGCGATACAATATTTTTAAACAAACTTAAACATATACTTATTAAAAAATCATACTACACAATTAGTGAATACATAAATGATAAAATAATAGCCTAAATACAATTTATAAGACTGGTTGTAATAAAACCTAAGCCATTTAATAATTAATTTAAAAATACAATATAATTATAAATTCTTATATTTAATCATTTATTACCAGTTCAAATACATTGACATGTTTAATTAAATAATTATTATATTAATTAAATACTACTACTTAATAAAATATGTACCTACTTACCGAATGTTAATGTTTAAAATTAATTTTATTATAAAAAATATATATTAACTTAATACATTTTGCTGTGCCCTACAGGGTCCATGATTGTGCCTAGCTTTAAGCCAAATGTTTAACATCTTTTATACATACATTGTGGAACGCAAATAAATAATATGATTAAGAATATGAATATGAATATCTTTTTACACAGACCAACTGTCTATCGTAGGGTTCGAATCTAGTAGGGCATGCACCAATGGGTCAGAGTTATCCATAACTGTGCGCATATTCCTTCACCATTATTCTTTACGGAGAAGTAAACATCAGGACCTGAAAACAAAAATCCACCATTCGGGTCCCGCGCGATGGAGCTACTGTCGCATAGAGGCCTGAGGCCCACTGGTGGGAACATTATACAGATCCTACATTACGTTATTGTACTCATCATTATGAATAAATACTATGAGGATAAACAACAAATCGCGAATAAAAAAAATCTGCTGTTCCTTAAAAATAATTATTAATTACTCGATTATGGAACCAGTTGTTGTGGTTAAAAATGCACATGTCCCCTTATGATACCATTGCACATAAGTATTACGTAGGGTAATATATTTTATTCTAATTTTCATTATAGTGTATTTAATAAGACAAAGGCACAATACAATCATGAGGATACACACGCTTTTCCTGTATGAATCAACACAAACGAAGCCAGTTTTGGACAACTCTTTGAGGGCGTTGTTCGTTGGTTTGCAGCAGCGCAACATCACAAATATTGACATACTGTAGTCAGGTATTTTTATTTACCTACCTACAGTTCAATTCAGTCATGTTTTTTTTAGCTTTCTACAATTTTTTATGGTTTTTAGATGTTAGTATTGCAAAAGAGATAAACATTTATATTTTCATTTAGGGGCTTGTAGTTACATAGACTACCATACTGATCAGTTGATCAGTGAGGTTAAGCAGCGCTTGCCGCGGTCAGGCCTTGGATGGGTGACCGTTTCTTCAAACATCGAGACCCCTCCGTGCCTTGGAAAAGTAGTTGGTCCCGGTTGTCATATGAATACCTATGACTGTCGGTATAGGAGTCAGCAGCCCAAAAAGTCTGACAATCGGCCTAACCTAAGGGTATCAGTGTCTCTTATTAATATGGTGGTCAGAACTGACCCCACGCTCCCGTATTGTAAATGTTGGCGATAAGGATCTCAATTTTTCTTAGCAATTACAAAACATTCAGAACTGATATTTATGTACTTACTTCATTTATCATAATTATCTTTGACGTCTTTGACATAATTTTTTTTGGTAATTGCTTTATATGATTGGTTATTTATATTTCCAACAAAACTGCTCTTTTTAGCATCCGACGAAAAAGAAGGGTTTTATAAGTTTGTAGAGTGTATCTGTGGGTCTCCGTTCAAAGTTACAGCCATAGAGATAATACATAGTACCTATAACTAGAGAGCTTACTGCTATAATTAGTTGTACGAAATTTTGTGCCCACATGAAAGTCACCTGAGATTTAGCGGTGTCCCTCTCGCACACATGGCCATTACTCATCAACTTAGTAATCTACTAAATTGGTATTTTCAGAATCGTTTTTACATACATATTAGAACTAATGAAACTTCTACCCACGGCTATCAAAATAAACATAATAAAAATTATAATTGACGTGCTTTAAATATTATATTAAATATTATTATTTCCATACGTTATTCAATAAGATTGATTATTACAATATTTGGATACCAGTAGTTAAAGAAGTTTGCATGCGGGAAACACTACATCATTCAAAATGGCTTACATTGTCAATTTAGTTGTCAACCTATTGTCAACATTCGTGGTTTTCATAGAAGAGAAATAAACGTGATCAAACATTATTTTTGTGCCTAGAATAATTTTTTGGCGACAAGATGGTAAATACTTGAGTTATGATTGGGTGCAAGCGAGAATATTATCCTGGTTGTGGAATATCGTTCCATAGGTAAGTTTCATTGAGTAGTGTGACAATATATTTTTATTTTGTGGGATATAGTTGCTCCAAGTACTTATTTTAGATCGTTTCACATAACATACAGTCCACTAAGTTAAATAATTTACGTACTTTAATAAATTTGGATTTGTTTTCCATAATCTGTAATGCGTAGCATATTTTCGATGCATTTATTGTTTTGTATAATTTGAGTGATTCCAAGTATAGTATAAGTATACATACAGGGTTATTTGTAAAACACCGGCAACGCTTTAAGGGGTGAAACTACTCATACCAAAACTTTTCATACAAAAGATTAACCTTGCTCCATCAAAATGTATGAAAAGTTTGAAATTTTTTTCGCGATTTCATGTTTGGTCCCGTAGTAAAAGTTGTTCATATTGATGAGTAGTTTCACCCCTTAAAGCATTGCCGGTGTTTTACAAATAACCCTGTATATAGTTTAAGTTAATTTGTTGAAATCATTTGTTGTTTGTTGTGCCGAATAGATAATAATGTTTTTTTGTATCTCTTATAAAACGATAGACTTTATTAAAATTCCATGTTTGTTTTTTTCAGGATTCCAGCTGATAATAAGCAGAGGGTGTTATGGATAACAGCCACGAACCTTGACATTAGTGTGTAAAAGTTCGCATGTGTTTGTGGCGTAAATTTTAAAGATAATGAATTATTTAACAGCAGCAAAAATAAAATTAAAACCTGAAGCAGTTCCTTCAATATTACCATAGGTACTATTGTAATATGTTTAATAATTATCAGTTGTTGTATGTGTCTGTTGTATAATGTTGTGTGTAATTGTCTGGTCTGTAATAGTTTATACTAATATAAAGTATAACACATTGCACAAACTTAAGATTCACACACTTTGCTTATTGTTTATTTGTGTTTAATATTTTCCTATTAGTATAGTTAGATGGATTAAACTTTTACTGGATTGGATATTGTACTTAGATATTGTGCCATAATGAAGATCATTTTTGACATTACAGATAGCCACAAAAAGAAAAAAAAAACTTCTGAGAAAAGTCAGTGCTTTCCGGACATTTTACGACTGCCAAATAAATTGTACGTGCAGGAACATCTGGTGAATCAGGGCATGTAGGATCTTGTAGTAAATGGGAAGATGTTTCAGTTTCTAGTGAACCACCAAATAAGAAAGTAAAGCAAGAGGAAACAAGCACATAAACCCAAAATACAACTATAATGCCAACACAATTAAAATTACAATCAACCATTAAGTTTCTAGCCGGTCTCTTCTCCATAGAACCCGGCCCACTTTGGAATCGTGCATCTAGAATCTCAACGTTTTGACGAAACGACGACGACCTTTTTATGCCGATTTGAAATTAAAAAAAGTTTTGCTTTGACTTGCATTCATTGTGTTTTATTGCTTAATGTTGTGAATGATGATTATACTTGAGTTTGCCAAACAAGAATATTATAATAAGTGATATTCGATTCTGCAGCACTAAGCATGGGTTACCCTTTCTGCTATAATAGGAAAGATCTCATAAAGAAAGGTCGTAGGATGGTCGCAAAGCTAAAAGAGAAAAAGAAAAAAGAAAGAAAAAGTAGAAGAGGAATTAAATTTGTATCTTAAAATGTTAAAATCTAATGTTTCCTATGACTAGAGCTGCCAGATGTCCGGAATATTCACGCATGACATTTTATTATACACGTAATCTGTGTATAAGAAAATGTCCGGATTTTTCCGCAATGTCCGAAATTTTCTCTAAATTTTCTTTTTTATTATATAGTAACCTTGCATATGCCTATTTATATATTATGCCTTGCCTGTGACTCTAATTATAACCAAAAGGGTGTATGTATATTTGTAAGAACGTTTAGATACACTGTATGGACCGTATATTTCACTATTTACTAGGAAAAAAACAATTCTTACTATTCGATATCAGTAGTTAATTACCTGATAACTATTCTCATAACATAATTAAATATTTCTATCATGTCCTACTTTTAACTAAAATGTATGGTTACCCTATTAGACAAGGACACGGTTACCACAAAGTATTCTCCCTCAGACCGGCTTTACGGCACTGTTAAGCGTTCCAGTACTTGTACTATTTCTATGGTTACAGCTCTTTTTCTAGTTGGATTCTGGGGTTTTTGACGGTTAAGTTAAATTCAGAGATTTTACAGGGAAACGAAACTGATTTAAGCTTTTAAATTTACTGTATACATTAGTCTAAACATACATTTCAATATTATGTTAATTTGATTTGATTTTTGATAAAATTAACGATAGTCTTTATTTTAAACAACAAATTAATAGGTATACATACTGTTTAGACGCATACAAGGGACGCGTCATTGCGTCACGTTAACCAATTACCGTATAATAAATACTTCTGTTTATGGCCTAAATCTTGCAAAAAACAACCCGAATTACGTCCATAGGTACTTCTTAGTCTATCTGACTAATATTGTAATACGTAATGGCGTCTAGGGTAAACATTATGTATTTGTACTGAAGTAATTAATTAATAAGGTAATCTTGTTTATTTACCTATAACATAAGTCTAATGACGCATTAAGCATAGAATACAATATAATAACTAATCATAAATAATAAATATATGCACGTCTACGTGGGTATTATTTATATGCTTGTTTTTTTTGTGTTACATTTTAATTCGTCTATTTTTATTGTAATTCAAATAGAAATGTTTACAGTTTGAAAATGTAATTAATTAGTGCAATATTTTCTTGATTTTGTTTTTAACAATCCCTTATATTATATGTCGGAACATGTAGATTGTAGCAAATATTAACACATTTTAATAATTATAATTACCTACCTAATAGAAATGTTTATGATGTTCATTGTTCATGGTTCACGGGATATTAGGTATACAAACACTTCCATTAAGTACAGTCAAGATATCAATAATTTATATATCGGTTCACTGGTTTACATTATCTCAAGCGTAATCACTAACATACTCGTATAGTAAGTATAATTTTTCAAAGAAAAAATAATAAAAAAATAATCTAGTTATCTGTTAGTATAAGGTCCTACCTTTCTGATCCCTTCAAGGGGTTCTTGTACTTATCATTATGAACATTTTTTTATTATTGGAACAAGGCAGAAATCGCGGAAATAAAATTCTGCTGTCCCATACATTTAGTTGAGTATCTAATATTGAATTATTTGTAGGAAACAGCACATTTTCTTTTGCAATTTCAGAATTGTTCTCTTAGTAAAAGGGATCGTGACCAGAAAGTAAGAACCTTGTAGGTATATTAGGATCAATCTTCCAACTGATCGACCTTGCTGCATATTTTTACATACAATTATCATGTAAGTATATTAATATGTTAACAGGATAATTGCTGGCATTCTGGGCGAGGTCTAGATTTCTACGTCATTTGGAATTTCTGAATGACAAGATGCAAAATGTTAAGTAATTTTCCTTTTCAAGTTCTATTATTAAGTCGATCGAAGGTTCTTCTTGCATTGAATATCATTTGGCAAACTTCTTCGAGCCTTCTCGACTCCTTTACCACAAAGCTTGAAGAAGAAAGTCTCACCAATGCATCCTGTCTGTCATGACCTATATTGCTGAGATCAGTGGGCCGAGCACGAATGTTTTGACGTATAGTAACATAAACGTAAGCAAATTTTGATTATAAAATACGATGAATCTATTGCATTTTTGTTCAATTTAATGCAAACAAACGGTCTTGTTTCATGAAAAAAAATATCATGGATTAAACGTGTACTTTTGGTTCTGTTACGTTTACGTTACTATACGTCAAAACATTCGTGCTCGGCCCACTGGACTCTGACAAGCTAGTCCACCAGTGTAGTAATAAGTCACTCAGCCAACTTTGGACCTAGCTTTGCCTGGAATAGGGTAATGGACTGTTATTTATTTTAATTTTATATTTGTATCTAATCATTTTAAATTGCTTATTCGATAGAGATAGCACTACTAACTTGTGACGTCATAAGTAGGTAATTTAATGTCATAGTAAATTGTGATAGTTTCATACATATTTCATTTTGCGGGAAAAGAATGGATGCCTCATATAGAAACAAAATCTTTAAACTCACCACACATTTATTCACCGATTTTAATTATTTTTTCAACCATGGTGTTCTATACCTGCCTACTATAAGGGAATATAAAATATTTATCCATTTTTAATAGTAGTTTACTACCCTATAACACAGCCTATTAGATGTACAGAGATGAGTTAGCATGTTGAAGTGGCAGTAAGCTAATAGCTGTTGAAGATCCGACAGCCTGGGTGGTAAGGTTGCCACCCTGCCAGAAAGAAGAAGTGAAAAAGTTAGATTGGGGGGAATGAAGAAAGAAGTCGGAGCCTGAATGTTGTGGCTCAAACATTGAAAAGCCTATACTATACAGCGTTAATATAGGGTGCATTGCATACACTCTACTATTTAGGGAAGCCAGATGTTGTGAGTTTCAACCAAATTAACAATCTTCTTATCATCTGTCAGCTTGTTTCCAACTATGTTATGCTCGACTACTAGATGTGGCTGAATATCCGTATTGTACACGGCGACTCCCATTTTACCTGCGAAAACGAATGTATTACAATATTGTTAGTAAATGATTCACCCAATATCACAGGAAAGTACCTTCCTAGGATTTGTAAATCTGCAATATAGAGGGAAATCGTCTTAATATGAATCAGTATATAAGTTCCACTTCTCAGCACTACATGCATTCCTCAAGCGGCCAGCGGTCGTTCAACACATTAAAAAATACAATTATGTATTCAAATATCGATACCAGAAGTATCAATTAATGTAAGGGACAAAACACGGTTTTTCAGGAGAGCCAAAAAACGATTTTATTTTTATAAATCTGTCTATAACTTTTTACTGTCTGCTCCAATTTTAATTGTGTCTAGAGCAAAGTTTCTTAGAATTTCCTCTTCTTTCATGATATAAACGAAAGATTTTGGAATACCCAGTGGTTTAAAATATAGCATGTCCCTTACATTAAAAAAATATGTTTAGTTGTGCCTTACCTTGCTAATATTTTATGTGTAAACCGTCAAGCATAGTGTAAGCAGCAAGAGAAATAGAAAATTATACGTAATTCTATTGTAAAGGACTTTTACAGTGTTGCAATTTGATGTAACTATAGATTATCTACTAAAATTATGGTAATTTAACACCATGGAAATAGGTTCTTTGCATGATTAATGTTAGTTTCAGCTTAGCTATCACAGATTTTAATGAAATTTAGGGATACAAAAATAAAACGATTTATTGTTAATATTTTTTTTTTTTTTTCGACTTTGATGTCTGCGTAATTATTATAAATTCAACACACTAATCAGTCTATAAAACTTTTTGTTAAGCTTAAAAAAAAGTAACAGTGTTCTAATTAACAGTTTTACACACCTAGGTATCAATGTAAAAATAATTATGATTGTATTATTGACTCCACGATCTCTTTTAATTAACAGTCCTACAAACTCTGTACTTTTAATAATTACGTTTAATTGGATTTATAATTATAATCACCAAATTAATAAAAAAAATATGTTTTCTCAGACTTAATCGACAGTCTTATTTGTTAAGTAATTGAATGAATGTACTGAAACGAAAGACAGATGAAAAAATATGAATTGTCTGAAAGATGAATGAATAAATAATACATATAAATGATATGAATATTAATATAAGAAATATATATTATTACAAGAATAAATAATTAGGAATGTTAATGGTGAAATTGAAATGGTTGGAATAACTTTTTCTATTTGGTACTTTAACTAGTTATCATCATCAGCTGTCATCACATCTTCATCGTCATCGGTTTCATTGAGGGTATCTTTAACTGGCGATTTATTCGGAAGGTTCAAATAAACTCTAATCATGAATTAAAGTAAGGGACATGTTATTTAAATCAACTGATTTGAGGTTTAAGGTAAGGGTGTAAATTATTTAACACTATGACTTACTTTATTTTTCAGAGAAAAAAAAAATGTAAACGTCTGTTACATCATTTTTTTTGTCATAAATCGTTTTACGCAGGCCAAAAATTTTTAACGTAAGGGAATTTTTTTTAACGATAGAATTTTTTTAATAATACCAATCGATAGAGCAGAAAATTCTGAATCCAATGATATATATATCTCATTTTCGCCAAAATGTCCCTTACGTTAATTGATACTTCTGGTATCGATATGTGTGTGAAGCTCACTCTGTGCCTGGCTCTGATCGTCAGTATCGACGGTTATGTGTTGAAAGATCGTCAAGTGCCTTTATCACCGGAGGGCATGACTGTGGAAATAACAGTGAAGAACAAAGGGGACGAACATCCAGTGTCTACAATGAAGATCGATATCGACGAACAGGACAAGAAAGTGGTGATGTCAATGGCTGAATCTCCATTAGGAGTGCTGAAACATCACCGTAAGCTGCATCCTGACATCGTGCCGACCTTGGAAAATCGCCACGGGATCCGCGTAGGTACCTGCCCACTGGGCTACGTCGGTCGAGGTGGATTCTGCTTTCCCAGTGACGACGCCTAAACTATTCACACTTAGAATAAAGAAATCTGCTTCTACTGTTACTTACTTATTAAAAAATAATTTTATTACAACCGTCTATTGTTTTCATTGTCCTTATTATTTATTTATTTATACTTTATGCACTAAGTACAGAGGCGGACTTAATGCCGTAGGCATTTTCTACCAGTCAACCTAAGGGTGATGCAGAGAAAAAAGTATGGTAGGTGCACGGACAAGATAATTATACTAAAAAAGTCAATTATGCATAGTTACTTATAACTATTTATACATAAATTTTTATATAATATACACTACGTATTATATATACACTATTATACATAAATAAATATATATATAATTATATATACATAAATATATTATAAGTAGTAAGAAAGCGGAGATGATTCTGCCAATTTGTGCCAATTTGTGTTGGTAATCTTATTATTACGTGAAGAGGAAACTTTGTACCCCTTTTTAAGCATGTTGCGTGCACGGAGGGGTGTGAGATTTGGAATATGGAGAAGGAGTAGAAGAAATCTAAATGATATTTTAAAGTGGTCGAATTTCGACCACTGGGCGACCTCATTTATAATAGGTGATATTATGCAAGTTAATTATTGAATCAATCAGCTTTATTCTTGGAAAGGATCTAAAGTTACTGTTATTGTTTTCTATGAATTAAAAACGAAATTAATTGCGGGGATGTAATTAACTTTATCAATTATTTTACAAATTTTTCAGACACGTAGACTCGTGTTCCTAAAACACTGCGTATGAAGCATTGAAGCCACCATTACCAGTAAAAAATATAGAATTATTATTATAGTAAGTAGCTTACACACATTTATGCTGGGTTTAGAGTTAAAGAATGCAATCAATGGCAGCAAAATAAATTCATCTAATAGGTACCCCGTGGTGGAAAATACCGCAGCCCTGTCTCGCGCATAAGGTAAAACCATAGATATCCGGGTAAAACGAACGTGCAAGTTATGCATTGTATTTTAGTATACCTAGCATTTAACATGGCCTATGGACATCCCAGTGATGTCGTCAGAACCTAATTAATGGTCACGTGCTGCGGGAAACACCGCGAGGGTGTCGGGAAAGAAGATTGCCTTTTCCCCCGGGACATGCTAGGTCGCTGCACAGTACCGGTATATTTCACTGAAGATCCTGCAGCACCTCCGAATGTGTTGAAGAGGTCACCGAAGCGTTTTTAGTGGGTAAGATTTCCTCAAGTTCCCTGGCATCCGTCCCTGAAGGGAGGCAACTATTTGTAGGTATAAGGTAACAGAATTGAAAGTAGATGCTGGAACCCGAAAGATGGTGAACTATGGTCAGGTCGAAATCAGGGGAAACCCTGATGGAGGACCGTAGCGATTCTGACGTGTAAATCGATCGTTGGAACTGGATATAGGGGCGTAAGACTAATCGAACCATCTAGTACCTGGTTCCGTATCATCATCTAGTTTTTAATTAAAGCACTTTAACTTTGCAATATCTTAGTCAAGAGATTTCGGAGTGACATTGCGTGGACTTGGTTGAGTCAATGATGGAATAAAATTAGAGAAGCGATAGATAGACACCGTCCGCCTACGTTTCTATATGATCTCGTTGATCCTGGCTAGATATTTCGCGAGACTTGTTTTTAAGTTTTAACCTACATATATTATATCAAAGATATAAGCACAAAATTATACATTATGCACTGAGATGAATAATATAAAGTACATATCGTTGTTGATAGTCTCATACTTAACATTTTTAAACATCGCGTTGAACTAAAAAATAAAAGAAATGTGTTTTCGCGTCTATTAATTGCCATTCACAATCAGCAACCTACAGACGCGAAAACAATTTATTTTATTACAATTCGCGGTATTCTACTATGTTGTTTACGCGTTATGGTATGGGACTTTCAACGACGATAATTATGATTCATCTTAAAACGTCTATTTATGAGCAAAACTACATAGAATAATATAGAGGGAAAACTTAATCTGCTGAAGAATTACGTCAGTATGAAATAGTAAATAGTATATAAAGTCCTGTGCAGCCTCAGACGCATACACTCCAAATACGGCCAGCGGTCGTTCAACACATTAAAAAATACAATTATGTATTCAAATATGTGTGTGAAGATCGCTCTGTGCCTGGCTCTGATCGTCAGTATCGACGGTTATGTGTTGACAGATCGTCAAGTGCCTTTATCACCGGAGGGCATGACTGTGGAAATAACAGTGAAGAACAAAGGGGACAAACACCCCGTGTCTACAATGAAGATCGATATCAACGAACGGGACAAGAAAGTGGTGATGTCAATGGCTGAATCTCCATTAGGAGTGCTGAAACATCACCGTAAACCGCATCCTGTCATCGTGCCGACCGTGGAAATCTTGAAGGAACAAGGAGTGCTACAACATCTTCGTGATCCACCGAACATCGTGCCCACACTGGAGAGCCGCTTCGGGATTGCCGTCGGTACCTGCCCGCTTGGCTACACCAGTGTCAGGGGGTTCTGTTTCCCCAACGAAGATGCCTAGACTAAGGGCACACTTCCTTCTGCTTCCAATGCTTTTTTATTAAAACTTTAAATGTTTGATTATCCAACTTTGGTTTTAATTGTGTGTTTCCCATATTTTGTTTCGCTATTTGACAATAATGTGCAAATATTAAATAAATTGAGTTAAATAGTAATTCTTTACATGAAGTCAAGCAGTTTTATTCGACGTATTTCACGAAGAGCACCCATTTTAATAGTACTGAAACGAATAGCACCGAAGCTATTCCAAGTACGGCACAAATCCAAAGGGATATGCCCATTCGTTAAGGAGGTTTTGGCCAAGTGGCGTCCATAAATACAGCAAATCATAGGCATTAGGGTTGACATCATAGATACAAAATCAACCACAATTTTTTACATAGAACTTGGACAGAATTTTAAAATTGTATGAAAAAAATTCAGGGTTCATATAAAACAAACATGGAGTTGACTGGCTAAGTGTCGTCGTGGTAAGCGGGTGCGGAATCCAATGTAAATCAAATGTAAGCCAAGGTTGTCATCGCCATAATACTAATCAAAGTCATCGGATAGAAAATAGCAAAACCGTGTAGGAAAAATCACAATTCACAAAGCACAACAAACAACCCACAACAAACAAAATGTTAACTGTCAACACAGACTGTCAATTTCAATTATCATTGACGTAGTGATGGCGATTCGGCATCGATTTATCAAAAACCGATGTTATAGAGCTATGAATCGATATTTTTAATAAACTTGAACCAGCACTGCATAGATTTCGGAAGACAATCAATAGACATTTATTTTACCTATTGTATAGAAATTAAACGTTTTAATATAGGAAGCGAAACAAAAGAAAAAAGTTTTTCAGAAGATCATTCAGTTCTCGATTTATTTGATTTCGATTTTTTGTGACATTTGCCATCACTACTTTTATAAGATTGACATAACGTGCGGAAATGAAGATTGCATCACATGCATAATTGATTGAATGTCTTTTTAATATAAGTTTTTAATTCCCGAGTGTTACAAACAAATAAATAATAACAATATTTTAGTTACTAAATAAGATATTTTTTTGTATTTTTCACATTGGTGTAACGAACCTGCCTACCTACTGGCCAAGAGTGGGCATTTGCCTTTGGTTCGGTGCGATTCGTGGAAGAGTAGAAAATATTAAGTTTATTCCAAAAGCGGCACCTACCTTCGTAAAAGTAATTTCTAGTGATGTTATGTATTTTTTGGTCAGGATATTAAAATATATCGCTAAAAATAGGTACGCATATTAAACAAAAAAAAATGTTTAATTTAATTAACTATTTGGTTTAATTTTAAAAACAGCCTTAGGTTATTTATTACCTAGTTACTATAAATACCTAAAAAACAAATACGCTCTTGTGATAATTATAGTCTGTATTAGCAATACATTAGTGTGTCCCTGGATAATGTGCACAAATAAAAATAGGTGAAAATTAACCAAAACTTATCGACAATTTGTTTTATCTAAAAATAATTGTTTAAATAATATTATAGATTTTTTTCTTTTGTATTGCTTACTAAAGACCCTCAGTATTAAGGTAACAATAATGATGGTCATGAATAGGTGGTGTGTGGCAAATAAAAAAAACAATCCATAAATAACACCCTCAAATTAAAGAAATTTAAAATATTTGTTATATATGTACTTTATTCTACACCTGAATATAAAACTTTGTAAGTGATCCCAGATTACAATAAAACAGTACAATGGGCGGCCTTACCTTATCGCATAAAACAATTTCTTCCAGGCAACCATTGGATGGAATACAGTGACAAACAAGTTCAGGGAGCAGACTGCGGTGCACATAAATATGATGAACTAAATATACCTATGTACTTCCAAAAAAATCTAATGAAACATATTAAGCAATTACCTATATATAAAATTAAGTAAATACGATTGAATATAGTACAAATATAAAATATCACAGCGAGAAAGAAAGTAAAGCCAAAAACAAAAAAAACCCAGGTGTAGTAAAATTAATGCGACAAGTAATGTTCCTTCACCATCCTTTTAAATACCGGCTTAATAAATTTCGAGTTGTTCAAAATAAATCCCCGGTATAACCATATTTTTTACATTTTATAATTTCTCAACTTACTTCGTTTGCAACTTTCTTTAAGTAGGTATATATTATTGGAATCTTATAAAAAAAAAATGAACACAAAATTTTGGTCTAGTTTCACCAATATTTGTTTATGCACATTATCCAGGGACATACAATAAATCTTTATACAGTAATTAAAAAATCAGCTTTATGCTATTAGCTGTCCCGACATTTCTAAAACGAAAAAACAAATTATATCTTCGCATAATTATTATCATATTCGAAAGTCTTCGACCAGTCCGTCCTGCCTGTCATGACTTATGGTGCCGAGTCATAGACACGGACAATTGGACTAGTCCACAAATTTAAAGTCAATCTTGGAGTTTCTCTGAAGGATAACATCCGAAATAAAATCATCCGGAGATGAACCAGAGTCACCGACATAGCTTGAAGAATTAGCAAGCTGAAGTGACAATGGGCTACCATGTCTGTCGAAGGCCCGATAGCTGTTGGAGCGGACGAGACCTTAGTGGAAATTGCCAATCGATAAACATAGTGTGGGATGACCCCTAGCCAGGTGGACCGACGATCTGAGGATGGTAGCTGGGTTAGCCTGGATGCGGAAGGTGGAGAACCGGGTGTCCAGCAGTGGACTGCGATAGGCTGAGTTAATTGAAACAGCGTAAGTAAGTTAGGCACCTAGGCATCCCGAGTAAGAAGAAGTAATATGAAGTATGACGCATCGTACCGAACCGAACTGTCCTGGAACTTGATTACGAAGTATTGCATTTTTTTTAATTAATTAACTTAGGTACTGCCAAGGTACTGCAGTGCAGTGCAACGACCTGACGTCACACGATGTGTTTTGATATAGAAACTCAAAATACCTACATCAAATGATAGCTGTTTGTAGACCTACTTACTGCAGATTCTTATTGATATAATGTTTTATTTGATAATGTTATGAACAAAAAATACATCCCATCAGTGGAAGCTACTAGATACACATGAAAGCAATAAAGAGTTTGAGTTTGAGTTACTTTTACGTAGGTGCCGTTCGTGGAATAAAATAAATAATTAATTTTTTTAAGTTTCATAATGACTAACATAGGGAAATCGATATGTAAGTAGGTACTCTAATTGTGGTATCGTCATTCAAAACAGTATATAAAGTCCACTATTGTTAGAGCTACAAACACTCCTCAAACGGCCAGCGGTGTTGTTCAACACATTCAAAAATACAAATATGTATTCAAATATGTGTGTGAAGCTCACTCTGTGCCTGGCTCTGATCGTCAGTATCGACGGTTATGTGTTGACAGATCGTCAAGTGCCTTTATCACCAGAGGGCATGACTGTGGAAATAACAGTGAAGAACAAAGGGGACGAACATCCAGTGTCTACAATGAAGATCGATATCGACGACCGGGACAAGAAAGTGGTGATGTCAATGGCTGAATCTCCATTAGGAGTGCTGAAACATTATCGTAAATCGCATCCAGACAACGTGCCGACCTTGGAAAACCGTGCAGGGCTCGTCGCCGGTACCTGCCCGAGCGGCTATACCCTTATAGGAAATGCATGTATAGAGAATACCATGATCATAGACGAGGACCAAGAATATTAGAGGACACATACGATACGGCATGACACGATGCCACAGATGGTTAATAATGAAGCAATCATTGGTTTCTGGCACTCAATTATAGAATTTGCGGCGTGTTTGTCCTTGCTACATCCATTTCATTGTTTACATTATATTACGGTATTTATATGTATAATACTATAAAAATACTATAAAAATACTAATACTATAAAAATTGTGTTCTATTCAACGCATAAGTGGCTTGGACAGAATATCAGCAGTTGAGCATGCCTCGCGCTGCCAACTACTATGCTGAGTCCAAGACCTTTTTTGTTTTTTACCTTCTTGTATGATGTATTTCCTTGCTACCTATATAATTTGAAAGACGAATAAAAATTCTTCTATTCTATTCTATAATTCTAGGAACAGTAAACTAAACAGACTCTTTTAATCGATGTGAACCTGTAACTGTTTTTTTACCGAATTATAATAAAAACACGTTATTAATACAACTGAATTTTCTTTTTTATTGTTTCTCTTCCTTTAAATTCCTTAGCTGTGGCCGGGACCTAGTCCGTGTGGAAATGGGTTAATAGCTTATTATAAAAAATATTGGAATACAATACTTACAGCGAATGATATTCACATTAACCAATCATGAAAAAATTTATCTGCTATAAGACTTCATGACAAGTAAGTATTTGCAAGCTAACACGAGAAACGGAAGATCAACATAGTACTACACACGTACGTACGTACGACGTAGACTCAGTAGTTCGGTTATTTTATTGGGCAGAGGATTCTGTGGTCGTAGTTCTACCCTGACTGATTACTGCTGGTGATTATGATTGCACGGCAATAATGTCGACCGACCGTTAGTCACACTAGCGTTCGTTCGAACTTTCATGATTCCCATGACCTACATATTTATCGTACAATCGATGTTTGCACTGATATACCGTAGCGCACTGGGCAGGCTCGGGCATTACTGGGCGTTTAAGCCATAAAGTTATTATTAATAGTAATAACTTTATGGTTTAAGCGCGCTATCATATTTGATCATCACTCTTATAATCCTATTAATAATCAGCTTATCTACAGATATATTAATACGTGAGGAGAAAACTTTTGTACCCCTTGTAAAGGATACTGCGCGCACGGTGGATTGTGAGATTTGGCAGTTTGTTTTATGAAGAAGGAGTGCAGAAAGTTAAAATTACGGTCGAATTTCGACCACTAGTCATAACAGAAACGTGTAAGTACTATTCAATTTCATATCAGTCGTGAATATCTATGGCCAAGTGTGAGTCGTTTTCATTTTTATGAACAAACCGTATTTTAGACATAGATACTTAACAAAGTATACAACATTATTTTATCATGGTTGATCCGTAGTAAAAGTTGTTCATAATCATGGGCACAATAACACTCTTTTGTGCTTTCACATAATATAATTGACATAATTTTGTAGATAGGTAGGGGAGACCGGGCAGCGAATTAACAAAATTTATATTTTCAGTTGTAGCTTCAAAACGGCTTAACATTTTGATATGATTTTTGTGTTAAATGATGTCCAAACTATTCAACAACCATATCGTTGGGATTAATTTGATAAAAAATTGGTACATTTTTCAGAAAGTGGATTTTACTCAGAAAAGTCAGAAGTTAATACTTACCCCGCAATCGGGGCTAGAATTAACGGTTCCGAGGTAAGTATTAACAAAAGGGGCAACAATTAACATTCTTGGTATTTCCCTCCCTAATTATAGAAAACGCAATATAACAATGATATTTTTTTTATTATGCTATGCAATTAACATTAGGCTTAAAAAATTATAGCATTTTGTCCCTGCAACAATGTTTTAGCGATATAAATATAAAGAAACAGAAACCCAAACAAAATCTCTCTATAGAAGAACAAAGATCAACAAATTTCTGAATGATGTCTTATTAACAGCTACTTTTATTTATTTATTTATTTATTTAATGCTTTATGCACAGGTAAAAAAACACTGCACAAAGGCGGACTTAATGCCATAGGCATTTTCTGCCAGTCTACCTTCGGGTGATGCAGAGACAAACATGGTGGGTGCAACGTAAAATAAACGAAAATTGGAAAGAAAAATAAAATACTTTTACTGTTATATTATTAAAGAAAACGTCAGTTTTCAATAATCACACTTTTTAGTTCGTGGAACAATTAATATTAAGCTTAATAGTTGTAACACTTTGTTATACAACAATATTTTAGCGATATAAATGAATAGAAATAATAACTCACACAAAATTTCTATAACAATCCTTTAATAATTTCCATATATAATTAAATAATTTTGGATTTTGTAAAAAAAGCAGCAAATTCTTTTACTTCCGTATGTAGAAGCCCGAAATAAGCATTGGAGCAGTTTAATAAATTATCTGCAATTTTTTTCTTCTGTTCAGAAGTGAATGTTCATGAAGTCTTTTTGTAGCCTACTTCTACTGGAACTCCTGCTTTCTTTTTTTCACAAACCTGAACAGCGTAACGTGACAGATTTTAAATTCTATGGCTACTTCCCTGTAGTTTCGTTTTTCTACATTATTTCAAAAGCAGTTGACTCGTAGACCGCCAGCTAAGTCATATCTCGGGTAGCTTTTCGCTTGTAAGTCATGCTATTACATTACAGATAAATAATTGGGTACCGTGGTGAATATACATAAAATAGAATCCATAGGTTAATACTAACCCCACATATGGGGTAAGAATTAACATGTTAATACTTGCCCCGTATGTTTTGTTAATTTTAGCCCCATGGATACATATTCAATAAAAAAAATTGTAATTACGAAATAGTTTATATTAGCGTTTGCAAAGTTATGTAGCAATAAAACGAGCTACTACGAAATAAAAAATATTAAGGCTAAATCAAATACTCAACACGTAAATCAAAAAATCCTAAAGTGAAAAAAGTTCTTTACCTGGCCAAAATAGACGGACATCACATAACTCGCTCCTGTGGCGTACTGAGCGGGGCTGATGATTCTTAACCTGTACAGCGATGTCGCGGGGACGAATTCCAGAAATCGCCAGTAATGTGCTGTTTATAGTTTTTTAGAAATTAGCTTGTTAATACTTACCTCTGTTAATTGAAGCCCCGGTCTCCCCTACACGGAATTAGTCTACACTATAGGACATTTTCTTAGAATTTTCAAGTCAATCCAAAGTAAAATATTTATCCAAACTTACAGACTGAAAGAAATTGAAAAATTTAGTAATAAAACTAAAAAAATTAATATAAAACAAATTATTAAATAATACAATAAACCCGATGACTTCAAAAAACGAACTTCACTATACATAGTATAAAACAAAGTCGCTTCCCGCTGTCTGTCCCTATGTATGCATACTAGATCTTTAAAACTACGGATCGTATTATTTGATGCGGTTTTTTTTAATAGTTATAATAGAGTGATTCAAGAGGAAGGTTTATAATATGTATAATACTTTCATATTTAATGTAATGATAATAGAGAAATTGCACCCGGGCGTAGCCGGGGACCCTAGTAACAGATAAAACCAAATGAAAAGAAAAAAGAATATTATCCTTTACCTAAAATTATCTATATAAAACATGCGTCCGACTACACGATATAATATTTGGTAAAGGATATTAGTTTTTCTTTTCATTTTTTGCAGTCGAGTTTTTTGTTTCTATTTTAATAATATATAATTACTTTTATTCCTTGGCTATTGGAGTTTTTAAAGGCGACTCAAAAGCGTTAGCACCAGAGGTATAAGCACAAACGCGCCCCAATGTCACACTTTGTACGAAAAAATGTGTGCGCGATGATTTAAAAATTATATTCCTGCGTCAGCATTGTGTATAAGGCACGGCCATGGTGTAGGTACTGGCACAAAAGTGTTGGTTAAATTAATACATTCGAGGAAACTGGTTATCTTGTGTTTGCGTAGCTTCAAACAATGTATTCATAATTTATTTATTTGCGTAATTTATTTAATGTAGGTACCTATAATAATATAATGGATAAATGGTAGGCAAAATAAATTATGGACCCTGTAGGGTACAGCAAAATGTATTATTTAATTTCATTATTCTACACAGAAAGCCTGAAACCCCAAGTGGGATTGGGCTGGCCACGTCTGCCATATACCTACCTCATGAGCTGTGCGGCAAAATTACTTACCACGGCGCGGCGGCGCGGCGTTGCGGCAGACCAAGAAGAAGATGGAGGGATGAGGTAGATAAAACAAATAGTGAATGGTCTACTCTGGTCCTGGACCGGAAGACTTGGAAGTCATGGGCCTTTGCCCAGCAGAGGGATAACATGGGCTGACTGTAACAGTCACAATAAAAGTAATAGGAACATACATTATTGTTTTATTTTGTTGTGTAGGTATCAATTTATTTGCATATAATTATTGTTAACAGTTAAGCAGCCTAAATTATTTGTACTAGCTGTGCCCATAACTTCATCCACGTAGAAAGATAATTTCGTGATTAGTTAGTGAGAGGTATTCTGCTTTTATTGTATATGTGCATAGAAATGTAATTTTTTATGTATGTATATTTTATTTGTATAATAGATCTCAACCAAAAAAAATTGTAGGTATAATTAGGAATAGATACTAGCTTTGTGTAATGTTTGTTGTGTTTAAACAGTTTTTTTTTAATAATTTATAGCAAAAGTCAGATTTTGAATAAGCATTTGATTAAAGTTTATAAATGTTTAATTTTTAGCGAATCTGTAGGTATTTTTCGACAGGCATAGACCAAAATAATATTGTGGTCGATGCTGCCTTTTGGCATGATGTCAATAAAAAAACCCATTTAGTAAATTTCCAGTTATATTATTATACAATGTTAATATAATATAATATGATTCAGTCAATAACGTCATTCTATTAATAATAATTAATATTTGTAACTAGAATATTTTGTAATATAATACCTATACGAGTATATCCAAATCGAAATACACTTGTGATTCACGTCAAGTACGAAACATTATATAAAGTACCGTGGTTCGTCTGAAGCACATACACTGTACATCCGGCAAGCGGTCGATCAACACATTCGAAAATACAATTATGTATTCAAATATGTGTGTGAGGATCGCTCTGTGCCTGGCTCTGATCGTCAGTATCGACGGTTATGTGTTGAAAGATCGTCAAGTGCCTTTATCACCGGAGGGCATGACTGTGGAAATAACATTGAAGAACGAAGAGGACGAACATCCAGTGTCTACAATGAAGATCGATATCGACGAACGGGACAAGAAAGTGGTGATGTCAATGGCTGAATCTCCATTAGGAGTGCTGAAACATCATCGTAATCCGCATCCGGACAACGTGCCGACCTTGGAAAATCGTGTAGGGGTCATCGACGCCAATATTTGCGCGATCGGCTTCACCCGTGTAGGACATACATGTATAGATAATATGAACATCATAAACGAGGACGAGTGAACTAAACAGACACTTCTAATCGATATCGAAGAACAGGACAAGAAAGTGGTGATGTCAATGGCTGAATCTCCATCAGGAGTGCTGAAACATCATCGTAATCCGCGTCCAGACAACGTGCCGACCGTGGAAAACCGTGCAGGGGTCGTTGTCGGTACCTACCCGAGCGGGTTACATCAGTATCAACGGAATCTGTACGAACAGAACCGTGATCGCAGAAGACTAGTGAGCTGAATAGACACTTGCTATAGATGTGAAACCTGAAACTGATTGTTTTTAATAAAATGTAGTTAATATAACCAAATTTTGTTTTTGCTATATACCTTATCCGTATTACCGGACATAGTCCACGTAAAAATTACTTGAGGAAAGTTATTGGAAAACAGTCCCGTATATCTATAGAAAAAATCAGTGATCGAGGGAGTGGTGTAGGTAACTATACAGGGTGTCCCAGGAAACCTGTACCAGCGAAGGTCTGTGGTCAGGGGACACTAATACTCATCGATTGAACCCCCATGTATGTTCTACGATAGTTTGTAGTTTTCGAGAAATTAATAATATTGTAATATTTTCAGATTTTTCAAAATTGTAGGCGGTTTTAGTTATAACTTTTTCTGTGTGGCGTTTCTTTGAGATTTTTCTTGTCAGTATTATGGCTAGAATGTGTGTTCACCTGTTAAAAACACAAAACAACCAAATTCTAACTAGCTAGTAGTAGTAGTAGTAGCTCAGAATATGATCACAAGATAAAAAATTCTGTTTCGGAGTACTCCAGCACCCACCCGGTTCTAAACACACGTTTCTGTAGCGCATTACATTGCGAGCTACAGAAAATAGGTAGCTTATTTTTCAGTGGCGTGAAGTCCATAAAGACAAAAAGACACTACCTACCCTAACAAATTAAGTAATAAATAATACAAATGTTAATATAAATATGTACTGTCAGTTAAGTCATAAGAGAGAGGTGGTCAATCCCCAACATCATATAACTGGACAATACAACAATAATTTCGTTTTGCCTACCCAGTAAGAAATGTCTGTACACTGTTATTTTTTATACCTAAACAGGTAAGTTCAAAAACTAAAACCCAACTACTGAAAAAGTATGAATCAAGAAAATATCAATAAATATTCATAGTGATGTTCAGAGGATAGTGGTCGTATGCCACCGACCCTAACAAAAGAATACAGTCTAACAGTAGTAAGTGATCATAAGCTCATACGTACATACATACATACTGGTCAAACATATACCCTTCTCCGTAGTCGGGTAAAAATAAAAGTCGTTTGCCAGCAATTATTTTTGCACAATGTTACTTGATTTGGTGTAATGTATACTCAGAACACAGAAAGAACTCTTTTCTATGTTCTGTGACTGACAGTATACGTAGACTTTAGCTTCGTTAAGGATCTTTTTAAAACGCTTTTATTAGCTTCACCTGTAACTAACTATGTAAGAAAATCTTGGAAGTTAAATTTGACCCACTTCCCGGTTTCCGATTGAGCTGAAATTTTGCATACACGTTCAGTTTGGATGATTAAAGCGTGTTCTATAGTTTTTTTTAAACTATAACATTTTTTACTAATAGGTACATACAAGGTCTTATCTCTCTAGTCTCGATCCCTTATAGGGATTTTTTTCAGGTTTTCTATGTTATTTATGGAAATAAAACAGAAATGGCGAAAAGTAAATCAGCTGTTCCATACAAATTTCCTAGTACCTAATATTTAATTATATGTATGGAACAGCATTATCTATTCTGTAAAAAACGTCAACCAGGAACAATATAGATTACAAAACTAAAAGATACCGAAGGGAACTTGGTAGGAAAAAGTTGTTAAAAGTTACAGAAGACTATTACGTGGCACACACTTCATTTTCAAATGCACCAACTAATATGAAAATTAAAACATGATCCCCTTGATTCGCATAATTTTGATTGTCATAATATTGATTGACATAAATGTTTGACATAAAGTTTTTTCACATAATTATTATTGGCATAGTAAAATTGTTTGTAAGCAAAACGGTTTCATCGAAGCGAAACACTGTTACAGTAGGTCAAGGTGCGGCTGGGGTGGCCCTTGGGTGGATCTCAATGGCGCGAATAGCTAGGTATACATACAAAATAATTTTAGCCAAACGCGAAAACTATCATTATGCCTAATCAGATTATGCGGATAGACGTTATGCGAAATGACGAGTATGACCTGTACAGTTATGCGACTGCAAAATATCTACTTCTCATAATTTTATGCGACTACAAAATACAGGTTATAATTTTATGCGACCCAATATGGAAACATAAACTAAGTCGATTGACGACACGGTTGGCGCAGTGGCTAAGCGATTAGCCTTCTGCGCTACGTGCCGCGGGTTCGATCCCCGCACGGAACAAGTATTTGTATGATCTACAGATAGTTGTTTCGGGTCTGGGTGGTGTGTGCATGTGACATGTATGTTTGTAAACTGTACCCTCGATACAGGAGAAATCCTAGTGAGGGGCAATGATTAAAAAAAAAAAAAATAGTATTTGTATTTGACTGATGCTTCACCCTTCTTGGACGAAATCCTGGCCACTGAGTGTAAGCGTTATACAGGATATTATTTTATGTAGTGCGCATAATTTGTAGAGTGATTCAGTATCTGTTCCTAAATGCAACCGCAGTATTGGGATACCTACACTTTAAAACAAAACGAAAATTCGACTTAGTATGAGGGACACGCATAATTTACTAGCACAAGCCATGCAAAATCAAACTTTTATTTTGTTTTGGAGAGAATTTTAGTACTGCGGTTGCATTTGGGGACGGACACTGAATCACTCTGCAATTTTTTTGCACTACATAAAAAAATATCCCGTATAACGCTAACACCCGTGTCAAAGAGTCCCATAAAAGGTAAAGTTTGCATTTGAGGAAACTAAATATTTTGTATTTGCTACAACTAGGTATAATGCGAATGACCATAATTCCACTGTTGATGTCAAGTATTAATCATTCAATACGTCCATTAATTAACTAGAATAAGTTTATTATGTGTATTATGGGGAAATTGAAAGGAACTTGTCGTCAAAACTTGTCGTTGACGTCAAATATGACACAGCCTATATAAAGTCTTGTGCAGTCTGAGCCATATACACTCCGAATACGTACGGCGTTCCTTCAACACATTAAAAAATACAATTATGTATTCAAATATGTGTTTGAAGATCGCTCTGTGCCTGGCTCTGATCGTCAGTATCGACGGTTATGTGTTGAAAGATCGTCAAGTGCCTTTATCACCGGAGGGCATGACTGTGGAAATAACAGTGAAGAACAAAGGGGACAAACATCCAGTGTCTACAATGAAGATCGATATCGACGAACGGGACAAGAAAGTGGTGATGTCAATGGCTGAATCTCCATTAGGAGTGCTGAAACATCATCGTAATCCGCATCCAGACAATGTGCCGACCTTGGAAAACCGTGCAGGGGTCGTCGTCGGTACCTGCCCGAGCGGCTACACCAGACAGAATATTATTTGCATCCCCAATAACTTTTAAACTAATGGGAACTTTCTAATTCAGTGAACGTGTTTAGTGTTACGTTGAGTGATTAAAACTCTTGTTTAATACAACCGTCTTTTGTTTGTTACTGTGTATTTTCCTTATATTTCCTAGAAGGATGTTACGTAGGTACTTCAGTCAAACTGCCTGACTGACCTCATAATACAAGTCTACTTAGCTACTTTGTATTATAAAGGTCAGGGAACTGCCCATTGCTGAGTATAAAGTGGTTCTTAATAAACCAGGTCCTTCTCGTGGACGGAATTAAATCAATTCATTTATTCCATAACTCGCTAGTCCCTACAGGACACAATAGGGTGCCGCAGCAAATAATAGGGTAGTTGACTACTATTAATATGGACAAATATTGTATATTCCCTAGTAGGCAGATAAAGAACAAAATAATAAAAATCGGTGAATAAATGCCGGAGTTATAATAAGCTTTAGTTTCTTTAAGAGGCACTTATCCACCCTTTTCCCGCAAAATGGAATATGTATGAAACTGTCACAATTTACTATAACATTACTAGTTTATGACGTCATAATTCAGTAGCGCCATCTCTGTCTACTAAGAAATTTAAACAGCTTATAACTCAGGCATATTTACAAATATTTAATTTATTTTTACACTATTGCTTAAGTTTTTCGGATAAGCTTCATTTTTGTAGATAAGAAAAATACCCTATTATGTAGCTCAGCCTTTGAGTAGATACTCAAACAGCTCAGCCAAATCAGGAAATCCACAGTTGAGAGTCCTACTCGTGGGATTCAAATACAAGCAAGCTACAAAGTCGACTCCGGGGAATTACGCAGTATCCTCACTCGTCGCTCACCAACAGGTGGCTACTAGCTGCCTTATAGACCTCATGATACCCGGCTAAGGTATCAGGTAATTTCTCGTTAGTCTCATGATGACGTCACGGTTGTTCCTAAAAGGCTTAACTTTTTTTAATATCGTAAACGAATAAAATGAAGCGTAATACTAATATTATAAGGTAGGTACCCGTATTTTTTTATGGCAGAAGATAATTAAAGTCTAGGCACACAGTAGGTAGGTACTTTATTTCTCCGTAATTACCAATTTTCAAGAACTTCTAATAACCTTAGATATTTTATTCTCATCATCATTATCATCATCATCCTGTACTAGTCCACTGCTGGACATAGGCCTCTCCAATCGCTAGCCATCAGGCTCGATCGTCGGCTACTCTCATCCAGTTGTATTTGATATTTTATTCTACTTTTAAGTACTTAACTCTAAATAAATTAAAACAGGACCAGTGATTTTCTAGAAGAAGGAAAAAATTAAGAAAAAATGTACCATTTATTCAGCACAGACATGGCAACACAAGAGAGAGAACACTGTAGATATACAGATTATATATTACTAGCGAACCGACCCCTGCTTCGCACGGATGCATTTTCTCTACTATCATTACATTAAATATGAAAGTATTATACATACAAATCTTCCTCTTGAATCACTTTATCTACTAAAAAAAACCGCATCCAAATCCGTTGCGTAGTTTTAAAGATCTAAGCATACATAGACAGACAGCGGGAAACGACTTTGTTTTATACTATGTAGTGATAATCAAATCAAATTATGAAATCAATAGATATTCTCAGAAGTCAATTTCCCCATTTTATAAGATGTAGACATATAGGTCTTATTGATACGACAGACAACAGGAAAAACGTAAACATTGAACAGACAGCTACAAGGCTGTATGTAAATGATCATGTTATCATCGCCACTAATAGGTAAAGTGGTTAGTTTAAAGTTTATAATCACCTTTATGGCTCTTGTAAAACAGGAATTTACGTTACGGTTAAATATTTATGTAGATCACTACATAGTATAAAATAAAGTCGCCCGCCGCGACAGTTTGTTTGCTCGCCAACTACTTCTTAAATAATTATTATGATTTTAATGCAGTTGTTGCTAATTGTTATTATTTATTGAGCATTTTTTAGAAAAGTTTATATTATACTTTCACATTTAATGTAAGGATGGTTGCACCCGGCCCGTGCGAAGTCGGAGGCGCGCCGGCGGCTCGCTAGTACATACCTAATATTATAATCTCGAGATAACCAGCCTGCCCACAAATTAAATGCCAACATCTCCTGGCAATGCCCGTGGATTTACCCGCGTGAAAATTGCCTCCTATTTTTTCAGGATGAAAATCCCCAATATGCTAATCCGTAAGGCCGAAGCCACACAGGCAGGAGGTTCGCTTGGTGGCACGTTTGATTAGTAGCGTGACTCGGAGCGCGCAGTTTGGCATGATGAACTAGCTACAGCTACTACATACATCAGGATTCTGGGCCCAAAGACTTCTAATTCACAATGAAATCCAAATTGCATATTTTGACAGTTTTACCATACAAAATATTAAAAAAATTGCAAATAAGATGTCACGGCCCCTGGTTGGCCGTTGCGTCTCCGCTCACTCGGAGTCTTACTATGTGTATAACATGTAGTGTGGCTCCAAGCGTCAGTGTGGCCATTGCAGTAACACATTACTACATTCTTGCAATAAATATCATAACTTATAGTAAAACGATAGGTTGGTTTGCGAGCATGTCACCTAGCTCCCAGCGTAGCTCTAAGCACGAAGCGAAGCTCCAGACTGTGTGGCTTGGGTCTAATATATTTTAACTTTTCTATTAGGGAATAGCGGGACTTTCAGCTTAAAATTGGAGCTGCCCGACTAGGAAACTAACTCCATCTTGCAGAATATCGTAGCTAAATAGCACTGCTCTTTTGCAGTTTTGTGTTCCTAACGGTGAGCAAGGTCTTCAATGCTGTTTGGGGAAACATCGTATTGGAAGTAGCTGGGTGCCCCCTATGCCAACACGACGCTAATATAGTAAGTAGGGTCGGCAACATACGAGTGATGCCCCCCCTGATGTTGCAAGCGTCATATGTTACGGTAACCGCTTATCATGAGGCGGGTCGTATGCTTGTTACCCACATTATTGGTACCTATAATAAAAACCCTTTGTATTAGAATAAAAAAGGAATCTTATCCTCCCATTGTATGAGATAGAGAAAATATGTTCCATTTTTATTCTTCATTTCACGAGTACTATTGATTTATCACGCGAAACTTCAGTCCTGACTAATTATTAGTTCTACTGAAGTGGAATCACTACACCAGGAGATGAGTATGTATGAGATGAGTATGTATGTATGAGGAGATGAGATGAAAATGAGGGTGTATAAATCCGTTCAGCTATGAAACATGCAGACAAACTATCGTATGAATAATTATAATTAATAGTAAAATCTGTGGATATTCATAATTAAGGTGAAAAACTATTCACGAATACGAATGTATGTAGTTTTCCGAAGGTTTGAATCACTATTGTTCCTTATTCATAGTACTGGGTATTGGGTATAGACAAGTTCTTCTCCTGCTATTGTTTTCAGATTAAAATAAACATCGATAAGATTTTTAGTGTTCCGTAATTGAATTAGTAAAACAGAACACATTTTTAAGATGCGGACTGGCTTATTGTTTGTAGTGGTCGCAAGCACAGCTGCTGAGCGTGAGGTCTTGGGTTCGATTCCCAGGTCGAGTAAAATGTTAGGCTTCAATCCTTATAATAAACTATTTAAACACTGTTTATTTTGCCACATACATACAAGATATTTAAGTAATAATAAGAAAGAAATCAAGTATCTTGACCTAGCACACGAGGTCGTCGACATGTGGGATGTGGAGTCAGCAGTCATTGTACCGAAGAGCCTCGACCAACACCTAAAAAGGAAACGCGGGCGATGTTTTTTTCCATACAAACGTAAATTCTCCCAATTTTGTCTCTGGATTTCGTTACTAGCGCATTGTTTTTTTTTTTTAATAATATATGATATCTACCACTAGCATGTCCTTACGCTTAGCTTGTTTTGATTAGTTACTTTCTATAGGAGATATGACGCCCCAAAATTCCATAAAATTGCTAAATTTGAACTCCATCAACAGACGTTCAGTGAAGCAAGTAGTTTGACTATAAAATACAGAAAGGGTTTCCCCCGTTCTAAGGAGGTCGAGTTAGATACATTAACTTGTCGTGTGTCACTTTTTAGGGTTCACGATCAACAATATAAAAACGGTAAGTACTGTTCCGGCGAGACTTTGGCCTATATGCTTTTACAGCTTATTTTTTTAGCAACTTCTAATTCTGTGGGGAAAATAAATATATATTTTTTTATTTTAATAAATCTTGGTATATACATTGCGTTTGGATCGAAATCAGGGGATTTTAATTAAAGAGATTGTGTCAACATGGGCAATTTGAGTATGATTTTAAAGAACTTTGTTAAGAAACACATTTTAAAAATATATTTAATTTGTTTTTATATTCGTTTATGAATAGTTTCCAACATAGTATAAAAGGTTTATTAGGTCTTAGTCTAGCTCAAAGTACGGGGTAGGAATCACCTAACCTCTACGTACTTACGGAACCGTCGTGCTAGAGTTTCATTTGCACTTGTCGGGTTTTTCACAATACTACAGCACCTCTCGTCATCAAATGATTCACTCTCAGTTACGACCTGGGGAATGATAGTATGCGTAATGTAGGAACCGTGATTACTTCAACTTACTTTGATATGAATAAGAGTATATAAAGCCTTGTGCGGACAGGGTCACAAACAAACGTCGACAGGCCAGCGGTCGTTCAACACATCAAAAGTACAAATATGTATCCAAATATGTGCGTGAAGATTGCTTTGTGCCTGGCTCTGATCGCCTGCATCGAGGGTCATGTGCTAAAACACCAAGAAGTGCCATTATCACCGGAAGGTATGACAGTGGAAATTACAGTGAGGAATAAGGGAGATAGCCATCCAGTGTCTACAATGACGATCGATATCGATGAATTGAACAAGAAAGTGTTGCTGTCAATGGTGGACTCACCGATTAGAGTGCCTAAGGATGTTAGTGGGACGCCTACGGATGTCGTGCCAACCATAGAGAACCGTAACTCTATTCGTGTTGGTGTCTGCCCACTTGGCTACACCAGACGGGGAGGCTTCTGTTTTCCAGACGACGACTACTGAACTAAGTATTTCTTCAAGTGAAGTGAAACTATTGTTAAACTCTAAAAGACTTATAGATATGTGATATATTCTTCCAGTGTTAATTTATTTATTAAAAGTTATTATTTGTATAATCTTTTTTGTTTGTTGAATTTCCCTATATTTCGTGTTGATATTAATAAACTGAGATAAACAGTCTTTTCAAAGGACCTTGCCAAATATGGTGTTATGGGTCAATGCTAAAAGTATCGCGTGTGATGGGCCCTTTGTTCTTATGTGAATTTCCCTATATTTCGTGTCGATAATAATAAACTGAGATAAACAGTCTTTTCAAGGGACCTTGCCAATTAAGGTGTTATGGGTCAAGTGCTCGTAAAGAAACATTTTGTTTTCCTTATAACGAATGTTAAAAGTTATTAAAATTGTTCATTTATTTATTCGTATATTGTGTTGTAAACTGTGATATCAACTGTCTTTTTTTTGTATATGTGGTGTTTACCTTTAAGTGGTTATTTGCTACAAATCTGTTTGTGTTCTTTTATTTTTTATGCATGAAAAAGTGTATACAACTGTTGGTAAACCAAATAGGTAAATAAAATTTATTTACAGTAAATCTACACATACCAGTGTCTATTATGATTATTTAGTACTATTATTAGGTATATGTGATTGGCCTAGTGTAAGGTTTACCCGTGGACTGCGTTTGGTGCTTCGATCGGCGAAGAGGTCGAACGTGGTCGATGCGTAAAATCGAAACAGTTAAAAGGAACTTACACTAGGGCCTCAGACATGTCCCTCTCTCAGAAAGGAGCTTAGGCCTAGGACCCAGCAGGGGGAACAATAATTTTTACGCGAATAACACGTTTCTTTTAATAATTAGATCAGTTCGCTTCGAGCCATCAAGAAAGTTGTGCGTTCTCTTCACGTAACTACCAAGTGCAGCGTGTAAATATAATTTTACTCACATACAGTTCATTTACTCATTTACTTTTTGGACTTTTTGGACAATTAGGTACCTTTTGGACAATATATCATTTAGTTTATTTCCTATCGTATTTCATTTCTATCATCATCATATTATGAAGAAGTGTAGTCTGGCTGATGTGATTGTTATAAGCTCTCGAATTGGTAAAAAATGATTTTCCGAGAATTTTGTAAGATTTAATTTATGAACGATTTCGCAAAGATTGTTAGTATCTTTTTTTGTGGTGACCTTCCTTGTTTTTAAATTTGATCAAGATCGGCTACTATAAAAACAAGTAAAAGACGCATATTTTAGTTTAACTTGCATTCATCATTATGGATTTATTGTATTTATAGTATAAATATAAATGCTTTAATACGATAGTCTTCAACCAGTGCGTCCTGCTCGTCATGACGTGGTCACTAAGAATTGGGCTCGTCGATTAATTATAATTATACATAGGTACTTGAAGTTTCTTTGCAGGATAAGATCCGAAATGAGATCATCTGGACAAGAGCCGGAGTCACGAACATAGCTTGCAGAATTAGCAAGTTGAAGTGGCAGTGGGATAGCCATGTCAGTCGAAGTACCGATGGCCGTTGGAGCAGACGAAACCTTGAGTGGAGACTGCGAATCGGCAAACGAAGTGTGGGACGCCCGTTGGATCGACAACCTATACTTAACATAATATGCAAATATGTTTTATTCGGAGGCTCGCGTGCCAACAAGCATCCAAGAAAACAACGAAGACGAACGTATCAGAATATACCTATTTATGTTTATTAGGGGGAATAAATTGATATTAATAATTTCCACCATCTGTGATCACCAGTATGTCTGCTAGAATGTTGATTCAGCATCCCAGAATAGTTGTTTATAGCGTGGATATTGAAACGCGTGCATCCTACGTATGGGATGCCCGCAGTCCGTCAGACTTCTAGGGCTTGCGTAAGCGCCTACACATATAACAATCACCATTATCATAAATACACAACAATAGCAAATCGTATGGGACGTCCCGTTCGTGTCTGCGTTCATACAGTGAGTCACGTAGGTACTTATACTCCATTTATTAAAACAATAGACGAAAGTGGCCCACTAAGGCACGAATATCTTTTGAACTATTTCTTTAGGTAGAGTTTCAGCCCATCTAGATTAATTTTTAAAGCAATATGCTATATATTAGCTATGGACTGCATTGTCTGATAATAAACGATGTTATTTTATTTTTTATTTTAATATAGTATATTGAATACCCGCTAGAAGCAAACCTGTTTATTTCTTTACATTTTATTGCTAAAATGGGACTCATTTGTCTATTGTATAATAAATGACGTGTACGCACAGTCAGCGACATAAGTAGGCAGATAAAATTTTCCTAGTAATGAAATTAATTTATCAAAGAAGATAATTACGCCATTCTATAATAATTAATTAGAAAATGTCATAAAAGATATTGCTAGATTTGGCCCTGTCATTGAAAAAGATGAACAATACTACAATGACAAGCGTATTTTATTAAATAGTCTTATTTTATGCCGACAGTACTTCAATAATTTTTCAATACAATAATGTCGTTATCGGAAATGACAGTAACGTCCATATTGTTTACCGACACCATCGTGGGTGGTGCAGTTGCAGTCCATAGTAAAACTAAGCTAGGTCAAATATTATGAAAGAAACAATATCCGAAACAAAATTATTTTTGTATTAAAAAAAAAGAACTAGGTACCTCTTTCACTACAACAACATGAACACAAACCAAACACCAATAAAACCGCCAACCCAAGACGTTAATTAGTATACATACGTCTTATTTTTTGATCAGGCAATGGGACTGACCCCTACAGCCAAGTCTCAAACTCAAACTTAAAATCTTTATTGCGTTCATTTGTTCATAGGTTGACAAAAGGTGTCGTGCGTATTCAAATCGATTTTACTACCTATATATTATATACAATAATAAAAGTATCTAGTACGAGTAGTAGTAGGTATTTCTTACATTACAATGTTAAATGTTTATAATTATTATAAAGAGCAATTTTTAAGTAATAAATCTTGTTTTCCATATTAATTTTTCAAGGGCGAATTGTGCTTTCATTTACGAATCGATCTGTAAGTGGTTGTTAGAAGATAGTCACAAGTGCTGCCAAGTTCCCATGAATGTTCGTGACGCTACTCACAATACGCATGCAAAATTTACATCTTGCATCATCATTACACCACGAAAGGTAACTACGTAGATGTTGACGTAAATCGACAGAACTTGACGTCAACATCTTAATGCGAGGTACTAGATATAGCTATACATAAAGTTATAATGTTTGCTGACCATTATTTAGGTACTATAGTTATTCCCTATACGCTTGTGAAACATGGACCCTCACTAAAAGAGATCGAGAAAGGTTAGAAGCTTTTGAAATGTGGTGTTGGCGTCGAATGGAGAAAGTGTCCTGGACAGAAAAAGTGACCAACGAAGAGATACTAAGAAGAGTAAATGAGAAAAGACAAATATTGAAACACATAGAAAAAGACGAGGAAACATGATTGGTCACTTGATTAGGCACGATAAGTTCATTACCAACATTATAGAAGGAAAAATAGAGGCAAAAAGAAAAAGAGGAAGACCAAGAAGAAACTACATTGATCAGCTGAAAGAAAAAGCGAATATACAAACATATAAAGATTTAAAAGATTTGGCATTAGATAGGACCGAATGGAATTGCTACACCGACAAGTGCTTAGCACTTAAATTTTGGATGGATGGAGTTATTCCAAAGTTCTACACGAATCCTGCTTGAGTGTATTCTTGATGGGTGAGATATCGATGAAACACTTTCACATTGATTTTATAGGGAATTTTTTTATTGTACCTATATGGGGCGAGCGTGCGGTACAACTGATGGTAAGTGATCACCACGGCCCGTGAACATCCGCAACACCACAGGAATCACCGATGCGTTGCCGACCTTTTAGGATTGTGTAGGCTCTTTTCTTGAACGTTCTTATGTCGTACGTGATCGGAAAAACCGCTAATGCTAGTTGTTTCCACAGTTAAAACTGATTTTTTAACTGAGTTCCTTCCTCATACATTTTTAATCTAAATGTATGTGTCTATTAATTTATTTCTCTTGTCATCATAATTATAGATTTATTACATTACGAAATATAATATTTAAAATAGGCTACTTTTATTCCTAATTACATAAAAATTGTTTTATAATCCAAACCCAATTACCACTGACGGGGCCCCCCCTGCAGAGGGCCGAAGCCTGCCGGGGTCGCGGGACTTATCTCATTACCGTGACCCCGGAACGTAAAGGGCTATTGAAGGAACACCGTGGATTTTAGTCAGTACAAGTCTGACAGTCCCTCCCGCCCTGCCCGGGGTGGGAGGACTCATTTGAAGATTTTAACACGATAAAAAAAAAAAAAAAAAACCCAATTACCATCAAAATTATGAAATAATAAGTATGTAAATATCTACTATTACGAATGTGATCAAAAACATTATTAGCAAATATCAGGCAAAAACTGATTCGTTAATAACAGTGATCCATGAATAGCGTATTTTAATCAAAATTCCAATAGCAGGTATTACGGCTGCAGTGGCTGCGCCATTCATTCATCCATTTCATAATCTGAATAGTTCAGTGTTTAATTTGTAACAAAATAATTTTAACTCTCGCATTGAATTCGCATTTCAGAGGCAAATCATGATTATCCTAGTCTTATTTTTATTCACATTAAATTACATTATTCTCGCAGCTCTTACCACAACATTGTACTTGTACATTGTACCACGGAGTTTCCTGCCGGTTCTTCTCCATAGGACTCCATTTGGAACCGTGCACCTAGAATCTCGACATTTCATAAGTGCCTGAATCTGGTTTACATGAAATAAAGATCTATTCTACTTCTATGTCTATTCTATTCTACTATAAATGAATGTTCTGCTTTATGTTGTAAAATTTTAAGTTAAGTATGTTTTTTCATGAACGTTTTATGGTAGATAATGATGTCGCATTATTATGTCCTGTTTTTTGTTGATATCTTATTATTCTACATTGAGGATTTTGTACATTGATCTAGCTCTAGACCAATGTGATGACTCCACGTGCGGCTCTTTATGCCTTGACTGCGGTTCTGCCACGAATAGATTAATTAAAATAAAGTTAAAAATAAAATATTTGACTCTTGACAGAAACCTTATTCGTCTTATATTTAGAAAGAAGAAAGAAAGAAAAGAAAGAAAATCAATTTATTTTTTGCACGCAGGACACCGAGCATGCACACATAACAAACATAAAAAATAAAAAAACCATAAAATTACATAAAATAAAAACAATGAAAAATAAAGCATGGAAGTGTGTGTCCCTCATGTGCAAGAAAATGGGCATCGATCAGCTTGTTGTCATTGGCAACACATTCTGGATGAGAAAACGGGAAAGAGATGGTTTTGTCCCTTATACATAAAAAATAAAAAAACCAGAAAATTACATAAAATAAAAACAATGAAAAATAAAGCATGGAAGTGTGTGTCCCTCATGTGCAAGAAAATGGGCATCGATCAGCTTGTTGTCATTGGCAACACCAATGACGCTGGTTTTCATCGATGACCGACGTCCGCGGGTGGTATGACGTAATCACGTAATGTCGTGTCCACCTTCGGGCGATATTAAAAAAACAAAAACATAGACAAAATGCATGATTAAATAAAAAACATTACCCACTTATATAAATAAATACATCATGTGAAATAGTAAATAAAAAGTGAAACATAAATAGATCGTGAATATACATAATAAATACTATAAATAGATTGACGTGTAGTATGTGGCGTGGTATGTCGAGCACGGTCGTGCAAGCGAAAATCTCCATATTTAGCTCTTTTGAATCATAAGTTGTCCATATTTTTTATTCATTTAATGTTGAACAAAGGTCTCATCTGAATACCAGCGATGTGACATGTTCCTGGCGAGTCCAGAATAAAGCTATTTTCTTTCTTTCATTGCTTGGTATTCCTAGTTCCAAACGATCTTGTTTGATCATGCCACGGATGGTTGAATTGGTCGTAGTACTAAGCTTTCGCCCATACCTAATAAGTTTCTCTAAGAATCTAGATTAGTAAAAAATCATAGGATTGTAATGACTGGGGAGTTAGACTGAGCGAAAATTTGTATTTAAATTATAGGTAGGTACAGGTTTATAAGTAGTTTATTTTTGTACATATTGTTTACCTTGACTTCTGTTTGCGGAAACAAGTTACAAAAACAATAATTATTGTTTCTATATTACATTTTATATTCCATAAGGGAATTACCATAATATACATAGGTATAGTGCCAACATTGATTCGTTTAGCCAGTTTTAATTTATAATAACTTTAGGTAGGTACGTAATATGTGTGATAATTATAATTTTATTTTAATATGTACGATATGTACCATGTGTGGGTTTTTTGACTTATAGATTTATAATTAGGATACCTAATGAATATTATATATGTAGGAAATACGTATATTAATTATGATAAATAATTCCCAATCGTATTTGTTTTATGTGACTTCGAAAAATCAACCTAACTGCAATCGATTCAATTAATGTCTATACAGGATATTTTTTTATGTAGTGCGCATTCGCATAGTGATTCAGTGTCAGGTCCCAAATGCAACCGCAGTAATAAAATTCACTCCAAAACAAAATAAAAAAAATGTTTTTTTATGGCTTGCGCTAGTAGGTACCTAAATTATGCGTGTCCCCCATTCTAAGTCGTATTTTCGTTTTGTTATAAAGTGTATCAATTATTCCCAATACAGCGGGTGCATTTAGGAACAGAGACTGAAACAATCTACAAATTATGGGCACTACATAAAAAAAATCCTGTGTTGTGTGATCATCAGCATAGCATTATTCCATTTCATCAATTTAGGGTCCACTTCCAGTGTAACTAGATAACTAAAATTAAAATCCTGCCCATTAGTGCCCACGGCTGGGCACAGGCCACTTCTCAGAATGAGACCGTATGTTAGACCGTAGTCCACCACGCCAGCCTGAGGTCCTAGTGTTCTTTTAGCCTTCTCGATTTTACGTATCAACCGCGTTCGGCGTTCTGATTGGTGAAGTGCTCGGAGCAGGCCAATCAGCACGCAGAACGCGGTGGCTGCGTGAAGTCGAAATTGTTAAAAGACACTAGAGCCTCTGCAGAGCTAACACGGTGGCCCGTGGACAAATCCGTTTTCTCCAACATTTGTCTTGTGTCTTGACGGAAGACAAAATAAAAACGTCCCGATTGCTAGTATGGTGATGAGGGATAAAAATATTTTCAGTATCTCTTTATGACAGTTAACGGTGGACTAAAGTACTACTTTCTTAGCCTCGGGAGCTAACACGGTATGAGAAAACGGGAAAGAGATGGTTTTGTCCCTTATATTTCTCTCTTTTTTTACGGCGGGTAGACAAAACCGTTTTCTTTACCCTTTGTCTCTTTGACAGCAGACAAAACGAAAAATCTAGAAAAAAAAACGGTAAAGAGATAGTTTTGTGACCGACTTTTCCGTGGACAAACCCGTTTTCTCCACCCTTTGTCTTATTGACAGGAGACAAAATTAAAAATTGAGACAGAAAACGGTAAAGAGATGGTTTTATCCCCGATTTTCTCTCTCCACTTTTTTGTCGCGCTATCTGCAGGCTGGTATGGGTTGGCGGACTGCATACACCATCGAGAACTTTATGAAGGGCTCTATAAAGTTCAAAACTTTTAAAAAGCTAAGTTTAATCTGCACATCTGAGACACAGATTAAAGAATAGTTAGGTACTTAGTACCTGAGAAAGACGAAAGAAAGAAAAACAATTTATTTCACACAAATTACGACACAAAAAAGTAAAATTAAAACACATTCCAATAAAGAAAACAAACAAAAAAAAAACAATCAATGACTAAATTAATGGGAATCTTTAGCATTTTGCGTCGTATTTCTGCAAAAATAAGTCATCGTTCAGCATATTGCGCATTGAGACTGTCAGGTATGCAGGTTTCCTCACTATGTTTTCCTTCACCGTTAATGCTTTTTATGATAATCGAATTGTAATCCTCGCATTAATTCGAAACATCAGACCTACACCAGTCATCGCCTATGATATTTCTGGTTTGAAGTCAGACCCTCCTGCTTGAAAGGCAAGTTCAAGCCTATGACTACCGACTACAAATTACATAACCTAGGTACCTATTATGTTTTTTTCCAGGATGTCTCCTGTATATCTTGGGTTCATTTTTAAATCATAGGTATATCTCACTTGCACACACATTCAGACTCGGAATAATTTGTGTTGGTACCTACTCATACCTAGGCCACCATTCAATCCACACCGATGGAATTACGAGTAAGTATTTATTTTTGTAAACATTAAAATGCCAAGACATTTAAATAATAAAAACACCTTGATAAACATCCACAGATTTATAATTTTATATCTATAAATGTTCCTAGTATCTATACTTACTGTAGTACCTACACCTTAATTTCTTGTCCATAATCTCGTTATAAAGTCATGCTCGACATTGATTGTTTGGTAATTTTTTGAAGCAGGTTAATGTAGGTAATGCATAAACTCAGGCTAAGCGCGCTCTAAGAAATTTAATCGTCGCGAATTGCGATTTTTAAAATGCGATTTCTTTTCGCAGTGCGCGGACTTGTATATTGATATTGTTCACAGATTGGCGATTATTATCCGCAACGATTAAGATTCGTAGTGCACGCTTAGCCTTAGTACCTATTGACTAGCGCTGGTAATACCAAGTTTATGATATAGGTAATGTGTAAAAGTATCCTCAGCGAACAATTTATTTAGTGATTGGCAACGCCATCTGTCATGCTGGCCGCGAACTATCTACGTGCTTTGAGAGGCTTGAAACTGTGAACCAAAATAATCATAACAAATAACAGTGGCATTGATAAATAGAAATGCCTTACTTACTTCAAAGTAGGTAAATACATGATCTTCAATGATAAAACCAAAAAATAAACAGCAATATCATTTACTTTTATGTACATATCTATAATGAGAGTCGAAGGTATGACGGGACTTTGCAGAATAAAAAAAATAACGTCAGACAAGCTATCGCAGTTGGACATAAGCTTCTCCCGATTTAGAAGGAGCCCTTTGTGACCCTTCAGTCCCGCAGGGTAATCATGATACACGCTCATAATCGGAAACGATTAAATTTTGACAGTTCAATAATGTTCTGTACATTGTTCCAACTGTCCATTTTTTAAAGCAAACTGCGCAATACGATTTGTCCAACTTTCAAAATTCAATCGATTCGGATTATGTGATTACCCTGCCGGTTGTCATACTTCATATCGACTGTCTTAGTCGTCACAGCAAGCCGAAAAGTATTACCACCAGTGATAACTCTAGGGTAGGTATCGATAAGTGATTGTTGCGGAGCGCGGAGGTCCGATGGCAGACGCTCCATGTAAATCTCCTGGCTCCATCTGACTAGATTGGAAGCCGATTCCAACATAATTACAATAATTACTACATAGTAAGAGCCAAGCTATACTGTGTTAGATAAAATTAATTAACAACAAACACTTTGGTAAGTGTCACAAACATTTTTAGATGTGGTCATCTAAAAGTGTTCAGACATAGCTATTTATAAGTGGTAATTGATATGTCATCAGGTAGACTTGACCAGTCCAAAATCAAATTGGAGCACCTGGCACGATGTCCGCCGCAGTCATAACAAGCGATTTGTCACCACATTAATAGCTGCATGGCTGCAGTTGTCAAGTGATGGATAGGCCGCGAAAACTGCTGTATTAGGGGAAGAGGCAAATAGACATACGCTGGAAACTATTAGCACTGTTGGCAGTTTGCCTTACTCCTCCTCCACGCGTCGTTCTCCTCAATGCTGAGGGTCGTGACCCTTCACGGATCAGTTTTTGCATGATGATGTGGCGCATCCGGCACCCTAATTACTTAAAAATCACCTGAAAGCGACCCGACAGACACGCGACTGCGCGATCGGTTGCATTGCAAATTGTTAAACAAATTCGTATATGTTCGGCATTCGTCCGCCTGTGGCTACTTTTCCCGTTTGCAGCACCAAATAAGCACTTTTTAGTTCGTTTATTGTCCGCCAGTGGGTGAATCCGTAAGTGGTGGCTATCGCGTCGCAATCGGCAAATACGTAATATCAAAGTGATGTTTGACTGCAGCTACCGCGCGATTTACGCCTGTCGCAAACACCTACATCGGCAAATAGGGGTCTGTTTGTTTTCGGCCGCATGTATGGCTCTGTGCATATTAGAGTCGAGTGTGATGTGGATTTGGTCGCTTGGTCTCATTCCTTGTAGGTATCTTCCCGGTGATTATCAGTTTTGCAAGGCTGTCGTCTTCCTTCCGGCCTATAATGAGTAATGACCGAAATACTTATGGACCTGTTGAAGGTAGATGACAGGATGACAGCCTAGTGGTCACTTTGAGTTTCTTAGGTATGGATACATTCCTTCTTCTTGCTGTCCAGGGGATGCGCAGCTTTCTCCTCCAGCACCACATTTCAAAAGTATTCATACATCAGCGGTCATTCGCTCTGTTCAGGTTTCTGCGCCGCCATACAGGATTATGGAGAAAACAAGACTTCGGACGAGTCTTATCTTGGTGGTATTTCTGACGTTTCTGTCCTTTCAGATTCCTGTTAACTGGCTCATGGCATTTTACTCTACTAGAGATAGATAAATCACATGTTAGGCTTATGTCAAAGGACATTGCCAGGATTTGGTCCGGGAAAACGGCATTAAGGAAATCTCATCTGGGGTATCGTTTTTCAGTATATGCAATAACAATTCATACCGGAAAAACTGCACCACACCGCTTTCTAAGGAAACGAGTAAAATAAGTAAACATTCAAAGCAAAACCATAGAAATAATTAAATAATAATCGAGGTCCTTAGTAAAAGTTGTTCATAATAATGATGAGGACAGGGTTTGATGAGGACAATAATATAATCCCCTCCCCCCCGCTTCCGGGTTTCTATATAAACATTTGAGATAAAGCAACCCTCTTGTGGTACAAACACGATGGTGGTGAATTTCGGAATCTCCGTCGCCAGTAGTTCATGCCTGTACCAAAAGATGGCGCTATAAGTACCATTTTAACAATGACAACAATATTATTTATTCAGGCTTAATTATATAATTAGAATTTTTTGGGTACCTACATGAATAAATGATACCTATAGGTATAATAGTAATTTGATTTACTAGTTTTTACGGTTTGCAATTTAACATGCTTCAGCATTCATTTCATATTGTCAACCGACAATAATAGGTAGGTATGTCTAAGTAGATAATATTATTATTTATGGGCTCCTGAATCCCATGGGACTACAAAGTATAAGGTATAAGGGTACTGGGTAGGGTTGCCAAAAAAATTCAAGAGGAATATAGGAGATTTCCATTTCAGGTGCCAAAAAAACAGTAGACTTAAAAAATATTGATATATTACTATTTATTTTTCAAAAAAGTTCAACTACATCGATTGAAATTGAGACACGACCGATATCTATGTACCTATGACAAACGGGAACTTGTTTAGTATTGCGTGTTGCCTGATTGCCTGCTGGCTGGCTAAAATGTAGTAGATGTATCTACTATATATTTTTCTAACAGTATATAGTATCTTGGCCCAAAATATAGCCACCACCAGCATAAACAGTATTATTTGGCAACCCTAATATTCGGTAAGGAAGAGCTTTGTGTCCTTTTTGTGAAGTATGAAGTTTACTATAAAGATCCTACTTTTCTAATCCCGATCCCTTTATTGTACTAATCATTATGAAAAACTTTTTAATATGGGACCATCACTGAAATCGCGCAAAAATATCAGCTGTCCCATACAAATAATTAATTATTACCTACTCGATTTTTAGCTGATTTTTTTTCGCGATTTCGCGGTTGGTCCCATGGAAAAAGTTGTTCTTAATGTTGAGTATAATAAAAAAAAGGGAAAAAGGGGAAGGGGGGCTTAAAGGGATCGGGACTAGAAAGGTAGGACTATGTATTTGCACGTTTTCACAAAATATTATTAATATCTTCGAAACTATGTAAAAATAAAAAACGGCTGGTACCCTTTCTCGTGGATTGACATGCAACATAAATACCTCCCATAGTTTTCCGGTATACCACAGATATTTCCTATAAAAAGCACACGATATAGATATGCGAATTTATCGATAAAATATATCGACATAAGCCTTTGTATTGATACAAGCGGTTCGCCTGTCGTGAACTGTGTGACATCTTACTTTTGCACCATTGGAGATGAAAAGGAAAAAAGAAAGAAAGAAAAGAATATCCACTTGTGTCGATATAGACACAAGTGGATATTTTTATTTCTTTCACGACACTGACCCACTTGTAGTCGCTTAGAGTAGCCACGTAGAGGACAGATCTAAAACTATTGTTCTAAATGTTTTGTTCATTTTATTTTCTTACGTGACTTTTTACTGTTGCTTTTATTACCTAAATCGTTATTATAAGGTTTTTTATGGCTATTAAATGACGATACTTGTTATAAATGTTCAATTTCAGTTTCATGTTCTAGGAAATCTTTTCTTTTCCTTTTCTTTTTTAAAAACGTTGCCCCTTACTAGAATTTCTCCTGTATCGAGGGACAATTTACAAACATACATGTCACATGCACAACACACCCAGACCCGAAACAACTATTTGTAGATCATACAAATATTTGTTCCGTGCGGGGATCGAACCCGCGGCACGTAGCGCAGAAAGCTAATCGCTTAGCCACTGCGCCAACCGTGTCGTCACAAATATTGTGCTATTATTTAAATACCTATTAATTATTTTATATTTTTCTGGCTCGGTAACAAATGGAACATTACGTGGCTATTGAACGCGGTGATGACAGAGTAGAGGCAAACATGGGCATCACGCCATCAGTCCAATCGTCGGATCATATAGATACGTAGGCATAATAACAGCATACTGTCTTATCTATTTGAATGTATGTTTGCATGATTTTCCAGGCTGCGGGTCTACCGCGTAACTAAAATTGTATGAACATCGACATCGGTATTAAACTTCAATACGATCGTGAGAGCCTAAACTTTGAGCTAACTTGTATTTTTTTTACCGATCATGAAGATAAGTGTCCCAACTATATGATAGGTAATTTTTTTACAAGTTAGCTCAAAGTTAAAATATATAAGAATAAAATATCTTATATATCTTTATCTAGAAATATATAAGTATGTTTATCAGTTGTCTAGTACCCATAACACAAGCTCTGCTTAGCTTGGGACTAGATGGCGTTGTGTGATAGTTGTGGAATATTATATTATTATTATATTATATTATTATACCGATATTTTTCGAACCAATACAGAAAGCTAATCGCCACTGCGCCATTCGTGCCGTCAATTTTGTAGCGATAGCACAAAAGTAGCATCTCAAGCGTGCCTGAGGGAGTTATTGGATTAGTAACGACGTCAAATTTGGCGTGGAGCTATCAGCTAACGTTTTGATGTTAACGCGTTTTGTTCCAACTGACGTGGTAGAGTTTTTTGTATCTCGATCCACCGTATTAAAGTGAAACGGTTCTAACAGAAATTGTTTTTGAGAGCATTGTTTCTTGTAGGTCCTAAATGGTTTCATAAGATTAGTATTAGAGTTCAAAACGGGGTATTTACCATGTTTATAGATTGTTTTGAGCTTCCGCAATTTCGGCACTGTTGCAAGCGCCATGGTCACAGATAAACTAAACAAACAAACAATACATAAACAATAGATAAACATGGTAAATACCCCGTTTTGAACTGTAATACTAATGTTGGTTCCTTAAGATGACGTCGTACCCTTAGTTGTATAGAAATCCAAGGATGTTAAAGTGGCTCTAACGTAGACCATTGCGTTGTAGCTCAGACAGCAAAAGAACTTGCTTATTAGCGTTTTATTCTATGCAAAGAAAGAGCTTGAAAAAGCACTCGTGATTATACTTCTAATACTTCAGTTATAAGACCACTGCACTGTTACTTTCTACATAAATATACATGCCACCATTTCAATAATCAAACGTTTTCAGACTTTGATCTAAACACATTCGGAATAAACAAAAAACAGCCAAACATAAGAAATGATTCCATTACTATTCCATTTATCTAATTTTGTAACAGCACACTAAAAACGTGTAATGCAGTCCACAAATAGCCACACATAACACATTAAAGGCCTAAACAATGACGTCAGACATGCTCCACCTCGCTCGCTGCAATTTTTCACACATCCCCGGAAACACTTGATGTATGTATCGAGATGAAACAGTGCAGAGCACGGGCGGAATGCGCTCAATAAATATCTGAACGGACATTACGTTGGTGGTCGCTATGTTTAGTCGCCTTCAGGTTAAAACTGGACTTGCTCACCACGTCTATTTGATAGAGACCTATTTCGTAATGCACTTTGTAGAAAAATATTTTGTTTTGTTGACGGCAAAGAGTTGTTATTTTTTTTATGCTTTTTCGTTTCATAAATTTCGTTGGATTGTGTAAGAAATAAAATGCGTTTAGATTCTATATTTTATTTTTTATATTAAGTTTGTTTATCTCTGTGATGGCTCGATGCTTATGAACGTAACTCGAAAGGTTTATTATGAGGAGTATCAATCATTCAACTCAGCTCATCGCAGTGTACTGCTGGATTTACACCCTGGTTCTCCGGCTACATTCGTCGACAACATCGTCCATATACATCACACTACGTTTGCAGAACTGCGATCTCTATGTACTCAATGAGTTGTCTATTCCAATGGCCATCGGTCCTTACGAGAGACATAGCCAGTCACTCCAATACTATTCCGGATAATATCGTTACCTATCTTATCCTTTAAAAAAGCAATCGTTGAGCAACTAAGCTGTTCTCCACATCTCAACATCGTTCGTCATGACCACGCATTGGTTGTATTCCCAGGAGTAAAGCAGCATGAAAAAACCTAATTGGTACTGAAATTTAAACAACCAATACCTAGGTAACTTTTGGAATTGGGCTTAAACTAGTTCTGAGTTCAGATTAATTGAGTAAGCTTTTAAACCAACTGGTTCAACAAAAAGCTAACATGCTTTAATAGAACACGATATTCCCAAACGTACATACAATCACGCAGTGTTAATGATTTTCTAATTAGAAACACTAGGCGCTCCAAATCTGCGTGTAATCCAGACTTGTAGCCGACTAATTGGAGGATTACCAGATATAACAATTTAGAAATAATGTGCCTCTAACAATAGAGACGGAATGCGACATACTAATTATTGTCGTAGTTCCCAACCGACTGAGTTAGAGCCGTCGCTGGCATCGTGACAAGTTTTTAAGAGGTTATTTTATTCGCATAAACGATTAATCGCACTCATTAGCTATTTTTTATGGACGCGTCTGCATTCCCTTAGTTATTGAGAAAGGTAGGATTGACATGTTTGTTTCGTCTATTGTGTACAATGTATGTACTTACTATGTACGTCACGTATATTACATTTTCTCGTCCCAAGATCACATAATCTGGTTTTCTGTAGTGGTTAATTTAGTTATTTTATCAAAAACCAAATCAAAATAATTTATTTGTTATAAACATAGGTAAAAGTTACAAACTTGGTGGAAAATTAATAGTTATTTGTGCAACAAGAGAGCAAAGTCGTTTTTTGCTGCGAGTGCTGATTTTGAATCTTGAGCAAGCGAAGGATTCAACGATTGAATCACGAGCGTAGCGAGTGATTCTAAAGTTGAATCCTGAGTGTGGCGAGGGATTCAAAGGCACGAGATGCAAAAAACTTTGCTTGAACACTTTAGGAGATAAAATATATTACGTAACATTATTGAAACTAGAAATAAATATTTAAGTACAGGTTAAATATCAGTTTTATTTGCGTTATTTACGTTTAAATACAACAATAAATTAAAAATTCTATAAATTACACTATAAGACATAATTATCTTTTTGCAAAATTTCTTTAGTTAGTACGAAATTCCGAATGTGTTTGTCTTTGAGGTCGAATTCAAAATAGGAACTTCGAAAGGGCTGGTCTTTGTCTCTCTCTCTTTCTAATGGCGGGAAAGAGATAGAGCGTGAATGTTTCGAATTGTATGATTAACCCAAGGCTGAATAAGATATTCGCGGCTTTCTGAAAACAAAAATTAAAAAGTTATTTTGTCTCACTCAGTGAGCAAAATCGCATTTTGCTCACTGATTTCAGACAGCAAAACCTACATGTTTGAGCTACTGAAGTGAAAAAGTTTTTATGTACCACTATGTTTCACCTTGTAAGGCATACAAATATTTGGTAGTAATTTAAGAATGTATATAATTTTATAAAATAATATTTAGTAAGTAATACTTGACAACTCATAGATAAAAACATTACATTAAAACAACAACACCATTAAGCCCACCACACACGTAGCTATAATATATATTATAGTAAGACATATTACGATATATTTTCCACAGAAATCTTCAAGCGACCTCTTAATATCTAGTTAATATACTTTTAATACCATGTAGGTATACTCATGGTATTAAAAATGTACACAAATTGCTATATTTGTATAAAAAATATCCGCCTGAGATAAATTACTCTGAAGGAAATAAATTGTTATAAATTCCTGTACTCATACTTTTTTTTTGTTAGTTCTCGAACCACGTAAAAAGGATTTATAGGCTATCGTAAAAATATCCTTCCTCTATTATTAAAATTGGTTACCCTGACAAGAAAAGCTAAAGTCAACAAAAAATAACAATTACTTACCTATAAAAAACATATAGAGCTATTTTGTAACTAATTATATATCATTAACAGACTAATGGTATCGAACAAAAACAAGTATCTACCTTTCTAGTCCCGCAGCCTGATTACGGTAGAATTAACTGACAGCCACCCGACAGCCACACGACAGCAGACGGTTTGCGATCGGTCGCGAACTGTCAAAAAAATTGGTATTACGGACGGCGATCGTCCGCTGTGGCAAAATTGTCGCGTTTGCAGCGCCACTAGCGATAAAACAGCAATAGGTGGAACTAAATTAAATGAGTTTTTAGTCTACTTAAGACTAAAAACTCATTTATTTTACTGGACTGTATATGGTTAGATTATTTGTTTTTTTTATGAGTGTCAACCATGTGTCAAGTGTCAAGCGGTAGTGATGATTAAATAAATTGAAAAAAAGTAAGTTGGTAATTATTTCTAAATTATACAAGATACAATTAATGTTATTATTTCGTACTTCGTTAATACGATTTGGTCATTATTATTCTAGTGGAACATCGCGTATCCAACGTGCAGATTGAGGAGCTCCTCAATCATTTGACCATGCACCAAGCTCTTGCCAAAGGCGTTAGTTTGGATGAGAGATTGAAATAGACCGTAGATCGCCGCATCACACCTTCACCAGTGACTCAAGTTATAAATTCTCAGTTAAGCAGAGGACAGACTTGAAGAGTATGTAAGTTAATTTTACATATTGTCAGTCAGTAAGCTTTTACATAAGAAAGATTAAAGTAAGTTTTAATATGACTGCCCTGAGCCCCATAGCGCAGCGACGGCCCACGTTGAGCTCTGTTACGCGTGAAGCTTGATGCAGTTAGTCTTATTGTATCCACTATTAAAAATTTACATTTTTATCATCATGCTCTTTTCTTACCCAGCATAATATAACGATGTCAGCGAATAAATGGCATAGGTATATTAAGTATGTACTTAATTGTAAAATTATCTTTGTCAGCCCAGTACAAGAAGGGACATGCGATGTATACAGAAGTGGGGAGAAATTACGCTCTTTAAAATAAAAACGACAGACATTCATAAGAATAATCAAGCCAGATAATTTATGTTTTATTTACACTGACTTAAGCATCTCATAAATGTGACAGATCCACCAGGCCAGACCATCCAGAGGATGGAGTAGCACTGGGTCGTCGAGATGGAGAGATGTCGGGTGGTAGCAGAGGTGAAATAAGCCGATGCGGCCATGGTTTCAGCGGAGGCTACTCGGATTTCGCCCACGCAAGCAGACGCAGTGAGCATGCAGGCGGAAGCGTCCCATGACCAAATGGTCGCACTCGGTATCACCGATTATAATTTTAATATTATATCGATTTACGGACTTTGTATGTGTTTTATTTTCTTTGTCAGTAAATAATATTTTTAACCGACTTCAAAAAAGGGGAGGTTCTTAATTCGGAAGTTAATAATTTTTTTTATGTATGTTTGGGCATAACTCCTATAAATATCTAATAGACGGATTTGCAAAATTATTATTTTGTTCTAAAGGTTCTCTCTAATTACTATGAAAGTCTGATATTTTATTACATAGGTACTATGCCAGAAATAAAATTCATTTAATTTGTATTTATTATGTAATTTGTAGTTTTAAATTATTGGTTGAAAAGAGATTACTGAAATTGGTAAGTAAGTACATAGACTTAGGTAGGTGAAATGAAATAAAATTGTTTATTTAGAAACTAGCTGTGCCCGCGACTTCGTCAGCGAGGTATTTAACTTTTTTTTGCGCATTTCTCTAATTCTATCCAAAAATAAGAGTAGCCCAAGTTACTCCTTCTAACATCAGCTATCTGCCAATGAAAGGCCCATCAAAATCGGTCCAACCATTTCGGAGATAAGCCGAAGCAAACAGACAGATAGATAGACAAAAATTTAAAAATTGTTTTTTTCTTATTGAGATACATACTTTCATATTACATATGAGCACATTTAGTAAAAAGCTGTTATTTTGACATTATAAACAGACACTTCAATTTTATTTATTTGTATAGATTAGGATTTTTCAGTCACTTTAAGGGCCTGCGCCCACTGGCGGCACGGCACGGCAACGGATTTATATCTAATAAGTCAAAATAAACCTTATGGAATGGACTTAAAACTTACATGCCACAGACGCTCATGCATGCCACGGGATGCCGCGGCACGCCGTGGCATGCTTAAGCTGCTGTGTCGTTTAAGTTCTAAGTCCATTCCATAAGGTTCATTTTGACTTATTAGAAAGAGATACTTTGCCGTGCCGTCCTTTTAGTGAGCGCCGGCCCTTACAGGCCTTTTTAGGGTTCCGTACTAAAAAGATAAAAAACTAAAAAGATAAGAAACAAACTCCGGAGTCACAGTCAATTATTAACAATGACCAAAGAATCCTCTCTTAATATTAAAGTTCAAAGAAATTCTCGTAAGGCTCTGTGTGAGTACAGTGTAAGGTAACGTCTAGTACCATAGCAGTTTGAGCTCACTTGCCCCGACAGATGGCAAACAATTAAGTTGAGATTTGGCAGGTATTTAATGACTCATCGACCACAAGCTTTGGGCGAAAATTGACTGTTGTCGGAGATCACACTCCAGCATTTTATAATAATCATTTGCTGGATTCCCATCGAGATTCCCACCTGGTTCTTGTTAGTTGGTCTCTGTCGGCTTGTGTGTCATGAGGTGATAGTTCTGGTATGGGCAACCTGCTTCTGTTGGCCATGTACCTATGCAACATACAACAAACGTTCACTGTCTGCGCTGCTGTTGGGGATAGGTTCCCCAACAGTGAAGGGTTATTGTTATGTTTGATAGGTTCGGCTTCTGCTGTCCGACCATCATGACTGTTGAATGTTGATGCAGCTGTTGTCGCTGATAATAAAAACACCGTGCTGGTTGAGTGAGTTTATTAGACTAAAATGTTATAAATGTTAAAAGATGTAAAAGCTGCTCGTACATAGCGCACAGTCATCAAAATTATAGAATAACAGTATAGGTTACACCAGTTACAAATATTGACTATGGTACAAAATATACGGCTTGCCCATACAGCTACCACACTGTGGTCATAGTAAAGTACTCGGTGAGAGAGTAATTCATCGCCAATGCACCTTGAGTACCCCTATTCACCGTGCGATCGTTTTCCTTGCACCATCATGGACATCAGTATAATATCCCCTCGAGTGCCAGGGTCAGCGTTGAAAATAGGCTTCAAAACCTTGGCATCAAAGGGTACCCTGATTCACCTGAAAAAAAAGGAAATGTTGTAAGTATCATAAATTGCATCGTTGGCATAGTGGCCGCAAGCATGGCTAACGGAAACAAATAACCCCAGTTTTACAATCATGAAAATATTTGAGTACATAGGTACTCAATGAGTGGTATTGCCTCCTTACATTCTAAGCTCACTTTTGTGTGCCTTTTTGCTGTGGGCATAAGTGGCCTGAGGGCAGAGCACAACTCTTCGAGCAAAGGCTTTGTCAATCTGTAATGGGCTTTGAATTGCACGTCGTCGTCAGTCAGTTCCATACCTAGCACCTGCTTGTTGGCGAAGGCTATGATGTAGACGACCTGTGGTCAACCCACGGTCTCGACTTTCTTCAGCGTTGAGTACATCCAATAAATAAGAACGCGTGCCTTGTCTTGGAACCATAAAAAGTAACAATGAACAACTGTGTGAACAACAATCAGAAAATATAGGTAGATAGATAGATAGGTACCTGTTGAGGTTGAGGCAATATTTTTACACAGATTTTATTTTAACAACATGCCAACCATAAGATTTGTATAAAACTAACAAAACTTACCTCATGTTTATTTATTTATCACGTTTTTTTTATCTTCTAAGCTTCTGCTTGTAAGCATACGACGGCTAAATGAGTTGTTGCTATTTGACAGATCAAATTGCTGTTGTGTGGCTGTCAATTTTTTTACGTAATACCAAAATGGTAAATAACAGAGCAAAATATGCATTTTTTAGTTCGATTGTTGGCCGCCAGAGGGCGAACCCGGAAGATGTGGCTGTCGCGTTGCTATCGGCAATTACGTAATACCAAAATGATGTTTGACATCCACAATTGTACAATTTACGCCTGTCGCAGACTGTCAGCTGCGTCCGTAATCAGGCTGCCGATCCCTATAAGGAGTTATTGTACTCATAATTTAGTATGAACAACTTTTACTAAGCTATCAAAGAAAAATCCAGACATTTAGTTGAATATCTAATATTGAATTATTTGTATGACCACTAGAATTTTTTTTCGCGATTTTGAGCTTGGTCCCTTTAAAAGTAGAGGAAGTGCAGCATATTTGGAATACCAGTTTGTTTTTCGGGAATAAGTAGAAGCGAAAACGGATTAGCCCAATAACAAATACATTAAATTATTAGAAAACTATTTAACTTTAATAATACAGACAGTTAAAACAAACAAAAATTAAGAACCTCCTCAAAATTTTAATTAAACTAAAAATCTCCGAAAGTGTGATTTGACTTAGGCTGCAGGTAATTTGGAATAGGGTATTCCAAATTATATGCGCCTTTTTTCTTTGACTATTAGCTTAGGTACACTTTTTCTTAGAAACTAAAAAATGAAACTGTGCTGTTTGAAGGTCTTGAGGAACTTGAAATAATTGCGGATCTTGCTGGCTTACGGCCTCCATTGCTAGTTCCCTTTTTTACTGTGGGCACGGGAGAAATAAGATAGGGAGTAACAAGGGAGTGACTTTCTGTTCTACCAGCAGACAGCCCTGGCTCAGTTTGATCAAAACTCTCCAGTCGCAGAGGGTATCCACTACGAGTGAGTCCGGCATCGTTGGAATAGGTTCAAGATTTTGATTCTGTCCTTCAAATTCTACAACAGTGGCTATGTAATCGGCTTCAGTAAACATATTTCGATTAAACGGATATAGGTATGCCACCAACTCTAAAACCATTTGCAGCAATTTCTCCTGTTTGTCACTTGAAATAGGCTTTTCCAAATAGCTCAACAACATCATACGGTGTTAAAGGTCTATTATTTAAAAACTTATAAAAAATGTGCATAAAATTTGGAACATTCCAAATTATGCTCCCTTTTGGTATTCCAAATTAACAACATGGCATACTAACCTAAAAGTTCATGTCATATTTTTAATTCTAAAAATATTCATAAAATTAAAACAACATCATAAGCTAATTAGGTCACATAATAGTTTAAACAATTATAATAAAGATTTTGCATATCATAGTAAATGATTATCAAGGATTGCATTCTTAGAAAAAAAGTTTTCAAAATAACCGTTTCGTTCCTGTGTGGCTGTCACCAGAAATGTCAAGATGGCGCCCGGTTTTTAGTACTCATTGACATCGTATGTCATGTGCAGTTATGTTATGTTATGGCGAAAAAACATAGATGGCATTTATATTAATTGAAATATCCGAGTATTCCAAATTACCTGCAGTATTTCAAATATGCTGCACTTCCTCTATACAAATTAAGAATATCAATAAATAATGCTTAAACAAGACGTTTGTGATGTTTTACACTTAGGCTGGGTTCACACGGCATTGTCCTGCACGTTTTTTTGCAGTATACGTCTTAACGAATAAATAGTGGCACATACATTGTACATAGAACCATTCACATGTCGTTTGTACTGCAAAAAATCGTACACCGTTTATGCGTTTAAACGAATACTCAACGGACTTGTCAAGCAAATCGAATGAACTTTAACGTATTCGGCTTGCAGTGGCACATAGTATAGCTCTGTCTCGTTCACACGACACGATGTTCATACGTTTTTCATCGAATAGCAACCGAACAAGCATTTAGTCTCTTGGCGTCTTTTGGAGAGGTCGTGCGTATTTGTGTTTGTTGTTTCAAAATGGTTGACGAATCTTCTATAGATAACGAATTATTAATTTCTTTAGTGGAACAAAATCCCATTTCGTGGGATAAAACTATGGAACTTTATAAAAATCGCGTTGCAACTCAAGCTGCTTGGAAGGAAATCATGATTAATTATCATGAAACTTTCAATAGACATCCGAAAGTAATTAAAAAACTTCTTTTCATCGTTTCTAAGTTTATCATAATATAACTTCTTAAATAGTTTAGCACGCCCTGATTCTTCATTAATAGGATGTACCCAAAACCTTCTGCTCTGACGGCGACGAAATCGTTGGCGCCTTCGATTATACCAATATAAAAGTACAACCAAGCGTGGATCCATCACAGACGTCTACTCAACTGTGACAACTGTGTGAAGACTGCTGCTATTCGTTATTTACACGAATGAAAATTTACCGTATGAACACCCGGGTGATTGTACGTTAAAAAAACGAATACAAAGAAAACGTGCAGGACAATGCCGTGTGAACCCAGCCTTACAGTTATTTATGTAAATTAATTTTGTAAAGTGCGTTTAAATTTTATGAAATGTTATACCTACTTGGAGTTAACACAGTGACCTAGTCTCGCAACCACGTGGTGTCTGCAGTTTCCGGCTTTTACTACAGATGGCGTTAGCAGTCGTCTCATGTAGACGATGTACGCCGTCGCGTCGGTGCGTGCTGTGCGGAAGTTCAAGATCTGACCGCTTTTTTTCAAAGATTGTAGATTTTACACAGAAAATGTACAGTCAGCAAAAAAGAGGTCTCTGAATTTTAAAAGAACTTCCTATCAAATGAAATATCACTTCAGTTGAAACTTCATTATTTTGACAAGAATATCAAGAGAATACCTGTTTGTTTTATGGTGTACATAAAAATTGCAACCTTAGGGCGGTAGACCAATTCTTTGGCTGACTGTATCTACTTATGACATGCATACATAAGCACATGTTTCGAGGAACGTTTAACGAATTATAAAAAATACTCGTATCTCGGTACTTCTGAACGTAATGTTTTTGTTAGCTTTATTCTTATTTAAACTTCAATTCTAAATTCTAAAGACGAACCAAGAGACGCAGTGATCCTCTAAATGTTAATTTTATCTGTCGTCCCCTGATATTTCAAAACAAGCAATCAGAGCGCCGTGGAGCTCAAATTTAATAATTCTGAAAGGCTTTTTTTCATTCGAGCGTCGAATGTTTCTCGCGGCGCCGATGCCCTTGGAGTTTCGCCCCCGTCTCGTAACACGACCTGCACCGCTTTCATGCTCGCCTAATTGTTCGTAATTGAGCATGACTGTACTGCGAGGCTTCCAAAACAATAAAAGGTCATAAAAAAGTTTTGTGCTCTGAAAATCGTAGATTTGTTTTTCAATAGCGAGAATTGCTTTGTTTATTAGTGTTCGTTTTTTGATGGAATTTTGTTGTTCCAATGTTGATGGATGTTGTCGACCGTTGAAATGTATTTTTGTTTGATTGAGAACTTTGAGACTTGTAGTTGTTACAAATTAGTAAAGGTATTCACTTTTTGCCATTGCCGCCATGTGCTGTGTGTGTTTGATGTTTTAATATTACAATAAATTGTCAATCCCATGGAGTATTGTTGCCAACAAGCTTCGTCGACTTTAAAACTCAATTTAGTTTTCAACTACCTAGAAAAAACCCTTTCACGAAAGATTTGAAAATATGAAAAGAATATTTTCCTCTTATTCTAACAATCTGAGACGGAGAGAATAAAAATCTTATATTTGAGTTTCGTTGTCAAGGAGATTCAAAAGGTAAAGACATTCAATTAATTTGTGACGAAACATTCTTAGGAGCGATCGTCAAAGCGACCGTCCTTTAGGATTTTGAGGAAAGACGACTCTCCATTAGAAGGCTTTTAAAAAAGATAAACAAAGGGTCGACGGCGTGGTCGTGGTCGTGGTCATGCAGACTAGTGCAGGGCACCGTGTGACCAGCGACCACAAGCGCACGATGCCCATTTGTCAATTGATTCCCGATATAATGAAGGGTACATCGCTACATTGGAGCGAGCTGTCAGAGGTGGTCGCCCATTTCGGTATAGATTTGGTCGGGGTGTGAGTGTGGAGGTCGTGGGGTGTATCGAGCGCTGCGTGCGCATCCACGGTGCGTGTTGTTATCTCGCCCGCTCCAGGGCCGCTGCCGTGCTGGTCTCTCGCCTCCCGACCTACACAGCCTACTAGAGTTGCGTGCTATTTGATTACGCCACGCGTCTGTGTGGCCCCTTGTTTATATTGGACTTGATGCCACTTTAAATTGATTAATTCTTACAACGACACCTCCGATTCTAAGAAACGATTTCGAATAATGTAGGTGTTACAATTCTTAAGATTTTTTTGAATAAACATTTGGACATTTAGGACAATTAAATAATTGAAACACAAATAGCTTACCTATATCTGTTACAATCTGTATTTCTGTCAAGCTTATATTTATTATGCTCTTTTTTTAATGAAGTTTATTTTTTATTCAACAAGAAAGTCGTAAGGTAAGCGCACTTTCTTTTGAAAAGTGAATGCTATTTTATTTAATATCTATTAGATACAATATTCAATAATTTATATTTATTTCATCAATATAATATTTAATAATTATTATGGCTTAACTAATGAGTTATTAGATTTTTATGTATATGTTAGCGTGGTATTTATTTTATGTACATAAAAAGAACTCATTTTATTCGTGTCGTCTTCGCAATGGAAAAGTAAAATACTTGTTGGTAATCAAACACTTTCTCGGTATTTCATTGAATTTCCATAACATAACGATCCTTGATCCTTGATGTGGTCAGTATAAAAACTATTATAACCTATATAAACATCTATAAGTTGTCTAAAAACACAAACGTCAATACAAAGTATGCGATATTCAATAGATTCTATTAGGAGCGCTGTTTGGAATCATGAAAATCCTTGCGCTTGTGAAAATGGCCTAAAGAGAGTTTTCCACAACTCACTAACACCGATTCGTAGATCGTAAGCACGCGACTTTTCACGCACACATGCGAACGTAGCAAAATAAGCGCCTGAAACTCGTCACGGAGCCGAGTAATGTATTGTTATCTCGCTCGCACGCAGTCCCCCGTCCTATTTCAACAGGTTTCGCCTTTCAGCAGTTGCAGTAGAACGCGTGCCTCTAGTAAAGGAGCACAAACAGTACGAGGAACACACGTCGCATTGGAAAACCGAAAACACAGTTTCACTGACAGCTCCGACATCACCTGACATTCACCGCCGTCCTCCGAACTACGGCGGCATCGCGTATTAGTGAAACACTTCGACATGGATACATATAACTATTTATAAATGCATATTTCGTAGCGACGTGTGTTCAGTGGCCGGTTGGGAGTTAGTGGAAAACGCGCGTCTTCGCGTAACGGTGTCAAACTTCACGTGTTCAGCATGACTACCGTCAAAGTTGACTGTGCCAAAAACTATCAAATAAACCACTTGTAAATATGATAGTACACCGTAAACGCGTTCTACTTTGTGATCAAACCGTGAATTGATATATGGAATTAAATAGAAAAGACACGACAAGTTAACACGATGTAAATCTTTACGTGTAATCAATGTTTACCTCTTCAGTGTTGTGAATATAAATTATATTAGTGAATAAAACTTTGAAGAAATGTAGCCGTGTTGCAGCGTGGACTTTTAGACTATAGACGGATGGGTGGAAATGGTTGTGATAAAATAAACGAGAAGAAAAAGAGTGCGTTTGTCTCAGTCCTGGAAAGACTTACAAAAATCAGGTTGTTAATACTCCCGTACGTTGTGATTATCCGCTAGGAAAGAAATATTTAAGTATGTACGAATAAAATAGTGAAAATTAAGTATTTTATGTAGGTACTTATATTAGGTATTTGTTGTAGTGTTTGCGTTTCTATTTCCATTACAATCGCTGAGAGATTGTCGGCGTTGGGAGTTCGTTGTGGATAATTTCCCATGAGGTTGTGACTACTCTAGACAAAAACTTGGAAGTTGTATTCTCATTCAGATGTGATTGTCCGTACATTCGTGTTATATAGTAATATATAGTGCAAGTGCTTGGACTTGTTTTGTGCACCGATTTCGAGACATCAACTTTGATCAAGGTAAGAATAATACTTAGTTTTTTTATTTTCTCTATTTTTAGTAAGTATATTTATAAAATCTTACGTTTTATTTATTTATAATATATTGATACAATAAATCCTAAATATATTTTGTGAGTATAAAATGAAACATTGGGTACCCAAAATATGTAGCTAGGAATTTTTTTTCTTATCTTAAAAAAATATTTTATATTTCTATGTTAAGAACATTTCATTATTTATCAATTACTTATAGATATTCATTATTATTGATAATACGTAAATATTGAATGTTCTATTGGGCTACCGAAGTACTGTGGGATAAAAATTCCGGCGATTTTCTTTTGTTCTTACATTTGTAACACCAAGGCCGTTGTTCGCGAAATTTAAGTATAATTAGTTTCCTTTTCCTTTGTCTTTTATTTTTCTTTTGAAAAATTTTCATTAAATTTACTTATTTATCATTCCTTTAGGTTGTATGTTTCATTGTTATTGTTTTATAATCATCTAGATAACTGACGTTTGATTAATTATATAACAAACTAAATAATAACGTAGGAAATGTTAACATAACCGTCCAGCATGTTATCAGAGAAGGGGTAGGCAGCGGAGCTGCTACACACTCACATACTGGTGATAATGACCCACATACGCGAATCAGGAGGACAGCCTGTCGCAATTCATTTATGAGACAGAAATACAATTGCGGGTTTTAATAAATTTATGAAATAAAATAATAAATGAATTGGTTAGTTTTATAGCTAAGGACACTTTGTTAGTTCCTAGCTAAAGTAACTTAAAAGTATTTGCCAAACGGGGTTACGAACCCAGAACTCAATCTGCAGCCCTCCTTGGTGCTGCTAGTAGAGAAGTAATTAACAATATGGTCGTAAAGCATTGAATGTTAACTGAAAGAACTCCCGAAGGCGGAGATACCTACATTAATTCACGTATAATGCGTAAACATCATTGTTAGAAAGAGAGAAAAAAATCGGGTCTTATAATAATACTAATGACCCGCTCCAGCTTCGCATGGAAGCGATATACTAATGTGGCGTCATTCCGATTTATTAACTAAGTACTCAAAATAGCTTTGCAAAAACTTATAATTTTTTAAAAAGATAAACATGGTTTTTGCTGGTCATCCTTAGAAGATAGACGTATATGCTTTCGTAGACTTTTCTATAGGCCTTTTTAAGACCTATAATTCTGTAGTACATTAATTTTATGTATCAGTTACGTATAAGTCAACGTAAGTAATATAAGCGCCCTAAAAGCGTCTTTTGACGGCCTAACTATAATACATCGAGATTTATCTCATATATTTAAATTTAATATGAATTTATTATACACTTAAACATTCCGAAAGAAATTAAATATGATGATGAAATCGCAGCATGGTCCGTCGCGTAGTTTGGAAGTGGTATATGAACAACTGACTGTTTGGTCATCACGAACACGAACAACGACCTTGTTTTATACTATTTAGAGACTAGAGATGGGATTACTGATACATAATTAGTCGGAGAGGGTGTAAGTCGAAAGGGGTAGGTAATTGTACTCGTCATTATTGTTTTTTTATTTATTTTTTATGAACATCTTTTACTCAAGATCAAACCAAAATCTAGAAAAAATCTACTGTCCCAAACAAATAATTCACAGCTGTTTAATTTTTTTACGATTTCTTATTTGTTCCCATAGTTTTATTGTTCATAATGATGAGTAGGTACAATAATCCTAGCGGCTAACCAATTAACCGTGTATAATGTGGCATGGGAAAAGAGCTATGCAAATTTTCCCTTCTCTTTCTAGGTAATTAGTATTAGACTTTTAGGCTGAAAACCTTAATAACCTAAACGGAACCAGGACGCATGCGACAACCGCAAGGAGTTGGAGACGATACCTTTATTAACAATCTTTATTCTGAAAATAATTATAAGTAAATAGGTACCTACGTAGGGCTGCAAATCTGTCCATCCTAAGGTTGTCTGGTAGAAATCGCCAAGTGCGATAAGACCGCCCTTTGTACATTTATTTTTCTAATTATTGTATCTTTTCTTCTATTACTGATGTGCAATAAACTGTATTGTATTGTATTTTATTGTACGTATAATAAAACAGCATAATTGTCGAACAATAAAGAAGAAACATCTAAAACGTTAATACAGTAATAAACGCCTGAAGGAACTGGCTGCTAATTGGCTCTTCACTCATAATGCCAAGTGCCCAATAATGTCAGTAACAAATACTAAATAAGTAATTTACGCGGGGTGGTAGCAGCTGGGGCGCACTGGAGGTGGAGGACGAGTGGTAGTGGCCCAACTCGGGAGAGGCCTATGTCCAGCATTGGGCTGCGATAAACTGATTGAGAGCTACTACATTAGATCAAATATTTACCCCGTTACTTAAAAACGTTGTATAAAGTTATATCATGAAAAACTATTTTCTTGACGTATTTGTTTGACATACCGTTTTTCAGCATTTGTTAGTTGAGGGTTTAGTTTATTACAGCGTTTCCCTGGATAATGTTTAGCAAAAAAAGGAGAGTAACTAGAAAAGAAAATCTTTTATCCCGGCTTCCTTTGTGCACACGGGTAGAGTCGAGGGTACAGCTTATCATCATTCTCCTGCCTTTAATCTTTCTTTTTCTTTGTCTTTATTTGGGGTGGGCGCAATATGTCTTCTTCTTCCATTCATCTCTATTAGACGTCATCTCAGAGTTGACGTTCTTATAATTTCACACAATCTATCCATCATTTCTTGGGTCTGCCTCTTCTGTTACATCCATCCACATACATACTTAAAACTCTTCTTGTTACATGATTTTCATCCCTCCTCATCACATGCACATACCACGACAAACGGTTACTTCTCAACTCACACTCGAGGGTACAGCTAGTAAATTATAATAAATATTAGCTGTGTCTGCGAATCCGTCAGAGAGGAAATGAGATGACGAGAATTTTCAAAAAAAAAAAATTGCCTATGTCCTTCTTCATCATACACACTATTTCCTTGTGAAATTTCATAAAGATCGGTTCAGCCGTTTAGTCATAAAAAAATCACAAACAGACAGACAGAGAAACAAGAGTTACTTTCGCATTTATATTATTAGTATATTAATTTGCTCATGTATAAAAGACAAGAGAGCGATAGAAGGAAGTTTAAATAATTTCCCACGGGACATGAAACGAACACTCATAAATAATAACTAATTTCAATGTACGCTCACATACGGCTCTCGTATTTACAAGGGAAATGAACATTGCTCATTCATTCTTCATTTCACAAAATCCTTAGTAATACTTACTTACTTATGTTTTTAAACATCTGTTTGTTAGTCGCCTCAAAAAATATAGGTACATCTCTTTCTCATACATATACTCAAAAAATATACTTTTTCATATATTTTTCGCTTTACGGTAACTACGGTCGACGTCGAGAAAATCTCGGAATATGAACCATCAAAAACACTAACAACTTTTATAATTCGCACATGCTCGCACAGATAAAAAAAACAAATATAAAAACAAACAATGACATAGAAATATATTCTGTACGACGCCTAAAACGCCTGCCAACCGCTACAAATTATATCAGAGCGTGGTGATTCGTTTGTAAAAACCTGCAACATACAGCCGCTAATTCGCCAGCCTCAAGGGAGTTGCTGAATGATGAACATGATGTCGCGCCACCGAATCGTGTTGATGATTGCTCCTGTGTATTTCAAATCCCAAAACGATAAAAAAAATTGAAAAAAAGAACGGACAACATAAGTTGCATTTCATTTTTAATCATTGCTGCCGTAATGTTTTATAAATAAATAAAATGCTTATATTTCATTTACCTTAGATACTACCCATAATATATACAAAAGACAAGTTAAAAGAAGTTACAAAACATGCTATTCGGCATTGTAGGCAACATATCCGCGACGAAAGCAATTTATAAACACCTATAAAATCTTGCTAATTTATTGTCTTTGACAAATTCATTTGTTTTTTAATTTTCGTCTAAAGCTTGAACCAAAATATACTTTGGCTTCTTCTATGATTGTCAATAATGCTTACGGTAGATACCTACCTACTAAACAATACGGTACGGTATTAATACATCTTTTTAAAAATAATCCAATAATCCTATCATGTATTTAAAAATAAATGATCTAACCTAATTTGTAATTTTGCAATGATCTTAATTATACCAATACTGAAAAATAAAAAACAGATAATGTTATTTTCATTTTATTACGACCGCAAGTACTTAAATCCAAAGAGCACGCTGACTATAAGTTCTTATGGAACTCTAAACATAAACCTGCAAAGAAATTAGGTATACCTAGTGCCACAAACTTATCTGACCCGGTGACCAAAATTGGAACTAACGTCGCTACAGAACAAAAGTGACTTCAAAAAGACATTTTTGTAGGGAGATGCATAGATTTATTAACTAAACTAACGTAGTTGTAGGGGAGCCCTACTTATTATTTCTATGGGCAGATGACATTGGTAAAAGCAGCGACGTCAGATAAGTTTGTGGCACTGTAATTATAATTTATAAGAAAAAATCATTGACGTCTCGAAAATAAAACAGTTCGATACAAAATCAATTTCCGAACGTCAGATCTTGAACAAAGCGGGAGAAAAAAAAGCTAATACAAAATAAAACAAAGAATAAAAAATATACACATCTTATACTCAAAGATATACATAGAATTAAATTTAGTTTTTGAAAATGGAACAATAAGCAATAAATATCAGTTTTGTGTATAACAGTTAATTAAGTGCCAAAAGACAATGTCATACATTGTTATGATAGATGTATCTTTTGTTATGAAAGCTGTATGAGATACATTGTTATGAAAGATGTATGACATTTGCAATTTCATTGCAGACAAGTGATCGAAAGCGTACATACATTGTAGTGAATGATCTAGAAGTTTAATTTTATTTGACGACTCGACGTAACTAAGTACTTATCTACGTAACGAAATATAGTACTTATAGGATTTTTTGGACTGTGCCAGAGCGTTTCAGTTTTTAGTAGAATTCGAAGCCCACATCGTGGAACACACTATTATTTCATGTGATATCTCTAATATTTTGAGAAACACATCACCACATTAAGTAGAGGTAGTAAGGGAGCTTTACTATTAAATGCATGCAGGAAGTTGCCTTAAGTATAAGTTTTGAGTAGTGTATGAGTAACAGAGAGTTTTACAATTACACTACACGAATAATTCCAGTTGGCCTTCAGAACTAAGAAACGGCAAGTGATAAGCCAGTTTCACATTAATGCGAATAAATATTATTATTTATGTAGGTTTATAAATTATAGCATCTAAATTAAGAACAGTGAATGACCGCATTAATAATATTCTTTTCACTATTATTCCACCTTTACAACACGTCATATTTCTATCCGATGCGTCCACGCACACAGCAATAAATATCACTAAATCCTAAATTAGTGTACGCTATTTCAGTCACTAATATATTTCACATAGAGATGATAACACCGCGCATATATTTACGAGAAACATAACTAGGTAATAGGTTGTACAAATTATTACCTATGATTATTTTGGGGACAGATTTATGCTGTACATTACCATTTTTCGTCGGAGTCCGCCATAAAAATAGGTTATTAGCATAGCAATGTGTTGTGAAAATAAATATAGAACGAGGTGTGAAATTTCCATTCCATTCAGGAACATCCATATTTAACAATCATATGTATGTATATGCGCGTCATTATTATTACGCTGTTCAAAAAACGTATGCTTTGCTAACATTTCGTATATTATTCTTAGTTACGTAGACTATGATGGATGAAATGAGGTAGCGTGTACTTAATGTGGCGCTTAGGTACTTACTCCCTTTTGGCGTTGAAATTTTAACACGTCGTATGTCCGTACTAATTTAGCATACAATTGATTGGAACTGAAATGTGTCTTGTTACCTTATGGTTTTGCACATAGTTGGATTATGATGTAGACTCTCTTCCTCTTCAGTGATCAGTCTTGAAGTTTGCTTATGTCGTCATCATAATTTTTGATAGGTTTTCACCCATTGTTTTGTAATGTGCTGCATCCTCTCCGTCGATCATATCCTGGTTTATCTTTCCTTCCAAGTAGTGCTGTGAAAGTGATGACCACTCCACCTGAACAGCTAGGTATACAAATACGCGATATACAGGGTGTAATTGCCTCGGAAAAGTGATACTATGGATTCAGTCCATGCTTCTGGAGGCCCCAGAGACAGAAAATTGAGTCGGGCTATTCAAAAAATTTACGATTTTGATCGCAGTTTGTATAACTAATTTTATTGTGCTAATAAACTCATTTTCTTTCTTTCTTTTCTTTCTAATCGTAAAAAAAGACCACCTTTCTTTGTTCACCTCGGTTAATAATTGTGTCGATTCTGTTGCGCATTTTGACAGGACTAAACTAAAGTACTTAGGGAGATTGTCTCTTTCTGTTTCAATAGAAAAAGAAAGTGACAAATGCGTTTACTCTAGTTTAGTACTGTCAAAATTCACAGAATTGACACAATTGTCTATATTTCATATAGCTGTAGGTACCTTATTACGTACACCTTGTGCCATTACTTAGCGTTATACAAATTAAATAAAAAAATCCGTTTGCAATATCTATGTACCTACCTAAATATATTTTTTACGCTCAAATAATCTTAATAAATAAAATATAATCTTTTCAAAGCATTTATACCGCGCGTGACCTTGCAAAACACATTAACTGTAAAAAAGTATAGTCACAGTTCACGGCTGATTACGTGTGTGCTCGAAAAAAATTAATGCCCAAAACACGAATAATTATTGAAAGTACGCTCGCGTCGAGCGGTTGTTATTGCTCGGTGCCGGTCGTTTTAACAGTTGTGTGTGAGCCAAATCGCGGGCGAGTAATGTACTTCTACTGCCAAGGCGAATTCTATCGCTATGATACACCAATGGCCTTCTATTGTCTCCGACAATGGGACATTTCTTTGGTACAATTGAGTGATAAAGCGTTAATGATTTTGAATGGAACTATTAATTTTCTGGTATTGTTTTGTTTAATGATTTTCCAGAAGTATGTAAGATGCATGAAATATAGAATGCGTAATACTAAGTCTCAATATGTCGCCTGCCGGGGTCGCGGGACTTATCTCATTACCGTGACCCCGGAACGTAAAGGGCTATTGAAGGAACACCGTGGATTTTAGTCAGTACAAGTCTGACAGTCCCTCCCGCCCTGCCCGGGGTGGGAGGACTCATTTGATGATTTTACCACGCTAAAAAAAAAAAAAAAAAAAAAGTCTCAATATGTCGTGTATTCTCGCGAAATGGGGTGAAGATGCCATCCAAGTTCCATGTTAGAACCGTACTGAGCCAATACTGTTTGCACCGGCTACCCACGTTTTTAATGCGAATGTAACTTTATATTTAAAAACGTGGATTTTCAAAAAAGCAAGTAAAAATTTCTTAAAAAACTGGTATAATCACATATATGTATTACGTCAATAGACATAATTTATTATGTGTTAAAGAGGCTGAAACGATGTGGATAATTTTGACATTTAAGTACCTACACGAGTTTCTTAAATTAAAAACAAAACAGTGACGTGATTTATGGTGATCTTCTCGAGATGTGATGTATTTTAAGTTAAAGTTTATTATTTATTTATTTATAAAAGTACATAGTACCTACAAAAAATGAAAAAATACTGAGATTATGGAACACTTAAGTACAAAGGTACTGCTCAAAAGAAATTTCTGCCAGCAGACCTGCGACTGGAGAGAGTATATATTTTCTGTCCTTTTTCAATGAAGTTTGTTAGAAAGAGATTTCGTGTGATAATAAAATTATTTTAGTGCAATGCGCATTGCGCAAGTACAATCAGCACCTGCTATATAAACCATACTTGCACCGACCGATCATTGTAGCAGTAAACAGGAGCCCATGAGCAGTGGAGCTTTACTGACTGATATATGGACCAATGCATTTGAAAACTGTTCTATAATATATTTAAATTTGATAATCCTGGACCAAACATAAAATCGAGTAAGTAGTAGGTATAGGCGCGGTTTAAAGTAAAAGATAACAGATAAAATAGTTTTTGACACGAACTATGTTATAATTTATGTAAATATTTATCCAGAATTGAGTAAAATTTGATTATTAATAGTATTTGAATCTGTAGATTTAGGATGTTGTCAAGTTACTAATTGTAGGGAAAATACTATCTAGATTTTCTTGTGATTCTTAGAATCATCAAAACATTATAAAAATAATTATGTGCCACCGTTCTTAATCATTATAAACGAACAATAGAAATTGTGTGACTAAGGGCGTGCGTTCACCATAGGCAGACTATAATCTTTCATTAGACGTCTATTTCTAAGTCTACTCTACCAATTGCCGCAGATTTGAGACAATTTCACATTAATTGATGTAAGGAAAAGTCTATTAGATGTCTTGTTCCAAGTAGGCGTACTGTAGGCTAATTCACGTAACTAAAGAAGTGCAGTTGCCGCGCAGTTGCAATACAATATTGATCAAAACAACACATTTGGTAATCTTCTTCTTCTTCTTCTTTCGTTATGGCAATTGAGCCGATATCGACTATTCTGCCATTTGGTATCCTCTGAGCTTCAGTGAGATAAGCTCGCGTCAAGTTCAAGAGACACTGCAATACGATCGGCGCGACTTAAAATTACGTGAATTAGCCCTCTGTACGTTTACTAGGGCGTAGTTCATCTTAATACAATCTGTACTATGGTCTACGCAAGCTCTAATATACCATCTCGTCGTGGACGTCCACTTCTATTAAAATAATACTTATGTTTTCTTTCATTTGGACCGGAGTGGTCCTAATATTAAACAATAATATTTGAGGGATCCTGGCTGTAACAAAATCTTTTTTTTATGATGGTTCCTGGCTTTAACAAATATTATTTTTTAGAAGTATTGTTTTTCAATCTTATATCTATTAGTATTCTCCTAGTTTCAATTTATTCAAGTGAATGCGCATTGATTTTTATTGTGGGTTGTTTTAATATTGATGTCATAGAATAGAAGTTTCACTTAGAACTAACGCTAATATTTTCTGTAAAATCACTTTCCAGCAATTTCCTTGAGAAAAACTAAGACCTATATTATCTATATATTAATACGTGAAGGGAAAGCGTATTGCGCGCACGGAAGAGTGTGAGATTTGAAATAATTAAGGTTTATATGGAGAAGGAGTGCAGAAAGCTAAAATTACGGTCAAATTTCGACCACTTGGCGACCTCTAGTTCTATTAATTGTTCGCTAAGTTCTCGTAATTCAAGGCTACTGTAGCGGAAAAATGCACAATAAAAATAGATTCGCTTTTCCGTCGATTCGTCAGCTCCTTGCTACTGTCACATTGTTTTTTAAAAACGTCATGTAGTGCCAAACAACACCTAAAAAAAAATAGTGTGCAATAATCTTTAACACATTTTTGCCAATTTAATTATTTCAGGAGTATTTTAATGTTCTTCTGTAAGTTAAGCGATTTGAACAATGATAATAATGAATGATAAATTGTATATAAAAGAATGAATACTTTCATGTTGTTTACGTGTAATTATAAGTTTAAGAAGAATGTAACAGAAATCGTGTAAATATCGAATGCATAAATAGACTCATCCTGGGTGAAAGTATTTTGAAACATCTGTTGCCGTCGCTTGACTGTTAACAACATTCAAGCGCTCCGCGTGGGTCATCAAACTTACGAAGGCGCTCAGATGACGAGCGGCAAATAGAGCAGAAATAGAGTAGAGGGAGAGTAGAAAATAATACTTTAAGTGTCTTAAGAGCTAAAGATACAGAACCACCGAATGATATCACGCCACTTTAATAGTTAATATAGTTTCACGCCTATATTCCCTGAAAGATCATGCATTTCACTGTTGCCGTTATTTGCCATTCTCCTCGTGACTTTGGCCTGTTACTGAAAATTTCCTATTAGAAAATCCCAACACTGCCCGATCTGAGAATTAAATCGGGACGCGAATTAACATTTAAATTCGTTTTAAAAATATGTTTTTTCAAACAACAATGTGATGATGTAATTTAAGATACCTCTTTATCTGGGTTACAAAGTGCACCATGTTTATAATGCAAATGGACTAATCTGCTCTATAATAAATAAACAATCTATTTTAATAATACAAGCAGTGTAATATTGTATTATAAAGTTCATCAATATAATTTTAGAAATCTATCAATGGAAGTTGAAGTAGAGCCAAGATCACTGTGTCATTAGGTATTTATTTTCTGCAAGAAAATATTTTTGTTTCGAAAACTCGTGCATTCCCAAATCACGTTGATGAAGAACTACGTCTCTATATTTACATATTTCAGATTTGTACACTGCGTTACTTATTAATACTGCATAGATACTAATATTGATTACACAACTTCGCAATTAGGCATTTATAACAGTCAATATAAAAATCTAAATAGTATAGGAAAAATTAACATTAAGTATTTGACTGTACATTAGCTTGTAACCAACAAACAATGACCGCTGAGACACCCACAATCGAAAACATATAAAAAGCTCGTTTAAACGCTTCTTCTCCATAAACTAGCCGCACCACTCGTTAATTCCCAGCATTTCTATGATAATGGATTAATTTACAGATTTTCTCCATTAAACTTGACAACATACTGCTCTGACCAATAAATATCAACCTTTGTTTTTACTCCATCGAAATTTTTACAAAAAATATTATAGGCGTTAAATAAGTACTTCGTTAGTAAAAACTTTTTTCAACAATAAAAACTTTACTCATCTTGGCACGCTATCAAAAGTAATAATAATGTAATATTGTGAACGAAATTATTTTTGTGGATGCTATCGCGTATCACTTCACGAAAATCGCTCTTGAACTGTCATACATTTTTTGGGATCAGTCACCGAAACAGACAGATGGGTTTTCCGGTATTATATTATATCCCATTGCGCGGGATAACGTTGTGCGTCTTTTTTGTATCAATGAGCATTTTTTTAAGTGCCATTTTGTTGTTTACTGGTAACTCAGTCAAGTGCATTGCATCCGCCAAGATCATTAATAGATTAATTAATACGCTAGTTAACTAGGTCTTTTTCTATATTTACGAATTTATAAATAAACTAACAAAGGATAAATGCAGGTATAAAAATATAAACATTATTTTTATAAGCTCATTTTTTTTTTTTTTAATATCTTCTTCATTCTCAGGTTCTAGTTTTATTTTTATCGTCAACTACTTTGGTCTTTCAACAATTGTACCAGAACATTATTATTATTTTATAACAGACTTTTTTAATAACATGTCGTCTTATGGTCATTTATCAATGGCCATCGATAAGCTACGACGTAGCAGGTGTAGCGCGTGCTACGTACATTCATCAGTAAATGCTACGCGACATATACGAAGTGGTGAAATAATATCGTAGCACTTTACACTCCATCATTAATGATGAGAATGCTGTCTTTTCTGATGGAAAATATAGAACAAATCGGTACATTCATAGAAGGGAGCCGCACAATTAATTATAAATAATATATTAAGTAAATAATATGTTATTTAGTTGTATATTTGTATTTTTGATGTGATGAAACATTTGAATAACATGATAATGTCCTCTAAACAATTTACAATTGCAAATTATAGTTTAATTTTAGAAGACCGACGGTATTAAAGTTGTCCTCTAAAATGAAACTATAATATGACGCAATGCAGAAATATGGAAACACTGATGTCTCGGGGTGAACGAAACATGTGTAATAACTAACTACATTCTGCCTCGTAAAACTATTTTATGTTTCACGGTGAAAATTTGCGATGAAACCCATTTTTATTTGGTTGCTGAAAACGCAGAAGAGCATTTTATTGCCGTTTGTATATATTTGAAATTGGGAAAGTTCTGAAGTCTTAGCAAAGAAAGAAATGAGGTGTTAGTTAATATCTTCTTCTGGTACCTTTCTGTTACTGGAGGTTGATCGTCAGCTCAGAAAATCTTTATCGTTTGCCAAACGAAAGAGAATTTCAATACTGGCAATACTGCTGGCTAAGCACGAATGTTTTTGACTTACCGTAACGTTAACGTTAGCTAATTTTGAATCAAGAATACTGAATACACGTTTAATACAAGTTTTTTTTTAATACATTAATTATTTTTACATTTACATGAAACAAGTGTGTATATTACGTAAAATTAAACAAAAATGCGATAAAATTATTGTATTTTTGATTCAATATTTATTTACGTTAACGTTACGGTACGACAAACACGTACTGGGCCCTCTGATCCACTGTCTATTGTTGCGTAACCAGGACTGCCACTTCTCAATTGTTTATTTTGTTTAGATTTTTGGTATAGTAACACGTTTTAGTAGAAGGACGATGAGCTAAGTCTATTGTGGTATAGTATAACTGGAATAGCGCATCTACCAAATTACGCTACGTCACTAAGGGCCGGTAGTTTCAAACGATCAGTAAAACCATGTTACGTTACTTAAATATTAATTATTACGTGGGATGTATACCGTCCGTCAAACGCAGAGCGTTATTTTATGGCATAAAATATTATCCATACGTTAAACAGTGCAGTGGTCCGAATAACGGTTATGGTTATGAACTTTTGACTTATGTCAGGAACGACAAAGCGTGAAACAACAATACTTTTAATTATCGATAACGCCATGTTTTACTGTTACCCATACTCACTATAGACGTGAAAAACCGGCCCTAAGTCCTCCGCACTGCCATCTTTGTTTACACTTTCAACAAATATGTTCCAAAGAATAAACTTATGAACTGTAATCTGAAAAATTACGTAATTACTTTACGAGTTTAGAAATAAAGATCTTCATCACGAGGTTTCTGAAGGCATTTTATTATTCAAGCTTTCATTTAAAATGCACATTAAAATAATAACTCGCTAATTAATGTCGTAGGTATTCAGAAGCATTATTTATTTATTTATTTATTTATTTATTAATACTTGGACAATAATATACATTTTAAGACAGCTCCTTAAGGTGTAAACATAAACCACATTAGGTTTTTCTGTACACCATTGATTCGTCGACAGTCGATTAAACAAAATGTGGGTACTCATTACGCATCGCGCTCACACCCACCGGTTTACCCTCAAGTTAGTTGAGAATCACATTCAACACGATCACAAGTACATCATGTTTCTTTTTTTTTTTGTTTTTTTTTTGTTTTTTTTGTTTGTTTTAGGCAACGGTGAATCTGTGGTTTGCGTTTTAAAAATAAAACGAGTTGGTAAAAATGAACAGTGGGCGGCCAGAGACAAAAATATTCCGGCGACTAATTTTTGACGGCTCATATACCTACTTGCATTATGTTTGTGTTCGTAATGACCTTTACATATTTTTAACAAAAATAAAAACTGTTATTTGGACGCTTTAATATTATACGAACATCTAGATGTAATACTAGCGACCCGCCTCCGGTTTCGCACGAAAGCAATTTCTCTACTATCCTTACATTCAATATGAAAGCATTATATATATTAACTCTTCGGAAGAAATGCTCAAAATGATGGTAAAAACCGCATCAAAATCCGTTGTGTCGTTTAGGAGGAGTTAGCGGTTATACAGACAGACAGACAGACGCGGAGAGCGACTTTATTTTATACTATGTAATAATAAAGTAGATGAAATGGATATGCACAGTCTGCCGGTTTTCAAAGGAGGACACCAGAGGATTTTTTTTATACGAATGTAATATCAAATTAATCTCATTTTATGTGAACTGTAACATTGTTCTTATAAGAAATAAAGTTTTTTAAACTTAAATGTTATTCAGAGGACGCTTGCCGGAAAACCTAATTCTCCTAATGCTGATAAGCGCGGGTTCAAATTGGGCGTACTTTTTCTAGCTCAATTTAAAACGATGCGCTTGGAGGTGGTTAAAATAACATTTCGTTTGACTTTACAAATGTAACCGTGTTTTTAGAACACGGAATAAAAAACCGGATACATTTAGTTTTAGTGTGTAGGTATCTAATGAAATTTTGAATGTAAAAAAGATTGTTGTCAACTCTGTGGAAAGAAACAATCATCGAATAAAAACAAGAAATTAAATTAACTAACGTGATATGGTAGGTACAGTCAACATCAAAAGTAAGCGTTGTACAGTCGATGTCAACTGTTCATCGCAATGATGTGTTACATTAACTTTAACAAACGGTACAGCAATTATTAAATTCGACTTTTTATCATTTATTTATGATGTTGTTTGTACAGTTCACAAATAATGTGAATATCTGACCGTATGTATGTACATGCAACTTTTAGCAGTTTAGAACAAGTACAGCTCGCAGCAGCGATATATCTGGCAAGTTTCAAGCTGTTTGACACCACTGATTTATGAACGCAACTAACTTGTCGAGACGAAGGGATGAAGTGTGTATGTGTGCGGCTCACTCACACATCCAACTGTTGTGAAGTAAGCAAATCTTGAAAGTAACAAGTCGCTTGCTGGCAGAAATGTGGAGATAATAATATATTAAGCGGTGTTTTGACAGTCCGCCGTTTACTGGCACCATAGTAACTTGCTCGAATTTTTCTCATTAAGTGAAGTCAATGCTAACGTTTTAGAGAACATTTCCGGATGTATTTTTCTGTTTTTACAGCGATTTCTGCCTTTGTAGTTATTCAAGCTTTAGCAAGAAAAAGGATTAACTAAAAGAATATCTTCCGGATTATAAATGAAGTTGTTTATATTACGGTACTTTAAAATGCAATCTGCATAGTTTTAAAATCCAGAGTTCATTTTAATACTCCCTACAAGATGAATAATACCTGCCGGTATTTTTTCCACCTTGCTTTGTTTAGGAACTCCTTTCGTCACGCAATTAATTCTAAAGCTTTGGCTACAAAACATGCTGTACCGATGGTAATAATAATCATTCGTTACTTCGTTCATTCTGTAGGATGAATCACTTTACCTTCGCATCTCTACGTAACACAAAACCGAACGTGTTCGCTCGCGTCATAGATTCCATTTTGTTCGTGACGGTGTTGAGCTGTGTTGCCACTAGGTGACCAATATGGAAAAAAATAAATTACTCAATAGTTTGGTTACCTGTTCCCCGAGACTTAGGAAAATTCGAAGCATGTTTCCATGGAGTTTCTTGCCGGTTCTTCTCCATAGGATCTACTATTTGGAACCGTGCCCCTAGTCTCGACATTTCATAAGTGCCTGTATCTGATTTACATGGAATAAAGATCTATTCTATTCTAAACCTAGCTAGCTGTAAACCATTCTTTGTAAAACATAAAATTCTAACACTACCGTCTCTGTATATCTTGGAAGTTGCTCTGTTTGTAAAGCAAAACCCTATTTTTTTTCCACGGCTATCAAATTTTGTTAATCGCAACAGACGTGATAATTCTAAATTATGTATTCACAGCGCTAGAACAGCTCTTATGTGGAAAAGCATTTTCTGTACAGCACCTAAAATCTACAACAAAATACCAAACACTTATAAAGCATTAAACTTAAATTTGTTTAGAAAGAAATTAAAAGATTTATTGAATTGTAAATGTTATTATAGCATTAATGACTTTTTAAATGACACTTTTACGTAACTTATTGTGACATTAATGTAAAATTTACCTCGTCTAATAATTGTATTTAATATAAAATGTATGTTCCTATTCTAATAATTAATATCGAATATTATCGATTTGCGGACCTTTTTGATTATTTTTATAGTGGGTATATGTCATCATGTAGTGTGTCCTAATATTATACTTCTGTTCTCTACTGCTACCTATGTTGGCGTTGTGTTTTAATATATGTAAGAAAAACTAAATATTGTACACCTTATAGGTATGTTACAGTGGCACTTTGTTTATTATGTTATCATCTGTACATTTTACCTGTGACAAACAATTAAACGAATTTTGAATTTTGAATTTTGAATTCTATTCAAGATAAAGGGAAAACAGTCCCGTTATGGACTAGAAAAAATAACATTGCGGAAATGGAATGTATTTCATGATCCATGTTGTTCGATGTTGTTAACATCGCAAATGCTTCTAATGACAATTTTTTAATTGATATAATTATCTTAAATATACCTATATATTTTACTTCATTCTGTAATTTATAACAACATACATATTACATATATATATATTTTTTTTTTTTTTTTTTATAACTCTACAGCGTGATGTTGCCGGTGATACCCAACATTTGTCACATAGTCAAAGATTGCAGAAAACTTGTGACCCAGTGTATAACTAGCTTTATTATGGCGCGTCTAAATAAAGTTTTCACAGTTGTGTGCTGATGTTTTTTTGTAAGATGACGCGTTGTTTTTGTATATTTGTCAAGGAATGTTTTACGTGTTCGTTTGCATTTGACGTCATTTGAAATAGTCAAGTAATGAGGACCCGTGTGCGTCGTGCCTAGTGATAATGACATCGAGTTGCGATTTTAAGTTTGTGGGGATCCTTGATTATTGAAAATCTGAAGTAGATAAAAATATCGAATACAACTGAAAAAAAAAAGACAATTCAATATTCTACGACTATTAGATAATATTGTTTTAGTAAATTCAAATCCATTACGTCTATCACCAGAAAATCCATATTGCGTCCGAGTAAAATTATAAAGAAAACATTATTTTCACCGCAACTAAATTTCTAAAACACGACGAGTAAAAGGGAAAAAAATACAACAATGGGCTGAAGAGGTTTTAAAGGACCCGCCTGGCCCACTTTCGCCCGCAGCGCTTTTTTCGCTTAATGACGCCACGCTCAAGGAAAGTTGGAAATATTAAAATGAGCAAGCACTTGTTTCGTTGGCAAAACGGCCATCGCTCTAGGCTTCGCGCCTCCTCGCTAAGGATACCATATTTTTAAATATGAGTCGGATTCGTTGGCTCTCGATGCTTGAAATGAAAAAAGTTTGTCAGCCGCCTTATCGCGTTTGTTTATATCGAGATCTGTATGCATAGCTGGCGAAGTATTCAATTGTTTGCTAGCTAATGAGAAATAAAGTCAGTATTTAAAATATTAAGATGAGCTTTTCGTTTTTAATAATAGATTTCGCAACAACCAAATTGACGTACAAATTATAGTATGAGAACATTGTCAGAGACGGGAGGTATCGAGACCAGTGGCGTGCACAGACATTTCTTACAGTTTAGGCAAAAACAACTTAGTGCTCTATTGTCAAGTTATATGATGTTTGTGATTGGCCACCTCACCCTAAGACTTAAATTATCGAATATTACAGACGTATTAATTTTTGTATTACTTAATTTAATAATGTGGGCACTGTATTTTTGTCCGGAGTGCACGCTACTGATTGAGACATAGTAATATCTCAATAAAAATAAAAAAACAGCTCCATAACATGATTTACAGAGGGACAAATACACACTTAGCGAACAATAAACTTGGGCATTATCTTACAAGGACAAACTCCCGACGTCTTGCTTACATTTGACAACACATAAAAATCAGCGTTGTCGTGGAACCGTCTCTAAGGCGCAAAGTGGAATGTCGTTAAGGAAAAAAGGAAAAATACTGGGATTTATTCGTAGCGTGTCCCCAATGAGTAATGCCTCCTGCGATTTAGGTGTCAGCCCGATAGAAGGCGTTCGACAGCAATGATTTATGCGCCTGCTCCTGGTGCCCTCTGCACTGTGAAACAGCGAACTTTATTAAGATTTGTACAGTCCTTGCTTAGGTTATAGCTAAGCATGAGCACATGTATTTTTGTTAGAACAGTTAACAAATATCTTATAGATAATGTAAGTACCTACTTCTAACAGTAAGTATAGTTCGGATATTTAAAAAATATCAGTAGGTACCTAAAAAGGCTACAATGAATCGTTTACGCAATAATATAAGAGTTGTAAAGTTTCATCTTGATAAAACACGTATGCAAGATGTAGAAGCAATTTTCATTTCACGAAACATAATTACCGTTTCATTCTTACTTAAAATTATCATAGTAATAAAAACGTAACTAATATATTCTTAAATAAAAAATAAATACAATCTAAGAAAATCATTATTTATTTTGAAGAGGTAGGGTACTAAGCCCCTTTGTGACTGCGACCTGCGAAGATCTATTGTGACGAAGAAAACCATACTAATACCTTTAATGTAAAGATCAGAAAAAAAGTAATAAAAATAGACTTTTCCAAAACTTGGGCATAATCAAATAAAGTTTACAGACTGGGTTACTAATACTTAACAGTAAATATTTGTATAGAAAGTTTCAAGAAAGACGCGCGATTAGGGAAGTTTATTTACTTTTTAAGAACTCGGAAACTCTGTTGAAGTGTAATAAAAGTAACTCTGAAATCCATTAATTAACTGTTAGTTGTAATGATCAGTAATTTAATTACTCGGGAGAGCGAAATTTGATCGACCCAAGTTTGTTACAAAGTGTTGATTTTGTCTTGTTTCGCTTGCAACTTGATAGCTTAAAAATTGTAATGGTTGTCTATATTTTATCCAACGATTTATTTGGATGTGGTATTAGTGTAGCTTCATTTGAAATAGATAAGATTTTAAGTTATATGCTACAAGATTTTGATATGTGGTCCTTGGTGGCGGAGATCGGACGGCAGTCACTTCACGTAAGATAGATGTCCCATGAGAGCGACACGATATCTCTAACTTAAGGTAAGAATAGCAAATAGACTTAGAAATACTTTAGAACTTATATAAAAAAATATTAATGAAATAGTTTTAGCTCAAGAATAACCGAAGTCTAAATGCATCTTTCTGTCACATCTAAATACGTATCTATACAATATACATCAAAATATAAAATTGTTATTTTTTATGTCAAAAATATCCAAGAGTAAACACAACAGTATACAGGGTCAGTATACAGGGTGTAAAGGATACCGTAAAAAACACAGATACCATGGATTCAGTATATGGTTCCGAATCCCTAAGCGTTAGAATTCAGTGCATGTCTTTAAAAAAATGATTTTTAAATAACTCTTCTTTCTTCTTCTTCTTTTTTAAAAAACGTTGCCCCTACCTAGGATTTCTCCTGTATCGAGGGTACAGTTTACAAACATACATGTCACATGCACATACAACCAAACCCGAAACAACTATCTGTAGATCATACAAATATTTGTTCCATGCGGGGATCGAACCCGCGGCACGTAGCGCAGAAGGCTAATCGCCTAGCCACTAAAACTACTAACTAAAAATACTTGGTACTAAAAATGCTGAGGGTCCAGCATCATTACTGAATCCATGGTAGCAGTTTACGTTACAATGTCAATTTACAACCTGTATTTGTGTAACAACTTTCACCCGATTTTTGTGACGATCATTTTTATTTTCCGCCCCACAAAACCCCATGTAAACGCCATTATGAAACTGGAGCAAGTATCGTATCTTTTATCGATGGGTAATCGCTTATTCAAATCCTCCATAATAAAATGACAGGTGACGGCCATGATAGAATATACAGACATTTTAGTCGGTTATAAGGGTCGGTATAAATGTTGCATCGATCTTTTGGGTATCGGCTACCCTTATCATTTGAGCTGAATGATAAGGGATCTTGGATGTAGGTTTACGCTTAATAACGTACAATTTTAGATTACTATAATATTCCACTATATTAATTAAGAAGTAACATCGATCGAATAACCAATAGTAGTTGCTAGCTTAGATAATTTTACAACTTATTGCGTCAATGTAAAGAGCATGTTTTACTGCAGTACTAAGAAACATTCGTGGTCTTGAAGACGCACTCAGCTCGGAAGTGATCGGTTTTACGAAGTTTGCCGACGCGACTTCTTAGTTGTATCATACTATACGGGAGTGTGTTTTGTAAGGTAAAGTAATCAATATCACATTTGAGTCTCTACTCGGAGAAAAATATTGTGAAAATAATACTACCAGAACCCTTAGTAAGTTGCATCAACTAAACGTTCATACTCTATAATGAATATTCTATTTATAAATAAATCGTTTGCGTTACCTTTACAAAAAAATATTAGAGAATTAATTACAACAACAAGGTAATGTTTACTAAATGCTTCTTGTTGTTACAATAAAGCACGAGAATTTCTATAATGATAACTAGATTTTTTTCTCGGTGTAAAGATGAGATTGTAGCTTTATTAATATCACATCCCATTTATATTTACAGCCATAGTACAGGTACTATACAGGTAATAATTTGGTGTCTGTTTATCACATTCATAGGTGTTCTTTGTATCAAGACTAAGGGTCGATTTTTCAGTCTGGGTAACACTCGGATAACTTGTTCTTTACAATAATTGAAATATACCCACTTAATACGACCTTCTGAAAATAAGGCCTATTCGTTGCTCTGAGGTGTAACTTTTACACACTAGTTTAAGTAAGAACAGAACAAAAAAAATGTGTTTTGTGCACCCTTCAGTGCATGCTGTGTTTCCTTATAAGGGATGGTGATAAGACACTTAGCATTAAGTTATAGTAGGTATGTAAGGCGTTCATGTTTTAGTGTATTCATTTATCCCCCCGACCCTTATCCCACCAGCCCGCGCTGTGCAAGTACGTAGATACAAACCACGACCAATCAATCAGATGCAGCAAGTCCCCTCTTATTCTTTACTCAGTAGCGCCCTAAGTCTAGGTCCGAGCCCCGCTAGGGGGCGCCCTAAGCTGTGCTACTTAAAATCAATATATTTTCTTTTATTTTTTTGGTAACAGCGGCCCTTCTGGCTCCGCCAAAGCTCGGTTTCGCAGACAAGGCTGCCGGAGCCACCTGCTATAGGTCAGTACAGAAAAAATAAAAAAGTGTACCTACTCTACTCCTAGTGACCTTGTTAGATAACCCAATAAAATAAATAAACAGATAATAAGTCCTACGAATTAACTAAGGTAAGGATACAATTGATATTCCTAGTTATACCTAATTTTAGTTCTAATGAAGTATGTTAGGACATCAAACCCTACTATGAGACAGGTTGCCCTTTCCCTCAATCGGCTTTTACGACTCACAATATGATAAGCAGCTGCCATCCTACGTTTTTTACTCACAGATCAACATGGAAGCAATAAATAATACAGACATTAACATCACTCGTAGTACAGCATCTAAATCTATCCCGACGATGACCTGATGAATCAGTACAGAGGGGGGGTGGGTATGCGACGGCGGTGCGGGGAGGGGAATGCTAATGATTTATGTTGTCGCTCCGAGACGCTTCTCCCATAATAAATGTACCTACGTTACGCAAGTGAAGTTCTTTGGGTTCAGACGAGGCTAGCCACAAATTGTTAGATCACTCAATAATTGCATTACGGCGGACGAGTCAACACGGAAATTTTGTTTTGGAAGATAGATGGTGCGGTTTTAAAGGCTTCTATTTATTAGATACCCTTTTAAGCTGATTTGGGCACCCTTTTGACTTTACGGTAGAAGTAGGGCAATAGTGCTGATTATGCTGTTTATAAACTAAAGTAATTTAACTCTTTCTATCAAAAACATGAGAAAAGGATGGAATATATTTGACAAAATTTGTCCACTTGCTTGTTATCAACGTGAATTGTCGCTATCGCCATAGGTCGCGTCTAATTTCCCGTAAATTACTAAGCCGTAGACTAATTTGACAGTTCTAAATATTTTCTGTCCTTTTTAAATTATTGTAGTAAGAAAGTGATTATAGTATGAAATAAATTTAATGTGCAACAGAATCAGCGTCAATGTAGTGTGTCAACGATATTTTTAATACGCTTTTATTAGCTTCACCTGTAACTAACTATGTAAGAAAATTTTGGAAGCTTAATTTGACCCACTTCCAGGTTTCCGATTGAGCTGAAATTTTGCATACACGTTCAGTTTGGATGACTAAAGCGTGTTCTATAGTTTTTTTTAAACTATAATATTTTATATTATTTACCAATAAGATAGATGTCGTCTTATATCATTTTTATTGTGATCTGGATCTCATCCAATAGTGTATGAAATCATAATCGATAATCTGTTCACATTAGCTCCACCTATTCATTTATCATTAAATAAATACCTACCTATATAAAACAAGATGTTTGGGAATTATGTCTCATACATTTACGCTTTATCTATCCTAATATTATGAAAAGGTAAAATTTGTTTGTTTGTATGTAGAGGGTAATCTTTGGAACTTCTGAACCGATTCTAAAAATTCTTTCACTAATAGAAAGCTGCACTATCCCTGAGTAATATAGGTAATATTTTATGTTTAAAAAAATAAAACGTGTCCATGAAACAGCGGGCAACAGCTACTTATTAATAATATCCTCATCAAAATACGTTAGACGTCGTATATTCGTTTTATTTTACGTATTTTGTAATTTTAATAATAATTGTGTCTGTGTCTCTTGTTGCAACGAATCAGTGGCAAGCACTCCATAAAGTCTAAAATACTTTGCCTATCCTAATAAATTAAGTAATATGTAATATCAGTTAATTTAAGTCGACAAGGTGACCAATCACAATAAGTTATTTTTGCCTACTCTGTAAGAAATGTCTGTGCACGCTACTGCAACGAATAAATATATTAAAATCCTATTCTATTCTATTTCCAAACAATTTTTTACCCCTTAACTTATAGTTGAACGTAAATCTATTGTTACCAAAGGTAATTGAGTCATGACGTAATTAAATTATGTATGTGTTACGACTTAGCTATTACATAGGATCTAGGTTAATTAATAAATTAATTACCAAAGAACCTGATAATTGTTCTTAACTAACCAGAATTACCACAGTCTATAAGACGATGAATTGATAATGTTGGCGGTAGGGATCTAAATTTTTCTCAGCAATTCTTCTTCTTCTTAGCGTGTCGATGGCAATTTAAATGTACTTGGCCCAGTATTCCGCCACGCGAATAGCAGAATCAGTTGCAGCCATAAGCTCCTCACGCGTGCAGGTGGTAGGGCATGCGGCGCAGGATAGAAGGTGGGCCATGGTTTGCGGTGAGACACCACACTCGCACTGCAGGTCCAATCCAGCTGTGAAATTCCACCTGTGAAGATTGTCTTTACTTCGGCCGACTTGGGATCGTAGTCTATTAAGAGATTTCCAAGTCGGCCATGGTAGTTTATGTCCAGGTGAAATGGTTTCCGATGGCGGGAGAAAGTATGCAGGTGGACCGAATTTTTCTCGCCAGAGATTGCACCTAGCTTTAGAGGCATCAATATCAGCGGGATCCACACACTTTAGGAAGTTCTTGCGACTTCGTAGCCTTTGGGGCACTGTGAAATAATTGTGCATTGGGTGACATGGGTCATCTTCCGCCTTTGCTCTCTCGGTACGATTTGCTATAGTTCTGCGGACTCAGCAATTACAAAATATATATGGAACTGACATTTATAGACCTACTTCATTTATTATATCTTTGACATCATCTATTATTTTAATACGTGAAGAGAAAGCTTTGTACCCCTTTTTAAGCATATTGCGCACACGGAGGAGTGTGAGATTTGGCATAGTTAAAGTTTATATGGAGAAGAAGTGCAGAAACCTAAAATATATTTATAATAAATAGTACGGTCGAATTGCGACCACTAGGCGAACTTTAGTTTATTTTAAACGACTAAATATTCTGTTTTGATGCATACGGCACAAGCTAGCTTCGGAGCGTTTTTGTATGCAGCTGATTTACCTAAGTTCGTTTACCACTGCATCACCTTAAGTTACTTACCATATTTTTACAAAAAATATTAATAATACTATTATTGTTTTTTCTAACTATATGGTAGCTTTCATTCATAAATCGCTTTCGAATCTCCGTCAGTCATCTCAACTTCTTTTAACGCTGAAACACGAGTCAATAATTCAAAAACACTTTCATCTTCACATGTGGTTAACTCAATAAATCTTGAACAAACTATCCCCTTTAAATCTAATGATTTTGTATGAAGGCTGCTATTGCCGTTTAAAACATAAAATTGCTCACGTCCAATATTTACGGGCTCTTATAAAAGTACGATTGTTAGCGCACCCGCCATTACGCGTTACGGTTAACCCCGTTAAGCTGAAAACGTGGCATCGACGTGAATGATTTATAAACGAGGATAACAGGGCATTAGCAAAACCACAATACGAACGCACACTGGATTTAGTCAAAAGAGATCTGCCATTATTTTGTGCAAAGATTTATTAGTTGCAGGCACGCTGCCATTTTTTTGCGATGTAATACAGTTGATACAGAGTATTTGGTGGGTAGGGTTAACAAAACAACGCTGAGCCGCAGGGTACCCCGACGTTGCGCGTTGCCCGAAGCTAAAGCTCCCTTTGCTTTCATGTGAAAGGAAGAGAATAAAGTGGAAACGGTGAATTGTTACCGGAAGTTGAAGAAAATCTGCGTCATTGGTATTGCCAATGACAACAAGCTGATAGACGTTCATTTTTTTGCACATGAGGGACACACATTTCCGTTTAGTTTTATTTTAGAGCACTCTCAGAATCTATGCAGTGTTATTTTTTAATTATTTTCTTCATCGTTTTAATATTTTGTAATTTTCTTGCTTTTTATTTTATTATGTATATATGTTGTTATGATTTTGGTGTCCTGTGTGCAAAATATTAATTTATTTTCTTTCTTTTTATTATCATATTACATTTAAAGATAAAGTATCTCGTAAAATTCTGAAACGCTTTTTGTTTCTTTGGTATAGAAAAGCAACCTGTTTCTACTGAAAATAATCAATTTTTAGCTCACTATCAACCATCACCATCACATAAGTCGCATCACGTCTCCAGCTCGACCCATATTAGACTTTCCCATGCAATCAAAATGTGGTTTCAGCATGTTTTGTTACGCATTTCCGTTCGTAATGAGGGATCAGCTTATATTGGAAATGTATAGCTTGATATATAGTCGTGTGTAAGTATATAAAACAAAAAATAGCCGGCGCCATTGCTTCTTTTTTTAAATTAATTTGAGAAACAGGTGAGTTTGTGCCAATTGTTTATTGTAACCGTTACACTAATTTAAAGTTCGTTCGGAATTCACCGGGTGTGAATAGATATGAAATATTGTAGTTTCCTTTTGCTTTTGTCTTCGGTGACAATGTGATCGTTTTTCTTATAAATATCTAATAACGCCGATGTTCATATTTTTACTGAAAATTCATGCCAAATGGCAAATTCTAAATTTTTTAGGTCATAAGTCATCCATAACAGTTTGGGTGATAAAACGTTTCATTGGTAATTAATATATTCACTTTAATTCTCAAACTTTTAACCTGAATTTTTCATTTTATTTTATGTCACGATTTAACATCTAAGGTCATTAACTTAACTTATTAACTACCACATCAAACAATACAATAGATACTATATAGGATCAACTAGTTTGAAAAACGAATCATTTTCAAAAACTAAAAGTTCTTGTATCTTACACCCATCTTGACATAAATAATCTTATTAAGTACATTTAATATATCGTTTTCATTACGTGCATTCGACTATAAGACGTTTATTTGAATGAACTAGCTTCTATAAATAGTTTCTTCTCAATTATACTTTGCAATATTGGTGTGCAATTTAGTTGGCGGCTCAGTCCGGGGCTGGCTTACTCACTCGTGCGTAACCACCACCGGCTTTCCTGCGTAATGTCAGTTACCTTTTATTACGTATATTATGTAAATATAATAATGGCCCAATGGCACGGCCTTGGGCAGGTTTTATTTGAAATATAACGTTATATTGCCTACCTAACATCGGTTTTGACTGGTTTTGTACGGCTGTACGTTGCGTTTTGTATGGGATACCTATTGGGGCAACATAGACTCTGAGCGTCTTTGGAGGCGGAATATAAAATATGGTTTCCGAAAAAATTGTTGTAGGAAGACGTGAGTCGTAAATTTTTAGTCTTGCCCTTGTTGTTGTTGTGTTGGTTGCAGCTGAAAATCAGCGTCAGGTGGTAGCACCTGGTGTTGCCATCTGACATTATGCTGAGCTGAGGCCCTTTTGGCATAAATGTACTTTATTTCATCTATTAAATGTTATGTGTTTTAATTTTAATTGTGCCAATAAACGCAATTTTCTCGAAGAAGTCTGGTTTGTATAAAACAATCTTTGAAGCTAAAGGATTATTGTCCGTTTTCATATTTTACGCACACAGTAGTTTGGTATCCTGTAATTTATTCTGACAAGACTCGATGTTGTTTATTTAGGACTAGTACTAGAACTATATAGTTGTACTACTAGGATTACTCTTGTACATCCAGGAGAAAGTAAACTTTACATGTTTGGACAACACGCTTTCGATAAAAAAGATACACACAGATTAAACGATTACAATTAATCGTAAGCATTTAGGGATGAATCATAATCGTCGATTATCATTGCGTTAACTGGACGATTATTTAGCAAAAAAATAAAATAAAATACAGTCAATAAAAATTGAAACCAATTAGTGTATCTTCGTTATTTCTTTGTTCAAATGATTTGTTCAATACTTTTTACTTTATTTTGGAACACTTATAATATTTGTTTCGTTATGTTTGAGTTTGACTCCCACGAGAACCAAGAAATTCGTTCCGAACAAACACAACTACAACTTTCAACAAAAGGTCGTTACTTACAGAACCTAATAATTCTATAAACAGGCCTCGTGTTAATAATAAAGATGAAATAAACCTACTGTTATAATATATTATAAATGAAAGCAGATACGGTTTTATCTGAAGTATAAACGATATTAACAGGCCAAGTTCTCCCGTAGCGAAATATAAGCACCAACTAATTTCAGATTAAACAAACAACAGTGATTACGGTTAGTCTGATATACGAATGGTTGTATCAAAACATTCTATTTGTACGAGCGGACTGCGTACGCAATAAAAGCAGTTACTGGCGAGTTGGTATCCAATCTTCGTAAACAGCGATCCGTGTTGTTATTGGCCATAACGATTACAAAGCTACGGCCAAATTGAAAGTATAACTCGGTCGATGCGATCCTAAGAATGTGCAAGTCGGCGAAATCTATAACTAGAGCTACGTAGACCGCCCTTCGTGAAATTATTGCACGCCCGCCCGAAAATAGGTCAATTGCCTCCTGTGCGGGAGTGAGACGTGCAGGGATCATCGCGCGTGATAAGGACGGAAGTTTTAATTCGTTCAGGTGACGTCACGAGGGTTTTAACAGGATCGTTCGTTTTCTTTTTGTGAGCTATTGTTTTGGTACTGTTCGGAAGCTCATAGGAGCTCTCGTCTCTATTCAGGCGTTTATTTGTTTGACGTTGTGGGGAATCAGTAATGTGTCTCCTCTATTATGTTTGTCGCGGGGGACGTTTTGTTCTCATTCGTATTTTTGACGAAACCCGATAAGGTTGTCGTCAAAAGTTCGAGTAGGAAATGGGTTAGATGAAACGAGCAGTAGTACTTTGATCAAGATGTTCCTGTTTATTTGTGTATATTTGTGTATAATCAGCGGAATGTTCTATTTGCCTGATGAACCCTTTGTTTCGGTTCATCTTACTAGTAATTGGTGGCTACACTACTCGCTCATTGTTTTGGGTAACAACGTAACACAATAAGTGGCGTAAATGGAAGGCTTAACTTCGTCGAATTCTTATCTTTACTTTGGATTTATTTGTCTTTATATTTCAGCCAGAAATCTTATCCTACTCTTAGTAATATTACAAATGTGAAAGTTTGTCGAGATGTTTATTTAAACTAGCGGCCCGTCCCGGCTTCGCACGGGTGGACATTTATTTATATTATACATTTTATAGGTCATTTTTTACACCTTGGGTTACATTAATGGAGTTATCGTAGGGATCACTATTTTTTTTTTTAAATTAGACATATGGCCTCTTTCTCAGTGTTATTATAGCATTCCATTGTTAAAAGAATTTATAAAATCTTTTGTGCTTCTTCATTACAAACAATAATACCTACAAATTTATAATATTAGTGTTGTATTGTTGTTTAATAAAACAATATTGATGTTCTGAGAAACACATCTAATACTTAGATAATTATTATATTACAGAGCTCACTTGTCCGGTATTCCTGTGTGGCCAATGTTGCCAACGCTCTTCCAGTGTTGCCAGTAAACCCTGCTACAATATGTTACATCTATCCCTTTTATATAAAAAAAAAACATAACGATAACATGTACTCACTATACAATGTAAGTACATAACATACATTGTTACATCTATCCCATTAAAAAAAAAAAAAAACAAATTCATTCATTCTCCTGCCCTTATCCCATTTTATTTGGGGTCGGCGCAATATGTCTTTTTCTTCCATTCATCTCTATCAGACGTCATTTCCAGATTTACTTCCTTCTCATTCATGTCATGTTTCACACAGTCCATCCATCTTTTCTTTGGTCTGCCCCTACTCTGATAGCCATCCACATTCATACTTACAACTCTTCTTATAACATGATTTTCATCTCTCCGCATTACATGTCCATACCACGACAATCGGTTACTTTGCAGCTTTTCTGTAACAAAAAAAAAAAAAAACAAATAAACAAAAAAAAATAACTACTTGCTATATCAGTAAGTTAACGAAAAAAAAAAAACTAAATCAGTCTCAACGCAGTCAGTCTCAGTGCTACAATATGTTACAAGTGTACCTACATTTTATTTATTACGTACATTTGGAAATCAACAGTTTCTAAAGTAAAATAAGTAATTAGTAAGTCAATTACAGGTTCTCACGAGTAGCCAGAGAAATTAAAACAGAGACTGGAACACTCAATTACAAAATAATTAAGGGTAACATTAAGCTAAAAATAAAAATGAGTATATAATGACAGGATGTTTCTTACTCAATTACGCATAAATGCATAAATTTGGCACACTGATAGACCGAGTGCTGTGTTGCCAGTGAAGAAAAAGTTGCCTGTTGATGCGAGTGAAATCGCAGGCAACAGTTAGAAGACAATAATTTCTTTAAAATAATAAAAAGGTAATTTGTCGCCCACCATCGCTTTCACTGTGGTTCATTGCGGTACTAAATATGTCATAAACAGCATAGTAGTGGGTAATTGGACACTTCAATGAAGGAGAGATTCTGGAGGACAATAAAACGCCTTTGTGTTTTGTAGATAATGCGAGCCGAAGTCATTTACTATGAAACCTAGAGTTATCTCGATGAAATAAAATGTTTTATCCCTTTCTGTGATGTATTGTTACATAGAATCAGTAACTAGATACGTATAATCTACAAGCATAAAGAGGCTATCGTAAAATTTCCGTCAACCGTGATACATAGCGACATGACCGCCATAGTTGGTACTAAGAACTAAAAATCAAGATTTTTCATTTTCTAAAAACGCCAGCTTGTATTAACGATTATGTAAGGTCAAATTTAATAAGTCGGAGTATAACAAACTTAGAACCAAAATGTAATTTCGTTATAAACTACTCCAGTAACTAAGCAAAAATTTTAATACAAAAATTTTAAATGACGAGAAGTATAATTAATTTCCTCTAAGGATGGTTTTATTTAAGGAGGTAAACGGATTTTGTAGACACAGGGTCTTACAAGATGCGTAATTACTTCATAATTAACACATAATAAGGAATCCGTTAACGTTAGAGGAACGTTGGTGAGCAAGCTGGGCAGCTATTCAGTAAGATCATCTCGTATCTCTATTCGAATTTCACTTTTATTGTTGGTTGACATGCTCTTGTCATGTTTACAGCTTCGTTAATAACTGTAAAATCGTCAAATATAAAGAAAAGAAAGAAAAATCATTTATTTGCCACAAAAACAAGACACACTACAATGATAGACATAGATAATAAGAAGAGGACAGGTGCATAGACAGAGAAGACATTTTTCTTAGTATTTCAAAAGTGTAAAATTAATTTAAAAAAATTAAAAATATACTTATTTGGGTATACTGCACCAACTGAGCATCACCTTGCCTTTTGACTATTCGGTGTGTGCTCCAAGCTGTAACAAATGGGTGTCCAGCTCAGCATGTAGCAGACTATGACTCTTGACGCTGATATTCTGCTGGATCCCGGTTATGATATACGGATGTCGAGCAAAGCAGTAAAAATCAAATATCAACCGACAAAGAGTGAGATTCGAATCGAGAAACGCGATGTTCTTAAAGAATAGCTACGTTGAGGATAAATTGTTTTAATGTGAGATTAGGGCAAAGCCTTCAAGCCATACACCAGCCTGCAAAATTTCTGACGAGAGGGTTAGAATTGTTCTCAAAATTCAACTTGAAACATCACTTGCTTTAATATGGATTGGTTGTTAAAGATGATAATGAGACCCAAGAAAATATGGATCGTTTGTGTGGAATTTGACATGGTTTAAAAGAAAGTAAACTTTGAGAAGACGTCTGATAAAGATGAACGGAAGAAAAAGACAAAAATATTGCGCCAACCCCAAATAAAATGGGATAAGGGCAGGGGAATGATGGTCAAACATGATAATACGGTAATTACGATCTCTCTGATCACTAGTGCGCAAAAGTTAGTATTTTTTGACTTTTTATTATAAAGATTGCTTTTGTTAGCACCTCACCTGATGGTAACTGAGTAGCAGAAAATTTGGATTACAAAAATGTAGGTAAAATTAGGAAAAAGTCGTAATTGTTTGCAGTGTAACTTTGTGTTTATTAATGACATTCAAATTAAATCAATGTCCGCGGCTTTTATTTTACGGGTTACTGGACGTGTCGATATAGTGAAGTACGGGATTAGCGACATCCTACTGTAGTTTTACTATGAAGATATTAGTCTGTCGTCCACATCGTCCGCTTATACCGTGGTAGATGGTTTAGCTCAGGATTCACCAGACGTAAATGGCGGACCAAGACCTGATCCAGCACATAAGCGATTGAATTCTGCGCCTCCAGCCATAGGTCGTCCCAGGAACACCGTGATATTTTAGCCGGTAAGAGTCGCTATCTCCAGGGCGAAAGAAATCCATGATGCTATTCAAAACGAAAATGAAACAAGTGTGCCGGACGGTACTTTAGATATCGTTACTCGGAGGAGCCTCTTTCCGCGTACCATGAAGACGAAGTCATTGATTAGACGTCTATCGTATTTACTAGAATAACACTAAACGTCTATGACCACGAAAACTGACATTGTCTGGAGATGTATCGAGACAAAGTAAACTGGGGTCATTAGAAAAGTTAATGTATTGGATTAACATTGATGTTTCCTGTGACTGTTTGCATAACCTTTAAACATATCCACGTGCCATTAAAGGTGTCTTAATTAATACCGTGCCAGCAATTTCTGGTCGCGTGCCATTGGTTCGCCATCCCTGGTTTATAAGTATTACGACAATTGACAATTCGATCGTATAATTGACTTTACCCTTTTCTCAACATTTCTGCACTTTGTTTTAGTACCTTACTGGGTAGAAATACGTATTGCTTTTTCATTAGAAATTGTTTGAGAAATTGTGGAATAAATAAATGCCTTTTACTGCCAACATTTATCCGAAGTAACTAACAATAAGTACTTATAGTCTTTTAACATAATGGCTCGCAGCAAATAATTATGTAGTCTAATTAAACATTGGTGAACGACTTTCTAGCCTCCTCCCCTCTTTTGAGAGGCAACCAAGTGTGTGATTAGGGGCGACGAAGGCTGCTACTATACGACGCCTGTTTGCCTGTTCGAATAATTTAGACTAGCGTAGAACAATTCTAACTAATGCTGTTTGCTTGTTACTCAAACGGTCGTTAAGACGCAAGTGCAGTTCTAAAAAAGACGTCATTTTAGCTAGATGGAATGCGTAATTACAGTAGGTGTTTTGAAGCCAAAGTAAAATATAACATAATAAAAGATCATGCTCTATGCTCTGAGCTCTAAGGCTGACATTCAGAGACGACAGAAACGAGTCTAAGCGTGAACTTACGCTATCATCTGTCAAACTTACGAACAAATTTTGACAGATCGAAGCGTAAGTTCACGCTTAGACTCGTTTCTGTCGTCTCTGAATGTCAGCCTCACTGTATAGTAAGTTAAGATCGGTGACGAAGTACTGAAATGTAAGCTACACTACAAAGAGATTTCTAGAGAAATAAGCAGTAGGTACATTTGTGTCGTCTTTCCTATTTAATTGTATTTATTCATCTTTATGAGTGTACATAAACTGTAAAATAAATAAAATATTGAAACGACTTATCTGCTTGGAATGATATGCAACTAAAACGTATTGGTATATTCTATTAGAAACGTTTAAATAAGATGTTATGATCAAACATGCGTTGGCGTGGTCAAATTAGAACATGATGAGTACATATTTATGTTATTAAAATTAATATTTCTATAAGAATAAATTGTATGACGATGACGCCACGCCTTTTTCAAATGCAAACATTTAAATGTGACAGACGACGACATTTCTTTTTATAATTTAAAAATTATAAACAATCTGAATTGGCAGTAGGCTGGCGGTGGCCATGACTTTTGAAGAACAGAATCGGCAAACGTAGCGTGGGTAGTTTCTTCGTCGGATGAAACGAACTCCTGGAGATGGCAAGGGGAGAAGTTTGGATCGAGAGTTTGGCGAAACTTGGGAGAGGCCTAAGTCCAGCAGTGTCTGACTGAGCTCTATTATAAGCTGACGGATGTGTACAAAAGTCATTAGCTTTTTAACCGACTTCAAAAAAAAGGAGGTTCTCAATTCGAGGCGTAAGTTTTTTTAATTTTTTTATTGTTTGTTACCTCATAACTTTCGTGTGCGTGAACCGATTTTGATGATTCTTTTTTAATTTGAAAGCTGGTGCTTCCCGTGTGGTCCCATTTTAATTTGGTCCAGTTCTGAGAGTGGGATTGATGGGAAAACCATATAAGTCTTAAATTTCCATTAAGTATGTGCGCGACAAATGGTCGAATTACTCAATATCAAGCCAACCGATTTCGATGATTCTTTTTTTGTTTGAAAGGATATACTTTCGAAGTGTTCCCATTTCAGTTTGGTGAGGATCTGATGAAGATCTTCGGAGATAGACAATGGAACTCTTGAATGAATCCACACCCCTCACACACATCCCTCGTGATTGCTGTAATCTCATGTTCATGTATTGTTTATGCCACACAAAATTGAAAAATAAAATAAACTTTAAAAAAAAAGTAAAAACCGTCTTCAAAAAACTAAAAAGTATAAAATAATTTTCTTAAAAAATTTAACAGCTTCTGAAGTCGGGGCCTATAATTCTTCAATGCACCTAGCTTGGCAGTGGCCCCGACTTCAGAAGCTGTTAAATTTTTTAACCCTTAATTTGGCAGGTTTTTTTTTTAACCAATTAGTTTTTTTCTTTTTTTATCTTACTTTATTGTGTGTAAATATAAGTGGAAAAATATAAAATAAAATACCTGGTCATCCAGTTCTTAGAAATGTTTAGTATAATATACTATACATATCACGATGTTCAAAAAAGATACTCATTAAATATTAGTATAGTATACCATACATATCTAACTCACAGATCGTTTTGGGTGGAAAATAAAATAAACAATTCGAATGAACATTTTATTAAAAATTAATAATTATGGAAATTATAAAAACAATTGCGCTTATTAGGTATAAAACAAAGTCTGAGTTGACATTTGGTGCAAAATACATTTGTTTGCCCTTTCTTGCTATACCGACAATGCCTTTGTTACCTCATAACTCTCGACTGCGTGAACCGATTTTGATGATTATTATTTTATTTGAAAGCTGGTGCTTCCCGAATGGTCCCATTTTAATTTGGTCCAGTTCTGACAATGGGATCCACGAGAAAACCATATAAGTCTTAAATTTACATTAAGTATGTGCGCGACAAATGGTCTAATAACTCAATATCACGCCAACCGATTTCGATGATTCTTTTTTTGTTTGAAAGGGTATACTTCCGAAGTATTCCCATTTAAATTTAGTGAGGATCTGATGAAGATCTTCGGAGATAGACAATGGAACTCTTGAATGAATAATAGCACATCACTCGCGATTGCTGTAATCTCATGTTTATGTATTGTTTATGCCACTCAAAATTGAAAAATAAAATAAACTTTAAAAAAAAAGTAAAAACCGACTTCTAAAAAACTAAAAAGTATAAAATAATTTTCTTAAAAAACTTAACAGCTTCTGAAGTCGGGGCCTATAATTCTTCAATGCATCTAGCTTGGCAGTGGCCCCGACTTCAGAAGCTTTTAAGTTTTTTAAGAAAATTATTTTATACTTTTTAGTTTTTTGAAGTCGGTTTTTACTTTTTTTTTAATTGAGCATCTGATTGATAAAGGGGTTTTTATTTTACTCTTAATTTTATTTGAAATATTCACAGCTGATGTTGATGGCGTAGGAAATGGCTCAGAAGGAAGAGATGAAATATTCAGAAGATGTGTCCGAAAATATATAATTTTGATAAAGGCGAGATTCCTCATTTTCTTCTCCTGAGGAGCCACCACTAGCATCAGATTTCCCATTTTCTGGTGGAATTAAAGCGAGTATGCGAAGGCTCCTTGTTGCAGGTTTACGCTATTAAGAAAAACACATGCTATAATCCGCAATCCAAGCAAGAAACAAAGACAAGAAAATAAATGTCTATAAAATCAATAAATAAGACATGAAAACATCCAGAATATGCAAGCCATATAGTGCCATATAGTTTAGTTTTAACAAGAAATGTAGAGCCCCCTATACAAACGATAAATGAGTTACTTTGTTAAACATAGCGAAATGTATAGCCCGTTATACTAAAGTTTATAATTCAACTTTGTTGTGCATAGCAATTTGTATAACCCGCTATACAAAGAACTTTGATCGTGTCTATCACTCATGTCAGTGCACAAAAATGTATTATTTGATTGTTATCACAATATTTAATCATTATTTAGTAAAATTTCATGCCAAATCGATACGATTCACTAATAAAAATAAAAGAATATCATAACTTACCAAAGGCGCCCGGTGATGAATCAGTGTCGAAAACTTTTGAGCGCTGGATGTCATGTCATATTGAAAGTACAGATAGTAAAATACTTTTATTTTACAGGTAAAATGTTGCCATAAAGAATGGTTGAAATTAAATTGGGTAGTATTTAAATGTAAAGGCAGCAGATTTTTTTTTAGAAAACGTATAGTATATTAGACATTGTCAAATTAAGGGTTAAGAAAATTATTTTATACTTTTTAGTTTTTTGAAGTCGGTTTTTTTCCGTCACGAAATTCACAGTTCGTGCTTAGCACTTGAAAAAAAAAAACAACTAAAGAGGAAGGTTGTTTACTTACCTAGATGTTAGAAACTTTAATCAATAAAAACGCCTTTTGCCGACCACACAAATATGTATAACTTACTTTTAGAATTAAGTTTCTTTCTAATATTTACCATAAAATAAGCAATACAACCAAATATTTTTAAATTATCCAGATCCACCTTTGTTTGGGTCCATTTGTCTTCTGGAGTTACACCAGGCACAGCTTTCTTTAGACTTCTATTCTTCAGGTAGACGGCGGTATTCACCGCCTCAGTCCAAAACCTCTAGTTGCATTGCATATCATTAATTATATTTTACGATAGGTAGTGTTCGTGTATAAATCCAACGACAAGCGCAACGCCTATTGTCGTCTGTCTGTATTTTCCGGGTCAATGGAAATAGTTCCATAAATAGGCAAAATTAAATTGTAATGTAATTTTTAAGAAGTTTTTCTAATTATTGTCTTTTCTCTTTTCAGGTACAGTACAGTGTTCATTGTTTGAGGGAAAAGTATATATTTAATAAGTATTTGCACTTTAAGCTTCTGGAAAATCTAATAAAATTTAATGAACCGCTCCCGAACGAAATGTTTCAAGTATAATGGCGAAAGATTAAAATTTCTCTCATAACGTTTCAGTTTTAAACGATCAGCTTTTTTATTATGTCGATTGTTACTCCCAGAAGGATGAAGTCATAAAATTGTTATTGGTATGGCCATAAAATCGCTCATAACATACGTCCCGAACATCAATTAAGTTGGTACAATTAATCTGCTGACATACACCCAGTTTTACAACTCAGAATGAAAGAGATGAAACTTTATACCTACTGCTTTGAATATTTATGAAGAAAGCCGGATGTAAGTTCCAATCATATTTTTTGCTCTTCCCGGGTAAAATCTCTATTAAAATATGGAAGCACTTTTGAATGAACGTAGGAGGTATCTTTAATATTAATGAATTCCTTATTAGAGATTTAATTAGTGTAGTGCAAGCACAAAGAGATTTCCGGTACAGCTCCTGTGTAAAATGAAAATAACTCCGGATTTTTCCTCGAATAACGCAAAGAAGTTATGAATATCTAGTGGCTTGACTCTTTATTTTAAATAAATGACCATCGCGTTATACGTATGTATTTGCTGTTGTTTCTCCTGCGATATGTAATAACTAAAATCTTGAACTAGCGACCCGTCCTCGGTTGCGCACGGGCGCAATTTCTCTACTATCCTTACATTAAATATGAAAGTATTATCCATATAAACCTTCCGGAAGAAATGCTCAAAATGATAGTGAAAAACGCATCAAAATCCGTAGCGTGGTTTAGGAGGAGTTAGCGGATATACAGACAGACAGACGCGGAAATCGACTTTATTTTTCCGACTGTTCTAACACAAACTCCATGCTTAATTGAATCTAGAGTTATTTAATATAGTCTGATTAATAATTAAAGACACGCTACGCAACATCCGATAAATTTGATTTTCACCTGTCAGAATTTTCACGTTTGGCAGACATAGCCCCCAAGCCCTCGGGGGGAGGATTCCCACGACACTTGGAGAGGAAATGGAACTTTCAGCTTTGATAAAGTTTTAATATATTCTTCGGCAAGTTTCCAACTTGTTTCACCGGGCGTTATGACGAATTCTGTGTGTGTTCCCTTCTTTTCGTTACGCTTTTCCCAGTTTCACTTATTCTATGGAAGGATTTAATTTATGGAATATGGCTGCGGGCGCGACATCCCGTTATAGAAAGTATGTAGTTTGTAAGTTAGTTTATAAAAGTTGGTTCGTGCAAGGAACTAGTTTGCAGCGGGATCCCGGTGGTTTTTGCATAGCTTCCCAGATATTGCGATGAAGTATGCCACTTGCTGCGAAGTTTTGTGCTACTATTTCCTCTGCGACTACTACTATTTTTGGCTAAATCTAAGGAATGAATTAAAGTCAAAGTCAAAGGCTTTTATTTCAACTGGTCCTTTGCAGGCACTTTCAAAACGTCGTGATTCTAGGGGCACGGTTCAAAGTGGGTTGGTCCTGGAGAAGATACCGGCAAGAAACTCCATGGATACTCTTTTCATAAATAAAGTTAACAATAAAATCCTAATCCTAATCTCAGTTGACAATAATATGTAAATGTAAATGTTTTAACTCTACTAACTGAAGTTAGAGGTATTCACAAAATTCCCGATCATGTTTTCTTAATTACAACGATAGAAGGTATATAAAAATATAAATAAAGAAAATACAAATAAAAAAATCATTAGTGAACTGATTTTCACAAATAAAATTCTGGCAATATAAATTAAGCGCGTCAAAAGTTTCCTATTCAATGGGTTATTTAGAAGTGTTTAATCGTAATTAGAAAAAAGGCAACTTGTTTACGAGTTATACAACAATGGCTGTCTGATTGTGGCACTTTAGAATTTATTTTTATAATTAAAAATTTCTTGAAATTCCTCGCAACTGGGGGAATGTATTATAGAAAATAATTAACCTTTATCCGTTGCTGTCAAATGCAATGAGCCGCGAGCTTCGACTTGCTTTTTTATTTTTAATATTCCGCATTTTTCACTTTATTGCATTGCATTATGGTGCAATTTTTGTATTCCATTTCCAATTTGAATTTCGAATAATTTCTTTATGCTTTGTTCGTTCGAAAATTTCAGCTTATAATTATACGCATGACGTTATTTTGTATATATTTTCGTAGACAACAACGTTAAAGATGTTGATTTGCTTTTGCCGTACCATAGACAAAATACTCTATTAAAATGTTATTTTCTCAAGTACAACGTAATCATTATTCGGTCTACGTATTTACGCTCCTGTCATGCGTTATAAGTTAGATTGACAGTCATAAAATAAAAAAGTTTTTCTGAAGGTTTCAAAAAATATTTTGTGAATTTTGAGGCGTTAAAAATGATGTCAATTTAAACGTTCGTAGATCTTCGTCACTGTTACGTCACACGCGACAGTCGGATTATCCCAAAAGGGCGAAACTACGCTAGTTTCGGTCTCCAGACAGTCTGACAAGCTATCTCCGTCGACCTGGTTGACATTACGTCTGTGCCCATTACGTAGCGCCGCGACAAACATTGCTTTGATAGCTTCTAAACTGGGGCAATCCCGACATCGCTCCTTGTCACATGCATAGGGCTGTTAAGCTAAGGGATTATGACCACTTGCTTATCACTTTCGAACCTTAGCACAGGGATATATTATATATTTGACAAAATATTTTTGGGACCTCTAAAGCATTCTAGAGTTGAAAAGATAGAAGAACGAAAGGTTATACGCCCTGAAATTATCCACTCAAAAAATGTTGTCAACTGAGTTTGATTTCATTCCATTTCAGCATTATGTAAATATATTGAGAATATGTACACAGCACTCACGTTCATCGTAAGAAATCATAACTTATGTAAAAATGACTTTCGATGACCCTAATAAATCGTCTAGTATCGCCATCTCTGTCGCACATCGACCTGCAATCACTCCCTCGACGCCGACGCTGCCCCAATGATATTTGTGTTCGATTATAATTAAACCTATGTCCTCCTTTGAAATGTCAAGCTGTCTTTAATTAAAGCCGGCCTATAATTATAGATCTGTCCCTTTTTGTTTTCTCAACAAACAAAAAGATACTCAAGTATTATTTAATGCTTGACAAACGATTAAGTTTAAGCAAAGTTTGTTTTCGAGATTAAATATTTGAATCAGACTCCAGTTCTCGGAATTGTGCGTCTAGACGTTATATTTTAGACGTTTATTAGTTTTTAGATAACTGATAGAAATATTATTTTGTGCAGTAAGAATTGTTTGTTGTACCTGAGTTAAAAAAATGGGACAAAATAGGATTAAAATTATAAATAAAGAAGAAAAAATTGTGTAGATTTTGCACTTGAATAATATTCGAGTAGCTACCTACGCGTAAATAAGATCGAAAAACAATTTGCTTAGGTAGGTAGTGTAGGTACTTGTCCTTACCAACCCACACTAGGCCAGCGTGGTGGTCTAAGGCCTTCTCCTGACAAGAGAACCGTGCCCAGCACTGGGACAGTAATCGGCTGCATTTATTTGTTTATTTAAGATTTTTGATTTATTTACTTGTCCATGATACTAACTTGAACCTTATTCTTGCTATGAGTGATATGTATTATAAACTGTAGTTACAGAAAGTTTCTCTTTAGTACTAAAGGAGTTTATAAACTAGACTCATTGTTAGTTTAAAGTAAGGTAATAAATAAACAAAGTAGGTACGTAGGTACTTAAAAAAATATTTAGCCGTAAGTAAAGTTGCTGACCAAATTCATTTTACGAAATCTCGTGACAGACGTTGGATTTTGCCTGTGACTTATCAAGCCGTTTTAAATACTTATAATTTATTAGACATATAAAGCTAGGCTGAAATTAGATAGTAATTTTTTTTTTTTGGAAAATACGCATGGTTGTCGGATAAATGCTTCATGACATTAACCACACAACACAATATTCTTTTTCCACTTCATGTACAAAAATGGAACATATTCCATTTTTGTACATGAAGTGGAAAAAAAATATTGTTCGTCGCATAGTTTTTTTTCCTTGATTTGCATTCGCACTTTCCACGTCAGGCTGTGGCTTAGCTCTAACTAACATTTATCTATATTTTTATAATCGTACCATAACCTGAATTTTTTATAAGAAGAAATTTTTGCTAATTAGGTACGTCAGCGGTTACCTACCCATAACCCAATAATGTGACTTAGCAACCCTTCGACCGCCAGGCGGCCCAATCTCTTCCATACATAAAAGGTAGGTATCCACACATCTTTCAAATCGTTTTATATTGTTCTATAACAAGTAGGTGTACCTTCGTGCCAAACTGTCAAAATCTCCAATAACTCTCATAAAACAAAAGAAGCGAGATTAATTGGAACAATGTTCGCGTGTCGACCGTGTGCAGCGGATAATTTATGAAATTCATTATGGCGCCCAACAGCGCTCGCACAAGACCGCCGTCTTATTGTTGCCAGTATTGCCACCTAATATAAAACATTATTTATACACTCGTGTACGTAATTTTCCATTTATTCCAACATATTCTTTCGCAAGTCTCGTTATGAGAGCTAAGAAACTAGATTTTCTTATTATGCCTACTTTTACTTTGGCAAAACTTTCAGTTATCCCTAGGTAATTATGGAGATAAAACGTAGTCTGCGATTATTACTAAGTGATCTCTGTTTCTCGTTTTATTTCTTGATTAAATGATAAAGATTAGATACATTTATTAAATAAATTGTTTTACTCCAAATGGGTAAGATAATTAATTATATTTTATCATATTCGGAAGTTCCTTTTAATTTTAAATAGAATTGATTTTATTCATGTTATAAGCTTATTCAAATGCCACCCATTTGATATATTTATTTGATATGTTTAAAGCCTATTACTTAAACATTTAAACGCCGAAAATCAGACTGAAAAATGTTTAGCATACATAATTTATTGATAAAAATACCATTTACGAGCGTAGCGTCAATAAATGGCTGAAAACAGCCTATTTGTGTCACGATAATATTTTTTTGTTTTCTATCATTTTTTATTGAAATCAACCAAGCTATAAACCAATCGAGGCTTTCAGACATAAACAAAGATGTTGGCGCCGGCGATGTTTTCTTGTTAACCGTGGCGGTCTGTAATAGGTGGATACGTTCATAGTGAAGCCCGACCACGGCAACAAACACGACCGGGTTTGGCGAAAACAACACTATTTATCAAGAGGGTAGATATCGGCAACTCTTTTCGGGAAAAGTCGGGCAATAAAAGCCACAGCCGCGTGGCGCGTGGGGATTTCATATTCCAATATGGCGGGTCGTCGCGCCAACGGCCAATTCACTTATACCCGTGACTCATGGCCCGCCCGAGCGGCGAACAGCAATCGTATTATCTGAGATCTGTATTCCTGTGCCCTACTTGTTATGCGTTTGCTTAGACAAGTGACTTTTAAGTATGGCTGGCGAAAAGATTGAGAGAATATTGGCAACTTTAGTTATGTTAACGGCGCTATGGAATTTATTTGGTAGAAATAAAAGAGATTGAAAGAAAAAAGCACATTTATATATATTTCTATTATAATATGAAGTACTACTGAAAGTGCTAACAGCTCGGAGCTCTATCAAATTGGAATATACCTAATAAATCTATATTTAATGTAAACCAGATGGCACTTAAGAAATGTCGATACACTAGGTGCGCGGTTCCAAATACTAGTTCCTATGGAGAAGGACCGGCAAAAATCCTCCATGGAAACTCTTATAAAATAATACAATTTTGTGGCAAGAGCTGCGAGAATAATGTTATTTAATGTGAATAAGAATAGGATAATAATGATTTGCCTTTGAATAACATAAATAAATAGATAGACTTGGATAATAATAAATTTTGATTGGTATCTAAAAATTATAAAACTTTCTACACATATACCTACATATTATACGATAGAACAATGAGATTGGTATATATTTAAATAATTAAATTTAACATTTACTAATAGGTAGCTATCAGATAACCACAAACTGTATTTAATTGATATTAACGTAGTTAGTGGCGGTGTAACTGACTATTACAGTAAATAATTTTAATAATGTGTGTGTAAATTTATATTTTATGCAAATAGGAAAATAAACATTAAATTACTTTTATCAGTGAAATATATAATTTCAATCGGTATATTAATTGCTTCTTCGTGTATTATAGTTGGGTTTTGGTTCTTGATAGTGATTATTTTAACTGTGTTGTCGCCAAATAATGTTAATTAACGGTTTCTCTATCGGTCAGCAATTATTGTATACAGCGTGGTGAATACGCTACGTCATTAAATGAAACCATGTATTCGGTATCCCGTTCTGTGAACGTATACCAAAAATCCAATCAAATCCAATCAGTAATTTAGCCACAAGAACCAATTAAAATTTTCTTAATTTTACACAAAGATAATTACCATGATTCCTAGGCAAATTTTGAAAAGTCACCAAGTCAAGTCTAGTTTATACCAAAATAATCTTTATTTACGTGTATAGAATAGATAAAGATGACATAGGTTTCTACTTTGACGTAGACGAATAAGAGTAGAGTGAAATATTATGCAAAAAGAAACATGCGTGAAAAATGTTGATTTTTTGTATATGGTTTCAGAACGTGATACCAATATGTGGTATCATTTAATTCGTAACGTCCTCACCAACCTGTAATTGCAATCATGAGGTTTTCTATAGTTAATGGTTGCATATTGCGGCTGGCAGGGATGGACAACATAAAACAAATAATTGTTCATACATGTTGTGAGCTCAGACGTGTGGTATGGGTAAGGTGATTTCTTCAAAAGGTCACTCCAGACGCTACACTACATTTTTTTTAATAATAATAATAAAAAATTTAAAAAAATCATAAGAAGATACATTGTTCCCACATAGAGACAAAAAAATTATCTGTACCTACTTTAAAATAGACCATGGTCCATAGGTTTGTTTCGGTGTGACAGACGTATAAATCCGTGGCGAGTACTGTAAATATAAGAATATGATATTTTCCTAACGGACCTATTAGTTTCTCCAAACGTCTTATTTGTCTCAAAGAAAACGCCAAAACAAAATTAATATCCCGTTAGTCGTAACTAATGGCTTACAGAAGTTGGCCAAAAAATATTGGAACGATAACTATGTATTTGTTCTCGCTCACACAACCTTGGTAGAGCAGTGTCGGGTTAAAGGAAGAATAGATTATGTGCTTCGAGGCCGTGTGTCACGCACTGAGTGTCAACAAAGACGTTCTATTTCCCAACTCTATTATTTTAGTATGAGAGATTTAAGGTTCGCGGCAGAGACGTCTGTTTGAAGGAATGCTCGCTCGACTTAAGAATATAAAGGAGAGCATAAATGCTGTTCGACAACCGACATCGTTGCCCGCGGAGATGGAGACAGGATATCATAACATTTACGAAAGATGTAACTTTATTTTTTTAATAAACCCTGTTATTGAAGGCTTATCATACGCATTTTTTTCGAAGAGTTTTTACAATTATCAAACAACGAAGAGAAGCTTAATATGAAGTTCTAAGAGTTTACTTTCTAATGAAATATATTTTCAAAAGATTCCTTAAATAATTAAGTTATTAAATCTACAAATATCTATCTATGATGAGAAGAGCTCCAGAAGCACAAAAATATACATAATTTAATTTTAAATCATTTAACACACCCGTAGTTCAAAAGGTTCCATTATCATAATTCTAACAAGGGACAAGAACAAAACGTGTGCAATGCTTGCTTATAATAAAAACAATAGGGTCGTCCCACGCGTACCTGAATGTTTTAGCGGTTTGAACCCTTGCCTCGCACGCGCTAAACATTTTTACTTTACTTTTTACCCCACCAAGGCGTGTTCTCTTTGAAAAATGACCAAGCTCATCGTTCGAAGAGGAATTTTATCATAATATGTCGCTGAGCCCACAGGCAAAATTTGGGTTTGTGTATTAGATAATATATTTTAGTCGGTGTGTCAATTTTTTTTTAATCGTGAAATTATTATGCTTTATTGGTACATTTTAAACGATTATGACTCTCGTCCAACGCTACGAAATCCACATTTTAAATTATAAAAAGAATTTCTAGCAACAAAATGTTATGTATTAGACCGAAAATGGCACTTACATCCGAGCGTGGGACAAAACAAAATCACATTTTGATGTTCACGCTACCCAGGTGCATTGTAGTGAAGTCTATTTTATATTCTCGTATCCATTTAGAAGGAAAGCGCGATAAGCGAAATTGCCTTGCTTTTATAACAAGTACGCCACTAAAAAGAACCACCGAAAATGAGACGCAGATTGTTCTGCAGAATTCTGGGTCGTACCATTTTGAGCTTGCAATATTTTCATGTGGCAAGTTCCAAGTAAAATACTGCCTAATTTTCATATTCCATTTTTAAAATTTTAAATGTAGAGACAGAGACATTGCGTACCTTGAAATGGAATGCGATTTAAAATAAAAGTATCGAGTTAGTAGAACGGGTACGTCTAATTTCGAAGACTTAAAATTAGAAAATTACGTTGAGTCGGTCAAGTCAATTACAGGTGGCTTAGAAAGTTATGATCCCTCACTGAACAGGAGACGTAGATTTATCTGCGTTGGCTTCGATTTGCTTATTTTGCGTAGCGCATTTAAAATTGAATACATTAATTTCGAAAAGTTTGTCGTGGACTGAATTACAGATGAAGATCGAGTCGAGTCTAGCGAAGTAATTTGATTGGTAACATTTTTCATTTACGGTTGTAATTTTACTGCGACCGAATTAATCAAGTTGATGGTACATCAGCTGCTCTATTAGTGTGTTGGGTTTCATTGAAAAAAATAATTAATTAAAAAGACCCTTAACTTTCTTCGTCAGATCTTTGCCCAGAATTGGTACAGTATAGTGTAATAAAAAAAGTGACATTGTATGTTTCAGCAAGGCCTAATGATGTACTTAGAAAATAGCATTGTTATTGCCATAGTATTAAAAATTAATAATGTTTAATAAAATACATTACGCATATTTACGAGATGGTCATTGGTGTTTATTATTATATTAATCTACGAGTAGTTGTCTCGATACAAAAATGATTGCATTTCTCTCTGTTACAAACTTCACTGCACGCAAACATCATTAATCTCGAGCTGGTTTTACAAACAAACACAGCCCTTAACCCGAAAACTGAGACATACATTATTAAAAACGATATCATATTCACTGAATGCGAAAAAAGTAAAAGAGATACGCAAGAATCCAATACCCGTTCAAATAGTCGTCACGTATACTAGTCCACGTTCGTTTTTCGTCCAATATTTAGTATGCACGTGCTTAGAGCACCAGTGAGCGTGATTGGTGGAACATCCCAAAGGCTTTGTGGGGTATTTGCAGTAATATCACGTGTGGTGTGTTCCCTACGTGACGTCACACTACCTGGCCGATGGCACCTAAATTTGCAGGTATCAGTATGTTAAGTAGATGATTTGTAGGCTAAAGAACGTAATTTGGAAATACTAGGTATGGAGCTTGCTGTTTATAATAATAATAATATAGCCCATAACAATCCCATTCTGGTTACGTTCTGGGCCTCTTCTCAGATAGAGAAGGGTTAGGCCTTAGTTCACCGCGCTGCCTGGTGCGGGTTGGTGGACTACACACACCATCGAGAACTTTATGTAGGCCTCTCAGGTGTCTTTGTCATGATGTTTTCCTTCGCTCTAAATTACATTAATTAAAAACGAAATTAACTTAATGGGTCCCATAGTAAAAGTTGTTCATAATGATGAATACAATAATCCCCTTTTGGCTTCATGAACCCTTTCCGACTGCCTTCTATGTGTACAACATGTAAGTATATAGTTCTCAACGGTGTGTGTAGTCCGCCAACCCGCACCAGGTCAGCGTGGTGGACTAAAGCCTAACCAGCAGTTGTACTGGAATGGGTTGAATTATTATGTATATATTTATCTAAATTAGATAGTATTTTTCATAATCACATAGGTTACATTTGTTTCTGTCATTAATAAAGGTCACCGAATATCTTTGAAACCAGAGCACCAGCACAAAGAGTGTCAATATGTTCTGAATCACTGAATTAATGAGACAGCGGCTTGCACACGACAGTCGGCTCTAATTGCACAACCTCCACCGTATCGGGTTGATTAACCGATACAGATTATTAAGGGGATTGCTCATAGCTCCACATTCGTTCTGGCGGTTGGCCAGCGGCGACACTACGACTGAGTCGTAATAGGGCTGACTAACTTGTCATGTTTTATTGATCATTATATTTATTATCCATAAATCGCTTTAAAGGGACGTTTTGAGAGAATTTTAATCGTTACAATTACAAATACATAGAGTGGATACCTAATTATTTACAGTATTAGGCACTATCGTTTCTGATTACTAACTTGCCATTGAATAGAAATGCTAAGGCTAGTGCTAAATTATTAATATACGATAACTGTCTACAAGGTTATTGTACTCATCATTATGAATAACTTTTACTATAGGACCAACCAAGAAATCGCGAAAACAAAATCAGCTGTTCCATACATTTAGTCGAGTAACATTGAATTATTTGTATGGAACTGCAATATTTTTTCACGATATGAGCGTTGATACCGTAATAAAAGTTCTATATAATGATGAGAACAATAAACTCTTAAAGGGATCGGGACTAGAAAGGTAGGGCCTTATATTCTTATGTATTATATCAGATCAAGATCATATTTTATATCTATTTTTAAACGTCAATAATTTACTACGCTCTATTTTTCACAAGAAAAAGCTAGAGCTACACGCAACACTAAAAATATCAAAATTAATGACAAAAAAAATCGGTCAGCCCTAACAGAAACACAATAGAGCGCCGCCCACCAACTCGACGCTGCAAATATATGAGTACAGCTGTCACTGGTCGGTGTAAGCGAGCGTGCCAGTGTGATCATAGCCTTATAATTCAACGGCCGTTTATGCCTTCAAACTAATTACACAAATAAAGAGAAAAGTTTGTGTTTGTTTGGGGTTCATACAAATCGGATCATGTCACTGGAAGTTTCACTATTAATTTAATCGTTACTTTTCAAACGATCAAGTTAATATTTATATGTTTCTAAGGCACCCGTATCCAGCAGGCGTACATTACTTAATAATAATTATTATATTGTCCGTCCGCAAAACCTGTGAAAAAATCTTATATATTTTATCATTTTGATGACAATAGGTAGGTAGTCAGCAACATCTCTAATTAAATTGAGTAGGTATACTCTACACCAAATTATGCCTACACAACATAATGCTATCAGAAATTATCTTCATAAGCCTTAATAGGTATTGAGCAAGGTAAACTCTGTGTAATGAGTCATAGCTTAAGTTAGTTCATAATTCATAATAACGTTTTACAAATTCCGTTTAAAAACAAAACTATCATTGCAATATCCGTTCCCGACTTACTTAGACATTTAAATAAGACGTCTTTGTTTGCTGTGTCTATAGTTGACTTTTCTAATTAAAATCCCTCGGCGATCCCTCCGATAAAATAAACCGAGTCATAGTGAGGTCGGAATATAATTGGCCCACTGTTATTGGTGGGCCCGACTCGGAAACACTCTTCGTTATCACTATTAGCACTTAGGTCTCATGATACCAGGACAGGACTTGAATAGAAATTGCGTAGAAGGGTTCACCCGAGGCCTCTCGCCGCCCGTGACGTTTCATGCATGTCACGGACTCCCTCGCTCCGAATAACTCGGGTTTTGGGCCCACTATGTAAGTAATCGTTTGTTTTATTATTTTCTTGCGGTATTTCTTGTATAGGATACGTATTACGTATTTCCCTCCCGTCAAATATACCCTTAATTACCCGATGTTCGCACAGAATGAATGACGCCTCGAACTCGCGTTTTCTTATTCCACGGGAAATATATAGGTTGGAAATATAAGAGACAGATGCTTATGAAATCAATTTCCTCCACAATTCTATGTTTGAGCGTAATTCTGTGCCTACACAATATTTGCTCGAAAATATGCCATTTGAAAAGATTAAAGCGGGTCTGTTTTGATAGACAGTCGTAAATAGATCCTTTTTGGTGGAAAATTCCTTTCATCAATGTATAGAGTAAGTAAATAAGTATCGTCGTGGAAGGTTTTATCGTCAAAGGCCGCATGGAGATGAACATCAGATAATGTGATTTATATTTCTCAAAGAATCGTAGCAGTTGAATACATCTTTATACTTTTAAAGTATATTTTGTTCTTAACACAAGGTCAGATGGCTTAGAATACAACATTGATAAAGCGTAAAATAACCAGATGATTTGTTTAAATTAGAATCTTTGCCAGAATTGTTTTGTGAATAAGTGTCTATTAATAATAATTTGAATGCTAGTGTTTCCTCTTTATTCAAATAAAAGTGATGTTGTCGTAACTCTATTTTTAAAAGTAACTGTGTTCATTTGTTTTAAAATCGGAAAACTTTCATCATTGGCGTGCATTCTATACAGACAAAAAGACACTACTTAACCCATGGAGTACCTAGTTATTATTTCTATGACTTAACCTGATAAATTAAGAAATAAAAACGTTAATATGTGTGTAATATCAGTAAAATGGATATTTGCGTCCCAAGTGTGGCGAATTAGGGTGATGCTGGTGGCCAATCACAAACATCATTTAATTTGACAATACAACACTGAGTTGTTTTTGCCTTACCCTGTAAGAAATGTCTGACTTTTATAATCCTAATAATCTTAGCTGGATCTAATTGAAATCCTGTTCAATATGTAATACTTTTTTATCTTCTATATTAGAAATATGGAGCTGAGTGTTTTTTCCTAACTTTATTTTTGTCTTGTGTCATAAATTGCTACTGTAGAGATAAACGTCACGCTGACAGGCCGGATCTCACGCTACGAAGACAAACAAAGGCGACGTTATGTCATGTAAAAAAATTCTTGACAAGGCAGCGATATTATATGGCTAGGTTTTAATTAATCGCGAATTGTTAAAAATGTAAGAAACAATAACCTAACCGTCAAAAACTAGAAAAAAGAGCTGTAACTTTTGAACGGCTCAACAAATTTTCATGAAACATAAGTATATAGATAATGCACTTAATTCGGTCCATAGGTACGTTTTGGAGCTACGATGGCACAGACAGATACACAGATCCACAGATACACACTACAAACTTATAACACCCCTCTTTTTTGCCGGTGGTTAAAAAGGTTTTTAACAACATTTGTAATATGATAATTTCACAAAGAACGTATAACCCTGCCTTTTCTTACGTGTTTTATTTAATAAACAATCTTCAGAATTATTGAAATAGTTATTTATTAAATACAAAAAATCGTCTACCACGTGTAGATTAGGTAAAAAGTGATTACTTAATTATCAAAGACAGTTAAATTTAACAAGATTTTCATATTTTTTATTAACGTTTTTCATAAAAAAAGAAATTTCATGAAAATTGTGTACTAAATAAGTCAAGTAAGAAAATATAGAGTATAGTGCTTTTCATTATTAATCTTGAATAGAATCAATTTATTTTTTCCTTTTTATTTTATTATTTACTGAAATAGGCTTTGGTTACACATGATATCATTACACTAATCATTAATTTCTCATAATACTTTGTGAATTAATGGACGAATGCTTGCAATGGCTTGCTATGTCTTCCATGCAAGAGAGACTGATTCCACAAGGGCCTGTGACTTTCGAAATTCTTGTGTGGATCAGAACTCAACCATAACTCGCGTTAACGGTGAAGGGAAACATCGTGAGGAAACTTGCACGGGCTCCAAAATGTTCTCCATGGTGTAGGTATGTAGTCCACCAAACCGCACCAGGCCAGCGCGGTGGACTAAGGCCTTGATCCTTATCATCCTGAGATGAGGCCCGTGCCCAGCAGTGGGACGGTAATGCGCTGAATTTATTGATACATTCTGAATATATAGTTTTTTTTTGTAAAGCACCTTGTAGTACTTTAACTAACTTATTAAAAGAGAATTATTCAGAATATCAACCAGCTTCATCGTTGCATAGGTTTCTAGGTAAGAGCCGCAACTTCGTAAAAGCTTTTAAAGCTTCTACATGTACTTATTGGTAGACTAATCCCACTGTGGCTTATGTTAACAGCAGCTTGGATAGAATTAGTTTTGTACGGAAAATGCAATTTTCGTACGTGATTTGAAAGAAGATAAGAAAGAAAGATAATCTATTTATTTTGCATCCATACAATGACATGTACAAACAATGAAAAATAAAAGTATAATACAAGGTGGTCGATACAATACGACAAGATAAGATAAGATAAGATAAGATAAGATAAGCTTTATTTGCATAAACATGTGTGTGTACATACAAAACAAGTGCATATACAAGATGACAAAATAAATTAAGTGCAGACATGTTTGTCACAGCGTGACATGCAAAATAATAATTATAAAATTTTAATGAGATACAGGTAAAAATATCATATATTCTTATACGACGTTAAATGAAACCACGTATTTTTGGTATTACGTTCTGTGACCGTCAAAAAAATAAATCAAATGCAATATGTAGTTTAGCCACAAGAACTTATTTAAATTTTCATAATTTTAAAGTAACACGATCTTGCAAAATTTGAAATGTTTCTAACTTGTTCTTACCAAAATAATTTTTATTTACACGTATAGAATAGATAAAGCTGACATAAGTTTCTACTTTGATGTCCCTTCACCTAGACGAATGACACTAGAGTAAAATATTATGCAAAAATAACATGTGGAAAATCATTGTTTTTTTTTGTTTATGGCTTCAGAGCGTGATACGAAATACGTGGTTTCATTTAATGTCGTAACGTCGTTACCAACCTGTATTGTGGCAAAATAAAGGAGACAAAAATGAATCTTAGCTCAGCATACTGAATAGAATAGAATAGAAAATACTCTTTAATGTACACGAGTTTTGAAGGAGTCATAAACATAACATCCATCCCCACCAGCATCCACTTCCACTTCTGTGTCGAGAAGCAGCGCTGGTATTCTTCAAAGACAGATGAGATCACGGATCTAGTCAAATAATGGTAATTTTTGTTGCTGTCGTTGTAAAGGATTTAGTTGCTCTAAGATAGGAATTTTATTAAAACTTAAAAATAAAGGAGCAGCTCGTTGTTATCACTTCATGTAACTAGTTATTTATTAAGAGTTCATTGTGGTACGAAGAGAGATAATCCTTGAGAGGCAGACAAATTGAATGTAAAAAAATTATGTAGAGACAAAAAGCTAACAAAAAAAAGCCTCTTTTAAAATGTTGAATTAGTAAATCATTGTGTGCGGATTGGGATTTCGAATTTGAAGATCACTTTAATAAATTAATAGGGGGGGGCTCGTAGTTACATAGTTACCGCGCAGATCCGTCGATCAGCGAGGTTAAGCAGTGCTTGCCGCGGTTAGTGCTTGGACGGGTGACCGTTTTACATCGAGGCCCCTCCGTGCCTCAGAAAGTACGTTAACCAGTAGGTCCCGGTTGTAATATGACCTATGACAGTCGTTACGGGAGTCAACAGCCCTGCAGAAAGTCTGAAAACTAGTCTAAAGGGTATTAGTGTCTCCCAGTAATTGGGTTGCGGAGGTCAGATGGCAGTCGCTTCGTGTAAAATGCTGATATTCAGCCGCATCTGGTTAGACTGGGAGCGAACCTCAACGTATAGTTGGGAAAAAGCTAGGCAGGTGATGACTTCAATAAATTAAAAATAAATTATAAAGCCGTGTACCTACGTACGAACCAACAAAAACATGTTGAACACGAACATTGAACACTTTGTTCGCACGTGCGGACCACTAACGAACATCAAAGACTGTGTTCGTCAAAAATGTTCGTGGCGATCCAATTTGATTGTTCTGTGCGGACGGGATGCAACATTATTCGTACCGAACTCTAGGGAAGTCTAAAATTAATGTATTTTGTTTTCGCTTTTTGTACAAAACTGTTTCCCATCACGTAGGGACCTCCCTTGGAAACAGTATTTCGTGAATCACAAAGAATAGCAAAAACTTTTTGGCTACTTCACTGTAGACCACTTCCAACGGTGAATCCATGGATACTGTGAGGTTGAGTGTGAACATAAGTAGAGCTGTGTTCACAAGCTGTTCGTGTTCGCTTTGCTAATTTAAGTCCACACTTACGAACCAAATGTTCCGTGATCGATGTTCGTGTTCACCATTATTTTGTTTGTGCGTGCGTACACGGCTTTAAAGAAACCCATATCCCTCTCTTGATATTTCTTATTCACCCATATGCAAACTTTGTAGCGTGTTCCAGGGTACAGATACTTCGCAGAAGTCCGTCGTAGACAACTGTTACATTGTAACATTAGCGCAGAAGTACAATAACTGACTCAAAGTTAATGGTCTGTGTATTATTACACCGACAGTTACGCTGAATTTACCATTGAAACTGTAAAAGCGTAGAAATTAGGGCCATTTCAAATGATTCATGAGTTTGACTTCTGTTTTGATGATTGTAAGGAAATAGATAAAATTCCTGAATGGGCCAACACTTTAATTTTGTTTCTATTAGAATAGCATTGTGTATGCTAGTTTAATGCCAATATACTCATACTTACTCTGGGATGTGAGGGAAGGATGGGTTTCTTTCAGTTGACACACTTCTTTAATGATGAAGTTCTTCTCCTTGTGTTGCCTCTCCATTACTGAAGATTAGCGGTCAGTGTTCCGTATGTATTTTTATCTATTGTAAATCTGCGGGTCTACCGCGTAAGTAAAATGATAATGAACATCGACTTTAGTAATAAACTTCAGTACGATCGTGAAAGACTAATCATAGACCTACCTTGTATTTTTTAACCGATCATAAAGATGGGAGTCCTAACTTCATGATAGGTAAATTTTTGACAAGGTAGGTCGAAGTTTAGTCTCTCAGGATAATAATATATTGAATTTTATTACCAGAGTCGACGTCATTACCAATTTCATAATGCGGTAGACCCACTGATTGACTGATGGAATTAGTCCCAACTAATTCACAGTGACAGTGCTTGGGCCAATCTTTCAGGCTCAAACAATCCCTCAAAATAGCTAATTCACTAGTGTACCTACGCGTCATAAGTTGCGTACCATTCTGGGTCTTAATAAGCTGTGAAAATTGGCACGTGCCGTCTCGAATACGGTACCAATGTGCGAGACAATCGTGTCCCGCCTGCCATACTAGGCCGGTGTACACTGTGGTGACACACGGGGCTATTTCAGTCCGTGCGTTACAAATGCGATCGCATAATATTTTATTTTCAGTGCGTACTAGTGTTTATTCGTAGATGACGCGAGAGTCCGCCTGACTATGCGCCCGTCAAATATTTAGAACAATCTGTAGTATAGGAGACAGTAATGTTATAGATGGCCCACTTTTAATTTAGTGATTTGTAGAAGTCACTGTCGACGCGTTTTATACGTAAATTCAGAATTTTTTTCTTTGTCTCTGATTGGTACTTCGTTCGATTTGCGAGTCTTGTTGTCTGTTTTTTTGACATAAGTTGTATGAATGTTATGGTCTAATCCATTTATATAACACACAGCTTTGATGTTTGTTACAAGAAGTTCAAAGTCAAGTCTGTAATAACTCTTAGTACCTAGTTACTAACTTGATGGAACCATGTTAACTGCATTATGCATGCACAATGCACATATTGTACGATAAAGTTCATGTTCCACGTTGGTTGGGTATTAATTCAACTGTGGCTTACACGATGTCCAACATAATGCATTAGCAACGTTCGAAACTACATAAGTACTATCACACCCAAGACAGGGTTGATTCGAAATAATGTTCAGTGTTCGTCCACTTCAGTTGGCGATCGAGTAATAAAACGTCAGTTAGTATAAGGAGAGGTTGTTCGTCATTTTGTTACATTTACAGACCATAAGCGTCAAAGCAAGAAAATGTTATAAATAACAGAAACAACTGTGTCGTTCTTTATTAATTTCATTGTAGATAACCTTTTTAATCATCGCCTGCAGTCGAGAACAAACCTAATTTCTGCGTTTCGTTATTTCACGAATTAAAAGCAAGTCAATAGACCACATAGATTTACTAAAATGTGTTATTCTTATTTGCAAATTTTGATGCAAACAAAGCATTTTGAAATGACAATCAGGTGACACTTTATTTCATACAACATAAATTAATAAAAATGTGAATTTCAATGTCGCCGTCTCCGAGCGTACGCCGACATGATTCCATTTGTTCTATCTATCTTAATGACGTCCCGTTTCACCCGACATTTCCTTGAAAATTATGTTTAGACATTTGGCGACTACTTTGTACTATGCCTACCCAACGAACACGTTCGCTTTCAAAACATTGTCTGACGGATTTACGAGCCCATCTAAATATTTTTAGGGACATCTTTATGTAGTTTGTTAACGGGAAATTTCTAGAATACTTATGTTATTTTATATCGCATTGTGTGGAACTGATGATATCTGCGTAGAAATTATTCTTGTAAGATGTCACTACCGATGCGTAGAGCTGCTTGTCATTGAATGGCCTGCTTTATAATATTCTTCACTAATTTTAAATGTCATTCGAACACATGTCAAGTTTTGTCCAACTGTAATTTTTTCTTGTTTCATCTTTTTCTTTTGTTTTTTCCAATGTGCCTTATGTCACTACCATAACACGTTATCGTCTACCTATTTAATGTACACATACTATAGAAACTACTACGTACATAAAATACTGTACTGAATCAGAAGCGTAACAGGTTCGATTCCTGCTTGCCATAAAAAAAATCTTTCCACAAAAATTTACAACTTTCTAAATTACTACGGACATATTATATTTACCCGACGAACTAAATTAAAGTACCTATCTATTATTTGCAGGTAATTTATCACAGTCGAGGCACCGACGGGGATTTTTCTGCATCACCGACCACGAGGTTTGAAAGCTAAAAAATAAGTACTAACTCAGCTTACGTAGGCGAGCGATGGCGAAACAAATAAAAGTAAGAGGAACAAAGTTCGTAGTAATTTTAAGTCAGAGAACGAAACGGGACTACTGGGGTGTAGGAATTGCAAATCGAATCGCGCTCGGTGAAGTAGAAAGACAAGGATGTGCCTATTTAAATTAATTTCGATGCGAAGCTTGCTCCGGTTATCGGCGAAACGATATCGAATGTGGGTCGAGTGAATGCTCAGAATACAACGCCATATTGATTGTGTCACTGATCGCTTTGGTTAAGGATTGAGGAAAGGGCTTTGATCAGCTATGTTGAGTATTTCTCAATTGAAATGTATCATACTACATTTCGGCGTCCTCAATGGGATGCAAACGGTTCAAAGCTTTTCAATATAGAAATCTAGGGGTGTCCAACAGTGAACGCCAGAAAGCTTATAAGATGATCATGGGGAAGGGAGTACTGTCACGGTTATTGTTATTTAAGATTTTTTAATAATTTTAAGGTGGCAAACCAGCATACGGCCCTTCTGATGGCAAGCGGTTATCGTAACCTATGGACGCTTGCAACACCAAGGGCGTCACTTGCGCGTTGCCCATACTTACTACCATGTGTCGTGTTGGCAGTAGAGGGGACCCCTAATGCCGGCACGACGCTTCCCCAAGGAGCACTGGTGACCTTATTGACCGTTAGAAACACATTGCAAAAGAGCAGTTAGTAGCAGTATTCTGCAACTTGGAGGTACTTCCCCAGTCGAGCAGCTCAAACTTTGAGCGGAAAGTCCCGCTATGCCATACCTCTCATAAGCATCAAGATATCATAAAAAAATTACGTGTCTGTTTAAGACAACACGCAAATGTATTTAATAAATTGCTCAATGTGTTGTTGTTGTAGCACAGTACGTGTCTACAGGTCTAAAATAACTGCTAAAGAATTGGGCCTCTATCAATCAGGAGCAATACAAACAAAAATAAGTCGACTGAGTGACACCCTTTGTAATGTAACACACGGCTATTCGCCCATACGACCGCTCGGTGTAATGTTCCGAATTGTCAAACTATTCGTACAAGTGACGATGAAAAATAACTATGGATAGAGGCGTTTATACTGACTTGCGATTGGGGTGGTTGATTTCTGCGGTAATGTGTCGCGGGTTCGATACCTGCACGGCATAAAATATTTGTATTGCCTACAAATGCTACAATGGCTGGTATAGCGATCGCGGTGGCGGAGCAGTTCGCTCTACTCTGTCATATACAACAGCTTGCGTGGATCAAGCTGGATGGAGTGCGATTGGAAAGGCCTATGTCCATCAGTGGACTGCTGTGGAGTGATGATTATTATGATGACCTATAAATAATTTATACCGGGTCTGGGTGCTTAAGCTTATGAAATTTATGTCGTAAGCTGTACCCACGATATCTATACGAAAAAAGAGTCTTACTAGCACCGACATACTACACATGTTTCGAGTTCCGCGCATCTGGCACATTTGATGGTCCTTCGAGCCGGAATCTCGGGTCCTCGTATCTATACAAACAATTCGATATCAGTTACGTTTTTGAAATGGCAAAACTAAAGAAAGAATCAAATTACGTAAGTTGAGCTGTATTTATACAGTAAAAAGACGAAACAATCGATACCTCTTTGTCAAAATGGGATCAGTAGTTCTTGAGCTACGATCGAAAATCCTTTTAAATTCATTACCATTCCTTTGTTGCGCCGTGGTCGGGTAAAAATGATTTATATAGCTCACTTTGAAAACAAAACGGATTTTCCTTTGATTCAAAAGAAACATGAAAAAATCATGCTTCGTTCGATTAACGTTGTCCTTTGTCGAAATTGTTTAGGAAATTACCTAGCTACTTATGGACATCCATCTTCCTCGAGGCACTTTATAAAACAACTTTTTTTAAGAAAAACTGTGTAATTTGTTACGAGACGCAAATTAAGACGGCGAGTTTGAGTACTTGAACAAGAAAATGATAAATAATATAAAAAACCCCATCGTGGGCTTTTAGCGGACATTTTCATTTACGTTCTCTTTATGTGCCCAGAAGAACATGTTATTTATCGTGTTGTAGGTATTGTAATTATGAAATCTACTGTTACATTTTCACTAAAATGTGAGAAGTGATAGAAGCGGTTGGTTTAATTATTTTTTACTGCTTACCTTTATTATTATTACTTAATATAATTATTATGTAATTAAGTTTGATAATTTATTTACAAAAACACCGCAATTTAACTTGGAAAATTCTCGCATTCAATAGATCGTATAAAGCAGGGGTGCCAACATAAAAAACACCGTATAGCTCTTAGATTATGTAAACCCTAGATGAAGTGACAGTGTAACCAGTTTTATATCGGTGTTTAATTTGTGCATGTGTGTGTGAATGTTACCAGATTGAACCCTATTTTCCCATAAATAAAACTGAGATGTATCGAATAGTTTATTTTTTAATATTCATCAATTTTATGCATTATAAACTTTAAAAAAAAGTAAAAACTGACTTCAGAAACTAAAAAGTATAAAATAATTTTCTTAAAACTTATCAGCTTCTGAAGTCGGGGCCTTTAAAATTCTTCAATGCAGTTAGCTTGATAGTGGCACTGACTTCAGAAGCTGATAAGTTTTTTAAGAAAATTATTTTATACCTTTTAGTTTCTGAAGTCAGTTTTTACTTTTTACTCTTCCAGGCTCTTCAACCTATATGTTATTGACCTCATAGTCGATCTTAGCAGCATGAGTGTTCGATGTCGGGTTGGTGGTGTTTGTATTAACAGCTTTAACTACGCAGACGACATGGCGCTGCTGGGCCCAACTGCAGGATCCATTGGAGAGCTGTTGAAAGTATAGACAATTAAGTTTTTGCATAAGATATTGTTAAGAGACATACCAACCTTGCCTCTTTTGTAAAAGATAATATTAGTCTATGATTGTCTTTTAGACCTAGTTACTATGAGTTACTGTTCTTGTTATTTTATGTCTGTCAAGTTTGAAATATGTACTGAATAAAATTTCATTTTATTCTTGAAGATAATCTAATTGTTTATCTTATTACTGAATACACAGTTAATCGCATGTGGAGCGTTTACTTGCTTCACAGATATATTTTTCATGACCGGGATAAAATCGATTTAAAAGGAAAATAATCTATAAAATTGAAAAACAACTGAATTTTGTTAACAATTCTGACTAAGGTTCATAGGTTTTTATTTAATAGAAAATTCGAAAGTCAATTCAGATTTCCCGTATTTTTGGGTATTTCAAAGGCCATAAACTGAGCACACTGAATGACTTTTGATTTAGAGGTTATGGAATCAATTATTACCTATTATTTCTTATTAATTGGTAATATTGACATAATTGAATTGTATTAGTAATTTTATGTGTATAACGGACATTCACCTAATCACAAACAAAGCAATTTTAGCATATAATTACAGTAAAACGTACCTGTGAAACGTAACATTACCGGCAGCACTTTTTGTTCGGTTTTTGCATCCAAGGACACTGCAGACCACCATGTTCACATTGATAATATCAAATTATGATTACACTATCAGAAGAACACCCACAACAAGTAATTCAGGCTGTTAAAATTAATTAATTAATAACTTTTGATAGAATAACAACAACCCGACGTCAATTTTGGTTGCAAAATGTCTAAATGACAAATGTGCTCATATCAAAAAAGTTGTTACCGACGTTCATTATAGTCTTTCTCGCTCTTTCTACAGACTAATGTATAGGTTCGCCACCCTCTCACACTAACGATGTGTGCGTGTCGCTTGATCTTTAGGTTTAAATAATCTAAGGTATAGCTATATATTATCTATGTATACGGCGGGAATGTTCCGAGTTTAAAGTTACACTTTAAAAATTTTTGCTCGAAATTCAACGTTTTAAAATTCTATTTAAGCTGTGATAATTTTCCGTACAGTATTTAATTATTGCTCTTTGGTACTTCATTTGCATTCTAACAGTCCTTTATAAATGCGTCTCCACTTATTTATTTCGTGCCCAAATGTTTAGGTAGGTATGTACGGTGGTCAAAAAAGTGGTCAAGCAATTTTAACAGAACTTTCAAATTAAAATATCACTAAAATTGCACGTTCATTATTTTGACAAGAGAATATACCTACCTTTTTGTTACATGTCGTACAAATAAATTGTAACCTCATGTTGGTAGACCGATTCTTTGGCTGACTATAGGTACTTGAATAAGGGTTATTTTAACAATAATTATAGCTTATTTAACTTTTTGTTTTACTTAATTGTAAATATTACCTACCTACTTATAATAAGGTTTGTGAGTAATATTGTTGGTATAAACATGCAGCGCATGAGCACAACTAAATGGTATCGATTTGAACTTGAACATAAGACATTTAAAGCAAAAATCTAGTTGGTCCCAAAAAGCTTTGTCCATTACACATTCAACTAAATCTATCGTCCATAAAAACAGAAGAAAACATTCCACGTTTTCCCAGTTTTACCAACACCAACACGAGAAGTGCGAAAAAAGGAACATTTTATTGTATTCAATTTTTTAAAGCCTACGCTTACGTTAATCCGTGGCCGCTACGTGACCGCTCCAACGCGGCTCGTAATTCGAGCAAAAACGTCACAAGCTACACAGCTTTATCTTTTAGCCACACGGGCTTTTACTACATGTTTACCTAATATTCTGTGTACTTTAATATAAATCAGTAATAGTACATCGTCTACTTATATCTAACTTTATATTTCCATTACGATAATGAGTTTCAGGAAAATATGAAAATAAAATAATAATTTAGTATATTACTTAATTTAAGATTTATAAAGAAGATTATATATAACACGGTCGGGTGATAATGCGGCATTATTATAATTATAATTTATTAGGCAGTAGTCACAGTCATAGTATTTTATTGGTAACTAATAAGGTACAGGTCAGCATAATATAATATATAGTAAATATCTAATAAATAATAAAATACAATAATCAAAATATAAATGAAATGAATCTCAATAATACCGAAAATAATCTAATAGAGATAGAGATAATGAGTATGAAAAATTATGATTTTCGTAGTTAAACTTACAGTAATAGTTCGAAAATCAGAAATAATTATTGACTGTGCAGTAATTTGTGTTTGCGCTATCGGGAATAAAATTCGGAAATATAATGGTTCCCAAATCGCGCGCCATTAATTTTACCCATGTAGTCGGTAAATAACAACAATTATGCAAATCAATCTTTTGAGTAATATAAACACAATCAGTGAACGGAATTTGTTGCTTGTTGCTGCTCTAATGTTTGCCATAAATTATTATTTATTATCTGTGTTTTGATATAATAAACAAACGAGTCGTGGACATGTTTGAATACCTACAGTTTGTTTTATGTTTTATTGCGTAGACGGATCGTTTTTATTTTCTAATTTATATAAATATTACTATGATGACTGAAAAGGTATTGACTGATTAAAATATAAATGTTTTGAAACCGCAACTGTATGATTAAATATCGAACTGACCAGATTTTCAGCTCCAGAAGGACAGATTTTCCACCAGCATTTTTTCAAACACCTGTTGACTATGAAAATGTCGATTCCATTTGAAAAATATAAAATAACTTTATTCGTAGGTAAGGTAAAAAAATTAAATACTATCTACTATAAAACCTATACTCGTTTTACGCAATAAATTAATAAAGATAAAGATATATAATGAAATCGTCCGGAGGCCAAATATAGTATTAGGCTCAACAGTCTACCCATATCGGATATGCAATACGAAAGAATAATTAATTACCTACAAATGTACAAATTAACTACATATATTATTTTGTACCAAAAAACTCATCTAGTGGGAACTAGATGAGTTTTTTTGGTACAACCTATAAATGTTACGATTATTTTTAATAAAAAAAATCTTGTTTTTTTTAATAACATTATCTATTGCATGTGTTGCCTCCATTTTGCAACCAAATAAATTATTTATTTAGATTATAAAAAATATTATCAGTTAAAAAAAATTAACAAATTTTTTTTACACCTATAGAACATCTTTCAGCAATGGACTATCATAATAACGTAGTAAGTGCGTCATATTTCATGCCGTATTACGATTTACGACAAACGCTGAAGAAAAACCGTATAAATATATTGAACATGTAACCGTCAGTCCAGCTGCGACTCAGGATGGTTTCCGAGAAATGTTTGTATAAAATATTCAAACAAACAGACCCTGGGTTGCCAGCATCGGACGGGTTAGCTCCCAGCTTTTATGGAGTTATAAATGTTATAATATTTAAAGGTTTATTATGCTCGTAGACATCGCTTGGAATCGGTCACCGCTTTGAACTACATAGGTACCTAATATAAGGTAAATTACATCCAAACAGAAATTACGGTTCAAATTGGCGCATTCTTTTTTTTGGTATTTAAAAGCATTAGAAGCGTATGTAATATTATTGTATTTTAATGGTAACTCGATAAATACAGTTCAATTTCAAAGCTATCTACTCACGACGATAGGCCAATTTGCTGTACTAGTACTTATCTCCTTACGTTTGTTACGTAAATATTCCGGTTTTTTTTTACTACTT